>CM048745.1:165259934-170153684 GCA_026315105.1 Locusta migratoria
CTAGACATTCAAGATAATTTACGTTTAGATAGGTTATTTAGCTCATAATACGAAATGGACTTCTTTGCTAGAGGTTTCACGTGAAATTGGCTTTTTTGTGAGCCACTAACATGAGGCTACTTCATTCTTATTACTTTGCTGCCATTCCACGTCAATTTACCTTACCAAATTTTTTTTGTTCATGAACAGTATAAAATGTTGGTATGTGATTAGGAACCTTAACAGTGAAATAATTGTAACTGCTGTCCTACTATAATCTCAAAATACATACACTGTGACAGACGGTACACTGTCAGTTAGAGGGTAATTTCAAGTAAAAACAGTCTTGGTTGCAAAGTGGTGTTATTAATTATCAATCACACGTTCTGTCCTCACAGCAGGCCATAATCTTACCTGCATGACAAATGTTACACAAGAATTACTACAACATTTAAGGTAGTGAAACAGGGACTGTTGTAACAATTTGCGTAATATTTGTCATGCAGATAATGTGATGATACCCTGCTGTGATGGCAAAATGCTTCATTGGTAATTAATAAAACCACTTTGCAACCAAGACTGCTTTTACTTGAAATTAAAATTTGACTGGTTGCTGCATCAGCCACACTATGGACTATAGAAAGCCTTATATAGTTACTTTGTATGTATATTGAGGTTATAGGACAGCAGTTGCAACTTTTTCCCTGCCGTGATCTAACAGTTACTACCCCATGCCAGCAACTAGTGAGTCCAGTTTTGGCATTTTATGCAATTTGCGATCAGAACATTTTTTTTTTTTTTTCGTCATCTTCATCATCCGTGGATGGTGCCAAGTTATAACAGCAATTAAATTATAGCACCACTGATTTACTTGCATTAAACTCAACTAGAAAGAAGATACACTTAAGCTGCACATACAAAATTATTCCAACTTAACAGTGCCGTTGAAGACATCTTTAATGTCCCCCCCGCTCTTGTTTTTTGTGGAGAAAGTCTAATTAAATATTGATTCAGAGGAAAAATGCAGCAGCACCTTGGATAACATTTAGACGCTTGCTATTGGATCCTGTCAAAAATTCTTCTGGTAATTTTACTCTTCCCATTTCTATTGCATGTCGGAAGGGGCATTCAACACAAACACTAGCATTCTCTTTTCCTTAGAACCCTACAGTAACCATTATGAACTCGCAATTTTCCGTCAGTGACAGCTAGCAATCCAATATTTGTAACTTTAAGACATAGAACTAGATTTACTGTCTTTTTTTTATCCGAACTTGTATGCCACCAATATTTTAAAACGAGTTAGAGAACTGGCATCTATCCCAGATAAACTTTGCTATTTTTTAAAGTCATTTTCTGTTGGCTCGGGCATGTGCTTTATTACGAAGGTTGACTGACTGAGCTGCAGGCTAGAGGCACATTGCGCGCCAAAGGAGAGCGCATGGCGCTATCGCCCCCAAATTTCAACACCCAGTTCGCTATACTGGAGCAATGTATCACTTTCTGTTCAGGTTTAGAAACAATTTCCCAATGTTGGCTACACTTCATACGAAGTAATATATAACCTAAAGTTAACCAAACGAAAAGTAGTCTGCAACTATATTTTTCACTGCAAGAGCTTCAAATGTTATGCGATAGGTTAACTGGAAATTAAGTATCGTAATAACTATGGCGAATACCGAAAAAACAGACACTCTGTTATGTTAGCTTGCAAGATGTGAAAACTCAGTGAGGTACGACTATTAGTTTCTTCAGAATCGAGTGAGAAGTATCCTACGTCAAGGAAAATGCACAAAACCGGGAGAGGTGGTTTTTATTTTTTTACAGCAGAAGGAGAATTTTTATTGAAAAACTGACACTGGAGTGCGATGTAGCTTTGTTTCATACACATGCAGTATTTTTTTTTTCAGCAAGAAAATCAAAAAGTAATTTTGGTCATGTATTGGCATCAGCCGGCGCGTGGTTGGCTGCGCACTGTGGCCACCACCAGCTGCCATCGCGCCGTTGCAGCACGTGCAGTCCGACCGCTGCGAGTTAAGCGGCCGAGCAGCTAGCGGGGAGCCATTCACTATGGCCGTACCCTAAATCATGGAATCCCTCCCAACGGTCTAACCATAAAAATTGCATTCTCTGGATCCCACCCCTCTTTCCACAATGACCTACACCTTTTCAGAATCAACCAATCCTTATCCCTCACTATACTAGTTCTACAAAATCACCTCTCCATGGCTCGTAAAGCCCTTGGTTGCCTCCCCTCCACCCATAAGATATTATTATTGTGTAACCCAAACTACCTACATCACTTCTCTCAGATTGAATCCTTTGATCTCCAGCATCTGATTGAGCACTCCAAACACCACCTTCACAAGCAGTCCAGCCTGCTGACATTCTATTGCTGCCTTGGAGCACCTATATCCAATCCTTATCCGACCTACAGTGTTCCTCCTTGTGAACCCCTTAGAGCTCCCAGACCATGCTTAGCTAACCTCTTGAACCTACCTCATCCCTCCAAACTCCCTACCAACACTCCACAACACCCAATACCAAAACAACTCCCAGAACACTGTTGTTAACCCGCCCACAAAAAAATCTAAAACCCACTGAAGTTTGTTTTATCTGAAGGTCTTACCTTTAGCCCTACACCCCAATTCAATCATGTTGGTCTCATCAAACACCTACTCTCCTTTTCCCGATCCCTATGATGGAAACACTACTTTGCCACCAATCCCTCTGACCGTAGTCAACCTAATCCCAACATTGAACCTTGCCTGTCCCAGTTCTAACCACCATCCTACAAAGATCCCCATGCACTTCCACCTAACCACCCTCTGGTTATCCTCCAAGAGTTTCTCACCTCCAACTTGGCCTCGTCGTCTTTCCTCAAGTCCCTTGCTAAGAACTCAAACCTTTCAGCAGAAGAAAGAAGAGCCATCCACAACCTTAAAACAAATCCCAACATAATCATCCTCCCTGCAAATAAATCTTCCACCACTGTAGTTATGGATCACAGTGACTACCTGGCAGAAGGGCTCCGCCAACTTTCTGACTACTCCACCTACACTACCTCTCCCAACGTTCTCTGAATTCAATCCCGATATCTCATTCTTTATAACCCTCACCAACTGTATCCTAACAAATAACTACTTTTCCTTTGAGGGGAAAGTTTACATCAAATCTGTGGCACAGCCGTCTGGGGGGAATCCTTCCTAGCATCCCAAAACCTAAAACCTCTGGCCTGGTTCAGGTTTACTGATAATATTTTCATGATCTGGACTCAGGGCTCAGACACCCCATCAACCTTCCTCCAGAACCTCAACTCTTCCTTTCCCATCCACTTCACCTGGTCTTTCTCAACCTATCATGCCACATTCCTGGATGTCAACCTCCATTTCACTGATGGCTCCATCCACACTTCTGTCTATATTAAATGGTCAAAGCTCACTATCCAGTCACTCTATCATTACGGGGCAGTAATAGAAGAAAGCAAATGGAAAGCTGAAGTTCTAAATTTAACCTTTAAGAAATCTTTCACGCAGGAGGACCACATAAATGTACCATCATTTGATCAACATACTAATTCTGAAATGGAGGACATATAGGTATTTCTGGTGTAGAGAAGCAGCTGAGAGAGCTAAATACGAAAAAGTCTCCTGGTCTGGATGGAATACCAGTTCGGTTTTACAGAGAGTATTCTGCGACATTGGCCCCCTTACTTAGCTTGCATTTTTCGTGAATCTTTAATTCAGCACAAAGCTCCTAGTGATTGGAAAAAAGTGCGGGTGACTCCTGTTTATAATAAAGGAAATTGAACTGACCCACATAATTAGAGGCCAATATCATTGACGTCAGTTTCCTGAAGAATTTTGGAGCATATTCTCAGTTTGACCATAGTAAATTTCCTTTAGATGGAAAGGCTTCTTTCTATGAATCAGCACGGATTTAGGAAACGTGAAACTCAGCTTGCTCTTTTTTCACTTGACATCTTGCGAGCCAAGAATGAAGGGCAACAGGCAGATTGTGTTTTTCTCGACTTCAAAAAGGTGTTTGACAAGTTGCCACACTGCAGACTGCTAACGAAGATACGAGTTTATGGAATAGGTTCACAGATTTGTGACTGGCTGGAACTCTTCGTAAGTAATAGGATGGCGAGTGTTAATCAGAGATGAGTGTATCATCAGGAGGGCCCCAGGGGAGTGTGATAGGACCACTATTATTTTCGATTTATATAAATGATCTGATGGACAGAATAACTTGTAATTTGTAGTTGTTTGCTGAAGATGCTGAGGTGTATGGGAGGGTGTCGCCTTTAGTTGACTGTAATAGTATACAGGATAGTTGGTGCATAGAATGGCAGCTAGCCCTCAATGTAGAAAAACTCTACTGCCGTTGCTACTGGTTCTAACTATAATAATGCAAAATGCCATTGTTTAGGTTTTGCATGTTGCCAGAAACCTGTGTGCTTCTGTAATATCCTGCATTATAATGAGCAAAATTACTTTGGATCACGAAATACAATGAGTGTTAATTCATTACTTGCACTTAAAATTTTGTATTCATACAAGCTGTAAACTCATTTATAGCTCTTTAATTTGCTTCTCCTTTAAATGCTCACAACAAATAGTTTGGTTGTAGTGACAAGACTCCTGAAGGACAGAAAAAGAAAATGGATGCAATTCTGCAGAGAACTTAAAACCAGCTTCATTAGTTCTTTCAGATATCATAAAATGAGTTGGACATACAATGTTTTGAATAAAAATGCCAATAACTGAATTCAGTTTTATTAAATTACTAAAAACTATACAAATTTAAAAGCTGTTCTTGCAACAATATTTTGAAAAACATTTTATTGTTACAGTTTGTAATTTATATAAAAAAAGTAAGCATCTATACTGGAGTATATCAGTAATCCATAAAAATCAGTTTCTTTAAAAAAACTATGACATTTCAGTAAAATTGACTTGTAAATACAGGTATAATACGAAATCCCTGAGTTAATATATCAGTTTAGAATTCCCAGAGAGAAATTATCTACACACTGTGCTGAAACTCTTTCAGTTCAAGTCAATACTTAATCAGTTTTCATTCACATTTTGATGACTAGAATATTTATTTTCCAGCAGCTTTAATGCTCAAGAAGAAAAAGTGAAATAAAGATATCGTGTTACATTTCAGTTTCATAAAAACTAGTATCTCATCTGCCACACAAACATTTTGTACAATGATGAACCAGTAAACAATTCTTTAAAAGTAATAAAATTTTGTAAATATGCTAATATCTTGTTAAATAGTGTTTCCAGCAAAATCAATTTGCAAAACAGAATATTTCAATTCCATAGTTTCCAAAATTTTTGATCACATTTCACTAAGAAAAATTCTCTACTAGGACACAAGGCAAAGAAACTATTGTAAATATATAACTCAGTACACTTGGAAACATAAAAATAGGGTCTATTGTGACTAAAGACTGATTTCAACAGAATGAAGCATGCATTAATAAAGGCACACATGTCACAATTATTCATATGTGGCATAACTGTACAAATGAATTAGTTATTTGTTTATAATGACTGCATCACAATACAATGGTTACCTATGGTATGCTACAGTGCAGCATTACAAATACCTGAAGAGTACATTTTAGCTATGATAGCTCTTGTCACCTTCATTTTTGAAAAAATACCTCTCTTTACACATATCAGTTCTATTTGAAGAAGCTGCATTTCAGATGGTGATAGTGAACATACATCAAACTTTGTAATGTATTAAGAACAGTTTACAACTCAACACAAAGATGTAACAACATGCTACAACAGGCACATAAAAAAAGACACACACATACAACACTTAAGCTAAAGGCCATTGGCTTTCTTCAAAATAAGGTGATGGGGATGGATACAGCACGAACTTATGGAGCAGGGACATTTAGATGGGTGGAACAAGATGCAGCTTAGGAACGGAGTGGGGAGGCAAGGCAGGGAAGGAAAGCAACAAAAAAAAAAAAACAAAAACACACACACACACACACACGTGTCACAGCTCTTACTTATGTCTTTCAGGCGAGTTGTAAACTGTCATTACCATATTGTTGGATTACAACCTGGAGTTTCTATTATTAAACATTGTAATGTGACATATAAGTCCATATTTTACCTGCAGATCACAATGCCTACCATAATTTTAATTAAGAATCTATGTTACACCGTTAGTTATCACGTAAATTAAAGAAAGAGTGAAGCTGAGACACCGAGAAGTAGAATGAGTGCAGCAACAGGAATGAACTGGTAGTTAAGTTTTAGAGCTCTGCCTGTCCCTCTCCAACACTAAAGACATTAGCTACCAGTGGACATTGCATTGCATCAATGGGGAAAGTTGGTAATTTGTGCTGGACCAGGATTCAAATCTATTTCTCATTCTGATCAAGAATATACGCTGGCCACTATGCCATCTAGACATAATGGTCACCACAACTACAAGGATTACCATAGCTTGCCTTCCAACACACACAAATTCTCAATTTATCCACACACTACTCACATAGTACCCACCCCAGCTACCCTCATTATCAGCATTTCACTGATCTATAAGAGTTAGTGTGTGGTGCCCACCTGCAATGGGCCTGTTGGCACCTTATAATTAAACTTTCAAAACCCTGTAACAATAATACTATTGATCAGAATGTAACATAATATTATTGGAGATGGGGTGAAAATTATGGCAGAAGAAAAATAAATAGTGTGAAAATTGATCAGTAGATGGTGCTGTGTCAGAGTATGTAAATGAAAACACCTGTCATGCACATGATCTATTGAAGTTCGTATAAACAAGCCAGTTCCACGGCTTATCCTCATTTCATGTCTGAGAAGTTCACCTTGACTGTCTTAATGCAGGATTGCACTCTGCTCGTAAAGCTATTTTAAAGAATGATGACTGCACACAAGTTGCTCTGTAGGTGGTTTGGACACTGAAGGGTTTCAAAACAAGGTGTTGGTCTGATGAGTGCCATCGGTCTGGAGAAAATGATCTGGAAACTTGAAAAGATGGATTCCTTTGGTATGCAACCTAGTAGAGGGAGGAAACAAATTGACTCAATGTTAGGAAAAAAGTGGCCACAGCAATGCAGGAGGAGTCAAGTGATGGTGTACAAATGTGTAGTGTAGGAAGAATTGCCCAAACATTGGACAAAGCAGTAAGCACAGCACGGTAAATCCTACAAAACATCCCTCTTTGCTACCCATTCAAAATTACCCATGTGCACGAATTGCTTCTTGTTGACATGCCAGTAAGAGAGGCTCTGCTTTAGAATTTATTGCTCACATGGAAGTGGATGATGAATTGCTGTGGAAGATTTTGTGGACAGACGAAGTCCATTTCCATCGGACAGTATATGTCAATACACAGAATTGGTGAATATGGGCAAAAGAAAATCCATACTCAATTCAATCAGTACCACTTCTTCCTGAAAAGGTCAGTGGATGGTGTGGGTTTATGGCATCATTTATCATTAGCCATATTTTTTTTTGAAGAAAAAACTTTCTGGTCCTTATACTATCACTGGGAAGATCTAGAAGTGTCTTTAGCACAACCACATCATTCCAGCTCTCCAACAGCTTGGATGTGTGATGGTATCACTTTTTTTGTATGACGGCACACCTCCACAAATTGCACATCCAATTAAGCATCTGCTGCTGTGCCATTTCTGAAAATGCTAGGATTATCAGCTGCCATTTCCCTACAGCCTGCCCATCCCAATCACCTGATCTTAATCCATTTGACTTCTGGCTGTAGGGCTATCTGAAAGATGTGTTCAGTGTTCTGATTGCAGACTTAGCTGCATTCGAGGTACACATTGTGCAACACATTCTGAACGTGACACTGGAAACACACTGATCAATGTGGAACATATTATTACTCAATTTCAACTTGTTGGAAAAAAACAATAGACAGCATATTGGACATGTTTTGCAACAATCACACGGATATTAACCCACGAGAACTCGCGCCTTTAAAAGTTACGTCATCAGTTGCGTTTATAGCATTTTTCTGACAATCAAAGAAAAGTTTGTAATGTACTTAATATGTCTAATTAAGTATTTCTAGTAATCAATTAATGATGGAAATTCTCCTCAGAGATGATAAATTATTTTTCAAAAGAGACAGATTGGCTGGCCAGTACTTACCTTTGTGCTGTACCGTCGATAGAAAAAAAAAAAAAATAAAAAAAATATATATATATATATATATATATATATATATATATATATATATATATATATATATATATATATATACAAATATTTGACTATTTAAAATCGGTAAAATGCCAATTGTTTTAAAATTACTGTGAGCAAAATGCTCACTTGCAAGTCCTCACAGGTTAAAAATCTGATTTGATTTTGATTTATGCGGTTTTCAGACTCGGGACTATTAAATCCAATTTTTCCCATCTGATGTGATATGACCTTGTCGTGGTAGATGGGCTTACGTAACTAACAGTATCATAACTGCACACTCATGCACACTGAGTACTACACTTTGTTAATGTCTAACACCTTAGTCTTTGTTGTATGATTCATTTGTAGTTGACCACTATTCAATTCCTATGCTTACAGTGCCATACATTGATCAATTTTTGCACTATTTATTTTCCTTCTGCCATACATTTCCCTACTTCTCCAATAATATTCCTCATTCTGACCAGTGATGTTATTTTTACTGTGTTTTTAAAATTTATTTTTAATTATAATCACCCTGTATACAGACGTGTGTGTGGTGCCTGTTGTACAAAAGAATAGGAATGACAAATATATCTAATTAAGGAGAAGCACAGGCCAATGATTCTTTCAGTGCGGATACGCACCATATTTGAACTCTTCCTGTGAGTCACAAATTTTCCATTCACCAAAACGAGAGATGTACTGTAAACACACTGAGTTGCATTACCAGGGGTAGACAAAACAGGATTGCACACTCAATTTCACTGCATCCATTTCAGGTGTAAGGTCATTGTGTGTTTTGTTATATAGCAGTGGTATTAGAAGCCTAACATTTAAAATTCATTCCTTTTAATACTTTATAAAAGGCGATTTTCTCCAAAAACTTTCCAAATCTGCATCTTCACTTACCACAGCAATAACTTTGTCAAGTGTTGGAATTTTTTTTTATGAAAACTGTTTCTTTGTATAGCACTTCTTTCTTCCTTTCTCTTCTTTTATTTCCCCTTGGAGACTTCAAAGAGTGTGGCTTTCTATTTCATAACAATATCAGTCATTTACTATTCTGGGCACAACAGCTGCATTTTATACACACTAAGAGCCATGTGTTTCTCTAAAGAACTTTATTACTTCTTCTTTGAACGCTTCTTGAGTGGTCTCAAATTGAAGGATGACATATTGAGGTTACTCCTAAACCTTCACTAGTTCTCCCCTTCCTTTCCTTACCCGCACTCCAGCTTACGTACATCTCCCTTTCTGCACATACTCCTGTCCCTTTCTGTCAGACAGCACTGACGTATTGCTCCATCCCCACCAGCGTCCTTTCCCTACCTTCCTGCTTTCCTCTCCATGTCTCTTCGCAACTGGTCCTTTAAGATGAAGCTGACAGGCAACACCTATTATCACTGCTGTATAACAACACACATGACCATACACCTGAAATGGATGCAGTGAAATTGAGTGAGTGTCCCTGTTTTGTCCACCCCCGGTCATGTGCCTCAGTGTGTTTACAGTATGTCTTTCGTTTCGTGAACGGAGTATAATTCCTTTGTGTCTTGATTCATAGTGGTTGCAGGATCAAAATGGTATCTGTTCTTTCAGACATGTCTGAAGAGCAAACATTAGACAAATGTATGAATATAAATGTCTTTCATTTAACTGAATAGAGATCAATGAGTAAACACTAAAAGACTCCAAAGTTAAATATTATGTAGACAGTTAAAAAACTGGGGTGGACCTGGATGTGGAAAATCGTATTTCTGACTGCTTCATACCAAAAATTGGGACTACCAGCACACTTCCAATAATTACTGTTCTATAGCAGAATCTCCTGCAATCAGTGCAGTCAAGGTTAAAAATATACCGAGTATACATTAGTTAGCAATAAGAATATGATGTAAAGACGACAATTACAAACATTTTGCAGAATTTTCTTCACGAGCCTTCAGTTACCGGTCAGTACATTTACTTTATAATAGTAGTTTTCTTTTTATTAATAATGAGAATGATATTGTAGATAAATAAGAGTTCAATGGTCCATATAGCAAAGACAAATGGAAACATTAAAACTCTGACATCTTACCCTTCATCTGTCTCCTCCTGCCCTCTTAATAGGCTGATACCTCTCAGCTTGAAGTCTCAACAATAGGAAAAAGACAGATTGCTGACCTTATCTACAAATGGTACGTTTTCTTTCGAACAATGGAAAGTTCAAGTTGGAATACAACAATCTAATGAGGATAGTTTGCAACTCGCTCCAAAGATATTTGGAGAGTGGGGACAGCCACATAAAAAGACACAACACGTGACTAACTCTCTCTCTCTCTCTCTCTCTCTCTCTCTCTCTCTCTCTCACACACACACACACACACACACACACACATGCACGCACGCACAAGTGTTACCTGAGGTGCTATGTGGAACACAGGAAAGAAGAAAAGAAGGAATGAATGAATGTCCTATTGACATCATTGTTCGCAAAGTTGGGAGTACATGTTCATTATAAAACTTGTATCCATTCTTAAAGGTGACTGGTTGCTGTACTTCTCGATTCCTACATGTTCATTATTATTATTATCATCATTATTATTATTATTTTCCAGGGAGGGGAAGAGAAATCAGCCATACCCTTTGAAAGGAACCCTCCTGGCATTTGAGTTTTTGTCAGGGATGGGGAAGGAATTCAGCAGTGTCCTTTTAAGGAAACTATCCCAGCATTTGCTGGGACTGTTTTAGGGGAAATCAACGAAAACCTTAATCAAGCTGGCCAGAGGCAGGATTGAACCATTGTCCAGTGTGTTACAGCTGCACAACTTTTCTTGGTGCAGCAGCATAAAGTTAAACTGCGCGTGAATGAGTGTCTTTTTTTATGTGCCTGTTGTGGCCCAATGAACGTCTTTGCTGTGAGTTGCAAAAATATACTCTTTCTATTTTTATCTTCACTTTCATGACAACAGAACATAACAGTGCTCCAGCCAGCAGTACCAACAATTTAACCATTTCCTGAATTGCATTTTCCTTTACATAATGCAAGTCAAAAATGTTTGTTCAAATGTTTGTATAGTCTATGGGACTCAACTACGGGGTTATCAGTCCCTAAACTTACAAACTACTTATGAACTAACTAAGACTAAAGACGGCACAAATATCCATGCCCGAGGGGGGATTCGAACCCCCGACCGTAGTGGCCGTGCAGACCGTGACTGGAGCGTCTCAGTCCCCTCGGCCACCGCGGCCGGCCAATGCAAGTCAATCCAGAAATTTTCTTGAACTCTGAGAGTTATTACATATAACGGTATTTTTCAATCCACTGACTCCCTGCTTCATCTTATGTTCAACTGAACCAGTACATTATTCAGATTTCTATACTTTTGCATACATGTCTTCAGACTTGGTTTTTTTTCTGGATTTTCTTATGTCATACACTTCCATTACACAGGCAGTATTACGTTTTTAAGCATAATTCTGAAGGTATATTGTCATGGCATGATTATGGTATTTTAATGGAATCAACCATTTGCTGAAACTTCCTGGCAGATTAAAATTGTGTGCTGGAACCATTTGCTGGTTTGTCTCATTTTTTTGAAATCTTTTCAGTGTTTTTAAACAGCCCTATTTCCCTTGCATCTATCTCCAATTTAGAGCTTTCAAAATTTCCATTTTATGCCTTCATTCTTTAACTGTGAAAGCAGTTCTTCATGTGATTTTACATGTATTTGTTTTTGTTGACAAAATATCCATTTACAATACATTTGTCACATTGTACTGCTAACCTCTTTTTCTATATTTCACAATAAGATATAAAATATAATGAAAGCATAGCCTTAGATACTACTATACCATTGAAATGTAGCAGTTTTAATTCAGTAATATAATTGGGTGATTTTAATTATAAATCATAATGCACTTTCTTACTTTGGAACAGAATTTTTACTTTAAGGCACCATGATAGTAAGCTCACCGAGCATGTAAAACTGCTGTATAACAACTACATACTATCACCTGAAAAGGTGACAATGACTGAATAATACGCTAACAAAAATAAATAAATCTCTATAGAAAAAATTCTGTCTTTTAAAGTCTACTTATATCCAAACTGATGAGCAATATTTACACTTCACATTTCATGAGCTATAATTAATATATACATATATGAAGTAAATATAAGTTTACATCAGTACTATATAACTGTACAAAACTATACACAAGTTAAATGTCAGAACAGCATATTTATAGCAACTGTTATTACAGTACCGCTACAGTAAAATGTAAATTTATAAAAATGTTTTCATTTTCTTCCTCAGAAAAAGTCAAATATATATAAAACAGATGATGCATGTAAAAAGTAAGGTATTAAAATAATATTCTATTACTATTGGCAGTGGAAGAATGTTACCATTAACTGCAGTAAGGAGGAGAATAAAAATTTCCCTTCAAAAGGTTTCCGACCGATTATATTGGAAATATACACAGCACACTTTTACGTCTAATGTATAACATATTGCATTCAACATGTTTTCCTATGCTCTAATTGTAGCGGATGTCCAGCTGCAATTTCAGCAAGTTCCTCAACAAGCCTACTCATGTTGTAGCTGTAGTTCAACCCTTTAGCTGCAAGACCAGTAAGACTCTCCAGTTTTTCAGTGCCCTTATAGGATTTTGCACTGTTCTCATGTTGTGGACCAAAACTTACCTGAGTGCCTTGATTTACACCAGAGCTATTGCTGTAAATACTACCACGGCTGTTCAATTCGCACATACCATTATCTTCAGAAGGTGTTGTTTGAGTGCCAACTTCACGACTTCTCACATGTATCCTAGTATTACTCCCCACAGTACAAGGGCCAACACCAACAGTTCTTACTCTACTACCACCCAATGTGTGGTGTGTGAACACCGATGCATCAGAAAGTGATCCTGCCAGCCGCTGTAACTCAGGACAGTACGATGTTGTATCGTCATATGATGCTCCTAAGAAGTTTGCATCATCATCTGAAATTTCACTTAATTTTATGTCATCTGGAATGTTGGTACTCATGTAAAGTTGATTTTTATTCCGTGGTGATACTGAAAGAGCACTTTTTGTCCTCACTGTGGTGGGAAGATCACCGGTATTGCTTTGATTAGTGACTGCTATAACACCAATATCCTTATTTGTGATGAGTTCATCAACATCACCTTTATTCACTACTCCTGACCCGCAAGAACAAGTTTTTTTATCTTGGGTTTCAACTTTATTTTCATTTTCTTTCAGTTTGTAGTCTTTCATAAACTCTGTTTCATTTGTAGTGTCCTTACTGATGTCTTTAACTGCTTCATTTTTGTCACTATGAACTCCATCTAGCACCTCACATTCTATTTCATCATACTTTTTACAGTCACTTATTTCCTCTTCTGAGCCACAACTGCTCTGCCCTAGTAAAGCAGAGGGTAATGGCAGCGTCAGTTTTAAACCATCAAGTCCTGCATTAGCCTCTCTTCGTCTCATAAGGTTGGGAACCATTGATGATATATCCGAATTACCAATGGTTAGAGCAGTTAAAATCTGGAACAGAAAAGGTCAGTTACAGTTTTTGACTGATGGAGAAGATATAGGCTTTTTCTTAACACAGTAAAGTCTTATAAAAAAAATTTAATTTAATTGCATAATGCCTTTCATTCCTTGTTTTCCTCATTATACATTTCATAAATAAATGTTCTTTTGAAACAAAGTTACAAAGTAATGATTTTATGGATGAAATCTGATTAATGAACTGTACATAATGACACAGATAATTAAATCTACTATTTATGAGCAACTTAAATTGATAATTTTGAAAGAGATATCATAAGAAATTGTTACACTACAAGAAATTATAAAATGACTGTCAGCACAAAACCTATTCAACCATCACTTGCTGTGATCTCAATTAAAAAAATAGTGTATTGTTTTGAGGATTTGTACCACTGTATTATCAAAAATAGTGTGGAACAATTGTCTGAACTGCAGTCATCTTAAAACAGGAAACTTACTATAATTAATTACTCTTTAGTTTACACCTATGACTCTCATCATGTTTCACAAGGAAAGCATACAAATCAAAGTACTTCCAAGACATTGCTTGTTGTATTAGTACCATTTGTTTATAAACTTAATCATAGGCAATGTCATCTTGAATGAGTATCTGTGATTGATTCTGAAATATGTCACAATTTGAACAACAATGGATTGGTTAGCCGATGAGCTCCTCACTGTCTTAGTTGCCTTGCACAATGGTCTTCATGCTGGTGACACTGTAATTAAAAAAATCTTACCATAGATTTACATATATTCTCCTTAATTATGCAATAGCCTGTATACCGAGCTTTGTACCATTGTATATTTCTGTCAGTTATCTCACCCTAGTCATAAAAAAAATGAACAACTCTTTGATGGTTTTGGCTGTGCACATTGACCTTAGTGAGATACCATCACAGCATCTCTAACCTGAATTACTGATAAATCAGGAGTGGTACTGCAACACAATATTTGACTCTGCACACACATCAATGGCAGATGCGAACGGATTTTTGAATTCTATTTTATATGCTACAAATTTTGTAAGCAGAAATGTCAGATTAGCCTTTCCAAACTTTTCTCGACGCTAGGGAGTAGCGACATCATTTGGAAATATCTATATTATGTGATTGTGTGCATCTTGTGAGGTCTCTGGCTGAAAGGAGTTTAGATTGTGGCTGCTTCTTAGCATCATATTAATTTAAATAAAATAATGACATGCACTTCATTCACTTTAATTTGGTTACGTTAATACTAAGAACAAAGATAGGAGAATAATAAACAACAAATTATATCAGTATCAAAGAGTAATTAAAGTTCAGCATTTATGATAATCTTTGCCATCATCCATCTGCACTGTATATCATTCAGATTGATATTAATCTTGCTGTTAACACAAGATCTTAATATGTGGTCCAGTCATTGAATATTTGAGCTAACTTCAAAATTTTATAGTCTAGTATTACTGATTTACAATTCATCATATTTTGACATGATTCATAACAGTAGTCCATTTCATAAGCAATTTGCACAGTGGCAACAAAGCTCCTTATAACAGTTTGACTGAAATGTGAGACTAAACAGCATTCTTTTGCTTAAAAATCACTCCCCTGCACAAGAAGAAGAATCACCTTTATTACTTGCCCACTTTTTTTTTGCCATCTGTTCTATAAAACAAGGACATAACACTGTGCATTATGCATACCTGAGCACCAAGCTGACTCTCTTGAGACGATGAGCTGCCTTTCCTCACCACAAGGGGCCCCATTCTCGTTCCAACTCGACATCGAGTGAAGTCTCTCTTGCGTCTCTTACTGCGATGTGTTCGTCCTCTTGTTACATTAACTGTAGGCAGTGGTGTTGCTCTTGTCTTCCGTGTTGCTGTTACTTCTGCTATTTGTACCGAAACTTGTGAATCCAGAGAGTGCCGACGTGACTCTACTGACACCCTGAAAAGTGACATAATAAGAAAATCATTTCATACATCTTGAAATCTTTATAGAACAACTGGAGGACTGATTTGTTTGTAATGTTATAACTTTTTACTCATTGATTCCTACTAAATTTATAGTAAACATGCAAAATGTTGATGCAGTATCACAATAAGAGACATAAAAGATCCTTCACAAAGGTCTGAGAAAGACTGGGTTCGAGTCCACTGTCCCATTTCCAGGAAAGAAACTCTGGTAACATACATTATAGTAATAAGACAGTTTACGACTCACCCCAAAGATGTGACGATATGCCGCGACAGGCACATAAGACAGACACACACACACACACACACACACACACACACACACACACACACACACACACACACAACACCTCAGCTATCGGCCATTGCCTTCTTCAGAAAATGGGAACATTCACGCAGTCACACAACCATCATATCCGGCCACACTTCGAATCACACTCTGCAGTGTGGAAATAGGAAATGGGGAGGGGATGCAACTTTCATATTCTCCCTCCCTCTCCTTTCCTATTTCCACACCTCAGACTGTGATTCGAAGTGCGGTAGCTGGAGATGACGGTTATGTGACTGCAGAAAGGGTTTAAGAGCAGGCAAGCTTCTGTCCACATTTCGTGATGAAACCACCTTCATTTTCAAGATGATCATTCCCAAGATGCAAGCTACATTATTCTGTAGCCACATCAGTGGACTCCTGCATTTGTGATGCCTATCATCTCTAGGATCATTTATTCACTTATATTTGTTTATTTATATGCTTATCTTACTGTAGCATGTGCCTACAATGCCACTAGGTACCTTAATCTCCCAGTAAACAGTGGTCACAATATTTGGGTTTATCAGTGTAATAATTTAAATATTTTTTTCAGCAATACATAAATGGTTTGCTTCTGTTCAAAATAGTATTTATTCTTGCAAGTACCATCTAATAATTTAGAAAACACTGTACTGTGTCCTGGGAAATGAGACATCGTTGTGTTGTAAATCTGCATTTATTAACATATCATGCAACCTGAGATTAGCAACCTTATTGACACTGTTATCATGCACAACAAAATAATAAACTTCATAATGAGATGATCTGTTGAAGACAGACATTTGTTATTCTGTCATGCACATTAACTGTGGAGTAATAAGTATCTCAATTTTGTATTGCATGATTTAGTGTATGTGAAACCAATATTGTTTTGCTTTTTCCTGAATGATAGTCAAAGATAAAAATGGTCAGAATTAATATGAATTTACTGTACAGCACTGTCGTACATTTCCTGCATTGTATTGTTGCTTTAAACAAGTATCTGACTGCTTGTATGATGGCTATAGTAACTTATGATAATATGGTAAGAGCCACAGGATTTTAATTAACTCTTACTTTCTGACACTGTAACTAATTTCGGAATCAAAAGAGTTTCTCCTCTGACTAGACATGGACCCAGTTGTTGCACCAATCAAAGCACCACGTCGAGTCATCAGTTTTGGAAGAGCAGCAGCCCATGTTGAACTTAGATCCTGTGATGCCATACTATTCACATCAAAGTTCAAGCCTGTGAGCAAAAATTTTGCGAGTTACATGTAAGTCATTGAGAATGGCATTAACTATCAATCACATGCAGTCAGTTAAAATGATTGTATAAGTGATAAATTTTTATTACAAATAGATATATTTCATAAATATAAATGGGAAACACACCCACTGGATCTTCGTGTGTGCTGTGAAAGCTTAATGATAATCGGCCATCGTTATTGAGAGCTTTTCTTTTTGCAAAAGCTTGTGCAATGACTTTATGCTTTTTCAGTCTTACTGGCTCTTCATAACCATTGTTAAGCACTCTGAAACAGAAAGAAACATGCATGTTTTATTCCTTGTAAGGACACTGGATCTTGTGGTTACATACAACTTTTTGATAAGCATACAAGGGTATTATAAACAATAATTAATGACAAACTCAGAACCTTCTCTCTTATTTTGAGCTCTAACAATTCTTGATGTTTCTACACCTTTAAATTATTTATAATTTTACAAAGAACACTGATGCTGGTACAGTATTTTGCTGAAATACTTATCATGCCAAAATTTTAAATAGCAACAGCAGCCCATATGAAGTGCATAAAAATTTACTGGTCCACATAAAAGAAAGTTTTCACAGTCTTAATCATGTTAGTAATTTTAGAAAGCATAATGGAGAACATAGCAACCTTGATATAATAGTTAAAAATAATCATATTACTTCTCAGTGTTCTTAAATTGGGTCAAAAATTTCCTTACCTTCTTAGAAATCTCTTCCATGTATGAATTGTAGACCCAGTCCAAATCCAAGATGACATTACTATTCCAGCAGCAAATACAGTAAGTACATGAAGCTGCATTATTGCTAAGCTTGGACGGGACTCCATTCGACAATTGTCCTTGTTTCCCGTGTCCACAAAACCACCACCAGTAATCTTGCAGCTTTTTGAAAAAGAAATATCATCAATATTATTTTTGCTTTGGAATATTTAAAAACACACTAACTTTCAGTACCATTCAATTGAATCATCACTTATCAGTTGTATGTGGGACGAAACAGAGACCAGCAAATATATGAATACACTAGCTAAGCCCAGCCACACTTCACTGTGGCTCACTGTCATATGAAATTAACAGAAAAGGAAATACTGTAACTCATGTGAACATAGAATCACCGAGAAAATGCTTCAATCATATCAATATCGTTCGTTCATTAGGCTCCAGTGGCTATGTAAAACAAAAGTATAGTATGTAAAACATAAGCTTAGCTTCACAGATACACATTATTTTAAACCCTTAAGATTAATTTTCGATGCTCACTTATTTGGCAGCTGAAGAATTTAAAGCATGATCAGATATATAGTTACAAAAACATCTGCTTCTTTTTTCCTCTCTTAAACGCTATGTATGCACATGATTTACATTTTGCATGCATCTATGGCAAATCGCCTTTTGAATTGTGTAAGTTTTATTGGCCTCCTTGTAAAATAATAATCGAAAATCAGTAAGTAATTTTTCATGTTGATGTATCTGTATATTGTCGGTAAAATTTCACTTGTGGCAGCAGCTGATGTTGCCAAAATTTCTTGGCTGCTCTTTGAAAACTCACATATAATGAGGCTAATAATCTTCTGCGTTTACCATGAAATATTACATTAGCACGGAATGCCGCAGTTGCCGTAAGTAAAATACTCCTTCATTTCCAATTAATTCTATGATGGAAAATGCCAATTTTTTGTCGGCAGGAATTTAGAAGTGCACATTCAATATATATCATTAGAGGCCTGGCTACTTCAATTGCAAACATTATTATAAAGCATCTGGTTCCTGAAAGTTACTCGGGAATGTTATTCTCTATAATGCGGTGATAATTCGAAGGAGATCCTTATCAGAATGAATATTTTGAATGAATCATTTTTTACCATAAAATAACTATTTAATACAGTTCTGTACTGTCGTTAATACAATACAAACCACTGTCAATAAATCAATTATACATCTAAACTGAAGAATTCCTTGCCAACATTACTACTCTCCGCTGTTGACACTGTAAGTAAAATTTAGTTGAGCCACCAATAACAGAGACTGAGAGGAACATATTTTTGTGGTTACAATCTAACAGATAATTGAGTCTTGTGCTCTGGTTGAAAGGTTGTCCTGAGAGAAAATTAATTATCCACACGAAATGAACTTTCCGTTGCCAACATTGGCAAGCTGCGCTGCAGCCTTGGGATAAATTTAATCATTGCCTCAAGACTGTAAGGATGATGAATTATATGTGTGTGTCCATATCCCTGACGTTTATATTATCCAATATCACCAATGATTCTTTGCACTACGGAGGATTGCTATTTGGTGCTCAGGGGGACCATATGTTCATCTACAGAAATTTGTTGAGCAACAGGATCGTCCTCCCAGTTGCCCAACATAGTAAGCAGCTTAGGATTGTCGTCCCAGTCGTACTACTTAGTAACCAACTTTTTAAGTGACTCTGCTTGATAATACACAGTATATAACACTGAACACTGCATAGACCACTTTTGAGAGAGATCACAACAGCTTGCAATGCATAATATCTATAAACAAAAGGCAATGTTCCGAGTGACTGACTGTCTGACAGATTAAATAAATTGCTCATCATGCCCAGCTAAAAACACTGATGATAAAAACTTGAAATTTGCAGAGGGTGTTCATCTTGCACTGTTGGCGACGTTTAAGAAGCGATTTTTCGATATTCCGTCCCTAACAGGGTGAAAAGTTTTTTGAAAATACGCTGTTATCCAGTCACTTTTGATGCTAGACGTACATAAATTGGTATACGGATTCTTGGTTAGAATTTTTAAAAGACGTCTTTCAGCTTTCTCTGAAAATCAACCTTTAAGGGGGTGAAATAGAAGATGAAAAGATATTTGAAAAATGCTGATATTAAGCTAGTTTTGCAGCATCAACTACAAAATTGGTATTTGGAGCCTTGGTTACAATTAAAAAAGAACGTGCATATCCCCCTCCCCTCTTCGTCGTTGCCTACCCATCTATAAATCTAAATTAGAATGTGGGGTGTGTGGATGTGTGAGAGTGTGTATTTGTTTACCTTCCTTTTTTCCCCCCTAAGGTAAGTCCTTACACTCCTGGGACTGGAATGACTCCTTTTCCACTTCCTTAAAACCCGAATCCTTTTGTTTCTCCTTTCTCCTCTCCTTCCTTTCTCTTTTCCTGAAGAAGCTGCCAATGGTGGTGAAAGCTTGATTTTTTCCCCCCTACCGGCGAGTCTGTGCTTTTTGTGTGTGTGTGTGTGTGTGTGTGTGTGTGTGTGTGTGTGTGTGTGTGTGTGCACGCGCGCGCGCGCTCTTTCGCCACCACTGGCAGCTTCTTCAGGAAAAAGAGGAAAAAAGGGGAGGAGAAAGGGAAGAATATGGGTTTTAAGGAAGTGGAAAAGGAGTCATTCCAATCCCAGGAGTGGATTGACTTACCTTAGGGGACAAAAAGGAAGGTAGACAAATACACACACACTTACACATATCCAAACGCAAACACACCAAGGCAGACATATGTAAAAAGCAACTTCTTCATCTAATACTTTTACTGTCTCATTACCTAATCTAATTCCTTCAGCATCACTTGATTTTCTGACATTGCATTCCATTACCTTCATTTTCCTCTTGTTAATGTTCATCTTATATCTTCCTTTCGAGACACTGTCCATTCCATTCAATTGCTCTTCCAGATCTTTTGCGGTCTCTGACAGAATTACTAAATCATCAGCAAACCACATGTTTTTATTTCTTCTCCCTGCGCTTTAATGCCCTCTCCACATTTCTCCTTCCATTCCTTCACTGCCTGCTCAATGTACAGATTGAACAACATTGGGGAAAGGCTACAACCCTGTCTTACTCCCTTCCCAACATCTGCGCCCCTTTCTTGTCCTATGACTAATAACCGATATCTGGTTTCTGTATAGGTTAAATATAGCTCTTTGCTCTCTATATTTTACCCCTGATACTTTCAGAATTTGGAAGAGAGTATTCCAGTCAACATTGTCCATTTCGAGAAAGCTTCTGACAAATGCTAAAAACATAGGTTTCCCTTTCCTTAACCTTTCTTCTAAGATTAGTCGTAATGTGAGTATTGCCTCCTGTGTTCCTACATTTCTCCTAAATCCAAACTGATCTTCCCAGAGGTCGGATTCCACAAGTTTTGCCATTCTTCTGTAAATAATTCGTGTTAGTATTTTGGACCCATGACTTATTAAACTGATAGTTCTGTAATTTTTACACTAGTGTAGACTTGATTTCTTTGGAATTGGAATTACAACATTCTTCTTGAAGTCGGAGAGTATTTCCCCTGTCTCATACATCTTGCATACCAGGTGATATAATTTTTTCATGACATCAGCAGTTCAGATGGAATATCATCTACTCCAGGAGCCTTGTTTCAAGTCCTTCAGCGCTCTGTCAAATTCTTCTCGCAGTATCATATCTCCTAATTCATCTTCCTCCACTTCGTCTTCCATTTCTAGAATACTGCCTTCAAGTTTATTTCCTTTGTATAGGCCATCTATATATTCCTCCCACAGTTCAGCTTTGCCTTCTTTGCTTAGTACTGATTTTCCGTCCGAGTTCTTGATATTCATAGAGCTGCTTTTCTTGTCTCCAAACGTCTCTTATTTTCCCGTAGGTCGTGTCTATCTTTCCCCTAGTTATGCATTTGTCCTCTAGCTACCCCTGCTTAGCCAGTCTGTACTTCCTGTCAATCTCATTTTTCAGGTGTCTGTACTCCCTTTTTCCTGTTTCACTTGCTGAATTTTTATATTTTCTCCTCTCATCAATTAAGTTCAGTATATCCTGTGTTATCAAGGGATTTCTATTAGGCCTTGTCCTTCTGCCTATATGGTCCTCTGCAGCCTTCACTACCCTATCTCTCAGAGCTACCCATTCTTCTTCTACTGCATTACTTTCCACCGTTTCAGCCAATCCTTGTCTAATGCTCCCTCTGAAACTCTCAACCACCTCTGATTCCTTCAATTTGTCCAGGTTCCATCTCTTTCTACCTTTCTGCTCTCTCTTAAGTTTTAATCTGCAGTTCATAACCAATAAGTTATGGTCAGAGTCTATATCTACCTCTGAGTATGTCTTACAGTTTAGAACCTTGTTTCTAAATCTATTCCGTACCATTATAAAGGCAATTTGGTACCTTCCAGTGTCTCCTGGTCTCTTCCACATATACAGCCTTCTTTCATTATGATTAAACCAAGTGTTGGTGATCATTAAATTGTGCTCTGTACAAAATTCTACCAAGCGATCTCCTCTTTCATTCCTTTTTCCCAGTCCATATTCACCTACTACATATTTTTCTCTTCCCTTTCCTACTACCGAGTTCCAGTCCCTCTTAACTTTCTCAATCGTTTCTTTTATCTCCTCATATATTTTTTTCAATATTCTCATCATCGGCCGTGCCAGTTGGCATGTAAACTTGCACTACTGCGGTCGGTGTTGGCTTCGTGTATCTTTACTACGATAATGCGTTCACTATACTGTTCATAGTAACTTACCCACATTCCTATTTTCTTATTTATGATTAGACCACCTCCTGTGTTACCACCAACTGATTTTTTATTGATAACCCTGTTCTCACCTGACCAGAAATCCTGTTCATCCTGCCACCGAACCTCACTAATCCTACCATATCTAACTTTAACCTAACCATTTCTCGTTTCAAATTTTCTAGCTTACCTACACGATTATGGGTTAGAACATTCCATGCTCTGACCCGTAGAATGCCTGTTGTTTTTCTTGATGACGACATCCTCCTGAGTAGTCCCCGCCCGGAGATCCGAATGGGGGACTATTTCACCTTTGGAATATTTTACCCAAGAAGACGCCATCATCATATAGTCATACAGTAGAGCTGCATGTCCTCGGGTGAAGTAATGACTTTAGTTTCCCCTTGCTTTCAGCCATTCGCAGTAACTGCATGGCAAAGCCATGTTAGCTGATGTTACAAGGCCAGCTTGGTCAATCATCCAGACTGTTGCCCCTGTAACTACTGAAAAGGCTGCTGCTCCTCTTCAGGAACCACACATTTGTCTGGCCTCTCCACAGATACCCCTCCACTGTGGTTGCACCTATGATACGACTATCTGCGTAGTTGAGGCACAGAAGCCACTCCACCTCGGCAATGTCTGTGGTTCATGGGGTGGATTAGATTAGACTTGTTCCATAGATCATGAATATGACACTTCATAATGATGTGGAATGTGTCAGGTTAATGAAAGGTGTCTTTACAAATTATTACTTTGTACTAAATATTATATGACACAATATCTTTATTTTTTTGTATTTTTTAATATATATGTTTTTTTTTTTTTTAATTTTGAGATTTACTAATTTATATCTAAAAATTCGTCTATAGTGTAGAAGGAGTTGGCATTCAGAAATTCTTTTAATTTATGTTTAAATGCTAGTTGGCTATCTGTCACGCTTTTGATGCTGTTTGGTAGGTGACCAAAGAATCTTGTGGCAGCATAATTCACCCCTTTCTGTGCCAAAGCTAGATGTAACCTTGAATAGTGAAGATCATTCTTTCTCCTAGTGTTGTTATGTACACTGCTATTGCTTTTGAATTAGGTGGGATTGGTAGTAACAAATTTCATAAGTGAATATATATATACTGTAAAGATCCCTAGCTATTTAAATAAGTGTCTGCAGGATGATCTTGGATGGGCTCCAGCAATTATTCTGATTACACGCTTTTGTGCAATGAATACTTATTTAGTCAGTGATGAATTACCCCATAAATGATGCCATACAAAAGCAGAGAATGAAAATAGGCGTTGTAAGCTAATTTACTGTGATGTATATCACCATAAATTGCAATTACCCTAATAGCAGAAGTAGCTGAACTCAAATGTTTCAGCAAATCTTCAATGTGTTTTTTCCAGTTCAACCCCTCATCAATGCATACACCTAAAATTTTTGAATATTCTACCTTTGCTACAGATTTCTGATCAAAGTCTATATTTATTAATTGTGTCATTCCTTTTACTGTATGGAACTGTATGTAATGTGTTTTATCAAAATTTAATGATAGTCCATTTGCTGAGAACCACTTAACGATTTTCTGAAAGACATCGTTTAGAATTTTTGCAGTTAGTTCTTGTCTGTCAGGTGTGATAACTATACTTTTATCATCAGCAAAAA
This sequence comes from Locusta migratoria, assembly GCA_026315105.1. Classification (NCBI taxonomy): domain Eukaryota; kingdom Metazoa; phylum Arthropoda; class Insecta; order Orthoptera; family Acrididae; genus Locusta; species Locusta migratoria. The sequence goes on from CM048745.1 coordinate 165,284,335, forward strand.
GAACCAGCTCTGCATCTCCATGAATACAGAATGGCAAGTCATTAATATATATTAAGAACCGCAAAGGGCCCAAGACTGAACTTTGTGGCACCCCATTTTTGATTGTTCCCCAGTTTGAGGAATCAGCTGTTTTTTGCATATTATGTGAATTACCTATGTCAACTTTCTGCACTCTTCCCGTTAGGTATGATTTAAACCATTTGTACACTGTCCCATTCATACCACAATACTTTAGTTTAGCTAGAAGACTTCCATGATTTACACAATCAAAAGCCTTGGAGAGATCACATAAAATCTCAGCAGGTGATGTCCAGTTATTCAGAGCATTTAATACTTCATTGGTGAAAGTATATATAGCATTTTCTGTTGAAAATGCCTTTCTGAAAACAGAACTGACATTTTGTTAGAACTTTATTTTTACCTATGTGTGAAACTACTCTAGAATACATTACTTGTATACTTAATTTTGTATGTGAAGGTAAGAGTCCTTACATTGCCTGTCAACAATAATTTTAACCTCTGCTATCACAATCTTTTGATAATCATCATGAAAGAACAGAACAAGAACATGGCTTGGCAATAATATTGCACAGAGATTACTAATTAGCTAATAACTAAAAGGCCATACTTAATACTTACACAATATACTTTCTGAAGCTGTCCTTCCACTGCGCCTGATTTCTGTATTCATATACATGACACGTAAATGTAACTAAAACCAGTACGAGAAGAAAAAGGGAAAACAGTCCCATTCGAACAATAGTTTCCCTGATTTTTGCACTTGCTGTTGGAGAAATTATATCGTGGCTGCCAATTTTCAGCTTTATGAGAGTTACCAGACCTATAAAGAAAATTAATTTAAACATCAACAATTTTATTATTTGGGAATAAAATATTAGTGTAATTCAATACTTTTTCCTGTTAGAAGAATAGCGTGATATAAACAATAAACAATCATGGTTGCATTATTGAGTAAATATTCAGCAAAACTCTTGATTATTTCCTTTCTGTGTGGTTTTCAAGCCGCCCCAGTCAATCTATGATGCTGTGAAATACAGAATTAAACAAATGGAAACACTTTAATAAGAAACTAAAATTTTCATTTAAACGTCACTATTATTTCAGATAATATAAATGGCCCACCTCGCTATTATTCAGTAATAATTTGCTACGCAAATTACTACAGACCCTGTAATTCTACCATGAAACAGTACTTGAGTTATACAATGAACTGAAAAATACATGTATGTAAATAAAACTGTCAAACCTTCTCTAAAATTAATTTAGGAAGTGTTGAACCAATGTTCTGTATCAGTAACGGTCCAAATCCAACAGTAAAAAGCTAAAGCTGCTCACTAATAGTCTCTTCATTTTTCAAATTCACCAATCCAAACTGATACTTCAGTGTGTTTTGTAGGTGCAACAATGCCCTGCTGAACTTTTTAGAATTCTGTTATCCATGGTGCTCCAGATATTTCTTCTGCATCAATTCCATATATCTACATAAGATATTGGTAGAGGTAAAGCATTGGCAAACAAATACAGTTATTACAGAATGCTTTGTGCAGGCCTACTACAATTTTATTTGTATTATGCATTATTTACTGTTTCTTTTTCTATTTTGATATGAGTTCAGAGGTTAACCTTGATCTGTCACAGAGTTCATATCAAATACAACATACACCTCCCTTCCCTCTCCCCAGCACCATTCTTCTCCCCTAGACTGGCCTAAGTCCTCATTTGTATGTGTTTGCATCCAAGTGCCAGGAAATAGTGGCCAAACTATATCTCAGGTGAGTTGCACAACACATACTATGAATACTTATTGTATTTTATAATAACTGAAAAAACATTAAAATTCTCAACACAAAATGTTCAAATTGTTATGTTTTGGAAGCTACTGGCTCAACATATTTCCATGAAAGGAGCAAACCCAACAGATACAAACACCTGCAAAGATTTTTCCCTTTTATTCTCTGTCAGTTTTTCAGATAAAATATGTTATAATGTCTACATCTACATAATTACTCTTCAAATCACATTTACGTTCATGGCAGATTTCAATGACATGCTTTCATGATATTTCTCCACCGTTCGATTCTCTTATAGCACATGGGGAAAAAGGAGCACCTAAATCTTTCATTTTCAATCTGATTGCTCTTATTTTATCCTGATGATCATATATCCTGATTTAGGTAGATGCCAACAAAATACGTTTGCTTTTAGAGGAGAAAGTTGGTGAAAGAAATTTAACAAATATATCTTGCTGCAATGAATAATGCCTTTCTTGTAATGATTTCCACCCAACTTGTGCATATTTCCATGACACTCTCTTCCCTATATTGTGATGATACAAAACGGCCTGCACTTCTCTGAACATGCAGTGTCTGTTGTTATACATGTAGTGGAAATGTATTTCTATAACTGATACAGTACATCACAAATTTCAATTACTACTACTTGTTGTCTTCAGTCCAAAGACTGGTTATATGCAGCTCTCTGCCCTACCCTATCTGTGCAATTCTCTTCATCTCTGAATTAGAACACTAACATACATCCTTTTGAACGTGCTTATTGTATTCATCTCTGTCTCCCTTTGTGATTTTTTCCCCACACATCTCCCTGTAATGTTAAATCATTGATTCCTTGATGTCTCAGAATGTGTCCCTCCCCTAATCAATCCCTTCTTTTAGTCAATATATGCCAGAAATTTCTTTTCTCCCTGATCCTGTTCAGTACCACCTCATTAGTTACACAACATACCCAACAAATCTTCAGAATTCATCTGTAGCACCACATTTTGAAAGAATCTATCATCCACTCATTGTTCACATTTAACTCCCCTATCATGCTACACTCCAGACAAATGCTTTCAGAGAGGACAACGTAACATTTACATTAATAATGAAAGTCAAAAAATGTCTCTTCCACATAAATGCCTTTTTTCTCATAGCCATTCTTCATTTCATCTTTGGCCGTCAAAAGTTATTTTGATTACCAGATAACAAAACTCATCTACAACTGTAATTGCCTCATTTCATAATAGAGGTGTTTTAGCATCACCTGATTTTCTTAGACTACATTACATTTGTTTTGCTCCTGTTTAAGCACATCCTATACACCTCCTTCAAGACACTGTCCATTGCATTCATTGCTCTTCCAGATCTTTTCCTGTCACTGAGAGAATAACAGTGTCACTAGAAAACTGTGAAATTTTATGTCTTCTTCCTGAACTGTAATTCTTTTTTTCAAATATCTCCTTGATTTCCTTCTCAGCTTGCTCAGTGGACACTGAATAACACCAAGAAGAGGCTACAACTCTGTCTTACTCTCTTCCCGACCATTGCTTCTCTTTCTTGTCTTTTAGCTCTTACAAGAGTCTGATTTTTGTAAAAGTTGAATACAACTTTTTGTTCTCAATATTTTACCCCTTCTCCTTTCAGATTTTGCGAGAGTGTAGTCCAGTCAACAGTGTCATAGGCTTTTCTTGAAATCTACAAAAGCTGAAAACATAGGTTTGCCTTTCCTTAACCTATCTTCTAAGATAAGTTGCTATGTGAGTATTGTCTCATGTGGTTCTACATTTCTCCTAAATCTAAACTGATCTTCCCCAATATCGAGTTCTACTATTTGTTGATAAATAATTTATGTCAGAATTTTGCAACCATGACATTAAACTGCTAGTGCTGCTGCTGTTTGAATTTTCCGTTCACCGTGAGTTGATTATGTACAAATTATTTATGTAAATCAAAAGGCAATTAATAGCTAAATAAGATAAACTGCCACATATTTCAGGCTGCCTTTTTATTAAGTTTCGTACTTTCTGAACACACGAGAGAAACCAATCCATTATTCCAAGATTGTGGTTAATTCCAATTTCTTGTTGCTAAGCATATTAGTTTATTAATTTGAAGTTTGTATAAACTTTAATCTTATTTTGTACTTTGAAACCAAATTAAATACTACTGGAAAACCTACCTCTGCTCAAGAAGTAACCTCCAACCACCACAGCTACCAACAATGGAGCTAGGAGCAGACCAGATCTTGCAGTGTTGTTCAAGTATCCAACAAAGCATATACCAGCAACACTATTACCATCTATTTCACCAAGGGCCATTGTCGTGATGGTTAAAATTAGTGGCAGAGACCAAGCAACCAAATGAAAATAAGACCCTTTCTTATCAATTTTTTCCTTTACCTTACCTGCAACATGTAATGTACAATGAGGATTAAAATTTGATATATATATATATATATATATATATATATATATATATATATATATATATATATATATATTATAGGAGGATACTTTCCTGGTGGGATAAACAAATATAAAAAATAGAAAACGGATGACTTACCCAAAGGACAGGCTTGTCGACAACCCTATCCTTGGGTAAGTCATCCGTTTTCAATTTTATATAAAAGATAAATATCTCTAAATTAAAAATGGCTTTCACAATAAAAACATATTAAGATAAGCCGGGAAGCTAACATTATTTCATTATTTGAGTGTGTTTCCAGAAACCTATAAAATCTTGGACACTTTATTTATTAGATTCTGCAGAACTGTAAGAGTTAAAGCAACTTTGTCATGGAATGAGTCAGAATACAATTTACAGAATGATGATGAACTGTATAAACAATGAATTAAATAAACTACGTACAAAATTTTCAATGATTGTTAGGAACTCTTGTACAAAAAGAAGACTAACACACACAAATGAAAAGACCACACAGAGGCAGGTGGATATCATGACTACCCAGGAGTGTGTTGCAAGTGAAACTGTTAATGCCTGTGACCGATTGCACAGCCACATTCATCCTCTCTTGTGTGTTGTGTTACTCTGAGAACTGTTGTCCATGATTAATGTCTCGTTTAACACTGTTAGTGGTGGTGCAGGTGTGTGTGTGTGTGTGTGTGTGTGTTGAGGCATGGCATGAACTGTCTTCTATTCAACTCTTCCCTATTCCTCCACTCATAAAAAGTACACCAGAAGACTAGATGGTTGCCACAGTCTGCACGGAGTCCCAATGTCAACTTGGTTGACATCACTCTCAGCAGCAGCAGCAGCAGCAGCAGCGACCACCACCACCACCACCACCACCACCACCACAACAACAACAACAACAACAACAACATAAGCATGTCAGGCACCAGCAATGTGCACATTCAATGCTCCCCTTGTGTAGAAGTTGTTTTCTGCATCACGATCAGTCTGAATGTCACAGGTGTTTAGCAAGATGCCTGCAATTGCTACAAGAAACATTATATTGATTCTCTTGTAATAGGGCCATGATGTGGAAATGAATATAAGTAAGGACTTTTTATGTCAGCCTCTCCACAAAAACATTTTGTTGGTGTTGTGCTTTTCTAAAAGTAACGGCGTATGCAAGTTGACTTGGACGCAGCAGTCACTCTGCGTAACACAGACTTGGACACTTCAGACAAAGAATGACTGACTGGACACACTGTAGCAATGGAATTGTACTTTTACGATCTCTATGAATTGCCTTTCGATTTGCAACTCTAAGTTATTTCTCTAAATTCTTATGTGCTGGTGTTACCAATTACCTTATTAGCTTTTTCATGTTAGTTGACACTGGAGGAGAGCCTCCAGTAGTTCCTCACATACAAAAAATAAACAGCATTTTCTGTGGATGCTCCTTCCTGAAGTCTGAGTCAGGCAGCTAATTACATGTACTGAGATATGTCACTATTCTGCTATAAATTGCTGCTTTAAAAAAATTTTAAAACAACATCAGCAACAAAATTGATTAGTAATCGTCTACATTATCGCTTTCACTCTTTTATAAAGTAGCTTCATAAATAAGTATTTCAGTTTGACAGGAAATGAACTACAAGAAAATTCATCATACCGATGCAATCCTTTAATTTTACAATGTAGCAATAAGTCCTTACCGACATCTAAAAGCTAAATCGAATTTATCACTTAAAGTAGGACAAAAATTCACCTAAAGGCTCATTTGTCTCCCTCCTTTTGGAGATGGAAATGATGCCAGAGAAGATAGTTTTAGTTCATCATTGAACTTGGCAAGATGCTTTTTGTTAACTTGTCCACAACTAACACATGTTTTCCACTACATTGTGCTGTACTTATTATGTTGACAGAAGAAATACAATACTATTATGGATAATTTTGTGTTCAAAGGGAAATAAAAATGCTAAGGTAGTTTGAAAAGTCACCCCTAAGTGTTTTGTGTATAAATAAAGCAATATTAAATTATGTTCCCAGGACCAACAAAACATTTTACTGTTACAACATCTGTAGGCCAAAGTCTGAGGCTACATAGTACACCGCTGTTTAATTTATACGGGACAAATAAGAAATGGAAAGCAATGAAAGAAAAGAAAGGGCAATAAGAAAAATCAAAAGAATACTACAAGCCGAGTGTGATGTAGTTTTCTAAGGGCACTAGCTTGACAGTTCATATTCACCTGTGTGAATAAAATTCTACTTTAGCTTCTGACTACTGATCAGAAATGATAACTGAAAATTTTGCAGAACTTGGATGATCACTAATAGTTATTCCTACATGATGTTCCAGTCATTAGTGTTGGATGTGGTGTCATCTACATAAACATTTCTGTACATTTCAAGCCCCCTCATAGTGTGAAGTGCAGGGTACTTTGTGTCTCATTATCACTTCCTCCTTTTCCTGTTCTACTTGTGTGTGGTTTGGGGGAAAAACAATTGCCATTATGTTTCTGTGTGAGCTCTATTTTTATACTTGTGGTCTTTATGTAGAAGTAAACCATATACTGGCTGACTCTTCAAGAAATGTATGCTTTCAGAACATTTAAACAACCCAAACCTCGATAAGGAATGTCTCTCATGCAGTGTTTGCCGCTAGAGTTTGTCAGTCACCTCTGTGACACTTTTGCTGCTCACCATGGGGTGGCCTATCAGATTATGATATGCAGCTCATTCTTTTACGTAGAGATTCTAAGCAGATTATAGAGACTGCTAAATCTACATACAAGAGTAGTCAATCCACCAAAAATTGATAATTTTAGAAAACTGCTCAAAAATATGAACTGGAAAGATGTTTATAGTGCTCATTGCACATGAATGAAAAATATAACATTCATTAATAAATGTCAGTATTTTGTTTGAAAACTGTTTTCCTCTAAAAGTAATTCAAATTAAACAGAAGTCTATAATAAAACCATGGATTACACAAGGATTAAAGATTTTATCAAGACAAAAAGGAAAATGTATCTATCAGCTATGAGTAGTTCCAATGATGATGACTTAGCTAAATGTAAGGAATACTGTAAAATATCAAAAAAGTAATCCAGACATCTAAAAAAATGCACTATGATAAATTATTTTTCGAAAGAGATAGATTGGCTGGCCAGTACTTACCTTTCTGCTGTACCGCCGATAGTTACACAAAAGAAGAAACAGAAAAAAAAGGGGGGCGATAAAGGACAAGCTTTCGGAACACAGTTCCTTCCTCAGGTGGGAGAGAAGGGAAGAAGAAAGGATGGGAATGGAAGGTAAAGGTGATTAACGACCTAGGTCATGAAGGTGGTGTTTCAGGAGTATCTGTATTAAAGTCACCAGCAACCACACACCTCAAACACCACCCTCATGTCTTAGGTCGTGAATTGCTGCAAATGTTAATAGGAAATAAAGGATGTTGGCACAAGGGACTGGTGAAAGTCATCATCAGATTGGCAAGAAATTACATGTGGTGTCCCACAAGGATCCATCTTAGGGCCATTGCTTTTTCTTGTGTACATTAATGACCTCATCAGTTACACTGCCAGAAGCAGAGTTCGTTTTGTTTGCATAATTTTACTCAGCACATACTTGTCTGAAGCTTATCATTTGACACTCTTGATTAGTGTCTACTGATACTCAACACTGTCTATGCTGGAGACGAAACTTTTGCATTGAGCTGTCAAGTATTCTAAATTTGTCTTGTGTTGCTTTAAGTAAAAGAAAGATCTTCTTACCTTTGATAAACATATTTATAGCTGTATTAATTGATACTGTAATAGCCTTCTGATCACAGATTCCCTGTTCTGCACAAATTGAAGCAAAATGTTCAGGCCTGTTTGTCATCACCAGGTCTAAGATGTTATCTCCACAATTTGGTTCTCTATTTAAATTCTAAGGCACTTTCAATGCCTTTGCTTGATTTTCTGTATCTACCAACTCTCTTAAGCATTTGAGTCTCCCAGTCTATATGCAGGAAGTTTAAATCTCCAGATAGTACTAAGACATTACTGGGAAATTAGCATGAAATAATTTTTAGTTTTCTCCAAGATATTCTGCCACTATTGCTGCTGAGCCAGGGATATATATATATACGTAAAAAATGGATGAAGTACACTTACCAGGCGAAGGGGCACAGGCAGTAATAGCAACAAATAAACACACAGACACACACACACACACACACACACACAAAAATGCTAGCTTTCGCAGCCTAGCTGCTTCATCAGGCAGAAGGGAAGGAGAGGGAAAAGGAAATGATGAGGGTTTTAAGGAAGGGGGTAAGGAGCCATTCCAATCCCGGGACAGGAAAGACTTACCTTGGGGGAAAAAATGGAAGGTAAATAAATGCACATACACCCACACATTTACACAGACACAAGTACACTTAGGCAGACATACTGTAGAACTGTAGAAAGGCTTTCTACAGTTCTACAGTATGTCTGCCTAAGTGTACTTGTGTCTGTGTAAATGTGTGGGTGTATGTGCATTTATTTACCTTCCATTTTTTCCCCCAAGGTAAGTCTTTCCTGTCCCGGGATTGGAATGGCTCCTTACCCCCTTCCTTAAAACCCTCATCATTTCCTTTTCCCTCTCCTTCCCTTCTGCCTGATGAAGCAGCTAGGCTGCGAAAGCTAGCATTTTTGTGTGTGTGTGTGTGTGTGTGTGTGTGTGTGTGTGTGTGTGTGTGTGTGTGTGTGTGTGTCTGTGTGTTTATTTGTTGCTATTACTGCCTGTGCCCCTTCGCCTGGTAAGTGTACTTCATCCATTTTTTACGTATATTTTTCCTGTTAGGATTTTTCCTCTATAATATTCGTATATATATATATATATATATATATATATATATATATATATATATATATATAAAATAGATGAAGTACACTTACCAGGCGAAAGGGCACAGGCAGTAATAGCCTGTATTAAATGTAATGATGAAAAAAATTGTGAACATAATGTGATATTGATGGCTGAGAGCGAAGCAAAGCTGAGTTGTTAAGCAGTGGACAATCTTAAATGCAAATTTATTGACATCTACTATCAAGTGAAGAAATGTAGGAAGTAATACTGCCTGTGCCCTTTCGCCTGGTAAGTGTACTTCATCTATTTTTTATGTATATTTTTCCTTTTAGGAATTTTTCCTCTATAATGAAACGAAAATTATAGAGGGAAACTTTCCCGGTGGGATAAACAAAAATAAAAATAGAAAAGAGATGACTTACCAAAAGGACCGGCTCGTCGAGAGAAACAAATAAAATCACACACAAACACACATACAAGAGGTCTTCGTGGCAAAAGAGTCTGCTCCAGTCCCGAATCCCTGAACCAGTACACCAATAACCTAATAACAGCTTTCACATCCCGCAGCTATCCTCCTGATCTGGTTCAGAAGCAAATTACCAGAGCCACCTCCTCATTCCTCCAAATCCAGAACCTTCCAGCGAAGAATCCCAGAAGCGCCCCTTTTGTCACCGGATACTTTCCGGGACTGGAGCGGACTCTGAATGTGGCTCTCCAGCAGGGATACGACTTCCTTAAATCCTGCCCCGAAATGAGATCCATCCTTAATGACATCCTCCCCACTCCTCCGAGAGTGTCTTTCCGCCGCCCACCTAACCTTCGTAACCTCCTAGTCCATCCCTATGAAACCCCCAAACCACCTTCCCTACCCTCTGGCTCCTACCCATGCAACCGCCCCCGTTGTAAAACCTGCCCTATGCACCCTTCCACCACCACTTACTCCAGTCCAGTAACCCGGAAGGTGTACACGATCAAGGGCAGAGCCACTTACGATAGCACCCACGTGATTTACCAACTAACATGCCTGCACTGTGAAGCGTTCTATGTGGGAATGACCAGCAACAAACTGTCCATTCGCATGAACGGTCACAGGCAGACAGTGTTTGTTGGTAATGAGGATCACCCTGTGGCTAAACATGCCATGGTGCACGGCCAGCACATCTTGGCGCAGTGTTACACCGTCCGGGTTATCTGGATACTTCCCACCGACACCAACCTTTCAGAACTCCGGAGATGGGAACTTGCCCTTCAGCTTATTCTCTCCTCCCGTTGCCCACCTGGTCTCAATCTCCGCTAACTCAAATTCCCGCCCGCTATCTTTAGCATCTTTGCCTTGGTTCTGTGGACAGAGCCTCTGCCTCAATTGGTATCTCTGTCCAACTTCTTTGCTTTTCACAAATGTCTGTCTAGGTGTGTTTGCGTTTCGATATGTCTGAGTGTGTGTGTATTTGTTTACCTTCCTCTTTGTCCCCTAAGGTAAGTCCTTCCACTCCTGGGATTGGAATGACTCCTTTTCCACTTCCTTAAAACCCATATCCTTCCCTTTTCCTCCCCTTTTTCCCTCTTTTTCCTGAAGAAGCTGCCAGTGGTGGCGAAATCTTGTATGATAATATTATTACAGGTCTGGAATGTGAAATAATTTGAGTGAAGATTGGGGTTAAAAGTGGTTCAAACATAGTCATATAAACATACAATGACTATGTTTGAACCACTTTTAACCCCAATCTTCACTCAAATTATTTCACATTCCAGACCTGTAATAATATTATCATATCTTTTATTGCTATAGACATATCTCCCCCTTCAGTGTTCAGCTTGTCTCTGTGGTATACATTCCAGCCCGAGTTTTATTATTGTAACATTTACGTTCTTCTTTATGTAATGCCAAGTGCTTCCCAGTCTGGAATCGGGGGCATCTTTCAGGATTTCTCTACCCTAAAAATAGTGTACTCATCTTATAGGGGCTGTAGATGAATCTTTCTATCCTAAAACCCCAAATGAGCTTTTCACACATACTTGGGTAGCCTAACAGCTACTTAATTCATGTAGTGACTGCCTGACCTACTAAGGGGGATCCCACATTTCTTCACTTGATAGTAGATGTCAATAAATTTGCATTTAAGATTGTCCACTGCTTAACAACTTAGCTTTGCTTCGCTCTCAGCCATCAATATCACATTATGTTCACAATTTTTTTCATCATTACATTTAAACAGATTGTCATATTTAAAGAATTTTTGACAATATTCTCTTTATATTGCAAAGCAAAACCATACAAAATAGACCTTCCAATATATAACTTACGTTAATTAAATTACGCAAGTGAAGTCTACTTTGGATTTCCAACTTTTATTTATCATTGAAAGTAGTAGTTGTTGTGGTCTTCAGTCCGCAGACTGGTTTGATGCAGCTCTCCATGCTACCCTGCCCTGTGCAAGTCTCTTCATCTGAGAATACGTTCGGCAACCTACATCCTTTTGAATCTGCTTACTATATTCGTCTCTTGGTCACCCTCTACGATTTTTACCAAACACGCTTCCTTCTAATGCTAAGTTGACAATTCCTTCATGTTGTGTCCAACCAATCTATCCCTTCTCTTAGTCAGGATGTACCAGAAATTCCTTTTCTCCCCAATTCGGTTAAGCACCTCCTCATTAGTTACGTGATCTACCCATCTAATTTTCATCATTCGTCTGTAGCACCACATTTCAAAAGCTTCCATCATCTTTTATCTGAACTCCTTATCGTCCATGTTTCATTCCCATACAATGCTACACTCCAGTCAAATGCTTTCATGCTTCCCATAGCAATTCTGCATTTTATATCTCCTTTACTTTGGCCATCAGAAGTTATCTTGCTATTCAAATAATAAAATTCATCTACTACTTTTATTGTCTCATTACCTAATCTAATTCCTTCAGCATCACCTGATTTTCTGACATTGCATTCCATTACCTTCGTTTTACTCTTGTTAATGTTCATCTTATATCTTCCTTTCAAGACACTGACCATCCCATTCAATTGCTCTTCCAGATCTTTTGCTGTCTCTGACAGAATTACTATATCATCAGCAAACCACATGTTTTTATTTCTTCTCCCTGCGCTTTAATGCCCTCTCCACATTTCTCCTTCCATTCCTTCACTACCTGCTCAATGTACAGATTGAACAACATTGGGGAAAGGCTACAACCCTGTCTTACTCCCTTCCCAACATCTGCGCCCCTTTCTTGTCCTTTGACTAATAACCGCTATCTGGTTTCTGTATAGGTTGAATATAGCTCTTTGCTCTCTATATTTTACCCCTGATACTTTCAGAATTTGGAAGAGAGTATTCCAGTCAACATTGTCCATTTCGAGAAAGCTTCTGACAAATGCTAAAAACATAGGTTTCCCTTTCCTTAGCCTTTCTTCTAAGATTAGTCGTAATGTGAGTATTGCCTCCTGTGTTCCTACATTTCTCCTAAATCCAAACTGATCTTCCCAGAGGTCGGATTCCACAAGTTTTGCCATTCTTCTGTAAATAATTCGTGTTAGTATTTTGGACCCATGACTTATTAAACTGATAGTTCTGTAATTTTTACACTAGTGTAGACTTGATTTCTTTGGAATTGGAATTACAACATTCTTCTTGAAGTCGGAGAGTATTTCCCCTGTCTCATACATCTTGCATACCAGGTGATATAATTTTTTCATGACTGGATCTCCTAACGACATCAGCAGTTCAGATGGAATATCATCTACTCCAGGAGCCTTGTTTCAAGTCCTTCAGCGCTCTGTCAAATTCTTCTCGCAGTATCATATCTCCTAATTCATCTTCCTCCACTTCGTCTTCCATTTCTAGAATACTGCCTTCAAGTTTATTTCCTTTGTATAGGCCATCTATATATTCCTCCCACAGTTCAGCTTTGCCTTCTTTGCTTAGTACTGATTTTCCGTCCGAGTTCTTGATATTCATAGAGCTGCTTTTCTTGTCTCCAAACGTCTCTTATTTTCCCGTAGGTCGTGTCTATCTTTCCCCTAGTTATGCATTTGTCCTCTAGCTACCCCTGCTTAGCCAGTCTGTACTTCCTGTCAATCTCATTTTTCAGGTGTCTGTACTCCCTTTTTCCTGTTTCACTTGCTGAATTTTTATATTTTCTCCTCTCATCAATTAAGTTCAGTATATCCTGTGTTATCAAGGGATTTCTATTAGGCCTTGTCCTTCTGCCTATATGGTCCTCTGCAGCCTTCACTACCCTATCTCTCAGAGCTACCCATTCTTCTTCTACTGCATTACTTTCCACCGTTTCAGCCAATCCTTGTCTAATGCTCCCTCTGAAACTCTCAACCACCTCTGATTCCTTCAATTTGTCCAGGTTCCATCTCTTTCTACCTTTCTGCTCTCTCTTAAGTTTTAATCTGCAGTTCATAACCAATAAGTTATGGTCAGAGTCTATATCTACCTCTGAGTATGTCTTACAGTTTAGAACCTTGTTTCTAAATCTATTCCGTACCATTATAAAGGCAATTTGGTACCTTCCAGTGTCTCCTGGTCTCTTCCACATATACAGCCTTCTTTCATTATGATTAAACCAAGTGTTGGTGATCATTAAATTGTGCTCTGTACAAAATTCTACCAAGCGATCTCCTCTTTCATTCCTTTTTCCCAGTCCATATTCACCTACTACATATTTTTCTCTTCCCTTTCCTACTACCGAGTTCCAGTCCCTCTTAACTTTCTCAATCGTTTCTTTTATCTCCTCATATATTTTTTTCAATATTCTCATCATCGGCCGTGCCAGTTGGCATATAAACTTGCACTACTGCGGTCGGTGTTGGCTTCGTGTATCTTTACTACGATAATGCGTTCACTATACTGTTCATAGTAACTTACCCGCATTCCTATTTTCTTATTTATGATTAGACCACCTCCTGTGTTACCACCAACTGATTTTTTATTGATAACCCTGTTCTCACCTGACCAGAAATCCTGTTCATCCTGCCACCGAACTTCACTAATCCTACCATATCTAACTTTAACCTAACCATTTCTCGTTTCAAATTTTCTAGCTTACCTACACGATTATGGGTTAGAACATTCCATGCTTTGACCTGTAGAATGCCTGTTGTTTTTCTTGATGACGACATCCTCCTGAGTAGTCCCCGCCCGGAGATCCGAATGGGGGACTATTTCACCTTTGGAATATTTTACCCAAGAAGACGCCATCATCATATAGTCATACAGTAGAGCTGCATGTCCTCGGGTGAAGTAATGACTTTAGTTTCCCCTTGCTTTCAGCCATTCGCAGTAACTGCATGGCAAAGCCATGTTAGCTGATGTTACAAGGCCAGCTTGGTCAATCATCCAGACTGTTGCCCCTGTAACTACTGGAAAGGCTGCTGCCCCTCTTCAGGAACCACACGTTTGTCTGGCCTCTCCACAGATACCCCTCCATTGTGGTTGCACCTATGGTACGGCTATCTGCATCGTTGAGGCACGCAAGCCACCCCACCTCGGCAATGTCTGTGCTTTCAGCTTATTGAAAGATACTATGTAATTTGTTCTTTAGGCGTCTCTTAAAGCAAACATTAAAATGTTCATCTTTTCTGGCAAAACTGTACACAGTCTGTATCTAGCCACTTAGATATGTGTTTGTGCCTACTCTGTGAGACACCAAATGAGTGCACTGTGACCTTTTTACCTGGTGTTGAGACACCCTGGCAAGCAGAGTGGACACCCACCTAACACTGCTGACTACAATGACAAGCAAACCCATCATTTTTGTTTGTCCAACCTTCTCAGGAAGATGCACCACTGCTCCAACAGGTAAGGGAGCCTATGTTGGCTCAGAGGTACTAAAAGCAGTGGGCACAAATTCAGACATTTTACTGAGGTCTAAGGGGACAGCTTTATACTGATGTCCACATTCCCTAGACATAACTCTTCCTCTGCTCATTAAATGCCTGCTGAGGCGAGGCGAATAAAATTATTTGAAGTGTAGCTTTATCTATAAACTAAGGAAGGCTCCTGTGCACTACAAGAATATATGGGTATCCTCTAATGTGCTGGCATAAGGGATGTCTACAGCCAGCACTCAGCCCAATTACAGTTTGGCCAGGTCATGCAAAATGCTTCCTTCTTTAGTTGGCTCAATGGGACAATGTTCACCTTTCTAGACAGTTATTTTTGTCATGAGAAGCAATGCGGATATAAAGTCTACAATTGTTTTCAGTTAGCTAAAGACATATTAGGCCTATGTGGAGAGCAGTTAGGGCAAGGGAGGCTTATCCATATTAAGTTAGACTTTTTAAAAAGTTGTTCACTAATACTGTCTGTTCTGTGCCCAGCTCCTTGGTCAGCCTGCTGCACATTTTCTGCAATAAAAAGCTAATGCACACTTGTGGACACCTGAATGCATTGCAATTAATTTAGTATGGCATAACTGCTTACTGTTTTGTATAGTGGAAAAAATGCATTATATTTGTCACTCAAGTTGTCTCACCTGGTTTTACATGTCTCCATTGTATGTGGACCTGTGTCTTTTAAATCTTTTGTTTACTACTTTGAGATATGACTCTTTCCTTGAAACCTCTAAGTATTACTTTCTGTACATGACAATCTGACAGGCCATTATTATTTTTTTCTCACTATGTACCCATCAACTAAAGAAGGAAGGAACATCAGGGTTTAACATCCCATCAACAACGTGGTCATTAGAAACAGAGTACATGCTCTGTCAGTTTTCATAAGCATGAGCAAGACAAATGCAGTTTAGATTGCGCAAATTTAGTCCACATAACTGTAGTAATTGTCCCACTGCCTCATTGATGGTAATTGCAAAGGAGAGTCACACCAGAAACTGGCAAGCATCTTAACTCAATATTTCCTCTTAATATTGTAGCACTGTCAACATTATCCATCATCTTTTCAATCAAAGTCTGATACCACTACAAACATGTGTTGGTTTGATATTTCTGAGAAAAATTAGTATCAGTATGTGTGGTAGCGTGCCCAGTATATCTAGTGAATTCAAAAAATCGCACTGACGTGTTTTATGGCCCACTTTAGATTTGTAGTTTTATAAGTTTTTGCAAACATTTTGAACAAAAATAATAATCTAAATAATAATTAATTAATTAATAAGAGTGTATGAAACCCTTTTAGGGAAGAAAATGTTGCGGGTTTCGAACCACCGACCTTTCGTGTCACAGTCCAGCACCTTGCCCACTACACTACAGCTATAAATCAAAACAGGAGTCCGTTAATCTCATACTATTCATAGCCGTTGTTAACCGATGTTAATATGGCATTTGTAGACATTAGATTATCATTTATCGCATGAAGAACGATGTGTTTCTGTTAATTCCTTAGTGTGCCCTTGCTTTGAAATGACAAGGTGCAAGTTACAATAAGGAAATCATCAAATACGCGAGGACTGTCACGTGTCATCTCCGAACGATTAGTTTTCGTTAATTCAATGGAGGGTGTCAAATATCCGTTATTTTTGCAAATATGTCTCAAACGATACGAGATATGAAAAAAACATAAGGGAGCTAAGTTGTAGAGAATTTTCTCCTCTACCAATTAGGGTATTCAATTTTCGTGTCAGATAAACGGTTCGTTTGCAATTACAATTATATTACAAATGGCAATTTTTGGTTTTACTACCGTACTTTTTGTCCGAAAAATTTGAAAAAGGGAGGTTCTGGTCTCTGGCGGACTACAATCATTGTCTGTAAAATTTGGTGCTGATCGGTTCTGCTTGAAAACAGGGAACATGTTACAGACAAACAGACAGACATACATCCCAAAATCCCCGTTATTTTTGCAAATATCTTTGAAACGCTACGAGAGATGAAAAAAACATAAGAGAGCAAAGATGTAGAGAATTTTCTCCTCTACAAATTGGGTTATTCAATTTTTGTGTCAAATGAATAGTTAAGCAGTTATTTTCATTTAAATTTCAAGCTGTCAAAAAATGATCGCAAAGGCCCACTTTTAGTGTTACTACCGTAACCTAAAGTGGGCCAAAATGTTAACAATAATTCAGTTCCTTTGGTATGTCTCTTTATACCAAAGGTAGTGAATGTAAGGAGAGGCATTAAATAACATTTAATAACATTTGTGGTGCGGTTAGGATTCGAACCCGGGACCTCCTGCTTACTAAGTCAACACTTTAAATCGCTCACCTAAAACAGCCTTACAGGTAATGCGGCTACAAGGACTGTCAAAGCACGTTTCCCTCCACACCACATACTTTAATTCTGCCTTAAGAATATTTGATTGGGTTGAATACATAGGCAGACTGCTACAAATAGAGAGATTAGAGCCCACAAGGAATCATATCGACAATAGTTTTTTCTGGAACCATACATCACTGGAATAGGAAGATGAAGAGAGAATGGTACGCACAATACCCTCCACCACACACCATAAGGTGGCTTGCAAAGTATGGATGTAGATGTAGAAAATAGATACATAAAAACACATTCCTATGAGAATGATTTGACATTTTCAAGCAACCATTCAATCAGCCAAGAGCTTTCTGTGAACTGTTGTTGTAATTGAAAATGTAAATGTTCTTAATAACGAATCTAAAAAAGTTCTTGCCCAATTGATTTGAAATTTTGATATCATTTCATTGGAATATAATAGATGTATCTTAACATTTATTATGTTTATGTCCTAAACTGTGAATGATACAGTGATATAAATTTTCTGGCACATGTAGTGATACATGTGCATGCAAAACTTGTTGCAAATACAGTTAGTAGTAATGAAGCAATGATTAAACCTTCATGCCTGATGAAGTTTTATGGCATGTACAGCAGTAGTGTAGTAAGCGATAAACTTTCTACCTTTCATCATTTTGTGTGGAATATCAGCAAGAATTTTTTTTATAAACATTTGAGAATACACAATATGCTTGTTACTAGTTGCTAAGTGCTCTCGTTGTTAAATGGAGGATGTATAAATTTGGGTTTTTGCTGCCAGTGGTATCTCATTGTTTTTTATCATATCTCCTTAACTATGTGCCACACTGTACTGTCTAGTTTTTGGGCTAGGAACCTTCACAGGCAAGATTGTTACTGACTTAAAATGGAAATCATTCTAGATTAGTGGATTAATTGTTAAACTTCTTAAAAAAATTTATGCTTGAAAAATATCACATGCAATTAAAGTATTTTCCATGTAACAAAACTGTAGATTAGCCATCAAACAAGGTGTTTTGCACTCTCATAAGCACTGGCCAATAATGATTCCTTGCAGATATGCATTGACAGACAGGGGAATTAAACATACATGTAACAGAAACCTAAAGCAAATATTTACTTTTATCAGAAATGCACCTGAAATTTTACTGAACTAAGCATGCTGCTAACTTACTGTTAATAGACTCATTATATCTCTATCACTTACCCAATGCTTGGAAACTTAAATGCCATGCATATGTAAGGATGACGAACCACACTACAGCTGCCATCAAGAAATAGTAAACAACCACAAAGATGATTACACAAGAGAGGTTTTCTCCAGCACTGAAAATGAAAGTGAGTCATTGTTTTAGAAAGAAAAAGTAAATTGATTGTAAAAAAATTGAGGCAACAACATATATGTAAAAAATAAACTTAGAGACATGAAACAAAATAACACATCATCCCACCACCACTTACTCCAGTCCTGTCGTAAACTTTTATATAATTAAAGCAGGGCAACCTGATGCAGCAGTCATGTGCTATACAAACTGACTGCAACCACTGTGCAGCTTGCTATGTGCACATGATAGCAAACTAGCTATCTGCCTGCCTGAATGCTCATTGAGAAACTGTGGCTAGGAGACAGGTGGACCACCCAGTTGCAGAACAGGTGGTCCTACATGATGTAATCAACTCCAATAACTGCTTCACGGCTTGTGCCCTATGAATCCCTTCCACCACCACCACCACCACCACCACCACCACCACCAGCAGCAGCAGCAGCTTTTCTGACCTGCACAGATAGGAACTCTCCTTACAGTATATCTTGCGTTCCCATAACCCCCCAGGCCTCAGTTTCCACGAATTCTCATTCTCCTTTCCCAATTGCACTCAATCCCTACATACACCTTCTACTCCACAACATACTGTCCCTTCATCCCTCAGACTCTGCCAAACAGCACTATTATATTCCCCCACCCATACCTTACAAGCCTCAGCTCATGCCCCCTCCCCATGCTGCCTCATCATCCCTGCCACTGGTTGCTGCTTCCAAAGGGCTGTTGAATGTTGCAGGGTATCACACCAAAGCAGCTAGAAACAGTGGTCATGTGTGTGAAAGGTGCTTCTATGAAAAGGTGTGTTCACGTCTATATCTGGGGAAAAGAAAAAGAAGGGGAAAAAGATCTTTGGGCAGGAAGGTAATGTTATGATAAATAATTTTAAGACATCTTGCCACTATCTACAACTTAGTATTGGTACATTCTTTCCAATTAGCTATGGTTACATGAATATTTGAGGATGTACAACTGGAAATATTTACTTCTATAATCAGCACTATTATGAGGGTAGACAGACACACTGTAAACATAATAAGCCACAGAAAGGCACATATAAAGAACAATTATACATCCACACATAAAGCTTTCTAAAACACCAGTACCAGATACAAACATACAGTGTGATAATAAAGCCAAGCAGATATGGGCAAAACACCATAGGAAAAATCAAGAACACAAACCAGATTAGCCAGGGATAAATCATGGTCTAAATAAAGTATAACAACAGAGCATGATTTGATGGTAGGGATGCAACATTATATATTACACTGAGCTGTGTGCTCACTCACTTCCTTTCACCTATCGGGTCTGCCCACATGACCCAACAGACATTTTTGCGTGAGCCTCCAACAATCTCTAGCTGTAATGCTTACACTTTGATGCTGACATCCACTGTTGTTTAAAGAAATTAAATCTCTCCTCCTCCTGAAACGGGCATTTAGAGGTGAAAATGTCCCAGGTGATGCTGATTGGAGGGGGGGGGGGGGGCATAAGGAGTGGTTGAACCATGAAACCATGTGTCAGTTGATCCAGGACCATTGGCTCAGGGCCAATTACATCCAAAGACGTGGCAGGGCACCTGTGATAGAGGATGGGCTGACAGGATGGGGGTAGGGAATGGGGCAGTGGTTCTTTTAATTCTGTCATCAGCCCATGTGAGAGCCTTGGGACGGGGGCAGAAGTCATACAGAGACCCAGGAGGAAAGAATAATGGACAATAGGCTGTTGGAGGGGGGGGGGGGGGAGGGAGGAGGAGGCAGCAAGGGCAGTGGTGCCGAGGTCGACTGTGGACTTGGCTGGAGATGGTTATAATGGCTGATCAGATGGATGAACCTGGTGGTGCCATCACACATTTGACAGCCCTTGTAGTCCATGATGATTCCTTCAGTCAACACCGGATGCTGACCAAAAGTGCCTGTCCAGGCAGAAATGCCCCATGTGAAGACGAGCCTGTAGGTTGCAGTCACACTGTGTGGTGTGGAGAATCTCTAACAGGGTGTGATGAAAACAGCTGTGCAGGATTTCACTTTGACTGACCCCACTGATGGAGGTGGAACGGTATAAACAGTATATCATGAGGACGATGTGCCAAGCATACTCCTCTGACAACACTAACCAGTCTTTCAGAATTTGTATTTTGAATGTTCAAACTATCTGCTCAGTTTCTGTATTGGAGGTGGGGTGAAAGGTGTTAGTCGTCAAATGGGGAATTCCATTACCGTGACAGAAGGCCTGGAAAAGAGTCAATGAAAATTAGGGTCAATTATCCGACACCAAGGGGCATGGCAACATCTCAATGAAAAAATTCTTTCAAAAGCACAAACTGGAGCACAGACAGTAGTGGATTATGTGTATACCACAAATAGGAAGTTTGAGAGGGTATCAACCACCTGCAACCCCAAAAAATGTCCTGTGAAGTTTTATATTGACGAGAAATGTTGTGCTGGTGCTGCCTGATTAAGAGAACAGGTCTGACCTCAATGTGATGCACCCAGCATTTGCAGAATACAACTATGTGAGAGTGTGTGTGTATTTATCGACTTTCCTTTTTGTCCCCTAAGGTAAGTCCTTCCACTCCTGGGATTGGAATGACTCCTTTTTCACTTCCTTAGAACCCATATCCTTCCCTTTCTCCTCCCCTTTTTTTCTCTTTTTCCTGAAGAAGCTGCCAGTGATGGCGAAAGATTGCATGCGTGTTTGAGTGTGATTTTTATTTTTGTGTCTATCGACGAG
This sequence comes from Locusta migratoria, assembly GCA_026315105.1. NCBI lineage: Eukaryota > Metazoa > Arthropoda > Insecta > Orthoptera > Acrididae > Locusta > Locusta migratoria. The sequence goes on from CM048745.1 coordinate 165,305,633, forward strand.
CCGGTCCTTTTGGCTAAGTCATTCGTTTTGTATATATATATATATGAGGAAAAAATTCCTAACAGGAAAAATATATGTAAAAAATAGATGAAGTCTACTTACCAGGCGAATGAGCACAGGCAGTGATAGTAACAAACACAAACACACACACACACACACACACACACACACACACACACACACACACAAACGCTAGCTTTCGCAGCCTAGCTGCTTCGTCAGGCAGAAGGGAAGGAGAGGTTTTAAGGGAGTGGGTAAGGAGTCATTCCAATCCTGGGACAGGAAAGACTTCCCTGGTAAGTCTGGTAAGTAGACTTCATCTATAGTGCATTGAGGGTAGAGAAATGTTTGTATAGGGATATTATGTACCCAAGGGATCATGTTGTGTGAAAATAGGGAATGCTATATGTATCATGTCAAATTCTTGAAATTTGCAGAAGGGATATAAGATTATAAAAACAAAATAAAAATCTATATTTTCTGATAATTAAATGAATTGAACACTCTGTCAAAAGCACAGGAAAAAAAAGGTTTTCTTAAGAGTTCATTTTGAGATGGGTAAATTTGGCTACAGTATTAGATTACAATTTCTAAATCCACATACAAATGACAATAACCATGCCACATCTTGAGTTTATTTTCATTAGAGCGACCTGAGGGATATAAAATAAAAGAACAATGACTTCAACTTTTATGTGTAACTGTATGAAGTTCTGTAATAAAATTACGTTTTGATTGTGCTAAATCTGGATAGCAGAAGAGTGGGGTGTGAATCTGATGGATCCCTGGTATAAAATATACATATATTTGTCAAAAGAAAAATCATTTGGTATTCCTTTTTTTTTTTTTTGCTTTCTCCCTTTCATTGTTTTCATGCCAGCTAAGAGGACAAGAGAGCTAAAATCATTGCCAGTAGCCTGAGCTGCACTGGCTTACAAACTGAAAAAGACAGAAGTGTAAGGACCAGTGCCCATATACTGAAGTGCAACATAAGGTATGTTGGAAGTGAAACTTTTCAGTGCAACGGGAAGTGTATATTAAAAATGATGGTATTCATTCCATAATGAGACAATGACATGGGGCATACCCATCAATATTAGTGATTTTTTTATTGTATGTTCTTGTTGATGTGTGTCACATATACAGACTTTACATATGCACAATTTCACAAAATTTAATTTACACTATGTTTGGTAGTCGCTGAGGACTTATTTAAAACAACAGTTATGTGGTGAACATTATTCTTTCGCAACTCGCCCTGTACGCCCATAAATGTGTATAATTGGAATGTACTTTTGTTCATTAATTGGAAACTGTATTAAGGTGCACGTGGACAGAACAGCACCAAAGCGGGAATCATATACTGTCATCCTCTAAACGACAACAAAACATTTTTCCATTACAAAGAGAGAAAAGCATGTTCTGCCCTGTCGCATTGTGTGGATTTCTGTGCACATTAGATGGAGCACAGAATGTTATAATCCCAATAATATGACTACAGTGTGATACGCAGTCACCATCCATAACAATTTTGTGCACAAATGTTAACAACATGTTACTCAGAGCAATCTCCAAGATCGACTGCCAGTACTTGTGGCGGCCAAGGAAATGGGTACTGGGGTTGCGTTCTGTCTGCATTCTGCAATAAATGACACCCAGATGAGTCTAGATGCTGATCATTCGGATACATCACTCTCTCCCATGTAAACTACATACTGGAGGTTGCTCAAGTAAACCTCTCGGGCACCGTGAATTCATTTCACCAGTGACGGCATCAGAAGGGAATTCAACATTTACTCTGTGTGCAGACACACTCATGATTGGTACTGACAAGCAGGTTTTAAAGATAATTTCGTACATGAGAAATGATGTACACACACAAGACATTAATAAAAGCACAAAGAACACAATACTGACAATTAAGTATGGATTAGCATAAGTAGAAGACTCAAAAAAAGTGTTCTGCTTGAATGAAATTTAACTCATTTTTTTTAGCATTCATTACACTTTCATATATACACATAAGGCCGTAATTAAATCATTATTTTAGGGGAAATTGTTCAGGGAATGATTTGTGTGTGTAAGTAGGTATGACGGTAATAAACAGGAAACATTCTGCAGGTAAAAAAAGGCACATGAAACATATCGCATGATAACAGTGTAACATTTAAAATTAATCTACTGCAATTTGAGTGTGAAAGGTAGTTCAAATGTGTCACAGGTTTTACTAGTAAATGTGACTTCCAGAATGGAATTGAAGGAGTAAATAATATCTTGAGAATATCATTTAAGAAATGGGTGATAAAGATGCATTAAAATTCTAATACAACCATCTTGTGCAGGATTATTCATAATTAATTCTTTCTCACACCTGTACACTCTACTATCTAAGAATACTATCAATTCTGGGTAAATTAACCTATGACTATGTTTACTTATATGGAGATCACATTCACTCAGAAATAGAAAATACCTTTGATCCTTACTGATTAGTAAATAATCCTTTAATTGATACGTTGCATGAATGCCTGCTTTCTCCCATTTTATGGGGTTAAGTATGGTTCTTGCACATTTCAAAATTATGTTTTGATTTGGAAATGAGTACAGAAACAGGAACAGTTAATTCATCTACAATCATTAAAGAGTGTGTAACGGGACAAATATTTTTTCTGAATCGTTACAGAGTTCTCAAATGTTTTTGTTTCAATTTGTTACAAAAATATGTTATAGTAATAATTTTTTTCTCAAATTGTCCATTAAAGTATAAATGTCGGTAATATTTGTAAAATTACTATGTATTTGTTGTTTGTATGTTCTAGGTTTTTCTTCACTGAAGCAAAAGTAAAATTTGTTTGAAACTCTGGGTGTGAAATCAGAGATCACGTTTATAAGCAAAGAAGTTTGAAGAGTATTGATAAAAAATATTGAAACTAATGTAAGGTGAAAGATGAAGATCTCCAAAATGTGCTGTTGGTTCCTGAGAGTATTCACAGTTAGTTGCTTGTGAGAGTTCGATCTGTGAGCTTGGATAGGCAGATCATCGCGTAATGGTGATTGTGTGAAATAATATCCGTCAAACAGTTTAGTCTACTTTTAAGAATCTGGAATAATTAACTGTTGTTATAAAAAGTATTTGGAATAATTTTGAAGTGACTTAAATGCAGTTATTTCTTGTCTAGAAGGGTAGCTGTGGAGAGTGAAATTTTATTACACAGTCAGGGTGGAAGCTAATGGAAGTTAGGTTGGTAATACTGAATGCTAACATCTGTAGCTGAAATAAATATCTTTTAATAACTGTTTCTTATAGAAATAGAAGGCACTGAAGTTTGTTGATCTGTGAAGATAAGGGTTTTAAAATCAAAGAAAGTATTTAAAGAAGAGATAGTTTGTATCGGGTTAAAAGAAGACTTTATTTTATTAACAAGTTATCAGTTGAGTTTGATAAAACTAAAATCTTTGCTTTTGGCAAAGTAATATCTGTGAAATTTAAATGTTATGTGAAAATAAATATAATATACTTCATAAGTAACAAGCCTAAATTGCATTGCCCAAATCCATCTTTGAGAGAAGTTTATTTCGCCAGGGAAAGTATTACAAAACACTTTTAAAGTAAAGAAGAAAAGGAATTGATTTTTATATCTTTTATTGGAAGCCAATGGTTTATATGGTATTCAGTTCATTGGTGAAAACTACAGTTGTATCATTCCACTTATTAACGAATATCAGATTAATAGATGTGTAATAGTCTTGTATAATGACTAAACCTAATTAATTTTTATTAATATTGTTGCATATTAAGTAGGTGGATGTTAACTGAGCGAGTAACAATGTTAGTTTACGTGATCATAAATTTCCGTTGAGTGACCAAGCTTTTTATTTAATATAGTTACTACATATCTTTCTAAGGCTGGTTTTTTGTTCACATCTAAAGTAAATTTATTCATTCTGGGTAGTATCTGATGGTTTTAGAACCTTTGGTTTTCCGAGATAAAAATGAGTCACATGTGTAACATTTATAGCATCAATACCATAATATTAACATTGTCATTAATTGCAAATTAACAGGTGACCACAGGCCAAACTAATAACTTTTAAAGTTAAGGACGTGACAAAAATCAGGATTTTGCCGTTACAAACTTGGCAAATCTTTCCAACAGATTTATGAAGCGTTACAAGTGTGTTGTAGTTAACTTTTAGAAAGCATACAAATTATAGGAATTGACACGGTGAATCATAGTAGATGTTGCATTTAACTTATAATCAATCAATACCAAAAGGAGTAAAAACTGGCCTGAATGCAATAACACAGTAACCAAGCAATAGTCTAGAATTTGATAAATTGTCATTAATTGTTTACAATATAACTTACAGGAAGGATTCAACAATATTTTTGAGAAGGATAGGTTACTTACTACAGAGAAGTCCGATGAGCAGCGGAAATCACAAATAATAAAATACAACTTGATAGCTTTCAGCCTTAAACACACACACACACACACACACACACACACACACACACACACACACACACACACACACACGACTTCCTTCTACAGTCGTTGTGGCCTGCCTGCGGGACTCGGCATGGCCGAGGCAAGAGGAACCAGTGGTGGGGGTAAGGAAGTGGCAGTGAGAGGGATGCAATAGGAAAGGTGAGAGATGCATGGCACTGGTGGGGGAATATGCCAGTGTTGTCTGATGGACAGGGCAAAAGGATGGAAAGGGACTGGAATGTCTGACGGGATGGGAGACATGCAAGGATAGTGTGGGAAAGGAAGGTGCAGGGGACGGGTGGTGAATGAAGGAATTTGTGAAGGTTTAGGCTAGCGGGGATTGCAGAGTGTAGGATATATTGCAGGGAGAGTTCAAAAAAGTTCAAATGTTTGTAGAGCTTATGGGACTTAACTACGGGGTCATCAGCCCCTAAACTTACACACTACTTAGGAACTAGCTTATACTAAAGACGGCACAAACAGCCTGCCCAAGGGGAGATTCGAATCCCCGACTGTAGCAGCTGTGCAGACAGTGACTGACATGCCACAGACCTCTCTGCCACCGCGGCCGGCCAGGGAGAGTTCCCACCTGTGCAATTCAGAAAAGTGGTGTTTGTGGGGAGAATCCATATGGCACAAGGTGTGTAGCAGTCACTGAAGTAAGCACTTCCTACTCTGCAAGAGGATGGTCTAGCTGTCTTCTGGTCACAGTTTGGTGATGGTCATTCATTCAGATAGACAGCTTGGTGCTTCTCATGCCCATGCAGCTCTGTTTGTAGATCATGACTGCTTTCACAGGTTGCTCTGCCCTTTATGGGGTAGGAAATGTAGTGACAGGAATGGAGTAAGTGGTGGAGGGATGGCATATAGGAATGTAGTAGGCATGGACAAGTGTATTACATAGGTTTTGTGGGCAGCGGAATACCTCTGTAAGGAGGGGGGGGGGGGGGAGGTGCTAGGAAGGAAATTGGGTAGCATATTTCTCATTTCAGGACAGGATGAAAGGTCCAATGGGATGTTCAGGATGGTTGGGTTTGTGAAATTTTGGGAGCACGTAGAAGGTGGGGGTGCAGGGTGTAAAAATCAGACAGTTGGCGGAGACCCTCTGCGACATAGTCCTTGTGATCTAAAACTATAGTCGTGGAACCTTTGTTAGCAGGTAGGATCAGTTTTTAGGTGGTAGATAGCAACTGTCTGATTCTTTCATGTACACACCCTGCCACAATGACCCCATCCCAAACATCCAACAGGATATCCAGTCCCTCCTCAAATCCTTAGGACCATCCCAGCACTTCTCCCCAGGGTCAGTCTGTCTCTCTCCCCACCACTCCTACACCCCGCGACTCCACCTTATATTGTTGTTGTTGGGTATTGAGGGGACTAAACATCTAGGTCATCAGTCCCCTGTTACTAGCTCAGAGTCCACTGCCAAGAACGACAAAATTAAACAAAGCTCTAAAAATGATCACGCACATAAGGGACAAGTGGACAATGGACAAACCTCTGATAACTTAAAACGAAGACACACAGAAATGGTAAAAGAAAGTCAGGAATAAAACTGGATAGCAGAGTACCTTAGCTGGCTGATCACAAAGAAAAAACAGGATGAGCCAGCCATACTGCATACACGAAGAACCCCTAAGGGCGGAAAGGTAAAAAAAAAAAAAAAAAAAAAAAAAAAAAAAAAAAAAAAAAAAAAAAAAAACGGGATTGGTGGTGGCCTAAGATATCAGGCCACAGCACCTACCGTTATATCGAGTCATAAAAACCAGCAGCGCGGATAAAACGTAAAACTTTGGTAGCCATAGAGGCGTCGTCTCCTAAAACTAAAGGTAGTGCGTCTGGAAGAGTAAAATAGTGCCGCAGGTCGGCTAAAAGTGGACAGGCCATCAAAAGATGGGCCACTGTCAATACAGTGCCACATCGACACACGGGTGGAGCCTCACGCCGAAGAAGATACCCGTGGGTGAGCCACGTATGTCCAATCCGGAGGCGACAGAGGACAACTGACTCTCGGCGGGTCGGCCGCAGTGAAGATTTCCACAAAGCTGTGGAGAGCTTTACTGCCCGAAGCTTATTCGGTGCAGTCGCGGTAACCCACTCGGTGCTCCAAGCCTCGCGCACCCTCCGGTGCAACACCAGTTTAACATCTTGTTCCGTGACACCAATTGTGAGAGGTGGTCCCATAGTGGCCTGCTTGGCCAATCGATCTACATGCTCATTCCCTGGTATTCCAACATGACCTGGGGTCCACACAAAGACCACAGAACGGCCTGATTGGCATAGGGAGTGAACAGTGTCCTGGATCGACCGCACTATTGGGTGCCGAGAGAAACACTGGTCGATCGCTTGTAAGCCACTCAGGGAGTCAGTACAGATGACGAATGACCCCCTGGGGCAGGCTTTGAGATGTTGGAGAGCTCTGAGAATAGCGACCAGCTCGGCGGAGAAGATGCTACTCTCACAGGGCAGAGAATGCTGTTCTACGTGGTTGTGATGTAGAAACGCATACCCAGCACGGCCATCTACTACGGAACCATCTGTGTAAATGGCGTCTGCGGCACGGAACGGCTCGAGCATTTGCAGAAACTGGTGACGGAGATGTGCGGGAGAAACAGAGGCCTTCGACACATGGGACAGGTCCAGACGGAGCTGCAAACGAGGAATGGACCAAGGAGGGGTGTGAAAGGAATAGTGGAAAGTGGTTGGAAGTGGAAAGGATGTGAGAGACGAAAGAAGGAGACGAACACGGACCGAGATCGGGTATCCCGACCTTGGCCGTCGTGGAGGGATAGGTAGTGCAGCGTCTGGAAAAAGGAGCCGGCGGTTCGGGTGGAAGGGCGAGGCCTGAACATGAGCAACATAGGATGCCAGCAGGTGTTGCCTACGGAACCGCAGCGGGAGGACTCCAGCTTCGACAAGGAGGCTTGTCACCGGGCTCGTGCGAAAAGCCCCCGTAGCTAAACGGACACCACAGTGTAAAATTGGGTCCAACGCCTGCAGTGCTGATGGCGCAGCCGAATCGTAGACTATGCAGCCATAGTCTAGGCGTGACTGAATGAGGGCCTTGTAAAGTTGTAGGAGCGTTGGGCGTGAGGCTCCCCAAACAGTGTGGCTGAGACAACGCAGGATGTTGAGGTGTCGCCAGCACTTTCGTTTCAGCTGGCGAAGGTGGTGCACCCAGGTGAGACGGTTGTCGAACAGCATGCCTAGAAACGTGTGTGTTTCTACGACATGTAGCAGGTCTCCAGCTAAATAGAGTTCGGGTTCTGGGTGTACTGCCCGACGTCGGCAGAAATGCATGACACGGGTCTTCGACGCAGAGAACTGAAAACCGTGGGCAAACGCCCACGACTGCGCTTTTCGAATGGCCAGTTGCAACCGACGTTCAGCAACACTGATGCTGGTGGAGCTAAAATACATGCAGAAGTCATCGGCATACAAGGAAGTGGATACCGATGACCCCACGGCCGCCGCAAGGCCGTTGATGGCGACTAAAAATAAAGGGACACTGAGAACGGAACCCTGCGGGACTCCGTTCTCTTGACAATGAGGTGAGCTAAAACAAGAACCAACACGAACTCTAAAAGAACGCAACGCCAGGAAATTCTGAATGAATATGGGAAGCAGACCCCGTAAACCCCAGTCATACAGCGTAGACAGGATATGGTAGCGCCAGGTAGTGTCGTATGCTTTCCGCAGGTCGAAAAATACGGCAACCAGGTGTTCGCGGCGACTAAATGCAGTACGGATGGCCGACTCCAGTGACACTAGATTGTCAACAGCGGAGCGACCTTGACGGAACCCACCCTGTTGTGGCACCAAAAGTCCCCGGTCCTCGAGGATCCACATGAGCCTCCGACTCACCAAGCGTTCGAGAAGCTTGCATGGAACGTTGGTGAGGCTTATTGGGCGGTAACTATCAGCCACCTGCGGATCCGCCCCAGGCTTAATCACTGGAATGATAATGCTTTCCCGCCACGAGGACGGAAAAACACCCTCCAGCCATATCCGATTAAGCAGGGCGAGAAGTTGGCTCTTGGCATCCGCTGATAGGTGTCGGAGGAACTGACTGTGAATGCGATCGGGTCCAGGGGAGGTATCGGGGCATGCAGTAAGGGCACCTTCAAACTCCCATTCAGTGAACGGGACGTTGTACGGTTCCCGACGTCGCGTTCGAAATGAAAGCAGATGTCTCTCTGCTCGCCCTTTAAGGGCGCGAAAGTCTGCACCATAAGCAGCAGTCTCTGAGATGCGACAAAAATATCCGCCAGGTGCTCAGCGATGGCGACGGGGTCAGTACAGAGCGAACCCTGAACGCCGAGACACGGAATTCCCGCCGGTGGGCGGTGCCCAAAGAGGCGTCGAACCTGCGACCACACCTTGGAAGGAGAAGCGCGGGAACCAATGGAGGCGACGTACTTCTCCCAGGAAGCCCTCTTACTTTCCTGTATCAGTCGCCGGGCTCGTGCTCGGAGACGCTTGAAGGTCACGAGATGTTCGACACAAGGGTGGCGTCAGTGGCTCGCCGACGTTCCCGGATGGCCTCAGCGATCTCCGGTGACCACCAGAGCACCGATGTACGACAGAGCGAAACGAACGTGGTGGGGACAGAGTTTTCGGCTGCAGAAACAACGGCCGCTGTGAACTGCTCAACGGTGGCATCAACATCAGCTGGAAAGTTTGAGGATAGTACAGCAGCTGCGGAATAGGCTGGCCAGTCAGCCCTACGGAGGGACCAGCGAGGCAGGCGGTCGGCAGGCAAACGCTGTGGGAGCGACAGGAAGATAGGAAAATGGTCGCTACCACACAGGTCGTCGTGGACCCTCCAGGTGAGATGTGGAAGAAGGCTAGGGCTGCAGACAGACAAATCTATTGCAGAATAAGTACCATGCGCTGCACTGAAGTGAGTAGGAGCACCGGTGTTTAAAAGGCAAAGATTCTGCTCTGATAGTAAAGACTCAACATCCCTACCCCGGGCCGAGGTCTGTGTGCCACCCCACAGAGTGTGGTGGGCGTTAAAATCCCCCAAGAGAAGAAAGGGTGGGGGAAGTTGGGCGACCAAGGCAGCGAGGTCTACGGGAGAGACGACATCATCTGGTGGAAGGTAGACAGAGCATATCGTAAAATCTCGTAATAACCGGAGCCGTACAGCGACTGCCTCTAGAGGTGTTTGCAGAGGCACAGCAGCACTGGGGACTGAAGTGTGAACATAAACACACACGCCGCCGGAAACTCTGTTGTAGGAGTTTCGATTCTTAAAATAGCCCCGATAGCCTCGGAGGGCTGGGGTCCTCTCGACGGGGAACCATGTTTCCTGCAAGGCGAGACAGATAGCAGGGCAGTGGCAGAGTAATTGCCGCAGCTCAGTCAGACGGCGGAAAAAACCGCCGCAATTCCACTGCAAGATGTCTTTTGCAGCGTGCTGAATATCCATTATTTAAGATGTTGAATTGTTATTCAGCAGTGGCACCTGCTGCCAACTCCGCAGACTCTGCAGGGTCCAGAACCATCGGTTCTGGTGACCCAAGTATGGCGAGATCCTCAGGCGACGCGAGGATCTCCACCTCATCTTCAGAGGCCGAAGATGTGATGGAGCGTTCCTTCCGAATCGCCGAGGAGTCCTCCTTTGGGTCAGTCTTCTTCTTCTTCTTGACTTTCTTTTTGCCCTCTCGCTGGCCCTTTGGTGTCAAGGGCTGGGAGGACTTCGCGGGAGTGGTATCAGGGGCCGTCGAAGAGCCAGAAGCCCTTCGACCAGCAGGCTTCGGATCCTTCAGCCAAAGGCTGGGATCCACTGGCGCACACTGGGACTCCCCAGAAGGGAGCGTCCCGAAGGACCCCTTCCGAGGGAGAGGTGCCGGAGGAAGCTGTTGCTTCTCCGGCTGGGGGTTGGGGACTGGTGTCCCCGATGGTTGTGGGGAAGTTGCCCCCACAACAGGTGCTGCAGCAGCAGATGGAGTATTGCCCCCAACTAACGAGGGGGCAGTGGTAGTTTTGTGGACTCTAGGGCCCACAGGAGGAAGCGATACCTTGTTAGACGTTGTACCCGTAGTGCGCGGGGACGACGTTACTACAGCATAGGTATTGTTCATAGTCACCGGATGGAGACGCTCGTATTTCTTCCTTGCCTCATTGTATGATAACCGGTCCAGGGTCTTAATTTCCATAATTTTCCTTTCTTTGTGTAGGACTTTACAGTCCGGGGAGCACGGCGGATGCAGCTGATTACAGTTCACACAGACGGGAGGTGGCGTGCAGGGAGTGTCCGGATGAGCTGGACGTCCACATTCCCTGCACGCGGGGCTGGAAGTACACCGGGAGGACATATGTCCAAACTTCCAGCACCTGAAGCACCTCATAGGGGGCGGGACATACGGTGTGACGTCGCACCGGTAGATCATGACCTTGACCTTCTCGGGCAGTGTATCGCCCTCAAAGGCCAGGATGAACGCACCGGTGGCAACTCTGTTATCCTTAGGTCCCCTATAAATACGTCTAACAAAGTGAACTCCTCTGCGTTCCAGGTTGGTCCGTAACTCCTCATCGGACTGCGACAATAAGTCGCGATGGTAAATTAGACCTTGGACCATATTGAGGGTCTTGTGGGGCGTGACACTGACAGGGATATCACCCAGCTTGTCACAGGCCAATAATGCCCTGGACTGGGCTGGGGAAGCCGTCTGTATCAAAACAGCCCCACTTCTCATTTTTGAGAATGACTCCACCTCACCGTACTTGTCCTCGAGATGGTCAACGAAGAACTGCGGTTTGGTGGACAAGAAAGAATCTCCATCAGTCCGGGAAAAGACAAGATATCGCGGCGTGTAGGGATCTGAACTCCGTAAAGTTTTGCGCTCTTCCCATGGCGTAGCCAGGGAAGGAAACGTCTTAGGGTCGTATACTGTTGCATCAAAATCGGACTTTCCTCGCTTAGAAACGGCATTTTTGCGACCGCCCACACTAGTTAGTGCTCGTTTCATTTCCGTCCCACGAGCAGCTAGGGAAAAGAGGTCCACCCAGGCAGAGCCCCGCTTGCCTGGGTAAGCCTTGTACAACTGAGGTGTGGCAGGTTCCTCAGAGGTTGCTCGCTAGCGGCTGTTCAACCTCAACAGCCATGCATTTCCTCGGCACGTAGCACACCTTGAGATAGAGGTTTTTTTTATAGAGGTTTATTCCGTCCTCGCGACCCGGGCGATTAAGCCAAGATCCCCGGGCTCTGAAACGTACAACGTTCCACCGTCGCGCCGAACGATGGTCGTTTAAGCACGCACAGAGCTTACGGTGTAGCGGACTGTTGGCGCGACACAGCCCACAGCTCAGGACCCCGGGTTCGCCAAGCCCGTACTCAGCAAATTAATGCTGAGCCCCTGAGGGGCCACCTTATACATGCAAACAGTGTAAAGTGTGGAAAATTCAAAAACCCTGGGATGGAAAAACTGGGTTATACTGTATGCACATTGCTGAAATGCAATACAGATTTTGGACTTAGCACTTCACCTTTCTACAGAGATTGAAGGTGTGTCTGGGCTGTCGGTGATCTCAGCCACATAGTTGGTACTGTGATATCATGGTGCTTGGCTCTTTGATTTAGGAACAGCTGGTCTGCCCCTTGGTCGCTCTTTTGTCATTGCCCTGTGTTGCTAAAGGAAATCTACCCAAGTATGGCTTCACATGACTGACATGAATGACAATCTAACAAAAAGCCAGTTGGAGCTTGAGAGTGAATGGTTATAACCTCCAATATGGGATACAGTCCTTTCCAAAACTTCTTGACCTAAGTCTTCTTTAGTGCTAGGTTGCTCAGGTACACAATGTCTCCAACTTGGTATTGTGGCACAACTTCTTGGCAATCATGTTGCTTTGCTTGCTGAAGAAAGGACTGATTATTCCGATATTTCACTCCCTTTCATGCCTCCTTCAATTTATGAGCTAACTCCCATATGTGTTTATTGCTGATCCCAGCAGTCGATCACGCAAAGTCGAAGGGTGAACGCATCTTTCTTCTGCATATGATTCCATATGGACTTAGACCAAATGACTAGTATGTTTTAGATTGTAAGTGTTTAACAGGAAAGGAAACCAAATATTCAAGTTTTCATGTTTGCTGCTTACATAATAACTAAGCATTTTAATGATTGTTCTGAGCACACACTGAAAGTGGCCATTTTTTTTCCATGGTAGTTCATCCTTGCCTAGGCACAATTCTGTATATACTCCTCCATAGTTACATAGTTTTCCACCATTGAACCGTCACACTTTAAACACTAGTAATCTCATCTTGTCCCTTTCGTCTATAGAACATCAATGAGATATGTGTTCTTGTGTGGATGAGTAATATTTCTCCCGTGATAAACAGCACCTATCACAAAGTCATTATCAAATTGATTTTCAGTGGATCTAAAGATAATCACCATCTCAGGCAGGGGGAGAATGCTGTGGTGGCATGTATATTACCACACTCATTTAAAGCTGCTAATTTGCTTGTTCATATTCACTTTGCTTGCACTGAGGCAGTCTCTCACTTATTGATCCTGTGTTCCACAGTTGCAGCATGTTTTCTTTTCCTTACAGTCTTTGCACTTGTGACTGGGCCTCTTGCATCAGTGAAATTCCTCATCTGCGTTAAACATGCAATGTTCTTTGCTTCATGTGTGATTCAGGAAGTTCAAGAAACCAAACAGCTGCTTTGAGGATTCTTAAATATTTTGCATCATGCAAGCCTGACTGTTTGGTCACTTAATAATAATATAAACTTGTGTATAAATGTGTCAAGGGCTCTCTGACTGGCTTTGAACAGCTGAAACCAATTCACGTTCTCGCCTTCTACAAGCTCATAAGTCCGAGCATTTATGTTTAGAATTCTGTTTGCAAACTGTTGAATAGATTTGTCTCACCACATGTGCAAATTATGGAGCTGCTATCTGTAGAATCTGATTGCATTATTGTGTTTGAATCTCCGAACAACTAACACTTTGGATTGATTGCAAAGTTCAGTTTCCATCCCAGTCGGGCCCACACTGATTAAATCTTATGTGGTACCTTGGATTATGAATTTGGCAACTGCTAACTTATTTGAATCAGTCCACAAACCCAACAAAGCAGTGCCTTCAAGTTTCAGAAAAAAATTCTTTCATGATTGGGTTTACCACCAAACACTGATACTGATGGCTACAAAGAGAAATTCTTTATTGGGACAGATGTACAGCAGACATCATGTGACATATCATTCAGGAGGCTACACTCGCTCTTGTCTGATTTTAACTGCTGAATCTCTCTTTCCAGTAGTTGTGTAACAGTTTGACTATGTTACTTACATTTGCCTCCTACATTTTGCCAGCATAGATTAGTCTGTGGCGGACCCGAGTGTTAAGCTATGTAAATTATATCTCTGAACTTCATTCAATTTTTATTACTTCAAATGTTTTTAATTCGTTTTCTGTTCTTGTTTCTTGTCTGCAATGTTTTGAGTGACAATTAAAAGTTATAAACACATCCTCTCTCTCATTTTATGAACCCTATACACAAAGCAATAACCATATTGGTGACCCCGACGTGATTAATACGGAGTGGAACGCATTTTTAATTTGTGAAGTGCACAAATGACCAACAACGGCAACGACGCAAATTCACGGCCTACATCAGCATGGGACGAAGCGTGTATTGCACGTGTTTCAGTGAAGATTCCGCCCATCTGGAAGAAAAACAAAGGTATGGTTTCTTCAAATTGAAGCTCAGTTTACCACGTTGGGTATCACTAACGAAACCACGAAATTTAATCATGTTGTGGCATCATTAGACGCGGATGTTGTGGAATTAATTTCCGACTTTTTAACTCTACCATTATCTACCACTCCATTCACAGAGCTTAAAACAAGATTAATTCAGGAATTTGAAGAGTCAGAAAATAGAAAAGTAACAAAATTATTAACAGAACTGGAATTAGGTGATAAGAAGCCAACTCAGCTGTTACGTGAGATGCGAACTTTAGCTGGTATACAGGTCAAGGACGATTTTTTGAAAACCATATTTATGCAGCGGCTTCCAGTTACTGCACGTTCTATACTAGCTACAAGTAGAGATGATCTTGATACCATAGCCACAATGGCTGATAAGATTGTTGAATTTTCACACCCAGGATCAAATATTTGTGCTCAAACATTGCAGACATCATCCAGTATTTCAACCAGTAAAATAAATGATGCAAATAACGGCAGTATCTCAAGATTAGAGAAACAAATCGCCGAATTAATGCTGACTGTCAATGAATTGGAAACACAGTCACGTTCAAGAAGCAGCTCACGTTCATCTCGTTCCTCACGGAGTAGATCACGAGACAGGTCACGCTCATTCCAGCGTTTTAATCCTAATGGCGCGCTATGTTGGTATCACTTTAAATATCGCCACAGGGCAAAGAAATGTCAGAGCCCATGCTCGTATCAACCACCTCCCGCTCAAAATTCCAACAAGCAGTCAAACTCAAACGCTCCACATTAGCGGCGGCAAGTGATCAGAGCAATTTTTCACGCCGCCTATTTCTCACAGACAGAAGTAGCGGAAGACGTTACCTAGTCGACACCGGAGCAGACATTCTGTGATTCCGCCTTCGGACAGTGACCGTCAAAGAAAAACAGATCGTAACCTTTATGCAGCAAACGGCACTTGTATTAATATTTACGGAGAGCGTCTATTAGTACTCAATTTGGGTTTACGGCGAAATTTCACGTGGAATTTCATAATTGGAGATGTGCAATCACCGATCATCGGAGCCGACTTCATTCATCATTACAATCTTTTAGTAGATCTCAAGAACAGACGTCTAATCGACACATTAACGTCAGCAGCAACAACTGGCACAATGATTAAAGTCTCGGGCATAGAAACAGTTCATGTAATGCCTCCAGATCAAAAACATGCTGACATTCTCAAGAAATTTCCCAGCTTGCTTCATGAAAATATCCATTTTGACATTCCAGATACCACTGTTTTTCATACGATTGTCACAGAAGGGCATCCTGTAGCAGCAAAGGCACGACGACTACCACCACATAAACTCATGGCAGCTAAAGCAGAGTTCCAACAAATGATTAATATGAAAATCTGCCAGCCATCAAAGAGCGCCTGGTCAAGTCCCCTCAATTTAGTTCCCAAGAAAGACGGATCCTGGAGGCCTTGCAGAGATTACCGTGCTCTCAACAACATCACCAAACCTGACAGATATCCTATTCCTAACCTTCAAGATTTTAACAGTCAACTGCATGGAAAACAAATATTTTCAAAGATAGATCTGGTCAGAGCTTACCATCACATCCCTGTACATCCAGACAATGTACCTAAGACAGCAGTGATAACTCCATTTGGTTTGTTTGAATTTTTACGACTTCCATTTGGACTCCGAAACGCGGCTCAAACTTTTCAAAGATATATCGACAATATACTGAGAGACCTCGAGTTTGTGTACTGTTATATAGATGACATTCTAGTAGCATCACAAGATGAAGAAGAGCACAAGAAGCACCAGCAATTGCTTTTCGAATGCCTCAGTAAGTTCAACATCAGAATCAATCTGAATAAATGCATTTTCAGTTCAACAGAAGTACCTTTTCTGGGATATATGGTAGCTGCAGAAGGAATCAGACCACTACCAGAGCGAGTACAAACAATTATTGACTATCCGCTACCTACAACAATAAAAGAACTACGCTGATTTCTTGGCCTCATTAATTTTTACCGAAGAGCACTACCAAATTCAGCCGGTAAACAAGCAGATCTTTTGAACCTACTCCATGGGACGAAGAAAAATGATCAGAGGAAAATTAATTGGACAGAAAATCTTCGACAAGCCTTTAATGACCTGAAAAATAGCTTGGTTGATTCAGCACTTCTGGCTCATCCATCTTCAAGTTTACCTTTAATTTTAATGGTTGACGCCTCAGATTATGCTATTGGTGCATCTTTACAACAAATTAGTGACAATAATCTGCAACCATTAGCATTCTTCTCCAAGAAACTATCAAAAGCAGAAAGTAATTACTCGACCTATGACAGAGAACTCCTCGCTGCCTACTCAGCCGTGAAGCACTCTCAGTACATGCTTGAAGGACGAGATTTTCCGATTTACACCGACCACAAGCCACTCACCTTCATGTTCAAGCAATGTTCAGACAAAATTTCTCCACGTCAGATCCGACACATTAGTTTCATTGGACAGTTCACCACAGACATACGTTACACTACGGGGAAGGAGAACATCGCAGCTGACGCATGTTCACGAATTGCTTCAATTACTATACCTCCAACTGTTACCTTGGAACAAATTGCAGAAAGCCAACAATGTGACGAAGAGCTTCCACACATTAAGAATATGACATCCCTCGCACTTCAAACAATAATGTTGCCAAATGGTAGAGAACTTGTTTGTGACATGTCTGAAGATATGATTCGTCCATACGTACCCCAACAACTACGACAGGCAATTTTCAACTCACTACACAGTCTAGCTCATCCTGGTGTCCAAGCAAGCATTAATTTAGTGAGAAAACACTTCATTAGGCCATCACTAAAAAAGGACGTGAAGACCTGGACTTCAACATGTATTCCTTGCCAAAGAAGTAAAGTCTGGCGACACACCAATAGTGCAGTGGGACATTATCCACCAACGACAGCAAGATTCAGTAACATTAACATAGATATTGTTGGACCCCTACCTCCATCACAGGGATATCGCTATTTACTAACAGTCATTGATCGTTTCTCTCGCTGGCCAGAAGCAGTTCCATTAGCTGACATCACAGCAGAAACAGTTTCATTTGTCATCATCTCAACATGGATATCTTGTTTTGGTGTGCCTCAAATCATAACTACTGATCGCGGAAGGCAGTTTGAGTGTCAACTTTCCAAATGTCTCACAAGCACACTGGGCATTGTTCACATTAAAACTACAGCATATCACCCTGCAGCAAATGGAAAAATTGAACGCTGGCACCGTCAGTTAAAATCTGCTTTAAAAGCACAAATGTCTGATGATTGGGTTTCGAAGCTTCCTCTGGTGTTATTAGGACTTCGCTCCTACATAATTCCTCAAGTCAATACCTCACCAGTGGAAATGACTTATGGCTCAGCAATTAGGAGCATTTCTCAATGAACAGAAATTGGTAACTGACATCCCAACTTTTGTCTTCAAATTGAAGGAACAGATCAGAAGCCTAAGACCAGTTCCAGCAAAACATCACACCCACAAAAAGATCTTTATTCACCCTCAACTGATGACAAGCAAGTTTGTTTTTGTGCGACATGATGCTACCCGAACACCGCTTCAGCCAACATATGACGGGCCATATCCAATCTTGTCTCGCAGTGACAAGCACTTTGAGGTAGAGATGCCAACAGGAAAACAAACTATTAGCATTAACAGATTGAAACCTGCCTTTCTTCTGACAGACTATTCATCGAATAACATGGATGACACATCAAGAGAAACCACTCCGGACATTCCGTAACCTTCCATCCAAAAGACTATCAACCTTCAAAAGACAACAGACAGCAATCAACCCAGTGCACCTTCACCACGGGTCACCAGATCAGGTCGACAGGTCACCTTTCCTCGAAAATACATGGACGCTGTCACTGCGGAGGGAGTGTGTGGCGGACCCGAGTGTTAAGCTATGTAAATTATATCTCTGAACTTCATTCAATTTTTATTACTTCAAATGTTTTTAATTCGTTTTCTGTTCTTGTTTCTTGTCTGCAATGTTTTGAGTGATAATTAAAAGTTATAAACACATCCTCTCTCTCATTTTATGAACCCTATACACAAAGCAATAACCATAAGTCACTCAATACAGAAAGTTTAGTGAATCACTAGCTCTTCTATTAAAGCCAATCAGTGTGCACTAACCTACATTCCATCAGTGGATGTCCTAGCGTTGTTGGATGATGTGCATGGCTGCTACTGCTTATCGTGTAGAAACTCTGATGCTATCCGAAGTTCACAAGTCACTGCACTTTTTAGAACTGCAGGTTTTCCTAAATTTGTCCCAGTTCATGACACCACTTCTGTATAGGAGCAATGTGTTGTTGCTGTCCCCTTGCTATTTGTCAGGGGTCATAAGTATGTATGTACGTACAGATAGTGCAGAAAAAAACAAAAATCGATAACTGAGTTTTTCCAGTTTCAGTTAATAATGACAATGCAGACAACACACACATCGCGTAAACCCATCATAGCTGCGTCTGACGTGTATAGTAGAATGATTTGGCATATAGTAAATGCTACATTGTGAATCCAAAGAAGTTATTTTGGTGCCTTATTCAAATCAGGCTCCAAGATGGACTGCCAGTTTTTATGGCCATGTGGTGGCTAAGGAAGTGCATACTCTCTGGTTGTGTCCCATCAACATTTCACTATAAGCAACACAAAGATGCCTCTAGATGCTGTTTGCTTGCTGCGTTCAACTCCACCTCTTACAGAAAAATACATAAAAACATGCAACCTGTGTTGTCTCTCTATTTAAATAATAAATGACACACTTAAAGGCTTGCTGACAACATTGATTATGATGACTGAAATTACGTCAAAAGTTTCTATGTCCTACAAGGGTATTCTGATACAGATAACCTTCATTATATAGTAAATGAAGCTCATGACAAGTATTTTGATGCCTATTATGTACACACACATCTTACGTAAACTACGAAAATGTAAGGGTGATCCTATAAGCAAATTTTACCACTCGATATTATTTCTCACTTTTTACACCATTTTTTGATGTCACATCAGCTGAATTCAATAAAAACTGTGCAGGCTGAATGTTTATTACTCTGCATTTTAGATGGGCATTTCTCACAATGCATTCAACAGCTATCATTTATGGTGTCACTCTCTTCTAATTTCAACAGCCTGATTGAGTAACATTTATTATAAATCTGAACTGGGTAGAGAATTCCTTCTTTGTTATGGTTAATATAACTTCTATGTTATTTTTAGCTCTGCTGCCACTATCCAGCTCCCTCCAAGACTTGTTTCATTACCTTCTAAAGTATTCAATACTTAAGGTACACATAATGGAAAGATGGTACAATTAATTATTATGAAGTTCTAATTCTGCACTGTTGGAAGAATTTGAAACATCTTATGACATCAAAAGTTGGCAATGAATTGTTTGCAAGATACAAAAATCAAACAGCCTTCATACCAAACAATCATATGACATTAAATGGCCTCTTATCACTAGAAAGAAAATTAGGAAAAGGTGTTTATAAGGTAATAATATCAGACTGAATCAGAGAGGATCATGTTGAAACTGAAAGCATTTAAATAAAAAATTACAATACCTTGGCTCAGACATTCTGAGAGTCCCATCTTTGCGGCATACAATATCTTTGCGTGCTCCTGGTGTGAACTGTGCAAGCCATCCAGTACAAGATACGAGAAAGCAACAATTTATGTAAAATATTATAAGAGCGGGATACTTGTTTGCAGAACGCCAGTCTATTAAAAATGTTACCTGAAAGGAAATATATTTATACTGCTATAGAAGATACTAAGACATGTAACCAAATAATAATTAAAAAAAAGCTTTCATAATAATAACAAAGTTACGGATTAATATAAAAGTAGAAATGAAACTAGGAACAGAAATACAGTAAAACATTGCTCTTACATTCCAGGGTTTTAAGTTTTCCCACTTTTACACCATTTTTTGTTGGTCCTGTCAAATTTCCTATGTTCACAATATTAATTCATCCCCATTTTTGTGTTAACATATTTACACTTTTACTACAATGTACACTGTTTTAACCATGTTCATAAAGAAAAAACTTATGTAATTGACATAAATTGATGCTGGCATGGCTTTCGCTTACAAGTATAGTGTTTATAATCATTACATAGTCAAATTACTTAACATTTGAATAAACTCAAACATATATTTTGCATTTCGTTGTTTGGAGTATGCACCTAGTCGACTTATGACATGGTGGCTGATAGGAGTATCCCATCAGCCAGTGTACCGATTGTCAGCTTAGTTTTGTTTACACAAATGGTAGTTTTTCATGATTTGCATGACAAGTTTAGAGAATTTATTCTAATTGTTAAATGCAAATATTTATCTCAGTATTTTTGTAACATTTTATAAACAATGACACTGATGATTTGCCTGTGTGTGTTTCTCTGCACATTAAGGGGGGCACAGTATATTATAATGTAAAAAACACAATTATAGTGTGAAATGCCACAAAAATACTTATGCATATATTTGCACTCATGAAGGCGAATAAATTCTCAAATATCGAAAAATGCAAATAATGAATGCCAATAACAGGCTTGCTGACAAAGTCAATGATGATGAATGAAATTACACCAAAAATTTCTATTTCGTATAAAGGTAGCAGTTCCAGTTCTGCCTGGCATTTAAAATGGTACAAAATTCAGATAATCTTTATTACATGATAAGCAAACTTCCTTGTGAGTATTTTGATGCCTCTTGCATACATATATCACAGATAAAATAAGAAAATGCAAGGATGAACCAGTACACATATTTTACAGTTTAAAACACTATTAAAGAAACTGCCTATGCTACACTTGTGCGTCCTATTTTGGAATATTGCTGCACATTGTGGGAACCACACCAAGTGGGACTGATGAAGGATATAGAGAAAGTTCAAAGGAGGACAGCTCATTTTGTATTATGATATAGGAGAGAGAGTGTCATGGCAATGATGCACTATCTGAGGTGAAAATAATTAAAAGAAAGGTGTTATTTATTGCAATGAGTTCTATTTGCAAAATTTCTTTCACCAACTTTCTTTTCCAAATGCGAACATATCTTGTTAGCACCCACCTACATAGGGAGACATGATGATCATAATGAAATGAGAGAAATCACATTGAAAACTGAAAAATTTTGGTGTTCCTTTTTCCTGTGAGGTATTACAGAATGGAACTGTCGAGAAACATAAAATTGGTTCTATGAACCTTCTGCCATTCACTTCAATGTGACTTGCGGGGTCTTTATGTAGATGTAGATATATATATATATATATATACTGTGAAAATCAAAGTTCCTATAATACTCCCGCGGGACACACCTGAGATCAGTTTAACGTCTGAAGACTTTTCTCTGCTGAGAATGACATGCTGCATTCTGTTAGCTAGAAACTCTTCAGTCTGGTCACACAGTTGGTCAGATAGCATTTGGTTCGCCTTTCTACAGTATTTTCAATGTGTTCTTCCCAATTTAAGTTTTTCTTAATTGTTATTCCTAGGTATTTAGTTGATTTGACGGCTAGTAGATTTAACTGATTTATCGTGTAAATGAAGTTTGATGGATTTTTGTTAGTGGTCATATGAATGACCTCACACTTATTATTAACAGTCAATAGTAGAGGTCAAAAGTGGACCGAGTATGAGACCAACCTTGTGGGTTGCATACACTACAAACCCGTCTCTTAAACCCTGCTGTAATTGTGCAAGTACAATGCACTGGTACAGCTGTCCCATTGCACTTGTGGGCTCGTAGTCACCAGACATGAGATCCGCCGGTCCTCTGACATCATATCTATACTCACTATCCCCATTTACTTGGAGAATCGACACATTTGTCTATGCGACTGTGTCTATACATGGATACACGAGTGTCCATACGTTTGTAATTCATACAAATCTTGTTTTATTTTGATCTTTATGAAATTTTGCACACTTTATCTTCAAAACAAGAGGAATATCACTGCCTACATAAAATTCTGTGTGATGCATGGTGGAAGCTACTGTACTTATGGACTTTGACAAATTCTAAAGTTTTCTTACAATCCTATTGTAATTTTGCACGCATGATCTTCAGATCATCTTTTCTGCAATGTGTCGAGACAACAACTTCATATCATTGTACTGAAGATAATTTCCACACATTGTTGTTGCACTCCCAATTCACTCAATAAGATTAAATAATTATTTTGCCACACTAAAATATTCTTGCAGATCAAGTGAAAGATTTGTCACTCCATATTAAGAACTATTCACATAAGAAAATAATTTTTACGTATATTATAGTTTGATGTGAATTTCTTTTCGTTACTGTTACTATGTACATTTATGGTGTAGCATCAAATTAAGTGAAGTATTACACGAAAATGAAGAGTGTGCTGTGGTAAAAACAAATTGCATAGGGTTTTTGGTACTGTCAATTTTTGCTTAAACATTGCTGTGTTTGAAATGTAGACAATATTCCTACTTTTCATTTGAAACTGAGCAGAAAGATACGTTAAATCGTTTTAGAGACACTGGCACTCCCATATCCATCTCTGCGCTTTGGGAATTATGTAGTCTTATCAATAATCATATTTCATGCTCATTTGCCGACGAATTGTTGCTTTATTCATTAGTGCATGAAAAATTCATATCACCAAATAAACGTATTACAATGAACGAAAAAATCTGGACGATGTCAAACTACTATGAAAGTATGTTTTTTCAATTTTAGTCTACAGTTCATGACTAATAAGATATGGTCAGAGTCAGTATCTGCCCCTGGATATTTCTTACAGTTTAAAAACTGGTTCCGAAATCTATGTCCTACCATTATATAATCTATCTGGTACCTTCCAGTGTCTCCTGGCCTCTTCCACATATACAACCTTCTTTCATGATTCTTAAACCAAGTGTTTGTTATGATTAAATTATGTTCCACGCAATAAATAACATATATTTAATAATAAGTTTTAATAAAATGGATGTCTGCTTGTCTGCAACTGAATATTGCATTAAAAAATCTGGTGTTTGTTTTAAATATAAATTCTTTATTACCAAATGTTTGTGAAAGATAATTAATAAACATTGTTTGGATTAATAAATATACAAATTAAACTATTGGTGCAAAAATGAATAATCAAATACTCTTTATATGGATCATATGTATTGCTTTATACCAAAGATTTTTCACAATGGCCAGGGTGGTAAGTGTTGTAGAAACATGGAAAACTATAATTTTCATGACAATGAGTACACTACTGGGAATGCATATTTATAATTGCAGTTTTTTAATAAATCATTGGTAATAACATTTCACTCAAGTTTACAAAGATTTCTCTTTGTTGTGAAGTGAAACATGAGTAATTACTTATGAACAATTACTATGGGATATTTAAACTGAAAGAAATGTAGTGGTCTGTTAATTGTTAAGCAGTATATTTGCAGATAATGTGATATGAAGTCTGCTCTCTGTGTAATCAGGAAAATGTTTAGTCGTGTTGCATGATGCTTTGTGTTACTTTCACAGGGCACCGAAAAACGATTACATATCCATCTAAAACACTAACAAGTAAACAGCAGCAGGTAGCAGCTACTGTTTACATCATTTGAAAAAAGTAATATCTTTTATAGTGGACAAACTTCTACATTGCCAGAGACCACATAGTACTAAATTTGGTTTATGGCCTCTAAGTGAACTTGCCTATAAGGCAGCGAAATTGTAAAAGTGGTGAGTGCATTTTTTGAGTGATTACCATTAGGAGACTCACTACCGAAGTGCCTTTCAAAAACCTAATTTTGATATTCTATTATGCCTGCTGACAAATTCTGTTAAGAAGTTCATTACAGAAGAGATTTTATTTGCTGCTTGATGAAAATATTACACTTATGCTAAACAATGTCCCCATAATAACCCGTAAGAGGGCTACATACCCAGATCAGGCCTAACACTCCAAAAAGGAATTCAGTAAGTCTATTTAAGTTAACCTAATTTTACAATGTACCATAGGAGCTAACACCAAACATGAGCTACTTCTATTGGCCACAGAAGAGTATGAGTGTCAGATCGTTATCTCAAACAAGCTACTGCATCTCACAATATTTTTGGAAAAAATTGTTTACCATATAGACACATCTCAATGAGTCACACAACAAATTACAACTCACTAACAGCTTTTGGCTTTTACAGCCACCAGACTCCCCCCCCCCTCTCTCTCTCTCTCTCTCACTATCTCTCTGACAGACTGCAGGACTCAGGATGACTGAGGTAAAAACAAACAAGTGGAGGGGGGGAGGAGGCAGCATGGAGAGGGAAGCAGGAAGGGAGGGAAAGCGGGGGTGGGGGGATACGGCAGTGGTCTGACAGACTGGGAGGAATGGAAGGGGAGAGACTGGAGTGCTTGGTGGAATGGAAAACGTACATGAAGTTTGAGTGTGGGAAAGAAAGGGGAGGGGAGGATAGTAGGGGCAGGAACTAGTGAAGGTTTGGACCTGGGGGAATTGTGGGAGAGCAGAATATATTGTAGGGAGGGTTCCCATGCACACAATTAAGTCACGCTGGTGTTTGTGGGAGGATCCATATACCACAGACTGAGTAGCAGTAATTGAAGTGAGTCACATCATGTAGGGCTGCATGCTCTGCAACAGGATGGACCAGCTGTCTCCTGGCCAGGCCCACATAGTTTCACAGTGGTTGCAGCTCAGTTTGTAGATCATTGTTTTGCACTACTTTTGATGGGTAGGGAATGTCTGAAGGGATTGCAGTAAGTGGTGGTGGAATGGTGGGTAGGGCAGTTTTTGCACCTACAAGATGTATCTGAAAAGTTCGGTGAATGATCTCAGGAAATATAGGAGATAGTTACAAATACAGAACCTTTACTGACTTCAAAGTAATCGCCATTGACTACAATACAATTATGACATTTGTTGTACAGCTGTTGGAAACTGTCAGCAAATACTTCTTGTGGAATCTATCGAAGCTCCGAGGACACATTGTTGGATCTCTGCAACCACTCACACACACTTTTTACTCACTACTTCAATACCATACTGTTGTACTAACGTCCCATGGGTCCCTGTTGATGTTTTGCCTAATTTGAAACAAAACTTTATGTTAATGCATTGGTCCATTTTACACTCCATGTTGCCATGACACTGTTAGCTGGGTTGCAGCACGTAACACCGTTTCACTGAAATGCTTTGCACGGCAGAGGGTGCTTGTTGACATGTCCCTTAGTGTGTATGTGAGGGCACTTCATTCTCACCAGCACAGTTTGTAAAATATGGGACCATTCACTGATCGTTTTGGACAAACTTTTGTGTCTATCACAGGAAAATTGGCCATGAAGCAAGGGGCTGGGAGCTGAGATGGAGTAGGGGTGGGCAAGGATATTACATAGATTTGGTCATGGGGGAATACCACTGTAGGCGGGGTGCGGACAATATTGAGTAGGGTATGGGTCATTTCAGGACAGGGTGAAGGAAAGTCAAAACCCCCACAGAGAATGTGGTCTAATTTTTCCAGTCTTGGGTGGTACTGGGTCATAAGAGGGGTGCAAGAAGCAGACAGTGGGAGTGAAGGAAGTGTTGGTCAACTGGATAGACAGGGAATGTGAGATCTCATTCTGGACAAGGCTGAGAGGGTAATTACAGTAACAGAAGGCTTCAGTAAGGAATTGGGTATATTTGGAGAGGGACTATTTGTCAATGCAGATTCGATGACCGCAGGTGGCTAGGCTGTATGGAAAGGACTTTATGATGTGGAACGGGTGGCAGCTGTCGAAAGGTATTGTTGATAGTTGGTAGATTTGATGTGGGCAGAGGTACCAATGAGGCTATCACTGAGGAGGAGGTCAATTGTCAAGGAAGGTGGCTCACTGGGTTGAATAGGACCAGGTGAAGTGAATGGGGGAGAAGGTGTTGAGGCTTTGGGGAAACGTGGATACTATATCCTCACCTTCAATCCAGCTTATGAAGATGGCATCAATGAATCTGATCTGGATGAGGAGTTTAGGACTCTGGGTAGTCAGGAAGGATTCCTCTAGATGGCCCATGAACGGGTTGCCATATGAGTGCTCATGGCTGCATCACATATCAAGCTAATACAGAAGGCACACTGACTTAGGATGAATATGAAGGCATTTGGAAAGAATAAACTCTGAAGAATAATTGAGATTAACAGTTCCCGGTTTTCATGTATGTGCATAATAAAATGTCACAATCTCCATTATAAGGTATGTGGATATTTATGTCCGACTCATTAATTGTATTTCACCCAAGACTCTCCAGTATCATAAAAATTACTGTTTTCTTCTATTGGCATGTAGTTTTATCTTGATTTTTGGCTTTAATTGATTCTACTGTAGTAGAAATTATTTAATTAGAAACCTTACTCAAATAAGTATTTTAATTTGAAAAAGATTAAGACATAATATTAACTTATTGAATATTTGATTTCAAATTTGTATAAAAGCACTGAATGCAATTCTATTTGTTATGACTAGAAAGGTTTAATACAAGAGATCAAGAATTCATTCCATTACCAATATTTGAAACAATGTAATTAAAGTTATTACAAGCAAACAACTCACCACTGTGAATATATTCAAAAATAAGCAGCTGCTGCCGGCCCAGCCGATCAGGTTATGTATCTGTTGTTGTTCATCTGCTGTGAAAAGAGGATCCTCACACTGTATTCCACACCCATCAGTACCATCATAGAAGGCTTTCGAATTTTCAGTTGGTACCAAAGGTTCTTGACAGTGTCCGGTGAGATTAAATTTTAGTTCTCGCACATCATTCTATTCCAAAATTGAGAGAGAGGAAGAAAAAGGAAGTTCAGATAGTTAAATAAACATTTAAAAGTTACATCCATAAAACCCATACAAACAGTGTGACAAGTGATAAAAAAGTGATCAAGGAATTTTTAACTTTTACACATATAATCTCATCAACAGAAAAAAATCTGAGACCATAGAGAGAGGTGTAATAACAGATGGAAGATGGATGGACATGTTGTTGGGGACAGGGGGAGCAAACTGCTAAGGTCATCAGTCCCCCAGTGGGAAGAGGAGGGAATGAGGATAGGAAAGGAGGGGAAGGGAACAAAATGCAGTCCAGGGAGGAAAGAAGGGAGAAAGACCGCATTAGGTCAGGCCCGTGCTCGCCACAGATGTACACACGTAAGAATGGGAGATGATGTAAGCCAACAATTAATGTTGAAGACCAAACAAACATTCAGGTAACTTATTTTTGTCCATTGTTGGCAGTGATTGTTCTGTGACTGTTTTACTTCTGTAAAATAAAATGAACTCTCATCATCAGGTGCCTCTATGATTCTTTATACATACTTGTATAATGATGGAAATTCTCCACAGAGATAAATTATACTTCAAAAGAGATAGATTGGCTGGCCAGTACTTACCTTTGTGCTGTACCGCTGATAGCCACATGAAAAAAAAAAAAAAAAAAAAAAAAAAAAAAAAAAAAAAAAAAAAAAAAAAAAAAGTGAAAAAGAGACAAGTAAGGTTTTCTGACTTCCAAAATCCTTAATCATCATCCTCATGACGGAGAGACTAGCCTGCTTAGCCATAACAGGTGGAATTAGCAGCACACCAACTGCTGGGATGGAAACCATGCTGCATATGACCCCATTACACCTTTGGGTCAAGATGGAGGCGGCAGCTGGCGCCTACAGACTCAAATATGGCAACAACTGGAACTCTTTGGGATATCTAGAATCAAACACTAAAATAGTGAGTGAGGTAAATATAGCAAAGGTTGGGGAAATGCCAACCGACTATATTATAACCCCATACTGCTTCAACAAGCCTTTCAGTATAACAATTGGAAGTAGGGGGCAGTGGGAGAAAATAGTTCGACACCGTACGGGGGATATTGTCTGGTTCACTTCCGGGTCAAAATCAGACCGAGGCGTTGGGGCCGAGGTATACGGGGTGCAGCCAAGACTGGAGGGCGTCATCTCTCTAGGGAAACTGGCCTCAGTATACCAGGCCGAAATCACTGCCATCAGGGTGTGTGTGGAGGAGAATTTCATAGGTGCTACAAAGACTGTAGCATATATTTCTATTCAGACAGCCCTGAGATCACTGGCAGCTCCTGCACCAAGGTCTAAAATTGTTGCAGAATGTCACAGGGTTCTGGTGGAGCTAGGGGAAAGCAATAGAGTAAACCTATTGTGGGTCCCTGGCCACTCGGGGATCAGTGGCAACGAACATGCCGACAGATTAGCCAGGATGGGGGCAGAGGCTCCATTTATTGGACCGGAACCTGTCCTGACAATCACCAAGGCAATGATTAAATTGGAGCTACGTAACTGGCTCAGAAGACAGCATGTAGAATATTGGACCAAAGTCCATCAACAAAAACATGGCAAGGTAATGATGCCAAAGCCATTTTTTAAAAGAAGCTCTGCAATCCTGGGTCTGAACAGGAGAGAGATTAGACTCATGGTTGGATTGCTGACAGGCCATGGGAATTTCAAAAAACACCTACATACAATGGGAATAACAGAAGAGGACCCTAAATGTAGGATCTGTGATGACGGTGATGAAACTGCATCACATCTGATCTTCGAATGCATTGCATTGGAGAGTAAAAGGCACAGAACATTTGGGACAACCAGACCCAAAGAAATTGTGTCTAATAAAGAACTGATAAAGGGACTCCTTGCACTGTTCAAGGGCATTGGTTGGCTTTACTAGACATACAGGGGGCGATACCGCACAATAAACTTAGTTTCGGTGCGGGCAGTGGCGGGTTAGACCAAGACTGTTTTGGCATCCCTGAAAGAATCAAATCAAATCAATCCTCATGACCTAGGTCGTAAATTACCTTACCCTTCCATTCCCATTCCTTTTTTCTTACCTTTTCTCCTACCCGACAATGGAACCTGGTTCCGAAAGCTTGTTGTTCTCTTTTTTTGTGTCATCTTTTCCTTTATTTGAGTGACTATCGGTGGTACAGGACAAAGGTAAGTACTGGCCAGCCAGTCTATCTCTTTATACATATTTAAAGACCTGGGCAAGTCAAGATCAGCAATATGGCAAATTTTGAATACAGATTCATATATTAAAGAGATTTAACAATTGATTACTTATTAAACAGTGGTGCACAAACAAGTCTGGTACAGTATGAGAATTGTCTGCCTTGGAGCACATGTGCAGGCATAAATAACCATCATCACAAACATTTCCCATATTGAAGCTCCTTGTGGAATAACAAGTCAAAGACTTTAGGGTATGAAGATGTTCCACTTCTATATTACTAAGATGTTCTGAATATTATAGAGGGAAATTTTTGTGTTTGTGTGTGTTTTTATTTCTGTGTGTCAATGAGCCTGTGCTTTTGGTAAAAAGCTATAAATCAGTATTACTTCATAAGAGGTATGTAGAAACATTAATTGTGGTCATAGGTTAGCAATTGGTATGTACTGCTAAGTATTTGTGTTCATAGGATTTTTTTTTTTTTCCTCCTTTCTTTTTAAGTTACTGAAAAAAACTTTGGCTGCTAAATTCTGTTTGTTCATTTAACATGTTTTCAGTATATTTTTCCTTATGTAACACTATTTCTAACAGTTCAAGTAAATCAAGCTTTTTGCCATTTATTTGTCTGTGGAGTACTGTTAGGCTAATGTGGATGTCAATTATTGTTTATTGAGTTATACATGTATTAAGTCTGAAAGCAGCAGTGTGTTCTTTGTAATGTGTGAGGAAAGTTCTTCCAGTTTTGTAATTGTTATTGTTGTGTGGACGATTTTGGGGGCAAAACTGCAAGGTCATCAGTCTCCCATTCCATCACTGGGCATCACTCACAAGAAAAAGCATAAATGTGGAAAAGAGCTCAGGGATTAAAATAGCAAAGGGGAGGAAGATCCCCAGTCAGTAAAAGGGCAACAGAGTGGAAACACAAAATGAGACAATCACATAGAAACACCAAACAATGACAAGAAATGGAAAGTCAAAGCCGATGCTCGTGGCTGACTGACCGTGAGACTAAAAAGAGGAAAAATCAACTACGCGGCAACATGTGGAAACCTCCAATCAGAGGACATGAGGAATGCAGACAGTGTACTGAAACAAAGCTTTAAACAGAATGGTAAAAATCACCGTCTAGTATAAAACCTAAAACTAAATCAGCCATTTGGGTGTCATCAAGTAAAACATTGGATAAAAGTACAGGAAAACTTAAACTCTGCCGCAGGGCAGCAGAAACAGGGCAGTCCATCAAGATGTGGGCTACTGTCAGGCAGGAGCCACAGCGACACTCGGGCAGGTCCTCGCCACGAAGAAGATGGCCATATGTCAGCCAAGTATGGCCAATGTGGAGCCAACAAAGGACTAAAGAGTCCTACCAACAGGCCTGCATTGAGGACCACCACACAAGTGTGGTCTCCTTTACAGCCCGAAGTTTATTGGGCATACCACTCGGTATCCCACAGCTTAGACAGCTGATGGCGCATGACAGACCGGAGATCAGAAGGTGTTAGCTTGATATCTAACACAGACTCCTCAACAGCATGGTTAGCGAGACTGTCGGCACATTCATTGCCTGGGATATCCACGTGATCTGGCGACCACACAAACACCACTGACAAGGGCAGAAAGGGTCTCCTGTATGGCTAATGCCAGGGGAGAACAAGATTAGCACTGGTCCAGAGCATGAAGGCTGCTGAGGGAGTCACTGCAGATAAGGAAAGACTCACCTGAGCAGGACCGTATGTGCTGGAAAGCTTGGTTAACACTGCAGTCATCTAGCAAGGAGCGCTGTTTGAAGTGGTTGCCGTGGAAGCAAGCAAAGCCAACATGGCCCTCAACCATTGAACCATCCATGAAGACAAGGTTGTGTCCAGGGAACGAGGCAATGACAGCAAGAAACTGATGTCAAAGAGCCTCAAGGGGGACAGAGTCTTTGGGTCCATGGGTCAAGTCAAGCCGAGTACACAGCCTTGGCATGCACCATGGAGGTGTACATGCATGGGCCCGATATGGAGATTGCAAAGGAAAGACTCTAGTTCCAACATAAGAGACTGGACGTGGAAAGTGATCGTTGTACCTGAACGGGGTGGCCGTTGTTGAGGACAGATGACCACATCTGAGAAAAGCAGATGATGGTTCGGATGGGTTGGCGAGCAATGTACATTGGCTGCATCGGCCACAAACAGATGTTGACGGCGGGCCCGCAGAGGTGGGACACTGGCCTCCACAAGTAGACTGTCAACAGGGCTGGTATGGAAGGCATCCGTTGCAATGCGGACCCCGCAGTGGTGAATGGGGTCCAGCAGGTGCAATGCCGAAGGAGATGCCGACCCATAGGCAAGGCACCCAAAGTCAAGACATTACAGTACCAATGCTGTGTAAAGCCACAATAGTGTGGAGCGATCAAGCACCCCAGGTGGCGGAGAACATTGAGATGGCGCCAGCACTCCCATTTCAGCTGATGAATGTGGGGAAGCCATGTCTGCCGGGCGTCAAAGACCAGCCCTAAAAACCTATGGGTTTCCACTATGTCAAGTAAGTGGTCGTTAAGATAAATTTTGGGGTGTGGGTGAACAGTCTGACGCCGACAGAACTGCAAAACACTTATCTTCGCAGGAGAGAATTGAAAGTTGTGTGCAAGAGCCCAGGACTGCGCCTTTAGGATGGCTCCTTGCTATATGCGTTCAGCGACTTGGGTGCTGGAAGAGCTAAAATAGATACAGAAGTTGTCAGCATAAAGGGAAGGGGATACTGACAACCGAACTGCTATTACTAAGCTGTTAATGGCTACTAAAAATAAGGGAACACTCAAGACAGAGCTCGGAGGAACCCCATTTTCCTGCACATAAATAGATGCTATGGGAGGCACCAACTTGAACATGAAAGGTACTGACAGCTAAAAAGTTTTTTATGAAAAAAATATGGAGTGAGGCCCCAGAGACCCCACTCATGTAATATGGCGAGTATGTGACTTTGCCAGGTCGTGTCATAAGCTCTCTCTATGTCAAAATAAGACGGCAACAAAGTGGTGGTTCCTGGAAAAGGCTGTGCGGATTGCGGGTTCAAGGTACACCAGGTTGTCGGTGGTATAGCGACCCTGGCGGAAACCGCCCTGACAGGGAGCCATTAAGTCCTGATACTCAAGGATCCAGCACAACCGCCTGCTTACCATACATTTGAACAGTTTATAGGACAAGTTGGTAAGGTTGATGGGCTGATAACCGTCCATGTGATGAGACTTCTTACCCAGCTTAAGAATGATGATACTCTCCTGCCATTGAGACGGGAAAGGAACTTCACACCAGGTGTGGTTAAAGAGAGCAAGATGAGATTGGCTCTCCGCTGAGAGGTGTTTCAGCATTTGGCTGTGGTTGCTATCAGGCCCAGTTTTGTGATGTAAAATGCAAGGCAGCTGATACATTTTAATTTATATATCCCACTGTGTTCTGTAATTGGAGTGTTTTTGTTCACTGTGTTTGGTAAATGGCGTCCTAGTTTGTTGTTAGTGGAGAAAGATATTGTAAAATTTGTGTTCTTGAATAAGTTGGTTATTTCTTGTGGTGCTGTGCCTAAACAGGGAATACTTGTAAAGTTGTGTGTTTTGTCAGTAGTTTCACTCATTGTGTTTTTGTTGGTTATGTTAGCTTGTATTTGTCTTGATAGTTTGTCAATTGATTTTTCTGAGTACCCATTATTATGAAATTGTTTTGATGGTATCAATTTCCTCTTTTAGTGCTTCAGGTTTCAAAGGTAATGTGTGTGCTCTGTGTAACATGGATCTAAATGCAGCATACTTGTGGTATGGCAATTGGTGTATTGTGACATTAGTGTAAGTTGGTTTCCTGTAAATTTAAAAATTATATTATTTTTGCTCATTTGTAACTTATGCCTAAGAAATATATTTGTTTGTTTCATGTTAATTTTGGATATTTCTTTTTCTTTAGAAGTGGAACATCTTCATAGGTTTAAGTCTGAGTTGAAGTTATTCCATACTGTACTTAAAGACAGGAAGTGTTTGTTGTTTGTGCACCACGGTTTAATAAGTCAGTTGTTAAATATCTTTTGTTATATGAACCTGTATTCAAAATTTGCCACACTGTTGCCACCAATGTTTCATGTTGATAGGCCCAGGTCTTTAAATATGTTTAAAGAATCACAGAGGCACCTGATGATGAGCCCTAAGAGCTTGAAATGCATTATGCACAAATAAAACACCATTTTTGTGGTTGAAGTTGAGTTTGTTTTATTTTACTGTTATTCAGATAGTTGATGAGGTGGAACACTTGTTAAAGGTGAGGTCACTATGATCAATGATTGACTAAGAAAGACAATTTCAGTCTAAAAACTTACTTTTTTATAATAAAATACTTTGTCAATTCATATAATAGCTAAAATCTACTGCTACTGCTTGTTTATAATAATAAAACACATTGTTGATTAAAATGATGCAAACATATCCATAAGTTTAAACATTATAACTACCAGCTTAATAGTGACCTACATGTTTTCAGTTGGGTTTAGATCAGGCATATACACATGTTCACTATCAAGGTCCTAAAACCACAATTTCAAACTTGTTACACAAAGAGTTTAAGAAAAGGTGCAAATGTTTGTAAACCTAAGGGACTAAACTGTTGGGGACCTCAGTTCCTAGACTTACAAATTATTTAAACTATCTTACATTATGAACAAAATGCGCGCGTGCCCACACACACACACACACACACACACACACACACACACACACACACACACACACACACCCTTAGGAGGAATCAAACCTCCGACAGAGAGTGGCTGCGCAATCCATATCAAGATACCTTAGCCTGCACAGCCATTCCTAGGTGCCTCAAAGTTTGGTTGCTAGAACATCCAACTAGAGATAGGAGGATATGAAGCATGGGGGAATGCAGGCGGTAAACAACAATGTTCACATAGTCCGCAGTTACCATAGTATCTTCAGTTACTATCACAGGTCCCAAGGAAGCCCAGGTGACACGCACCACAGCATGATAGCACTGAAACCATCCTGCAACATTGGCAGGGTACATGTTCAAGCTGCTGTTCACCTCCATGACTGTGTATGCAGATACCATTCTCCATCTGGTGAAACAACAAAGTGATCCATCCATCTGCATCACATGCCAACAGTATCAGCAGGTAGCATTCATCCTCTTGGGGAGGGTGTGAGGGAGTAATGGTTATGTTTCAGCTTACCAGTGTGTGTTATGTTCATCTACATCTACATCTACATACATACTCCGCAATTCACCGTAAGGTGCGTGGCGGAGGGTACACTGTACCACTACTAGGCATTTCCTTTCCTATTCCACTCCCAAATTGAACGAGGAAAAAAAGAATGCCTATATGCCTCCGTACGAGCCCTAATTTCTCTTATCTTGTCTTTGTGATCTTTACGCGAAATGTAAGTAGGCGGCAGCAAAATCGTACTACACTCAGCTTCAAATTCCGGCCCTCTAAATTTACTTAACAGAAATTCACAAAAAGAACGTCGTCTTTCTTCCAGCGATCCCCAATTGAGTTGCCGGAGCATTTCCGTGACACTCGCGCATTGGTCGAACCTACCGGTAACAAATCTAGCTGCTCGCCTCTGAACCGCCTCTATGTCTTCCTTCAAACCGATCTGCTGCGGGTCCCAAATACTTGAGCAATACTCAAGACGTGGTCGTACAAGCGTTTTATACGCGATCTCCTTTACAGGTGAAGTACATCTTCCCAAAATTCTCCCAATAAACCGAAGTCGGCTGTCTGCCTTACTCACAACTGTCCTTACATGCTCGTTCCATTTCATATCGCTCTGCAATGTTACGCCTAGATAATTGAACGACGCGACCGCATCAAGAAGCTCACTACTGATGCTGTATTCGAACATTATAGGACTGTTTTTTCTACTCATGCGCATCACCTTACATTTTTCTACATTGAGAGCTAGCTGCCATTCTTCGCACCAACTAGAAATTTTGTCTAAGTCAACCTGTATGCTATTACAGTCAGTTACAGACGACACCCTCCCATACACCACAGCATCATCAGCAAACAGCCGCAAATTACAACTTACTCTGTCCATCAGATCATTTATATAGATAGAAAATAATAGCGGTCCTATCACACTCCCCTGGGGCACGCCTGACGATACACTCGTCTCTGATGAACACTCGCCGTCGAGAACAACGTACTGCGTTCTATTACTTAGGAAGTCTTCCAGCCAGTCACAAATCTGTGAACCTATTCCATAAGCTCGTATCTTCGTTAGCAGTCTGCAGTGTGGCACCGTGTCGAACGCCTTTTTGAAGTCGAGAAAAACACAATCCGCCTGTTGCCCTTCGTCCATGGCTCGCAAGATGTCATGTGAGAAAAGGGCAAGCTGAGTTTCACATGAACGATGTTTCCTAAACCCGTGCTGATTCATGGAAAGAAGCTTTTCCGTTTCAAGGAAATTTACTATATTCGAACTGAGAATATGCTCCAAAACTCTACATGAAACCGATGTCAACGATATTGGCCTGTAATTGTATGGGTCAGTTCTCTTTCCTTTCTTATACACGGGAGTCACCTGCGCTTTTTTCCAATCACTAGGAACTTTGCGCTGAATTAAAGATTCGCTATAAATGCAAGCTAAGTAGGGGGCCAATGCCGCAGAATAGTCTTTGTAGAACCGAACTGGTATACCATCCGGACCAGCAGACTTTTTCGTATTTAGCTCTCTCAGCTGCTTCTCTACACCGGAAATACCTATTGCTATGTCCCCCATTTCGGAATTAGTACGTTGATCAAATGATGGTATATTTGTGCGGTCCTCCTGCGTGAAAGATTTCTTAAAGGTTAAATTTAGAACTTCAGCTTTCCGTTTGCTTTCTTCTATTACTGCCCCGGAATGATCAACTAGTGACTGGACAGTGGGCTTTGACCCACTTATCGATTTTACATAGGACCAGAATTTTTTCGGGTTCTCGGAAAGATCTTTTGCTAAGGTATGGCTGTGATAATTATTGTATGCTTCACGCATCGATCTTTTTATAGACGCACGAATCTCTACTAACTTTTGCCTGTCATCATTTGCGTGTTCTTTTTTGAATCGAGAGTGCAACAGCCTTTGCTTTCTCAGCAGCTTTCTAACATTATTATTATACCACGGTGGATCTTTTCCATCCTTAATCGTCTTTACTGGCACATATTTCTCTAACCCTTCATTAACAATGCATTTAAATTTAGTCCACAATTCCTCTACATCCATAGTCCCAGAATTAAACGATGCCCATTCATTTTCTAAGTGCGATCGTAACATTTGCTTGTCGGCTTTTCCCAACAAAAACACGCTCCTAGCCTTCTTGACTGGTTTATGAACTTTGGTCACCATCGACGCTATGACGATATCGTGATCACTAATTCCTGTCTCTACACAGACATCGTTAATAAGGTCAGGCCTGTTTGTGGCTATAAGGTCTAGAATATTTCCATTGCGCGTGGGTTGCCGGTTTAACTGCTCAAGACAGTTTTCGGAGAATGTGTCCAAAAGTAGCTCGCAAGACTGCTTGTCTGTACCGCCTGAAATGTAACTAGCGAGGTCCCAATCTATACTCTTAAGGTTGAAGTCACCTCCGACTAATATTACATGGCCCGGATACCTATGCACTACCTGGTGTAGACTTTCCTTGAATGATTCTAAAACTGCTACAGCAGCACTGGGGGGCCGGTAAAAACACCCAACTATTAATTTTACTTCTTTTAGACCTGTTATGCGTGCCCAGATAACTTCACAGTTACTTTCAACCTCGATCTCAGTAGAAACAATATCTTTGTCCACAGCGATGAACACTCCTCCTCCAGTTGTATCAGATCTATCTTCTATTAATCTGATTGTTACACACTTGTGAAGTTCATGAACTGTACAGTATTTGAGTGAATGACAGATCTCTGATGAAATTTCAGCTCCTTTACTGAATACTTACCACTTAACACAAAGTGGTAAATTTGCCCAGTTCACTGAAAATAAATATTTTTCAGCCTCTCTTAAATGACAACAGTTTTTTATTCACTTAGTTCTTCCACACACAAAAAAAATATATAAATAAATAAATAAAATAAAATTCGCCGATTGTTGCCAGAAGATCCACGATACTACTGTCATGAATGGATTTTTTAAATGCCGATGATAGCACACAAAATAAACTACTCAGTAAGAAACACCAAAGTGGATTTCCTCATTTAGGAGCAGCAGAAGATGTAATAAGCAGTTAAGTGAATTACAAGTGTTGAGGCGTAAAGTCAGCGCCACACGCCAGATGCACGAAAATGATCGTGAAGAAGGCAGCGGATGACCAGCAGCAGATCACACGCCGGCACCACGCCTCCAAGAGGGAGCAAATGAGAAGTGTGCTCTCTACAAGCAGCTTTATCTAGGCCAACATGCGTCTGGAAGGGCACTCTGAACCAACTCCGAACTAGGCAGTTACTATGATTCAGCATAGTGCAAGAAGACGCCGCCGTGAGAACAGACACACTCAAAACCAAAGTTGAGTATTTTGTATACCTTAGTAAAAAAACGTTTATTACTAATCTGTATACAGTAGAACCTCGTTTTTACGCTTTTCAAGGGACTTCAGTAAAATGGTGTAAAATGCAGGAAATAATGTTTTAAATGGTAAAATATGCTTACTGGATCAGCCTTGCATTTTGATAGTTTCTGATATATGTACATAATAGGCATCTAAATACTCGCCAGGAAGTTTATTATACAATAAAGGTTATTCAAATTTTTACTATTTGAAGCGCCAGGCATAACTGGTAATTTTATGGGAAGTAGAAATTTTTGATGTAATTCCATTCATTATAATCGAGGATGCCACTGCTGGGCTATGTAACACATCTTCAAAATTACCTGAACCGCTTTGGTAGATATCACTGCCAGGCTGTGTAACACATCTTCAAAATTACTGCCTTTTACTGGCATTAATTATTTATGTAATAAAACTCCTGAAGTTCCATTCTTTTTGTATTTTTCGATGTTTCACACAATAATATTAAAGAATTTATTCACATTCTTGAGTGCAAACATATGCATAAGTATTTTTGTGGCGTTTGCATAGGATCGGCATCTCACACTATTATCGCTTTTTTGAGGTTGTGGGTTTTATGATACCCAACTTTGACAGATAATGTTTTTATTAATCAGAAATATGTATCACAAAAACAATGCAACTCTTTATTCTCACATCAACAAAGCAACTGGTTCTGATTGTTTGAGTACACGCCAGCCGCTCTGGCGAAGAAGCTGGTGGAAAGAGGAATTACATTGGCACAAATAAGTGCGTCAAAAGTCAATTAGACGCATACTGCCAACAATGGAACGCGAAATATGTGTTTGAATAAATGCAAAGTGTCAAGAAACTCAACTGTGAATAATTTTTAAGCAGTATACTGTAAGTCGAAAGCCATGCCAGCATCAATTTATATAGAATACGTTATTTTTTCTTCACGAACCTTCCTACGAAAAGCGTAAAACGTGGGAAAAGTGTAAATATGTTAACGCAAAAGCGGGGGCGAATTAACATTGTGAACATAGGAAATTTGACGGGACCGACAAAAAATGGCGTAAATGGCGAGAAAATGTAAAAACCGGGAATGTAAAAACGAGGTTTTACTGTAGCTGTTTTAGCTGTCCATGTATCCCATGTGTCCTGAGTAGATCCTTTCCTGAAAATAGGACAATGAGGACAAAACAATAAGATTGTGAAAGAAAACTGCAAGGATCCCCTGAATATCTAAAGACACTGCAGAAGTGACTATCACAGATACAGAATAAAAGTTAAAGATAGTAAAACTATCAAGCAACAGACAACTTAATCTAATTAAATTCAAGTACTTTGAGTTCACTACACATGCAGAGCTAAAATAAATCTTATGGTAGTTTAACATTGATATAATAAGGAAAGATTACAATGCATCACAAATATGTAATGACTAGCTGTGACAGGCACATAAAAAAGACAAACATACAACACTTAAGCTATCGCCCGGCCATGGCGTCTTCAGAATAAAGAGCATTCTGAAGGAGTCAATGACCAATAGCTTAAGTGTTCTGTGTGTATGTCCATTTTAGGTGACTCTCACAGCTTGCCATTACGTCTTTGCAGTGAATTGTAAACTGTCATATTGTTGAATTCAAACTGAAATTTCCATCATTACATCTTATGGTATTTGAAATAATACATCAATGAGAAAGGCAAGTAGTTGATTTGTTGTTGGGGGAGAATTTTAACTCTGCTGACACAGCAAAATAATTCATTACATATTATTCTCATCACAGACACCTATTTGAGAAGATGTATTTATAATTTTAAATAACATTTTCTTGCAAACTCATTTTAACTCACCTCACTTTGATCCGTGTAGAATGTTAAAGACCATACCTATGGCTTTGGAACAAAACATTGCAAACAGTGGCTCCTAGCTGCTAAGCCCTCCCACCTGTTCCTAATGTAGCTGTGATGAAACAATTGTATGGCATTTTTGCCCTGGAGATCCCGTGTGGGATTGTTCAGCTGCCTAACACAAGTCGTCGTAATTGACACCACTTTGGCGACTTGCATGTCGATGATAATGAAAATGATCATGAGGACAACACACAACACCCAGTCCCCTGCCAGGAATCGAACATGGGCCCGCTGTGTGGTAGTCAGTGATGCTGCCATCTGAGCTACGGAGGGCGCAAAATGTAGTTGTAAGCACAGTGTGTTATCAAGCGCGCTATATAATGAGATACGAGTGTTAACTGTAATTTCATCATGTGGCAATGTTAATCATTGCCACATTTTATCTTTCTGTGTCTAAATTTGAAGATGACAGATCTGCTGTTTGTTTTATGGTTCTGACATTCTGTAAATCAACACTAATAGATTTAATGTTGTCAGTAATGGAGGATAGATAACAACTCACCATAAAGAGACTCGCTGAGCTGCTGACAGGCAAGGAAAATAGACAGTCACATTCACATAACTTAAATTTTCGGCCATGGCCTTCACCATTCCGGCACTGAAGTGACCAGAAACGGTGGTTGTGTGTGTATAGTAGTTTGAGTGATTGTGTGAATGTGATTGTCTAGTTTTTGTGCAGATTTAGCTTAAAGTGCAGATTGAAAAAATCCAAAGGCTGAAGGTTTCGAGCTTACAAACTTTCGGTTTCTAGTCGAGTGCTTTACCCTGAGAGCACCCTGCCCAACAATTTGTTCAAATGTTTGTAGAGCTTATGGGACTTAACTACGGGGTCATCAGTCCCTAAACCTAAAAACTACTTATGAACTAGTTTATTCTAAAGATGGCACAAACAATGATACCCGAGGGGGGGGGGGGGAATTCGAACCCCTGACTGCAGCGGCTGTGCACACCATGACTGGCATGCCACAGACTGCTCAGCCACTGCGGCCGGCAACAATTTGTTATTAAAGAATGAACACTAAATGAAGTGTTTGATAAAAAGATTCCTGCATAATATAAGCCATTTAAAATCTTACACTGCTTTCTCCACAGAGAATCCTTTAGAAAATACAACTGAGAGGCAGTTAACACATTCGCTGCCATTCATGCTCTGGCGCAATGATGCTAGGTGCCATTTCATGCTCTGGCGCATGATCATATTTTGACAGTATCTTTTCATAGTTTTGAGCCACTGAATGTTTTGGTTTTAGTTTTCAGTTTTTTTGATATGGTTTTTTATTTGCATTTGTATTTTTGTGAAAACAACACATGAACAATATAAACAGTACATACCAGGTATTTCATAAAATATATGCTTATTTCTATATCATCAGCAATATAAGTATGAATAATATCAAAACTAAGAAGTATTTTTTTATAAACTGGTAACTAATCGATATAAAATTAAAATAATCAAAAGCTTGCTTACATAAGAATCCAATAAATCTATCATGACATCATGAGAAGCGTGTGTGGCTCGTAGCCGGTAATGCAAACGCGGAAATCTGGAAACACATACGTGTGCATATCACTTATACTCTTCCCTGAGTGCCTACCAGAGTATACAGCTTTATTAGACAATGCCAGTTTACAACAACCCATAATAGGAAGTTAGG
Organism: Locusta migratoria; assembly: GCA_026315105.1. Taxonomy (NCBI): domain Eukaryota; kingdom Metazoa; phylum Arthropoda; class Insecta; order Orthoptera; family Acrididae; genus Locusta; species Locusta migratoria. Next base: position 165,346,976 of record CM048745.1, read on the forward strand.
TCGCAGCACGCGCCACAGCGTGAGCAGCACCTGACTCAAGTAACGTTAACTCATGCCAGAGCGTGAACGACAGCGAACGTGTTAATTGCTGATAAGCTAAATGTAACTGTATTCATTTCTCAAAAATTTTTGAAAATATTAAGAGTGAAATAAATATGTGATAGTTGTGGATGAGATTGTTATTACGGCATACGGTATTATAGAAATATGATGTGATTCATTGAGCAATGAAAAATAGTTGAAGGATATTTCTCTCAAGTCATGCTTCTTTTTATCTGCTATTTTATCCTCAACACTGCCAAACTTATCGAGAATAATGTCTTATTTGTGTTCAATTCAGACAACTGCTAAGTTATATTCATGAAACCAGCAAATTAAAACTATGGAAAAACCAGGCCAGAACAACAATAATTCCACAGTCTTTTTTTTTTTTTTTTTTTGCTCAAAAGCTTATTTTAGCCACTATAAACTAGTTAAATGCAAAAACCTCACCTTGCACATAGGTGGAAATTTTGTTGTATTATCACATTTAAAAAATGATGGCCAAATGCCTTCCATATCCAGAATTCGGCAAGGGCTTACTGTAACTCGGCACATTTCCTTGGAGAGAGAAAATAATAATAATAAATAAATTGCCAATTTTAATTGTATATTCAATTACTAGTTATTATAACAGCAACCTTTACAAAATGTTCTTAGAAACTAAGGGATTGAATAAGATACTAAAAACATTTATTAATAAATTTTTCAAATTACTTTGATTAGGATAAAGGAAACGTACATGCAAATAAAACAAAATTAAAGGAGGTCCTTATTTTAGGAACAATTAAATACAATGTTAGTACTTAAAATGTTAACTGAAACAACTGTTATGACAGTTATTCTTTTCTGAGAAATTAACTGAGCTTGCGAAGGAAACAATAAGAGAAACAAATAAGCAGTGGCCCTTGTCTGCAACAGACAGAAGAACAGTTTGTTTCAGTAAGTGATTACTCACAAATTGGAAATGACAATATTTTAGACAGCCATTCAGATTAAGAATGTAATAATACAGGAAGTTAGTGTTGATTCTATTACTTTTGTGAAATTTATTTTTAAACTAAGAGAGTAATATTAGGAATTTTTTCTGCACACAAGACCTTTCTCCAGAGTTGTTTTGAACATACAGAATTATTGTATTTAATGTCCATTATGTATGGCAATCAATATCAAACTGAAATGTGGCATAAGCAAACAGTACAGTCGTTAGACTCACCTGGCATCTTCAGTGCCCACATTGTACTCTAGATTGTGACACATCAGGGATGACAACAGCTGTAGAAGACACAAGAAATGGGAAACGAACCACCACAAAAGATCAGACAAAGATTACAGAAAAGGGGGAGGAATATCCTGGCTGGTGTGGTGGCAAGGCCAAAGTCCTTCTGAATCAATACCAATGCTAATTGAGGGACTCCATTTCCAGGAGAAAACTGAACTGCTTTGGGAAGGCAAAACTTTCACAAAGATATTTAAGGACAGATGTAACCATGTGAATTTGACGACACATGAACCTAAAGAAACCCACCCTTGGTTTAGGTGTGGGAAATCATGGTGGATATGTGAGGGGGGGGGGGGAGATGGGGAAGGGATGCCCCCTCAGCTTCCAGGAATCCAAATGGCCTGGGACTAGAAGGAAATCGAATGAGCGAGAGGTACATTCCAGGTCAGCCAGGAGGTCATTGATGGCAGAGAACAAAGTGTGATGGGAAAAATGCTGGTCATAAACCTGAAGGCTGATTACAGTCAATACATAACAAAACTCAAGTGTATAGAAAGGTAAACGGCCATCAGTCCCCCTCCCCCCAAAGAAAAAAAACCCATTACACATGCAGCAGGCAAGAGATGGCTTTCCATACTATCCATATAAAAAGCCAGAAAAAAACAATAGGACACCATCTGAAGGGTGGCCAAGAAAGAACCATGTGGGGTCTAAGAACTAAACATGGGGGATTATTTGAAAGAGAATGTGGGGAACAGGACTAGAACATTAGGTGAAACAGGTGGCAAGAAGAAGTGAGGAATAGTCCAACCAGTAAACCCACCCAGGGCAGCTCCCACGGAGCTGCAAAAGGAATAAAATAGGATGAGTGAATGGGAAAAGAGAAGATGGCCATAGCATAGGAGCTGAGACTGTCAAATCAAATGTTGGACAACAGGGTGGGAGAGATGCCAGCATTAAACCAGGAGACTATCGGCAGGGCTAGTGCGGAAAGCACTAAAGACCAAACGGATACCACAAGGTCCGAGAGGAGGAGTGTGGAAGGTGCAATCAAGCCATACACCTGACATGCATAGTTCAGCTAGACAAGATTAAAAAAAGGTAAAGCAGTCAACAATCCGAAGATTGGTTTGAACGCCACAGTGCTTTACTAGGCATGGTCCTGTTTGGAGGTGGTATGCCATTGCCTTCCTCCGACCTTCGAACTGACTTACCCAGCCAGTTATAGGGGGACCTACAGTTTAACGTGGGTTCCAAACCACGGTGCTACTCGGTATTTTTCACATGAGCAATACTGCCAGAGGTGAAAGAAGTGTAAAGTGACAGATAAAAATCCTAGGACCTGGCGGGGATCGAACCCGCGACCTTTGGATTTGTAGTCTGGCACTCTACCACTGTGCAACCGAGACAAGACTATGGCCTAAAAAAGGCAGAAGAGCTGAAAGGTCTGAATCCCAATAGGTGTTGACAAAGAAGTGAGAACATTTATTTTATGGAGGCAGCCAATCTTCAGAAGATGGATATGGAGCATGCAAGTATAATTGTTGACAAAAGTAAGAGCCAAGAAATGGGACTCAGGATGGGGAATTACACGTTATCCCATCACCTATTACACATGAGAATGTGTGGGTTGGCCTTCAGACATGCACAGTGAGGAAAGAAGAAAATAGAGAAAGGGAAAAGAAGGATAGAAGAGGTAGATTGAAAAGATGAGTCCAAGGCAGAAAGAATGGAACAAGAAGAGTGAGCTCAAAGAACAGGTGAAAGAAGGGAAGGCCCAGTAAAAGAAGAAAGCTTGGAAAAGGAGATGACCTGAATTTATTCAAATGCCCATCTCCGAGCAAAGGCATGAACTGGTGTGTGTGTGTGGAGGGGATGGGGGGGGAGTGTGAAGCAGCCCAGGAGAGAAGGAAGGCTACTTCGACTCGGAGTTCCAAGCAAGCCAAATGGATGGACCCCCTTGAAGGTCCAATGGTAAATGACCACCTCCACACAAATATGATCGTTATTATGCATCAGACAAATAGTGCACTGTTTGATGAAGTGTACTGATTGCAATTGTACAAGGTACTATTTCAGATGCCATCTCTGATGATTATGTTTAAATGGAATGTTAAACCCGAATCTTCCTTCCTTTTTTATTTTGTTGTTTCCTCATCTATCAAAGTGCTGGGATATTTGTACTGTTGTTTGTAATGGACACCTAGAGCCCGATCTGACTGTGGAGATGGTTTCATATGCTAGACATAAGTAAGGCCTCCCACCTCCCCAGTTTTCTCCAACGTTACTGTTTTACTTATGTTGAATTCTCCTAAAGATACTTATGAGGCACAATTTGTTAGTAGTAATGAATGGTGTTTTTTTTTATCAGAAACAAATTTGACCATTTTCAGTGTTCTGTCCCACAACAGAAGTTGAATGTTTGTATACAGCGAACAACAATTTGACAGGATGCAGCTGTCCATGCTCCCAGTCCTGTGAAAACATTTTCATCTGAGAATAAAAACGGTAACCTACAGCCTTTTGAATCTGCTAACTGTATTCGTTCCTTAGTCTCACTATGATTTTTACCCCACCCACTGCCTTCCAATGCTAAGTTGATGATTGCTTGATGTCTCAGAACCTGTCCCTTCTCTTAGGATATGCCAGAAACTCCTAAGTTTCTCCCCAGTTCTCTTGAGTACCTCTTCATTGCTTATGTGATCTACCCATCTAATCTTCTTCATTCGTCTGAGCACCACATTTCAAGAGCTTATATCATATTTTTTGTCTAAACTCATTACAGTCCACATGTCACTCCCATACAATGCTACACTCCAGACAAATGCTTTCACAGAAAGGACTTCCTAACACTTAATATTGGATGTCAACAAATTTTGCTTCTTCAGAAACAATTTTCTTCCCATAGATATTCTGCATTTTATATCTAACAATACTTTTTAAAAAACCATTGTTGTTGACCATCAGCTGTTCTTTATTTGATTCAGAGCTATTGGTTTCAATTATAGATAATTTTCAAGCCACAAGAGAGCAAGAACAACTCCTTACAACCATATTACAACTGAAATTGAAAAGTTTTGATGAGGATCAACATTGCTCTAGTTATAGCTCCAAGGTATGATGATATTTCAAACATCACATAAGTGTTGATTGTGTGTTTACATTCTAATGAAAGTTTTCCAATTCAACTGTAATGATATAAGAAGCTACTCTTGCTCTGCTGTGGCTTGAAAATGATCTATGAACAAAACCAGTAGCTCTGACGCAAATGAACTGCAGATGGTCAACAGCAATGGAATTTCCAAATTATGTGATATATAAAAACCCCATCTTATAACAACAGGTAACAAAACTCAAAGCATACATTAAAAATAGACCTTCAGTGCATGTTGGCAGAACAGACAGTCATCATAAACAAGATCACATTGTTAATGACAGTGAGAGCACTCTAAGAAACAGCACTTATAATACATTTTTAATCTCTATAATGAAAGGCAATGAACTGTAGAAAAAGTGCTGTTAATATAATAAACAATGGTACCGGTAATCCAATGAAATATTTAGTACCCTTAAAAGACTGTATACTAACCTGTGATGGCAGGTCCACCATTCCATTTTCACATTTTGGCATATAAAGTGCACATAAAAATGGCTGGATCACAGACCAGCACTTCGGAAGACGTCTTAATCTTTGCCACATCTGCAACCTTTCCTGTGGAAATTGAACACCTGTTTGAAAACAATTAATGCCATACAGAGATTGTCTGATTCTTTGTTTAATTCTGAATGCAATGTGTTACACAGGTGTATAATTATTACACGCAAAAACTGTACAAGCTTGGAAAAACAAATATTTTTGAATAAATGAATTTCATAAATATAAGTTGTACAATCAAATGAACAAAATGCAGTTTTAGGCAAACCTTTACAAAAGGGCTGTACACGCACTTGCCTTTAAGTGTATGTTAATAATGCACGTCATCGACTAAGAGGGCAGAGCAGCTGATTTGTGTAGCTAATAATGATGTATAAAATATTGGATTTACACATATAATGTTTTACCACAACTAGATTTTGTACTTTCACATTCATTGGCTTTGCCAACTCACAACGACCCTACCTAACTTTATCTCAGACTAAGCTACAGTTCAGGACGTGCCACAACCTGTTTTTCAGACTTGGATTTTCTGGATGCCAACTGACTGCCATATTAGCAGAGGTGCTGACAATATTTTCGCCGTGAAGAAGAGCAATGCTGTTTATGGCCCCTCAAAGTTTAATGTAGTTTAAAAAGACATTACAGTATATTGATAAGGCCGCACGAGTTAACTGTAGACAAACTGAAGAAACTGCAAAAAGCTAGGAGAATAAGGAGATGGGACCTGGATAAATTGAAGGAACCTGAAGTTCTTGATAATTTCAGAGGGAGCTTTAGGCAACTATTGTCAGAAATGGGAGAAAATAAAACAGTAGAAGAAATAGTCAAGGTAACAGAGGACCAAATAGGCAAAAAGGCAAGACCTTCAAAAAACCTTGGATATCACAAAAAAAAAAAAAAAAACTAATTTTAATCATGAAAGGGGGAGATATAAAAATGCAGTAAATGAAGCAGGTAAATGAGTACAGATGAATAAGAAATGAGATTGACAGGAAGGCAAAATGGCTAAGCAGAAGTGGCCAGAAGCCAAATGAAAGTCTGTGGAAGAATAGGGTGAAAATAGATACTGCCTAAAGGAAGAGAGACATTTGAAAACAAGAAAAATAGCTGTATGTATGTCAAGAGCACAGAGGAAAACCAGATCTGAGTACAGGGGGAAAAGCTGAAAGTTGGAAAGAGAATATAGAGGGGTTTTATAAAAGAAATGAACTTTCACACAATATTGTAGAAAGGGAAGAGGAAGTAGATGAAGAAGAAATAGGAGATACTATATGAGAAGTGAATCTGATACAGCACTAAAAGACTGAAGTCAAAAAACGACCCCCTGGAATAGAGGACATTCCCTAAGAGCTACTGAAGTATCTGGGAGAACCAGGCCATGATAAAACTATTTCACCTGGTGTGTAAAATTTATGAGACAGGCGAAATACTTTCAGCCTTTAAGAAAAATTTAATAATCCCTATTCCAAAGAAAGCAGGTGTAGACAGGTGTGAAAATTACTAAACCACCAGTTTAATAAATCATAGTTGCAAAATTTTAGCATGAATTATTTACAGAAGGATGGAAAATCTGGTAGAAGCTGAACTTGGAGAAGATGAGTTCGGATTCAGAACAAATGTAGGAACATGTGAGGCAATACTCACTTTACGACTTATCTTAGAAAATAGATTAAGGAAAGGCAAACCTATATTTCTAGCTTTTGTAGATTTGGAGAAAGCTTTTGACAATGGTGATTGAAACACACTCTTTCAATCTTTGAGGTCAGCAGGTGTAAAATATAGGGAAAGGAGTTATTTACAACTTTTACAAAAACTAAACAGCTTTAATATGAGTTGAAGAGCATGAAGGGATGTAGTGTTTGTGAAGGGAGTAATTCAGGGTTGTAGTTTTTCTCTAATGCTATTCAGTTTGAACACCGAGCAAGCTGTTAAGGAAAGGAAGGAGAAGTTTGGAAAAGGAATTAAAGTTCAGGGTGAAGAAATAAAAATATTACATTTTATGGATGACATGGTAATACTGTCAGAGACCGCAAAGGACCTGGAAGAGCAATGGAAAGGAATGGACAGTGTGTTGAAAGGAGTGTATAAGATGAAAATTAAGAAGAGCAAAACAAGGGTAATGGAATGCAGACTAAAAAAATCATGTGGTGCTGAAGGAATTAGATTAGGTAATGAAACAATAGAGGTGGTAGCTAAGTTTTTTTACTTGGGCAGTAAAATAAAATATGATGGTTGCAGTACAGAGGATATAAAATGCAGAATGGCAATGGGAATAAAAGCTTTTTCAAAAAAGAGAAATTTGCTAACATTGAATATTAATGTAAGAGTAAGGAAGTGTTTTCTGAAGGCATTTGTGTTGAGTGTTGCCTTGTACGGGGGTGAAACTTTGACAATAAATAGTTCCGACAGAAAGAGGATAGAGGCTTTTGAAATGTGGTGCTACAGACAAATGCTGAATATTAGGTGTGTAGATTGGGTATCTAATGAGGAGGCACTGAGCAGGATTGGGAAGAAAGGGAATTTTTGGCATAATATGACTAAAAGAAGGGAACGATTGGTAGGACACATTCTTATACCTCGAGCTGTAAATTTAGCATTGGGGGGATGTGTGTGGGGTGAAGTTGCTGAGGGAGACCAAGAGATGAATACAGTAAGCAGATGCAAAGAGATGTGGGTTGCTGTTCTTATGGGGAGATGATGAGGCTTGCTCAGGATTGTGTAGGGTGGAGAGCTGAAGACTACAACTATAAGAATTGTAAATAAAATAAAATAAAATTGAAAAGCTTCCTAATTGCAGTTCACAATCTTTAAGAAAATTCCACCTGGTATTTTTCCTGTAGGGGCACAGCTACAAGTCAGTTGACATGCCATGGTTTCGTTGGCTGCTGCTAGATTCCACAATGGCTCACCGCTGTGGATTCAACCGTATTGTGCAGTTTTCGAATTTTTAGAAGTTGCTGAAAATACTGGCAATTTCCATAAGAACTTGCTAGAAGACATTAAATTCAAAGGTGAAGCATTGAATTAAAATTTTTGATGCTGCCAGGAATCGAACCCTCTATGCTCACTAGGCAGACATCTTAACCACTATACCACCGAACCACATCACAAACTCTAATTCAGCTTATGTGTTCCTTGAAATATTGCACAACTGCCAAGGCTCTCCATGCATCGGAACAGCACCTTGGTAATGAACATATTGGAACATCCCTGCCTTTTACCTAGGATAAAGTGATATAAATATCAATTATTAATATACAAATCCAGAGACTGTTTTGCAACTCGAAAATGTCAAAGACGTTACAGTTAAAGGTGAAGCATTGAATTAGTATCGAGTTATGGCAATATTTCATGGAACACAGAAGCTGAATTAGAGTTTGTGACATGGAGGGAAGTCTTACTTAGACTATTCTGAGGCACCTTAATCGCAAGTGGTGTGGTGGTCTAGTGGTTAAGATGTCTACCCAGTGAGCATGGATGTCCGAGTTCAATTCTCGGCCGCGTCACAAATTTTAATTCAATGCTTCACCTTTAACTTTAATTACGATTAAATCATAATGGTTGGAACCTCTGTGGTATGAATTCAATGAGATTGCAGAAGCATGTTTGATGATTTTCTTTCTAGATAATCTGACTTGCATATTAGTAATAAAGCTATTTGAGGTACGTTCTTGGAGATTAATGGCACTGTGAATATTGAGTATTCTAGAAGGAGACTTTCCTGGTGGGAAAAATATGTATAAAATAAAGATTTTTGACTTACCTAAAGTACAGGCTCCTCGACAGAAACATAAAACACACACAATAACACACAAACATTCGAGCTTTCGCCACCACTGGTAGCTTCTTCGGAAAAAGAGGAAGGAAGGAGAGGAGAAAGGGAAGGATACGGGTTTTAAGGAAGTGGAAAAGGAGCCATTCCAATCCCAGGAGTGGAAGGACTTACCTTAGGGGACAAAAAGGAAGATAAACAAACAAACACAAACACACACACACACACACACACACACACACACACACACACACACACATATCCACATGCAAACACGTGTACTTAACAGAAATTCACGAAAAGAATGTCGTCTTTCTTCCAGCGATCCCCAGTTTAGTTGCCGGATCATTTCCGTGACACTCGCGCATTGGTCGAAACTACCGGTAACAAATCTAGCTGCTCGCCTCTGAACCGCCTCTAAGTCTTCCTTCAAACCGATCTGCTGCGGGTCCCAAATACTTGAGCAATACTCAAGACGTAGTCGTACAAGCGTTTTATACGCGGTCTCCTTTACAGATGAAGTACATCTTCCCAAAATTCTCCCAATAAACCGAAGTCGGCTGTCCGCCTTACTCACAACTGTCCTTACATGCTCGTTCCATTTCATATCGCTCTGCAATGTTACGCCTAGATATTAAAACGACGCGACAGCATCAAGAAGCTCACGACTAATGCTGTATTTGAACATTATAGGATTGTTTTTCTACTCATGTGCATCACCTTACATTTTTCTACATTGAGAGCTAGCTGCCATTCTTCGCACCAACTAGAAATTTTGTCTAAGTCATCCTGTATGCTATTACAGTCAGTTACAGACGACACCCTCCCATACACCACAGCATCATCAGCAAACAGCCGCAAATTACAACTTACTCTGTCCATCAGGTCATTTATATAGATAGAAAATAATAGCGGTCCTATCACACTCCCCTGGGACACGCCTGACGATACACTCGTCTCTGATGAACACTCGCCGTCGAGAACAACATACTGCGTTCTATTACTTAGGAAGTCTTCCAGCCAGTCACAAATCTGTGAACCTATTCCATAAGCTCGTATCTTCGTTAGCAGTCTGCAGTGTGGCACCGTGTCGAACGCCTTTTTGAAGTCAAGAAAAACACAATCTGCCTGTTGCCCTTCGTCCATGGCTCGCAAGATGTCGTGAGAAAAGGGCAAGCTGAGTTTCACATGAACAATGTTTCCTAAACCCGTGCTGATTCATGGAAAGAAGTTTTTCCGTTTCAAGGAAATTTACTATATTCGAACTGAGAATATGCTCCAAAATTCTACATGAAACTGATGTCAACGATATTGGCCTGTAATTGTATGGGTCAGTTCTCTTTCCTTTCTTATACACGGGAGTCACCTGAGCTTTTTTCCAATCACTAAGAACTTTGCGCTGAATTAAAGATTCGCTATAAATGCAAGCTAATTAGGGGGCCAATGCCGCAGAATAGTCTTTGTAAAACCGAACTGGTATTCCATCCGGACCAGCAGACTTTTTCGTATTTAGCTCTCTCAGTTGCTTCTCTACATCGGAAATACCTATTGCTATGTTCCCCATTTCGGAATTAGTATCTTGATCAAATGATGGTACATTTGTGCAGTCCTCCTGCGTGAAAGTTTTCTTAAAGGTTAAATTTAGAACTTCAGCTTTCCATTTGCTTTCTTCTATTACTGCCCCGGAATGATCAACTAGTGACTGGACAGTGGGCTTTGACCCGCTTATCTATTTTACATAGGACCAGAATTTTTTCGGGTTCTCGGAAAGATCTTTTGGTAAGGTATGGCTGTGATAATTATTGTATGCTTCATGCATCGATCTTTTTATACACACAAAAATCTCTACTAACTTTTGCCTGTCATCATTTGCGTGTTATTTTTTGAATCTAGAGTGCAACAGCCTTTGCTTTCTCAGCAGCTTTCTAACATTATTATTATACCATGGTGGATCTTTTCCATCCTTAATCATCTTTACTGGCACATATTTCTCTAACCCGTTATTAACAATGCATTTAAATTTAGTCCACAATTCCTCTACATCCATAGTCCCGGAATTAAACGATGCCCATTCATTTTCTAAGTGCGATCGTAACATTTGCTTATCGGCTCTTCCCAACAAAATCACGCTCCTAGCCTTCTTGATTGGTTTATGAACTTTGGTCACCATCGACGCTATGACGATATCATGATCACTAATTCCTGTCTCTACACAGACATCGTTAATAAGGTCAGGCCTGTTTGTGGCTATAAGGTCTACAATATTTCCATTGCGCGTGGGTTGCCGGTTCATTCATTCGAATGCAATGAAACTTTGGTGAACTGTTCATTGTACGTCCACAAAGGTTTCTGACCCAAAAACAAAAGACCATAGCTCCGGAGATATGACGTCATAAATAATAAGGTGCCACTGCGTGAGAATACCCAGATTTATGCGTCAATTAATGGAACATGGGACTAGTTAGGAGCCTGCAACAAAGTTTGCATGCAATTTTGAACATTTATGAAACATTTTGTAACTGACCCCCCCCCCCCCCCCACACACACACACAAAATGATAAAACGAAAAGAAGTCTACTGCTCACAACAGTTTCGCTGTAGATGCCGTAAAACTGTCACATCAGGCATGACCTTGTACAAATAAAGTTAGCATTACAGATTTGCATGTTACTATTTATTTTTGTCTACAAGTCTCCCTTAATTCTCTTGCATCCAAAATTAAGCAATCTTGTTTTCTTAACCTATATCAATATAAAAGCGTAAAGACACTCACTCACTCACTGATTGATTGACTGACTATACACGAAATCTCGAAAACTGCTTCACATATGAAGCTGAAATTTGGCAGGAATGTATTATATAGGTAGAAAATATCAGCTAAAAAGTATTATGTGATAGGCGTATGGCGGAGCATACTTCTACACTCACTAAATCTACAGTTTCATTCCAATCTTCACGAAATTTCGCAAGCTTTACCTTCAAAACAAGAGGAAAGTCACCGTCTACCTTAAGTTTCATATGGTACATGGGGGAGGGTACTTTGCAACATAAAAATGGATTCCCTAAATAAATTGGTCACGCCATAAGTTGAGAACAACTCTACCGATTTCACAGATCCTTTTTTTGTTGTTTTCATTATTCTCAGAACACGGGCTGTAAAAAATAAAACTGGAATATTTGAGAACAACAAAGTATGTTTTTCAATGTGACCCTGTGTTCCTATTGCATATAAATATATAGTTTTGTTCCAATATTGAAGAAATATTGCACACACTACCTTAAAAACAAGAGGAATGTCTCTGTCGGTATAAAATTTCGTTAGGTGCATGGTGGAGGGTACTTCACATATGGAATTTTACAAAATGCATAGTTTTCCTCCAATCTTTATGAATTTTTGCACACATGATCTTTAAACCAAGAGGAAGGTCACTGGGTACATAAATGTTTGTACAGTACATGACAAAGAGTACCTTGCAGAAAACTTTTCCAAGTGAGGGAAAGGTGGAAACGAACAGAGAGATGGGACAGGAAGAGGTGGATGGAGAGAGAGGGGGGAAGGGGATGTGGACTTCGAGAATGTAGGATAAACAAACACCCAGGCAATGCTGGTTTTTTTTTTTTTTGTGGTTTTAGGGCGCACAACTTCTATGGTCATTAGCGCCCAGCCAAGAACAGATTCGCTATGATCTAAAAAAATGTAGACTGTCAGAACATCAACAAGAGGCTAAAAACGAAAGATAAAAGACAATTAAAAGAGTTAAATATCCTTGGATAAGTTGGCCAAGTTGATAAAACGCAAAACTCGAGCAGCTGCTCGTGTGTCATCAGCTAAAATTTCCTCCAGAGTAGACGGAAAGCGAAGGGCTACACGGAGATGATTAAAATTAACACAAATCAGTAAAACATGTCGCACTGTCAGCAGTTCACCGCAGGAGCATAGTGGTGCAGGTTCGGCGGATAGCAAGTGACGGTGGCTGAAACGGCAATGACCGATCCGCAAACGAGCCAGGATGACCTCCTCCCGCCGAGAGGGGCGTGAGGATGTCCTCCAAGCGGTCGGGATCGGTTTGACAGTTCGCAATTTATTGTTGTACAGTGAAAGCCACACACTGTGCCATTGCGACACGATACTCCGGCGAAGAGCCCGTTGAACATCGTCCGATGGGACGCAAAAGGTAGCCATGGGAGGCAAAAGAGCTGCTGCCTTGGCTACTGTGTCGGCGGCCTCATTCCCGGGCACACCCACATGGCCAGGGACCCACAGGAAAGAAACGTGACAGCTGTCATCCGCCAGCAACTGGAGGGAGCGTTGGATCCGATACACGAGAGGATGGTTCGAGAAAGGGTCCTTAAGACTCTGCAGGGCACTAAGGGAGTCAGAACATATGGCATAGAAAGGGTGGCGGTGGCGGCAGGTATACAAAACGGCCTGGTGGAGGGCGAAAAGCTCAGCCGTGAAGTTTGAGCACCGGTCAGGGAGCTTGTATTGGAAACGGTTGTCCCCGACGATGAAGGCAGATCCGACACCGGCAGTGCTCTTGGAACCATCAGTGTAAATAAATACGGCATTATCGAACCGCAAACGGAGTTCGACAAGCCTCGAGCGGAATACCAAATCCGGAGTGCTCTCCTTGGGGAGCGAACTAAGTTCGAGGTGTGTGTGAACCTGGGCCTGATGCCACGGTGGCAATGGGCTTTCGCTCAACCGAAGGGTGGAAGGAAGGGTAAAATCGAGCCGCTGTAGCAGGCGGCGAAACCGAACTCCCGGTGGAAGCAAGGCAATCGCAGACAACTGATATTGGCGATCGAGTGAGTCGTCAAAAAATAATCTGTAAGATGGATGGTTGGGCATCGACCGTAGGCGGCATGCGTACCGACACAAGAGTATGTCACGTCGATTGGTCAAGGGTAATACAGCAGCCTCGGCATACAGACTTTCAACAGGGCTGGTATAAAATGCACCGGTCGCCAGACGTAATCCACGATGGTGGATAGAGTTGAGACGGCGGAGAATCGACGGCCGTGCTGAAGAGTACACAAGGCTTCCATAGTCGAGCTTCGACTGAACAATGGCCTGGTAAAGGTGAAGCAGGACGGTACGATCCGCTCCCCATGACGTGCCACTGAGGACACGAAGAACGTTAAGGGATCGGGCACAACGGGCAGCCAGGTAGGACATATGTGTGGACCAGCAAAGTTTCCGATCCAACATGAGTCCCAAGAATTTTGTAGTCTCCACGAAAGGGAGAGCAACAGGGCCGAGACGTAGAGAAGGTTGAAGAAATTCCTTGTATCTCCAGAAATTGATACACACAGTTTTCTCAGTGGAGAATCGGAAGCCGTTTGCGATGCTCCAGGAATATAGACGGTCAAGACAGCGTTGGAGAGAACGCTCCAAGAGACACGTCCGCTGGGCGCTACAATAAATTGCGAAATCGTCAACGAAAAGAGATCCGGAGACGTCGGCTGAAAGGCAATCTACGATCGGATTGATTGCAATGGCAAAGAGCGCCACACTCAAGACGGAGCCCTGTGGTACCCCATTCTCCTGGCAAAAGGTATCTGACAAAACAGAGCCCACCCGTACCCGGAACTTGCGATCCGCCAAAAACGCTTGAATGAAAAGAGGAAGGCGGCCCCGAAGGCCCCATGTGTGCAATGTGCGGAGAATGCCCGCTCTCCAACAGGTATCGTATGCCTTCTCCAAGTCGAAGAACACTGCTACTGTTTGACGCTTCTTTAGAAAGTTGTTCATAATGAAGGTCGACAACGTAACGAGGTGGTCAGCAGCAGAGCGGTGTCGACGAAAACCGCATTGGATATTAGTCAGGAGGCGGCGAGATTCGAGGAGCCAGACCAACCGAGCGTTAACCATGCGTTCCATCACCTTACAGACGCAGCTCGTCAGAGAAATGGGGCGATAACTGGAAGGAAGGTGTTTGTCCTTCCCTGGTTTGGGGATGGGGACAACAATGGCTTCACGCCAACTTGTGGGAACATGACCTTCAGTCCATATGCGATTGTAGGTACTAAGAAGAAAGCACTTGCCCGCAGGAGAGAGGTTCTTCAGCATCTCAATATGAATGGATTCGGGCCCGGGAGCAGAAGACCGGGACAGGGTGAGAGCACGATCTAGCTCCTGCATGGTGAAGGCGACGTTATAATTTTCATGATTAAAAGAGCGGAAAGAAGGCGGCCGTGCCTCCTCTACCTGTTTGCGAGGGAGAAAGGCAGGGTGGTAATGGGCAGAGCTCGAAACCTCCGCAAAGAAACGACCCAATGCGTTTGAAACATCAGCTGGGTCCACGAGGACTGCGTTCTCCACGGTCAGGCCAGGAATCGGGGAGTGGACCTTGATGCCGGACAAACGGCGTAGGCCACCCCAGACAACCGTGGAGGGAGTAAAACGGTTAAAAGAACTAGTAAAAGCAGTCCAGCAAGCTTTCTTGCTGTCGTTTATGATACGACGGCACTGCGCTCTCATACGTTTGTAATTGATGCAATTCTCCAAAGTTGGGTGGCGGCGGAAGGTGCGTAAAGCACGGCGCCGGGCTCGAAGCGCGTCGCGGCAGGCTGCAGTCCACCAAGGGACCTGGACACGACGTGGAGAAGAGGATGTACGAGGTATGGAACGTTCAGCAGCAGTGAGAATAACCTCTGTGAGGTATTCGACCTGACTGTCACAGTTGGGAAAATTCTGATTGTGAAAAACAGCCATGGAAGAATAAAGCCCCCAGTCGGCTTTAGAAATGTTCCAACTGGTGGGACGTGGAGATGGGGAATGATGTAGGAAGTGGATGATACAAGGGAAATGGTCACTCGAGTACGTGTCAGAAAGTGCATACCACTCAAACCGACCGGCAAGCTGAGGAGTGCATATTGCGAGGTCTATATGGGAATAAGTGTGTGTTGTGTCAGAAAGGAAGGTCGGTGCACCAGTGTTGAGGCAGACAAGATCGAGGTGGTGGAGAATGTCCACCAAAAGGGAGCCTCTCGGACAAGGTGCCGGAGAGCCCCATAGGGGGTGGTGGGCATTAAAGTCGCCTACCAACACGAAAGGTGAAGGGAGCTGGTCAACAAGGTTTAGCACATCTGCCCTAGTAAGGGCAGATGACGATGGCGAATATATATTACAGAGGGAGAAGGTAAATGTGGATAAGGTGATGCGGACGGCAACTGCCTGTAGGTGAGTGTGCAAGGAAATGGGATGGAAATAGACGTCTCGAAGGAGCATCAGAACCCCTCCATGGGCTGGGACACCTTCCACGGGTGGCAGGTCGAACAGAGGTGTAGTGTGGAAAGTCTGCACGATCACGTGGACGCAACTTAGTTTCCTGGAGGCAGACTAGAAGCGGGCAGTGCAATCGAAGGAGTAGTTTTAACTCCTCCCGATTAGAACGAATGCCGCGAATGTTCCATTGAAGGAGTGCCATGATAAAAATGAGAGAAGAAATAAGGATAAAAACCAAGTAGCGAGCGGGGTCACCTCGACGGCCGCTGAGGACCGGATTTCGAGGGAGCACTGCTATCGCTGTCTGGGGGCAAAGGGTCATGTTCCATTGGTTCGACCGACGCGCCTGCCACCTCCCTGAGTTGATCAGGAGGGGCAGTTTCCACCGCCGGTAAAGGGCCGGGCGCCCGGCAAACGGAGCGTCCCGGTGAAACAGAAGATGGCCGAGGCCAGCAACTGTTGGACGGCGTGACAGATGGGTCACGCCTCGGCGGGGAAGGAGAGGAACTCTTTTTCTTGTCAGCTCTTCTGGAAGAGTGACGGCGGGAAGAGGCAGTTGACGGTTGGGAAGCCTGAGAACGCAGAAAATCCTCACGGACGGGTTCCTTTTTCAAGGTCCGGGCATCTTGTTTAGGTGCCCGCGGTTTACTAGAGTTTGACGAAGACTGAACCCTAGAAGCAGCAAGAGGGAGCGGGGACGTGGAACGGGCAATCTTCGGGCTGGCGGATCGCACAACTGTGTCAGCGAAAGTGAAGTCACATGTCTGGGTACTGGAATCCTTGGTAGGTCGAGTTGAGGAGAGTACCTTACTGTATGTACCCGCTGGGAGGACAGTGGGCTTTCGACTCGCCAACAACTTACGAGCGGCAGATGTCGATACCTTCTCCGTAACCCGAATTTGCTGGATTACCTTCTCATCCTTGTATACAGGGCA
The DNA here is from genome assembly GCA_026315105.1 of Locusta migratoria. Taxonomy (NCBI): domain Eukaryota; kingdom Metazoa; phylum Arthropoda; class Insecta; order Orthoptera; family Acrididae; genus Locusta; species Locusta migratoria. The sequence goes on from CM048745.1 coordinate 165,363,833, forward strand.
GTCGCGAGAGGAAGCCGCATGGTCACCGTTGCAGTTTAGGCAGTGAGGGGACGGAGGTGGGCAATCCCCCTCATGGGCGTCCCTACCACAAGTGACACACTTTGCTGCATTTGGGCAATGTTCACGGGTATGGTTGTACCTGTGGCACTGAAAACAGCGCGTTGGGTTAGGTACATAAGGGCGGACGGAGATGACTTCATACCCTGCTTTGACCTTCGACGGGAGGTCAACTTTGTCAAACGTCAAAAACACAGTACGAGTCGGTGTCAGATGGTTATCGACCTTTTTCATGACCCTGTGGACGGCTGTCACACCCTGATCGGACATATACGATTGGATATCTTCATCAGACAACCCGTCAAGGGATCTCGTGAAGACTACCCCACGTGACGAGTTGAGTGTGCGGTGCGCTTCGACCTTAACTGGAAAAGTGTGCAACAACGTAGTACGTATCAGTTTTTGGGCTTGGAAGGCACTTTCCACTTCCAGCAACAATGTGCCATTGCGCTGACGTGAACAGGTTTTAACAGGACCAGCAATTGCATCTACACCTTTCTGTATAACGAAAGGATTGACAGAATTGAAATCCTTTCCGTCGGTGCGAGAGACAACCAGAAATTTAGGTACATTAGGCAGAGTCTTTTTAGGCTGAGGCGAGTCTAACTTACGTTTATGGGTCAACGTCACGAAAGAAGATAAGGAAGTCATCGCGGAAGTGTCCCCCGTGATTACCGGCGTCTCCGATGGCGCGCTCCTTCCTAGTGGGGGCCCTCTCCGAGGGCTTACCCGCCTTAGGTGATTGTTCACACCTCAGGTCACACCTCCCGAGAACTGACGGAGGGACCAATCGGCACGTTCGGAAGGTACCAGCTCGGGTAATCACCCCTCCCTGGGCCTGGCCTTTACCAGGGGGTACGTACGTGCCTTACTTGTCTACCCGGGGCGGGGAATTACGCGTTACCCCGTCACCTGCTACGCACGATAATGCGTGGGTCGGCCTTCAGACACGCACAGGGAGGAAAGAAGAAGAGGATAGGAAAGGAAGAGAAAGAAGGAAAGAAAAGAAGTGTCTCAAACGCCGAGGCGGAGACTAATGAGGAGAAGAAGGCTAGGAGAGTTCAAGGAGAGAAAGACAGAAAACGAAGGGTAAGAAAGGAAGGAACGAAGGAAGAAAAACCACAACAAGAACCACCGTATCTCACGAAATATGCCCGTCTCCGGGCGAAGGCATAAACCGGGAGGGAAAGTGAAGCAGCCTGGGGCAGAAGAAAGGCTGCTCCGGCTCGGGGCCCCGTGCGCGCCACACACGTACCCACAAAAGAACTGTGGGCCCCCTGGGGGGAATGCTGGGTTTACAGCTAGTAGCCTATGTTCAAAAGTGTGATCATTTATTGTATTAATCAATAAATAGAATTAACATTTATACATTATCTCCGTTAAGATAGCTACATGGTGCAAACATTTGTAACTGACCCTAAATAACAAAGTTGTCTGTATCAGCACTAAATGGAATCTGTTACACTTCATTTACATGACAAATCAATCAAATCCAAAGGCCATCAATGCAAATAAATACCCAAGAATTACAGTTGCAAATTACTTTCATTAGAAAGAACACACAGAAAATATTGTGGGGAAGGCGAATGAAAGGTATTTCATCAGCAGAACACTTAGAAGATGCAACAGTTGTACTAAAGTAACTGCCTATACTACACTTTTCTGTCTTATTTTGTAGTATTGTTGTGTAGTGCGAGATCTTCATCAGGTAGGAACTGTTGGAGTACATAGAAAAAGAAGAGTAGCCCATTTCATATCATCATGATACAGGGGAGGAGGGGGGGGTATCACAGAAATGATGGGTGGAAATCATTGAAAGAAAGGCTTTAGTCATTGTGGTGAGATCTGATTGCGAAATTTCTTCCACAAACTTTCTCCTTCAAATGGGAAAATATTTTGTTAGCACCACCTACAGAGGCAGATGATCATTAAAAAAAAATTAAAATGGAAGATTTAGGTGTCTCCTTTTCCTGTGTGCTATTCAAGAACTGAATGGTACAGCAATATTATGAAAGCAGTTTGATGAATCCTCTTGCCAAGCACTTACATGTGTTTGAAGAGTAAATAGATGTATATAAAAGTCCTTTTTCTTAACATAAGTAGAATAAAATTCAAATAATTGAAGTATGATAAAAATCTTGTGTAAAATAATCATAAACATATAACAACAAATATAAGCAATTTTTGAAAATATAATGGGATAGATAAAAAAACTACTCAATCAAGCAGTGGCAGAAGTAAAGACACACAAAATATATGAAACTTGCATAGCCCTTTGGTGTCAGTGGCTCCTTCTATCAAAAGGATTGAAAGAAAAAGTCTAGTGAGTTTTAAATAATTGTGAGATTTCTAGAAAAGAGTAACTTTCAGAAAGGGATGAGCGGGAAAGAAAACTGACAATGACAATACGAAAATCAGAAATAACAAATTTATCTGTCTATTTATTGGGAAATTAACTTTATGAATCATAAAATATTTTGAAAATGATGAAACTTCTCATGCAAATAAATAAATTCAGCATTTCTAATAGTAGTGGAGAAACTTTAATTCATTGTGTAAATAAGCTATTTTAGCTTATTCAAGAATGATGATGAAGAAGCAGGAGAAATTTTCTAGTTTCACATCACATCAATGATGAGGTCATTACTGCCAGAGCACAAAAAGCAGGCAACATCGTAGCTGTAGTATATGTTACTGCCATAAATGTAGGATAGTATTTTCAAGGTCTTGTATGTCTTTTTCCTAATGAAATGTGGTACTTTCTGATGAGAAGGGGAAATGGTACTCTCCACAGTTGACACAGATAGGGGGAGGAACACAAGGGGCATTAATGTGCAATAGATAGCAAGGACTGGCATTGCATTACAAAGATGTGGCCAGAGGGGGAACATAAGATTTGATGTCACACTGGTAGGCCACTATCTGGACCTTGACAAGCAATAAATCACCCTCAAAGGTCAAGTTGAAGGCTATGGTAACAACCTTATTGTCCTTTGATCCCCTACAAAGACGATGAACAATGTGTCACACTATCATACCACGGTTGTCGAGGTAATCTTCAGCCATAGTGGGGCATTTACAAGCATTCACAGATATGGAAATGTCACTCAGCTTGTCACAAATGAGCAACACCTGTGACTGCGCTGCAGATGCTGATTTAATCAAAATTATCCTGCTCTTCATTTTAGGAATTGCTGCAACTACACCAAGCATGACTTCTGTGTTCTCTACAAAGAACAAGGACTTCATGCCAAAAGGGAATCCCATCCAACAATGTACGAACTAAGAATTGGGGAGAATGTTTCTCTCCTTGGCACTTATCCCTACATTCCTCCTATGGTATCGCCAGGGAAGGGGACAGTTTTAGGTTGCATTGCTCAGCATTATAAAATCCCTTTCTTTACATAGGGAGTGCTGGGACTAAATGGCCACCATCAGCATCCACTTCATCTGCAAGTCACCTGCCATCCACTCCAAACCAGAGCTCTTCCCAAGGACACAACCCAGCCTCAGCAATAGCTGCCTGGCCAGTAAGTGTTCCTTGTTGTTCGTGTGCCCGTCATGATGGGCACATAATCTGTGGCTTGCAAGGAGAGTTTCTAACTTTGGCACCAATTATGCAATCTCTGGCATTGTCAGGAGGCTACCAATGAGTGAGTACGCAACGACCCTCCCACAACAGGGTGGCTACCATGTTGAGTTTTGGATATACAAGGGGAGCAAACCACATTGGGTGACTGCGTGGAATACACTTCTCTAGAATTTGCAGAAAGATAGCGGCAGGTGAAGGAAGGAAGATTAGTGTTTAATGCCCCATTGACTGCATGGTCATTAGAGGCAGAGCTTATGCTCTAACTGTTTGAGTAAGGATAGGGAAGGAAAATGGCCGCGCCCTTTGAAAGGAGCCACCCCAGGAGGCGATCACAAGCGTGCGGAGAATCCCTGCCCTCCAAAAGGTGTCTTAAGCGTTATCCAAATCAAAGAATACAGCAACTGTCTGGCACTTTTGCTAAAAGTTATTCATAAGCTCAAAAAGCTAACATGGTGGTCAACATCAGAATGCTGCCTATGAAATATGCATTGGACATTGGTGAGAAGGCGGTGAGATTCGAGTAGTCCACCAGGGGACTAGGGCTATGTGGAGAGAAGGAAGTACATGGTGTAGAATATTCGGCAGCGTGAGAATAACTTCTATGAGGTATTCGACCTGGCTGTCACAGCTGGGGAAGTTATGATTGTGGAAAACAGCCATGGAGGAAAAAAAATCCCCACTCAGATTTCAAGGTGTTCCAGCTAGTGGAACATGGAGATGGGGTATAATGAAGGAGATGGATTATACCGGGGAAATGGTCATTCGAGATCATATCAGAGAGAGCCTACCACTCAAACTGTTGCGCAAGTTGAGCAGTACATATCACGAGATCCAATTGAAAACAGATATGCATTGAATCTGCAAGAAAGGTTAGTGCATCCATGTTTAGGGAGAAAAGATTAAGATGCTTGAAAAGGTCCACTAAAAGGAAGCCTCTCCTGCAAGAGGACAGAACCCCACAGCGGGTGGTGGGCATTGAAGTCACCAACCCAGAAAAAAGGGGTAGGAAGCTGAGCAACGATTTGCAGACATCTGTTCTATTAAAGGCAGACGACAATGGAGTATAGATATTACAAAGTGAAAAGGAAAAAGCGGGGAGAGTGATGCTAATGGTAACTGCCTGTAGCTGAGTGTGCGATGAGATGGGATGGTAATAGATTTCTTCTCAAATGAGCAACATAACCCCTCCACAGCCTGGAATACCTTCCATAGGGGGCAGGTCAAATTGCACAAGAGGTGTATCATGAGAAATATATGTCGTCACGTGGGCGTAACTTCGTTTCTTGGAGACCAACTACAAACGGATGGTGCAATCTAAGAAGTTGTTTTAATTCCCCTCTGTTGGAACGAATTCCTTGAATATTCCATTGAAGGAGATCCATGAAGAAAGTGAGTAGAAAAAGAAGAAAAAAGCTAGAGATTATCTCGATGGCTGCTGAGGGCCTGACTTCAAGGGAGCACTGCTACTACAATCGACAGGAGGAGAGTTATGTTCCATTGGTTCATCTGAGGTGGCAGCTTCCTCTGCCAGTGAGGGGCTGGCTGATCAGGTAGTAGTAGCATGCCCTGGCAAGACAGAGGAAGACCAGGGGTTACTACTGCTGAGTGGCATGACAGATGAGTCGTGGCGTGACATATGAGTTGTGCCGTGGTAGGGAAGGAGAGGAACACTTTAACTTGTGTGCCTTTTTAAAAGATTGACGGTGAGACGTTTGTGTGGGTGATGTTTGTGGAGGCTCAGTTCTTAAAAAGTCTTTGCCGGCAGGTTTTTTTTTGGAATTCCGGGCATCCAGTTTAGATTCCCGTGTTTTTTGAGAAGCAGATGAAGATTGGGCTTTTTGCTGACAAGGGAACCTCCCCACCTCAGATTTAGTTATAAGCTGTCACAGTGGATAGGCCGTGAAAAACTGATCACAGATCAATCAAGAAAACAGGAAGAAGTTGTGGAACTATGAAAAAAATATTAAAATATAAAAACAGAGCAATCCATGTGAAAGATAAGCAACCTTGAGCAAGTTATCAGCACAGAAGTGCTGTGGTACTGTGGTTAGCGTGAGGAGCTGCAGAGCGAGAGGTCCTTGGTTCGAGGCTTCCCACAGATGAGAAATTTTAATTTTTTCATTTTCAGAAAATTAAAAACTGTCCGTCCGATGCAAGGTAACTGCACCGTAGTATGGGGACATATTAAGATTTGCTTGGACATATGCAGGGTTTGACAGTCTACATATGGAAAAATTAAAAAACGTTAAACCATAGGTTTTGACAGAGCACAGGGAAAATTGTATGACCGTGAAACTGTTGCAATCATTTGTTGCAGTTTATGTGACAAACTCTTACATTTTCATCACTTTTGTGGGAGTGATTAACACATCCACAAGAAACCAAAACCATCAAGGTAGAATCTCTTTACCTATTCACCAAGTGTAGAAGTTAGGTGGGCCAACAAGAGATTCCTGTCATATGATGCACATACCGTCACCAGTGTCATATAGTATACATAAGATGAGTTTTCCTGTGGAGGAATTGGTTGACCTATCACCTTGCGATCAAATGTTTTAGGTTCCATTGGAGATGCACTTCCTTTTGTCTGCTAATCACATGGTTTTGTGGTGCAGCCGCAAAACACAGACACTAAACTAATTACAGCAAACAGAGACTTAAATGAATGGACGGACAGATCATAATTTTGTGAAATAAAAAAAAATAAAAAAAAATCATTTGAGGGGAGGCTTGAACCAAGAACCTCTTGCTCCGCAGCTCCTCATGCTAGCCACAAGAACCATGGCACTCCAATACTCACATTGTGGTCGACATTGCCTATTTATCGCATGGACCATTCGGTTTTTATATTTTGCTTGTGTTTTTCATAGTTCCACAGAACTTCTTTCAGTTTTCTCGAATGATCTTGAAAGTATGTCTTCTTTTTTTAAATCCTATATAAAGTTTGAGTGTAATTGGTTTACAGATCAAAATAATGTGCAAATAGCCAGATGTTGAAGATGGTGGGTGGGAATTTGAATTTAGTGGAGGTTGAGACCAGGTGGGCAATGGGAAGAGAGAATATGTTGAAGAGCAAATTCCCACATCCTGAGTTCTGAAAGATCGGTGTCGGTGGGAAGTATCCAGATAACCCAGACGGTGTAACACTGTGCCAAGATGTGCTGGCTGTGCACCAAGGCATGTTTAGCCACAGGGTGATCTTCATTACCAACAAACACTGTCTCTGCCTGTGACCGTTCATATGAATGAACTGCCCACCATCTTCAACATCTTTGCCTCAGTTCTCTGGACAGAGCCTCAACTATTATCTCTGTCCAACCTTTTTGCTTTCTACAAATGTCTACCTTGTGTTTGCGTATGTGTGTGGGCAATTGTTTACCTTTCCTTTTTTTCCCTTAAAGTAAGTCCTTCCACTCCTGGGATTGGAATGACTCCTTTTTCACTTGCTTAAAACCCATATCCTTCCCATTCTCCCCTCCTTGCTTCCTCTTTTCTGAAGAAGCGACCAATGGTTGCAAAAGCTTGTATGTGTGTTTGTGCGTATTTTTATTTGTATCTGTCGATGAGCCTGTGCTTTGGGTGTGTGTGTGTGTGTGTATTTGTTTACCCTCCCCCCCCCCCCCCCCCACCCAAGGTAAGTCTTTCCTCTCCCGGGATTGGAATGACTCCTTACCAACTCCCTTAAAACCCTCATTTTCTTTTCCCTCTCCTTCCCTTCTGCCTGAAGAAGCAGCTAGGCTGCGAAAGCTAGTGTTTTGTGTGTGTGTATAATGAATATTATAGAGGAAAATTTCCTAAAAGGAAAAATATACGTAAGAAGTCCACTTACCACGCGAAGGAGCACAGGCAGTGATATAAACACACAAACACAAACACACACACACACACACACACACACACACACACACACACACACACACACACACACACAAACACACAAACACTAGCTTTCGCAGCCTAGCTGCTTTGTCAGGCAGAAGGGAAGGAGAGGGAAAAGGAAATGATGAGGCTTTTAGGGGAGTGGGTAAGGAATCATACCAATCCCGGGACAGGAAAGACTTACCTTGGGGGCAAAAAGGAGGGTAAACAAATACACACACACACCCACACATTTACACAGATGCAAGTACACTTAGGCAGACATACTGTAGAAAGCTTTCTACAGTGTCTGCCTAAGTGTACTTGCGTCTGTGTAAATGTGTGGGTGTGACTCCTTTTCCACTTCCTTAAGACCCATATCCTTCCCTTTCTCCTCCCCTTTTTTCCTCTTATCCTGAAGAAGCGACCAACGGTTGCGAAAGCTTGTATGTGTGTGATTTTATTCGTTTCTATCGACGAGCCGGTCCTTTTGGTAAGTCATCTCTTTTCTATTTTTTATTTTTGTTTATCCCACCAGGAAAGATTCCCTCTATAATTTTCATTTCATAATGGTGACCCTTAAATTTGATTTCAGAAATAGCTTATAACCAAAATGATTGCATCAATTTACGAAAGCAATTTCACAGATGACATTTAAGTAGTATTACGAGTTTTCGCTCATCTCACTGGCTATTTGCACATCATTTTGATGTGTAAACCAAATACAGTCAATCTTTATATAGGATTTAAGAAAGAACACATACTTTCAATCTGTGTGTCAGTTTTTCATGGCCTATCCACTGCACCAACATATAACTAAATCTGAGGGGAGTGCAATGGGAATTTTCCCTTGTGAGAGGAAGAGAGTGGGGAGGTTGATCGAGAAATCTTGGGGTTGGGTGAACTTACAACTGTGTCACAAAAAGTAACATCACATCTGTGTGCCTGCCTCCTTACTAGGTCGAGGAGAGGCAAGGATGGCGCTGTATTTACCTGCTGGGGGCACAGTGGGATTCCTACCGGCTAATATTTTTTGAACAGCAGAGGTTGACACTTTTTCGTTAATTCTCATCATTTGACTAACCGACTCGTCTTTGCAGACAGGTCAGTCCCTGGAAAAAGCAACATGGTATGCAATTGATGCAGCGAGGGGATGGAGGTGGTCAGTCACCCTCATGAGCGCTTCTGCCACAGGTGATGCATTTGGCTGCATTGGGATAAGATTGATGGATATGATTAAACCTCTGTCATTAGTAACAGCATGTGAGATTTTGTACATATGGGCGAACTGATATTATTTCATATCCCTCTTACCTTAGAACGAAGATCCATGCTGTTAAATGTCAAAAACACAGTTTGGGTTGGTATGAATTTTTTATCAACCTTTTTGATTACTCTATGGATGGCTGTTTTTTTGTGGTTTTAGGGTGCAAAACTGCTGAGGTCATTAGCACCTGAATCAAAACTGGGATACACCCAAGGACAATAAGACTATATAAAAACAGATAAAAACATAGGATAAAAACAACAAAGGGAAGAGCTATATGTCCTTTGACAAATTGGTCAAGTTGATAAAATTCAATACTCTAGCAGCATATCGTGCGCCATCAGCTAAAATTTCTTCCAGTGTATCTGGTAAATGCAGTGAAATCGAACAGGAGTAAAATTTGAACAAGACAATAAAAAATGGCGCACTGTCAGCGGGTGACCACAGGAACATAACAGTGCGGGGTCACCAGTTAGCAAGTGGCGGTGGCTGAACCGGCAATGTCCGATCTGCAAACGGGCCAAGATGACCTCTTCTCGTCACGAGTGGCGTGAGGAGGTCATCCAAGCCAACGGGAGTGGTGTAATGGTTTGAAGCTTATTAGTTGTAAGTGAAGAGTATACATTATGCCACGACAATACAAGGCGACGGGAAAGAGCCCCTCGAATATCATTCAATGGGACACAGTAAGTAGCTGTCCGAGGTAGGAGAGTTGCAGCCTTGGCCATGGCAGCCTCGTTAACAGGCACGCCTGCATGGCCAGGTACCCACAGGAGGTGAACGCGAGAGCCGTTGGCAGCTAATAATTGAAGGGAACGGTTGATTCGGTGCACAACAGGATGGGCCGAAAGGGGGTCTCTCAGACTCGATGTCGCTCAGCGAGTCAGAGCAGGTGACATAGGAATGAGAACGGTGTCGGTGGATGTATAGTACAGCCTGATAGAGGGCAAAAAGCTCAGCTGTGAAATTCGAGCAGTGGTCATTAAGCCTGTACTGAAAACCATCATCCCCGACAACAAACACACATCCAACACCTACACTGGTGTTTGAGCCATCTGTATATATGAAGACGGAATCTTCGAGCTGTGCATGAAGTTCAAAAAATCTCGAGCAGTAAACAGCATCCGAAGTACTCTCCTATGGGAGTGAGGTGACTTCAAGATGAACACAAACTTGAGCCTGAAGCCAAGGTGGCACTGGGCTGTCACCTATTTGAAATGTGGAAGGGAGTGTAAAATCAAGCTACTAAAGCAAGTGATGAAAGAGGACTCCAGGAGGGAGCATGGCAATCGCGGACAGCCTGTAATAGCTATCGAGGGAGTCATTAAAGAATGATGGATAGGAAGGATGGTGGGGCATCAAAAGCAGACAGCATGCATAATGACATAGCAATATGTCGCGTCGATAGGGTAAAGGTAATTCAGCAGCTTCGGCATAGAGGCTGTCAACAGGGCTAGTGTAAAAAGCAGCTATTGCCAGGCGTAGCCCCCAATGGTGAATAGAGTTCAGGTGGCGTAAAATGGACGGCCGAGCAGAAGAGTACATGAAACTCCTGTATCCAGCTTGGATCTGACAGTAGACAGATAGAGGTGGAGTGCAGCCAGAGAAGACATGTCAAGACCAGCTGAGTTTTCTATCCAACGTTAGCCATAAAAATGTCATCGTCTCCATGAAGGGGAGAGCGACTGGGCCGAGATGGACAGATGGTGGAAGAAACACTTTGTACCTCCAAAAGTTGATACAGACAGATTTCTCATGGGAGAAATGGAAGCCATTTGCAACACTCCAGGAATAGAGACTGTCAAGGCAATGCTGAAGACGACACTCCAAGAGACACATTCTCTGATCACTGCAAATTGATCGTAAAGTCATCCACAAATAGGGAGCCTGAAACATCAACTGGAAGGCAATCCATAATTGGGTTGATTGCAATGGCGAAAAGTGCCACGCTCAAAACAGAGTCCTGTGGCACACCATTTTCCTGGCGAAAGGTGTCCGACAAAAGAAAGCCCACTTGTACCCTGAACATGCGATCTTCCAAAAATGCATGAATAAAGAGGGGGAGATGGCTGTGAAAACCCCATCTATGCCCGCCCACCAACAAGTGTCATAAGCCTTCTCCAAATCTAAGAAAACGGCCACCGTCTGATGCTTCCGCAAAAATTTATCCATAACAAAGGTTGACAATGTAACGAGGTGACCAATAGAAGAGCAATGCCTTCGAAACCCGCATTGGACATAGTGAGAAGATGTCAAGATTCGAGTATCCAAACCAGCCGAGAATTGACCATGCGCTCCATTACCTTACAGACACAGCTGGTCAGGAAAATGGGACGATAACTGGAAGGAAGATGTTTGTCCTTTCCTGGTTTGGATATGGGGACAACAATTGCTTCATGCCAACGAGTGGGAACTTTACCTTCAGTCCAGACGCGATTATAAGTGCGAAGAAGAAAGCATTTACCTGCAGGGGAAAGGTTCCTCAGCATCTGAATATGAATGGCGTCAGGGCCCAGATCAGAGGATTGGGAGACAGCAAGGGTACGTTCTAGCTCTTGCATGGTGAAAGTGTCATTGTAATTTTCACAATTGTGAGACGTAAAAGAAGGCGTTCGTGCCTTGTCGCCTTGCTTTCAGGGAGGAAGGCAGGATCATAAATAGCTGAGCTTGAGACCTCATTGAAAGAGCGGCCCAAGGCATTGCAGATATCAACAGGTTCCACAAGAACTTGGTTTGCTATCTTCAGGTAAAATTTCTGGGCTGATGGGCCGTGGTCCAGATGTAAAACTTCCTCCCGACGTTTTGTCTCCAACTGCGGGAGACATCTTCAAGGGTCTTCCGGGTACTGCCACTGTGGGCCGAGGAGCTCTTGCATTTATAGAGGGCATAGAGAGTGCCACCATACGTCACGTGTTGCTGACTTTGTAACTCTCTCTGGATGACAAAGTCATTCTCGATTAAAAATAATTGATTGTCGTTTTGCTGGTGCAGTGTCGACATCCATATTTTATCTAACTTCAGACCTTCTTCTTTCCTATTAAAATTATTATGGTGTTTGTGGATCTCTATTGCTTCTCTATACATGCGTGTATGGTACTGAGATGTCCTAGCTAAAACGCTCATCTCGTTAAATTTTATTTCACGATTTCCTTTTTGAAAAACATGTTCAGCCACTACCGATTTTTCCGTGTGGCCCAGACGACAGTTCCTTTTATGTTCAGATATGCAAGTGTTGACGCTTCTTTTTGTTGTACCAATATATACTTTACCACAGCTGCAAGGAATTTTATTAACCCCAGGTGTTGCTAGGGGGGTGACGTGCATCTTTTGCTGATCTCAAATATTCTTTGATCTTTTTCGTGGGTCTGTAGATGTTTTCGATGCCATGCTTGGCCAATACTTTCCCGATTCAAACGGTAATTCTGCTAATGTACGGCAGAAAAACTTTTCCAGATTGTTCTCGTTGTTGCTCAGAACTTCTGGATTCTTCTCTTCTTTGATGGAGTGCTCGATCAATTTCCTTGGAACCATATCCATTTTTCTTAAAGGCCGACCTTAAGTGATTTAGTTCATCCTCCAAGTAAACTGGCTCACAAATTTTGTTGGCTCTATCCCCCAAGGTTTTAATGATACCTCTTTTTTGCCTCGGATGATGGTTTGACTCCTTGTGGAGGTATCGATCAGTATGTGTGTTTTTTCTGTATACCTTATGGCCCAGAGTTCCGTCTTCTCATTTTATTACCGATACATCCAGGAAATTAAGTTGGCCATTGCCCTCTATCTCCATCGTGAACTGTATATTCTGATTAATGCTGTTGAGACGCAATAAGAAGACATCCAACTCCTCTTCACCATGGCTCCACACTACAAAGGTGTCAACATATCGGTACCAATTAGTTGGCTTCTTTCTGGCAGTCTGAAGCGCCTGCTGTTCGAAAAACTCCATAAATAAGTTGGCAACAGCTGAACTAAGATTGTTGTTGTTGGTTGTTTTAAGGGGACTAAACAGCTAGGTTATCAGTCCCCTGTTCCTAGCTGAGAGTCAACTGTCAATAAAGATAAAACAATGCCCTGAAAATGACACCGCACAAAAGGGCAGGTTAACAATAGACAAGCCACTGACATTACAAGACGAAGACACACAGAATGAGTAAAATAAAGTCACGAATAAAACTGGATAGCAGAGAACCTTGGCTGGCTGATCACAAAGAAAAAACAGGATGAGCCAGCCACACTGCACACACTAAAAACCCCTAAGGGCTCGAAAATATAAAAGATCTGGGTTGCTGTTGGCCTAAGAGATCAGGCAACAGCACCCACGGTTAGATAGATGCATAAAAACCAGAAGCGCGGATAAAACTTAAAACTGCGTTAGCCATAGAGGCGTCGTCTGCTAAAGCTAATGATAGCGTGTCTGGGATATGAAAAGATCGCCGCAAGTCGGCTAAAAGCGGACAGTCCATTAAAAGATGGGCTACTGTCAACACAGTGCCACATCGACACACGGGTGGAGCCTCGCGCCGAAGGAGATACCCGTGGGTGAGCCACGTATGTCCTATCCGAAGGCGACAGAGGACAACTGACTCTCGGCGGGTCGGCCGCAGTGAAGATTTCCACAAAGCTGTGGAGAGCTTCACTGCCCGAAGCTTATTCGGTGCAGTCGCCGTAGCCCACTCGGTGCTCCAAGCCTCACGTACTTTTCGGTGCAACACCAGCTGAACATCCTGTTCCGTGACACCAATAGTTAGAGGTGGTCCCATAGTACCCTGCTTGGCCAATCGATCAACATGTTCATTCCCTGGTATGCCAACATGACCTGGGGTCCACACAAAGACCACAGAACGGCCTGATTGGCCCAGGGAGTGAACAGTGTCCTGGATCGAACGTACTATTGGGTGCCGAGAGAAACACTGGTCGATCGCTTGTAAGCCACTCAGGGAGTCAGTACAGATGACGAATGACCCCCTGGGGCAGGCTTTGAGATGTTGGAGAGCTCTGAGAATAGCGACCAGCTCGGCGGAGAAGATGCTACTCTCACAGGGCAGAGAATGCTGTTCTACATGGTTGTGATGTAGAAAGGCATACCCAGCACGGCCATCTACTACGGAACCATCTGTGTAAATGGCGTCTGTGGCACGGAACGGTTCGAGCACTTGTAGAAACTGGTGACGGAGATGTACGGAGGAAACAGAGGCCTTCGACGCATGGGACAGGTCCAGACGAAGCTGCAAACGAGGAATGGACCAAGGAGGAGTGTGAGAGGAATAGTGGAAAATGGTAGGAAGTGGGTAGGATGTGAGAGACGAAAGAAGGATACGAACACGGACCGAGATCGGGTATCCCGACCTTGGCCGTCGTGGAGGGATAGGGAGTGCAGCGTCTGGAAATAGGAGCCGGCGGTTCGGGTGGAAGGGCGAGGCCTGAACACGAGCAACATAAGATGTTAACAGGTGTTGCCTACGGAACCGCAGCGGGAGGACTCCAGCTTCGACAAGGAGGCTTGTCACAGGGCTAGTGCGAAAAGCCCCCGTCGCCAAACGAACACCACAGTGGAGGATTGGGTCTATTGCCTGCAGCGCTGACGGCGCAGCCGAATCGTAGACTATGCTGCCATAGTCTAGGCGCGACTGAATGAGGGCCTTGTAAAGTTGTAATAGCGTTTGGCGCGAGGCTCCCCAAACAGTGTGGCTGAGACAGCGCAGGATGTTGAGGTGTCGCCAGCACTTTTGTTTTAACTGGCGTAGGTGCGGCACCCAGGTCAGACGGTCATCAAACACCATACCTAAGAATCTGTGCGTCTCTTCGACTTGTAGCAGGTCGCCAGCTAAGTAAAGTTCGGGTTCTGGGTGTACTGCCCGACGTCGACAGAAATGCATCACACGGGTTTTGGATGCAGAAAATTGAAAACCGTGGGCAAACGCCCACGACTGTGCCTTTCGAATTGCGATCTGCAACCGCCGTTCAGCTACGCCAATGCTGGAGGAGCTGTAATACATGCAGAAGTCATCGGCATACAAGGAAGTAGAAACCGATGACCCCGCAGCCGCAGCTAGACCGTTTATGGCGATTAAGAATAAAGGAACACTAAGAACGGAACCTTGTGGGACTCCGTTCTCTTGACAATGAGGTGAGCTGAAACAAGAACCAACACGAACACGGAAAGAACGCAACGCCAGGAAGTTCTTAATGAATGTAGGAAGTGGACCCCGTAAGCCCCAAATGTGCAGCGTAGACAGAATATGATAGCGCCAGGTGGTGTCATACGCTTTCCGCAGGTCAAAAAAGACGGCAATCAGGTGTTCACGGCGAGAAAATGCTGTACGAATGGCTGACTCTAGGGACACGAGATTGTCGATTGCGGAGCGGCCTTGACGGAACCCACCCTGTTGATGCGCCAACAGTTCTCGGTCCTCGAGGATCCACATGAGCCTCCGACTCACCAACCGTTCGAGAAGCTTGCATGGAACGTTGGTGAGGCTGATCGGGCGGTAACTATCAGCCACCTGCGGATCTGCCCCAGGCTTAACCACCGGAATGATAATGCTTTCCCGCCACGAGGACGGAAAAACACCCTCAAGCCATACGCGATTAAACAGGGCGAGAAGTTGGCTTTTGGCATCCGCTGATAGGTGTCGGAGGAACTGGCTGTGAATGCGATCGGGTCCAGGGGAGGTATCCGGGCATGCAGCAAGGGCACTTTCCAACTCCCACTCAGTAAATGGGACGTTATATGGTTCACGACGTCGTGTTCGAAATGAAATGTGCTGGCTCTCTGCTCGCTCTTTAATGGCACGAAAATCTGCACTATAGGCAGCAGTCCCCGACGTACGTTCAAAATGGTCTGCCAGGTGCTCAGCGACGGCGACAGGGTCAGTACAGAGCGAACCCTGAATGCTGAGACACGGAATTCCCGCCGGTGGGCGGTGCCCAAAGAGGCGTCGAACCTGCGACCACACCTTGGAAGGAGAAGCGCGGGAACCAATGGAGGCGACGTACTTCTCCCAGGAAGCCCTCTTACTTTCCTGTATCAGTCGCCGGGCTCGTGCTCGGAGACGCTTGAAGGCCACGAGATGTTGGACACAAGGGTGGCGTCGGTGGCGCTGTAGTGCTCGCCGACGTTCGCGGATGGCCTCAGCAATCTCCGGTGTCCACCAGGGCACCGATGGGCGATGGAGCGAACCGGATGTGATGGGAACAGAGTTTTCGGCTGCAGAAACGATAGCCTCTGTGACCTGCTGAACGGCGGCATCAACATCTGCTGGAAGCGGAGAGGAAATCACAGCAGCTGAAGAATAAGCTGGCCAGTCAGCCCTACGGAGGGCCCAGCGAGACGGACGGGTGGCAGGCGTACACTGTGGGAGCGACAGGAAGATCGGAAAATGGTCGCTCCCACACTGGTCGTCATGGACCCTCCAGGTGAGATGTGGAAGGAGGCTAGGGCTGCAGAC
Source organism: Locusta migratoria (assembly GCA_026315105.1). Classification (NCBI taxonomy): domain Eukaryota; kingdom Metazoa; phylum Arthropoda; class Insecta; order Orthoptera; family Acrididae; genus Locusta; species Locusta migratoria. The sequence goes on from CM048745.1 coordinate 165,380,055, forward strand.
AGACAGGTCAATGGCAGAAAACGAACCATGTGCTGTGCTAAAGTGGGTAGGAGCACCGGTGTTAAGAAGGCCGAGATTCTGCTCTGACAGGAGAGACTCAACATCCCTACCCCGGGCCGAGGTCTGTGTGCCACCCCACAGAGGGTGATGGGCGTTGAAATCCCCCAAAAGAAGAAAGGGTGGGGGAAGTTGGGCAACCAAGGCTGCGAGGTCTGTGGGAGAGATGGCCTCATCAGGTGGAAGATAGACAGAGCAGACGGTAAAATCTCGTACTACCCGGAGTCGAACAGCGACTGCCTCTAGAGACGTTTGAAGAGGCACAGCAGCACTGGGGACAGAGGCGTGGACATAAACACAGACGCCGCCAGAAACCCTGTCATAGACGGTTCGGTTTTTAAAATAGCCCCGATACCCTCTGAGGGCGGGGCTCTTCTCGACGGGAAACCACGTTTCCTGCAAGGCAAGACAGATGGCAGGGAAGCGGCAGAGTAAGTGCCGCAGCTCAGCCAGGTGGCGGAAAAAGCCACCGCAATTCCACTGCAAGATGATGTTTGCAGTTTGCTGAATAGCCATAATGTAAGGCGGTAAATGGTCATTCAGCAGGAGCACCTGCTGCCAACTGCGCAGACTCTGCAGGATCCTGAACCATCGGTTCAGGCGTTCCGAGTATGGCGAGATCCTCAGGTGATGCGAGGATCTCTACCTCGTCTTCAGATGCCGAAGAGGTGGCAGAGCGGTCCTTCCGAGGCACTGATGATGCCTCCTTCGCATCCTTTTTCTTCGGCTTCTTTTTGCCCTCTCGCTGGCCCTTCGGTGTCAAGGGCCGGGAGGGCTTCCCAGAAGTGGCAGCAGAGACTGTCGAAGAGCCAGAAGCCCTTCGACCAGAAGGTTTTGGATCCTTCAGCCAAAGGCTGGGATCCCCTGGTGCACCCTGGGACTCCCCAGAAGGGAGCGTCCCGAAGGACCCCTTCCGAGGGAGAGGTGCCGGAGGAAGCTGTTGTTTCTCCGGCTGGGGGTTGGGGACTGGTGTCCCCGATGGTTGTGGGGAGGTTTCCCCCACAACAGGTGCTTTAGTATCAGATGGAGTGTTGCCCCCATCTGATGAGGGCGCTGTGGTACTTTTATGGCCTCTAGGGCCTACAGATGGAGGCGATACCTTGTTGGGAGTCGTACCCGTGATGCGCGGGGACGACGCTACAGCTGCAAAGGAGGTAGTCATGCTCACCGGATGCAGACGCTCGTACTTCTTTCTTGCCTCATTGTATGATAGCCGGTCCAAGGTCTTAATTTCCATTATCTTACGTTCTTTGTGTAGAACTTTGCAGTCTGGAGAGCACGGTGGATGCAGCTGGTTGCAGTTCACACAGACGGGAGGTGGGGTGCAAGGAGCGTCCGGATGAGATGGACGTCCACATTCCCTGCACACAGGGCTAGAAGTGCACCGGGAGGACATATGCCCGAACTTCCAGCACCTGAAGCACCTCATAGGGGGCGGGACGTATGGTGTAACGTCGCACCGGTAGATCATGACCTTGACCTTCTCAGGCAGTGTATCGCCTTCGAAGGCCAGGATGAATGCACCGGTGGCAACCTTGTTATCTCGTGGTCCCCTATAAACACGTCGAACTAGGTGAACACCTCTGCGCTCCAAGTTAGTACGTAGCTCTTCATCAGACTGTGACAATAGGTCACGATGGTAAATACGACCTTGGACCATGTTGAGGGTCTTGTGGGGCGTGACACTGACAGGTATATCACCCAGCTTGTCACAGGCCAATAATGCCCTGGACTGGGCTGGGGATGCCGTCTGTATCAGAACAGCCCCACTTCTCATTTTAGAGAAAGACTCTACCTCACCATGTTTGTCCTCGAGATGTTCAACGAAGAACTGCGGCTTGGTGGACAAGAAAGAGTCTCCATCAGTTCGGGAAATTACAAGATATCGCGGTGAGTAGGGATCCGGACAGCGTAAAGCTTGGCGTTCTTCCCATGGCGTTGCCAGGGAAGGGAACGACTTAGGATCATATACTGTAGCATTAAAGTCAGATCTTCCACGCTTAGAAACGGCGTTTTTGCGACCGCCCACGCTAGTTATTGCTCGTTTCATTTTCGTCCCACGAGCAGCTAGGGAAAAGAGGTCCACCCAGGCAGAGCCCCGCTTGCCTGGGTAAGCCTTGTACAACTGAGGTGCGGCAGGTTCCTCAGAGGTTGCTCGCTAGCGGCTGTTCAACCTCAACAGCCATGCATCTCCTCGGCACGTAGCACACCTTGAGATTGAGGGGTTTTTTATAGAGGTTTGTACCATCCTCGCAACCCGGGCGATGAAGCCAAGATCCCCGGGCTCTGAAACGTACAACGTTCCACCGTCGCGCCGAACGATGGTCGTTGAAGCACGCACAGAGCTTACGGTGTAGCGGACTGTTGGCGCGACACAGCCCACAGCTCAGGACCCCGGGTTCGCCAAGCCCGTACTCAGCAAATTAATGCTGAGCCCCTGAGGGGGCTGAACTAAGACGGCTGCCCATAGCCACTCCGTTAATTTGTTCATAGAACTCATCGTTGTACTGGAAATACGTTGTGGTAAGGCAGTGTCTGAACAAGGCCATGATGTCAGATGGAAACATATCTGCTATGCATGAAATAGCTTCGTTTACAGGAACCACAGTAAACAAGGACACCTACTACAAAACTCACCAGAATATCACTCGGGCTGATGTTAATCTCCTTTAGTTTCTTAATAAAATGCACAGAGTTTTTAATGTGGCTGTCCGTTTTTCCAATATATGGCTGCAGCAGAGAAGCGAGATGTCTGGCCACCTCATGGGTGGGAGATCCTATGGCGCTCACAATTGGTCTTAACGGGACCATGGGCTTATGCACCTTTGGTAGGCCATATAGTCTGGGTAGATGAGCTTCTGTTTTGCACAGTTGTTTTTTTATCATCCGAAGAGAGAGAAGAAGACTGTTTTATCAGATGATTCGTTGTTTTCAAAATTTTCGGAGTAGGATCCTTCTCAAGTATTTTTTAAGTTGTGGGATCCAAGTGATCAGTGATCTTGTGATAATGTTCGCTCTTTAGCACAACCATAGCATTTCCTTTGTCAGCGGATATTGTTGTCTGCATTGATCTCCCTTAGAGCCATTCTTTCCACTTGAGACAAAAGAATGTGTTTCTTTTTCTGATGAAGGCCATGTCCGAAAATTTATTTGTGTGAATGTGATTGTCTATTTTAGGTGCCGTGCCTATCAGCAGCTCAGCAAGCATATTTACAGTGAGACATTAAATATTTATACTGTCCTTCAATAAATAAAACAACAACAGTCAATGCATACTCTCCAGAAAGGAGGTTTTTAAAATTAGCCTAGGCCTATAAATCATTTAAGTAGTACAGAGAATCATCAAAACTTTATTACTAAAATAACTGAAAATTGTTACTTGTAACTATGCCAAATGTTTTTATCCTCGTCAATAAAAGTTTAACACTTTAAAAACAAAAATCTTTCTCTATACAAAATCCATTTTCGTGCACCATCAAATTACCTCACAAAATTTTTCTTGCCTGCACCAAAGTTGGTCACACCAAGAGTAGCCAATGAAAAGAAGGAAAGTTATACCTAAAAAACTTGAAACAGTGTAGACAGTGGTAGTTCTTCTTACTGGTAAGAATTCATGGGTCATTTAGATGCATGATTCCACCTGTTGGATTTGCCCTGCAGCATCAATATGTTGTGTAGTAAGCACAGTACTTATGACAAGCTAGACTGTAGATACCTATTCTGATTGACAGAAGTATTTTAATATATATATATATTTATAGATATGTCATAATTTTAAAGGATGTGGTTAAGCAGGAACCTAAGAGAACAAATGTTCAAATGTTTGTTAAGCTTATGGGACTTAACTACGGGGTCATCAGTCCCTAAACTTACAAACTACTTATGAACTACTTACGAACTAGGACGGCACAAATATCCATGCCCGAGGGGGGATTTGAACCCCCGACCGTAGTGGCCATGCTGACCATGACTGGAGCGCCTCAGTCACCTCGGCCGGCCTAAGAGAACAGCTTAAATTAATGTGAGTAAACAAACAACAATGGCACTGCCAAGCTCAAGTGTTTGAAATGTACCGAAAGTATGCCAAAACTGTGATATGCAATGCTTCTTCCAAATTACCAGTAAATTGTAATAAGCCCCATGATTTAATTAAAAACACAAATCTACATCTACATTAATACTCTGTAAGTCACACTGAAGTGCATTGCAGAGGGTTCATCGAAAGGCTTATATGATCTCTCTCTACAGTACCATTCTCTAAAAGCTCACAGAAAACACGAACACCTAAACCTTTCAGTTTTCAATCTGATTTCTCTTATTTTATAATCATGATCATTTCTCCCTATGTAGGCGTTTTAACAAAAAGTGTTTAGATCTGGAAGGAAAAGTTGATGAAAGAAATTTCACAAATAGATTTCGCAGCAATGAATAATCCTCTCTTTTCATTATTTCTACCCCAAGTCGTGCATCATTAATGTGATACTCTGTCCCCTATATTGGGATAATACAAAATGAGCTGCCCTTCTCTCAACTTTTTCTAAATTGTCTGTCAGTCTCAACTAATTTGGATCCCACAATGCATAGCAATACTGCAAAATCGGATGCACAAGTGGAGTGAAGGCAGTAAAACTGTAAGTGTTCTGCCAATAAAACTTAGCCTTTGGTTCACCTTCCCTACAATATTTTCTGTGTGTTCTTCCCAATTTAAAGTGCTCATAATTGTTATCCCTAGGTATTGATTTGAATTGATGGTCTGTAGATTTGACTGATTTACCATGCAAATGAGGTTTAACGGATTTCTTTTAATAGTCATGGGTCAATCCATATGAAGTGGTACAGGGATGGTTGCTTGACCATTTTTAAATATTTTAAATTTTTTATATGTGATTGCCCTATATTTGAGAAGTTCAAAACAGTATTTTAAAGTAATTTATCTTGCACCTTTACTGAATGGCGGCCATTTTTATTTGTTGGCGTGCGCCGATTTTTCAGTCTGGAGACATTAGCGAAAATTTGAATATCTCAGCACTGGGTTAAGTTACAACATTGCAATTGACATGATTGTTTTTAGAAAAGTGTCCTCTACAACATTGTCTATTACACAAAATACCCTAAATTGAAAAATAACCAGTAAAAATGACCTCCAAAGTTTGGTATCCAAATTTTCAAAAATCCACTTTTTAGGCCCAATAATAACATACAAGGAATTACTTATGAGAGTCTATTTTTTTCCTGTAGTTATATATCATACATTACTAGCCTCATATAGAGCAAGAACACTTACAAATGTTTCCTTATTTTTTTTATGAATTTTTGAAATTTGAAAATTTTCATTTTTTGTAAAGTTTGAGGCTAGTTATCTCGGATGGGACTGAATATAAAAATATGATTTTAGCACAGTTTGTACACCTATATGATAGCAATGTACTGAAAAATTTCAAGATTGATATCTGAGTGTGAACAAAGATATGAATTTTTGAAAATGAGGAAATAATTCATATGGCACTACAACAGTTATTATGACTGTTGGCTATTTAAATGGTTTATTGTTTCATTGTAATAAAATTTAATTGTGACATAGTGTTAACTAAATATATCACATAATATTCATTTAGTTTATTTATTTTTAATAATACAATATTAAACAACAGGAGCTTTCGGTTGTGTTCTATAGTAATAAAATGCCCATTTACGTTTAGGTTTATTGACAATAAAGAATTACATTTCTGCTGTGTGTGGCATTGTAGAAGTACATTACTGCTGTGTGTGAAATTGTTGTAGTCAGTCTGTTCTGAAATCTCTGTTAGAGTGGATGTACATACTTCGAGAGTGTGTAATTTGTAATTAATTTTGAGAGATTAACTGGAATGCAATAACATGGATGAACAGTGCTCTGTTGGACAGATAACAAGTGAAGTGTGTCACAAAACAGTTTATGGTTCAGTTACAAAAAACTTGAAAAAATTCTATGTATCATCAGAAACAGAAATTTGAGGATCATTGTGCAGTAAAATTACATCTCTCTCTTTAACATTGAATGACAAAGTATTTATGATGTACAGTGGTGGCTTGCCGAGGTTGAAACAATAAGTTTGGAAAACAATGATGTTTTTGTGCATTTTTACCACCATGCTGGGCCAAGAACATCATACAAAAAATCTAATAGTGACAAAGTTTGGATACCAATGAAAAATGTTTTAAGGAAGCTTTCAGTGTTTGAACTTATCACAGCAACTGGGAGGTCTTATTCTACATCACCAAAGCTGTCAGAAGAAATAAGTGTTCTTAACATTCACCACCAGGTACAGGAATAGTCGCATCTCGAAGGATGTTAATTTCTCAATTAATTTATTCTAAATACCGTATGTCAAAATAACATAAATGTTAATTTCAGTGATGTTTCCACTTTTTGTATATAAATCAGTACCTTGCTTCAATAATAATTGATTATATTCCACCAATATCACACATGAATAGGTAACAGCCATAAGATCAGTTGTATAGTAATGTGAATTATTTCCTCATTTTCAAAAATTCATATCTTTGTTCACACTCGGATATCAATGTTGAAATTTATACAGTACATTGCTATCATATAGGTGTACATACTGTGCTAAAATCATATTTTTATATTCAGTCCCATCCGAGATAACTAGCATCAAACTTTACAAAAAATGAAAATTTTCTAATTTCAAAAATTCATAAAAAAAATAAGGAAACATTTGTAAGTGTCCTTGCTTTATATGAGGCTAGTAGTGTATGATATCTAACTACAGGAAAAAAATAGACTATCATAAGTCATTCCTTGTATGTTGTTATTGAAAATTTGGATAACAAATTTAGGAGGTCATTTTGACTAGTTATTTTTGAATTAGGGTATTTTCACTAATGTCTCCAGACTGAAAAATCGGCGCGCGCTGACAAATAAAAAATGGCCGCCATTCAGTAAAGGTGCAAGATAAATTACTTTAAAAAACTGTTTTGAACTTCTCAAATATAGGGCAATTACATATAAAAAAATTAAAATATTTAAAAATGGTCAAGCAACCAACTTAATTTTTATTGTACCACTTCATTTGGATTGACCCTCATGTGGATGATTTCACACTTCTCATTATTAACTTAAGGGCCAATTGCCAATTTTTGCCCTCTGCATGTATCATATCTAAATCATTTTGCAATTGGTTTTGATCTTCTGGTTACATTACTAACCGATATATGACAGCACTATCTGTGAGCAGCCTAATAGAGCTACTTTGAATGTCGACTAAATTGTTTATAAAAAATAAGGAAAAGTAGGGGCGCTATAACACTTTCCTGCAGAATGCCAGATATCACTTCTCCTTGGTGAGTTACCGTCAGTTATAATGTACTGTGTCCTTTCTGGTAGGAAATCACTTTATTAAAACACTAATTACTTGTAGTTGGCTACAGATGAAATACGGATGTTCCGATGTGTTGTTGACATCATGGGTCAAAGCAAATGGGTGGAATTGCATCATAAAAGTACCTCCGTGAACCTGGCACCCGACTTAAAGAAATTGTTTTTTACTTCATACTATCTTAAAGAGCTTCGTTTGTAGTGGATTGTAGTGCAAAAATTTTCGTTTGTAGTTTTTCGGAAAAAAAGTTATGGGTTACTCAAAAAATAGCCAGCACCCCACTTTTAAGAAATTAAATTCTAATGGATGATATGGGTAGGGAATCGTTTGTAGTGGTTTGTAGTGAACGAATTTTCGTTTGTAGTAACTTGTATACCCCACAAAACGTGTTCAAAATGGAAGGCGCGAGGCCCATACTGCTGTGCACGGCACTCACTAGCAGCACCCCACATTCAAGAAATTTATTTCTAATGGATGATATGTGTACGAAATAGTGTGTAGAGGTTTGTAGTGAACGAATTTTCGTTTGTAGTAACTTGTATATCCCACAAAACGTGTTCAAAATGGAAGGAGCGAGGCCCATACTGCTGTGCACGGCACCCACTGGCAGCACCCCACATTCAAGAAATTTATTTCTAATGGATCATATGTGTACGAAATAGAGTGTAGAGGTTTGTAGTGAACGAATTTTCGTTTGTAGTAACTTGTATACCCCACAAAACGTGTTCAAAATGGAAGGCGCGAGGCCCATACTGCTGTGCACGGCACTCACTGGCAGCACCCCACATTCAAGAAATTTATTTCTAATGGATGATATGTGTACGAAATAGTGTGTAGAGGTTTGTAGTGAACGAATTTTCGTTTGTAGTAACTTGTATATCCCACAAAACGTGTTCAAAATGGAAGGCGCGAGGCCCATACTGCTGTGCACGGCACCCACTGGCAGCACCCCACATTCAAGAAATTTATTTCTAATGGATGATATGTGTACGAAATAGTGTGTAGAGGTTTGTAGTGAACGAATTTTCGTTTGTAGTAACTTGTATATCCCACAAAACGTGTTCAAAATGGAAGGCGCGAGGCCCATACTGCTGTGCATGGCACCCACTGGCAGCCCCCCACATTCAAGAAATTTATTTCTAACGGATCATATGTGTACGAAATAGAGTGTAGAGGTTTGTGGTGAACGAAAGTTCGTTTGTAGTAACTTGTATATCCCACAAAACGTGTTCAAAATGGAAGGAGCGAGGCCCATACTGCTGGGCACGGCATCCACTGGCAGCACCCCACTTTTAAGAAATTTATTTCTAAGGGATGATATGTGTAGGAAATAGTGTGTAGAGGTTTGTAGTGAACGAATTTTCGTTTGTAGTAACTTGTATATCCCACAAAACATGTTCAAAATGGAAGGCGCGAGGCCCATACTGCTGTGCACGGCATCCACTGGCAGCACCCCACTTTCAAGAAATTTATTTCTAAGGGATGATATGTGTAGGAAATAGTGTGTAGAGGTTTGTAGTGAACGAATTTTCGTTTGTAGTAACTTGTATATCCCACAAAACGTGTTCAAAATGGAAGGCGCGAGGCCCATACTGCTGTGCACGGCACCCAGTGGCAGCCCCCCACTTTCAAGAAATTTATTTCTAAGGGATGATATGTGTACGAAATAGTGTGTAGAGGTTTGTAGTGAACGAATTTTCGTTTGTAGTAACTTGTATACCCCACAAAACGTGTTCAAAATGGAAGGAGCGAGGCCAATACTGCTGTGCACGGCACCCACTGGCAGCACCCCACTTTCAAGAAATTTCATTCTAATGCTAGACACGTGAAGGAAATAGTGTGTAGAGGTTTGTAGTGAACGAATTTTCGTTTGTAGTAACTTGTATATCCCACAAAACGTGTTCAAAATGGAAGGCGCGAGGCCCATACTGCTGTGCACGACACCCACTGACAGCACCCCACTTTCAAGAAATTTAATTCTAATGGATGATATGTGTAGGCAATAGTGTGTAGAGGTTTGTAGTGAACGAATTTTCGTTTGTAGTAACTTGTATATCCCACAAAACGTGTTCAAAATGGAAGGCGCGAGGCCCATACTGCTGTGCACGGCACCCAGTGGCAGCCCCCCACTTTCAAGAAATTTATTTCTAAGGGATGATATGTGTACGAAATAGTGTGTAGAGGTTTGTAGTGAACGAATTTTCGTTTGTAGTAACTTGTATATCCCACAAAACGTGTTCAAATGGAAGGCGCGAGGCCCATACTGCTGTGCACGGCTCCCACTGGCAGCACCCCACATTCAAGAAATTGATTTCTAATGGATCATATGTGTACGAAATAGAGTGTAGAGGTTTGTAGTGAACGAATTTTCGTTTGTAGTAACTTGTATACCCCACAAAACGTGTTCAAAATGGAAGGCGCGAGGCCCATACTGCTGTGCACGGCACTCACTGGCAGCACCCCACATTCAAGAAATTTATTTCTAATGGATGATATGTGTACGAAATAGTGTGTAGAGGTTTGTAGTGAACGAATTTTCGTTTGTAGTAACTTGTATACCCCACAAAACGAGTTCAAAATGGAAGGCGCGAGGCCAATACTGCTGTGCACGGCATCCACTGGCAGCACCCCACTTTCAAGAAATTTCATTCTAATGCTAGACACGTGAAGGAAATAGTATGTAGAGGTTTGTAGTGAACGAATTTTCGTTTGTAGTAACTTGTATATCCCACAAAACGTGTTCAAAATGGAAGACGCGAGGCCCATACTGCTGTGCACGGCACCCACTGGCAGCCCCCCACTTTCAAGAAATTTATTTCTAAGGGATGATATGTGTAGGAAATAGTGTGTAGAGGTTTGTAGCGTAATTAGTTATTAAAATCCCATGACAGATGCAAAAGTTCCTGAAGTTCCGCCAAATATAAAGACAACCGCGACCGAAAAAGTTATGAATCTTGTCAGCAAAGGCATTTTACCGTTCTAAGTTGCGTGTGGATCTGGGTTTCTCGTGAGGGGCAGTTTCCTATAGATGTGGTGGCATATTTGATGCACTATGTGTTTTATAGTCATTTAATTATGCCAATAACCGTCACGAAAGTGCAAGCAATATGTTGGCAAAGTTTCATCGCAACCGAATGAACTGTACAGCCGCGCATAAACATACAAACAAACCTTAACGTTTCTGTGTTAGAGAAACGGTGATATAGGTAGTAAAGATTGACAATAGCATTTTATAGAAACTTTCATAATCAGATACGGTGTGCGGTCAAAGTAACGTCTTTAGGAAGATACACAATGTTAGTTGTATAGGCAGGCCGTAGCTGCAGCTGATAGTCTCTTTTTGATGACCGTTACCAGTTACAAGTAGATGGCAGTTATAACACTTGAAGTGACATGCTTTGCGTTGTGTCACATATCCTCTAGTGTGTTAATATGGGGAAAAACAAGTGTCCCTTTGGAAAACACCGAAAGAACCGCTTCTTTCTTTTTAAATGTAAACACAGTAAATATTCAAATGTTTGTAAATCTATCGGACTCAATTGCTTGGTTACTACTTATATTAAGATAAACTAACCTAAGAACAGCACACACATCCATGCCCGAGGGAGGATTCGAACCTCCGGCGCGGAAGGCCTCGAAATCCGCAACGTGACGCTCCAGACCACTCGGCTACTCCCGCGCGGCAAACACAGTAAAATCTCCTCTATGCCGATCAGTTTTAACCACTGAAATTTAAGAAGCTGCCTGTATTAAACAGCTGACGTAGTGCTCCGGCCACACGGGCTCCGAAGCGCTACCGTGTGTGTCCGGAGCGCCAATGTTTTCCTGTTTGGAATTAAAATGTTTGCTAAGCGTATTGGGGTCATCAGTCCCTAAAAGTACAAACTACTTATGAACTAACTGATACTAATGAGAGCAGAAGCATCCATGCCCAAGGGGGTATTCGAACCCCCGACGGGGAACGGCCTCGCACAGCGGAGCGTAACCCCTCAATACGCTCGGCCGCTCCGCCGCGGCTCCTGTTTGGAATAGCCTGTTTTGGAGTAGGTTTGGAACAGTTACCATGATTCGATAAGTCAGAAATAGTTGTTATAGAACTGACACTCTAACAATTATTATATCATTACATATCGTGGTTTTAAATACTGCTATCTGTTACTGCGGATGCGGATAAAGTGCCGCGGATGCGGATATGTGCCTTGCGGATGTGGTGCGGATAACATTTTTCTTATCCGCGCAGGCCTCTAGATATAGGGTAGCTTGCCTCCTTCACTGGCTACGGAATTTAGAAGTGGGCCGACACGTTCTTCGTATTAAAGATTTTGTTTATAATTAATTTTCTAAATAGATATAGATGTTTGATAGTAGTTTTTATGGAAGTTTATAGTTCATGGAGAACGGTCTATAAATATTGGTAGCCACAGAATCATTTGGAGTAGTTTGGAAATATTTAGTTAAAATCTTATCTATTGGAGTGAACATTCTACGATTCGGAATTTTGTTCATCTGTTGAACATCAGTATCTTGTGAACACACAGAATTGTTGATGAGAGTAATAGATTGTATACTTTGTTCCTCCACGTTCAATTCATGTTTCTTAAATGACATCATGTTTCATCCTTAATGTATTTTCGTAAATTTTGTACTGGCCGATTCTAGCAATCGGACAATAATAAAACGTAATCTTGGTAGGTTTTTATTCAGACCGTAAAAATTGAACACTTGCAGCTGTCTTGAACGAATATTTTATGTGATTAAGCTGTCTTCTATTTTGCTGTTTATATAGGATTTTCACGGCTGCCCGTTGTCGGAGCTTAGTCCTCTCTCGGGCATGCGTGTTTGTTGTTGTTCTTAGCATAAGTTACTTTAAGTCAGTATAATAGTTTTTAAGCGTAGGGACTGATGATCAACGTAGTTAAACATTTGAATTTCACGGATGCCCATAACCAAAGACTGTCGCTGCTAGTCTTTGGCGCGATGTAAAACATTATTAGAACGTCAGTAATAATCTGTTTTCGTACTATCGCTGTACATGATAAGACTGTAAAGTATCCCCAAACAAAATTTCCAGATTCTGATGCTGTCCCGAAAAGGCGAAAAGCGTTTAAAAATAAATCGTTGCAACCAAGACTGTGTTTTATTAGAAATTAACATTTATTTTACTTCTTTACAGGGTGTTACTCTCAGAAAGACGTGTTACGCGACAGTGTTAAATATTACAATATGTAGTGCGATACGGTATTTACAATATCATTGTGCTCTTTATTTATAACATTTTAAGATATGGCACCTCAATATTAGAAACATTTTCGGAGTAAGTGGCTAAGCGAAATGCAAATTAAAGACTCCAGCGCGAGGTTCTGGAGAAAACAATTTTAAATAAATACTGCTCTTGCCTTAGTATCTTCGTTCACCAGTAGTACACCCGGCGACTGGGAAGTATTTTCGCTATGGCAGGCTTTCGGAGATCCGTATCGCTATGCCAGGAATTTCAGATCTCAGGACGTAACTTCGGTTAAACGGCACAGTAAGGCAAAACAGATATAATTTGCCATTTTCCAAAGCTTGCACTATCAAAAATACTCATTTCTGTGCATTACTGTACGCGATAGTTTTGTTAGTGACGTCACTACTGACGAATTCAGACGAGCAGCTGCACAGTCAGCATCAACTAGGAAATCCATCTTTTTCATATTACTATTATTACAAAAACTGAATTAAAAATTTAGAGCTTTTTATTGTAAACCGCGGGATTTTGAAAGCCATCTGGCGGGAATATTTAAATACCTGTTTTCAACAAGGAATTTCTGGATCCCATTTCTTATTCTATTTTTAAAGTGCCAGGATCATGTCTTTCCTTCTTCAAGAAGTTGAGAAGTCTACTTTTATGAATAATTTCAAAGTATTCAAAAAGGAAATATCTGAAACGTTAAGAAACATATGCAGTGCGTGAATGCGTGCCAAGGATGGGCTTTCTTTTATGTACCGGCAACAGGCGAAAAGTATTTGGTGACGCAAAAATTGTCAGTTTCGACTCGGCTACGTGAATACGTCCAGGGTGACCAAAGTAGCAATTTTGTCGCGAAATTTCGAAGCGAAACAGCCACAGCTGCAACTATTGCAATGTCCCAATCTCCAGTTAACAAACAGCCCGTCGAGACAGGAGGCTGAATGCAACTCAGTTGCAACGCACCCTCCAAAAACGACAGGACACTCAATATCAACACACAGTACGGAAATCGCCTTCGAGAATGTGGCTTTTACACACAGAGCCCTATGGTGCGTGTCCCATTCAAACCAGGAACCCGGCAGAAACTGGGCGGAGGAACATCAGAATTGGAACCGTAAAAATGGAGCAGTGTTCATTTCACATATGAGTCAAGATGTTTTCCGGCGGACAATCGCCGTTCCCTCATCTGAAGAGATCGTGGAACTCGCAACAATCTTGCTTATGTATATGAAACATCACCATATCATGGTGATGGACGAATGGAGTGGACAGGAGTCAGTATTGGCGGACATACGGACCTCTATGTCGTTCAGAATGGCGCTTTGACTGTTCAGACTAACAGAGACAAGATCCATCGATCTATGTTCTGCCCTATACTGGTGCCATAGGAGATGGGTTCCTTCTGGTGTGGTGGACGATAATGCTCATCTCCACAGAGTTGCACTGGTGGACAACATCTTTGAAGCTGAGGGAAATGAACGAATGGAGGGCCGGCTTTTCACCTGACTTTAACAGGAATAGACATGTCTGGGATCACTTGGCAGATGCGTTGCAGTCAGACCAGCACCTCCCACAACGGCTACAGACCTAGTTATTGCGTTCCTGGAAGAATGACCAAATATACCTCAAGTTCTCGTTGTTGTTGCAGCTGTGGTCTTCAGTTCACGGATTGGCTTGATGCAGCTCTCCACGTTAAACTGTCGAAAGCCCCTTCATCTGAGAATATGAACGGCAACCTACATCCTTTTCAATCTGCTTACTGTATTCGTCCTTCGGTATCCCTCTATGATTCATACCCCATACGTCCTTCTAATACCAATGTTTAAGATTTGTAGATGCCTCAGAATGTATCCCACCAACCGATCCCTTCTCTTAGGACATGCCAGAAACTTCTTTTCTTCCCAATTCTCTTATGCACCATATTAGTTACATGATATACCCATCTAATCTTCATCATTCGTCTGTAGCACCACATTTCGAAAAGTTCTATCAACCTTTTGTCTGAGCTCCTTGTCCTCCAAGTATCTCCAGTTACATACAGGGATTAAGGCCTTGTTCTACTGCCGATATAATTTTCAGCGGCTTATATCTCTCAGAGCTATCCATTCTTCTCCTGCTTAATGCAGTTCTGTGGGTTCTACAAGTCACTAAAACTAAATATTAGTACGCTACAAACCTCTACGTACTATTTCCAAAACATATCATCCCTTAGAATTAACTTTTTTGAAAGTGGGGTGCTGCCAGTGGGTGCCGTGCACAGCAGTATGGGCCTCGCGCCTTCCATTTTGAACACGTTTTGTGGGATATACAAGTTACTACAAACGAAAATTCGTTCACTACAAACCTCTACACACTATTTCCTACACATATCATCCCTTAGAAATAAATTTCTTGAAAGTCGGGGGCTGCCACTGGATGCCGTGCACAGCAGTATGGGCCTCGCGCCTTCCATTTTGAACACGTTTTGTGGTATATACAAGTTACTACAAACGAAAATTCGTTCACTACAAACCTCTACACACTATTTCCTACACATATCATCCCTTAGAAATAAATTTCTTGAAAGTGGGGTGCTGCCAGTGGATGCCGTGCACAGCAGTATGGGCCTCGCGCCTTCCATTTTGAACACGTTTTGTGGGATATACAAGTTACTACAAACGAAAATTCGTTCACTACAAACCACTACAAACGATTCCCTACCTATATCATCCATTAGAATTTAATTTCTTAAAAGTGGGGTGCTGGCTATTTTTTTAGTAACCCATAACTTTTTTTCCGAAAAACTACAAACGAAAATTTTTGCACTACAATCCACTACAAACGAAGCTCTTTAAGATAGTATGAAGTAAAAAACATTTTCTTTAAGTCGGGTGCCAGGTTCACGGAGGTCATAAAAGTATGTCAAAATCGTTTATGGGGTTCCAGAAATCACTAGTGTTGCCTTTACATGCTGACAACTTTCCACCTCATATACAAGCTGAATTAGAGGTTAATGTAGATGATACATTGTAACCAAACTAAAACATATGTTGACAGAAGAATTGGTAAATAATGTACTAAAAAGTATCACTGACACCCCCACCCCAAATTTCTTAAGGCACAGCATATTCATTGAATATGTACTGCACATCTACCAGTTTTGGATGAAAAACTATTTTCAGATCTGAGCCTACTGGCTAAAAGAGTAACATGTTGAATTATCAGAGGTTACTCTTGTAGCTCTAGGCTGGCAAAAAGTATCCCTCATAATTAAAAAACAACTACAGACATCACACCCACACAAATGAAGAATCTAACATCTGTTTGAATACCAGTGATGGCTGATTGGTCTCCAAGGCAGTGACCCTTTTTTAAACATTTTGGTAGCTCCTACTCTTAAAACAACTTTAGAAACTTCAAAACATTGAAAATTTTGGACACAGTCTAATTAGTAAATCAGAACACACACTGTATGTTTCGTGAGATTGCCTACCGAAAGTCCTCATTGCTCAGAAATAATTTGTATAGGTAATGTGTGGTGCTTACTTGTGACCTTTTTTTTTAAGTGGTAAATAGGAGAAAAGTTCTGCTGCTAGGTAGTAGCCACAGAAGATGTGTACCAAACAACCTACCATTTACATGTAGTATTTACGAAGATAATTAATTTACTCACCATACAAGGGTACATCAATAACCTGTCAGACTGAATAGAAAAGGTACAAGCTCTTTCAAAACCCCCTGACAGAGAATGAGGGATATCTTTTGTGTCTACCAGGAAATAATTAAATAACACTGTTACTGCTCTATAGTTGACAGGTTTTTTATGTACTCTTGTCTGGTGAGTATATTAATTGTCCACATAAGTACTAAATGTTTACAAACCATAAAGACTATTTAAAGCTATTTCTTATTGGCCACCTTCACCTCCCATCATCCATCGCACTGTTGCTAACATCTAAATGGCTAGCACCAGTCGTGGACTCCTAAACTGCACCTTAAACATTTTCCCAATCTCACTACTGACAGCTTTATCCAACATTCTTGAGAAAGAGAAAGTAGGGCTTAATGTATTCAAGAGTAGCTTCTCATATTTATAAAAAAATAAGGTACTAACAAAATGTGTTTGGTTTTCAGCAAAACTTAAACAAAAAATAAATAACATGGAAAACTTCTAGGAACGCTTAAGCATTGTGGTATTACTGGAGCAGCGCATAAACAGTTTAATTCATACATAACTGGTAGAATGCAGGAATTTGAAATAACAGCAAAAATCAGTTGATTCCTCAAACTAGGGAGCTATTAAAAATGGCATCCAACAGTGTTCTGTCCTTTGTTGTCCATGAAAATGATCTGACACACTTTATTCATTATGATGCAAAGCTAGTTCTACTTTACTGATGATACAAGTGTAGTAATGACATTCAACAAATGAGATTAAATTGATAAATTGTAATGATATCTTTCAAAAAATTATTAAATGGTTCTCTGCAAAAGTAGTGATATTGAGTTTTGATAAAACACAGTATCGGTGTAGGGTCTATACAATTCCGTACAGTAAATCGCATGACTCCATTAATAAATACAGCCTATGAACAGAAGTCTGTAGCTAAGATAGAACATTCAAAGTTTTTAAGTGTGTGCATTGATGAGAAATTGATTTGGAATTAACACACTGATGATCTACAGACACATTTGAGTTCAGTAACTGATGCTGTTGGGGTTATTGCAAATTCTGGTGAAAAACATCTCAGTAAATTAGCTTACTATGACTATTTTCATTCACTGCTTTCATATGGCATCACATTTTAGGACAATTCATCACAAAGCAAAATGTATTCATTTCAGTAAAGTGGACATAACAGAAGACTGGGATACTACCCGTCAGCTTTGACCCATGTCGTCTTCAACATGTCAGAAAACGTGTATACAGGAAATCTTAACACTTCTGTATTGTAGATAATAACCTGTACTTATCCTTGTAAATTACAGATAACAGAATGCACCATAGATCACAGTTCTGAACACAAAAATGCACACCTTCAGCACTCACATAAGAAGAAAAAAGAAGACACCTCTAACCTAACCGATACCTTACTATCAGAGGTAAGCTACAGAGCACTTTTTTAAACCAAATATTAACCTATAATCTTCTGCTTGTAAACAAACTATCATCTGTAACTCAACCACCACAGTAATTACTAATGCCTCAAAACTTCCGCACTGTGATGATGTCACAGGTCAAAGCTAATGGGCAGTATCCCGATCTTCAGGTGAGTTAGGTTTTCATGTCCCACTGAAAATTCGGGCATTAGAGATGGATGATGAGATTTCAGGAACTTGCACGAGTTACAGAGTAGCTGTACAAAATTCCAGTCCAGGGGAGACTTACTGGAAGAGATAGGGTTGAGTTATATAATGTGGTCGGCTAAAAAATACACTGCATTTTAAAAGGAATAATTATGTACAAGGTTGAAAGAACCAGAATGAATGATTTTCATTTTACAACAGTAAAGCTGTTGTTAAGATATAAAATATCTGACATTTATAATAGGAAACAAAATAGAATTTCTCCTCGACAGCCCCTAACCAGTGGATGAATTTCTAATTTTGTAGTATGTTGTAAAAGATATAAGATATCAATAACTTTATCACATTTCCATTTTAAAAATTCCATTGTGAATGGATAGTAATGTCCCATATTTACATATGAATCTGTAAAATAATTAATTCTACAATGCCATGATACACGATCAAATGTAGTTATTGAAGACAAAGTTAACTATGGAAATGGAACAGCAAGAAAACAACTACATGGGTTGCAGGCTGTGAACACTGATTACAAGTAAAGATTAAGCAACTTGCCACAAACGAACACCACTGATTTATCCCACAATCATGTGTTACCTTCCTTGCCATATTGCCAAAATAATAAGTTCACTATATGAAGCACTTGTTGGCTTTACGAATGTCACTTAAAGCACATCCAGATGATGATATCTGACGCAGAAACTAAGTTACTTGAGAAACGTAACACGTTAGAGTAGAGGCTTAGGTTAAAAAAAAAGTTTTAAATACAGACATCTTAAAACTTATCAAAAATGTTTCAATGTTATACTACTTTTACCTGAACAGCATCCTGGGAATATACGTCTGGGACAAGCTCCAGCGTCGTCCATTCATATGGCAGTTTCATCCCCATGCAGGTGGTGTAGTTTAATTTTTGACATTTAGCGGGTTTTCGGCAGTACTGTGATTTGCCATTTGCATGTGACATGAGGGAATCTACTTGAGGGAACAAGTCTATCATATTCGTTGACATACTACCTAAGGAAACGAATGTTTTCCCGGTGACTTCCTCCTTTCCTTTGAATACTGCAGAAGAAAAATTTCCTGGCCGATGTTTTATGCCCAATGGGTCCGAAGTGTTTCCACCAGAATACAAATTTGTCCCATCATTTTCACAAATAAATGTTATTAACACAAACATGGTTGATAGAAACGCGTAGTTTAAAAATTCCATTTCCAGCTTTCTTTTGATATTTGTTAAAGCAGCCCTTCATGAAGGGCAGCTTGTATTTAAACCACATAAACAACAAATCACAACCCCTCTAGTGTATCTCTCCTTTTAAAAAACTGTCCACGCCTTCTTAGTAGCATATAGTACAGAGTTACTGGTCTGGTCGTAATGACTGAATGCACTCTTTCCACACTTATAGTAAACACCTCATTCACTTTCCACAGCTTCATCTCTACTAGACCACACACATTGACAGTTTGAACAAAGCGGAC
Organism: Locusta migratoria; assembly: GCA_026315105.1. Lineage (NCBI taxonomy): Eukaryota > Metazoa > Arthropoda > Insecta > Orthoptera > Acrididae > Locusta > Locusta migratoria. Next base: position 165,399,492 of record CM048745.1, read on the forward strand.
CACCCACGTTGTCAAAGATGCAAATAGAATACCAAAGACTCATATATGGCGCTGACAATTTGTGTACAAACATTCGCGCGGTACCACTACCCAGGGAGTTGATATCGATTGTTCAACAAACTATTTTGAGTAGAGGTCTCCAAAAGAATCTTCGATAAATGTAATGTTTTCCTAACCAAACAATGTTCTAAATAGCTTTCTATTTAAAAATAAGCACAATAAAAATGGAAAATATAGCTGTCACTTGACGCATCACATACTGAATGTTGGCTCTACTGCACCGATAAGCATATGTATTTGATTTACATCCGTGACAGGTGGCGAATTGTTATCGTGAGATAGAAGTGATGTGTGTAAGTAAATATTGACCTTCGTCGGTTTATTGTGCCTGATTAACACAATTATAATTTTGTTTATTCGAAACCCGAATGGGCTCGTTATGTTGTGATGATTGACAAACAAGCTTTTTTATATGTTTACTGTTGGTCTGTGTAAATAGGGTTAATTAATATGCGGGTAGTTAAGCCGCAGGTGGCGGAACAGGTGTGCTAGATAGATTTCTAATTGAGTTGACTCGTTCTCTTGGGATAATATTTTTACGGTGCGAACGGTCTGAGTGCTATCTTCAATACAGTGGCTACCCCTATGACGTATGATATTGCGTTTTCACAGATGAAATTGCCCCGCGATGGTGACGAAGTGGAGTAAACTAGCCGGTGTTGGCATTTTCTTAACATGGGTGTGTACACTCACCACCACTGCTGGCAAAATGTATGCCTTGGACGGAAAATGGACGTTTGTCTGCCCACAAATCTATCCTGCTGTCTTCACTGGCTATGCTCCCAAAGGCAACGAATCAGCTGGCACGTATACGAAGCAAGACGATATTCACTCCCTAGACTCCTGCCTAGTTACCTGCTGTAATTCAGAAACCTGCAACGTTGTCTTTATGCACGACAAAAAATGTTTCCATGTAAGTATGCATTTTCAGAATACATATTACTTTTCTCTTTGTAGCAGTTTGTATAATTTTCTAATAATGTCAATAGAGTGCTGTATTTGTACGTTGAAAATTTATTTCACAAGTTATTTGTTTAGTCAAATGTGCTAAAATTTATTTGGAACATTTTCAGTAGGCCTACCTCAATCAATTCTATATAGGACCTGTCAGATTAACTTAGAGTAGTATTTGGTGGAGGGTACTTACAAGGGTGTCCCCGCAAAATAAATCAATTGACTTTTGGGATAGCTTCCCTACACCAAAACAAGGAATAAAACAAAAGGGTCCAGTGAACGGGAAATATGAAATGTACACCATAAAACCAATGACAAAATACTTCCTCTTCAGCACTCTGAAATATGTATCTACTGTTGCAAATTCTTTGCTTTCCATTGTATAGGAGAACTGACTGAAACAATAAAAACTGTCCAGTAAACACATTCTCTGCAATGCACACTTTGAGAACTATGAACACTTGTGCAATAGAAAAGGTGTTCCTTGGTATCACAAACGAAGTGCTCATTGCACTTATGGTATTCATTTTAGAGCCCATGTTTAGGTAACATACTTATTTTATTTTGGAAGTATTTGAATGTTTTTGGGACACTGTTTATTGGGGAACTGAATTCTAGATTTTTCATTTGATTCAGTATTTTAAAAAATGTGGTACAGTGGAATAGCTTTTTGTTAATTTTTTTATTTTAATTTTTTTTATTGTCGCATGAACAACAGGTGTATGTATCCTGATGTTAGTATTGCAGTACCTGCAAATTAACTCTTAGAATGTTGAATTTTCATCTTCAATAGGCAGTATGAGGTGTTTTGGGTCAATTAAAGCATGCGATCATTTTTGTTGTGATATGAATGTATCAGTTAGGCGTACTTTTTAGAATACAAACTGATTCACCCAAGTTCTATGATTTAATTAAAAAATACTAATCACATGAAACTTTGATTGTCATAATGGCAATTCTACTTGGCAGAAGACTGTGGTGAAGGAAAGTGTCTTTGTTCATAATGGAAGGTTTTGTTTTAAGAGTACGGTATTGTGTTTCAGAATGTCACTACCCACATTTATCCCCAGTTAATATCTACTCGTTCATGACGTCATGGGTCAAAGCGGATTAGTCTTAGTAGGATCTTCAGTATTGTTGGTGGCTTTTGTGAGGAAGCCTTACTGTCACCCTATTTTACTAGAAATAACAAAGAAATCTGAGAAACTGTTATGTTTATCAAAGTTTGTTACAACATTCTGCATAATTTTAGGACACGATTCCAGCTGTATATGCCTTGAGCCATGACACCAACATGATGGCAATGCCATACTTGTGGCTAATATCGCAACCAAAACAATCATGAAAAACATTGACAAGCAGACTTATAAACACATTAAAATTAACCCAAAACCAATAAAATGGCACTAACAGGACAAGAACAGGGATGTGGGGGTTTTGGGTGGGGATATTATTGGCAGGAAAAAATAACAAAAAGCCAACTGGAACCACACAATAATATAATTTTAAAAAATATTATGTATATGCAAAACAGACTCATTTGAAGACGGTGTGTCATGTGCGTGTGTGTTTGTAGGAACCTAGATCATAGATTAAGATTTTGTGTTTAAAAATAATCTGTATCTTCACTCTGATAGAGAGGTGCAGGTTAACAGAGAGTTTTTTTTTTTTTTTGCAAAGGCACGAATTTTTGGGCTGAGACCTGTGATTGATGGTACATTCTGCTGTAATTTGTCATTTATGAGGATAACCACAGATTATTTACTATCTACAATATATAAGTATTAATATATTATCCTGTATATGGGTTTTCCGGCATGTTGATGATGTCATGGGTCATAGCTGATGGGTGGTATCAGTGACCTATTTGAATACCGAATACAGAGAAAAACAAGTACGGTATCTGTATTATTTTGATGAATGATGTTTAAAGCCATTGGCATGGTAGACAGTCTAACTTTCCTGCATTGGTGACAGGAGTGAAATGTTAGGGCTTTGAAGAACATGCTATTTCTTTCTCTTTTTTTAAAATAATGATATTTTTTATGATGAGATGTCAACAATAAAAAGTTTGATCTGAGTAAAGTAAAGGGGGCTTCAGCAATAAAGTCCTCTGAAAATGAGCAGCAAAACTGATGAAAAATATCAAATGTCTTTTAAATGTATTGAACCAAACTCCTATTGTCATCAGTCTCTAAACTTACGAACTACTTAAACTAACCTAGACTATACTAAAGGAAACATACACACAACCATGCTTGAGAGAGGGCTCAATCCGGCCGCGGTGGCTGAGCGCTCTGCGGCCCGCCGGCCGTGGTCTGCACGGCCACTAAGGTTGGGGGTTCGAATACCCCCTCAGGTATGGATATTTGTGCTGTCCTTAGTATTAGCTAGTTCATAAGTAGTTTGTAAGTTTAGGGATTGATAACCCCATAGTTAAGTTCCATAAGCTGTACAAACATTTTAACATTTTTTGAGAGGACTCGAACCTCCTACAGGGACGGCAGCCCAGTTCGTAGCATGATGTCTTAGATTGTTAGGCCATTCCACTCTGCACAAACTGTCGTGGAATGTCTACTTTAAATTACTTTGTCTTACATTAATCTTTCCCCTCTCCCAACTCAAAAAAAAAAAAAAAAAAAAGGGAGGGTATGCCATATTCATCACTGGGACAATTGCTCTATAAGACACTTCACATGAAGAGAGTGATTCCAAGCAACACCCTTGTACAAAACCAACATCATAAAAATAATATTGAAAACTTCAATTAATCTACCTATAGGACACCTCAAAGGAAGACAGTGATACCAATTCAAATCCCTTCCCCAAGCAACTAACAACTATTCCATTCTAACATAATCTTCTTCACCACAACCACTTTCGAATTTTTAGATTCATTGGCTACGCCAACTTACAACCAAATTCTTGTGTCTGAACTTAACCTACACCTTGGGCTACACAACAGATCAAGTTGTCACCAAAAGCAGTTTCTCGCTTTTCACATCGACTGGCTTTGCCATAACCAAAGATCATATTATTGCGTTGAAAGTGAAGCAGGCTTGACTTTGAAGGCAACTGAACACAGCACTTATACTGAAAAGCAGGTTTATTACGAACGTAACATACACACAGCACTAACTGCCTCTCGGGCAGAGTGCTCTGCTATTTATACACTGACAGAATGTACCAGAAATTAGAAGAACAGCTATCATAAGAAACAAGTAGAATTTACAAGTGAACATAAGAAAGATGTAGAAACTTCTGGAATTGTTAATTACAAAGAAATAAATTTTTGCCGATGGGCGGGTTTGAACCTGCGACCATCAGCACCGCAGTCAGTGACACTATCCCCTGCGCCATGCCGGCAGTCGGTGTACGTGATGTCTCGCGGCATTGCTCCCTCTCCGGGAAAAACAAAGATCCGCTGTTATGTCCTGGATCTTGCCGTTGTCATGGGTCCTCTGTATGGCAGTTCTGGAGAATCCTTTCCTTCTCCACAATTATTGACGACAGACAGTCCTGCTGTGGCTTCATCAGTAACATTATCGTCCTTAGAGTCCTTGAACAAGAAGCCATTGTCGCCTACCTGCTCTTCAGGATTGTAGTAAGGCTTCATGCACAGGACGTGAACAATGTCTCTTCGTCTTTGTCATTTTGACGATGGCTCATAATCCTCAACTTCGTATGTGACGTCTGACAGGTGGCATATGACACAATGCGGGCCAAAGTATCGCTTCAATAACTTTTCTGACAGTCTAACCTTCCGCACAGGGGTAAAAATCATACCAGATCTCCTGGGCTGTATACAACAGGTCGGTGATTGTCGTTATACCACTGACGGTCCTTCTCCTAGGTGTCCAGTGTCCGTATGCGAGCCAGCTACCTTGCTTCTTCAAACCTGGTGATGAGCAGTTTAACATAGTCATCCTGAGTGTCGTCCGGTTCGAACGGGAACAGCGTATCCATTGTTGTCTCAGCTTCACGGCCATGGAGCAGGAAAAACGGTGTAAAGCCTGTGGTGTCTTGTCTTGCGGTATTGTAAGCAAATGTCATGACTGGCAGAATTGTATCCCAATCCTTCTGCTCAACACCGACGTACATGGACAGCATATCGGCTAACGTTTTGTTAAAATGGTCCGTAAGACCATTTGTCTGAGGATGGTATGCATTTGTCATTCTGTTGACAATGTCGCACCGTGACATTATCTCTGATACTAGTTTTGACTGGAATAGTTTTCCATGATCAGATATCATCACAAGTGCTCCATGCGTCAAAATAATGTCTTCTACAAGGAATTTTGTGATCTCTGGAGCTTCTGCAGTTGGCACAGGTTTGGTTACAGCGTTGCATGTGAGGTAGTCAGTGCAGACTATTATCCAACGGTTACTGGTTGTCGACTTTGGGAACCTCCCTAAAAGATCGATTCAAATTTGGTGGAATATAGCTGCTGCCGGCGGAATCGGTACGAGATGCCCTGGAGGTAATTGCGGCACATGTTTCCGTTGCTGGCGCTTCTTACAGTGACTCACATAGTGCTTGACAGATTGGTAGAGACCTTTCCAGTAATACCTGCGTCTGATTCTGTCTAGGGTCTTAATAAATCCCAGATGACCGGATATTGGAGCATCATGGAAATAGGCCTACTTGAGAATAGCTGGCTGGAGATGAGCTGGAAAGACCAGTAGCCATTTGGGGCCCACTGGATCGTAGTTGCTCCTATACAATGTTCCGTTTATAAGTTGGAAGTCTCCATTGGTCGGTTCTCCCTTCTCCAAGGCCTCTATCATTTTTAAAAGTGCTGGACCTTCCCTCTGTTCAGCTGAAACGTCATCTAATTCAGTGAGGGCTGAAATTTCATTCATGCTGTTGTGTTCCACTAATGGATTCCTCGAAAGGCCTATCTTGCTAGTCAACCTGATGGATCCTTCATGCTAGTCAGCCAACACAAAGAATGGCATTACCTTGAATTCATAGAGGCCGTCAAGTGTAATAAAAGCTGTCTTCTCCCTGTCAGCTTCTTCATCCTCGATTTGCCAGTAACCTGTCTGCATGTCCAGAGTTGAGAAGTATGCAGCTCCTTTCAAGCAGTCTAAGGTGTCGTCAATGCGCGGCAGTGGGTAGACATCTTTCTTTGTGATTTTGTTCAGCTGCCGATAGTCGACACAAAATCCCACGTGCTATTCTTCTTCTTTACAAGGACCACCGGAGACAACCAAGGACTCTCCGAAGGTTAAATAATGTCATCGTGGAACATCTTCTCCACTTCCTCCCAAATTATCCGTCTTTCAGCTGGTGACACTCTTTACGAACGCTGGCTAATTGGTGGATGATCTCCAGTATTTATACAGTGCCTTATCGTGGGCCGTTTCATGAATTTTCCCCTGCTGAGGTGTGAATGCACCCAAAAATTGACGTAATATAGCTAACACCCACTGGCGTTGTTCCTTGGTCAGTCCGGGCCCTATTGGCAGCTCCACGGTTGTTTCCTACGGCGTGTTGTCTGTACTAACAGCAGAGCATGGGTCTTCGTTGAGCTCACCATCCTGGATTGGTTCAGCTGTCCTGATACACATTCCTTTGGGGATAAGTTGCAACTGCTCGTGACAATTAGTGATCCAAATCTCTCCTTGACCTTTGGTAATGCTTATGATAACCGCTGGTATGTAAATTTCTTTGGTGAGCCTGATAGTAAAAAGTTTATCAATAAGCACTTCACAGTTTAATCGCTCATCTGTGTTTGTGACTGCAACTCTTCTCATCGTCAACGGCGAGATCGTCACATTGTCAATGGCAAATAACTTCCCAGAAAATTCTGTGTTACGTGTACCCGTCGGAACAACTACTTCAATTTGCAACTCAGATCTTCCACCGTATATGATAGCATGGGATACCTGAAGGAAGTCCCATCCGAGGTTGACAGTGTGACTACATTCTGTTAACACAGCAATTTCAAACGGATGGGTCCTGTTGTTGATGTTTATGCGACAAAAGTTCCTGCTGGCTGGACATACTTTCCATTCGCGACCTTCAGCACAGTTGCCCCAGTATCACAGAACATTTTCTTTTTTAGTGTGCAGCAGTAATTATCCTACAATACAGGAAAAGACGCTCCTGAATCAACAAGTGCCCAAACAGATTGGCCGTCGATTATGACAATGATGAGATTTCCCGACATCTTCGCGACTGTAGTCCATGGAGGATTTTCATCTGTGGCAGCCTCATCTCCTTAGATGGTCGCCTCACTTAGTTTTCCTGGGCGCGGCGACTAGGGGAGCGGCTAGTACCTCTGTACGGTGATGGTGTACAGCTGCAGCACGTCGGGGAGCGACCTCTTCTAGGGTATGGCGATGGGCTTCTTCCCATAGGTCGACTGAACTCGTCAGCAGGTGATTTCCTGGGATAGAATTGCTCTGATGGCTGACGTCTTGCGGCAAAATAATCGTCGAATACTGGCCTTCTCTCTCTGCAGTAGCGTACAACAGGTCCAGGGCGCCCACAGTGGAAACACAATGGCATGTTGTCTTCTGTTCTCCAAACGTATGTTCTTCTACAGGGTGTCATAGTTACCGGGGGTGTTGGTTATGACCGTGTCGCCGTTTGGCGGCTGCGGCGTAAGTCATAACAGGATGACGCCATTCTTCACATTGGGTGCGACTGACGTGGCAGACAGGAGCTAATGTCTGAAATACCTCTTCCTCAGTGGCGTCGGCTCCCTTGTGACTTACATGGCTTACATCCATGGCCATAATCTGATGCCCTTTAGTCATTTGTTGGGGTCCTGTCCAACATCTCCAGAGAAGAATGATGGGTGTCTGATGTGTAGCTGGCTTACTGCTGGTTTCGTGTCCATCGTTCTTCTGATAATACGGGCTTTTGGAAGGACGGACTTGGTATATCCCTTGTTTTCCGGTTCAAGTCAGTGTAGAAGTTAACAGTGAACATAAGAAACAAGTAGAATTTACAAGTGAACATGAGAAAGATGTAGAAACATCTGGAATTGTTAATTACAAAGAAATAAATTTTTGCCGATGGGCAGGATTGAACCGGCGGCCTTCGGCACCGCAGTCAGTGACGCTATCCCCTGCGCCACGCCGGCAGTCGGTGTACGTGGTGTCTCGCGGCAATATCATGCCACCAATGTGCAATAAAATAAACCACATACACACATATGCACATAACCTCTCCACCCTCCCTTGCAACCACTTTTTTTAGCTTCATTGTTTGGTAAAATCTTGTACATTGAACACAATCTCCTGTAAACAAAGCAGAAAAGATATTTCATGGTGCCCAACATAGTCTCCTTCCCCCTCCCCCCACTCGCAGTGCGTCCCACAGTGAGAAAGAATTAAACTTATTCATTGTATTCCTCCTAACAAAAACAGAACAATAAATTACAAACTAAACTGGAAACATCACACTACTAAAATTCATAGTAACACACACATGACAGAAAACTATTTAAAGTGTAATACTTTAATATATTGATGCACATTACCTTATGCATCCTTTCTGTACACAAAAGAGAAGCAACCACACCATACGAATATGAAGAATTGTTACACACAGTATGGACATTACAACCAAAAGCAACAGCAAACCATTTAACTTGCATCACAAGAGCATATCACCACATGCTTACACACACACCACCTGTAAACACAAACAACTCCAAATTATTGTGCAACATTGACGTTACAACACCTCAAGCCGTCATGGGTCAAAACCAACGGGTGGAATCGTATCCTACAAATGACCCCAACTTTTGATCATCATGTGGCCTATGTAATGGGTTATTCCAGTTATTGCACAAATTAATTACTGTAATCTTTTATTTTTATGTGTCACTTTAGTGTCAGTGATCGGCACTAGATTTACTTGAAGGATCTTTATCATCATCCTGTTGTTCCAGAATTTCCAAAGAACTCTTAGAAAATTAAATTTCCATTGTTAAAACATTTTCCTCACATTCCCACCTTGAATTTTTTTTAACAACCCCCCCTTTTTTTTCATCCTTAAACTAGTCAGCACAACTGAATAGGATTTGTCAGATATAATGTAAAAGGTTATAAATCTATACATATGATGAAACATATGCACTGCTTTAAAGCAGAGAAAACAGAAAAATAATAGCAGAAATATTCTAGAGCAAAGACACGTATATCTGTTAAAAGATTAAAATAATAATAATAATAATAATAATAATAATAATAATAATTGGGCAATGCTGAAGGAATTTGATTAGGTTAATGAGACAATAAAAGTAGTAGATGAATTTTTGGGTAGCAATATAACTTCTGATGGCCGAAGTAAAGAAGATATAACATGTAGAATGGCTATGGGAAGAAAAGCATTTCTGAAGAAACGAAATTTGCTGACATCCAATATTAATTGAAATGTTAGGGAGTCCTTTCTGAAAGCATTTGTCTGGAGTGTATCATTGTATGGGAGTGAAATGTGGACGATAAAGGGTTCAGACAAAAAGATGATAGAAGCTTTTGAAATGTGGTGCTGCAGATGAATGATGAAAATTAGATGGGTAGACCACTTAACTAATGAGGAGGTGATTAACCGAATCAGGGAGAACAGGGGTTTCTGGCATATCCTGACCAAGAGAAGGGATAGATTGGTTGGACACATTCTGAGACATCAAGGAATTGTCAACTTAGCATTAGAAGGAAGCGTGTGGCGTAAAAATCGTAGAGGGAGACCGAGGGATGAATATAGTAAGCAGTTTCCAAAGGATGTAGGTTGCTGAGCGTATTCTCAGATGAAGAGACTTGCACAAGATGGGGTAGCGTGAATAGCTGCATCAAACAGGTCTGCGAACTGAAGACCACAACAACAACATAACAATTGACTAGCAATAAATTACTGTACATTTTCCTGTCATCTAACATATTCACTTTCACTGTAGAAAAACTTCTCAAAAAGAAACATTCTTTTTATTTTTTATTTTTTTTAAAGCCTTTTAACTGCCCCGGCCTTGTTAATGCTTGTTGGTAGTGCAATATATGGTCTGATACCAAAGTGCCTAACATGTCTTTATATATGATTTGTTGTTACTCACCTTAGATGGAAAGACTCGTTTGTTTTAATTCCAAATAATTAACATATCCACCAACAGCCATAAAGTTTATGTTGTTATGACTATGGTAATAACTATCAGTTTTCAAATTTCTCACGTCTAGCTCCAGCTATCAACTTATTTGGATAGGTACTATAATCTCACACAAATTTTTACATGCCCTTGTAGAGCTGTGCGACAAGATTCTTATATGACAGTCAACAGTAACGTAAGCATTCATTTTATCAACTAATAATTTAAAAAATTAACTTCTGGGCTTGTAAATAATCACATGAAGGCACTATCTGAAGAACATACGCTACTTTGAAATGATTCTTGGAGCAAAAATTGCTGGACTGTTTCACTAGGGAAATTTTGTTTAATGATTTTCCAGCTAGTCTTGATCAATATGAAATCTTTAAAAAATAGTACATCTTACACTTTCCAACACATTTACTTCTGGTACCATTTGGTTTTGATTAATTTTTCTGTGTTTAATGTAATTTTCTTCAATCGCCGGCTGCAGGAACTGAGGCGCTTCAGTCACGGTCTGCACGGCCACTATGGTCGGGAGTTTGAATCCCCCCTCGGGCATGGATATTTGTGCCATCCTTAGTCTTAGTTAGTTCAAGTTTGTAAATTTAGGGACTGATGACCCCGTAGTTAAGTCCCATAGACTATACAAACATTTGAACATTTTTTTTTTCTTCAATCAAGTGTCAGCCAGTTGACAGTGAACCATGAAGATAAGGTGTTTAGGTTTTGATTGGGTATTGTGGAAATGAGCCTGTAGTGCAGCTGTTTCTACTTTCTTTGTGCCAGATATTAATCTCGTCTTATAGCCCTAATTAGAATTAGCTTATTTGGTTTCCACATCCTGTGATATTTTTTGGAAATATGGTTGAATCCACTTGTTTTCTATGCCTATCTCCTTTATTTCCATTTTTTTCTTGTGTATGGTCAAGAATGATGTTACTAATATAGGTCTGTAATTTTGTGGGTCCGTTCTATTGCCTTTCTTATACATGGGAGTTACCTTTGTGTTTCTGATTTGCCATTTATTCCAATTTTTGAGTTTGATATAATAATGATTTTCCTTATATTACTGCTAGTCTTTGATTTATTTTGTGTGTATATTTATTTATTAATTGAAATATCAACAGTAGAAAACGCAGATTCATATCTTGCGTGAATAAAATTAATTCTGCTATTTTTGAAAATTTCTCTTAAGCATGTACGAAATGAACAAAATTCACCTTCATATTGGAAGTAAAACAAGAATATGCTTATGAAAAGATTCTAATGAAAACTGTTGTTCTAAAATAATAAATTCTGAAATAAAGTTACCGTATCTTTATCATATATTTGTTTTTTCCCTTTTCACAATTTGTTTAAAAAATCAATGTGCACAGGATATACAATGAGTGTTCAGGGTTTATTCGGTCTTCATATATGACCGTCAGTCATTGATAAAACAATTTGCCTGTTGTCTATTTAAACTTTGGAAACAAATTAGTGGTATTGTGAATACTGTGCAGTTTTAGCATTAACTGTTAAATTCTAATATAATAAAAAAATTATTAAATCTTTCTCTTCAAATGGGACATTAAACATTACTGTGTGCCAGTTATACTGCCTACATGAAAAAATGCAATTGGGGACTCCTTCAATACTCCGTGGATTTTTGCTTGGCAGCTTTGTACGCACCCTGTATTTCTTTTCCTTTTCTTAGAATAATATTAAAAGAATTTTCAGCATTGGTTGTAAATTACCATTTATTTATTGCAAATTGATTTCAACTAAGGAATAGTCATATTCAGCGCAACATGCACAATCAAATTGATACATATCTGATGTTACATGTCAAGCCCCAAGGCATAGCCACAAAATATATAACATGTTCATGATTTGGCACTCTGGAATATCGTATATATTTTATAGGTATGTCTTGGGGCTTGACAAGTAACACCAGATATTTATCAATTCAATTGTGCATGTTGCACTAAAGATGACTATTCCATAGTAGAAATTGATTTGCAATAAATAAATAAATGGTAATTCACGACCGATGCTGAAAATTCTTTTAATATTTGTCATTTTATGGTCAGGGTGTACACCGCTCCTAATGGGGTCTTCATTTTCGTGGATTATTAATACCACTTTACCCTTCATTCACCTGATCTCTGTTTACTCTCCTAATATGTGCATTGTTTTTTTGTAGATTGAGTGTGTGAGCAGTCAGATGTGTGCTCCATTGTTCCGTCCTGAGCCACAGTTTGGAAACCATGTCCGCATGGTACTTGTTCAGCCAGTTTCATCCGAGACCTGGAGTGACATTGATGTATTTCAGAATGATATGTAAGTAATGAATTGTCATTAAATTATCTACTGTGATTTTTCAGTAAAGCACGCAAGTAATTGTATCTGAACATTATGCAGCTTTGTTTCTTATGTGAAGACTGAGAAGTGCTTACAGTTTTAGTTTGAATTATTTTTATACAGCGAAAACAACAATTTAGTCTTTTTCTATCATTGGCATTACTAAGAATTAAACCATTTTCAATTTTAGTTGTTTACAAATTTCATAAATCACATTTTAAAAATCTGAACCTATCAAATACATTTAAATAATCTGAGCACAAAAGAGAAATACATCTTTACACAGAATGCTAGAGGACTGCAATAAAACAAAGCTAGAAAACAAACAATACACAGGGGAAAAGCACAAGCACAAATGATATCACAATTACCTTAATTTTTATAAAAGGCAAGGAGAAATAATCTCAACTTTCCACTGTAACAGATGAAGACTGTCAACAGACTTCAAAGTAGACGTGAATATAAAAGTCTTGATGGTTGGAAAAGTGTAAGAACTGTCTTTGTATACTTTTATTGGCACTGTCTGTACTCCAGATGACCAGCTACAAAAGGCATCTGTTCTCCATGATAGTTATAGTATAAATGTATGCTGCCGACAGTTTTAAAATACCTTTTGGAATGGTGACTCCATCCTTGCTTGAGAAGGCAGAGAGACTTCATGGAGGAAGTGAATGTAGAAGAGAATATTATTTCTTAACTATTGATAAATCAGACTCGTATCATAAGTAGCAACAGTAGTGTAGCAGTTAAAATAGTGAACCCAATATTTGCAGTGAGACATTTGGTGGGAACACAGTGGGAGTATGGGAAACATCTGATGCTGACATTTCTTGACTTATTGAAAGTGTATGATTGAGCCTTCAGAGAGAAGGTGTGGGAAATCTTGAAATAAGAAAAACCTTGGAGTGAAAGGGAATTCAAAAACAAACCATTGAAATTCGTTAAATAATGTATTATAAACGCTTCAACTGTGTTCAGACCCAAGCTTCAAGATCTGCTTGTTACAGGAATGTTGTGGGATTGAGGCAAGGGAGTGTTACATCACTGTTATTATTTACAATTTTGATGAATGGAATCTTGAAAGAGACTGAAGCAGCTCACAGAGGAAGTTATTGTTGCTTTCTGATGACTTTATGCTGTAGAGAAGCTTAAAAACTATAACCTTATATCTCTGACATTATGTTTGAATGTTATGTCATTTCTGGAGGCCAGAAATCTCCTTTGTAGCAATCAACATGGCTTTTGAAAGCAACAATCATAGAAACACAGCTCATGCTATTCGTCCACGAGATGATCCAGAGGGCAATATCGAAGGTCGATGACATATTTCTTGATTTCTGCAATGTGTTTGATACTGTTCCATCAATCACCTGATAAAGATGAGCATATTGAATATCATACCAATTCAAACAACTTATGGATATGCTGCCGGCTGACGTAGTCGACAACCGTCGATATTTCGGCAGGAAGACACCCTGCCATTCTCAAGGCACAACTGCACTTAAGGAAGCAATGTGCAAGAGTATTTAATACCTTGGTTTGCAAAGGGTAAACAAGGAAGATAACACACACAACAGACTCAACACAACCAAAGATGACCAAACATCAAAAATATCGAAAGTGACTGTTAATCAACAGGTCAGGCAGCATTAATTTTGTCCTTCTGTTTTTTGACGAGGGACAGTGCCGGATTCCAAGCAGAATTTAAAGAAAAACCACCCATCTCAAGGAGACCTTTCGGCAGAATGGTTATAGTGAGAGACAGATAAAACGTGCATTGCGCTATCAACCTTCTGTGCAACGGGTGAGTGACGATAGTAATGAAGTGTCACCTAAATCTATGGCCTTTTTGCCTTACGCAGGAAGTATTTGCAACAAGATTGGTCGTATTTTGTGGAAATATGATGTGAAATATGTTTTTCGAGCACCTTCTAAGATAAAGGCCCTGTTGGGGTCCGTAAAGGATGATCTTGGTTTGCGTAAAGCAGGTGTATATCGTACTCCTTGCAGTTGTGGCATGTCATATATTGGTCAGACAATCAGGACTGTGGCAGACCGGTGTATTGAACATAAATGTTACATGTGCTTACTACAGCCAAACAAATCCGCTGTTGCAGAACACTGTCTTGGCACCGGTCATCCTATGGAATACAACAGCACGGAGATCCTGGCATGCACTTCCACCTATTGGGCTAGTGTTATTAAGGAAGCTGTTGAAATTAAACTAGCAAGCGACCTTATAAACAGAGATGGTGGTTTTTCTTTAAATTCTGTTTGGAATCCGGCACTGTCTCTCGTCAAAAAACAGAAGGACAAAATTAATGCTGCCTCACCTGTTGATTAACAGTCGCTATCAATATTTTTGATGTTTGGTTATCTTTGGTTGTGTTGACTCTGCTGTGACTTGTACTGTGTGTGTTATCTTCCTTGTTTACCCTTTGCAAACAGAGGTATTAAATACGCTTGCACATTGCTTCCTTAAGTGCAGTTGTGCCTTGAGAATGGATGGCAGGGTGTCCACCTGCCGAAATATCGACGGTTGTTGACGACGTCACCCGGCAGCATACCCGTAAGTTGTTTGAACATTCATTACGCTGGGAAAAGTTAAACTCTCACATTTTTAACCTCTACGGGGAGGAAATTTATAGGTGTTTACGGAAGTTGGATAAACTTCACAGCAGTAGAGTAAGGTTGCAATGTGCTTTGTCGTTCTTGTTGAAGTGTCATAATCATAATATTGTCCCTACATTTGCTAAGATTGTGCACCATATTAATTCTCCTGCCACCAATCGTATCAAGCAATGTGCTGGCTTAGCTCTTCTTCGTGAAAGGATCCAATTTACTTGTCGTCAATTAGATTTTGTTTCCAAGGAGTTATTTCGGCTTCATTTAATGATTGCTGCTAATGTGTCTGAATTTTCTTGGGATTGGTTGGACGGTGCCTCTTCTGATTGGAAATTTCAATCTGTAACTGTTTGGCATTTGGCGAAATTTGTACATTTCCTTGGCTCAGAGTCTGATTTCTATTTAGTTTCGCAACAATCTGTGATCAATCTCACGGAGAATACTTATGATGACACAACTTTATCTGTGTTGGGGAAAGGTTTGAATTTCGCACCGACGTCTAAGCGTTTGCTGGTCGTTGATTTCATAAGTTTTATTGAACAGGCTGTTTCCAAACTACCTTCCGATTCTGCAGAAGAGGCTAGGAGGGAAGCTTGTCATGTGTTGACTTGGGCCTGTCCACCCAAGTGTAATATAACAGCAACTGAGGCGTCTGCTTTACGGTCTCTCAGAATGG
Organism: Locusta migratoria; assembly: GCA_026315105.1. Taxonomy (NCBI): domain Eukaryota; kingdom Metazoa; phylum Arthropoda; class Insecta; order Orthoptera; family Acrididae; genus Locusta; species Locusta migratoria. The sequence continues at coordinate 165,415,251 of CM048745.1, forward strand.
ATGCTGATATTGTTATCTTGCCTGCGGACAAGGGAAACGCCACAGTTTTGTTGAATAAGGATGATTACATTCAAAAGATACAATGTCTACTTTCTGATTCGACATATCATAGGATCGGTGCTGACCCCACAAAGAGTGTTGAGAGAAAGACTAATAACCTCCTGAAGAAAAGTCCTTTCTCACAGGACACCATCAAGAGTCTTAATTGTTACTGTGCTGTACCACCTAGTTTGTATGGCCTTGCTAAGGTTCACAAACAGAACATTCCTCTGACGCCTATTGTGTCTAACATTGGTGCTCCGGCATATTGTGTAGCTAAACATCTTGCTAGTTTGTTGAGTCCAATGTTGGGCAGGTGTGAACACCACATTAAGAACTCGGTGGATTTCTTACGTCGGTTGCAGGGATTGCGTTTGAATGACTGATATTTTAATGAGTTTGGATGTTGTGCCTCTCTTCACTTGCGTTCCTCGGTCAGATTCGTTGCAGCTAATTGAGGTTAAGTTTGGTGTCGAGTTAACAAATCTTTTTCGACATGTGCTGACTTCCACTTACTTTTTATTCAATGGTCAGTACTATGAACAAACTGATGGAGTTGCAATGGGAAGCCCGTTGTCATCTATTGTGGCCAATTTGTTTATGGAGGATTGCGAGGAACGTGCTTTAGCGTCAGCGACTCTGAAACCTGTGTGTTATCTCAGATATGTAGACGACACTTTTGTCGTTTGGCCTCATGGTAGTGAGAATTTAAATGGTTTTTTGGAACACCTAAATTCAATCCACCCAAATATTCAGTTCACAATGGAGGTGGAAAAGAATGGCTGTCTTCCTTTCCTTGATGTGTTGGTCAGAAGGAAGGTTGATGGTACATTGGGACATTCTGTTTATAGGAAGCCTACTCACACTGATTTGTATCTGCGAGCTGATAGTTGTTACCGTCCAGCTCAGCGTGAAGGAGTACTTCGTACCTTGGTTCACAGGGCACGTGTCATTTCAGATCCTGAAAGTTTGTCAGCTGAGTAATCCCATCTCGAGGACACCTTTCGGGAGAATGTTTATAGTGAGAGACAGATAAAATGTGCATTGCGCTCTCAACCTTCTGTGCAACGAGTGAGTGACGATAGTAATAAAGTGGTACCTAAATCTATGGCCTTTTTGTCTTAGACAGGAAGTATTTCTGACAAGATTGGTCATATTTTGCGGAAATATGATGTGAAATGTGTTTTTCGACCACCTTCTAAGATAAAGGCCCTGTTGGGGTCCGTAAAGGAAGATCTTGATTTGCGTAAAGCAGGTGTCTATCGTATTCCTTGCAGTTGTGGCATGTCATATATTGGTCAGACAATCAGGACTGTGGAAGACAAGTGTATTGAACATAAACGTTACACACGCTTACAACAGCCAAACAAATCCGCTGTTCCAGAATACTGTCTTGGCACTTGTCATCCTATGGAATACAACAACACGGAGATCCTGGCATGCACTTCCACCTATTGGGATAGTGTTATTAAGGAAGCTGTTGAAATTAAACTAGCAAGCGACCTTATAAACAGAGATGGTGGTTTTTTTAAATTCTGTTTGGAATCCGGCACTGTCTCACGTCAAAAAACAGAGGGACAAAATTAATGCTGCCTCACCTGTTGATTAACAGTCGCTATCAATATTTTTGATGTTTGGTCATCTTTGGTTGTGTTGACTCTGCTGTGACTTGTACTGTGTGTGTTATCTTCCTTGTTTAACCTATGCAAACTGTGGTATTAAATACGCTTGCACATTGCTTCCTTAAGTGCAGTTGTGCCTTGAGAATGGCAGGGTGTCCCCCTGCCGAAATATTGGCGGTTGTCGACGACATCAGCGGGCAGCATACCCGTAAGTTGTTTGAACATTCATTACGCCGGGAAAAGTTAGTCTCACATCTTACCAATTGTATGGCTGAATTGAGGCTTTCATAGCTAACAGAAACCAGCATGTCATTCTCAATGGAGGAGAGGTCTTCAGACTGTAAAGTGATCTCAAATGTCCCCCAGCAACGTGTTATAGGACCATTTGTTTTTCACATTATATATAAATGACCTCATAGATAACATCGGAAGTACAATGAGTTTTTTTGCGGGTGATTCTGTAGTTTATTAAAAAGTCACAACCGTGGAAAAGGGTAGCAGAATGCAGTAGGATCTGCAGTGTATTGATGCACAGTGCAGGAAATTGCAATTGAGCCTCAACATCAACTAGTTTAAAGTTGTGAATTTCCATAGAAAGAAGGATCCTTTATTACATAACTTCATATAACAGGATAAACAAGGGAAGCAGTTACTTCCATAAAATATATGGGAGTTGACATAAGGGGCAATCTGAAATGGAATAGCCATATAAAATCACTCATAGATTAGTCAGATGCCACACTGAGAGTCATTGTAAAAATTCTCAAGAAGTGTAGTCAGTCAACACAGGAAGTAGGTTACAAATCTCTCATTTAGCTAGCACTTGAGTATTGCTCATAAGTGTGGGATCTGTACTGTACATTACCTCTCCCCGTTCCTCTCCTCCCTGTCCTAAACTCTCCCCACCCCACTCTTTTCTCCCCTCTCTAGGTGGTTACCTTTAAGATGGCTTGGCTATTCCTATGGTTCTGAAGATGGTTTTAGCGGTTTTTGGCACAGTATGCCCTCCCCCCTTGGGGTGTGACCTCCACACAAAATTACAGCTATGAATGTGTGCCATTTGGGGAAAAACTCCCGACCTAGCCCCTATAGCATGGATCCCTACCCTTCCTCACTGTAGTACCCTAACCTTGCTAGGTTCCCAGCATGTGTAGCCAGTCCGTGTGTGTGTGTGTGTGGGGGGGGGGGGGACTGTTATGTACCCTTACAGCTGAGCCCCCTGACAACACAGGGATCACACTGCTGGTACCAGAGCTGCAACCTCCTCCCCCCCCCCCCCCTTCCCCATGCAGGCCAAGGAGTCGATACCTTTGGGGCATCAGGACTCCTGGCAATGGCCATCGTGCCAGGTGGCCTTTGCTGTGGCTTGGTGGCACCCATGGGGAGAGCCCCTGATTGGAGTGGGTGGTACCAGGGCAGACATTTCACACCATGAAACGTGTTAGAAAATGGTTGTACAATGGCCATCTCTGAAGGCAGGAAATATACTTTCAATGCTGCTACTTGTGATAAGAGAACCTTCCCCTCCCTAGCTACCCTTGGGAGGAAGACCAGACATGCTGGCTTGGGGTGAAACTCTTTCCGCACTATGTGGTCTGCAGCAGGACAGACAGAGGAACGTTCACTGCAAGCAAGCCGCTGTTCTTTGTAGAACAGATTGAGGATAAGTTTGGCAAAGTAGATTCTATGACTAAGATGCGCTCTGGCTCTCTCCTAATAAAAATGCTGTCAGCTGCCCAATCTGCCGCTCTCTGCACCTGTCAATGTCGTGGCGACATTCCAGTCTCCATAAACCCTCACCAGTCCTTGAACATGATTCAGGGAGTAATTTCCCATCGGGATTTCCTCCTTCAGACTAACGAGGAACTCTGGTCCAATCTGGAACAGCAAGGTGTCCACTTTGTTCGTCATATTCAGAGGGGCTCCAAAGATAATCGAATGGACACAGGCACATTTATCTTGGCCTTCAAGGGAGATACACTCCCAGAGAAGGTGAAGGTCATGATATATAGATGTGATGTCAAGCCATACGTTCTGCCCCCCATGTGATGCTTAAAGTGTATGAGCTTTGGGCACATGTCCTCTCACTGTGCTGCAGGCCCTTTATGTGGTGAATGTGGATGCCCACTCCATGAGGGGAACCCTTGTGTTCCATCCCCTTTGTGCTCACCAGACTGTCCAGTGTAGAAGAAGGAGAAGAAAATACGGGAGTACAAGTCTCTTGAATGTTTAACATATCCTGAGGCCCGCCATAAATACGAATGTCTGCATCCGATGCAAATGACGTCTACATTTGCCTCTGTTACATCCTCATCCCAACCTGATCCCACTCTTTCCTCTCCAGCTCTCCTACAGATCCCTTGCCCCCTTCCTCTGTCTCCACCTCGTCCTCTGCACAGAATTGAGGGCCATTATCTGTCATGATCATGTGTGGAAGACCTTCAATAAAGAATATTTTAGTTAATGCCCAAATGGTGGCCTTGGCTAAAGTGTAACCGACCCAAACAATGTACAGAAAGTTAGAGACAGCATCAACTACCAAGAGCCAATAGGAACCCAGGAATGGCCCTGCAAAATAGACATGTATCTGGTCCCACAGTTGTGAAGGCGCCAGGAAATGAGGAAACATTGGGGATTGGCCTGCTGGATTTCCCAATCGATTCCCGGCCAAAAGATGTGACATTAAGACAGGGCCTTAGTGCAGGAAATTCCCCAGTGCCCTTCATGTAGTAAACTTTATACTCATGTCAGACAATCAACGGAATTATGACCTGCAGATTGCCGGCTTCCATAGCCAATAAGAGTTAATCTGGGTGCTACTGAGAGCTGGTGAAAGAGGAAAAAATAATTGCATAATGGGTCCAACACCTGGCCCGGCAGGCATTGCGGCCACCCTTGTCCCACATGTGACTTCACTATTCTGAGAACGGGGTCTTTGTCCGTGGCTGCCTCTAGGACTTCACTTGTGATGGGAAACCCTTGTAATGTTCTTTCCTCATCTCCATCTATGGGAAAACAAAGGATTTCTTCTTTATCAGATTGTGGATCAGCCCCAAGCGGAAGCCGCGATAACACGTCCACATTAACGTGTTGCGAAGTTGGGCAGTAGACTGTCATACTGAAAATGGGACAGGTGCAAGGCCCATCAATGGAGACGGTGGTTGACTTGTCTGGTAGGGCCAAAAGAGCGCCACTAATGGCCGATGGTCTGTCATTAAAGTGAAGCAGTTGCCATATAAGAACACGTAAAACTTCTGTAGTACAAAAATTATCGCAAATGCCTCTTTCTCTGCCTGGAAATATCATTCCGTTTGGTGCCATCTTAGTATTGTTGTTGTTATGGTCTTCAGTCCGGAGACTGGTTTGATGCAGCTCTCCACCCTACTCTATTCTGAGCAAGCCTTTTCATCTCCTCATAAGAACGGCAACCTACATCCACTTGAATCTGCTTACTATACGCGTATCTCGGTCTCCCTCTGCGATTTTTACCCCACACACTTCCCTCCAATGCTAAATTTACGATTCCTCGATGTCTAAGAATGTGGTCTGTAGCACCACATTTTAAAAGCCTCTATTCTCTTCCTGTCTGCATTGCTTATCGTCCATGTTTCACTCCCGTACAAGGCAACACTCCACACAAATGCCTTCAGAAAAGACTTCCTTACCCTTAAATTAATATTCGATGTTAGCAAATTTCTCTTTTTCAAAAATGCTTTTCTTCCCATTGCCATTCTGCATTTTATATCCTCTGTACTGCGACCATCGCATGTTATTTTACTACCCAAGTAACAAAACTCATCTACCACCTTCATTGTTTCGTTACCTAATCTAATTCCTTCAGCATCACCTGATTTTCTAAGACCGCATTCCATTATTTTTGTTTTGCTCTTGTTAATATTCATTTTATACTCTCTCTTCAACACACTGTCCATTCCATTCAACTGCTCTTCCAGGTCCTTTGCTGTCTATGACAGAATTACAATGTCATCAGCAAAACGCAATGTTTTTATTTCTTCCCCCTGAACTTTAATCCCTATTCCAGATTTTTCCTTGCTTTCCTTCACCGCCTGCTCGATGTACAAATTGAATAACATCAGAGAAAGGCTACAACCCTGTCTTACTCCCTTCCCAACTGATGCTTCCCTTTCATGCCCTTCGGGTCTAATAACTGCGGTCTGGCTTTTGTACAAGTTGTAAATAACTCTCTTTCCCTGTATTTTACCCCTGCTGACTTCAGAATTTGAAAGAGTGTATTCCAGTCAACATTGTCAAATGCTTTCTCCAAATCTACAAAAGCTAAAAATGTAGGTTTGCCTTTTCTTAATCTATCTTCTAAGATAAGACATAAAGTGAGTATTGCCTCCCGGGTTCCTACGTTCCTCCTGAATCCAAACTGATCTCCCCGAGGTCAGCTTCTACCAGCTTTTCCATTCTCCTGTAGATAATTCATGTTAAAATTTTGCAACCATGACTTATCAAACTGATGGTTCTGTAATTTTCACACCTGTCTGCGCCTGCTTTCTTTGGGATGGAGATTATTACATTTTTCTTAAAGTCTGAGGGCATTTCGCCTGTCTCATACATCCTACACACCAGTTCAAATAGTTTTGTCATGGCTGGCTCTCCCAGAGACTTTAGTAGCTCTGAGGGTATGTCATCTACTCCTGGGGCCTTGTTCTGACCTAGGTCTTTCAAGGCTCTGTCAAATTCATCTCCCAGTATGGTATCTCCTATTTCATCTTGATCTACTTCCTCTTCCCTTCCTACAACATCGTCTCTAAGTTCATTTCCTTTGTAGAGCTGCTCTATGCACTCTTTCCCCCTTTGAGCTTTCCCTTCTTTGCTGAGAATTGGTTTTCCATCTGAGTTCTTGATATTCATAGAGTTGCTTTTCTTGTCCCCAAATGTCTCTTTTATTTTCCTGTAGGCGGTATCTACTTTTCCCCTTCTTATACATTCTTCTACAGATTTGCATTTGGCTTCTAGCCACTCCTGCTTAGCCATTTTGCACTTTCTGTCAATCTCATTTCTTAGTCATCTGTACTTCATTTTGCCTGTTTCATTTACTGCATTTTTATATTTTCTCCTTTCATCAATTAAATTTAGTATTTCCTGTGATATCCAAGGATTTTTTGTAGGTCTTGCCTTTCTACCTATATTGTCCTCTGCTGCCTTCAGTACTTCATCTCTCAGTGCTACCCATTCCTCTTCTACTGTTTTATTTCCCCCTGTTTCTGTCAATTGATGCCTAAAATTCCCTCTGAATTTCTCCAGAACTTCACGTTCCTTCAATTTATCTAAGTCCCATCTCCTTATTTTCCTACCTTTCTGCAGTTTTTTCAGTTTCAGCCTACAGTTCATGACTAATAAGTTATGGTCAGAGTCTATATCTGCCCCTGGGTATGTTTTACAGTTTAAAACCTGGTTCCGGAATCTATGTCTTACCATTATAAAATCTATCTGGTACCTTCCGGTGTCTCCTGGTCTCTTCCACGTATACAACCTTCTCTTGTGATTCTTAAACCACGTGTTTGTTACGATTAAATCATGTTCTGTGCAAAATTCTACCAGGCGACTTCCTCTTTCATTCCTTCTGCCCAGTCCATATTCACCTACTATCTTTCCTTCTCTTCCTTTTCCTACTACCGAATTCCAGTCTCCCATCACAATTAAGTTTTCCTCTCCCCTAACTGTATGAATAATTTCCTTTAGCTCCTCATATATTTCTTCGATCTCCTCATCATCGGCAGAGCTAGTTGGCATATAAACCTGTACTACTGTTGTCGGTGTTGGCTTCGTATCTATCTTGACAATTATAATGCAATCACTGTGCTGCTCATAGTAGTTTACCCGCATTCCTATTTTCTTATTCATTACCACGCTCTATCTATCTTGACAATGATAATGCAATCACTGTGCTGCTCATAGTAGTTTACCCGCATTCCTATTTTCTTATTCATTACCACGCTCCGACCCGTAGAATGCCAGTTTTGTCTTTCCTGATGACAACATCCTCCTGAGTAGTCCCCACCCGGAGATCCGAATGGGGGACTATTTTACCTCCGGAATATTTTACCCGAGAGGATGCCATCATCATATGTTCATACAGTAGAGCTGCATGTCCTCGGGAAAGGTAACGGCTGTAGTTTCCCCTTGCTTTCAGCCGTTCGCAGTAACTGTGTGGCAAAGCCACATTAGCTGATGTTACAAGACCAGCTCAGTCAATCATCAAGACTGTTGCCCCTGTAACTACTGAAAAGGCTGCTGCCCCTCTTCAGGAACCACACGTTTGTCTGGCCTCTCCAGAGATACCCCTCCGCTGTGGTTGCACCTACGGTACGGCTATCTGCATCGTTGAGGCACGCAAGCCACCCCACCTTGGCAATGTCTGTGGTTCGTGGGGGTGGGCCATCTTAGTATCACTGTGATAAGATCACTCGCAGCATGTACTGTGAGGCGTCCACCACAACTGCTTAGGGCACATCTGAAGAATACTTGGCCAGAGTTGTTTGAGACAATAATAATTGTTTTAAGGTGCTCAGAAGCAGCCTGACTGGCAGAAGACCATTCAAACATGACACCTTTGTGTAACAAGTCATGAAGCAGTTTAGCAATGGAGGCTGCATGGGAAGAAACCGATGATAATATGCCAATTTTCCGAGAAAGGCTTGTAGTTCTGTGGGGCAGTTGTGGAGGCTACCGCTTCCATGTATTCCTTTACGGGTGTAAAGCTTTGCAGAGCCATTTCTACCCCAAAGTATACTATACTTGGCTGGAAAAACTGAGATTTTGCCAAGTTTCATTTGAGACCGGTATTGGACAAGGTGTGAAAAGCCTGTCAAAGATTGGTGATATGAGCTGCGGGGGATGTTTCCCATGACCACAATATTGTCTAAGTAATTTACACAAGCCTCTACTGGTTGCAAAAGCTGCTGTAAGTATCTCTGAAATATTGCGGCCGCGTTGGAAACCCCGAGTGGCAGCTGCAGATGTTTAGAGTCCAAAAGGGGTGTTCAACACCAAGCAATGTTGATCTTCTTGACTCAGAGGTAATTGAAAGTACGCTTCAGCTAGGTCTAACTTGGAGAAGCAGGTCCCTCCTGCCAGCTTAGAAATCAGATCTTCTGGGCAAGGCATGGGGTACATATCCAACTGCCAATGTGCATTAACTGTTTGTTTGAAGTCCCACATAGCCGTATCTGTCCACTAGGCTTCCGCATGACCACCGAGGGGGAGGGCCACTCGCTAGGTCTGATTGGGAACAGAACCCCTTCACTGATTAATTTCTTGATTCACTGTTTGACCGTGGAACGCATACTGACTGTAAGAGGCTGAGCTCTTTCAAATATTTGTATGGTCCCCGGTTTGAAAGGGATGTTTGCCTCAAAGCTGTGTGCCCGACCTAGTCCGGGAGAAATAAGGGAGCAAATTTGTTGCACAGAGTGGAGACTGCATCAAATGGAACCATCTCAAACACAAAGTGAATAGAGTCTTCCACTGTAAACCCAAAGCTTGTGAAGGCATCTAATCTGAACAAATTAGCCATGTGCTTTGACTCGATGATGATGAAAGATCAGATGTATCCTTGAACACTGGCTGTATAGAGTTTTTTTGCATGACAGACTGTCAAGATATGACCCTGTTTTTGGCAGATTCGACAAACTACCCTCCACTTAAGGCATTGATTGCAGTCATGTTTAATACAACCAGGTCAAGACGGCCAGTTGCCGGGTGATAAGGGAAGGAACTTCGATCTGTAACAGTTGTCTGCAGACTTCAGCATCCAGTGCAAACCAAATCACTGCATGCCTAACCATTGATTCTGCATATGAATTGTTGTGAGTTTTGGAAATAAAGTGGTAGTGCCTGGCCAGACCTTGAAGTTCCGTAACCCATTCCTTGTATGATTGTGATGGTTGTTTTTGACTCCTATGAAAGGCGACCCTAGACACTACTACATGTGACTGTTTGACATAATAGCCCCAAAAAAAGGGCACATATTTGAGAGAATGACAGAGCGACGGGATCCCGAAGGGGGGAAAGTTCGAGGAGCCTATGATGCATATAATGGAACAACCATGACAGAAACAAGGCTTTTTGCTTACTGGTCCTGCACCACAAAAGCCACGAAGTGATGATGTAGATAACAGAAGGTTGCTGCTAAGGAGCTTGGCAAGGTGCAGAGATTAGCCTGCTTAGCCAGAACAGGTGGATTTAGCAGCACACCAACTGCTGGAATGGAAACCATGCTGGATATGCCCCCATTACACCTTTGGGTCAAGATGGAGGCAGCGGCTGGTGCATACAGACTCAAATCTGGCAACAACTGGAACTCATTGGGATATCCAGAATCACACACTAAAATAGTGAGTGAGGTAAATATAGGAAAGGTCGGGGAAATGCCAGCCGACTATATTATAACTCCATACTGCTTCAACAAGCCTTTCAATATAACAATTGGAAGTAGGGAGCAGTGGGAGAAAATAGTTCAACACCGTACGGGGGATATTGTCTGGTTCACTTACGGGTCAAAATCAGACCAAGGCATTGGGGCCGGGGTATACGGGGTGCAGCCAAGACTGGAGGGCGTCATCTCTCTAGGGAAACTGGCCTCAGTATACCAGGCCGAAATCACTGCCATCAGGGTGAGTGTGGAGGAGACTTTCATAGGTGCTACAAAGACTGTAGCATATATTTCTATTCAGACAGCCAGGCAGCCCTGAGATCACTGGCAGCTCCTGCAACAAGGTCTAAAATTGTTGCAGAATGTCACAGGGTTCTGGTGGAGCTAGGGGAAAGCAATAGAGTAAACCTATTGTGGGTTCCTGGCCACTCGGGGATCAGTGGCAATGAACATACCGACAGATTAACCAGGATGGGGGCAGAGACTCCATTTATTGGACCGGAACCTGTCCTGACAATCACCAAGGCAATGATCAAATTGGAGCTACGTAACTGGCTCACAAGACAGCACGTAGAATTTTGGACCAAAGTCTACCAACAAAAACATGGCAAGGTAATGATGCCAAAGCCATGTTTTAAAAGAAGCTCTGCAATCCTGGGCCTGAACAGGAGAGAGATTAGACTCATGGTTGGATTGCTGACATGCCATGGGAATTTCAAAAAACACCTACATACAATGGGAATAACAGAAGAGGACCCTAAATGTAGGATCTGTGATGACAGTGATGAACTGCATCACATCTAATCTTCGAATGCATTTGGGACAACCAGACCCAAAGAAATTGTGTCTAATAAAGAACTGGTAAAGTGACTCCTTGCACTTTTCAAGGGCATTGGTTGGCTTTACTAGATATACAGGGAGCAATACCGCACAATAAACTTAGTTTCGGTGCGGCAGTGACGGGTTGGAGCAAGACTGTTTTGGCTTCCCTGAAAAAATCAAATCAAATCGATGACGCAGATGTTGCTTGTAAGATTCCCATTCATCAATAGTCGTCTTAAACAGGGGAAAAGGTGGAACTGCCACCGCCACCGGCGCACTGGCAGTTGCCCCCGAAGCCGAATGTGATACCATGGACGTCAGGGAGGACATGGCCGCTACTAACTGTTGTTGTTCCGTGAGCAACGACAGAAGACCTTGGAGTTGGGCACAGATAGCTCGAAGCAGCTCATCCATTGTGAAGCTACAGCACATGCTGATGTGAAAACCTCGTTGCTACTTTTATGACTTCAAATTCTTTTAATGACTACACAATACAGGTTTGTGTCCGTACAGCAACTGAGCGAGCGGCTCAGTGTAGGACATGCTTTTTCCCGTCAGGTGGCGTCCTGGTCACATCATCCTGCTTCTTTGTATGTCCTCTCGTGGCGGTTGGCCCATCGTGTTTCCTATGCGGACTCTGGTGGCACGCTGAAAATTGTGAATTATGTCTATTAACGAGTATCCCAGTTCTCTTTTTTTTTTTCTTTTTTCCCATGTATATCGTCACAGCATAGTTTGGTAATTTGGCAATAGTCAGCACTAGTCACAAGCATGGCGAGTTCAGGTGCAAAGCAAGTTTTCTGTGTGTTGGAGTTTGACAAAAACAAGTGTTCTGTAGCATTGTTAGTGGCTTCTTACCATACTTGGTTTTAAACATTCTATTTAACAGCTGTAGCACACTTGTTTTTGTCAAACTCCTACCCACAGGAAGCTCCCTCCACACCTGAACTCAACATGTTTGTGACTAGTGATAACTATTGGCAGATTAAGAAAGTATGGTGCTGTGATATACATGGAAAAAATCTTTCAGGGTCTCTCTTCAAAATGACATATGTTGATATCTGTGAAATCTGTACAATGTTTGGTTTTGTGCAATAAATAATTGAAAGTGTTCTCGGACTTTATGTACACCCTGTATATCCTTTTTATCACATATAAAATCAGAAATTGGTAAGTGTAAATACACACATGTATTAGTCATGGCACATCGTCCACTAGATCATCAAGGCATTGATGGTTCGGATTGTCTCACTCCTGTATAGCTATTTGGCACAGATTGTTCACATTGGTTGGTGGACCACCTTGTCCAAAAACACAACTTTTCAATGTAGTCCATTCATGTTTGATAGGGGTCATGTCTGGAGAACATGCTGGCCAATCTAATCTTGTGATGCTATTATCATGAATATTCCATTTTTATGTACTGGTTTTTACACAGTTTACTAGTGTACCAACCCTTCAAATAATAAATCCTATAAAGCAATATAAAGTAGGGTTACTAATAAACTCAGAAATACACACATTAGTACCCTTCAGATCTCAGAATCTGTCGGGGTAATATTCTAAAACTGGTCAGGAAATTGGAGAAAAGAAAGCGAATTTCACTTTGGGGAAAATTATGGCAACTGTGAACTTGGTCCTTGTTCACACAGCTTATATAGCCCCACACTGGGTTTGTGAACATGAGAGTAAATTGTCTCAACTATCTGAGCCACCATAGTCATCAGATATTAATCTTTTTGAATCTTTATGGTCTACTTTTGGGAGAAGATTGCATATCACTATTCACCTCTATCAGAATTATGTTGATTTGCCACTTTTGTGGGGAGAGTGGTATAAGATTTCCTTTACTTAGTTTACTAGAAATTGTTTCGATGCCAGCATTTTCTCTCCTTAATTTTAGGCCGCTAATATGTTGTGTTTACTTTTGATCATCTCCTGTTTAAGAATAGCTTTTTATCAGGTGTCAAGAAGACATGCAGAAGCATTATTGTACTCACCAAGAAAGTAATAAAACAGTTAATTACTCCAAAAAATAACAGAATTTTTAGTAACTATGAGAATGGAACTTTTAATTATATCTGACTGCATACTCAGTTGTGTTCTTGGTCAAAAGAAATACCACATTTAGGGCCGGTTCGTCCATATCTCGTTAAACGAGAAGATGCCTTTAACGTCTCGTTAAATGTGCTGGTTAAGTGCACTGCGTTTGTCATTGCCACATACACATCTCGTTTGCTAACCTGGAGAAAACGAGAAGGTACGATATATTTCGACTATGTTGGCAATAGAAACAAATGAAAGTGCAGTCTGAATAAACAGCTGTTCCCCATATTTGACTATCAGGGAAGAGGTTAGCAGACAGTTGTTATTTTGCACTATGGCAAACAAACGTGAAAGCAGCTCAAAAATAGAAATTAGTGCGAGAGTCTTGTGTCCTTATTAGAGAAATATGACACATTGGATTGGGGAAAAAAAAAACACCCCTGCGCTACGACTTGGAACGAAAAGGAAGCGATATTGCGGCAAATGATTTCATTGCTGCCCATGGAACATGTAGGACAGCAAAAGTGCTTAGAGCCTAGTACGATAATATACTGCCAAGTGCGTAGTACATTAGTGCAGGTTAAATTGTACGATGCTTCTCGACGGGCTGCAGTGGTTATGTTGGCACTAATGGTATTGATGGCAACTCATATGACCAATAAATGTTTTTTCGCAACTGCAATTAAAACGAAAATTATTTTTTTCTGAACGGACAAGGGTACATACAAGAACCTGTCGACCATAGAGCAGGTACAGTATTAAATTTGCTGCGAATGAAACGAGCATTAATAACATTTACTCTGTAGCTCGTGAAAAATATTAACACAATTCTACACTTCATTGTTCATCTGTTGCCAACATAAGCACTGGAGCCTGGCGAGAAGCGTCGTAAAATTTTACCTTAGTGCAAGCAATAAATTGCACATAGGCGAAAGTGCACTGTTCCTGTAGATCGGAGGAAGAAATCACATTTTAGGCCTTACACAAGCATAAGTAAATACTGAATTAATAAGTTTGCACACATAGATAATGTATTCTGTTTTTTTATTACAACAAGTAACTTACAAAATTCAAAACTATATGTTGGTCTCTTCAGATGGTCGTGTAGTTTTTCATGTAGCATTTCCAAAATGGCTTTTCGAAGACGAAATTGCGTAACAAATTCTGCATCATCCCAGCATTCAAAATGATTTGGACGAACATAAATACGTCTAGGACGCCTTATAGGGGCAATGTCCTCTAGATCATCCAAAATATTGACATCGTAGTAATTGTCAACGAAATCTTATTCCAGCCATTTTCCTCGTACCGATTCTCACTTAACTAGTCGTTACCCGTAAGTTTGTATTTTGATATCGCAACAATATTTTTAAGGTTATGTTGCGTATCTGCAATGTATCACTCATCTTACCGCTACTGACATGAATAGGGGGAGAAATATGACGATACAATTTACCAATAAAGCTGCTTTCCACACTAGTTTTTCATACCTGTAGAGCTTCTGTTATTTTGTGTGATAAATTGGTCTTTTTCACATGAATATATTGATGTATTTTAGCGCTTTGGAGTCCTGCCATTTTGATACAGATTCTCACTTAAATGGTCGTTAGCCGTGTAACGAGCAGAATTTTACTCGTTAACTTAACGGCCAGTTTGAGGTCCTTTAACCTCAGATTAACTCATAACGAAACATTGACAAACGCAATTCTCCACTAATGGTAAGTTAAAATCTTAACTGGAACTTAACGAGACATTGACAAACCAGCCCTTAGTCACAGAATGCAGCCAATAGCTGACTTAATGTAATTGTTTATCCATTAAAGATGAACATAATTTTTATGAGACTTCTTGTAAAGAGTACATCACCTATGCACTTGAACATACATGTATTTATGTTGAGAAGGGTTTTTATCTTGGTTATCAATTTCCAACAGAGACATGGAAGCTGCAGAAACACGATATGCTGAGCCTGTAGAACGTAACTGTGAAGTGGGCATCATATTAGACTGTCCAGTTAATGAAGAATGTTTGCCGGTTGCAAAACATTCTCGTAATGGCATGTGTCACTGCATTGAAGGCTTCACACGAAATGAATCTGGCCTTTGTGAACAGTATGGTAAGTTCAACAGGTAGTAATTGCTATCATCTATTATGTGCAGGTTTCAGAGTTGTGGCATTGAATATACTTTATGCATGCAAAAATGCTTGCTGCACAGGGTTTGTCCTTAAAGTTATGAAAATCCATCTATTAAAAATAACTTATTGACGCAGTCCGAATGTAATGTTGAAATTTTGT
Organism: Locusta migratoria; assembly: GCA_026315105.1. Classification (NCBI taxonomy): domain Eukaryota; kingdom Metazoa; phylum Arthropoda; class Insecta; order Orthoptera; family Acrididae; genus Locusta; species Locusta migratoria. The sequence goes on from CM048745.1 coordinate 165,430,480, forward strand.
GTGTGTGTTTGGAGGGAGGGTGTAAGTTAAGCATAGCACTGGATCACAGTCGTGTTCAAAATGTGATACAGATAGGATCACACATGATGCAAATGCTGTTGTTGAGTTTTTATCACAACAATGCTTCAGGCAATACTGTCTTCATTGTGACAGCTCACCTAGCTAAGGTGTTACAAACTTACCACAAACAATGTACAGTGATGAGTCCACCAGCATATTTTTACTGTCTATGAAGGTCAAGAAAAGCCTGAAAGGTCATTGTTTCAACAATGTTCTCATCATCAAACAGGCTGTCACAGAGTCTCTAAAAGATTCAGTAGTTAACTTCCACAAATCCTTTGCAACTTGAGAATCATTTTGTCAGCAGTATAGCGACACTGAAAGAAACAATTGAATTTTTTTACAAATTTATCAACTGAATCAATTAATACTTTTACCAGACCCATCTTATTACTTTATGGACAAACACTATATTACTGACACTACCATTCACACTTGGAAATGAATGAGGGTAGTTTTTAACACTGTTGACTGTGAGAGAAATAAGAAAGAAACTCACCTTCTGCTGGGTCATAGAAAATGGTTCTCATTGAAAGTTAGCAACAGGGTATGGCCTCAAATTGATACCTGGTGCAAAGATCCATACAAGAGAAGAGGTGTCACTGATATTCTCATTGCTGTGCAAACCATTCCCATTGGCAACTATTGAGAATTACTGATAGTTTAGTGATGCACTAGGTGTATGTACAACCAGTATTCTTTTTGTTTGTGCAGTGAAAGGAACAATATAATTAATAAAATAATGGAAAGTCCAGGTTGGAATAAATAATATAATTAATAAACTACATTCAAGACTTCCTTATCGGTAGTAATTTCTGTACAGTTAACAACATTTAATGCTATTATCCATGTTGTTGACATTCAGACACTGTGCAAATTAAAAGCAAAAATAAATTAATAAAAACAATTTAAAATTAAAATAAAAAAATAAACTTAGACAAAAATTATGAAAAAGAGCATACAAGATGCATATGAAAACCACAAAAAACAATGCCTCTGGCAGCAGTGCGTGGAACTGTTCTGACATCATGATCCATTTTCTACTATCAATACATTGCACTCATGCACTGCACTGCACACTGTTGACACTGTACTTGGGTTTCTGCATGGTGGCTCATGTATAGGGTGCTACAGATCTAATTTGAGAAAGAAATTTTTGATGATATATGCCTCGACTACGTAACTGCATGGAAGTGAATTGTGGACTGTGTGGTACCAGAAAAGGGATCTTGAAGTATGGTACCACAGGAAAATACAAAAAATAACATAATAGTATGTTGTAATATGTTGATTCTCACCAGAATTGATGTGGTAGTAAATCATTTTATTTATATTTATCAATGGTCACAGCTCTTATGATGCTGTCACTTATTGACAAAATCGCTAATTACAGTTGAGCACATCACCACTATTACTCTTCACATGGTTCAGTTCAACTAGCCACCTACCAAAGGACATATCAATAATCATACTTTTACTTATATTTGTATACCACTATAGACAATATAAAACAATCAAGTACTGACACCAATATGCTCAGATCCTTTGCCTGCCTTGATTACCCTATGAAACTGAGTGTTAAAAACCGGTAAAACTGTAAAAATATAATGCCATTTAATTACGTATACAATACTTAAATGTAATGCAATGTGTAAAGTATCATTTCTGATGCGCAGCAGAAGTAACAACTGCTCATTTTAACAGTTCTAAACACAGATGATGACCCCACAAAATTTTCCTTTTATTGTCAAAACAATTATATTATGTATTTTAGGTAGCCTAAATAATGTGCATAATTTTGGTCTTTCATAAATCAAATGTTAATAAATGATAAAAAGCAAGTTTATTGAATGTGAAACCAAGTCAACAAATGCCAAAACCAATGAATATGTCTCTGAGTATAATGTTTGGTAACCTAAGAACTATCATTTCTTGTTGACACTTGTCATTTGCTTCCTGATATGGCCCAATAAGGCGAAACAAAATTATGGAGCAAAAACAGTTTGTTATCAACTCTAGACAAGACAAAATATTTGAGTAGTTTGTTTTATAGATTACCATGTGACAGGATATTACCTAAGGTAGCGTTGTCCATATGATTTTACCCAGCAAAATATCCAAGAGCGGTTGAGAATACTTAAAACCACACATATGATAATGATAGTTGTTATTGAATTTGGTTTTTCATAAGTGTTGCACAGAAGAGAAGTCTGCTGAAACAAACATACCGGTATAATTAAGGTGATGGGATGTGATATACAGTACTACTAGTAAATTGTTGGATGAAAAGTATGGAGATACTATTCCCATGTAAAAGTGTTACTAAGGTTATAATCTATCACATTGGTACATGATAATAATGATGGGTAATCTGTCTTCTTCTTTCTGCATGCTGCATGCTTAACATAACTTTCTACAGTAAAGGTACCTCGTACCACCTTCACAGTATCTAACGGTAATTCTGTTTTGACTAATAAGGTTAGATCTGTTTTAGTTTTTATATTCCTACAACTTAATTTTCGTTTTTTCTTTAATAAATCTAGTTGTTTCATTTTAACTTTAAATGTTACTTATGTGAGAAATAAGATATACAATTAGCTAATACTACTAATGAATGAATGCAACAACGTCTGTTGAACAAGAACAAGATGATTCTCTTCTTTAATAGAACAATATACATAATGATTTCAACTAATTTATTGGATGTTGATGGTATAGTTTTATCTTTACTTCTTTGTACTTTTTACTAATCTCCAGTAAGATATAATTTGTGTACATATTGTGTTTGTGTGTTGTTTAATGTTGCGGGTGTCATTTCAGTGCAAAGGAAAAATACTATACGAAAATAAAACTTACATTGTATTTCCTCATAGAAAATGTCTGCATTGTTAGTAAATGTTTATCAGCCACAAAAAGAGCATAATGAAATGGGTAATTGCATTTACCATATGTATCAATGAAAATTTTTAGTATTTAACAATAGAAAGTCCAGATTGTAATGTCAATTTGTAGCATTCCTATTTTATGGGTTAGTAGTTGGCTTTGTTTCCAAAATACATTGATTTCATATTTAATTTTCTTATTTGCAATAAATCCTATACCTGAATCCCCTCTGCTTTATTTTTCTATAGTAAATAGTTTTTTTTAACTTTAATTATCTTTAGTGAACTTTTCTGCTACATTTCTAAATACTGTGTCCTATGTGTTGTTAAGTCATCTTCCAACTTCAATTAAATTCCATTAGATTCTGAAATTCTGAAAGTCAGTATCCTCAGTTAGTATCTGAGCTCCATATTATTGATATGAACCACAATTGCTGTTGGTAAAGATGTTGCCAGATGCCTCAAAACAACCAATGTCCGTGTATCATGCACATTTCAGTGAAGCTTCTGAGAACCCAGTCTAGCCTCACAAGGACTGAAGAATTTGGCAAGGTACATAACTAGTGCCCAACCTTGACAGTACCACAGCACTCTTAGCTTAGACCCAAGTAATTGTAAATCAGAAAACCGTGGATTAACCCAGTCTGTTTAAGATGGTGGTCATAGATCAGAAAGACCTGTCAGTCTCCCCTTATAGATGACACATTGAGTCACAAACAAACACAACAAGAAAACCTTCCACCACGCCCCACACTGCAACTGTGTTATGGGAGCAGTAATCAGCTAGAGGGGGGAAGGAGATGACATAGAATGGGGAAGAGAAGGAGAGGAATATAATGGGTTATGGATGAGGAAAGAGGCAGTACTGTCCAGCTGCAGCTGAACATGCAGGGACTATATGGTAACATAATAAGGCAGTTAGGTGCAGTATTAGTTGAGAGGGCATTTGTGTGTGTTTGGTGTGTGAGGTGGGGGGGGGGGGGGAGTTTGGGTGGCAGGCTGATGGGAAGGAAAAAGAGAGAGTTAATGAAGGGAAAGAGACTCATGGTGCATGTTGGGAGGACAGAGAATAGTCAGGGGGATTACAAGAACAAAGGATAAATTGTATGGCATACTCTCATCTGTGTAATCCAGGAAATGTGGTATTCACAGGAAGGATTCAGATGGCACAGATTGTGGAGCACTCATTGAAGTAAAGCATATTGTGTTGCACACCACATCCAACAATTAAGTGATCCAGCTGTCTCTTGGCCAGTTAAATGAAGGTCATTCATGTGGCCAGACAGCCTGTTAATTGTCATTTCTAATTAAAAAACAGCACAGTGGTAGCAGCTCAGTTTCTGGATCTCATGATTGCTTTGACGTGTAGCCTCACATTGGATGCGATAAGAGTTTTGTGATTTGTGGGTTCAAATAAACCCCTTAATTTCTATAAACTATGTCAATGTGTTGAATTTTATTCCAAGTGTCTGGTAGCAGTTTTTATTCCATATTCTTCTTTGCCTTTGGTTGCAATCTATTCACCAATTCAGACCAAAGACACCTTTTTAGAGTGCATCCAAAATATTGACCACATGAGACAAGATTTATACGACATGAGATACCAATAACTGTATTACTTAACAACAAAACACATGGTCACAATACAATATACTACACTGAAGATTGCCAGATTACCAAATAACCAGTCACAGTATAAAAACTGGCCACACTATTTTGCAATCAAAGAGGCCATTGAAACTAAGAGTCCAGGAGGGTCTATTTAATAAAGATGGAGGCCTACTGCTTGGTCACATGTGGAAACGTGCACTAATCCTGGAAAGAAGAAAGCACTACTGGAAAGTGAGGTCTGCATCCAACAGTGGTAGTGAAGACAGTCATCATCATCATCAATATTAGAGACTGATTATGCCTTTCAGCATTCAGTCTGGAGCATAGTACCTCTAATAAAATTCCTCCATGATCCCCTATTCAGTGCTAACATTGACGCCTCGTCTGATGTTATGCCTTTTACTTCAAAATCATTCTGCACCGAATCTAGGTACTTTCTTCTTGGTCTACCTCGACTCCTCTTACCCTCTGTTGCTGAGCTAATGAGTCTCTTAGGTAATCTTGCTTCTCCCATGCGTGTAACATGACCCCACCATCTCAGTCTGTTCGCTCTAACTGCTTCATCTATGGTGTTCATTCCAAGTTTTTCTTTGATTTCGTCATTATGGACACCCTCCTGCCATTGTTCCCATCTATTAGAACCTGCAATCATTCTTGCTGCTTTCATATCTGTAACCTCTATCTTATGAATAAGGTAACCTGTATCCACCCAACTTTCACTCCCATACAACAAAGTTGGTCGAAAGATAGAGCGGTGCACCGCTAACTTAGTCTTGGTACTTACTTCCTTCTTGCAGAAGAGAGTAGATCTTAGCTGAGCACTCACTGCATTAGCTTTGCTGCACCTCGATTCCAGTTATTTCTCTATGTTGCCATCCTGTGAGAAAATACATCCCAGGTACTTGAAACTGTCTACCTGTTCTAACTTCGTTCCTCCTATTTGGCACTCAATCTGTTTGAATCTCTTTCCCACAGACATTACTTTCGTTTTGGAGCTGCTGATCTTCATATCATAATCCTTGCACCTCTGATTGAGCTAGTGGAGAACAGAATTCACGACAAAGCACCATAAAACCCACCACAACCACCATCTACCATGGCAGCTGTACAGATAGCAACATGAACTGAATAATGGTGTAGGGGTTATCTTGGAGTCCATATGACCCAGCTGAACACCCAAATATTTTACCAATTAAACATAATCCAGAAAAAAATCAGATTGCATACCAAATGTCTATGTTTTATTGGGAAAATGTGTCAAGTATCAGTTTAGACATTGTTTTATTCCAAACTTTGCAGTGTAATTACCAAAGTTATGCTCTTATTGTGGCAGTTTCGTGGCCTTGTGTGTTCTATCATATTGAAAGTCCAGTTTACATTTCTTATAGGAAAACCCAAGATTAACAATACAGCTGTTGTAAATGATCTGGAACAGGTGGCTACTTCTGTCTCTGTTCACCCTACAAAGGTGTGTGGCATATTTCTTCAGTAGTTTTTCAGTTCTAAAATCAATTAAACCAATATGTACAGTAATCAAATTATGTAGAAGGTAAGCTATTTATTACTAAAATACAGATATAAAAGTGTGCTGTAATTGCCCTACAGTGTGAAAAGATAAGTTACACCAACCATGTATAAAGGAAAACAGTGAGCCTAAACTTAAAGCAAAGGAAATACCAATCCTATCTTTTTGGTAAAATAATCATTTTTTTCTGTCATTATTTGAACTCCAGAATACTCACATTGTATGCACTCTTTTGTTTAAATGCACATTTGATAATAATTCACAAAAAAAGAAAACACTCTGTTGAAGTTAAGAATGTATACCCTACCTTAGGGCAGACAATCACGATCATGATGAGATGGTAATTACCAGCAGATTATTGATAAACACATTTGTACCATTAAAGTTAGAAAAGTCAGTACGTCTATGTTGGCATATTCTTTTATTTAGTTGCTGCCACTAGAAAGTAAATCCAAATTCCATTATGAATGTTATGTAGGAATAGTTAGCCTTTGTCAAACACCACCCACTGACACCTACTCACCTATAATACTACTGTATTATAAGATCCTTCCCCTGTGACACCCCCCCCCCTCCACACCCTCCAAAGGGGACTTGCAACTCTTTTTGTGGGTATGTGTGTGGTATGCACAGATCCTCCAGCCATTACAGCCTTTTTTCCTACTTTCCAAGGCTGCAAAACCTCTCCTCCTTCCCGTCCTCCCTGCTCCCCACTTGTGCCCCTCTATGTGTTTCCCTCTATCATGACCCAGCTATTCCCATGGTTGTGATGGTCATCATAATTCTGCTCTTCTTGCTGTTTTCCCCCTGTTATGCTGCCCAGTTTGGTCCCCCTCGGGGTTTGATCTCAACTACAAAAAATGTTTTTAGAATGTGAGTGATTAGGGAAAGAACTCTCTACCTAGCTGCTATTGTGCAGAGACCCCTATCCCTTTCTTTCCCCCTTCCTCCTTGCTGTAACTCCCTATCCCAGGTAGGTCCCCAGCGCATGTTAGCCAGTCCATGTGGGGGGTGGGGTCTGTTATGTACCCTCCTGGCTGAGCCCCTGACAACACAGGGATCACACTACTGGTACTAGAGCTGTAAATGTCCCATGTAAGTCTAGGAGTGGTTACCTATTCTTTTGGAGGGTTTCCGGCCATTCTCTTTAGAAAGGAATGGTTCTTTTTCAGATCCCGTTCTTCTTCTTCTTCTTTTTTTTTTTTTCCTTCCATGACCTTCCCCTCCCTGGCTCCACCCTGGGAAGAGGGTGAGGCCCCTAGACGGTGTGCAAAGCCATTTCCCAGATATTAGTCTACTCCCGGATGGATGGGGGGACTTCCCTGCTACCAAACCTCTGTTCTTTGTGGAACGCTTCGGTTAAGTTGAGGCACTAAGTAAGATGTGATGGTCTCTCTGTCCTCATTCAAACATGTTCTGCCAGTCAGTCAGCTGCACTTTCGAGCCTGCCAACAATTAGGAGACATCCTAGTGTGCATCACACTTCACCAGTCCTTCAATACGACACAGGGAGTTATCTTCCACAGGAACCTTTTGCCACAATCCGATGAGGAACTCGGGCCAAACCTGGAACGGTGTAGCATTAGATGTGTTCGCCGCATTCAGAGAGGCTCCAAGGGTAAGTGTGTTGACACTGGTGCTTTCATCCTGGCCTTTGAAGGGGATACTCTGCTGAGAAAGTTAAGGTAATGATAAACAGATGTGACATGAAGTCATACATCCCATCACCTATGCACTTTTTCCATTGTCTTCATTTTCTCAACATACAATTGTATTCAGTACAGGTGCAACACCAATCCTGTTTGTAGTGATTGTGGCCACACTCTCCATACAGGGAGCCCTTGTACCCCTCCACCTTGTTGTGTGAATTGCCATGGCCCACATGCTGTTCATTCGCTGGACTGCCCAATATACAAAAAAAAGGAAAGAAAATTCTTGTGTTGAAGACTATCGACTGTTTGTAGTCTTAAATTTTGGTTGTGCTTTCATCTTAAATAGCTTTATTCTGACATAGTCGTTAGCCTGTTGAATAGTGGGAACCCTTTATCACAGCTCAGCACCATTAGTGAAGTTTTAGTATAGTAGTGATATGATTATTTAGTTATTTTTGTTTTTGTTTTCACAGTTTAGGTATTTCAGTAGCAGTGATAGTATGAATAGCGTGTGTGCAAAGACACAGCAGGAGTGGGGTGCTGTTTGCAAACTGTTGAATGTGCTTTCGGTCGTGGTCTTGGTCAGCTGTCACCAGGCTGCTGTCTCGGGGTGTCGTCTCGGCGTGTTGCGGTGGCAGAGAGTCTGGTGTGTTGCATGGGGCACCCTAGATGTCATGTGAGTCGCCACAGTCTTTGCTGCTGTGGCTTCTTCATGAGTACTGGGCACAGTTGAAATGCCCTCACTGCAGATGAGTGACTGACTGCTCATTCGTGCACTCGAGGTGGAGGACAAATGTGGAGCCTAGCCACGTGGCATCACATGTTCATCCTGCGAGTGGATGAGTGGCTGGTCCTTAGCAGGGTCCAAGCAGGCACATTGGGGAAGGTGTCTTTTAGTGATTCGGAGCTCCAATGGTAGGGATGTTATGGAGCCCCTTAGGCAGATAGCATCCAGGGTAAGAATGTATACCCTACCTTAGGGCAGACAATCACGATCATGATGAGATGGTAATTACCAGCAGATTATTGATAAACACATTTCTACCATTAAAGTTAGAAAAGTCAGTACGGCTATGTTAGCATTCTGATTTCTGATTTCCACTTGGTACGTCTGCCAAGGGGCCTCAACCGAGGTGTGGAGGTGGCATGTCTTGGTAACAACTGTGCTCAGTTTCAGCTCCGTAGCTAACCTCTACAGTTCTGTTCTGTGCTGTCAAAATGGTTAATAGTATCAACTCACCTGCTGCATGTGAGGTTCACTCAGTGAAATGGTTTTTGTTAGCAAGGAACCTGTCTGCTGCAGAAATTCATCATCAGATTTGTGAAGTGTATGGTGATACTGTTATGAGTGAAAGCAAAGTGCATAAGTGGGCACAAGAATTCAAAGATGGCTGTGACAATGTCCACGATGAGGTCAGCTCTGACCGCCCTTCTTTGATTACAGATGATTTTGTGCCTTCATTTGAAGCGAGGATTTGTGAGAAAAGGCACTTCGCAATAACAGCTATCTCTGAAATGAGTTTCTTGACGTGTTGAGATAAGTGCTTTAAAAAATTGTTTCTGAGCACATAAAGTTTAGGAAACTGTGCTCCTGTTGGGTCCTGAAACTCCTAACAGAGGACAAGAAAAACCAAAGATTTGAGTGTGCGATCAAGTTCTTGACTTGTTATCATGAAGGTGACGGTTCAAGTCAGATTGTATCTGGAGACGAAACATGGGTTTCGCGTATCACGCCCCTAATTGAAGCACCAGAGCAGGGAATGGAGACACACACACACACTCTCCTGTAAAGGTGAATGCCAAACAGACTCTGTTCCATCCCAAAATTATGGCGTAGGTGTTTTGGAATAGGCATGGTGTTTTGTTGGTCGACTTCATGCAACGAGGAAACACTATCAATGCAGAAGCATACTGCAAAACCCTGAGAAAGCTATGTTGAGCAATTCAAAACAAAAGACAGGGCATGCTGATAAAGGGAATTGTCCTTCTCCATGAAAATGCAAGACCTCACACTGCATGTCAAACCTGTGATTTGTTGGACAGTTTTGGCTGGGAAGTCTGAGATCAGCTACTGTACAGTACTGATCTTGTGCCAAACGATTACCATCTGTTCCTCCACCTCAAACAACACTTCAATGGCAACCGTTACAGTGATTACAATGTGAAAATGGCAGTGAACTCTTGGTTATTGGAGCAGGTGGCAAGTTTTTATGAAGAGGTTATTTTAAAATTGGTTGAGAGGTATGGTAAGTGTTTGAACAAACTCGCCAACTATGTCGAAAAATAAAGTATGTAGTTTGAAAATAAATTTACTTTTTTGAAATAACCTTTTATTGTGTACTTATGTTCAAATGGACCTTACTTAAAAAAAACCCTCTCTTAGTAAAATGTAAGGTGATGCAGTTGAGTTTCATAATAATCAAAAACGGCATTAGTGTGCTGCTAGTCAGTTAAATATCTAGGCAATGTTTAACAGAATGAGCATAGAAGGACACTTGTAGGGAAGGCGGATGGTTAACTTCAGTTTATTGGGAGAATTTTGGGAAGATAGGATTCATCTGTAAAGGAGACTGTGCATAAAACACTTGTGTGGCCCCATCTTGAGGTTTGCTCACGTCATTGGGATTCCCACCAGATCAGTTTAAAGGAAGATGTAGGAGCAATACAGAAGCAGGCCACTAGATCCGTTACTGGTAGGTTCAATCAATGCGCAGATGTTACTGAGATGCCTTGGGAACTCAAATGGGAGTTGCTGGAGGGAGGCGAAGTTCTTTCTGAGAAACACTGTTGATGAAATTTAGAGGGCTATAATTTGACGCAGATTGCAGAAAGATTCTACTGCCGCCAAACTACATTCCTCATAATGACCACAAAGATAAGATCAGAGAGATAAGGCCTCATACAGATGCATACAAGTATTCGTTTTTCTCTCATTCTATATAGGATTGGAACAGAAAAGCAAGTTACTTGGGGTTGTACTAGGTACCCTCTGCCACACTCCTTTGGGTGGATTGCAGAGAATGTATATAGATGTAGATGTTCTATTTTAGGCTCGAAAGAAGTTTTATTGTCTCCATCAGGTGTGATTAACATCTACATTTGCCTCCATTGTGTCACTTCTCCAAACTCCCTCCTTCCTAATCTCGCCCTGCTACCCTCCCCCTGGTGGTTACCATTCCTCCCCTTCAAGGTACTGCCCCACCCCACCCCATCCCTACTTCCCATCCCTGGCCCCCCCTGTCACTGCTCCACTATCTATGTTTCCCCACTGCCATCTACTCTGCAGCCAGAGAAGAGAACATATTAACTGGCATCTGTGAGCCACACATTAAGGTCCTAAAGGCTGCTCGTTCTTTCTCTGACCTTGACAGTGCCTGAACCTGCTCTCTTCCTGACGACTCTTCTCATCTTTAGAGATAGAAGGAAAAGAAGAAGCAGTGTGAATCTCAAGATGAAGCCATGACGAGATCCCAGCGGGTTTCACCCACAACTACCCAATCAGAGCCAGTATTGGAATTTATGGATGTCACTTCATCTCTGGGGTTGACAAGCAGTGTCATGTATGGCTATCCTTCAGTGGAACATTCACGGTATCCAATACAATAGGGCAGAACTGCAACTTCTTTTGCGAACTTCCTTCCCATTGATTATCTGCCTCCAGGAAACAGAATTAAATCTTCATGGTCCCCTTCATCTTCTGCACTTCACCTCAATCCATTTTGGCCTTCCTCCTATAGCAGAAATCCCAGCTCATGGGGGTGTCATGCAGCTCATACAGGATAACATCCATAGCCACGTCATTTCTTTGGATACCCAGCTTAAAGTTGAGACTGCCCCTTCCTGGTTTTACCTACGCACTGTGTAATATTTACAGACCCTCATCTTCTGCCATCACCAGGGCAGATCTTTTGTACCTTATTGAGCAGCTTTCTCCTCCATTTCTGTGGGTCGGTGACTGCAATGCCCACCATCCCCTCTGCGACTCTGCACACCCTTGTCAGATGGACTGTCTCTTAGTGGATACCTTCAATTATCTTAAAACTCATCTATATCTTTACTGGTGAACCTACATACCTCTCAGACTCTACACATACCACTTCCCTTTCATATTTCTCAATCTGTACTTCTCAGCTTGCCCGTCAGCTTGAGTGGTCTGTTCACACATTCCAGTGACCATTTCCCATGTGTATTTTGTCTGCTGATGCCCATCTCATCAAGCACATCCATGCAACTGGCAGTTTTTCAAATCTGACTGGCAGCTTATTTCTCCTTAGCAACCTTCAGGGGACACCACATTTCCCCAGTTTGATGACCAGATCAACTAACTTACTACAGGGTGATCAGTCCTCAGTGCAAACACCTTTGTGGTGTGCAACTTGCCGGTAATGCCACTTGCTGTGCCCACTTAGGGGGCCACCCTATGCCCGCACCAAATCTAATATGGGTTGGTGTGTCATTTATTTCTAACATACATAACTCACACCTTAAACAGACAAGTTAATTACTCAGCTGTATTATGCAAGGAGATGCTGGAAATGCCTCCCTTCATTGTTGAATCATTTCTGTCATCTGCTGACAAAATAGCTCATTACACTCCGAAGTTGCCTCTGAGAAATTGCAGTGATTTCATGATGGATGTTTGTTTTTAGCTCATCTAATATGAGGGGATATGATTTGTGCATTATCTCTTTTAATGGTCCTTGCATATAATTGCATGGGGCTAAATCGGAATAATGATGGATCAGATGTAGTTAGTGATAATTCTTTCACCAAAAACATTATGAATTTCCCATAATGATAAGTTGGCTGTATGTCCTGTCACAGAGTCTGTTGAAATGTCATGAAAGCACATTCTCTCGCAGTTAAATGTCAAAAAAAAAAAAAAAAAAAAAAAAAAAAAAAAAAAAAAAAAGGCTGCAATATGTTTTCAACATACCTATTAATTGTTTCCTGAAGAAATATAGGGCCTATTATTCTCTCACTGCTAACAACACACCCACCCGTATATTTTGATCATGCTGGAGCTGTTCATGAGTTAGGCTGCATGTATAGACTGTGGTTCCTCCACTGCAGAGGAATAACAGTGATTTTGTTGAGGATCTGCATGTCACTCGCACAGCAGGCAGTTCAATGGAGGAGACAAAGGGTGCACTGACGAAGCGTGCATGATTCTGCCACTTGCAGCGATCAGCCCCAGAACCACCATGTAAACAGACCCTGCTGTGGCACCAACAACTGTGGTGGTTGGGAAGTGCAGCCGCAGGTATTTTGATGCCATAGCAGAAGTTGGAAGGGCGGCAGCCGCACCTATAAACAGGTCTCATGCTGCCTTATGAGAAACAGAACACTGCCAAATCACTGCAATTCCTCTGCAGCGAAGGAACCGCAGGCTATAAACAAAGCCTTAAGTTAGGCTTTTTCGAAATCGCATACCCACTTAGATGGAACCATGATTCATCCAAAAAGAAAGTTATATTATGCATCTTAGGTGAATTCCCCACAACCTTTGGCTGCCGGTGATCTGACAAGCTGGCCACTGGCTGGCCACCAACTGGCACAAAGAACTTCTGCTTGGTGGTCGTGCTGAGGATTGATCACCATGTAGCACTATTCTCTCTGCAGCCGAAAGTTCCAACCCTCGCACCTCCTCCTCACCATGACATACATTGACTCCTGGTGGAATGAGGCATGCCATGTGGCATCTGAGCCCAGAGACAGGCTCGCAGAATCTTCAAACAATATCCCGCAATGAAGAATTGTATTCAGTACAAAACGATTGTGCGAGCAATGTTGTCGCAACATTAGAAATAGTAAATGATTTATCAGGCCTATCAACAGTTTCATCCCCTCTTCCGTTATTTGGCGCAACCTCTGTCACTTCTCTGGTTCATTCCCCAGCCTCACAGTTACGAATGATATCATTGTGGACACTATTGCTATCTCTGATACCTTGGGCCGCTACTTCACGGAGATTTCCAGCTCCTCAAACTACAATCCTGCTTTTCTCCCTAGAAAAAGGGCAGCAAAAGAAATGATACACTCTTTCTCCTCTGAAAACAATGACTGTTATGATGTCAAATTTACTATGATAGAGCTTCAACATGCACTCTCTTGGTCATGATCCTCCTCTCCAGGATATGACGGCATTCATATACAGATGTTACAGCACCTATCTCCAGGGGGTTTGCATTTTCTTTTTTGAATGTACAATCGCATCTGGAGGGATGGTACATTCCCTAGATACTGGCATGAAGCCATAGTACCCCTATACTTAAGCCTGGCAAGGACAAACATCTCCCTCATGGCCACAATCCAATCTCCCTCACCAGTAGTGTCTGAAAGGTGATGGAATGTATGAGTAATGGTCAGTTGGTACGGTGGCTCAAATCTTGGAATCTCCTTACAAATGCACAATGTGGATTTCGTAAGCACTGCTCTACTGTCAATCATCTTGGCACCCTATCAACTCATATTTTGAACAATTTTTTATGAAACCGTCTAACAATGACCATGTTTTTTTGAATTGGATAAGACATATGACACCTGTTGGATTATGGGAGTCCTCCATACTTTGCACACTTGGGGAGTCTGGGGTTGTATGCCAATTTAATTCAGGAATTTTTGAAAGACTGCATTTTTAAGGTGCGTGTGGGTTCAACCCTTTCAAACACTTCTACTCAGGACAACACTACAAGGCTCAGTACTAAGAGTTGTTCTCTTTGCCATCATAATTAACCCTATTATGGTTGTCTCCCAGCAAGCTTTACAGCTTTTCTTTTTATAAATGACTTTGCCATCTACTGCAGCTCCCAAAAAACTTCCTGTATGTAGAATTGTGTCATTTACCCACAGTTTTGGGCTCATTTTTTTAATTGTCCTTCCATTAAGAGCACCTGCTGATTATTTTTTATCAGGTGTTTTCTTAAGGTCAGGTTGGAATTGGTCCCAGGTATTGAGCTCTTTTCCATTGTTCTCGAACCAATGCTGTTTTGTGCCTTCCAAGTAAAAGTGCAGATTTACCAAGTTTTCAGGTTTGCGCACCCCTAATCTGGGCCATCAGTGAAGTATCACACTTAGCACTGAGACCATATTTGTTGTAAACATGAAAGTACAGCAAAAAGTAAAAACAGAACTGAAGTCCTGGAGAAAGAGTGTTGCCGTTTGTATGAACATCAAAGATTCAAAAATATATAAACATAAAAAAAATTGCAAGAATCTTCAAGATGATCACTACTAAATAACAAATAATATCTGGTGGTCAAGTTTTCAGTGGATACCCCTCACAGTATGCAAGCCATTGATACAAATGACTACACCACAGTGCATGTACTGCCAATTCATGGCAACATTGTGAGTTATTTCATGCAAATGCTTTGTAATAGAAAGAATACTGCACAGTAGGGAGCAACTAAATGAGGCAGTGCAGCTCTTAAGACATTGACTTTATATTCAGGAGGATAGCTTGCATTCTGTCTGACCTTCCTGATGTAAGTTTTCCTAAATTGTTTCAGGCAGATGCCAAAGTTTTTTGTTCAACAAGACAGTGGCTTACCACTTGTCTTTGACACATAAAACAATATTTTTACTGTATATTTATGTATCTTAGCTGTGTTATGTTGACAGATAACTCTGAGTTGATTCCTGATGGATAAATAAATAAATATCCTAGCTTTTGGAAGATCTTTGTCTCCCCCTTGTGCTCACAACAGGAGTGGTTTTGTCATGCTGTGGTTTGACTCACCTTTCCTGTCTTTCCCTTCCTTGAGTAGTCCCACTGTTCTCACTTTGGAAGAAAGTAGTAGTTCCAAAAGCTAGGATAGTGCACATTACAACATACTTTTATATCTGTTGGTGTTAGATCTATACTTCATGTAATGTCTGTAAAACGTAAAACATAATAAGGCTAAATATGCTCTTTTTATATGCTGAATGGCAGTTACATTAGCTGTTGCCACAGTTAAAATTTCTTGTTTTCCAACTTGTATATGGAAAAAGAAAACCTTGTGCCCTTTTTAAGTTAAAAAGTGCAATCAATATTAATTAATGACATATTACACAATTTGGAAAAGCACAGCAAAGTGTTTTGGTGTACAGCATGAAAATTTCATTTGGCATGGGGATCAGATTACTTTTTGTCTGGCCGGTATTACATGCATTCATCTGTAAGTATATAACTGTTTAAAGGTAAAGATAAAGAATAAGAGACAATATAAACAAGGCAGTTAAAAATTGACATGTACTATAGAAAAACATAAGCTTCTTGTGAACATGTTGGAGTTAGGGGGAGAGGCAAAATCAGTCTCTCTCTCTCTCTCTCTCTCTCTCTCTCTCTCTCTCTCTCTCTCTCTCTCTCTCTCTCTCTCTCTCTCCCCACTACCCCACCCACTCCCTCTTTCACTCCCTCCCATCCACCTTCTCGCACCCCCCTCCCATCCTTTCTCCCTCCTCTCTCTCCCTCTATTTCACTTCCCCTCCCTCCACCCTCTCTCTCTCTCTCTCTCTCTCTCTCTCTCTCTCTCTCTCTCTCTCTCTCTCTCTCTCTCTCTCTTCTGTGTTCAACCATTTACATTTGTGGAGTAAAGTCTCTTGTATACAAGTTTCAACATTGTAACAAAGACTATTACAATATATATTTTTTGTTATAAACATTTTGTTTTTAAGTAATAAAGGCTTCGACTTGTGTCTAATTAGTTTCTGTTTTAAATTGTTTCTTCTAAAATAGGTGTATTCAGAAAGCTTAAATGGCATAGATGATAAAACAGTATCACCTTCCGTCGAAGTATCTTCATCTAAGCCACTAAAACAACTTGTTGTCTCTGTAATATCAAAGGAAGTGCGGTTACCAGAAAATGAAGTTACATTGTCAGCATACACAGTTCCTGCTGAGCAGACAGGTAAGCTACTCAACAATTGAGAAAAACAAAAAGTTACAGTGACTAATGATCGAAAATCCTGGTTGCAATATCAACAAAATTATGGGCATAAACTGCAACTCATTGTGTTGTACTTGTGATGTGGCGGTTGGAAATGACAGTCATATGCGTGAGTGATGTATGAGTGATTGTGTGAACATACTTTGTTTACTTCTGATGAAGGCAGGGGCAGGAAGTTTAAGTTGCATCAATTTTATTGTCTGTTCTATCCCCATTAACCACAGACATTCACAAGGTAGGGTGGTTGCGTGCTTCAACGATGCAGATAGCTGTAGCATAGGTGCAACCGCAGAGGAGGGGTATCTGTGGAGAGGCCAGACTAACTTGTGGTTCCTGAAGAGGGGCAGCAGACTTTTCAGTAGTTACATGCACAACAATCTGGATGATTGACTGAGCTGGCCTTGTAACATCAGCTAATATGGGTTTGCCATGCAGTTACTGCGGACGGCTGAAAGCAAGGAGAAACTACAGTCATTACTTTTCCCAAGGACATGGGTTTGCCAAGCAGTTACTGTGAATGGCTGAAAGCAAGGGGAAACTACAGTCGTGACTTTTCCCAAGGACATGCAGCTCTATTGTATGAATATATGATGATGGCATCTTCTTGGGTAAAATATTCCGGAGGTAAAATAGTGCCCCATTCGGATCTCCAGGCGGGGACTACTTGGGAGGATGTCGTCATCAAGAAAAACAAAACAGGGGTTCTACGGATCGGAGTGTGGAATGTTCTAACCCTTAATCATGTAGGTAAGTTAGAAAATTTGTAAAGAGAAATGGATAGGTTAAAGTTAGATATGGTAGGGATTAGTGAAGTTCGGTGGCAGGATGAACAGGATTTCTGGTCAGGTGAGTACAGGATTATGAATACAAAATCAGTTGGTGATAACGCAGAAGTAGGTCTGCTAATGAATAAGAAAATAGGAATGCGGATAAGTTACTATGAACAGCATAGTGAACACATTATCATAGCAAAGATAGACACAAAACTGACAATGACCACTGTAGTGCGATTTTATATGCCAATTAGCATGGCCGATGATGAGGATATTGAACGAATGTATGAGGAGATAATAGAAATCATTCAGAAAGTTAAGGGAGATGAAAACTTGATTGTAATGGGGGGACTGAAACTCGGTAGTAGGAAAGGGAAGAGAAGGAAATTTAGTAGGTGAATATGGACTAGGAAAATGGAATGAAAGAGGAGATCGCTTGGTAGAATTTAATGATCACCAACACTTGGTTTAATCATCATGAAAGATGGCTGTATATGTGGAAGAGACCAGGAGACACTGCAATGTACCAGATTGACTTTATAATGGCAAGGAATAGATTTAGAAACCAGGTTTTAAACTGTAAGGCATATCCAGGGGCAGATATAGACTCTGACCATAACTTATTGGTTCTGAACTGCAGATTAAAACTTCCGATACTGCATAAAGGTAGAAAAATGAGGAGATGGAACCTGGACAAATTGAAGGAACCAGAGGTGGTTGAGAGCTTCAGAGGAAGCATTAGGCAAATATTGGCTGAAACGGGGGAAAGTAATTCAGTAGAAGAAGAATGGGTAGCTCTGCGAGATAGGGTAGTGAAGGCTGCAGAGGATCACATAGGCAGAAGGATAAGGCCTAATAGAAATCCCTGGATAACACAGGATATAAGTAGGAGGGCAGTGAACATCAAGCCTAATAAAAATCCATGGATAACACAGGATATACTGAACTTAATTGATGAGAGGAGAAAACAAAAATTCAGCACGTGAAGCAGGCAAAAGGGAGTGGCTAGAGGACAAATGCAGAACCGCAGAAGAATGCATAAGTAGGGGAAAGATAGATACCGACTACAGGAAAATAAGAGATATTTGGAGACAAGAAAAGTAGCTATATGAATATCAAGAACTCAGGCGGAAAGCCAATAAGAAGCAAGGGGGAAAGCTGAACTGTGGAAGGAATATATAGAGGGCCTATACAAAGGAAATAAACTTAGAAGACAGTATTCTAGAAATGGAAGACAAAGTTGAGGAAGATGAGATAGGAGGTATGATACTGTGAGAAGAATTTGACAGAGTGCTCAAGGATTTGAGACAAAACAAGGCCCCTGGAGTAGATGATATTCCGTCTGAACTGCTGATTTCGTTAGGAGAGCCAGTCACAAAAAATTGTTCCACCTGGTATGCAGGATGTATGAGACAGGAGAAATACCATCATACTTCAAGAAGTATATAGTGATTCCAATTCCAAAGAAAGCAAGTGCAGGCAAGTGTGAAAATTACTGTACTATGAGTTTAATAAGTCATGGTTGCAAAATACTAACACAAATTATTTACAGACGAATAAAAGAACTTGGGGAATCCTATCTTGGGGAAGATTCGTTTGGATTTAGGAAAAATGTAGGAACATGGGAGGCAATACTCACATTACGACTTATCTTAGAAGATAGGCTAAGAAAAGGCAAAGCTACATTTTTAGCATTTGTAGATTTGGAGAAAGTTATTGACAATGTCAAATGGAACACACTTCTTCAAATTCTGAAGGTATCAGGGGTAAAATATAGGGAGCGAAGAGTTATATTCAACCTAAACAAAAATGAGACAGCAGTTACTAGAGTCGAAGGGCAAGAAAGGGATGCAGAGGTTGGGAAGGGAGTAAGACAGGGTTGTAGCCTTTCCTCAATGTTGTTCAATCTGTACATTTAGCAAGCAGTGAAAGAATGCAAGGAGAAATTTGGAGAGGGAATTAAAGTTCAGGGAGAAGACATAGAAACTTTGCTGTTTGCCGATTACATAGTAATTTTGTCAGAGACTGCAAAGGATCTGGAAGAGCAATTGAACAGAATGAACAGTGTCTTGAAAGGAAGATATAAGATAAACACTAACAAGACTGAAACGAAGGTAATGGAATGTAATGTCAGAAATTCTGGCACTGCTGAAGGAATTGGATTAGGCAATGAGACAGTAAAAGTAGTAGACGAGTTTTGTTATTTGGGTAGCAAAATATCTTGTGATGGTCAAAGTAGAGAAGATATAAAATGCAGAATGGCTATTGGAAGAAAAGCATTTCTTAAGAAGCGAAACTTGTTAACATCCACTATTAATTTAAATGTTAGGAAGTCCTTTCAAAGCATTTGTGTGAAGTGTAGCATTGTATGGGAGTTAAATGTGGACGATAAGGAGTTCAGACAAAAAGATGATAGAAGCTTTTGAAATGTGTTGCTACAGACAAATGAAGAAGATTAGATGGGTAGATCACATAACTAATGAGGAAGTGCTTAACCAAATTGGGGAGAAAAGGAATTTCTGGCACATCCTGACTAAGAGGTAGGACACATTCTGAGACATCAAGGCATCATCAACTTAGCTTTAGAAGGAAGTGTGTGGGGCAAAAATCTTAGAGGGAGAGCGAGGGATGAATACAGTAAGAAGATTCAAAAGGATGTAGGTTGCCAAACATATACTCAGATGAAGAGACTTGCACAGGGCAGGGTAGCATGGAGAGCTACATCAAACCAGTCTGCGGACTGAAGACCACAACAACAAACAACATTCTATCTCCCTGACTGTGGCTCAGTGATTGTCTTTATAGTGAATTCCTACCTTTCCTTACTTACACTGCTCAAAATGATTAGGGGATCTGGTGAGATATCTTGCACAATATACATATGGTAACATATTTTATTCAGGCGCCTTGGTTGCACAGTGGTTGAGTGCCAGACTACAAATCCAAAGGTCACGGGTTCGATCCCCACCAGGTCCTAGGATTTTTATCTGTCACTTTCCACTTCTTTCACCTCTGGCAGTATTGCTCATGTGAAAAATACCGAGTAGCACCGTGGTTCGGAACCCACGATAAATTGTAGGTCCCCCTATAACTGGCTGGGTAAGTCAGTTCGAAGGTCAAAAGAAAGCAATGGCATACCACCTCCAAACAGGGCCGTGCCTAGTAAAGCACTGTGGTATTCAAACCAATCTTCGGATTGCTGACTGCTTTACCTTTTTTTTATAGGTTACAACCGTAATTTTGTGTGTTTTATAGTATGATATTTTGCTGTCTCAAGTCCCAAGGTTTACATGGCACTTAGAGTGGGGCTACCCTAATAGTGAAAAAGTCATTCTCGGTGACCTCTAATATGGTGTGTGATCACCTAGGATGGCCAGTACAGTTGCACACCTGCATGGCACAGTATTAGGTTATCATTCAACTCTTGACAGTTATTTGACCATTCTCCATGAGTGCAATATTCAGCTCTGCAACCATTGTTTAAAAAAGCTGGTCTGGCTGTAATGCTAACTATGTCCCATACATGCTCAATTGGGTTTAAGTGCTGTGAACAATGTGGTGAGTCCATTCGTTCAATTCCCTCAGCTTCAAGTGGCTCTGTGGGGATGAACGTTATTGTCACCAGAAGGAACCCATCTCCTATTGCACCAGTGTAGGGCACAACAAGGTCAAAGTATCTTGCCTCTATACCTCCAAGCAGTCAAAGCACCATTCTGAATGACATAGAGGTCCTTATATCTGCCAGTACTGACTCATGCTCTTGCCATTTGTCCATCACCATGATATGGTAATTTTTCTGAACATGATCAGGATTGTTTTGATATACAAACACACAAATGAAGAAAGGTGTGGGATAGAGGGGATAGGAACTGTTGGGTGGAAGAAGGGGAGTTATCGTAGGTTGAGGCCTGGGTAATTTCGGAATTGGAGAATGTACTGTAAGGATAAATCCCATCTATGCAGTTCAGAGAAGCTGGTAGTGTGTGGGAGGATCCACATGCCGCGTGTTGTGAAGCAGCCATTGAAATCAATCATATGTTCCACTGTATGCTGTGCCACAGTGTGGTCTACTTTGTTTTTGGCCACCGTTTGGCGATGGCCATTCATCCTAGTGGACAGCTGCTTAGTGGTCATGCCATTACAGGAAGCTGTGCAGTGATTGCAGCACAGTTGGTAAATTACATGGCTGCTTTTACTGGTGGCCTGGCTTCTGATTGGGTTCGATAAGCCTGTGACGGGATTGGAATAGGAAGTCAGCTGGGTTTTGGGGAGGCATGGGAATAAATTAGGATGTTATGGAGGTTGGGAGGGTGACAGAACACCACTTTAGGACAGGTGGGAACGATCTTGGGCAGGTTCTCTCTCATTTCTGGGCATGAGGACAAAAAAATCAATATCTTGGCGAAGAATTCAATTTAGTTGTTCGAGACCAGGGTAGTACTGGGTAAAAACGGGAGTGCTGTGTTGTGGATGGTTACTGGTTGTAGAGGGAGAACTTGGGGTGTATAGGGATATAGCACATGAGTTCTGTGTTTGGACTAGGTCTGTAGGGTAGATTCTGTCTGTGAAGGGCTTTGTGAGACCTTCTGCATTTTGAAAAAGGGAGTTCTTGCCACTGCAGATACACTGTCCTTGGGTGCCAATTCTGAAATGGAGGAATTTTTTATGTTGAAGTGATGGCAACTTTTGAAGTGTAGGTTCTGTTTGTGGTTGGTAGGTTTAATATGAATGGAAGTGTGGATGGAGCCATCAGTGAGGTGGAGGTTGATCCAGGAATGTGGCGTGGTGGGTTGTGAAAGACCAGGTGAAGGAGGGAGAAGGAGTTGAGGCTTAGATGGAAGAAGGATAAGGTGTCCTGCTCTAAGCCTGGATTATGAAAATATCATCAATAAACCTGAACCAGACTAGGTAGGATGTTAGGAGGGATTCCTCCAGATGCCCAATAAACAGGTCAGTCTAGGAGGGTGCAATGCGGGTGCCCAAGGCTGTGCCACGGATCTGATGGTAAACTTTCCCCTCAAAGGAAAAGTAATTGTTAGGATAAAGTTGGTGAGGGTTATGAGGAATCAGGCTTGAATTCAGTGGGATGTTACTAGAGACAGAGTTTGGGAGTGGCAAGGCCATGGGTACATGTATGTGGGATGTTGGTGTATAGGAAGGTGGCATCAACTGTGACACGTACGGATCCAGTAGATAAAGATGTAGGGGATAGTGGAGAGTCTGAAGGAAGTGGTTGATATATGTGATAGGGTATGATCGCTTATGGACAATTGGTTCAAGGCGTTGGCCAACGAGGGCTGAAATTCTTTCGATAGGAGCACAGTAACCAGTCACAATCGGGCATCCAGGATTATTTGGTTGTGGATTTTGGGGGCATGTAGAAGGTGGGGTGTGAGGTGCTGTTGGGATGAGAAGCGATTGGTTTTGAGGTTGTGGATTGCTCTTCTTTCTTCTGCTGAAAGGTTTGAGTTCTTAGGAAAGGACATGGGGAAAGATGGTGTTGGAGGTGAAAAGTTCTTGAAGGATAACCAGGGGGAGGTTAGGTGGGAGTGCATGTGGATCTTTGTTGGATGGTGGTATGAAGCAGGAATGGCAAGAGTTCAATGTTGGGATTAGGTTGGCTACGGTGAGGGACTGGTGGCAAAGTATTGTTTTTCATTGTAGGAATCGGAAAAAGTGGATTAGGTCTTTGATGGGTAAAACATGATTGAATTGGGGTGTAGTGCTGAAGTTAAGGCCTTTGGGGGAAAAAGAAAGAAAGAAAGAAAGAAACTTCAGTGGTTTCTACAAGTTTACTTTTGTTTACTTAACCGGTTTTCGGCTTATTAGGCCATCTTCAGAGTATTTACTGCTGTGTCAAAGAGGTTGCAATGTTTAGATACAGTATGGGAAGAGATGACAAATGTCTCCACTTAGATCGACATACATAGTATAACCCTTCTTTGACATTTTGTTATTACAGTTATCAACTTAAAAACTAAACAGGAATAAATGAATAAACCGTGTGTGAAGGATAAAACAAGGAATAAATTTGAATAGAACCTGGGAACTGAAACTATCTACTATTACAAACAAACTGATAATACTGATAAATAAATATATATAAGTGCCTTGTTAATAATTCTATGTGATAATTATAGATGGTGTTATATATGACAGTTGTAAGGCCAGGTTTGGAGTGGCATCAAGAACTTAGAATGAATAGTTACTGCATTAGATTACACTAAAACAAATCTGTATAGTGAAATTAATATTCTAAAAATTCAGGTAGACGAAAATGAATGTTATGTTGTAAGCTACACTGGGACCAAATTTTCAAAACTTAAAAATAAATAGTAATAAATAAATACACAGGAGTTTGGGACTGTGGGGGGTAAACAAGGAATCCAGTTTTTAGAATTAATATTGAAACTGTGATTGTCTGACTTTGATCTATTAGTTATACAAATAAATAAAATGCTAGGTCTACATTTAAGGTTTTAGGTTTTTTGTAATGGAGGAATGGAACAGCCAATGTGGGAGTTGATGGAAAACTTGGGTAATTGATTGTACTATGAGGAAATGTATGAAGAGACTGGAACTGACAGGGTAGGAGGTAATGTAACTCAGGGTTGAATTAAGTGAAATCCAATAGGGGTGAACTGTTTAGTTGTGTTTGATCATTTAATACTAAATCAGGGCTATGGGATAGGCGTTTATTGATTTCAAGAGCTTCCAATAAGTTAATTTTTTGGCCCTTGTTTGCTAAGTGAAGGACTTGAAACAGTGGCTGGTAGCTATGGCCCTCACTCAGTACATGCTCAGCAAATGTGGACTCCTGATTCTGTAGTCTCCAGCTGTGTTCATGTTCAGCTAGTCTAGTTGCTATGCTTCTGCCTGTCTGACCAATATAAAACTTATTGCAATCTTGACAAGTAATTTTATATACTCCACAATTGTTTAGTAAAGGAGTCTTGTCTTGCTATTAAAGATACACTGAGCGGTGTTTATGATGTGGTAGGAAACCCTGTAGTTGCAGAATTTCAGTGGTTTAGATACTTGTTGTGACATTGTCCTAAGTATGGTATTGTACACCATTTCCTGCATTCATTGGAGTGGAAAAGGGAAGAGTTAGCTGCATCAACAATTGGCATGGTTACAAAGCCCCCTGTTGTAAGCAGGTGGGATTGTTAATATTGGATTAGAGTGAGCAGTTAGAAAGGCTATGAGAAAAAGGAAAATACAAGAGATATGGAAATAGAGATAAAGGAATGCCCAATACCTCATTCCTCATAACACTCGAGAACTTTATCCTAATAACGACTTTTCTTTTGAAGGGAAAGTTCACTATTAGATCTGTGGCTCAGCCATGGGCACCCGCATTGCACCCTCCTAGGCCAACCTGTGGAAAGTCGATTATGTTGTTATTGTTCAATCATTTCATCATGTATAGTACTGCCACCTTTGGTAGATCACTATACAAATATCAACAAGTTAGTATTGTACCTCGGATCAGTTTGTAAACTTCATAATACTCGGAAGTTGCAGATAAGTGAATTAGTATTACACAAATATCAACACGTTTGTTTAGTACACAGTAGAATTTTACTTACGGCAGTAGGGCATAGTGGACTGAAGTTGGCAGCGACTGACGAATGAGACACTTAGGAAAAACCAGTCACGTAGAATGAGGGGCATAGTCTTACGTGTTGACCATGAAGTAAATAATTAATTCTGTCCCTGCGCTGTAATTGACAGATTCTTGTATGAACCCCCTCATAAAGCGAACATTTCATTGCCAACATTTGCATACTACACCACCGCAGAAAATAAAATTTAGCCTTTGCGTCAAAACTCTAAATGTGGTGAAATTTTATCAGTTTATCCCTACTTCTTACAACTGTTATATCCATACACAAGTAATGGTTGATACACTGATTAAGTGACAGGTAGACCAATAATACTGTATTCGGTAGGCCGAGGATTGTTTCAGCACCTAAAACACCGATATTCTCAGACTTTCCCTTTTGATGCTCTTCTTACGCTGATTTCTTTGAATTGAACATTGGTATTACCATAAATGTTTTTCTAATATCAATCACCCCTAGGGGTAATTTCCTAGGAGTCGTGTAGATTGAATGAAACGGCAATGTGATCAATATATATCAGACGGCATTTCATATAGAAACGATAGGTATCAAACAAGTGAACGTTATGATTTTTACGAATATGTCATGATTTTAAAGGATGTGGTTAGACAGGAACCTAAGAGTACAGCTTACCTTGTGACTGAACAAGATTTAACTCTTGTTCCTGCCTACCCACATCCTTTAAAATCATGACATAGTCGTAAAAATCGTAGCATTCATTTTTTCAATACCTATAGTTTGTTGTAATTACATAGCTTTGGCTGAAAAGTCTGTTTTCATAGTCAACAAATATAAGTTGTTTATTAAATGTATTGCGACTGTTACTTATACTGTGGGTATCACGTGCATTTGTCTTTCACACCAACTTTAAATGTCGTGCGCAAAGACAGAAGAGTAGCACCCGACACTGAGTGTTTTCGCTGCTTCAAGCGCTGGGATTCGTGTACAAAGCAATGCGCCACATTTTTATTCCTTGAATATATGTCATCTTTTATTAATGTAATATTTATTATTCCTTGAATTAATCTCAGCGCTAGCAATGGATGTAACTGTGAACTTCTTTCATTAACTAAGACAAATAAACTTAGATGAGTTACATCTTCTATTTATTTTAAGTACGGAAGTTATAAATTCATCTAACCATTCTGTCAAGTGATTGCGATCAATTTACATTGTGTAAAATGAATTGTTACACACCTGTAGTGACTGGATCTGATGTAATTTTCTGATTCACGATCTGGTGGCAATTTTTATTGGCCAAGAAATTTTATAGAATTATCATGTCAAAAATCAACATTGGTATTAGCTACACAAATCAGCTGTTCTGCCATCATACACTACATTTACATGCAACACATCTTCCAGAAGACGAAAACCGATTTTCGTAAACCATTTTTTGCTGTTGTGTTTACATGGCATAGCCTGAAATGGATTTCCTATCCTACTTAATATGACAGCTGAAAAACAGCTGATTCAGTTCCTGATTTAGTCAGCACAATCACTAATTTTCTTTATTTAAATACACAGATTCATTTCCACTCTAAATATTTATACTTCTATTTCACTTTAGAAAATATCACTCTGTCCATATGTACTGAAAATTCTTAACAAGAAAAAACAATCTGACAAACCAAGAACACTTAAAAAACGGTTACGTTTACATGGGCATGAAAATCGATTGTGGAACTGGATAACTGCTTTAGAGAAGTGGATTTCCATAATCAATTCTGGAGTGTTTACATGACCAACAAAAAGCGTAATTGTGAAATCGGTTTACAAAATCTGGTTTTGAGAGCCCATGTGAAAGGGGTGATAGTTTCCTATCACTGCTAGCGGAGCAAGAGTCGAACATCCAATATATATCAATTGCACTGCCGTGTCCTTTGATGTATACGACTCCTTGGAAATTACCTCCCTAGGGCAGTTGTTGGTAGCACTTAAATTTTTGATGTTCACTTTTTATTAGAGTTTGAGATTTTAAATCATGATCCGAGCTATATATTTGAAAACATCTACTTCGTTTTACCACTCTTAACGGCTAAGTACACTCATGATTATAATATTGTACACATCTGCAGCAAACCATCTTTCGAATTATATGTTTCATTGGCCTCCTGATAAAATTATCATAGAAAATCGGTACTTCAGTTTTCATGTTCACGTATTTGTATAATGATATCACATGGCAATCCTAGCTTAGGCCTAATGTTGATAACATGAGCAGAACCAGCACCTCCTAGAGAAGACAGAATGTAATACTCACTCCAGAGAATTTGCACACTATGGCACAGACCATAGATAACAAAGAATGTGCATATTCCAGATCAGTAGGTCTCCCTATCTGTTGTGGTTTGAAACCAACATCTAACGTTTTTGCTCCCAGTCGGAAGATATTGTCCTGCGTCATGTGTAAAAAAATTTAGACATTACGAGCAACAGTTTTCTCATTTATAATTGAAATCAAGCTAGAATGTAGGTGTCATTGGCACTGTTTCCATTTGCAGCAATTTAAGCTACATCTTACCAGTGATTCTTCTTTCTCTAATAAGGTGTCTGATGTCATTTCTGATGACTCTTCACTTAGCAGACAGCTGGCGGTTACATTAAAATGAAATATAAAATAGAAAAAAAAGTTCCATCACCAGGAATCGAACCCACGCTCTCTCACACATGAAGCTAGCACGCTACCACAAGACCACTAGCAACACAACAATCAAAAGGCAAAATTTTCAGATATTATAATCATCATCATCATCATCATCATCATCATCATCATTAGAGAGTGATTATACCTTTCAACATTCAGTCTGGAGCATAGTACCTCTAATAAAATTCCTCCATGATCATTCAATGCTAACATTGATGCCTCGTCTGATGTTATGCCTTTTACTTCAAAATCATTCTGCACCGAATCTAAGAACTTTCTTCTTCGTCAACCTTGACTCCTCTTACCTTCCGTTGCTGAGCTCATGAGTCTCTTAGGTAACCTTGCTTCTCCCATGAATGTAACATGACCCCACCATCTCAGTCTGTTCGCTCTAACTGCTTCATCTATGGTGTTCATTCCAACTTTTTCTTTGATTTTCTCATTATGGACACCCTCCTGCCATTGTTCCCATCTATTAGTACCTGCAATCATTCTTGCTACTTTCATATCTGTACCCTCTACCTTATGAATAAGGTAACCTGTATCCACCCAACTTTCACTTCCATACAATAAAGTTGGTCGAAAAGATAGAGTGGTGCACTGCTAACTTAGTCTTGGTACTGACTTCCTTCTTGCAGAAGAGAGTAGATCTTAGCTGAGCACTCACTTCATTAGCTTTGCTGTACCTCGATTCCAGTTCTTTCACTATGTTGCTATCCTGTGAGAAAATACATCTCAGGTTCTTGAAACTGTCTACCTGTTCTAGCTTTGTTCCTCCTGTTTGGCACTCAATCTGTTTAAATCTTTTTCTCACAGACATTACTTTCATTTTGGAGATGCTGATCTTCATATCATAATCCTTGCACCTCTGATCGAGCTCTGAAATATTAGTTTGTAACCTACCAATCGAATCTGCCATTACAACTAAGTCATCCACATATGCCAGACTGCTTATTTTGTTTTGACCTATTTTAATTCCAACCTGCCAGTCTACTGTTTTCAACATATGATCAATGAATAGTATGAACAACAGTGGTGACAGGTTGCAGCCTCGTCTTACCCCTGAAACTACCCTGAACCATGAGCTTAATTTGCCATCTACTCTAACTGCTGCCTGACAGTCTACGTAAAGCCCTTTAATTGCCTGCAGAAGTTTGCCTCCTATACCATAGTTTTGTAGAACTGACAGTAGCTTCCTCCTAGGAACAGGGTCATAAGCCTTTTCTAGATCTATGAAATATAGATACAATTTCCTGTTCCACTTATAGCACTTTTCCATTACCTGCCGTAAGCTAAAGATGTGGCCATGGCCACCTATAAGAGGCCTAAACCCACACTGATTTTCATCTAACTTGTCCTCATTTAATACTCACACTCTCCTTTCAACAATACCTGAGAATATTTTGCCCACAACGCTAATTAAAGAGATACCTCGATAGTTGTTACAATATTTTCTGTTTCCATGTTTGAAAATTGGTGTGATTACCACTTTCGTCTAGTCAGGCGGAACCTGTCCCGATTCCCACGCCTTCTCAATTATCCTGTGTAACCATTTGAGACCTGATATTCTACTGTATTTGATGAATTCCGGCTTAATTTCATCCACCCCAGCCGCATTATTGCACTGTAATCTACCGACCACTTTCTTCACTTCCTCAAATGAGATCCTGTTTCCATCGTCATTCCTATCCCATTCTACCTGAAAATTTGACACATCATTGAACGTTTCTCCTACATTGAGCAATTCTTTAAAGTATTCCCTCCATCTGCTCAAGGCATCCACAGGATTGACTAGCAGCTTTCCTGACCTGTCCAAAATACTTATTAATTCCTTCTTCCCTCCATTTCGAAGATTGCTAATTACACTCCAAAATGGTTTTCCCACGGCTTGACCCAGAGTTTCTAGCTTATTTCCAAAGTCTTCCCATGATTTCTGCTTGGAGTCTGATATTTTTCGGTTGGCTTTATTTCTTTCTTCAACATAACTTTCTCTGTCTGCCTGATTTCTAGTATGGAGCCAGTTTTGAAATGCCTTCTTTTTCTTTTTACAGGCTGCCTTGACTGTGTCATTCCACCAAGGTGTCTGCTTCTTCCTGCCTTTACACACTACTGTTCCAAGACATTCTCTAGCTGCTTCTAGCAGTGTGTCCCTGTACCTTGACCATTCCTCTTCCAGTGACTGTAAATCATTACATTCAACTACCTGGTACGTTTCCTAGATCATTCTTATGTATTTGTGCCTAATTTCCTTGTCTTGAAGCTTCTTCACTCTTATCCTTCTACACATGGATCTGACTTTCTGCTCTTTTGGCCTCACAAAACCAATTTCACTGCAGATTAAATAATGATCAGTATCATCAAAGAACCCCCTGAAAACACGTGTGTCCTTAATTGTCTTTCTGAATTCCTGGTCTGCTATTATATAGTCAATGACAGATCTGGTTCCCCTTCCTTCCCAAGTATAGCGGTGAATGTCCTTATGCTTGAAGAAGGAGTTTGTGATAATTAAGCCCATACTGGAACAGAAATCCAAGAGCTGTTTTCCATTCCTGTTGGCCTCCATATCCTCTCCAAACTTACCCATAACCTTTTCATAACCTTCTGTTTGATTTACTATCCTGGCATTGAAATCACCCATGAGTAAAACACTACCCTTATCCTTCACTCTAACAACTACATCACTAATAGGTTGTAAAATCTGTCCATCTCATCTTGATCTGTCCCTTCACAGGGTGAATACACTGCCACAATCCTATATTATACTGTCAAGCAAAAATGTTTTCAAGAACAGAATTAATTTTTACAGATGTATGAATTTTTCCTACCATTATAGGCTAAACACTATCTATATACAACATTTTAAGTCTGTGTGTCTGCTAGAAGTGCTGTAGACTTTTGATGATCGACTGCTAATATTTTGTAAACGATAAGGTGTAGAATAGTATAATTTGAAAATACAGCTATTTATATAATATACTCTTCATAACCAAAAATTCAGGCTTCTAGCTTTATCCACAACTGAGATACAGGGGGGTCGAAAGTGCCATCTACTGCTTCGAGAAAAGGATGGTATGGCCGTGCGCTCGATTTGTTCATTTTTGGTTTAGCTGCAGTTGTTCCTAAGCATATCCACTTCGAGTCACACTGCAGTCAACTTTAGCAGCTTTAGAGGGTTTGAAGAATCCTCGATGGACTTTTTAGTCAGGTGACATCCAGTGGTCAGTCCATGTTGACATCACTGGGCTCTGCTGACCAGCCTGTTCTGTGATTACTGTGTCTGTACTGATAGCAAAATTCTCACCTCTTGTGACATCTAATGGCCAATTCCACATTACATGTTAGTGTCCTGATGTTTTTGATCAGATAGTGTATGCAGAAAATCAATAAAAATAGTACGTGAGGAAAGCCAAAAGGTGTTATGACAAATGGCTATCTTCTAAGATTACTCTTGTCAGAGTGGATTTCTAAACTTAATATAAAAAATCTGAGCAAGCAAAATGTATAAGCCCTTTTTTTCCAGAATAAAAGTAATGAAATGAAATTTAAATTTATTATTATTATTATTATTATTGTTAATGTTGTTGCTATTTTTATTATATTTTACGTTCAGTTGATATTAATGTTTGTGGGAACATGCTTTTGCAGGAGAACATTACAAATATGAATGGACCCTCCTCTCTCAGCCAGAGGGTGACAATAGTGGCACAATGAATGATCAAAATGGAGGGACACTCAAGTTGAGCCACCTCACTGAGGGCCTTTATAGGTTTAAAGTGAGCGTGTCTTCGCCTACAGCCTATGGTGAAACATTTGCGAATGTCAGTGTATTGCCTCGTGAGTATTTGATCATAATCTATCAAGGTACCACATAAGTATTTGATCTCACTTGAGTGTTTGTGTGGGTGTATGTATGTTCTCTTTCTGATGAAGGCTGTGACTGGAAATTAAATTGTGTGAATGTGATTTTCTCAACATGCCTATCTGTAGTATTAATGTTTTTGTATTATTTTAGTTGATGCAGAATATTAAAAAGTCTCATGGAATTGGAGATAAATATTTGAAATAAGTTCTTTTCTTTTTATACTCTCAAAGTATTTGAGAGTCAAGTTTCACTCTTAAAGCATACCATTAGTCAGTCATGCTGAGAAAACACTGGGATGGCATTAGCACATTAAGGATGCACAATATTTGTGTGCGTGAATAATTATTCCATTATATCTGAAAGTGATAGTATGTAACTATCAACACACCAGAACATTATAATTCTTGCACAAAATGAAAATTTTGTGGAGAGAGGACTGTTTACTGTTGAAGAAACTTTAAGCTTAAGCACCAGGTTAACACTTATTAAGTTCTAGTTGTTTAATACTTTATAAGTGTAGAAAACAGTCTGTTTCTGATTTATTTTTTCTTTTGGAGTTTACTGATCAGTTTGTATGTACTATACTTTAAAGAACAGCACATACTTGAGGAGAGGAAAATTGAAATTATATTTTATTTTTCACTCTTATTATAATTCAGTGCAACACTAATTTATCTCAGCTACTTATTCTATTCTATTTTATTTTATTTTTTTAATTTTTAATTTTATTTACTTATTTATTTTTTAATGGATAGTCATTCTATACTTCTTGCTGAAAAAAGTTGCAATATGAACACCTTATTACACCAATATCATATCTTTTGTACATGTTTATTTAACAAAGTTAGTGCAAAACAACAGATCATTTTTTGATTATGATTCAAATTTCGAAGCATTGGACATGATCATTAAAGGCAAACCTAAGCTGTCTCTTGAAAGTAGGATTGTGTCAGAGTGGTTCGGCCGAATCCATTATTCGCTGAATGTAGCACACTGGCTTCGTATTCGAGATTCGGTGCTTAATGGCCGAATACTACCGAATCCCGAATCCAAAACGAATGTTGTAGTTTACTTTGCATAACAGTGTGCTTTCGTTTGCATTATTTACTTTATTGTCCATAGATCTGCTAAATGACGTGATGTCATAAAAGGAAACGACTTCGCTTTGAATAGTTCTGATAAATTGATTGTGCTAGGAGCCACCACAAGTAACGTTTCCTGTCAAATGTAAGCTGTGCTACATAGGCTTGCTTAGCAGACGCAAATATAAGTACTGGCTAAAACTTTAGTGCTTGTAAAAAATAAATAAAAAGGAAGAAAAGAAAAGAAAAGGAAAGAAAGAAAGAAAGAAAGAAAAAGAAATTAATAGGAAAAAGGGCTTTCAAATATAAACAGCAACAAAAATAAATTTCTTCATGTAAATACCAACAACACATAAGGCTTTAGGATTCTTGCACGAGTTGCCTCATTCTGATTTCACGTATTGTTTCGTCGAATTTTGTGAAGTGCTGGGGTATGTGAACTGTAATGAATCACTAGGATTTAAAGAAGGAAGGTATTTATTATAAGGAAAAAAAAGTTCTAATTGTGCTCCATCCAGGTTGGATGACGTCAGTTCAGCAATCACTTGACGTCTGTTGCAATAAATCGTTAAAGGTAAATCTTAAACATATGTACACCTACTGCCTTTCAAAAACTGGCAGCAATGGGGCGTGTAAGATGCACAAGTGTGCCAATGGAATGACGATACCTGGAAGTGCGTTCCAAATCAGATTGCGTAACAGGCATTTGAAAATGTTCGAGAGTGAATGCACTAGATTGTACGAAGGAAGATGCTCTGCAGTACGAAGGAAGTGTGTAACAAGGAATCAAATGACAGTGATTCAGAATTACCATACCTGTATCTAATTGCTATTATAAACATCCTGTAAATTTTTTATTATAAATCTAATAAAATTGTTTTATATTTCCACATTTAGTTTCATGCAATAACCGTACATTTGAAGTCTTTTCTAAAAGCTACTACATACAGCCGACTGGCAAGCCTGTGTTTCGTCAATATTTCTGATGCTACTACCACTGCCTTCATTCTACATTTTACGTGTTTTTTATTATGGGCAAGGTATTGTTCCTATGAATTGTGATTCGTAAGTTCCACACTCTTTTCACCATAAGAATAATACAAATGTAAACATTACACCATTTAATCTTCCGTGTTAACTGTTACCACATTTAAATTCCGTCCGCCTAAGGCTGTGGTCACAGTGGCTCCAATATTGGTGGTTTTTATCGATGACAGACATCGGTGGAAAAGACCGATTGTTTCATATCAGTATTCCACTATGGTCCCGGTCACAGTGCAGCCTATCTCATTGCCTGAATGTAGAGATTTCGGATAGCAGTCGGTGAAATTCAAATCAGTTTGTTTTCTTCGGACAAATTGACCGACATTCTCACATGTTAGATATGGACAGTGAGAAACTGATATGCTTAGTGAAAGAAAGAAAGAGTTTGTGGCATCCAGATAATGATAAATATCACAATCAGGATACAATTCAGAATCTATGGTATGATACTACAGTTTATTGGAAACCCTAAGTTAGTTAAATCCTTTATCAGAAATTTTAGGTGTAAATTACAACCTCAAAAAATGTGTTCATTCTGGTATTGTGGTGTATCTTAATGTTATTGTAGTGGCTTTCTTACATTGTTTTGCACTGTGATAATTGGGTATTAGCTGTCTGTCCACAAATTATTCTTACGGATTCTGGCATTCTTTAACAAGGTGATGAGTCTGTTCTATCAAGTGACCTGCAAATGTGTTGCAGGCTTCTGCTTTTCAGTGGTTTGTGTGTTCAAAATTATGCTTAATTTCACACTTGTCTTTCACAAATATATTGAATGACAGTCATTGAAGTTCAATGTACCGTAACTTCATTTCATTCATCATAATTGGATGTTTCTGGGGGGCCTATAACTGTGCTCCTCGTGGAGTTAAATACTGAAAACCTGCATCCATTATGTATTTTTATGATTAGCACAACACATTTCAAGAATGTTTCTCGCTTTTAGTGCATTTTTTACACAAATATGTCGTGACATTTCCATGTGTGATTTTATGCAGCTCTTGCACAGATGCAGTCTTTTTGAGGTTACTGTAATGAGGGAAATTGTAGCATACTATATATAATAAAATCTTGGAAACTTTTTTACATACTAAATAGTATGTCAGTCTATACTTGCAGGTATTGTGTCTGCTCCATTAAACTCGATATCACAACACAAAAATCGTCACTTACACTAGTTTTTGTGCACAGGTAGGCCTAAGTCACGATTATTATGTTGCATATTCTGAGTGATGGAAGAGGCACAATACCTTTAAGCAGACTGAAAAAGTTATGGTTTCTAAAATTAGGATAAAACACACACCTCAATATTTATTCTGTTCGATTTTCCAAACTTCAGTAGCTAACCTAAAAGAGACAACTGCAGTGGAGGTGTGTCAGGAAATCATTAATTGAAACATCAAAATAGTACCGTACTTATGTAAACAAATGCACTAGAAGGTGTGAATAAATCCTTGAAATTCGATGTAATAAGCAATAAATTTCCCTAACTGGTGTATGTCTGCACAACTTCAAATAAATTCAGCAAAACTGTACTATTGCTTGTCAATGACACCACGAATTATCACAAGTACGTAATAGAAATTTACCCTTTTACCGGTACTTCACATATTCCTAAAGTTTGCCTGGGAGTAGCAATAACTGAGGACAGTACACAATCCTCGCCACTTTCTTCTTTCCAGACAGGTGTAGCTCTTACATATGCATTTGAAGTCTTTATTAAAACCGATAACCGCATTGTAGCACTAATTTCGAAGCATAAAAATGTTGGTGGAATCCACTGCACCCCAGGGAATTGAAATCTAAAATACTTCAGACACAGAATACATTCAAACCTAACCTAACTTTCTCCTTTAATCAGACCAAGTTACAAACTATATCGGATGCAGTGTGACCATGCTGTCAGTCGATGTTTTCAGTTGATCTCGGTCGACAGCATCTGACGACGGTCTGCCGGTGCCAATGTGAACACAGCCTAACAAACCTGAAAGACATCAATGCCGCGGAAGAATATATGTATCACGTTAATGTTTACATTTGTATTATGCTGAATGGGAATAGTTAAAAATAAAGCATGACAACTGACTACTAGTACTGATTTTTAAATCTTCTTCGAAAAAAAATTATGTGCTGACATGTTACGTGATCTTAAATGTTTGAAAGAATAAATAAATCTACAAAATACCCTTGCTTAACCCTCCAGAATGCGCAATCTGCATGTTAAGTACTTTTCACAGTTCTGAAATGTCTTCATGGCAATAACATGTACACACACATCATAGAAACATGAATTTCTCTGTCTCTGAATGTGCTGTCCATCACTCACGGAATATCTGATATGTCACTATAAAATTATTTAACATTTGCACATGCTATTTTTTAACTTCCAAACTATCTACTCATCTTTTCAGGTTTTATTTTTGAGTCTTGCCCTTTCAAAAAAGGAAAAATATGTAATCCTTTCCTTTCATTATTTTTTATTTCATTAAATTGAAACATTTTGTAATAGAGTGAAGAAAGTTTCTTATTATCTTTTTGACCATTTAAACAATATATATTGAATTGTTTCATACAAATTTCTTCTAAGAGTAGAGGGTATTAAGAGTTAAAATAAAAATCTAAATGAAATTTTAATGTAAATATTGTCATTTGGGATTCATCCCAGAGGGCTTTATCTTCACCACTGGCTGTGATAGAGTAGTAATTCTTTTTAAATACATGTACTTGAGTTGACAGATTATTTGTGTCCGAGAATCAGAAGATTCGATTAGAGTTCAAAATTCAGCATGTTTTATTTAAGATACGGTATTCGCATTCGATTAGGTAAAATTGGAGTTCGACCCATCCCTACTTGAAAGGTATGTGGTTGTTTCATTTGACAGTCATCATTATCTTCTTTCACCATTTCCAGCTTCCTGAGTTGGGTTGTGAATCAAGGATCTCCAATGTTGCCTCTCTCCATCACTCCTTTCCTTCTTTAAGTAAATCTTTGGATTTTCCTCTATTCTTCTCTATGCACTCCCACACTGTACCTGCCCATTTCTTTCAGGGTCTTCCTCGTGTTCTTTTCCCACTCACCTTTTCCAAAAAAGCTTTCTTTGGTACACTCTCCACTCCCATTCTCATCATATGTCCACACCACTTTAATCTGATTGTTTCTATCTTGTACAGCAGCTTCACAATTCCTTTCCTTCTTCTTATCTTTCCATTTCTAATTCTATCTCTTCTGGTCTTTCCTTCTATACCTCTTAGGAATGTCATCTCTGCTGCTTGTATTCTGCTCTCCTCTCTTTTTCTTGTGGTCCATGCTCCCACTGCATATGTTAGTATGGGCCCATAATAGTTTGAATACATTACCGGCTTACATTTCTTTGGGAATCTCGGTTCCAGAGAATACCCGTTACTCTCTGTTAGAAAATGTTAGCCTGTTGTATTCTCTTTCCAAATTCCTCCGCAATCTTTCTGTCTTCTGTAATCACACTTCCCACATTCTTAAAACTTTTCACCACTTCTAGAATTTTCCCATTCATTTCTTTATTTCCTCTACCTTTCTTACTTCACCTTGACATTAACATTGTCTTGCTCTTCTCTGTGCTCACTTTGATCTCAAGTTTCTCAAACTCTTGTTTTCAAACGTCTACTTGTTTTTGTGCTCTTTTTTCATCCTCGTTGCAAATCACTGTATCACCTGCAAGCAACATGGCCTTTTTTGTCCTTTGTCCCAGTTTCTGTTTAACATTCTTATGAATTTCACCCATCACTGTGATGAATAGCTGGGGGGGAAACCTCTTCCCCAGTGGAGACCCTTTTCCACCTTAAACCATTCTTTTTCTCCTTTATTGGTCTTTACGCTACTGATACAATTTGTACATAGCTTTTACCATTTGCATTCCTGCTCAGGCGACAGTGTTGATACTTTTTCAGTCACTGATCTGTGCAATTAATTGTTTAGACCAATAAGAAACCTTCAACCATTCTGCTATGTGTATGGAGTTATTTGCAGATTTGCATTTAGTATTATAGTGTAATATTGCTACATTACACCCCCCCCCCCCCCCAAGGAGGCCACAGCTCTTTTGTGGGTACGTGTGTGGCACACACGGGGCCCTGAGCCAATGCGGCCTTTCTTCTGTCCCAGGCCGCTTCCCACTTTCCCCACTTTCCCGCCCGGTTTGTGCCTTCACCCAGAGATGAGCATTTTCATTCAGTCAAAGGTTTCTTTTTCTCTTACTCCGAGACTTCTCTTTTTCTTGGTCCTCTACCTTGACTGTTCTTTCCCCTTCCCCTTGTTCCTTTCTCCTTGTCCTCGACCCACCCCTTTCATCTTTGCCTCGGCGTTTGAGATTCTCCCTCCTTCATCCCTTCTTCTCCTTCCTTTCTTCTTTCCTCCCTGTGCGTGTCTGAAGGTCAACCCACACTCTGCGTAGCGGGTGATGGGGTAAGGCATAACTTCCCGCCCCGGGTAGACATGTAGGGCGCGTATGTACCCCCCGGCAAAGGCTGGGCCCAGGGAAGGGTGATAACTCGAGCTGGTACCTTCCGAACATGCTGATTGGTCCTTCCGTCCGCTCTCGGGAGGTGTGACCTGAGGTGCAAACAGTCACCTAAGGTGGGTGCACCCTCAGTGAGGGGTGAGGGGTGAGGAGCACGCCATCAGAGACACCGGTAAGCACGAGGGACACTTCCACTATGAACACTTCCAAATCTTCTATAACCCTGACCCAAAAATGGAAACATGACGAATCTCAGCCAAAGAAAGTCTTGCCTAACATTCCCAAGTTCCTCATAGTATCTTGTACTGATGATCAGGATTTTTCTTCTGTAAATCCTTTGCTCATTCAAAAGGGTGACGATGCGATCGCAGGTCCCTTGAAAACCTGCTCCAGACAGCGCAATGGGACCTTGTTGCTTGAAATTGAGAATGCCTTTCAGGCACAGAAATTACTCTGGGCTACGCTTGTGCATACTTTTCCTGTGAAAGTGGAGGCTCACCGCACCCTCACTCCTCGCGGGGGGTAGTCTTCACATAATCTCTGGATGGGTTATCGGACGAGGACATACTCGACTATATGTCCGATCGGGGAGTTACAGCTGTTCATCTCATTATGAAAAGAGTTGACAATGATCTCGTGCTGACTTGTACTGTCTTCTTGACTTTCGACAGGGTTTGACCTACCATCTAAAGTGAAAGCGGGCTACGAAGTCATTTCTGTTGGCGCGTATATACCCAATCCTATGCGCTGCTCCACTGCCAGAGATTTAATCACACTAGTAAATCTTGTCCTAATGCAGCCAAATGTGCCACCTGTGGCAGGGACGCCCATGAGGGTGAATGTCCACCTCCATCCCCTCTCTGCATTAATTGCGTGGGTGAACATGCTGCTTCTTCCCGGGACTGTCCCGTCTATAAAGACGAGGGAGTCATCCAGGAGATTCAACCTATGCCACTCAGAAGTTATTAGCGAGTAGGAAGCCCGCTGTACTCCCATCAGGTACTTACAGCCAGGTCCTCACCTTGCCTCGACCAACTAAGGAGGTAGGCACTCAGACCTGCGATTTCACCTTCTGTGACACTGTTGTCAGATCGGCTAGCCCGAAAATTGCTCGTTCCACTTCTCCAATTCCTTCTGCCCGTTCTACAGTGCATTCGTCGACCAGTTCCCACACTTAAATCCACAGCCCGGAGTTCTAAAAAAGAACCCCTTTGTTTACGATTTCCTAAAAACTCCACCTTCTCAACTGTCAACCGCTTCTTCTACTTGTCACGCCTCTAAGAAGACTCACAAAAAGAACAGCCCGCCTCCCTTCCCCGCCTCAGCGTGACTCTTTGGTCACGCCATCCAACAGTTGCCGTCTTTGGCCGTCTTCTGTTTCACCGGGACGCTCTGTCATCCAGGCACCCGGCCCTTCACTGGTGGTTGAAGCTGCCCCTCCTGATCTACTCGGGAAGATGGCAGATGTGTCAGTCGAACCCATTGAACACGATTTTCTGCCTCTAGATAGCGACAGCAGTGCTCCCTCGAAGTCCGGTCCTCAGTGGCCGTCGAGGTGACCTCGCTTGCTTGTTCCTTCTTTTCTTCTCTCATTTTTTATCATGGCGCTCCTTCAATGGAATATTTACGGCATTCGTTCCAATCGGGAGGAATTAAAACTACTCCTTCGATTGCACTGCCTGCTTCTAGTTTGTCTTCAAGAAACTAAGTTACGTCCACGTGATCATGCAGACTTCCCCCACTACACCTGTGTGCGTTTAGACCTGCCCCCTGTGGAAGGTACTCCAGCCCATGGAGGGGTTCTGATGCTCATTCGGGACGACATCTATTACCATCCCATTTCATTGCATATTCACCTACAGTTAGTTGCCGTCCGCATCACTCTATCCACATTTACCTTTTCCCTCTGTAATGTCTATTCGCCATCGTCATCTGTCCTTACCAGGGCAGATGTGCTACACCTCGTTGACCAGCTCCCTTCACCTTTCATGTTGGTAGGTGACCCCACCACCCCCAATGGGGCTCTCCAGCACCTTGTCTGAGAGGCTCCCTTTTAGTGTCCTTTTTCCACCACCTCAATCTTGTCTGCCTGAACATGGTGCACCGACCTTCCTTTCCGACACAACACATACTTACTCCCACTTAGACCTCACGATATGCACTCCTCAGCTTGCGCGTCGGTTCGAGTGGTATGCACTTTCTGACATGTACTCGAGTGATCATTTCCCTTGTGTAAACCACCACCTGCATCATACCCCATCTCCTTGTTCCACCAGTTGGAACATCTCTAAAGCCTACTGGGGGCTTCATTCTTCCATGGCTGTTTTTCACGATCAGAATTTTCCCAGCTGTGACATTCAGGTCGAATACCTCACAAAGCGTATTATCACCACTGCCGAACATTCCATACCTCGTACATCCTCTTCTCCATGTCGCGTTCCGGTCTCTAGGTGGACTGCAGCCTGCCGCAACAATCATAGAGCCTGCAATGTGCTTTATGCACCTTCCACCGCCACCCAACATTGGAGAATTGTATCAATTATGAATGATTGCGAGCGGAATGTCGTCGTGTTATAAAAGACAGCAAAAAAGCTTGCTGGACTGCTTTTACCAGTTCTTTGAACCAATTTACTCCCTCCTTGGCTGTCTGGGGTCGCCTACGCAGTTTATCCGGCATCAAGGTCCTCTCCCCAATTTCTGCCCTGAATGTCGAGAATGCAGTCCTTGTGGACCCTGCTGATGTTTCCAACGCATTGGGCCGCTCCTTTGCGGAGGTTTCGATATCTGCCCATTACCATCCTGCCTTCCTCCCTCGCAAACAGGCAGAGGAGGCACGGCCGCCTTCTTTCAACTCTTTTAATCGTGGAAGTTATAAAAGTCTCCTTCACCATGCAGGAGCTAGACTGTGCTCTCGCCCTGTCTTGAACTTCTGCTCCTGGTCCCGATTCCATCCATATTGAGATGCTGAAGAACCTTTCTCCTGCAGGCAAGTGTTTCCTTCTTAGCACCTGTAATCGCATATGGACTGAAGGTCAGCTTCCCACAAGTTGGTGTGAAGCCATTGTTGTCCCCATCCCCAAACCAGGAAAGGACAAACATCTTCCTTCCAGTTATCGCCCCATTTCTCTCACGAGCTGCATCTGTAAGGTGATGGAATACATGGTTAATGCTCGGTTGGTTTGGCTTCTCAAATCTCTGCGCCTCCTGACTAATGTTCAATGTGGTTTTCGTAGACACCGCACTGCTGCTGATCACCTCGTTACCTTGTCGGCCTTCATTATGAATAACTTTTTTAGGAAGCGTCAAACGGTAGCAGTGTTCTTCGACTTGGAGAAGGCTTACGATACCTATTGGAGGGCGGGCATTCTCCGAACTTTGCACACATGGGACCTTCGTGGCCACCTCCCTCTCTTTATTCAAGCGTTTTTGGCAGATCGCAAGTTCCGGGTATGGGTGGGCTCTGTTTTGTCAGATACTTTTCGCCAGGAGAATGGGGTGTCATAGGGCTCTGTCACGAGCATGGCTCTCTTTGCCATTGCAATCAATTCGATCGTGGATTGCCTTTCAGCCAACGTTTCCGGATCCCTTTTTGTAGACGATTTTGAAATTTATTGCAGCGCCCTGCGGACATGTCTCTTGGAGCGTTGTCTTCAACGCTGTCTTGAGCGCCTATATTCATGGAGCATTGCGAACGGCTTCTGCTTCTCCACTGAGAAAACGGTTTGTATAAACTTCTGTAGATACAAGGAATTTCTCCCATCATCTCTACGTCTCGGCCCCATTGCTCTCCCATTCGTGGAGGCAACAAAATTCTTGGGGCTAATGTTGGATCGGAAACTTTGCTGGTCCCCATACATGTCCTACCTGGCTGCCCGTTGTGCCCAATCCCTTAATGTTCTTCATGTCCTTAGTGACAAATCATGGGGAGTGGATCGTACCGTCCTGCTTCAGATTTACTGGGCCATTGTTCAGTCGAAGCTGGACTACGGAAGCTTTGTATACTCTTCTGCACGGCTGTCCCTTCTTCGCTGTCTCAACTCCATTCACCATCAGGGATTAAGCCTGGCGACCGGTGCATTTTATACCAGCCCTGTTGAAATTCTTTATGCCGAAGCTGCTGTATTACCCTTGACCACTTGGCATGACATTCTCTTGTGTCGGTACGCATACCGACTGCTGTCGATGCCCAACCATCCATCTTACCCATTACTCGTTGATGACTTCGTCGATTGCCAATATCGGTTGTCTGCAATAGCCTTGCTTCCACTTGGAGTTCGGTTTCGCCGCCTGCTTCAGCGGCTTGATTTCACCCTTCCTTCCACCTTTCGGTTGAGCGAGACCCCACTGCCACCATGGCATCAGGCCGAGGTTCACACCCACCTTGAACTTAGTTCACTCCCCAAGGAGAGCACTCCAGATTTGGTATATTGCTCGAGGCTTGTCGAACTCTGTTCATGGTTTGATAATGTCATATTTATTTACTGATGGTTCCAAGAGCACCAATTGTGTCGGATCTGCCTTCGTCGTCGGGGACGACCTGTTGCAATACAAGCTCCCTGACCAGTACTCGAATTTCACGGCTGAGCTTATTACCCTGCACCAGGCTGTCTTGTACATCTGCCATCGCCACTATCCCTTTTATGCCATCTGCTCTGACTCCCTTAGTGCACTGCAGAGTCTTAGGGACCCTTTCTCGACCCATCCTGTCGTGTACCAAATCCAACGCTCCCTTCAGTTGCTAGCAGATAACGGCTGTCACGTTTGTTTTCTGTGGGTCCCTGGCCACGTGGGTGTGCCCGGGAATGAGACTGCCAACATTGCGGCCAAGGCAGCAGCTCTATTGCCTCACATTGCAACCTTTTGCGTCCCATCAGATCATATTCAACGGACTCTTCACTGGTGTATTGTGTCGTCCTGGCACAGTTCGTGGTTCTCACTCCATGACAATAAACTGAGAACCATAAAACCAATCCTGACCGCTTGGAGGACCTCCTCATGCCCCTCTCGCCGAGAAGATGTCATCCTGGCCCGGTTGCAGATCGATCACTGCCGATTCAGCCACCATCATTTGCTAACGGCTGACCCTGCACCTCTGTGTTCCTGTGGTGAACTGCTGACGGTGCGACATGTTTTACTGTCTTGTCTTAATTTTAATCATTTCTGTGTAACCCTCAATTTGCTGTCTACTCTGGAGGAACTTTTAGCTGATAACACACGAGCAGCTGCTTGAGTTTTGTGTTTTATCAACATGGCTAATTTATCAAAGGATATTTAACCTTCCTATTTGATTTTTGTATCCTTCTGTATTAGCTTTCTCTTGATACTCTCCTTTCTGGCAGTTATAAATTTTTTTGAAATCTTGCGAATCTCTGTTCCAATCCGGGTGCTAATGACCTGAGAAGTTGTGCACCCTAAAACCACGGGGGAGGGGGGGGGAGATCCATATTATGAAACCTGGGTCAGAATTTTGTGCTATTCAAA
Source organism: Locusta migratoria (assembly GCA_026315105.1). Classification (NCBI taxonomy): domain Eukaryota; kingdom Metazoa; phylum Arthropoda; class Insecta; order Orthoptera; family Acrididae; genus Locusta; species Locusta migratoria. Next base: position 165,474,153 of record CM048745.1, read on the forward strand.
GGCTGTTTTTCTAATGTGTGAATTGATAATCCAATTCCTACTCATAACCCAACTTCCTTCTTGTACTAGAAAGATCCCTTCTGGAAATAATGCCACTTTTAATGCTCATTGTTGTTGCAATTGTAGGAGGGATGTCTCTGTGAGTGGAGGGGGGTAACAAGGAAGGAATGTGATAACTATGTTCACATGTACAGAGTATATCATTACAGTGTAAATGTAGATGACTACAGAAACTATAAAAAGTGTGTTATTTTGTGTATCAGTTATAGAATTATGTGTAAGGAACAGTAAGTAAAGTAAGCGAAAGACAACCATTCACCTATAGCGGACCAATGTATGGAGTACAAAATCACATAAAAGGAAACAGCATTAACGTAAGTATGCGAGTAGATGCTCTTTTAGTAACAAAAGTTTCGTTGTGGCCATGGATGTGTGCATTTGTCTTCTTTGTTGTTGGGGTGTGTGTGTGTGTGTGTGTACTGTGGTAAATCGAACCTCTCCCTGAATATCTCCCACACTGCAGTCAAATTAAAAAAATATAATGATTGATTATGCAATTTAACTGGTTGGTAAGTGATTCGCACTTAGAAAATGAATGGGCATCGTTTAATTCTGGGACTATGGATGTAGAGGAATTGTGGACTAAATTTAAATGCATTGTTAATGAAGGGTTAGAGAAATATGTGCCAGTAAAGACGATTAAGGATGGAAAAGATCCACCGTGGTATAATAATAATGTTAGAAAGCTGCTGAGAAAGCAAAGGCTGTTGCACTCTCGATTCAAAAAAGAACACGCAAATGATGACAGGCAAAAGTTAGTAGAGATTCGTGCGTCTATAAAAAGATCGATGCGTGAAGCATACAATAATTATCACAGCCATACCTTAGCAAAAGATCTTTCCGAGAACCCGAAAAAATTCTGGTCCTATGTAAAATCGATAAGCGGGTCAAAGCCCACTGTCCAGTCACTAGTTGATCATTCCGGGGCAGTAATAGAAGAAAGCAAACGGAAAGCTGAAGTTCTAAATTTAACCTTTAAGAAATCTTTCACGCAGGAGGACCGCACAAATATACCATCATTTGATCAACGTACTAATTCCGAAATGGGGGACATAGCAATAGGTATTTCCGGTGTAGAGAAGCAGCTGAGAGAGCTAAATACGAAAAAGTCTGCTGGTCCGGATGGAATACCAGTTCGGTTTTACAAAGACTATTCTGCGGCATTGGCCCCCTACTTAGCTTGCATTTATAGTGAATCTTTAATTCAGCGCAAAGTTCCTAGTGATTGGAAAAAAGCGCAGGTGACTCCAGTGTATAAGAAAGGAAAGAGAACTGACCCATACAATTACAGGCCAATATCGTTGACATCGGTTTCATGTAGAATTTTGGAGCATATTCTCAGTTTGAATATAGTAAAGTTCCTTGAAACGGAAAAGCTTCTTTCCATGAATCAGCACGGGTTTAGGAAACATCGTTCATGCGAAACTCAGCTTGCCCTTTTCTCACATGACATCTTGCGAGCCATGGACGAAGGGCAACAGGCGGATTGTGTTTTTCTCGACTTCAAAAAGGCGTTCGACACGGTGCCACACTGCAGACTGCTAACGAAGATACGAGCTTATGGAATAGGTTCACAGATTTGTGACTGGCTGGAAGACTTCCTAAGTAATAGAACGCAGTACGTTGTTCTCGACGGCGAGTGCTCATCAGAGACGAGTGTATCGTCAGGCGTGCCCCAGGGGAGTGTGATAGGACCGCTATTATTTTCTATCTATATAAATGATCTGATGGACAGAGTAAGTTGTAATTTGCGGCTGTTTGCTGATGATGCTGTGGTGTATGGGAGGGTGTCGTCTGTAACTGACTGTAATAGCATACAGGTTGACTTAGACAAAATTTCTAGTTGGTGCGAAGAATGGCAGCTAGCTCTCAATGTAGAAAAATGTAAGGTGATGCGCATGAGTAGAAAAAACAATCCTATAATGTTCGAATACAGCATCAGTAGTGAGCTTCTTGATGCGGTCGCGTCGTTCAAATATCTAGGCGTAACATTGCAGAGCGATATGAAATGGAACGAGCATGTAAGGACAGTTGTGAGTAAGGCAGACAGCCGACTTCGGTTTCTTGGGAGAATTTTGGGAAGATGTACTTCACCTGTAAAGGAGACCACGTATAAAACGCTTGTACGACCACGTCTTGAGTATTGCTCAAGTATTTGGGACCCGCAGCAGATCGGTTTGAAGGAAGACATAGAGGCGGTTCAGAGGCGAGCAGCTAGATTTGTTACCGGTAGGTTCGACCAATGCGCGAGTGTCTCGGAAATGCTCCGGCAACTCAATTGGGGATCGCTGGAAGAAAGACGACGTTCTTTTCGTGAATTTCTGTTAAGTAAATTTAGAGGGCCGGAATTTGAAGCTGAGTGTAGTACGATCTTGCTGCCGCCTACTTACATTTCGCGTAAAGATCACAAAGACAAGATAAGAGAAATTAGGGCTCGTACGGAGGCATATAGGCATTCTTTTTTTCCTCGTTCAATTTGGGAGTGGAATAGGAAAGGAAATGCCTAGTAGTGGTACGGTGTACCCTCCGCCACGCACCTTACGATGAATTGCGGAGTATGTATGTAGATGTAGATTCAAGGAAATGATTTGAGAACTAAACAGCTTGTACAGAGGATTACCACAAGACATTTAGTTATAACAAAATTTGCAAAACAGTATGCCCAGTCAAATCGTTCCTGAGAACTTAGACACGACTCAGATATGAACAAGGAAGGGGAGGTAATTTCCTATCTCACCAACATTGACATCATGTGGGCGTCAGGCGTTGGATCGGCACAGTGCGGTGTGTCTGTGCCTCTGCGGTGGAGGTGGTAGAAGCAGCATCGCACACCTGCCTTGCTCTCCCCAGCTCTGAAGATGTGCGGTGCGGAGTGGACCCAGAGCGATGGTGTCAAAGTCCTGTGTCTGCTCAGGCGGCAGCTGCCTCCATGTCTTCTTGCTTCTCCAGTGACGGACCAAGTGTCTTCTTTGGTGGTTTCTCACCAAGCCCCTTCCCACTTACATAGGTAGAAATGATCATCAGAATAAAATACAAGAAATCAGAGCTCGAACGGAGAGATTCAGGTGTTCTTTCTCTCAGTTGCCGGTGGAAATTTTTGGGCCGAGATGAGACTCTTGAACTGGTGTCTTTCCCACTTTTCAAGCGTGTTGTCTTTATCTTCTCCATTCTTGGTTCAAGAAAACAGTTCTTTGCGGCAGCTGTATTAGGCCTGCCTGGTATGCCATTTATTAGGGTCTTTTTCCCTGGACAGAAACATTGTTTTCGTGGAACCTCTTTATCTATACTGCAGGCCAGCCTCTCTCCCACTCACGCACGTCTGCACTGTAGGAGTTTGCTTGCCTTCTTTCTGTCTGCAGGGGTCCATAGTTTTATCTGTGATACTGTTGCTGTTTTTTGGAAACGACTCCTCTGGTATCTGCAGATAAGGGCTTTCGCTGCCATGAGTCCATTGTCGCCATTTATCTGGACGGTCCTAAAGTCAGGCTGGTTTCGCCGTGAACATCCTTTCTAGAAAGCCGCAGCAATTCGCCCCTGCAGAGAGAGAATGCGGTGTGGCAACTGCTGGCAAAGGAAGGTGAAAGTTGGGACACTTCCTGCTGCCTCCCTCAGGCCGATCGCTCTCCACTCCTTGGGCTGGCGAGCCGGCACGGGTGCTGCTGTGGCATGCGCGAATGCTTCCATTGGCAAAGTCACCAAACAAAAGTGTCAGTGGCTGAAATATTACAGTACTCTTGCTAAAAAAAAGTGCAAGTGCTTGAAATGTTGTGAGAATGCTGTTTTCTTTTATGTGTTTCACAAGCCTGTGTCTCGTATATGCATTGTTGACTTGCTCTTATTTTTACTTGATTTAGATGAAACACAAACTAATTGTTTACTGTCTTTTGAGAAAGGTTGGTCAGAATAGACTGTGGTAGTTGGAGAACAACTCCACTATAAACTGTGTTCTTGCATGAAAGAAACTGAAGCAAGAAGGAAGTTTATAACGTGTCAAGTGTAAACAACCATTTTACACAACCCGGGAAGTACCAAGGCATGTATAATGAAGACTTGTAAATGTTCTCAATTAAAATTGGATTAGGAGACAACATAACTGAGGAGCCACAACTTCCTGTTAACACACTACCAATGTTGTAATGCTACTGATGGTTTAATAAAAACTAGTGTGGCTCAATCACTTCCTAAAGGAGTCTAACTAGCTAAATGTGATCTAACAGTGGAAAATCCAGGTCAGAATGTCAGTAATAGAGGATACATAACAACTCACTGTAAATACAATCAATGAGCTGCAGACAGGCACATATAATAGAGAAAGATGTACATTCCCACAATCACTTAGACATAATTCAGAAACACATGGCCACCATCTCTGGCCATTCCAGTGCTGTAGTGATACCAGTGTTAGTGTCAGAAGGAAACTGAACAAGGAGCCAGAACACCTGAATTTGCCAGCTCTCTTAACCATGATAAATTGTAAATCCTTATAAAAAATATCTGGCCCCACTGCTTGAAAAAAAGCATAGTTCACTCATGTCCACAAAAATCCATCCAGTATCATTTAGGTCTAGCCATTGTTGACATTTGTTTATTGAGATATCAAATGTAATGAGAACGAGCTCCATGACCACCAGTGTGTGTTCCATAAACAGCTGTGATTCAAAACCCCACTTCTCTCACCTTTTAACCTCAGAGCCCTGTGCCAAGGTAGTCAGGTAGAACAATTTCTTAATTTTTCTAAAAATGTTTGAGGAATCACACATCAATGCTAATTAAAGAGACTGTGTGTGGTTTGGTAACGAATGAAATTTGTGATTTTATTCAGGACATTTTGCTATGGAGCACATAGGTCACTATATTGGGAGGAGAGTTGTCAGTTGGTATATAAGAAACTTCCAAAATGCAACTGAAGTTACTTACACACCATTTGACAACCCTCCTTCCAATACAGTGTGCCGTGTAATTGGTGGGGAAGGGGGGGGGGGGGAGAGGAGCAAATATACTAAAAGATCCTGACTAGTGGTGCCTGAGCATTGAAAGCAGCTGTTTAAAGGTCACTCTTTTATGTTTATCTTGAGTAACTTGGAAACCTCGGATCCAAGAGAAAATGTTTTCTACTATAAAATTAGATCAATTTTTCAATTAAAATTTAACAGCCCACAAGCTGTGTAGTAATTTATTGAAAACACTTTACCATGGTTTCAACATTGACTAAGGATGACTTCATCAGAAGTTTTTATAAAAAAAAAAAAAAAAAAAAAAAAAAAAATATTACCTAGAATCTGTCTGTCTGTCTGTTTTCGATAAACTCAGAAACTACTCAATGGTTCTAATACAGTTTATACAAATGAATGGTGTTATTCATGAAGAAGGTTGGGGTGTATAATTCATTGAGGTGCATGGTAGTGGGTTGGCATTGACAGTTAACAGGACCTTCAATTTGTAAAGGATGCATTAAAATAATTATTATATTCTCTATTACACATCATCATATATGCTTTTAGATACAATGAATTTACAACATTAACTGTGAGCCAGCATTGATGTAATTGTGTCTAGAGTGATGATAACTGCAGGATCAGAAATGGTGTCTGTCCTTTCAGACATAATATGTTTTTGTGTTTACTACATGTGTTAAACAATACAAGGCCATTGTTGTAAGTTTACAGCTATACATTGGAAACAATATGTGGTCTTATCTGTAGAATTGCTTGGAAAATACAATTATTTATTATAATTAGAACTTAATTTTCACTCTTTCATAACATTATATTTCCATGTACTTCTATTCATATAAGAGAGAGACATCTAATCAATATTTTAATATGTAAACATTATCCTGTATAACTTTCTCTGTTGCTTAATTTGTTTATATTACATGTTGCAGCAAAAAGAATAAATCAGCCTCCTGCTGCAGTTATTACTCCTCCATCCCAGACTGTGAAGCTGCCCAACACAGGTGCAGTGTTGGATGGTTCAATGAGCAAGGATGATGACCAGATCATCGGCTGGCACTGGGAGTTGCAGCAAGGGCCAATTGGATACCAACCACATCTTGTGGACACTCCTACCCTGCAACTGGATAATCTTGTCCTTCCAGGAAACTATACATTTAAGTAAGTCATCAATGCCAGAAGAGTATTTCATATGTGCAATCATTTAAATGTTCTAACTTTTCAACTTATCCATGTCAACTTGGAAATATATGTGTACATAGAGAGAAAATTGTCAGTTCAGAAACAAAAGGTTGACCAATAGATTAAATGTGTGTTCTACAAAATTGAGAACAGTGGACTCTTGTAAAAGACATAGGTATCATATCCAAGGGTTATAAAAATGAGAGGTCCTGTCTCTCACATTTTTAAGGTGAAGCCACTATGTTTATCAGATCCAAATAGCAAACACTCAAGTTCAGGTGGAATAAAAATTGGCAGTCAGAATAAACAGACAAGATAAAACTTGAAGTTAGAACTGCAATGTAGCTTTAATGATTGTTTTGTATGCCTGAAGTGGGGAAGTAGTTATTTTATATAAAAATAGTGTGCGCATCGGTTGCACAGTGGTAGAGTGCCAGACTACAAATCCAAAGGTCGCGGGTTTGATCCCCACCAGGTCCTAGGATTTTTATCTGTCACTTTCCACTTCTTTCACCTCTGACAGTATTGCTCATGTGAAAAATACCGAGTAGCACCGTGGTTCGGAACCCACATTAAACTGTAGGTCCCTCTACAACTGGCTGGGTAAGTCAGTTTGAAGGTCGGAGGAAGGCAACGACATACCACGTCCAAACAGGACCATGCCTAGTAAAGCACTGTGGTGTTCAAACCAATCTTCGGATTGTTGACTGCTTTACCTTTAGTGTAAGTATACAGTTCAAAACAGAGAAATTAAAACAAAATTGTTGCAAATAAATCATAAATGAATAGGTAGACAAAAGAGTTATTAAGCAAAGAATAAAAGTTTGTAGATCATAGCAGTGGGGAAAAAGAAATAATGTAACACAAGTAGTAAGAGTCAGGCATGTTGAAGATGAAAATTAGGCAAAACTACTGGCTGCCACAGAAGGTGAGAACTGATAAGTTCATGGAACTCCATGATCATGTGTGGTAAATGCTAAATATAATGGAGAATTTTTTTTTTTTTTTACATCCTATAAACTGAAATTCTCTCCTGTAGAAGAGTATTGTCTAGAAAAATATAGGTTTCTAGAAAGTGTTTTAACACTATGCCACCCTGAAGACTGCTAACAAAGATAAAAGCACATGGAATAGTTTACCAGATATATGAGTGACTCAAAGACTTCTTATGTTAAATAAATAAAGCTCCAGTAAGTTGTCTTTGATAACAAGCGCCATCAAGACCAGGATATCGTTAGGACTTCCCCAGGGATGTGTGATAGGACCACTCTTATCCTCAAAAGAAATAAATGATTTTAAGGACAGATTGAGCAGCAATTGGCCATTGTTGGCTGCTGATAGTGTGATGCACGGGAAGGTATTGTTGAGTGACTGCTGTAGGATGCAAAACATTGTCAACAAAATTTCTAGTTGCAATGAAGTTAGTTTGCTCTAAATATGGAAAAACCTGAGTTAGTGCAGGAAAGCAAAGCAAAAGAATGACAATTACTGTAATATTCAAATACAATGTTAGTCATGTGGTGCTTGACATAGTCATGTCTATAAAATATCTAGGCATAACATTGAAAGTGATTATGAAGCGGGAGTGGTAACAGGTTAGATATGAATGCTCAATGTCAGTTTATTGGAAGAATTTTAGAAAGATGTGGTTCATCTGTAATGGTGTGCCACTGTGGAATCTAGCAGCAGCTATCTGCTAAGATAGCTGATGTACCCTAAAGGAAGAGGAGGAACTTTGCATCTGTGGAACACTTCTTGGCTCAATTTCCAAGTGTCTTACATTCTGGTAAGATTGAAGGACTAGAAGTAGAGTTCAGTATTTTTCAGTTTCATCCCTTGGAAGAATTACTTCATGAATGAGCAGATATCACATAGTATAACTTATCCCAATTGTTGGATTCCTTGGGCAAACTATATTTTGCAGGATTGTCCAAAGTAATTATGACAACTCTGTTGGTGCCCCAAAGTAATGCAGCCACTGAAAGAGTGTGTTGTGTCTAAAAGCAAAACAGAATTCTGACAAGCTCTTAGTACTTCAACATTGAATTCATTACTAGTGTAAAAAAAATTACAAATAATTTCTTCAAAAACGTATGCCATCAGTTAACATTTACTGAAAAGTTATACTATTCAAGTTTTAAGAGCTCCAGTGTCACTTCAGGTTCTCTCTCTCCCAGTGCTGGCACTTTCACAAATGTTTTAAAAAAACAGGAGAATAATTTCATTAGGCCTAGTAATGTGCTGGAAGAAGAGAATGTGGATGGAGACATCAAAATTTGATGATATTTAAAACTTTCTTAACCTGTACTTTCATCGAAATATCTAAATCTGCAATCTTACTGTAAGTTAAGATTTTATGTTACTTTGTGTTTGTGTGCAATTTTTAATGAGTAGATTCTTTTAGATATAAAAATATAGCCTATATAAATAAATATTAATCTGGAAATCACAAAATCTAAGATGTTCAGTTCTGTGGAAGAAAATATTTAGCTTTAAGTTTTGCTCCCCATCCCCCCTCCCCCCAAACATCCTCCACCCATACACATCCCTACTGTACATATCAGAATGATCTAATAATATGGTGCCACTATCTCATCTGTAAACTTACAGAAACTTTTTTCACAATTTTGATGATTCCTTATTCACTTATTTCCTTTGGAACCCTTCTAACGCCCCTCCCCCCTCACCCTGCTCATACATATTACGTCCCATTACTGTTTCCCATATTCAAGAGTTGGAACCTCTGGCTATGCCTGGCTTGTATCTTTTTTCTCTGTGAACTCTGTATGAGCATGTAGATGTATCTTGTTTCTTTTTCAATCTGACTCCTAGATTTACATCCAACACTGAAGTCTACTGACCCTATTATTTTGTCTTCTCTGTATCTTGTTTATTCTTCTTACATCATCTAATAACTGCTTGAAATTTATAGCTTTTGTAATAATATGGTTTCCTTCAGAAGAACTGTAATTATTTTTAAGCCCCAACTCTTTCTTTGTGCCTGTTTTGTCAGATCCGCAAAATTAGATGGCCTGTTTACATCAAAATCTACAGAATGTGATTTCCGCGAAGATGATACATTAAGTTACAGATGACATTCAAACAACTTACATTACCATAAAGCTTCTATCAGATACAGAACAGGCACACATTCATTCAATGGTTGGGGAAGTGGAAGGATGTAGAGCATGTGTGGGAGTGAGGTATCAGAACTGCTTGGTGGGGCATGTATGTGCTACATGGCTGTGAGAAGCAGTTTGAAAGGCTCCGATTGAGGGCTGTGGAGAGAAGAGGGGGGATAATGAGGGAACTGTAACAGGAGAGGAGTGGAAAGGGGGAAAAGAGTGGCAGTGATGAGAGTGGAAAGACGTGAATTGGGAGAGGAGATAGGATAGAGAGGGAGAAAAGTACTGAATGGAGGGTTTGGGGACATTAGGTTACCACAGGTTGTGTCTGTGATAATTTTGGGATTCAGTAAATATGTTGTAAGGATAACTCCCCTCTGCAAAGCCCAGAAAAGCTGGTGGTGAAGGTGAGATTTTAGATAACCTGTGTTGTAAATCCACTATTGAAACCAAACATGTTAGATTGAGCTGCATGTTGTAGCACAAGGTGGTCTACTTTGCTGGCAATCACAGTTTGGTATTGGCCATTCATCCTAATTGATGGCTGTGTGGTAGTCATACCAATATAAAAGGCCATGCAATAATTGGAACAGAACTGTTCAATGATACAGCTGCTTTCACAGCAGTTTTGACTTCTAATGGCATACCACAAGTCTCTTACAGGACCAGAATATGAAGTGCCAGCTGGGTGGATTGATCAGGTCTTGCATCTGGGTCTTCAACGGGGATATGGTTCTTGTAGCAGTGACATACTGATGGACTGTGGTGTTGTGGAGTTTGGGTGGGTGATGGTGATGGACTGGGGTGTTGTGGAGTTTCGGTGGGTGATGGAACATCAGTATAGGAAGGGTGAGTAAGATATTGGGTAGGACGTCGCTCACTTCAGTATGTGTTGTCAGTCAAAGTCCTGACAAAGAGTGTGGTTCAGTTGCACAAGTCCCAGATGGTACTGGGTGAGAGAATGGTGCTCTTTCGTGGTTGTTAGTGGGTTGTATGGGGATATGACATGAGAGATCTGTCTGCAAACTACGTGTGGTGCATAGTGCCTGTCTGTGAAGGCCTTTCTGAAATATTAAACATACTGGACATAGGAGTTCTAGTAAATATATGATGTTCTTGGGAGGCCAGACTGTTTGGGAGGAATTGTTTGATTTGAAAGGGATGGCAGCTGTCAAAATGAACGTACTGTTGAATGGTGGGTTTTCATCCTACACTTTCCATTGTTTGATTTTCCATGAAATAATTTACATTTAACTTTACAAACCATTCAGTGCCTATCAAGTAAATTTATTGAAATCCGTCCTGTCGAGTGAATGAATACGAATGGAGATTTTTTTGGTTTGGAGCATGCTTTCAGATTTCCCATGATGAGAAAATTTTTGTAATTGGCTCTAATATGGTGCACTTGTGAGTACGTGCATGGCGAGCATGGGGCCTCGAGCTTGAGCAGTCTTTCTTCCTTCTTTCCTCCCAGCACCTGGTGCCGAAATTCTGTTTTGCATAATTCAAAGGCTCTTTTGCTCGCTTGTCTGTTGGGAAATTTAATTCCTGTTTTACCTTGAAATCCATTCACTGAGCTTAACTTTTAACATGGCCCCTTGTTGAATGTTTTATATACAGAGCAAGGGTCACAGTACTCCCTTTTCCCCTTCCACCACAGATTTTATTGATTTTTGGCACACCAATCAATTGCAAGATGGCAACTAAGTTTCAGATCCATTCTAGGTAGTTTTTCATTGTACTCTGCATATTAATTTATACCGATCCGAAAGTTCACTCACTGAGAAGGGAGGACAACAGTTACTCTCACAAAAAATGAGAAGAGAGATGAAGCAAAAGAAAATTTTGAGGACTTTGGTTTGTTCTGGATGCATCAAAATTTGACAAAGGAATTTGAGAAATGGCAAGAAAGGGTTGCCTCAAATTTCTGTTAAATAAAACAGATACAAATCCTTGTGAATTTATATTTATCCAGGTTGTAATTCAACCACATAATGAGCACAGTTTATAACTCACCACAAAGACGTAATGACAAGCTGTGAAAGCCACATGAAAGAGAGACACAAATACAACACTTAAAGCTACTGGCCATTGGTCTTCATCAGAATAAAGTGCATTCACATAACCACACAGGCACCCTTCACAGTCATACAACCATCATCTCCAGCTGCCACACTCCACTATTATATTGTTGTATCTGTATTCTCTTAACTGTCAATATCTGATGCTGTTCCACATTTTTTTGTAAGTACAGTTCTAGGATTTAAACAGTTTGTATTCTTCAATGTTTTTATTTATTTATTGTATTAATGATGAAAATTCTCCTCAGAGATAATAAATATTGTTGAAACGAGATAGAATGGCTGGCCAGTACTTACCATTGTGCTGTACTGCCGATAGTAACACAAAATGAAAAAAACAGAAAAAAAGGGGACAAAGGGACAAGCTTTCGGAACAGAGTTCCTTCGTCAGGTGGGAGAGAAGGGAAGAATAAAGGATGGGAACAGAAGGGAAAGGTGGTTCACGACCTAGGTCATGAAGGTGGTGTTTCGGGAGTGTGGACGTCAGAGATACTGCATGTATGTACTGAGCCAAGCCAGAGAGGATAAATATAACTAAAGAGGAAAGATCAAGTAGTAAAGAGAAGAGAAGAGAGTGAAATTAATAATGCTGAGGGGTGTAGGAGGGGCGGGGGGGTGTCTAAAACGTTTTTCATAAACAGGGAAATATGGATGGACACACACACACACACACACACACACACACACACACACACACACACATGGAGAGAGATAGAGAGAATGACAGAGAGAGCGAGGGGCGGTAGAGAGAGAGAGAGAGAGAGAGAGAGAGAGAGAGAGAGAGAGAGAGAGAGAGAGGTAAGGAACGGATAATGAATAGGTGAGCTGAGGATGGAGGAAGGGGAGGGGTTAGCGTAGATTTAGGCCAGGGGGGGTGGCGGGAGGAGAGGATATGTTGGAGGGCAAGCTCCCACCTCCGTAGCTCTGAGGGACTGGTGTTGGTTGGTACTATCCAAATGGCACGTGTGGTGTAACACGTGCCCAGGTCCCTGGAGTTATGCTGGAGGGCATGTTCTGCCACAGGATATTGGGTGTCCCCCAGGCGAACAGTCCGTCTATGCCCATTCATCCACTCAGCCAATTTGTTGGTAGTCATAACAACATAAAAGGCTGAACAGTGGACACATTCCTTAAGACACAGAAGTTGCCTCCCCTGGTTTGGTATAGATTCATAGATGATATCTTTATGGTCTGGACTCACGGTGAAGAAACCCCTCTGAACTTCCTCCACGACCTTAACTCCTTCTCCAGCCTTAAATTCACCTCTTCTCCAAAACTCAAACTACCTTCCTTGATGTTGACCTTCACCTTGCTGAGTCTCACATCCACACCTCAGTCCATATTAAACCCACTAAAAAACAACAGTACCTCCACTTTGACAGCTGCCATCCCTTCCATATTAAATGATCCCTTCCCTACAGCCTGGGCATCCGTGGGAAACGTATCTGTTCCAGTTCCGAATCCCTCACCAGCTACAACAACACTCTATCCAATGCTTTCCTCTCCCGCAACTACCCTAAAGACCTCGTCCACAAACAGATCTCCCGAGCTGTCCATTCCTCTCCCTCCAAAAACAATGTTCCTAACCCCAGACCACCCAGAAGCACTCCCTTAGTCACCTGGCCTGGAATGCCTCAACAAATTCCTCAAACAGGGCTATGACTTTCTCAAGTCATGCCCTGAAATGAGACCATCACTCCAAACTGTTCTTCCCACACCACCCAGAGTAGCCTTCCGCCGTCCTCCTAACCTCCGCAACATCCTTGTCCAACCTTACAACATCCCAAAACCACCCTCCCTACCTAATGGTTCCTACCCCTGCAACCGATCCCGCTGCAAAACCTGTCCAATGCATCCTCCCACTACCACATACTCCAGCCCCACCACAGGAAAAACCTACCCAATTCAAGGCAGGGCCACATGTGAGACAACACATGTCATATACCGGCTGACATGTGTCCACTGTTCAGCCTTTTATGTTGGTATGAGTACCAACAAATTGGCTGAGCGGATGAATGGGCATAGACGGACTGTTCGCCTGGGGGACACCCAATATCCTGTGGCAGAACATGCCCTCCAGCATCCCCCCAGGGGGCCCGCAGTTCTTTTGTGGGTACGTGTGTGGCGCGCACGGGGCCCCGAGCCGGAGCAGCCTTTCTTCTGCCCCAGGCTGCTTCACTTTCCCTCCCGGTTTATGCCTTCGCCCGGAGACGGGCATATTTCGTGAGATACGGTGGTTCTTGTTGTGGTTTTTCTTCCTTCGTTCCTTCCTTTCTTACCCTTCGTTTTCTGTCTTTCTCTCCTTGTACTCTCCTAGCCTTCTTCTCCTCCTCATTAGTCTCCGCCTCGGCGTTTGAGACACTTCTTTCCTTCTTTCTCTTCCTTTCCTATCCTCTTCTTCTTTCCTCCCTGTGCGTGTCTGAAGGCCGACCCACGCATTATCGTGCGTAGCAGGTGACGGGGTAACGCGTAATTCCCCGCCCCGGGTAGACAAGTAAGGCACGTACGTACCCCCTGGTAAAGGCCAGGCCCAGGGAGGGGTGATTACCCGAGCTGGTACCTTCCGAACGTGCCGATTGGTCCCTCCGTCAGTTCTCGGGAGGTGTGACCTGAGGTGTGAACAATCACCTAAGGCGGGTAAGCCCTCGGAGAGGGCCCCCACTAGGAAGGAGCGCGCCATCGGAGACGCCGGTAATCACGGGGGACACTTCCGCGATGACTTCCTTATCTTCTTTCGTGACGTTGACCCATAAACGTAAGTTAGACTCGCCTCAGCCTAAAAAGACTCTGCCTAATGTACATAAATTTCTGGTTGTCTCTCGCACCGACGGAAAGGATTTCAATTCTGTCAATCCTTTCGTTATACAGAAAGGTGTAGACGCAATTGCTGGCCCTGTTAAAACCTGTTCACGTCAGCGCAATGGGACATTGTTGCTGGAAGTGGAAAGTGCCTTCCAAGCCCAAAAACTGATACGTACTACGTTGTTGCACACTTTTCCAGTTAAGGTCGAAGCGCACCGCACACTCAACTCGTCACGGGGGGTAGTCTTCACGAGATCCCTTGACGGGTTGTCTGATGAAGATATCCAATCGTATATGTCCGATCAGGGTGTGACAGCCGTCCACAGGGTCATGAAAAAGGTCGATAACCATCTGACACCGACTCGTACTGTGTTTTTGACGTTTGACAAAGTTGACCTCCCATCGAAGGTCAAAGCAGGGTATGAAGTCATCTCCGTCCGCCCTTATGTACCTAACCCAACGCGCTGTTTTCAGTGCCACAGGTACAACCATACCCGTGAACATTGCCCAAATGCAGCAAAGTGTGTCACTTGTGGTAGGGACGCCCATGAGGGGGATTGCCCACCTCCATCCCCTCACTGCCTCAACTGCAACGGTGACCATGCGGCTTCCTCTCGCGACTGCCCTGTATACAAGGATGAGAAGGTAATCCAGCAAATTCGGGTTACGGAGAAGGTATCGACATCTGCCGCTCGTAAGTTGTTGGCGAGTCGAAAGCCCACTGTCCTCCCAGCGGGTCCATACAGTAAGGTACTCACCTCAACTCGACCTACCAAGGATTCCAGTACCCAGACATGTGACTTCACTTTCGCTGACACAGTTGTGCGATCCGCCAGCCCGAAGATTGCCCGTTCCACGTCCCCGCTTCCTCCTGCTGCTTCTAGGGTACAGTCTTCGTCAAACTCTAGTAAACCGCGGGCACCTAAACAAGATGCCCGGACCTTGAAAAAGGAACCCGTCCGTGAGGATTTTCTGCGTTCTCAGGCTTCCCAACCGTCAACTGCCTCTTCCCGCCGTCACTCTTCCAGAAGAGCTGACAAGAAAAAGAGTTCCTCTCCTTCCCCGCCGAGGCGTGACCCATCTGTCACGCCGTCCAACAGTTGCCGGCCTCGGCCGTCTTCTGTTTCACCGGGACGCTCCGTTTGCCGGGCGCCCGGCCCTTTACCGGCGGTGGAAACTGCCCCTCCTGATCATCTCAGGGAGGTGGCAGGCGCGTCGGTCGAACCAATGGAACATGACCCTTTGCCCCCAGACAGCGATAGCAGTGCTCCCTCGAAATCCGGTCCTCAGCGGCCGTCGAGGTGACCCCGCTCGCTACTTGGTTTTTATCCTTATTTCTTCTCTCATTTTTATCATGGCGCTCCTTCAATGGAACATTCGCGGCATTCGTTCTAATCGGGAGGAGTTAAAACTACTTCTTCGATTGCACTGCCCGCTTCTAGTCTGCCTCCAGGAAACTAAGTTGCATCCACGTGATCGTGCAGACTTTCCACACTACACCTCTGTTCGACCTGCCACCCGTGGAAGGTGTCCCAGCCCATGGAGGGGTTCTGATGCTCCTTCGAGACGTCTATTTCCATCCCATTTCCTTGCACACTCACCTACAGGCAGTTGCCGTCCGCATCACCTTATCCACATTTACTTTCTCCCTCTGTAATATATATTCGCCATCGTCATCTGCCCTTACTAGGGCAGATGTGCTAAACCTTGTTGACCAGCTCCCTTCACCTTTCGTGTTGGTAGGCGACTTTAATGCCCACCACCCCCTATGGGGCTCTCCGGCACCTTGTCCGAGAGGCTCCCTTTTGGTGGACCTTCTCCACCACCTCGATCTTGTCTGCCTCAACACCGGTGCACCGACCTTCCTTTCTGACACAACACACACTTATTCCCATATAGACCTCGCAGTATGCACTCCTCAGCTTGCCGGTCGGTTTGAGTGGTATGCACTTTCTGACACGTACTCGAGTGACCATTTCCCTTGTATCATCCACTTCCTACATCATTCCCCATCTCCACGTCCCACCAGTTGGAACATTTCTAAAGCCGACTGGGGGCTTTATTCTTCCATGGCTGTTTTTCACAATCAGAATTTTCCCAACTGTGACAGTCAGGTCGAATACCTCACAGAGGTTATTCTCACTGCTGCTGAACGTTCCATACCTCGTACATCCTCTTCTCCACGTCGTGTCCAGGTCCCTTGGTGGACTGCAGCCTGCCGCGACGCGCTTCGAGCCCGGCGCCGTGCTTTACGCACCTTCCGCCGCCACCCAACCTTGGAGAATTGCATCAATTACAAACGTATGAGAGCGCAGTGCCGTCGTATCATAAACTACAGCAAGAAAGCTTGCTGGACAGCTTTTACTAGTTCTTTTAACCGTTTTACTCCCTCCACGGTTGTCTGAGGTGGCCTACGCCGTTTGTCCGGCATCAAGGTCCACTCCCCGATTCCTGGCCTGACCGTGGAGAACGCAGTCCTCGTGGGCCCAGCTGATGTTTCAAACGCATTGGGTCGTTTCTTTGCGGAGGTTTCGAGCTCTGCCCATTACCACCCTGACTTTCTCCCTCGCAAACAGGTAGAGGAGGCACGGCCGCCTTCTTTCCGCTCTTTTAATCGTGAAAATTATAACGTCGCCTTCACCATGCAGGAGCTTGATCGTGCTCTCGCCCTGTCCCGGTCTTCTGCTCCCGGGCCCGATTCCATTCATATTGAGATGCTGAAGAACCTCTCTCCTGCGGGCAAGTGCTTTCTTCTTAGTACCTACAATCGCATATGGACTGAAGGTCATGTTCCCACAAGTTGGCGTGAAGCCATTGTTGTCCCCATCCCCAAACCAGGGAAGGACAAACACCTTCCTTCCAGTTATCGCCCCATTTCTCTGACGAGCTGCGTCTGTAAGGTGATGGAACGCATGGTTAACGCTCGGTTGGTCTGGCTCCTCGAATCTCGCCGCCTCCTGACTAATATCCAATGCGGTTTTCGTCGACACCGCTCTGCTGCTGACCACCTCGTTACGTTGTCGACCTTCATTATGAACAACTTTCTAAAGAAGCGTCAAACAGTAGCAGTGTTCTTCGACTTGGAGAAGGCATACGATACCTGTTGGAGAGCGGGCATTCTCCGCACATTGCACACATGGGGCCTTCGGGGCCGCCTTCCTCTTTTCATTCAAGCGTTTTTGGCGGATCGCTAGTTCCGGGTACGGGTGGGCTCTGTTTTGTCAGATACCTTTTGCCAGGAGAATGGGGTACCACAGGGCTCCGTCTTGAGTGTGGCGCTCTTTGCCATTGCAATCAATCCGATCGTAGATTGCCTTTCAGCCGACGTCTCCGGATCTCTTTTTGTTGACGATTTTGCAATTTATTGTAGCGCCCAGCGGACGTGTCTCTTGGAGCGTTCTCTCCAACGCTGTCTTGACCGTCTATATTCCTGGAGCATCGCAAACGGCTTCCGATTCTCCACTGAAAAAACTGTGTGTATCAATTTCTGGAGATACAAGGAATTTCTTCCACCTTCTCTACGTCTCGGCCCTGTTGCTCTCCCTTTCGTGGAGACTACAAAATTCTTGGGACTCATGTTGGATCGGAAACTTTGCTGGTCCACACATGTGTCCTACCTGGCTGCCCGTTGTGCCCGATCCCTTAACGTCCTTCGTGTCCTCAGTGGCACGTCATGGGGAGCGGATCGTACCGTCCTGCTTCACCTTTACCAGGCCATTGTTCAGTCGAAGCTCGACTATGGAAGCCTTGTATACTCTTCAGCACGGCCGTCGATTCTCCGCCGTCTCAACTCTATCCACCATCGTGGATTACGTCTGGCGACCGGTGCATTTTATACCAGCCCTGTTGAAAGTCTGTATGCCGAGGCTGCTGTATTACCCTTGACCAATCGACGTGACATACTCTTGTGTCGGTACGCATGCCGCCTACGGTCGATGCCCAACCATCCATCTTACAGATTATTTTTTGACGACTCACTCGATCGCCACTATCAGTTGTCTGCGATTGCCTTGCTTCCACCGGGAGTTCGGTTTCGCCGCCTGCTACAGCGGCTCGATTTTACCCTTCCTTCCACCCTTCGGTTGAGCGAAAGCCCATTGCCACCGTGGCATCAGGCCCAGGTTCACACACACCTCGAACTTAGTTCGCTCCCCAAGGAGAGCACTCCGGATGTGGTATACCGCTCGAGACTTGTCGAACTCCGTTCGCGGTTCGATAATGCCGTATTTATTTACACTGATGGTTCCAAGAGCACTGCCGGTGTCGGATCTGCCTTCGTCGTCGGGGCCACCCGGTTCCAATACAAGCTCCCTGACCGGTGCTCGACCTTCACGGCTGAGCTTTTCGCCCTCCACCAGGCCGTTTTGTATACCTGCCGCCACCGCCACCCTTTCTATGCCATATGTTCTGACTCCCTTAGTGCCCTGCAGAGTCTTAAGGACCCTTTCTCGACCCATCCTCTCGTGTATCGGATCCAACGCTCCCTCCAGTTGCTGGCGGCTGACAGCTGTCACGTTTCTTTCCTGTGGGTCCCTGGCCATGTGGGTGTGCCCGGGAATGAGGCCGCCGACACAGCAGCCAAGGCAGCAGCTCTTTTGCCTCGCATGGCTACCTTTTGCGTCCCATCGGACGATGTTCAACGGGCTCTTCGCCGGAGTATCGTGTCGCAATGGCACAGTGTGTGGCTTTCACTGTACAACAATAAATTGCGAACTGTCAAACCGATCCCGACCGCTTGGAGGACATCCTCACGCCCCTCTCGGCGGGAGGAGGTCATCCTGGCTCGTTTGCGGATCGGTCATTGCCGTTTCAGCCACCGTCACTTGCTCTTTGCCGACCCTGCACCGCTGTGCTCCTGCGGTGAACTGCTGACAGTGCGACATGTTTTACTGACTTGTGTTAATTTTAATCATCTCCGTGTAGCCCTTCACTTTCCGTCTACTCTGGAGGAAATTTTAGCTGATGACACACGAGCAGCTGCTCGAGTTTTGCGTTTTATCAACTTGGCCAACTTATCCAAGGATATTTAACTCTTTTAATTGTCTTTTCTCTTTCGTTTTTAGCCTCTTGTTGATGTTCTGACAGTCACCATTTTTTTGAGATCATAGCGAATCTACGTTCTTGGCTGGGCGCTAATGACCATAGAAGTTGTGCGCCCTAACACCACAAACAAAAAAAAAAAAAAAAAAAATGCCCTCCAGCATAACTCCAGGGACCTGGGCACGTGTTACACCACACGTGTCATTTGGATAGTACCAACCAACACCAGTCCCTCAGAGCTACGGAGGTGGGAGCTTGCCCTCCAACATATCCTCTCCTCCCGCCACCCCCCTGGCCTAAATCTACGCTAACCCCTCCCCTTCCTCCATCCTCAGCTCACCTATTCATTATCCGTTCCTTACCTCTCTCTCTCTCTCTCTCTCTCTCTCTCTCTCCGTGTGTGTGTGTGTGTGTGTGTGTGTGTCCATCCATATTTCCCTGTTTATGAAAAACATTTTAGACACCCCCCCGCCCCTCCTACACCCCTCAGCATCATTAATTTCACTCTCTTCTCTTCTCTTTACTACTTGATCTTTCCTCTTTAGTTATATTTATCCTCTCTGGCTTGGCTCAGTACATACATGCAGTATCTCTGACGTCCACACTCCCGAAACACCACCTTCATGACCTAGGTCGTGAACCACCTTTCCCTTCTGTTCCCATCCTTTATTCTTCCCTTCTCTCCCACCTGACGAAGGAACTCTGTTCCGAAAGCTTGTCCCTTTGTCCCCTTTTTTTCTGTTTTTTCATTTTGTGTTACTATCGGCGGTACAGCACAATGGTAAGTACTGGCCAGCCATTCTATCTCGTTTCAACAATATTTATTTATTTATTGTTCTGACTATGGCAATAGATAAAGACATTCAGGGCACACTGCCCTTTTTTTCCATTTGAAAATTTTTAAAATGAAATGCAATATTCTTATTTTGATAATGGTGATAAGTGACTTCGAATATGACAACCAGGTAAAACTTTTACAACAGGTTGACTGTAGAGGACTCTGATCATGCAGTAAATTCCACCACAGCAAATATAACAGTTTTAAAAGTAACTGATTATCCACCAGAGGCAAATGCTGGTCAGGATTTGATAATCTATCTCCCACACAACAACCTTACTTTGAATGGGAACCTAAGTACTGATGACAGAGGAATTGCCAGTTGGGAGTGGACCAAGAGCCCCACTGATCAGAACAAGGCTGTGGATATGCAGGTTAGTGAAATACTTGTATTGTATACTGAGTGCAGTAGATGAAGCCAGAAAACAGAAATAAAATTGCTCAATAATACAGGGATTGTTCATTAAGTAATGCAACCCCTCACTTTTTTTTAAGCAGGTTGGTTTTATTGAGCTTTCAAACACATCATATTATTCCTCAATATTGTAGATGCAAAACACTATTTTTCAAAAATATTTCTGGTCAGTGTTATGGCCTTACACACCACAGTGAAAGTGTCTTCAAGCCTACATGAAACCACAATACTGGTCTCTGTCAGGACGAATGTCTCACTGTGTCAGTAACTTCTTGCAGTGTCAAATAGATTGAAGTCAGAAGGTGGCGAGATGTGGGCTGTTGGGTTAATGGGGAAGTTTTGTGAGCTGCTTTTGGATGTGAAGACTTGAGTGAGGGCTTACATTCATTGGTATCTTTGTGATGTGTTAATGTCAATCACTTCAAATAAAAGTTCACACACATTCCAACATTGGAGGAGCTCAGCTGTATGCAGCTAACCAGCACATGAAAGATCAGGCAGATTTGTTTGACCTTATTGTGATTATGACAAATGCCTCCTCAAAAAACTCACTGTGTTTTTGTCCACTACCAGGTCTGAGAAAGTGTTTTAAAAGTGCTTATGAATATCTGTGATGCTCTGATTTTCAATCAAAAGAAACTCAACAACTGCTCTAAGTTTAGGACACACCTTTGTTACAGTCCCTATTGTATATACACTGCTATGGCCTATTGTAAATATTTTGACTAGACACCTACTAGTCATCTTCAGGTGAGCCAATGAGGACTCCTCTCTGCTTTAAGCCTGTTTTACATGATTGACTTTGTGGTGAAAATTGACTACTTGAAGTGCGTGCACCTTTCATGCCTGCATGTAAATGAGCAGCCAACCCCATCGCTAGTGCGTCTGTAAGGTCAATGGTCAATAGATTGTGCTGAGTGTGGTGTTCTAAATTTTCAAGTTTGCTGCAGAATGCGCATTTCCAGAAACAAGTAACAGTAGTACTGTCTGCTAACATCAGAAGTTAAGCTATTCTGGTAGTGCATTCATATTGCAGAAATGCTTAATTGCATCTTCTTTAACTGTATCCTGTTGTTTGCTTTGTGTTTTCATCATACCGAAAAAATTGCACCAGAGTCTAATATTGTTTTTCTACTAGTTCTCTTCTTCAAAAAAGATGAAATATCTGCAAGCAGAAAAATATTTTTGTTTTGTGGGGAAAATGCCTACACTATAGAAAACGGATGACTTACCCAAAGGACAGGCTCGCTGACAGACACAAATAAAATCACACACAAACACACACAAAATCTTTCGCAACCGTTGGTTGCTTCTTCAGGAAAAGAGGAAGAAAGGAGAGGAGAAATGGAAGGATAAGGGTTTTAAGGAAGTGGAAAAGGAGCCACTCCAATCCCAGGAGTGGAAGGACCCACCCTAGGGGAAATAAATAAATAAATAAATAAATAAATAAATAAATAAACACACACACACACACAAATGCAAGTTTTGTGAGCTGCTTTTGGATGTGAAGACTTGAGTGAGGGCTTACATTCATTGGTATCTTTGTGATGTAGAAGGGAAGGAGAGGGAAAAGGAAATGATGAGGGTTTTAAGGAAGGGGGTAAGGAGCCATTCCAATCCCGGGAGAGGAAAGACTTACCTTGGGGGAAGAAAAGGAAGGTGAACAAATACACACACGCACACCCATACGTTCACACAGACACAAACACACCTAGGCAGACATACTATAGAAACCCATTAGCATTTGTGTGTGTGTGTGTGTGTGTGTGTGTGTGTGTGTGTGTATTTATTTAAATTGATGAAACGAAAATTATAGAGGGGAAACTTTCCCGGTGGGATAAACAAAAATAAAAATAGAAAAGAGATGACTTACCAAAAGGACCGGCTCGTCGATAGAAACAAAATCACACACACACACATACAAGCTTTCACCACCACTGGCAGCTTCTTCAGGAAAAAGAGGAAAAAAAGGGAGGAAAAAGGGAAGGATATGGGTTTTAAGGAAGTGGAAAAGGAGTCATTCCAATCCCAGGAGTGGAAGGACTTACCTTAGGGGAAAAAAAGGAAGGTAAACAAATACACACACACACACTCAGACATATCGAAACGCAAACACACCTAGAGAGACATTTGTAAAAAGCAAAGAAGTTGGACAGAGATACCAATTGAGGCAGAGGCTCTGTCCACAGAACCAAGGCAAAAATGCTAAAGATGGTGGGCGGGAATTTGAGTTAGCAGAGATTGAGACCAGGTGGGCAACGGGAGGAGAGAATAAGCTGAAGGGCAAGTTCCCATCTCCGGAGTTCTGAAAGGTTCGTGTCGGTGGGAAGTATCCAGATAACCCGGACGGTGTAACACTGCGCCAAGATGTGCTGGCCATGCACCAAGGCATGTTTAGCCACAGGGTGATCCTCATTACCAACAAACACTGTCTGCCTGTGACCATTCATGCAAATGGACAGTTTGTTGCTGGTCATTCCCACATAGAACGCTTAACAGTGCAGGCATGTTAGTTGGTAAATCACGTGGGTGCTATCGCAAGTGGCTCTGCCCTTGATCGTGTACACCTTCAGGGTTACTGGACTGGAGTAAGTGGTGGTGGAAGGGTGCATAGTGCAGGTTTTACAACGGGGGTGGTTGCATGGGTAGGAGCCAGAGGGTAGGGAAGGTGGTTTGGGGGTTTCATAGGGATGGACTAGGATGTTACGAAGGTTAGGTGGGCGGCGGAAAGACACTCTTGGTGGAGTGGGAAGGATGTCATTAAGGATGTATCTCATTTCGGGGCAGGATTTAAGGAAGTCGTATCCCTGCTGGAGAGCCACATTCAGAGTCCGCTCCAGTCCCGGAAAGTATCCGGTGACAAAAGGGGCACTTCTGGGATTCTTCGGTGGAAGGTTCTGGATTTGGAGGAATGAGGAGGTGGCTCTGGTAATTTGCTTCTGAACCAGATCAGGAGGATAGCTGTGGGATGTGAAAGCTGTTATTAGGTTATTGGTGTACTGGTTCAGGGATTCGGGACTGGAGCAGACTCTTTTGCCACGAAGACCTAAGCTGTAGGGAAGGGAACGTTTGATATGGAATGGATGGCAGCTGTCATAATGGAGGTACTGTTGTTTGTTGGTAGGTTTGATGTGGACGGATGTGTGAAGTTGGCTGTTGGACAGATGGAGGTCAACATCGAGGAGAGGTTGGAGAGGAAATTCTGGAGTTCTTCTTCACTGTTAGTCCAGATCATGAAGATGTCATCAATGAATCTGTACCAAACTTTGGGTTGACAGGCTTGGGTATCCAAGAAGGCTTCCTCTAAGCGTCCCATAAATAAGTTTGTGTACGAGGGGGTCATCCTGGTTCCCATGGCTGTTCCCTTTAGTTGTTGGTATGTCTGGCCCTCAAAGGAGAAGAAGTTGTGGGTTAGGATGAAGCTGGCTAGGGTATTAAGGAAAGAGGTTTTAGGTAGGGAAGTGGGTGGTCGGCGTGAAGGGAAATACTCCATCGCAGCGAGGCCCTGGGCATGTGGGATATTCAAATATCACAGTACGGGAACAGCACACCAGGGGTGCTGCAATACACACACTCATCTTGAGTAGTCAATTGTGACAAAAAAGTTCGTCATGTAAAAGGGGCTTTATATAGCACGATGATGGTATTGTCACGCATGCATTGGAGTCATGATGACAGAAGTACCACACCACTTGGGACAGTGCCCTCACTGGTGGAACTGCTAGAATCAGCTGTCTTCATATATGTTTCTGTGGCCAAAATTACTGTTTTATCATACTCCATTGTATGTCTGTTGCACATACAATGTTCTGCAAATGCAGATTTGCTGGATGCAGAAGGCAAGGGCAATGTTCATGTTCTGTGCAACATTCTTCCACTGTATATGTTATTTGTCTTATATAGGCCATACCACATTGGCAAGGTATTATATGAATTCCTGCATTCCACAGTAACAAATCATCCTTCGCTGTTTCCAACAGGTCTGAAATCTTGAATGGTAGACAGAAAACCACTTTCACCCAGAAATTATTAAGAATTCTTGCTGTTTTGAAGCAGATATATCCAACAAATGGAAGTAAAGCTAGGCACTTAGCTGGCATGTTCACTTATTTGTCCACTTCGCAGTTTCTGGTTTCAGCTGAGAAGGCCCTGTTAATTTGCCAAGTCAAGTATCCATTCTCTCTGAATACTGTCCTTAAATGTGGAAGCTCTTTATGAAAGCTCTCTTGATCCAACACAGTATGGGCAATGTGTACTAGGGTTTATAGCACACTTGTGTTTTGGGATGGTTTATGGTAACTTTGCTCTGTACAAAGACACCACAACACTCCGACAACTGCGGCGAGCGGCAATATCGGAGACAGCCAATTCTCGCAGTTCCACCAGTGAGGGTGCGGTCGCTGGCCAGTGTTGTCCTTCTATCACAGTGACTCCGACACATGGGTGGCAATATCATCGGCATGCTATGTAATGCAGAGCAGAGAATGTCTTCTTAAGTTTTCGTTAGCTCACCTGAAGATGACTGGCAGGTGTCCAGTTGAAATATCATGTCATGAAGTTTATGATGACCGGCTGCAATCCTGAAATCTCTTTTAACATATGTTGAGGCTTTCAACTGGAGCCTAAATTCTCAATCAGACACCTGAGCCTGAGTTAATCTTATTTTTAGCCTTCTATCAGTGAGAAAACCCTTGCAGTAGTGGGAATTAAAACCGATTCCTCCATATGAGAATCAGACATGCTTATCACTCACAATCAGCTGCAAAAGTAAAAAGTATGCAAGGGATAAGTGAAGGAATCATAAAATAACTGACAGAATAAACCTGTCAGCAAGTTTTCATTTTCCCCAACACTATAATTTTACTTCATTTTCATTAAAGTTCTGTATTGTATGCTGGACTAGATGTTTACCAATACATAAAGTTCTTCTCCAGCTTTCTAGTTACAGCTGGCAGTGACTAATAATCAAAAACTTTTTGCAGATATTTTTTTTTTTTTTTTTTTTTTTTTTTTCAATTCTCATTTTCTTCTGTGCATTTTACAAGGGAATAGTCAAATCTGTCATGTTGTATTGCGGCCTGCAATTTCTATTGGAAAGAGTACACTAAAGGAAATATATTGGCAAAATTTTGGATGCTGAGAATCACGGCGAGCCAAATTGTAACAGAGGGCCTAATATGTTGAGGTTCAATAACCAAATAAATAAATAAATTTTATCCTTGCTGGAGCAGTGTACACCCTGTACCAGAGCTATAGCGGACTGAGCATGCACAACATGGCAGGCACATCTTCTCGATTGACGCATGTCAGTAAGCAGATAACACAATTGCGTGATCATAATTTGTGAAGGGAATTCCTATTTGTTGATAGTTTTGTTTTGAAACAATTGTCCACAGTTACTGTTTGCTCAGATTTTCACCTCATTTAAAAACCATGAGAATTTCCTGTTACTTTTGTGGTATCTTAAGTGTGGAAATGAAAATGAATTAATATTTATTGTGTTTAATGCTTAATGTTAAGTAATTTCCAAACCCAGTTTTTATGCATATAGTAACTTGCAAAAGTGTGATAGTAAAACTTAGTATCTAACAAACAATAACTGCTTGAGGGAGGCAGTACACCATAACCACTGGAGATACATGAAATTGCACCTCTGAACTGCAAAATGTTGAACACTACTTATCACAAGGCTTCTTTGATCTTATTGAACAAATACAAAAAATCATTCTGAACAGGAAGTAAGAAAATTACAAAGTTTTCTTAAAGAAAATGTGTAGAGGAGATGTTATTTATCATAGTCAATGTAAATATGAAGCTTTACTGCTATCCCTATATCTACTGTGTCCACATCCATCAACCAGGCTTTGTTAAAAAAGACAATTTCATTTACTTGTGCATTTAATGAATCTTTTGACACATTTATGCAATACTCCCAGTCATAACTAAGTATTGATTAGGATTATATTTCCCCAACTTTAAATCATTCTTTGAAGCACAAAAAGTAAAAGATTTAAAAAAAAAAGACTGTGAAATGGCAGAAGTATTATAATCTATATCTATATATAAAAGGCTTGTGTGTGTACGTGCTGACAGACTTTTCTCCATAACCACATACTGCCACCCACTCGTGGTTGTGGTGGTAGATAGCCCTTAGTCTAATGATGTTAGTAAGGGAGTTTGGTCGCGGTGCGTGGCAGTGGGTGAGTGTGACGAGCAAAAATTCGCAAAATATGCAATAAAACTATTTCGCATTGTCCGCCATGTTTAAATTTGGCAAACGAGTTTCCATCGGTTATTACGTGACAAAGTATTGCTTGCTTACCTCTTGATTTGTAATTTAATTCCATATTCGATTTTGTAGGCTGATATGGGAAAGGAATCGAAACATATTTTCTTCTCTTTTTCTTTAAATGCTTCTTAGCAGCCATGTTTGAATTTGGCAAGAAACTAAATATGAATATCTATGGCTGGCATGCTAAGAAAACTGAAGTTCAACATCCAGAGAGTATAGAGATCAATGCCGCGACACTATCTGATGTGAAAGGTGTTATCGTTTGACAGCTGGGTCAAGAAAGACTATGCGACGTAGTCCCACTCATATTCTGGCAGCCTCCTGTGATAATGTTGGCAACAGATGTTGAATAACGAGAATCATGTGACATCGTCATAAGCCAATCGCGTGACATGCAAATATTTTGTCGTGAAATCAAGCATACAGCAAGAACAGCAGTATTTATCTACACTCTATGTGGTTTGGTCATCTTTGCAACGATTTTATATCGTGATATTGATGTTGCCAACATAAAAACGCTAGGCCGCCAGGATAGAAAGTAAAATTTTACCGAATCGGATACATCCATTGTTGTCACATGTCATTATGACCAGCACTTTCACGCGAAACTCTTTTGTATAGAGTCTCATGATTCACACAGTCTTACAATTCATTCCAAATTCCTAATCAAGAAGATATTTGTGAAAACTGTTACAAATCAATATTCACACTTATACAATATCGTTTTCAGAAATTTAATTTGCCAGCTTTCGGCACTGCTGTTGCAATGTGTAACAAAATTGAGAATAACGACGTATAATATCAAATATATAAGTTTTTAACTTCTCAGCGCGTTTTCCTCAATACCTTACCGACGATCGACAGAGACAACGTTGAAAATGCAGATAGGCTAACAAGTGAATAATAGAGCGCTACACTACAGTCACAGTCATACTTCGATTAGTTGGTGTGGTTGATTTAATTATTACTATTTCTCATCTCAACGATAGAAGTGTTTTCAGAAGTTTACTTCAAACAGAGAATCACACACCGCAATGTTAACTTTATGAACACAACATAACATTGAATTTATATTGTTCCGGAGTACGGACTTAATTTCACGTTTTGCACGAAAAACGTTATGAACATTCATTGTTTTTGACAATTACTTCTGCTTAAATTTGACATTTTAGCTAGGAGAACTGAGTTTATTGACAGAACAATCCAACAAGGATTCTGTTTTTGCTGACCTAGGTCCGAAACCCTAAAAACCATTATCTACACAGGCCCTTGTTTAACAACCGTTGCGAAGCACGGGCATATAAGCTAGTCAGTATATAGAAATCTAGAAAAATTTGAAAAGACTAGGTTTTTACATTTAATTCTATTTGGTTAATTACCAGTTGTTGAAAATAATTCATTGCTTTTATTTCTTATATTTTCAGCATTGTGATATCTTACCATAACCATCTGTTTATGCTTTTCTGGTGCTTGATAATGATCTAATGACGAAAACCAGTAGCATTGGACTAAATTTATAAGTAGCTTATGGTCAAACACAATGAATTGAGAGAGAGAGAGAGAGAGAGAGAGAGAGAGAGAGAGAGAGAGAGAGAGAGAGAGAGAGAGAGAGACTGCGAAGTTGCTCAGTTGTTGTGGTGGGAGTTAACTGTCATGACAACAATATTTAACTTCTGCTGTTGAAATCCACTTGCATCAATCAGTGTGCTTGTGCAATAATCTCAAAAAACTGAAATACTTGTCTGCTGGGTTATGTGCTGTAGTTTTTCAACTAAATAGTCCCATCAATACATTAAAGACTGTGTGGAAAATTACACCTATTTTTGAATTCTGATCCACTGCTTTTGACACCGTACCTCACAAAACTGCTTTTTATCAAATTGCATAGTTATGGTATATTGCTTCAAATTTGTGACTAGATAGGGGATTTCCTGTTAGAGAGGACACAGTTCATAGTAATCGAAGGTAAGGCATTGACTAAACAGTTGTTATATCAGGCGTTCCACAGGGTAGTGTTATTGGTCCTCTGCTGTTCCTTATTTACATAAACAATTTAGGGGAAAATCTTAGCAGCACTCTTAGGTTGTTTGTAGATGACGCCGTCATTTACCATCTAGTAAAATCATCTTGAAGATCAAAACCAACTGCAGAATGATCTGAATAAGATATCACTATGGTGTAAAAATTGGCAATTGAATGTAAATAATGAGACGTGTGAAATCATCCACATGAGTACAAAAAGAAATCCATTAAACTTTGTTTACAAGATAAATCAATCAAATCTGAAGGCCATAAACTCCACAAAATACCCAGGAATTACTATTACTTCAGACTTAAACTGGAGAGAACATGTATATAATGTCATGGGAAAGACGAACCAGATACTGCGTTTTATTGGCAGAACCTTTAAAAGTTGGAACAAAACTACTAAAGGAACTGCATACACTACACTTGTCCGTCCTTTTTTGGAGTATTGCTGCCCTGTGTGGGATCCTTATCAGGTGGGTTTGATGAAGGACATCGAAAGAGTCCAAAGAAGGGCAGCTCGTTTCGTATTGTCACGATACAGGGGAGACAGTGTTACGGAAATGATACAGGATCTGGGATGGGAATCATTACAACAGCACTTATCATTGCGGTGTGGGCTACTTACGAAACTCCTATGGGGTTGCATTTTACATATATTTTTACTGAGCTTTTGGGAAAGGAAAAATGCATTCTAAATATCCTCTTTTTGGCTTGTGTGAAGTTTTAGTTTCTATACGCTTACAAACATTAATGGTCATTCAGGTAAAGTCCATGCCAGTATTGGAAACAATCATATGGCATTTTTGGCTGGGACATCCCAGCTGCCTAATGCAAGTCTTTTTACTTGACGCCTCCTGGACGACTTGCGTGCTGCTGATGATGAGGATAGCACACAACACCCAGTCCTCTGTTGTGAATTGATCCCAGGCCCCCTGTGTGCTAATCAGTGAAGCTATCCTCTGAACTATGGAGGCGGACCATACCAGTATTAAAAAACTCTGTAGTTGTAATACATCAAATGTTTTGTGTAACTGTAGGCCGTGCCAAAAGGAAACAGCTTGTTAATTTGCAGTAAATACGGTATTAACAATTTTAATTCAATATTGCAAATTTTCTTTGGGAAAAAAAAGAAAAGAAAAGAAATTCAAAAAATGTCTGACAGATGGCGCTGAACAGCAAATTGTCAGTGACTGTGCATGAAAATCGTGTATAAAAAGAGCTGTAATGAGAGAGAGAATCAGATGCAACAGCAGTCGCAGCATGTTGATGTTACCTGAAAAGTCACTTTCAGTGAAGCTGTATTATCAGAATGGGAAATGTGCTAGTTCAGTGTTAAGATCCTATCGCCATAGGAAGAGGATTTGAACGGGTAAAGGTCTGTTGACAAATGCAGCTGTGGCGAGAATGATTTTGAAGTTCAAAGCAACGGGATTTTTTTTAGACGATAAATCCCGTAATTGACGACAGAACATAATGCTGCTGAGACAGTTCAGGAAGAAATGGAGACTGTAGCGGGTTCATCTATGCACGGGGAAGTCGGTGCTCGTGCAGTTGCATGTCACACCAGCATTCCATACACTACTGCTTGGTTGGCACTTAGGCATACCCTCCGATGCTCTTCTTACAAAATCCATCGGCATCATGAACTGTTACCTGGCGATTTAGTGATGCGGAGGGCATTTGCGGTGTGGGCATTTAAAAAGATGGTGGAAGATGACGATTGGTTGAGTAACATGTTGTGGACCGACAAAGCTTATTTCACGCTCCGAGGGTCTGTCAATGCCCACAAGTGCAGAATTTGGGCTACCGAAAATCCTAGAATTGTCGTGGAAACTCCATTGCATCATGAGAAAGTAACGGTATGGGTTGGATTTACCACATCTACCGTTATCGGGCCTTTTTTCTTCAAGAAACTGCTTGATTCTGGTTTTGTAACAGCTATTGTGAAGGGTGAGAGGTACACCGATATGTTACAGAATCACATCATCCCCAGCCTTGCTGATGAATACCTGCTGGAATGTACGATTTTTATGCAGGATTGCTCTCCACCCCATATTGCTAGACACATGAAAGATATCTTGCACACATCATTTGGTGGTGATCGTGTGCTCAGCCGCCACTTTCATCATGCTTGGCCTCCCAGGTCCCCAGACCTCAGTCCATGCGACTTTTGGCTTTGGGGTTACCAGAAGTTGCAAGTGTATCGTGATCGACCGACGTCTCTAGGGATGCTGAAAGACAACATCCGACGCCAATGCCTCACCATAACTCCGGACATGCTTTACAGTGCTGTTCACAACATTATTCCTCGACTACAGCTATTGTTGAGGAATGATGGTGAACATATTGAGCATTTCCTGGAAAGAACATTATCTTTACTTTGTCTTAATTTGTTATGCTAATTATTGCTTTTCTGATCAGATGAAACACCATCTATCAGGCATTTTTTTGTTCTAATAAAACCCCATGTAATTCCAGGCATGTGTGTCAATTTATTTTTACCTCTCTATCTACATTATTCCATGATTTATTAAGTTTTCAAATTTATACTGACTTTTTGATCACCCGGTGAGTCACTGACTGGCAACTGAGGTGAGTAATGCTTCTGTTTGTATTTCATGTGGTGTTATAGCCTCTCTCATGAATGTATCTTGATCAAAGACCTAACAAATGACTGAAGTTTCAAATACATTTCCTCATTATTCAAATTATGAGGGCGTAGTTTCAGTTCACTGATTTTCACTTTTTTTGTAACAACACTTTACTCCACATATCACATTTTCTTTTCTAATACCAGCAAAAAGGCTTCCATTTGCAGTGTTGCTTTATGTGCAATGAATTTGTCACTCTTGCAGTTGCTTGTGTAGCCACCTTACACCAAAGACTGCATTTATTTTTCTCTGCTAGTCACCTTTGTAAAATTACATGACAAACAGTTTAGCTGTCAATATAAATTGACAGTTATTCAAAATATTTTAGTATGTTGTATGTACCATAAATTTGGGCATGTAATCCTGGATAATTGTCCTGCAGTGCTACAGTTGTGGTGGTCAAACCAAGAACAGCAAAGTTCTCCATTCCAACAAGTTTTCATTGTTCTCAGGAACTGAGCTCCTGTGTCGGTTCTCAGTTCTTGCTTTTTAATATCATAGAAATTGTTGACAGAAACATTTACCCTACAATTCACGACTCAGTCACAGATAATGTGCTGTTTTTAGAAACAAACCCAACATTTGAAATACTTTTTTAGTGTAAGAGTATAAATACTGTCTTTTAAGCACCAATTTGTAGGTGCACAGTAGGTGCCTGGTGAACACAAGATGATGTGCATTCAGGTTGACACATTATTTCTGGTGCGATATGATGCTGAAGGACACAACTTTCTGACATGTACCATCACAGAATACGGAACCTGGGTGCATCACTGTGAAACAGAATGAAAAAGACAATTTTCAAAATGTCAACTAACATCTTCTCCAGACAAGAAGAAATTCAAATCTGAGTCTTCTGATAGAAAGGTCCATTTCAGCCCTCCTAGAATATTAATGGAACACTGTCAGTTAGGGGTTTAAACAGTGAACAGCACCTGGCGCAGCACCTTATTGGGGAACTAGCTTATATGCCCGTGCTTCACAAAGGTTGTTAAAGAGGGACCTGTGAATATCATGGTTTTTTAGAGTTCCGGACCTAGGTCAGCAAACTAAGAATCTTTGTTGTATTGCTCTGTCAGTAAACTCAGTTTTCCTAGCCAAGATGTCAAATTTAAGTAGAATTAACTGTCGAAAATGATGAATGGTCATGATGTTTTTCCTACAAAGAGTGAAATTAAGTCCATACTCTGGAATGAAATAAATTTAATATTAGGTTGTGTTCATAAAGTTAAAACTGTGGCGTGTAATTGTCTGTTTGACATAAACTTCTGAAAACACTTGTATTGTTGAGATGAGAAATAGTAAATAATAATAATAATAATAACAACAGCGCCATCTATTGGTTCTGTGGTGTAGTACTAAATTGTTTATCTCTCACCTTAAGTGTATGCTGAAGTATTAGTGTGTTGCATTGTTGCACTGGGGTCAATATTGTTATTCTGTAAGCAGTGCTCCCTATTATCAAAAACCCGATGAATGCTGAAAGTCTGGTAATTCAATCAACAGAGCAGTTAATGTCTGTTTAAATAAGATGTCATGGTGGTGTCATTGTGCAATAAAGTAAGTCTGAGTAATCAAAGGAGTGGCATCAGTTGATCATCTGAATAGAAATTGCCATTAAAAATAGTATTTCCAGTGAATTGTCTCGACTGTGTTAGAAGTGTAGGCCACTCTTTCACCTAACACTGTCCCCACGTCCTGCAGTGATTACTTCGTAAAGCACGAAGTTGAAATCTCTGCAAAATAAGACGTCTTTCTCTATCTTAATGTAGTCCGCACCAAGAAGTAAGTAATTACAAATTTTAATCACAATTCAGTTTCAGTATTTTTGGAAATTTTACACGTAAGAGGGTAAAATAGAGGATGAAAAATTATTTTTGAAAACATGTTGCTATTAAGACAATTTTGAAGCTAGAGCTGCAAAAATTGATATTTGTATTGTTGGTTAGAATTTTAAAAGTATGTGTTTTGGTATTTTTGGAAATTCAACCATAAAGGGGGTTAAATTGGAGAAGGGATGTTTTTCCTTTTTAATCTTTTGCTTTAAGGTTATTTTGAAGCTACTACCACATAAATTGGTATATGATTTCTTGGTCAGAATTAAAAATACACGTGTGTCAGAATTTTCAGAAAATTAAGCCTATGTTACTCTCCAAACTAGTCTCAATTTACCTGTGGAAACCGATGAAAGTTCGTGTAGTACTTTTGGAGATTATCCCCAACAAATGGGCCATACACAATGGCTTTTAAACAAATGATTAAATTATGATATCTTTATTTTCTCTGATACAATTTTAATTGTTGCAGCCTTTATGTAACTGCGCAATATGCTCAAGCTAAGCATGAAAAGCCCATGAAATTTCGTCAAGTAGTTTTGGAGATAAACGTTTTCAAAGAGACAGACAGATATGACAATCATAGATAAAAAATTTCAAATTACGGTATTCTTTTTTAGCATAATCTGATTTTTATGAAACAAAGTCTATATGTTATCAAGAGTAACGCTCAAGTTACCTGTGAAAACCCCACACAAATTTGTCAAGTAGTTTTCGAGATAATAGGTTTTTAATAGTTGAACAAACAGACATGATAGTTACTGAAAACACTGAAAATTAAAATATTTTTTCTTTCTGTGATCCGATTTTGATAAAATTATGCTTATGTGTTGACCCAAACTTCTCTCATGTTTCCTGTGAAAACTGCATGAAGATTTTTCCAAAAGTTTTGAAGATTGGAGTGAACAGTGACAGGCCTACATTTACAGATTTATTATTATTATAGGTGAGCTAAAGTCAGCAATACAGAGCTTACAAAGGACTTCTGTATAGAAGTACTATTATCCAACATGGCAAATATGTGCCCACACACACTGCTGCTGCAACTCTTGTTGTCATTTGGAGATTGCAATTTCATGTCTTACTGCACTCCTCATACAGCCCTGATCTTGCTCTTTCAGATTATGTGTGTGTCGACCCCTGTAAGTGAGGGTAAAGAAGCAGTGCACTCTTGATTTCAGCCACATCTGGTCTTTTTTTATTTGTTTATTTATTTTATTATTATTATTATTATTATTATTATTATTATTATTATTTTCAAATTAAAGTTGGTGCAATGATATGAGAAGTTTATTGAAGAGGAAAATGATACCTCATTTGTATCTATAAGTGAAATATATGCTTCACAAAAATAGTTTGCTATTACTTTTTGAATCAGTCAAAATTTTTTATTATTAATTGAAACTGCTGTGCTTTTTATTTTTCATCAATTCTTTAAATTATATTTTATTTTTCCAATTATAGTGTGTACTGCATCATTTCAGTTTATTATTTGCTCTCATTTATCTATCTGTTATTCTTATTTAATTTCTGATCTTTATCCACATGATTTTACTTATTTTTTATGATTAATTATGAAACATCTGTGTTGTAACCTCCAGACTTTATCACATAAAGACCAACATAAATGGCCCACGTTGGCCGTTAAGTACAGAACTGCACATAATAACATAACTGTTTGGCATGCCCCTCACAACACCTGCGCGACTCCGCAGTACCTCCACCTTATGTCTATTATTGCGCACCTCTGGTGCATACTCGATTCAACTTACGTGCTATAGCACATCTCCCTCTTCTGCGGGGAAAAATTAACTGTTACACATGACACATCCATTTCATCCTCACGACCAAAACGCCAAGCCGGAACCACGGTATACGGGCGTGCAGACTGAGAGCACCGTGCAACACCATGAACCCCGCCCATTGGCGGTCAGTGAGATATGACTGGAGAAGGCGGATCATAGTCCTTGATGCTGCCATCACTCTCGCCCGGTGCCATAGGTGGTGTAATTGCGAGCAGTGATGGAGGCAGAGGTGGTGCCGGTGGCAATTGATGCGATTCCGGTACCATGGCAGGGGCTGACGCCGGCCAAGTCGTAGGTGTTGCTGGACCCTGATTCCCAGGTACCATGGAGTGTCGGCCAGGAGGAGGCTGGGTTTGGTGCTCGGCCTTGTCAGGTGACGGGCGAACTCAAGGGTGTGTCGGGACGTCCTGCCACACCTGACATGCCGCCGTAGGACGCAGTTCATCCACAAGTCGAGATGTGAGGCCATCCTCTGTGCAGACCTCACAGAGATGGCATCCAGAACAGCACGTGACAACCCCTGGGATCCATTTGGGGCGGTGGCCAAACCCGAGGGCACTCACCACAGTGCCCAGACGGAAACGGGCCAACACCACCTCGCAGAGATGGCCCAGCAGGAGCCACAGCAGGTGAAGTAGCGTCTGAGGCTGACGGCCGATTGGAGTAAAACCGTAGGAAGCCAGGAATCTCACTAATGCCATGTCGGGTGAAGATTGAACTACGTACTTCTTCATTTGGGTCTTAAACATTCTAACCAGCTGTTTGACTTCCCCGTTAGATTGGGGGTGAAAAGGGGGCGCCAAAACATGACAGATACCTCGGCATGCACAGAATTCAGCAAATTTCTGAGAAGAAAACTGCGGGCCATTATTTGTAACTAAAGTGATAGGCAGGCCTTCAAGAGCAAAGATCTTAGATAACGCTGAGACCGTTACTGCTGCTGACATACCAGTGCAAAGTACCATGTATGGAAACTTTGAAAATGCGTCCACCACCAATAGCCAGAAGGAATTCAAGAAAGCACCCGCAAAGTCTACATGAACTCGTTCCCAAGCCTGTTCCGGATCTGGCCACAATGAAAGGGACACGTGTGGAGTAGCCTGGTGAGTCGCACATTTCGAGCAGGTCAACACAGTTATGACAATATCCCTGTCCAGGCCTGGCCAGAACGCGCGGCGGCAGGCTAATTCTTTTGTATGGGATGTACCCCAGTGGTCAGCATGCAGAAGACGTAGAACTTAGTGACATAGAGAGGAGGGAATGACCACCCGAGGTGGTGCACCTGCCGTGGACAGTAGGACGACTCCATCCCTGATGGAAAACTGATACCAAAAGGAAAAGTAATTGCAAAGTGGGTCTGAAACACGGCCTGGAGGCCTCTCCAGCCAGTCGTGTTGTACATAAGAGACCACCTTTCTTAACACGGGATCAGCTGTGCCCGCGGCTGCAATAAGTAATGCGGTAAGAGGAAAACCATCCACTACCTGGTGTTCCACCACATCCAGATGAAAACAGAGCAATTCATCGCAGTCAAAAACAGGGTCGGGACCCACTGGAAGATGAGACAGCGCGTCGGCAACTTGGGTCGTGGGGCGAAAGTGAATTTCATACTTGAACCACGACAAAAGCAGGGCCTATTGCTGAAGGTGGTGTGCTGCTTTATCCGGCAGGAATGCAGAAGGGTTGAACAGGGAAAACAAGGGTTTATGATCTGTGACCAAATGGAATTTTGTGCCATACAGAAAAACTTTCACGTGTTAGACAGAAATGGCTGTACAAAATGATGTTATAACTGGTTTCTTGTATGGCAAATGTTTAACTTCAACAAAAAAATAACTCTCTTCATATCCTTTCTGCATTAAAAAAATTAGGGTGGTTTTGATATGGCAGATTGAACTATTCCCTTGTTAGTCACTTTCTTTCTCTCCCCCTCCTTTTTTCCTTCATTCCTTCCTTCATATGCCCCAAATTGAGTCTTAATTTCTATATTATATTTGTAAATGATGTAGTCTTGTTGAGTTGCAAAGAACAGTTACCATTGATTATTATTTTATTGTGCAGTGTACAGTGAATACTAAATGTACAATGTGAAAAACTTAAAGAAGCAATTCACAACCATTTTTTCTGCACAGATATATGTATATTTCCTCTACATGCAGAATATGCTGATGTCAATTCTTTAGCTGTTGCTGCTTTCCATAAAACTACCAAAAACAGTGAATGATACACACAGATGTTGGATGTTAGCTATAATAGAGAATAAGTGGTATCAGGCTGACTTCTCAGTTATTGTGAAATTTTACTTGAGAAAATTATAGGCAACATTCATTATCAATCTTCATTTTCTCTTTTTCTCTTTATTTGTGTATAAAAATTGTTGTACAGTGAAAACTAATTCAACATTACCTCCTTAGGGACTGGGCACATTTAAGCGAACTAGGTTTAGTGCTCAGGTTGCCATTCCCATAGTGGTTTCCTGTACTTAGGCAGATCACTCCATACAAGTGCAAGGATGGTTCCTTTCTCTGCAATAGTGAGAAATCTGAGTAAAGCTCTGTCACAATCAATCTCAGCTGTTGATAGAATGTCAGACAATTTTCTTCCTTACTTACATACATCTTGTAGTGTCTGGATATTAAATGAGCAAATACAAGAGTATTGTTCTTTTGTATAATTGTGGAATCATTAGAGTTTACACTTTCAGCGGACTGCAGGCACACAATATTGGCAATTTTCAACATATAAAGAAATACTGGCAGTCCATTTGATAACTTAGTTTATATTGTCTATATGAGAAAAAAAAAGAAAGAAAGGAAAGAAGAGAGGGAAGTTTTGACATGATAGATGGCATCATTGCTTTGTGGGCATGTACAATAGCAATACACAATTTCAGCTAGTATTTCATTCTGTATTCACTGACCTTGACAAATGTCAAGTGAAACCCCTGATGCTCCTGATTATTTTTATCTTGTCTTCATCTCAAACATGGTTCACAGCCCAGTGCCATGTAGCCCATGGGTTGAGAACCCTGACTTAAACAGGTGGTGATCCAACAGTTTAGCAGTCTTAAAGTTGAATTATCGTCATCATCATCTAAATTATGCGTTTCATTGTTAGGACTGTACAGTGCAAAACAAAAGTCATCGCTTTCATGAATGTTCTTTTGTATCACATAAATCTGTAAAATGCTTGTCTAAACAAAAGTTTAATTTCCTAATATTGTATCATTATCATTTTGTTACTGCAAAAATCTTCAGCACTATAATGTTATCTGTTACAACTAAGATAATTTAATAATGGAATGCCTAATTTGGAATATCAGTAATATAATGAGGTTAGGTTACAACTCACTGTAAAGTTTATTGTTGAGCCACAGATAAGCAAGTAGGAAAGGTAATCATACTCCCACAACTAAAAGCTTCCAGAGAGAGCCTTCATCAGAAAAAGAGAGTACACACACTCATTCCTTTTCTCTCTCTCTTTCAGATGAAGGCTGTTGCTGAAATGTGTTAGTAGTGTGAGTGTCTTCTAAATGCTTGTCTGCAGCTCAAGGTTTATACTGAGCTGCAATCTATCCTGATTATAGTTTTCATACTCCAATCTGGACTTTTCAGCATTACAAATTACATTCAATGCAATTAACTGAATAAAAATAGTGATAATTAAATTTTGATAGAGATCCAAAACAAAACAAAAAAAACAAAAAACCTATAACCTTTTGCACAGGAGGCAGATGTCTTAACTATTGCACTACACCAGCTGTTTGGATTTCTTTTCTATTTTAAGGATGCAGGGCACAATATGAAATTATTAAAACTTTTCTCACTGTTTACATTTAAAGGAAAGCTTATCAGGGAGAATAACTCCATTGTATGATACCTAGGACCCTAATTCTACATCACTATGTGTATGGTTGCAAAAATTTGATCTCAAAGTTGGTGGACCTCTCCTTGTTAGTGTATAGTAAGTTAGGGCAGTTTATAGCCACTATTGGAAGTACTGTTGAATGAATATTTCACTTTGCTGTGTAGTGTTCACTAATATGAAATTTTCTGGTAGATTCTGAGAGGTTTGTGGCTGTATGGATGTTGGAAGGTTGCAGGGATTACTGTATATGTAGCTATGTTTTGATTTTATTTTTTAGTTAAACATTGAAACTTTTGTCCCCCCAAAACATCCAAACAACAACAACAACCAACATTGAAACTACATAATCACCTGATTAGTGAAATCTTTAAGATGGTAATTTAAAGTATATTATTTTCCACTTGTGA
Source organism: Locusta migratoria (assembly GCA_026315105.1). Lineage (NCBI taxonomy): Eukaryota > Metazoa > Arthropoda > Insecta > Orthoptera > Acrididae > Locusta > Locusta migratoria. Next base: position 165,513,533 of record CM048745.1, read on the forward strand.
CTGTAGAGGATTTTATTGAACAAAATGAAAATGTTGCTGACTCACATTGAGGCAGTAATTGAATACCGTATTTGCTCAAATATAGGCCGCACTTTTTTCCCCAAATTTCGGTGTACAAAATCGTGGTGCAGCCTATAATCGAGATTCAGTCCCCCCCCCCCCCCCCCAAAAAAAAAAAAAGCTCCTTTTCCCAAAGTTGTTAGTTTCAAAAATTGCACGCTCACTTTTATGTTGGTTTGAAAAACGTAATAAACTAGATAATTCTCAAAAATGCTACAGTAACAGATTTGCAGACCTACATATACGTTTTTGTACATGTACACGGAAACGGCGCGGGAATTCATGGAAGTCGATATTTCGATATAAATCGAATGGTGTCATTTGGTACCGCAGCCAACAAAAGCTGACGACTGTTTTTTTTTTTTTTCTTTTTACACGTCCGCGCGACCTTAAAACAAAAAATAGTACGTAATACACACTTCCTAAGCACTCAAATGATTTTCATTTGATGTAGTCAGTGAAGCTAGTTTTCGCGATAAAAGTTTAGTGCGTGTTGCGAGAGATTTTACAGTGACGTTTACGTTGGTACGGTAACGCCTACCGTGAGCGGTGATGGGAGGTTAAGATAGCGGAACAACTGAATTGTGTAGCTAATGCTGATGTTGAGTTCCAATGCTATGTTTTCAAATAACGTACTTTACTACGACCAGATTCACTGGTTTCACGTTCATTGGGGGTTATTTCCATGAAACGATGTACATGGAACTCGGGGCTAATTTGCAGCCTTGCAGGTGAATCATTTCTGTTGTAACGGCAAAACCACAGTTCCTGTTTAGAATTATGAAGTCAGGCAAACATTGGTATATTTACATTTTAGCCCTTGAAATGCATGACGATTCTTCGAACATTTTAATAGTTTATCCTCACTTATACACCAGCGTTGAACGTTTTATCATCAGCGTCAAATTTACGTCGAACTTCCCGTTTTCCATGTCCGTTACAGTGACTAGGCAACCTGAAGCTTACATTCAGCAGTGTAACCCGTACGTTCGTTTCCCGCTATAAAGTTGCAAGGAAAAGCATCGTCACACACACACACACACACACACACACACACACACACACTGAAAAATACTATATTTTCGCAGCACGCGCCTACGCTTTATACAACACTTGAAATGCCCGGTAACACGCCTTGGTTCAGCGTCCCCTCACTTGGGGCACAGAATAAGGAGTATACAGAAAGGAAACTCCCGCTGCAGTCTGTCGTCCAAAATTTAGTGCGCATGCGCGGAATCGGCCATCTTGAAAAGCAGTAAATGTGTGATCACTCCCTACTCTGTGGCGTGGTAATGCGCCGACTTTTTTTGTTAATTGTTTATTTTAACTGCCTGAATCGCATAAAAGTAAACAAGTATTTGGTACAGTGCAGTGCAGTGAAAAGATAGAACTGTGTGTCAGTAGTTGGAGGTGTTCCGTTTTTATTATCAGCAGCAATAAAAGAAAAGGCGGCCGATGGTGTTCAGCACCTAATTGCCGCAATAATTCGAATACAAATAAGGATATAAGTTTCTTCACCTTCCCAAAAGAACCTGAGCAGTAAGTGAACGACGCTATATGTGTAGTGAAAGTTAAATGTTATCAGTTTCAAATTAGAGCAATGTGTGCATAATTATTAAAAGTAGCCTTGCTTCTTCTCTTGACGATATCTCTCGCTGTTACTGTTGCTGCAGCAGTTCAACAGCATCGAAATGTTGAAGTACATTTATATTTTATAAGTTTAACGTTGCAGGGAATAATATAAAATGAATGACAAATAATAGTGCGTAAGTAGGCAGGTAAAATTTTACTTACGACATTGGAGGCGTGGTGTGCTAATGTTGGCAACGAATGCTTTTCGGGTACTCAAACAAATAGATTAAGGGAATAATTATTTTATGCTGTTCCTGCTCTGTGGTTGACAGATTCCTCTATATCCCCTTCTCCGATCAGTAAATTAATGATACTCCTAAAGCAAATACAGCTTTTATAAATGCCCAGACATAATTAGTTCTGTGTAATCACGTTGTATTGCTAAGTCTGACTCAATATTTTGTGTGATTTTATTCAAATGTTCAAATGTTTGTAAATCTATCGGACCAAACTGCTTGGTCATCAGTCCGTAGCTTACAAACTACTTAAACTAAGGTAAACTAACCTAAGGACAACACACACACACACACTCATGCCTCAGGGAGGACTCGAACCTCCACGGCGAGCAACCGCGCACTCCGCAGCGAGACGCTTTAGACCGCTCGGCTACTCCACCGCGATTTTATTCGTGTCAAATAAAACCTGGCAGTTGTAAAGTCACTTTCTTGTTTGTAACTTATTTCCCAAACATAACTCCGCGTTATTTGGGATTTTTCTAGAGATAAGTACCAAATAAAACGATCGTCAATTCCACCGTACATATTCGTAGTTGTATTAAAATTTAGGCCTATTTTTTTTTCGTTGGATTACAATTAGGTGCAAGAAGAGGGCGCAAAATAGCTGAGAGCTTAATGAAAAGCCGTTTCCTTTCGTAAATGTCGGTGAGATTAGCTGCAATTCATAAAAAGTCCATTTTCAGCCAAAGTACTAAGTGGCTATAGTTCCGCGTTTACTGTTTTTCAACATGGCGTCGAGCGCAACGCTTGGTAACATACAGATCAAAGGCGCCGCCCCCAGCTTTCCCTTCTGTATACTCCCTATTCTGTGCTTGGGGCGCCCGGATCGGCCTGTCGTCTCGCTTTCTTATTCGTTTGGTTAATTTGAGGTTCGTTCCAGCAGCTGCCAGAAGGCTAATTTCAAGCGCTAAGAAACAGATATTACTGCGCATGCGCAGCTACTATGACGTAAAAACCCTTGTTTGATACTTGCACTGCTGGAACGCTTTTTGCACTGTTTCTGGCTGCAGGCGAAGCTGTGTTTAAAGAAATAATTAAAATACTTTCCTTCCTAATAACGAAGAAGTGTAAACAAGAAATATCTGATCTCAGGTGGGATTGCAGTGACTTCGAACTAATCAAAAAACACGTTACAAACACACACGTCTCACGTGATGGCTACCCCCTCTCTAACTCAGACCTTTCTGCGCATGCGCAAATTGGCAGCTTGGTCGCGCCTGAAATAATTTTCCGGGTAGCGTCTGGCTGCTTGCGGCAACTGCTGGAACACCAAACAGCCACACTCCAAGTAGCCAGAAGGAGGAGAAGGCGCTGCTGGAACACAATTTCAGCGTTGCGCATGCGCGTCAAGCAGTCTGGCAGCTACAGGAACGAACCTCTGTACGACGCTTCTCGCGGGGCTGCAGTGGTTACGTTGGCACCAATGGTAATGACGGCAAGGTCTTTGAACTCAGGTGACCAATAAATGTTTTTTCATGACAACTTCAATTAAAACGAAAATTATTTTTTTCTGAACGGACAAGGGTCCATACAAGAACCTGTCAACCATAGAGCAGGTACAGTATTTATTTTACTGCGAGCGAAACGAGCAGCAATAACATTTACGAAAAATATTAGCACAATTCTACACTTCATGGTTTATCTGTTGCCAACATAAGCACTGGAGCCCTGTGAGAAGCATCGTAAAATTTTACCTATTCGTTGATTTACAGTTTTGCATATTTGTTTTGAGTTTATTGAAAAGAGAACATTATTTCGTTTCTGATTGGGATTAAAGTTTGATTATACAAAAGAATAAAAATAAATAAAATAAAAATTAAAAAACCTGCAGCCTATACTCGAGGAATTTATTTTTTTTTTTTTTTTTTTTTTTTTTTCTCTATAATCTTTTGTTAAAAGTTTAGGTGCGGCCTATATTCACACGCGGCCTATATTCGCATAAATACGGTACACACAGAAATGGACTTCTCACTGCCAAGCACAGTACCAAATGCTGCTGTGAATAATCAGCTATATGGGAGATGATGTTTAAGACAGCCCAGAAATCAAAAGACATCAGAATGCCTTATCCACAATTGGAAGTTGTTTTTCTGATGAGGATTTTTACAAATTAAACTGTATCTTATGTGCTGCAGTCCATGTGTAAAGCTTTACCCTGATTTTTTTGTGTTCGACTGCAGAAGGCATCCGCAGAGGTGAAACGGCAAACTGCATGTAGAGCTTGAATGAGCACCATATACATAGACTATCCAGAGGGGGCTACTGTCAATTACATCACAGTAGCACTCTCTGGATGATCTATATATACGGTGCTCATTCAAGCTCTACTTGCAGTTTGCCACTTCACCTCCAACAAAGTCTTCCACAGTCGAAGGGAGAGGTCAGGGGAAAGTTTTATGTATGGCCTAAGGTATCTCAGCCCAAAAGTATCAAAGTAATAATAACTCCTGCCATGAAAGCCTTCATTGTATGATCTATATCTTATATTTTTTTGCTCTTTAGAAAATTCTGCTTATACTAATTTGCAACTGAGTATCCAAATCACAACACTGCTGAACATATATGGTACATTCTTTTTTGTAACCCTATGTTTGTGACCAAATTCATGTCTATATGTGTAGATACTTGAAGTAAAATTTTCTGGGTTAAACTGGAGTATGAAATTAGCATAACTTTATGACTGAGCACCTTCTGACCACTACCTTTTCCTACTTTTTTTAATTGTGCCTGAGAAATTGTAACATAGTTGTTATTTAAACAATCAGTCATTCACGTATTGTACTGATAACATATGTAACATAAATAATTATAAAATAGCTTTATTAAGTGTCATTATTTTGTTCCTGTAGAATACAAGAACACCCTACCTGCAGCTCTCAAACTTAGAGGAAGGAATGTATACATTTGTGCTGAAAGTTACAGATACATCTGGTCAATCATCATCAGCTGAAGTACATGTCTTTGTGAAACCTCCAACCAATAAACCACCTACAGGTACTACTCTCAGTTTTAGTTATTTTTATTTTCAGTATTTATTTGTAGAAAGTAAATTAAATCATTAATGTAGCTAAAAACCATGGTAGAAAAAAAATTAGACTTAGGCATAAAAGGAGACCACCTCTGAAAATCAAAGGCATTGAATAGTTGAAAGATGGATATAAAAAAGAAAATATGACTTTCAAGCATTTGGTTTACTCATTTTTCAAGTAAAAAAAAAAAACACACACACACACACACACACACACACACACACACACATACACACACAGAGAGAGAGAGAGAGAGAGAGAGAGAGAGAGACAGACAGACAGACAGACAGACACTTTTTTATTCATATTCTTGTGCCCTTACATGGTGCCAGCTGGTTACAGAAACATTATGTTTGGTAATGTACAGTAGTAGGTTGTGGCTTGTGTGGGATAAGAGTTAGGGAGGCAGGCAGTTGTACGGTTGGTTGGGAATGCAGAAGGGAGGGGTGGCAGGCATGGAGGGTGGGCATGTGATGTGCAGATATCTGTGCCGTTGGAAAGCAATAAACAATAAAGGTGATGTGGGGATGTGTATTGGAAGGATGATATGACAGAGTAAGGGCAAACTAATGGGTGGAGGCTGTAGGAACAATAAATTACCAGAAGTTGAGGCCATAATGATTTTGGGAGTGGAGCATGCATTAAAGAGAATAGCACCCATCTACAGAGTTCATAGGAGTAGGGACTGTGACTGTGTTCAGAAACAGCTATTGAAACCAAACGTGTTATGTTGTACTTTGAATTGAGTCATGGGTGGTACACATTGCTTCTGGCTACAGTATGACTGACCATTCATTCAGTTGAACAGCTGATTATCATATCAACATACAAATTAGTGCACAGATTACAGCTGAGCTACTGTATGACTGGCTAGTTTCTCAGGTAGCTCGGCTACTAAAGCGCTAGAATAAACGAGTGATAGGACTGGAGTAGGAATTACTAGGATTGGGGGATTGGGTAGTTCTGGCACCTGGGGCTTCTACAGGGGTATCATTCTGGTGGGAAAATGTTGGAAAGAGTGAAATGAGGATGAACTAGAATGTTGTGGCAGTATTTTGGGTGATAGAACATAGCTATAGGAAGTGAAGGCAGTATCTTGAGTAGGATGACCCTCATTTCAGGGCACGTTCATAGATAATCAAAGTCCTGTTGAAGGATGTGCTTCAGTTGTCCCAGTCTAGGCCACTATTGCATCACAATAACTCCTTTGTGGTTGATTCTTAGGGATGATACAATGTTTGGTGGTGTATGAAAATATGGGAAACCTGTTGGCAGCTTAGGTTTTGGGGATAACAACTCTCTGTGAAGGATGTTAGATTCTTTACCTAGTACCATAATCTCATACACTTTACCACCTATAGCATAACACAAGGCTACTTATTTGAAGGGAAGGAATATGAACAAATCTGCTGAATAGCCATGAGTACCCACAATGCATCCTCCAATGCCAGCTTATTTATGAGCCATTTAGAGAAACATTCTTTGCTGCCCAAAACCCTAGATCCTTGATCTGGTTCAGGTACTTAGATGATCCATGATCTGGACTTGGGGCCAGAATGCCTATCCCCATTCCTTAACAACTTCCATACAATGTCTCCCATGAGCTTCACCTGGTTCTCCTCAACCCATTATGTCACCTTTGGATATTGACTTTCTCCTCCCTGATGTCTCCATTCACACCGCAGTCTACAACAGACCCACCAATTATGAATAGTACATGCATTTTGACAGTTACTATCCATCCTACAAAAAATCCTAGTCCACAAACAGATTTTCTAGACCATATCCACAGACACAAGCAATCCTCATTTCCTCAAGAACTAGCCTCAAAGGAGTGTTCCCATGGTTACAGAATACTGCGACTGAACCATATACTCCATCGTGGCTTTGTTTATTTGTTATTATTCCCAGAAAGAAAAAAAAATTAAAAAATCAACAGGAAACGTTAGGGTTTTACATCCCATTTACATCATTCCGACCACCACTGGCTCACCTCGGCCTTGGTGGATGTTGGAGATTTCTGAGGACATCCGAGACCGTCTGTGAGCGCTGTACCACTATCGGCGTCGCCCCACCTTAAACACCTGCTTGCCTTTAAAAGGTTCTGGACCCGAGCCTGATGACTCATCCGACAGAGTAAGCAGGATTTTTGGGAGAGGTACATAGCCTCCATTGGTTCTCGTGTTTGGTCTCAGGTACGGCACCTCTTTTGATACTGCCGCCGCCCCCCCCCCCCCCCCCCCCCCATGGGAATCCCATCTCTGAACATCGAGAGCACCCTGTGTACTGACCTGACCATTATTGCTGAGTGCATGGCAGAGCATTATGCATATTGCTACACGACGCCAAACTATAATGCAACTTTCCGTGCTCTCAAAGAGCAGGTCGAACGGCATCAGATATCTTTCCACATGCACTGCTGGTAACTGTACAATGCTCTTTTTACTGACTGTTAGTTCCAAGCTGCTCTCGGTGCATGTCCCAATACCTCTCCGTGACCAGACCACATTCACAACCAGTTCCTCTTATCACCTGTCAATGGATTTCAAAACCAACTGCTCACCTTGTTGTCTCTGGGCAGGGGGTGTTTTCCCGTCCCAATCGTGGGATGGTATCATTATCCCCATGATGAAACCAGGTGCAGATCTGCTGGCAGTTGACAGTAATCCCCCATCAGCCTAACTAATGTTCTGTGTAAGTTGCTTGAGTGTATGGTGAGTTGCCGGATTATGGAGGTACTTGAAGAGCAAACTCTCCTGGCACCACTACAGGTTTTTTGTCAGGGCCGTTCCACTATTGACAATTTAGTGTCACTGTAGTCTGCCTTCTGTACTGCTTATTCTAGGCGTGAGCACCTAGTTATGGTCCTTTTTTTTTAACCTCCAGAAGGCGTATGATACTATCTGGTGCCACCATATTCTTGCTACACTGTATGGCTGGGGCTTACAGGGTCAACTTCCATATTTTTATTAAGAACTTCCTTCGCTCCACTCTTTTAGGATTGGGGTCGGCATGCCCTCAGCTCAACCCATGTCGAGGAAAAATTTGTCCCACTCTTTTTAATTGCAATTAACGGTCTTGCTGTGGCAGTGAGGTCATCAGTTTCTTGTTCCTTATTTGCCAATGACTTGTAGAACTGACAGTAGCTTCCTCCTAGGAATATGACAATAAGCCTTTTCTAGATCTATAAAATATAGATACAATTCCCTGTTCCACTCATAACATTTTTACATTATCCATTGGTCCATTCTAATGATTTATATTTTTATTTCAGCAAATGCTGGCACTGATCAGATGGTTTCCTTACCTCAAACTTGGGTTACACTAGATGGAACACAGAGTAATGATGATATTAAGATTGTATCCTGGTCATGGGAGCAAATTCGGTAACATATTTGAAATTTAATTTATTACATTAATATTTTGGTACTTGTCATTATTTTATGAAAATTATCTAAAATGTTGGTCTAAGAAATAAAAATAGTTCTTATATTTTAAATTGTAATGGGATTGATATCTCTTGCTTCCTATGGTTTATAGGGGTCCATCAAAGGCATTGTTCTCATCACAGAATTCTTCTAGCACTAATGCTACAGAGCTTACAAAAGGGGAATATGAATTTCAGCTAACTGTTACAGATGAAAATGGGAACAAAGCAGTGGATTCTGTACTTGTCACTGTAACACAGAGTAAGTGCTTACTTCTACTGTAAATTGTAAGAGGCTGTGGTCATAGTTTTATGCTATCTTTGTGTGTGGGGAGCCTAACTTTGGAGAGGAGAACTCTCAACTGGGCTCTTCCAATTTGAAGCCCCTTAAACATTCTATGCTGAGGTTAGGCTTTCATTCGTGAAATTGCCCTCTCCAGATGTGAATAGGTTTATGCATCAACGTCAGTCTCTGAGCCCATAAATTTTAACAGAAGAGACCTTTTATTTTTGATTTCTATTTCATAATTTTTGCATGCTTGTTTGAATATATTTCATTTGATTTGATGAACATTGCTTTTTTTTTAATTTTTTAAACCATACTTCATCATTTTCAGATAAAAATGCGTCTCCAAAAGCTAATGGCGGAGGCGACCAAACTGTTATTTTACCTGCAAGTGTGGTTATTGTAAATGGTTCACAGTCCAGTGATGATCTTGGAATTGTAAAATGGCTTTGGACTAGAGAAGACAGCAGCTTAGCTTTAGGCAAAGTCCTTGGAGACTCAGATAAACATCCAGTTCTTATGGTGATTATTTCTAATTGCTTTATTATCTTAAGATTTTACTGCATCAAAGGAGCAAGTAAGGTTTATGCATTTATTTTGTTGTTATTAGTTGATTGATGTTGTTCCTGGCCGGTATGTGTTCCGGTTGAAGGTTGAAGATGAACAAGGTGCTTCTGATGAAGATACTGTATCAATCATTGTGAAAGCAGGTAATGTCCTGATCTTGACACCTAATATTTATTTATATGTATGGGTATGGATGTGCTATGGAATGTTTAGATGATTACAACAGTAGTATCTAATTTAAGCACCAAAATCAATGAAATTTTTGTGATATTTAATGTAGATTACATTGTAAATAATTGTTAATACACCATGCATTATACTAAAATTATTAATTGGTAAGTCATTCAATGATCACATTTCATAGCAAAAGGTGCTGCCCAGGAAAAGCCCACTTGCATTGTATGCATGCAGTTTCATTTGCAGCCTGGTCAGGAGTTGTGCAACCTTGGCAATATGCAACATGCAGGACAAATCATGCAATTCATGCTCTGCTGATTTAACGGTAAACATTTATTGGGGGATTCAGACTCATCCTGCTCTGCCACATTATCAATTCAGTCTCAGTATGGTTTGCCAATCTCACTTTGACAAGAGGGAGTTAAATTTCTCTGTTCGCCAGATTTCTGAGGAAACAATTATAATTTACTGGCTTCAGTGAAAACCGCATAAAACTACAGTATTGTTGCAGAGGCCCATGACTTTATGTGCTGTAAAGCTTAATGAAGGGGTTGTCTTACATATCCAAATGAACTTTTGCCGACTGAGGTGACACACAGATTTAATTAGAATTTTGATTTGGAGGGAGAGGAGGAGTGAAATTAGACAGTGGAAGTAGTTTAGCCAATCATTAGGACAAATATGCGGAGGGAGTGGTGAGATGAAGCCAAAGACAATGTGTCCTAAGTACTTTGCCTTTTATGAACCTCTACTAAGTTTATAGTTCTCCTAAACTCATTCATAGTCAAAACTTAATTGGCTTTTCAAATGTACAAATACTTGTCAGTAATATACATGTTGGTGATAGAAAACTTAATGCTAACAAAAGTATATTAATACAACTGAATCATGCCACAACATGTGGAACACAAGCTTCAACAGTGGTGATTATGCTGCTACTGTTCTTCAGCATTGTCGATTTTCTAGGTTGGCAACAAATGATGAAGCTCACTGTTTACCTTAGGTGATATGATTTCTGCCATTTTAGCTGTAGTAAGACAGAGGGCAATTACATCCTCCTTCTTCCTCATCTTGCCTATTCTTTCCTCCACTTTGGCATTTGAGGTTCCTCTTCGTCTCTTCTTTCTTCCTCCCCGCATTCCTGAAGGCCGCCCATGCGTTTGATGTGTAAAAGGTGACTGTGGTAATCCGTAAGTCCCAGCCCCGGGTTGGCATGTAGGGTTCATGAGTACCCCCGGGTTAAGGCCAGGCTCAGGGAGGGATTATTTCCTGAGCTGTAACCTTTCTGATGTGCTGATTGGTCCCTCCATCCAGAGTTCAGGAGGTGTGACCTGAGGCATGGACAATCGCCTAAGGCAGGTGTGCTCCCTCAGAAGGGGGCCCCCAGTAGGAAAGAGCGCGCCATCAGAGATGCTGGCAATTATGGGGGATTTCTTCACAATGGGATCACAAACATGATAGTTAAAGGATATGAAAGAGTCTCAGGATTCACAAAATCCGGCTGCACCTCGATACCTTGTAGTAATATGTATCGAAGATGGTCATCGTCCAAAAAGATGTTGATGTGATTGCAGGCCCTGTAAAGTCGTGCAAATGTCTACACAATGGTACCTTATTGTTGAATCAGACTGCCTTTCAGGCTCAAAGGTTACTCAAGGCCACCCTTCACCAGGGTTACCGGTACAAGTGGAGGCCCACCGTACTCTGAACCACTCTCTCGGGATTGTTTACAGTAATCTGCTTTATGGATTGACTGAGGAGGAAATCAAGGATTACCTCTATGATCAGGGTGTCACAGTGGTGCAGGTTATGATTAGGAGTCAACAAGGAATTGGTTCCAACCCGCACTGTTTTTTTTTTTTTTTATTTAATCGTGTGACTCTGCCTCCCAAGATCAAACCAGGCTATGAGGTGCTCAACATCTGACCTTATATCCCCAACCCCACCCCACAGTTGTGTAAAAACCCAGCTCAATGTGTCACATGCGGCAGGGATGCTCACGAGGGTGATTACCCACCTCCTTCCCCTCTCTGCCTAAACTGCATGGGTAATCACACCACCTCCTCCCGTGACTGTCCCATTTATTGTGATGAGCGAGCGATTAAAGAAATATGGCTCAAAGAAAAGGTACAGATACAGCTCACAAGGAAAATATATGCCAGTTGTAAACCAAGTACGTTACCAACTGGGACTTTCAGCTCAGTTGTTGCTACTCCACAACTACTGTGGGCTGTCTCTATGCAGACATGTGACCTACAGTTCAGTGATGCTCTTGTAATACCACCTAGCCCCATGATGGCATCCTCATCATCTTCTGCCAAGAGCACACACTGTCCTACGAAACTTCCGCTTGCACCTGTGAAATCTCTTGCCTCACGGACAGAGGCACGGAAATTAAAGAAGGATTATACCTGTGAAGACTTCCTGCGCCCTTCTAACAACCGTCTGGGTCTCCAACTGATACCTGCCACGGTTTAAAAAAGTCGGGCAGGAGGAAGAAAGCTTCTCCTTCTCCGTCCTGGCATTCCTCTTCCACGAGGTCATCTGGTGATGCTGTCCCCCAGACGGCCTCTGTGTTGCCGGGGCACACTGCCAGTGGTCGATCAAGTGGCTGACCTCAGGCTGGCTCTGAAGCCATGATCAAATCAATGTACCAAGATCCTCCACTCTTAGATTCAACTAATTGTGAACATTCGTATTGAGGAGCTCTGCAGTCAGAGGGGTGACTGTTCATTCTACATTGTCCCAGTTCTTTTACTATGGTTATCCTTCAATGGAATGTTCGCGGTGTCTGATCCAATAGAACGGAACTACAGCTTCTCTTGCAAACCTACTCCCCACTAATTGTCTGCCTTCAGGAAACAAAACTATATCCTCACATTCACTTTAACGTGCCACACTTCTCTTCAGTTCACATCGACCTTCTGCCCATGGCAGGGGTTCAGCTCATGGGGGTGTCATGCTGCTTTTATGAGAAGATATCCATTTCCAAATCATCCCTTTACAAACCCAGTATCAAGCAGTAGCAGTTAGACCGTCGTTTCCTGGTTTCAGCTTCTCCTTGTGTAATGTCTACACACCGTCATCCTCTGCTGTAACTAGATCTGACTTCTCCACCTTCTTGACCAGCTTTCTCCTCCTTTCTTGTTGGTCGGCAATTTCAAGGCCCACCATTCTCTTTGGGGCTTTCCACACCCTTGTCAGAGTAGTTCTCTTCTGGCAGATCTCCTCAACCACCTTAACCTCATCTGTCTCAACACTTATCTTTCAGTCTCCACGCACACTTTTTCCCACTTGGACGTATCCATGTGCACTGTTCAACTGGCCTGTCGCCTCGAGTGGTCTGTTCTTTCAGACACACACCCAAGTGACCATTTTCCATATTTCAACTGTCTACTGACGCCCTTCATTCCCGCTCATCCATCCTACTGGCAGCATTCAAAAGCTGATTGGCAGCTTTATTCTTCATTAGCTACTTACCACGAACGTCTTTTTCCCAGTATTACTCACCAGGTCGACTATCTTACTACAGCAATCCTCACTGCCACATAATGTTCTATTCCTCGCACCTTTTCCTTGCCACGATGTCCCCCATTTCCTCGGTGGACTGGGGAATGTCGCGAAGCACTCAGAGCTCGGAGACGTATTCTCCAAGTCTTTGAATGGTATTCCACACAGGAAAACTGTATTCACTACAAACGGTTGTGTGCACAATGCAGCTGCCTTTTCAGAAAACCAAACGAGCTAGTTGGCTTCCCTTCACTAGTTCGTTTAACAGTTTTACCATCTATTCTGTTGTATGGGGTAAACTTTGCAGACTATCGGGGGCTTTGTCTCATTCCCCGATCCCGGGATTAACTATAGTGAACGATATTATAGTGGAACCCACTGACATCTCCAACACTCTGGGTCGGTTTTTTGCAAATATTTCGAGTTCCTCACACTACCATCCCTCTTTCCTTCCTCAGAAGCAGGCAGCGGAAGCAGGATTGCTCTCATTCTCGTCTCAGAATTGAGAATACTACAATGCCAACTTCACTATGAGCAAGCTTAAATATGCACTCTCTTCATCACGGTCCTCCGCTCTAGGACCCGATGGCAGTCATGTACAGATGTTGAAACATCTTTCTTCTGAAGGCCTGGAATTTCATCTACAAATGTACAACCACATTTGGACGGAAGGCACATTTCCTCGGAACTGGTGTGAAGCCATTGTGATTCCTCTACCTAAACCTGGAAAGGACAAACATCTACTTAGCAGCTACCGCCCAATCTCCCTCACCACCAGAATTTACAAGGTGATGGAGCATATGATTAATGGTAGATTGGTATGGTGGCTCGAATCTTGTAATCTCCTCACCAATGCACAATGTGGTTTTTGTAACCACCATTCAGCAGTTGATCATCTAGTCTCCCTATCAATGCCTATTATGAACAAACAGTGGCTGTATTGAAACTTCCTGGCAGATTAAAATTGTGTGCCGGAACCGGGACTCGAACCTGGGACCTTTGCCTTTCGCGGGCAAGCGCACTACCGATTGTGCTATCCCGACATGACTCACAATGCCGCCTCACAACTTTACTTCCGCCAGTACCTCGCCTCCTACTTTCCAAACTTCACAGAAGCTCTCCTGCGAACCATGCAAGACTTGCACTCCTGGAAGAAAGGATATGGTGGTGACATGGCCTAGCCACAGCCTAAGGGATGTTTCCAGAATGAAACTTTCACTCTGCAGCGGAGTGTGCGCTGATATGAAACTTCCTGGCAGATTAAAATTGTGTGCAGGAACCGGGACTCGAACCTGGGAGCTTTGCCTTCCGCAGGCAAGCGCACTACCGATTGTGCTATCCTGACACAACTCACAATGCTGCCTCACATTTTTTCTTCCGCCAGTACCAGGACTTGATGCTCCCAGGTTCGAGTCGCGGTTCCGGCACACAATTTTAATCTACCAGGAAGTTTCATAGTTTCATATCAGCGCACACTCCGCTGCAGAGTGAAAGTTTCATTCTGGAAACATCCCTTAGGCTGTGGCTAAGCCATGTCTCCACCATATCCTTTCTTCCAGGAGTGCTAGTCTTGCATGGTTCGCAGGAGAGTTTCTGTGAAGTTTGAAAAGTGGGAGGCAAGGTACTGGCGGAAGTAAAGTTGTGAGGCGGCATCGTGAGTCGTCTCGGGATAGCACAGTCGGTAGTGCGCTTGCCCGCGAAAGGCAAAGGTCCCAGGTTCGAGTCCCGGTACCGGCACACAATTTTAATCTGCAAGGAAGTTTCATATCAGTGCACACTCCGCTGCAGAGTGAAAGTTTCATTCCAGTGGCTGTATTGTTCAATTTGGAAAAGGCATATGACACCTGCTGGAGGATGGGTATCCTTTGCACTCTGCACATGTGGGCTCTCCAGGGTTGCCTACCAACCTTTATTCAGGAATTCTTAAAAGATGGGGTTTTTCAGGTGCATGTGGGATCTGCCCTTTTGAACACTTTCCTGCAGGAGAATGGTGCACCTGAAGGCTCAGTGTTGAGTGTCGTCCTATTTGCGATAGCAATTAATCTTATTGTTGACTGTCTCGCACCGAGCGTCTCTGCTTCTCTCTTCATTGATGACTTTGCAATTTACCGCAGCTCTCAACGGACCTGTCTTCTTGAACAGTATCATTAGAAGTGTCTCAACCGTCTTTACATCTGGTGCATCAACAACGGCTTTGTCTTCTCCATAGACAAGACGGTCTGTATGAACTTCTGGTGGCGTATAGAATTTCTCCCTCCTTCCCTGAATCTGTTCTTCCTTTTGTAGACACTACAAAATTCTTGGGACCAACATTCGACAGGAACTTTGTTTGTCCTCCCATGTCTCTCACTTGGCAGCTCGCTGTAACCGTTCACTTAATGTTCTCAGAATGTTGTGCAGTACCTCATGGGGAGCAGATCGCTTGTACTCTCTGCTTGTACTGATCCCTTGTCCACTGGAAACTAGATTACGAATGCATTGTCTATTCATCAACCCGACCATCTATCTTACGCCGCCTTAACACAATCCACAACCAAGGGATATGTTTAGCAACAGGGGCTTTCTTCTCAAGCCCTGTCGAGAGTCTATGCTGAATCTGCTGAATTGCGCTGTCCTACCGCAGGGAGGTCCTCCTCGGTCGTTATGTGAGTCAGTGGTCATCCATGCGTGGTCACTCATCCTATAAAGCTTTTTATGATGACTCACTGCATCGTCAATATTCAGCGAGTCCTTCTTTCCTACCACCTCCCGGAGTCTGTTTTCGCAAACTTCTTCAGCAACTTGACTTCACGCTCCCTGCCACTCTCCTGACAGGAGTGAGCTTCTCCCAACCATAGCTCTGTCCCGATGTCCTTGTCAACCTTGACCACCATTCGCTTCCCAAAGGTCGCTGACGTCATGTACTGCAGCTTGTTTGTCACTCTTCACTTACAACTTGCAGGCAGAATCTTCATCTATACTGATGGTTGCAAGACTGACCATGGTTGCAAGACTGACCATGGTGTCGGCTGTGCCTTTGTGCTTGGTGACGTTTCTTTTTAGTATCGTCTCCCAGACTACTGCTCGATCTTTACGATGGAGCTCTTCGCCATTTATCAGGCCATGCAGTACATCAGACGACACCAGCATTTAAATGTCATCTTCTCATACTCCCTGAGTACACTCCAGAGCCTATGTGTAATATATTTCATACACCCCATAGTGCAATGAATCCAGCAGTGCCTTCGCTCACTTATTGCCTGTGGCGCCACTGTTCTGTTTCTTTGGGTCCCGGGTCTTGTTGTCATGTCAGGGAATGAGGCTGCCAATGTTGCCACAAAGGGTGCAGCCCTCCTCCTTTGTCCTGCTGCATATTCTGTCTTTTCTGCTTACCTTCTTTCCATCCTTTCCAGATGTGTGGCCTCACTTTGGCATGCACATTGGACTTCCCTTCAAGGAAATAAACTTAGGGAGGTTAACCCTCTCCCTATTGCCTGGTCAACCACCTCTCGGCGCTCTCACTGTGAAGAGGTCATTCTCACCCAGCTGCGCATAGACCACTGTCGATTCAGCCACCGTCACTTACTAAGTGGTGACCCTGCTCCTATTTGTGGTCACTGTTCCCAACAATGGACTGTACACCATCTTCTGGTGGACGGCCCAATTTTAATGGTCTATGCCACAGTCTGTTTTCCCATCAGAGTTTCCTGATATCTTAGCAGATGACACGCAGTCTGCAGATCGAGTTGTACTTTTTATCTGCCATATCAATATGGCAAAGGAAATTTAACATTCCCCAGCAGGGGAATCCGGCCATTTCAGGTTTTTAAGCTATTCCTTTTAGAAAGTTGATGAACCACATAGAGCCTTCTCCTTTTATTTGTCTTTGCCTTTGTCATCATGCTTTTTAACTTTGTTCTGACTTGGGAGCTTATGACCTCAGCAGTTTCGTGGCATAAAATAATAATAATAATAATAATAATACAGTACTTCCTCTTGTACTCTAGAAGAAAGCACACACCTCGTCTGTATTTGGTGTTCCTGCCAGCAGTCCTAAGTTTACTTGTTATTTAGCCTTCTAAGCACTTTTAAATGTATTTGCATCAATTTATGAATTGGAGAAATGCTACAGCTAGGTCGCCTCTTCAGTTTTTCAAGGATATGATTAGTCTTCAGTTAGTGAGGTCAGTTATACTATACAGTGGCCTGCCCCCCCCCCCCCCCCCCAAAAAAATGTATATATATTATAGAAGGAGACTTTCCTGGTGGGGAAAATATGTAAAAATAAAGATTATTTTACTGAATGGTACTTGCAGGCATCACCATTGTAGACAGTTGTGTTAATGGTGTGAAGTTCATGCAGCCTTTTTTTTTTTTTTTTAAGATATAGTTTTATGATTTAATGTCAACAATAAAGAAGCTTGAATCTATACACCCAAGCGAATCACTTACTTGATTGGGAAAAATATGGTCCTATCAGTTGTGCCAGTTGTCATAAATATCCTCATTATTATCCTCCATATATCATGTATTACACCTTTACAACTAGCTGAAGATAACATACAAGTGACATGTAAGTGTATGGAGTGACAGTACATGTGTAGTAATATACTATGGAGGACAATAGAAGGGCATGAACCTTTCACATCATTACCTAAAGAATAGTAGTGAGTTTTAGATAGTAGTGCAATACCAACCTTCTTGAGGGCAGTGTGTCTTATTGTGAAACTGCAGAATACATGGGTCATTTTCTTATTTTAATGACAAATGAATGGTAAGCATGGTTCAAAGAGGATTGCACTAGTTGTAAACCTATGACATTTAGTCATCAGTAAATACAAATTTATTTTGACTGTTGTTAGAAGTATTTTGGGATGTTACTCTTAAAAAGAATATTTAAATTATCAATAAAATTCCCTCCGGGTATGAGACCACGTCGTCATTTTATAAACTCTACCGACGTTTCAGCCACAGTTGCAGGTGGCCTTCATCAGGGTCTGTCAGTCAGACACAGACCCTGATGAAGGCCACCTGCAACAGTGTTCAAAATGTCAGTAGAGTTTATAAAATGACGACGCGGTCTGATACCCAGAATAATTTTATTGATAGTGACAACAGCCGCGGAAGCCTACGTTTGCAGAATATTTAAAATCTACTTAAAATTTGCTTTGTATTGCTTAAAGATTTTTAACAAAGTATGTGGTAACTTCTCATAATTTTGACTTCAGACAGTTCATACTGTTTCTAGTAATTTAATCATTTGCTTTTATTTATTTAGGACGTAATTCCGTAGTTTATGATTATTCATTCATACAGTTAATGTTCTTGTTCTCGGATGATACTGTATTTGGTAAATGTGTGTTGCAAATGCTGCTGTAGCTCTTACAGAGGAATGAGAAAGAAAGTGGCAATTCCCCCTGTTAATTAGATGCATACTTTTGCAGATCCTCATTTGTTGCACCTAGTAGAACTAACACTTAATGTTGAGGGCAAAAGACTGACAGTAGCACAGCAGGTTGCCTTAGAGCGAAAGCTCAGTTTGCTCCTACATCAAGAGGCAGTTATTCATGTACGGGAGCTGCGTGAAGAGGACCACACAGGTCGAGCAGTAGTCACTTTTTATGTGGAAGAACATGGCGCTGCAGTTGAAGGGCCTTCCGTTGTCCAGAGATTGCGCACCCGTTTGCGCCAAGATGCGGGCCTGCTAGAGCTCTCTGTTGCTGACATCCGGACTGCTGTGTGCCAGAATAACTGCTCAGGTAAGGGCTTGAAATAAAGTTCAATTCCACCTCTGTTCATCCAGATATAGACCAATGCTGGGATGATTCCTTTAAAAGGACATGACCAGTGTCCTTCCCAATCCTTATCTAAAGAATCTGACATTATCTGCTTCCCTTATGACCACAGTGTCAACAGGACCTTAAACCCTAATCTTCTTTCCTTCCTTCTTCAGTATAGGGAAAATTAAAGACTTGGTGATGTGTATAGTTAACAAAAATGGAAAAATATTACTTTAAAAACCCAATATCCCTTGATCTACCACAGGAGACAAAATAGGCCTTTTTAGGCATTAAAATTGATGGTCAACTCAGAGCATTTAAATAACTAAATAGTAAATAACTAAGTGTCAATAGTTCTGACTGTGAGCAAGTTATCAGAGATTAGAAATTAAAATATAAGTATGTATGAAATATAAATATGTAGTCACAGAAAAAGGAAATGGATAGGCTAAGAATAGAAAAGATACCAGAGAAAAGATGACTGAGCATGAAAAGCTGAAATCTGAAAAAATATAACCCAAAAATACGTTATGTATGTATACATCTTCATGTTAATAATCCTAATTTTGGGTGACTGTTTCAGGTCATGGTGTTTGTGATCAGACTACTAGACAATGCCTTTGTGAGGCTTTCTGGATGCAGAACTTAATAAGCCGATACATAGGTGATGGCGAAGCGAATTGTGGTAAGAAAGCATGATATCTGCAACTGATCATCTATAATACAGTTTATAATCTGTTTCTTTCATGATTGTTTTAATTGTAGGGTCTTTAACTGTTATTTTTCTTTTTATAGTATAGTAAGGACAGTTTACAACTCACTGCAAAGTCGTGGCGACGAGCTGCGACAGGCGCATACAAAAGACACAGCCATGGCCTTTTTCAGAAAATAGAACACTCACGTAATAACACAGTCACACAACACAGTCATACAACCATCACTGCCGTACTATGAAGACAGAATCCCCAGGCATGGAGGTGCTCTTGCTGGTCGTGGGCATTGCCAAAGGCGTAGAGGGTGGCACTAGGGAGGGCGATGCTGCCTTGTCTGGCAAGGCAGAGGGGCCCGTACTGGGTACAGGGAGAGCAGTGACAACTGATTGCAGAGATTAAGGGTGCAGGGCAGGCAGCGGAGGCTGTAGTGACAGAGTACTTGGAGGTGGAGCTGGCTTGGCTGCAGCCTCGGCGCGTAACAGATCGCAATGTCCCCCTCCCAGCGTGCACACGGAAGAGATGCGATGGCTGTGGCAGGCCATGACGATACCCGGAAGCCATTGGGGGCCGCAGCCAAACCCACGCATCCAGATCGCAGAGACCGGGAAGTAATGGTGTAGTGGTAATGCGGACAGTGCCCAGACTTGTGGCAAGAAGAAATGGAGCAACGTGCACGGTTGGCAGCCCTGCAAGAGTTCTGCTGGGCTGTGATCACCCACCTGAGTGAACCAGTATGAAGAGAGGAACTGGAGAAGAGCGTACATATTTGTGAATGTGCAGACCAACCGCTCCACCTCACCATTGGACTGGGGGAGGAAGTGTTGGGTGGGGACATGGTGGACCCCCAACTGAACACAAAAATCCCTAAAAGCTGTATAGGTAAATTGAGGTCCATTGTCTGAAACCAAGATACATGGTAGGCCTTCAATAGCAAATATTCTGGAAAGGGACTGAGTGGTCATGGCTGTAGACATTGTATGGCAGCATACAACATGAGGAAAGTTCAAGTGTGCATCAATTACAAAAAACCAAAAAGAGCGGAGAAAGGGACAACCATAATCCACATGGATTCGCCCCCAAGGTGTGTTTGGCTGAGGCCAAGGGGCAAGAGATGCCCCGAAGCTGCCTGCTGAGAGGCACAAGACAAACAAGCTGCCACCAATTGTGTGATATCCCTGTCCATACCTGGCCAAAAAGCGTGCTGCCGAGCCAAAGTTTTGGTGCATGAGACACTCTCCGCCCCCCGTGTCCCTCATGCAGCAACAACAGGACTCTTGGGTGTAGGGCAGAAGACATGACCATGCAAGACTGACAATACTCAGTAGACAATAAAAGAACCCCCTTGCATGTGGACAAGTGCCACCGAAAAGAATAATTCTGCAGGGGATCTGAAGCCTGGTGTGGGGAAAGATCGGTTCTGCCATGACAAACGTATCCCAAGACCGTGCACAGCACCGGATCTGAAGAGACAGCTGCCGATAATTCAGGGGACGTGATAGGGAACCCCTCAACCGTAGCCTTTGCTTCGTTGTCCAAATAAAAACAGAGCAGCTCGTTCTGATCAAAATCTAGATCCGAACGACAGGGGAGGCATGTTGGCGCATCCGCATTGGAATGCTGGGTGGTGAGCCAGAAATTAATTTCATAATTGTATCGAGACAAGAAGAGTGCCCAGCAATGTGCAGCCTTATCCGGCAATGCCTTGGTAGGCCAAAAATAGAAACTAACGGCTTGTGGTCAGTGATGCGGTGGAACTTTTCACCTTAGAGGTACACATTAAACTAGTTAAAAGTGTAAACAATAGCCAATGCCCATTTTTCAACTTGAGAATAGTGTTGCTGAGTCTGAGTCAACGTTTTAGAAGCATACGCAATGGGGTGTTCATAACCATCAGAGTACTTGTGTGCTAGCACCGCTCCGATGCTGTATTGGAACGTGTCAGCAGTGAGAAACAGGTGCTGTCCCAGAGTATAAATGGGCCAAGCAAGGAGCCGACACTAGAAGCTGCTTGAGCTAACAAAACGCACTTTCGCAGTTGTCTGACCACCAAAAAGGTACACCTTTATGGAGCAGCCGGTGAAGGGGCTGCACAATAGTAGCTACACCCGGCAGAAACCAGTGGTAGCAGGTGATCTTGTCTAAAAACGCCTGTAAATCCTTGGCAGATGAGGGGTGCGGCAAAGAAGTAACAGCTGCCATGCAATCTGGCAAGGGGCAAACCCACGCCGATGAGATGTCGAACCCAAGGTAAGGGATCGATGGTTGCAAAAAAAATAGGACTTTGCCAGATTGCAGTGTAGGCCAACAGCCTGTAAGACTTGAAAAAGGGCCCATAGGTTGCTAAGATGCTCAGTGGTAGTGGCCCCCGTGACCACTATGTCATCAAGGTAATTTACACAGCCTGGAACAGGGCACAGAAAGTGGACAGAAGAGAAAGGCAGTGAGATAAGGATGAATGATATGGGTAAGTCCTTCTCTAACCTGAAATCCACATGGTCGTTTTCCAGAACCCGAGCCATCTTTCTTGATGTTGACCTTCACCTTGTTGATATCGACAGCCACTTTTTGGTCCATTTTACACTTACAAACAAACAACAGTACCTCCACTCTGATAGCTGTTATCCCTTCCATGTCAAATGATCTCTTCCTTACAACAATGCATCTGTGACAAGTGTAATTGTTCCACCCAGCACCATCCCAGCCTGGAATACCTTAATAAATTACTCTGTTGCCGGCCGCGGTGGCCGAGTGGGCTGAGGCGCTCCAGTCACGGTCTGCACGGCCACTACGGTCGGGGGTTCGAATCCCCCCTCGGGCATGGATATTTGTGCCGTCCTTAGGATTAGCAAGTTCATAATTAGTTTGTAAGCTTAGGGACTGATGACCCCGTAGTTAGGTCCCATAAGTTCTACAAACATTTGAACAAATTACTCTGTTAGGACTATGACTTTCTCAGTTCATACCCTGAAATGAGATCAGCCCTCCAAACTATCCTCCCCACACCAGCCAGAGTAGCCCTTCTCTGTTGTCTCAGACTCTGCAATGTCCTCTTGAAAACTTACATCATCCCCAAACCACCCTTCCTACTGAATGCTTCCTAAAAATTTAACCGACCCCCCTGAAATACTGCCCCATACACCCATGTTCTGTCATCTACCCATCCCTATCCTAGTCAATCTCTATGTCACCGCCGACCGTGGTGGCCGAGGGGACTGAGGCACTTCAGTCACAGTCTGCACGGCCACTACGGTCGGGGGTTCGAATCCCCCCTCGGGCATGGATATTTGTGCCGTCCTTAGTTGTAGGTAGTTCATCAGTAGTTTGTAAGTTTAGGGACTGATGACCCCGTGGTTAAGTCCCTTAAGCTTAACAAACATTTGAACATTTTCTATGATACCATTAATCCCAGTCTCTTGTCATGTGGATCATATCCTTGTGGAATAATATTTTTCAAGTCCTGTCCACCACCCATCCCAACACTTCTTATTCCAGTCCTGTCACAAGCTTAACCTACCCTATCAGAAGATGGGTTGCTTATGAAACCAGCCACAATATTTACCAACTCTGCTATAATAGCTGTGCAGCTTTTATATTGGTGTGACTACTGACATGGACTCCTGCTCCAGGAAATGGAAGATTGCTGGTGCACTGGCTATGCTGAATGGTAACTGCTGGTATTGGTATAGTCCAAAGATGTGTTAGCAGCCAATGGGTGTTTGGAGTCCTCATCAAGGGGAAGTTGAAGGTATGCCTCTGTCAAATCTACCTGAGAAAATACCTAGGTGCCTGACAGTAACGCCAACAACTCGTCTGTGCGGGGCAAAGGATATGGGTTGATCACCGACTGCGCAATAATTTACAACTTGACGTCACCGCTGATTTTAAGGAGCTTGAGGGTTTCTTAACAGTGACCAGAGGTGTGGCCCATTCACTAGAAGAAATGGGGTACAAAACCTGCAGGTATTGAACGTGGTCCAGTTGAGCTTTTAATTGATTGCGCATTACCATGGGAACCTGCCGGGCGTGAAAAAATCTTGGTCACGCCGTAGGCTTCATTGTAATATGTGCCATAAACACAGTAGTGATTCCAGTCCGCCAGCAAAGAGGACTGAAAATTCCTGACAAAGGGATTCCAGCTCGTGAAAACGCACCATCACAAACACAACATTGACAAAATCTGCAATAATGAAGGCAAAAGAATTAAAAGCATGCAAGCAAAAAATATTTACTGCCACCGTATCATCCACCACTAAGAAGGTGATTGAACCCACCACAGATTTGTAGGCCGTGGGGATGTTAAATTGACCCACCACCGGAATACGTTGGTGACTATAATTGCGCAAGGCCCGTGCTACCGGAGATAATGGGGTGACCCTAGCCGCGTATAGGTGTGGTAGTTTAGCAAGGAAACTGAGGGCCCCCATGTGCACTTATAAATGCACAGATTTGTCAAAAATTAACACCTTGACCAATAATTTGGAGGGAGCAGACTGCAACCCTTGTACGAGGTTAATTTCCATCTCTATATCTGTAGAAGTCTGTTGTGAACAGCATACCAAAGTCGTATGCCCTTTTTTCCGGCATTTGTTGCATGTTACCCAGCGCCGAGGGCAAGATGCCCTGTCATGATCAATGAAACAGTACTGGCAGGAGGGGACTGAATTAGATTGACCACATGGCGCAGGCCACTGCTGCTGTTTACCCTGTGGCTGCTAGCAGCCACATGTGTGGTGAGTCAGGCGATCCTGCACTGCCATGATATCATCACCATTTCCAACTATCTCCGTTCCTCCATGTCGGAAATTGCAGCTACATCCTCCCAGGCTTCAATTTGGTCCCGTGTGACCCGGAAAACTTCAAAAGGACTGACCAATATTGAGAATGCCTGCTAAGGTCGGGTTGTCTAACTGCAGAGCCCGCTGGTGCACGCACCTCCCTATCCAGGGCGAGATGCAGAATTGCATCCCGAGCCATGTCATCTGCAAAGGATTCCTTGTGTGTAGCTGTGATGAACAAGCAACAGCAGCTTGTTAAGAACTCAACATTGGCTGCAATACCTCTAAAGGGCTCACAACCATATCAGTTGGACACTAGACAACTGGAAAACTATGAATATTGATTTCAGTTTGTAAGAGCTGACTGTAGGATTAGAGTATAACACTGCCCCCATAAACCTTGGACCAAAGTTGGCAACAAGGCACTGTGCGAGTTGGTTGTGGCTCTACATAGTGCAGGCTGGTTTTACATGGAACCTGTTCCCTAACAAATGTGGAATTTTTATGGATGACAATACACAATTTTAGCAGACTACAATTGTTCGTGATTCATTTGAAGAACAGTCTGGATAGTTCCAGTGAATGATTTGGCCACCAGATTGTCCAACATGAACCCTGTGCAACTTTTATGGGAGATATTTGAAAGGTTCGTTCGTGGACTCGCAACACTTTCACAATTATGGTCAGTAACAGAGGCAGCTTTGGCTCAACATTCCTGACTTTCAACAATTTGCCAAGTCCGTGTCAGTAGTCATACCAATATAAAAGCTGCACAGCTATTATAGCAGAGTTGGTAAATATTGTGGCTGGTTTCACAAGAAACCCATCTTCTGATAGGGTAGGTTAAGCTTGTGACAGGACTGGAATAGGAAGTGCTGGGATGGGTGGTTGGACAGGACTTAAAAAATAATATTATTCCACAAGGATATGATCCACATGACAAGAGACTGGGATTAATGGTGACAGAGAGATTGACTAGGATAGGGATGGGTAGATGACAGATCATGGGTGTATGGGGCAGTATTTCAGGGGGGTCGGTTAAATTTTTAGGAAGCATTCAGTAGGAAGGGTGGTTTGGGGATGATGTAAGTTTTCAAGAGGACATTGCAGAGTCTGAGACAACAGAGAAGGGTTACTCTGGCTGGTGTGGGGAGGATACTTTGGAGGGCTGATCTCATTTCAGGGTATGAACTGAGAAAGTCATAGTCCTAACAGAGTAATTTGTTAAGGCATTCCAGGCCAGGATGGTGCTGGGTGGAACAATTACATTTGCCACAGATGAATTGTTGTAAGGAAGGGATCGTTTGACATGGAAGGGATAGCAGCTATCAGAGTGGATGTACAGTTGTTTGTTTGTATGTTTGTGAGTGTAAAATCGACCAAAGTGTGGCTGTGGACATCAACAAGGTGAAGGTCAACATCAAGAAAGATGGCTCGGTTTCTGGAAAACGATCATGTGGATTTCAGGTTAAAGGAGGATTTACACATATCGTTCATCCTTATCTCACTGCCTAGGTTGTGAGAACCTTTCCTTTCTGTCCATTTTCTCCTCCCATCTCTCTCCTCCCTGATGAAGGAAAATATTTCCAAAATCTTGTGTTCACATTTATGTTTGTCTTCATTTGTGTCTTTTTGTGTGACTATTGGCAGTACAGAGCTGAGGTAAGTACTGGCCTGGCACACTATCTTTTTGAATAAAATAAATTTTATAATATCTTCATAGATCATTGTTGCCCTTAATATATTTTTGTATTATCATGTGTAAAATAATTGTTGACATTTTTATAAGTTTTTAGTTCTCCCAAATAAAGGTTGCTGATGTGCCCCAAATAACTTTTGAAATTTATTGTTTGATGGAAAACAACTGGTCTAATAATTCTAATTGCACTCAACACTCCTGTTCCATCATGTCTAATTTCTTGGTGTAATAGAGGAAGCTGTTTAGAACTCCAGTTGTGCTTCAACAGGAAAATAATGATCCTTTTATGATCAACCTCTTCATCATTTGTGAACTGTAGTAACCAATGAGAATATTGATGTTGAGAAAAGGTATCTGAGTAAATCAGCCAATGTACTACTGTTTCTTTGTTTAGTTTCAGAGTGAATTTGCTTACTTTTGTAAACACATTCACCGTCTTGTCCGGGTAATATGCTCTGCGGATCTTGTGACTATCCGAAGTATACTAAAGTTTTAACTGAGAGTTGCACTAGACTGTCACACAGCTATGTTTCCATTGATCCTATGATCCTATTAAGGCGAAAACTCATGACAAAATGGTCGTGGTCTGGCTGCCCACTTGTGATGGCAGGTGACCATAGAGGGTGCACCAGTATGCAATGGAGCACACATACCTCAACTTGCTGCAACAGTGTTGCCACCCGGTGGCAGGATGACAACATAACTCTGTGACATTAAGGATGAGTGGCCGGATTGTCTAGGTTTCTGTGCCATAATCCCACGCTTCATGGAAATACGGGCACTTTAGTGTACTTACTGCTCTTTGATTTGACCATCCAGTTGTCAAACATGCTGCAAACCACAACAGAAATGGAAGCAACAGCTACTACACTGTGTGAACTGTTTGCTTACTCCCTGCCATCATGTTTCTCTGGATCTATGTAAATGAGACAAATCATGCACTATTGTTACCCCTGGACCTAAATCTCCACTAACCTGTTCCTAACACCTCACTATACTTTGTGCCTCACTACTATCTCCCATTCTAGATCATGCACTGACCCCTCCCACCATTCTTCCTCCACCTGATACAGTCCCACCTCTCCCCCCCTCTCACCATTTCATCTCCTTCCCTCTCTTGCTCCCCACTCTTCCTCTTTCTTCTTCAATTCACCTTCATCCTTTCCCTTTTCCCTTTTCTTCCTCCCTTCACCTTTTCCCTCCACCCTCCCCTCCCCTTTTTTATTTATCTCCCCCTCTCCCTCCTCCAGTATCTTTTTTGCTCTACCCTTATGTGGTGCAGAGTATTCTATTCAGACATTGTCAATGTACACACCATTCCCTCCTTGTATCTCTTCCTACCCCCTCTGCTTACTTTCAATACTTTCAATATTCAGGTATCAGTAATAAGTCTTGACCTTGCTATGGGAGTGTGGTTGCTTCTGTGTGTTTCTGCTGGAAAATTAGTGTATGCTTGAAAGATAGTGACAATGCTGTTTTCTGTTGTGTGTTCCTGTGTCCCACACATCAGCACACTTTAGGTGGGTGACTACTTGTCCCTTATTTTATATAAATATCATATGCATATTAATAATGTAGCAATAAGGGCAGTTTACAACTCACCGCAAAGACATGGTGACGAGCTGTGACAGGCACATACAAAAGATGCACACATACAACATTTTCAGCTATCGGCCATGGCCTTCTTCAGAAAATAGAACAGTCACACAATCACACAGGCACACAGCACAGTCATACAACCATCACCTCCGGCTGCCACACTTCAAATCACACTCTGTGGTGTGTAAATCGGGGAGGGGAATTGTGCTGCAATTACACACGAGTGCGTACACACACACACACACACACACACACACACACACACACACACACACACACCATTCACCACTCAAAATAGGAGAGGTTTAGGATAGAGATAAGAACTGTAAGGTGTGGAAAACAGGAAAGGTATAGGTTGAGGCCTGGATGATTTCGGGATCGGAGAAGGTACTGTATATGTGCATATTAATAGTCTAGATTGTATGAGTAATACAGAATAAGATAGCACAGCAGATGGCAAAATGTAAGTTCAGTAAACCATGTTAAATATTAAACAAATGTTTATCGTGTACCTAAATTAAGAGGTGTCACCTGAAAAGTGTGCATAAAATGTTTTTATTATTGTACACTTTCCAGAAAGGGAGAATTATTATTATTATTAGTAGTAGTAGTAGTGGTTGTGGTGGTGGTGGTGGTGGTGGTGGTGGTGGTGTCACTGGTATTACTATTACATAGTAGTCAATGCAATTATTCTGAATCTCATTCAGTACATTCAGATGTTGATTGAAATAAGTTTTAATTCAACTACTACCATTTTTTCCTATTTATTATGTTAATATTATTATCATTTATTGTTTGCGTAAAATATTGATCCAATCTAAGAGAGGGCTAGAAGACCGTAACTAATCTAATGGGGTTTAATAAATAATTAAATGAGTAAAAATAAAATAATGGAAAATAGTTTGCAGAGTTGACTTGAAGATCATAAATTTATAACAGTAAAATATTGTAACTATTAATTGGAAGTTTTACACATGTATCTGATTTACTTACAGATTGGAGTATCCTGTATGTCGTGATAGTATTGTTTGTGGCAATGCTGCTGGTTGTGGGTGGTGGCTGGGCCCTGTCATGTCTGTTCCAGAAAGTTTGTGTTCGACGACCACGTAAAAGGCAGAAGTACTCTCTCTTGGGCAGCGATGGAGAAGGTGATGCCATGATCCCAAGGGGTGAGCTAAACAAGCTTGCCTTTCTTTATTTTTGTATTTAATATAAAATTTATATTCTCCTTTATAATATAATTATTTGATTTGAGAGACCAAATTACATATTTGCATAGAGTCCATGTTAAATTGTAAGTGGGTGTCTAACTCGGTTTTGGAGTCAGTGGAAAGCAAGATTAAAACCCATCCAGCAAGACCATGTCAAGTAAAACTGTACTTAAAGTAAGCTACTTTCTTTTGCTCGTCCCTGTGTGTCGCCTTAGACAGTTTTGGCACTCTGATCAGTATTGGTATGCATGTGAAGAATAACTGTTAATGTAAATGTTTTATTTCCGAATAGTTTTGGTAAATATTAGTGAAAGGAGATAGATTGGCTAGTCAGTACTTACCTTAGTTCTGTACTGCTGACACTGACACAAAACATGAAAATAGAAACTGAAAATATGATTCAAGCTTTTGGAAATATTTTCCTACATCAGGTATGAGTGGGGAGAAGAGGAAGGGAACAGAATGGAAAATTTCCATCAGCAATCGAATAGTTTTAGTAAATCATTGTTACCATCTTCAGACCCTGTACAAGACAACAGAAATAACAGATATAATAACATATGTGTATAAAACAGAAGATTAAATTACATACACAATATACATGGTAATTATAGTGAATTGACATTAATGTCGGCTTCTATTCATGGATATGAACATTGGTAGCCCTGCACAAGGCTAGACGTGCGGTGTCAGTGCGATTGGAAAAGATAAGTAATTTAGGTAGAAAGAAAATGTAGTTTAACACTATAAGTAGCTAAGAACATTTATCAGTGTTCTTTTAAAGCTTACCATTAAAGGATTTTCTTTTATTCACGTATTTATCCAGTAATCACTAAAAGTTCGGTTTGTTTACATAAGTCCTAGTTAGACCTAAATTCCAAGTGTGCATATTTAGTGTTTCTCCATAATTTTAAGTTAATTTAACACAGTGAACTAATTGCATACGTTTATTAGTGTGCTCTTCAAGCTCTCCATTAAAGTTCTTTTCTTTTTTTGCGCATTGTCTTAGTAATCGCAAAAAGTTGTTTTGTGTATATTCATAGACCAAATTCGTGTGTGTGCAGATTTAGCGTTAAACCGTAATTTTAAGTGCATTTATTAACAGCTTACAAATATTTTAGTGTCCTAAATAAATCTAGTTACCCCTTTGTATCTGTAGTTCATATATATTGTCAATGTCACATAACTAACAATCATGAATCCAATGTGTTTGAGCTGCAGTAGGTTTGTTTGTTTTGGGTTTCAATGCAGCTGTTGTGACAAGTGGTTTCATTGGGGGGGGGGGGGGGATGTAGTGGTGTGGGGAAAGAGGGAAGCAAACGAGTCTCTTCCTTTGTTTTGCAAAGTGTGTTCAAGGGACAGAAAAATAGTTGAACAGTTTGGGAAACGTTAGAGCCCGTCAGGCTGAACTGGATAGTGCTAGAAAGGAACTTATGAGGTTAAGGGGGGAGAAGGGTGAGCAGGGGTGGGAAGTGGTAGCAGGGGACAGGGGCCACAGAGTGAGTGCAGTATCTACAGTTTCACAATTGGCACAAACAACATATTAGCCTTGCTACCACAACTAAGTGAAGAAGAGGCTCCTTTAGAAGTAGGTGCAGTTAGGAAACTACAGACTTTCACTAGGAAACCAATGGTTTCAAAAAAATTAGATAGTAGGAGGAAAATTCTGTTGTTAGGAAGTAGCCATGGAAGAGGTGTGGGCCAGATTTTGCAGGAAAAACTAGGTGACAGCTACCAGGTCACAAACTTTTTCAAGCCCAGTGCAGGTCCTAGCCAGGTGGTAGAGGATATAGGTTCCTTGTGTAAGGGTTTCACGAAAGAGGATCATGTTGTGATTGTGGGTGGGGTTGGGAAACAGCATTGATAGGGATCAGGGCTACAGTATTGAGTGTGACCTGGTTAAAATAGCTTCTGCAATGACCCAGACAAATGTTGGACTGTTGCCTGCTTTAATGCGGTATGATCGACCCCAATTGAACCGCTCCATCAGGAGAGTCAATATGGAGATTGATCAACTGCTTAGGGCGGCTACTCTATCGGACATAGGTTTGGTTCCTGTTGATGTTATTGATAGGTGCAATTTCACTAGGCATGGCCTGCATCTCAATAGGAAAGGGAAGGGGAAACTAGCCAGGTTGATAGCAAAATCCTTAAGGGGGGACACTGCAATTCATGGAAGTAGGGTTGTGTCCGAGTGGTTCGGCCGAATCCATTATTCGCCGAATCTAGCACACTGGTTTCGGATTCGATATTCGGCGCATAATGGCCGAATACTACCGAATCCCGAATCCAAAGTATAATATGGAATCCTTCAGTTACGAATGTTGTAGTTTACTTTGCATAACAGTGCGCTTTCGTTTGCGTTATTTACTTTATTTTCCATAAATTCGCTGAAAGACGCGATGTAATAAAATGAAACATCCTCACTTTGAATAGTTGAATAGTTCTGATAAATAGCGCTAGGAGCCGCCACACATAACTTTTCTCGTCTAATATAAGCAGTGCTACACAGGCTTGCTTAGCAGGCGCAAATACAAATAGTGGCTAAAATTTTTGCACCCGTAAGAAAAAGCCTTTCAGATACAAGTAGCAACAAAAATAAATTTCTTCACGTAAATACCAACAATACATCAGGCTTTAAGATTCTTGCATGTGCACGAGTTGCCTCATTCTGATTTTACGTATTGTTTCATCAATTTTCTGACGTGCTGGGGAATGTGAACTGTAATGAAGCACCAGGATTTCAAGAAGAAAGTTATTTATAATGTGGAAAAAAGTTCTAATCGTACTCCATCCAGGTGGGATGACGTCAACTCAGTTTCAATAAATCGTTTAAGGTAAAGCTTAAACACATGTACACAGACTGCCTTTCGAAAAGTGACAGACAACTGTCACCAATGGGTCGTGTAAAACGCACAAGTGTGCCATTGGAATTATTATACCTGGAAGTGGATTCCAAAACAGATCCCATAAGAGACATTTAAAAATGTTCGAGATCGAATGCATTAGATTGTAGGAGGGATGATGCTCTGTAGTACGAAGGAACTGTGTAACAAGGAATCAAATTATAGCGATTCAGAATTATCGTACCCGTATCTAATTGCTATTATAAACATTTCGTAAAATTTGTATTAAAAGTGTAATAAATTGTTTTATATTTCCGCATTTAGTTTCATACAACAGCCGTACATTTGAAGTCTTATCTAAAAGCTACTACGTAAAGCCGACTGGCAAGCATATGTTGCGTCCATATGCCTGACACTACAACCACTGCCTTCGTTCTACAACTTACGTGTTTCTCTATTAGGGGCATGGGATTGTTCCTATGAATCATGATTAAATCCCACACTCTTTTCACCATAAGAATAATACAAATATAAAAATAACACCATGTAATCTTCCGTGTTAGCTGTTACCACATTTACATTCCGTCTGCCTAAAAACATCGAAAGACAACAGCGAACGCGGAAGAATATACACATCACGTTAATGTTTACGTTTGTATTACTCTTATGCTGAACGGGAATAATTAGAAATGAAGCACGGCAACTGACTTCTAATACTGATTTTTAAATCTTCTAGTCTTCTACGAATAAAATTTCTGTGCAGATAAGTTATGTGATCTTAAATGTTTGAAAGAATAAATAAATCTACGAAATACCCTTGCTTAACCGTCCGGAATGCGCAATCTGCGCGTTAAGTACTTTTCACAGTTCTGAAATGTCTTCATGGCAATACCAAGTACACCCACACGTCGAATAAACTCGGATTTCTCTGCGTCTGAATGTCCTGTCCATCACCCATGGAATGCCTGATACGTCACTATAAAATTATTTAACATTATACATCCTATTTTTTAAGAATCTATTTTTTAACTTCCAAAATATCTACTCATCTTTTTGGGTTTTATTTTTGAGTCTACCCTTTGAAAAAAAAGTATTCATTTCCTTTCTAACACTTCATTTCTGCAATTATTTTTTATTTCATCAAAATGAAACATTTTGTAATAGAGTGAAGAAAATTTCTTATTAACTTTTAGACCATCTAAACAACATATATATCGAAATGTTTCATACAAATTTATTTTAAGGGTAGGGGGTATAAAAATGTCAGTAAGATTTAAAATAAAAATCAAAATGAAATTTTAATTTGTTAAATTTTACTTTTAATATTGTCATTTGGGATTCCCCCCAGAAGGCTTTATCTTCATCACTGGTTGTGATAGAGTAGTAATTCTTTTTAAATCTTGACAGATTATTTGAGTTCGAGATTCGGAAGATTCGATTCAGATTCGGGATTCGGCACGTGTTTTATTTAAGATTCGGTATTCGGATTCGATTCGATAAAATGAGGGTTCGACCCATCCATACATGGAAGTACTTCTTTTTTAGGCTAAGATCAGTGTCCAGTGAGAAGCTCAGGCAAGCAGGTGCTAAAGGTGTTGAAAAATCAAATGTTTCTCAGAAAAGTAAAGTAAAAAATAATGTTAGCATTTTTCACCAGAATATTGGGGAACTAAAGAATAAAATAGATGAGCTTTTGGTTTGTTTAGATGATATAGAAATTGAAAATGTAACAGATATACTATGCCTGTCTGAGCATCACATTGTCACTGGTATGGAAAATGTGAATGTCAGTGGATATAAATTAGCTTCAAATGTAAGTAGAGATAACAAGATAAGAGGAGGAGTTGCCATATATGTCAAAAGCTATCACAATGTAAAAAATTTAGAAACAAAAAAGTAGCAGCATATTGAAGCATGTGCCTGCCAGCTTAAACTCAATGATGATTATCTTATAATTGTAACAGTATATAGGATCCCTTCAGGAAACTTTCAGTTATTTCTGGAAAACTTGGATGCCTTGTTGTGCTATCTGTCAGATAGGGGGAAACAAATTATTATTTGTGGTGATTTCAATGTAGATTCACTGAAAGAGTGTAATAGGAAGATAGACCTGGAAGTCTTACTTGGCTCATTCAATCTGACATCCGTTATTGATTTTCCTACTTGGGTAGTAAAGGACAACAGTACATTGATAGATAACTTTTTTATATACCAAGATAAGTTTAACAACATAAATGCTGGTCCAGTTGAGAATGGTCTTTCTGATCATGATACACAGCTAGTAACAGTATATAACATAGCTCCGTTCAGTAATTCGAAACAGTCCTCCAGTATAGCAGAAGATATGTACCAAGCCCTTCTGATAAAAGACGTCACTACAACGGAAGAGTTCGTCAAGTGGTGCC
Source organism: Locusta migratoria (assembly GCA_026315105.1). Classification (NCBI taxonomy): domain Eukaryota; kingdom Metazoa; phylum Arthropoda; class Insecta; order Orthoptera; family Acrididae; genus Locusta; species Locusta migratoria. Next base: position 165,547,464 of record CM048745.1, read on the forward strand.
AGCATATTGAAGAGATGCAACAAAGGAGGGTTGGACAAAAGAAGTAGGACAAACTCCCCAATGTAGTCCCTATGGCCATTGTGGTAGACCAGCATGACTTCGCTTCCCTCATATGACAAATTGTGAGAGAAGAATTACAACAGTTTATGGCAGCTGAGCGAGCATCAGATTATGACCATGGATGTAAGCCCTGTAAGTCACGAGGGAGCCGACACCACTGAGTAAGAGATATTTCAGACATTAGCTCCTGTCTGCCCCGCCAATCGCACCCAATGTGAAGAATGGCATTGTCCTGCTATGACTTACGCTGCAGCCACCAAATGGTAGCCCATGAACTGGCCGATGCAGTCACAACCAACTCCCCCAGTAACTATGACACCCTGCAGATGAACAGACATCTGGAAGACAGAAGACAACACACCACTGTGGACGCCCTGGACATGTCGTGCACTACTGCAGAGAGAGAGTATTCGACAATTATTTTGCTGCAAGACGTCAGTCATCAGAGCAGTTCTATCCCAGGCAGTCACCTGCTAATGAGTTCAGTCGACCTACGGGAAGAAGCCCATCGCCGTACCTGGACGACGTTGCTCAACAATGTGTCGCTGCCATTCACCATCGCCGTACAGTGGTACCAGCCGCTCCCCTAGCCGTTGCGCCCAGGAAACCTAAGCAAGGCGACCATCTACTGAGGTGAGGCCGTCAACTGTGTTGAAGTGTGTCAAAAGTGTGTTCAGATTGCAGGACTCTGCCTCAATCCAAAGAAGTGCCTCTTTGTCGCCAAAGAGATAAAAATCCTGGGGCACCTAGTCAATGGAGATGGTGTCCGTCCTGATCCAGATAAAGTAAGGGCAGTAACAGAATTTCCAACTCCTCAGTACATTCGTGATGTGAGAAGTTTCCTCAGGCTGTGCTCATACTACTGACGTTTCATAAAAGGATTTTCTAACAACGCATGTTCATTGCAAGAACTTCTGCAGGAAGACGCCAAGTTTTACTGGGAAGAGACAAGAGAAAGCATTTTCCGGGCACTTAAGGAGGCTCTAACTTCCACACCAGTTCTAGCCTTGTACAACAAGAATGCGGAAACTGAACTCCACACAGACGCAAGTGGTTATGGGATTGATGCAGTGCTTGTATAAGGTCAGGAAGGTTTTGAAAAGGTGATAGTCTACGCATCAAGAGTACTCTCAAAGTCCAAGATGAACTACTCTACAACTGAGAAAGAATGTCTCGCAGTTATCTGGGCTATCAAAAAGTTCCAGCCGTATTTATTTGGCAAACCATTCACTCTTGTGACAGACTACCATTCTTTGTGTTGGCTGACTAGCTTGAAGGATTCATCAGGTTGAGTAGCAAGATGGGCACTAAGACTCAAAGAGTACGACGTTACAGTGGTATTCAAGAATGGGCACAAACACAAGGATGCTGGCTGCCTTTCGAGGAATCCATTAGCATGAATGAAATTTCAGCCCTCACTGAATTAGATGTCATTACAGCTGAACAGAGGAAAGATCCAGCACTATTAAAAACGATAGAGGCCATGGAGAAAGGAGATCTGACCAATGAAGAGGTTCAACTTATAAACGGGACATTGTCTAAGGGAAACTATGATCCACTGGGCCCCAAATGGCTACTGGTCATTCTAGCTCACCTCCAGCTAGCTATTCTCAAGTATTTCTACGATGCTCCAATATCCGGTCATCTGTGATTCGTGATGACACTAGACAGAATCAGACACAGGTATTACTGGAAAGGTCTCTACCGATCTGTGAACCACTATGTGAGTCACTTTTAATGAGTGCCAGCCACGGAAGCATGTGCCGCAATTACCTCCAGGGCATCTCATACCAATTCCTTCTGCAGCAGCTCCATTCCACCGAGTTGGGATTGATCTTCTAAGGAGGTTCCCGAAGCCAACAACTGGTACCCAATGCGTAATAGTCTGCACTGAATACCTCACACACTACGCTGTCACCAAACCTGTGCCGACTTCAGATGCTCCAGAGATCGCAAATTCCTTATAGAAGACATTATTTTGAAGCATAGAGCACTTGTGATGATATCTGATCGTGGAAAAGTATTCCAGTCATGACTAGAATCAGAGGTAATGTCACGTTGCGACATTGTCCACAGAATGACAACTGCATACCATCCTCAAACAAATAGTCTTACAGAATGTTTAACAAGATGTTAGCAGATATGCTGTTGATGTACGTCGATGTTGAGTAGAAGGATTAGGATACAATACTGTCAGTCTTGACATTTGCTTATAATACCGCAAGACAAGACACTGCAGGCTTCACACAGTTTTTCTCGCTCCATGGCCTTGAAGCTGAGACAACAATGGATACGCTGTTCCCGTTCCAGCCGGACGACACTCAGGATGACTGTGAAATAGCTCATCACCAGGGTCAAAGAAGCAAGACAGCTGGCTCGCATACGGATGCTGGACGCCCAGGATAAGGACCCTCAGCAGTATAACAACAAGCACCAATCTGTTGTGTACAGCCCAGGAGGTCTGGTATGGATGTTTACCCCTGCACGGAAAGTTGAACTATCAAAGAAGTTATTAAGGCGATATTTTGGTCCATATCATGTCGTACGCCACCTGTCAGATGTCACATACAAAGTTGAGGATTATGAGCCGTTGTCAAAACAACAAAAATGAAGAGAAATTGTTCATGTCCTCTGCACGAAGCTTTACTACGATCCTGAAAAGCAGATAAGCAAAAATGGCTTCTTGTTCAAGGACTCTAAGGACGGTAATGATAGTGATGAAGCTAGTACAGGAACGTCTGTCGTCGGTAATCGTGCAGACAGGAAGGATTCTCCAGAACTGCCATACAGAGGACCCATGACAAGATCAAGAGCCAGGACTTTTCAGCAGGCTCCAAAGGGAACGTAAAAGCGGGTCGCTGTTCTTTCAGGAGAGGGAGCCATGCAGCGAGGGCCCACCTTAACCGACCGCCGGCATGGCGCAAGAGATAACTTCACTGATTGCGGTGCTGAAGGTTGTCGGTTCAATCCCATCCATCGGCAAAATTTATTTCTTTGTAATTATCATTTCCAGAATATTCTACATCTTTCTTATGTTCACTTGTAATTTCTACATGTTAACTATTCTTTTAATATCTGGTACATTCTGCCTGTGTATAAATAGCAGGGCACTCTGACTGAGAGGCAGTTAGTGCTGTGTGTACGTTAAGTACGCAATAAACCTGCTTTTCAGTATAAGTGCTGTGTTCAGTTGACAACCCTGCCTTTGAAGTCAAGGCTGCTTCCATTTCAACGTGACAATATGGTTCAGATTAATAGATGACATCTTCATAATGTGGACTGATGGTAAGGACAAACTATCCACATTCCTCCAAAACCTTAACACCTTCTCCCCCATTCACATCACCTGCTCCTACTCAACCCAATGAGCCCAATGAGCCACTGAGCCCAATGAGCCACCTTACTTGATGATTGCAACAGTTGCCTCCATTCCACATCAAAAAGTTCCTTTCCAGCCCCTTGCTCCTTGGCTCATATCCTTGCGATAGACCTAGATGCAAAACTTATGCTATCCACCATCTCACAACCACCTACCCCAATCACGTTACATGCATTTTCTATTACATAAACAACTGGGCAACCTGTAAAAGGAGTCATGTGATCTACAAACTGAACTTCAACCACTGTGCAGCTTTCTATGTCAGTACGACCATAAGAAGCTGTCTGCCTGCATGTACAGCTATCGTCAAACTGTGGCCAGGAGACAGCTTGACCATCCTGTTTCAGAGTATGCAACCCTGCATGATGACTGCTACACAGCCTGTGCCATATGGATACTGCACACAAACACCAACCTTTCTGAATTTCACAGGTGGGAACTCTCCCTATAATATTTCATACATTCCTGCAATCTACCCAGGCCTAAATCCTCACTCGTTCTTGCCCCCACCACCCTCACCTTTCTGCCCACACTGCAGCCATACATAGGTCTTCCATTCTGTCACACTCTGTCTCTCTCCTTGCCTTCCTACCTGTCTGTCAGACTACACGGGTGTATCCCCCCGTCCTTGCCAGGCATCCATCCTCTCCCTTTCTGCTTCCCTCTCCATGCTGCCTCCTCACCCTAACCACGGGTTGCATATGCCTTGGTCGGCCGAAGTCACACAGTTCAGCCACAGTGACATACGATGACGCTTGTGTTTGTTTGTGTGTGTGTGTGTGTGTGTGTGTGTGTGTGTGTGTGTGTGTGTGTGTAAGAGAGAGAGATTCTCTGACAGTCAAAAGCTTTTTAATAAGATGAAATCTGTTGTCTGTGCCTTTCTGTAGCTAATTGAGACATCTCTTTGGTGAGTAGCAATCCGTCCTTCTCAAAATTATTGTTGAAGTGTTCCTCCTACTTTTGCATTTCATGACTAATTAAAACCAAAATAGCTAATTTTAAAAGCACCTAAAATAACTTGCTTAGATCTTGATGCCTATTTTAGCTTTAAAAGCCTAATAGGAACCTATTTCTTCTATTTTAGAAAATTAGACTTGCTCCAAAGAATCAAAGGTATGTGCACTTAACAGGATAGTAGCCCCACAAGGGGTCCACAGCTCTTTTGTGGGTACGTGTGTGGCACGCATGGGGCCCCAAGCCGAAGCAGCCTACCTTCCCACCTCAGGCTGTTTCATTTCCCCTCCCGGTTCATGCCTTAGCCCAGAGACAGGTGTCCATTGTAAGTCAAGGTGGTCTCCTGTAATAGATTTTCTCTTTCCTTGGTTCCTTCTTTTCCTAACCTTTGCTTCTTTCACTCCTTGTTGTACTCTTCTAGCCTTCCTCTCCTCCTAATTTAGACTCTGCTTCAGTGTTTGAGACGCTCCCTCTTCTGTCCCTCTCTTTACTTCCTCTATTATTCTTCTCTCCTTCCTGTGCGTGTCTGAAGGCTGACCCATGCATTCTCGTGTGTAGTTGGTGACGGGGTAATGCGTAATTCCCCGCCCTGGGTAGACAAGTAGGGCACGTACGTACCCCCTGGTAAAGGCCAGGCCCAGGGAGGGGTAATTACCTGAGCTAGTACCTTCCGAACATGCTGATTGGTCCCTCTGCTCATTCTCGGAAGGTGTGACATGATGGGTGAACAATCACCTAAAGCAGGCAAGCTCTCATTGAGGGCCTCCACTGGGAAGGAATGCGCCATCGGTGATACCAGTAATCATTAGGGACATTTCCGCAATGACTTCCTCTCTTCTACTCTGACTTTGACCCAAAAAAGAGAGGTAGATTCACCTCAGTGTAAGAAAACATTGTCTAATCTTCTTAAATTTCTGGTTGTTTCTCGAACTGATGGTCAAGATTTCTCTTCTGTTAATCCTTTCCTCATTCAGAAGGGTGTTGAGAAGGGTGTTGCGATTCATGGCCTGTAAAGACCTGTTCTCAGCAGCGCAATGGAACTTTGTTGCTGGAAGCAGACAGTGCTTTCCAGGTGCAGAAACTGATAAGAATTATGCTCCTACACACATTTCCTGTCCAAGTAGAAGCACACCACACCCTCAACTCATCACGGGGGGGGGGGGGGGGTAGTTTTCACAAGATCGCTTGATGGGTTATCAGATGTCTGATCGAAAATGATTAACACCAACTAGTACTGTGTTTTTGACATTTGACGGAGTTGAACTCTCATCAAGGGTCAAAGCAGGATATGAACTCATCTCCGTTCGCCCTTATGTACCAAACTCTACCCAACTTACTAAGGAGGCAGGTACACAGAACTGCAATTTCACTTTCGCTGACACAGTTGTGTGATCGGCCAGTCCAAAGATTGCTCGTTCTATCTGCCCACTCCCTCTTGCTCCCTCTAAAGTTCAGTCTTCATCAACCTCTAATAAATCGCGGGCACCTAAACAAGATGCCTGGGCTTCAAAAAAGGAACATCTATGTGAACATTTTCTACACACTCAGCCTTCTCAACTGTCAACTGCATCTTCTTCTCACTGTCACTCTTCCAAAAAAGCTAACAAAAAAAAAAAGGTTCCTCTCCTTCCCTGCTGATGCGTGACTCATCCGTCACGCCGCCTAACAGTAGCCGGCCCCGATCATCCTCAGTCTCGCCGGGACACACTACTGTTAAGCCAGGCAACTGGTATTTTACCGGCGGAGGCAGCTGCCCCTACCGATCAACTCAGGAAGGCAGGAGAAATTTCAGTCACACTGATGGAACAAGATTTTCCACCAATGGATTGTGATGGCAGTGCTCCCTCAAAGTCCGGCCCTCAGTGGCCTTCGAGGTGACTTCCTTTTGCCTCGTTCTTCTCTTTTCTCCCCTTATTCTCATCTTGGCACTCCTTCAGTGGAATATTTGAGGCATTTGTTCCAATCGAGAGGAATTAAAATTACTCCTTCGATTGCTCTGTCCACTCATAGTCAGCCTCCAAAAAAAAAAGTTATGCACATGCGATCATATAGCCTTCCCTCAATATACCTCTGTGTGTTGTGACCTACCTACCTACCGCCTGTGGATGATATTCCAGCCCATGGAGGGTTTATGTTGCTCGTTCGGGACAACATCTATTACCATCCCATCTCTTTGCACACTAACATACAGGCAGTTGCCATCCACATCACTCTTCCCACCCTTTCCTTTTCTCTCTGTGATATCTATACCCCATCATCGTCTGCCATTACTGGGGCAGATGTGCTGCAACTTGTTGCCCAGCTTCCTCCACCTTTTGTTTTACTTGGTGACTTCAACGCCCACTATCCCCTATGGGGTTCTTCAGCATCTTCCCAAAGAGGCTCCATTCTAGCAGACCTTTTCAACCATCTTAATCTTGTCTGCCTAAACACTGATGCACCACCCTACATTTCAGACACAACGCACACCTATTCTCACTTGGACATTGCGATGGGCACTCCTCAGCTAGCACATCGGTTCGACTGGTATGCTCTTTCTGATACATACTCGAAAGACCATTTCCCTTGTGTAATCCACCTACTGCATCATATCCCATCTCCATGTTCCACCACCTGGAACATCTTCAAAGCCAACTGGGGACTTTATTCTTCCATGGCAGTTTTCCACGATCAGAATTTCCCCAACTGCAACAGTCAGGTCCAGTACCTCAAAGAGGTTATTCTCACTGCTGCCAAATATTCCAAACCTCGTACTTCCTCTTCTCCACATCCCATCTCAGTCCCCTGGTGGACTGCAGCATGCAGCGATGCTATTAGAGCTCGGCAATGTGCTCTACACACCTTTCAACACCACCCAACAATGGTGAATTGCATACATTACAAACGACTTCGAGCGCAATTCCGTCATGTTATAAAAGAAAGCAAAAAAGCCTGTTGGACTGCCTTCACTAGTTCTTTTAACAAATTCACTCCCTCCTCGATTGTCTGGGTAGCCTGCGTCAGTTGTCTGGCACTAAGGTCCACTCCCCGATCTCCGTCCTTTGCACACTCACGTACAGGCAGTTGCCATCCACATCACTCTCCCCACCCTTTCCTTTTCTCTCTGTGATATCTATACCCCATCATCGTCTGCCATTACTGGGGCAGATGTGCTGCAGGAGACTCCTGCCAAAATCGGAAGAGTTGGCAGGTATGAGAGGGGTTATGGCCGCGAAAGCCCCAGGTACACATGGTGCTGAGAATCCCCAACCTCCAACAGGTGTCGTAGGTCTTCTCCAGATCAAAGAACACAGCCACTGTCTGGGGCTTTTTCAAAACATTATTCATAATGAAAGTCGACAAGATGACGATGTAGTCAATTGCATAGCGGTGCCGACAAAAACCACATTGGACATTGGTAAGGAGGAGGCGGGATTCAACGCAATCCTCGTGGACCCTGTTGACGTATCCAACGCCTTAGGCCACTCTTTTGTGTAGGTTTCCAGCTCTGCTCATTACCACCCTGCCTTTCTCTCTAGCAAACAGGCAGAGGATGCACAGCCACCTTCTTTCCAATCTTTAAATCGTGAAAGTTATAATGCCACCTTCACTATGCAGGGATTAGACTGTGCTCTCATCATGTCCCGCTCCTCTGGTCCGGGGCCCGTTTCCATTCACATTGAGATGCTGAAGAACCTTTCTCCTGCGGGTAAATGTTTGCTTCTCTGCAAACTATAATCACATATGGACTGTACGTCAGGTTCCCACAAGTTGGTGTGAATCCATTGCTGTCCCCATCCCCAAACCAGGAAAGGAAAAACATCTTCCTACCAGTTATTGCCCCATTTCTCTTACCAGCTGTGTCTGTTAACGCTAGTTTGGTTTGGCTCCTTGAATCCCGCTGCCTCCTTACCAATGTCCAATGCGGTTTTTGTCGGCACCGCTCTGCAACTGACTACCTCGTCATCTTGTCGACTTTCATTATGAATAATGTTTTGTAAAAGCCCCAGACAGTGGCTGTGTTCTTTGATCTGGAGAACACCTACGACACCTGTTGGAGGTTGGGGATTCTCAGCACCATGCGTACCTGGGGCTTTTGTGGCCATAACCCCTCTCATACCTGCCAACTCTTCCGATTTTGGCAGGAGTCTCCTGATTTTTCACTTTTTCTCCAGCCTCCTCATTTTGCCATTATTTCTCTCGATTTTTAGCTTTTGTCCTGAACCCCAAGATTCGATTTTCTGCCAATGGTCAAAAGTCCTTTGTTCACTTATCAGTTAAAAATAAATACATATTGAAATTCATAGAAATTAGGGGTTGCGCTTGACTTATATAATGATTGTTTCTGCCCTTTGCACATATTTGCAAATAAACATGTAGTTTTTCGGTGTTGTGCTGTTTTTGAATGTAATGTTTTGTCAGCGTACGTAAGTGAAATAATTTCAGTGGTTTTTTAATTGCTGGTAATCTTTTGATTGGATAGTTAGGGGCATCAGTTTCATACACGAATTGCAGGAAGGCAACTTTCGTGTAAACAGCTATTTTACGTGATTATGGGATTTCAATTTGGTGGTATGTGTTCCAGTATGGCAAGAAATATAATCAATTTTTAAGCAGTTTTGAGAACATTTTTTTTCTATTTTGTACTCTTTGTCAATGTGATAGTTCCACATCACATGCTGGAAAAAGCAACGTACCGAAATATGTGTAGAAAAAATGAAAAGTGTGTGAGTAAGAATAAAAGACTGAAATTGCTGAAAAAAGTGAAAGTGATCATGTGATATATGCAGAGTGCTTATTTACATTATTATAGAGTACGGTTTACCAATTAAATACAATGACTATGTGGGTCATTTGTTCCATAACATATTCCCAGGTAGCAGTATAGCACAAATATACAGCTGTGAACTTTTTTGTTTTGATTAAAAAAAGCAATCATTTTACCTGGACTGGCTACAAAATATAAGGATGTAATCAACAATTGGTTAACACAATTTTTTTTGTAGCCATTATGTAGTGTTATGAGATGATAGGAAAAGACTAAAATCAGTTATCTTAAGGTTTATAGTAAAGTGCACCGCAGTTTTTGATAGAACGTATCTCCTGATATATATAATTTTTTTTTTTTTTTTTTTTTTTTTTAAGAATCTCCAGAGTTTCTAAACTGGACCTCCTGATTTTTACATTTTGAAAATTGGCAGGTATACCCTCTTTATTCGTGCATTTTTAACGGACCAAAGTTCTCAGGTATGAGTGGGCTCTGTTTTTGCCATTCCCTTTTTGCCAGGAGAATGGGGTGCCACAGGGCTCCTTTTTGAGTGTAGTACTTTTCGTCATAGCAGTTAACCCAGTTATGGACTGCCTGCCAGCCGACATTTCTGGTTCCCTCTTTGTGGACGATTTCACAATCTACTGCAGCGCTCAAAGAACGTGTCTATTGGACAGCTGTCACCAGCATTCTCTTGACCGTCTTTATTCTTGGAGAATCTCAAATGGCTTCCATTTCTCCAATGAGAAAACAGTCTGCATGAACTTCTGGCAATACAAAGAGTTCCTTCCACCATCTCTACATCTAGGCCCCGTCACTCTCCCATTCGTGGAGACAACAAAATTCTTAGGACTAATGTTGGTTAGGAAACTTCGTTGGTCTCCTCACCTGTCTTCTCTGGCTGGCCGTTGTACAAGTTCCCTTAATGTCCTCCGTGTTCTTAGCGGTACATCATGGGGAGCTGACCGTCCTTCTTCACCTTTATTGGTCCATAGTCCAATCGAAGCTGGAATACGGAAGCATTGTTTACTCTTCTGCACGGCTGTTCATATTGCGCCATCTTAACTCAAATCACCATCAGGGGTTACGCCTAGCAATTGGAGCCTTCTGTACCAGCCCTATTGAAAGCCTCTATGCTGAAGCTGCTGAATTGCCATTGCACTATTAGTGTGATATATTTGTCAGTACGCATGCTGGCTGCTGTTTATGCCCAAACACCCATTCTACCCATCATTTTTCGACTCCCTCGATTACTAATATTGAGTGTCTGCATCTGCACTATTTGCGTCTCAGAGTTTGTTTTCATTGCCTGCTTCAGCAATTCAATTTCACTCTCCCTGACACCCCTTGAATGGATGTGATCTCAACACCCCCGTGGCTCGAGGCCCAGGTTTGCATCCACCTTGAACTCAGCTCACTCCCAAAGGAGCGTACCCCGGATTCGGTGTATTGCTCACGGTTTATCGAACTTCGTTCACAGCTTGATTGTAACATTTTCATGTATACAGATGTGTCTAAGAACACTGATGGTGTCGTGTCCACCTTTGTCGTCACATTGGACAGCTTTCAATACAAGCTCATTGACCAGTGCTCAAATTTCACAGCTGAGCTTTTTGCTCTCTATCAGACAGTCCAATATGTTTGCCACCACCACCATCCTTCATATGTCATCTGCTCAGATTCACTCATTGCCATTCACAGTCTTACGGACCGGTAACCGGTCCATCCTGTCGTACACCAAATCCAATGCTCCCTTCAATTGGTCACTGAAGACGGCTTTCGCGTTCGCTTCCTATAGGTACCTGGCCAGGTAGATGTGCCAGGGAACGAGGATGCTGACACTGCAGCCAGGGCTTCCACTCTCCTACCTCGGTCAGCTACTGTTTCATGTTCCATCAAACAACATTCAAGGGGCTATTTGCCGGCGCATTTTCACATCATGGCATAGACTGTGGTCCTCGCTTCATGACAATAATCTTAGAACCATAAAACTGATCCCTACGGCTTGGAAGATCTCCTCCCACCCCGCTGGTGGGAGGAGGTCATATTGGCCTAGCTAAAAATCAGTCATTGCCGGTTCAGCCACCGACACTTATTAACAAGTGATGCCCACCATTGTGTTCCTGCGGTCACACGATGATGGTGCACCATATTTTACTGTTCTGCCCCAATTTTCATCATGTTCATGTTGCAGTAAATCTGCCGTCCACTTTGGAGGAAATTTTCACTGATGTCGCATGGGCAGCTGCTATAGTTTTGCGTTTTACACATATGACTAATTTGTCCAAGGACATTTAATTCCTTCTATTGATATCTTTTATGCCTTGTTTTAGTGATATTCTGAAATTATCCTTGTCAGCACTTTTTAAGTCCATCTAGGGTCAGAATCAGGCGCTAATGACCAATGCAGTTTTGGCCCTAAAACCACAAGAAAAAATTCTGGCAAACAAGTGTGTGGATCTGTCAGCTGTCTTGTACTTGAAATGGGATGGGAGACAGATACCACAGTCTGATGAAAAATGTGATTCCAAACCACCAATCATTTGAAACATCACTTATTAGGCATTAAGATTGCTTGGTGGAGTGTTGTGCCATAGCAATGTTTTTTTCTTGTATAATCAAAATCTCATACTTAATCATATCAGGACTCTTGTATATGGATTTCTGTACATGAAATTACTGACAATCTCAGCTGGTACATTGCAAATCTAATTGTTGGCAAGTTGGACCCAGATGGGCCATCCAGAGCTTATTTGATTTGTTCAAAATAACTCCCAAAGACTAAAGAACAAACCATCACACAATTTGTCATTAATAGACTGAAGGTGCTAAATCTAAATGGCGTCTGAACAGTTTGGTGAATAGTCCTATATTTTACAAACCATGCCTGCAAGCATGAGGTGTCCACACATATACATTGGGGGGGGGGGGGGGGCACGTCAGCAAGCACTCCCTATCGTACAAAGCACTGGAGTGAAGTGATGGTACATGCTGCAACCCAGCTAATGGGGTCAGTCTGAGAGCTAGTATCGTTGCAACATGGAGCACGAAATGTAGCAATGCATTTACTTCAAGTTTTGTTTCAAATTAAGTAAAATGACGATAGAGACCCATGGGATATTTGTGCAGGTGTATGAGTTGAAACAGTGTGTTTGAGTGGTTTAAAAGTGTTAGAGAAGGAAAGGAAGGTGTCAAAGATGAGCCATGTTCGGGTCAACCATCCACAATCATAGTCCCAGACAACATGGAACGAGTGTGACGAATCCTTGCAGATGATCAGTGGCTGTCTTTGGGAACGATAGCAGATGAGTTGAATATTAGCAATGTTGTGGAGATCCAACATGTGACCTCAGTTCTTTGAGTGAGTCCACAAGAAACATTTGATGACAGTTTCCAACAGCTGTATGACCAATTTCAGAAGTGTATTGTAGTCAATAGCAATTACGTTGAAAGCCAGTAAAGGTATTTTGTTTGAAAAGCTTGTTTCCTATGTTTGCTGAGACCATTAACTGAACTTTTAAGATGCACTTTGTAATATACACAACTTTTTCCTAAATGTATTTAATGAGATTTTGAATATGATTATGCAGTGTGTTGATACAACACACCAGTAATGCATACATCTTGCACTATAGATAAGCTAAGGAAATGTTTTTTCAGTATAATATGACATCATCCTCATAATACGGCTTGTCTCCCTGTGATTTTCATATTTATTGTCATATTTAAGTCAGTGGCCAACTCAATGGAAGGTGATAAGCTGGTGTAGTTAAGTGCAGTGAAATAATGCAGACAGTTGCCATTCAGGAGAAGGTGGGGAAGGGGGGGTGGAGGAGAGGTGATGCAAGATTTGGGCAGACCTGCTAACCAAAGTGTTTGCTTGTGAGCAGCAGTAAGCTGGGGGTGTCATTTGCTTCTGTACAGGTATATTCCTCAGCTTAAAGACTCATGCTGTAAGTCATGTCCATCTGTTCAGTTATTAATTGTCTGTGTCTTCCATTTATTGCAATGACTCAGCTGTAGATACTACCTGAAAGGAAATGGGACAATCCATGTATTGGTTATGGACTGTAGACTGAAATTGAAGAAAATACAAAAAAATAGGAAAATGAGGTGATGGGACCTAGACAAATTGAAGGAACCTGAGGTTCTGAAGAGTTTAAGAAATTAATAGAAATGAGAGGGGTTGGGGGGTGGCTAACACAATAACTGAATGGGTAGCTTTGAGAAATGAAATAGTGAAGGCAGCAGAGGACCAAATTGGTAGAAATGCAAGACATAGAAAACAATCTTTGGATATCACAGAAAATATTGAATTTAATTGATGAAAGGATAACATATGAAAGTGCAGTAAGTGAAGCAGGTAAAATGGAATGCAGACAACTAAAAAAAGATATTGACAGGAAGTGCAAAATGGCTAAGCATGAGTGGCTTGAAGGCAAATTCAAGTGTGTTGAAGAATGTATGCCTAGGGGAAAGATAGATACTGCCTGCAGGAAAACAAAAGAAACATTTGGATACAGGGAAAACAACTGTGTGAATATCAAGAACTCAGAGGGAAAATGAGTTCTGAGTGAAGAAGGGAATGCTGAAAGGTGGAAAGAATATATAGAGGGAATGAATTTTGAGACAATATTGTAGAAAGGGAAGAGAAAATAGAGGAAGACAAGTTAGAAGTTACTATACTGAGAGAAGAATTTGACAAATCACTGAAGACGTTAGTTGAAACAAGGCCCTTTGAGTAGTAGACATTTGTGCAGAGCTACTGAAGTCTCTGGGAGAGCCAGCCATGACAAAACTATTCCACATAGTTTGAAATATGTATGAGACAGGCAAAATACCACCATACTTCAAGAAAAATGTAATAATCAAAATTCCAGAGAAATCAAGTCCAGACAGGTGTGTAAATTACTGAACCATGTGTTTAATAGGAGAAATGTAGGAACATGTGATGCAGTACTCGACTTATTACTTATTTCTGGCGTTTTGTAAATTGGAGAAAGTTTTTTTAAAGTATGGAGCGGAGTACAATCTTTCAAATTCTGAAGTCAGCAGCGGTAAAATATATGGAACAGAAGGTTATTTACAACTTGTATAGAAACCAGATAGCAGTGATAAAGAGTAAAATGGCATGAAAGTAAAGAGTTGGTTGGGAAGGGATTAAGACAGGGTTGTAGCCTTTCCCCAATGTTATTCAGTCTATACATTGAGAAATATGTGAGGAAAAGCAAGGAGAAATTTGGAGATGGTGTTAAAGTTCAGGATGAAGCATTAAAAACCATGCATTTTGCCGATTACATGGTAATTCTGTCAGAGACGGGAATGGACCTGGAGAACAATTAAATGAAATGCACTGTGTGTTGAAAGGAATGTATAAGATGAACACGAACAAGTGCACAACAAGGGTAATGGAATGCAGTCTAAGAAAATCAGCCGATGCTGAAGGTGTTAGATTAAGTAATGAAACAATAAAGACAATAGAGGAGTTTTGTTACTTGGGCAGTAAAATGATATATGATGGGTGCAGTACAGAGGATATAAAATGTACAATGGCAATGGGAGGAAAAATGTTTCTGAAAAAGAGAAATCTGTTAAGATCAAATATTGATTTAAATGTTAGAAAGTCTTTTCCTGAAGGCATTTGTGTTACCTTGTTCAGGGGTGAATTGTCAGATGATAAACAGTTGAGACAAGAAGAGAATAGAAGCTTTTGAAATGTGGCGCTACAGACAAATGATGAATATTATATGGGTATATCATGTAACTAATGATATGGTACTGAGCAGATTTGGGGAGGGAAGAAATTTCTGGCATACCTTGACTAAAGCAAGTGATCACTTGATAGGATGCATTCCTAGATGTCAAGGATGAAAGTGTGTGGGGTAAAAATCACATAGGGAAACAAAGACATAAATACAGTAAGCATGTTGAAAAGTATGTGAGTTCCTGTTGTTATGAGCAAACAATGAGTCTTGCTCAGTATAGAGTAGTGTGGATAGTTGCAACAAACTAGTCTCTGGACTGACACTGTGTTTTATTCAATGGCTTTTCAATATTTGGACTAACAAGGGATACCTTTGACCGCGAACAGTCATAACAGCATGAAACCATGCTTAGAATAACAAGCAATCTTAAACAAAACAGTGGTGTGCATAATTTCCATGCAATATGCCGCCCTTGTCTGCTAGCATTACTAGATGCTGCCTATTGTTTGATTCCTGGGCGAGTCATACAGATCGTACCCATCTAGATGCAAGTTTTCCAAACAAAGCTATTAAGCTGAAGATTTATCCACCAAAAACAACAAAATATTGCCAAACCCTTCCTGTTTAATTTTTTTGACAATATAAATTCTATATCAGAAGGATCACTGATTTTGCAAGTGTTGTGACCTCGTCACCTTCTGTTGTTTCTCGTCCCGGTCTGGTTGTCAATAAAAGTACTGGTGCAGGAATTGATGTCAACTGTAACAACTATTCAGATTAGTAATATAAGTTTTATTGACTGAAAATTATAATACTCAACTTTTGAACATATGTCTGTTTCTTCTCTCATCTTGCTTCTCCCAGTGTCTTCGGTATGGTGCTAGCTGCACTGAGACGTAGTTACTGCTTCGTTCATAGCCGAGTTCTGACCTAGTAACTGTTGGAGTTCTGAATAGTAACTGACGGGCTGTCCAGACATATGTCGGCCTAGATATAACCGCTTGTAGAGAGTGCGCATCTTCAGTTACTCCTTCCAGGATGTGTGGCACCTGCTTGCATATGGCTTTCGGTCGTTCTGTTATGTCTGGTGTGTGGTGTTGACTTTACGCCACAACATCCCTCCTCCCTGAAGCGGCTAACCGTTGTCATGTATGGAGCTCGACAACGGGGGATGAGGCAGGCTTGTGGACATACTGATGGACCGGTGTCTGTAGCTTCAGAGGACGTCAGACTACCGGCCGGGCCCTGCCATCCGGCCTGAGTTTGCGAGGGAACGTACTCTGGGGAAACCTCCAAAGGACCCACGCCCACGACCTGTGGGTGCTGATGAAGTCGGTGACGTCGGTGGCAGATACTGCGTGGTGTGCTGGTCCTGCCGGTCACTGTCGATCAGTATCTTGAGCAGCGGCGGAGGTGGTGTGGGCTCAAACTCCATGGCGTCGGGCCGTGGTGCTGTGAAGATCTGTGGCAGGGGCGACCTCCGAGGTTGTGCGGGCAGCGAAGGCCGCGCAGTCTGTGAGAAGCGTAAATCTGCCGAGAGAAACTTGGAAGGATCACAGGGTACAAAACAAGGGCAAATCTGTTTGCGGTGCCTGCGAATGATGCCATCAGGATTTCAAACATGTGAGCATCGCAAGGTTGGATGATCTCACCCTGCTACCACCGTCTGCGTCTGCCAAAAACTGGGTTACACAGAGCGAACCAATACTTGTGTGTTGGCGGCTGCTGTTGCTCCAGGCTACGCAGTGGGTAGGGCAGATGGAGCAGGGTGTGGTGGCAGCAGCCGTGTAGACATTCGGCCGGCAATGAACCTTCTCATGGATGCGAGCAGTAGGAGGCAAGGAACAGTTGCAATGCTGCCTCCCATGTGTGCTCCGAATGAAGTTTGGACATCTGTTGCTTAAATGATTGGACGAAGCATTCCGTTCTGCAGCGCCGTTTGACTGCGAGTGAAATGGTGCACTGTTTAGATGCTTAATTCCATTGTGGTCACAAAAGGAGCGAAATTCTTGAGATGTGAACTGAAGGCTGTTGTCAGAGACTTATCAGTTAAGGGAGACCTTCCAGACAATAAATTGAAGACAATGCCCTAATCGTGTTACTAGCAGTTGTAGAAGACATTGGCACTGCAAATGGGTAACCACTAAAAGCATCAACCACGATAAGCGATGTAGTGTTCCAGAAAGGACCAGCATAATCAATATGCACTCGTTGCCATGGTGAATTTCTGAGGTGGGGCTGAGTAATGGGTAGTGCACTCTGAACACTGTGACATTATCTTTTCTATTTGGGTGTCCATACCCTGCCAAGTACAGTGTCGTCGTGCCAGTTGCTTAGTGCGAACCATTCCCCAATGTTCTTGATGAAGTACGTTCAATACTTCATTCTGCAAATGTTGCGGAATCAACACACGTGACTGTCCACGGTCATTTGAAACTAGAATCACACCTCTATGCACTGAAAGTTCATTCCTCCTAGCAAACTAGTGACGCACCTGTGATATTTTAATATCACTTGTGAACGAGGCCATTGTGTGCGAATGTAGCACAGCAAAATTCATAAATCGGGGTCAGTTTCTGTAGTCCGAGCACTTTTCCTGTAGTCCAAAGGGAAGGATTGCAACAAACTAACTTCCTGTGCATCTACCTGGCAACAAGACATCTCAGAAGCATCAAAGTCTTTATCAAGGCCAACCAGAAGACGGGAAAGTGCATCGGCATTGCCATGGCGAGTTGTGGGTCTGTACACAATCTGGTATTGATACTGTGATAAGAGCATTGCCCAATGTTGCAATTTGTGTGCCGTGCACGTAGGAATTGGCTTGGCTGGATGAAACAATGACTTCAATGGCTTGTGGTCAGTTACTAAATAAAATGTTCTCCCATACAAACAGTGATGGAATTTTGTGACACCATACACTGTCTCAATCTGGGAATAAAGGCACTGTGTGTCCGTCAAAAGTTTTGATGCAAACAATATCGGATGGTCCGTATCCTCATGCCTATGTGATAGTACTGCTCCTAGACCAAACAATGACGTGTCCACTTGCAAAAGAACTGGTTTTTCTGGTTCGAAGTGCACCAAACATCAATCACTGAGCAATGCATATTTTAACTGCTGAAATGCGCGTTGGCATTCTTCTGTCCAAACAATATGAACCCTTTTATGGTGTAACCGATGCAAAGGGGCTGCAATTTGTGCTGTGTTTGTAATAAACCTAATACAGTACGTTAACTTTCCCAAGACTGACTGCAATTCTTCCACATCTTTTGCCGCTGGCAGGTTGCAAATGAGAAGCCAATGTGATTACATTGGGTTTACACCTTGACTGCTTATTATGTGTCCTAGATTCTGCAGTTTTGGTTTGAAGAAGTCACACTTATCGAAGCGACACTTTAGACCTGCATATGACAAAACTTGAAACAATTTTCTCAAATTTGCAATGTGTTCTTCTGGGGTTCTGACACAACTAAGTCATCCAAGTAGTTTGAACATCAAGGCACCCTAGCTGTAATCTTTTCCAAATATCTTTGAAAAATTGCAGGTGCAGATGCACTCCCAAATGGTAAAAGCAAATATTTAAACAGGCCTAGATCTGTATTGACAACACAAATTTTCTGTGATTCCTTGACAAGTAGTAGCTGAAGGTAGGTATTGCTCAAATCTATTTTTGAGAAACATTTTCATGCACCTAATCTCTCTCTTAAATCTTCTGGCATCGGCAAAGGATAACTGTCTACAACTGTTTGTGGATTCACTGAAGCCATGAAATCAACACAAATGCGAATACTACCTGACAGCTTCGGCCAAATAACAAGTGGACTCGCCCACTGGCTAGCTTGTATTAGTTGAATTGCACCATTTTCTTGCAATGTGCGAAGTTCTTGTGCTACTTTGTCATGTAAAGCAAGCAGTACATCACGAGTTTTGCAAAATTTGGGTTTGTCATTTTCCTTCAGAGTAATGTGTGGAGCAAAATCTTTAGCTTTTCCTAGTCCCACAGAAATTAAATCTGGAAAGTCTTTCTGCAAATTGTCTACACTGTCTTTAACATCAAAACTTTTCACAACTAAAACACTGTCTTGCACAGTAAAACCGAAAAGATCAAAAGAATCTAAACCAAAAAAATATTCTCTCCTTTGTAAGATTTAAACACTTGAAATGTCACTGTGCACATTTGTGAGTGGCAATTTCATTGCCATTGTATGGTGTTAATTTTGTTTTAACATGAGAAAGGCACGGCGATCCTAACTGTTCATAAGTTATGTGTTTGAGCAATGTGACTGATGCACCGGTGTCTAGCTGAAACTTTACAGGTATGTCATTCACACACAAATTGACATACATTTTTCTGGACTGATTTATGACTTGTGCTACGTCTTTGTCCTTGATGTTACGAGGGGCAGCCACTGGTTTGGATGCGCTGAGACCTAGTTACTGCTTCGTTCGTAGCAGAGTTTCTGACCTAATAAATGTTGGGGTTCTGAATAGTAACTGATGAGCTGTCCAGACGTTTGTCGGCCTAGATATAGCCGCTTGTGGAGGGGGCGCATCTTCAGTTACTCCCTCCAGGATGCGCAGCGCCTGCTTGCGATTGGCTTTCGCTCGATCACTGCCTTCTCCACAATCATTCTCTTACATCTGGTGTGTGGCGCTGACTTTATGCTCAACAGTAAGGCTGCAAGGTGCCAAACCGCAAGTGAAGGTACATGAATATTTATTTCATCGTGAAACTTCATTCTGTGATATACAATCAATTTGCTGGACCTACATATAAGCCTATGCTGCAATATGCTAGGCAAAAGCTAGGTTATGCCAGTGACGTACAAACTTCATCATTTCAAAATGTAGTTAGTGTGGCCATTGATATTGGACTGCTTGAATGATAAAGTGGTGTGGAATGTGATAACGTAGCTTTAGTGAGGTGTGCACATTGTTCTCTCCACTTTGTTTTAACCATTTCATCCTGCATCTGTACTTGGAGGACTAATATTTAAGCACTTCAGGTGTGTGGTAGTTCTGTGTACAGTATGTGTTGTTTGCACTATTATAAGTACTTTAAGCAGACTTTTTAGCACTGCTGATTGAATATGTAATAATACTCTAATGCCATTAAATTACATATAATTTCCTTCCTATGGTATTGACAGCATGTTACTTTGTTTATCTCAGTTAAAAAGTTAATTGAGGTACAAAGCAACATTTTGCACTGAAATGATGCACACCACTGTCCAGTTTATGATTGCTCATTGTTCCAAGCATGGTTTTGTGCAGTTCTAAGTGTTCGAAGTCAAAGGCGTCCCTTGTTAGAGCTTTGGGATGACACAAATCATCACATGCTAACATTTATATAGTAAAGAACATTTTTTGTTCATCATCAAAATTATGTGAGAGTTACTTATTTCCTACATGCTGGACAGCTCGCACCCAATTGGTGGTTGTGTGTTTGACAGAATACGAAGAGTAAAAATAAATATTAGTTATAGAATTTACCTTTTATGTCACATATATTGCCTAAATATGTTTTCAATTCCTTTAATGTTATATAGCTCCTCATGGGAAGGTCATGCTGTCAGAATCAGACTCTGATTCTGATGTTCTGTTTGAGAGCCGCAAATGCAAGATGAATGGAGACTTGAGAAACGGTCATGGAAAGATTAGAAATGGATTTATAAAAGGTCATCGTGTTAAAACATGAAAAACATTCCACTGTATATGCATGGCATTATGAAATGTAAGTGTTTGTAATATCTATCTATTTATTTATTTATTTATTTATTATGTTTTTACAGTTCCATGGAATGTTGGTTTTTATTGTACATAAATTATTGACTATTAGTTTAATATCAGAATCAATGAAATGGTATTTTAGAATAAAATTTACACGCATTTTGAGTTTGTGTGTGTGTGTGTGTGTGTGTGTGTGTGTGTGTGTGTGTGTCCACTGCCAGATAACAGTTTTTTACAGTAGCACTACTTGATTCATTTTTTAATTAACTATATATATATGACAAGACACAAATTTCTCCATAACCATCCATTGCCACCTATTTGTAGATGTTGTGGCAGTTAACTCTGTCCCTAGATGTTATTAGTGAGCTACACACAGTTTAGGAGGTGCTACATCATAATAAGCCCTCCTCCACTCCTCCCCGCTCCCCCCTCCCTTCCTTGCCATGAGTCAGACAGTGTTGGTCAGCCAGAGATGTCTGACATGTGTAGATGAGTGTGCCTGAGTGAATGTGTGGACGAGTGTTCTGTTTCTGAGCAAGGCCACGGCCGAAAATTAAGAATTATGTGTCTTTTATTTGTATCTGTCGGCAGCTCAACTTTGTCTTTACGGTGAAGTTGTTCCCTATCTACATATTATTATTAACATTCCTTACTGGACCTTCCACTGTTGCTATTATAACAAACGAGTTCAAATATTTCTGTAGTAGTAACAATATTTTTAGTAGTTCAATATTTTTTTATATTATATATACAGAGTATAAATACACTCCCCCTCCAATAACATTGGTCCCTCTCTTTTCTCCATGTGGTTAGTCTGTTGTGCTATTATTAATTACTGGTAATTAGTTAACAGTATTTTTTTAACTTTAACATGTGTAGTAAAATAATTTCTATGCAACGCCAAGTCTACAGTACTCAAATCCTATTCAATTTGTGCTGCTTCTAGTAGACAAATGCAAAAGTTTTTAGTGTTTTATAAGGTACATACTTTCATAATAAAGAAAAATGTGTATGGAAGCCCAAATTTAATATTTATTGACTGGTTATGTTTATTTTATTTTAGGTCTGGACATTCCTGTGTGAGGCTGCATTTTATTGCGCAGATTTCTTCAAATAAATGAGTGTTGCCTATGAAGCAATGCTGAAATGTGATTATAGCTGGTTAAATCTACAAAAATTCACGATAATGTCTTGTTCATAATTATTTTTTCTTTGCTTATTGCGAGCAGTTTTGTGGTCTATGTGAAAATGATTGAGTACATGGTCAGTGTTTGTAAACTATGAAAAAAGGCTTTATATACTTTGTTATTAACAGTAGTTTTTACTTTATTGCAGAACAAATTATGATACAAGTATACACATAATTATGTGAAATGTTTTCATAATTTTTTTAGCCCCAAAAGTGTTTTAGTGTGGTACAGTGTAAGAATTCTCTCTTCATGTAATTTGTTGATACAAAATGTTTTTTGACTGGACAACTCTTTAGATCTCCAGTATTTCGAGGACTTAATAATTGTGAGAATAAAGTATTGTAATATGCTTTAGCTTTTTTCCCCATATATGGCAATTGTGTGTAATTAGTATTATTATTTTATTTTTTACTCGTGCAACTTTGCATCTTACAAAGTATTTCATTTTCATCCCACAGTTGAGAGATGCAGATTCACTGTTTTGAGAAGCTTAGGAGGAAATGTATCATGCAATGTAACCTTAAGTGTGATTTTGTAGTCCAAGAAGTAGCTAATTCAAGTGAGTTTTATTACTGCTTATAAATGTTTGTTATTGTGCCAATGTTAGTCGCTAAAGCTACCATTTTGTGATATGGATGTAATTTAAATGCTTTGTGATGTGATACATGGTTTACCAAGACAAACCCATCATGGCAGAAAAACTACGGATGTCGCTATGTTTTCAGTCAGAAATAATCTTGGTATGAAATTATGCTTAGCATTTCTGAAGGCTGACTTACAAAGTTTAGTACTGCAGCACAACACGTGTCGGAGAACATTCTGTAACTAATTTTTGCCTAATTTATAGGTTTGTAGAATATCCACACAAAAGTCAAGACACTTTTATTTTTGTGTGTGCATCTTTTGACGTAAACTGTAACTTAAGAAAGATATTATTTCACCATCAGTCGTATAGCAAACAGATCAATGACACAATTTTGGTACTGCCTTTACTTCTGTATACAGCATAAATTGCTCAACTGGGAGCAAGTATCTTCATAGTAATATGACAGACTAAACAGAATTTTTTATGTATCATACACAACTGTGAAGATTTTTATTTTATTGTCTTTACTACGCATGCTGAAAAACATTTTTTTTTTCCCTCACATTTTCATTAAAATTTTTTTGCTAGATTGACTCTGTGATCTTATGAATCTATTATTTTGCTACTCAGCTGTCTTGTGTTGATGCATTGTAATTGTTTCTTGTTTTTACTGTACAAAGTACAGGAGCAGTTGTCTGATAATAAAATGTGTTCTTTTCTGTGCATTGCATGGTAGTAAAATTGTACATTGACCTTAAAGGTTAAAATTGCTGACTAGTACAATTATTTGTGCAGATTACAAAAAGAAAACAAAACTAAGTTATGAGTGAATTAATCGCCAGTTGAAGTACTAACAAGTACAATGTCTCATATGTTGCAGAAAATATGCTTTTACTGTTGCCTGATTTATCATATTGTTCAGATGGTTTACTTATTAAAAGATTTATAAAACGCACAAATCACAAAAGAGACAAAAATTTAATTGTAAGCTTATTTGACATTACCTCTGTATTCACTGGAGGAAATTATAAATGAGGTTTTTACATACCTCTGAACATTCATTGTCCAACACACTATCGTGTTTAAATACCATTTATTGAATGTGAATGTAAAGCACTGGCTTTCATAAAATGATAAAAACATTTATCTTGTACCATGTTTTATAAAAAAATGTAGACTGACAAGGTTGATGGAATAAATAGTGTCCAAATATTTGCCACAAGTGACCGTCCATCACCCAAGAAATATGGTGCTTTGCTTGAAACAATTACATTAGCAACAACGACAAATATATATATATAATATCATGCACAATGTGCAGTATGTATATATGACAATAGGTGATATAGTAAACATGCATTTAGTAGCTAATGTCATTTAGGGAACAGAAAATGAATCATAGAAGATCTTTTTTATATATTTTTCTTTTGCGACGAGATTCCAAGGCACTAAAATTTTGACTTATTTATTGTGTATTGCACAAAGAGCCTATTATAGAAAATGTGCCATTTGGTATAGTTGCCAAATTTATCTCTTTATTCTTAGTATGTAGTTTTGTAAGAACGCCCTGTTTTTCTAGTCATTTAATCTACACATTCTTTCAGATAATTGTATATTGTTTATAATACTATGAACAAAAATATATTTTTTCTTTATGTCTTGTAATGTTATATGTTAATCAATACTGCAAGTTTTGTAAAAATAAATCTATCACTGGTTTACTTATATAAAGAAAGATTTTTTATAACTTCATATATGGAAGAGGGAAACAATATCATGGCAACTCATTTCATTTCTTGTAACTACAGTATTGTTTTTTATTGAAAGAAGAAGAGACTACATTGTCTTGGCTTTGTATTAAGAGCTTTTTTTTTTTTTTTTACATTATGTGTTACTATGAACAGTATAGAAGACAAGGGAACGTACATCACTTTTATGAAGATATTTGTATTGTTAAAATATAGTTTACTTTTATGTATTTGTTGTTGTAATTATTGACGTTAACTAAATTTTGAATTAAAAGTCTGAAATGAAATGTTTTATATACTTTAAACACTTTTGTGAAAGTACAGTGTTACGAACTTGTACAATTGGCATTTAATTTAGGAACCATACTTTTATTTTGATAAGACATAACTGAAATATATCATCTTTGTTGCCTGCACAAATCTTTGTTTTATTCCACAGAAAGTCCATTTTGTACATGAAGCACCTTCCACAAAAGATTATAAGGTGTATATGAGTCTTAGTTTTTCTTAATAATCTACAAGTATTTGATCAGTGTGTGCGTCTCATTTTATTTGTATCTGTATTCACATCCATTTCTTCTAATGATTTATGGTTCAGGAACACAGTTTGTGCAAATGATGACATTTTTGTGTGTGAAAACAGAAACTTAAGTATCCCCCTCTTGTCTTGGCTGCAAGTTGAATTTCTCTCATAACTTGGTGTTTATGAGAGAGTGTAAACTTGCTGCAACAACCTTTCAGGACACTCAAAAGTATTTGTTGGCAAGGATAGGATGATATGAGTTCTGCTCAGGTGTTTCTCAAAGAGAAATTATGCTAACCTGTCTCTAATGATCACATTGTTGACGGGACATTAAATTGTGATCGTCCTCCCTTCCTTCTCAAGAAGAAAAACTTACCTTGACTCCAATATAAGTATTGAGACACTGCATTCTTGATGTTTTCCCCTTGAAATAGCAGATAAATGCACCAAGATTGTGAAATAAATTTAACACAGAAACAATCATACTTCTTGGTTCACATCATTAAAGTTGTTTTGCAGATTTACAAGATATAAATGTTGTATGGCTTATTATTGTTTTCATATGTGGTTACAATGATCACCAAGTACTAACTTTTGCTAAGATGTTAGCAGAGGAACAATTTTAACAAGATTTATTTTTTATTTCAGTGATATCCAATGTAGTGTTAGCTATTTCAGTCATTCATTCTTCATGTTTCTTAGATACAATCAAGATGGAAAATCATTTATAATGAAGAACGAGTCAAGGCATAAATTAAAAAAGACAAGGAAATTGTACTTAAAAATGTGTTTACAGTATTCAGAAATATATATATGATAAGGACAGTTTACAACTCACCGCAAAGATGTGGCGACGAGCTGCGACAGGCACATAAAAAGACACATACAACGCTTTCAGCTATCGGCCATAGCTTTCTTCAGAACGTAGAACACACACGCAATCACACAAGCACACAACACAGTCATAAAACCACCATCACTGGCTGCCACACTTCGAATCATGCTCTTATGTGTGTAAATCGGGGATGGGATGGGAGGGGAGAGGGGATAGGAAGGTTATGTCCTGGTGATGGGGATGGGTACAGCATGGCCTAGATGGGAATAACGAGATATAGCTTAAGAATGGGGTGGGGAGGCGGGTGAAGGGAGAAAAATAAAATAAACAAAATAAATATAAAAAATATATAAATAATAAATAAAAAAACAAAAATAAAATGCACGCACACTGCACGTACACAGGACTGCGTACACACACAAGCACATTCGCACACGCATGCACAGGTGCACGCATACACACAATCGCACATTCATGCACCACTCATAATAGGAGAGGTTTGGGATAGAGAAGTAGGAACTTTAAGGTATTGAAAAAAGGGCAGTTATCGTAGGTTGAGGCCTGGATGATTTCAGGATCGGAGAATGTATTGTAGGGATAACTCCCATCTGTGCAGTTCAGAAAAGCTGGTGGTGGATGGGGGGATCCAGATGGCCCGGGTTGTGGCGCAGCCATTGAAATTAAGCATGTGCTCTGCTGCATGCTGGCCACAGGGACGTCCACCTTGTTTTTGGCCACAGTTTGGCGGTGGCCATTCATCCTAATGGACAGCTGGTTAGTGGTTATGCAAATATAGAAAGCCGCACAGTGATTGCAGTGGGGTCTTCCTCAAGGATATGATCCCTGTGGCAGTGAGCTCTATTTCGGGGTGGCATAAGGATGAACTAGGATGTTGTAGAGATTGGGAAGGCGATGGAACACCACTTTATGAGGGGTGGGAAGGATCTTGGACAGGATGTCTCTCATTTCTGGGCATGAGGATAGAAAATCAAAACGCGAAAGATGCAATTTAGTTGTTCGAGTGTAGGGTAGTACTGGGTGACAAGGGGAACGCACCTTTGTGAATGGTTACTGATGTTAGGAGGATTTGGGATGTGTGAGGTTATGGCATGGGAGATCTGTTTGCGGATTAGGTCTGTGGGGTAGTTTCTGTCTTTGAAGGCCTTTGTGAGACCCTCAGCATATTCAGAAAGGGAGTTCTTGTCACTGCAGATACACTGTCCACGGGTGGCCAGGCTGTAAGGGAAGGATTTTTTGATGTGGAAGGGATGGCAACTGTAAAAGTGCACCAAGGTACCGTTGGTGGTTGGTAGGTTTAATATGGATGGAAGTGTGTATGGAGCCATTGGTGAGGTGGAGGTTGACATCCAGGAATGTGGTATGGTACGTTGAGGATGACCAGGTGAAGTGGATGGGGGAGAAGGAGTTGACCTTCTGCAGAAAGGAGGATAGGGTGTCCTGGCCCTGAGTCCAGATCATGAAAATATAATCAATGAACCTGAATCAGGCCAGAGGTTTGGGGTTTTGGGATGCTAGGAAGGATTCCTCCAGATGGCCCATAAATAGGTTGGCATAGGAGGGTGCCATGTGGGTGCCCATGGCTGTGCCTCGGATTTGATGGTAAACTTTCCCCTGGCCTGGTTCAGGTTCATTGATGATATTTTCATGATCTGGACTCAGGTCCAGGACACCCTATCCTCCTTTCTTCAGAACCTCAACTCCTTCTCCCCCCATCCACTTCACCTGGTCATCCTCAGCCTACCTTCCACATTCCTGGATGTCAACCTCCAATTCACCGATGGCTCCATACACCCTTCCATCCATATTTAACCTACCAACCACCAACAGTACAACTTTCTTGAATTGTGCCCTGAAATAAGATCCATTCTTCACAACATCCTTCCCACTCCACCGAGTGTGTGTTTCCGCCGCCCACCTAACCTCCTAGTTCATTCCTATGAAATCCCCAAACCTCCTTCCCTACCCTCCAGTTCCGACCCATGTAACTGCCCCTGGTGTAAAAACTGCCTTATGCACCCTCCCACCACCACTTACTCCAGTCCCGTAACCCGGAAGGTGTACACGATTAAGGGCACAGCCACTTGCAATAGTTCCCATGTGATTTACCAACTGACCTGCCTGCATTGTGAAGCTTTCTGTGTGGGAATGAACAGCAACAAACTGTCCATTTGCATGAACGGACATAAGCAGACAGTGTTTGTTGCTAATGAGGACATCCTGTGGCTAAGCATGACTTGGTGCATGGCCAGCACATCTTGACACAGTGTTACTCCGTCCGGATTTTCTGGATACTTCCCACTGACACCAACCTTTCAGAACTTCGGAGACGGGAACTTGGCCTTCAGCATATTCTCTCTTCCCGCTGTCCACCTGGTCTCAATCTCCACTAAATTCAAATTCCCGCCCACCATTCTATAACATCTTTGCCTCTTTTCTCTGGACAGAGCCTCTGCCTCAACTGACATCTCTGTCCAACATATTTTCTTTTTACAAAAAATTCTGGCTTGGTGTGTTTGCGTGTATATGTGTGTGGGTGTTTATTTACCTTTCCTTTTTTCCCCTTCCACTTTTGGGATTGGAATGACTCATCATCCACTACCTTAAAACCCGCATCCTTTCCTTTTTCCCTCTCCTTCCTTCCTCGTTTCCTGATGAAGCAAGATAAGATAAGATACTTTATTGTCACATAACATGTTTTTAGACAATCGTTTGATTGAGAACATTGGTGACTCGTCATGTCTTTAACCTAAAATTTTACATTGATTTATGGATTATAGTAAATATATAGTATATACATTATGAATTATAGGAAGCAAAGCAATTTTCATTATAAATGTTTCACATCTCATCAGAATTTAACAATAAAACTTCACACACCTATATGGAGTACAGGTATACATATGCCATTTGGGCAGTAAGTTTAAGGCTACCGGTATATATAAACATGAATATACATTTTTTCTAGACTATAATATCATTTGATTTTAATCATTTAAAAATTCTTATAGACTGCAACAAATGGTTGTGGAAGCTTGGATCTTTGTGTTTGTGAGTGTTTTTATTTGTGGATCTGTCTACGAGCCTGTGATTTGGGTAAGTCAAACGATCTATTTTTTATACTTATTTTCCCTACCAGGAATATTTCCCTTATATACACACAGAGAGAGAGAGAGAGAGAGAGAGAGAGAGAGAGAGAGAGAGAGAGAGAGAGATGGTTTAACTTACCAAAAGCGCAGGATCGTTGACAGATACACAAATAAAAGCACACCCAAACACAAAAATTCAAGCTTTTGCAACCGTTTGTTGCTTCATCAGGAAAAACAGAAGCAAGGAGGAGGAAAGGTAAACAAACACACACACACACACACACACATCCACACAAATACACCAAGGCAGACATTTGTAAAAAGCCATTTTTCCTACCAGGAATGTTTTCCTCTACACACACACACACACACACACACACACACACACACACACACACACACACACACACACAAATCACATAACTTAAATATTTGGCCATGGAAAAAATAAAGATTTTTTTCTGTTTTCTTTATTTTTTCCTTACTTTTATTGTTTTAAATCCCCACACCCCTCTACACCTCCCTTTTATTCTTTTCCTGCCCCTTACTTTCACTGTATTCAATGCCACAATTCAAATACACAGCTATCAAAACCTTTAAACTCCATCATGTAACACGGAACTTTCTATCCCCTCCCTTACCCGGCATCCTTCCCCGTTCACTCCCCACCTTACTCACAGTCTAGATGATTGTGGTGATGGAGTAGCTGGACTTGTGTGTGTGTGTGTGTGTGTGTGTGTGTGTGTGTGTGTGTGTGTGTACTTGTCTGAGCTATAGTTGAATGTGTGTGTTTGTTTTTCTGATTGAATGCCATGGCCAAAAATGCAAGTTGTGTGAATGTGATTGCTTGTCTTTCGTGCCTGTCAGCAGCTCAGCAAGCCTCTTTACAGTGAGATGTTATGTATCCTCCATTATTAACATTATCTACACACACGCACACACACTATATATATATATATATATATATATATATATATATATATATATATATATATATATATAACAAACGATTATTAAGACGAAAAATTCCTAGCAGGAAAAATAAAATATAAAAAATAGACGAAGATTACTCACCAGGCGAAGGAGCACAGGTGTGACAGCATCACAAATAAATAAATGAATACACACACACACACAATCGCAAGCTTTCGCAACCCAGTTGCGTCTTCAGGCAGTAGGGAAGGAGAGGGAAAAGGAAATGATGAGGGTTTTAAGGAAGGGGGTAAGGAGCCATTCCAATCCCGGGAGAGGAAAGACTTACCTTGGGGGAAAAAATGGAGGGTAAACAAATGCACACATGCCCACACATTCACACAGACACAAGTACACCTAGGCAGACATACTGACAGAGCCTCTGCCTCAAGTGGTATCTCTGTCTAACTTCTTAACTTCTATAACTTAACTTCTTTGCTTTCTACAGTATGTCTGCCTAGGTGTACTTGTGTCTGTGTGAATGTGTGGGCATGTGTGCATTTGTTTACCCTCCATTTTTTCCCCCAAGGTAAGTCTTTCCTCTCCCGGGATTGGAATGGCTCCTTACCCCCTTCCTTAAAACCCTCATCATTTCCTTTTCCCTCTCCTTCCCTACTGCCTGAAGACGCAACTGGGTTGCGAAAGCTTGCGATTGTGTGTGTGTGTGTATTCATTTATTTATTTGTGATGCTGTCACACCTGTGCTCCTTCGCCTGGTGAGTAATCTTCGTCTATTTTATATATATATATATATATATATATATATATATATATATATATATATATATAAAGATGAATAATTCCTAGCAGGAAAAATTATATATAAAAAATAGACGCAGTTTACTCACCAGACCAAGGAGCCCAGGTGTAACAGCATCACAAATAAATAAATGAATGAATGAATTTGTGTGTGTGTGTATTCATTTATTTATTTGTGATGCTGTCACACCTGTGCTCCTTCGCCTGGTGAGTAATCTTTGTCTATTATATATAACAATGGAAAATCTGATTGGAATGTCAATAATGGAGGGTAGATAGCAATTCACTGTGGAGGAGCTCACTGAGCTGCCGACAGGCATGAAAAATAGACAATCACAATATATACACATTATTGGCGAACTCCAGACTTAACTGTAAAGAGTTCTAGATAATGAAGTTATGAGGAAAGTGGTTGAGAAGAATAATAGTGGAATACAATGGGAATTGACTGTCTTGGAATGTAAGCAGTGGAAAATAGAAAGTGAATGTCATCAAGATGAAGATTATGGAAATCAATACAAGAGATATGAGAATGCTAAGGGTAGGCAATTAGGATGTTGAAACAGTAAGCAAGTTCACATACTTCAGGAGTGTAGTTACTGAAGAAAATGAGTAGCTGCTGATGTCAGCCAGCTACGGTGGCTGAGCGATCTGCGGCGTGCTAGTCACGGTTTGCATGCCCGCTGCAGTCGGGAGTTTGAATCCTCCCTCGGGCATGGATATATGTGCTGTCTTTAGTATAAGCTAGTTCATAAGTAGTTTGTAGGTTTAGGGACTGATGACCCCTTAGTTAAGTTCCATAAGCTGTACCAACATTTGAACATTTTTGCTGATGTCATAACAAGAACCTGAAGTGTGTTTTGGGTCTTCAAGCAGCTTTGTCTCCACTGAAAGTTCAGGGGTTGGAATGGGCCTTAGGTATTCCTGCCCCCTATATGTGCCTTACCTCCACACTTCAAACTTCTACAGAGGTGCAGGCCATGTGGAAAAGGTGCCTTACCATAGAGTCTCATTTATCCACCATGTGCTTAGGTCTTCTACACCCATTACAGTGAAGGGACTGTAATTGTACACAAAATTCAGCCATTTGGGAAAGGATGTCATATGTGGTGCACAAATTATATAAAATTGCCCTCTCCTGGACCCACCGTAACGTTTTTAACAAGATGAATAATCTGTTCAAAAATGACAGGTTATCAATGAACACGAAGATAAGACTTCTGCACTGCTGTGTGTTCTTGGCCCTCTTCTGCAGTGTTGAAATATGGACTCTTGGCACAGTCATTAAGTAAATGGTTGGATGCCTTCGAAATGTGGCTGTACATAAGAATTATGAGAGTACCATGGACGGACCATGTTACAAACGTCGAAATTCTACAGAGAATGGAGAAAAAGAAGTTCTGACTATCATGAAAGCAAAGACAATCCAGTAGCTATGACATATCATGAGGAATGAAAGTAGATACCACCTTTTCCTTTCAATACTCCAAGAAAAGATAGCAGGATAGAGTTTGGATTTCCAAAACATCTACGGTGTTATTTCACGTCCAGAATGGATAAGAACCGCAACAAGAAGATACGAGGATGAATCGGGAAGTCCTTGCTCTTATTTTTTACCAGCCAAAAAAGGTACCTACAGTTAAACAAGTATTTCTATTTTTCCACATAGTGTCCACACCACTTCACTCATTTGTTCTATTGCAGTACTAAATTTGATATGGTGTGGTAGAATGTGTCTGGCTGATTATGGAACCACCATTGAACTGCTGTCTTGACATCATTTTTATTAGTGATGTCATGCACAACTTCATGGGATTTTTGAACTCATAGCATTACCACCCCATACTTCTCTTTGCTCCATAGAAGATGACTCGTGTTTTGTTACTCTAACCCCATGGCCATGTGAAGCACAACTGCCATCTTTAACAACCAACTGCAGCACCATGCGACAGAGGTATTGGCAGATAAGTTGAGCTTGAACCAGGAAAGTCACAATGATGAGAATGGATTTGTTGACTTTGCATTTACAGATGCAATTTGGCTAAATAAATAAAATAAAATGAAAACGGGAAAAGACATTCACATCTACCTGTGTACAAAACACATGGCAAATGTCTGTTGTTATCTGAATAACCCTATTTTGCACAAATAAATTAACAAAAATTATACATAGATGGAGAGTGGTGTAATGCCAAAATATTATTCCTTATGTTGCAGGCAACATAAAATAGACAAAGTATGTCATTGTGACACCACTGGGGTACAAATGTTTGTTACAATTCAAAAGGACTAATAGACTTAATTGGGTTAATGTGCAAGTTTGATCAACTATTACAACAATCAACTATTCATTAAAATTTTAGTTTTAAATAACATAAATACCAAAAAAATTTGTAAATGTTACTGGTTTTGTGTCTCAACACCACAATTAGGTTTACATTTTGATTTATTTGTCCACATTGCATGTGATTTATTATCTACATTGTACTGTGGTCATATTTGAGGACTTTATCAGTAGTTGTATCCAGTAATTAGTTTGGGGCATTTATTACCACACAAGTATAATCCATAAATTACATGACATCAGCTGTACTGTGTGTGTACGTCATTTATACAGTTAAGAAACAATATAGCACCTCTTGTACTACCTTGGGGCATTACTGTTCCTACTTTGTTTCTGTATGTGGAACTAAACTGATATTTTAATACACAAAGTAAGGGAATGGCAATCAATAACTTTTAGCTGATTTATGCATGGAGTAGGGCAACACACAACAGAATACAGCATTTACACTTGATGTTCTCCACATATCAATCTTCTATATGTCAAGGATTTTTAAACAGGTATTGTGATGGGAATAAGGTGACATAAATCCTATAACTTTGTTTGGTTTCATTGGTACAACTTAACATTATTTGACACAGCCTTGAATACCTAACATTTCCAATTTTGGTAAATCTGTGCAGTGACTGACAGTATCCTACCATCAAATTTCTGTTGTACTGTCACATAAATTCCAGTTCTTCTAATATTTTGATATGTATCATTCAGCCATCATCAGAGTTTGCCCAAACACATGCTCCAGCACTTGCTCAATTCTTTTTAATATGCAGACAACATCATTGGTACACAGCACTAAAAACACCAATTGATGCCAAAGAAGTTCACAAATGCATGAATTAATAATTCTGTGGCTGTGCAGCCAATCCCTGGTGGGATATGGAGGTATCACTGTCAGACGTAGTGTGGTGACTTCTTTGTAAGCTTATTACAGAGAGTGCCAAATTCCACATCTTCTCCAAATTGAAGCTGTCATCTGATTAATTAAATTGATTGCCAATTGAATTTCAATAAGTTCTTTCATTACCAATGTTCTGAAAAGTGATTTTTGTAAAAATCTTACAAAGATGTCACAACAGTACAGTTTACAATGATACTTCAGTATCCCAGTGTCGAATGATAGCACAGATACAGATCTGAGTCATGAATGTGTGTATTTCGTTGTCCAGAATCACATCATATCAGCATATGATGAAATCATATTTATTTGCTGGGAAAACATTAAGGCACACACATAAACAACACAAGACACAGAACAGTACTCTTTGAAAAATGAAAGACAAAAACATACACAAAGTAATAAAAGAGAAGAGACAAGTCAGCGGAGCTGCAAAGATAATAAAAACATCATATTATTATACATATGCACATAGACACACAACAATAATCAGCACAAGGCATACTAGACAACAACCCACTCTTGTTTGTTAATTCTGGATATGCAACTGATAATGCTTCAGAATTAGTTAGGAACTTTTCCTTTGACAATGCTTTTGCAAACATGTCTGCCAACTGATCCTCTGACTTAACATAAGAAACAAGAATACAACCATCATTTACTTTTTTTATGAATATAATGGTACTTTACATCAATATGTTTAGTCCTTTTGTGATGTTCATTGTTTCTCATCAATTGCAATGCACTTTGATTGCCCACAAAAAGTGGTGTTGGTTGCTCTACATTAACTCCAAGCTCCTGTAAGAATGTGTGAAGCCAGAAGATTTCAGCAGCTGCATTAGATGCTGTAACATATTCTGCTTCTGTTGCCTTCAATATGTCCATTAACAGGTTCCACTGGTCAGTACACTAACATAGAGGTTGTTGGATGATGAGTATCAACATCTCCAGCAAAATCAGCATCAGAATACACTTTAAGTGTAAGCTTGTTACCACTGTATTTAATACCTTTACTTCTTGTACCTTGAAGATAATACAGGATGCGTTTAACAGCTGTCCATTGCTCAGGTCCAGGGTTGTTAAGAAATCGACTTACTTGACTGACAGAGAACATAATGTCAGGTCTTGTCATTGTGGCAGCAAACATCAATCCACCCACAGCTTCACAAAATTGCACATTCTCCATAGATTTCTTACCTTCACCTGCTGGGCACTGTCCTAAATGCAACTGAGAACTGCAATCAGTGTGTGTTGTTCATATTCATTTTCTCTAAAAGGCAGCTAATGTAACCCTCTTGTCATATGAACAGTTCTTTACTTCCTTCCATGGTTCACGGGCGTCACGTCAGATCTTATTGTTGAAACTGCACAATATTTCCACGAGGCAGCTGCTCGTCATCTTCAGGTGCTAACTAAACTGCTGACTGCTGTCGTCTCGCCTATATACTGTGGCTGGCTAGAAGAGCGCAGGCGTGAAGACGGTGGTGGGAGGCGATGACAACAGAGCTCAACCATATTTGCTCTGTGATTCTTCAGAATGGATTCTCTGAGAAGTAGATCCAAAATGTGCTACAACCACCTCATGCAAGACCTGAAGAGCTGCCAGAATAAATAGAGGATTCGAAAAGATTGGTTTTTTTCCCTTGCGTTGGTGGCGTATCCTTCAAGATTGGCAGCTTGTTCAAGATATATAACATCAAATGTGTCTTCCATCCTCCAGCATGAGTAAAACCGATGCTGCGTCCTGTCAAAGACAATTTAGGTCTGAGGATACCAGGCATATACAAAATCCCATGCCAAAGCATCAAATCATACATTGGACAGACATGTCACACTGTCAAAGTTAGATGCAATGAACACAAGCGACACACGAGACTGGGTCAACCAAGAAAATCTGTTGTTGCTGAGCACTGTTTGGACATGGGGCATAGCATGCACTATGAAAAGACAAAGATCCTCTCATCTGCATCTACGTACTGGCACTTCATCTTCAAAGAAGCAGTCAAAATACGTATTTCGAACAACCTGATTAATAAGAGACAAGGGCTTTCAGCTCAGCAAGGCATGGGAACCAGCACTGGCAGTACTAAGGCATCGTCGGCCGCATTCAAACGTATCCAGCGAAGCGAGCGCATTTCAACTGCGTGCCACATTACCCACACTTGCGCGCTGGCCCCATGACTTGTGGCTGCACTTTCCTGCGTCGTGTACGCGGAGACCACCAGAGGGCTCTATATGTTTTCATCTATGATTAGCCTACAACTGATGTCATTGCCCCCCACCACCGTCTTCACACCTGCACAGTTCTAGCCAGCCACAGTATATAGGCGAGACGACAGCAATCAGCAGTTTAGTTAGCACCTGAAGATGGTGAGCAGCTGCCTCACGGAATTATTGTGCAGTTTCAACAATATGATAAAGTGCGACGCCTGTGAACCATGGAACGAATCAATATGTCAGGAAAGCCTCAAACATTACAGTTCTTTACTTTCATAGTTTCGCTTGATTTCCAATCCTACAAAGTAATTTGGACTGTCAAATACAATTTCAAAATGAGTTTTGAATTCTGCAAGTATTTTATTTATAGTTTCTATTTAGTTACTCGCAATTAAACCATCATAAAAAATAAAATACAATAAACAGCTAAAAGCACTTCTTGGTCCTCAACTTGAGCTCAAAACACACAATTATCTGACTGAAGCTGCTTGAAATCAAAACACTTAATGAAATGGACAAATTTTTCATTCCAACATCAAGGAGACTGCTGTAGTCCATAAAGGCTTTTGTTTAATTTGCAAACTAAATTTTCATTTTCACTAATGAAACCTTCAGGCTGTTTCAGGAATATATCTTCCTGCAAATCACCATTTTAAAAATCAGTTTTCACATCAAATTTCTTCATGTCCATATCATAAACTCCAGCCAAAGCCAAAAGAATACAAATTGATTCATACCTAACAACAGGTGAGAAGGTTTCTCCATAATCAAGACCAGGTTTTTGAGAATACCCTTTTGCACATAATCTAGCTTTGTATCTCATTATGCTACCATCTGGTTTAAACTTAATTTTGTAAACCAAGTTACACCCGATATCTTGGCGATCAGGAGGTAGATTCACTAAATTGCAGGTATTATTTAGCTCCAATGAAGACATTTCATCTTTCTTTGCTTCATACCACTTCTCAGAGTCTCTGGACGTCACTGCCTCCCTGTAAGTTTGTGGTTCATCAACTACTGCTGCATAAGCCACATAGTTTTGAAAACAATCTGGGAACGAAGTCCATCACAGTTTCTAAGATTCATTTCTGATGTAGTAACATTCTCAGTAGGACAGGATCCTTGGTCCTCCACAAAGTCCTCTTCATTTTCAACAGGCTGTTGAACATCATTTCCTTCTTCATTTGTCAGGAAGTTGTACTCGTATGTAATGATGTTTGCCCCACATTCTGCAGGAAACCCTGTAGCAGTTTCATTGAAGACCACATCTCTTGTTTCAGGATCATACAACCTATAATTGTTGCTGTATCCACTGTAACCAACCATCACCATCTTCTTTGACTTACATTGAAATTTAGAGAAAAACTGTTTGGGAGTGTGCATAAAGCATTCAGCATCAAACCTCATATGCTTTAATGATGGCTTCTTCTTGAACCATTTTTCATAAGGCACCTCATCACAGTTAGGCTTACATGGACTGCGATTTAATGTATATACTGCTATGTTAACAGCTTCTGCCCAAAGTGTTCCAGGAACACTAGAATCAGTCAGTATTGTACAAGCACTTTCCACTATAGATCTGATTTCACATATAGCTTTACCATTTTGCTCTGGTGTGTAGGGTGAACTGGCTTCATGAATGATACCTGTTTTCTTTAAATGGTTATGGAGTTGATCATTCACAAACTCTGTCCCATTGTCAGTCATAATAACTTTGAGGTTATTGACTGATTGCCTTTCCACCATCTGTTGAAACTCTAAAAACACAGAAGCAACATCTCTTTTGTTCTTGAGGTAATATACAAATGTGTATGAGGTACAATCATCTTTAAAAACAACAAAATAGCTCCACCTAATGATATTTGTGGCATCTTTCCACATGCATCAGCATGAATAAATTCTCCTGGAGCAGTTGCATGGATCTGTAAACTTTATGGAAATCCCTTTCTACGCATCTTGCCATATTGACACGACTCACAGGAGAACTTATTTAAAGTATTTGATTTTACATCAGGAACTAAACCACAGTCAGCCATTTTCTTGAGATTTTCAAAATTAACATGTCCCAACCTCTTGTGCCGTAACAATGATAAGTGAAATGATGCACAATTTGCTTGTTTCAAATTTTCCATAC
Source organism: Locusta migratoria (assembly GCA_026315105.1). Classification (NCBI taxonomy): domain Eukaryota; kingdom Metazoa; phylum Arthropoda; class Insecta; order Orthoptera; family Acrididae; genus Locusta; species Locusta migratoria. The sequence goes on from CM048745.1 coordinate 165,585,352, forward strand.
AAAATAACATTCTGTAACACTGATTTTCAGCTTTTATACCACTGGCCACTAGCCTGTTAGTTAACACTTCAATATTATTACTATTAAATGGTACTTATAAACATTTAATGGCTGCTGCTTCCACTAAAAAAATATTTTTTTTTTTTCAAACCAGACACACACACTTTGTATTTTCCAGTGTTCGAGGTTCCCATACACCATTTACTAGTGCTTTTATCTTGATTGATCTTATTCCTTCAGCACAGTCAATTGAATTATCTCCTATCTGAACAGGAACTTAATACTCCTTTATCCCTTTCCACCCGAATCTACACGATCGTGCGAGTTCTGATTTTCTCTTTTCCTCTGACCTCAGTCTTCTGATATGATTCCAACTGACATGTAATGATCATGTAGGCGAAGAGCAGAGCCTGAACTATCATTGCATATTGGTTGTAAGCATACCAGAAGATTGACATCAGGATAAAGAAATAAAATCCGAAACCACACAATGACGAGGTTAGGGTGAAAAGGGTTATTGGATTAAGCATTGAAAACCATTCCTTGTGTGAAGTCATGTGTTTTGATGCAGTTCCGTTAGTACGTCAAACACAATCACAATTAGTAGCCAAAATGTTCCTGATTTCTGCACCCATAGCTTGATGTTTATCTTCCCGTCCATCATTTGACAATTTCATCAGTCGTTCCTTGCACTAAGCCTTATAAAGACCTTTCTTGTGACAATAGTAGCACTCAACATTTTTCTTATTCACAGAACTTTTGCTAACATTGTTTTGCAAACACTGACACTGACCTTTGTCCCTCTTTTGATTACTATTAACAACGGCAAATGCAGTTGCAGTTTCTTCCATTTGAGTCAAACATTGTTCTTCTTTGATTAACCTTACTGTTAAATTATCAAAAGTCTGCCTGCTTTCATCACACGAGTCCCAAGCTGTAATAAAAGAACCATATTTTGTCAGAAGAGCACCTAAAACTTTAGTAGTTTTGTCTGTTTCTCCCATTGGTTCACCAATGTCTGCAAGAGACTGTGCTAAAGCTTCAACTTTACTGATATGTTGCGCAATATTATCACAGAGTAACATCTTGTAATTAAAAAACTGCTGTTTCAAAGCTACTTTATTTATTGCCAATCGCTGCTCATGGATTATCTTAAGAGATTCCAATACCATTTGCTGTAGCACATGACATGACAGTTTGCAGCTGGTCAAATTCCATAGCGGACAAAATAAAATGCATTGCTATTGTGTTGAGATCATCTCACTCGTTCTGTGCGGTTGCACCTTCTGCTGGCCTTACCTTACATCTGTCAACAACATCCAGAAGCTTCTCAGCTCAAAAGGTAATTTCCATTTGATACTTCCATAGGTGAAAGTTGCCTCCATCAAATATTTGAATACTGAACAATTTTGTTCGATCCAGATTTCACCTTTTCACTTTCCCAGTGGAAACCTCAATGTAATTGAACACAGTTTTTCTGGGCACATAACATGTTGTCCAGAATCAAATCATAACAGCATATGATGAAATCACATTTATTTGCTGGGAAAACATTAAGGCACACGCATAAACAACACAAGACACAGAACAGTACTCTTTGAAAAACGAAAGACAAAAACATATGCAAAGTAATAAAAGAGAATACAAAAATCAGCAGAGCAACAAAGATAATAAAATCATCATATCATATATATATGCACATAGGCATGCAAAAATAATCAGCACAACAGGCCATACTAGGCAACATATTTTGTGCTGCCAAACAACGTCTGTGGCTGGTGTTGGCTGTGAGTATAAAAGGATGGAGCAGGTGCTGGAGTATCCTCTGCCTCTGTCTCTGCCTCAGCCTCCACCTCCTCCTCCACTGGTGTGAAATCAAAAAAGCAACCAAATGAGGAAATGTGGATCCCTCCCAGCCACAACCAAAAAGACTCCCCCTCCTCCTCCTCTTCCTCCTCCTCCTCCTCCTCCTCCTGCTGACCCCATGGACACAGCCCCTAACCCCACCAACAACCACCCAGACCACTACACCTAAGTAATCTCCTACCCCGACCCCCACTTCCTAGACAATAGGACCTTATCCCTGGAAATACGAAAATAGTACCCCGAAGTCCCAATTTCACAAATTATCCCCCCATCAAGACTCAGTTCTACCCAAGTCCCTCAGCCCCATCCTCCACATAGGCATCCTCCAGTGACTCCCTAGAATCCACTTTGGACAACACGCAACCCTCACTCCTTACTATCCTGCCTCCTCCATCCGACAACCACCTCCTTCCTACTGGCCGCCCACCTTCACCACCGTGATTACAAAGTTGTCTCCGCTGATCATGAAGGAAAAGGTGCTGGGGCAGCTAAACTTCATGCCAGATATCTCTATTCGCTCTGCCAAACAGATCAACAACTCCTCCAGTCCTACATACCTGATGCGGATCTTCAAAGGGTCTGCATCATCCTTCAACCACCTTTTCCTCGAGGGGGCCCTGACCTATGATTACTGCCACCAGGTGGAACCCTCCTGATCCCCACCTCAATCCTACTGCTGCACCAGGTGCCTCGTGTACAATGACCACCTGATGCAGAACTGCCCACCTGTACTCACTGCAAATCCCCCCATCTCCACAAGCACTGTCCTAACCTTGCCTCCCCTCCCAAATGCAACACCTATGGCGGACCCCACTCTACCTACTCCTATAAGTGTAAATCCATCCCGTCCCCGCCCATACCACCCCCAAACTCACCATCCCCATTCCCCCCATCGACCCGCCCATGCACCCTAACAACTACTTGCTACCTCCCACCCCTGAAGACGTCATCTGGTTCGTTGGCACTGTCCTTGCAAACATCCATCCATTCCAACACTCCCACATCCTCTAGCAAATCACACTGGTAGCCAGGTCAGTGTTCCATATTAGAACCTTCAACACCTTCTCCCATGCCCACTCCCACTTCACCTACTCCTGCTTAGAAACCCAAGTTTAAACACACCCGTACCCTTTTTACCCATGTACCCCTCCTCCACCTCCCCCCCTCCCACAGACCACTATGGCAAGTCCCTCCTACACCTTCCTCTACCATAATGTCCGCTCCCTTCTAGCCAACAAGAAGCTTTTCATGCACACCCTTTCCCAACACTGCATGGACACCTTCCTACTGAATGTAGCCTTTCTCCAACCCCGCCATCCTATCAACACCAAACCCTATGTTCTCCACCACACCGATGGCCCCTCTCCTTTGGCTAGAGACAGAGTGGCTATCAGCCACCTCTGCCACCACCCTGTCCGGCTCTACCCCTGCCTCAATGATCCCACTGAACATCTGATTCTTGGTTTCTTCCTCCCTTCCCTCACCATCAACCTTGTCACCATCTACATCTGCAACACCTCTCCTCTCCCATGTGACTTCCTATCCTGCATCGACTACAACTACACGACCTATGTGATTGCCGCCAACCTAAACCTTTCTTCCTGTCAGCCCATGGAACTCTGGCAGTGGCATCAGTTTGTCACCACCTCACTCTGGGCTGACATCCCCCCCCACCCCACCCAACTGCCCTGAAAGCAATACTACCCCTGACATTGTCTTGGCATCTCCCAACCTCCTTGGGCGCATTAGGTGCTCGACTTTATAGGCAGTGACCATGCCCCTGTCCTGCTTACCCTTGACCACCACCCCCACCCTGCCCAAGCTCCCCATATTAGACCCCCTTGCAAACTCATTCACAACTACTCCTGTGCTGACTGGAATGCCTAAGGTCGATCCATAGATACCTTGGTTGAAAGCCACCCCCTTCCCTTTTACACACCTGAAGACATAGATGATGCCTCAACCTTTCTCCACCAGACCATTGCCAGTGCAGTTGAAGGCCAAATCCAAAATCATATACCCACCAGTCCAAAAACCATATACCCACACAGTCCTACTCTCCCTCCACAGGCCATCCTCCTCCTACAAGAATCCCGCTGCCTCTACCTATCATACCTCCGGATCCGGGACCGGGACATACTCACATACCACCAGCAAATCCAACGTCACACTAGAAACCTCTTGTCCACAAAAAAATGCCGGGACTGGTGGCAGACATGCACCTGCCTTAATTCCACTCTCCCCATCAACTCTTCAAAGTACTGGAAAGCCTTACTGAACATCATTCCTCCCCCTATTACCCACTCATCCATGATAACCATCCCTTTCCTGACAATGCCAGTAAGGCAGAACACTTTGCCACTTTCCTATCCAAAGTCACCTCCCTTCCTGATAATCCTCACTTTGACTACACACTTTTTCCTGACATCCATGAGCAAACCAACATCTCCTCCCTCCTGCTTGCCCCCAGCTTCCAGTACTTGGAGCACTTTCCTCCCTCAGAATTAAACACACCTATTACAGCATTACACCTTATATACTCTGCTGAAATGCCCTAACCTCAGCCTCCCATCCATCTCCTCCAATAAGCTGACAACACCGCCTTCCTAGCGTCCGCTCCTCCGCTTGCCCAATCCCAAATTTTGCTCCAATCTCACCTCACTGAATTCAGAGCCTGGTGCAACCTGTGTCTCCTCTCTGTCAATCCTGACAAATCCCAGGCAATCATTATAGGTCGTACCACCCTCTTGTTCTGCAGATTTGTACCTCACCCTCCAAGGCCATCCTATCGTCACACCCCCACCGTAAAATACCTCGGCCTCATCCTTGATCACAACCTCTTCTGGATCCCCCAAGCATATGCAAAAAAGCATGTCCCGCCTCAACCTCCTCAAACTCCTCACCAGCAGGATGTGGGGACTCAACCCCTCCAATATCCTCCACACTGACAAATCCATCATGTGTCCTATCCTCTGTTCCTTTCGCCCCACCTAGGTATCCGCTTCCTCCACCTTTTACAAAACTCTACAAATCTCCGCCTCACCTACCGTATCTGACTCCCCTCCCCCATGCATATCCTTTGTGACCTCTTATCCCCTTCCCTCACCTCCTGCAACACCTTTAACACCTCTGGATCTTGTACACTATCCATAAAATAGACTCCCACAATCCCTTGGTATCCCCTATCCTCACCAATCCTGGGCCTCTGCCTCACCTACACCACTGTATCCCCCCTCCCTCCACCTGTACACACACCGTATCCTCTCCCAGGGCAACTTCTGCACCCTTTCCCTACCGGATGATGCCCTTCGTCCCGACATTTACCCCTCATATCAACTCTCATCTCCTCCCCATATCATCAGGACCTCCTCTCCCCCTTCCCTCCTTTTCCCTCCCCCCACTTGGTTATTCCCCATCCCACACCCCAGACTCGCGACAATCCCTACCTTTCCTCCCCCTGTCCTCCCACCTCCCCAACACTTCTTACCCCTCCCCTCCTACCCACCACCCTGCAGGGGCCTCAGTGAAATTTTTAAACAGCATCGTGTAGTGTACTGTGCAACAGTGACTATGTGTTTTTAATCAGTGCATCGCCCAACAACGATGGTGCAACAACAATTTTAATCTTATAAATGTGATTTTAAACCACCATCATGGCACAGATTATTTTTTAACTGAATCATGTGTTTCTATTGCCTTGTTTATGTCTACGATGTCCGCAGTATGTTCACCTTTGCTATGTTTTAAAGACACCTATCTCTTCCTCTGGTCATGTTTTTAAATCTCCATGTTTTTAACTTCATATCATGTTTTTCACAATGTCATGTCATATTCATATATTCTCATGGCTGAAGAGCAGCGTAAGAGGCTGCTGCCAGCCTACCAACGCTGTCGGTGAATTAACAATAAAGGGGGAAAAAAAAAGCTGGAGTGTCAGTCTTTGGGCTCACTCTGAAAGTGGTTGCACTGTACACAGCTGAAATATTAGAAGTGGAATTTATACAGCTGCATGTCAAACATTTAATGGAGCAGTTGCTGCACCACAAAAATATGGAGATACACAATCTCTGCTATACTTTGTCTATGTTTTTGATTGTGTGTGCAGTGCAGCACAATATTGCTGTTCCTCTATTTGTACCCATCTTAAAGTGAAGTTGATGACTGTTTAGTAATTTATAATAAAATATACATTCTGATGCTTTGTAATTATATATTCTAAAATGCAGACATTGTGCCTCTCTGGGGCTCAATGACCATTTGTGCAGTCAATTACAACCTGTCCTTATTGAATTCCAAAGATACTTCCCATTGTTAGACTATACACATGAAAATTACACAAGGGTGAAGTACTTGGGTACACATCAACAGTATAGAATTTTCTTCCCTTCTTAATTTCTACAGTAAGTGATAGCTTTCAACAACATATGAGTCTGAAAAGATATATTGTGTACAATCAAATTCCTTTACACTATAAACACTAGAAAAACTCACAATTTATGTAGGTGCTTCTTGAAAGTATCGTTTAGTGAGAGATTTGTGGGCAGTAAATCCATTCTACATGGAGTCTAGACCAGGGAACATTCATTAATACAAATATTTCATCAGTACATCTAGTTAACATGAGATTTAGTATGTACCAAAACAGCCTCAGTATGGGGATATTGCACTGCTAGTTTTGCCAGAAAGGGTCTTAATCACATGCCGTTGGGTGATCACTGGCATGATCCCCATGGAACCCCCTCCCTGCCCTTTTATTTCTCTCTCTCTCTCTCTTAATTATGTGTGTTATCAATGTACAAACCAAACAATTCCGGACACCCAATTGTGGCAGTTTACTGTGCTCCCACTAAAAGAATTTCATCCCTTGTTGATCAACACCTTCAACCAATTATCCAAAATCTATCCTCCCATATTAATGATACCAACAACTTCCTTCAGTGATTCTTCACCATCCCCACCCCTTTACCTGCTGGATCACTACTTGTCGCAGTGGTTGCTGCCTTCCTATACACCAACATTCTACATGTCCATGGCCTTGTTGCTCTCAAACACTACCTTTCCCAAAGTCCCTCTGAATTCAATCCCTACCTCATTCTTCATAACTCTCACCAACTTCACCCTAACAACTACTTTTTCTTTGAGGAGAAAGTTTACAATCTAGTCCATGGCACAGCCATGAGCACCCACATGGCACCCTCGAATGCCAACCTGTTTTTGGGCCATCTGGAGGAATCCTTCCTAACATCCCAAAACCCCAAACCTCTGGCCTCGTTCAGGTTTATTGATGATATTTTCGTGTTCTGGACTCAGGGCCTGGTCACCCTATCGTTCTTCCTTCAAAACCTCATCTCCTTCTCCCTTTCCTGGATGTCAACCTCCATCCCACTGATGGCTCCCTCCACGCTGTCACAGGGATCATATCCTACCCTATCAAAGGCCAGGCCACCTGTGAGAGCAACCACGTAATTTACCAGATGTGTTGCAATCACTGCACAGCTTTCTATATTGACATGACTACCAACCAGCTTTCCATTATGGCTCCTACCAAACTGTGGCCAAATATGAGGTGGACCACCCTGTGGCACAACATGCAGTGGAGGATATGCTTGATTTCAATGTCTGCTTCACAACCTGGGCCATCTGGAGCCTAACACCCACCATCAGCTTTACTGAACTGCACAGATGGGAGTTATCCCTAAAGTACATCCTCTTATCCAAAATTATATAGGCCTCAACTTATGATAGCTTCCCTTTTTTCTACACCCAACCGTTCCCACCTCTCTATCCTAAATCTCTCCAATTTGGAGTGCTGTGTGTGTGTGTGTGTGTGTGTGTGTGTGTGTGTGTGTGTGCGTGCGTGTGCAGGGCGTGCATGCATTTGTTTTATTTTATTCTCCTCAACTCACTCGCCTCCTCACTCCATGAAGTTGCATTTTGTACCTCCCATCTAATGTGTACAATCTCTGCAAGGCTGTTCTGTATCCATCCCCACCACCATTACGCAAACTCCCTATCCTCCCTTCCCTCCCCTATTTCCACACCACAGAGTGTGATTCAAAGTGTGGCAGCTGGAGATGATGGTTATATCACTGTGTTCTGTGACTGCGTGAATGTTTCTTTTTCTGAAGAAGGCCCAGGCTGATAGCTGAAAGTGTTGTATGTGTGTGTCTTTTTTATGTGCCTTTTGTGGCCCATCATCATGTCTTTGTGGAGAGTTGTAAACCATCCTATTACTATATTGTCAATTCCAACCTGGACTCTCCATTATTAGATTTTGCCTAATGGGCTCTCTTCTGTCCCATAACCATGTGATTTGCCTTTGTTATTGTTTCCTAAAGCATTCCTTTATCACTATTTTCTGTTCTCTTGTACTTTCCTTATTATCATAGCCTTTATAACTGTCCAACTTCTGATCCAATATTAACAATCCCACCCACTTATAACAAAGGGCTTTATAGCCACGTCGATTGTTGATGAAGCTTATCCAGTTATCCTACTATACACATTTCCTCCCTCTTCCTCTTGTATTTTTACGTGTGGTTTTGTTCAGAGGAAAAAATTCCTAACAGGAAAAATATATGTAAAAAAAAAAAAAAAAAATAAATAAAAAAAAAAAATAAAAAAAAAAAAAAAAAAAAATAGATGAAGTCTACTTACCAGGCGAAGGAGCACAGGCAGTGATAATAACAAATAAACACACACACACACAAACGCTAGCTTTCGCAGCCTAACTGCTTCATCAGTCAGAAGGGAAGGAGAGGGAAAAGGAAATGATGGGGGTTTTAAGGGAGTGGGTAATGAGTCGTTCCAATCCCGGGACAGGAAAGACTTACCTTGGGGGAAAAAAGGAGGGTAAACAAATGCACACATACCCACACATTTACACAGACGCAAGTACACCTAGGCAGACATACTGTAGAAAGCAAAGAAGTTAAGAAGGTATCTCTGGGTCACAGGCCCTAGCTGTGATGTTGGTAATGCTGTCTCCCCTCCAGCTCACATCAGGTCGCCTTGCCCACCAACTACTCAGCTGCATGCACAGTGCCTTCCCACCCCAGTGCTCCGGCTCCTGTTTCTCTGACGCTCACCGTTGCCATGTCCTCGGTGCCACGTACACCCATCTGTGCACTGCCTGTTGCCAACGTGGCTCAACTGTTCTGCAGCAGGCACATCCACTCTGCCATCTTCGTCAACTCCGCCATGCCCCCCAGTGGCCACCTCATCACCTACGGGTCCTGTTCCGTCTACTGCCAAGCCACCTGCACTACTATCCTCTCTCACAGTCTACACAGCAACTACTTTGAGTTGGCTGGCTACGTGCGCTGCCCGTGGCTACTGCCATCACCTCCTCACCACCACCAGCTTCTGTCACACTTGAACGGTGTGCTGCTGCCACGCCCATCACTGTCACCTGTCACTTTGCGTGACCTGCCGTCGCACCCACCATGTCTTCCGCACCTTGTGCCATGCTCTCGCCTGCAAATAGCTGTTCTCACAAACGGCATGGTTCACAGACTGTGCCTCACTGACAATGTCCATGTGGTTTCTAAAGCGCACCCTTTGTGTCCCGAAGAATTAGCTGAAGTCGATGCACAATTATCTGAACTATTGTTGACCGGTGTGATCGAGTGATCTTGTAACAGTGGGCCTCACCCATTCACTTAGTAAAGAAACATGATGGCACCTGTCACATGACTGTTATAAGTCATGGTACAGTCATTTATTGCTTTTTTAAGAATGTTGGTTTGCTTCTTCAAGAATGCATATAAACGACTATATGAAACATGTACGCATTTAATGATTAAAACTGACTATCAAGAACTCACCATATTGATAATTATGTGCAGGCAGGCGAGCTATTGAAACTATTGGATCTATTCAATCTACTGGATCTACCACTGAACAACCGATATAATAAGGTGATGTATGACTTTTATTTATGAAAACACCTTTAAAATGTGGTTCAAACAGTGAGTAACGGTGGTGCATCAGTGCCAGGAAATACTGTAAAATATTGGGAATCTACAAATGTGACATGTGTTAGAAATGAAGGAGAAGCCAAAAGAAGAAGAAATGACACATGTACATAAGGTTTTCAAATGAAATCTTAATAAATTTAACCGGCATTGGTTTCAAGATGAAATGATGATTTATGTTGGTAGTAAAAGGACACTGAAGTGAGAAAAAAGTTACGTTGTGACTGAACTTGGAATGGACTGGACGCCAAAAACTGTAAGTGTCACCAAATTTTGATTTTCAGTTATGTGAGTAGAGTTTATTCAACGTGGATAAAGAAAATACTAGGGCATCAAATGTAACAGGGGACTTTCTATCAAATAATGGTGAACACAGATCTGACAAAAACACTTTAGATATGTTTCAGAAAATGTTAAATAAAATGGGGAATGTTTTAATTAATGAAATTAGTGAACTACAAAAATCCACAAAACAGGAGTTAAATGAAGAGATAAAGGCAGATATATTAAATATTTTGTGTGAAGTTACTGATCCCAAAACACATAATGAAAATGTAGTAAATACAGAGTAAGGCCTAATAAATGATAGCTATGTAAAGAGATGTTTTCATGAAGTAGACACAGCAGCGCAGACAGTGGAAAGAAGTGTAGACTTTGTTAAATAAGTTATTAGGGAAAGGGATAAGGTAAAAAAATTCATTTAAAGTTGTAGAATCAGAAGTAGGAAGTTTAAATGTAAGCATTGATAAAGTAGGCCTAAACAAAGTTGCAAATGAGGATTTTGACAGTGTACATTCATCTGGTAGCTGTGTTTATAATATATTTACAAATGTCATTCATAATTTTAGTTTGTGTTCTAAAATTCCTGTAAAAAGATGACCAGAAAGTGATTTGCACTCTGTATGTTTTATTTTAAGCTGTGAAAATGACTTTGTTGAAGGGATGTCTGAGGAATGTAAAATAAAGTATGTTAAGTATCTTCTAAACTGTGAGGCATTTAGTTGGGCTAATAAAAACTCAAACAATTGCGCAACATTTACTGATTTTAAAAAGAAATTTTTAGAAAAATACTAGAGCCAAAGTATACAAAACAGTGTCAAATATGAATTTCTAAATGTCTCTGTCTACAGAGGCAAACCAGGACAATTATATAATTTTTGTAAACAACAGTTAAAAACTTAGGTATATTTGGATTATCCATTTGATACAATGACACAAATTATTGTTTTAAAAAGAAGGCTACCAAAATATGTGCAATGGTAATTAATGCATGCACCTGATAATGATGTAGAAGAATTTTTAAATTTTGTGTACAAAATTGACAAACTTGTTGAAAGACAAGGCTCTAACTACAGTAATAAACGGGGTGGTTGGTGGCAAAGACATAATGATTATGGTAATCAACATTTTAATGGAAAAAGTAAATACAGATCTAATTCTAAACAAGTCAGTCTGAAGTTCAAAAAATGTAATGTTCCATTTGTATGTCATAATGTACCTTCCACTGAATCTCATGATAGGATACATAGTGTAGGGTTTACACCTTGTTTATACACACATACAATTTATTGAACCACTCAATACAGAGTTCAGAGCCAGACTGGCGATAAAATAACATGGATGCCAGGAAGCGGCTTGTGAAAAGAGCATAATTCACAGATGTCCCTGTTTATTGGCAGCTGTCGATATACTGTCGCCACACAGGCCCTCTCCCCCAGTACAGAGTACCATTTGAGCAGTTATTTTAACAGTGGGGTGGAGGGAGGGGTTGCGAGGCAACAGCCGCAAAACATGCGTGCGACGGATGTGTTACCAACAACTCAACCGAGTTAGGTGGCAGTGGAGATGGGTGTGCAGAGCAGAGAACATGTGGGCTGGCTGGATGAAAGTCTCCCAAGTGGCATGGCTGCTGGGTGTAACAGTTACCTAGGGGGGGGGGGGAGGATGTGGAGAGGGGAACGAGGATACGGACGGAGCCAGAAGGTAGGAGGAAGGCTCACGTAGCCTCAGTGGCTACAGGTGCGGGCGGACTGACGCACCTCAACAGCTCGTAGCGTGCCTGCTGGGGAAGAGGTGAGGAGGAGATGGCGGTACAAAGGACGTATATGGAAAAATGGTACACTAAAATGGAGAGGTCAGAGGAGAGAGAAGGAGGAACAGGAACTTCAAACTCGAAGACCGGAGTTTGAGGGAAGGAAGGAGGTGAGAAACTGAGGAGGGGGGAAGTGGGAGAGAGAGGAGTGCTCTCAGCCAGAGGGGAGGAAGCAGACAAGAGGGGAAGGGGAACGGCGGGAGGAACACTGCTGGAAATGTTCAGGTGAGAGGGGGAAGAAGATGGGCGGATGGGTGTAGACGTTGGAGAAATGGCAGGGGAGGAAGGAGCGTCGAAGGTGGTGAGAGGAGGGAGAGGTGCTTGAGGTTGAGGCTCAGAAGACGGCTCAATGTAAGCGGGTTTGATGTGGTGGATGGAAATGGTGGTGGGTTTGTTGTGGATGTGGAGTAGGAAGGCGTTAGGGGATCAGCGGAGGACAGGGTAGGGACCAGAGTAGGGGGAGGCGGACAGGAGGACGGACCGTGTTGTCCCGAGCACAACGCGGGTACAGGACGAAAGGTCTTTTGGAAGGATGACTGAAGGAGAGGTGTGACTGGAAGGAGGGGGAGGGGTGATGGAGGCGCAGTACTAGGGACACGGTCCACCAATGTGGCCAACTCGTCGGAGGAAGGAAGAGGAGAGGGGGCGACTAGTTCGCCGGGAAGGAGGAAAGTTTGTCCATAGAGAAACTCGGCTAGGGTGCTGTGTAGGTCTTTCTTGTAGGTGGACCGCAGCCTGAGCAGGACCAGTGGGAGGGCTTCCACCCACAAGGAATCATGGCACAAGAGAGAGGTTTTTAAAGTTCGATGCCACCGCTCTACCAGACCGCTGTTCTGCGGGTGGTAGGCGGTGGTATGAATCCGATTGATGTCACAAAGATGGCAGATGGAAGCGAAGAGTGCTGATTCAAATTGCCTACCCTGGTCAGTGGTTATGAACAGTGGGCAACCGAATCAAGACACCCAGGAGAGAAGGAAGACCTTAGCCACTGTCTCTGCCATGATGTCAGACAGAGGGTTTTCTTCAGCCCAGCGGGTTGTTCGGTCGATGGCACATATCGGAAAGCATCAGCCGGAGGGAGGGGACTAGAGGTCTGCATTATGTCCGATTTTTACCGGCGAGTCCCGCTCACCCCTCTGGCTCTCAGGAATACACGGGCGAGCGTCCTCTTTAACCGGTCGCGGGCAGCCGATCGCCAACACTCGGCCGAGCGCATTGACTGGTTAGATTAATACTTCTTCCATAGATCATGAACACGACACTTCGTAATAATGTGTAACTTGTCAGTGTAATAAAAGGTTTCTGTACAAGATATTAAATTACACAAAATGTTATATGATACAAATATATTTTGTATTATTTTTCTTTTTATTATTATTTTTTATTTTTATATTTTTTATTTTTAGTTTTACTAATTTATATCTAAACATTTATTCATTGAGTAGAAGGAGTTGTCATTCAGTTATTCTTTTAATAAATTTTTAAATGCTAGGTAGCTGTCAGGTTTTGATGCTGTTTGGTAGGTTACCGAAGACTTTTGTGGCAACATAATTTATCCCTTTCTGTGCCAAAGTGCGATTTAACCCTGCATAATAATATCATCCTTTCTCCTGGTGCTATACCTATGCACACTGCTATTACTTTTGAACTGGGTTTGCCGCGGCGTATTAACCATGCGGGATGGGCACAGCCGTTCGCCATCTGGGGCTCGTGACCCCTCTCAGGCAAGGGTGTCTGGTTTACCTTAGTTTACCTTAGTTTAAATTGTTTGCAAGCTACGGACTAATAACCAAGTAGTACAGTCCGATAGATTTACAAACATGTGAACATGTGTGTGAACTGGGTTGGATAATTAACAACAAATTTCATAAGTGAATATATATACTCTGAAGTAACTGTGAGGATACCTAAATAGATGTCTCCAGTAATTATTCTGATTACACGATTTTCTGCCATGAATACTTTTTTACTCAATAGTGAATTACCTCAGAATATGATGCCATACGAAAGCAGTAAATGAAAATAGGCGTAGTAAACTGTTTTACTTAGATTCTTATCACCAAAATTTGCTAAAACCCTAACAGCATACAAAGCTGAACCCAAACGTTTTAGCAGACAATCAATGTGTTTCTTCAAGTTTAATCTCTCATTAATTCACACATCTAAAAATTTTGAAAAACTCTGGTTTCCCTTCAAAACGAACGAATAATTTCGAAAAACCTTAACTACAGACTTCTGTTCAAAGTCTATATTTATTACTGGAGTTGTGCCATTTACTGTACGGAACTGTATATGCTGTGTTTGATCAAAAGTTAATGAGAGTGCGTTTGCTTAGAACCACTTAATAACTTTGTGAAAGATGTTATTTACGATTACATCAGTTAGTTCTCATTTTTTGGATGTGATTACTATACTTGTATCATCAGCAAAAAGAACTAATCTTCATCAATGTATATTGGCCAGTCATTAATGTATATCAGAGATGAGAGACCACTGCTTCATATTAACAACTTACTTATTTCTTTTACAAATGTCTTTCATTGTTTACTATCAGTTCTATAACCCAAATACTACAACTGTATATGTCACATTTGATATTTGATAGATGTGAGTTTAGGGAATGATGATCCTGCAGTTAAGTCCCATGAACTTTACAAACATTAAACATTTTTAAATATACTTTCTATGAGTTTTACCATTTTATGCTAAAACGCATAGAAAGAATAAAATTCAACAAGACCTGACTCAAGAAGAAAATTTTTAAATATTTTGCCAACTACTGGAGTTTTGACCATTGAGGTGATCATGTCTTCCAGTAACTGCAACGTTAAAAACTGTACTTTCTGTATATAGTATTTTGTTCCTTTTGGTAGACAAAGAGTAATACAGTAGTCTAATCGTGTGTTATGTGCAGCGTATCTCCTTGTAGTTATCAGACAACAGATCAGCATTTAAAGAGCACATTTTGTTCTTTAAAGCACATATTAGCTTGGGCACCATTATCACCTGTATTTTGTCGGCCTTTTCTTTAATATGCCGTGATACAGTGGTAGGGTTCTATATTGACTTTGCCCTACATGGCGCAAACATTGATGAGCTCCTGCGAATAATTCTTGAAGCCAATTTTACTATTTTAATGGTAGCAAATCTATTCCACCCATATCGACCAACCTATCAACAAGAACTTTCCTTCTGCTACTTTTCTCCAAGAAACTCAACCCAGCCCAACGTAAATACTCCACCTTCGACCGTGAAATGCTTGCGGCTTATGAGGTGATCAAGCACTTCCACTCCAAAGTCAAAGGCCTTCCTTCCACGTCCTTACCAACCACAAACCCCTTGCTGCTGCTATCCCAAGTCCTCCTGGTGACCCCCCTTCCCTCCATTTCCGATACCTCGACTACATTACCCAGTTCACCATTGATGTAAGATACATCAAGGGTGTGGACAATGTGGTTGCGGACTTCCTTTCCTTGACCTTTCCAACCTTGCCCTTCTCGAATCCGCTGATCACAAGCTCCTCCAGCTTGTCTCCAACCACTCCTTCTCCCTCTGTCCCATTCGCTGCACCTTGCCGGTTGTTGAAGGGGAGGTCTGGTGCGATGAGTCCACTGGCTGACTCCCACCCATCCTTCACTGCATCCTTCAACATGAGGTATTCTGGGTGTTGCACAACTTGTCGCACCCGGAAATTCGAGTGTCTACCAAACTTGTCACCGACCGTTTCATGTGGCGGGATGTCAGCCACAATTGCCAAGCCTGGACTCGCACCTGCCTCCCCTGTCAGCAAAGCAAGGTCATGGTCCACACCTACCCTCCCCTTGCTCCCTTTCCCCCTCCTGTGGGCCGCTTTCAGCACGTCCACATTGACCTTGTTGGTCCCCTCTAGAGCTCTGCATTTCAAAGAAAACAACTGCTCGAGCATTTCCCATTTCGTGCCGCTGCTCAACGGCTGGGGTAGGCCCGCGATGCAGCACGGCTGCGGCCATCTAATGCTGCATGTGCCCGGCCACCCTCCGCCTCTCGGTTATCGGTGCAACCGCCAAGCACTGCCGTGCGCTCGAGCATGCTCGTAGTCTCGGCCAGTGACAGCGCGACCGACGCGCGCTCAACACTGCGGAATCGCATTAGAAACCGACCTGGCTTTGAGAGGCACAGACAGCGTTATGGATCAACGAACTATAGGTTGTAAAGGCTCCATTCAAGAAACAAAAAGACACCTGTGTGACAGGATCCACCACAAGTGCAAAAGATTTCCAAGCTTCACTTTTCGACTCCTCTTCCGACATGTCTTTCTTCTTCAGGACTAATGAGTCACTCCTAATTCTCTCCACAATTGGAGAGAATTAGGAGTGACTCATTAGTCCTGAAGAAGAAAGACATGTCGGAAGAGGAGTCGAAAAGTGAAGCTTGGAAATCTTTTGCACTTGTGGTGGATCCTGTCACACAGGTTGCTGCTGGTTTTGTGCAATGTACGACATGCGATACTATTTTTTTCGTACCAGTCTAGCACAACAGGTATGATTCAGCACTGCAAAAGTAAATGCGGATCAGAATTACACTCTCCAGTGTCTGACTGGCTCAAGACTGCGCCGATAGCGAAGTCGCTGGCATTGGTGGTGATTGGAGATGTCAGCCTTGAGAAGGGGGTGGGAGATGGTGACAGCATGAGATAGAAGCCTCTTTAGAGAGGAGAACGTGTATTTGTTTACCCTCCTTTTTTCCCCCAAGGTAAGTCTTTCCTGTCCCAGGATTGGAATGACTCCTTACCACACTCCCTTAAAACCCTCATCATTTCCTTTTCCCTCTCCTTCCCTTCTGCCTGACGAAGCAGCTAGGCTGCGAAAGCTAGCGTTGTGTGTGTGTGTGTGTGTGTGTGTGTGTGTGTGTGTGTGTGTGTGTGTGTGTGTGTGTGTGTGTGTGTGTATGTGTGTGTTTATCTGTTACTATCACTGCCTGTGCTCCTTCACCTGGTAAGTAGACTTCATCTATTTTTTTTTTTTACAGACACACACATATTGTTAGTTACAGTATTTATAACTAAAGAATGTCTGAACCGATTTGGCTCAACATTGGTGGGAAGGTAGCTTAGAAGCAGGAGACAGACATAGGATACTTTTTGTCCCGTTTGACCGCGTTCCCATGTTACATGACATAAAGCTGAAAGTACGCTTCCAGATTGGATCATTTTCTAGATTATCCAAGAATTCATTCGTTACTCGCCTAGCGACAAAATACACTGCATCGGAGCAAACAAATAAGCCAAGTAGGTTAGATTAAAGGGAAGTGGTGTTATCAATGCTGAGAATACATGAGAAACATCATCTTCCTCAGTAAGTTTAATGTGTCTGAAAATAAATTATTATGTGGATTATTAAAATAATATTATTTACTATGAAGCGAAAACAACTGTTGCCATCTAAAATGTCATTGGCTATCTCAAGCTTTGCCGTGTTGGTTGGCTTCATTCCTACAATCCAGCAGCTGTTGCCAACATAGTTATACCACGCCTGTGTTGCAGATTGTAAAATTTTACCGGTATATAGCAATGTTGTTAATCATTTTTCAATCAGATTCCTAATAAGAGTTCATTATTCACTTACAGGTCAGGAAACAAATAGACGAATATTGCTGCCAATTACAAAAACCATACTATTGAGCAAACTAGCCATTTTGCCAGTGAAAAATAAGGACGTAGACAATTTGAACATAAAAATTCAAAGCCAAATCGCTGGCCAATAACATACATTTATTAATATTGTCTCAAGGAAATGTATTATTGTTGATGTTTCCATTCATTTACTTCAATGGTTTCCATTTCCGATCTTGTTGAAGTCATCAGTTATCCAACAAAATTCCTGAATTCATTTGATTTTCAAATCAAGGTTGGGTCTGTGATAATCATGTTATGCAATCTAAGGCAATCGAAACTATGCAGCCGCGGTGGAGTAGCCGAACGGTCTAGAGCATCTCGCTGTGGAGCGCACAGTTGCTCACCGTGGAGGTTCGAGTCCTCCCTGGCGCATGGGTGTGCGTGTTTGTCCTTAGGTTAGTTTACCTAGGTTTAAGTAGTTTGTAAGCTACGGACTGATGACCATGCAGTTTGGTCTGTTATTTGTATTTTCTAATAAACTTAATTAATTAAGTTTTGAAAGTCATGACGTTTGGCAATAAGGTGTTTGTTAATGAAATTTATAACTAACATTATCTGATGTCTTTTGCAATGTACTGATTTGTTTCTGAAGCTCGGATTATTTCAAAACTACATAATTACTTTAAATTAGCTATTATAAAAATATAAACAAACCTGTCTACTGCTCTAGTTGTAAATTACTTACGATCTTAATTTCCATTGTTTTGATACATAATTACTATCTTTATTATCATCATAATTTTGTCTACATTTTCTTTATGAAAGATTCATTTATGTTTCATGAACAGATTGTTTAATATGTCGTTGCAACGTCCTTGTTCTAGAATGTTCTCGAAAATCAACTTGTATTAATATGTGCAAAATTGGCAGGCATGGACAGTCACAGTTAGTCTTTAGTCTCAGCCTTACTTTGTCATTCAGTCAGTCAAGTCTTTGTATACAACACGTTAAGAACAGTGTACAATGTTATAAGTCATGGTACAGTCATTTATTGCTTTGTTAAAAATGTTGGTGTGCTTCTTCAAGAATGCATATAAATGACTATATGAAACATGTTCTTATTTAATGATTCAAAATGACTATCAAGAACTTGTCATATTGATAATTATGTACAGGCAGGCGAGCTATTGAAACTATTGGATCTATTCAAACTACCGAATCTAGCACTGAATGACTGAGACAATATTGTGATGTATGACTTTTATTTATTAAAGCACCTTTAAAATGTTGTTAAATGGTAACACCGTTATACAATCTATCTCGTTTGAAAAAATTTATCATCTCTGAGGAGAATTTCCATCATTTATCAAGTCTTTGGTTTTTGCGTCTCTTGTGTCATTTGTCATGTTTAAGTTATTCGGTGATTGTTTGCTGTGTTAACAACATCGAATAAAGCTATTGTACTGTAAAGTGTGTGGTAATTTGGCTCAAATGCCCCTAGCAACCTCCACATGTGTTTTTTGTGGGCTTTGGTGTGTTTCTGTATGCTTGTGTGGGTGAGTAGGCCTGTTTTTGCGTGCTTGGTGTGCATTGTGTGTGTTGAAGCATCTCTTCCCAGACCCTAGGCTGCTCATATTCTCCTTACACCATCACTCACATCATTTTCCACTTTCCTTATACCATCTGTGCCCTAATGGACCCTTGCTCCATCTATCTGCACCGGTTCACAAAAGTACCCCTTTCCCTGGCCAAAACCCAATCCCACATCCTATTCCTAAAATACTGCCTATATCACGGAATCCCTCCTGATGGTCTAACCATAAAAATTCCATTCTTTGGATCCCATCCCTCCTTCCATAGTAACCTGCACCTTTTCAGATTCCACTAATTCTTATCCCTAGCGGAGCTGGTTCTACAAAATCATCTCTTATGTGGCTCAAAAATTCCTCAGCTAACTCCTCTCCCTCCATAATATATTAATATTGTGTAACCCAATCTACCTACATCCAATCCTTTGCCCTACACCACCACGGCAAGTTGTCCAGCCTGCTGACATCACATTGCTGCCTTCTAGCACCTGTATAAAATCCTTATCTGACCCACAGTGTTCCTCCTCGTGAAACTCTAATAGCACCTACACCTTGCTTAGCTGACCTCTTGAACGTATGTCATCCCTCCAAACTCCTTACGAACACTCTACAATATCCAATGCCAAAACAACACCATAACACTCTGGTTAACCTGTCCACAAAAACCCTCAATCCCTCTGAAGTTTCCATTTTATCCAAAGGTCTTACCTTCAGCCCTACAACCCAATTCAGTCATGGTAGTCTTGTCAAATACCTACTCTCCTTTTCCCGATCCCTACGAAGAAAACACTATTTTGTCACCAATCCCTCAGTCTGTAGCCAACCTAATCCCAACATAGAACATTTCCTATCCCAGTTCATACCACCACCGAACAGAGATCCTCCTGCACTCCTACCTAACCATCCCCTGGTTACCTTCCAAGAATTTCTCATCTCCAACTTGGCCTCACCATCTTTCCCCAAGTCCCTTTCTAGGAACTCAAACCTTTCAAGAGAAGAAAGGAGAGCCATCCACAAACTGAAAACAAATCCCAACATAATCATCCTTCCCACAGATAAAGGTTCCATCACTGTAGTTATGGAGCACAGTGATCACCTGGCAGAAAGGCTCTGCCAACTCTATGACTCTTCCACCTACTAGTACTAGAATGAACCCATCCTGAAAGTCCAAAGAGATCTCCAACCCCTAATAAAATCCTATTGACCCTCCCAGAAGCTCTCACACACCTTCTACATGCTCCCAGAAATCCACAAACCAAACAATCCTGGATGCTCAATTGTGGCTCAATTGTGCTCCTACCAAAAGAATTTCAGCCCTCACTGACCAAAACCTTCAATCAATTGTTCTAAACCTATCCTTCCATATTAAGGACACCAACCACTTCTTTCATCAACTCTCCAACATCCCCACCCCTTTACCTCTTGGATCCCTACTTGTCACAGTGGATGCCACCTCCCTATACAACAAAATCACATGTACCCATGATTGTGATGCATTTGAACACTACCTTTCCAAACATCCCTCTGAATTCAAGCCCAATACCTTATTCCTCATAATGCTCACCAACTTTATCCTAACTATCAGCTACTTTTCCTTTGACGGAAAAAATAACCTATAAATCTGTGACACAGCCATGGGCACCCACATGGCACCCTCCTATGCCAACCTGTTTATGGAACATCTGGAGGAATCCTTCCTAGCATCCCAAAACCCCAAACCTCTAGCTTGGTTCAGGTTTGTTGATGATATTTTCATGATTTGGACTCAGCGCCAGGACACCCTATTCCCCTTCCTTCAAAACCTCAACTCCTTCTCCCCATTCACTTTACCTGTTCTTCCTCAACACACCATGCCACTTTCCTAGATGTCAACCTTCACCTCAGTGCTGATTCCATCCACAATTCCATCCATATTAACAACAGTACCCACACTTCGACAGTTGTCATCCCTTCCACATAAAAATAATTCTTCCATTACAACCTGGCCACCCATGGATGGTGTGTCTGCAGTGACAAGAACTCCCTTTCTCAATATGCTGAGGGTCTCACAAAGGCCTTCACAGACAGAAACTACCTCACAGACCTAGTCCACAAACAGATGTCCCAGCTCATATATCCACATTCCAAATCCTCCCTATACCACCAGTAACCATCCACAAAAGGGCACTCCCCTTGACACCCAGTACTACCTGGACTCAAAAAACTAAATTGCATTCTATGCCAAGGTTTTGATTTTGTATCCTCATGCCCATAAATTAGAGAAATCGTGCCCAAGCTCATTTCCATCCCCTCTACAGTGGTGTTCTGTTGTCCTCCCAACCTCTATAACTTCCTAGTCCATCCGTATGCCACAGGTATCATATCCCTATGGAAGACCCTGTTTAAAGACCTGTACAATCCACCCACCCAGCACTTTCTATTCCAGTCCTGTTACAGGCTTATCCTACCCTATAATAGGCCGGGCCACCTGTGAGAGCAGCCATGTAATTTACCAACTGTGCTGCAATCACTGTGCAGCTTTCTATACTAGCATAACCACTAACCAGCTGTCCATTAGGATGAATGGCCACCGCCAAACTGAGGACAAAAACAAGGTGTTCCACCCTGTGGCACAATATGCAGCAGAGCATATGCTTGATTTCAATGTCTGCTTCACAACCTGGGCCATCTGGATCCTCCCCACCACCAGCTATTCTGAACTGCACAGATGAGAGTTATCCCTACAGTACATTTTCTGATGCCAAAATTATCTAGGCCTCAACTTATGATTTCTTCCCTTTTTTCACACCCAACAGTTCCCACCTCTCTATCCTAAACCTTTCCTATTTTGAGTACTGTGTTGTGTGAGTGTGTGTGTGTGTGTGTGTGTGCGTGTGTGTGTGTGCACGTGCGTGCGCGCGCGCTTAGGACATGCATGCATTAATTTTATTTTCCTACACTCACCCACGTCCCCACTCCATTCCTAAGCTACATCTCATTCCTCCCATCTAAGACATACATAATCTGGAAGGCTGTGCTGTATCAATCCCCACCACCATGATGCAACCTTGCGGAGATGACAGTTGTGTGACTGTGTTGTGTGCCTGTGTGGTTGTCTGAATGTTTCTATTTCTGAAGAAGGCCATGGACAATAGCTGAAAGTGTTGTATGTGTGTGTGTGTGTGTTTGGTTTTTATTTATTTATTTATTTGTGTGCTTTTTGCGGCTCATCATCATGTCTTTTCAGTGAGTTGTAAACTGTCCTATTACTATATTATTATCAACAAAGTTAGTTTCACACATCCAATAAGAGATGTCATGTCATTTTTTGTAAAAGGCTATTGGAAATGTGTGAGATATTAAGGGTACAGACATTGCATCTAAAGTTGGCAGTTCCAAATCATTTACACCTTCACTGATCTAGCAATTGAAAGAATGACTACTGGTTACTGATGTAGCTTCCCAGCAAATATGTGGTTGGCTCTCTAACAATGTTTTCAAATATAGAGACAGCATCATTAATAAAGTATCTATCTCAACCACATCTAATGTGTGGGATGGGATATCATGATCAAGTAGGTGGTGTTTTGCTGGTGTAGGCTATTTAGCAAGGTTTGCAATATGCAGTAAATGGAGTAGTTCACAGCCACATTGCATAAAATACAATTTTATGTGACAAGTATGGAAGCAAATTATATAAGAAGTGTATTATTCTTGAACACAGTGGGTACTTTACTACAACAATATCCCATGCTGAAAATTGCAACTGCTTACATGAGGAACATAATTCTGATCATATTTGCTTCATTAGTTGGAGGATGTATTTTACAATGTTCATTTAGTGTAATTTTTACATAACAGAGCACCATTTCAGTCCAATATAGATGTTTACAACTATTTCAATGCTAAATGTCTTTGATTATTCCAAAGTTTTGCCTCTTCATCATACACTGACTTTGCAAATGTCATGGAATATGCATGTAATATAATATGGGGACTACCTCTGGCCCTGCAGAAACATTTTTGGTAGTCCTCTGGATGTAACTGACACCAAATTGTTCAAAAAGCAGCAGGTAAATCTGGTCTGTTTGTGGGTGAAGGAACCTTAGCACAGAACCTGAATTCTTTGACAGCTCAGATATGCTCCACATGGCTCAAATCTGGGCTCATGTGGGGCCACCTCAGTCTTTGTATCTGCCCTGCCTATTCCTGGAACCAGAATCCGGGTCGCCTGGGAGTGATGTGGTGGCACCTTATTCATCTTTTATCACCGTGGAATCATCAGGGTGTTGGAAGGCTAAAAATGGTTTGTGATCAGCTCCACATACTATGGACTATTCAGAGTCCCTCCCAGGACAACTAGTGGGCCCATTTCAGCCCAGGAAAATGTTCCTCAGACCATAACAGAGACATCAACACCTTGTACAACAGATTCTTGGCATGTGGGGTCCATTGATTCATCTGGCCTCTGCCACACACAGAGTCTCCCACTGGCATAATGGAGTTGAAAACATCCTTTGTCTGACCGTGCCCTGTTGTGCCAATGCTCCAATTTACATCACTAGTGACTGCTAACAAATGCAAGCCATTGTGGCTAATGATGTTGTGTTAACAGTGGCAGCCATGTGTGGTAACAGCTTCTACATACTTAAACATCCATTTTATTAAACATGGCAGGGACAGAGAATTGAGCAATACTGTTCTAAATGCTGTATCCAAAAATTACCTCGAACAGTTAAATAGAGAGCTGACTCCTGGAAATAAAGTGCTAGACCTGCTGATGACAAATAGACCCAAACTTTTTAATTCAGTTACTGTAGATCAGGGAATTGATGATCATAAGGACATTACAGCTGTAAATAGAAATATTAATAAAGGTAGGAAGATCTTATTTAGCAAAAGTGAAAAGGAGCAGATTTCAGATTACTTGACTTCTCAACACTATAGTTTCATCTCCAATACTGAGAGTGTTGAGCAACTGTGGACAAAGTTCCATGCCCTTTCAATATGTAAGTGCCCAGTAAAGTGAGAGATGAGAAAGATCCACCATGCTAACTCAACACCCACATTATGAAACTGTTATGAAAGAAAAGAGAACTTCACTGCAAATATAAATGTAGCCAAAGTCTAGCAGACAAACTTAAGTAAAATCATGACAAAATTAGAATAAGGGTAGCCATGTGAGAGACATTCAATGAGATCAATGTTTTGTGTAAGTAATTTTGGTCCTACGCCAAATTAGTGTATAGATCAAAACCAGATATCCAGATGATCTGTGACAATAATAGTATTGATACAGAGGATGACACACACACAAAGGCAAAATATTAAATGTCTTTTCCCAAAGCTGTTTCACAGAGGAAGATTGCTCAGTAGTTCCTCCTCTAAACCACTGCATGACTAACAAGATGGCAGATACTGAAATAAGTGTCAGAAGGAGAGAAAATTAACTGAAATTGCTCAACAGACAAAAGGCTGATGGACCTGATGGTATACCAATTCAATTTTACATGGAGTAAGTGCAGGACCATGCCCCCCCCCCCTCCCCCATTCCTAGCACCAGTGTACCAAAGATCTTTAGAGAAGTGCAGTGTTACCAAGGATTGAAAAAAAGTGCAGGTCATTCCCATATTGATCAGTTGTGCAAAACTGTAAGTCTCTCTCTCTCAATGGTCAAACAAATATAAAAGATAGAAAATGGATGACTTACCCAAAGGACAGGCTCGTCAACAGACACAAATAAAATCACACACAAACATTTGACAAATGTCTGTCTAGGTGTGTTTGCATTTGGATATGTGTGAGTGTGTGTGTATTTGTTTACCTTCCTTTTTTTCCCCTAAGGTAAGTCCTTCCACTCCTGGGACTGGAATGACTCATTTCCACTTCCTTAAAACCCATATCCTTCCCTTTCTCCTCTCCTTTCTTCCTCTTTTCCTGAAGAAGTGACCAACGGTTGTGAAAGCTTGTATGTGTGTTTGTGTGTGATTTTATTTGTGTCTGTCGACGAGCCTGCCCTTTGGGTAAGTCAACCGTTTTCTATTTTTTATATTTGTTTATCCGACCAGGAAAGTTTCCTTCTATAATTTTCTCTCATTGGTCAGTTATAGAATTATGCAAAAAATCTGGTATTCAAATATTATATCATTTCTGGAGACTGTAAATCTCTTTTGTAGGAATCAACAGGTTTCCAAAAGTAATGATCATGTGAAAGTCAACATGCACTATTCATTCACGAGATCCAGAGGGCTATAGATAGATGCTGTGTTTTTGACATCCACATGGCATTAGATACTGTTCCACACTGTCACCTCATGAGCAGAGTGTGAGCATATGTAATAATGAACCAACTGTGTGACTGGATTGAAGCTTTCATAGCTAACAGAAAGCAGCTTGTCATTCTCAATGGAGAGAAGTCTTCAGACATTAGAGATGGGTTTAAATCATAGTTGCTTTTGTTGCAGTATGTTACTCAAGGTCAAAGAATGTGACAAGCTTTAAAATAGCATTCACAGAAATGTGAGAACATTCTACACACAAATAAACATTAGTGGTCAAAAACACACACGTTTATATTTGATCAAGCCCTAACAATATGCTGCTTTCCCTTGCAGCTTCTGGATCTCATTACTGAGCTGTTCTTCTTGGATTGCTTATTCTTGTCAAATGCAGGCTGTGTATGTCTGTGTATGTTTGTACATTTGAAGAAGTGATGATACATTTTTTTTTTTTTTTTTTTTTTTTTTTTTGAGAAAGAAAAGGGAACTAACCTATAGTTGCAGTGATACTGGTAACTGACATACTAAAGAAATAAACAAAAACAATAGCAATAAGCAAATCACATAAATATATGTAATGATTAATTCTGCCATATCTATGAATTTAAATAATCTGTTACTGGAATGGATATCATTTAAGGTCTTGAAACAGTAGATGGAATGGAATGAATTTCAAAGAGCTGGTAGATCTCATTTATGTTAATAAGATGAGTGAACAATTCTCTATTATTGTTTTAATTATAGGATACACCTCCAGTATTCCCCTGCACACAGCTGACTGCCAGTGATAGTTTAGTTGCATGAACAATATAAAAACAGAAATCGTCTGTGGGAAGAGTTATAAAACTTCTAACGATTGTTAAAAATGAGATAGAATGGCTGGCCAGTACTTACCATTGTGCTGTACCGCCGATAGTCACACAAATGAAGAATCAGAAAAAAGGGGACAAAAAGGACAAGGACAAGCTTTCGGAACACAGTTCCTTCGTCAGGTGGGAGAGAAGGGAAGAAGAAAGGATGGGAACAGAAGGGATAGGTAGTTCACTGAAGGTGGTGTTTCAGGAGTGTGGACGTCAGAGATACTGCATGTATGCACTGAGCCAAGCCAGTGAGGATAAATATAACCAAAGAGGAAAGATCAAGTAGTAAAGAGAAGAGAAGATGAGTGAAATGGCAGGGGGGGGGGGTGTCTAAAACGTTTACCGTTAACAGGGAAATATGGAAGGACACACACACACACACACACACACACACACACGGAGAGAGAGAGAGAGAGAGAGAGAGAGAGAGAGAGAGAGAGAGAGAGAGAGAGAGAGAGAGGTAATGAATAGGTGAGCTGAGGATGGAGGAAGGGGAGGGGTTAGCGTAGATTTAGGCCAGGGGGGGTGGCGGGAGGAGAGGATATGTTGGAGGGCAAGTTCCCTCCTCCATAGCTCTGAGGGACTGGTGTTCGTTGGTACTATCCAAATGGTGCGTGTGGTGTAACACGTGCCCAGGTCCCTGGAGTTATGCTGGAGGGCATGTTCTGCCACAGGATATTGGGTGTCCCCCAGGCGAACAGTCCGTCTGTGTCCATTCATCCGCTCAGCCAATTTGTTAGTAGTCATACCAACATAAAAGGCTGAACAGTGGACACATGTCAGCTGGTATATGACATGTGTTGTCTCACATGTGGCCCTGCCTTGAATCGGGTAGGTTTGTGTGTGTCTTCTTCTTCTTCCTTTCTTCTTCTTCTTTTCTTCTTCTTCTTCTTCTCTTCTTCCCTTCTCTTCCACCTGACGAAGGAACTGTGTTCCGAAAGCTTGTCCTTGTCCTTTTTGTCCCCTTTTCTCTGATTCTTCATTTGTGTGACTATCGGCGGTACAGCACAATGGTAAGTACTGGCCAGCCATTCTATCTTGTTTTTAACAATATTTATCATCTCTGAGGAGATTTTTCATCATTAATCGAAAACTTCTAATGATTAATATTGAAGGCCCATCTCAAAATGACTTTCAGTGTGTGGATTATGTACAAAACTGAACATATTCTAATCTGTAATAATATACTGCAATGAAATATAACCACATCAATACTCCCACTTTAGTGTAGTGTCCATAAAATGTGGAAGGTGTGGATTTATACATGTTTAAGTTAATTTTTAAAAAGATAATTATAATGAAAATTATTTAGCAGATTACTGTTAACATCACTTCAATATAAACATATTTCACTTTTAAAACCCTCATTAATAGCATAATTTATAACATTTTCTACTAGGAGTATTTTGCACAAACTTTTTTTTTTTTTTTTCACACATATGAATTTCAATTTGTGTATTTTTGCGACATTGTTTTATTTTCTAGCTTAAACATTGCATTAGAGTGATCTCCAGTGAGCCCCAGGGAAGTGATATAGGACCACTAATTTTCACATGAAAGCACAGGCTCACCGATAGAAACAAAAAACACAAGTAAAAACACACAAACATTCAAGCTTTCGCCACCACCAGGAAAGTCTCCTTCTATATGAAGTCTACTTACCAGGCGAATTATTTGTTTATTTGTTACTATCACTGCATGTGCTCCTTCGCCTGGTAAGTAGACTTCATCTATTTTTTTACATATATTTTTCCTGTTAGGAATTTTTTCCTATTCTGCCTGAAGAAGCAACTGAGTTGCAAAAGCTTGCGTTTGTGTGTGTGTGTGTATATTCATTTATTTATTTGTGATGCTGTTACACCTGTGCTCCTTCGCCTGGTGAGTAATCTTCGTAAAGATTTTTGACTTACCTAAAGTACAGGCTCGTCGACAGGAACATAAAACACACAAACATTCGAGCATTCGCCACCACTGGCAGCTTCTTCGGGAAAAAGAGGAAGGAAGGAGAGGAGAAAGGAAAGAATACGGGTTTTAAGGAAGTGGAAGAGGAGCCATTACAATACCAGGAGTGGAAGGACTTACCTTAGGGGACAAAAAGGAAGGTAAACAAATACACACACACTCACACATATCCATATGCAAACACACCTAGGCAGACATTTTTGTCCCCTAAGGTAAGTCCTTCCACTCCTGGTATTGGAATGGCTCCTTTTCCACTTCCTTAATACTCGTATTCTTCCCTTTCTCCTCTCCTTCCTTCCTCTTTTTCCTGAAGAAGCCGCCAGTGGTGGCGAAAGCTCGAATGTTTGTGTGTTTTTGTGTGTGTTTTATATTTCTGTCGACGAGCCTGTACTTTAGGTAAGTCAAAAATCTTTATTTTATATATATTTTTCCCACCAGGAAAGTCTACTTCTGTAATATATATATATAACCTCACTTTCTCGACCGCCTGAATTCCTTACCCAACCTGATACCTCCAGAAACCATCCTTGTAACTATTGATGCTACTTCCTTATATACAAACATCCCGCACGCCCAGGGCACGCTGTGATGGAGTACTTCCTTTCATGCTGACCACCTGCAACTCTAACTAAAACCTCTTTTCTCATTACCCTAGACAGCCTCATTCTAACCCACAACTTCTCCACTTTTGAGAGCCAGACATACTAACAACTAAAGGGAACAGCCATGGGAACCAGGATGGCCCTGTCATACACAAACTTATTTATGGGACGCTTAGAGGAAACCTTCCTGGATACCCAAGCCTGTCAACCCAAAGTTTGGTATAGAGTCATTGATGACCTATTTATGATCTGGACTTACAGTGAAGAAGAACTCCAGAATTTCCTCTCCAACCTTAACTCCTTTGGTCCCATCAAATTCACCTGGTCATATTCCAAATCCCATGCCACTTTCCTTGATGTCAACCTCCATCTGTCCAATGGCCAACTAAACACATCCGTCCACATAAAACCAACCAATAAACAACAGTACCTCCATTATGACAGCTGCCATCCATTCCACATCAAACGTTCCATTTCCTACATCTTAGGTCTTCGTGGCAAGTCTGCTCCAGTTCTGAATCCCTGAACCAGTACACCAATAACCTAATAACAGCTTTCACATCCTGCAGCTATCCTCCTGATCTGGTGCAGAATTCAGAAGCAAATTACCAGATCCACATCCTCATCCCCCCCAAACCCAGAACCTTCCACCGAAGAACCCCAGAAGTGCCCCTCTTGTCACCGGATACTTTCCAGGACTGGAGCAGACTCTGAATGTGTCTCTCATTGTTGTTGTTGTTGTTTTGGGGATTAGAGGGGACTAAACTAAGTGGTTATCAATCCCCTGTTCCTACCAAAGACAAGACATCCTCATAGGAAAAAGAGAAAATATAACTCAACACCCAGAAGAGCATAAGGGCAGACAGTGCCAATATACTTGATACTCTCAACACCACTGAAGATGACAGGAATAGGAGAGACCAAGTTTTGAAATAAGCTAAAATAGAGCAGGGAACAGTGGCTGGCTGATCACAAACAAATACAAGATGAGCCAGTCACCCTGCACAGACTACAAACCGGGAGGTGAGAATCAGGGTAGAAGTAAGTAAAACATTACATTAAAAGGTGAGGTGTGGAGACCTGAGACACCAGGCACAAGCCCACGACTAAATAGAATGATAAAATCCAGCTGCATGTATAAAACCTAAAACTCTGTCAGCCATTGAGGCATTGTCAGCTTAAATCGAGGCAGCCACAATAGGTAGATTAAGAGACTGCCGCAAGGTGCATAAAGCAGAGAGTCCAACAGGATGTGGACCACTGTCAACAAATTTCCACAACGGCAATTTGGTGGGTCCTCTTGATGCAAAAGGTAGCCATGCATCAACCACATATCGCCAATACATAAGAACAACAGAGTCCCTATGGGAAGGCCTGAAAGTCGACTTCCAGATGGCCATAGAGGACTTGATCGCACGGAGCTTGTTGGGAGTGCTCAGTGTGGCCCATTGTGTGTTCCAAGCCTCAAAACCTTTCGACGCAAATCCAATTGGATATTCCATTCTGGGATACCAATAGCCAGGGCAGCTTAGCCAGTTGATCGACACGCTCGTTCCCCGGGGTGTCAATGTGGCCGGGGTCCAAATAAAGGCCACCAAACAGCCAGACTTGTCGATTGAAGTGATGGCGTTTTGAATGGATTGCACCAACAGATGAGAAGAGATATACTTCTCAAGGGCTTGCAGGCCACTAAGGGAGTCGCTGCAAATTACATACAACTTCCAGGGGCAGGTTTTTAGGTGATCAAGAGCATGAGATATGGCAATTAGTTCAGCTGTAAAAATACTACAGCCAGGTGGCAGTGACAGTTGTTCTGTTTGGTCGCCATGAACAAAAGCATAACTGGCTCTGCCATTTACCAGGGAGCCATCAGTGTAGAGTACTTCTGCATCACAATGAGTAGCAAGGAGCACCAGAAACTTGCAACGGAGAGTCATTGGTGAAACTAATGCCTTTGGATAGCAGGGCAATTGCAGGTGGAGCTTCAAATGCGGGATGGACCAAGGAGGAATACGGGATGGGCAGGGAAAAGTGTCAGGGAGAGGTAGGGAATGAAGTGAGGAAAGGAGTGTATGAACCCGGATCGCGATTGGAAGACCTGATCTAGGTTGACGTGGTGGAGAAGGAGGGGTAACAGTCAGAAACAAAAGCCTGCAATTCGGATGGTGTGGTGTGGCATGGACTCGAGCAACATAGCTAGCCAGAAGCTGCTGCTGGCAAAAGTGTAACGGAGGAATCCCTGCTTCGGCAAGCAGACTTGGCACAGGGCTGGTGCGGAAAGCCCCAGTCGCCAGCCAGATACCACTATGGTCGATGGGATCAAGGATCCTCAAGCAGATAGTGCTGCTGAGTCATATACCAGGCTCCAGTAATCAAGCCTTGATTGTATCAAGGAGTTGTACAGCTGCAGGAAGGTGGAATGAGCAGTGCCCCAAGCAGTATGGCTCAAGAAGCAGAGAATATGAAGATGTAGCCAGCATTTTTGTCACAGCTGCCAGAGATGTGGTACCCACAGATAGTATCACATGTATCTAGCTATGTTGTCAATAGATATGTTAGATGAAAATGTCATTGTACATTTTACAAATATGCTGTTTTGAAATTGCTGACAGCACTGAAGATGGTTTCTTGCAAAACCGAAATCGATTTGCCTAAATAAAGCAAAAGATTTTACAGCTAATGCTGCTCCTTTCATTATTGATAAAATTTGAAAAAACTGTCTGAGTGAGGTAGCACAGTGGTAAGACACTGGACATTAATTTAGGAGGACAGTGGTTCAAATCCACCTCCGGCCATCCAGGTTTAGGTTTTCTGTGATTTCTCTAAATCATGGCAAATGCTAGGATGGTTCCTTTGAAACACCATTGTCAATTTCCTACCCCCTTACTTCACAAAAATCTGAGCATGAGATATGTCTCTAATGACCAAGCTGTCGACAGGACATTAAACCCCAATCTTCCTTCCTTCTTTTTTTTTTAATTTAAAAAAAGAAAATAAGAAGAAGAAGAAATGAAGTTAGCACTGATCTTTATGTAATTAATGTAGATATGACTATACGTCAAGATGTTATATGAAGATTTTCTTACAATTCATCTGAGTGAAAACAGAGTTATGATAACTTAAATGGTTCCAGAAATATTTGAGTGAACAGCTTAGCTGAACCACTCTGTATAGCTGACAATAGGAAGACAAACAGTGGAAGGAGTTACTTTCATAAAATATTTGGGAGTAGACGTGAGGGCCAACTTGAAATGGAACAACCATATAAAATCAATCATGGTTAAGGCAGATGTCAGACAGATTCATTGTAACAATCCTCAGAAGTGTAGTCCATCAACAAAGGAAGTAGGTGACAGAGCTCTCATTCAGCCAGAGCTTGAGTATTGCTTATCAGTATGGGATTCGTACAAGGTAGGGTTAATAGAAGAAAAACAGAAGATCCAATGGGGAGTAGCACACTTTGTTACAGGTTCATTTAGTACACAAAAGTGTCATAGAGATGATTAGGAAACTCCAGTGTCAGGAAGAAATACATTCTGTATTGTGGTACAGGCTTCTGTAAAAGTTCCAAGAGTGTTTGTTTCATGTTGAGTCAACCAAAATATTGCTTCCTCCTAAATATACTGCAAAGGAACCACAAGGATAATATCAGAGAGACCATAACCCACACAGAAACATACAGGCAATCATTTTTCCTGTAAACCATACACTACTGGAATAAGAGGAAGTGATAGTGGTATGCATAGTACCCTCCGCCACACATGATTATGTGGCTTGCGAGTATGAATGTAGATCTAGAGTAGTGCCCTGCTGGAACTTTCTGATGATCTGTCTCTGACATTGTGGTCATCAAGGGTAGTTGTTGTAGGATGTAGGATGTAACACACAATACACTGTAGACTGTGTGAACCTGAATTCCTGCAGCACAGCCAAAGTACAAATTCCCATCCATTGAGCACCAATTACCATACTAATTCAAACAGCACCATGTCACAATAATGTCACATGCTACACAAATCTTGTGCACAACCACATCTCAGGTCTCTTACAAAACTTTAAGATTCGGACAACATCACAAAAAGGCAGCTACTTGCAATTCTGACAGAGATATCATCTTGTAAGGGATATAATTTGAGCAGAGTCTGAATTTGATATACCAAGGAGGCAGCTTATGACAAAACTATATTAAATTAGTTTTATTAACATTTTCATAGTTTACTTTAATAGTAGTGGAGATTTAAAAAAAAATGTTATGTTTCAGAAACAGAAATAAATTATTTAGAAATTTTCTATCAGAATAATGTCAAAATATGTGGTATTTGTAAGAAACAACCATTCTATAATAAAAAAATAAGTTTGTTAGAAAATACATTTGTTGACAGTTTCACTTTCAACAAATCAATCTTTTCATATTTCACAATTCACTTCTTCAACACATTTACACATAAATTTTTCACCTGGGAATTGACAGTGGACTCAATTCATTGTAAAGTATAGTTTTTACGAGTTCCAGAAGTTAATGGACCTGTTGGTACCCAACAGCAAGTAGAATCCACACACATCAAATACAACAGATATTTTAATGGAAAGTACTGTATCGGAAATTGCAGCAAATTAACAGATAGAAATTGGTTCAAGTGCAATGTCTTAAGTCCATATTTTATTGTATTTTACAATAACAGTCATTCACCTAAGAATAAAGTTAGCATGCTGAAAGCACTACTACAAAATAAATTAAATGTAGATATAACCTACATTACTGAATACTGACTATGAATAGAAGAAGTCAAATGAACCAAAATAACAGAACATTCATCAGCAAGTCATTTTAGCAGAGAGTTTCCCAAACTTGGTCATACTGACAGAGCACATATATTTATGTGATATCAATCACTGCTATATTAATCCATTCAAAAAAGTTTCTATTACTAAACTGCCATGACTTAATTTCACAACTGAGGATCATTTTAACCCTCTGATGGGAATACCATGGCATACACACTGCAAATTAATTTTATCTTCATCACATACGGAGTGTGTTTCACCTACTTTGAAACCAGACCTGACCACTCTTTAATTACAGCACCATTATTAAGTTTCAATCAGCCTCTGTAGCAAGTGTGCTGACATGTGTCTTGTCATTATAAAATATGTTGTTCGCAGTTATTTGCTTATGATTTTCTACACATATTTTCAATAGTTGTTCTTATATATATATGTTATAAGGGTTCTACTGCCCTTATATCTGAGTTAATTAGAATTTCTTTTGAATTATATTTCACTTAAAATGAAGTTTGGAGGTGTGAATTAAAATAAATTAATTTGATTTCACCGACACGTTTATTTCAAAATATAGAACTTCAGCAGAACTCAGTTACAACAGCACTTCAACAGAACACAAGTCAGACTAAAACCAAAACCAAACACAGCACTTGGCGTGAAATAGCATCCTTATATACTATTTGAACAATCACTCTTATTGTTATGCTTCATTAAAACAATTCAATTAGTATTATCACAGATGTTTTCAAGCAGATTTCGATATACAATAATAATACAGTTCATCAGAATTCGTTTCAGTTAGTAAATTAGCTTTTACATGACTTTAATATTGCAAATATCATTTAAAAATGAGCTACAATTTAATTCATCTAATTAGCCTCAAAATTACATTCTTAATTTATATATTTGTAATTGAGTGAATTTAAAAGTTGTTTTGTGTATGTTATATAATAATTAATTTGCAGTTGCTTAATATTCATTGTTGTTACCTGGTAATTAGTCCATTTGTATGAATACTGACTATGAGAAACAATAGAGACTTCTAAAAAGTTCCACATTGTATAATTAGTTCATTATTCAAAATTTATGATTCTACTCTTGTATAATTGTTATGTTTAGTATACTATGACTTCTTGAGGTTAATTAATTACATATAAATTCAAGTCATGCCACAAATACCATGTAATAGTGGAAATAGAGTAGTTTGAACAAAAGGAATTGAAGTAGTATCGGTCTGTAAGCTAGGGATATGGTATCCTGGTCTTCACTAAAGCACAGTATCTTGTACTATAGCAATGCACTGCTCATGCCGTTACATTACTGTGCCCACCAGAGGGTTAAAATGATCCTCAGTTGTGAAATGAAGTCATGGCAGTTAGCTTATGTGACTAATTATTCCCAATGATTGTGATATTGTAAGAGATCCTGAAGAGGTCATACACATACAAGAAAAATTTTGTAAAGATGAGTTGATGTATGATGAGTCCGATGACAATGTTGATATGGAAAAGAAAATTATTGAAACTGATGACCACAACAGTGATTCTGAACTGTCGCAGGTGAGAGATGGCAGTCAGGAAATGGTTCTATTCGAATTTACACCAGGTAACTAAAAAATATATATATTTGAAAGACAGTGAAATTCTTTGGATTAGTCAGCCTCTAATGACAGAAAAAACAAGTGCTAAAAATATTATTAGAACTTTACCTGGGCCATGTGGTGTGCCATAAATGCACTTGCACACTTAGAAGCATTTCATCTGTTTATAAATGAAAACACATTTGAAGACATCAGAAAATAACAGCAACCAGTCGCCTTTCTTACACATTTATTTACTATGACCAGTTTCAAACTGCCTGGCAGTTCATCATCAGGCAGTATACATGTTTTATATGTTGTTCATAACATTGTGGAACTCGTTTGGAGTTAGTTTACACTGCTGTTTGATGATAAGTGATTTTTCAAGCTGCCTACAAAACACATACTGAGTTTTGTTGAAGTTATATAAAACATGTGGAACAAGTTCTATAAAACATGTGGAACATATGAAGTATGAGTTTTTGGGCAGGTTTTGAGCACTAAAATGCCTGAAAAATCACCTATCACAAACAGCAGTGTAAACCAACTCCAAACGAGTTCCACAATGTTATGAGCAACATATAAAACATGTATACCACCTGATGATGAACTGCCAGGCAGTTAGAAACTGATCGCGGTAAGTAAATATATAAGAAAGATGACTGATTGCTGTTATTTTCTGATTTCTTTAATCAACACAGTCACAGGTTCCACACTTCCAGAATGGATGCAAGTTTAATAAATTTGAAGACATCTTAGCTCATACCAGCAGATGGATGAGCAAAAGACCTAGTGATACCAGCTCTACTCGAGCTTTTGATTTTAAAAACACTACAATAGAAGAAATTTGGACACTTTTTGGGGTAGTATTTCTAAGCCTGGAATTTGTCACATATGTGGACAACCCAAAAATGTCAGGACAAAGAGATAGTGCAATAAATGAGGAAACAATTTCTGTAGGAATCATTGTCACCAGAATATTGTGTGTTTCTCCTGTGATTCCAATGACCAGCATATGGAAATTTGTTCAGATTGAAGATATTTATAAACATATTCTAACTAATTATTATTTTCACCTCAAATGCATAATTCACACAATGACAAGTTATCTTCACTAATAACAGTACTTAAAATGTGAGACAAAATTGCAGTGTAAATTCCATGGTGCGCTCACCAGAGGGTTGACCAAATTCAGCAAACACCATTCTTTTTCTTCAAAATATTTTTCATGTATGCTTGTACTTCAATATGAGCCACAAACACTGCCTAAGGTAAAATGCAATAAAATTATTATTTACCATTGTAAAATGCATCTGAATACAACAAATTTTTGCAAAACTCAAGATCTCCATTTTTCAAAATTCCAAAAAATCCAAGCATTCCTTCTTTTGTACTGTGTTATGGGGGTGTTATTGCTAAGGCAATATAGATACACTTTTTTTTCCTGTTCCATAGGACCCAATTGAGGAGTGAGACTCCATGGTCATGGAACAAGTCAATACATTAATTGTTACACAAGAATGGTAATAGAAAAATTTTAAGTAGTCCTTTGCACATGACAGTCTTAAGACAAAGTGAAAAGAATCAATAAAGAAAAAATAAATTAGCTTAATTGTTTAACTTTTCTAGGAGTTCCTCAACAGAATAAAAGGAGTGAGCCATGAGGTAACTCTTCAATTTAGATTTGAAAGTGTGTGGGTTAGTGCTAAGATTCTTTAGTTCTTGTGGCAGCTTATTGAAAATGGATGCCGAAGAATACTGTACCCCTTTCTGCACAAGTGTTAAGGTGGTGTGATGCAAATGTAGATTAGACTTCTGTCTAGTATTCACCGAGTGAAAGCTACTAACTCGTAGGAATAAGCTGATATTATTAACAACAAACGACATTAAAGAAAAAACGTATTGTGACGCCAGAGTCAAAATTCCCAGACTACAGAAAAGGGGTCGACATGACGTTCACGAACTTACACCAGATATTGCTCGAACCGCCCGCTTTTGAGCCAGAAATATCCTTTTTGCATCAGGCGAGTTACCCCAAAAAACAATGCCGTACATCATAAGTGAGTGAAAGTAAGCATAATAGACTACTTTTCGTGTTGAAAATTCACTTATCTCAGATATTGTTCTAAATATAGCAGAATTTAGTTTTGGAACAAGATCCCGAACATGGGCTTTCCATGACAGCTTACTGTTTATATGAACACCTAGAAATTTGAACTGTTCAGTCTCACTTATCACATGGCCATTATGTGTAATCAGAATGTCAGCTTTTGTCAAATTATGGGTTAGAAATTGTAAAAACTGAGTTTTACTATGATTTAACATCAACTTGTTTTCTACTAGCCATGAACATATCTCTTGAACTGCATTATTTGATACTGTGTCAATATTACGAGCAACATCCTTCACTACGAAGCTGGTATCATCAGCAAACAAAAATATTTTACAATCACCTGTTATACTCGAAGGCATATAATTTATATAAACAAGAAACAGCAACGGCCCCAAAACAGACCCCTGGGGCACCCCATACTTAATTGTGCCCCATTGGGATTGCACGTCATAGCCATTTTCTACACTGCGGAGAATTACCTTCTGTTGTCTATTATTAAAGTAAGAGGTGAACCAGTTGTGGGCTACTCCCCGTATACCATAATGTTCCAACTTCTGCAACAATATTATGTGATCAACACAATCAAACGCTTTTGTTAAATCAAAGAAGACGCCTAATGTCCGTAGCCTCTTATTTAATCCATCAAGTGCCTCACAGAGAAACAAAAATATAGTGTTTTCAGTCGTTAAACCACTTCTAAAACCAAACTGTACATTTGACAATAAATTATGTGAACTGAAATGATCAATTAATCTTGAATATACAGCCTTTTCAATAACTTTAGAAAAAACTGATGGCATAGAAATAGGTCTATAGCTGTCTACATTATCCCTTTCTCCTTTTTTATAAAGCGGTTTCACTACTGAGTACTTTAATTTGTTGGAAAACTGACCATTCTGAAAGGAAAAATTACAAATATGGCTTAGTACTGGACTAACATATGGAGAACAGTACTTTAGAATTCTGCTAGATACCCCATCATATCCACAAGAGTCCTTAGTCTTTAGTGATTTAATTATTGACTCAATCTCATCTATGGAAGTATCATGAAGGACCATTTCAGGTAACAGCCTCGGAAAGGCATTTTCTAAAAACGTTATATGATTACCTGTAGAAACTAGAGTTTTGTTTAGTTCCCCTACTATATTCAGAAAGTGATTATTGAATATTGCACATATATCTAACTTGTCAGTAACAGAAACATTCATACTACGCACTGATGTTATATCTTCTACCTGCTGCTGCTGACTAGACACTTCCTTCACGACTGACCAGATAGTTTTAATTTTATCCCGAGAGTTTGCTATTCTTTTTGCGTACCACATACTTTTTGCATGTTTAATGACATTTTTCAGAACCTTACAGTACTGTTTGTTATGAGCTACTGCATCTTCATTCTGACTGCTTCTAACATTTTGATACAACTCCCACTTAGTTCTACATGATACTCTTATCCCCTTTGTCAGCCACCCTGGCTGTCTGTTACTGGAAGTACCCTGTTTTGAGCGTTCTAGTGGAAAGCAACTTTCAAACAGCGTAAGAAATGTGTTAAGGAAAGTATTATATTTATCATCTGCTTTATCAGCACTATAAACATCCTGCCATTCTTGTTCCTTAATTAAGCTTAAAAAGGTGTCAATTGCAACTGGATTAACTTTTCTGAGTAGTTGATATTTATGTTTAACATTTGTTTGAGAACAAATACTTTTTAGAATTAAAAGTTGGGCATCGTGGTCTGATAGGCCATTTACTATTCTGCTGATAGAGTGCCCCTCTAATAATGAAGAATGAACAAAAATATTGTCAATTGTAGAACTGCTATTTCCTTGCACTCTCATTGGAAAAAATACTGTTTGCATCATGTTATAGGAATTAAATAGATCTAACAGCTGACTTTTCCTTGAGCTATCACCTACACAATTAATGTTGAAATCTCCACACACAATTAATTTTTTATACTTCCTATACAGTGAACCCAGAACCAATTCCAGCTTGGGCAGAAACATTTTAAAATCTGAGTCAGGGGATCTATAAATAACAACTATTACTAGTTTAGTTCCATTAACATTAACAACTCCTGCAGAACATTCAAATATCTGTTCTGTGCAGTGTTTAGAAAAATCGATTGACTCCGATGAAAAATCGTTTTTTACATACATGGCCACTCCCCCACACTGCAAGGAACTCCTAGAGTAGAAGGCAGCTAACCTGTATCCTGGCAAAGGAAGTCTCTGAATTGACACCCCACTTAAAAAGTTCTCTGAAATACCAATAATGTCAGAATCAGTATCAATAAGCAGTTCATTAACTTTATTTCTGACACCCTGTATATTTTGATGAAAAACAGTAATTCCCTTATTACTTATATTCTTAGATATTGTCAAAGGTGGTTCCTTTCTTAGAGGGACTTCCTTTAAGCAGGAATACCTATCAGCTGTCCTCAGTCTAAAAAAGGTGCAGCCGTAACACCAATTACTACAGGAATTTTTCCATGAGTGAAACCCCCACCCCCTCCTACACTGTCACCTATGAGCTTTGCCAACCTCCCCTTCCCATACCTATTGAGGTGCAGACCGTGCCTAGTAAAATACAACCTTTGGATAGTCTCAACTGGCACCACTGCAATGTGATCCATGCCCTCCGTCATCAGCGCCTTCTCAAGCCCCATGTTAACACGGCTGACAGATGTATTAAGACAAGGCCCATCATGACGCTGAAACAGCTGCACGAAATGCACATTCGTGCCACCAGTTAGAGTTGCTATCCTTTCCAGATCACCACCTATATCATATTCCCCATCCCTATCAAGACTATTCCCGGCCCCACCCACTATAACTACCTGATCCTCTTTTGAAAAATTCCTACATAAGTCCCCTATGTTACAAGTGACCTGAGCTAACTCTGCACTAGGCTTCACTATGCTGGTGACCTGGTACTCACTCCCAAGTACTTCCTGCAACTGTTGGCCAACACCTCTGCCATGAGAACTGCCTAGAAGCAGAACCTTCTTCCTAAGAGACCTCTCTACAGATTTGGGCTTCCTAAAAGCTGAGGTCTGCTGTGTACTTCCTACACCTACAGCTACAGGAGGTTCATCTCCACTCAACTCTGACGTTGGTCAAACCTATTTGCAACTTGCAATGTAAAGCTATCTGAATACCTTCTCCTAGCTACCTTCTTGCCAACTGCCAGTTCCCATTCCCCAGCCCCCCTTCCCCTCCTCAACCTACCTAGTTCCTCTTCAGCATTTTTCAACTGCACCTGAAGGGCGCAGATCAAACGCTCCTGCTCCTCTATCATCTTATTCCTGCTACAAATCCTACAGTTCCAGGAGAGAACCTGACCACAATGCCCATTGTCTTCCCCACTGCACTCCCCCCCCCCCCCCCCCCCATGAAAATACTTACTACAAATCCCACACTGCAGCCCACTACGCACGACCCTACGACAGAGCCCACACTTTTCACTCATGGTAAAATTTCACAATTATTTGTTAAGAAAAACTAGACGTCTACGTTATGAAGTTATGTTTCTACAAAATAACTAGGGAGTACTTCTTAACTACAGCAATCAACAAACCTCAGTCTCTACAAATTAAGTAACAACAACAACTAATAATATCAGAAAAGAGCAAATAATACTACACAGAAACTTTACACTGTTGCTTGTATAAACAAGTTCAAATTCAAGCGTCACTAATAAACTAACTAAACACAGAGAGAGTAAAAGAGTTATCAAATACCGTAACTTAAAGTTTCCTAACCTCAACTACGTTAAAAACAGCAAGTCACCTGTTGAAAAGTACTAAATTTAATAAATAACTAATACACCTCGTGAAATCTACTAACTTTAATAATTTAACTACAATACACAAACATTTATTGGAACTTAGCTTTCGGAGACCGCTACGGCTGGAACCACTCGCCACCAGATGTAAACAAAGCAGTAAGACGTGGATGCCGGCGCACACGCGAACGCAAATAACACCACTTAAAGCAAAAACGGCACAACAAACGCTAAAATAACTGACGATCCATTACTAGAACACCTCTAGATTGAATATTCTATCAGAAAGATCCCACAACTTAAGTAACACATGTGAAATTTATTACAAACAAATGTATGCTCAACTTTGGGTGCTGGAGAAATACAAACCCCCAAAGGTAAAAATCACAAGGCATCAGATCTGGTGAATGTGGAAGTCATGCAAAACATGATCTTTCATCCAGCCCCTTGTGGACGATCCAGCAGTCAGATACAACATTCTTTAACCAATTTCATATGAAGGAATTCCAATGAGGCATTTCACCATCTTACTGCCAAATAAAGTTCCCCAGTTTAGCCTTGTGTAATTGAGAAAAGAGCCAATGTTGTAGCACATCAAGATAAGACACACTAGTTAGTGTTGCTTCTGCTTAAAAGAAAGGCCCATATTCTTTATGCTGGGATATGGAAAAAGAAAGAAAGAAAGAAAGAAAAAAAGAAAGAAAAAAAGAAAAAAAATTTAATTCAGGGGATTCTTGTTGCGACAGTACTATCTTGTGGGTATTTGATGACCCCCAGATATGAACATGTTCCAAATCTTTGTGAAATGTCATATTTATGATCTATGGAACAAGTATAATCTAATCTCATTTAAGAACTTTAAGAGTGTTCATAAGTCCACTTATGTCAAATTCCCCACCCCCCTCCCCCGGGGGCTTGCGGTTCTTTTGTGAGTACATGCATGGTGAGGACGGGGCCCAAGCTAATGTAGCCTTCCTTCCTTCTTTATTTCCCGGACTGCATATCCTCCCCCCCCCCCTCCTGTCATATCCTCATTCCTTCCCCTCCCCACTGGGGATTGATAACCTCAGTAGTTTAGTCCTCCTGTTCCAACCAAACAACCCAACCCATGTCAAATTTTGATTCATCCCTGCAGAAGAGTCTATCCAGAAAATTATCATTGGTTTGCAGCAACATACTGTTTACAAAGGTAGTATGTGCACCAGTCTCTTGGTTTCAGAGCTTGTAACAACTGCAAATAATAAGGAAACACCCACTATAAAATTCTCCAAATAGTCATCACTGGAAATGCTAATTCAAGACTAGTCCTCTGAACTGATTTCTTGGGGCTACATGTGAAAGTATCTTTTGCTCATTTGACATGTTCTTCAATCATGCTGGGTTGTCTGCTACTCTTCCCTATGAAATTACAGTCCGTGTCTTCAAATGGATTATACCACCTACAGATGATATCATTTGGAGGAGTACACTGGAATTTAATATACAGTACTCATTGCACTCTAACTACAGATTCAGTCTTTGCAAACTGTAATTCACAAAAAGCTATCTGCTCCCCAGTTGCCATCTTGGCTACTATGGTTGCTACTAAAGAATGTACACATGCACAGACACTTGTATGATAAACTACTTGAGTTGCTTGTTCATTTGAAGTATATTTTGTAATGGTAAGGTCACTTAAACAAATTCTACAAAGTTTTAAACCCCCTAATATTCATTTTGGTATGGCCTATACAATCATACAAAACTAATAAAGTCCAATCATCTGAGCATATACTTGAAGGTTCACTTTAGAGTCCAGAATAATTTCCAAGTCTCAATACAAAAAGAAGTCTTGAGGCACTTCAAAGCAGTGTAGCAAGGCGAGGACACACTTTGGCAAAATAATGCACTTCTTGAATTAATGTACACCGTCCTGACTCAATGAACACTGTCTTGCAGAGATTCTGCCAATCTGGTTTGAGAAATGTGGTAATGTTCATAATGCATGGCAACTGAAGGGAATCCAGTATTATTAATGTCAACTAATAAGACTCATGAAGATATGGTAGAAAACAAATGTGATCAGCATGAATCTTGGCACTTGTCTCGAGAACCCGAGTGGAAACGTCTGCTGGAATCACTGGCAAAGTGCATGTCCAGGTGAAGTGTCCATAGAGGAGGCTGCAGGTGACTACAGTGATGGAGAGGAAGAGACAGAGTCCAGCAACAATGGATCCATGTCCATGCCAACAAGTTGTTGGAACAATTGTAGTGGTACAAGCCACTTTTCCCCACGTCTTCAATACCTTGAGATACCCAAATATTTACCAATTAATTTTCGTGAATTCATTAAGCATGATAGGAACAGCAGCTGCCACCAGAATCTGTTTGTTTCAGATTCTGGAGGTGGTGGCAGCAGCAAGTGGCCTCAGACATTATGTCTACCAGTCAAAGAGATATGGAAATACCATGGAAGAGTTTGTGTTGATGGTTGCTATGCTAATTGTTGATTTTGGTTTGATATTCCATGTCTGTTATCTGTCATGATATGTGCATCAATTAACTATGTACTTATGGAGATAATAACTTCTTGAATAGTAATAAATATGAAGTTTAAAGTATAAATGACTTATTTAATCTATAAAGTGCATAGGTAAAGAAAAATGACAGATTATCTGGAAATCAACTGATGGATAATATTATTTGGAGGCACAGCTATTGCTGGACCTCATTATCTCAAGATTTTGATACATTGAAATAGA
The DNA here is from genome assembly GCA_026315105.1 of Locusta migratoria. NCBI lineage: Eukaryota > Metazoa > Arthropoda > Insecta > Orthoptera > Acrididae > Locusta > Locusta migratoria. The sequence continues at coordinate 165,629,150 of CM048745.1, forward strand.
AAGGAAAACTTACAAGTTAAGAAGTCATCATTCATAAAGAACAGCTGTCAGCTTGGTTTTCATTGACTGGTGAATTGCCAAGAACTAGAAAATAGAACTATTACACTGCCTATGTTGGAAGTCATTCAACTCAGGGTCAGGCAGCAGCCAGTAATAGTTCACAATGATAATGAAGGCAAAGGTTGCTTGACAGTGAGTGTAGACGGCTGCACCCTGGTGGCTGCATAGGCTGGAGGGACACCTGGGGTGTGTAGGCTGACTGAGTCTTCTGGGAAAACTCTTACAAGGATCACCATGTTCACACTTGCACTGTCAGAGCCGATTTTGATGGCAGCATAAGATGCAACCAGGATGTAGGAAAGGGCTCTCCCACACATAGTGACAATAGTACCTGGTTCCCAGTTGTGAACTTGGTTGTGTACGCAGAAGTATACATGCTTGGAGACAGAAAACTTGGTGTGAAATGGCTGTGGATAATGCAATATTCGAGGATGTAACAAGGATAAAATTGTACCATGATAACATCCATGTAAATGTTCTGCAAGAGACTTGTTGTTAAAAGGCATGAATGATAAGAACTGTCACCAACTCTGTGCCAATCATATCAACATGATAGTTAAGGAATATAAATATTCATTACATGCACAAATAGAACAACATCAAAAGCTTAATGAAACACATGACCTATTCAAGAATATAAGCAGCAGCATCCGTGAGTTCAAACCACGCACCTGGCTGATGGAAGATGTAGATGGCAGTATTATTAATGGCAAACAATTAGCAATAGCTAGTTGGAAGCAATACCGTAAAACACTGTATTGCAAAGGAATCAACATCAAGGAAGAGAACATTTGTATAGAATCAAACAAAGGACCTGATATTACGTACAGTGAAATCAAAAATACCATCAAGCACTTGAAAACCAACTAATCCCCAGGTAAAGATGGCATTTCTGGAGAAATGCTAATTGTCATGGGAGAGGAAGGAATGCATGCTCTACATTTAATATGTAACATGGTGTGGAAAATGGGGGAATGGCCTAAATACTGTTTTAATTCCTTTGCACAAAAAAGGATCAATTAGGGATTGTTCTAACTATAGGACCATAGCATTAACATCACATGCCAGTAAAGTCCTCCTACATATAATGAACCAATGCCTTAAAAATTTCCTTTACTTTCACATTTCTGCAGAACAAGCAGGTTTTGTGTCAGGGAAGGGTACTTGAGAGGCAGTCTTGAATTTAAGGCAGATAATTTAGAAATGTCCTTTGTCCTGCCTATATCTGTTTCCTAGATTAGAAAAAGGCCTTTGATTATGTCATGTGGGACAAGTTATGGCACATGCTCACCAAGTATGGGGTTCCGAAACACATGGTATCCTTACTAAAACATCAGTATAATAGCCATACCACAACAATAAAAGTAGATAGTGAATACTCTGAGTTTTTCGATGTAACACTTGGAATTAAAGATAGTTGCATACTGTCACCTCAGCTCTACAACATCATTGCAGATGTATGTAATCGGATAAGCACTGGATGGCGAGAACGATGGGGTTTCAATTGGTGGCAGGAAGATCAACAATTTACACTTCACAGATGATACTATACTCATAGCAGGAAGTGAGAAAGAGCTTGGTGATCTGCTCTCAAGAGTGAAAGGCATTAGTCAAAATTGTTGTCTAGAGATAAACATGAAAAAAAAAACAACAGATTTTTATAAATCACCATGGCATGGATCAACACCATCTTACAGAATGTTTAAAGTATCTTGAAATAGTGAGTGACTAAGTATATCTACACTCTCCAATTGCACAGGAAAGTGTGACAAAGAGAGAAGACAATGAATCATTCTTGCCTGAGTTGCAATGGTCAAACTCCCCAAGATCTGGCAGAATCGGGCAATAACAAAGACAACAAAGATGCGCTTGGTAAAAGCGTTGGTGTTTCCTGTATTCTTATATGGATGCAAGTCCTGGGCTGTGAGAGGTAGTGATAAGAGCTGCATTGATGCCTTTGAGATGTGGTGTTGAAGAAGGATGCCGCATATACCATGGACACAAAGAAGAACAAATGCTTCAATAATAGAACTTCAGATCACTAGAAGGTTATCTTTTCATGTCAGCCAAAAATACCTTCAGTTCCTTGGGCACATCTTGAGAAGGAAATGGGATAATTTAGAGAAGATCTTATTTCAAGGAAAAATTGAAGGCATAAGACCATGAGGGAGAGCAGCAAGCAGATGGTTGGATCTAGTGAAGAAGATCACCAGCCTACCTCTTCACATCATTTTAAGAACGCCTGAAGATCACTGTGGATGGAGACATCTGACTGAAGTTTCAACAATCTAAAATGAATGACAAAATGAGGTCATGACACTCAGCAATGACGAAAATGACTAATGACTAATGATGATGTGCACAAATATCCAGTTCCCTGTATGTGCCATGATGATAATCAAACTCCAATTTCATAAAGAAAATACTTTTTTTTCCAATGATTTTAGAATCTGGTTTGTATTATTTTCAAACAGATAATATTTATCAGTGTGTAGATGAGAAATTTTAGAGGTAATTAAAAAAGCAAGAAGTATAAAAAACAACTAGCTGTAGCACCAGGAAGTGTATATAAACTTCTTCACACGAAAAACTGTAATTAGAGTGTTCCCAAATGTAACCAGTAATATAAAATCAACATAAGTTCAGTTATGGTGTAAAATGCATAGAACTTTACAGGTAGGGCATCTACTACACAGCCAACACTCATATTATGCCACACTCACACACACTTTTCAGTGGGGGACTGAAGGCCATAGTAGTCTAGTCCCCCTAAAACCCCCAAACCAACCAACCAACATTCTTCAGCACTGCAGAAAGTCATGATTAAAGCTAAATGTCAATAAATTTAGGTGTCTCAACTAACAGCTAAGCATTATATCATGATTTTATGCACATTAGAAACTAGAGACCCACTACATTTCTGTTTTTAAAACTGCAATGATGCATTTCTGTTGAAATTTTTAAAGGGAAATAATGTTAATTTTTACCTTGAAAATCAAACATTCTCCAATAAATTCATTGTTGTTAACCAAAACTAATTTGAGACTCTAAATTATCAAAACAATCAAATAAAAGCTCAAAATTACTGAGATGTTTAATTCCTTCAGAATAAAGTATATGAAAAAATTGCTTATATTTCCTTTTTGCAGCAATACGAACATGAATCCCGATAAACATGATTATTGCACTGTAACCAAAACTTTTATTGTGCCCCCCAGAGACATTTCTTCATATGACTACTTACTAAATGTCATTTGTCACAAAAAATAAATTATTTTGTATTTAGTTCAACACATTTATATTTGAACTTCTGAATGCATTATTTACATATTTAAATGTAACCAGAATTAAAATGATATAATGTTTAATTTAAAACCATGTAATATATGTTATAATACAATATGTGGCATTTCAGTGTAGTGTATACTACGTTCAACACAATTTATGACACTGCAGTAGGTTCTTTGGTCTAAATTTCAGGGCATTTATACTGAATATGGTACACCATAATCTAAAACACCGTATTTAAATTTCTTTCTGTAATTTCCAATAATGTGATAAGTAATCATCATAGCCAAAGCATTTTAAAGTATGAAAACATACTTCATCTCTTTACTTTATTGATATTGAAGATGTGCTTATGGCTGACTTTGAGGTTTTCATCTGATGTTCTTCAAGATGTTGTGCAAGATATTCCCTGTAAGAAAGCATTGGTGTCTTTAAAGTCAAATCTGAACCAATCAACTTAGTCCCTATAATTTATCACTACAGCTGAATTACAAAGTGTAAGGAGCAACTAAACTTCTTACAAAGTACCACGTACTAGCACAATGCAAGTTTGAAAGGATAAAACATACTACTGTCCACATTAGTGAAGGAAAGATTTTTTACTAAGGAGGAAAGGAGAGTATTCACCAAATAGTAGAAACATTGAGTTGTCAACATTTATTTAATTTATTTATTGATTACTGTATCCATTTTATCATATACATGATGTTGATATTGATACAATATTTAATAAGTTAACTTACATAACAGAGGGTATAAATACATAATATATAACAAAGTAAAAAGTATAAACAATTGTATACTCTTAGGTTATATAGGTTTCATTGACACAAATGATAACCAAATACATAATGTGAACATATTTAGTATTTATATTAATTACTTACAGTGCAAATAGGGTAGCATGGCTAAAATTAATTTATATATGTTCTACAATTCATAATGTTAAGGTATTGTTCAACACTGTAAAAGCTTTCATTAACAAGAATTTTTTAAGCTCATTTTTAAAAATGTGTAGTTCTGGTATTGTTTTAATTTCTAATGGAAGGGCACTAAACAAATTTTGGGATGATAGATTATATTATTATGATACTTGGCTTTACTATGTACTTCTCTGTGATAGTAATATCTGTTTCTAGTTTCATACTGATGAAAATCACTGGTTAAAGGAAAGAACTGAGGATGGCATTCCAAGAAGCATATACTTTCATAAATGTATATCGAAGGAAGCATCATAACTTTCAAAGTCCTAAATATATATCTACATGAATCCCTAGGTGCAGCCCCCTTCATAATTTCTCATTGTTCATTTCTCAATAGTAAATGTGGTTTAGCAAGTCTTGTATTTTCCCAGAATACGACACCATATTGTATTTTACTGTGTACTTATTACTGTTCCTTCACTGCAGCAGTTTTTGAGAATTCTAAAGACATAACAGCATTTACTCAACTTTTTATCTAGCTATTCAGTATGTTCATCCCATTTTAAAAAGTCACCTAAGCAAATTCCTAAAAAAAATTGTATTTGTAGTATTCCATGAGTAACTTTCTCATATGCAGAAAAAGTAAGATATACTTTCATGTACTATTTCTCCTTTTGGTATCTATCAGATAAGTATGTTTTGAGCCACATATGAGCAATGCCACAGACTCCATAGCAACAGAGTATGTCAAGCAATATGATCAATAACATCAAATGTCTTCGACAAATCTAAAAGTTATACACAATTTATTTCATATTTTCAATGGAATTTAGAACAAGTTTTAGAAAATTATGCATACCATAGTGGTTTCTGTTCAACAGTATGTCTGCCTAAGTGTACTTGTGTCTGTGTAAATGTGTGGGTGTATGTGCATTTATTTACCTTCCATTTTTTCCCCCAAGGTAAGTCTTTCCTGTCCCGGGATTGGAATGGCTCCTTACCCCCTTCCTTAAAACCCTCATCATTTCCTTTTCCCTCTCCTTCCCTTCTGCCTGATGAAGCAGCTAGGCTGCGAAAGCTAGCATTTTTGTGTGTGTGTTTGTGTCTGTGTGTTTATTTGTTGCTATTACTGCCTGTGCCCTTTCGCCTGGTAAGTGTACATCATCTATTTTTTACGTATATTTTTCCTTTTAGGAATTTTTCCTCTATAAAATATATATATATATATATATATATATATATATATATATATATATATATATATATATATATATATATATATATATATATATATATATATATATTTTTTCATTGGGAAATATTTCATACTGATTCAGAAAATCATAGTGTCTTTCATACATTATTATTTCTATAATTTAATGAAGCAAGATAACATTGATAGAGGTCTATAGTGTTTTACATCATAAGGATCTCTACTTTTGTATTTTGGTTTTATAAATGGTTTTTAAAACCCTTAGAGAAAGACTATGCAACTGGCTATGTGACAACCCATTCTAGTGTTTGAATGAGTTTTATGACCTGAGTAGTGCTGGAATCAATTTATAAACAACTGTGGATACTGTCTCTTATGCATGTAAACCATTCACTTAAGAAACATAAGTTTTTAAACAATGTTACTACACATTATTCATACCAATTTATTAAATGTATTTATTAGCTGTATTTTTAAAAAATAGATATTGCATGTTCTTAGTAGTTTTGCAGTAAATTGTGTAGAACTTTATGAACAATTCACATAATTCATACATAATGTATAAAATTTTTTCTGAAATGTACCAATGATGAAGCCTATTTCACCTTGAGTGATCAATGGCCAATAAAGATTATTGCTTCTTGATAGCTTAAGGCAGGGCTGGGCAAATGCCGTTTCGCGAGCACGAGCGCTCTCAGCGGCTCACACGGCCTGCTCGCGGCTCCACCCCTCCCCCCCCCCCCCACTCCGCCAGCCAGCAGTGCCCCCACTCACACTCAACTAGCTGCGCACCTCACTACACCTCGTGGAACCACTCATTCTGTTTACTTCTGGAAATCGCGTCCGGTGTTCTTGATAAAGCAGAACTAGTGTCTCAAAAATGGCTGAGGAGGACGTAAAATCTTTGAAAATAACGTATTCTGAACACCCACAGTGGAAAGAAGAGTACTTTTTTGTTGGAACGCAAAGCAGACCTCAGTGTTTGTTTTGCAATTCAACATTGTCTTCATGGAAGAAGTACAATGTGAAGCGTCATTTTCAACTGCTTCACGAAAAAGATGTACTTAGAGTAAAGAAGAACGAAAAGTCAAACTTATAGAAATGAAGCAGAAAAAGGAGAAAGGCGTAAGTATAATTGTAGATAATTATGTTATTAATTTAATTTACTGCTGTTATTAATATGTTGTGTGCATTTTCCATCAATTTTACTTTCTGTACGTATTTACAGGTAGAAAACCTAATTCACAATGCTGCAGCGATGAGAGTAAGCTATCATGTAGCTCATAAAATAGCTAAAACTGCGCGGCCCTTCAGCGATGCAGAATTCGTGAAAGAATGTTTTGTTGCTGCCGCAACAATTTTGGGCCCAGCAAATCTTGCTCTTTTTGAAACCGTTCCTCTTTCATGGAGAACGGTTAGCAGGCGCACTGAAGAAATGGCAAACGACATGGAAGCTCAGTTGAGAGACAGGATCAAAATTTAGTTTTCTTTTCTTTAGCATTGGATGAAAGCACTGATGTATGTGCACTGTGCATCAGCAAGCGGCCAGCCACACCGCAAAGCCCTGCTACCCGCACTGCTTGCTCTCAAGGCTGCTCAGCGCTGCCCTCGCGGTCACGTTGCTCGCGGGCAGCCACGCGAGCAGCTCTCGTGCCCACCCCTGGCTTAAGGTCTCTAGGGAAAATGCCAGTATGAAATGAAGTATTAATTATATCTAAAAGTGGAGGAGCAGCATGTTTGCTGTGCTTAATTACTTTATCTGGAATGTCATCATTGCCACAGGACAATTATCTTTTTTTTTTTTTAATTTGCTGATTGCATTTTCTACTTCTTGTAGTGTTTTGTTACCTTAATTTCTGTTGATACATTATCCACTGTTTAATTTTTTTTTTGCTGCTGTAATGACCTTCATTGTATATTTTTCTTTAATGTTTAATGTACTGTTTCCTCTCCAGGGGACACCACCTTGACGAAGCACTGTCCGTGCAGGTGGAGAGGCTTGCGTATCTGTGTGAAGCAGAGGGCTATACCGAAAGTAGAGAACCTACTGCCGGAAAGGCCTCAGCTGATGGATCAACCAAGAGTGTCCCACAACGTCCCATCTTCCTTATCTTCTCCCAGTCCTTTCCCAATTCCTTTCCCAACCCAAGGTGTGATGCGATCCATGCCAAGGGGTGCATGGCACATGGGTGGATGTGTCTCGAACGGAGCCTCAGGGATAAAGAGCGACCTCCCTGAGTAAGTAGCCTTGCACCGGCGGGGTTATCGTGGTGTGGACCATATAAATCCCCAAATCTTGTGGGACTAAGATGAACACAGAGAAAGAAAGTATTTTAAAAGAATCTGAGGGGCAATCTGAGACCTCAGATACTCAGACATCGGGATCAGGACCGATGGAGTGCACTCCTACTTCTGAATCAGGGTCTAGACCTGAGCAAGAAGTGGGAACTGTAATAGAGAAGTTGGACCAGATTAGGATTAAGGCTTGTCTGGGGCTCAGAGGAGGAAACTTCTCAAGGAACAGAAGCAAATGGAAGGAAAAGAATGGCTTCCTAAGCATAAGTGTAGGGAACCAAAAGGGCTTGAGCCCAAGACCTCCAAAAAGAAACTGCCTCAGGTCGAAGGGGATACAAAGACCCCCTCGACGTCAAAGACAGGTGGAAAGAGGGTTAGGGAGGAATCTAAGACTCCCTCCTCTCTGGACAATCGTGATCATAAAAGGCTGAGGCAGGAAATAGGGAAACAGACCTATAGTACTGCAGTCTCGGTCTTTAGAATGGCGGTTGTCCAAGAAGGATACCCACTGGTGAGCATCACCTCGCAGCAGGAGGAGCTCGTGCAGATGGCCCTCTTTGAAGAGATTGGGGGGAATGCTGGTCCTGGTGCCCTCATTTTTGTCTGCGAGGGGGAGCACTCAGCAGAATGGCTTAAGGACAAGATGCCCATGATATCCCTGTGGGAGGACGCAAAACTGCTGGTCAAGACAGCAACCGAACTCCTGAAGACCGCAAAGGTATCAATATGGGTACCAAAGATCCTTAAGGATGTCCCTCCAAAGACTCTGTTCGAGAAAATAAGGGTCCAGAACCCAAAAGTCTCGACAGAGGATTGTAAGGTAATTAACCAAAAGGTCGTTCCGGAAGGACGAACCCTGGTGGTGGAGGTCAGAGGGAAGTCCCTGAAGGCAATGCGAGAGCAAGGCATGAAACTGTTTTTAGGGTTCTCGCAGGTTGCCATCAGGGTAATCAAAGATCTTAAAGGCAATAATGAGTAAAGGGGCCACTACTGCCTTGAGCCGTCGCCTGGGGAGACAGGAGGTGGACGTGGCTCTCATAAATGAACCCTATTTATACAAAGGGGGTGTATCAGGCCTCAGTGGTACTGGAGGTAAGATGATTTTTGCCAGAAATCTAAAAAACTACAGAACATGCATTTATGTTAGAAATGGAATACCTTTCATACCAATGATGGATTTTTGTTCCAGGGACTTGGTGACCATCAGGATGCAGCAACATGAGGAAGGTATCAAGAGGGAAATTGTTTTGGCCTCAGCATACCTTCCTTACAAAGACAGCTCTCCTCCTCCTTTCGAAGTGAGGAGACTGATGGAAGCCTGCCATTGGCAAGGTGACGAACTGTTTGTGGGATGTGATGCCAATGCCCACAATCTATATTTCACTGTCCCCTTCACAGGTAGCACTTCATTGAAAAGCTTTAGATTCCAACTTGAGTGTTGGATATGTTTCCTTGTGAATGGTACAACAACAGTCTTCTTAGGACTAACCCCCAGATCCTGTTTTCTGCACCAGTCTTGCACAATGTCCAAAGCACCTTGTGCCATATTCTTCACTGTGTCAGCAAATTTGCCAAGTATTACTTTGACAAGATCATCTGCGTATCCTTGGCAAAAGTAATGTCTAGAGTTTAATTCTCCAATGAGATCATTCACCACTAGATTCCACAATAAAGGGGAAAGAACTCCTCGTTGCGGGCAACCCCTAGTGGTGTTGATTGCCATTTTTTCATTCATCATGGTAGCCTCTACCTTTCTTCCACTGAGCATGGCCCTAGTCCACCTACGTATAGTGGTCCCTAGGTCATGCACCTCTGCTGCCCTAACCATGGAATCGAAGGTCATGTTGCTAAAAGCCCCCTCAATGTCCAGGGAGATACAGAGGGCTATTTCTTGAAAGTGTAGTGCTTTCTCCACCTTCCCAACAAGTTGGTGGAGAGCTGTCTCACATGATTTACCTGGTTGATATGCATGTTGGTTTGAATGTAGAGGAGCCCTACTTAACCTCCTTTCTCCAACATGCACATTAACCAGCTTTTCCAATGTCTTAAGAATGAAGGAGGACACGTTGATTGGTCTCATATCCTTGGCCTTGGTATGATCAATTCTCCCTGGCTTTTGGAATGAAGACAACCTTCACTGCCCTCCAGGCATTGGGAATGATTCCTGCTGCTAGGCCAACCCTGAATAACCTGCATAGGAATCTAATAAGATTTTCTCCCGCTTGTTGCAGGAGAGCTGGAAACATTCCATCGGGGCCAGGTGACTTGAACAGTTGAAATGTTCCTACTGCCCATTGGACCTTACTGAAATCAACACACTCCTTAGCCAGATCCCAGTCCTCTTTGTGAATACCTGAGAACTGTTGTCTCTCAGGAATCGCATTCTGGTCTGAGTTATCCCCCAGAGTATATTGAGGAAAGTGAGTCTTGAGGAGCAGTTCCAGCATTTCATGTGCTGTCTTTGTATACTCCCCATCCTCCTTCCTCAATGTTCCTCCTGGATTAGTTGGTACTCTAGTGAGGATTTTATGAAGTCTCGCTTGAGCAGCCGTGCCCTCCACTTCCTCACAGAATATCTTCCGGATGCCTCCTTTGCCCGTCTGATGGCAAGGTTGTAATTGACAAGGGCCTCACGATACTTTGCCCATTGTCCTTTGCGCCTCGCAAGGTTAAATACTCTTCGTACCTGTTTCCTTTGCATTTCCAGGTTATTATTCCACCAAGGCACACTCCTATTTGTGCACTTCTTAGTGATTGAGCAGTTGTCCTGGTATGAGGTCACTATAGCAGAGGTTATGGCCTCTGCTACTTCCTCAAACTCTGCTGGATTTCTTATCGAAGTTTTAATTTCCGATAGGCTGAAGTCAAGGTCTCTCCTATATGTCTCCCAGTCCTATAGGCCATGGTCTGTCTGGTTCCCATTTCAACCTTGAATTTAATATACATGTGATCTGATGAGGATGGCTCCAGGAACACATGCCACTGCTTGACGTAACTTCCCATCATCATGGAACCAAAAGTTATGTCAATTACTTCTTCCCTTCTACTATTCCTGAATGTAGGTTCATCACCCCTATTCAGGATCTCCAAGGTGTTAGATAGGAGAAATTCAAGAAGGTGCTCACCTCTACTGTTGGTGTCCTTGCTGCCCCTAGATGGGAAACTGACATGGACCCCTCACATTAGGAATATTTGCTCCAAGGCAAAAGGTACTTTAGTAAGTGCCAGGAGAGCTTGTGGCAAAAATTGGGGCCTGAGCCCGAAGGGTATGCCCTGGATATACACCACAGTGATTAGACCCAGGATCACCTATGGGGCGGTCGTGTGGTGGAAGAAGGTAGAACAGCAGGTTGCTGCTAAGGAGCTTGGTAAGGTGCAGAAACTAGCCTGCTTAGGCATAACAGGCGGAATTAGCAGCAACCAACTGCTGGGATGGAAAGCATGCTGGATATGCCCCCATTACACCTTTGGGTCAAGATGGAAGCAGCAGTTGGTGCCTACAGACTCAAAACTGGTAACAACTGGAACTCTTTGGGATATCCAGAATCACACACTAAAATAGTGAGTGAGGTAAATATAGGAAAGGTTGGGGAAATGCCAGCTGACTATATTATAACCCCATACTGCTTCAACAAGCCTTTCAGTATAACAATTGGAAGTAGGGAGCAGTGGGAGAAAATAGTTCGACACCGTACGGGGGATATTGTCTGGTTCACTGACAGGACGAAATCAGACCAAGGCATTGGAGCCGGGGTGTACAGGGTGCAGCAAAGACTGGAGGGCATCATCTCTCTAGGGAAACTGGCCTCAGTATTCCAGGCCGAAATCACGGCCATCAGGGCATGTGTGGATCGTAGCATCTATATCTATTCAGACAGCCAGGCAGCCCTGAGATCACTGGCAGCTCCTGCAACAAGGTCTAAAATTGTTGCAGAATGTCACAGGGTTCTGGTGGAGCTAGGGGAAAGCAATAGAGAAAACCTATTGTGGGTCCCTGGCCACTCAGGGATCAGTGGCAATGAACATGCTGACAGATTAGCCAGGATGGGGGCAGAGTCTCCATTTATTGGACCGGAAGCTGTCCTGACAATCACCAAGGCAATGATCAAATTGGAGCTACGTAACTGGCTCAGAAGACAGCACATAGAATATTGGACCAAAGTCCATCAACAAAAACATGGCAAGGTAATGATGCCAAAGCCATGTTTTAAAAGAAGCTCTGCAATCCTGGGCCTGAACAGGAGAGAGATAAGACTCATGGTTGGATTGCTGACAGGCCATGGGAATTTCAAAAAACACCTACATACAATGGGAATAACAGAAGAGGACCCTAAATGTAGGATCTGTGATGACGGTGATGAAACTGCATCACATCTAATCTTCAAATGCATTGCATTGGATAGTAAAAGGCATAGAACATTTGGGACAACCAGACCCAAAGAAATTGTGTCTAATAAAGAACTGGTAAAGGGACTCCTTGCACTGTTCAAGGGCATTGATTGGCTTTACTAGATATACAGGGAGTGATACCGCACAATAAACTTAGTTTCGGTGCGGGCAGTGGCGGGCTGGACCAAGACTGTTTTGGCTTCCCTGGTAAAATCAAATCAAATCAATGTACTGTTTCAGATCAGGATTTTATCTTGCTAATCTACATACCACACTAAGTTCCTTTGAAGATTTTCTTATCCCTGTGTTATCCAAGTGTTAGTTCTGGTTTTTACTTTCACTTTCTTAAGAGGAAATGCAATTTCATGGTTATGTTTGTAGCAAGTTAACAGACAAAAGAGAACAAATATTTTGCTAGCTTTTGGAAGAAAACCTTTGATGAGCTAGTGTACTTTATCTCTTTAAATGGTCTCTTCTAAAATGTAGCAAACAAGTTTCATGTTATTTTGAGTGTGCATCTTGAATCAATGCTTCTGCTATTTAGTGAGTGGTTCCCCTACTCTAAAATTGTTTGCATTCTATGAAAAGTTTCCTTTTACACAGAGTCATTCATTTCACAATGTGTTAAATGAATTGGATATCCTACAAACAACAGTTGGGATTGCCATGATAAAATATTACCCACAGAATATAAGTAATTAATACTACTTATTATCCATACATCGTTGTTTACATTTACATCAGAACAAAGACATTCTGCAAACAAAGGTGATGCTCATAATGTAAAAAATCTACATGAAAATGAAAAGATCAATGGGAAATTGGACACTGATTACAAAAGAAAAAAAATGGATTTAACAATGGACTGATATAAATTTCCATACCAATCTGTACTGATTGAAAGCTACAAAATAAGTTAGATTAGTATGAATTGGTGTGTGATGACTTGTCTTCTTATATTATCATTATTAGAGGATAGCTAGCTACTCACTGTAAAGACTATTGCTGAGCTGCAGATAGGCACAAACAATAGTCAGTCACATTCACACAATTTAAATTTTTGGCTGCAGCCTTCATAATAAAAAAGATGCACATTCTATTAAAAGCTGTGAACAAAAATTTAAGTTGTGGAAATTGAGTGTTTATTTTCCAAGCCTGTCTGTAGCTCAGCCATCATCTTTAATGTGAGATGTTAACAATCATCTATCATTGAGATTCCAACCTAGACTTTACATTGTTATTATTGTTGTTCCTGGTTTTTAATTGGATTTACATTTTCCAGAAGCCCAAGATTATATATCATATTTAATTTTCTTTCACAATTTGTGTCCAGATTTAATTTGATGGAGCATATATGTTTTCTCATTATGAAGCTGGAATAAATTTGTACCTAATAATCCGTAAATTTTCCTCAATATTACTATTTATAATTAATATCTGTATTCCTTGTAGCCACGTGGTTAGTGGTCTCCCTCTTTTTTCCCTTGCTGGTGGCTCCCTTTATAGATCAAAAATTAACACTGTATATGTGCTAGAAATATATCAGGTACTGGTATAAGCTGACACACTCACTTTGTAACTTAGAGAATCTCTAACATTTACATTGACGTACACACCTTTTGGAACATGTTACCATGTGTGTAACCCCAAGTACAAGAAAATAAGTCAAGAGGATTAAGATTATACCCATAATAGTGTTTGATTACTAAAATAAATTCACGGTAGCCTCTGAACAGTTTACAGACAGATAAGGTACGCGGCTTGCTGTTATGTCATAAATAAAAACCACAAGCAAAAGAATATACAAATAGTAAGCTTTCTAATTGCAGGGGTATAATAGTAATATTGCTATATTCCCAGATTTCAGTTGACTGAGCACATCATTTTTGCATGATTGAGCTGGAATAAAAGATATGATAGAACCACTTTGTTTGTAATAGATAACATTTGTACATATCATTTTGTTGCTTTATTGAAGATTCATTAATTGAAAAGAGGAAAGTAGGTAAGTTACAGAACAAGTAGGCAGAAGTGTGGTGTAATCTATATTAATAAAGATATGACAAAATTGAGGTAGCCCTGTTGCATGTTGAATATTGTTTCACAAATAAGACTATTTTACCACGAAACCACCTTGCTGTAGGACAAGGAATTACTAACAATAGTCAATAAATAAACACATTTTAACAGATACATTTGCAGTTCCTAGAGAGAGTGGAGAGTCGTTGAATCAGAGAGAATTTTGCTAGCCATAAAGTCATAATACTACAACGAGAGCAGGGGCCAAATGACCAAGCTTACCTCACTATAAACTGAATGGTAAGTGTACCAGATGCTTCCATTCACCCATCATTGTAACAGATGCAGACGGTGCTAATACAATGGTAACTTCCGCCCTTGACTGTTTGCGAAGTGGATACCTTGAAGCTCTGTAACCAAATGGTGGTGCGTGGCAGTTTGCCGGGCATGGCATCACAGTGTGCTTCCAGTGTTCATAAGTAATCCCTGTAGCCAACCTTACAGGTAGGGGAAAGGAACCCATTGGGGAAGCCCTTGTGGGCGGCACTGTGTCTCGGACACTCAGGTTGGGACACCTGTTTGGAGCGTGGGAAAAAAGCTGGTATGCCTCCGCCACAACATGGCTTCTGCTTTCTTTAATTTTAACGGCTACAGGAAATTCCTCATTTTGAGCAATTTCTACATTAACTAACTGGGTAATATAGTGAGGACAGTTTACTACTCACCGCAAAGACGTGGCGACGAGCTGCGACAGGCACATACAAAAGACACACACATATGTATATATGTGTGTGTATGTGTGTGTCTTTTGTATGTGCCTGTCGCAGCTCGTCGCCACGTCTTTGCGGTGAGTAGTAAACTGTCCTCACTATATTATTTATTCCAACCTGGACTTTCCAATTTTATATTTTAACTAACTGGGTAATATAGAAATTACTCTGTCCCATCCATTTGATTGGCCTCTAAGTAAACAATCATTATGTGATGTTCCTTGGTTGGTGAAAGTTAATAAAATGTCCTAAATTGATTTAATTTTGCTACTTTTTTAAAAAAGGATCTGTCCAGTCTGTTATTGAGATCCAGGAGCTGGTAGTTTTACTGACAACTCAAATCTGTGGTCGGAATAACATAATTAATTTTATTTTGCTCTGGTTTTTTAAATGGCATAACCATTGTGGCCGGTGCATTGTGAGCCCTCAAAAAGTCTGTGTGTTACACCTCTCCTAATTTGTGTGTGTGTGTGTGTGTGTGTGTGTGTGTGTACACACTTTTATCCCCCCTCTCTGCTCTGCCTCCCCACTCCATTTCTAAGCTGCATCTGTTCCACCAATCGAATACGTACATGTTCTGTTATGGTCAGGCTGTATCCATCCCCACCACTGTGACGCAACCTTCCTATCCCCCTCCCCTCCCCTACTTCTACATTGCAAAGCATGATTCAAAGTCCAGCAATCAGAGATAACAGTTGTGTGTCTGTGTTGTGTGCCTGTGTGATTGCGTGAATGTTTTATATTATGTAGAAGGCCATGGCTGATAGCTAAAGTGTTGTATGTGTGTGTCGTTTTATCTTATTGGATCTGTAATAGTTGTTAATTTTAAACTATTTCATTTTATGCACTACCAAGTTTCAAGACCTATATCTCCTCATCAGGTGCATCTGAAAATTAAAATTGAATAAAATATTGATGTCTATGATGTAATAAAGTGCCTACTCTAAATCTTTACTAAAATTATTCAGTACAAAGGGAGTATACATACTTAAGGAATATGTAAAACTGTTGCATGTGGGAACAGATTAAAATAGCGAGTCTCTGGTACCTGCAACAAGCTGGGAGACACTGTAGGCAATTTGGGCATGATATAGCCACTCAGAAGGCAGGGTCTGCATTTAAAACAATGTCCCATAATTAAAAAGCAGAACCTGAAAAAGACTGTGTCTTTTTGATGTGCCTGTCACAGGTCATCATTACATCTTTGTGGTGATTTGTAAACCAGACATTGTGGGCAGAAATAAAAAGTAATAGACATTGGTTGGGTCATGTAAATAGAATGGGGGAGAATAGCACAGACAAGAAAGTTTTCAAAGGAAAACCAGGTTGATGCTGTATAAAGGGGAGACTAAGGACCAGATGGCTGGACAACGTGGAAAAGAATTTGAGAACGACGGGAGTCGGAAGAAAGCAAAGGCAGCCAACAAAGATGAGTGGGTGGATAGTGTTCAGGAGGCTTAGGCCCTTCACAGGCTCTAGTGCCAAAAGACAAGTAAGTAAGTATTATGGGGTGACACTTTTCAGTTACATCAGCATTCTTCACTTTGACAGAATTGCATGTCACTTTGTTTACCCATTATTATCTGTTTGTTGTAAAGTCTAGTGACTCTTTGTCCAAAAAGGTCTATCACTTCAAGTCTTTAAAAGTAAATGGAATGATGGAAGAGAGGCATAAAAATTAACAATATCTATTTTGCAGTCACATGATAAATGGCATACTGTAAATTTGCTATGAAATGATAGGACCATGCTGAATTGATAATGCAAGTGTAAAAATTAATAACTGACAGACATCATTTTTATTCTGTATATCAAGCAGTACTTTTTACCCAATAAGACTCATGCTGAATTGACAATGAAAGAGCAAAAAGTTATAATTGACAGACACCAATTTTTAATCTGTATATCAAGCAGTTCTTTTTACTAAATTTAAAATCATTGAGTAAGTGCAGGAATGTTTAGTACATATCGTACATTTTCTTTAGCTATGCTCAATATGCCACTGCCACATATAAAAGTTTTCAAAGGAAATGAATGGAGAATATGGCAATAGCAAACATCACTGCAAAAGTACAACAGTTATGTCTGGATTTACTTTTAAATTTATGAAGGAAAAGGAGATCAGGAAAGATGAGTATCTGAGTATCTCACATGGAGTGTAGACCTCATATTTTAAGTTGACTTGACTGCATGTTGTTTGCGACATATTCGACTCATTTTTGCCTTAAGTGAAGTGTGCAATACCACTTAATGAATTAGCTCTTTGTTAAGCCATATTATTTTCATCTATGGATATTAAAAAACCTTCTCCTTAGTTATATATAAAATTTGTTTATTTTTTACTTTCATATCAACAGTTGTAATGCCTTTGAAAATAATATAAGTTTGGTAAAATTATTACATATTTACAAACATGAAGTGTTTTATTGGATTCATCATTAACATGGAGTGTGAACTGTGGCTAGTAAAGGTATTTTAAATTGCCATTTAAATGCAGCATCTTTGCAGTCTACCTTACTTCCCTCCTCCTCCTCCTCATACCAGAGAGTATGCCATGGTGCTGGAGATAGAGTGCAGACACAATAGTATGTGGTACTTGCAGCCAAACTCTTGACTGACCTTACTTTAGATTATTCATATATTGCATATAGTTAGAGTGACTCTTCCTTTATATAAGTTTTTTCAAATGCTGTTTGTCATGTCCTTAGACAGCACCAATGCATTGCATGTAGAAGAAATGTGCTGTCATAGGTTACTTCATGAAGATTGGATGTAATGTGCCCAACATTCATATTATTTATTCAAAACCTTCACTATTTATCAGGTTTGACAGGACCAAATTGAAGAGCAAGTCTCAATGAGCATGGAATGATTCAGTACATCAGATAGTAACAAAGATGCAGTAATTGAAAAAGTAAATGTATAGTCTATCCTATGCACACAACAGGCCTCAGCATAAGTAAAAAGAACCAACAACATAACACAAAAAGTAGCTTATTTTTTTTTAATTTTCTCAGGAACTCCTTGTGAAAAGAGAGGGTCATGAAGAAACTTTTCAGTTTAGCCTTGAAAGTGCATTGATCACTAATAATTTTTTTAATTATTGTGCCACATTGTAAGAAATGAATGGGCAGAATACTGCCACCTCTCTCCTTGTGGATCATGGAGGTATGATCCAAATGCAGATTTAATTTCTGCCTAGTATTAACTGAGAGATAGCATCTAGCTCTTGGGAATAACTTTATATTATTAACAGCAAACAAGATTAAAGAAAATATGTACTGAGAGACCAATTACCAGGCTACTAAACAGGAGCTGACAAGAGGTGTGTGAGCTTGCCCATATATTGCATGATCCATCCATTTCTGTGCAATAAATACTCTCACTTTGAATACAGGAGTTACCCCCAAAACTTAACCATAAGTCATAAGTCACTGTAAATAAGCAAAGTAGACTACTTTTCATATTGATCTGTCACTGACTTAGGAAACTGTTTGAATGGTAAACAACACAGCATTTAGTTTTTGAACAAGATCGTGAAGCTGGGCTTTTCACAACAGCTTACTATCTGCCTGAAAACCTAGAAATTTTAACTATACTGTCACATTCATCAATGTGCCCATTATGTGTAATTCAAATTTCAGCTTTTGTTGAGAAACTGTAAAAACTTTATCTTACTATGATTTAGCAATAATTTGTTTTCTAAGAGCCACGAACTTACTTCTTTAACTGAATTAATTGATACTACATCAATATTGCCACAAATTACTTTGCTACCAAGTTAGTAACATCAGCAAACAAACAAAAATTTTAGAATTACCTACTATACTTGAAGGCATATCCTTTATATAAATAAGAAACAACAGTGACCTGAAAACAGAAACCTGGTGCACCTCTACCCCCCATGTATAACTGAGCCCCATTGGGAGTGTATACACAGTCATTTTCAACATTACAGAATATCACCTACTGCTGTCTGTTATTAAAGTAGGAAGTGAACCAACTGTGATCTACTGCCCTCACTGCATAATGTTCCAACTTCTGCAACAATATCTCATGATCAACACAATCAAACACCTTTTTTAAATTGAGTAATATGCCTAATTTTTGCAGTTTTTATTTAAAAAATCAAGTGCAACACAGAGAAATGAGAATATAGCATTTTTGGTTGTTAAAACACTTCTGACAAACTGTACATTTCACTGCAAATTATGGGAACTGAAATGGTCAATTATCTTTGAATATACAGCCTTTTCAATAACTTTAGCAAAAAATTATGCCATAGAAATAGGTCTGAAGTCGTCTACATTATTCCTTATGACAGAATCACTTTTCCTGGGCTTGTTGAGTAATGCTCTCAGAACATAAAATGACAGTGGATGAGGTCATATCATGCTCTTATCAAAGTATCATTGTCTGATGAACAAGCCAAGGACAGAATAGAAATAGCAAGCTCCTGGGAACATGTCAATTAGAGGAAAGTCATTTTGTATGATGAGTGCAGAAATGAGTCAACAGGAAGAGTTCCAGGTCTTCTTTAATGCACAGGTATACAATGCACTAGAAGCAGACACATAAGTGTGAAATGTTGGGACTGGATGTCTTATATAGGTGTGAGAACTTTAGAATGTATCCAAGGGAAGTTCAAGTAATGATGCTATGAACATTTGTTTGAAAATGTAATCATCCCACCATCCCTGAAGCTCACCAACACTCTCCACCATTCCCACCCCTTTGCCTCCTGGATACCTACTTGTCACAGTAGATGCCACCTCCCTATACACCAACATCCCACATGCCTATGGCCTTCCAGCTCTTGAACATACCTCTGCCAACGTCCCTCTGAACTCAAGCCTGATACGTCATAACCCTCACCAACTTTATCCTAACTAACAACTAATTTTCTTTTGATGGGAAAGTTTAATATCAAATCCGTGGCACAGCCATGGGCATCCGCATGGCACCCTCCTATGCCAACCTGTTTATGGGCCATCTGGAGGAATCCTTCCTAGCATTCAAAACCCCAAATCTCTGGTCTGGTCCAGGTTTATTGATGATATTTTCATGATCTGGACTCAGGGCCGAACTTCCTAACCTCCTTCCTTCAATACCTCAACTCTTTCTCCCCCATCCACTTCACCTGGTCTTCCTCAACCTATCATGCTACATTCCTGGATGTTAACCTTCACCTCACTGATGGCTCCATCCACACTTCTGTCTATATTAAAACTACCAACCACCAACAGTACCTACACTTTGACAGTTACCATCCCTTCCACATCAAAAAATCCCTCCCTTACAGACTGGCCACTTGTGGATGGCATACCTCCAGTGACAAGAACTCAGAGTACTCAGAGTATGCTGATGCAATAGCTCCGTACTTAGCTATAACTTACAACCGATCACTCAGTGAAAGGTCCGTACCCAATGACTGGAAAGTTGCCCAAGTTACTCCAATATTCAAGAAAGGCAATAAGAGTGATCCCCAAAATTACAGGCCTATCTCATTGATGTCGATTTGCAGTAGGATTTAGGAACATATACTTTGTTCGAATATTATGAACTACCTCGAAGAGAACGACCTATTAACCAGTAGTCAACACGGATTCAGAAAGTATCACTCTTGCAAAACACAGCTTGCCCTTTATTCACATGAAGTGTTAAGTGCCATCGACAAGGGATCTCAAATCGATTCCATATTTCAGGAAGGCTTTTGATACTGTATCCCACAAGCAGCTTCTTATGAAATTGCGTGCTTATGGAATATCTCCCCAATTCTGTGGTTGGATTCACGATTTCCTATCAGAAAGAACACAGTTCGTTGTAATTGACGGTAAGTCATCGAGTAAAACAGAAGTGATATCTGGCGTTCCACAGGGAAGCGTTATAGGTCCCCTACTCTTCCTCGTGTTTATAAACGATTTAGGAGACAATCTGAATAGCTCCCTTAGACTGTTTGTGGATAATACTGTCATTTATTGGTTAGTGAAGTCAACAGAGGATCAAAAGCAACTGCAAAGCAATTTAGAAGAAATTTCTGCATGGTGCGAAAATTGGCAATTGACACTAAATAAAGAAAACTGTGAAGTAATACACATGACCACTAAAAGAAACCGGCTGAACTTCAATTACGCGATAAATCAGTCAAGGTCGTAGATTCTACCAAATACCTAGGAGTTACAATTACGAACAACTTTGACTGGAGAGAACACATAGAAAATATTGTGGGGAAGGCGAATCAAAGGTTATGTTTCATCGGCAGAATGCTTCAAAGATGCACCAGCTCCACCAAAGAGACTGCCTACATCACACTTGTGTGTCCTCTCCTGGAGTACTGTTGCCCCTTCTGGGACCCTCACCAGGTGGGACTGATGGAAGACATTGAGAAGGTTCAGAGAAGGGCAGCTCGTTTTGCTTTATCACGTTACGGGGGGAAAAGCGTCATGGAAATGTTGCATGAATTGGGGTGGAAATCATTAAAAGAAAGACATTATTCATTGCGGCATGATCTGTTTGTGAAGTTTCAATCATCGACTTTTAGTTCTGAATGTGAAAATATTTTGCTAGCACCCACCTACTTAGAGAGACATGACCATCCCAATAAAAGAAGAAAAATCAGATCGGAAACGGAACGATTTGGGTGTTCTTTCTTCCCATGCACTATTAGAGAATGGAATGGTAGAGAAAAGTTATGAAAGTGGTTAATGAACCCTTTCCCAGGCACTTGGATGTGATTTGCAGAGTATCTATGTAGATATAGATGAACTCCCTTTCTGAATATGCTGAGGGTCTCAAAATGCCTTAACAGACAGATACTACCCCACAGACCTAGTCCACAAACAGATCTCCCATCCAATATCCTCACATATCCCTAAAGATCCATCTAACACCAGTAATCATGCACAAAAGAGCACTCCCCTTGTCACCCAGTACTACCTGGACTCGAACAACTAAATTGCATCCTTTGTCAAGGTTTTGATTTTCTGTCCTCATGCCCAGAAATGAGAGACATCCTGCCCAAGACCCTTCCCATCCCTCCTAAAGTGGTGTTCCGTCACTCTTTGAACCTCCATAACATCCTAGTCCATCTCTATGCCAACCCCAAAACCAGCCCACTACCACAAGGATAATATCCTTGTGGAACACACCACTATAAGACCTGCGCAATGCACCCACCCAGCACTTCCTATTCCAGTCCTGTCACAGGCTTCTCCTACCCTATCGGAGGCTGGTCCACATGTGAAAGCAGCCATCTAATTTACCAACTGTGCTGCAATCACTGTGCAGCTTTCTATTTTGCCATGACTACTAACCAGCTGTCCATTAGGATGAATGGCCACCACCAAACTGTGGACCAACCTGTGGCACAGCATGCAGCATGTCACATGCTGGATTTCAATGGCTGGTTCACAACCCAGGCCATCTGGATCCTCCCACCCACCACCAGCTTTTCTGAACTGCACAGATGGGAGTTATCCCAAAAGTACATTCTCCAATCCCAAAATCATCCAGGCCTCAACCTGCGATAACTTCCCTTTTTTTCCACACCTTACAGATCCTCCATCTCCATCCTAAACCTCTCCTATTTCAAGTGGTGTGTGCGTGTGTATGTGCATGTGTGTGTGTTTTATTTTTATTTTTATATCTGTATTTATTTTATTTTATTTTAATTTATTTTTTATTTTATTTTCCTCACCTCACCTCCCTCCCTACTCCATTCCTAAGCTGCATCTCTTTACTCCCATCTAGGTCATGCTGTTCCCATCGCCACCACTATGACACAACCTTCCTATCCTCCCCCCACCCCTCCCATCTCCTCCCCTCCCCACCCACACTATTTACACATTGCAGAGCATGCAGAGGTGGCCAGAAGTGACAGTTGTATGACTGTATTGTGTGCCTGAGTGATTGCATGAATGTTCTATTTTCTGAAGAAGGCCATGGCCAAAAGCTAAATGTGTTGTGTGTGTGTGTGTGTCTTTTGTATGTGCAGCTCATTGCAATGTCTGAAGTGAGTTGTAACCTGTCCTTATTACTATATTATTACTATATTATTACCAACACGAAAATCATCCATCACACTCTAACAGGATTCAGAGCTCGTTTCATAGGAGGGTGAATATTACTCAATGCCTTCTCTGGTGTCTAAATTCATCTTACCTAAATGCCAAATGGACTCTACTTGAAAAGACTCTACACACATAACTACCATTTCTGGCCACTCCTCACTACTGGAGTGGCCCAGCAAATGTCTTTATGGTGAGTTGTTATCTATTCTCTTATCTATTCTCCATTATTGACATTCCAATCAGATTTTCCATTGTTAGATTTTCAATATTAACTGCACAGGACTAAATAAAATTAAAAAAAAATGATTGCTGAGTGCAGTTAGGTTTGGATGCTTATTATTTACATTTGTAAATTATAACCCTACCCATGTAGCCATTATCAAGATATGAAATGCTCATTGTTTTAGTAATTCTACCGATGTGGGGCTGTTACTTATGAACCTTTTCTACATGTTCGAATAATAATTTTGAAAAGAATAATATGAGGAGTTGAATTGCACTGAATCTTGACATTGTATGCTTACTATCATATTGGTTATACTTGATGATATAAACACCAGAAAGCTCCACAGAGTGCTACTGTTGGGCACTTATGAACTTGCGCTTGCTCTGTCTTGGATTCTAAATTATTCAAGCCATGAAATCTTTTTGCCTCTCATTATATATATATATCCTTTTTGACTTCTAAAAGGTGACATTCCTATAGGTGAAAGAAGCAATAACTGATAGTGACAGACAAGTTTATGACTGAATCCCAAAATTTGGATTATAGTTTGACACTTACTGAGATACCAAATTATCTTACATCAATAATATTTTACAATTACCATTGAATTTTTAAATTTTATCCATTTATAGTTTATCAGTAGCATGCGCCATATAAATTCAGTTCATACTTACCAACTATGAACCATCAATTTCTGTACTGCAAGTAGAGCTTCATAACGAACATTTGGATCATCGTGACCAAGTAACTGCATTACCAACTGTTTACCACCCAACTCATCAATCACACTAAGATAGAAAGAAAAAATTAAAGTAATCAATGCATCATCCACACTATTAATTTTTGCTCTAAAGCAACAATGTCATTATCCTAAACATTTATCATATAACTTTTAATTTTAACAATGTTTCTTTTCTTGGGAAAAGCAATAACTAAAACACACATTGTTCACTGCAAGGAACACAAATTATGTTTGACACATTTTGAATAGGAAATGGAAAGTTAAGGGAAATAAAGCTTCCACATAAGAAAGTAATAAAAATTAAAATTAAATTTTAAAATAGTAAGTTTGCATATAACTTGGTTTAGGTTTGTTGTTTCATTATCATGAACTGTACTTTGAATTGAGACAAATACTCACTGTTTTCCTTTTGGATAGTACCTCACATATTCACCAATATCAAAGCAAGCAACACTCAATATTAATGAATCTTTGCTAGTTTCCAGCAGATTAATTAGCATACGAAGCAATTCATGATTTTCTTCGTTGAGCCTCACTGCATTTTCACGCCAAAATTTGGCTGATTTATGAACAGGACTCCAATCCAAATGACCTGATTTTACCTGGTTGCTGTATACATCAAATGAACTGTAGAAATAAAACAGACAGGTAACTAGAAAGCACCTGCTGCGTGTATCATAAATATAAATAACAAAGTGTTATTTCCTTGTTTAATACACACAGCTTCCATAAACAATGATGTTAATTTAAACTGGAGGATAATAACCAGTAGAAATCATATCGTTCATTAAGGTGGGAGTATTTACAGCTAATTAGAAAGACAATGATTATAGTAGAGGGATATATGATATAATTGCTACACCAATGTGTCGAATTTCAATTACAGAGTTTTCCAAAGGAGCTGTATTTTTTTTTAATTATTTCCATTAATTTCCGTGTTACTTATGCTTTCCTGACAAGTATGCTTCTATATGGTTGACTGTATGGTGAATAATAAATTTTTGTGCATGACATGAACAATTAATGATAGCACTGCTAAAACATAATTTATTTTGACCTGTCTACATGTATTACATTACACATGCTTGAATGAAAACTGTGTTGGTTTCACAAGAGAATCCCCCTCACACCCCACTCAGATTTAGTGTTAGTATGCAGCATTCAGTAGCCCGTCAAAAACTGATCACAAGTCCAACATGAAAACAGGAAGAAAGTGTGTTAAACTATATAAAAAAATAAGCAAAATAAAAACAGTGACTATACCAAGTAGAAGATATAAAATGATAGAGAAACACCTACTGTGAGAGAGTTGTGATCCTGTGGTGAACTACAAAGCTGAAAGTCCCTGGTTCAAACCCCTGCCGCCAAAAAAAAATCTTTTTTTTTCTTTTTCACAAAATTATGAACTGTGCATCTGTTCATTGATGTGTCTGTTTGCTGTAACCAGTTTTGTGTCTGTGTTGTCCTGTAATGTCTGTACCACAATGCCATTCAATTAGCAACTGAAAGGTAGTGGCTCTCAAATGGGAACTGCAAACATTTGATTGGAAGGTGACAAGTCAATTGATTCCCCCATAGGAAAAAAAACCTTTGATTTATTATACATGACACTGGTGACGGTACATTGGACTATTGTTCAATCCCTTCAGGAAATTCTAGATTTAGATTACTTAAAGTTAAAAAAAATTAATTAACATTATTATGCAAGTCACTTGCGATATTTGCTGGATTCATATTGCCCATGGACTACAACTCACATACTTAATATACTGTCATCTAAAGTCACAAACAGTTGACTGCAAGAAAGGGAGCCTCATAAGCACAAATCCTCTCTCTGCTATGCACTGTACTCGACTGGCACTGTGTGTTCAGATGCCTGTTGAGAAATAACATGCCTATACTACTGTGAAGTTACCTAGCATTTGACCTCCTGCTTCCAGTAGGGTCCAAACTACTTGTAGCTTTGATTTCAATATCATCTATTTCCACTGGTACTTGAAATTGTATTACAAGGTGAAGATCTTTTATTTTAATATAGTTCCCACCCGTTTTTGTTTGTTATTTTGATGGGTGAGTGATTTATGTGGCATTTCACCTGCACTCACTATTCATCACATTTGCTTGTGACAGTAATATTTTTATGGCATTAAATGGGGTTTGGACCTAAATAACTCACACATATACTTGAGCAAACAGTTTCATTACTTAACTCAAGTACATACAGGGAAAAACTGAATGAAATATGGCTGGTGTATCTCAGAGTGGCTGAGATCCCAAAGATTACAAAGATATTTGTGGTTCGAATTCAATCAATTGCTCTGTTGATGGGTCACCACACATCCCCCCCCCCCCTCCCAACAGTGCAGATCACATTTTGAGAGGGTAGGGGGGGGGCTGAGGCATTGGGATATGGCGGTGATGGAAGTTGAGTGACTAGTAACTCAACTGAGTCTGGAGAAATGTCGGTGCGCTGGCATTGATAGAACGGAGGTGCACCAATGATGAAATCATTGAGGTGGTGGTGCCAGTGGGTGGTGTGAGTTGTATGACCCCGCACGAAGGCAGGTCCCACTGGCATGATGATGAGGACCTCCAATGACGGTAGGAGGAAGGCTCGTACATTGTGGGGAAGGGCAGTGGAAGGAAGAAGAAAATGTTTGAGTAGCTGTACATTAATAGAGGAAGGGGACAAGAAGTCAGAGGATGATAGACATAAGACAAATATGGTACAATCATGTAAGATAATTGAGACATCTGTGGCCAAATGGGGGGGGGGGGGGATGATGAATTTGATGAAGGGAGAGGATGGAAGGGGAGACTGCGAGAAGCCTTGGAACGGGGTTGAGGGAGAGGGTGGAAAGTCAGTCAGGGAAGGCATGGTCAATGGGAGAGGGGAGGGAGGTGAGAGAGGTGGAGAAAGTGAGGGGGACAGCACAGCAGATTCTCACTGACAAGGAGAGAGAAGGGTGAGGGTGGAGTCAACAAAAGCCGGTTTTAGTCTGTTAAGTTGTGGGCATATTGTTCAAGGTGTTGCAACCCCTCTTAAATACATGGTGTGGGCCTGAGTACAGTGGATGAAGAGGGTGGCAGATGGTGTCATCTCTAAGGAAAACATGGGAGCAGGTGGAGAGTGCAGAAGGGATGTGGTGGGGTGGAAGGGAGTGGCTTGTTGCAGACTGAACGGAGAGCTTGGAGAAGTGAAGGTGGACCCAATCATCAAAGGAAGGGAGGATGACTGAAGAGGGAGGGGGAGGGGAAGGATTTAAGAGCTCTCCTGGTAGCGACAGAGTTTGCCCATACACAAACTTTGCCACCGTGCTGTCGAGGTCTGGCTTGAAGGTTGTGCAAAGTCCCGAAAGTACCAGAGGCAGTGCCTCCACTCAGAGTGTGTCATGTCACATTAGGGCAGCCTTAAGAGTGCGATGCCAGTGCTTGACCATTCCATTTCCCTGCGGATGATAGGCAGTGGTATGAATTCACTTAATCACGAGGAGATGACAAGTTTTGGAAGAGGCAAGATTCAAATTGGTGACCTTGGTTCGTGGTAATAAAAGAGGGACAGCTGAAGCAAGAGATCCATGTGTGTACAAAGACCCTGCTACTGTCTCTGCAGTTATGTTCAGAATAGAGGTGGTTTGGTAAATGGAGGTGAGCAGGTACCCCAAACCCTCCACTGGGGAAAGGGGACCGACAAGGTCAATGTGTACATGTTGAAAGCGAATGACGAATCGGTCAGTGACAAATTTAGCAGAAGCTATGACCCCAGGGTGAGACAGACAGTGTAATTTGTCGAAGATATCCTGATGCAGGCAGTGGGAAACATAGGGGTGGAGCTTGCCTGATGAATTGTCTCACCAAAACTTGCTGTTGACCCCAAGAAAGGTGGTGCGGATGGTGCATAAAGAAGAAGATGGGTCTTGAATAAGCTGCATTGTGTCATCATCAGATGCCAGTAAAGTGGCAAGCCTGGAAAGGTCTAAGAGGGAAGAAACGACATCACTGAGGGAGAGGAAATTGGCCACGACATTGTCTGCACCATTGATGTAGTGGAAATCAGCGATGAATTGAGAGATATAGTCAAAATAGTGGAATGGCCACGGTGGGGTGAGTGGGGGGGGGGGGTCCGCTGGAGGCTTCAAGATGGCAGCAGCAAGAGGTTTATGATCTGTGAGGATGTAGAATGAGCAGCCGTCTATTGAAGAATGGAAATGTTTTATAGCCTCATGGACAGCTAGCAGTTCCCAATCAAAAGCTGAGTACTTCCTTTGAGCGTCGTTTAGTTTTTTTGAGAAGAGTTGTAAAGGAGAAGTGACACCATCAAGAGATTGACTAAGGACTACACCAATGGCAGTGTCACTCGTGTCAGTTGTGATGAGTAGTTCAGCATCAGGATGAGGGTGACTGATGGTTACAGATTTAGTGAGCAAATCTTTCAGGGCCGTGAATGCTGAAGACATGGCATCTGTGCAAGGAACAGGCTGATCACCAGAGGTGTGTTTACCAGTGAGAACATATGTGAGCTAGGCCTGAAGCTAAGCAGCACCTGGCAAATGTCCTCGGTAGTAATTGATTGTGCTGAGGAAACAGTGTAATTCTCTAAATGTGGTAGGGGGAGGTAAGGTTCTGATATTTTCAATCTTATCGGGTCAGGGAAGATTCCCTTGGCCAAACCCGTAAAGCGTAAAGCCCAAGAAAAACACACACTCTTGGTGTTTGTTGTCTTTCAGCTCAATGCTTGCTGTGACAAGGGTGTCAAGAAGGATCTGTAAATGTTTTTTGTTTTCATTGACAGAATTGCTGAAGATTAAAATGTCGTCTAGGTAAGAAAAACAAAACTTTAAGGGCAATAAAATCTCATTGATAAAACTTGGCCATGTCTCAGAGGCATTTTTGAGGCTGAACAGCATGAACTGGTAGTGAAATAAACGTATGGGAGTAGTGATAGCAATCTTCTCTATGTCTTTCAGGGACATAGGGATTGGTGGTAAGCACAGATGCAATCTACTACCAAAAAACTTTTATGCCTGTGTAAAGTGAGCAATGTTCGAGTTCAGGTAGATGTCCATTATGGTGCGAATGTGTAGGCAGAGCAGTAGTCTCCACACATATGCCAAGAACCAGCCTGCTTAGGAACTAAGTGAATAGGAGAGGATCAGCTGCTAGATCAGGGCTCAATGACACCTGACTGTAAAAGTTCAGAAATTTGATCTTTAATGGCAGCCAGTTTCTCTGGACTGAGGCGGCACAGCTTGCTAGTGATAGGCAGACCATCTATAAGATGCAGCTTGTGCACTGTACCATTCGTGACCACTGATACATCATTAGCAATGGTAGGATAGCTTTGTCTACATTAACGACTAGTATTTGTTGTGACAGGCTGAGTGGGAGCTGTAGGAGGGGAAATGTTCTGGTGCTAGTAATGTGGTGTGGCTTGACTACGTTTTTATTGTGGCTGGCAGAGTGGGCCGAGGTGCCAGGAAATTTACAGTTCCGGCAATGTGTTTACTTGGGCGCACCATGAGCGCACTGGGACAAGATGGTTTTACATGATTCTTGTGGTAACCACTAACTGGAGGAGTCACATGCATTGCAGTAGCAGATGGCTCTACTGGAGGAGCAGAAACAAACAACTACTGCAAAGTGCATGCAGAGAAGTTGGTGCTCATGGCTGCCGCCAGAGTGGGACACCACTCAGGCTGAGCAGTCAGGGGATGCGTTGACATGGAAACCCAGGTCTGTTTACAAACATCTGCATACGAGTGGAGGGGGGTAACACTGTCACAAATATTGGTAACCTTGTGCGCGGGAGCGAAGGCACTAGCAGCACTTTTTGAAGGAACACTCATACTGACCTTAGAGTGTGAGTCTTTTTGCCTTGATTGTAGAAACAATAGTCAGGCGGATGCCAACTGAGACTCCATAATAGCCAGGCAGTGAGCAATGTCCTTGTTCTCATGGTGCAGAGGGAGCACACAATCATGTTCGCTCGACCACTTTGACAGGAGCGACTCAGACTGTTTAATTGAGTCAAAACACTCACGCACAACACTTTCTCTTTCATGGCACAGTTTGATAATTTGCTCATGTTGAGGTGCAATTTAGAAGACAAGTCCTCAAACTTCTTAATAGTCTGTAAACACATTAAATTTAAAAATGAAGCATTGAATTAAAATTTGTTCTGTGGCCGGGAATGTCTTTGACACTTTCAAAATACAAAACAGTCTCTGGGTATATAAAGTGTGTAAACACTCATGAGCAACAGGTGAGTTACAGAACAAGAGTCCAGTCTCAACAAAGCATAGGAAAAATAAGTGTTTGTGGGGTGGTGAAAAACAAATGTTGCACAACATATTGTGACAGTTTATGATGCGTCAAGAAGTCCATGAATAAGATAGGCTCTGGCACCTCAGCAACCAAAAAATTCCATGAAAGTTTACACTGCAGTGCCATTTAGACAGTAAAGTTTGTAGTGCCTACAGATGGCAGCTGTGCGGCATTGACAGCGCTGAGTATGGCACTGTGAGAGTGGATGGGCCTGTGTCCATCGAAGGCGGTAATAAAGAAACATCTGTGCCAGTGTCAATAAGAAAATGCACATTAGAAACACAATCACGAATGTACAGACGAGCACACGATGGTGAAAAATCACTGACAGATTGGAAGACAGATAAGCGCCCATGATTGTCCAAGCAGGAGGCAGTGCCAAACCATCCTGTGCTCTGTATTTGGGTGGTGACGCGGTGGAAAACACTTTCTTGCAGCGTCACCTAAGCGGTCATGGAAATAGCAGTATGGATAGTGTGGCACTTGCTCCTGTAGGAAGCAAATCAATGATGGTGGACCATCATCAGTGCTAGCCAGTAGCCAGTAGTGCACTGGGGGGGGGGGGGGGGCTGTGGTGGAGACGACGAAGCAAACACCTAGTCAGCATGAGGGCATGTGAATGCCTCTGGCTATTTCGTAGGCAAATGATAGATGAATGATCAGCTGCACCCAGCAGTCTACCAGTTGGCCGGTTTGCATTCTCGATGAGGCTGCCTCTCATGGGTTTCTCATAGGTGGGCATCGTAAACTTGATGGGCAATGTGTATCCGCTCATTTAGTGACTGCAGGATGTTGTAGGTTATAGCTGTCTGCACAGCAAGCAGTAACTTACTAGACCAGAGAGCCACGAAGGTGGAGTCTAGGATGTCATTTTTGTTAACCAGTAAATGAAGACAACTCCAGAGCTGTGATGGTTACTTGTCTCTCAAGTGTTCCTCATGGATTATGTAGTGAATGGTGTCTTCCAGTGTGTGTCTGACCCTCTCCAGAATGGCTTGTTTGGTGAAGGTATACGAGTCTGAAGCAGAGAGAGGGGGGAGGTGGGGGGAGGGCATGAGGTCACAGATGAGATTCACATGCTTGTGGAGGTGCATGATTAGGCACAGGTAGTTAGCTGCATCATCGAGTGTGTAATGTTAGAATATTTGTTCAACCAATGCGAACCATTTTGAGAGCGCCTCAAATGAAACATGTAGTAACTTCAGAAGATGACCAATAGGTGGCTACGGGAGTGCCTTCAGAACATCAGCCACCTGGAATGTGTCGATATGTTGTGGCATAGCGAGGGAGCTTGATATTGTTGTTGAGTCCGGTGGGGCCTCAAGGACAAATGGTCAACTTGCAGCAGGCTGAGGCAAGATGGCTCGGGCAACCAACATCGGTGCATGCCATGAAAATAGGTGGAAGTTGGATCTCGAACAGCCAAGAATGTTCTAGTGGTTAGACAGTGTGCAGCTGTGGAAGTGATTGTTGTACACGCATCGTGGTAGATGCGTCACTTGATGCGGGAACCACAAAGGACACACTGGCACTTAGCAGTACAGTATAATTCATATTAGTACTGGTAGAATGGGCAGATCTGCTTAGCAAGCCACTTAAAAAACTCAGAGGTGCAGATTGCAAATAGGTGGTGAATGCGTTGTTGACAAAGTCCAAGTCGGCTATATGTGATGAAAAAGATGCATCAGTAAACATGCAAAAATTGCCCATTGTTCATTGGGTGGTTGATGCATGCACTGTGATGGAACCTATTGGAAGCTATTAGAAGCAAGTTCAGTACCAGAAGCACTATTGAAGTTGTTGGTGGGTACTGCACTTTGTTGGTGGAGCACATGGTGGGCAGGACACACACATGAGCTCGGCGGGGCAGTTGCTGGCCTAAAATTCAAATTTTGCCTACTCAAACTGTTCAAGTCTTGCATTATTTGAGTGTTCCACGAGCACACAACGTGGTGTGGACTCTTATTTGCACTGTTTGTTGAGAAAAACACAGAAAATATGAGAGGCAAGCCGAAGCCCTAGTCTGTGAAATTCTCGCGGCACTGGTAGTACCTAGTGTAACAGACATGTCCTGAGAGAAAATGTTTTGTGAGCACAGATTTGATGCACACACAGAATTTGTGGTGACAATGTTGCTGTGGCTTGAAATCCGGGCAGTTGTGCACAGTCAAGTTCATTGTAGTCATGACTGTTGAGACAAAGGTCACCAAAATTTTAACCACGAATCAAGGCACAAACACCAATCCCATGACTGCTCGGCGAAGAAACGCCAGTGAACATGACTTTGGGTTCACCAGTATGGAATTAAATGGGGTTTGGGCCCCAATAACTCACACATATACTTGAGTGAATAGTTTTATTTCTTACCTCAAGCACATACAGGAAAGAACTGAATAAAACATGGTGGGTGGAGCCCAGAAAGGATGAGCTCCCAAAGAATACAAACAATTATATTTCATTGGTTGTTTGTGTCTGACTGATTGCTCTGTCGATGGGTTGCCACATGTTCTTATCACATACTATATGTAACATATAGTATGAAAATTCCAGGGTTACAAAAAAAAAGATATTCGACATCAATGACATGAGAGATAGTTCATAAGGTAGGGATGAAAATCAAATAAAAATTTTGTTCACGAATGGGATTTGAAATGAGGATCTTGTTTTTTGTAGTCTAGCATAATGACCACAGGGGCTGCAGTTACTTCCTTAATGTGGCATATCATATGCTGCAGTATTCAGTTTTGATTTTGCTTCTTTTGTAATTCCATATACTTTCTTCCTATTCTCAATCTTGAGCTGTATTAAGCTCATTATTATTATTATTATTATTATTTTCCAAGCTGTCCATTGTACCATCCTTACACAAAATCTGAGGGAGGAGGTGCAATTCGGAGTTTCCCTTGCTAGTACTAGCTGTAGGTTATTCCTGCATTTATTATACAATAAATCAGACTTTCTTGAAATATTTTAAATACTGATTTCAGTTCTACTGCAGTATACTTACTAAATTAGTAAATCCCAGTGGTATCTGGTCAGATGATCTTCCAAGTCAACAAAGAAAAGAATAATGAAATAAATAATAAATACTCTTCCAAATGCAATAGTGTTCTAATTCTGCTATTCTTGGCAATTAGTGACAAAAGGTTATATGTATCTCTATACTTATAAGATGCATTTGTTGTCTGTCTGTCTGTTCTATTATAACTCAATATCCAGACAACCAAATGTGAATTTTGGTACACATACACAAAATTACATGGGGAAGGTTTTGTTCCATTTTTTGAAAAACCAACCAGAAAATTTGAGAAAAAGTTAAAGTGCATTTTCAATGTGTCCATGTAAATCTATATCTTTGCACTGATGTTGATCAAATTTTGCACAACTTGTGCTGTCACCATGTGTTTTTCTATCAGTATCTTCACAGCACAACTGGTACTTTTGCTTGATTAATCCCTTTACATGAATATGTACAATTCAGGATGTTCCTTCCACAAGGTCCGGCTAGTCCGTGCCTTGTGTTAAACAAATAGTCATTATG
The DNA here is from genome assembly GCA_026315105.1 of Locusta migratoria. NCBI lineage: Eukaryota > Metazoa > Arthropoda > Insecta > Orthoptera > Acrididae > Locusta > Locusta migratoria. The sequence goes on from CM048745.1 coordinate 165,663,009, forward strand.
AATCAGACTAGTCACTGAAACTGCTTGACATAATCATCAGAATACCTGGAAATTACTTCCACATCTATATTGACGAAAGATAAACTTTTGTTTCCAATAACACAGAACTTTATTCCATTCTTCACTAACTACTATATCAGTTTTACATATTTAATCCTGATGTTTACTGAATGGAATCTGAAACAAAAATAACAATTACTCCATATAATAAAAAACAACAGACAATCAATTACAGATGACCTTAGTCTTCTCTCTTCCTTGGCACTGTCTGGTCCTTTACTCCATAGGTACCAGTGAGCAAAAATTCACCCGCCAAAACTTGCGGAAATAAATTCCGTCTGGCAGTATTTGCTCATACAGTGCCAAACCCATTATAAAAATAAACTATTTGAATATCTTGGGTTGAGCTAGGAACCAGTAGTATACAATGTTACACTATAAACTGACCTTCAAAACAAGAGGAAGGGCACTGTCTACATAAAATTTCATTCAGTGCTTGGTGGAGGGTACTTATGGATTTTGTCAAAATCCACAGTTTTGATCCTATCCTTATGAAATTTTGTACACTTAACCTTGAAAACAAGATGGTTACTGTCTACATAAAATTTCGTTTGGTGCATGGGTGAGAGTACTTTACTTAGACTTTGATTGCAATCTCTATACATATAAGATGTATTTATTGTCTGTTTGTCTGTTCCCTTACAACTCAAGATCCAGACAACCAAGTAACGTGAAATTTGGTACACGTACACAAAATTAATCTTTTTGTACATACTCCAAATGGAACAACCAAAACTGTTGTTTATCACAGTGCTTTAACATAAATGTACCCTTTTATTACATGCAAATAAACAGTTTTGTATGCTTCTACAGAAAACCTTATTTTAAATGCAGGTATTTGCAGCTATTATATACTATAGTGCTTGACATAAAACCAAGTGAGGTGGAGCAGTGGTAATGTACTGGAGTCACATTTGGGAGAATGGCAGTTCAAATCCACCTCCACTCATCCAGTTTTAGATTTACTATGATTTCACTAAATCACTCCAGGCAAATGCTAGGATGGTTCCATGGAAATGGCATGGCCTATTTCCTTTCCCACCCTTAACCAAAAATCCAAGCATGAGCCCCATCTCTAATGATCACACTGTCAATGGGATGTTAAACCCCGAGCTTCCTTCCTTCCTCCTGACACAAAAAGATGTGCCCATAAGGAATGGTTGGAAGTAGATTAAACTATTAAGATGAAAGACCATATGAATTTATTGAACTGATTACAATATGGGATGTAAGATACAAGGCCATTTTCAGTTACCAATGGAACATCAGTGCCATCTTAGTAAGGTATCTCATCTATCTGGCCACAATTCCTGCCCTAACACAAGAATGGTGTGTTTCAGGACCATTCTTGTTTTCGGTAATGATAATGAATTAATGATCTACCCTCCTATATAAGATTTGATAAAGTGGTACTTGTGAATGATATTACTGTCTTAAATTACAACAATGATCTCAACACATTAAAAGATTCTGTTGACAATACACTTGCCCAAGTACATTATTGGGTTGGGTAAAATGCATTTCCCCCTGAATGTGGACAAAATGGCATTTAGTCAAAAAGAAAGAGGTCATTTTAATGATCCTAGTTATGTAAACTTCCTGTGGGTGTACTTAGAGGACAAATCGTCTTGGGGCAACATATAAAATACATTAGTGCTAAGTTATACAGAGTAATTTACTTATTGATATGTAGCAAATTATTAATCAGCCAACCAATTGGAACAATAGTGGTTTAATAAACTTTGACCAAGATTTCAATAAATATAAACCCATCTTCTTCAGAAATACATGTGATACCTAAAGACAATGTGGCACCACAAATTACTAATTCTTAATCATTGTCTGATATATGAGTCATACCAAGCCTATAGTCTAAAACATAGTGAAATACAGTTAGCAGTATTTCACGATGTTTTAGACAATAGTCTTGGTATGATACATATATGAAACATAAAGAATATGAATTTGTAATTTATGCTGTTACATTGTCTTTAGGTATCACATGTACTTCTGAAGAAGATGGATTTATATTCATTGAAACATTAGTCAAAGTTTATTAAACCACTATTGTAGCAACTGGTTTGCTGATTGTTGTTGTTGTTATGGTCTTCAGTCCGGAGACTGGTTTGATGCAGCTCTCCACCCTACTCTATCCTGGGCAAGCCTTTTCATCTCCTCATAAGAACGGCAAACCACATCCACTTGAATCTGCTTACTATACACGTCTCTTGGTCTCCCTCTGCGATTTTTACCCCACACACTTCCCTCCAATGCTAAATTTATGATTCCTCGATGTCTAAGAATGTGTCCCACCAAGCGATCCCTTCTTTTGGTCAGGGTATGCCAAAAATTCCTTTTCTCGCCAATTCTGTTCAGTACCTCTTCATTAGTTATGCGATCTACCCACCTAATCTTCAGGATTCTTCTGTAGCACCACATTTCAAAAGCCTCTATTCTCTTCCTGTCTGCACTGCTTATCATCCATGTTTCACTCCCGTTACAAGGCGATTATTGCTGATTATTAATTTGCTATCCTTTAACATTGCCAAGCTGCAGTCATGTTTAAAATATTATTGATATATTGTGTGAAATGTGTACCAACAGACTCTGTTAAAACATCTTACTTTGCTTTTTCTCAAAGTATTATGTCATATTAACTGATTCTATGGAGAAAGTCAAGCCATTTTAAAAATGTATTACTTTTGCAGAAGAAAACTATCAGTGTGATTACATGTTCCCATTATAAAACACATGGTAAGCCCTTGTCCTCTGAGTGTAAAATAATGACTATCATAAATCTGGACATATATCAAGTGTTTAAATCTACATGAAATAAAATGCAGACATAATATTCATGGTGACAATACAAGGAATTTGTCTATACACATGCCATACCACATACTATGAAAGTCAATTAATAGCTAATAAGCTTCCACAGATGGTACAAGACCTACCAGAGGATATATTTAGGAAAACATTAAATAAATTACTTGTTGCAAATCTTCTTCTATTAATTAAAAGAGTTTTCTGACTGTGTCTGGAATTGTAGGAGAACAATTCCCACACAGTACTGTTCCATTTACGAATGTAAAGTGAATGCTGGATTTTGTCTATTACTATAGTGGCCTATGATAATAAAATTATCTTATACCCATTGATTTCAGCAACAGGCCACTGTGACATGAATGGCCTACATGCCTGACAGTTACATGATATGATCAGCTCTCTTTATGCAGTCCAACAATGTGGGTCTCTATCAAAAGCATTCAATTGGTGGACAGGCTGTCTAACATGTCTGCAATGTATCACAGTTGTGTCATACTGTACATAAATGTCTTGCTTCATTGTATGGCTCATAACAGTTAGTGTAACATCACAAATTGACTTTCATTGACACTCTACACAGTATAGAGCCATGGAAATCTAATCATTTACTCACAAATCAATGGTATACACATATTCTGAAATGGGATAATATTCAACCACTTTTTCTGAGTAAATTCCTTTCTTTGTCAGGCAGTCTGTAGCAAAATGTGTTGTGAACAGCATTAGTAGTAAAGAAGTAATAAATTAAAATATCACATTAGACATTCAGATTTACTGTATTTCAATGTACAAAGTAGCTACCATCAACTATGTATAGCACCTACGATAATGATAGAAGGCCAGCTCTCCTAACACCCAAACCTCAAAATGTCAGACAGTCAGATCACTACTTAAGATTGTATGTGGGTAGAGTATCAGCTGAAAGTCTCATATAATTTGTGTTATGTGCTGTTGTTCAGGAGAATGCGCATAAACTATAATAATAACTAACACCTGACCTATGGAGTAGAGGAAAAGCAAAACTGTGAGAGTGTATAATGTTGACCTTCCATGGGCCAGTTGGTAGAGCTTTAGATGCTACACTGGGGGTCCTGGTTCATGCCCTGCCAATAGCAATTTTATTTACAGGTGAACATTGGCAATTGTTATATGGGACAACATGTACCTGATGTGTAAAAGGACTGTTCAGATTTTATAATAGTGTATTATTGATTGTTAGCTTTTACTTCATTTATTTAAAAGTAGCAAACCTAGGTTTTATTTGTAGTTTCAGAGAACAAACAAATACAATCAGACTATAAGAAAAAGAAACAAATGCATCATATCAGCATCAGTATTAATAGAAATAATTGCAACAACATTAAAAATAATAACAGTAATAATAATCATAATAATTAGCATAATTAAAGTAATAATATTGCCGTGAGATCCCACGTAAACCGACTGCCGGCATGGTGCAAGGGGTAGCGTCACCAATTGCGGTGCTGAAGGTCGTCGGTTCAATCCAGTCCACCGGTAAAAATTTATTTCTTTGTAATTATCATTTCCAAAATATTCTTCATGAACAGCCCAGCAATGGTTTGAAAACAATGAAAAGAAAGTGAATGGCTGGGAAACATTCCAGACGGAACTTAAGAAGATGTTTGGAGACTGTCAGTGACAAATCTGCTCATCAGAAGAACAACTGAAGAACCAGGCCCAACGACATGGTGAGCCAACACAGTCATACATACATGTACCAAGCTCTTCTGATAAAAGACGTTGCTATGATGGAAGAGTTCATCAAGTGGTGCCAGCCTATTGAAAAGGTACAACAAAGGAGGGTTGGATGAAAGAAGAATGACAGACTCCTGAATGTAGTCCCTATGGCAGTTGTAGAAGACCAGCATGACTTCACTTCTCTATTATGACAATTGTGAGAGAAGAATTACAACAATTTATGGCAGCTGGGACTATTAGACCGAGTGAGCATCAGAATATGATCATGGATGTAAGCCCTCTAAGTCACGAGGGAGCCGACGCCACTGAAGAAAAGGTATTTCAGACATTAGCTCCTATCTGCCCTGTCAGTCACACCCGATGTGAAGAATGGCATCGCCCTGCTATTATTTACACTGCAGCCACCAAACGGCAGCCAATGAACTGACCGATGCAGCCACAACCAATTCGCACAGCATCTATGACACCCCACAGAAGATCAGACGTCTGGAGGACAGAAGACAACACACCACCATGTTTTCACTATGGGTGCCCTGGACATGTCGTACACTACTGCAGAGAGAGAAGGTGAGTATTCAAAAATTATTTTCCTGAAAGACATCAGCCATCAGAGCAGTTTTATCCCAGGCAGTTACCTGCTGATGAGTTCAATCAACCTATGGGAAAAAGGCATCGCTGTACCCAGGATGAGGTCATTCTTTGACACGCTGCTGCTATTTAACGTCACTATACAGAGGTACCAGCCACTCTCCTAGCTGCCGTGCCCAGGAAAACTAAGCGAGGCAACCATCTACAGAGATGAGGCTGCCGCAGATGAAAATCCTCCATAGACAACCATCGCTAAGATGTCGGGAAATCTCATCGATGTCATAATCGATGACCAACCTGTTCGGGCACTGGTTCATTCTGGAGCTTCTTTCTCTGTATTGTCAGATAATTACCACTGCACACTAAGGTAGACAATGTTCTGTGATATGGGAGCAACTGTGCTGAAGGTCACAAATGGAAAGTACGTCCAGCCATTTGAATTTGTCGTTTTAACAGAATGTAGTCATAATGTCATCCTCGGATGGGACTTCCTTCAGGCATCCCAAGCTATCACGGACTGTGAAAGATCTGAGCTGCAAATTGAGGAAGTCATTCTGACGGGTACATGTAATACAGAATTTTCTGGGAAGTTATTTGCCATTGACAATGTGACAATCACACTGTTGACAATGAGAAGAGTTGCAGTCACAAACACTGATGACCAGTTAAACTGTGAAGTGCTTGTTGATAGTAAAACGTTTATCAAGCTCACCAAAGAAATTTACATACCTGTGGCTATCATAAGCATTACCAGTGGTTGAGATGAGATTTGGATCACTAATTGTGTCGAGCAGTCACAACTTATCCTCAAAGGAATGTGTATCGAGACAGCTGTACCAATCCAGGACGGCATGATCAACATCATCAACAAAGACCAATGCTCTGCTGTTCGCACAGATGACACGCTGGAGGAAACAAACGTAGAACTGCCAATAGGGCCTGGACTGACCAAGGAACAACACCAGCGGGTGTTAGCTATACTATGCCAATTTTCAGGGGCATTCACACCTCAGCAGGGGAAAAGTCAGACAAAACTGCCCGCGATAAGGCACCATATCAATACTGGGGATCATCCACCAATTAGCCAGCATTCATATAGAGTGTCGCCAGCTAAAAGATGGGTAATTCGAGAGGAAGTGGAGATGTTGCACAATGACATTATTCAACCTTAGGAGAGTCCTTGGTAGCCTCTGGTGCTCCTTGTAAAGAATAAGGATGGCACGTGGCGATTCTGTGTCAACTATCCATGGCTGAACATGATCACAAAGAAAGGTGTCTACCCACTGCCATGCATTGATGACACCTTGGACTGCTTGAAAGGAGCTACATACCTCTCAACTACGGACATGCAGACAGGTTACTGGCAAATTAAGGTTGACAAAGCTGACAGGGAGAAGACGGCTTGTATTACACCTGACGGCCTTTATGAATTCAAAGTCATGCTATTTGTATTTGTAATGCTCCGGCCGCATTTGAACACATGATGGATAACTTGCTTCGACACCTTAAGTGGACAACATGTCTTTACTAATTAGATGACATTGTAATTTTCTTGACAACATTTGAAGAAAATCTGAGTTGCCTGTCATCTTGTTGAAGTGTGTTCACAGTGCAGGACTCCGCCACAATCCAAAGATCTGTATTCAGGGCCAGGACACCTTATCCAACTTCCTTCAAAACTTCAATTCCTTGTCCCCCATCTACTTCACCTGATCTTTCTCAACACACCATGCCACATTCCTGGATGCCAACCTCCACCTCACTGATGGCTCCATTCACACTTCTGTCCATATTAAAACTACCAACCATCAACAGTACCTACACTTTGACAGTTGCCATCTCTTCCACATCAAAAAATCCCTCTCTTACAGCCTGGTCACACATAGATGGCGTATCCGCAGTGACAAGAAGTACTTTTCTCAATATGCTGAATGTCTCAAGGAGGTCTTCACAGACACAAACTACCTCACAGACCTAGTCAACAAACAGATATCCCATGCCTTATCTCCACACATCCCTAATCCTCCTTCTACCACCAGAAGTCATCCACAAAAGGGCACAGTATTGCCCTGGACCTGAACAATAAACTACTTCCTTCACTGAGGTTTTGATTTTCTGTTCTCATGCCAAGAAATGAGAGACATTCTGCCCAAAATCCTTCCCATCCCTTTCTGTTGCCATCCCAACCTTCATAACATCCTAGTCCATCTCTATGCCATCCCAAAACCCAGTGCACCACCACAGGATCATATCCCTGTGGAAGATCACACTGCAAAACCTGTCCAATCCACTCACCCAGCACTTCCTATTCCAGCCCTGTCACAGGCTTATCCTACCCAGTCAGAGGCTGGGACACCTGTGAAAGCAGCCAAGTAATTTACCAAGTGTGCCGCAATCACTGTGCAGCTTTCTATATTGGCATGACCAGTAACCAGCTGTCCAGTAGAATGAATAGCCACCACCAAACTGTGGCCAAAAACAAAGTATACCACCTGTGGCATACCACGCAGTGGAGCGTGCTTGATTTCAATGGCTGCTTCACAATGTGGGCAATCTTGATCCTCCCACCCACCACCAGCTTTTCTAAAATGCACAGATAGGAGTTATCCTTAAAGTACATTCTCTGATCCCAAAATAATCCAGGCCTCAACCTACAATAACTTTCCTTTTTTCCACACCCAATAGTTCCAATAGTTTCATCCTACACCTCTCCTATTTCATGTTGTGTGTGTGTGTGTGTGTGTGTATGTGTGTGTGTGTGTGTGTGTGTGTGCCTGTGTGTGAGCGCACGTGCTGCGCATGCACATGCATGCCCTTGTGCGTGTGTGGGTTTGTTTTGTTTGGATTTCCTCCTCTCACCCATCTTCCCTCTCCATTACTAAGCTGCATCTCATCCCATCAATGGAATATGAACATGCTGTGTAAGCCTGTGCTGTATCCGTCCCCAGCACTGTGACACAACCTTCCTATCTGCCACACACCTTATGGTGGATTGCGGAGTATGTACGTAGATATCCCCACCACCTCCTCCCTGCCCCACCCCTCCCCTGTTTCAACACCACAGAGCATTATTCAGAGTGTGGCAGTGAGAGATGACAATTGTGTGACTGTGTTGTGTGCCTGTGTGATGGTGTGAATGTTTTATATTCTGAAGAAGGCCAAGACCATTAGGATAAGTGTTGTATGTGGGAGTCTTTTCTGTATGCCTGTCACAGCTGCTAGTTACGTCTTTGCGGTGAGTTGTAAATTGTCCTGACTATATTTTTTAAAAGTATCTTTTGAATTAAAAAAGCTTCATTGACCTTCTTGTATAATAAATATTAAAAATCATTACTTCAGTTTTCATTTCCTTGTGTTATTCTTAGGTGTCTACTAAATAATTTTGTTTCAGTGCACTGTGCATTCAGCACTTACATATTGTTCATGTGCAAAACAATGTAGGTACTGAAGATGCATTATTTGTGATAATCCTATCAAAACTTTGTCTGACAGTCCATAGACTCTATTGACAGCCCTGCTCTGGTATAGTTAAAAACATTAAGGTCGCAAAGCAAGCCTAAGATTTGAACTGCAGGAGTAACTCTGCAGAAAATAACTTTATTAGTAGTAACTACTGAGTTAAAATTCAAGTAAGTACTATATGCCATCTCACCTCAGTTCTTGCACTGAGCCAAGAAGTTTCTCATTGAGGTATACAATGTCAGAAACTATATCTTCATCATCAAATTTCCTTTGTCCCAATATAGCCAATTGCTTAAGAACTTTAGATTGTACCATAGCAACACAGTGCTCCTTTGCAACTTCAATGTCTTCTGGTATTTCAATAAGATTCTACCATCAGAAATGAACACAGTAAAAATATGTTATAATGAGTTATTTAAGAATATTTTAGCAGTAGTGGAATGTTAAAACTATGCCAAAAATGAAAATCAGATTTATAGTAAACATAAACTGACAATAAGAAATTAGGCAAGTATAATTTAATGATCAATGAACAAAGACACATAACAGATTTGAGGATATTGCCTCACATACACAAAAAAGGTAGCAAGGAAGATCCCAGTAATTATAGACCAATAGCACTGCTCTCTGTCTTTAGTAAAGTCTTTGAATACATAATGGCCACCAGACATATGTCCTTTCTAAATAAAAAATAATATCTTGTCGCCTGCCCAATTTGGCTTCCAAAGAGCTAAATCAACTTCTGATGCAATACAAGAGTTCTTAGACCATACACTGGAGCTTGTCGACAAGAAACTTCCAGCCATATTCTTAGATCTCACAAAGGCATTTGATATGGTAAACCATAACGTATTGATGCAAAAGATGCACGCCTATGGGATAAGAGGAACTGCCTATAGCTATCTGACAGATCGACAGCAGTATATTGAAATAAATGATTTGAAGTCTTCCAAAGCAGTTAGCACCGTACAATCCTCCACACAAATCATCAAGCAAGGCGTACCCCAAGGCTCCATTGTAGGCCCGCTGCTGTTCCTACTCTATATAAATGACCTCCCTGAAAACCTACTGACACTAAAACCATTTTGTTTGCTGATGGCACCTCCATTTTTGTATCTGCTTCCAAAGAAGCCCTCCAGTCTACTTTAAAAAATACCATAGATAAATTAAGCACATGGCTACAGGGAAACAGGCTACTACTTAATGTCAAGAAGACAATTGGTATAACTTTCCACACAGCCCAAAACACTAACCCAGTAGCACCCAACATATCACTGGAAGACAATGTCATCAATCTGGAAAAGAAGACAAATTCTTAGAGATCTCCATAAATGAAAATCTATTGTGGAAAAAAACACATTAATTTAACAAGTACTAAACTCAGTAAAGTATGTTTGATGATTAGGTCAATAAGGAATATCACTAACCTAAGTACACAAATAACAATGTAGCATGCGCTCTTCCACTCAGTTCTTTGTTATGGTATAATGTTTTGAGGCTACAGCTCTGAGGCAGTAAAGCTATTTAAGCTACAAAAAAGGGTAGTAAGAATAATCATGTTTAAAAAGCAAAGGGATACATGCAAACCATTATTCAGGAAACTAAATATCTTGCCCCTTCCATGTCAGTACATATTGGAAATCCTATGTTTTACCAAAAAAACTATCAATAATCTGGAAACAAATATGGACTACCACCAATATCACACTAGATCCAAAACCTTTTTAAGATTACCCTCCCACTCAACAAAATTATGTAGTAATGGTGTTAAATATATGGGAGTGAAATTATTTAATCACCTTCCAAAACCAACAAAAGAAATTCAGGAAATAAGCAAATTTAAACGACCAGTGAAATCTCTCCTAATGAAACACTGTTTCTATTCAGTTCAGAAATATGTGGAATCAAAGATGTCTTAAGATAAACTGCACCCATCCCTCCCAAATTGATAGATAGACTGCAATCATCCTTCACAAATACATAGATATCCTGTAAAACCACAGCTGGATGTACCTATTGGATCAGAGTAGAACAAACTGTAATTAGGTCAATTAGATCAAATAACATTCTGTATTATGCTCAACCTCTGTAATTAGCTTTAGAAATATGTTGTACGGTACTGATTTACATTGCTTCACCTCTGTAATTAACTTTAATTATCTGACAAAATACTTGCATTATAATCAACACAAGTGTACTGTAAGCTATGCCACTGTATTGACATATGAGAAAGAAAAACTGTAAGATGGATTTTTTTTTTTTTTTTGTTTCTGTTCTGTGTTACAACCTGCTCTTGTATTCAGGTATACTTCCTCAATATGAAACTGTTAACATATTTTTACACATTTTCCTGTACATGTTACAGCCATATTTCTTCTCCAGTGCACCCCATAATTTTGTTTCTGAGACTTTCACATTCCAAATGGTAAGAACATATTTCCTTAACACCTGTTATCCCCAACAAGAAATAGAGTAACAGTTGTCCGAATACCTATTGCTTATGCAAATAAGATGACCTTTAAAAACATTTTGCATATCACTCAATTTATTACAGAGTGAGACAGTTTTCTACTCTCAAACATTTTCATACATCTTGTAAATATTTATGAGTTCAAAACCTATAAATGCTTTGATTTCAGTAATACATAGTCATAAGACTGAACATCCTTACCCTGAATAAAGACAGTATAATTCTTGTAACTTTGTCCTTTGTTGAATTACTCAGTACAATAACCAAGATAGGAATTAAATTAAATCTGAAAGACAATAAAAAATAAACAATTAAAATCTTCCAGAAAAACTTAAAATACTTTAAAACTCAAAGGAAAACTTACTTAAGCATTTTTTCAACAAGCAATGGGTTGAAAGTAAGGACCCAAAGACAAAAGACAAGCTGATATTGGACTTGATAGTTTAGTCTTTTTTGAAGCACATCCAATAGAACATTAATTCCATCCATAGAAACAAATGGATATCTGTACTCATCAACACGCAACATCACTTGTAGACAGCGAGCAACTGACTGCATATGTACATTGCCCTGAAAAATGATATATTTATTTATTAATAATTAATTATTAATTAATTCTTTGCATTGTTAAAAACTTTATATACTGTAATGAATTAAATAATTAATCCCATACTGTAAGAAGAAAGATTGGGAAACTAGATTGTTTTGGAGGTGGTAAACTAATTTATTTTGAAAGTGCAAAAACAAAAAATATAATTTTTATTGTTTTGAAACCTAAATTCTAAAAAGAACATTTCACACTAGTAGGAGAAAGAAAAATTATATCTATTATTATGTTCTATCAATAAATATTTTTATATTTATCACCCGTATGCATTTCCTGCTTGAATCTATCTTTGCATGATTTATTTGACATTTCTTTTTGGAAGAAAAGAATGTTTACATTTACATTTTTGGAAAAAAAGAATGTTTACATTCACATGATATTGATGGTAAATTCATATCATTGTAACTACAAATGAACAATGAGATAACCTTATGTGCATTTGTGTGACTGTGTTACATTAATACCAATGGTTGTGATGTGTTCCACGAAGATTGTGTTGAAATGAACAAAACAAACAAGTTTTATCAAGATGCCAAAGATATTGAAAACTGGAGAAGTTCCAGATGGAGATTCCTTTTTGGCAGACCAGATGAAGATTATTCTGATGCAGACCAGATGAAGAGTGCTCTGTTGCATGTGCCGCATGAAAAGTCACAACATTTATAACTTCACTGTACAAAATTTTATCTGCAGTCACACTTAATGCAAATTATTAGCATACAGATTTTCTGAAGCAATCAATTGATCGAATTTAGGGGGAAGTGACAATGCATGCTTCACATCCCTACATGTTGTAATACATTATCTCAAAGTGGCAAATTCATATTTCAGCTGGTTTGTAACTTTTTTATTTGAACACCTATCATATTTTGTATTATTGCAGTACATATTATCCATCTAAATTAGTATTTTCTTTTGTTTTGATTCCCATTCTGACATTGAATTCTTCATTCAGAAACTATGTTAGCATACAGCCAATGGTTAATATATTGCCTTTCATGCCTTTTTCTATGGCGTTGTTTTTTGTGCATCATTCATATGGGTATTAACAAACTAAATCAAATAAAGACAAATGTCTTTATTTCATTCTTCCCTTATTGCTTGGCCCCTGAGAATAGTAGTTTGTTGCCATTTTAATTACTCTAGTGCAGAGATTTTGATGTCTGATTACAGAAATACAATGCTATGTTTTGTGCAATATCTCTGCATTTTATATCTATCCTTCATATAATGAAGTATAGATAACAACTCACTGTAAAGAGGCTCACTGAGATTTCAATGGCTGATTCACTACTCAAGCCACCTGGATCCTCCCCTCCACCACCAGCTCTTCTAAACTGGAAAGATGGGAGTTGTCCCTGCAACAATTCTACAGTCCCATAACCATCCTGGCTTCAACCTAAGATAACTTCCCATCCCTACACCCTATTCCCAACATCCCCCCTCCTCCCCCAATTATTAACCGGTGTGAGAAAACGGATGACTTACCCAAAAGGCAGGCTCATCGACAGACACAAAGTCTGTCCCACCAGGAAAGTTAACTTCTATAATTTTCATATATATAAAATGTATGACTTACCCAAAGGACAGGCTTGTAAAATCACTCACAAACACAAATACAGGCTTTCACAACTGTTGGTTGCTTCTTCAGTAAAAGAGGAAGAAAGGAGAGGAGAACGGGAAGGATATGGGTTTTAAGGAAGTGGAAAAGGAGTCATTCCAATCCCGGGACAGGAAAGACTTACCTTGGGGGGGGGAGGGGGGAAGGAGGGTAAACAAATATACACACACCCACACATATACACAAACGCTTCCAGAATTCGATATATAGAGCAGCGGTCTCGTTATATCTCATAAGATCTTCCTGGGAGCATTCTCCGCACGTATTCACCAATGGACACCTCAGAAGATGCTCCATTGTTTGTATCTCCTTGCATTTACATCTATCTGTGTCCGAATAACCCTATTTGTACATTAGTTGTTTGCATCGGCCCATGCCCGTGCGGAGTCAGTTTAAAGTTCTCCAATGTTGCCAATCTAGGTGCGAGCCAGGGGAAAGAGTTTCCTCATGACTGAGTGCATCCGGGTACTTCTGTTTCCAGAGTGATTCTATGGACTCTGCAGATGTCTGAGTTGGGTTTATGAAACTTTGCCTAGATTTCAGTTCTCTAGGTACAGGTTGGTGATTAATTAGTGGGTGCCTCAGATCATTGAGTTGTTTATGCCATTCTTTAGAGCTGAGGATCGATCTTCTAATGTGAGGTGGAGCAATACCAGCCAGTGAATGCAAATGGTCCACTTTGGTAGGTTTCAAGCAGCTCGTTATCTTCCTGCAGGAATCATTAAGGACTGTGTCTATTTCCTTTGTATGAACAGATCTTCCCCAGACTGGACATCCATACTCAGCCACAGAAAAACAGCTGGCAAGTGCTGTGGTATGTAGAATGTTTGGTTTTGCTCCCCACTTTGCTGATGTTAGCTCATTGAGTATTCCATTTTGTGTTTGGAGTTTGGCCTTTGTTTTCTCAATATGATATTTATAGGTTAATGTTCTGTCATGGGTGATGCCCAGATAGGTAGGGTTGGAGCAGTTCTCCAGTTGGCCTCTGTCCCAAACGATGTTTAATTTCTTTCTAGCCACCCTGTTATTCAAATGAAACAGACACACTTGAGTTTTGCTAGGGTTTGGTCAAAGATGATTTCCCCTATAATAGTCAGTGCGGGCTTCAAGTTCCAGGCTTAGACCTTTTTATATTTCATTGTGGTACTTCACTTGATATGTTATTGCTGTGTCATCTGCGTATATGATGGACTTTGACTTCTCATCTATAGGTTGGTCGTTTATACACATGTTAAAGAGCATCAGTGACAGCACACTACCTTGTGGCAAACCGTTCTTCTGATTTCGCCATTTACTCTTTCTGTTTTGGAATTCAACATAAAATCTTCTATTAAAGAGTAGTGCTCTTAGGACTCTTTAATAGAAACTTTTATGTTGCATTCCAAAACAGAAAGAGCAAATGGCAAAATCAAAAGAACAGTTTGCCACAAGGTAGTGTGCTGTCACCAATGCTCTTTAACATATATATGAATGACCAACCTATAGGTGAGAAGTCAAAGTCCTTCATATACGTGGATGACCTGTATCTCTCTAATTCATGTATTCATGGATATAACCTGTATCTCTCCAATTCATTTATTCTTTGCAACTATGTGTCAGCCCATACAATATCGCCTTAATTAATTACTTTTTCAATTTTTTCCTATTCTTATTTTTCCTTATTGTATTTATCATTTCAAATCCACCCTCCCTCCTCTCACTACCTATGATCACTCTTGTACACCTCCCTTTAGTCCTTTGCTGCCCCTTCCCCTCACTGTATTCAATGCTGCAATTCCATTCCATCATGCAACAGGGAACTTTACATCACCACCCGTACCCAATCTCCTTTCTGCTCCACTCACCATCTCACTCACAGTCTGCATGCTTGTGGTTCTGTAGTGGCCAGATATGGTGGTTATGGGTGTATAGTCATCTGAGTGATTGTGTGATGGTATGGGTATCTTTTACTTATGAAGGCCATGTGGTTGTCTATTTTCCATCACTGTCAGCAGCTCAGTGAGCCTCTTTAAGGTGAGTTGTTATCTATCCTCCATTATTGACATTCCAGCCGGATTTTCCATTGTTAAATGGATGTAGATTATCCTATTTCACAATTTTCTGCTATCTCTAGAGGAAGAAATGTGAATTTAAGTTTGCTAATGGCTGAAGAATGCCCAGGAAAAGCTATAAAATTATTCAAAGATATTCACTGAAGCTCAAGCTCACCCAAGGTTATCTGTTATCTACACACCATGCAAACCACACAAATCTAGTGCAGAACATAGCACAATTTACAGCATTGGGCTTTCAATTTTTAATTGTAACATTCCACTCAAATTAACTCCCCCAATTGCATTTATGAATTCACCTTACAACACCTTACCTCAACAGTGAAAGCTGACCATAGAAAACTTAGTGCCAATACAGTGTGAAAACTACTGACAAACCCTGACAAATTCAATCATTCCACATTTCTGTAACTGTCTGAAAGAGATAAAAATCAAAAGCAAGAAAAAAGAAAATTAGAGGTTGAGAGACCTGAAATATAAATGTGCAAGCTAAATAATACTTACAGTATCTTTCAACTGGTCTCTCAACCATGCAAGATAGAAATGCAAGTCAGATTTCTCCATTAAGTCTTGACTCCAGCAAGCAATCTTTGTTATAATTCTTGCTGACATATTTACTACGAAACCATCAGACCTGTGGAGAAGATTCATAAAAGGTCTCCAGACTGATTCGTTATTTTCAGCACAATACTCATGGAATATTTCAACACGTTTTCGATCTTCCTATGCAAGCAAAACACATTTTTGCATTTTTTTGTTCATTAGTAGTTATGATAACAGCAAATTACTTAAAATTTTTTACATACCTGCAACATGTCATCAATCATTACCAAAATATACTGAATAGTCTGATCCCTTGATATATTCTCAAGTAGGTTAAAAAATGTCATGGCAGCTTGATGCCTGTTTTTTCTCAGTAGGTTCTCACGAGCATAAATACCATGAGCATCTTCATCATCACCACCACAATCAAATTCTGCTAAGAAATTAAAATCCTCTTCAGAAATCACCTGAGACCTAGACACAACAAAAAATGTTTCCCTTATAAAATAATAGAATATGTGGAAGTAAGAGTCACTTAAATGTCAGTCAGTTTGTCAAGTTGGAAGGGTGGAATAGCCAACATAGTATTTAAATTGATGAAACGAAAATTATAGAGGGAAACTTTCCTGGTTGGATAAACAAAAATAAAAAATAGAAAAGAGATGACTTACCAAAAGGACCGGCTCATCGATAGAAATGAATAAAATCACACACAAACACACATACAAGCTTTTGCCACCACTGGCAGCTTCTTCAGGAAAAAGAGGAAAAAAGGGGAGGAGAAAGGGAAGGATATGGGTTTTAAGGAAGTGGAAAAGGAGTCATTCCAATCCCAGGAGTGGAAGGACTTACCTTAGGGGAAAAAAAGGAAGGTAAAAAAATACACACACACACTCAGACATATCAAGATGCAAACACACCTAGACAGACTGTCTAGGTGTGTTTGCGTCTTGATATGTCTGAGTGTGTGTGTATTTGTTTGCCTTCCTTTTTTTCCCCTAAATTAAGTCCTTCCACTCCTGGGATTGGAATGACTCCTTTTCCACTTCCTTAAAACCCATATCCTTCCCTTTCTCCTCCCCTTTTTTCCTCTTTTTCCTGAAGAAGTTGCCAGTGTTGGCGAAAGCTTGTATGTGTGTTTGTGTGTGATTTTATTTGTTTCTATTGGCGAGCCGGTCCTTTTGGTAAGTCATCTCTTTTCTATTTTTTATTTTTGTTTATCCAACATAGTATTTAATGTGAGATGACATGTATTTCTCCAATTTCATTACAGAATGCAAAAATACCCAAGTTCCTTATTGGCCACTCTATGCAGGATCTGTTTGAAAATGTTTTTCCACACTAATAACGTACAATTTGCTACCCATCTACCTTCTTTGTATATTTTCTCCTACTAAATGTAATGCATTTTGGCTCATGTGTGGTGCCCCAAGTGGCAGGTTGTGTCATTTTAAACAAGCCCTGACTCCATGCGAAACACAAACTGATGAATATTTGGATAATGTGTTGCTTGTAAATTTTAGTCACTTTAATATCATTTTTCTTTCTCACTTGACTGTGCATTTAAAAGACTAGTTATTGTAATATCAATTTGATGAACATCCGTACACTTGCATTATGACAGTTGAGTGTGCAGCTTGCAAGACTATAAATGAAAGAAAACAATATCCATCTCAATAGGCCTAGTATTTTTATCTTCATCACTTAAGTATGAACTGTTAATTGATACAATGTAAACTTCTAAAGGTAAGTGTACTATTAACAGAAATCATATTCAAGCAAAATCCTTAAATTGTGTTTAACTGGCATCTGATTTAACATTTAGAAATGCCATTTGAATCTGGATCATATGATAAGGCTATAAAGCATTATTTCAATCTCATTAGCACCTCTGATTTATTACCAATGTAAGGAAATGACAATTTCAACACAAGTAAATCTGTATCTGCAGTGAAGAAGAAAATAGGTGGCTTAAAAAAATGAAACTCTAATTACATAAAAAAAAAATCAGATCTCTCAGTATTTGGTTATAATACATTTTACAGGACAACTCACTTCTTAATTATTTGTGATAGTACAACACAACAGAATCTAGGATTGTGTGGGCAATAGATGCAATTGTTTGATGAATGCTTGAACGGATTAGTAAACTTTTAATACTTCGTGGTTTTTTTCCCTCCTGCAATGTATATCCCACTTTTGCACAATGTGAATTTCTTCAGAGTCTCTTTATCATCTCTATTGAAACTTCCACAGAAAGAAGTAGTCCCTTTATTATATTCATTATATGTTCATACAATGTTACTTTACTCCGGGGCATTTGTAAGGCAGATAATGTGAACTGAAAAGCAACATACATATTCAAAATATCCACGGGTGTACTGCCGGTCTATAGTGTCCAACGGACACAATATTTCATCGATCATACGTCACCATCATCAGGTGAACTGATGGACTGAGCTCCTGGAAAGGCACCAGCATGGAGATCTGCTCGCTACGGCTGCTCAAAGGGACCTGGGTTCTAGCCCGGTAGCGGGTGATTTAAATACCCTCGGCCCGCGGAGCGACCACTCTGCGGTCCATGCCCCGCACCGCGGCCGCGCAGTGGAACCGATTGTGACGGCGTCTGAGATGACGTCGGTGTGAGGGCTCTGTCCACCATGGTCATCACTTCATTACGTTTGCTAGATTTACTCTTAATTAACCCAATTGCTGGTTCCCAAGCTTTGCTAAGATTATAGCCACAGTCACGGTTTATGAGGTCGTCACTTGTTTGAATTTCAATGGCCTCTCTAACAACGCAGTCCCAGTATCTCGACATCTGTACCAGAATCCTAGTGCGTTCATACTCCATCGCATGATTCTCCAACAAACAATGTTCAGCGACCGCCAACTTGCTCGGATACATAAATCGTGTGTGCCTCTGGTGTTCAACGCATCGATCCTCGACGGTACGCATCGTCTGTCCAATATATGACTTTCCACACTGACACGGAATCTGGTACACGCCGGCCTTCCTCAAACCGAGATCATCTTTAGCGCTGCCCAACAGTGCACGAATTTTATTCGGTGAACAAAAAACAGTTCCAACCTGGTGTTTTTTCAAAATGCGGGCGATCTTCCCCGAGAGTGCGCTGGTATATGGAACGAACGCAGTGCCTACATCCTCCCTCATGTTTTCATCCATTTCCACAGGTTGTGATGTAGTGGTTGGGCAGAGAGCCCGCTGAATCTGCCACTCTGAGTACCCATTTTTTGGAAATACAGTTCTCAGGTGTTCTAATTCCTAGGGTAGACACTCTGCATCAGAGATAGTGCGCGCCCTACGTACTAGAGTTTTAAGTACCCCATTCCTCTGTGAAGGGTGGTGACAGCTGTCTGCATGTAAATACAGATCAGTGTGTATTGTCTTCTGATATACACTATGACCCAGGGTGCTATCAGCTCTTCTCTTGACCAAGACGTCAAGGAATGGCAATTTACCCCTCCGTTTCTGTCTCCATAGTGAATTTCATGTTTGGGTGTATGGAGTTCAGATGTGTAAGAAAGTCAAGGAGTTTATCCATACCATGTGGCCAGATGATGAAAGTGTCGTCCACGTAATGGAAAAAGCAAGTAGGTTTCCATTCAGATGATGCCAGGGCTTCCTCCTCGAAATTCTCCATGTACAAATTTGCGACCACAGGGGAGAGTGGGCTACCCATGGCGACTCCCTCCGTTTGTTCATAGTATTCGCCATTGAGAAGAAAATATGTGGAAGTCAAGACATGCCTGAAAAGTTTGGTGGTCTTCTCGTCAAATTTCTGACCAATCAAATCTAATGACTCTCGAAGGGGCACCCCCGTAAACAATGAAACAACGTCAAAACTCACCATGATAT
Source organism: Locusta migratoria (assembly GCA_026315105.1). NCBI lineage: Eukaryota > Metazoa > Arthropoda > Insecta > Orthoptera > Acrididae > Locusta > Locusta migratoria. The sequence continues at coordinate 165,682,836 of CM048745.1, forward strand.
CTGACTCATCCAGCCTGAAGTTGTTAAGGCATTTAACAAAATCCACAGAATTACGGATGTGATGAGGGCATTTACCCACATAAGGACTTAATATTTCCGTCAAGTATTTGGCCAACAAATATGTAGATGCTCTGATATTACTGACAATGGGACGTAACGGCACCCCATCTTTGTAAACCTTAGAGAGTCCATAAAGTCTTGGCGGTACCGGACCTTGAGGTAGCAGTTTCTTGGCGACACCCTCCGGTAAATCCGCATCCTTGAGAAGCGCCCTCGTCTTGTTTTCCACCTTCTTTGCGGGGTCAACGGTGATCTTCCGGTAGGAATCGTCATTTAGCAGGCTCTGCACCTTTTCAGTTTAGTCCTTATGGGAGACAACAACCGTAGCATTGCCTTTGTCAGCCGGTAAGCCAACAATTTCAGGGCGCTCCCTCAGGTCACGAATGGCCGCCCTCTCTTTACTAGAGATGTTCGACTTAATGGGCTTGGATTTCGTCAACGCACAAGTTTCACGACGTATTTCCTCAGCTGATTCAGGCGGAAGTCGAGCTGCAACCTGTTCAAAAGCCCTAATAATTTCTGCGACCGGTGTGAACTTGGGGGTAGTAGCAAGGTTGATTCCTTTCTCCAGAACTGAAACCGCATTATCACTCAACTCCATGCCACTCAGATTGATGACAGTCTTGCACGGAACCTGCAGAGATGGTTTCTCAAGGAGGCGTGAGAACTTAGCTGTTTGACGTCCCGTTGCCTTCTTATGGGCGGAATCAGCTGCATCCGCAGTAACGCCATCAATCCAATCCCAGGAAAAAGACGTGAAGTGACTAGCCAGTTGCAAATGCAGTTTGAATTGTTCCAGTGAGATGAACTCAAGGCTACGGCGGGTGAAATGCACTCTCTCATGAAGCAATGCGAGGCTGGCCCGTTTCTTAATTCTCTTGGCTGCTGCAGAATCAATGTGATGTGTAACCTTAGCAAAATTTGGAACAACATTCTCGGAATGACATCTCTTTAGAAAAGCAAGAGTACTTAGCAAACGACATCTATGGTGGTGCAACTTTTCAAATTTCTTCATGCTGCGATACATCTCCTCCCTGTAAAGGTGTATGATGTGATTCTTCAGTTTCTCCCAGTGTATTTGATAATCAAAATATCCACGGGTGAACGGCCGGTCTATAGTGTCCAATGGGCACAATATTACGGCGACCATACAAGTCACCATCATCAGGTGAACTGACAGACTGAGCTCCTGGAAACATGCCGGCACGAAGATCCACTCACTATGGCTTCTCGAAGGGACCTGGGTTCTAGCTCAGTAGCGGGCGATTTAAATACCCTCGGCCCGTGGAGCGACCACTCCGCGGTCCATTCTCCGCGCCGCGGCCGCGCAGTGGAACCGATTGCGACGGTGTCTGAGATGACATCGGTGTGAGGGCTCTGTCGCCGTGGTCGTCACTTTGTTACGTTTGCTAGATTTACTCTTAATTAACCCAATCGCTGGTTCCCAAGCTTTGCTAAGATTATAGCCACAGTCACAGTTTATGAGGTCGTCACTTGTGTATAAAGAAGAGTGTTCATTTGTTTATTTGTAGTTCATACATTCTTCAGTTTTATTATGATCTTGATGAAATTTATCACACTTGACCTTCAAAACAGAAAAATGTCACTATCCACATAAAATTTTGTGTGGTGCATGGCAGAGGGTACTTTGAAACCAGTCTACAGTTTTATTCTGATCTTGTTGGAATGTTGCACAATTGGCATTCAAAACAAGAGAAACATCACTTTCTACATAAGATTTTATATACTGGTTGGTGGAGCATACCTTATAATAAGCTTTGACACCATTTCACCTATCACCAAAAAAGTTGACAGATACATGTAAAAAAATAGGTAGTGTCTGGAGGAGAAGGACAGAGAAGGATATGAGGATTAGGACAGAAAGAGCATGAGATGGACAGAGAGGGTGAGGATCAGATGAACAGAGAGAGGGCAGAGGAGGAGAATGGCCGAGAGTGTGGGAGCGGAAACGATGGACAAGTGTGAGGAGCAGATGAATAGAGAGAGAGAGAGAGAGAGAGAGAGAGAGAGAGAGAGGGGTGGACAGAGAAAGGGGGAAGGAGGAGGTGGACTAATGGAAGAGTGTGATAAATGCATAATGTAGGAAATGCTACTGTGAATGACTTGTGCCATTGTTCATAACAGAAGGAATGGAGGAAGACATGGAAAGAGAAAATGGCAGAGGTAGATAGAGAGGGAGAGGGATAATGTGAGACTGGGAAGGAGGAGGGAGGAAGAAACAGACAGAGAGGAGGCAAGAGGAGATATTCTAACTAGAGATTGGAATGAATTAATACAAGGTTTTCAGCTAGTATATAAATAATTTGTTAAATATATAAGAACTTATTTAAAAGGAACAAGTTATTGCTGAAAAATGTTGGTGCTACATGGAAATAATAATGAACCTAGAAAACATGTATGATCAGTACAAGCACTTTTCAAAATCTCTTGGAAGAAAATCAATAGAAAGGCAGATACCAGCATTCAGAACATTTAAAGAGGAAAGAAGCATACAGAAATGTAAAAAATTACATGAAAGAGTGTGCCCAAGCATAATAATGCTATTTGGCTGGCATGAGATCTAAAAGCAGAATTCTATCTGTATAAAATCCCACAGTGTAAATACTGATACGATGAACTTAACACAATATCCTCTAAAAACCATTATACAAATTCTTTGAACAATCACAATTCACTTACTGTCTAAAACACAGCTTGGAGGTGGAAAGCATGAAGGAGACTCAACTCGGGAACAAACTGCCATTGTTGGAGTGGTGTGCTGCTTATTTGTTGTGTAAGCAGAGCAGGAACATGTTGGTTGATACAGTGTCCTTAGCATCATGGTAAAACCCATGGCAGGATGGCCTGGTGGGATTGGACACATACTATTTTCTTGGTAGAAGCTGTATGTCATTACCAGGGTGACCACAGATGCAATAATGTTCTTGTTGCACCTGCAAGTTCTTTGTACCGTCCTCTAACAGATGTGAACTGTCTGTTGAATGCTACACAGGCCCGAGGTACTGAGTGCCACAGTGTAGATATTGACAATACCACACTCCCCCTCCCCCAAAATTCCACACCATGGTGGAGTAGTGCGTTTGGTCACATCAGCAAAGGGGGTGTCAGAGGTATGACGAAGAGGATAGGCCATGATCTACCTTCTGACAACCACTGTGTATGCCACCTGAAGCTACAGGTACCAATAGCTCTGGTGTATGTGTGTGTGTGTGTGGAAAGGGGGGGGGGGCTTCTGTAGTGATTGTGGAGACTCCAAGTCCACGGGCATCTCCAGGAAAGGAGGTTACAGTTGCAGGGAAGACAGTTGAGGATGCAGGGGCAGGGGAGGCAGCTGCAGTGGTGGTGATGATGGAGGAGACCCTGTTCTGTGCTGTTGCAATGGGGCAGTGATAGCAGCAGCAACAGATGAGAAGGTCCTGGCTGCACAGGGAGTGTCAATGGTAATGGTGGTGGTATACTGCCTGTGGAGATGTGACACATCCACAGCCATTCCTGAGGGACCCGATCGATTGCCGCATCCAGAATGGTGCAAAAGTGCAGATGGTTCAGGTGCTATTGCTGGAAGTGACCTAAACCATCTCAAACAATGTACTGTAGCTTACCGGCTACTAACTGATAACTTCCATAAGCTAAAGATAAATAAATGTCACTTTCATGTAGCAAGGTTAATTTACACAATTATTAAGTTCAGCACATTACCAGAGGGTCGTAGGTTGGGTGTATCTTGTAGAATCTGCTTCACTTGTAAAGTTCTTCAAATTCCTGAAATTCTGGTTAAAGGCTGTATGCTGGGTGATATCTTACAGACCTACATCACTTGATGTGAACTCAAAACACAAGTTGTACTTTTCCTAAAACTGTATTCAACAAAACATTACATTGTTAGTATTAAACCACATACTGGCATAGTAACTGCCCAAAGTCAGCCTTAATAATAATGCCTGGAGTCTCTCTGCTCAGGTCCTTATATAGTATTTTGACATGCAGACAACACTACAAACTATTGTTAGAAACAGGAAGTTGTCCATTTATTGTGAATAACGGATTTGTTAAAATATGTACTTCATATTGGAAAGTAGAGTATAAAATGTTTCTTCTTTTCATTTTGAGAATAATTGATACAATTAATCAATATATCGTATTATATGTATGTGAACAATAGAATTCATAAAGAAGTTAATAATGTGAGAATTATGTTATGAATACAATACCTAACATGACTGTAGCTATGTTTTAGCGAGCTTTAACTCTTGACAGTCTTTCTAGTTCTTTAGATACTATAGTTTTCAAGGAATGCTTAAATGCTGACCATGTGGTCATGTCAGTTACAGATTAAGTCTTCTGAATTTATATAATAAATTATTGCCAGTATTTCATTAATTCATCAGATGGCATTTTAAGTCCATGTACTGAGTTTGATGTAAATCTCATATCAATTAATATGCTTTTTATTACAACCTATTATTGCTACATGTGCTTACTTTATATTTTGGAATACAGCTTTAAATGCAATAACTTTGCTTCCTACGAATAAATGAACATTGACTGAGCAGCTGTTAGTTTTTTTAGTGAGTTTAAAATCTGGTAATATTCTTAAACTAAAGTTATCTGGTATCTGTAGTTCAGCATAGGGCTAATACACAGGGATTTTCTTATAAGATTTACATACTGTATTAGAGTGTTATCTACATGCAACTGTACAGTCTTTAGGTGGTCTGTTATGTCTCAGCACAAATCTCACCCCATAGAGTGAGATACAAGTCCAGGTAACCAAAAACCTGAAAGTAGACCCTCTCATTAGCCTAGAATTTGGAGGGTTCCTTGAGGACATCAAAGAAGTCTGGTGGATGAAGAGTAGTTCAGTGAGACCTGCCATGGAGAAGTTAAGTAGCGGACTTTTCTCCCTGAGGCATTGGTATGATGAGAGGAAGAGGAGCAGAAAATTTTCTATGGCCATAGTTTTGTCATTTGTGCCTTAAAAGTGCATACAAATCATTCCACCTCAACACTGGACTGTGAGGAAAGAGGTGTCTAGTAGCCATGAGTAATTCCAATACCCTGGCAAATATATTTCAATTTTCAGAGGTCAACTGGGGGCCGAAATCAAATACAATAGTGGAGGGCAATCCTTCCTGGCAGAAGATAGTAGCCAAGGCTCGAATTGTACTGGTTGACATTGTGGAAGTGACAGAAACCATGGAAGGAAATTTAGAAAAAGTATCCATAACTATGAACCTTCGAGATACTCAAAATAGTCAACAAAATCAATGTGAAGCCATTGATAGGAGCCATCTGGTTGGGGCCAATTGAAAAACTTATGAGGAGAAGCTGGAAAGTTCTTGGTACACACATTGCAATAGGAGACCATATGTTCTATGTCTTTGACCATTCCCAATCACATGTAAAATTGTCAGACCCACTCCTTGGTACAGATGATGCCCCAGTTACCCTTGTGAAGCAAGCACCACACACACTGCCATAGAGATGCTGGGAACAGCTCATGGGTCTGTCATTGGTTGTATGTAGCAACACTACCCTACAATGGACAGAAAAGGCATTACACTGGGAGAACCAATGTCAAATGGGCACATGGAAAGAGGGGGAGGGGAGGATGCACCTTACATGTTGGCCAGCCAGACTGAATATAATGGCAAAGGAGGCAGAGTGTGGCATCTTGTTCTGTGGACACATCAATTTAACAACAGTCAATTGGGAAAAACCTTATTGTGGCATGCTTGATTTGATCAATGAGGAAGTGCACATCCTCAGAAGCATCAAAATCTGCATCACTACTGATGTGGAGATGGGACAAGGTATCCGTATTGGCATGGCAGACAGTGGGGAAATAAATAATCTCACAATCATAGCATGCCAGGATCAGTGCCCAGCATTGAAGTTTCTGTGCTGTTTGGACAGGTACAGGTTTGGTAGGATGGGAAAAACTAGTGATAGACTTGTGATTCATCAGGATGTGGAACTTCCACCCATAGATGTATTGTTGGAATTTACACACTCGCCAAGGCCTCCTTCTCTAATTGGTGTAATCAACCTGACTTTGTTGAGCAACTTAGATGCTGTAATGGATCAGTCAGTCCGGACCCCCTCAGCAGGGTAAACTGAAGCACGGGATACCGAGACTCTCAAGTACCAATGGCAGTATCGAACATTTCAATTTAACTTAAATTGTGATTAAAGGACAACATAACTGGAGAAAATCAGGTGTGCTTCGAATATAAAGTGTACTTACAGACATTACTCATGATTTTGATGATAAAAAATATTAATTGTGGCGTTCTTAAGAAAAACATTGGACCGAACATTCGAGAAATGTTCATAGTACATAAAGAAATAAAAATGATATCAATTGAAATTCACTCACAGACGTGACTATTATATTAAAACAACTGTGTAAAACAACATTACTTACATTGTAATTAGACTGGCTGTAATTAAAAATAAAATCTCATGTAAGATACTAATTGTTCTATTTTGTGTTTGTGTGTTTTTGAATGACAAAGACAAAACTATTATCATAAAAAACTTACCAGTATTTGTGCAGAAACTGTGTAAATATTTGTTAAGTTATTCATTCAGTATTTAATTAGGTAACTATGTCTTAAAGCATTTGATTGAGTCGCCAAATGGATGTCGACCAATAAGCATCTCTCCAGTGCCAGCACATTTTCAATTGTAAGTGAAAGCAGCTTCTCTCTAGAAGCCTCATATTTTGACTTTTCAGTGCGCTTTCCCTTCAGTTCATTAAAGTTATTATGTGCTCGCATTTTTATTTGACTCATATTCACATAAAAGATCTGGTTAGTGTATTATTCCGCTATGTGAATTGCGTCGCGACAGTCATCTGTCTTTATTTTCTGATTAGAAGTGACATATAGTCTTTTGGTTTTTCGTCTGCACATTCTCGTTTTGATTTGTTAATTTATATTGTGCTCTCGTGCATATTAGATTCAAATTCACGTTTTAACAAGCAGTGTAGTCTTCCTTTGAACGCATCGCGACTGTAGTTTTTGTTTTTGTCGGCAATGTAATCATGAAAAGGGACTGTGACTGCTGTGTGCGGATGCAGTCGGAGCTGGTGACACTTCGCCCCCAGCTTCAAGCTGTGTTAACCTCGGTTGCACAGTTGGAAGCTGCAATCAAGGGTCATTGTTGTTGTTCACCGGTAGTGGGGAACAAATGGACTCCAGTCGTCTCCACCAGCGCCATCGACATGCCCTGATACTGCTAGCAGTGAGGCAGACACCCCACCTGTGGTTGTGTGGGAGGTTGCTCCAGTGCATGGCAGGAGGTGCAAGACATTTCGGGGGACCGATTGTGAGGCATCCCTGGTTCGTCTTGCGAACAGGTTTGAGGCGCTATCTGTTCAGGACAACATTCCTGAGTCGGATGGTGTCTCTCATCCTGAGGTCACCACCCAGCCTGCAAGATCCGGGCTTTCACAGATGGTGGGTTTGCTTGTAGTTGGGTGATGGAGCCCCTTAGAGAGATGGCTGCTAAGGAGGGGAAGAAGGCCAACGTGCACTCTATGTGCATACCGGGTGGAGTCATTCCATATGTGGAACGAGTCCTTCTGGACGCCATGAAGGGTATGGGGTGCAGCCAACTGCAGGTGGTGGCTCACATCAATATCAATGATGTGTGTTGCTTCGAATCTGAAGAGCTCCTCTCAGGTTTTGAGCGGCAATCTGAAGTGGTAAAGACTGCCAGTCTTGCTTGCAAGATGAAAGCAGAGCTCACCATCTGCAGCATAGTTGACAGGACTGACTGTGGTCCTCTGGTACAGAGCCAAGTGGAGGTTATGCAACCATGTAGGCTGCAGATTCCTTGACTTGCGCCATCGGGTGGTGGGTTTCCGGGTTCCAGTGAATAGGTCAGGAATCCACTATACATAGGTAGCGGGGGCTGTGTGACGTGGACAGGGCGGTTTTTTAGGATAAAGGGTTTTAGGGAAAAACAAAATGGGCAATCTCAAAGGGTGCAGGTGGATCACAGGAGAAATGTAGATCTGGGATCTATTGGTATAACAGTTGTAAATTATCGTAGCTGTGTCGGAAAAGTACCAGAACTCCAAGCATTAATAGAAAGCACCAAAACACACATCATAGAAGGCAGTGAAAGTTGGCTCAAGCCGGAAATAAGTTCAGCAGAAGTATTTGCAAAAGATCTAACTGTTTTCAGAAAGGATAGATTAAACAAAATAGGTGGAGGCGTGTTTGTCGCCATCAAGAGTAGTATTTCGTGTAGCGAAGTTGAAGTTGATAGTTCCTGTGAGCTATTATGGGTAGAGGTTGTATCTGAAAATCGTAAGAAGTTTATAATTGGTTCTTTTTACCGTCCTCCCTACTCTGACGATACAATAGCAGAAAGGTTCAAAGAAAACCTGAGTCTAATTACAAAAATGTACCTGACTCATACGATAATAGTAGGTGGTGACTTTAATTTACCCTCAATCTGTTGGCGAAATTCTATTTTCAAATCAGGAGGTACACATAAAACATCATGCGAAATTGTACTCAGCGCATTCTCTGAGAATTACTTTGAACAATTAGTTCATGAGCCAACTAGAATTGTAAATGGACGTGAAAACACACTTGATCTCTTAGCAACAAATAATCCTGAGCTCATAACTAGCATCAAAACGGACAGGTATTAGTGAACACAGAGCTGTCATAGCGAGATTGAATATAGAAAGTCCCAAAGTTACCAAAAATAAACGAAAAGTATATTTATTCAGGAAAGCAGATTGAAATAAAATACATTGCTTCTTGAAAGGCAGTTTCCACTCATTTCTAACACTAAACATAGTTGTAGACCAGATGTGGCTCAAATTCAAAGAAGTGGTATTGACTGCAATTGACAGTTTTATACCAAATAAATTAATAAAAGAAGGAGGTGATCCTCGTTGGTATACAAAGCAGGTCAGGACACCGATGCAAAAGCAAAGGAAAAGGCATACTAAATTTAAACAAACACAAAATCCCCAGGATTGGCAGTCCTACACAGAAGCTTGAAATTTAGGGAGGATTTCAATGACAGATGCCTATAATACTTATCACAACAAAACTCTTTCTCGAAATTTGACTGAAAACCCAAAGAGATTTCGGTCATATGTTAAATATACTAGGGGCAAAACACAAACAATACCCTCACTGCGTGATAGTCATGGCATTCCTGCCGATAACAGCGTAACTAAAGCAGATTTACTAAACATAGCTTTTAGAAACTCATTCACCAAAGTACACGAAACCAATATTCCAGATTTCAAATTATGAACAGAGGCCATAATGAGTAACGTAGAAGTAGATACCATCAGAGTAATGCAGCAACTAAAATCACTTAACAAGAACAAGTCTTCTGGTTCAGATTGTATACCCATTAGATTTCTCTCTGATTATGCTGAAGTAATAGCTCCTTACTTAACAGCCATATACAACCGCTCTCTCATAGAAGGATCTGTACCAAAAGATTGGAAAGTTGCACAGGTCACACCTATATTCAAGAAAGGCAGTAGGAGTAATCCACTAAACTACAGGCCTATTTCATTGACGTCAATTTGCAGCAGGGATTTTGAACATATCCTGTATTCAAATATTTTCAATTGTCTCAAACAGAATGATCTATTGATCCTTATCTGGTGGGTTTGACGAAGGACATCGAAAAAGTCCAAAGAAGGGCAGCTCGTTTCGTACTGTCACGATACAAGGGAGACAGCGTTACAGAAATGATACAGGATCTGGGATGGGAATCATTACAACAACTGCACTTATCGCTACTTATGAAACTCAAATCGCCAACATTCTCCTCCGAATGCGAAAATATATTGTTGACTCCCACTTACATAGGTAGAAATGATCATCAGAATAAAATATGAGAAATCAGAGTTCAAACGGAGAGATTCAGATGTTCTTTCTTCCCGCGTGCTATTCGAGAATGGAATGGGAGATAAATAGTATAATGGTGGTTCAATGAACCCTCTGCCAGGCACTTAAATGTGATTTGCAGAGTATCCCATGTAGATGTCCCATGTAGATGTAGATTGTTTGTAAATAGAATAGTACTAAATTTACCAAAGAAATAAAGAAGAAGAACTATAACATTGTGTAAATATGATGTACTTTGAATTCACTGTTAAATTACATTGTATTTTTTAATTAACACTAACTTTTGTAATTGTAAATCAACATCTGTAATTGTTGTAACAATAACCCTATATCATGGTATTGTTAAAAATCACATATATAGCAACACACTCCAGCACCACTGCAGTGCAGTTCATCTCAGTTACTTTAAGTTTTCTGTTATGTATTAACACAAAATCTGTGCTGAGTGAGATTCTGTATGTCGAAGTGCTGTGAACATTTGAGAAAGTCCGATTATGTAATTGATTGCTGGAAAAGTTTGTCAAACAGATTGTTGTTGTAATTATTGAGTTACATCCATGAGAATAAATTCAGAAAATGTGTTTTTCTAACTTTCATTTAAAGCTGCATACCTGTTCTCCCACATCAACACTAAACCCAGGCAGACTTAAGATAAGTATTTTTAAACATTATTCACTCTACCTGACATTTTTAATGACAATATAATCATTAGGTATGAGTGGTAACTTTAAAAGTGGTGGAGGATAGCTTTGATTAGTGTGTGGGAGAATGTATGTTAATGTCTTGTTATGTTTCAGGTAAAAAAAAAAAAAAAAAAAAAAAAAAAAAAATCATAACAATATCTTGATGTGCATGGAATGAAAGCCATAGAAGACCTGCAAAAACAGCAAACCATAACGAACGGAACAACCGATCGCAGCCAGCCAAAGTGGAGAAAAACCATAGTGTGAAAAAGAAACGAGAGATTAAAGGACACCCAAACATTGCTGGACGAAGCACCCGATTCAGCTAAGTACATTATATCTTGTTATATCATAGTCGAAGATAGATTGTGATAGTGTGAATCAAGAGGAAAGTGGAGAGGTCTCCTTTAATAGCCCAAATAGCAAATTTGCTTGCTAGTACCCCGGTGGTAGATAACAGCGAAACGTCAGGAGAGGAAGTTGTGTCACCAGCTATTGTAAGTTTATTGAATGTTATGACTCAGCAAATATGCCAGCAGATAGGTCAGCAGGTAGCGCAGTGAGTGAGAAATTAGGGGAACAAGTAACTGCTTCAGATGAAAAGTTAGGAACTGAGATTAGAAGTCAACTAGATAACACAATCAAATTAGTATTGGATTTGAACAAAGATTTAAATGATTTGAAAGAAATAGTTTTCACAGGGCAGAGCCAACCAAATGCTCATGTTGACACTGTAGAAATTAAAATTGGGAAAGTAGAGTCAAATTTGAGTTGTAAAATTGCGAAAAATTCTGAGAATATTAGTATTTTAGATAAGTATGTAAAACAGGAAAGTACTTTGTTAAGGACAGAAATCAGGGAGACTAGAGAGGTTCTATAAAATAAAGTAGACGGGTATAAAGCTGAGGCTGACCAGAAATTGTCTGTAGTAGAAAATACTGTAGATACTTGTAATCAGGCTGTGCAAGCTTTGTGCATAAAGATGAAGTTAATGCAAGAAGATACTGTAACTAAGAGAATAAGTGGCAGTTGTGGGGGTATGTTTGGGAATATTGTAGTTCAAATGTATCGTGGTGACAGCAAATTACACCCAAAAGACTTCCTTCACTATTGTAATGATTATTTTACCCATGAAATATTTGATTCACTTAAAATTAAGTTTGTTAAGAGATATCTAGAAGGAGAGGCTTTGTCATGGAGTAATCAAATGGTGGTTAATGATATGTCCAATGAGGAGTTTGAGAGAAGTTTCCAAGACAAATTTTGGTCAAAATCTATCCAAGGTGGGGTTAAGAGTGAGTTTTTGAATGGACCAAGGTATAAAGCAGGCAAGGGAAGTATGAAAAATTTCTGTGAGATTCAGTTGAAGAAATTAGTCCACCTAGATTAACTCTTTGATGTACCCAGATTGAAGCATTGAAGAGAAGACTACCGGATAAGTTGCAGAGGGAATTGTCTTACGGTTCTGATGACTCAATTGACAAATTCTTGAAATATGTAGGGAAGTTAGACAGAGCTGAAGTGTATGATGACAGAAGAACCAACTGGTCTGGAGATCATCCAGCTTGGGGGTGGAATTATAACAACAGGGACAGAAGAGACGACAGTAGGCAGAGTAGGAACCATTACGAGAATGAGAGAAACCAGGGCAACTCCAACAGATTTTCAAGGGACAATGATAGTTGGAAAATGACAGGAACAGCTCATGGAGGCAGAATAACAGAAGTCAGGAAGATAGAAGAACCACAGGAAGAGGAAACGGACATGAAAACTAACAGTCGCCCCAATGGGAGCCTGTCAGTTTGGGGTGAAGAATTGGAACCGAAATCAGGCTACTAACAAATGGACTCAACATGGATACAACAACAGATGTAATGAATATAGACCTAACTATGAGAGACCATGCTGAGTGAACAAATTGAGATTTGACAGAAAATTCTGGGAAATTATGCACAAGAGTGAAGATAAAGAAATATTTGGGAAGCAGCAACAACCTGAAGAAGTAATTTTAGGTGAAAAATGTATTGACATATTAAGCTTCCTGGCAGATGAAAATTGTGTGCCGGAACCGGGACTCGAAACTGGGACCTTTGCCTTTCGCGGGCAAGCGCACTAACGACTGTGCTATCCAAACACGACTCACGATGCCGCCTCACAACTTTATTTCCACCAGTACCTTGCCTCCTACTTTCCAAACTTCACAGAAGCTGAAACTTCCTGGCAGATTAAAATTGTGTGCTGGAAGAGGGACTCGAACCTGGGACCTTTGCCTTTCGCGGGCAAGTGCACTTTCTTCACAGAAGCTCTCCTGTGAACTGACGAATTGACATATTGTTTGACACTAGTAGCATTTATAAAGAAGATAGTAAAAACAGTTGGTTTAAGTAGATTGATGAATAGTGAGATTGAAGATGATGCAAACTGTTTGGATATGACTGTTCAGCTGGATGGTAGAATTGAGGATCAGGGAATGTTGCTATTGATGTTGTTGAAGATGTACATACTGTTGCTGAAGATGCTGTTGTAGAAGAAGAGGTTGGAATTGCGGATACTTATGAAGTAGTTGAAGATGATGACGCTGTTGTCGAAGATATTGTTGAAGTTGCTGATACTTGTGATGTGATTGAAGATGATGTTAATGCTGAAGATATTGAAGAATTGGATGGTATGGTATATGAAGAATTACAGTAAGGAAGGTAAGATTAGGAAGAAACTTGAACCCTTGTATGCAGAAACCAATCAGTGTGTTAATGTGTCAAACAATAATAAGAACTATGAACTTGGTAATCAATATGTGCATATCACTAAAGACAGTGGAAAACAACTTGGTGTGGATCTCCATAACCTGACCCCAAAGATGAAAGCAATATGGCTTTTGACAGAGTTGTGGAAGATTTAATACATGAAGATGAAGAAGAGGAGGAATCAGACCAATTAGGAAGCCCATATGTAGCAATAAAGCTGACGAAATTTTGGAGGAAAATTGCTCTTGTAGACACAGGAAGCCATGTTTAGAGACCTAATTAAGCAGACCCCTGGTTTTGTTGAACTGATAGTAGTTGGTGTAAAAATTAAAGGAGCTACTGGAAGGTATAGCAAATTAGTTAATAGACAAGTGTTGTTATTTTCTATAGGAGAAGTAGAGTTTACTCAAGGATATCTCATCATACCTGATTTGAATGATTCAGTGCTATAACTTGGCCATTGATAATGCGAGCAACCAAATCCAAGAAGTGAAGTTTCGAGACCAGGGGCATTGTTTGCAAAACATTTATGAGGAACAAGAGGATTTATAAGATGTGGACTACAACAGTGTGGTAGAAACAAAGGTAAAGGAAGCTGAGAAACTGAATCCTGAATAGAAGGCACAGCTGAAAGAAGCTTTGTGGGATTACTATGACGTATTCAATGATAGACCTGGAAGAGTAAAGAATTATGAATGCAAACTGAAAGTGAGACCTCATGAACCTTATTACATCAAACCATACGATGTACCAATAGCTAAGTGGAAAGCTGTGGAGAAGGAACTGGAGAAAATGGAGAATTGGGACATCACTGAGAGGGGAAACAGTGAATACAACAACCTGGTCATTGTGGTTTTGAAGAAGAATGGTGACGTACAATTGGGTTTGGACTCTCGACATCTGAACAAATTCTTGGAAAGGGAATCAGATCAACCAAAGAACATGGATGAGTTGTTACACAAGTTTGAGGAAGTAAAGAATATCACTAGTTTGGATTTGACTTCAGGTTTCCATCAAGTGCCGTTAGCAAGTGAATCAAGGAAATATACAGCATTCTTGTACAGAGGCTGATGCTACCAGTATTGTGTTGTTCCCTTTGGGTTGAATGTGTCTATTGCTCAGTTTATTAGGGCCTTAGATACTGTGCTTGGAAAAGAATTGCTAAATAAAATGACTGTGTATGTTCATGACATCTTAATTACTGGAAGAATATGGGAAGAACATCTGAGCTTAGTTAAGGAAGTTTGTTGGAAGCTAGGGCTTAGGGGAATGTCATTAAAGCTGAAAAGTGTAAATTTGCTGTCAATAGATTAAAATTCCTAGGACACATTATTACTGAAGAAGGCATTTTACCAGACGACATAAAAATTGAAGCCATAAGCAAGTTTCCAATACCAAAAACTAAGAAGCAACTAAAATTATTTTACAGCCTCTGCAGATTCTATAGGAAACATGTTAGCACTCAAGCATTAAATGCATCCTATCTGAACAACTTGCTTAAGAAGAATACTGTGTGTGTTTGGGACAAAAATTGTGACAAAGCTTTCGAGGGCATCAAGAATGAGTTGTGTGATGGAAAAATGTTGTATAGACCAGACTTATCATTACCCTTATGTATAACGATGGACAGCAGTGATTATGGACATGGAGTACATCTTTTCCAAGAAAAATGGTCAGCTGAAATGTAGCGTTTCTGCTATGTTGCGCGCTACTTACAAAATCTGTTGCCAACATTACAAACACGAAATATCAGATACCTGAAATAAAACTTCGGTACCGGACATGTAAAATATCACAATTTCACGTTCAGTTTAACATACTATTAACACTATTAGTAAAATGCTTTTAAGAAACAGTACGTTGATTTAAACATCACTTTGGCAGTCCTTTTACGTAATTTTCAATTTTTAATACTTACGTAAATAACAGCTGCAAACACTAAAAATGTGTTACACTTAGTTTCGGAAATTGCTGAACCTATATAGATACTAAGTTGTATAAAAACAACAAGACTACATGTTATAACTATTGCACAACATGATTACATATGTGCACTTTGTTTAAATAAATTCGGGCAGACCATGTTTTATATATCACTCGATCCTAAATTAAATACTGATCATTTTTCACATACTAAAATTAATAATCCTTTTGGTACTAAGAAACTATCTTTGAAGTAGACTAAACTAATACAACTTTACACAAATCCGTATTTATAAAAAAGAAGACTGCAAACTGAAATACATTAAAATTCCATGTCTAAATAATAGTACGCCTACACAATATTGGCAATAAAAAATAAGACCGCAAACTGAAATACACAAATTCCATGTCTAAATAATAGTACGCCTACACAATATTGCCAAAACAGATAAGTGTGCATTTCAAAAACATAAATAATGTAAATAAATTGAGTTATTTTAAACCCTAGTCAAAACACTGTTTTTAATTTTTGTACCACATTAAATGCAAATTTCATGAAACACGTACATACATTGGGATAAATAGTTAAAGCCTAAATGTAATATTTTAATTTGTGTATTTTGGCGTATTTCAAATATTTTGTTATTCTTCTAGTAGTCACAAACAAGTACGCAGCTCTGTTGCCTTGCTGCTGCAATTTTTTAATTTTATTTTGGACATTGTGCAACAATGTGATTGGTTTAAAGTTCATTGAAATGGAAATAATATCGTTTCCATATCAACTGACATGTTTATGATTTACGAGAATATTGTGAAACATCAAATCCTTTAGTGAATGCTGAAGACAGCTCACAACGCAGTGGACTTCAGCCAGCATATAAGATAAGTTCTTTTTGTATCAACATCACCTACAGAGGAATAACTTTGTTACAGAGACTGTGAACTAATAAAACTGACCGTGATTTAGAAAAATATTAGGGCTCATTCCCAAAAGGGGTGACTGTCATTAGAGAAGGAATAGAGCATCAATCCATTGTGTTTGCTAGCCAAACACTTAAGAAACATGAATGAATGTATACAGTCACAGAAAAGGAACTAGTTGCTACTTATTGGGCATTTACCAAGTTCAGAAATTACTTGCTGGTACATAAAGTTGTGGAGTTCACTGACCATAAGGCATTGACCTACATCCAGGACTGTAAACTCCATCACAACAGAATCATGAGGTGGGCCCTGTTTCTGCAACAGTTTAATTGTACAGTCAAATACCTACAAGGCAAGGAGAATGTGACTGCTGACAGTCTATCTCATTTGCCAGTGAAGGATGATGAGGAAGACATAAGCGATGAGTGTGAAAAGGAATTTAGAATTATGTATTTGAAGGGTGTCAAAGAAGAGAGTGAAATGAGAAAGATATGCAATGAAATCCGAAGGTACCAAAACCATGACTCCAACTGGAAGCTGGTGAAGAGCCTGATAGGGAAGAAAGGCGAAGACAAAAAGGAACAGTATTGCTGCAAGACACCACATAAACCAACTGCCAGCATAGCGCAGGAGATAGCATTACCGACTGCAGTGCTGAAGGTCACCGGTTCAATCCCACCCACCGGCAAAAATTTATTTCTTTGTAATTAATAATTCCAGAATGTTCTACATCTTTCTTATGTTCACTTGTAAATTCTACTTGTTTCTTATGTTAACTGTTCTTCCAATTGCTGGTACATTCTCTCTATGTATAAATAGCAGAGCACTCTGCCCAAGAGGCAGTTAGTGCTGCATGTATGTTAAGTTCTTAATAAACATGATTTCAGTATAAGTGCTGTGTTGAGTCAACAACCTTGCCTTCAAAGTCAAGCCTCCTTCCATTTCCACGTGACATTGTTTGGTGGAGGCGCTGGGTATCCTGTGCAACAGCTGCATCATCGTGGCTCCGATTAGGCAATGTAAAAGCCATCGCTTACATGGACTAGAACCGGAATACAAGGGAGATACCGAATACATCCTTCCAAAAGTCCATATTATGAGAAGAACGATGGACACAAAACTAGTGGTAAGCCAGCTACACATCAGACAACCATCGGCATTCTCTGGAAACTCTGGACAGGACCCCAACAAATGGGTAAAAGGGTTCGACAGAGTCGCCAAGTACAACAGGTGGGATCATCAATATGCTTGGCCAACATTTTTTTTCTACCTGGATGGAACAGCCCAGGAATGGTTCGAAAACAATGAAGGAAAGCTGAATGTCTGGGAAACGTTCCAGACGGAACTCAACAAAATGTTTGGTGACCGCCAGCGACAAATCCGCTCGGCGGAAGAACAACTGAACAACTGGGCCCAACAACATTGTGAAAAGACACAGTCATACATACAGTATGTTTTGGCCTTGTGTAACATAGGCAATCCGAATATGACTGAGGCCGACAAAATCATGCACCTGATGAAGGGTATAACAGAAGACATGTACCAAACCCTTCTGATAAAAGACATCGCTACAACTAAAGAGTTCATCAAGTGGTGCCGGCGTATTGAAGAGATCCAACAAAGGAAGGTTGGACAAAAGAAGTATGACAGACTTCCCAATGTAGTCCCTATGGCCATTATGGAGGACCAGCATGACTTCGCTTCCCTGATATGACAAATTGTGAGAGAAGAAATTACAACAGTTTATGGTAGCTGGGACTATTAGACCGAGTGAGCATTAGATATGGCCATGGATGTAAGCCCTGTAAGTGACGAGGGAGCCAACACCGCTGAGGAAGAGGTATATCAGGCAATAGCTCCTGTCTGCCCCACCAATCACACCCAATGTGAAGAATGGCGTTGCCCTGCTATGACTTACGCTGCAGCCGCCGAACAGCGGCCAATGAACCAACTCCTCTAGTAACTATTACGCCCCGCAGAAGGACAGATGTCTGAAGGAAAGACGACAACACACCATTGTGTTTCCACTGTGGGCACCCTGGACATGTCGTACGCTACTGCAGAGAGAGAAGGTGAGTATTTGAGCCACAAGACGTCAGCCATCAGAGCAGTTCTATCCCAAGTAATCACCTGCTGATGAGTTCAGTCAATCTATGGGAAGAAGCCCATCACCGTACCCTAGACGAGGTCGCTCCCCGATGTGCCACAGCCTTTCACCATCACCATACAGAGGTACCAGTCACTCCCCTAGCTGCCGCGCCCAGGAAAACTATGCGAGGCAACCATCTATGGAGGCGAGGCCGCCGCAGATAAAAATCCTCCAAGGACAACAGTCGCTAAGATGTCGGGCAATCTCATAGACATCATAATCAACGGCCAACTTGTCCAGGCACTTGTTGATTCAGGAACGTCTTTCTCTGTATTGTCGGATAATTACCGCCGCACACTAAAGAAGACAATGTTCTGTGATACGAGGAACCTGTGCTGAAGGTAGCGAATGGAAAGTACATTCAACCAGCAGGAACTTGTGTCACAAGAATAACCATCAACAACAGGACCCAGCCATTTGAATTTGTCATGTTAAAATAATGTATTCACAATGTCTTCCTCAGAGGAGACTTCCTTCAGGCATCTCAAGCTATCACTGACTGTGGAAGATCTGAGTTGCAAATTGAAGAATTTGTTCCGACGGGTACATGGAATACAGAATTTTCTCAAAGGTTCTTTGCCATTGACAATGTGACGATCCCGCCGTTGACAATGAGAAGAGTTGCAGTCACAAACACAGATGAACGATTAAACTGTGAAGTGCTTGTTGATAGTAAAAAGTTTATCAGGTTCGCCAAAGAAATTTACATACCAGCGGCTCTCATAAGCATTACCGGAGGTTGGGAAGAGATTTGGATCACTAATTGTCACAAGCAGTTGCAACTTATCCCCAAAGGAATGTGTATTGAGACAGTTGTATCTATCCAGAACGGTGAGCTCAACATCATCAACGAAGACTGATGCTCTGCTGTTAGTACAGACGACATGCTGGAGGAAACAAACGTGGAACTGCCAATAGGGCCCGGACTGACCAAGGAACAACAGCAGCAGGTGTTAGCTATGCTACATCAATTTTCGGGTGCATTCACACCTCTGCAGGGGAAAAGTCAGACGAAACAGCCCGCGATAAGGCACCATATCAATACTGGGGATCAGCCACCAATTAGCCAGCATTCATATAGAGTGTCGCCAGCTGAAAGATGGATAATTCGGGAAGAAGTGGAGAAGATGTTGCACGATGACATTATTCAACCTTCGGTGAGTCCTTGGTCGTCTCTGTTGGTCCTTGTAAAGAAGAAGGGTGGCACAAGGAGATTCTGTGACAACTATCAGCGGCTGAACAAAATCACAAAGAAATATGTCTACCCACTGCCGTGCTTTGACACCTTAGACTGCTTGAAAGGAGCTACATATTTCTCAACTATGGACATGCAGACAGGTTACTGGCAAATCGAGGTTGACAAAGCCAACAGGAAAAAGACGGCTTTTATTACACTTGACGGTCTCTATGAATTCAAAGTAATGCCATTTAGATTGTGTAATGCTCCGGCCACATTCAAATGCATGATGGACAACTTGCTTCGACACCTTACGTGGATGACATGTCTTTGCTATTTAGATGACACTGTCATTTTCTCGAAAACATTTGAAGAACATCTGAGTTGCCTGTCAACTGTTTTGAAGTGTGTTGAGGCTGTAGGACTCTGACTCAATCCAAAGAAGTGCCTCTTCATCGCCAAAGATATAAAAATCCTGGGGCACCTAGTCAACGGAGATGGTGTCCGTCCTGATCCAGATAAAGTAAGGGCAGTCACAGAATTTCCAACTCCTTAGCACATTAGTGACATGGGATGTTTTATCGGGCTGTGCTCATACTATCAATGTTTCATAAAACGATGTTGTAACATGGCACGTCCATTACAAGAACTTCTGCAGGGTGACATCAAGTTTTACTTAGATGAGGCAAAAGAAAGAGCTTCCCGGGCACTTAAGGAGGCCCTAACTTCCGCACCAGTGCTAGCCTTGTACAACAAGAATGCAGAAACGGAACTTCACACACACACACACACACACCAGTGGTTATGGGTGCTGAAAAAGTGATAGCCTGTGCAACAAGAGTACTCTCAAAGTCCAGGATAAACTACTCTACAACTGAGAAAGAATGTCTCACAGTTATCTGGGCTTGTGACAAAGCAAGATTGGCATCTCCCATCTTACTTACTGTGTTTCATACTATATAATTAAAACTATTTTTTTTTTCCAACTGTTAATATAGACCCTGTATAGCATAGCACACTTACTGAGTATCCAAAAATTGCAAATACTTGATTAAGCTCATATCATTTTTAGTTGGTTTACGTTATAGGAGGCGATCAACTTATAATATTGTAAAAAGATATAAAATAGCCAAGATTGCTTATCATGAGTTTTTATTAACGACGACTGGTTTCACTGAACTATGTCAGCATCATCAGGTCAAATAAAACATTTTACAAGGCCATAATCTTGTAATGTCAAACAGTTGTTATATAAAACAATTTACAGTGCATAGGTGCACTATGTCATTATAATAAAACATAATTATCACAGTGAGTGACAAAATCAAACTCCTTTGTCACTCCTTTGTCACTCACTGTGATAATTATGTTTTATTATAATGACATAGTGCACCTATGCACTGTAAATTGTTTTATATAACAACTGTTTGATATTACAAGATTATGGCCTTGTAAAATATTTTATTTGACCTGATGATGCTGACATAGTTCAGTGAAACCGGTCGTTGTCAATAAAAACTGATGATAAGCGATCTTGGCTATTTTATATCTTTTTACCATATCATTTTTGTTTTATTATTCAGTACATTACTTATTTTTAGTGGTCAGTTAAATCAGAAACAATTTTAATTACAAAATATAGATAATTTGAAATATGTTCATAGCTCAACCATATAAATTGGCCTATTTAAGTATTGTAACATACAGCATTTGATAGCTGCTTGCCTCCCCTTTCTAGTAAAGTATCTGGAATTTACTGAAACTTATTAGTTCACATAATATTTGTAATTAAAGTCTCAGACCCATGCCAACTTTCACTATAAATTAAGCCCAAACCACTGTTCGATTCTGGACTTTGATGTCATATTTTTGCTGCCCAGATTTTTCTGTTCCTTCCGATATGCACCATTAGTTGATTAATGCCTTAATTAAAAAGGTGAATTATTTTGGGTGATTAAAAGTTTAATTTAATATGGCTGCCGGTAACAAAAGACCGGGGAACAACAATTGGTTCCAAATACTTTATTAAATTCTTAAACATTAAGAA
The DNA here is from genome assembly GCA_026315105.1 of Locusta migratoria. Classification (NCBI taxonomy): domain Eukaryota; kingdom Metazoa; phylum Arthropoda; class Insecta; order Orthoptera; family Acrididae; genus Locusta; species Locusta migratoria. The sequence goes on from CM048745.1 coordinate 165,704,463, forward strand.
TTTTCATAAATCAGATGTCTTTACCAATAGATAGTCTAACATGTAAAGTAAATATGTACTGAACCAAATTATAAACTATTTTGTTAATACCAAAATTATAAATTATGCTTACACTGGTCTACAAATAGCAGTTTCTGGGCCTATTGTAGTCAGTCGGCTGCAAAGTAATCAACTAGTAACAACTATGTGCCAAATTGCAATATGTGTCTCTGTAAACTGAAAGTATATTCAGGAGTAATGATTATTTTGAACCGTGTTGAATATTTTTACGTTCTTTAAAGTGCAATGACAGTAAAGGCTAATGACAACTACTCCATGAATGTGCTTATACATCGACTCAGTGCCACACGTAATTTGATGACTAATATGAACAAAGTGTCACTGTATTTGGACATTGTGTGCATTCTGCTCATACCTACTGTGATACCCGAGCTGGCCAAAAATAATGGCTATAGTGTTCATTAATGCAAATTGCAATAAAAATACTTATAAAATAAACAAGTGTGTCGCCAACATCAGTGAACCAAATACATACATCACCAATTTTCAGGCCAGACAACGCTACCCAGTGCAAAAGGTAAGGGCTGAATAGTTACAGGCTATCAACAAGTTCTGGCCATATTTATTCAGCAAACCATTCACCGTCATGACAGACCACCATTCTTTGTGTTGGCTGACTATCTTGAAGGATCCATCAGGTCAACTAGCAAGATGGGCACTAAGACTCCAAGAGTACGATGTCACAGTGGTATTCAAGAATGGGCACAAAATCAAGGACGCCGACTGCCTTTCGAGGAATCCATTAGTGGAAGACAACAGCATGAATGAAATTTTAACCCTCATTGAATTAGATGACGTTACAGCTGAACAGAGGGTAGATCCAGCACTATTGAAAACGATAGAGGCCTTGGAAAAAGGAGAACTGACCAATGGAGAGTTCCAACTTATAAACGGGACATTGTATAAGAGCAACTATGATCCATTGGGTCCCAAATGGCTACGGGTCTTTCCAGCTCATCTCCAGCCAGCTATTCTCAAATATTTCCAGAATGCTCCAATATTCTGTCATCTGGGATTCGTGAAGACCCTAGATAGAATCAGACGCAGGTATTACTGGAAAGGTCTCTACCAATCAGTCGAGCACTATGTGAGTCACTGTAAAGAGTGCCAGCGACGGAAGCATGTGCTGCATTTACCTCCAGGGCATCTCATACTGATTCCGCTGGCAACAGCTCCATTCCACCGAGTTGGGATCGATCTTTTAGGGAAGTTCCCGAAGTCAACAACCAGTAACCGATGGATAATAGTCTGCACTGACTACCTCAGACGCTACACTGTAACCAAACCTGTGCTGACTGCAGAAGCTCCAGAGATCACAAAATTCCTTGTAGAAGACATTATTTTGAAGCATGGAGCACCAAGTGTCATGATATCTGATCGTGGAAAAGTATTCCAGTCAAAACTAGCATCAGAGGTAATGTCATGGTGTGACATTGTCCACAGAATGACAACTGCATACCATCCTCAGACCAATGGTCTTACGGAACGTTTTAACAAGACGTTAGCCGATATGCTGTCAATGTACATCGATGTTGAGCAGAAGGATTGGGATACAACTCTGCCAGTCGTGACATTTGCTTACAATACTGCAAGACAAGACACCACAGGCTTCACGCCGTTTTTCCTGCTCCATGGCCGTGAAGCTGAGATGACAATGGATATGCTGTTCCCCTTCCAACCAGACGACACTCAGGATGACTATGTTAAACAGCTCATCACCAGGGTCAAAGAAGCAAGACAGCTGGCTCACATACGGACACTGGACGCCCAGGAGAAGAACCATCAGCAGTATAACAACAAGCATCAACCTGTTGTGTACAGGCCAGGAGACCTGGTATGGATTTTTGCCCCTGTATGGACGATTGGACTGTCAGAAAGATTATTGAAGTGATAATTTGGTCCATATCATGTCATACGCCGCCTATCAGAAGTCACATACAAAGTTGACGATTATGAGCCATCGTCAAAATGACAAAAACGAAGAGACATTGTTCACATCCTGCACATGACGCCTTACTATGATCCTAAAGAGCAGGTAGGTGACAATGACTTCTTGTTCAAGGTCTCTAAGGATGGTAATGTTATTGATGAAGCCACAACAGGAACGTCTGTTGTCAATAATCATGGAGAAGGGAAGGACTCTCTTGAACTGCCATACAGTGGAACCATAACAAGGTCAAGATCCAGGACATTGCAGCTGGCTCCGAAGGGTCGATGTTTTTCCAGGAGAGGGAGCAATGCCATTGGACACCATGTAAACCGACTGCCAGCATGGCACAGGAGATAGTGTCATTGACTGTGGTGCTGAAGGTCGCCGGTTCAATCCCACCCACCGGAAAAAATTTATTATATTATAATTACAATTATATTATGGCGCGGGAGATAGCGTCACCGACTGTGGTGCTGGAGGTCGCCGGTTCAATCCCGCCCACCGGAAAAAATTTATTTCATTGTAATTAATAATTCCAGAATTTTCTACATCTTTCTCATGTTCACTTGTAAATTCTGCTTGTTTCTTATGTTAACTGTTCTTCTAATTTCTGGTACATTCTGTCCAAGTATAAATAACAGAGCACTCTGCCCGAGAGGCAGTTAATGCTGTGTGTATGTTAAGTTCGTAATAAACCTGCTTCCAGTATAAGTACTGTGTTCAGTTGCCTTCAAAGTCAAGCCTACTTCCATTTCAATGTGACAGAATCATAAAGTTTATAAGGGGATTTTGTTTAGAAGATTGAGTGTTGACAGCAATAACTAGAAGTTATGTTGGCATGAACAGTGCATTGATGTGCTAATTAAATTTGTACATGAAAGTTTTGGCCACTGTGGTGCACAAAAATGCATCCAGAAAATTAAAAAAACAATCTTTATTTTTACAAAATCTGCAGAAGGGTTAGAAAACTGGTAACAGCTTGTGATAGATGCCAGAGAGTCAAAGTGTCAAACCAGACATGCAGAGGATACATGCAATGTATTATTCCTAAGGAACCACTTGAGTTAACTGCTGTCAATTTCTATGGTCCCCTACCAAAAGCCAAGGGAGGACACTGTTATGTATTTGTTGTGGTTGAACTATTTTCTAAATTTGTAAAGCTGTACCCATTGAGGAAGGTGACTAGTAAAACCATTATTTCAAAATTTAGGAATGACTATTTCACCAAAATTGGAAAACCATAGGGAATTTTGTCAGATAACAGAACCCAGTTTACTTCAAAATCATGGAAGTCCTTTGTGGAAGATGAAAATATTAGATACATCTTCATCTCAGAATATCATCCATCCAGCAATTCCACAGAGAGCAGATACTGCCATCACAATCACATCTCTTGGATTGACCACCTTAAGAATTTTGAAGATATACTAAACAATGTAATCTCATAGGCTTTCCTGGCAATTTGTTGACATCTCGTGGATTCGGGTGTACTGCCGGTGATCCGTGTCTTACAAACACGATATTTCAGCACCATATCTCGGCGTCTTCATCAGGTGTTCCTTGAGACTGATTGACAAGCCAACTGTGTCCCATATTTATGCCTAGGCAGCGTCTTGTGCTTTCTATGAGGTCTGCGCCCAGTGTGCTCCAGTCTGGCAGTGGCGTCTGATGTAGGATGATCCATCATCGGTCCGTGCCCAGTGACGTGTCCTGGCGCTCCATAGATGCTCCGCGCCCGCCTTGTGCATTCCTAGCACTTTTGCGGCAATTCTTCTGCTGTTGGTGACCACTACAGAATGATATCATGGCCACGCTACTCTCCTAGACTTCCGAGTTTGCTGTGTGCCTACGAGGCACGCTACCCGTCGCATCACTGCTGCTGTGGTGGTACGCCCCCGAAATCCCTCGGGGCGTTGGTTGTCGTCTGCAGCTCTCTCCCTGGTTCTGTGGAGGGGGTTCCTTTCTTCCATTGCTTCTGTAGCAGTTCCAGAGCCCAATTCCAAGCAGTACTGAGTTGATATCCTGCTTCCCGGTTTATGAGTTCATCCCCCATCTTGATTTCAACTGACTCCATTATAATGCTATCCCAGAACCTGGGGGTTTGAGCCAAGATCTTGGCTTTGTCATAGTCCATGGTATGGTCCAACTCCAGACAATGCTCTGCTACAGCAGACTTCGTGACCTGTCTTAGTCTGGTATGTCTTTGATGTTTCTTACATCTTATTTCAATGGTTCTGGTGGTTCGTCGGATATAAGACATACCACATTCACAAGGTATTACAAGATACACTGGGCGCAGACCTCATAGAAAGCACCAGATGCCACCTAGGCATAAATATGGGACATGGTTGGCTTGTCAATCAGTCTTAGGGAACACCTGATGAGGACACCGAGTTACGGTGTCGAAATATTATGTTTGAAAGAGACGCAGGTCACCGGCAGTGCACCCGAATCCACGAGATATACTAAACAGTTTACAGTGTTCATAAACTGGATTTTGCCCTTATGAAATCATTCACCAGAAGAAATCATTCACCAGAAGAAGCCACCAAACCTCATCAATGAATCAATAGAATTTCCGTCCTGTAAATGTATAAGTCCACAAGAGAGAGAAGAAATAGTAAGGAAAACTATGGATGACAAGCCAACATCAGAAAGTGAAGACCTGATAAAAAAAAACTTATACCTGTGAAGTTTGCATCAGGAACTCTAGTACTGGTGAGATCACATGAGAGATCTAAAGCCATTAACAGTGAGTTGAAAAGGTTTTTTGATGTATGTATTGGACCTTTCAAAGTGCTAGAGAATGCACATCCAAATGCTTACTGATTAGTATACCTCAAGTCTGGGAAGTTATTTGGACAGAGGAATGTCACTGAGATGATATTATATAGATGATGACAACATAAGTGTTACTAGAAAATGAAGGAAAAGTATGTATTAATATTTAATTTCTTGTAAATATAGATGTAAGAAACGTAATTAATTTATGAATACTTTGAATTTTATTATCTTATATTGTATTATAAGTAGGACTGTCAAGAATTTGGAATTATTCTTCACATTTTGATTTCTGATGGTATATCTTATCCTATACTGTGTTCTTTCAAAAGTTATCTTCTTCTATCAACACTATCCTTCATTAGAATATGATCATATTATGTAAAATATTCATTACTTATATTATCATAAAAACTCACCCGTATTTGTGCAGAAACTTTGTAAATGTTTGTAAAGTTATTAATTCAGTATTTAATTAGGTAACTATGTCTTAAAGCATTTTATTGTTTGTAAATAGAATAGTACTAAATTTACCAAAGAAGTAAAGAAGAAGAACTATAACATTGTCTAAATATAATGTACATTGTGTTAGCTATTAAATTACAGTGTGTTTTAATTAACACTAACTTTGGTAATTGTAAATCAACATCTGTAATTGTTGTAACAATAACCCTATATCACGGTATTATTAAAAATAACGTATATAACAGCACACTCCAGCACCTGAAGTCTGTAATCGAAACATAATTTACTGAAGCAGAGTTAGGAGCCATCTGCAATATATTGAGCATAGATAATGTGACAAAAAGTGAAATGATTACTGATATGTGTTATTATTTATCAAACTTTTTGACAATCTTGCAATGAAAATTTGCAATGACATAGAATGTGAAGAGGAGGTTGATGATGCTCATGATAAAAGACTGGGTTTACTCAAAAAGAAGACAGATTCTGATATAGAAACAGAAGATAAATGTGAAACGCAATTATTACAAGATCAGTGTAAATTTTCTATGTCATTTCTTGATGTTGAGGGTTTTCTTAAATAATCTAACAGCAATGATGGATATCGAGTTAAAAAATGGATCATTCACTTCAAAGAAACAGCATTTTTAATGGCCTGGAGTTGCACAGGGCATGGCACCGATTAATCCCCGCACCAAGAGTTTGATGCTGCTGTGCATGGTGGCCTGCAGTTGTGTACTTCGTCACCATTTGTTACGTGGAACCAACACAGCAGGTTGCTCCACTGTCTGTTGAATGGTGTGTCACTTGGGTCACTTGGAATGTCCAATGCCAGAAAGTGAGATGGAAGACGCGTGTCCAGTTGTTGAACTCAGCGCACCAGTGAATCAGAAATCAGCTGGCGGTGGTGCATCATTTGGTATGCCATGTCAGCGTATGCCAGATGAGCATCGAGTGGCTGTAGCTCAGCTGTCAGTTTGAGTAACCAGATAGCCCACAGCGCTGGGTCCAGTAGAAAGCAGTAATCCACTTGAGACCACCGGCGGCACCTGCGCTAGCCAGGGGTGGAGTCACTGATGTTTACCTCCGCGATAATGTGAGTCAATGCCTCATTCAGGAAGCGTGAAAAGCATCATAGAAGAATCTCCTTGGAACTTAGGTGTGGGTGGAGGCAATAGGATGATATCACTGGCCAAGTCCATCTGGTTGTGGAGGTATGTGACTAAACACAAGAATCAAGTATCCTCCTTGTGATGTTGTGTAACTTGAAGATAGATTCCAACTACACGAACCATGTTATAGGATTAGATTTGTACAATGTGGCAGCTTTGGGAAACACGAGTGGTGTGGAGTTGTGTCCAACTGAGGTCCCACCAAGGGATGCTGATCATTAACACTGGGCATCGTTAGCAGTTCATACGGCTGCGCGAATGCGGCGTCACATGATGTGGCAGGTGAGAGTGGGTCATATGTCAGTGTGCATGCAGTATCACACAACGTGGCAGGTGGCGGTGATGACAGCTGTCGAGTGCAGGTTGTACGGAGGTGCAAACGTCAGACTGAACTGCAGAACACATGTGGGTAAGTGTGATGTGGGTGCTGTGTCAGAAGGCATCATGACGAAGACATGAATGACTATGGTTGATCACTAATTTTTTCCTAAACCATAGAAAGTTTTATTAGTTCACAACCTCTATGACAGTCATGCCACTGTAGGTGCAGATGAAATAGTAAAAGAACTTATCTTATATGCTGGCTGAAGTCCACTTTGTTGTGAGCTATCTTCAGCATTCACTAAAATATTGATGTTTCAGGATAGTTTCGTAAATCATAAACATGATGTCAGTTGATATGGAAACTATTTTATTTCCATTTAAATGAAGATTAATCAAGACACATATAGCTGCACAATGCCCAACAAATCTTGCAGTAAGATACAAGAGATGTTTACAGGTTTGTAACCAGGAACAGAGTGACAAAACATGGCTTCTATCAAACATCTATTCACGTAACCGCATAATAAGACTAATGACAATATTATTCAGATATTAAATAAATTATACAATAATACTTCAAATATGCCAAAATACATAAATTAAAATATTACTTTTAGGCTTTAACTCTTTATCTCAATGTGTGTATGTGTTTTATGAAATTTGTATTTAATGTGGTACGCAAATTAAAAGTCTTGTTTTGACTCATTTTAAACTAATTCAATTTATTTACGTCATTTGTGTGTTTGAAGTGCACACATCCGTTTTGACAATATTTTGATGGTTTACTATTTAGACACATAATTTTAATGTATTTCAATTTATGGTCTAATTTTTTTATAAAAATGGATTTGTATAAACTCATCATAGTTTTGTCTATTTCGAAGCTAGTTCCTTAGAACCAAATGGATTATTAATTTTAGTGTGTGTAAAATGATCAGTGATATATAAAACATGGTCTATCCTAATTTATTTAAACAAAAGGTAAATATTTAATAATGTTGTGCAATAGTTCTAACTAGTAGTAGTTTTGTTTTTATACAAATAATTATCTTTATAGATTTAGCATATTCTGTAACTATGTGTAATGCATTTTTAGTGTTTGTAGTTATTATTTACAAAAGTATAAAAATTGAAAATTATGTAAAAAAAAAGGACAGCCAAAGTTATGTTTAAATCATCATACTATTTCTTAAAGTATGTTAATAGTATGTTAAACTAAACCCAAAAATGTGATATTTTACATCTTCGGTAGTAAAGTTTCATTTGAGGTGTCTGATATTTCATGTTTGTAATGTTGGTAACAAATTTTTGAGTGTGCACAACATAGCAAAAACGTTACACGGGCATCATGTGCGGATCGAAAAATGGGCATGCAAATAACTGTTGTGGTGCAGCAGGCAGTGTCGGGACGCCAGGTGCAACATGCACACTGAACAGGCACAGGCAGACCCAAATGGAATCACATTTGAAGGAATCAAAGTACTTGTGATAAAACACTGTGTGAAGCACTTGCATCCTTGGGCACACACTGGTTTCCTGTTGGGATGAGTCAACGTGGTGATGAAGCATACAGTGACGAGATCCTTGACAGTTGTTGGGAAACACTGCATGGCGCAGTTGAAAGAGGTGAGCGCTTGGAATCGTTCATTAAATCATCCTCAAATTTAATGAGTGGTTCATCCTGTGCTGAAAACTACAATTGTGTAATTTGTCCACTGTTGAAAGCCATTGTTAGACCATAATGGTATTGTTGTCAGATGCAGTTCCAAAGCAAAAAAACATGAACAAATGAAGTTTTTCACGTGTGACACAGTTGACAAATGATGTCGGTGTCACCACTGTGGTTTCTACCAAGACTACCATATAATAACACAAAGAAATGCTGGCAGAAAATCACTTCATTCATGTACTACAAACAACTGAGACCTTTACACTTTACCTTACAGAGAAGTACTGGCTGTCTTGCTGCTGAGGCAGCGATCATGTGCCTCACCGAAAGAGGCTACATTTGGCTTCTGTGCGTAATTGCAAGACTAGTAACTGTTCCTGTTTGATTGTGTGACTGAATGTTCATATCTTTTTCTGATGAAGGTTGCAGCCGAAAGCTTCAAGTCAAGTGTATATAATTGCCTTTTATATGTGCCTGTCACCGTTTGAATGTCTTTGTGGTGAGCTGCAAATGATTGTAACGAAATTATTGAATTCTAACCTGGACTTTCAGTTGTTAGATTCCATCCAAGTTTCATTGAGTTATTGATTTGGAAGTGATACATCATGAGAAAATTACTTCAACATTATTAAAAAGATGTGTAATCAGGTCTTCTCTAATGTGTACTTGATAATTGGCTGTTGTGCTACTATGAGTTCAGATTGTAATATATTACTTTTAGTTACTTTAACGTTGATATTTCCAATGCTTTTATAATCAATCATTAAAAGATGCAAAGCAGTTTGTAAACCTGATTTTGCATACTGACACATTACACAATTTACGTATAGTAGATAGATGGTAATACATAAAAATTTGAGTGTATGAAAACCTTGTCATTCAACGTAGGTCAAGAAGCTTCATAAATTACCAGTATGTTGCCAATGTAACTCAGTGTCAAGTACAAGATCTTCCTTTAATGCTGTGCATCTGTTGCAAGTCTTCAGTGTAGCTTATTAAAAACTGTAAACTCTATTCCACAGGCCTCCAGAGACCCAACTGGTACCTCCAGGCATTCTCCACCTGAAGGGGTCAAGGGACGTGGTATGGAGAGGGACGTGGTCAGCACCCTACACACATGGGCATTGTGTCAGATTTTGTGACCTGAGACACTACTTCTCAATTAAATAGCTCCTTATTGGCCTAAATAGGGCCGAGTGCACCCCACTTGCCAACAGTGATCAGCAGACCTGGATGGTGACCCACTGAATTGCAAGACAAGCCCAACACAAAAGATGCAAAGCAGTTTGTAAACCTGATTTTGCATACTGACACATTACACAATTTACGTATAGTAGATAGATGGTAATACATAAAAATTTGAGTGTATGAAAACCTTGTCATTCAACGTAGGTCAAGAAGCTTCATAAATTACCAGTATGTTGCCAATGTAACTCAGTGTCAAGTACAAGATCTTCCTTTAATGCTGTGCATCTGTTGCAAGTCTTCAGTGTAGCTTATTAAAAACTGTAAACTCTATTCCACAGGCCTCCAGAGACCCAACTGGTACCTCCAGGCATTCTCCACCTGAAGGGGTCAAGGGACGTGGTATGGAGAGGGACGTGGTCAGCACCCTACACACATGAGCATTGTGTCAGATTTTGTGACCTGAGACACTACTTCTCAATTAAATAGCTCCTTATTGGCCTAAATAGGGCCGAGTGCACCCCACTTGCCAACAGTGATCAGCAGACCTGGATGGTGACCCACTGAATTGCAAGACAAGCCCAACACAAAAGATGCAAAGCAGTTTGTAAACCTGATTTTGCATACTGACACATTACACAATTTACGTATAGTAGATAGATGGTAATACATAAAAATTTGAGTGTATGAAAACCTTGTCATTCAACGTAGGTCAAGAAGCTTCATAAATTACCAGTATGTTGCCAATGTAACTCAGTGTCAAGTACAAGATCTTCCTTTAATGCTGTGCATCTGTTGCAAGTCTTCAGTGTAGCTTATTAAAAACTGTAAACTCTATTCCACAGGCCTCCAGAGACCCAACTGGTACCTCCAGGCATTCTCCACCTGAAGGGGTCAAGGGACGTGGTATGGAGAGGGACGTGGTCAGCACCCTACACACATGGGCATTGTGTCAGATTTTGTGACCTGAGACACTACTTCTCAATTAAATAGCTCCTTATTGGCCTAAATAGGGCCGAGTGCACCCCACTTGCCAACAGTGATCAGCAGACCTGGATGGTGACCCACTGAATTGCAAGACAAGCCCAACACAAAAGATGCAAAGCAGTTTGTAAACCTGATTTTGCATACTGACACATTACACAATTTACGTATAGTAGATAGATGGTAATACATAAAAATTTGAGTGTATGAAAACCTTGTCATTCAACGTAGGTCAAGAAGCTTCATAAATTACCAGTATGTTGCCAATGTAACTCAGTGTCAAGTACAAGATCTTCCTTTAATGCTGTGCATCTGTTGCAAGTCTTCAGTGTAGCTTATTAAAAACTGTAAACTCTATTCCACAGGCCTCCAGAGACCCAACTGGTACCTCCAGGCATTCTCCACCTGAAGGGGTCAAGGGACGTGGTATGGAGAGGGACGTGGTCAGCACCCTACACACATGGGCATTGTGTCAGATTTTGTGACCTGAGACACTACTTCTCAATTAAATAGCTCCTTATTGGCCTAAATAGGGCCGAGTGCACCCCACTTGCCAACAGTGATCAGCAGACCTGGATGGTGACCCACTGAATTGCAAGACAAGCCCAACACAAAAGATGCAAAGCAGTTTGTAAACCTGATTTTGCATACTGACACATTACACAATTTACGTATAGTAGATAGATGGTAATACATAAAAATTTGAGTGTATGAAAACCTTGTCATTCAACGTAGGTCAAGAAGCTTCATAAATTACCAGTATGTTGCCAATGTAACTCAGTGTCAAGTACAAGATCTTCCTTTAATGCTGTGCATCTGTTGCAAGTCTTCAGTGTAGCTTATTAAAAACTGTAAACTCTATTCCACAGGCCTCCAGAGACCCAACTGGTACCTCCAGGCATTCTCCACCTGAAGGGGTCAAGGGACGTGGTATGGAGAGGGACGTGGCCTAAATAGGGCCGAGTGCACCCCACTTGCCAACAGTGATCAGCAGACCTGGATGGTGACCCACTGAATTGCAAGACAAGCCCAACACTGTTAAATGTTAGTGATCTAGCAGAAACCAGTGTATCTACTGTGGCAGGGACATGGATTTGTGGCATATCGACCGCATTATCAATTTATACATACACTATCTTTGGATTATGTAGCGGGCGATTCGTCCAGTTGGATGTATACTGTGTTGGTGTTCAGACGCCTAATAAAAGTTATATCAGTGATAGGTTGATTATTGGCCTAACAGCCAACTATTTCCCATAGTGGTGACCCTGACAGTTTATTTTTACCGATCGCCTTCGAAAAGTATCGCGTCAACCGCGCCGCGTAAATCGCTAAATTTCGAAGTAAACAATGGACTTCCGCTATTTGGCGCCACCGGGCTTCGCTCCACGTGCAGCAGCCAGCATGGAATATACACAGCCATCGGCCAACGCATTCGTCTCTACGAGAGTCACATCGGCCCCAGCCTTCGGATTGGTAAATTTGAGCCAGAACAACATACACAGGCAGCACCAGGCGGATTCTGGCTTTGCATCGCCCGACATGTACCTGAGCAGACAAAGTGTGTTTGCAGGAGAAAGTGACTCATTTATGCATCAAAGGGAACAGAAAACCCCACAAACAGTGTCTTGTGCAGTGAACAATTTTCCTAATGCACCTGTGCATCATAACCTCACAAACAAATCATATTTTCGTGCGAGCGAACTGTGTACACCCTGTGCTCGAGTGAACGAAAATGCAAGTTCCATACCTTATGTACAATGTGCTCCCAACATGTTCGAGCGATCTACTAACCTACCAGGTATAGAGAACCAAATCCACCGTGTGCAATCATCGCCGTGCCGGCAAGTGAACTTTCAAACCCCAACCCACGAAGATGCTAACAGTGACAAATCTCATTGTGTTTGTGTGACACCCGCCCGGAACAGTATGAACGACTACCCGCCTTCAGTCCCGTCGAACTTACCATGACTACCGGCATTTAAACCTGCTCACCCGGAATTTTGGTTCCACCTGGTTGAGCAAACTATTAGTGCCTGCCGTTTCAACGACGACGCCAGGTTCGCGTGCCTCATGAACCATTTTCACGAGCATGTGGTGTTGATCTACGACTTAGACAAGTCACCTCCGCGGACAGAAAAGTATGCCACAGTGAAACACACAATTCTGGAACGCGTCGCCAAGACAAGAGGGGAGAATGTGCAGCAGGTCATATACGAAGAACATATGGGCGACAGGTCCCCGTCCCAACTGTGGTGTTGCCTTTGGCTTCTAATCGACGAACACAGCATGCCGGACGAAACGCTGTACGAAATTTGGACAGAGAAGCTACCTATGCCAGTTCAAACAGCTATCTCCGCCCATGAAGATAGGCCAATCAATGATCATCTATGCGCTGCCGATCGAGATTACTTAGCTTTACAGCGAGAACTTCGGTCCCAGCAGACAGGAAACACACCCAAAAACCAGCCGTGCACAATGTTCGTGCATAGACGAGACACACACACTGTGAGTAACGACAAGCCACGCTCCATTAAGTTCACCGCCCTGCCGGCACCCACACCTTCGAGCACCAACAACACGCCTGACCCGGCAGAAGAGCATACTCCAGGCTATACATACTGCTTCTTCCATACTAAGTTCGGAGAGCAAGCAAGGAAATGTCAACAGCCGTGTTGTTACCCAAACTCCGGTCGCAGGTAATTAGAGGTGCCGGTACCTGCGATCCCGATAGGCACCTACCCACGCTACATTCAGTGGCTAATAAAAACACAAATCTGGGTCGTGTGTACATCATCGATGTGCCTTCGCGTGTGAAATTTTTAGTAGACACTGGTGCGGACGTATCTCTCCTGACAAAAACTTTGTGCCCAGAGAAAGAAATCCGTCCACACAAGACTCTGCTCCAGGCAGTTAATTCTACAAAATTGTTATGTTCAGGCTCAACAGATTTCACACTAACTATTGGCCCAGACTGTAAACTGAAGTGGACATTTTTAGTTGCCGATGTGCCGGAACCTATTTTAGGTATTGACTTCCTCCGCACTCATAAAGTGTGGTCAGCCTTAGTTTTGAGCACAGTATATTACCACGGAAATGGTAAACATTACCCATGTGCTACATTGAGTGTTCAAACAAACAACTCTCCATCTAAAGTTCGAGTGACTCAAGAGTGTGCATCCAAGGCAGCAGCCATTCAGGAGTTAACCAACAAGTGGCACGATGAACGCGAAGCTAACTTCAAACTTTGCCAGGAACGGATGGACTTGCATCTTCGTCTGGACCTCCTCGCCAAACAAATCCAAGAACTCAAGGAAAGCAGCAAGCACGCCCCCCCCCCCCCCCCCGGGTCCCTTGGTTAACCTTACACAGGTTAGTGAGTGCAAAAACAGTGTGTCAGCGCCCACGCGCAGGGAGAACAGTGTAAATAGTGTACCAAAACATTTGCGTACTTCGCCCCTGTCAGACAGTGTTTATGTTTCGCGTGAGCGCCAGTCTTTTGTCACTCCGCAACCTAGTATAGAAGGCGTGTCGCCTCGCGCTAGTCAGTTGTTACATGCAGCGCCACCACAATAGGCAACGGACGTCACGTGAGCTTTTGCCCAGCCTGCCAACCCTGTAAAAACAAAAACTTCCCCGACTACACTCGGTGTGTGCGAGAGTTGGCAAATCCGTAACTCACCGCGGCCAGTGCCGCCACGTCACGCAGCGGCAGCTAGGGACATTAAGGACTCGGAAAACATTGACAAACACGTTTTGGTAGCTACAAACGGCACAATACATAAACTTAGACTGGTGGATGGACCTCCTATTACTAGTAGGCCCCGACGTTTAACGCCTGAACATATAAAGATTGCCAAAGAACAATTAGATGAGATGTTGCAGGCCGGTATTATCAAACCATCTTCCGGTTGTTGGTCTACGCCAATACATTTCGTCCCCAAAAGCGACGGCTCTCTCCGCATGTGTGGGGATTACAGGAGAGTGAACAATAGAAGAATTATGGACAAATATCCTGTACCCAACATAGCGGACTTCACACATGTGCTTGCGGGCAGTAAATATTTCTCTGTCATCGATTGCAAGTGAGCGTATCATCAAATACCTATGGCCCCGGAAGACATAGAAAAGACTGCAATTACGACTCCGTTCAGCCTTTATCAGTTCAAATTTATGCCCTTCGGCCTCAGAAATGCGGCTCAGACTTGGCAACGATTCGTCAATGAAGTTTTATTCCACCTTAAATTTTGCTTTGTCTACCTCAATGACATTTTGGTATTCAGTAAGTCCATCGAGGAAAATAAGAAACATGTACAAATTGTAAAAGACACTCTTGCTAAAGCTGGCATTGAACTCAATTCAAAGAAACTGCAACTGTATCAACCATCTGTTCTGTACCTTGGTTTTATAGTTTCCGAGGCAGGCATTTCGCCTCCAGCTGATAGGGTTAAACCAGTACTGGAAATGCCATGCCCACAGACATTTAAGGAGCAGCAGAGGTTTCTAGGTACCATAAATTACTACAGGAATCACCTGCCGTTTGCTTCCGAAGTGCAGGCCTCGTTGACAGACGATTTGGCAGGCCCCAAAACCACAGGCACTCGCCCTGTTCCATGATCAGAAAAAATGGACAAAGCCTTTGAATCGCTCAAACAACTCTTAGCAGATGCAGTCACGATAGCTCACCCTCACCCCGAGGCAGAACTTTTTATCACAACAGACGCAAGTGACACAGCTGTAAGTGCAGTGCTGAGCCCGACAGAGAATAATGTTACGTCACCTCTGCGCTTCTTCTCAAAAAAATTAAACCCAGCTCAAAAGAAGTACTCCGCTTTTGACAGAGAGTTACTTGCGGTATACGAAGCCATTAATCACTTTCGAGTCGAAGTCGAAGGGAGACGCTTCTTCGTGCTCACAGCTCACAAACCTCTTGTGGCCGCCATTCAGAACCCACCGGCCGATCCACCGCCCCGCCAGTATCGCCACATGGACTACATATGCCAATTCACGAACGATATCAGGTACATAAAAGGAGCCGACAACATAGTGGCAGACTTTTTATCGCGTGTGGGCACAGTTTCAACTTTGGTAGACCTTTCGAACTTGGCAGCACTACAATCTGCGGACAACGATACAATGAACCTTATTTCTGATCATTCGTCCTCACTGAAACCCATCTGCACCGCATTCCCCGGAGTAGTAGGTGAGGTTTGGTGCGATGAGTCTACAGGAAGTTTGCGACCGTTCATTCCCACAGCTCTCTGTCAAGGTATTTTTAACCAGTTGTATTCATTAGCCCACCCCGGGGTCAAAGCTACGACCAGGTTGGTGACTGAACGTTTTGTGTGGCAAGACATTAGGAGAGATTGCCAAGCATGGGCAAGAGCGTGTGTGTTATGCCAATGAGCTAAAACAGACAGGCACACCACACCCCCACTAGGCCCTTTCCCCACCCCCAAATAGAGGTTCTAACACCTGCATATTGACATTGTTGTCCCTCTTCCCCATCAGAGGGGCAAAAATACATACTTTCAGTCATTGAAAGGACCACCCGTTGGGTGGAGGCCACACCAATGTCAAACATCACTGCCAAAACTGTTGCGAGAAAGTTCTTCGAGATCTGGGTATCTCGCTTCGGCTGCCCAGTCTCTATCACCACTGACCATGGCAGGCAGTTTGAGAGTTCCTTATTCAAAGACATTTGCGCCCTGTGCAGCACTAAAAAAATACACACGACAGCTTATCACCCTCAAAGTAACGGGCTTGTAGAGAGGTGGCACCGTACCTTGAAAGCTGCCCTCCGGTGTCACGGCCCGCTATGGACGGAAGCACTTCCTGTGGTATTACTGGGCCTACGGGCCGTGTACAAAGAAGACCTCCAAGCAACAGTGGCCGAATTCATCTACGGACAAAAATTTGTTCTTCCTGGCGAGTTGGTCGCTCCGGCGCCTCTCCCCTCCCCATCCATGCTTCCGGGTTTGGTAGAGAGGCTGCGTAGCCACTTTTCTAAACTCCAAATTAATCCACCTATGAGCCACACCCCTCCTAGGTCCTATGTACCTAAGGCACTCAAAACATGTGCACAAGTCTTTCTGAAGGACGACACGGTGAAAGCCCCCTTACAGCCTCCTTACTTAGGCCCATATCGAGTTGCTAAGCGTGGCTCACAAACTTATGACATTATCGTGAACGGCGCCCCTCAGACCGTCTCTCTACACAAACTTAAGCCAGCTTACATTGAGCCCACGGCAGCTCAAGAGCCCGTTTCGCCGAATAGCTCAACCTCAAGCCACGATTCAACTGTGCCACCCCCTGCACACCCCCCGGCACAGCAGCCCTCAGTCAGAGGCTCCCAGCCAAAGTTTTCATTGGTTCTCGTCTCAGAGCGCTCATTCCGAGCACCTGCATGATTACTCGGGCAACCAATACCGCTCCTCCCGCTCAAGGTCGAGCGCTGACTCCACCCATGGTTCACCTACGAACACGCCCAGTAGCATAGGGTATGCCCCCTCAGCTGCCTCGCCCTTTCGAGGTTTCAATGAACACTTAGACGACACAGACCTGCCTCCAAATTTCCGTTGGATCGAGGTGACAACTCAGGTGGAACCCGACGATGTCACACTGGTGTCTGTCATTGTTAGGAACCGTGTGAAACATATAACAAGTGCTAGTGCATGTGACGATCGCTCCCCTGTGCAAAGGATGGTACGAAGAATTCCTTTACCAAGTGAAACACCCACTTCCACCATTAAGTCGTATGTGCGGCCCTCGGGCCAGGTTATAGTGCGTTTTGCATGTGCAGACACATCCCCACCTCTCTCCCACTCTACACATGGTCGCCGACTGCTACTCCCAAGGAACCTCAATGACTTCGAGGTGCGCTGGCCCTGCTGTGCACCTAAACAGTGCCAGGCCCATCCGACACCGGCTGACGCAGAAGAGATTCCTACTGTGGTATGTGACGAGTGATTATGAACTGCCCCCCCCCCCCCCTAGACTCTTGTTTCTTTATTGTTAATTCTGTACTCTATACTGAGGGGGGGGGGGGCAGCTATGTGGCAGATCGACTGCATTATCGATGTATACATACACTATCTTTGGCTCACATGAGCCTCTTTGGATTATGTAGCGGGCGATTCGCCCAGTTGGATGTATACTGTGTTGGTGTTCGGATGCCTAATAAAAGTTATATCAGTGACTGGTTGATTATTGGCCTAACAGCCAACTAATTCCCATAGATTCATAGCTTATTACAAAATTTGTATTTCTCTTTATTTTAATTTATCAGATAATTTGATATACTTCTGGCACTTTTTGTTTTATCTGTTTTAATACTGGCATCTTGAAAACTATTGCCTGCAAATTCACAAACATCTTTTCATTTAAAGAGTGCATAAACCATTGATCATTATGTTCCTTGTCATTGTCAGATATCGATTCCACAATATCTCTTCTTTTTATGAGTTTAGTGCTACAATTATGATTTTAATACCTGTTCCTCGTACAGTTTCTCAAGCTGTATGTTTAAATTGGTAGCAGCCCTGGTAAGAAGTAGTTTTATGGTTAACAAGAAGGGAAATATATGATAATATGGCTGTCACGAAAGGCATTAAATAGAAATTTAAATGTAACTATGTCTTGAACTAAACATTTCTCTCACACCTATTATAGTTATAAAACAAAAGTTATTCAAAATCACATGTTAAAATTATAACACTTGTGACTAGTTGATGTTTCTTTCGTAAATACTTTATTGACAATAGACCATATACAAGTAGTTTAGCAAGCTCAGTCATAGAGCATACAATTAATAATAAATGACACTCCTTCTTCTGCTGCTGCTTGTCCATTAATGGTTGTTGGCAACCACATGATGCTTCTTTGTTCTCTGAACCACAGTACGTAACAGCTGGTCTATACACTTCTTATTCCAGTCCACTGCTTTATATTCTCCAGCCATTCTTCACCCTTGTCTTCTTTTTCCATCAATATACCCTTCTATGCTTAACTGCAAGAGCATATATTTGTTGTTCCACAATATACGTCCCACATAAGCAGTTTTTCTTCTTTTAAACACGTCAACATTTCTTGCTGTTTGTTCATTTGTTGTAATACCTTGATGTAGGTTATTCTTCCTTGTTGTTGTATTTATTGTCCATCCTTCAGAGCCATATAGAAGCAAAAACCAGATGTAGCATTTTGCAAATCAGACTTGAAGGTTTAGGTCCAAATTTGTGGTTGTAAGAATTTTCTTCACAAAGACAGGTTCTGAGATGTTTAAACTCGTTTGCTCTTTGCATTTGTCAAGGCATCGGACTCTTAATGAGACAATCATAGAATTAGTCTTTTTGATGTTAATATTCAGACCTAGAGTACTGCTGTAATTGAAATTGTTTTTTATTTTGCCTGTGGGCAACTGTGCTGTTGTATAAGGCATTGTTATTGCATACATTATGCCACAAAAGTTGACATATATAAATGTTACATATTAAAATATATATTGTTACACGATTAGCTTGTTAACATAAATAAGTACAATAAAACGTTATAAATTAAATTTTGATTGTCACATTAATAACAACTCTTATTTTCAGTCCATTTAAATTCATTTATATTATACAATGCCTTTTCTTTTAGCCTGGTTTCTATCACAATTTTAAATTCATTTTCATGTAATTCGCTTATGTTGTAAGGCAATTTGTTAAAAAGTATCTTGGCCATATGTGGAAAACTATTTTTCACTTTACTTAATCGTGCCTAAGGAATGTCTAGTAAGTTCCTATTTCTAGTTCCATATAAGTGCACATCAGACCTACTTTCATATTCATCAACATTCTGTGTGACATACATAAGAGCCTTAAGTGCATAGAGGCTGAGCATTGTAAGTATCTTGTGCTGAACATAGTATTGTTTGCAAGAAGTTAATTTGCTTAAGCCAAAAATGCATCTGATGGCTTTCTTTTGCCAGAGGAAGACTTCTTTTGCTCCAGCAGAGTTTCCCCAAAGAAGTATTCCGTAATGTAGGCTTGTATGGAAAAAAGCGTAATGTGCCATAAGCATGAGTTCTTTACTCACACAGTCCTTCAGTTTCCTTAAGAGATATAAAACACTTGTCAATTTACTGCAGAGTTTTTCTGTGTGAGTATTCCAACATAGTTTGCTATCAAGGTAGATACCTAACAGCTTTACTGGGTGACTTTGTTCATTATTAATATTGCCAAGAGAGAAGAGGATGTGTTCAGTTTTATTATTATTTAATGAGAGCCTATTTTCCTGAAACCACTGTGTTGCCTTTTCCATCATGGAGTTGTTCATTTGTTTGACAGCATTCACATCATAATGTGAGGTAATAAAAGTTGTGTTGTTGCATTGTTGGCATACATTACAGATTTAAAAGGCAATAAGTTAGGGAGGTCAGTCACATAGACTATAAATAGGAAAGCTCCCAATACAGATCCTTGAGGGACTCCATATTGTACTTTCAGTGGGTCAGATTTATTATTTGAGTTCAATAGAACCATTTGGTTTCTATTTGCCAGATATGATTTTAGTAATGCTAGTTCTTTTTCTGTTATCCCATAAGTTTCCATCTTCTTTGTCAGTATTCCATGGGATACAGTGTCAAAAGCTTTAGAGAGCTCTACTAGAATGGCATAGGAGTGTTGCCTATTTTGAAAGCCACATAGCACTGACTGTACGACTTCTTGCAGTGCTTTAACTGTTGATAGCCCACTTCGGAACCCATATTGGGCCTTGTTTAGTAGGCTATTACACTCAAAAAAATCATTTAATTGGTTCTTCATTATTGGTTCAATAGTTTTCGATATTATTGGTACTGTTGCTATTGGTTGGTAGTTTTGGGGTGAAGTTTTGTCTCCTTTCTTGTATATCGGCAATATAATTGTCTGTTTAAACAGTCTGGATACATTCTCTCTAAAAACATCCTATTTATAAGCTGACACAATGGAATACAGATAGCTTCTATTATTCTTTTTATAGTAAAATTATAGAGGCCATATATGTCTTCAGTCCTGGAGTTGCTCAGTGATCTGGCAACATCCAGTGTGTACTTGGGATAGACCGAATGCCACCTAAATTTTAGCTTGTCTACCATCAGCTCTGTTTCTAGTGAACTAAGAAAACTGTCTGCATTGCCATCTAAATTACTGTGATCTATTGCTGACTGACCTGAATTTATAAAATTTTTGTTCAGCTCATCTGCACTTACATACTTGGACACCTGCTTCTGCTTTAATTATTTTCCAGGCTGCTTGGCATTTATTGGTAGCCTGAGAAATGTAGGTACCATTGGCTTCTTTCTTAGCAGAAATAATATCCTTTTTATAAATATTTTTTATTTTGTTATATGAATGTCTATATTCACTATCAGTACAAGACTTTTCATGATAGGTCTTTAGCAGAATCCTTAAGCTATTCAAGTGAGGGGTGTACCATTTTGTTAAATTTTTCTTTTGTCTCTTCCTTGTATTTAACTTGTCGTGCTTGGTGGTGAGGGGACAGTATTCATTAAATAGAGTTGTTATGGTATGCAGGAAATAATCAAAAGCATTATTTAATGTTGTATTCTCCATGATAGTGGCATCCCAGTTAAATGTCAAAAGTCTTTGTGTAAGATTTGTTATATTTATTGGCTTTAACTGTCTCACAGGTCTATTTACTATTGGTTGAGTAGGTCTATGGTCTTTTTTAGGCACAATTAATTTTAGGAGTATTCCGTCATGGTCAGACAACAGAGGTTTAACTACATTTAAATTTACATCATCTTTGCTAAGGTTAGATATAACATTATCTAAGCAGGCATTCTGTCTAGTAGGCTTATCATTAAGGCAAGAAAAATTATGTTACTTCAGGGTGTTCAGCAGAAGGCTACATTTTAAGTTTTTTACTGTGACATCAATATTTATGTCACCAAAAATAAGTATTTTATGATTCTTATATCTAAGCAGGTACACAATTAAAGTATCTATATGTTGCACGAAATTGTCAATGCAAGTTTTTGGAACACAGTACACAGATACTACCACAATTTTGTTATCTGGTAAGTGAATGGCAGCAATTTCAATTTGACCTTCAGATGCTAAATGCTTTAGATCTACTATCCTAATTTTACAGTTAAGATCTTTTTTCATTAATATTGAAACCCCACCTTTTCCTATATTACTTCTAAAGAAACTGGTTAAAAATTTATAGCCTAGTGGAACATACATATTGTATTCATGTTCCTTCAGCCAGTGCTCAATTAGACAAAGTATATCACACTGAAATTCTAGTAGAAACAGTTCAAGTTCTGGCAATTTGTTTCTGACTAACTGTATATCCAAATGGAAGAAAGACATAGATCCACAGTCTTTAACTTCCAATTGTTGCACAGGTTTGTAATTACACAAGTTCATACCAGTACTAGTCAAAAAGGATGGTTGTGATTTCACTAACCAAGACTTGTGTGGGCAAGGCTTGGTCATCACTGCAAGTTTCCCTGAGGTATACACTGTTGTTCAATACTATGAGTGGTGTACATAGATTTTAATTTGTCACTTAAAACACACTTTATTACCTGGCTTAACTCTAGTTTCCCTTTGTAGTTGAAGTGCTGACCATGTTTCGTGTAATGGTCTCTTCCAGAAGAGCTTGTACTGACTAGTGACACATTATTGAAATGGTCACAAATTTGTTTATATTTAATATTAGTTTCACACACTACTTTGTTGACACACAAAGTTTCAGTCAGATCATGATGATGTGGTAAGTCCACTATTATTGTATTGGTATGTGTGAGGCTCGCTGGTGTTCTTTTGAGGGCAGAAGTCGCATCAGATGCTTAATTTTTACTGACATCATTTGATCCTCCTATTATTATAACAAAATCTTTATTTGACCAGTCACTGAAATCACTTTTACCCACAACTTGACTCATGCAGGCACCAGGTTTTGTAATTCCATCCTCTGCAAACTTGGTAGAGTCATTAAGTACTCAGCTCAATATACCAGACATACTGCGACCACGGCTATCTGAAAGAATTGTTATTTTGTGTTTTCTTGCAGACTTTGATACATGGTTTTTCAGTTTGCAAGTGTTGGATCCTTCACTTTTGTCTGTTAACACGTTCTTTTCACGACCGTTTGAAACTTTTGGTTCACTGGTTTCGGATTTAGATATCACTTGAAATCTGTTTTTCAAAAGAGGAAACTTGATTTCATAATCTTTTAGCTTCTTTGTGACACCTTGTTTTCTTGGAGATTGCCATCGCCTAACGTCATTGCATATTTGAAGAGCTGTTTCAGGACTGTTTTGTTACAAGTACTAGAACGTTTGTTAGACACGTTATTATGGTGCACTGCACTAAAGTGTTCCTTTAGTTTTGTATTCTTTAACTGCATGACACTAATATGTTCCTTCAGTCTTGCATTCACTGACTGGAGAGCTTCAATGTCTTTTTGTAGCATTGACGTAATTTTGACATAGTTTCTCCTGCTCCGTTGGCAAGTTGCTGAAGATCATCTAAATTATCAGATATCAATAAAGCGTCATCAGCATAGCAAATATTGTTGACCTAAACTCCATTAATGTTTATGCCTTTTCTTATATCAAGTGCCTCCTGGAAAAAACTTTCAGAGTACAAATCAAGTAACAGAAGTGACAGTATGCGCCCTTGTTGGACTACTCTACATATACTGACCAAGTCAGTGACCTTATGAAGAAATTCAACCTGTGCTGTTTGATTACAGTATTAATTCTCTATACAGCAGATATCTTTTTAATCTATTTCAATTCATTTGAGAACTTCCATGAGTTTATAGCGTAATGTATTGAATATTTTTCCATGGTCAATAAAACAAAAGCATGCATTTTACCACAATCATAGCAGTTTTGTACTAGAATTTTTAGTGCAGCTATTGCTTATCTTGAGCCTAAATCTGTTCAAAATCCAATTGTGTCTCAACAGTTAATTTCTCACATTTTTTGTATTGCCTTTGGTGGATGACTCCCACAAATATTTTCAAGCAATGGCTCACAAGAGTAATGAAACTGTGATATTCACATCTTGCATTCCTGAAAGTTGATAATAGCCATTTGGAAGGGTAGTGACCTGTGTCATAAATTTTGTTAAATAGTTTGTGTAAAAGTTTGATACCTTCTTCATCAAGAAGTTTAATGAGTTTGATTGGAATTTCAACTGCTGTATGGCTTTATTGCTTTTTGACTTTTTGATGGCTTTCTCAATTTCCTCTTTCATGATTGGAGGTTCTGTTAAATTATTGTTCCTAGAAACCTCAACATTGGTCTGTCATCTGACAATAGGAGCTTACTGTAGTCTTCCCATATCTTTTTCTTCTCAATAGTTTTTGTTGGTTGTCAGCAATTTCTTTTAATAATAATAATTTCATGTGGCTCATTGGCCTGGTGCAAGTCTTTCAATTAGACGCCACTTCGGCATCTTGCATTTCCCTAGCCTGCTCTGGTTATCCAACCATTTTAACTTTCTATGTAAGTTAAAATAATCATATTAAGCTTTCAAGATTTCAATTTCTTCACATTCATTTTTTGCTGTCTAATTGTGGGTCTAACAATCTTCTCAGTATTATTGTAATTAGTTTGATCTGACTGGGCTTAATACTTTATGTAGTCATCCAGCAATGAAAGAGTTTCATCAGCCATCCATTTCTGTTTTTGATCTCTTGATTTATATACTATTTTTCCTGAAGCTGTGGTTAGCATAAGGATTTTTTTTTAATCCCTTCCTGCACTTTGGAGCTGTTTTCTTGGTCAGTAAGATGATTCATTGTTGTCACTATTTTTTTGTTGATGTCCTTGTTAATTTCTCTCCTCTTTTTGAGAGAGAGAGAGAGAGAGAGAGAGAGAGAGAGAATCTACTGGTAGTATTTGTTCACGTGATACATCTGCTCCAGGATATGTGGATACTCTTGTTACTGAAGACAAAGACAACATAGTCCATAATTAGTTAAAATATAGTAAATTTGGTTATGGACTAAGCTGTCTTTGTTGTCAGCTGGAGATTTCCATGTATAAACTCTTTGAGGTGGTAATTTGAAACATGTATTAGTGACTCTCATGTTTTGTTCTTGGCAGAATTGTAGTAGACAATATACCCTATCTCGTATCGTGTTCCTAAACTAACAGGCCCTACAATATACTCATATCTGCTGTTACCCGGCTTGGCATTGAAATCTCCCATGATTATATTAATTTTGTGGTGCTTAATATGGGCAAGTACTCCTTTGACTTGGTTATAGAAAGAGAAGATGTCTTCTTCATTTGCGTCTGCAGTTGGTGCATATATTTGAAAAATATTGATGTTCACTGGTTTGGAACCGAGTTTTAGCAATGCAATTCTATCAGAAAGTGGCACATAATCCACAACACTCTTGGAATAGCACTCTGAAAGACAACAATGCCCACTTCTCTTCTATGATTTCCGCCCTGATTCCCAGAATGAAGCAGTGTACATCCAGCTGTAGAACACACTCCACTGTTAGGTCACTAAATTTCTGCTCTACCTAGTATGTCAATACTCAGCCATGTCATTTCTTGGATAACATTTGCTAGTTTTCCTGCTTCATTTATACTTCGAACATTAAATTTTTCCAATATTAATTTTGCTTCTTGCGTGCTCATACTTACTGTAGATCCATTCAAAACTGTTTCCCCCAGAGAGCTGACAGGTGGACTATTTGAAACTCTGCCAGAACATTTAGAAATGAATGTATTCTTTAGCCTTCCCCAAAAAGTCAGCTGCTCTTGAAATGGAGACAGACACTGTTAGCAGCCAGCCACTGTGGATCAGACAGTGCTGCACCTGTTGGTCTGCAGGAGGTATTTGATTTTGCTCCTACCACCCATATCTGTGAGGCATTCCCATATCTGCCACCTGGGGACACACCCTCTAGTGGTTACAGACTCCCCCGAGGCTATGCAAACAGTAATAACACAACTGACAGTTCAGGAAGTACTGTAGTAATAACTGCTGTAGAGGAAGCAATAAGTCAAGGACAGACTATGAAAAATTTCTAGCACTCTTTTTCATTGTGCTTTCTTGCTACTCAAAACTTTCTGTATGTGGTAAACAACAATCTGTTGTTGTTGTGGTTTTCAGTCCGGAGACTAGTTTGATGCAGCTCATCACCCTGCTCTATCCTGAGCAAGCCTATTTACCTCCTCATAAGAATGGCAATCCACATCCATTTGAATGTTCTTACTGAAGACAGCAATTTGTCCTTCCAAAAATGTTTTAAGGAAACAACTACTTTTTATTGAACGATTGACATTTTCACTTGATATACTATGATGCTATCCATGTCACACACTTCTAATTAATACTCAGATTTAGTTTCACCCCACTTATTCAAAATACTTCCTAAAAGCAATACCACAATAATACTTATTAATAGAGCCCAACCAAAACATGATTTGTGGCCAAAACTGAAACTGTAACTCAATATTCAGCTCCGTAACCAAATATTCAGCTGAAAGCAAAACTTAAGTATTGAAGTTAAAATTACTAATAACTCCAGGTTGGAATTAACAATTTAGTAATAAGGACAGTTTACAACTCATCATAAAGACATGACAATAAGCTGCAACAGACACATAAAATAGACACACACATACAACACTTCAGCTTTTGGCCATGGCCTTCTTCAGAAAATAAAACATTCAAGCAATCACACAGGCAAACAACAGTCACACAACATCAGCTCGAAGTGTGGCAGCTGGAGCTGATGGACGTGTGACTGTTGTGTGCCTGTGTCACTGCATGAATGTTCTATTTTCTTAAGAAAGCCATGGCTGATAGCTGAAGTTTTGTATGTGTGTATGATTTTATGTACCTGTCACAGCTCGTTGTCACGTCTTTGAGGTGAGTTGTAAACTATCTGTTTTACTATGATGTTAAAATTTCAGTAAATTTATGTTATATAAAAAACACTGGTTTTTCCATATATTGCAAGATCTGCTACATGTAATAAGCCTTCTTCAGTGATATAATCCTAACCAGAAGTCTGTAGAAGATGACATAGGAGGCGTAATTTGGACTTGTGAGCCAGTGCAAACAAATACCTTGTACCTGTTATTAGTGAAGCTAAGTCATTTTCCCCTACAGTTATCATAGTGCTTTGCCTTTTCTAAAGAAAGTGGAAAGCAGAATAGCGGAATATATACCAAGTTGTTGCAAGTAGGTATTCTCCTCAAGACAAAGTCCACAGTCACAGTGATGATATTTTTATTGCTGATGCTGATGTAATATAGAAATAACATTTACACTTTACCCTAACACTGATATGTGAGCAACTTTTTGAAGTATGGTCACTACATGACAGCCTCAGATTAGGTCCTGTCGCTGACAGACTTGCCTCGTGCACAGCCACAACCTAGTATATACTTTGTAAAATTTATTTGGGTGTTCATATCTCTTTTTAATATTATCATGTTTAATTTGCTTATTACAATAATTAGAATGAAGCAAAGTAAAGTTGTCATATAGTACTGATGATTAATAGGCTTCAATCTTGTCAGTAAATCAACTTCAATCAGTGCTGCAACAAGTATTTTGAAAAATAACTTCACAGCTCTGACTAACAGTATGATTGTTGTCAGTGTAAATTTACACAAACTCACCAGTAAAATATGTGTACCACATGATCTATGTTTCCTAAACTGATATTGGTTATTAAAAAAAAAAAAAACCTCACTTTAAGGAGAGAAACACATTAATAAAACTTTTCAGTTTAACAATATGATAATCTGTTGCATTAAGTACAATACTGAATTGTTAGAAGCATGGTATACGAATATCATTATAAGACATGACTGCATTATATTATGATTAACAATGAAATACAATTTTAACGCACACTGAATCCATCCCAAAAGTGACCCGACTTCATCAGTATGTTCACAAAAGCTAGTTTCGGCCAAGCTGAAGATTTGGCTGATTTCTAACCAAAACCAATATTTTGGCTGAAACTGGCCAAAACTGAATATTCTGCCAGTCCTTACTTATTAAAGTAAGTATGAAAATAGGAGGGATTTTGTGACATGCTAGGGAATTCCTTGGTTTGGAGAACACAGCACATTATCTGACATAGAGTCATACAAACAGAACTTTCAGACTGAATCAGAAAAGTGTGTTAGCACTGTTGCTGTTTACCTCAGACTTTGCTGCTGATGCTGTTACCTAAAATGGAATATTATGTATGAAAAATAATATTACAACAATACCAATGAGTTGCAACTGGAGTCAGCCAACTCATACAAAAACCTAGGTGTAAATAGTCATCATAAACTAAAATCTATGACTTCATATTCCAGGCAGAGGGATTGTGAACCACATAAAGTCAATCTGGTCATCTAATGAAATTTAAAATATCAATGAAAAGTCCAGGTTGGAATTCAACAGTATAATGAATGTTTGCAACTCACCACAATGACGGTCACTGAGCTGCGACAGACACATAAAAACGACACTTAGACACACATAATTTGAAGCTTTTATCATTTATCCAATCACATAGGTACACTTCATAGACACACAACCATCATCTCCAGTTACTGCACTGAATACAATAGTATCCGGATACAATGGCTGCATGTCTGTGAAGTGTGCCTATGAAATTGTGAATGCTGTGGCCAAAAGCTTCAAGTTATGTGAATCTGAGTATCTTTTCATTGTGCCCGTTGCAGGTCCATGGATGTATTAGCGGTGAGCTGCAAACTATCCTCATTATATTGCTGAAATTTAAAATAACCTACACAATGAAAATTTATACTTTACAAATAATATACTTATTTCACTACAAAAACTAATGTTAATTATGAATGTACATCTAACATAAAAACAAATCCACTGTAATAATGATATTCATTAGATTAGTAGTATCCGGTATAGTTTAATTTTACTTGAACTCACTGCAGGTATGAGAGCCAATTCACATTATGATTTCTAATTTCTGAAGCCTGTTGATCCAGCAAACTGGTAGCAGTAAGCATATCTGTAGATGAAATAACAAACATTTTGATAGGGTGTGTTATTCAGCACCTTGTTCATAACATAATTAAGGTTAAATGTTTTATCCATTGCAGAAACTGTGTTAAGTTAGGTTGGAAAAGTAAACAGCCACAAGTTACAAGGTTGTAGATTTATTTACAACCAGTTTTGAGCAATTGTTGCCCTTCTTCAGGTATCTGTACAGGAAACAGTTAAGATAATATACAATTACAAATATTACATAAGAAGTACACTGTATAAAAAGCTCTATAGAAAAATGACAAAATGTGAAATATTAATAAGCTATAGTGCTGCATATTGATAATATAAGGAACTGTATGAAGTATTAAGTACATGTAAATGAAGAATTTTAGGTACTTACAGAAATTGTGCCTTTTAGGTTTAAACAGAGCATTTTGTAACCACACTGAACCTCAAGTGCAGAAATTATGCTGTAACTAACTCATAACTAAGTTGTTAATATGTGCATCTTTGGATAAAACATGTATTGTGTGTAAAGAGAAAAGGGGGAATAAAGATACAGGAAGTACAGGGATCATATAATACAGTACTCTTAAGAGAAAACGGAACTTTGAGTATGCAAAACCAGCACACTAACTGTCCAATAGAGTCATAAACGAGTCTACTGACCACCTAGCAAACTAATATATCACTGTATAAAGAAAAGGATGATAATATCAAAGAACATGGCATAATAGAATGAAATATTTTCGTACTAACAGCTAACATAGAAGTAGGAAAGTTAGAAGGGAGGAAGCCGACGTAATAAAGTATTTATCATAGCATATGAAGGATACCAACTACTTCCTACACCGACTCTCCCCATTTCCCACCCCTTTGCTTCCTGGATCCCTAATTGTCACAGTGGATGCCACCTCCCTATACACCAACACCACATATGCCCATGGCCTTGCCGCTCTCAAATACTATCTCTCCCAATGTCCCTATCAATTCAAGCCCAATACCTCACTCCTCATAAGCCTCACCAAATTAATCCTAACAACTACTTTTCCTTTGATGGGAAAGTTTACCATCAAATCCATGTTACAGCCATGGGCACACACATGGCACCTCCTATGCTAACCTGTTTATGGACCGTTTGAAAGAATCCTTCCTAGCATCCCAAAACCCCAAACCTCTGGCCTAGTTCAGGTTTATTGATGATATTTTCATGATCTGGACTCAAGACCAGGACACCCTATCCGCCTTCCTTCAAAACCTCAACTACTTCTCCCCCATCCACTTCACCTTGTCTTTTTCGACCTAATATGCCATATTCCTGGATATCAATCTCCACCTCATTGATGGATCCATCCACACTTTCATCCATATTAAACCTACCAACCACCAACAGTACCAACACTTTGACAGTTGCCATCCTTTCCACATCAAAAAATCCTTCCCTTACAGCCTGGTCACCCATGGATGGCATATCTGCAGTGAGAAGATCTACCTTTCTTAATATGCTGAGGGTCTCACAAAGGCCTTCACAGATAGAAACTAGCCCACAGACCTAGACTGAAAACAGATCTCCTATGTCATATCACCACACATCCCAAATCCCCATCCACCACCAGTAACCATCCCCAAAAGAGCACTCGCCTTGTCACCCAGTACTACCCTGGACTTGAACAACCCAGTACTACCCTGGACTTGAACAATTAAACTCTGTCCTTCGCCAAGGTTTCGATTTTCCATCCTAATGCCCAGAAATGAGAGACATTCTGCCCAAGATCCTTCCCACCCCTCTTACAGTGGTCATCATCATCCGAACCTCCATAACATCCTAGTCAACCCTTTGCCACCCCGAAATACGGCCCACTCACAGGGATCATATCCCCGTGGAAGACCCAGCTGCAAGACCTGTCCAATCCGCCTACCCAGCACTTCCTTTTCAAGTCCAGTCACAGGCTAGTCTTACCCTATCAGAGGCCGGCCCACCAGTGAGAGCAGCCATATAATTTACCAGCTGTGCTGCAATCACTGTGCAGCTTTCTATATTGGCATGATGACTAACCAGCTGTCCATTAGAATCAATGGCCACTTCCAAACTGTGGCTAAAAACAAGATGGACCACCCTGTGGTACAACATGCAGCAGAGCATATGCTTGATTTCAATGGCTGCTTCATAACCCGGGCAATCTGGATCCTCCTACCCAGCACCAGCCTTTCTGATCTGCACACATGGGAGTTATCCCTACAGTACATTCTCCAATCCCGAAATCATCCGGGTCTCAAATTATGATAACTTTTCTTTTTTCCACACATTATGGTTCCTACCTCTATATCCTAAACCTCTCCTATTTTGAGTGGTGCCCATCATGCACACCCATGCATGGGTGTACACACGCACACACACACATATATTTATATGGAAGATAAATGAGTCCCACAGAAAACATAATAACAAACATGAAGTACTACCATTGAGAAGTTCAAGTTGGAACATCAATAATATAATGAGTTAGTTTGCAAATCACCATAAAAAATTGATGAGTGACACACAAAGACATGTAGAAAAAAACTGTTACTTTCACACAGCTAATCTGTTGGCCATAGCCTTTATCAGAAAAAGAGCACACACACATTCATAAAATCTCATGTACACATGAGTTCTTAGATAACAAAACGCAGCATGTCATTCTTAATGGAGAGAAGTCTTCAAATGTAAGAGTAATACAACTTCCTTAAATTCTGCCCCAAAATGAGATCCATCCTTCATGACATCCTTCCCACTCCACCGAGAGTGTCTTTCAGCCGCCCACCTAACTTCTGTTACCTCCTAGTCCATCCCTATGAAATCCCCAAACCACCTTCCCTACCCTCTGGCTCCTACCCTTGTAACCGCCCCCATTGTAAAACCTGCCCTATGCACCCTTTCACCACCACTTACTCCAGTCCCGTAACCCTTGAAGGTGTACACAACCAAGGGCAGAGCCACTTGCGATAGCACCCACGAGATTTACCAACTGAGATGCCTGCACTGTGAAGCGTCCTATGTGGGAATGACCAGCAACAATCTGTCCATTCGCATGAACGGTCACAGGCAGATGGTGTGTGCTGGTAATGAGGATCACCCTGTGGCTAAACATGCCTTGGTGCACAGCCAGCACATCTTGGCACAGTGTTACCTTGTCTGGGTTATCTGGATACTTCCCACCAACAACAATCTTTCAGAACTCTGGAGATGGGAACTTCCCCTTCAGCATATTCTCTCTTCCCATTGCCCACCTGGTCTCAACCTCCGCTAAATTCAAATTCCCGCCAGGCATCTTTAACATCTTTGCCTCAGTTCTGTGGACAGAGCATCTCCCTCAAGTGGTATCTCTGTCCAACTTCTTTGCTTTCTACAAATGTCTGTCTAGATGTGTTCTACCCCGAAGGTAGATCCTTCTGCTCATGGGACTGGAATGACTCCTCTTCCACTTCTTTAAAACCCGTATCCTTCCCTTTCTCCTCTCCTTCCTTCCTTTTTCCTGAAGAAGCTGCCAGTAATGGCAAAAGCTTGAATGTTTGTGTGTTTTTATTTGTGTTTTCTGTTTCTATCTGCAATCCTGTGCTTTGGGTAAGTCATATGTGTGTGTGTGAGTGTGTGTGTATTTGTTTACCTTCCTTTTTCCCCCTAAGGTAAGTCCTTTCACTCCTGGGATTGAAACAACTCCTTTTCCACTTCCTTAAAACCCATATCCTTCCCTTTCTCCTCTCCTTTCTTCCTCTTTTCCTGACGAAGCAGCCAACGGTTGCGAAAGCTTGTATGTGTGTTTGTGTGTGATTTTATTTGTGTCTGTCGACCAGCCTGTCCTTCGGGTAAGTCATTCGTTTTTTATATATATATATATATATATATATATATATATATATATATATATATATATATATTCCACTTCCTTAAAACCCATATCCTTCCCTTTCTCCTCTCCTTTATATATATATATATATTATATATATATATATATATAGTGGAAAAGGAGTCATTCCAAACCCAGGAGTGGAAGGACTTACCTTAGGGGAAAAAAAGGAAGGTAAACAAATACACACACACTCACACATATCCAAACGCAAACATACCTAGACAGGCATTTGTAAAAAGGCAATCAACACCATTGTTTATGTGATTTGTCATGCTATTGATTGCTGAAGAAAACATATAGGGTGTCCATTTAAAAAAAAAAAAAAAAAAAAAAAAAAAAAAAAAAAAAAAAAAAAAAAAAAAAAAACACATAAGTTTGTGTTAAAAAAAACACACTTTTGCTTTCGTTTTAGAATGTTTCCAAATATGTACATTCATGGGCCCCAGCCGTACATTGATACCGGGGAAAGTCATTTTCCAATAGCTGTTATTGTTCCAGAGATCTTTTGGGTGGAGAAGATAGCTGGGACACCCTGTACCTTGTGGACAAAATATGAAGTTCACCAAGGCTTTTTGTGGATGATGCTGTAGTATATCAAGAGGAATAATCAATGGAAAATTGTATTGAAATGCAGGAGTACCTGCAATAGATGCATTGTGTAGGGAGAGGAATTGAATCTCAGTGCAGACAAGTATAATGTGCTACAAATACATAGAAAGAAAGATCCTTTATCATTTAGTTACAATGCAGCAGGTTAGCAAATGCAAGCTGTTAATTCCATAAATTATCTGGGAGTAGGCATTAGGAGCAATATAAAATGGAATGACCATATAAAATTAATCATTGGTAAAGTAGATACCAGACTGAAATTAATTAGAAAAATCCTAAGGAAATGCAGTCTGAAAAGAAAGGAAGAAGGTTACAGTACACTTGTTTGCCCAATGCTTGAATACTGCTCAATGGTGTGGGATCCATACCAGGTTGATAGATGAGGTAGAGAAGATCCAACGGAGAGCAGCTCACTTCATAACAGGATCATTTAGTAATCATGAAAGCATTACAGAGATGTTCGATAAATCCCAGTGGTAGAATCTGCAAGAGAGATGCTCTGTAGCTCGGTATGTGCTTTTGTCGAAGTTACAAGGACATATCTCTACTGAGGAGTCAAGCAGTATATTGCTCTCTCCTACGTATAACTCACGAAGAGATCATGAGGACAAAATCGGAGAGAGGCATACCGAAAATCTTTCTTTCCGCGAACAGTATGAGACTGGAATAGGAGGTCAAACCAATAGTGGTACTCAAGGTACCATCTGCCACACCAGCATCAGGTGGCTTGCGGAGTATGGATGTACATGTAAATGTAAGTGTAGACCACTATCATGGACTGCCACATCTCAAATGTTGTTTCAACAATGAGTGCAATTTAGCATAACGAAGGTAGGGGGAAAGGGGTGAATGTAAGGTAGGGGCAGGAGTAGAGATTTCAGATCTGACTTACAGGGTATTAGGTACTAGATGGTTGTAAACACATCTGAGAAGCATCTTTGAAATACAGTGGGGGGAGCAAAATTGGACAAGCAGAAAAGTGTACTGCCACATGGGAGAGACACACGAAGTGGGAAGAGGTGTTAGACAAGGTGGGGAGGGGGGGGGGGACTATTGGTGGGTTTTATGTAGACATTATGTTACTGAAATTTTAAAGCTGGGTTATTTTTGGACCAGATAATTTGTTGTAATGATAGCACCATTAATGTATTTCAGAAAACCTTGTGGTTGAGGGAAGGATACAAATGGGCAGGTTTGTGAAGCAGTCATTAAAATGAAGTGCATTATGCTCCACTGCATGTTGTACCAAAGGGTGGTACACCATACTCATGGCCACAGTATGGTGAGCACCATTCATTCTCATGCACAACTGTTTAATAGTGATACTAGTATGGAAAGTTATGTTGAGTGGTGTGGCTACTTCCACATGTAGCCCAGCCTCTAATGGGGTAGGATAAGCCTGTGAAGCACTGCATCCATTCAATATTTTAAAAATAAAGGGACCTTATTTTAATGATAAAATACATTGATTATTTGCCATTTATTTTCTAATTATCTATTATAATAATCATCTGCATCAGTAACACCATAAAGTTAGAAATAACACAAAGAATTGAGTGGTACTCACAAAACTAGTATCAGAAACTCACCAATTTTTTCATCTGGTAATGCAATCATGGATTTTATTGTAGATTCTGCCAAGGTTAATGACATGCCACTGCCCACACTGAAAATAACAGATTGTTATATTTATTATCATAACAAATAATATACTTTATAGGTCAATGATTTCCTGCAGAACAATACAGCACATCCACTTACTTGCAGAGGAATCTTGTGATATGACATCACAGTGGTATCAACTTCATTGTGTTGAAAATAGGTTATTGGTAAAAAATGACATTGAGCCTGTTCATTAAAAGTAGTTTTCTTTCCTTTTTACATGTATATAACATTAATTGAATCAGATAATACCAAACCACAAATAATTATATACTCTATAAATGTGGTATGAACTTGTTCAGAAATCATGTTGATTCCTTTGGCAATTTGTGGATAGCTTTGATTTCTTCATTAGAGAAACATTATATAGGACAATACCACTTGTAGTGGAACATGGAATAAGCTGTCCACTCTTCTCCTCATAAAGCTCAAATTTGCAGTTATTTATTAGATAATTATGGGAATATATTAGTTTGAATGATATTAAAATTTGAGAACACATACTTGTATGAATTTTATTTGTCTTTGTGTCATGTATTACAATGGTGCTGCAGCAGTACGCCGTGATGAGTTCTCTGCCAACGTCAGCAAGAAAATGCTGGTCACTATCATTGATTAGCCAAAGGTCAGCGTGCCTGCTGTTGCGGACTGCGATTGACAATTTTTTAAACAATAACAATTATTATTAAAGAAATGTAATAGAAAGATATTTAAAAAAATGATTAGTCTGTTTTTTAAGGAATATTTACAGGATATAATATTGCAATTGTGACCAATAATATTGAGTTTTGTGACTGTAAATACGTCACATTTATATGAATAAAAAGTTTATAAATGAAGCTACTGAGTGTGCTATTTTAAATAGAAGTGAATTTGAAGATTGGGAAGACTTCATACAGCAGCTTAAAGATAAATATTGGTCAAAAGGAGAACAACAATGAATGTCTTTAGATATAGTGGATCCTCGTCCATACTCTAAGTGTAGGAGAGGTTATCACAAATACTTTGACTGGTATCTTAATAGAATAAAGGTAATAGAGTCACCTATGAAATGAAATCATTCAATTAGAGTGCTTAGCAGTAGATTACTATTATATTAAAGAAGTTCTAAATAAGATAAAGCATGCAGACCGTTCTTCTTCTTATAAGAAGGTTCTTATGTGATTCACAAGATTCCACATCCAAAGGCTTTATTAATTCCTGAAGATGGTTCTTGAAGTAGTAAATGGTTGTACAATGTGGATCAAGTTAAGCCCTTTATACCTCAGATCAATGAAGTATGTTTACTGTATCATCATGTTAAGGAAATTGACTGACATGAGAAAGACTTTAACGAATGATGGATAACGAATGAGCTAGAGTTGTACTCTTAATCTTAGGGCTTCCATGGGGGTTTGTTGAGGCCACTTTTCAGGGATCCTGGAGATAACGCTACACCGTCCATTCTGTAGTAGGTCCACGACCATCTACTGTGACATATATATATACACAGGTGCACGCACTCCTGCACATGTGAACAGGTGCAAACACCTGTATGTGTGGGTGTGGGTGTCTAGGTGTGTTTGCGTTTCGATATGTCTGAGTGTGTGTGTATTTGTTTACCTTCCTTTTTTCCCCCTAAGGTAAGTCCTTTCACTCCTGGGATTGGAATGACTCCTTTTCCACTTCCTTAAAACCCATATCCTTCCCTTTCTCCTCCCCTTTTTTCCTCTTTTTCCTGAAGAAGCTGCCTGTGGTGGTGAAAGCTTGTATGTGTGATATATATATTATAGAGGAAAAATTCCTAACAGGAAAAATATATGTATGAAGTCCACTTACCAGGCGAAGGAGCACAGGAAGTGATAGCAACAAATAAAAACACAGACACACACACACATATATATGAAAATTACTTGCTTTGCTTTCTACAGTATGTCTGCCTAAGTGTACTTGCGTCTGTGTAAATGTGTGGGTGTGGGTGTATTTGTTTACCCTCCTTTTTTCCCCCCAAGGTAAGTCTTTCCTGTCCCGGGATTGGAATGACTCCTTACCCCCTACCTTAAAACCCTCATCATTTCCTTTTCCCCTCTCCTTCCCTTCTGCCTGCCGAAGCAGCTAGGCTGCGAAAGCTAGCGTTTGTTGTGTGTGTGTGTGTGTGTGTGTGTGTGTGTGTGTGTGTGTGTGTGTGTGTGTGAGTGTGTTTATTTGTTACCATCACTGCCTGTGCTCCTTCGCCTGGTAAGTAGACTTCATCTATTTTTATATATATATATATAAATAAAAAATAGAAAAGAGATGACTTACCAAAAGGACCGGCTCGTCAATAGAAACGAATAAAATCACACACAAACACACATACAAGCTTTCGCCTTCACTGGCAGCTTCTTCAGGAAAAAGAGGAAAAAAGGGGAGGAGAAAGGGAAGGATATGGGTTTTAAGGAAGTGGAAAAGGAGTCATTCCAATCCCAGGAGTGGAAGGACTTACCTTAGGGGAAAAAAGGAAGGTAAACAAATACACACACACTCAGACATATCGAAACGCAAACACACCTAGACTGTCAGACCTAGAATGTCTGTCTAGGTGTGTTTGCGTTTGGATATGTCTGAGTGTGTGTGTATTTGTTTACCTTCCTTTTTTTCCCCTAAGGTAAGTCCTTCCACTCCTGGGATTGGAATGACTCCTTTTCCACTTCCTTAAAACCCATATCCTTCCCTTTCTCCTCTCCTTTCTTCCTCTTTTCCTGACGAAGCGGCCAACGGTTGCGAAAGCTTGTATGTGTGTTTGTGTGTGATTTTATTTGTTTCTATCGACGAGCCGGTCCTTTTGGTAAGTCATCTCTTTTCTACTTTTTATTTTTGTTTATCCCACGGGGAAAGTTTCCCTCTATAATTTTCGTTTCATCAATTTGTGTGTGTGTATATATATATATATATTAAGACGAAAAATTCCTAGCAGGAAAAATAAAATATAAAAAATAGACAAAGATTACTCACCAGGCGAAGGAGCACAGGTGTGACAGCATCACAAATAAATAAATGTATACACACACACACACACAATCGCAAGCTTTCGCAACCCAGTTGCGTCTTCAGGCAGTAGGGAAGGAGAGGGAAAAGGAAATGATGAGGGTTTTAAGGAAGGGGGTAAGGAGCCATTCCAATCCCGGGAGAGGAAAGACTTACCTTGAGGGAAAAAATGGAGGGTAAACAAATGCACACATGCCCACACATTCACACAGACACAAGTACACCTAGGCAGACATACTGGCCGACAAACTTTCCGACAAACTGGCAGACAAACTTTCTACAGTATGTCTGCCTAGGTGTACTTGTGTCTGTGTGAATGTGTGGGCATGTGTGCATTTGTTTACCCTCCATTTTTTCCCCCAAGGTAAGTCTTTCCTCTCCCGGGATTGGAATGGCTCCTTACCCCCTTCCTTAAAACCCTCATCATTTCCTTTTCCCTCTCCTTCCCTACTGCCTGAAGACGCAACTGGGTTGCGAAAGCTTGCGATTGTGTGTGTGTGTGTGTGTATTCATTTATTTATTTGTGATGCTGTCACACCTGTGCTCCTTCGCCTGGTGAGTAATCTTCGTCTATTTTTTATATTTTATATATATATATATATATATATATATATATATATATATATATATATATATATATATATATATATATAACACGATTATTAAGACGAAAAATTCCTAGCAGGAAAAATAAAATATAAAAAATAGACGAAGATTACTCACCAGGCGAAGGAGCACAGGTGTGACAGCATCACAAATAAATAAATGAATACACACACACACACACACACAATCGCAAGCTTTCGCAACCCAGTTGCGTCTTCAGGCAGTAGGGAAGGAGAGGGAAAAGGAAATGATGAGGGTTTTAAGGAAGGGGGTAAGGAGCCATTCCAATCCCGGGAGAGGAAAGACTTACCTTGGGGGAAAAAATGGAGGGTAAACAAATGCACACATGCCCACACATTCACACAGACACAAGTACACCTAGGCAGACATACTGTAGAAAGCAAAGAAGTTAAGTTATAGAAGTTAAGAAGTTAGACGGTTAAGGAATAGTAGTTAAGTCTAACTTCTTAACTTCTATAACTTAACTTCTTTGCTTTCTACAGTATGTCTGCCTAGGTGTACTTGTGTCTGTGTGAATGTGTGGGCATGTGTGCATTTGTTTACCCTCCATTTTTTCCCCCAAGGTAAGTCTTTCCTCTCCCGGGATTGGAATGGCTCCTTACCCCCTTCCTTAAAACCCTCATCATTTCCTTTTCCCTCTCCTTCCCTACTGCCTGAAGACGCAACTGGGTTGCGAAAGCTTGCGATTGTGTGTGTGTGTGTGTGTATTCATTTATTTATTTGTGATGCTGTCACACCTGTGCTCCTTCGCCTGGTGAGTAATCTTCGTCTATTTTTTATATTTTATATATATATATATATATATATATATATATATATATATATATATGAAACGATTATTAAGACGAAAAATTCCTAGCAGGAAAAATAAAATATAAAAAATAGACGAAGATTACTCACCAGGCGAAGGAGCACAGGTGTGACAGCATCACAAATAAATAAATGAATACACACACACACACAATCGCAAGCTTTCGCAACCCAGTTGCGTCTTCAGGCAGTAGGGAAGGAGAGGGAAAAGGAAATGATGAGGGTTTTAAGGAAGGGGGTAAGGAGCCATTCCAATCCCGGGAGAGGAAAGACTTACCTTGGGGGAAAAAAAGGAGGGTAAACAAATGCACACATGCCCACACATTCACACAGACACAAGTACACCTAGGCAGACATACTGTAGAAAGCTTCTTTGCTTTCTACAGTATGTCTGCCTAGGTGTACTTGTGTCTGTGTGAATGTGTGGGCATGTGTGCATTTGTTTACCCTCCTTTTTTTCCCCCAAGGTAAGTCTTTCCTCTCCCGGGATTGGAATGGCTCCTTACCCCCTTCCTTAAAACCCTCATCATTTCCTTTTCCCTCTCCTTCCCTACTGCCTGAAGACGCAACTGGGTTGTGAAAGCTTGCGATTGTGTGTGTGTGTGTATTCATTTATTTATTTGTGATGCTGTCACACCTGTGCTCCTTCGCCTGGTGAGTAATCTTCGTCTATTTTTTATATTTTATATATATATATATATATATATATATATATATATATATATATATATATATATATATATATGGCAGGTGCATTGGAGGTAAAATGGAGACTTGTGTTTACTATGACTAGGCATATAGGAATAAATGGTAGCTTTTATTATTTAAAGAAATTGGGATCACATGGCGCGCGGAGCATTAGCTTGTGAGAAAGTGGGGGGTCTTATAAGGGTTTGTGTAACGTGTTATAAAGAATACACCAAACCTGACATCTTAATATACTTCTCATAGGTAAAGTAAGCTACCTTTATAACCAAAGAGATGTACGAAGGCAAAAGAGGGCCATGCCAATGTTTCTAAAGTCTGTATGATTGGTCTCCTTATCACCTTAAGTAAAAGCACTGATGTTTGAAGGTATATGCTAATAAAATATTATTGAGGTTAAATAATTTTAAAATATGGAGGACCTGAGAAAGAAATTATGTGATTGTGAGTGAAGTTCCATAGTCGGAAATTATTTTAAAGTATTTAATTTGTTTGGTCGTATATGGTACCATAATAATTGTGAATGAACTTTGCTTGAAGAGTGGCAAAGTGATTGCTTTGTATCGATATTCAAAAGTTTACCTTTGTCACAGATAGGCAATAAATATATATGGTATATAATACATCAAGGGGAAATGAAAACTTTTTGTCAGTTTGTGGAATAACATGATATGTATGATGTTAAAGCATTGATAAAATATTTTATGGGTAAAGATTACACATTACAAAGGAAACATACGTGTATAGATACTATTTATGACTAGAAATGCAATGCTATTATTATATGAGAAGCATTACTGTTAATACTCTCATGATGAAAAGTAAATTAACTTATATTGAAAAAGAATTGAGCACTTTTTTTCTATTAAAGAAACCATATCTATAAATATTATTATTATAAGATCCAAAAGAGATATAATAGTTGTGGATTAACTTTGCAATGTTTTAAAGATATGTATGTTTCTGTTTAGTCACTCCTAAATTGAGCTTGTGGGAGGGGGATGTAGTGGAATGTGTATTGATCCGCTCACTCTTCTCCTCATAAAGCTCAATTTTGCAGTTATTTATTAGATAATTAATGAATATGTTAATTTTAATGTTATTGAGATTTGAGAACACATACTTTTGTGAATTTTATTTGTCTTTGTATGCCGTGACGAGTTCTCCTCCATTGTCAGCGAGAAAATGATGGTCGCTATCTTTGAATAGCCAAAGTAAGCATTTTGAACATGAAGACACTGCCTGCTGTTGTGGCCGTGATTAACAATCAACAATTATTATTAAAGAAATGTAATAGAAAGATATTTAAAAATGATTAGTCTGTTTTTGTAAGCAGTATTGACAGGATGTCAGATAGCAATTGTGACAAGTAATATTGAGTTTTGTGACT
The DNA here is from genome assembly GCA_026315105.1 of Locusta migratoria. Classification (NCBI taxonomy): domain Eukaryota; kingdom Metazoa; phylum Arthropoda; class Insecta; order Orthoptera; family Acrididae; genus Locusta; species Locusta migratoria. The sequence goes on from CM048745.1 coordinate 165,745,737, forward strand.
GTAATTTTGTCACATTTATATGAATAAAAAGTTTATAAATGAAATTACTGATGTGTATACAAGATTACTGAATAGCAAAATCAAGATCTACAAATGATTTTTCTAAAGTGATGAATTATTTTGAAGTGAATTTTGAGTGTGATCAGCAAGACTTATGATGAATGTGCATGTCACTAAAGTTGCACAAAAGTTGGCACTGTTTTATTGATTCAATATATACAAGTGCTGTGAAACAAAAAAAAACCTCTTGTAGAGTCCTCAACTAAAATTTTACTCAGGATTTGCTAACTTATAGGATCTGACTGTAGAAATCAGTCCTGAAATATTTTAAATATTCAAGTAAAGAAATTTAATATGAAGAATTTGGAAGCTAATATTATTGTCAATGATAATTATTGTGAGTTGGTGCTAGTTAACTTTGGGTTCGAAGTCACAGTCATTTAAAGTGTTGTTTGTTAATGAAATCAGAGTTCATTAGAACTATTACCACTACACAATTTTTTCTACAAATGTAGGTAAAATTATTCTACACTTGTGTATCATAATCTTTTGTGCCACGATGATGAAGAACCTGTTATCCTGGAATGATTGAAAATATCTTAACTAAGCTGTTCTTATCACAAGCCACTTCACACATCATTAGACTGAGATTGAAGTCCTTGTCAAGAATAGAACTTGCTGTTGGCCAAGTAATGTTCCTATAATTGTTTGGTGTCTGACTTAAGACAACATGTCCAGGTTCCATGATTGTATCTGGCCAAACATAAACAAGTCTGACTTTTGCTGAAGTTTTTATAAGTTTTATGGCAACTCCTTCTACACTATAGATGAATTTTTAGATATAAATTAGTAAATCTGAATAATAATAATAATAATGAAAATAATAAAAAAAATGTGTCATGTAATATTTAGTACAAAGTAGTAATTTGTAAAGACACCTATCATTAACCTGAAATGTTCCACACGATTACGAAGTGTCGTATTCATGATCTATGGAACAAGCACTAATCTAATCTACTATGTCATTACCTGCATAATTTGAATATGTGGACCTCAATTGACAGTGCAGTGTAGTCTTGGTCACATAAAAGTGCACAAACATTTTCTAAATGTTTACAAATCATGTAACTGAGATTGTACTTGGGTACCAGTGCATTATTCACCTATCAGCTATGAGAAACTACCTGGCTTGCACACTGGCCCTTGCCATTTCTACATCTCTTTCAAAGCAGAAACAAGCCACACTTAATGCTAGTGTTAGCAGCTACATGCAATACACACTGTTGACACTGCAATGCAATATTGTACATATGTAACTGTAGTAAACAATTTATTAACAATGCTGTGGTAACCACCTAAGGCACATAACAGTAGGTTTATCTTACAAAAACACAACTTTATCATTTATTCCAGCAAGTGTTCCAAATGTTGACATGGACTAAAAGGTAAATTTGCAATTGTCATTCAAAGAATAAGCAACATATATAATTATAGCAGATGATATGTAAGAACATGCACTGGCGATTCAACAATGCATATCATCTGGTGTAATGAGAGCCTCATCATATTCTGCATCTTTGAGTGCCCCCCCCCCCCCCCCCAAAAGAAAGAAACATAGGAGGGTCATATTGGGGGATCTCATAGGTCATTTTACAACAAAATTTCATCCTATCCAACGTATAGGAAATTTATCCTCCAGTATTTGTGTTGCAACGTGGGATGAGTGATCTGGACATCCGTCATGTTGCACTCACATACACTTTCAAATATCCAGTGTTACCAGTTGTACTGTAATTTAGTTTCATAAATGTTGTAGCCCTCATTTTAATTCACCACCAACTTCAAAGCACTCAGAAACCGAAGGTCTTACAGTTTATGTTTTCTCTCTGTGGTCTGTATTCTTTGTGGGATGTAGTAGTTGGTTGGCACCAAAACATGAAGTATTGATGTATAACATTCATGTGCAATATATATATATATATATATATATATATATATATATATATATATATGTGTGTGTGTGTGTGTGTGTGTGTGTGTGTGTGTGTGTGTGTATTTATTTATTTGTGATGCTGTTACACCTGTGCTCCTTCGCCTGGTGAGAAATCTTCGTCTATTTTCGTTTTTTTTTTTTTACAGTGTCGTTGTGGGCAATATTATTTGAAGTACCTTGTTTTTTTCATTCATGTGTGTAACCACACATTTCACGGAATACAACATTACCTCCTCTAGAAGAAATGGCAGAATGATCATAAGGAAGTGTGGATGCAAATGTCCATTCAACACACCTGGGATGAAGTAAGGTCCACAACTGACTGTGATACTGCCCATCGCACCATAAGTTTACATTCCAAAGCCACTGATATTACACTTGCTGATGTCAATGAGGAGTTTTGGATTCCCAGTAGTGCATGTTAAGAAAATTTACATTTTCGACAAACATAGTGTCATCTCTCAGCAACTGAAATGCAAACTGACAAAATTTTGGATAACGTTCGAAATCATGGTCGCCAAATGCCTGACAGATGATAAATATGGACTCTGTGTCAATGCAAGATGCAAATGACACTTGTCTGGATGATTCCACATTCCCTGACAACAGTGGTGACTGGTGTTGCAGATGACTGGAGGTTCACTTCTTTCAGTGCGGATCTTGATAATGCAACCCCCCCCCCCCCCCAATAGCATCTAAAGAGACAATTTGGTGCACCTCTGCAAGTAGCCCCAGGGGAAAGCACCCAGGTTTCCCCCCTTTAGATACATTTTCATTACAATCAGAATGTCATACTTCATCTTGTTTGCACTTGCTTCAACTTGAGCTGAGGCATCAGCCTACCACCAAGGTTCTTTATTTCACACTTCTCTTCCAAGCTTAAGGCTGAGTAATTTGTTTCTAAAAGATACTGAATGTTGTTCATCTTCCTTTGATAAAAAATACCAAGAACATTTGAATATGCACATGAACACTAAAACAAGGTAAGTAACTGATTACACTTTAAGTGACATAAACAAAATTAATCTGTTACAATGAAGAGACAAGCTACCTTCAGGTCACGTGACACTGTAAGCAGCAACCCTTCCTAACCTTACACATGTGCAAAGGCTGCAACACCCCCTTATTTTTTCAAACAGTTAATATTTGTGCCAAAGAAGAGTATAAATGTCATTTACCTTCAAAATTGCAACACATTTGCAGAAACATGCAAAGTATATGTAGAAAGTAACAATACAAAAGCCACTGTTGTTCCCGTGTATCTGTTAAAAAGAAGATTGGGTTTAAAAAAAATTGGTTGCAGTCGATCTCAAACACACTCCCTTCAACAGTGCAAAGCAAAGCCACTAACCACATGGCTATTCTTGGTAGGTGGAATGTAGTTACTTCTTTATTATTAATGATTGGATTTTCTGAAGGCTTTCAGTGTTAATGCCTCTTTAATTTATGGTTATAAGATATTTTACCTAATATGATATGTTTCTGTATAATCTTCAATGCGCCAAGAAGAAATATGAAGAGCAGATTTCATGTAGGATTTGTGCATGTCCAAGATGAGATATGAAGTAGTTTCAGTGTCTTGCTTCGGGTCCATTCGTGCGTAACTGCCAGAGATCGAGTAGCCAGGAGCTTGTGTTTCTACCAGCTGTGTTTCCCCTCACCCCTCCCTGCTGCAGGAGCGTCCATATGCTGCCTCCAGGGGGTTCAGAAGAGGAATTGAACCTGAGCTGTGCATACACATTGCAACACTGCAGCCACTCCCACCTGTCTCATATACATGGTGTCTCTGTAATGTAAAATGTTTCTTGTGCGATAAAAATACTTTGAATCTGCAAATAAAATAATCTGATAGAAGGATAAAATGAAGAATGATATTTTAAAAACTCTTATTATTTTAGTTATTATTTACTTTTTCTTCGTGAGGATCTTTTTTTAGGGGCTCACTGAAGCAGTGAACACATAAGTCGTGCTTGACAATATGTCTCATACCATTGTGTGGATTCAATAGCATCATAGCTAGGACAGCTTTTTTGTGTTATCTGTCAGTGGCAGTCTTCATTGTTGTTCTCACTTAGGTGTTCAAGCTGCCTGTCTGCACTAAAGTTTTCATGACTCGTGCAGTTACCTGGCATGTCAGACATTGATGATCCGAGTAGATAGTCCTATACAGCTGTACTGTTTGCATGACATTTCTTTTACATTTGCCACATAAAAGTAGTATATCAAATTTCTCCTCATACATGTACAGTCTGCACACAATGGATGATGAAGTGGAAATGATGATGTCCAGTGTTGTGATAATCAATTAAAATGTTCTTGTCTCATTATCTCTTTTCTTTGTAACAGTTCACCATTTTCATGTTTGTATTTGGCACACTTTGATGTGAATACTGTGCTGACATCTAGGATTTATGCAGTGGACTAACAGGTATTATAGCCCGCCTTTTCTCTCAAGTGTGTGAATCTGGTTGTGCGACATGTGAGATGTTTGTGTACTTGACTAAAAAAATTGTCATTATCCTACAGTGAAAATCAGTGTTAATTTATTGTTATTACTGTGGTTATGAGCCCACTAATCACTAAGTGATGAGTTTTATTAGTGAACGGTAAATAAAACAGAATATGGGTACAGCACAGTATTGAAGCATGCACATTTAATTAACCGCACTTCTATGTATAGCTCTGTGTAGGTAGTGGTGACAGAAAAGATGCAATGTTTTTATACAAGGATTTATTAATTTAAAAAATACACTGCATTATGTCATAGATCTTTATGCTGGACCCAGAAGGGTGTACACCCCCCTCAGGGATTGAGTTTGTCGGCCGGTCAGACACGTGTCCGCGGTACCGCGCATTTTGTGTGCAGCATGATAAATACCATACTGCGAGTCGTGGCGGTCTTGCGTTGCTCGGACGGCACAGCACTAATACACTCGCATGTGCGTGGGGAGATCCCAATTAGCTCGACTCATGTCATCCGCGATAAAATGTTGGTACTGAGGAGCTGGGATATGTCTGCTTGACTCAGTCCTAGAGCACGCGTTTTTTTAGCACCGTTGCCAAAATTCCACACTGGAGAATGCGTATAGACATTTCCTGGCAGCCACGCCTCTGTCTGCCGCTTCTCGGAGTGACTGCCACACAGATTCCCCCTCGGAGGGCAGAGCTCTAGAGATGCAAGAAAGCACTGGCGACAAAGTTGCGGCAGGCTTGTTTGCGCCTCCTGCACAGCTGGAGTGATGTCAGTGTGGGTGATTGGGCACCAGACAGTGACATCACTGTGCGCAGCTGGTGGTGCTCTCGAGGTTTGAGCCGGTGTGTGGCACTCAGCTGGTGGTGTGCGGCTGGTGGGGCACTGGTGGGCGTTGCAGCCGACTAGCGACAGCAGCGAGAACCTGGGCTGTCTGCACACTGTGTGAAGCATGGTGGCAGTAAATGGGTGTAGCGCATTACACTGTGTTGTACAAAGTCACTGCCACTAACACAAACAAGAAAACATAAAAAATATATGTCTGTGCCCACTCATTGGTTTCAGTTCAGCATTTAGTGGTTTCACAGATGACCAACGCGGATGCGTGACACGGTCCAGTCTCAACGCTAGCGGCAGTGGAGTCTACAGAAATGAGATGCACGTGTCAATGTGGGCTTGATGCTGGAGAATGTACGGCACAGTGCCATCGGGGCTCAGCAATGTGGGCACACCAAACCGACAAGGTAGTACAATGTGGACTCGATCCACGTTTGACACTCGTGATAGCATATCTCCGGAAAGTGTAACGTGCATGCACGCAGTGGTGTCTGGGCTCGAACTTGGATCCAGCAGCTGAATGGAAAACACTTCCGTTAAGACAGCTTGCCAGAGGCTGCATTTCAGCAGTGGACGGATTGCCGGTCATATATGCAATCACTCGACAGTGCAGCACAGACGTTTGAAGCAGACACAGCGTTCGGTTCATGTCAGTTAGTCAGTCGGCGGCTGTGGCAGTGGTGGTGCAGGTGGCTGAGCTGGCAGAGTAGGGCCAGGCTGCGGCGCACTTGGCGACCCGCTGACAGCTGCCAGGGATCGGTCAACTGCTGCAGAGAGGGGGGATGCAGTGATGCAGGAACAGCTGCAGCTGCGGCGTGGGAGCATCCTGCGGTGCATGTGGCAGGCCGCTGATGGTCGGTGGTGCGTATGTATCATCCACAGCTGTCTCTGCCTGGCCGATTGAGAGCAGAGCATTGTCCATTGACTCATTCTCTGCTGGGTCGTAGAAGTGTACGGCGTCCGGAGCGGACGAGAAGTAGGCCGGCTTCAGTTGTCAATGGTAACGGTTGACGACTTGCCATTGTTTTTGTATCCCAGCCTCGTCGCCGCTTTTCTGTCTCGTTCCGTCGTAGGTGTCGGTGGCCGAGTAGAAAAGTACCGACACAGGAATAAAGGAAGCACGCTTGTGCAGGTACGAAGGTGAGCAGCCAGTGGGACAGCAGAAACTAGAAACACTAGAGTAAATTAGAACGAGATATATATTGCACAGAATTTATACAATACTTAACTTTTACATAGTTCTGTACTGCAGAATGCTGATACATAGTTGAGCTAGAGGCCTGCCTAGTGCCTGTCCGATAGCCAAGTCTTCACTGGTGCCTATCTGACTCCGAAGTGTTAACTGGTTCCTATCTCAGTCCCAAGTGAACGATGTCGTTCAGTGGTGACCACGAGCGGAGTTCTAGCAGAGGGCGCTCGTGGCTGACATCATAAGAATGCCGCGCCGTGCGTGCATGGCGGCGCGCGGCGAAAGTAGGTGGTGCGCACTTTGGACTTGTGCGACACCACAATTGTATTCTATCCTGAACGTCTTACGCTGTGGGTGATCATGTGTGTCGTGTTGCCGGGTGCGGTCAGAGGCGGACCATGTAACCACGCAGGCATTCTGTGAGCAGTGGGGCTGTGGCGTCCTGTGGCGGCGGAGTGCCTTCCAAAAATTCGCTGGGGATGGTGAGCAGTTGGCCGTACACGAGGTCTGCCGGCAATACGCCGATTTCGTCCTTCAGTGTCACTCACAGGCTGAGGAGGAATAGTGGTAGTGCCTCCATCCAGGTGGCTTCGTGGTACGTCAGGGATGCCTTCAGTGTTCGATGCAGCAGTTCCACCATACCGTTGGACGCCGGGTGGTAGCTGATCGTGTGGTGTAGTCGCGTGCCACACAGCCTGGTCACATGCTTGAACAGCATGCAGTTGAACTGATGATCGCAGTCTGTAGTGATGTGGCTGGGGCACCCTAAGCGTGCCACCGAAGTGTCGACGAAAGCGGTGCCGACCATCTCGGCGGTGGTGTCGGCAAAGGGCCTGCACTCTGGCCAGTGGGTGAAGCAGTACAGCATTGTGAGGAGGTAGTGTTTCCCTTGGGACAGAGGCAGTGGCACGATGATGTCCATGTGGATATGGGCGAAACACCCGGTCGTTTCGTGGAAGGTGCCAATGGTGGCGTGTGCGTACCTGCCAACTTTGGCGCACTGGAATGCTGTGCAGGTGAGCCCCAATGCCGGCAGTCCTTGCGGAGGCCACGCCAGATGAAACGTGTGGCCCCGAGCGACACAGTGGTATCAACCGAAATCCTGTGGAACAAAAATGGCCGAACCACAGTTGGAACAATATGTGGAGAAATATTTTTAGCGACTTTCTCCCCAGGGAGATTCAGTCAGCGCGGTATATACTCGCAAACGACAAGATATCAACAAACGACAAGCTACACAAAATACATCTCGCAAATTAGCCGACCTGTGGTATATGTGGCTTTGCGGATATTCTAATTCACCGCCTCATGCACAGGCCTGCAAAACAAGTCACCGACCTTCTCTGCAGAAGAGTGGCCATCATAGATCGTACCACTGCAAGGCACACTGACAAGACCGAACCTCTGTGGCCGAAAAAGTTACGCTACCCCAGAAGCAAGAACAAAGCAGCGACCTGGATGCAAGGCCATACCATTATCTAATTCAAAATCGTGGCGCCAATTATACCCGACTACTGTACTTTTATTGAAATCGAAAATTTTAAAATTAAATCTAACTTGAATTACCATAAGAAGTATGGAAAGATGTTGGACATTATGATATCCCGAATCTGACGGCTTGTCTAAGCAATTAAGGTATTCAGTAAGCTCCGATTGGACGAACACACAGAAGAATGAAATGTTTAGTTAAAGCATTTTATTTTATTTTATTTTATTTTATTTTCCTAGGGAAAAGGGTATGGAAGGCAGATGTTCATATTCACCTTCTTTCGTTCATTTTGGTTCCACATTATATATAGAACAGAAACTTGTTCAGAAGTATTACGATTTTCCAATTTGTATAATGGCGATGAAGCCAGCTGAAGAAGGCACTCATGGCGCGAGAAAGGAAGGGCTGAAGGGGAGGTAAGAGGCCCATTACAAAAAATCAGAAAAAGAACAAAAAAAATTAAAAAATGTAAAAAAGAGAAAAAAATGGTGTGACATATAATTTTGATAGTCAGGTCATTGGACGAGCCCCGTCCGTCACATTACCTGTCCTGTCCATCACGTAACATTTATTGCTTCAGAAACCTAAGTTTATGTTAATTTTGGTATTTGAATTTTATGTACATGTTACTTATAGTTTAATATGTATACATAAATCACAGAAATAATGCAATGTTTTGCAAGCTGCAACACCTGAGGCTCATTTTTTGTCCTGTCCGTCACACCATTATTTTTCCACATTGCAGACAAAAATAATGACGGACTACTGAAATTTCCCATTAATCTTCTGTACTAAATAATGAATGTTTAGATTCCAGAGAGCAGCCGCAGAATTCAATAAAGAAAAAACTTTTATCTTGATATTTCTGCGTCTAAATGTCCCGTCCGTCAACTCATGGAATGCCTGGTTTGTGGTTCAGATCGAGTTACAATTGTGGAATTGGTTTCTGCTTTGTTGGAAAACTGTGTTTTATTGTCACGTTTGTGAGGATTTCACTTCAGCTGCAGCTGAAGTGGCTCAACTGCTACATTTAATAATGTAGGTATGGCATTCCAAATAAGTTTCTTATGTTTAAAACTTACTAATTTGGCTGGAATTGTAGTAACAAAATCCTGGCGTTTCTGAGTAGAAAACCGAAGTCTTACTGTAGATCGTTGTCTCATCTGTTGTTATTAGAAATTTTTATTCTTAATAGAAACTGAAATTCTTGATTAAAAAGTCGTAGATTTGAAGATACTCTTAAATAAACTGTCTTGCAAAGTACCGTTTCATACCCTCCAATAGTTCTTAGGAAAACTCAGAAAAAAATATGGAGTTATTTTGTGGTTGTTACCTATTTTTATGGCACTTCCTTGTTGTAAAAAGTACGTTAAAATCAATTTAAACGGCATTATTCACACTCATCGGATACAGCGCCTTCTGTCGTGGCGTATAACAAAAATCAGTGGAAATGTCGTCACTGTATATGTTAGACTGTGCTGAAACTGTTTCGTTCTGTCGGTTTCACCACAGTCTAACACATAGTCACGACACTCCCACTGACTTTTGCCACACACTGCAACAGCAGCGCTTCAAGCAGCCAGGAAGCTACATTTCTGAATACAATAGAGCGAATAATATCGTTTATATTGATTTTAACATACGTTTTACATTAGTGAACGTATGTAGATTAATAAGGTAAAAAGGTAAAGCAGTCAACAATCCGAAGATTGGTTTGAACACCACAGTGCTTTACTAGGCATGGTCCTGTTTGGAGGTGGTATGCCGTTGCCTTCCTCCGACCTTCGAACTGACTTACCCAGCCAGTTATAGGGGGACCTACAGTTTAACGTGGGTTCCGAACCATGATGCTACTCGGTATTTTTCACATGAGCAATATTGCCAGAGGTGAAAGAAGTGGAATGTAGATCAATAGAAATCAATAGAAATAGGTAATAATTTAAAGATAACCTCCATATTTGTCTTTCACGGGTTTCCTAAGATCCCTTACAAAGTACGAAACGGTACATTACCGGATAGTTCATTTATCTTATAACTTACAGGTTTTAACCAAAATAATTTCATTTTCTATCAAAAATTAAAAAATTGTTAGGAAACACGATAAGACCTGCCGTTTAGCAGAGAACGTTAAGGCTTCTTCACTACAATTCCAGTATAATTGGTGAGGGTGGAACGTAGGAAACGTATATAGAATGCAATAACTTCAGTTATGCGTCAGCGGCTAGCACTCGCAGTCGCTAGGTCAGGAACGGCAGAGCAGCCAATCAGGAGTCGCGCGTGGGAGCGTTACAATTGTTCTATGTAAACAAATGGAAGCGGTATATGCCAACGTTTTTGACGATCAACGAGTTACAGTTCCTATCAGTACGGATGGCGACAACAAGATAATGAGAACAAACGTAGATTGATTGTTATTTCAGAGCCTGTCTCTAGCGAAGGCGGCTTTTTGGCCATACTATCAGTGGCGCAACCAGGATTTTTTTTCGGAGGGGGTCCACTCATATATAATGATATATTTGACATTGAGTGCTGAGGCACACACATATGACATTTCGGGAGGGGCCAGGGCCCGGTGGACCCATAGCTAGTTGCGCCTATGCATACTATATAGTAAAAATAAAATAAATAAAACCTACTACACCTGCTCTATGGCTGACAGGTTCTTGTATGTACCCTTGTCCAGTCAGTAGAAGTAATTGGCCTCGTGAAATGAAGATTTAGAATCACTTGATCAATGTTTCGTACAGATGATAAAATAAATAAAACATACTATACCTACTCTATGGTTGACAGCTTCTTATATGTACCCTTGTCCGGGCAGTAAAAGTAATTGGCGTCGTAAAAAAATTATTTTGTACAAAAATGTGGATAGGTATTTATGGATGGAGGGAGTGTAACAAATGTTCAAATGTTTGTAGAGTCTATGAGAATTAACTCCGGAGTCATCAGTCCCTAAACTTACAAACTACTTACAACTAAGGACGGCACAAATATCCATGCCCGAGGGGGGATTAGAACCCCCGACCGTAGTGGCCGTGTAGACAGTGACTGGAGCGCCTCAATCCCCTCGGCCACCGCGGCCGGCCGAGTGTAACAGTTATCTACGGAACAGCCAAGTATTCGCGTGAAATGTTTATGTTTAAATCCTAGTTTTGAGCTGCCGTTACTATCACCTGATTGGCTGGTCACATGGCGTGGCCGTAGCCAATGTCTGAACACACTACACAGCGCCGCGAAACGGATTGTAAAATTAAGTCGTTGTTCGGTATCGGTCCGTCACACTCGCACCTTTCACAAATAGCATCAAATAAGGATAACAATTGAAAACAGTAATTATGGATGATAAATTCTTTTTATAGCCTCTAAAAACGATTCAAACATATCTCCTTCATCACTCCACCTCCTCCTCCTCATATACTCGAAAAGATATGAATCGAAGGTTTTCTTGCACTTGTTTGTGCCGCCGAACCCTCTCTTAACTCTTTCAGGGGCGGTGGTTATCGATGTTACAACGTCTGGCTGCAAATGGGGCATCAATTCTCATTGTGAGTGACATTGTTTATTGTTGAAGGAAAATTCAAATGCTTGTAGGGCTTATGGGACTTAACTATGGGGTCAGCAGTCCCTAAACTTACAAACTAATTATGAACTAGCTAATACTAAAGACGGCACAAATATCCATGCCCGAGGGGGGATTCGAACCCCCAGCCGTAGTGGCCGTGCAGACTGTGACTGGCGCGCCGCAGAACGCTCGGCCACCGCGGCCGGCTGTTGTTGAGGGAGTACAAACACCCATAACTAACAGTGTGATTCACAATGATTGCTGCCATATTTGGCGCCGCGGCAGAATAGCCGTGCGCACTAATGCTCCCAGCTGCGGTGTGCGCGGCCGCTTGCCGTCGATGATTCGAGTCCTCCCTCGGAGATGGGTGTTTGTGTTGCCCTTAGCGTAAGTTACTGTAAGTAGTTTGTAAGCTTAGGTACTGATGACCAACGTAGTTAAGTCCCTTAGATTTACAAACATTTTATGCCATATTTGGTCGCCAGGCATCTTAAAGTACTTGGTTAACATCCATAACCACCGACCTTGAAAGAGTTAAGAGCAGACAACGACCCTAGAATAGTGTTTGTGTGTGCCCCACTGACAGGGTCTTTAAAATTCAATGAATGATTAACTGCGGAGTGTATGAAACCCTCGTCTTCTAAACATTTATAACTAGAAAAACAATCACATATAATTGTCGTCCATGGGACGACATATTTTTTCAGTACTGCAAGCAATACTTTTTGTGTCCTCCGAGGGACAACTTCAAAGAAACATTTTTTACTTTCCCTTTTAACCTCCGCCCCCCCCCCCCCGAACCCAGTTTCCAATTATTCTTACACCTCAGTGGAACTTCCGTTTTCCAAATTTCGATTCGTCTATCTCCACAACCTTGCCAACCGCCCCCCCCCCCTCCACAACTGATCACCATTCCGAACACAATCAAACTGACACACTTCACGGCGAAAACTCCGCCAGTCAACAACGTGTGGTCCGACACTCTCAATTCCTTCTTAATCAAGTTATTGCTGCATCTGTACTCCTACAGGACGTTAGTTTCAAAATTTCACCAACCCACAAGTGGCTCCCAGCGAACCAAATGCCACTTCATAATGATAGGCAACTCTTCTGCGTGTGGGACTTACTACTACACTGCCATTCGTAATTGTCTCGCCGCGGCGGAGAAGCCGAGCGTCTGCTTGCAGCAGCGGCGGTGCAAGGAGGTCGCGTGGTGCCTCGCTGCGGCAGCGGTTTGTTTACTTCCGCGTGGGGTAAGTCTGTTCGCTTACCCCAGCGTTTGCTTTAGTGTCTATTTGTGAAGATGAAAACGCAGTAATGGATAACATTAGTAGACGTGACGCATTGAAATTTACATTCGAACGCAAATTTGCCCGACCAACGTCCTTTGAATTTGATGATTGGCTCATAGAAGCTGCTAAGATCCGACTCGAAGATATAATAGGATATCATATGTCGATGCAGAGACTAGCCTGCTTAGCCATAACAGGCGGAATTAGCAGCACACCAACTGATGGGATGGAAACCATGCTGGATATGCCCCCATTACACCTTTGGGTCAAGATGGAGGCAGCGGCTGGTGCATAAAGACTCAAATCTGGCAACAACTGGAACTCTTTGGGATATCCAGAATCACACACTAAAATAGTGAGTGAGGTAAATATAGGAAAGGTTGGGGAAATGCCAGCCGACTATATTATAACCCCATACTGCTTCAACAAGCCTTTCAATATAACAATTGGAAGTAGGGAGCAATGGGAGAAAATAGTTCGACACCGTACGGGGGATATTGTCTGGTTCTCTGACGGGTCAAAATCCGACCAAGGTGTTGGGGCCGGGGTATATGGAGTGCAGCCAAGACTGGAGGGCGTCATCTCTCTAGGAAAACTTGCCTCAGTATTCCAGGCCGAAATCACTGCCATCAGGGCGTGTGTGGAGGAGAATTTGCATAGGTGCTACAAAGATCGTAGCATCTATATCTATTCAGACAGCCAGGCAGCCCTGAGATCACTGGCAGCTCCTGCAACAAGGTCTAAAATTGTTGCAGAATGTCACAGGGTTCTGGTGGGGCTAGGGGAAAGCAATAGAGTAACTCTATTGTGGGTCCCTGGCCACTCGGGGATCAGTGGCAACGAACATGCCGACAGATTAGCCAGGATGGGGGCAGAGACTCCATTTATTGGACCGGAACCTGTCCTGACAATCACCAAGGCAATGATCAAATTGGAGCTACGTAACTGACTCAGAAGACAGCACGTAGAATATTGGACCAAAGTCTACCAACAAAAACATGGCAAGGTAATGATGCCAAAGCCATGTTTTAAAAGAAGCTCTGCAATCCTGGGCCTGAACAGGAGAGAGATTAGACTCATGGTTGGACTGCTGACAGGCCATGGTAATTTCAAAAAACACCTACATACAATGGGAATAACAGAAGAGGACCCTAAATGTAGGATCTGTGATGTCGGTGATGAAACTGCATCACATCTAATCTTCGAATACATTGCATTGGAGAGTAAAAGGCACAGAACATTTGGGACAACTAGACCCGAAGAAATTGTGTCTAATAAAGAACTGGTAAAGGGACTCCTTGCTCTGCTCAAGGGCTTTGGTTGGCTTTACTAGATAAACAGGGAGCAATACCGCACAATAAATTTAGTTTCGGTGCAGGCAGTGGCGGGTTAGACCAAGACTGTTTTGACTTCGCTGGAAAAATCAAATCATATGTCGATTATCAATAGTGTCATGTATGTGAAACTGGCATCTGCCGAATTATGTGAAAAAGAAGTGCAGGACACAGGTGGTTCATTGAAATTTAATCATAGAGACGGCAATATAGGTAATGTCACTGTTGATCATGTTGGTTTCGGAGTTAGAACTGTTCGGATTTTTGAGTTGCCATTCGAGGTTCCAGCTGAAGCAGTAAACTGGGTAATTGCTCCATATGGTAGAGTACTCAGCAATTTTGCCGAGAGATGGTCCAGCGCACATAAATTGCCTGTGTTGAATGGTGTTAGGCAACTGAAGGTTGAACTGTGCCGACATATACCGTCATATATAAATGTTTTCGGTTTTAGAGGCATTGTGATGTATGACGCTCAAACGAAAACCTGTGTAATTTGTAATTTACCAGGGCACGTTCGCGCTGACTGTATCAAACGACGAATTGCCCAGTTCCCAGCCAGTGAAACAGTTAAGCCCCCGAATATGACTATCTTGCCAGCTACGTATGTAGCCGTCGCACGTGGTCAGCTGACAGAGCATTTGATTAGTGAGGTTCCTGTTGACAATATCCCACCTGATGACGTCGTGCAAAACATTGTAACTGAAATGGACATCCTGGAGAGCACGTCAGAACAGGGACCGCAGAAAGAAGCCGTAGAAGAGTCTCCCCCCACAATCAGCGGAAGAGATTCCGGTACGTAAATGGGATACGGGTAAGCAGGAAACAGCTGACTACCAGACACCAGTAAGTGAGCCTGAGACCTTCGCAGAAGGGCAGAGTAACTCTCCAACAAAGTCACCACGAACCCACAAGAAACGACGACTAGCTCGCGAAGGGGCAGAGGAGAAGGCTGCTCCTTTACGAGCAAAGGCAAAAGAAGTGAAGGACAAAATATGTGGAAAGTCGCCAGATGGTTCAGCCAAACAGAAACTGGCAACCAAGCCCGGTAAGGAAACCGTAGATATGACGTCCGACAACCCAACTTCGGAACATGCATATCCAGTGAAGAACCAGGAACAACAAAATACTTTGCCTTCCAAATTTATCACTGGCGTCGACTGGACAGGGGAGGTAGACATGGAGGACGTTTCCGGGGATTCTGGAAACGCAGAACATGTTCTGCCAACTGCTGCTGCGGTGAAAAATAAAAATAGCACGGAAGCAATGGAAATACCGGAAGCGGAGAAAGAAGGAGTCTGAATTCTATTAACTTTAGGCAATTATCATCTCATAACCCACATGTGTGATCGTCAAGCCTATAAAATTGCAACGTTAAACATCAATAAGAGTCGCAGCTCCATTAGGCTCCGTCACATTCAAGATATCCTGTATTCTGCTGATATTGATATTCTTTTGCTACAGGAGGTTGCAGACTTTAAGTTAGAAGAACTATTCGGATACAACGTCATAGCAAACCCAGGTCGTGGTGCGGATTTGGGGACTGCTATCTTATTAAGAGAGGGAATTGTGGCGCAAAACATAGAAATGCTTGTCAACAATCAAGGGATCGCCGCGACCATCAACAACGTTCGGATTGTAAACATCTATGCCCCCTCAGGATCAAATAATAGGCGACGCAGAGCGGAGTTTTACACGGAAGAGATTCTTCCGCTACTTACATCAACGTCTGACCAGCTTATCGTGGGGGGAGATTTTAACTGTGTTCTGCACCCTAAAGATCAGACACCTAATTTTAACAAATCCGTGGAATTGGAACGGATAGTAAGGGATTTACTTTTAACAGACAGTTGGGAGCATAAGTATGGAGTAACGCCTGGTTTTACGTATGTGACAACTCATTCGGCAAGTAGATTAGATAGGATATATGTATCAGACAACTTAAAACACCAAATTATACATTGCGAGGTCTGGCCAAATATTTTCACGGACCATGCTGCGTATATTTGTACTTTAAACATGCAGAAACAGGAAACGTACCGTAGGAGAGGGACATGGAAACTTAATGTCTCACATTTAAATGATCAAGGATGTAAGGATGCCTTCACACATGTGTGTAATGAAAGTCTCGCCAAGTATAGGACTTATGATTCGGCAATCAAACGGTGGCTACAATGTGCTACGCCCAAATTAAGGAAAGCCATGCTACATTACTCACGGGAGAAGAACTGGTGGCTTAAGTGAACCATGGAATTTCACTACTCAAGTCTAAGGGAACTATACAAACTGGATTCGACAGTAATCGAGAACTACGCCGCAATTTAGAAAGTGCAAGCTAAACTACTACTTCTTAAACGGAAACAGTTAGAAGGTTTGAAAGTCAGATCTCGAAACCAGGACTCGCTACTCAATGAAGCGGCGTCAATATACCATCTGGCACGTGAGAGTAAACGAGGACGACAGAAGATACTCACAGAACTAAAAACTAGAGACGGCACAATGTTAACTCAACAGAAAGATATTAGGCCTAGAAATGAGATTCAGACTGTCTACAAGGAGTTGATGTCTGAGAAAATGATCGATGACAACGCCTTGCAAGAAGTGACTAACAATTTAACGAACAGACTTACCTCTTCTGAATATGATGAACTTATAAAACAAATAACAGAAGATGAGTTGGAAGATGTAGTGTTCCACAGTCTCAAGAACAAATCTTCTGGAAGTGACGGACTCCCGGTGGAGTTTTATCAAGCCTTTTGGTCGCAAATGAAGACACAACTGTTAGAGATATGTACAGAATTAATGAAACCGGATCTACGGGTTCCTCAAGAGTTCAGTGAAGGACTTGTCGTCTTAGTCCCAAAGCGCGCAAACAGTAATGCTATCTCGAATCTGAGACCGATTACTCTGTTGAATAGCGATAATAAACTTTTTGCACGTATTCTTGCAAAAAGGATGAAAAATGTAATGAATACAGTTACTGGACCTTATCAAACCAGTGTCGGGAGAGATAGATCCATCCATCAAACATTAGTTGACTACCGCGATCTAATATCGGTGGCAGACGCATGCAAAATTAAATGTGCAATAGTAAGCTTGGATTTTGATAAAGCTTTCGATAGAGTGAACCACCTATATTTGTTCAACGCCATGCGATCGCTAGGTTTTCCCCTGAATTTCATCAGTGTAATAAAGAATCTATTACAAAATAGCATATCACGGGTGAACGGGTGATTGTCAATGGAAGACCAGGTGTCATAATCCCGGTAAAAAGCTCCGTAAGACAAGGGTGCCCCATGTCGGCGACACTTTTTGCAATCGCCATAGAACCACTGTTATTCACACTGACGGCGCGTTTAAAAGGAATACAGATGAATGGTCAGAAGTTAGTGTGTCGAGCTTATGCCGACGACGTTGGATTCCTGGTCAACGACGCAAATGAGGTAGACACCGCGCTTAAGATAATACGGATATATATGCATCCGGTGCACTATTAAATGGGCAAAAATCGGGCATCATGAACATAGGCAAAGGAATAAGCTTGCCCAATCATCGCAAGTTGACAGAGGTGTCCAAGTTGCAATGTCTTGGTGTCGATTTTCGTAGAACAATTCGACAAACCGTTGCCGCGAATTACAAACAGCTACTAGTTAAGATACGGGCGTGTGTACAACTGCACAGTATCAGGAAATTAGATGAGCTGCAAAAAGTTGCGCTCGCGAATACATACATCACGGCCAAGTTGAACTACGTGGCTCAATCCTGCCGATACCTCACGACATAGCCCAAAGAATGCTGGCAGTCTTGGACACTTCGTATGTCGAGCACATATTTTCAAAATCAAGTACGACACCCTGACTCTCCCTTTGCTACTAGGTGGCTTGAATCTCGTTGATATACACAAGAAGGCGCAAGCATTCTATGTGTGCCAAACATATAAACAATGGAAGGTGTCAACCAACACTTTGACTAGTCACCTGTTGGAAGAAATTGCCCCACTAGATCTACGACCGCCAATCAATGTCAGTCATCTATCCCATGCGTTGCAGCACTTGAAGTATTTTCTTATCGACTACAGTTACATACGAATGAGAATTCCTGAAAGAAAAATTACGACACTTAAGGAAATATACCAGGCACTATTGTTAAACAAAGAAATTTGATAGAATGGAAATTCCCGATTAATGACTGGAAAGCAACATGGGAAACCATCCACAGTTCTGACTTAACTTCACAAGTAAAGGCAACGTGGTATATGACGGTTAACAGAAAAACTTCGACGATGTCCAGACTACATAAAATTCACATAAAAGACTCTCCCATGTGCCCCACGTAATTTAATCGATAGCGACGAACACCGATTCGTCTGCAGTATCAATAAATAAATATGGGAGTACACAAGGCAAAAGTTGGCGCAGATCAGAAGAACTTCGCCAAATACAATAACACCGGCCGATGGCCTCAACCCCGACACAATTCGAAGACAAAACGAAATGCGGTAAACTGGATTATGGGTCATATCGTGTACTATATTTTTAGTACAGAACCAAAAAGGAAGGAGGACTTCATACACTACCTGATAATGCAACACGACCAGATACGAAGAAAGAAGAAATACAAGGAGCGTTATGCCAACTTCCTGATTAAAACTATAATGTAACACATACAGAACACTCAATCGGAGAAAGTTTAAGCACTAAGGAATATACATGGAAGATATTCTTTTATTTTGTTAACGTTCGAGATTCTCCCTTTTTTACAATAACAAGAAAAATAGAAAAAATTAAGGGGCATACTGCTTGCCGACAAAGGCATTTATGTTAATATCGCATTCAGTTATGATGTTACAATTACATAATGTATGTATAAGTACAGGTATTCTGACCCTTTCAAAGAAGGCCTATTTAGTTACTTAAAGACAAAGTCCGTGCCTGGGAGAAATCTTTATTTTACTCTTGATAAACACGAAAAGATAGTAGAGAGATTTATTTTACAACATTTCATTTTCATTTTACAACAATTTTCATGGAATTCAGATAAAAACGGTATACAATACCGGAACAACAAACATGGCAACGGATAGTATACAGCAGCAGGAATTTTACTTCATTTTCAAGAATTATTTAGTTTAAAGGCGCAGAAGCCGGGCCGAGTAGGCAATAATTGGCGAGCGGAAGGACGGGTTGAAGGGGAGGAAGGAGACCCGCAAAAAAAAAAAAAAAAAAAAAAAAAAAAAAAAAAAAAAAAAAAAAAAAGCAGCGCATTGTGACGCTATGCTACGATGCGCGTGGCCGTTCCCCGTCGGGGGTTCGAATCCCCCCTTCAGGCATGGATGTTTGTGCTGTCTTTATTATAAGTTAGTTCATAAGTAGTTTGTAAGTTTAGGGACTGACGACCCCGCAGTTAAGTCCCTTAAGCTTAACAAACATTTGTAATTTTCTCTAATTTTGGAACGCCGAACAAGTTTCATTGTGGCATTAAATCTCGACATTTTTTCTCCTTAGCTATCAACGCCATGTTCATACTCAGCCGGAGGAGTTCTCCCTGAAATATTAGCAGAATACGTCGCATGTGAAATACAATACAATATTGAGAAACGCCATCGATTACATCGACAATTAACTAACCTTGAAAACCTTAATGACAAGTTCACTGTAATTTTTTCCAGACGTAGCCATTTTGTCCGCGCACAAACTATCGAAAAGCACTTTCTTCAACTGTAATGTAACACAAACACAATAAATTAGAAACCACAGTCGCAAATACGTGGCACACCATCAATAACATTAAAAATAATAATTGCAATGTACGCCAATTCATTTAAAACCGGAAATCAATATAGCAATAATAGGACACTTATGACCGTAATACAATTATCTAAAAATCTCTTATAAATGAAAAATCAATTACAATCACAGAAACGCCGCACCGAAGTCATCGAATAATCTTCGAAATTGACGCCACATTTACTCGTCATGAAACAAGCAATCTTATTGGGCGGCATAATTCGACTCCTGATTGGCTGCTCTGCCGTTCCTAACCTAGAGAGCGCAAGCGATAAACGCAGACGCATAAACTGCAGTTTAACCCAATATTTAAAGTACGAAATCAGCCAACACAACTGTAGCTGAAGGAAAACCATCACAGACGGGGCAATAAAATTACAAAAGCAATCAACTGGTTTCCAACCAGGATAACCAAATTCCAGTTGGGCGGCCGCGGTTTTTATTGTTGTTGTTGTTGCTTGGTTGTTTAAGGTGTACAAAACTATAATGGTCATCAGTCCCCCATTCCATCTCTAAGTGTCAAAAGTAAAACTGTGGACTTGAAAGAAATGCGTCCAGACTTTAAGGTTGCGAAGTGGGAGGGGAGTCCCACTGAGTCCATAAAACATCACCAAAAACGACAAGACACAAAACGAAAAGAGACGATGACAAAAAAACACCTTACAACAAAGAAGCCGATGTCTGATAAAAAAGGAAAAGCAACCACTCGGCAGGACAAAGAAGTCTCCACTTAGAGAGAATGATAAAAAACCCTGCTTGAATAGAACGTAAAACGGAATCTGCCATTGTAGCATCGTCATCTGATAAAACGTCAGGGAGGTTAAAATTCCGCCACAAGACTGCTAAAACGGGGCAGTCCAACAAGATGTGGACTATTTTCAGACGGGATTCACACCGACATTGGGGCGGGTCCTCACCACGAAGGAGATGTCCATGGGTGAGCCACGTATGTCCAATGCGGAAGCGACACAAAACCACCGAGTCCCGTCGAGAGCCACGCATGGAGGAGCGCCATGCGGCCGTAGTCTCCTTGACAACCTGGAGCTTGTTGGGCGTGCGCAGGCTGAGTTTGTGACACTTGCGGGGAGTGACACTTGCGCGGAAAGGGAATGTGTAGACACTTGCGCGGAGACCCGGACGCTGCAGGTAGTGAACAGGGTGTTCCAGAAGTAGCGATACACCACCCCTACTCCACGACCTCCAGCCGCTACCTGTGTCGTATTCAGGGAAAGGCCCACCAAGCGAGGTGGAGCAGTAGTAACGGGACGTTCGCTAAAAATAGGGTATATTACAAGATTCACGTCTCTCGCATTCCGGCCCAAAATTAGCATGGGCCTATATTTCGCATTCATTGAAAAATGCGAAATTTTCCGGTACCTACTGTTTACTTTGTACATATTTAAGGGCAGAAAATAAAGTTATCTCCCAATATTTCTGATTAAATAGTGTTTCACACCACAATAACATTTATGACAATTTCGGATTTACTGCATTTTGAGTCAGAATTCGCATCTATATTCGAATTTATCGCAAATACGAATTTTTCCTGTCCCTAGAATTACCTCTAAAAATAAACAGCTGATCAAGGCACTAAAAGCAAGGGCAGATCTTTAGGTGTATTTCTACAAATAACTAAAACACAATTTGATCGTGGAATTATATACAATCTCATTATAAAGGTTTTTTGTAGGTGGTTTTGAGCAGCTTTTAAATATGTTAGAAATTGCATTATGAAATATAGACAGCTACACGTTATGTTTATTATGAGCTATCGATTTCGGCTAATTTGAGGTCATCTTCAAGTCTCAAACAACAGGTGTTACTTATGCATTTTTCCAGTGGCACTCATAACCTTTAACTGTTTATACACAAGGTCTAACGTTGTTAATCGCGTTAGCGATGAAAAGAGAACCCAGAATCTTTGCGTCTAAATGATACATATATTGGTGTAATGTCTTATTTCGAAAGAACAGACATCACACCAATACATATATAGCTCTCGGTGAAATGGAACGGTATGATGTCGTTACGTACAGTACCACAGCACGGCCGACTAGAAACGCAGGAGAAGTGCAAACAACGTTCTCTCCTCAGAGGTATGATTATACTTGGGTTCGGCGTAGACTTCTACAACATACAGTCTACACGGCGAAGATTACACCAAAAAATTTAACTTTTCGTCTTCTTTGGCGCTAGCAACCAAATTTTTCTGGTTTTCGAGTTCTTAATTTTTAATATGTTTTTAATGTTATTATAGAAAAAAACAAATTTGAGATTCACACTAAAATTTTCATGTGGCAGATTTTGTAGGTACATTCACAAGACATTATTCAACGGTTGTGTGCATTCATCTTATGAGAAATATCAATCATTTGTTTTCAGTGTTTATTTCAAATTTCTACATTTAAGTTTCTTTAATTATTAGTACTTAAATGTGGTTATGAAATAAATAAATTACGTGTATATGTGTAGTCTTATGCGGCCAAACTACTTAGGCCATTGGTCGCTAGAGTTACACACTACTTAATCTTACTTAAAATGACTTAGGTAAAGTACAAACAAACATACCCATGTCCGAGGAAGGACTCGAACCTCCGACCGGACCGGCCGCGCAATTTGTGACACAAATTACATGTTTGATAATATTAATGCATAGAAGTATGTAGAAGTATGAAATCACGTCAAGACTACTTCCTGCAAAAATTTTGACAAATAAAAGGTGGCACTGAGTTTAGAAAAACAAAATTCTGGTATATTGGATTTTAACATTTTATCAAAAAATGAATGTTACTTTTTTTTTTTTTTTTTTTTTTTTTTTTTTTTTTTTTTTTTTTTTTTTTTTTTTTTTTTTTTTACTACAAGAGATACAGCGATTCAAATTTACGGCCACCAGAACGTTTTCCCTCCCTGAGTAAATGAGCTGCTGCTTGTAGTTTCAACACCTTTTTCTTGAATGTTCTAAATATAAATCTTCACACAGACTTCTTGAAGAGGAGAGTGATACGGATATCTGATTGTAAACCACTGCCTATTACCATAGACCTTTTTGACTGTACTGAACAGTAATTCCGCGTATTCCGTAATTTATATTTATACAGTTAACAGGCAATGTAATTTATAACCAACTATTGGCTGCCAATTTCGCTTCATTTTTCCTGGCAGTCTTGCAACTTGTTTCTCCCTGTTGGTTTATGCCGAGATCGGAGTAAAAATGGTTCTATATGATGGTGATGGAAAATAGAATTTATCTTCAGCATTTTTCAGTGTGTGACATTCCCTTACACATTCCGTATTTCATATATTTCTTAGATGTATTTGTAATTCGAATACAGCCAAATCGTTTTGGGGTCTACGAATAAACGCTTCAAGTACGTAAAATACTCATTGACTTATTATTAACGTTTTTTAATTGAAGGTTTAAGGTTGCGTCTCCTATTAAAAAGCATAGTAGCTATTTTTAAAGAGATGGAAGTTGCGTGATAAATGTTCAAATGTTTGTTAAGTCTATGGGACTTAACTACGGGGTCATCAGTCCCTAAACTCACAAACTACTTATGAACTACTTACGAACTAGGACGGCACAAATATCCATGCCCGAGGGGGGATTCGAACCCCCGACCGTAGTGGCCGTGCAGACCGTGACTGGAGCGCCTCAGTCTCCTCGGCCACCGCGGCCGGCAGTTGCGTGATAGTGGGGTTAACTACATAGCGGTCAATTACATCAACGTATCTGTGCAGGATGCTTAATATATTTATTGCTTGCGCAGGTGTCTTGATATGCTTAGTGTTCTGAATAATATGCTTTTAGGAGGTATGACTGTGGAAAGTCATCTTCTTGTAGTAGCAGAGACTGTCTTAATAACTCTCCAAACATTATCACTATTAAAATACCTTTTTGTTTACAGGAGGAACACTCAACGGACTAATATGTAGTTAGAACAAGTTACTATATTGCTCTTCAGCTTTGAAAGGGTTGTGCAATTTCACTGATTTTCGTGTTATGTTGACAGTGTGGAAACTTCACCACAGCAGTGCTAGACTTCTTGGTGCGCCTGTACCCAGGAAAAGCCATCAGCCACCCCAAGGGCCCCGGGTTCCGCGCAAGTGTCACTCCGCGCAAGTGTCACTCCGCACAAGTGTTCCAACCCCGCGCAGGCTACGCCATTCAGCATCTCAAAGCCGATGTACCCGTTGGCGCAACAATGAATGGAGATCAGGAGCCGGGAGGCCGATCTCTAGGGTGGACTCACCGACAGCCTGCTTGGCAAGCCTGTCAACACGTCATTGCCTGGGATACCAACATTACCCAGAGAGCAGATGAACACCCGGACTGTGTAATGGCATAAAGTGTCTCCTGTATGGCCAACACCATGGTAGACCGTGGGTAACACTAGTCCAGAGCTCTGAGGCTGCTCAGGGAGTCGCTGCAAATAACAAAAGACTCGCCTGAGCAGGAGCTCTGTGAATGGCCACCAGCTCTGCAGTGTAAACACTGCAGCCATTCGGCAGAGAGTGCTGTTCCACACGGTCACCATGAATATAGGCAAATCCCATGCAGCCATCAACCAGAGAACCATTGGTGTAGATCAGGTCATAACCAGGGAACTCCGCTATGACAGCCGAGAACTGACGGTGGGGCGCCTCCAGTGGAACTGAGTCTTTGGGCCCATGGGCCAAGTCCAGCCATGTAGACGGCCTTTGGCAAGCACCACGGAGGTGTACGCGCATGGACCCGATAGGGAGATTGAAGGGTCAAAGACTTAAGCTCCAGGAGGAGGGACCGAACTCGATAGGCAATCGTATGACCTGATCTGGGGCATCGCTGATGGCGGGGGACAATCACATCCGAAAATAGAAGACGACGGTTCGGGTGGTCTGGGGAGCAATATAAGTTGGCTGCTTAAGCCGCGAGCAGGTGTTGATGGCGGATCCCCAAAGGCCTCCACTAGTAAGCTGTTCACTGGACTGGTGCAGAAAGCACCCATCGCAATGCGAACCCCGCAGTGTGAATGGGGTCCAGTAAATGCAGTGCCGAAGGTACTGCAGACCCATAGGCAATGCACCCAAAATCGAGACGGGACTGCACCATCGCCATGTAACACCGCAACAGCGTCGAACGGTCAACACCCCAGGTCGTATGACCCAGGTGTTGGAGAAGGTTGAGACGGCGCCAGCACTTCCGTTTCAGCTGACGAATGTGGGGGGAGCCATGTCAGCCGGGCGTCAAAGAGCAGTCCTATAAACCGATGGGTGTCTACTACGGTCAGGAGTTCGTCATTAAGATAAAGTTCAGGGTGAAGGTGAACTGTCCGACGCCGACAGAAGTGCATCACTCTGGTCTTGGTGGCAGAAAACTGAAAGCCATGGGTAAGCGCCCAGGTCTGCGCCTTCTAAATAGCGCCTTGCAACCTACGCTCGGAAACTTGGATGCTACAGGAACTAAAAGAGATAAAAAAAAGTCTTCAGCATAAAGAGAAGGGGATAAAAAAAAAGTCGTCACCATAAAGAGAAGGGGAGAATGACGATACAACCGCTGTCGCTAAACCATTGATGGCAACTAAAAATAATGGAATGCTGAAAACCGAACCCTGAGCAACCCCGTTTTCCTGGATATGTGCTCAGGGAGGCACCAATTTGGATACGAAAGGTACGGACAGCTAAAAAATTCTGGATAAAAATCGGTAGGAGCCCCGGAGCCCCCAGTCATTTAAAGTGTTGAGAATGTGTCGTCGCCAGGTTGTATCATATGCTTTGTGCATACCGAAGAAGACGGCAACAAGGTGGTGGCGCCAGGAAAAGGCTGTGTGGATAGCAGACTCGAGGTACACCAGATTGTCGGTGGTAGATCGACCCCAGCGAAAACCACCCTGTCATGGAGCCAATAATCCCCGAGTCTCAAGAATCTAACACAACCGCCAACTGACCATCCGCTCCAACAGTTTGCATGGGACGTTAGTCTGGTTAATGGGCCAATAGCTATCCAAGGAAAGAGGATGTTTGTTGGGTTTAAGCATCGGGATAATGATACTCTCCCACCATTGTGACGGGAAAACACCATCACACCAAATATGGTTGTAGATGGCAAGAAGGTAACGCCGACTATCTGCTGAGAGATGCTTCAGCATGGATGCTATCAGGCCCAGGCGCCGTGTCAGGACATTGTTGAAGAGTACTGAGGTGCTCCCACTCAATAAAAGGAGTGTTGTAAGATTCCGAGCGACGGGTAGTAAAGGATAGAGACTAGCGTTCTACCCTCTCCTTCAATGTACGGAAGGCAGGTGGATAATTTGCAGAGGCAAAGGCACGAGCATAATGCTCGGCAAACATCTCTGCAAGCGTGGCCGGGTCCATAGATATAACTCCATTTGTTGAGATCCCAGGGATTCCCATGGCGTCTGATTCTACTCCAGCCCTGTGAGGCTCAAGTACCCATTCCAATAGTAGAAATGTACCTCTCCCAGCACTCCTGTTTCCGTCTTTTGATTAGCTGGCGAGAGCGAGCGCGAAGTCGTTTAAAATTGATGAGATACTCCTGAGAGGGGTGACGCTTATAGCGCTGTAAGGCCCGCCTACAGTCTTTAATGGCCTCAGCGACCTCCGGCGACCACCACGGCACTGTCTTACGCCGTGGGCACCCTGATGTACGCAGAACGGTAGCTTCCGCAGCAGAAATAATATAATGTGCGGTGCTCTCGACCACCACATCGATATTCTCGAGTGGGGGAGGGCCAACGATGGCAGCAGAAGCATAGTGTTCCCAGTTAGCCTTGTGCAGAACCCATCTGGATGGGCGTGTTGGGAACTCGCGTTGTGGGAGTGACAAAAAAATGGGGAAATGGTCACTTCCACACAAGACATCATGGGCTCTCCAGTGAACAGATGGTGGAAAGCTGTGGCTGCAAATGGAGAGAGCAATGGCCGAAAATGTGCCACGTGCCACACTAAAATGTGTGAGGGCACCTGTATTTAAGACAACCCTGACATGACCAGAGATCATAGAATCACCCCACAAAGGACTGCAAGGGACTGTGGGCATTAAAATCGCCCAACAGTAAGAAAGGGGGGGGGGGTAGTTGAGCTATGAGTGCAGCCAAAACATTCAGAGATACGTCACCATCTGGCGGCAAGTAGATACTGCAGACAGTTAACTCCTGTGTGGTCCTCACCCTGACAGCCACTGCTTCTAATGGTGTTAGAAGGGGCACTGGTTCACTATACACAGAGGTGAGGGCATACACACACACTTCACCTCAGACCCTGTTCTATATGCTACGATTGCAGTAAAATCCCCTGTAGCCACGAAGGGCAGGGGTCCGCATTGCTGGAAACCAGGTTTCCTGGAGAGCAATGCAGAAAGCAGGTGTCATGCTCAGAGGCTGCCGCAGCTCAGCCAGGTGGGGGAAGAAACCGCAGCAATTCCACAGGATGATGATATTGGTTGAGTGCTGGGATGACATGAATCAGACGAATCGGTGGGTTATAACTCAGCATCACTTGCATCCACCGGCGGAGGTTTGTCAGTGAGACTGTCCGTTTTGTCGAAGGCATCCCCGAGAGCGAGGTCGTCGGGTTACGCAAGAATCTCCACCTCATCCTCAGAGGTAGAGGTGCAGGCGGAGGGGAGTGGTGGCACGGAACCCACCGTGGTGTCTTGTGTTGTGCCCTTCTTTGGCCTTGGTTTACCCCTCCGTTCCCTGGGGGGCTTCGCTGTTGGTAGATGCTTCTCTGACTCAGCCACAGGGACTGAGGAGGAGCGCGAAGCTCTGCGACCAGCAGTCTGCGAGCGCGCCTGCTGCTGGTTAGTGTCGATATCGACACTGGCGGAAGGGATTGTCCCAAGGGACCCCTTCTGTGTGAGGGAAGCCAGAGAAGTTTGATCTTTCTCCAGCGAAGAGGTGGTAGCTGACCCTGAGGCATTCGCATTGGGAGCTGTAGAAGGATGACCCCCAACCACCGTGGGGGCAGGCTTAGGTTGGCGGCCCTGGGGGCCCACAGAAACATAAGTAGAAAATACCGCCGCCGCCAAGTCGAGTGGCGACGACATTACTGCTGCGAACGAGTAGTTCATAGTAACAGGGTGCAGACGGTCAAATTTTTTCTTCGACTCATTATACGATATATGCTCCAATGGTTTTATACTCCGTAATTTTCCGCTCCTGTTGAAGTGCTGGACATTGTGACGAGCAGGGAGGATGGTTCTGACCACAGTTGATGCAGATTGGAGGTGGTGTACATGGGGCGCCCGGATGTGCTGGACACCCGCAGTCCCTACATGTAGCACTGGATGTGCAATGGGAAGACATGTGGCCGAACTTCCTACATTGAAAGCACCTCATAGGGGGAGGAATATAAGGACGCACGTCAAACGGTAGATCACCATGACCTTTTTAGGCAATGTATCACCATCAAAGGCCAAGATGAAGGCACCAGTAGCGACCCTATTATCCTTTGGGCCCCTATGGACGCGCCGGATAAAATGAACTCCTCGTTGTTCAAGGTTCGCCCGTAGCTTGTCGTCCGTCTGGAGCAACAAATCCCTATGGAAAATTACACCCTGAACCATATTCAGGGACTTGTGGGGAGTAATGGTCACCAACAACGTCACCAAGCTTGTCACAAGCGAGTAGCGCCCGTGACTGGGCAGGGGATGCTGTGTGGATGAGAACAGAACCGTTGCGCATTTTAGATAGTGACTCCACTTCCCCAAACCTGTCCTCCAGATGGTCCACAAAGAACTGAGGCTTGGTCGCTGAAAATGAGTCCCCATCAGTCCTGCTGCAAACGAGATATCTCGGAGCATATCCCCCCACGGGCATGGATACTTGTGCCGTCCTTAGTGTTAGCTAGTTCATAAGTAGTTTGTAAGTTTAGGGACTGATGACCCCGTAGTTAAGTCCCATAAGCTATACAAACATTTGAAATTCCATTTAATTTACAAGAATGCTTGCAATCGAAGTGTCTCAGCCTGAAACGATAAATAGATCTAACATGCAACTCTGAATCGATTACGCGGGCATTGATGCGCGAGATGACAAAATATGAATGCTTACACACTAATTATTTTGACGAGTTGTAATGTAAAGCTGCGTTGACGTGAATATTTTTACAGCAGAATCGTGACACATTCATTGAGATTTTCGTAGAAATTTGTTGAATGTTTCTGATGATATACATTGAAATATGACAGACGTGTTAGGTATCTGTAAAGTATATATTTCTGAGATAAGTGAGGACAACAAACATTCTCGAGTGGATCGACATATACAGTCGCGACACTCACTACTGTGAAAGTTGTTACCAGCTGACAGTGTCAACAACAGTAGCGCTCCTAGCGGTGGGCAAGTCGTCGGAGTAGTGATCATTGTTTATAATTATTTCTGTATGTAATTAACGAAATAGTTAGTATAACTTTGCGTTACAAGCATCAGTAAAATATCAGGAGACATACATAATATGGAAATTAATGTAAAAACAGCCGAATTTAACTGATTCATGGCCGGTTTGTCAGTGTCTCGTTAAGTTCCAGTTAAGATTTTAACTTGTCGTTAACGGAGAATTGCGTTTGTCAATGTTTCGTCATTAGTTAACCTGACATTAAAAGACCTCACACTGGCCATTAAGTTAACGAGTAAAATTCCACTCGTTACACGACCAGTTAAGTTAGAATCTGTATGAAAGTGGCAGGATTCCAAAGCGCTAAAATACTGTACCGCAATATAGCCTATTCGCGTGATAAAGACCGATTTATAGAACAAAATAACAGAAGTACTACAAAATAACAGAAAATAACAGAAGTACTACATTTATGAAAAACTAATGTGGAAAGCAGCTTTATTGGAAAATTGTATCGTCATATTTTTCGCCCCATCCACGTCAGTAGCGATTAGATGAGTTTCATATATTGCAGATATGCATCATAACCTTAAAATTATTGTTGCGATATCAAAATACAAACTTACGGGTAACGACTAGTAAAGTGAGAATCGGTATGATGAAAAAGGCTGGAATAAGAAATTTGGTTGAAAATTACGACGATGTCAATATTTTGGACAATCTAGAGGTCACTGCCCATATAAGGCGTCCTAGACGTATTTCTGTTCGTCCAAATCATTTTGAATGCCGGGATGATGCAGAATTTGTTACTCTATTTCGTCTTCGAAAAGTCATGCTGCATGAAAAACTCCAAAAATGTTCAAATGTTTGTAGAGTCTATGGGACTTAACTACGGGGTCATCAGTCCCTAAACTTACAAACTACTTACAACTAAGAACGGCACAAATATCCATGCCCGAGGGGGGATTCGAACCCCCGACCGTAGTGGCCGTGCAGACCGTGACTGGACCGCCTCAATCCCCTCGGCTACCGCGGCCGGCTGAAAAACTCCACGACCATTTGAAGAGTCCAATAGATCGTTACGTATTTTGTAAGATATCAGACGTAATAGAAAACAAAATACATTATTTATGTCTGCAAGCTTATTAATTCAGTATTTACTTATGCTTGTTGCGCTAAGTGTAAGGCCTAAAATGTGTTTTGTTAACAGTGCACTTTTGCCTATGTGCAAGTTATTGCTTGCACTAAGGTACTACGCACTTGGCAGTATGTTATCTTACTAGGCCCTAAGCCCTTTTGCTTTCCTACATGTTCCATGGACAGCGTTGAATTCATTTGCCACAATGTCGCTTCCTTTTCCTTCCGTCGGTTTTTTTACGTTCCAGTGTGTCCTTATATTTTTTTCTATTAAGGACACAAGATTCCCACACTAACTTCTTGTAAAATTCGAGCTTCTTTCACGTTTGTTTGCCATAACGCCAAATAACAACTGTCTGCTAACCTCCTTCCTGATAGTCAAATATGACGAACAGCTGTTTATTTAGACGGCATTTTCATTTGTTTCTATTGCCAACATAGTCGAAATATATCGCACCTTCTCGTTTTCTCCAGGTTAGCAAACGAGAGGTGTATCTGGCAATGATAAACGCAATGCACTTAACGAGCACATTTAACTGTACGTTAAAGGCACCTTCTCGTTTAATAACGAGAAGATTAACGAGAGATGGACGAACTGGCCCTCAGTGGTATAAAAGAACAACTTCGTCATGAATAAATACCTACGAATACATGTGTATTTGCAGCTTATTCCGCTGAAAGTAAGTAGAATATAAATATAAGAGAATAATAAATTTCTATTATGGTCTCTTCTTACTATGACAGGCAGTTTTTGACGTGTATTAATTCGGTGTGGAGTCTAATGATTCGCAATTTTAACGCCTCATTCGTCTTTCTTAAACGTGCTTTCTGTTGAGTGTAATTACTTAACTTAAAAAGCTAATGTTTTGATGATTCGTATAAAGTCGAGTGTCCGATACCAGTCGTCGGCTTTGAACTAGAGCTCCTAAATACTCAGGCTCAATCGTCCGCCATGTTTTCCCCAACATGGTTGGAATCGCACTGCATTAAGAGCGTAGAGGCGCATGCCCTGCAATCTTTCACAAACGATTTCGCAAAAACTAATTGATAGAAATATTTAATTTTTCCGCTACTTATATCTTTATATGTCAGCATTGTGACGAAATGCTCTTCATTTCGTTAATAGTCATAGTTAATAAGATATTGGCTTCGAAATAAGACATTGCGCTACATTAGAAAAAGTTTGCCGTAAAAAAATAGAGGCTGTTATGATATTCCGTTTGGTGCTTGTTGCACCATATGTTGCTGCGGATGAAACTTTCCTAATGGATTAAATTTTATTTTCGACTTAGAAGAAGATCTTTACCTTTCACTCATACCGCTAAACTTTATTTTATTTAGCGCACTCATTTCCGATGGCGATAAGGCCAGAATGAATCATTGGGTATCTCATACACATATTTTGACAAATAATGACATGCAAAGAGGGGACTATTTTGCCACATGGTTACTACGCAAAACTTCATTAATTGTCGCGTTATTTAAGGAAATACATAGTTGTAGAATGAAAAAGAGTAAAGTTAGTGATTTATTATTCGATTTGCAGATATTTCTTCTCACTCACAAATGTTTATTTCTTTGCTTCTTGTCCATTGTGTTTCAGAGCTTCTACTCAGTTTCCAAAACCTAATAGGAGTTACATTTCCTTCAGTTGAAAGCCTAGGAGTAACATAACGGAAGTTACTAGATCTAATGAGGATTTATGTGAGAATACTTGAAAAAGTAACAGATAGCAAGGATCTTTTCACTAGCTAACGAAATGACTTTTTCTCATTTCCTCACATAATAAAGCACTCTGTATTGAGATATTTATAATATCCTTTTCATATAACTTAAAAATTGAAATTGGATATTACATAGAGACACAGCACTTTTGTAGTGTGCAACTATTAAATTTAATGGGTTAAAAGAAGTCAGTACCAGTATCTTCAAGTATGAATGTTATGCAGTAACAACATGTGCCTAATTATTAGAAGCTCTAATACGGAAGACGTGTTACTACTAGACGGGCGGGCGGATCCCAGTGCGTCAGTATTTAACTGGCATTATCTCAAGTTATACATTTCTCACAGAGTTTCTGTTTGGAGAGGATGAAAATTTGATGTATTTTGAACATTTCATTTCCGTAATGTGTTCACCTAACTTCAACAGAAAAAAAGTTCCTCGCATGTCGAAAATTCCGTAACGTCGTCAGAAAGTGCACGGTCGTAAACTATCAGTATATGCTGTTTATAAATTGTTGCCATAAATGAAACTAAAATGAAGATGAAGTGTAGTTCTTAACGAACACATTGATTAAAGTTTCACGTTGATACAGTGAGTAGTTTGCGAGTGTGAGCGAGTTGAATGAAACGCGAGGTAACGTGTGAGCTTCATCCGGAACGTGGTAACTCCTACAGCTTGGGGAAAAAATGGCGGATAGTTCAGCTCGCGTTTATAGGAGCCTTACTTTGAACAATGACGTCATACTTTGTTCGGAGACGTTACGCTCACGATCGCACAAGGATCGCATTATAATATACAATTGAATGTATTAATTACCTTTTTGCGTAAGAGTATACAAATGTGTATACGACTCGAATTAAATGAAAGTGAAATTACGTAATATTATAAACATTAAAGAACGGCAACGAATATTTGACAACAAATAAAATATGCAGCGAAATTATAGAAATGTGACAAGAGAATAACTATATGAGCGGTGTAAAAAGCATCTAAGTAAAATAATGAGACTACCGCGAGAAAATTGGAGATTTTGGCCAGAAAAATACTAAATTGAAACATTTAAAAATGTTCAAAAAATAAAAGTCTCATAATTACGACACGTTGTAAGCAATATTAATATTCATAAACCGTAACGAGCCTACCGCAGAAAATTGGGGGTTTGGGCAGGGAACATATTAAATTGGAACAAAATAAAGTGCTAAAACATATTTCAGATAAAATTACTTGGTATTGCTATCTAGACTTGACCTATATAGGTCAAGTCCAGTTACCAGTACGTAGATAGTGATACCAGGTCTTCATATTTTGTCATCTATCCACCTATATGCAGTATCTACATGTGAAAGAAACATATGAACGGTTGTATCGCTATCTAGGCTTCACCTATATAGGTGAAGTCCAGTTACCGATACCAGCCCTTCATATTTTGTGGTTCACCAATATTTATTAGGTATCGGTATCTGGAATTGAGGTATATAGGTCAAGTCCAGGTACCGATAGCAGCCCTGCGTATATTCTAGTTCACCAGTATTTATTAGATAACACTATCTAAGCTTCACCTACATAATTCTAGTTTCCGATACCAGTTGTTACTATTTTTCTTTCAAATATAGATCGTAAATATCGATATCTGCACTTGACCTGTTTTGGTATATATCTGAAAAAATTCGGATTGCTGGTATTGAGGACTAAAGTATCGATATGTACGTATTTAGTGGGTGTCGATATCTGCACGTGACCTATAAAATTAGGTCTAGTTACCAAAACCAAATCCCTGCAATTTAGTTTCACTTCTATATGCTGCTTACAATGATGCCCAGATCAGTGAAATTTTACTTACAGCCGTGGCAGCGAAAGTTGTTAATGTTGGTAATCATATGACTTCCCCATTAGCCAATCGCACACAAATGAAATATTTTGTTAGTAAATCGTCATTTTACGAAAACAGATCCGCATTTTATGATAATAACAATGCTGTCTAAATAAATGTATTGTTTACAAAAAAATCAAACTCACAGTATAAAAACAGATACATATCGTATTTCGAATTAAAAATTAATATATCAATTTTGCTAACGGAAATGAAATTATTATAAAAGGACTAAAGGAAAAAGAGGGTATAAATCGATATTGTAGCAATTAAGAAAATCAAAAATCAGTAACACTACATATAAAAAATACACGTAACATAGCCATAAAACAATTTACGCTCAAATAACAAAAAATATATATTTAATACATATCATGCGTTTAATAATTATTATATTACATATTTTAAACATGTAGGTAATAATATATTAAAAAGAGGCCTTTTATTATAAAAAAAATAATCACGAAATACCGACATATACGTACATATTCATGTAAGTATTATCTGTGGAACAGATTTATCATGTCTGTGACCAGCGACAATATAAATAGAAACGTTGAAGGAAATAATTAAGTAATATGTGACGTCCTTGGTCAAAGTAGGGCACCTGTATATAGACGGGCATGCGCATCAACTACTGCTGTAGCGGCAGCTCCCGCCGCCATTTTAGTTCCAAGCGGTGATAGCCTGAGCTTGTGAAAGGCGGAGTTTTTCCACTGTCATTGCTTTGAAATATCGCTTGCTTCATTTCTAATACGTATACCAAAAAGAATATATGGACTGGCTTAAACCCGCGGCTCTGCTCGCGTGTTGGTTGATTATGATAGATAAGCCATCTTTCAGTAGTGTGCTATGAGACTGGTTTTGAAAGATGAAATGAAATACAATACCTTCTTTAGAAACAAACATTTTTAATCAACATTCAAGTAAAAAAAAAAATTATTCGTATGCTTATCCTTACAGAGAAAGAGCTGAAGGCATTGTAGCACGCATAGACCAAAGATATGGTCTGTGGCATCACGTTTCGCCGTATGTAACCTCCTTGCTATAAAGTTGCAAACGTCATCGCTGGCCTTCAGTCCGAACTTTTTTTATAATTTGACGACTGTCAACCACCATATCTTCCACCCCCTTACAGCTATCGGCATGGAACTGCTATAGTGTACAACGGGAGACTTCGGACAAGAATTACACACAGACCATTCGTTTGCATTCTGTACGTTTCGTTGCAGAGCGAAATATTAACACACACACACACACACACACACACACACACACACACACGTAGAATTTTATATACACCGATAACTTTCCATCCCAACATACTCCACCCTTTTATCATTATCAACCGTGAAGCAACAATGCCACCTATAAAACCATTTTCAAAGAGAAAATATAATTTTCAAAGAGTAATTATTGTTCCGCAATTCGCGTTACATTCTTAAAATTAGTAAATATCTATCAGATCGCTTTAAAACCGTGCCTAAAACCCTCCTCAGGTATAAATTAGTAACTGTACAAATATTTAAGTCTCTGCGTCTTGTCGTTCGGATGTGATAAGCATACGCCAAACAGACATACGCATCCGATCGCCATGAAACCGTGCCTGAAGCCTTCCCCGGGTAGACATTAGTAACTGTACAAATTTTTAGCTCTTCATGGCTTGTGGTTCAGACGTGATAAACGTACACTGAACAGACATTCACATTTATAGATGCAGATTAAAAATTTATCTCTTCGTAATAAATTATTGTAATATGGTTTCACAAATCGTTAAATATGTTTTCTGGTATTTGCCCACCTGTGTGTGTATTATGAGCAACTTTAACACATTCGACAGCTCAGTTTTACGGGATACCAGATGCACTACCAAATCTGAGCTTTAGTTTAGTTTCATACATTCTGTGTGCAAAAATCAAGCAAATGTATCGATTATCATCCAAGGCGAAGGTAAAGTATTTTCACAAGTTATAGTTTCAAAACACTTTTCAGCTAATGGAATTTTAACAGCTATCAGGGGTTAAATAAAATTCTGTCTGTGATAAAATTGGTCAATTTTACTTACGACTTCGGCGGCGTTGAGTGCTGATGTTGGCAACGACCTTTCAATGCTCTTTTAAAACTCGACAGCTAGAATGAGAGAAAATAGTTTTTCATGTTTACCAACTTCTTGTATGTACCCTTGTCCGGTCAGTAAATTATCCTCGTAAAATGAGCATTTTGTTGCGAACATTAGGAAATTACGCCGCCGATGCAGGAACTAAAATTAGCATCGCACTAGCTGTAACTAAAATTAACATCGCAGTAGCTTCAAACATCGTTACGAGCTGTATGAGCCATTATAACCAGTAAAAAAAAGAGTGTGC
Organism: Locusta migratoria; assembly: GCA_026315105.1. Lineage (NCBI taxonomy): Eukaryota > Metazoa > Arthropoda > Insecta > Orthoptera > Acrididae > Locusta > Locusta migratoria. Next base: position 165,782,117 of record CM048745.1, read on the forward strand.
ATCATTTAAAAGTAATTAGTATTGTTATTATCTAAATTTTGATACTGTTTGTTATCGCCTATGCATATATAAATAAGTCTTTAACAGTAGTTCGTTGCTTCGGAACCTTCGCTAAAAAGGACACGTATCGAAACCTATCATTTACAACGTGTAGCAGTCGTGCATAACTACAAATCAACTAACGGACTCACATAGTTTTTAATACCTTGTCACGATGACAGTTTATTAACCATATTTTGCGCCTTTTGGGATCCATTGGAAATGAAAAAACACGAAAACCATATTCTGAACGATTAGAACAATTCTGAGCTGCACAGCCCACCATACTGAAAGCGTACTGACTGCCATATTCTACAATCGCGCTTCGAACCGAAGGAACAAAAATGGCCGATGCGCATGCCCGTCTATATCCAGGTGCCCTAGGCAGAGACGGCGCTAGCCCAAGTGCCGCCCCGTGCGAGCTGCTAAATTGCCACTCCCCCCTCTCCCCCGTTTGAACACGAAAATTAGTGGAATTTTATTTAAACAGATCTGTAAGAAGTGTCAACAATCAATCGCTATTTTTGTTTCTACTTTTCATATCTACCCAGGTCTTGGCCACTGAGTGTCCAATCTCAAAGCTTTTAATATGTGTTTACATTTAAACCGTCACGTTGACTGTTACGTTCAGCATGACGGTATAGATGTTATCATAACTCAAAGCATTGAGAATAGCCACACTGTGTCCGAAATCTATGTAGATCCGGAAAATAAAAACAAAAATTGCGACTGATTGGTGACATTCTCTACAGATTTGTACAAAACAGTCGCTAGGCACCAGCTCAAAAATGGAGTCAAACCTGATAGAAGAAATCTAGCTAATTTTAATAAGCCTTGGGAATTTACAAAAATGTTCAAATGTTCTGTCTATGGATTACGTTTTAGAAGGTGTCAAAATTAACGTTTCGTTTGGTGCGGACGAGAGTGCATTGTTGCTAAAAGACCACACTTTCTCAGCGACTAGTAGTTTAATTAGATGAAACGTGGATTCAAACGCATTATACAGTAAATAAATGTTGCCAAGTGATAGCGCGCTAGTAGTATTGCCAAACAAAATTGCCGGTCAGAGTTTAATTGTTGTTCATGCAGGCGGAGACAGGTGTTTCACGGCTCAAAAACCAAAACGTCCGACTCTCATTCAGAAACGGATAGCAAAAATTTCTAAAATACGCCGAGACCCAACTTACGCCAGGCTTACTACCAATGTCTTTATCCCTTGTAATTACTCGCAGCGTATTTACCCATTCGGAAAACTTCTAGCCATTGTAGGTGTTGGACATGTTTGACTGTAGTAATGTTCAACCATTTATTTCCATAATGCAGGAACAATAAAGAACTCGGAAACTGCCATTGACCTGCTTAGCAAAATTGCTTCAGGCTTAAAATGTAACAGCAGTATCGAACATTGCATTCGAATTTCCAAATTACATTTCGTCTTCTGCAAAATTAGTTGTGAGTAAACGCACGGCACGTAACTAGAGCCCATTATTGGGAGAATAGCGCCAACCTTTTATGTGTGGCTTGCCGACAACCGCCGTCTGCTATTGGTCAGTTGAGCGCGGGTGGGGCATGTCCGCCATTTTAGGCCTACGCAATCCATCGGCGTAAATGGCATTTCACTTAACTAGCTGTTATTTTGGCATTTAGAGGTGTTGGAAATGTGTAGACTCGTTATGTATTAAATTAAGAGCTTAACGTAGCATATTCCATTTTTATATGGTGAAAAATGCCGCATTATTGGCAGTGAATTGTTATACTAAGACAGTCCGAGGTAGCAAGTTTTACGCATTCCACAAGGCGAAAGAGATGCGAAAAGACGCGAATTGTGGGTACACCGCATTGAAAGAAAAAAAATGCATTTCCATACGAGAATGCAAAATTTTGCGAAGTAAGTAATTTTTTTATTGAAATATCGGGTAAACTTCTAGGTTTATCTGTTCATACAAGTTTCTTGCGAGCAATGTTGGACGGACAAACATGTAAGAGAAAAGATATTTTTAAAAGATATAAATACATGATAATCTAACATAACGTGCCGTATTTGACAAATTTCGTATTTATACTTAGCCTGCATATTACGAAAGTTTGGGCGGTAAATGAAACCGCCCATTAAATAGATCTCCAAAACTCGAATTTTAAGATAAAGTTTATTTTACTGGAGTACTCAGCAGTGCAATAACAATGTGTAAAAACTTAAATCTTCCCAAAATGTTAGCTCAGTTAATGTTATGTGATAATATCACATGTAGGTTACCACACAACACATATCAACATTAGGCACTAAATTAATGGAAAGCAACATGTATTAATTACATCTACTTTGATAAAAACCAATATATTACAGATAAAAACGTCAGTCCTTAGCTAATTTGAAAGCAGGAACGTCACTTATTGCGAAAGCAGTGCATATGGTACAGGGTTTAAATTTTAGCACGAAACAATTTTACAACTAGTTTGCTCCTAAATAAAGGTCTTGATCTCAGATTACCAATTTTTCCTTAATATTCGCTGTAGATGTGATGAAACGATTAAAAACCTAAGTTCATTGTTTACTTAACGTCTTGTAATACCACGTTGTTGTACTGACCGGTTCCCTTCATCATAAATGTTAATTTAACAGCGCCGTGCGTAGCGCTGCTATTGCGAGATAGGCCTAAAATGGCGACGCTCGCCCGGTTGGCGGTACTCTCCCAATACAGGGCTCTACACGTAACAGGCTGGCAGCGCTCCACTCATAAGAATACTGGCGTGCACGCGACTGCTTTCCCCTCTCAGTTCCTCCGGCGAACGCGACGATGCTGCTACAGTGAAGAGGAAGAAATTAGTCCTCCTCCCTCCCCTTGTTCATCAGGGGCGGACGACATGTAGTCGAGGCGTCATGCCATGTGACGGTTCCAGTCGCTCCCTCCGAGGTTCGTTTTCGAATCCCCTCTTGGGCATGAATTTTGAGTTTGTCAAGGGAAAAAAAGAAAGAAAAAAAAAGGGGGGGAGGGCGGCAGATTTGCCGCCCCCCGGAAAGTGCCGCCCCATGCGGCATGGATATTTTCTGAACTATTAGAACAATTCGGAGCTGCAAAGCCCACCATACTGAAAGCGTACTGACTGCCATATTCTACAATCGCGCTTCGAACCGAACAAAATTGGCGGATGCGCATGACCGTGTATATCCAGGTGTCCTAGGTCAAAGCGGCCGAGTGGTATCGGAGACTAGACCTGACCCGATGATTCTTGTCATTTGTGGTTCAGCTATAGCAATAATTGTGGAATTGGGTTCTTCTCTGTTGGAAAACAGATTGATTGCTTTTGTCAATTTATTGCCGCGTTTGTGACGTTTTTCCTTATCTACAGCTGTTGTGACTACATTAAATTCTGTACGTTTCCTACGGCCGCGGTGGCCGAGCGTACTGCGGCGCGCCAGTCACTGTCTGCATGGCCATTACGGTCGGGGGTTCGAATCCCCTCTCGGGCATGGATGTTTGTGCCATCTTTAGTATAAGCTAGTTTATAAGTAGTTTGTAAGTTTAGGGACTGATGACCCTGTAGTTAAGTCCCATAAGCTCTACAAACATTTTACGTTTCCTGCGTTCCACCCTCACCGATTTTACTCGAATTGTAATAAAGAAATCTCAACTTAGAAAAGCGATGTGTCTCTGCCTAAGGTCAGGTCTTCTGGTGCTTCCGAAGCATTTTTTTATTTTTAACCGAAAATGACATTATTCACTTTAAAGCCTGTATGTTACGAGCTAATTGTAAATAAACAGGGCTAAAGTCCGGGACGCAGTCCGCGCGAGAGTTCACAAGTTTCTCACGTTGGCAACGCCGTATATTTCGTGCAGCCAATGGCGTGGCACTTTCATGTAACCAATGAGAGGCGAGGAACGATGAATTAGCGCCGAATTTGAAGTCAGTTTGTGGTTTGTTGTCTTTACGAGTGTGTTTTGAAATATTGCGTCGGCATGGCAGGCATTTCTATTACATGGTTAGACATAATTGAATGGTGCATGTCGCGTGGTTTGATTGCGCAAAAACGGCAGTGTAAAACCTGTGGTTAAGATATGGAACTAAGAAAGTCCACAGTTTGGAAGGACGGTGTAGTTTGGAAATTTACCAGAATCGGACACTACGTAAAGTGCACTATTAGGAAAGATTCCTGGTTTGCGAATAGAAAAATGGAGATATGTACAGTTCTACAGTTCACGTACCTATGGGTGTACGAATGTAGATCGAAGTTCATAATTTCAGACTTTTGCGAGTTATAAATGTTTGAGAGATGAAGGTTTTAAGCACCTGTCAGTTAACCATAGCCGGCCGCGGTGGCCGAGGGGACTGATGCGCTCCAGTCACGGTCTGCACGGCCACTACGGTCGGGGGTTCGAATACCCCCTCGGGCATGGATATTTGTGCGTCCTTAGTATTAGATAGTTTGTAAGTTTAGGGACTGATGACCCCGTAGTTAAGTCCCATAAGCTATACAAACATTTTTTTGAGTTAACCATAAACTGACTTTTAAAGATCCTAAACACAGGTGCCCACACAAACACAATAGAAGGGACATGGACTGCAATTAAACGCTCTCTACATGGTACCACACAATGCAAGGCATTTTTCGATTCTTACCTTTTCGCATATGTGTGGCGAAAGCAGCACAGGAATGAGGCTGATTTGTTTTTATGTTTTCTGAAGGCTGCAGCGGCAGTTTATGATGCGAACAAATAATGTTTTCTTACCTTGTTCATATGATAAAAGTTTATAGATGTTAAAGGTTTCATTAAATAATGATCATTTCTTTTGTTACGAATGTGCCATTTACTAATACATTTACTGGCCGCGGTGGAGTAGCCGAACGGTCTAAAGCGTCTCGCTGCGGAGCGCGCGGTTGCTCACCGTGGAGGTTCGAGTCCTCCCTGGGGCATGGGTGTGTGTGTTGTCCTTAGGTTAGTTTACCTAAGTTTAAGTAGTTTGTAAGCTACGGTCCGATATATCAAAGTGTAAACTGATCCACTTACTATCTCGTGAATTTTTTTTTTAATTTATCTTCTTCTTCTCTATATATAAAAGGAAGTGTCCCGATTGACTGACTGACTGATTGACTGACTGACTGACTCATCATCGCCCAGCCCACACCACTGAAGATAGAAACTTGACATTTGAGGAGGGTATTGATCTTACTCTGTAGGCGTCATTTAAGAAGCGATTTTTCAATATTCCGTCCGCAAGGGGGTGAAATAGGGGATGAAACGTTTTTGAAAATACGTAGCTATTTAGGCAATTTTGAAGCTAGAACAACAAAAGTTCGGATTTTAATTCAGGGTTCGAATTTAAAAGACACGTGTTTCGGCATTTTTTTGAAATTCGACAAATGAGTGGGTAAAATAGGTGACGCCAAAAATTGATTTTCAAAAATATGTTTCTGTTAACTCAAATTTTAAGCTATAACTACGAAACTTAGGATACGGACTCTTGATCAGGATTAAAAAGACACGAGTTTCGGTATTTTTTGAAATTTAAAAATTAAGGGGGTAAAAGAGAGGATCAAAAATTCTTTTCGAAAACACTTTGTTGTCAAGACAATTTTGAAGCTATAGTTGCAAAAATTGGTATTTGTATTGTTCGTTATGATTTAAAAAATACGTGTTTCGTTATTTTTCGAAATTCAACCATCTAGGGGGTTAAATTGGAGAGGGGTTGTTTTTCGAAAATCTGTTGCTATTTAGGCAATTTTGAAGTTAAAATTACAAATTTTCGGATTTGTATTCGGGGTTCAAATTTAAAAGACATGTGTTTCGGTATTTTTGGAATTTCGACCAACAAGGGGGTGAAAGACGAGATGAAAAAATTGATTTTCAATAATATGGTGCTGTTAACTCAAATTTCAAGCTGTAACTACGAAACTTAAGATATGGATTCTTCATCAGGATTAAAAAGAACCAACTGGTGCAGACCAACCAGACTACGCATGCGAAGCAGCGGGGGTTCAGCTAGTTTATTTAATAAATAGAAACACAAATCACTACGCATTTTAATCTTCAAACACAAGAGAACCTGTCAACCATAGAGCAGGAACAGCATTAATTAATTATTCCAAATATGCCGCGAATTCCGAGTGCCATGTTAAAACTTACCCATTTAAATTCGCACAGCCACTTACGTAGCCCCATGTTTTAATCAAAAAACACTAATCATTTACAACACTGATCATTTTCGATGGAAATGATAGTATAGTGAATTTTGGTGGAGATGTGTTATTTACGAAACGTAAAATACACTGAAAGGTAAGTGCGATGACCACGTATTTTCGAGTCTTACCTACTTTTACATACACTGTACATGTCTATTCTGATTGATAAAAGTACTTTACTATTTTGTTATGATTTTAAAGGATGTGGTTAGGCAGGAACCTAGGAGTACTGCTTAAATTGTTGCGAGTAAACAAACAACGATGATATCTACAGTCTAACTTGTCAAAAATACTTCATCCTTTTCTACAAATATCTAATATTACGACTTATTATACGATAGACCTGAATAAAGGCACGTTGTAGCTCCACTCTGAAGGTAAGGTATAGGTATGTAATTTACGAAAATAATGACAGATTATTTATTATCTACAATACGTAAGTATTACGATATTATCCCGTTCCTGACTTGCCACACATAAACGAAGGACTCACGTTGGCCGGCCTCGGTGGCCGAGGAGACTGAGGCGTTCCAGTCACGGTCCGTACGGCCACTACGGTCGGGGGTTCGAATCCCCCCTCGGGCATGGATATTTGTGCCGTCCTTAGTATAAGGTAGTTGATAAGCAGTTTGTAAGTTTAGGGACTGATGACCCCGTAGTTAAGTCCCACAAGCTTAACAAACATTTGACTCACGTTGCTACGTCACAGCATGCCGCGCTACTGCTGCCAACATCGCCACACTATGACGCGTAAGTACAGAACGTTTCGTACCTTTATCAGGGATCTTAGGACAACTAAGACAGACAAATGTGGTTCTATTTTGAAATTATTACCTATTTATATGGCACTACATACGTTCCTTAATGTAAACAGTATGTTAAAATCAATATAAACGATACTATTCGCATTCATCCAATATCGTATTCAGAAATTTAGCTTGTCAGTCGTCTGAAGAGCAGCTGTCGCAACGTATAACAAAGATCTGTGGTAATGACGTGACTGTGTACTTAAGACTGCGGTAAAATTTTGAAATTTATATCGACATTATTCCTATACAATACAACACTTGTCACGTTAAGATTACTCTTACAATGGACACCAATATTTTATCGTAAATAAAGCGTTCACTACGTACTAGCTACTATAGTGAGCACTACTATATTGATAAATAACATTTGTCATCACCTTTGTTGAGAACTTATCACATATGGGGTATATTCTACTTCTTCCGGTTCACTACCGGATGCCTCTTCATCTTTCCATCGTATTCTTGTTGACCTGCGTCTTAATATCTTCACAAGAGACTCCTGATTTTCCTTGGGTTCTTTCTCCTCCGTTTGTTCTTCATCCATCTTTAGGGATAGTTCCCGAGGACTTTCCGGCCTTTCCGTTTGTGAATCGTATCCTTGTAGTTCTTTGGGTTCCTCCACAACCACCATCTGATTTTCCTTGGGTTTCTTCTCCTCCGTTTGTTCTTCATCGATCTTTAGGGATAGTTCGCGAGGACTTTCCGGGCTTTCCGTTTGTGAATCGTATCCTTGTAGTTCTTTGGGTTCCTCCACAACCACCTCCACCTCCTCCTCCTCCTCCTCCTCCTCCGTCGATTTATCCTCCGCCTCCTGCTCCCTGCCTTCGTCATCCATGTTTAGGGATAGTTTCCGAGAATTTTTCGTCTGTAAAGCGTATCGTCGTAGTTAACTTACAACTGCCAACAAACAGCTGCTTTATAGTTCTATCCGTTCTATTGACACTACTTCGCTTGTTTTTAAAACAGTCCAAAGATAAACTGTCCATGAATCTAACAAAGATGATAATTATACGTACTGGGCACAGACATACATTAAGTAGACTGGCAAAGCATAGAGTAGAAATATCTCTGGAGTGAGCATTCAGATGCACAGAAGAGATCTTATGTCGTCAACATCTATTGCCGTTATGGTCACGTGATCTCGGGACGACGTATGTTTGTCTGTAATGGGAATGACCTAAACAGTGACGGTCCGATAACAGTGACTTATGTATGCTACTTTTCGGTAGCTGTGACATTACTTGTGATTTGTCACGGTTTAAATCAGAAGTTTGCGAATTCACAGCTTATCCTTTCAAAACTTTACCAATTACGATTTCTCCGATTTCTGCGAATCTACTATGAATCGCCTTATATGCTACTTCAACGAGACACATTCACAGGTAGCAAATGGCAGTCACTGGCGAATATATATGTTAACTGGTAATTCTGGGTAAAATTTTATTTACAACTTTGGCGGCGTAGTGTGCCAATGTTGGTAATAACCATGTAATAGTGTTTGAAAACTCAATCACATAGAATAAGAGGAAATCGTTTTCGTGTTGACCGTGAAATAAACAATTAATGATGTTCGTGCTCTATGATCAACAGATTCTTGTATGTACTCATCTGTAGCCATCAGATTTATTATCCTCGTATTGTTAACATTTTGTTGCCAACATTACAACACTAAGTGGCCGAGGCCATAAGTAAAATTTAACAGTATCTCTGTTCAGGTGTCAGTGATACGTTCTTGCCTGTGAAGTGTGAAAAATGAAAATTTGAACAGCACATTGTTAAAGTCATTAAGCAATTTAAAAGGTTGAAAAGTCCAGACTCTTGTCAAAGCTATTCCATGTTTTGCAGTTTACTATGGTTATTGATAGGCATGGATTATTTACTTTACAGCAGCTAATATGCAAATGAAAAAAAGTGCTAATTTAGTAAAGTGTTTCCGACTTTGTCGTGAACATAGGCTATACTATACATTAATCTCTTGCAACAAACTTGATTCAACATTCAGATTTGCTGTCTTCAGCAATTCTCAAACAGAGTTATCCCGTTTCACCCTCATATAATGGAACACAACCAAAATTCCAGGGTGTTGCAAAATGACATGATAGTAAACTTTGGCCTTCAATAGGTCTGGAAAAAGTACAGACGGAATTGATTCTTCATCCTTTTTTTTTTTTTTTTTTTTTTTTTTTTTTTTTTTTTTTTTTTTTTTTTTTGTACAGTCCCTTAGTAATTAACAGATGAAATCTCAAGCAAGAGAAAAATCAGAAAATTGGATGAATAGGCTACAAAAAAAATCTGTGTCACATATAACAACACATGTAATTCACCTCTGTTATTATGAGTAAACAAATGGATCACACGCAACATAACCATTGAACATAAGCAAAAGGCTAATTCACAATGGCCGTCATGTTAAGCTGTACGTTACGTCACGTCAACTTGCTTAGCTCTGTACCGAGCAATGGAAGTGGAGCTATATCTACTACCCATGGTAAAATATTTTGAGTATAGTGTCAAATCTGAGAAAATAACAACTATGAAATTATTTAATGGCCATAGTAAAGGTCGTGTTCTTGATCAGTTGTATGTGGGAAAGTACTGAGAAGGAAAACATCATTTCAGATTATCGACATGAATTTTCTAGCGAAACCATTGACCAATATTCAAACACATAAATTAGAAACTCAAAACTCAGCTTTGTTCACCTCAGTGAGTTTTCATTTTGAGATATCTGACATTCCGACATTGCTTGTGGAACAACACTCAATGAAAAAAAAAATGCAATTCGTAATGTTACATTTGCAAATCAGTCATAAACTGAAATTAAGAAACAACAAAAGCACAAAATCAAGTCCAGGGCGCGGCGAAAATAAATTTCCGAGTCACCAGAAGACGATGTTGTGAAAACTTTGCTACCGAGATACCCTAACATGACATGACGTGATTATAGTGTGAATTAAAGAAAAGCGTCGTCCCCAAATCACGTGATAATTCTAGCTTAATGTTGAGAACATGCGCAGAATGCAATGCTCACTCCAGAGATATTTCTACTCTATGTGGCAAAGTCGTGTTAGTGAGGCTTGACGCCGCCATCTTACCTACACAAACGTCAAAAAGTTTGTATATGTTACTTAGAGAACTTCTGACCTACAATACCATTTTAAATATTTCGCTTTGGATTAAACGGTTGTGTAGTTGAGCTAATATTTGCGCACACCACGGTGGTTTAAACGATTGTGAAGCTGAGTTAATACTTGCGCACTAGCTTTATTTAGCACACACATTGTAGAACAGTGTTATAAGATGAACATTAAGATAGATATGCACACGTTTAAAGCAGACTGCAATTTTCGTTAGAATACTCTAGTGAATACTAACGGTCGTTGTCAACAACAAAGAGCCATCTCTGCCTAAAGAAGTACTTTTATAGAGCGCATACTATTCTAGAAAAAGACGAAGTTAATAAATACAGTAACACCACTGAAGATACTTCTCATTACCATTTTATAAACGCAGTGGCGACTCGTACAAAATTTTACCAGTGTGCTACAATATTACAAAAATAAACAGGAAACAAAATATACTAAAATAAAAAGCGTGACTGGCAATAGAAATAACGGAGCTTTGCAATATCCCCACCACGTCATCTGCGTTCTACACAAGTGACCAATGAAACTGCTCGGCTGAAAAGCACAGTTTCACTCACATGTTGGCTGTACATTACTAATGTTGTGATTTAAGTTTTATTTACATTAAACATTTGGACTCAGAGGTATTTGAATACGAGCCTCACACGAGTAGGTTTGAGAGACAACGCGCAAGACGCCTGAGCCAGCGCGCTATTTGACTCTGTACGCCGCAACATTCGTCATATACTATTCTTCCGCAACTGTTACACGCAGCGGGAAGAGAAATATTCATCTGCTGCTCCAGGCGGTCTCTGCACACGAGTCGCCAGGCCTGACGTCACGTCTGCGCATGCGCACTAGCGAACAGACGAGCGCCGCCTCTGTGCACGTACCAGCGCGGCTGAATCCCATTTCAGCACACGAAGCTGGTTTCCAGCTATCGCGGCGAGAGCGCTCCAAAATGCATTTTCATCTTTATTACTAGCATTGTAATACATATTGGAAGGGAATTGGCATAATTTTATTGTGATATCTGGATCGCATTCCAAGAGAAAGGATCAGTGATCTCTATACAAACTGGATGTATAACTCTGGTGTCTGAGCATTGAATTGCAGCGTGCCTGCACATTCATATGTTTTGCACACGATTTTACATTGTCCGCCATGTTTAAATTTGGCAAACGAGTTTCCATCAGTTATTACGTGACGAAGAATTGCTTGCTTACCTATTGACTTGGAATTTAAATCAATATTCGATGTTGTAGGCTGAAATGGGAACGGAATCGAAACATATTTTCTTCTCTTTTTCTTTAAATGCATCTTAGCAGCCATGTTTTAATTTGGCAAGAAACTAAATATGAATATCTATGGCTGGCACGCTAAGACAACTGAAGTTCAACATCCAGATAGTATAGAGATCACTGGAAAGGATGCAATTTTACAGAGATTTCTCGCTTGCTTCCGAAGAGAAATGGCATAATTTTAGTAATATATTTACAGTGTGCTGCAGAACATTAGCACATTATCACCAGCCGCCACAGTATAAACTTCAACAGTACGTTAGGACTCTTTTTTTAAGACTGTCTTTAACTTAGTAGTTGTTTACATGCTCTTTATGGTAGTCACTTGGAGATGGCTGCTTCAGTGACATCATTGATACTCCACAGGGCGTTTTCAGTGAGGTCAATGTATGTCTGTGGTACTGGGTCCATGGAAATATCACATACCTGTTGTGGCACTCCATATCGGTTTTGTTACCCACGCTATAAAAGCACCTTAAGTGGCCAACAACTTACAATTCTGCATTCGCTACTGTTGGGAGTAGTCTTGTGTAGTTCGCGAACGAAATAGTTCGGAAGAGCGCTCCCACAGGCGAACTACGCCAACTAGTTCACAGATCCCTCGCCTCTTAGTTCGTCCGCTCCTTTTCCGAAGACTGACGGGGAACAGCGAGAGAACGCGAGAGCGCGCAGAATCGCGTGATTCCCTTCTGCCAGTTACCTTCATTTCGAGCTGAGATTCAGCTCAGTTGTAGTTTCATAGTTCAATGCCAAAGAAATTTATTTCTAAAAATAAAGCACTCTGTATGCAAGGTAGTAGAATGCCATTGCATCACCCATTCGTGTAAATAACTGGTTTATTTGCCAAAGTATTTGATGTCAAATTGCCCGAAAATACGGGTAATAGGACACGCTTTGGCACACTAATTCATTATATATATTAAAAAAACCTGTCATAAAAAAGAGCTCTTTTAGTAGCGGTAGCCAAAAGCAAAAAAGAGCGGACGAACTAGAAGAGCGGACGAACTAGGAGCAGCGGACGAATTATGAGCAGCGTACGAACTAGGAGCTGTTTATGTGCTCATATCTGATGAACTACGTGTCTTATTGTGGTACAATTTAGAAGCTACATTAAACTATATGTGTGAATACTGTCTGTAAAATTTCATACGGCTACAATTTGTAGTGTACAAATTATAAACAGTGGCGGCGCTAGGCGTCGGCGACGTCGGCAACCGCCGACGGCCTCGCGCCTGAGGGGGCCTCGAAAACATTGTTAAAATTTAGTTTTCTTTATATAAAGGCGCTTTTCAACTGCTAGGTTATGTAGCGACGACCTACATATAGCTTAACCATAGGACGAATACAAGATCTGTACCAAAGTGTGGGATTTGACCCCCGACGGGAGCGATCTCGCTCACCGTGGTATGACGCCTTAGTGCGCTCGGCTATTCCCGGCCGACAGCTATTTAGTTGTCCGTATTTATTTCCGTATGAGTGTAGCATTGATTCAATTTTTAGTTAAATACTTGCAAAACAACTTCTTTAGTGCATTTTAGAAAACAATTTGGAAGAAGTATATCCAAATGTTTATATAACAATAACACTCATGCTCACAGTTCCACTCAGTACAGCTTCTCAAAGTTAAAATTGATTAAGACTTACTCGAGAAGCACAATGAGCCAAGAAAGATTATCTGCGTTGTCATTACTGTCAATCGAAGCCGAAATAGTGGCTAGTAGTAATTATTATGTGATCTTAAAACAATTCAGTGAGGCGAAAAACCGAAAAGCTCGTCTATTTTAATTTGTGTTTGTTTATTGTAATTTTTGTCACTGCAATGATACTTGTATATTATACTATTAAAAATTTAGTACAGCCTAATGATTATTGGTGTATATAATTCAGCTCATTTTATTTAATATTTCCTTCCTGACTGAAAAAATGAAAGGCCCTCGTAAAGACGAGTTCGCCGACGCCCAACTTTCGTCTAGCGTCGCCACTGATTATAAATTGTAACGTCATACCAAACGCCGTAGTTTTACTCCACGAACAGCGGAAAAGTAGTAAGCAAGAAACATTTTTCCCTTCATCATTTTGCTATGCTTGTCAGCGAGAAAAAGTTTAATTATGGTTTGTTGCAAGTCGCTACGTACTGTCATTCTCATGTAGTGTATTTATAAAGTCTCGCCGCATTATGTGGCAGTTTTTTTGCGATTCCTATTGTTTATGAAGTTATATCTCCTGAACCATGTGTAGTTTGTGGTTCGTACTCCTACAGCAATTGTTATCTCACGTAAGGAATTTGGTTGAAATCGGTCCAGTGGTTTTAGGAGAAAATGAGCTGCATTGTTGCTTGTATGCAACACGTACACACAAATATATGGACACTCTGCTTTATTTATTAGATCTTGATATCGACGACTTTTTTTAAGAATTTCATTTTATATTAAGAACAATAATGGCTAATAAACAACAGAAGCATCAAGTTTCTGCACAAGAACGTCGTTTTTCTACTGAAAAAATGTCAAGGTTTCTTCCCTACAATTCCAGTCTAATCGGTATGTGTTGGACATAAGAAACTTATTTGAATGCAATACCTACATTATGTAAAGTACCAGATCAGCCACTACAGTTACAGCTGAGGGAAAATCCTCATATACGTGACAATAAAACATCGAAAGCAAACAAACAGTTTCCCAACAGAGCAGAAACCAATTCCACAATTGTTGCTACATCTGAGCACCAAACGGCAAGAATATTCAAGGCTTTCGTTTATAAGCAAAAGTAATTACACTCAGACGTTGATGCTTGTATAACAAAGACGAGCGAAGTGGAAAATTGTTCGAATCATCAGACTCAATATGAATTTTTATACGTCAAATGAAATGTCTGTCATATAAGAACAGACCACAACAGGAAATAATGGTTGGTTGGTTGGTTGTTGGTTTTTGGAAGGAACTAAAAAGCAACGGTTATCAGTCCCTTGTTCCAGTCTTAGAGATAAAACATTTTGTTAAGCGTTCCGAAGTAGATGTGTTAACAAGTCAAAGTTTAAAAGGAACAGGTAAATATGAAGAAGGGATACAAGTTAAAACGAAGAAGAGAGATAAGGGCAAAAACAATACAAGAGTGTTGTTGTTGCTGGGTGCTCACAGAAATATAAGTAACACATCCAGCCACTCTGGGACACATTAAAACCACCTACCTGAAAGACTTAAGCAGGTGGAGGACAGGGCAATGACAGACACACACAAACTTTAAATGGACTTGTAAAATCCACACTCAGGTATAAAATTTAAAACGGAGTCAACCATGGAGGCGTTGTCAGCTAATGCAAGCTGCAGAGCGTCAGGGATATTAAAATTTCGTCGCGCTGCGGCTAAGTTGTGGCATTCAAGTAAGATGTGGGCGACTGTCAAAGGCGCACCACGTCGACACTGAGGAGGGTCCTCGCGACCCAGGAGATGACATGCGTGAGCCAAGTATGGCCTATACGGAGTCGGAAAAGGACAACTGACTCCCTGCGAGAAGCCCTCAGGGACGTCTTCCATGCAGCGGTAGACGGCTTGACAGCACGGAGCTTATTCGGTTCAGTCGAATCTGCCCATTCAGAATTCCAAACCCGAAGGTCCTTGCGGGTCAACTGGGTTTGGAGGTCTGATTCGGGGAGGCCAATATCCAGGGACCGTGAAGTAGTGGCCTGCTTGGCCAGCTGATCGATGCGTTCATTGCCAGGAAATAATGTTTCTTGTCTGCTTATGTTCTCATAGTTTCAGCAGAGTAGGTTACAAAAATACACATATTCGTAAGTATTTCCTCGTGAATGAGTTGTTGTTCATATCATGGAATCGAAATTCGCCTGCCTTTTTTTTTTTTTTTTTTTTTTTTCCAATATCCTTTATGTGTCTCGATATTTTACTAATGCTTGGAACGAATGTTTATAGAAACTATTTGGTTAACTACATAGAAGAGTAATTATAAACAAGCATTACTCTTACGGCCACTAGGAGCACTAGTGTCGTTGCAACCAGTGGCGTAACCAAAGGGTGTCAGAGCGGACAAAATGCCATGGGCCCCCGACCCAAAGGGCCCCCCGACCCAAGAGGCGATGAGCACAAGAGAAACCTAGCATTCCTACCAAAGTTACTGAAACGATTAATTCTGTTATAAAGTGCACTGACTTAGGTAAATTTTAGTTAGACCAGGTACGTATTGTAAGAAAATAAAAAAGTATTTCTGGCCGAAAGTTTATTCCTATTTATTAGAAGTTCTTCTTCCGTACTTTCTTTTAAGCAAATGTGTCAATGGGCAACATCAAAGTTCACATTACGAGGCACAGGATTTTCGATTCATAATATAGCCAAGTTGCGTAGACTTCACATCTGACACTTGGAGCGAAAGTAGCGCCCCCTAGTCAACCGTAAGAATGTGACCACTTTTGTCTACACTACTGGCCATTAAAATTGCTACACCAAGAAGAAATGCAGATGATAAACGGGTATTCGTTGGACAAATATATTATACTAGAACTGACATGTGATTACATTTTCATGCAATTTGGGTTCATAGATCCTGAGAAATCAGTACCCAGAACAACCACCTCTGGCCGTAATAACGGCCTTGATACGCCTGGGAATTGAGTCAAACAGAGCTTCGATGACTTGCACAAGTACAGTTGCCCATGCAGCTTCAACACGATACCACAGTTGATCAAGAGTAGTGACTGGCGTATTGTGACGAGCCAGTTGCTCGGCCACCTTTAACCAGACGTTTTCAATCGGTGAGAGATCTGGAGAATGTACTGACCAGGGCAGCAGCCTAACATTTTCTGTATCCAGAAAGGCCCGTACAGGACCTACAACATGCGGTCGTGCATTATCCTGCTGAAATATAGGGTTTCGCAGGGATCGAATGAAGGGTAGAACCACGAGTGGTAACAAATCTGAAATGTAACGGCCACTGTTCAAAGAGCCGTCGATTTGTCAGTTCATTTTTCCCTTCCTTCTGTGAGGAACTTTTGTTATCTTCTGTACCTTTTGAGCCAGGATTGAGCCCTGCTGTATTGAATATAATAAAATCAGAAGTTACGACACTGTCTGACAGAGATAAATATTGTGTTTTGTTGTTTGATGAAATGTCTTTGGAGAGAGGGTTGTATTATGATGCAAGCAAGCAACAAATTTCAGGGTTTCAGGATTTAGGACACTTATGAAGGTCAAATTTATATGCAAATCATGCATTAGTATTTATGGTCAGAGGCCTACATAAGACTTGGAAGCAGGTTGTTGCATATTACTTCCCTCAGAACTCAGTTTCAAGTACTACTTTAAAAATTCTCATTATCTATGTTGTAGGCAGTTGCAAGAAATAGAGCTGAAAGTAGTTTGTGACAAAGGTGCAAAACAATCAAAAATCACTGAAAGAACTTTACAGTGACAATTCTTCCAAAACCAGTCCATTTCAGTTTTTAGTCAGTGTTGAACCTGTTGCAGTGGTTTTTGATGTTCCCCACCTGTTAAAGAATACTAGACATACACTACTAGGAAATAAAATACAATTTGGGGTTTTGAATTTATTCACAGGGCTTTTCTTCTGGATCAACAGAAGATACTTAAGACTTTGCTAAAGTTGCATAGGGATCATTTTGATTTTAAGGATACTGTACTTTTACTAAAACGAAAGTTAAGGTAGCTGCAGCCCAGCTCAGTTATTTAGTTGCTGCAGTTACTGAAACCTATGTAGCATTCAATATTTTACCTGCAGAGACAATACAGGCCTACACTGCAGAATTTGTTGAAAAGATAGATTGCTTGTTTGATTTATTAAACAGCTCCTCTTACTATCCACAAGATAGAAAATCTTATAAGTGTGCCCTGTCTGCAGAGTCACCACATATTGACATGTGGTACAGTGTATTAAAAGAAATGGATAATGGGGAGGTATTGGAGCTAGGAACAGGGAGAGATAAAACAAAAATGTTCAGTTTCATAAGTGGATGGCAAACTAAAATAAGATCACTGATGGATATCTGGAATAGAGTAAAGAAAATTGGTTTCAATTTTTTAAGCATGAGGGCTTTCAATCAAGATCCACCAGAGAATGTTTTTTGTTGTGCGAGGCAACATGGTGTTGCAAACAACACTGCTTTCATTTCATGTCTCTAACCTAATTGTTTCGCAAAATCTTTGGCTTTAAATTGACGTTCTTAGCCATATTTTGCAACTGGGGCAATGACGCCATTGTGGAGAATTTAGCCGGCCGCGGTGGCCGAGGGGACTGAGGCGCTCCAGTCACGGTCTGCACGGTCACTACGGTCGGGGGTTCGAATCCCCCCTCGGGCATGGATATTTGTGCGGTCCTTAGGATTAGCTAGTTCATAGGTAGTTTGTAAGTTTAGGGACTGAAGACCCCGTAGTTAAGTCCAATAAGCTTAACAAACATTTGAACATATTTTTTGGAGAATTTAAGCAAAATGAAGGGTAATACAGATGCATACATTTTATGAAATGGGAATGTAGAGAATGTAGTCATTTTGAAGTAGGCCTACCAAATCTATAGACCTGACTTTTGCGGTGTCAATCAAGCCTAAATTATAAAATGTAATTTTATTCCAGTTTTACATCGACAAGTACTTGAAGCCTCTAATGTTCAATACAGAAGAGTGGTAAGTATAAATTACAACAGTTGTAACATTTATTTCAACTCATTTATCGTGTAGATTTATCCTTGATTTTCAAATATATGGCGTCATTCCCCGGAACCCAGGGTAATGGCGCCACTCCGTATACTTTCACAACATATTTTTAACAATAAAACTTAACAAGATACATGGCTGAAAAAAATATAATAAAGCAGTATTAGCTGGCGAAGCAGTAGTATTATTCTGTACGAAAAAGACACACTTTTAATAAGTTGCATATGGGATAGATTCACAGAATTGTGACTGGCTGAAAGACTTTCTAAATAACATAACGCAGTACGTTGTTCTAGACGACAAGTGTTCATCAGAGACGAGTGTATCGTCAGGCGTGCCCCAGGGGAGTGCGATATGACCGCTATTATTTTTTATCTGTGTTAATCATCTGATGGACAGAGTAAATTGTAATTTGCAGCTGTTTGCTGATGATACTATAGTGTATGACTGTAATAGCATACAGGATGACTTAGACAAAACTTCTAGCTCTTAACGTAGAAAAATGTAAGGTGATGCGCATAATGTTCGAATACGCTATTAGTAGTGAGCTTCTTGATGCAGTCGCGCCGTTCAAATATCTACGCGTAATATTGCTGAGCGCTATGCAATGGAACGAACATGTAAGGACAGTTGTGAAAGGGAGACATAGAAGCAGTTCAGAGGCGAGCAGCTAGGTTCATTACTGGTAGGTTCGAACAATGCGCGAGTGTCACGGAAATGCTCCGGCAACTCAAGTGGGGATCGTTAGAGGAAAGACGACGTTCTTTTCGAGAAATTCTGTTGAAGAAATTTAGAGGGCCGGAATTTGAAGCTGAGTGTAGAAAGGTCTTCCTGCCGCCTACTTACATTTCGCATAATGATCACAAAGACAAGATAAGAGAAATTAGGGCTCGTATGGAGGCATACAGGCATTCTTTTTTTTTCCTCGTTCTATCCGGGAGTGGAATAGGAAGGGAAATTCAACTATTCCGAATCTCGGAACACATCGCGCACCGCATGAACTTGAACCAGTACACAGCTGCGATATTTCTGGATGTGGAAAAAGCCTCCGACAAGGTTTGGAGAGACAAATTAATAGTGAAGCTGGAACGAACAACGGACATTCCTAAATTCTATATAAAACTGATTGACAGTTACCTGACAGTCCGGACCTTCTTCGTCAAGATTGATGATAAATGATCCGAAATAAAATTTCAGGCTCAGGGAATACCTCAGGGATCGGTCTTGTCACCACTATTGTACATTCTGTACGCGAACGACATTCCGCAGTTGCCACATGTGGTATTTGCTCAATTTGCAGACGACACAGCCTTCTTCTCCAGCAGTCACTCCTTGGACGTAGCGATTAATCGATTGCAGCGCCAAATAAATACCTTCCAAACCTGGGCTAACGACAACAAAGTAGCTGTTAATGCACATAAAACTAAGGCCATTCTGTTTATCAGAAGACGTCCGGACTTAGACAGAAGATTAACCATACAGGGACACCCAATCGCTTGGACGGACGCCACCAAATATTTAGGAGTGACCTCAGACAAAAAGCTACTCTACAAACAACATATCCTTGAGAAGAAGGATAAGATCGTCAGAGCCATCCATGGATTATATCCATTTCTACATAGCAAGGAGATGAGCGACAAAACCAAGCTTCAGCTTTACTTCTCAACCATCGTCCCTATGATGTTGTATGGCTGCCCCTCCTGGGGAACTGCTAGTCGCACTAATATTCAACATCTGCAAGTTCTACAAAACCGCTGCCTCAGAATAATTTTACATGCGCCCTGGTGGTCCAGAACTCAGTGGCTACATGCAGCCTTGAAGGTGCCGACGATCGAGCAACAAATCAAGGATATGACGAGGAAGTTATTTAACAAACTTGACACAATCCGTCAGGACACTCACCAATTGCGAGACGTCGGGACTATCCAACCAGGACACTGGCATAAGATTAAAGTTCCTCGTACGATACTCGACAGATAAATGTGATATCGGGAATGCAGGACATAAAGGACCCTTGTGAGCCCTAACCCCCTGCAATGAGAACAATAAAGATAAAAGAATCCTCTCACCTTTCACCCTGGAAGTCCAGCGGCCAAAGGCGGTAGTACTTCGGCTGCAGCACCAGACACACACACACACACACAAAAAAAAAAAAAAAAAAAAAAAAAAAAAAAAAAAAAAAAAAAAAAAAAAAAAGGAAGGGAAATGCCCAATAGTGGTACATTGTACCCTCCGCCATGCACCTTACGGTGGATTGCGGAATACGTATGTGGATGTAGATGATAAAAAAAAACTAGTTTCCTTTAAGGTGCCGCCATTCCACTGGTCTCCCCTATAATGTTATTTGTCTGAAGGCTTTAGATTTTCTACGATTTCTGACAACTAATGACTTGAGCCACATTTGGTAGTCGGAAGGTATTTCTTTTTTACTAATATGTACAGCGATTACATTTGCTCTGGAAATTCGGCTTACTCTGTATGTAAGTGTTCAAATAATTTAGGAGAATATAGTTGGGCAACGTCTTCGACAACAGCCAGTATTTCGGCAAGTGAATGCCTGTCTTTTTCAGGGTATTCCACTATGCCAGAAAACACTGCTCTTCATGTCTACAGTCTTTTTCATTAACGCTTCATTATTTTATCAACTATTCACAAAATTTTCCAAATTCATAGAAAAAAATCACAAGTATGTTTTCTTGGAGGAGCGTCACAGCTTTGGCACCTGTCAGCTGTGCGAGGGCACCTCAATATAGCTCTGGCTCTGAACCAACCCCCCACCCTCCAGAGGAAAAATTTATCTACGCCTCTGATGTGTATGTGTTTACTCATCATTTGGACCGCTGCTGTCGTTCCAGCTGTCAAACGTTATCAACTTTGACAGCAGGGGACATTGGGACAGTGTGTGTTACACTGTCTGGAGATGAGCTGACATCACAAACTTGAAGACGACTGAAAGTGTATATTTATCAAAGATGTCATGCCTTTTACTCGTACTGTATGAAATGGTATATACTGGGATTTATCCAAGTTTAATGAGTGTCCATTTCTAGAGAAGCAGTTCTTTTCTGAAAGACATCATTTACAATTTCATCAATTAATTTCTGTTTGTCAGGCGTGATACCTATACTTGTATCATCAATTAAAAGGAACTAGCTTAGCATCTTCGTGCGGTGGCAAGTCATTAATATATATTGTGAGTAATTAGGTCTAGCTGTTTTTTTTTTTTTTTTTCTTTTTGCATATTATGTGAATTTCTTATTTCAACTTCCTGCACTCTTACAGTTAAGAACGATTTAAACCATCTGTGCACTGTGTCACTCATACCTCATCAGTTGAGATAGCTAGGTCCTCAACTATTGTCATGAATTAAAATGGTTCGATGTCTTTCTGTTGGTCCTACTGAGTGGAGGCAACAACAATACGGTAACTAAGATAGTGGTAATGACAGATAGTTGCTGCAGAGGGGGTGTTGGTGTTGACTTGTGTTTACTCTACCAAACGTATTACACAAGCAGTTGAGTTCAGATAGTGTAGTGAGCAGGTAGTGCAATGCAGCAACAACGTGACTTACCCGAAACTGTAACATGGAGAGCCATAGGAAAGTTGGAAGAGGGACTGACACAGAGGGAGGTGGCTGCAGCTATTGGACTGTCCCAAAGTGTAATTGCCAGGACCTGGACACGATTTTAGACAACGGGAACCGTTAAAAGAACGAAAGGCCAAGGTCCTCCACAGGTAACATCAGCAAGAGATGACTGTTATCTCTGGTTAACAGCCCATAGAGACAGGAGGCTGAATACAACTCAGCTGCAACGCACCATCCAGGCAGCAACAAGACGCGTAATACCAACACAAACAGTCCGAAATCACCTTCGGGAATGTGGCCTCTACCCACCGAGCCCTATGGTCTGTGTCCCATTAGAACCACGACACCGTTTAGCCCGCAGAAAATGGGCGGAGGAACATCAGTATTGGAGTTGGATTTTGTTCACAGATGAGTCGAGATTTTGTGTTCAGCCGGACAAACGTTGTTCCCTCATCTGGAGAGAACGTGAACTCAGTACAATCGTGCATAAGTTCACAGAACATCATCATATAATGGTGGTGGACAAAGTGTGAGCAGGAGTCAGTATTGCCGGACATACGGGCCTCTATGCCGTTCAGAATGACGCTTTGATTGCTCAGAGGTATAGAGATGAGGTCCTTCGACTCTCTGTTGTGCCCTACGCTGGTGCCATTGGAGATGGACGATGAAGCTCGTCTCCACAGAGCTGCACTGGTGGACAACATTCTTGAAGCTGAGGGAATTGAACGAAAGAAGTGGCCAGCTTGTTCACAGGACTTAAACCCTATTGAGCATGTCTGGGATACACGTGGCAGACGAATTGCAGCATCGCCGTAGGAGGTTCGAGTCCTATCTGGGGCATGGGTGTGTGTTTGTGTGTGTTGTCCTTAGGTTAGTTTAACTAAGTAGTTTGTAAGCCCAGGGACTCACAACCAATGCAGTTAAGTCCCATAGATACGCAAACATTTTAGCAACCTCCCCCCCTCCCCCCCCCCCCCGGTTTTTCATGCAGTTCACAATTTATGTCTCTCTCTCCCAACTGTGTATCGCCCATAATTTTATTTCCCCATATAGACTTCCCATATCCCATTATTTGTTATGTTGTTGTTTGAAACCAACATGTAACGTTTCTGCCCCAAGTCACGTGGCAAAGTTTTCGACGTAAAGAGCGATGGTTGTTCTCATTATTACCGTAAAACGAGGTTACTTCGACAAATGTTTTGTATATTTGCTGCTCTGCAAAGAGAATTATTTCGTGAGTACATTGGCTCATCTGTCACAGTTAAAGCATTGGTTGTATTAACTAAAATATTCCTCTCACGCCCGCTTTTTTTTATTTCGACATCCCGCGTAATTGAGCGTAATGTCGAAGTTAAACTGCTCCAGGGTAACTTCGACATAAAAAAAGTAAAAATCATCATAAACAATCAATCAAATGTAATAATCGATAATCTTAGAGGCCTTAATTAGCAAATGAGATAATGAAAACAATGTTTACATTTCTAGATAATAACTTTGTTAAGGCACATTATTTGGCATACAAATCTAAACTAAAAAAACATTTATTCTAACTAAACAAAAACTCATTCTTCTAGTTCTCTTATACCCACGATAGCTCTCCGACGTTTAATATTAGAAGCCAAACGGGTTGTCAGGTTATTTCTTGCATCAATTTGGTTTATGAAGTCTAAACCTGGTTCTAAGGTCTGATCTCTGTTTGCGGTAATACACAAATAATTATTTTGAAAAAACGAAAGTTTGTTGTAATTTTTTCTAATTTTTTCGTGAATTCGTGCAGAACTATTTAAATTTTGTACAGAGAACTATTTCATATCTGTCTAGAACTCTGAAAAAAGTACTTTTTCCAAAAAAGGGGTGTCAACTTCACAGTAGCATGAAAATGGATTCCCCATTATTGCAATTATCTCATAAAGTTTAACACTGTGGCTGCCGCCTGGCCGCCGGCGGCCACAGCAGGCGCCCCTGGCGCCCCTCTGACGTCATCGCGGCAGCCAAAGTGATAATCTGCGCAGAAAATGCCATTAGGATTTCCTGTAGAGCTCTTTGGGAGCTATTTAGAACTGTGATCAGAACTATGCTGGCGCTAATAGGCTAATAATTATTTTCTCTTTGGGAGCTATTTAGAACTGTGCTGGCGCTAATAGGCTAATAATTATTATGAAAAAAAAAAAAAAAAGAAAAAAAAAAGAAAGAAAAGGAAAGAAAACTAACATTCATTGTCATTTAAAAAAAAAAAAAAAAAGTTCGAAAAATTTCGCAGAACTGTTTAAATTTCGTACAAAGAACTTCAGAACTATTGTGTGTCTTTCTAGAACTCTGCAAAAAATGTACACTTTTAGAAAAAGGGGTGCCAGCTTCACAGAACTTCATAACTGGTGTTCGAGTCCCAACAGCCGAATCCAGCAGGAAGCGAGTACGCTCCGCGTCACACCAGTTCCCTAACTCGTATCTGCACAAAAGTACAAACTAAACGCCAGCTCTCGCTAACATTATACAATTACGCCCTTCAGCGAAACGCATAATTTTCACTGACATTGAATTTTAGCTTGTGGTAAACTCGATAATGCAATCTGTATTGGAATTGATCCTTTTGGGCAGTATGGTAATATGGCTAATAACTTATTCAGAGCGCTAAGAGAACAATTTAGTAATGGAACTTTTTCGTAATTGCGATATAGCAAAGTCGTGTCTTCTTCCACTTGAGACAAGTGTCACATGAGTGGCATTCCAACGATTTATTCTTCCTCTGACGGTAAGATCGTATTTGCTTTTTGTGTAGTGTGTGTACCAGTCGTTATAGTAATGATTTGTTTTATTTTACACCATGTTTCTCTTTCGTATTAATTTCACTATGGGCATGTTGATAAGACTGCATCGTCTCGTATAAAGTGGGGAGAGAGATTGGTTGTTTCTTTGTGTTTGGGACAGGGGGACCAAACTGCTAAGCTCATCAGTCCTCCGGTGGAAGAGGACGGAGTCAGGATAGGAAAGAAGGGGAAGGGAGAGGAAATACAGTCCAGGAAGGAAAGAAGGAAGAAAGACTGCATTAACTCGGGGCCCCATGCTTGCCAAGCACGTACCCACGAAAGAACTGTGGGCTCCCTGGTCGCCTAAAATTATAAGATTCAATTCAAATATAGAAAGAAACATAGTAACTTCAATACCAAGACTAAATATTACTACAATTCACATTGACTTTACAAAAACTTTTATTTGAGAAAATATAGTTTCTTTTTCTCTATAGATGTTCCCTTCATCAGTTTCAAAGTCTTACTCAGCAAAGCATTTGCATTTAAAAGATTTAATAATAGCTTCATAGCTTCAGTTAAACATTACATGTGTTACCAAAAGGTACGGCCAAACTTTTAGGAAACATTCCTCACATACAAAGAAAGAAAACATGTTATGTGGACATGTGTCCGGAATCGCTTAATTTCCATGTTAGAGCTCATTTTAGTATTTCTCGTTAAATGTAAATTGAAATAATTCGTGCAGACAATTGTCAAAATACCCAATTGTTTCGTTAGTATGTACTGTACTTCCTCGATTCACCGCCAGTTGGGCCAATTGAAAGAATGTAATGTTGACTTCAGTGCTTGTGTTGACATGCGGCTCTTTGCTCTACAGTACTACCATCAAGCACATCAGTACGTAGCATCAAATGGTTAGTGTTCATCACGAACGTGGTTTTGCATTCAGTGCAATGTTTACAAATGCGGTGACTCGAGGAAGTACAGTACATACTAACGAAACAATTGGGTATTTTGACAATTGTCTGTACGAATTATTTCAGTTTACATTTAAAGAGAAATACTAAAATGAGCTCTAACATGGAAATTAAGCGTTTCCGGACACATGTCCACATAACATATTTTCTTTCCTTGTGTGTGAGGAATATTTCCTGAAAGTTTTTTTGTAACGCCCTGTATATACACAGGGTGACCCACTGAACTGTTTCACCCCAGATATCTCTGAAACTACAAGAGATATTGAAAAACCACTTTCACGGTCATGTACGTACGGCAGGGGCTTATGAAAGTAGATACTATGAGACAACCTAAAACGTAAAGAAATATTTTCAACACAAACTTATGTTTTTTTTAATGGATACCCCATATTACTTCTTAAGTAATCGATAGGATGAAAAATCACAAAAAGAATGGCGTAGGTTGCATCGCGATGCGTCAATTACATCCGGAGAAACTGCGAAGCTTAGTTAACGTTTGAAATACATGAGGCGCGCTGCATGCGGGTGTCACAAATTCAACCGTGTGTCTCGCTGGAGCCTCGGACATCCGCTAACATCGCGCCTCATGTATTTCAAACGTCAACTAAGCTACGCAGTTTCTCCGGATGTAATTGACGCATCGCGATGCAACCGACGCCATTCTTTTTGTGATTTTTCATCCTATCGATTGCTTAAGAAATAATATGGGGTATCCATTTAAAAAACACATAAGTTTGTGTTGAAAATAATATTTCTTCACGTTTTAGAGTGTCTCATAGTACCTACTTTCATAAGCCCCTGCCGTACGTTCATGACCGTGAAAGTGGTTTTTCAATATCTCTTGTAGTTGAGAGGAACACCCTGTAAATATGGGTGAGGCAGCTAAGTCATAACACCCCTTGTGTCACCCCAACCGTAATAGATACAAAGATGCCGTTTGGACAGTGAATTGCAGCGACAGGGGCTACTTGAATACATGACATTTCATCTTTGTGCTATTTTTTTTATTTCAGAGATATGAAGCCATCTTTAGTTGTTTTTTTTTTTTTTTTAATGGAACACTATGTTAAATGTTTGCGTAACATTTTGGGCTTAAAAAACAAAGGTTTCAAACATGTGTATATCTTAATATCTGGGCTAATAGTTTTTGAGACACATATGTTCCCGTATCGTATTCGTTCATCGAAGCGGCGTTGTTTGTGTAAGGACGGGTTCGCGACGTTTACCTTTACAACAGGAAAGGTCGCATTGGACAACACCGCTTCGAAGGCCGGAAACGATAGGAGAACATATCTGTCTCAAAAACTATTCGCTTAAATATTATTGTATACACATATTTGAAAACGTCTTTTTAAGCCTATCATATTACGCTAAAATTTAACATGGGGTTCCATTAAAACTAAAGATGGCGTCATATCTCTGTAATAAAAAAAATAGCACAAACATGAAATGTGATGTATTCAGGTAGCCCCTGCCCCTGCCATTAACTGCCCCAACGGCATCTTTGTATCTATTACGGTTGGGGAGATACAAGGGGTGTTATGACTTAGCTGTCTCACCTTGTATATAGCGCGCCGCGAAAATATTTCCACAATAACTGTGGATCCCACTAGAAATAAGATACGTAACCACTGCTTTAGGGGATTATCTGTATATAATAACACTGAACAAAAACATAAACTCGCCATGGAAACTGCACCCTCACTCTTGTTGCCTGTCATTCATTGCCCACTGTTAATTACGAACGTTCCGTTTGGAAACAAAGATTGAGAAGAACCGTTATAAAATGACTACCCAGCTATTGGAGTACTGACGGTTGTCTGAGGCGGGCTTCAATGCTGCTGCTCCCCGCTGACTCTGTGGTAGTCGTGGAATTTGTGTGTAACACTAAATTTTCAGCACGGAAGGAATGACGGGCTGCCGCAGCTGACAATGGGAGGTCTTTAGTTATTTCGGCAAGTGTCCTGCTTTCGAGACGAGGACGGTGACAGAACAGCTGTCCAGTGCCCGGCAGGCCCCAGTTTGTCTGATTTATCGTTCTGGCGCTTCTCTAAAAATGTTGAAATGTTTGTAAAACTTGAGGGACTTATCTGTGGGGTCATCAGTCCCTAAACTTACAAACTACTTATGAACTACCTTATACTAAAGACGGCACAAACACCCATGCCCTAGGGGGGATTCGAAGCCCCGACCGTAGCGGCCGTGCAGACTGTGACTGGCGCGCCGTAGACCGCTCGGCCACTGCGGCCGGCGGCGCTTCACTGCTGGCTCCAAGTCCCGTCATGGTTTCTCCCTTCACAATAAAACTGTCTCGTCATGCCTTTGAAAATTAAAAAAAAAAAAAAAAAAAAAAAAATGAAAATACCACACAGGAGGAGAGCAAAACTAGTCAGGTCAGGCTTTCCTGCTCCTGGGGCAACATTACAATTCGCCACGTCTCGCCCTCCCCTTCCGACCACAGTGACGAATTATGAAACCAAATATAAAAAACAAATTTACTTGTACTGAGTTCTTTTATAGGGGAACTGGCACAGTACAAACTGAATTATACAGGGTGTCCATAAAGTTACTTTACAACTTCAAAATTTCTTTACTATGGACGTTGTTGAAATGCTTTAACAAAATTTCTGTTATTGTAATCACTGTTTACTAACTTTTCTATATATATACTAAAATTTTGGTAAAAACAGTCCTAGCTGCACAAAAGCGATGTTTCATTTATTTATACATAACGCGTTTCGCCTCTTCTGGGCATCGTCAGACGTTGAAAGGGGGAAAAATTTACAAACATGTTTAAAAAAGCAGAACTAAAAATACGTCAAATCTTTCCTAAGGAAGAAATATTAGAAATATGTAAGGTGCAAACTGATAAAACTGCAGGCCACATGACGACATTCACGTTTTGGCTTGGGGGGGGGGGGATCAAGATTGAACTAATAAATAACGCTAAAGAGCAGAGTTTAACAAATAAAATTACATATCTCTCAGGTTGCAACCTTTTGCATCGTCGCTATTTCTAATATTTCTTGCTTAGGAAAGATTTAACATATTTTTAGTTTGTTTCTTAAATAAGAAACGTCTGATGATGCCCATAAGAGGCGACGCGTCATGTATAAATAAATGGAACATCACTTCTATGCAACCAAGAATGTCTTTTACCAAATTATCGATTGCGGTTGCTGTGCCAGCGCTACAAAAATATGGAATGGAGTGATTTTAGGTACTAGGGTACTAGAGTTTTGCGTTTCAGATACGCTGTTGACGGAAGCAGTACTGAATCTCTGTAAAATGGCAACTCCTCAAGAGAAGGCACATTGTGTGTCCTGGTTTATTGAGTCAAAATCAGGTATTCAGACTCAACGAAACTTCAGAACGAAGTATGGAAGAGGTCTATGATCGCGCCCTTCAATCCGTGCATGACAGGAAAAAAAAATTATGGGCAGCGAAAGTGTTGGATAAAGTGAGGAGGGGCGATCACGAACATTCGAGGAAAACATCGATCGTGTTTTAAACGTCTTCACTCGTTCACATACGAAGTCTACCCGTAGTGCTGCTAGAGAGTTGCAGCTACCACCTTTAACTGTGTATAGTGTTCTCCACAAGAACCTACGGTTGTACTCTTACAAAGTGCAACTGTTACAGACACACGAGTCAAATGACAAGCCAAAACGGACAGAGTTTGCACTCAACATGCTGTAATGCATTTCTGAGGATGAAGCATTCCTCAAGTGCAGTTTGTTTCAGTGATGAGGCAACGTTTCATGTTTCCGGGACATTATACAGACACATTTTGAGAATCTGGGGATCTAAACACCTCTATGTGACTAGGGAGGTGCAACCAAATAATTGATACACTTTTCTTCAACGAGTCAATAGTTACTGCAGATGTTTACCTCGATCTTCTGAGCGAATACGTGGCACCACAATTGACTGATTTTCCAGCAAGATGGTGCACCATCACATTGGGGATTGCATGTTTCTCGGTTCCTTGATGGAACATTTCGAGGTAGTTGGATATCACTCCCCTGGATTTTTTATGTGGGTATGTAAAAGATATCGTGTATCAAATACAGCTACGTGACATTGCTAACGTGAAACAAAGAACTCGTAATGCCATTGCCATCACTGATGACGCTACGCTACAGCAAACATGACAAGAAATCGAGTACCGTCTTGATGTGCCTCGTGCAACTAAAGGCGCCCATATAGAGGACTATTAAACACTGTCAAAAAACTTTTATAAACTCTTATTAGAATAAAAAATTTTGTTAAAATATTTCAACAACTGCCGGTGTAATAAAATTTTGAACTTGTAACAGGGTTTTATGGACATCCTGTACATTAATACAGATACAAATGTAAAAGTAGTAATAATAAGTATGGCAATAAAACAAATAGAATTAAATAAGCAGTATTATTAGAGAACGCAAAGATATTTAAATTAACGTTAAATAAATATAAATGGAGATTTCAGAATGCGGCCGTACAGCACGAATCATTTGGGGTTGGAACACTTGCGGGGAGTGACACTTGCGCGGAGTGACACTTGCGGGGAACCCGGGGCCCTTGGGGCGGCTAATGGCTTTTCCTGGGTACAGGCACACCAAGAAGTCTAGCACTGCTGTTGTCAAGTTTCCACACTGTCAACATAACACGAAACTCGGTGAAATTGCACAACCCTTTGCAAGCTGAAGAGCAATATAGTAACTTGTTATAACTATTTACGTATTTTAATAGTGATAATGTTTGGAGGGTTATTAACACATTCTCTGCTACCACAAGACGATGACTTTCCACAGTCATACCTCCTAAAAGCATATTATTGAGAACACTAAGCATATCAAGACACCTGCGCAAGCAATAAATATATTAGGCATCCTGCACAGACACGTTGATGTAATTGACCGCTAGGTAGTTAACCCCACTATCACGCAACTTCCATCTTTTTTAAAGATAGCTACTATGCTTTTTAATAGGAGACACAACCTTAAACCTCCAATTAAAAATCGTTAATAATAAGTCAATGAGTATTTTACATACTTGAAGCGTTTATTCGTAGACCCCAAAACGATTTGGCTGTATTCGAATTACAAATACATCTAAGAAATGTATGAAATACGGAATGTGTAAGGGAATATCACACACCGGAAAATGCTAAAGATAAATTCTATTTTCTATCACCGTCATATAGAACAAATTTTACTCCGAACTTGGCATAAACCAACAGGGAGAAATGAAGCGAAAGTAGCAGCCAATAGTTGGCTATAAATTACATTGCCTATTAACTGCATAAATATAAATTACGGAATACGCGGAACTCCTGTTCAGTACAGTCAAAAAGGTCTAAGGTAATAGGCAGTGGTTTACAATCAGATATCCGTATCACTCTCCTCCTCAAGAAGTCTGTGTGAAGATTTATATTCAGAACATTCAAGAAAAAGGCTTCTGTTGTTGAAACTACAAGCAGCAGCTCATTTACTCAGGAAAACGTTATGGTGCCTGTAAATATAAATGGCTGTATCTCTTGTAGTAACATTCATTTTTTTTTATAAAATGTTAAAATCCAATATACCAGAATTTTGTTTTTTTTAAACTCAATGCCAAGTTGTGTCACAAATTACGCGGCCGGTCCGGTCGGAGGTTCGAGTCCTTCCTCGGACATGGATATGTTTGTTTGTATTTTGCCTAAGTTATTTTAAGTAAGATTAAGTAGTGTGTAAATCTAGCGACCGATGACCTAAGTAGTTTGGCCGCATACGGCTACACATATACACGTAATTTATTTATTTCATCACCACATTTAAGTACTAATAATTAAAGAAACTTAAATGTAAAAATTTGAAATAAACACTGAAAACAAATTATTGATACTTCTCATAAGATGAATGCACAGAACCGTTGAATTATGTCTTGTGAATGTACCTACGGCACAGGTAGCGGCTGGAGTGCGTGGAGTAGGGGTGGTGTATCCCTACTTGTGGAACAGCCTGTTCACTACCTAAGGCGTCCGGGTCTCCCTGCAAGTGTCTACACATTCCCTTTCCCCGCAAGTGTCACTCCCCGCAAGTGTCACGAACTCAATCATTTTACCATCCTAGAGCGCCACAGCTGCGAGCACAGGATGCTTGAGTATTTAGAGTGGTGCCTAAAGGCTATAAAAGACCACATCAGAAATCTCGGAGCAGTTGAGTGTTAAAGTAATTTGTCTCTACTTAGCCTGGGGTGTACTTTATTACTCATAGGGTATATATTTCCGTTTTTGGATTAATTTATCAATAGTTTCTCTGGATTTGTGTCTTTTTATTGGGCAATATTATTAGTGTGAGTATGATTGTGTTATTCATGAAATTCGTCATGTCATTTTCCAATAACATTATTACTGCTATACAGTGGCGGACTAAGGCTGTTGGAGGCTCGGGGCGGTGACGAAACAAAATGAGCCCCCTCCCCCCACTCCACTTGGCAATATATTACTATAAAACAGTAACTTTTGAGATTTGGAGGCCCCCACAGGACTGGAGGCAGTCTAAGAAGATTAACTTTAGAGATTTGGAGGCCCCAGCAGAACGAGATGCCAAGCGCGCTCCAAAAAACCTTGCTTTTGTGGTATTTGGAGGTCCCCCAAGACCGGAGGCCCGGGGCGGTCCGCCCCCTCCGCCCCCCCCCCCCTCTTAGTCCGCCACTGCTTCTATGCTTGATTGTATCACTGATTTCTTGTCCTTTGTTAAAAAAAAATGTAGAAATAAAAATGGCGTGTGGCGTTGGAAGGAATAAATAAATATCTTCCCAAATACAATAAACAATTAGAAGTTAATTTCTTTTTCACGTATTTTGAGGTGTTCCTTTTTTGCCATAAGTAATTACAAATTTCAGCTAGGGATAGCAAATCATAATATTATATAAAACAGAAGCACATTTTCCCTCTGTGCCTTTAACCTTTCACAACTCTAGAAGTACCGAACGTATCTTTGTCGGTTTCTGAGCCGTGCCGGTTCGATCTACTCGGACTGGCGCCAGTTGCTTTGCTCCAACTCACGTATCGATACCTCTTCGTTACTACAACGCGGGTGGCGCACAGTGGTCTGAAACAGCTGAAAAGCTGGCCAAAAGTCGAAAAATATTCGTATATGATTGGAAATTTGTATACAATGGTTTTTGGGTTTGCCGAATCCGATTTTGAGGTTGCAGGAGTGAGTCCGCAGTTTGATGGGTGTAGAGCTCCTAAATACCCAAGATGAATCGTCCGCCATGTTTTCCTCAACATGGTTGGAATTGCTCTGCACCAACAGTATAGAGGCGCACGTCCTGCCATCTTTCATAAACGATATCGCGAAAATTAAATGGTAGAAAATTTTAATTTTTCGCTACTTAAATTTTCATATATTAACATTGCGACGAAATCGGCATAATTTCGTTAGTAAGATACTGGCTTTGAAATAAGAGATAGCGCTAGGTTAGGAAAAGTTTGCAGTAAAAAATAAGGGCTGCTATGATATTCGGTTTGGTGCATGTTACACCATATGTTGCTGTGGATGAAATTTTCCTGACGTATTGATATTTATTTTAAATTTAGCAAGAGATCTTTACCTTTCACTCAAATTGCTAACATTTATTTTATGTACCGAACTCATTTCCGATGGTGATAAGGCCAGCATGAAATACAGTGCGTCTCATACACAGAGGTATCAAAATGATTTTGGAAAATAACATGCAAAGAGGGGCGTATTTTGCCATATGGTTACTACGCAAAACTTCATTAACTGTCGCGTTATTCAAGGAAATGTAGATTTTTTTCAACGAGAAAGAGTAAAGTTAGGGATTTATTAATGAGTGTGCAGGTATTCCTTCATCAGTCACAAATGTTTATTTTTTTGCTCGTTGTCTAATGTGTTTCAGACCCACTACTTAGTTTGCAAAAACTAATGGGCGTTACATTTCCTTTAATTTAACGCCTAGAGTAATAGAAGGAAAGTTACTAAATCTAATGTGGATTTTATGCTAAAATACTAGAAAATGACAGATACCAAGAATCTCTTCACTACGTAATGCACTAACTTGTTCTCATTTCCTCACATAATAAAGCACTCTGTATTGAGATATTTACAATGTCCTTTTCATATAACTGAAAAATTGAAATTGAATATTACATAGACACACAGCTCTTTTGTAGTTTGCAACTATTGAATTTAATGGGTTAAGAAGTCAGTACCAGTATCTTCAAGTATGGACGTTATGCAGTAAGAAATAACCTGCCGGCCGTGGTGGCCGAGGGGATTGAGGCGCTCCAGTCACGTTCCGCACGGCCACTGCAGTCGGGGGTTCGAATCCCCCCTCGGGCATGGATATTTGTGCCGTCCTTTGTTGTAAGTAGTTCATAAGTAGTTTGTAAGTTTAGGGACTAATGACCCCGTAGTTAAGTCCCATAGACTATACAAACATTTGAACATTTTTTGAGAAATAACCTGTGCCTCATTATTAGTAGCTCTAATACTGAAGACGAGGTATTACTAGACGGGCGAGCGAATCCCAATGCCGCATGTTTAACCGAAATTATCTCAAGTTATACATTTCTCACATAGTTCATGTTTGGAGAGAATGGAAATTTGATGTATTTCGAACATTTCATTCACTTAATGTGCTCACCTAACTTCAACAGAAAAAAAAGTTCCTCGCATGTTGAAAATTTCGTAACGTCGTCAGTAAGAGCATGTTCGTAGGCGGTCAGTTTATCCTCTTAATAAACTATTACCGCAAATGAAACTAAAATGAAAATGTAGTGTAGTTCTTCAAGAATACATTGATGAAAATTGCTGGTTCATACGGTGAGTAGTTTGTGAGTGTGAGCGAGTTGAATGAAACGCGAGGTAAGGCGTGAGCTTCGTCCGGAACGTGGAAACTCCTACAGCTTGGGGAAAATATGGCGTATAGTTCAGCTTAGGTGGGTGAGCCGGCAGTGGCGCCTGTCGACAGGGCAGGAGAGTTTGAGTGAGGTCCCAGTGAAGCACTGAAGTAGTCTGGCGCGCGCTGTCAACGTGAAGCGCCAGCGAGCGCGTCACTCCTTCCTGGCTTGGTCCACAGCCGTGTCCCCGGAACATGTGGATTTCAAGTTTAAGGTGATCATCAAAATGTTTCAAATGTTTGTATAGCTTATGGGACTTAACTGCGGGGTCATCAGTCCCTAAACTTACAAACTACTTATAAACTACCTTATACTAAAGACGGCACAAACATCCATGCCCGCCGCGGAGGAGTAGCCGAGCGGTCTAAAGCGTCTCGCTGCGGAGCGCGCGGTTGCTTGCCGTGTAGGTTCGAGTCCTCCATGGGGCATGGGTGTGTGTGTGTGTGTTTGTCCTTAGGTTAGTTTACCTAGGTTTAAGTAGTTTGTAAGCTACGGACTGATGACCACGCAGTTTGGTCCGATAGAATTACAAAGAAACAAACAAACATCGATGCCCGAGGGGGGATTCGAACCCACGACCGTAGTGGCCATGCAGACCGTGACTGGAGCGCCTCAGTCCCCTCGGCCGGTAAGGTGATCATCGCCATGGCTCACGACAGTTGTTGTTGTTGGTTTTTGGAAGGGACTAAACAGCTACAGTTATCAGTCTCTTGTTCCAGTCAGAGAGATAAAACATTTTGTTAAGCGTTCCTAAGTAAATGCGTTAACAAGCCAAAGTTTAAAACTCACAAGAAAATATAAAGATACAAGTAGAAACGAAGAAGGGATAAAACAGCTGAGACAGTACAAGAGTGTTTTTCTGGGTGATCACAGAAATATAAGGAACACATCCAGCCACTCTGGGACACTTTAAAACCACCTACCTAAAAGACTTAGGCAGGTGGAGGACAGAGCAATGATAGACACACACACAAACTTTAAATGGATTTGTAAAATCCATACTCGTGTATAAAATTTAAAACAGAGTCAACCGTGGAGGTATTGTCAGCTAATACAAGCTGCAAAGCGTCAGGGACATTAAAATATCGTCGCTTTGCGGCTAAATTGCGGCATTCAAGTAAGATGTGGGCGACTGCCAAAGTCGCACCACATCGACACTGAGGAGGGTCCTCGCGACGCAGAAGGTGACCATGCGTGAGCCAAGTATGGCCTATACGGAGCCGGCAAAGGTCAACGGACTCCCTGCGAGAAGCCCTCAGGGATGTCTTCCATGCGGTGGTAGACGGCTTAACAACACGGAGCTTATTCGGTTCAGTCGAGTCTGCCCATTCAGAATTCCAAACCCCTAAGACCTTACGGGTCAACTGGGTTTGGAGGTCGGAGACTGGGAGGCCAATATCCAGGGACCCACGACAGTTATTCTGGTGAATTTTTCATGTGATCTCCCTGAATTTCTGGACATTCTTGGCATTCATTAGACCTTTACAAATTAGTGGTTCACCTTTCAATAAATCTCCTTGTGGTAAGTTAGACAGTCAGAAAGAAAGTTTTTCTTTGTGTATATTCAAAAATGTTCAACTATTGGACCAAACGGTGTGGTCATCAGTTCGTAGCTAACAAACTACTTAAACTAAGGTAAACTAACCTAAGGATAACCCCCTCCCACACACATACACACAGACCCCAGGGAGGACTCAAACCTCCGACGGCGAGCAACTACGCGCTCCGCAACGAGGCGCCTTAACACGTTCGCTGCCTTTCAGGCTCTGGTGCGATGATGCTAGGAGCCAATTCACGCTCTGGCGCGTGATCGTATTTTGACAGTATCTTTTCATAGTTTTGAGCCACTGAATGTTTTGGTTTTAGTTTCCAGTTTTTTTGATATGGTTTTTTATTTGCATTTGTATTTTTGGAAAAACAACAAATGAACAATATAAACAGTACATACAAGATATTTCACAAAACATAAGCTTATTTCTATATCATCAGCAATATAAGTATGAATAATATCAAAACTAAGAAGTATTTTTTATAAACTGGTAACTAATCGAAATTAAATTAAAATAATCAAAAGCAATGAAATCAGAAACAAAAGATTACATGAATAACACAAGATGTTCCTTTAAAGAATGTTGCATGGTAGATTTAAGGAAAAAAAAAAGGACACTATGCCTAAAGAGTATACAGCTTTATTAGACGATGCCAGTTTACAACAACCTTTAATAGGATGCTAGGTCGCAGCACGTGCCACAGCGTGAGCGGCACCTGACTCAAGTTACGTTTACACGCGCCAGAGCGTCAACGGCAGCGAACGTGTTCAATGTGGGATTCCTACGCAGCGTCTGACGCATGCGGCTGCTGTTGTGCGTCTGCCGCACTGCACTGCTACAGACGGTGTTATACTGGGCCGTGTCCCCTGCTGCTTCAGCCGCATGCAGCTGACGCTACGGCCGCGTCGGCTGCGGCCCAGCCGGTCTGGGAGAAGAGCAGTCCAGACGCAGCCGCAAAGCAGAACGCGACACCATGTCCCAGGGAAAAGTACTGTTCATGGTGGTGCAAGATGAGAAATTGGTGGAAATGGTTTCTAAATTTCCTTGTATCTACCAGTGGCGTAGCTATCATAGGGCTAGGCGGGGCAGTGCCCCGGGGCCCCGGAGCTCCAGGGGCCCCTCGGCCTTCGTGAGCGACGAGAAAAAAAGTTACAGTAGGGCGTCGAATTTTTTATTCATTTTTTTTTTACCCTTCCACCCTATCGTCCATCATATCTCCTTTCCATCAAACCAAGTTTCCCACAGTAGCCGCACTGGGCCACCGACTGGCGGAATAATACTGATTAGGCCTTCACAAGACGCCACTATGTGGCGATGCTGACTGCTGTGTCCAACAATCGGCACACTTCAGTCGGCGTAGCGGCAGAAGTAGCGGCAGCATCATAGCTGCTTACAGCACCAGCTGCGTCTTCCAAGTGTTGCGGCGTGCAATGTGAAGGATCGCGCTCCTTGGCAAATAGCAGTGTACAGTTCGAATATCCGAATAAACCGGTTTTCCGAATATCCATGTCCCCAAATTACTTCGGATAATAGACGTTATACTGTATAAAATATTTTAGTTGAATGAAGGAATTTAACCTTTCACTTCTCCTGCCGAAATTGACGCCAAATGGACAGTTCGCCAATTATGTAAGGAAATTGTAACAAAATATGCATTTTAGAATGTGAGGTTACGGAAGTATTTACCGCAGTTTTATTCTTCTGCAGCAGCCGAAAGGTCGTTCAGCAAATTAAAAATTATCAAAACACATCTAAGGTACAGTATGGCTCAAGTTCGACTTGGACATTTGGGACTCATAGCAATCGAAAACAAGGCTGCATCAAGTCTAGATTTAACAGACCTTATTGATGATTTTGCAAAAACCAAAGCCAGGGAAAGATTGTAAAATAACTGTTAAAATAAAATGGACTACTTTTTAATTGTATACCCATATTATTACTATGAGTACTGCAGTCACGAAAACGCTTACCGATAATTACCGATAAGAAATCATATCTTTGCCAACATCTGCAATCTAACAGTTTGAAGCGTTGTATTACTCCAGTTTTTAGTTTTAGTTTAAAGAGGGCCCCAATGTCATTTTTGCCCCGGGGCCCTTGGTGACACAGCTACGCCACTGGTATCTACAATGTATCGTTACCAGTATACAAGGACCAAACTGTGAAGGATAAATCTTGGAGAGAGAGAGAGAGAGAGAGAGAGAGAGAGAGAGAGAGAGAGAGAGAGAGAGAGAGAGAGAGAGCGGAATTCGTGCAAAGAACCAGTGGCGGCTGGTGATAATGTGCTAATGTGCTGCAGCACACTGTAAATATATTACTAAAATTATGCCATTTCTCTTCAAATGCAAGCGAGAAATCGCTGTAAAATTACATCCTTTCTCTTGGAATACGAGCCAGATATCACAATAAAATTATGCCAATTCCCTTCTAATGCGTATTAGAATGCTAGTAATAAGGATGAAAAAAACGCATTTTGGAGCGCTCTCGCCGCGATAGCTGGAAACCAGCTCCGTGTGCTGAAGTGGGATTCAGCCGCGCTGGTACGTGCGCAGAGAGGCGGCGCAGTTGTCTGGTCGCTAGTGCGCAAGCGCAGACGTAACGTCAGGCCTGGCGACTCATATGCTGGGACTGACTGCAGCACCAGATCAATCTTTCTCTTTGCGCTGCGTGTGACGGCTGCGGAAGAATAGTATATGACGAATATTGCGGCTTACAGAGTCAAATAGCGCGCTCACTCAGGCATCATGCGCGTTGTCTCTCAATTCCTGTGTGAGGCTCGTATTCAAATACCTCTGAGTCTAAATTTTTAATTTCTGTAAATAAAACTAATATTTTTAAACGTTATATTTACTACCTGCAGTGAATACATGCAGTTGGCAGCGCTGTTATAGATTCCCCTGAAGGTCTTACTGTCAATACAGTATTAATTGATATTTAATTAAAGGTAATCATACAAAGGTAGACTTTTTAATTTAGTATATTTTGTTTCATGTTTATTTTTGTAATATTGTAGCACACTGGTCAAATTTTGTACGAGCCGCCACTGGAAAGAACAAGTAAGAAAAGTAACATATACTTTCTGTTTATTCATAATGCTTATTACTCAGTTGTCAGGCAAATAATGCGTATTGTAATAAACAAGAATAAGTAGCATCGTCCCACACAATATTCAGTTATTATTATAATAATGAAGTGTACACAAACTGAGTAGCAAAACCTGATGGACGTTATAAAAGTTAATTCATTACAATGTGCATACAAATTTTTATTCAGTAACGCTAGGCAGTTCGAAGCCTGCCGAGTTCTGTTAACGTGATCACTTTGCCACGGTGTTATCCCTGCACCTACACGGCTGTTAAGTATTCTGTAAATGAATCTCGCACAGAAAATCCATCAGCATCTGCATAACCGCGACACTTTGCTAATGGTCCAGAATTTTCAGGAGATAGTGGTTCACTTCTGTTTAATTCGAAATGAGGCTCGTTAGTTTTCTCAAGGAACACAACTCTAAATTATCAGTCGTTTCTGGCTTCAGACTGATCGGCGAATAAAATATGCGAAATACTTAACAGAGCGAAGCCATTTTCAGAAACTCCCGAGCTCGTGACCGACGGTAGTTAAAAGTATCTTATTTATTTTTTCCCCCTGGTCATTGTTAGCAACTCGAAGAGAGACAGGTTTCATGTTTGGATGGAATCGAAATGCCTCGTCGCCTACAAAAGCATGTGGCACTACTATCTCCGAATCCGGCAGCTTAGTAGTCGGAGGAAACATCTTACCAGTTGGAAACAGTTTCCCCATATTACTTTTATCAAAAATTACACTGCCACCTTCTTTCCCATATGGCCCAACATCAATGAAAATGAATTTTTAGTTGGAGTCAACCACAGCAAGGACGATAGAGAAAAAAATGTTTTTAGTCGTCATACGAGCCTGTCAGTCCAGGGAAAAATTCGCACATGCCTTCCTCAGTTCTTTTGAGATGAATCGGAGGTGTTTCATCATTTTCCTCACATAGCTGAAGCTGAATATCTTCAGCGTCTTCTAACATCAGATAAAACAACAAATCACGCTCACTCATCATTTTGACACAGACGCAGCAGACCAACTAAACACAGCGGCTGCGGCTCTATAGGAATCGCCATCTATACGTCAGTCGCACTACGTCAGACGCACAACGGCAGCCGCATGCGTCAGACGCGGCATAGGAATCCCACCTTTAGGTCGCTCGGCTACTCCACCGCGGCATTATGTTTATTGTAGTTGTGTTAACTTGCTCGTCTGTGTGTGCTTTGCTACTGTTGACAGCCGTCCCCAGGAGTTGCGTCTTGTTTCTGTGTCATGGTTTTCTGCCTGTTGCAATTGTGCTTCCGTTAGTTCTCTTCATGTTAAGGAGATCGTTTGGCCCTTGCCTTAGGAGGGGGCGTTACCTATTGAAATTTTTTAGTGTCACTGCGGAATACTGGTTAGTGCCCAACCGTGTCCTCGTCAACTGCCCAGGAAACCGGTTGTATGTTATTTGGCAGAATTCTTTCCTTCTGCAAAGTGAGTTGCCAGCCGTAGATGTAATTAGGCAAATAAAATTTATTGTATGAAGTTCCCTTCTTGCACTGCTTGTCCTGTAAATTTTCCTTTTCCTGTCTTAAATTTCCTTGGCGTTACCTCATTGTTTGTGGGCTTTCCTCACCACTGCACTGTGCTCGTGCAGCTTAATTACTAAAACTGATTTCTAAAACCAACTAGTCAAAGACATGTGTTGCTTGCAGAGTCCTATGGAAGTTTGCCTGATTTGCTGTTTATTTTAATTAATGGGCAGTTTCATTTATCTCTTCAAATTGCTTACCATTAAATGATACACAGTTTTACTAAGTAATCAAAAGAGGTCTTGTTACTGCATATTCTCATGGGTTTGGGGAAATTTCTTAATCCTTCAAATTGTTTATGCAAGACAAATCGCGAGACAATTTGTCCTTTCAAACTGTTTACCATTCATTAATGCACAGTTTACTAAGTAATTAAAAAGATATTATTGTATATTATCTTGGGGCTTGTTCCCATCTCTCTCTTGCACCCAAACCTTTAGTTGTCAGACACTCAGATAGGTACCAGTACAAAACGATGTATATCGATAGATTATCAGCCGAAACTTCTATGTGCTGCCGTCCAGGAGAACGTGCGTAAACGGGAAATAATATGTAACACCTAACCTACGGAGTAGAGGAAAAGCATAACTATGAGAGTTTATCAAGTTGCGCTTCCTTGGGCTAGATGGTAGAGTGTTAGTTCCTCGGACAGTTGGTCGTGAGTTCCAGCCCCATCTAGAGATATTCCTTTTTTTTAACTGCAGTACGTTGAAAATTGTTAAATGAGAATGTCTAACATTCCATGGGTTCATTCCGCAAATCAGCACTGTCATCTGCAGCAGAAGCAGTAGCAGTAGCGAGCGGACTGGACAGCAACGTCAGCCCCACTTGATGGAATGGGCAAACACATGGCACTCTAGCCACAACTCGCACAGTCATTTATTCATCATCATCATCATCATCATCAGAGACTGATTATACCTTTCAGCGTTCAGTATGGAGCATAGTACCTCTAATCAAATTCCTCCATGATTCCCCTATTCAATGCAAACATTAATGCCTCGTCTGATGTTATGCCTTTTACTTCAAAATCATTCTGCACGGAATCTGAGTACTTTCTAGTTGGTCTACCTCGACTCCTCTTACCCTCCGTAGCTGAGCTCATGAGTCTCTTAGGTAACCTTGCTTCTCCCAAGCATCTATGGTATTCATTCCAAGCTTTTCTTTGATTTCCTCATTATGGACACCCGCCTGCCATTGTTCCCATCTATTAGTGCCTGCAATCATTCTTGCTACTTTCATGTCTGTAACCTCTACCTTGTGAATAAAGTAACCTGTATCCACCCAACTTTCACTCCCATACAACATAGTTGGTCGAAAGATAGACTGGTGCACTGCTAACTTAGTCTTGGTACTTACTTCCTTTTTGCAGAAGAGATTAGATCTTAGCTGAGCACACACTGCATTATCATTGCTGCACCTCGATTCCAGTTCTTTCACTATGTTGCCATCCTTTGAGAAAATACATCCCAGGTACTTGAAACTGTCTATCTGTTCTAACTTTGTTCCTCCTATTTGGCACTCAGTCTATATAAATCTCTTTCCCACAGACATTACTTTCGTTTTGGAGATGCTGATCTTCATAT
The DNA here is from genome assembly GCA_026315105.1 of Locusta migratoria. Lineage (NCBI taxonomy): Eukaryota > Metazoa > Arthropoda > Insecta > Orthoptera > Acrididae > Locusta > Locusta migratoria. The sequence goes on from CM048745.1 coordinate 165,824,236, forward strand.
CATAATCCTTGCACCTCTGATAAAGCTCTGAAATATTAGTTTGCAACCTTTCAATCAAATCTGCCATTACAACTAAGTCATCCACATATGGGAGACTGCTTATTTTGTTTTGACCTATTTTAATCCTGCCCTGCCAGTCTACTGTTTTCAACACATGAGCCATGAATAGGACGAACAACAGTGGTGACAGGTTACAGCCTTGTCTTACCCCTGAAACTACCCTGAACCATGAGCTTAATTTGCCATCTATTCTAACTGCTGCCTTACAGTCTACGTAAAGCCCTACAATTGCCTGCAGAAGTTTGCCTCCTATACCATAATCTTGTAGAACTGACAGTAGCTTCCTTCTAGGAACACGGTCATAAGCCTTTTCTAGACCTATGAAACATAGATACAATTTCCTGTTCCACTCATAGCACTTTTCCATTACCTGCCGTAAGCTAAAGATCTGGTCCTGACAGCCTCTAAGAGGCCTAAACCCACACTGATTTTCATCTATCTTCTCCTCAATTAATACTTGCACTCTCCTTTCAACAATACCTGAGAATATTTTGCCAAGAATGCTAATTACAGTTGTTACAATCTTTTCTGTTTCCATGTTTGAAAATTGGCGTGATTACCGCTTTCGTCCAGTCAGAGGGAGCCTATCCCAATACCCACGCCTTCTCAATTATCCTGTGTAACCATTTGAGACCTGACATTCCACTGTATTTGACGAGTTCCGGCTTAATTTCATCCACCCCAGCCGCTTTATTGCACTGTAATCTACTGACCATTTTCTCCACTTCCTCAAATGAGATCCTGTTGCCATCGTCGTTTCTATCCCATTCTACTTGAAAATCTGATACATCATTGAACGTTGCACCTACATTGAGCAATTCTTTAAAATATTCCCTCCATCTGCTCAAGGCATCCACAGGATTTACTAACAGCTTTCCTGACCTGTCCAAAACACTTATTAATTCCTTCTTCCCTCCCTTTCGAAGATTGCTAATGACGCACCAAAATGGATTTCCCGCGGCTTGACCCAGAGTTTCTACCTCATTTCCAAAGTCTTCCCAGGATTTCTGCTTCGAGTCTGCAATTATCCATTTGGCTTTGTTTCTTTCTTCAATATAACTTTCTCTGTCTGCCTGATTTCTAGTATGGAGCCATTTTTGAAATGCCTTCTTTTTCTTTTTACAGGCTGAGTTGACTGTGTCATTGCACCAAGCTGTCTGCTTCTTTCTGCCTTTACACACTACAGTTCCAAGACATTCTCTAGCTGCTTCCAGTAGTGTGTCCTTGTACCTTGAACATTCCTCTTCCAGTGACTGTAAATCATACATTCATCAAACTGGTACCTTTCCGAGATTATTATGTATTTGTACCCTATTTCCTTGTCTTGAAGCTTCTCCATTCTTATCCTTCTAAACATGGACCTGACTTTCTGCACTTACGGCCTCACCATACCAATTTCACTGTAGATGAAATGATGATCAGTATCATCAAAGAAACCCCTGAAAACAAGTGTGTCCTTAACTGTCTTTCTGAATTCCTGGTCTGTTATTATATAGTCAGTGACAGATCTGGTTCCCCTTCCTTCCCAAGTATAGCGATGAATGTCCTTATGTTTAAAGAAGGAGTTTGTGATAACTAAGCCCATACTGGAACAGAAATCCAAGAGCTGTTTACCATTCCTGTTTGCCTCCATATCCTCTCCAAACTTACCCATAACCTTTTAAAAACCTTCTGTTTGATTTCCTTTCCTGGCGTTGAAATCACCCATGAGTAAAACACTATCCCTATCCTTCACTCTAACAACTACATCACTAAGTGTATTATAAAATCTGTCCATCTCATCTTGATCTGTCCCTTCAAAAAGTGAGTACACTGCCACAATCCTAATTTTCTTGCTGGGGATGGCAAAATCTACCCACATCAGCCGTTCATTTACATACCTTATTGCAATTACGCTGGGATCGATTGCTTTCCTGATGTAAAACCCTACACCCCACTGTGCTCTTCCAACTTTGACTCCTGACAGGTAGACCTTGTATTCTTTGACTTCGTCCTCTTTCTCTCCACTTACTCTAACGTCACTAACAGCTAAAACATCTAACATCATCTTACTTTAAGGCTACCTTCTTCCCAGTGTATTAATAGCTTCCTGATAGTTTGCAAACTCATGTCGGAGGAGTCCCTGGTCTGTCAATTAAAGGTGGGACTCCATCACCTCCAAAGGTCCGAGGCATTTTGCTCTGATTGTTACCAGCATGATACTGAAGTACCTGGGAAGCAAGTTGCTAGGCTTACTTGCCCAGGGCCCCACTGGGTTTTACCCCGATTGGTTGAGGGACTAACCAGTGGATTTGGTAGTCTTTGCCGTCTGAGCAGAAAGGTGGCCACGACTCAGAATATGTCCGAAATGCCTAACCTTATTCCAAAGTAACTGGTATCCCAACTGTCAGGACCACTTACTTGGCCACTCATACGTTGCCCGTGGTTCATGAACTTGGACATGACTACAGGAACCCACACCATGAACCACATTATTTAATAATTCCGCACATATGGTGCAATTGTTTCTTTCATCTACGAATATACCCTACAGGTTTGTTACTTTCAAATAAAACGAAGCAGAAGCAAATTTCCAATTACACAGTGCTATGAAATCCGAACAGTCCTTTTACATTTCAGGAACATGTTGTCCCATGTAACATTCGGTGTATGTTTGTCGAAGTAGAACAATTTGCAAGGTCATTAAAAGAAAAAAATCCGCACCACCAGGGTTTGAACCAAGGACCCTTGTAACGACAAACATTCACTCTATCAACTACTCCATGGGACTTAACTGCGGCAGTCCCCAACAGATACGATTTTCCTATGCTCCATAGGATCGGTATTACATATCATTTTCCATTTACACACGTTCTCCTGGACGGCAGCACATAGCATGAATTATATAGAAGTTTCAGGTGATACTCTATCGATATACAACGTTCGGTACTGATCTGAATGACTGACATCTGAAGATTTGGGTGTTAGTCACATTGATTGAGAGAATCTTATCACATCTACTGTGACACCTCTTAAGATTAATAAACCACACTCCCGGCCATTAAAATTGCTACACCATGAAAATGAAGTGCTACAGACGCGAAATTTAACTGACAAAAATAATATGCTGTGATATGCAAATGATTAGCTTTTTAGAGCATTCACACAAGGTTGACACCAGTGACGACATCTACAACTTGCTGACATGAGGAAAGTTTCTGACCGATTGCTCATACACAAACAGCAGTTGACTGACATTGCCTGGTGAAAAATTGTTGTGATGCCCCGTGTAAGGAGGAGAAATGCATACCATCACGTTTCCGACTTTTACAAACATCTGATTGTGGCCTATCGTGATTGCGGTTTATTGTATCAAGACATTGCTGCTCGCGATCATTGTGATACAATGACTGTTAGCAGAATATGGAATTGGTAGGTTCAGGAGGGTAATATGGAATGCTGTGCTGGATCCCAACGGCCTCTTATCACTACCAGCTGAGATGACAGGCATCTTATCTGCATGGCTGCAATGGATCGTGCAGCCCCGTCTCGATCCCCAAGTCAACAGATGGGGACGTTTGCAAGACAACAACCATCTGCACGAACAGTTCGATGACGTTTGCAGCAATATGGGCTATCAACTCTGAGACCATGGCTGTGGTTACCCTTGAAGATGCTTCACAGACAGGAGTGCCTGCAATGGTGTACACAATGACAAACCTGGGTGGATGAATGGCAAAACATAATTTTTTCAGAGGAATCCAAGTTCTGTTTACATCATGATGATGATTGCATCCGTGTTTGGCGACTTTGCGGTAAACGCATATTGGAAGCGTGTATTCGTCATCGCCATACTGGCATATCACCCGGCATGATGGTATGGGGTGCCATTGGTTACACATTTCCATCAGCTCTTGCTCGTATCGAAGGCACTTTTAACAGTGGCCGTTAAATTTCAGATGTGTTACAACCCATGGCTTTACCCTTCACTCGATCCCCCTGCAAAACCATACATTTCAGCAGGGTAATGAACAACTGCATGTTGCAGGTCCTATACGGGCCGTTCTGGATACACAAAATGTTCGACTGCTGCTGTGGCCAGCACATTCTCCAGATCTCTCACCAATTGAAAACATCTGGTCAATGGTCACCGAGCAACTGGCTCGTCACAATACGCCAGTCTCTACTCTGGATGAACTGTTGTATCGTGTTGAAGCTGCATGGGCATCTGTACTTGTACACACCATCCAAGCTCTGTTTGACCCAATGCCCAGGCCTATCAAGGCCATTATTACAGCCAAAGGTTGTTGTACTGTGTACCAATTTCTCAGGATCTATCCACTCAAATTGCTTGAAAATGTAATCACTTATCAATTCTAGTATAATATATTTGTCCAGTGACTACCTGTTTATCATCTGCATTTCTTCTCGGTGTAGCAGTTTTAATGGCCAGTAGTGTAGTATTTTAATTTCACATTTGAATTGAACGTCTTGGCCCAGTTCTTCTTCCCCTATCTGGTCATTGGTGGTTTCTTTTCCCTCGCCACACTTTGTGACCTATCATTGAACCTCACTCTGCTATCAATGATTATAATGAAGAAATTGGAACAAATTACATCACGATACATTCTGCAGTTCTCAAAGGTTTAAAGATAACCCATGCATAGCCGGGGCAGGTCAGTTAGTTAGTAATAAAAAAAGTATTATTTAATACCAAAAATTGTATCCCAAATTAATAAATGTTTATCGAAATTGGTCACAAAGTACAAGGTGTGTAGGCAACTTGCGCGTGCGTGCGTGTGTGTGTGTGTGTGTGTGTGTGTGTGTGTGTGTGTGTTTTGTCCTTACCGTAAGTTTAACTATTTTGTTAGTCCAGGAACTGACGACCTAAGCAGTTTGGTCCAATAGGTTTAGAAACATTTGAACATTTTGCGTTAATCAGTTATACAGATGATGGATGACCTGTTTCCGCCTGCTAATGGGCCATCTTCATATTTTGTAAATTATATGCACAAATATTGCCTGTGAATCACTCTAGCAGAATAAAATTCTTACAGTATGGTACTTTCTGAGACCTTCCACAGAGTACATTTGTAATGATGCCAAACAACAAAACAAAAACAAATTGTGATGACTTTAGCTTGGTAAGTTCCGGATTTTTTTCATTTACTTACTCTGTAAAGGCTTGTTTCTTGTCCATTTTAATGATTCTCGCTCAAGTAGTCTATAGGTTCTGATGATTGAGTTTATGAGTGTAAAAATATATGACATTAATCTCTTTATTGCATCTATTTAGATACTGAAATGTTTTACATTACCAAGGGACCATAGACTTTAGATTGTGAGAAATATAAACTTTAGCCTTCTACCTGTTCCTTAGAAAAGACGGTCTTAACAGTCTTACATATGTACAGACAATCAAATGATTCTACAGAAGTTGAATGTTTACAGACTGAGGGACAAAACTGCAAAAATGAATGAAAAGTTATTAATAAAATATAATTTATGCTACAGCTTACAGTAACATTGGTGCACTTTGTACAACTTTCGTGAAATGAAATTAATGAAAAGTTGTTAGGCAGGCAGGCAGGCTTACCTGAGACTCTCCTGCTGCTAAGACCGTTGCCAGCATCAGACCACCTCTCTTCTAGCAGTGGTTTCTGGTTGTTATTTAATGGATACAAATTATAGCGACATGGGAAGACTACATGCCAGAAGTTGGAGAGGTTCAGTTAAAATAAATTGTTGTTATGTTTTATATTTGATAATAAACATAACCTCATGCTGAGAACGTTTTGCTGCACGGCAATATATAAAACACATATTCAGCCCTTATTTAGAGAGGTGGTTATCTCTGTTAAATTTACCGCTGTAGCGGTTATCTTTCCTGCTGTGCATTTCTCTACCCTCCTTTTCCTGCAAGAGGAAGCTTTGGTGGTTTCGGTGTCACTACTTTGCCTGCCGCAAAGTAAGTGCATCTTTGTTGGGTTTAGGATGATCGTCAACAGTGACAGATGTGGAGAGTGCTGGCCATAAGAATGTTTTGGTTTGGAGCGGCTCTTGGTGGATTAGCAGGCTTCCTCTGAGAATTGTGTACCTTGTAACCAGAGTCTCTACGAACCAGTTGCTGTCACCTTTGCACTTAGTCATTTTAAATTGGTCACCCTTCTTCTATTCATCCCACTAACAACACAATTCAGTGGTAGCAGAGTGTGGTTGTTCTGGTTGTGTGGGATTTTCTATTGATTGTTGCAGTCATTAGTTGTAGTGGTGGTTTACTTAAATACTGTTACTTGTTCTAATTAGCATTTTCAATTGCAGTGTTACACCATGGCGGTTAGAGCGTGTCTGGGCCTTTGGAGGTGTTTTCGTTCTGACAACAAAAGGCCAAGACACGCTCTAAGCGCCATGGTGTAACACTGCAATTGAAAATGCCGATTAGAACAAGTAACAGTATTTAAGTAAACCACCACTACAACTAATTGGACATCTATGGGTGCCCCGTTAGGGTAGTGTTCTTGAGCTGGTTGCTAGGCTCAAACTCACACTTGAATTTCCTATTTCTGTTACAGCAGACGTCATTGGCAAGGTATGTCTTTTACTTTCTAGCACTACATCTGCCTTTCAGGATTTGAGCAGCAAATCCTACTTCGAAGAGACTTAGCCTACCCAAAATCAATTGTCTAGGGTTCAAGCCCAGTCATTGCACTGATGGGGAAGACTTTCCAACGTTCTAAAGGTGCCACTTAGTAGGGACTAAGAGAAAAGGCTCGCCGAATTATGTCAACAACTTGAGGGATTTCAGGTGTGTTGCCTTGGTAGGTCTGGAGAGCGAGTCTGGTAGTTTAGTGTGTGGGGTTTTGACCACATGCCAGCCTGAAGATGTCGACAGTCAATCTTTTATTGGACATAAGTATGATCATTTCTGCCAAGCAAACCAGTCCGATTGTACAGTTATTGCAGGGTATTTCAAAACAAACTGTTAACCAGCTGGCTGAAGTCTAGAGGGTGGTGCAGTTGCTTGTTCATTTTCAGTTTCATACAGATGCCTTGCAGATTCCCCATATTGTCATTCTGTGTCTTGTGTATCCTCTCTTGAAGGATCCCTCGAGTATTTTGTGTTGTACTCTTAAAAGCTTAAGGGATCAAATTTTAACCGAGTGGCTGTCCCTTCGAGCACGAAATGAGTAGCAATGCGTTCATTATTGGCAAATACATTGTGTGAATGAAACCTTACTCCAATATACCGACAGGGTGCGGACAGCTGTAAATGCATAGCAGATGTCGATTAGTGAGGAAATTATGTGTGATATATTAGAGGCCATGAGGCCTGATGATCAGTTGCAGCTTAGTTTTGCCAAAAAACCAACCCCCTTTTTGCAACTGGATAGATTAGCCGCTCGCATTGAATTCTTACATTTTGGTGATGAACAAAGAAGACCTTGGGGTGTAGACCACACTACTATATTCTTGCTGGTCCTTCAGGACTTGCTGTAGATGTGGAGCTCTTTATCACCTTGTTAGTAAGTGCCCCACAAGGTGTGGGACCTGTTCACCGCAGTGACACTAACAGAAAGGGAGATGGGACGTCATATGGAGACCACCTCCCAGGTCTTCCAGAATTGTTGGAGTCAATCAACTGGGTTTGTGCTCAGCTATATCACGAGTCTGATTGTGATCTCTTGGATTCTGGGAGCTCTCTTTACCTTCTGGATTACCAATGGTATTTAGAGCCTTCCACCATCTGCAAGTTCCCCTGATTGCGGACATGTCAGAAATGTATTGCGAATGGGCAGAAGTTATCCTAGGTGGGTGAATTTTGGGGCAGTTTGTCAGTAGGTGATTACTGTTGGCCCCTTAACTTACTAGTTGTTAAAGGACTAGCCATCAATTTAATTCACGAGTGTTGGTTGATTTAGGCTTCAAGGAACCAAACTACACTGGTCATCGGTCCCTGTTTCCATTCAGAGAGCAAGAAGTTAAAACCAATAACTGTTAATATTCTAAAATTCTAAAACAATGTGTGAACCACAATAATACCAGAGCTGTTAATTGTCAAAGAGATAAAAAAGAAAGGTGTAACTACAATGATAGGGCAGGAAGATTAAAAATGAATTATCAGAGTTTAGCTGGAGCATCACAATAATAAAAGGATGATCTAGCAACTCGTGTACATGTTAAGTTCTCTTGCCTGAAAGTAACGGGCAAGATAAAAGGAGAAGATGAACACTAAACTTAAATAGAATGATAAAAACCATTTGCATGATTAAAATTTAAAACTCTATCAGCTGTTGGGGCATTGTCAGCAAGCACCAAAGGCAACATGTCAGGGATGTTAAAATTCCATCTCAAGGCTGACAGTTCAGGACAGTCCAGCAATATATGTGCCACTGTCAATCGTGAACTGCGACAATGTGGAAGGTCCTCTCGGTGAAGAAGGTGTCCGTGTTTCAGACAGGTGTGGCCAATGCAGAGCCGGCAAAGGATGACAGATTCCCTGCGACAGGCTCACATAGAAGACTTCCATACATTCGTATTGTCCTTGATGGCCCGTAATTTGTTTGGCATAGTCAAATGCTTCCATTCAGAGTTCCAGATCACAGACACTTTTAGGCATAAAACTGATTGAAGATCAGTGATTGGGATGCCAATCTCTAGAAGTTGTCTACTGGTACACTGCTTAGCAAGCCTATTGACCAGATTGTTTCCTGGAATTCCGAGATGTCCTGGTGTCCAAACGAAAGTCACCTGAATTCCAGACTCCAGAAGCCAACACAGCCACTGACTCACCATATTTTCAAGCAGTTTACAAAGAACATTTGTGAGGCAGATGGGTCGGTAGCTATCCAAATCAAGCGGGTTTTTTCCAGGCTTAAGCATGGGAACGATGATACTTTTCCACCACTGCGACGGGAATACACCAATGTTCCAAATGCGATTGTACATGGCTAAAAGATGTTGCTTAGACTCCGCTGAGAGTCTTCGCACTCTTTCAGGGCAGATGCAACAGTCAAGAGCATAGTGCTCAGCAAGGTGTTCGGCAATTGTGTTTGAGTCTGTATAAACTTTTCCATTCATAGAGATCCCAGGTACACCTGGAGCACTCTGGTATCCATAAAGACGTCTGATTTTCACCCACACCTGGGATGGAGAGGTGCATGATCCAATGGTAACTACATACCATTGCCAGTACTCTTGCTTACGCCTTCTAATTAACAGATGGGCTCTGGTGTGGATCCGCTTAAAACCAATAAGGTTTTCCAGAGATGGATGCCACTTGTGACGCTGCAGCACTCGCGTGCGGTCCTTAACTGTCTCGCCAAACTCTGGTGAGCACCAGGGCACGGACCGCGACCAGGGGTATCGTGAAGAACTAGGGATCTCACGTTCCGCTGCAGAAATAATCGCTGCAGTAAAACTTTCGGTCACCACATCTATTTTGGCATGTGTTTGAGTGACACTGTTGCAGCAGAAGTGAACATGTCCCACTTACCCTTATTAAGGGCCCATCTGGGTCCGTCAAGGGGAATGACGCTGAGGTAATGCCAAGAAAATTGTAAAGTGGTCACTACCGCACAAGTCATCATGCACTTTCCAGCGGATAGATCGGAAGAGGCTAGGGCTACACACTGAAAGGTCAATGGCTGAGTAAGTAGCATGTGCCACACTAAAGTGCGTGGGGGCACCTTTATTTAAAAGGCAGAGGTTGCGCTGAGATAGTAAAGTCTCGACATCTATACCACGGGAAGTTATAGTAGTACCATCCCCTAAGGGTTTGTGGGCGTGGGGGTACCCGAGAGATCAGTGCTGCCAAAACAAGTTCGGGGCAGATGTACACTGCAAACGGTAATATCCACTGTAGTCTTTATCCTAACTGCCATAGCTTCTATGTGTGTTTGGAGAGGAACAGGTCCACGGTATACAGAGGTAAGAACGTAGATACATACTCCACCTGACACTCTGTCATAATCTGTGCGATTACTATAATAACCCCGATAGCCACATAAGGCAGGGTATCGCATTGTTGGAAACAAAGTTTCCTGCAGGGCAATGCATAGTGCAGATAAAGTGATGAGAAGCTGTCTTAACTCTGTTAATTGTGGAAAAACGTGCCACAATTCCATTGGAGAATTTGATGGTTAATGACTTTAAAGGCCATGATACAAAGGAAAGAGATTATTCCATAGTTTCACCTGCTGCTGCCGATTGAGAATTTACAGAATCCAGGACCATTCGTTCTGAGTAATCAGTGAGGGCGAGATCCTCATCTTCAAAGGCAGAACACATAGGAAGTTGTGGCTCATGAACCACTGTGCATTCTTTTTTCTTTTGCTTCTAATTGTCTTAGGCTCTTGTTGACCCTAGTAACTTCCTCAAACTTATCCTCAAGGTGGTCCACGAATAACTGACGTTTCATTGAAGTAAATGAATTATCATCAGTTCAGGTGCATACAAGGAATCTGGGAGAGTGTGGCTCATACCTATTGTTGTAACAGTGTAATTTATTGAATACTCATGGACGGTACAACAGATATACAAAAGCACAGTACTATGGTGGCAAGTCAACGGAAACAGCTATGTTTACATGTGAGACCGGCGAGAGCTACACATGAACTGAGGCACGCCTCACACACCACGTGCTCGCCCTGTCGTGGCGGCGCTGCAGGCCCTCAGAGGCGGCGCCATCGTGCGGAGGACTCTGCCGTGGCGCATCTTTTAGATGCCGTGGCCGGATGGGACGCGGCTTGCAGTGGCGCACTCCAACATCCCTCCCCTCTTCTGGGAAGCCGACATCGCAGGTGGAGGCGGAAAATGGCCGGCGACGCTGGATCGTGGCAACCACAGGAGTCGCCCACGTGACCTTGCGGCGGGGGCGACCGCGGCAGGGCGGGAGCCGGCCGGAGACAGCGAGCGCCTCCATCGCCTCATCTGTGTCCGAGGGGATGTTGTCAGCATGTCGCTGCGCGGCCAACCACTCCTGGGGCACGTAGGGTCAGAAGTGCCCACGCCGGCAGCGACCAGGTCGTGGCAGGGTCCCCGCTAGCACAGGTGACAGTGGCGGAGAGGCCGGTCGCATCTCGACATCTCCACTGAAGGAAGACACCTCCCTTGCCGGCGCTCCCCCCACCGCCGGTGCGGTAAACGACACGGTCGCGTTCGTAGCAGGACCCGAGCAGGCAGGAGGCGGGCGCGACGGAGGAGCACCGGCCGGAGAGTCGACCCGCGGGGAGAGAGGCCGCATCTCGACGTCATCATCAGCGGCCGACTGTCGGCGTTGTGAACGCCCATCCGTAGCGCCACTTCCCCGAGCCTCGGCGAGTGTTGGCTCTGACGGTAAGGCGGCGTCGTGGCGGTGGGAAGGGGGCAAGAACGCAGCAGAGGCTGCCTTGCGACAGCTGTCAGCGGGAGGAAGCCGGTGCCACCGTGATGTAGGATGAATCCCTCTCTCTACCCGAATATACGGAGGGGTATCTGCGAGGCACAGTCGTGAGATCTGAAGGCCAGGAGGTAGTTGGTTGAGATGGAGGGAGATCGTCACCCCGTCTGCATCTACCACACACATCTGTCAACCACGCAAACGCCATACTACCCCTGGCGTCACCCTGGGCAGCGGCCAAAGGTGCGTGCCCAGACAGGGGTGCCTGGTGCGTAACGCCGAGTGTGTGTGTGCACCTCAGGTCATGGCTCCGGGCACAGCAGGCGCAATAGCGTCCGGGGCTGGCGGCCGTGGAGGATCTCCGCCGGGCTCCGACCATTTATTGGTGTTGTCCGATAAGTACTAAGAAATAAGGGGAGTGCCGCCTCGGCGGATGACTTTTCCAGGCACTTACGAAGTTGTGATTTAAAAGTTCGCACCATACGCTCTGCCTCTCCACTGGATTGGGGGTGGAAAGGAGCCGAGGTGAGATGGGAAATACCATTATTAGCGCAGAATTGTTGAAAATATGACGACGTGAACTGTGGGCCATTCTCAGAGACGAGCGTCTGAGGAAGGCCTTCAATCACAAAGATCTGTACCAGGACTCTGACCACATCTTCTGCCGTAGTGGAGCGGATACGCACGACTTACGGATAATTAGACAGTGCATCTACCACCACGAACCACATTGACTGACAGAAAGGGCCGTCCAAGTCCACATGAATGCGGTCCCAGGGGTGCTCCGGAGTAGGCCAGGGGGCAAAAAGTGCGCCGGGGGGCCAGCTTGCTGTGTAGCACACTGAGTGCATGTACGAACCAACTGCTCGATGGCAGCATCGATTCCTGGCCAATAGACAAACTGACGTGCAAGCACCTACATGCGTGTGATACCCCAGTGACCCCGATGTAACAGAGTTAACTTACGAGTCCGTAAGTCAGACGGAATGACGACACGAGGCTCGTCGAAATTGGTACTGAGGAGGAGGAGAACACCGTCGATAACTGACAGCCGATGTCGAAGCTGGAAATAGGTGTGCAGAGGGCCAGTCTCTTTGGCGGACAACCGCTCAGGCCAACCGGCGGTGACATGCTTAAGCACCTCCCGGAGCACAGGGGCTGGATGGGTGGCTTGCGCGACTATTGGCTGTAATCGGAAGTCGCTCAACTGCGTTGTGCAAACGTTCGTCAATCTGAAAAATCGCCACCTCGTCTTTGTCGAAGGAAGGGTCGGGGCCCATGGGCAGACAGGACAAGGCGTCGGCATTGACTTGGTGCGACGAGGGCCGATAATGAATTTCGTAGTGATAGGCACTCAAAAACAGAGCCCAACATTGGAGACATTGAGAAGTCCGGTCTGGAAGATGAGAACGCAGGCCAAACAGTGCTACCAGGGGTTTGTGATCTGTGGTAAGGTGGAATTTAATACCATAGAGGAACACATGAAACTTCCGAACAGCATAAACAATCGCCAAAAAGCCTCTTTCTCAATCTGAGAATAATTACATTGGGCATCTGACAACGTCTTAGAGGCGTAGGCAATGGGCTGCTCGGAACCATCATCCAGTCTGTGGGCCATCACCGCTCCAATCCCATGCTGAGAAGCATCCATAGCTAGGACTAGCTGTCGGCCTGGTGTAAATGTGCCGAGACAAGGTGAAGACTTTAACATTGATGTGATGCGTGCGAATGCCGCCTCACAAGCAGCAGACCACACAAACGGAACACCTTTCTTTCAAAGTGCGTTCAAAGGATGTGTGACCTCCGCCACATTAGGAAGAAATTTGGAGTAGTAGCTGACCTTACCCAAAAAGGACTGGAGTTCCTGCAAATTAGTAGGACGAGGAAGATGGTCAATCGCCGTAACCAATTCTGACCTAGGGCGGACGCCATCTAGTGACACTAGGTGTCCCAAATACTCAATTTCAGGTTGAAAGAACTGTGATTTTTGAAGATTGCATTTGAGGCCTGTCGTGTGCAATTTCATGAACAAGAGCCGCAGGTTGTTTAAGTGATCTGTGCGGAAGGAACTGGTGACGACGATATCGACCAGATAGTTCGCACAGCATGGAATGTCGTCCAATAACTGTTGCAAGAACCGTTGAAATATCGCGGGCGCACTCATGACTCCCAAATGGCAGACGTTTGTAGCGGTACAGACCGAATGGAGTATTGAGAACCATGAATTGTTGAGAATCAGAGTCTAAGGGAAGCTGGAGATACGCTTCCACCAAATCAATTTTTGAAAAACACTCACCGCCAGCCAATTTCGCATAAATGTCGTCCGGGCGGGAAATGAGAAAACAATCTATCACTGACTGCGAGTTAACCGTAGACATGAAATCACCGCACAACTGAAGGGCTCCCGTGGGTTTTTTATCATCACCAGAGGTGTCGCCCACAGGGTAGAGGAAATTGGTTCGATGATACCCAAGCCGTGCAACCGATCCAACTCGTCCTTAACCGCTGGGCGCAAAGCAATAGGAATAGGCCGGGCGCGACACAATTTCGGAACCGCTGTAGGTTTGAGAGTGATGAGCGCCTTGTAACCAATGGCCATTCCCAAACCCGCCTAGAAAAGTGCTCCAAACTCACGGCAAAGGGAATCCAATTCAGTAAACGGTATGGAGTCAGATACAAGATGAACAGCGTCGTGAACGCTGCAATCAAACGCCGTGAACGCATCCAGGCCAAAAATGTTTTCTGAAGCCACGCTTGTGACGGTCAAAAACATGACGGCGCGTACTACGTGCTGGTACTCCACCTCAATTGTAAACTGACCGAGCACTGGAATCGGCTGTTTACCATTGCCGACCAAACGATGAGAAGTCATTACAAGAGGCGGCTTCCCAAGTGCCAAATACTTATCCAAATTTACGAGAGAGACGGAGGCATCGGTATCAACTTGAAAACGGAATGGACGATTTTGAATTAGAAGTGTGACATAAATCTTTGAAGAAGTGACCTGTTCCTGTTCCGGTGCGGTAGACAGACAGTGTACTTCCATTTGGGGCTCGTCAGAATACGGCGGCCGACCTCGTGCGGAAGTCCGACAAACAGCCGCCACGTGGCCTTGTTTACGACAGGACGCGCACCGCGCACGGTGGAAGGGGCAGCGCGGGCAATCATGCGCATGAAAACAATCCGGACAAGAGGGAAGGTCACGTCGTTGGTATGGACTGGCGGAAGGTAATCGTGAAGAACACGTAGACGACGAAGAGCTGGGCTAAGAACGACGCCTGTGGGGGCACGAGGACTGTACCACCGCCACCTCTACCATTTCCTCAAACTGATCCGCTGCCGCCTTAGACACCTCAAAAGCTTGTGCAATAGACAAAACCTCGTCAAGGATGGGATCCTGTAACCGCAAAGCCTCGCAACGCACAGCCCTGTCAGGAGCCGAACGGATGACGACATCGCGAATTAAGGAATCTGCATACGACTGCCGACAATGTGCACACACAAAACCACACTTACGACTCAAACCGCGCATTTGCTGCCGATAATAAGAACTAAGCAAGTCCGACATACGGGAAAAAGACAACTCAGCGGGCTCTGACAGTGGAGCTAGTTTTCGTAGTAAATGAAAAGTATCGGGCTTGATTCACGACGAGAAGAAAGACTTTTGTAAGTCAGGATCCATTACCTTAAAAGCCGCAAAAAAATGCTACTGTAGACGCCGCACGTTGGAGTCCCAGTCTTCCATAGACTCTTGGAAAGCTGGAAAAGCCGGAGGAGCGGGGGTGGGGGGGGGGTGGGGGTGGGGGGGTAAGCATGGGTCGCCGGCGAAGGGGCCGCAGCGGGTCGAGAAGACGTAATCAACTCCGTAAGCAAATCTAGCTGTTGTTGCTGCTTTTGCAGTAACTGAAGCAACGCCGGATCCATAATCACCGCAACAGAAAAATAAGCGTAAGAACGAAACTCATCGCCAATTATACTGTTGTAACCGTATAATTTATTGAATTCTCATGGGCGGTACAACAGATATACAAAAGCACGGTACTGTGGTGGCAAGTCAGCGGACACACCTATGTTTACATGTGAGACCGGCGAGAGCTACACATGAACTGAGGCACGTCTCGCACACCATGTGCTTGCCTGGTCGTGGCAGCGCTGCAGGCCCTTAGAGACGGCGCCATCGTGCGGCGGACTCTGCCGTGGCGCGTCTTTTAGATGCTGCGGACGAATGGGACGCGGCTTGTAGTGGCGCGCTCCAACACCTATCTTTTGCCCAACGTTCCTCCCATGGTGTAGCCAGAGTAGGGAATGTTCTGGGATTATATTTCTCAGCATTGAAACTTATTCAGCCACGCTTAGAGACGCCATTGGCATTACAAATTGCTCATTTCATTTTGGTCCCACAAACACCTAGGGTAATTATGTCCATCCAGGCAGAGCTCCGCATGCCTAGGTAAGCCTTATACAACTAAGGCACATAGCACACCTTGAGATTGAGGTCTTTTTATAGAGGTTTGTACTGTCGCGACCTAGGTGATTAAGCCAAGATCTCCAGGCTCTGAAATGTACAACGTTTCACCGTCACTCCAAACTATGGTCGCTGAAGCATACATAGAGCTTACTGTGTTATGTAGTGTTGGCGCGATGCAGTCCACAGCTCGGGACCCCGGGTTCGCAAAGCCCTTGCCCAGGAAATTAATGCTGAGCCCCTGACGGGTAATTCATGAGTGTGATTTTATATGAAGCATGGGTCATCTTCTTGACTTTAGTGGGTAAAGCTTTTACTTTAGGTGTGCACCTGATCAGAAAATAGCTCTCTATTCATGTCAGGTTTCCTATAATCATCTTACCTTGGCTGTGGGTGAACCTAAATTTGAGGTTGGCCATCTTGAGGGTGAGCAAGCTGAACGCCTGTTACAGGTCTTGCGACAGTTTCTGGAGGTCTCAACTAGTATGCTGGGTGTTACTAATCATATACAATATAAGATTCAGTTAACTGCTGATGATCCCGTGCACCAGTCCCCCTACCGCCTGTCACCACCAAAGATGAGGATTTTTAGGAAAAAAAATTAACACTATGTTGAAGCAAGGCATAAGTAGGGAATCTTCTCCTTATGCTTCACCCATCTTCCTCATGCCCAAGGTGAAAGGAGGTGACTAGACCTTAGAGTTGTTAATAAAAAGGTTGTGTCAGAATCTGTTCCTCTTCCTGAACAACAAAACTGCTTTACCTGGTGCCTCTTATTTTACTGTTCTCGACCTCAAGCAGCCATATCATCAATCTTCTCTTACTGAAAATTCTGTATAGAATGGAACTTATACGAGTTTAATCGTGTTCCCTTTGGTCTCTATATTGAGGCAGCTGTTCTGTCTCACCTTTTGGGCAGTGTATTAGGAGATTAAAAGTTCCAATTTGTATACAATTACTTGGATGATGTTATTTACAGCAAAACGTTTGATGAGCATTTGAATAATCTTCAACAGGTTCTATCTATGTTTCGTGAGACAGGCTTAACCATCAAGCCATCAATCTGGTTGAACAGCACATATCGTTTTTAGGGCATCTTATATCAAAGGACATAGTACGGGTTGATCAGGAACCCACAGTTGGTTTGAGACAATTCCCAGCACCATATAATAAGAGGTGGCCAAATTCTTTGGGATGGCAAACTACTTTCGTAAATTTGTCACTAATTTTGCATAGTTAGCTGCCCCAGTCAATCAGGTTCGTGACGAAGGCAGTTTGTCAAGGAAAAGTCAAGAGACTGCCTAGCCGGGCCATCAAATTTGCCTTTACCAATCCGCCTGTCCTCGCTATTCCCAACTTCAACCAAAAGGTTATTGTCCAAACCGATTCATCTAGTGCCAGAGTAGCAGCCATCTACTTCAGGAGCATGAAGGGGAGAGGCGGCTTGTGGCCTATGCTTCCAGAAGACTAATAGGACCTGAATGTAATTATTTTGTGTACAAACGTGAAGGTCTTGCTGTGTTATTTGCCCTTGATAAATTTTATTTAGAACACCGCCCATCTGAACTCAAAAGTGACAACCAATTGTTAAGCTTGGTTCTAGGTACGCCCAGGAAGACTGGGAGGATCTATGTTTGTCCTATCTTAGACCTGTACCCTTTGAGACTAAAATACTTCTTGTGTGTTCACAAGGCCCTCTAACCTTAATGCCCAGTCCACGTCAGACAGCTTACATTACCTGCGTAACCACTTCCTGCTTATAGTGGACACCTGATCTATTCAGCAGAACCCAGAGCCTCACCACCTCGAGGAATCTTCAACCTACATGGTCGCATAACCGTCTGAGCCTCCAATTCATTCCCTCCACTCAGCTCTGTACCAAAGGCCCACAGTCTGTCAACTATGCTGCAGATGGTGAGCTCTGCTTCCATCTTGTAAGCAAGAGTGGTAGTCTTTACCACTTCAGATCCAAAGTGACAAGCATCATTGGTACCAACGAGACCCATCACTTACAGTTGGCTGCACACCATACCTTCATGGCCTCTGGAAGGGCTTGTTTCAGATCTGGAGTGACTGCACCCAGTATGCACATGAAGAGCACACTGGCCTCCTTCCCCTCCTTAGCAGCCATCTCCCTTACGGGCTCCTTCACCCACCACATGTTGGAGCTCCCAACTATCAGCAAGCCACCCTCTATGAAAGCTGGATGTTGCAGGCTATGTGATGACTTCAGGATGAGTGACACCCATTAGACTCAAACATTGTCCTGAACAGATAGTGCCTCAAACCTGTTCACAAGATGAATAGGAAAGGCCTCACTATTGGTCCCCCTGAATGTCTTTCACTGCCTGCCATGCACTGGAGCGACTTCCGACACAACCAGGGGGTCTGCCTCACTGCTAACACAATTAGGACATGTTGCTGCCACAGGCCAATCGGTGGACAAGCAGGGCATTAATTCCCACAACCAGCCAAAAGCAATGACGCCCTTCGACCACAGCCTCAAACTGTGCAACCAAGGTTAACACAGCAAACAGAAGCAAAGTGTCACCAGCTCAGACTGCATCTGCACACAGCAGTCAGAGTCCCTATGCATGATTACAATACCCAGAAAAACTAATGACTAGAAAGACACTGTTTAGACTCAACAGAGGGGGTAACTAAGGTAAACAAAGATGGCTAGAGCTGGTACTGAACCGACTAAAACAGTCAATATAGGTCGCTTCTAATAAGAAATTGGTTACACTTACAAGTATCTGTGTGCTTTGTGCCGGGCTCTGCTCTTGGCAATGGCTGCTCACTGACACCAAATAATTTTAGTTCATTCTGCCAATGACAATAGTTCAGAACCCCAATTGTTTTGACCACTGTAGTTTGATTAAAAGATAAAGGAATTTCTCTCAGTGTAATAGTACTCTTCAGTTGTTAACACTGGGAAAAATCTAACAGAAATCAGTCCCTCTAGTTTTCCTGTGTGTAATAATTTAATACACTAACTTGTTTATTACTATTGCGTTAGAACATTATTTCATCAAGGTCATTGTTTATAACTGATGCAAAACTCTTCTCACAAGATAGATTAGGTGTTATCCGGACATTGTGAAAGTAATTTTTTTCATACTGTTGACATCATGAAGCAGTAA
Organism: Locusta migratoria; assembly: GCA_026315105.1. Taxonomy (NCBI): domain Eukaryota; kingdom Metazoa; phylum Arthropoda; class Insecta; order Orthoptera; family Acrididae; genus Locusta; species Locusta migratoria. Next base: position 165,843,260 of record CM048745.1, read on the forward strand.
GTTCTTAAACTTGGAAAATAAATGTATAATTTTTTTAATAATTTAATCATTTAATTTCAGCACTGACTTAAAAGCATATTGCCAGATCAAATATCATTGGTAGATGAGGAAGAAAACAATTCTTTTTTATCTACAGTGCTTCAAAACTACTGTATATTTCCGCAGACAAGATGATAGCTGAATCATAAAAATACCCCAAAATCCAAGATCATCTTATACGACAGTAAAAAAAAAAAAAAAAGTGGAACTGAAATTCAATTTGGAGGAAAGATTTACGAAAACAAAAGTTTGCGTAATTAAAAAAAAAAATTGCTTTACAAGCTTTATTGATTTACTGAGCAGATAAGGGTACAATACAATAACCTACACACCATAAAGCAGAAATAGAGCTAATTATTTACAAGACAGCTTGATTTTACGATGTCACTTGTCAAAAATAATTTTTCAGTATATCCAGAGTCGCACTGAAACGATTAGCATATATTTACGTACGGAACAGTAAAAGGGTTAGAATATTTCTGAGTTACATGCCACAATTGCGGTTTCTTTGAAATCCTTTATCTTTTGTAACTGGGCAATTTCATGTGTTTTCACCCACATAACACATGCTTTGGCCTGATTAAATGTCATTTCGGCGAAAGATATTACTTTTCTCTAAAACTTTGCAGTGTAAAAAAACATTCTTCTTCACGATCGGATACAACATAGCACTACAAACAAAAGTTCAAAAGTAGACAGCAAACACTGTGTGGTCACTGAGGTACTTTTATCAGGCCCCTATGACTCTATACAGCACGCAGTTGTAAAGAAACATATGCCCGAATCTTGGTGTAATCATAAATAATTTATTTTTGCCATGTAGGTTACATTAGCAAGCAGCACAGTGCTCTACACGCAGCAGAAATAGAAAGCTAGTCTTAACTAGGCAAAGAAACATCTACAAAACAGCGATACTAAAACATATGAAAACATAGAATAACTAATATACAATAACTAGGAATAAGTGCACCGCGCAACACATAAAACACAGCACCCCTGGTGGAATACTAGGAACTACACAGGCGCACATCTAAAATTTACAACATACACAAACAGATAGTAGCCTGCTGCAGTCTCAACTGCAACAAAGGGTGAAATCCACATGAAACCTACTTATGGCAGCTTCTTGCAGCATTTTTCAGAACTTCCTGAAACTTCGCCTCTGAATCTAAACTGCAGGAGTATTTTTAGTAGGGTTGTGTCTGAGTGGTTCAGCTGAATCCATTATTCGCCGAATCTAGCACACTGGCTTCGGATTCGAGATTCGGCGCATAATGGCCGAATGCTACCGAATCCAGAATCCAAAGTGTTATATGGAAACACTCAGTTACGAATGTACATTACGCCATGTAATCTTCCGTGTTAGCTGTTACCATATTTATATTCCGTCCGCCTAACAAACCAGAAAGACAACGGAAAACACGGAAGAATATACGTATCACGTTAATGTTTACATTTGTATTATTCTTATGTTGAATGGCAATAGTTAGAAATAAAGCACGGCAAGTGACTTCTAGTAGTGGTTTTTAAATCTTGTAGGAATAAAAATTCTGTGCAGACTAATTACGTGATCTTAAATGTTTGAAAGAATAAATAAATCTGCAAAACACCCTTGCTTAACCCTCTGGAATGCACAATCTTTTCACAGTTCTGAAATGTCTTCGTGGCAATAACAAGTACACATATATCGAACAAATGCGGTTTTCTATGTGTCTGAATGTTCTGTCCGTCACTCATGAAATACCTGATATGTCACTATAAAATTATTTAACATTTACACATCCTAATTTTTAAGAATCTATTATTTAACTTCCAAAATATCTACTCATCTTTTCAGGTTTTATTTTTGAGTCTTCCCCTTTGAAAAAAGAAAAACAATTCGTAATCCTTTCCTTTCATTATTTTTTTATTTCAAACTGAAACATTTTGTAATAGAGTGAATACTTTCTTATAATCTTTTAGACCATCTCAACAACATATATATTGAAATGTTTCCACACAAAATTCTTTTAAGGGTAAGAGGTATTAATAAATCTTTAAGATTTAAAATAAAAATCTAAATGAAATTTTAATAAAAATCTAAATGAAATTTTACTGTTAATATTGTCCTTTGGGATTAACCCCAGAAGGCTTTATCTTCATCACTGGCTGTGATACAGTAGTAATTCTTTTTAATACATGTACTTGAGTTGACAGATTATTTGGGTTCGAGATTCGGAAGATTCGATTCGGGTTCGGTATTCGGCACATGTTTTATTTAAGATTCGGTATTCGGATTCGATTCGGTAAAATTAGGGTTCGACCCATCCCTAATTTTTAGATCCCTAAAACTGGAAACGATGGGGGGGGGGGGGGGGGGGGGCGCGGAAGTGTGGCTTGCATTCGGGTAAATATAGTAATTCGGGGTCATCTTATAGACCAGATATATGCTTAAATTATAAAATTTTGTACCTCGGCTTACCTGTATGTCGTCTTATCTGCAGAAATATAAAACAGTTATCTTTTCATTTTTAATTTTGTGGTTGTTGGTAGTTTTCTGATGGCATCTTGTATACAACTTTTGATGTTTGAGATTTCTTTGAACGTTTATTGTGAATTATGAGTTGTATGCTACCATTTTGGACAATAAAACTTAATTACTGCTTACAATTAGCAACTGGTGGGAACAACGATTTATTAAGTTCAGAAATATTTAGCGAAGCATGGAATGTATATCGGAAAGATATATCTGATACAACTGGAGGAGGCGTGTTCATCGCTGTGGACAAAGATATTGTTTCTACTGAGATCGATGTTTAAAGTAACTGTGAAGTTATCTGGGCATGTATAACAGGTCTAAAAGAAGTAAAGTTAATAGTTGGGTGTTTTTACCAGCCCCCCAGTGCTGCTGTAGCAGTTTTAGAATCATTCAAAGAAAGTCTACACCAGGTAGTACATAGGTATCCGGGCCATGTAATATTAGTCGGAGGAGACTTCAACCTTAAGAGTATAGATTGGGACCTCGCTAGTTACATTTCAGGCGGTACAAAAATGTTCAAATGTTTGTATAGTCTATGGGACTTAACTACGGGGTCATCAGTCCCTAAACTTACAAACTACTTACGAACTAGGACGGCATAAATATCCATGCCCGAGTGGGGATTCGAACCCCCGACCGATGTGGTCGTGCAGACCGTGACTGGAGCGCCTCAGTCTCCTCGGGCACCGCAGCCGGCGAGGTACAAACAAGCAGTCTTGCGAGCTACTTTTGGACACATTCTCCGAAAACTGTCTTGAGCAGTTAAACCGGCAACCCAAATATTCTAGACCTTATAGCCACAAACAGGCCTGACCTTATTAACGATGTCTATAGAGACAGGAATTAGTGATCATGATATCGTCATAGCGTCGATGGTGACCAAAGTTCATAAACCAATCAAGAAGGCTAGGAACGTGTTTTTATTGGGAAGAGCCAATAAGCAAATGTTACAATCGCACTTAGAAAATGAATGGGCATCGTTTAATTGCGGGACTATGGGTGTAGAGGAATTGTGGACTAAATTTAAGTGCATTGTTAATAAAGGGTTAGAGAAATATGTGCCAGTAAAGATGATTAAGAATGGAAAAGATCCACCGTGGTATAATAATGTTAGAAAGCTGCTGAGGAAGCAAAGGCTGTTGCACTCTCGATTCAAAAAAGAACATGCAAACGATGACAGGCAAAAGTTAGTAGAGATTCGTGCGTCTATAAAAAGATCGATGCGCGAAGCATATGATACTTATCACAGCCATACCTTAGCAAAAGATCTTTCCGAGAACCCGAAAAAATTCTGGTCCTATGTAAAATCGATAAGCGGGTCAAAGCCCACTGTCCAGTCAGTCGATCATTTCGGGGCAGTAATAGAAGAAAGCAAACTAAAAGCTGAAGTTCTAAATTTAACCTTTAAGAAATCTTTCACACAGGAGGACCACACAAATGTACCATCATTTGATTTGATTCCAAAATGGGGGACATAGCAATAGGTATTTACGGTGTAGAGAAGCGGCTGAGACAGCTAAATACGAAAAAGTCTGCTGGTCCAGATGGAATATCAGTTCGGTTTTACAAAGACTATTCTGCGGCATTGGCCCCCTACTTAGCTTGCATTTATCGCGAATCTTTAATTCAACGCAAAGTTCCTAGTGATTGGAAAAAGCGCAGTTGACTCCCATTTATAAGAAAGGAAAGAACTGACCCACACAATTACAGGCCAATATCGTTGACCTCAGTTTCATGTAGAATTTTAGAACATATTCTCAGTTCGAATATAGTAAATTTCCTTGAAACAGAAAAGCTTCTTTCCATGAATCAGCACAGGTTTAGGAAACATCGTTCATGTGAAACTCAGCTTGCCCTTTTCTCACATGACATCTTGTGAGCCATGGATGAAGGGAAACAGGCGGATTGTGTTTTTCTCAACTTCAAAAAGGCATTCGACGCAGTGCCACACTGCAGGCCGCTAACGAAGATACGAGCTTATGGAATAGGTTCACAGATTTGTGACTGGCTGGAAGACTTCCTAAGTAATAGAACGCAGTACGTTGTTCTCGACGGCGAGTGTTCATCAGAGACGAGTGTATGGTCATGCGTGCCCCAGGGGAGCGTGATAGGACCTCTATTATTTTCTATCTATATAAATGATGTGATGGACAGAGTAAGTTGTAATTTGCGGCTGTTTGCTGATAATGCTGCGGTGTATGGGAGGGTGTCATCTGTAACTGACTGTAATAGCATACAAGATGACTTAGACAAAACTTCTAGTTGGTGTGAAGAATGGCAGCTAGCTCTGAATGTAGAAAAATGTAAGGTGACGCGCATGAGTAGAAAAAACAATCCTATAATGTTCGAATACAGCATTAGTAGTGAGCTTCTTGATTGTGTTGCATCGTTCAAATATCTAGGCGTAACACTGCAGAGTGATATGAAATGCAACGAACATGTAAGGACAGTTGTGAGTAAGGCGGAGAGCCGACTTCGTTTTATTGGGAGAATTTTGGGAAGATGTACTTCAGCTGTAAAGGAGACCGCATGTAAAACACTTGTACGACCACGTCTTGAGTATTGCTCAAGTGTTTGGGACCCGCAGCAGATCAGTTTAAAGAAAGACGTAGAGGCGGTTCAGAGGCGAGCAGCTAGATTTGTTACTGGTAGGTTCGACCAATGCGCGAGTGTCATGGAAATGCTCCGGCAACTCAATTGGGGATCGCTGGAAGAAAGTAAATTTAGAGGGCTGGAATTTGAAGCTGAGTGTAGTACGATCTTGCTGCAGCCTACTTACATTTTGCGTAAAGATCACAAAGACAAGATAAGAGAAATTAGGGTTCGTACGGAGGCATATTGAAATTCTTTTTTTCCTCATTCCATTTGGGAGTGGAATAGGAAAGAAAATGCCTAGTAGTGGTACAGTGTACCCTCCGCCACGCACGGTGAATTGCGGAGTATGTAGATGTAGAAGACATTGCTGTTTGGATTCAGTACTAATTTGGCCGAGAGTGAAATCAAACAATCAATATTTGCAATGTATTTGTGGAACTTCATTCAAGGACACCAACATTTAATTATAAACAACAATCCTGCTCTTTTTAATATGACTCGTACCACAAAACGGTACCAAATATTCGGATTCATATTGATAGCAAGAAGTATTGCTCATAGAAAATAGAAGTAATGAATAACAGGGACTGGTAAGCAACAAATTCATTTGATTAAGAGCCCAAGCCTAGGTTTCCGAAGGGTAGGAAAATAAATCTGCTGTACATTTCCGAAGGAACCACACAGAAATACGCTTTAAGTGACACAAAATCTATATATGAATGTACATATTGGATCTTAGATCATCATTTGAAACTAAGTTGTGTGTCACCACTATGCAATTTCACTCTGCCATTATCTGTGACTCATGTGAACACAAACTGACCTGAAAATTTGTACATAACTTTCTATTTATGTAACTGTTGCTGAAGTATAAATAAGATTAAGTGCTTGCACATGATATGTCTAACCTGCAACACCACAATTTTGGTTGTGAGTTCACTGTGGGAGATGACAAGTAGGGACTGACTCTCCAATTAATACACCACTCTACCAGCTGTGTGCATTTACATCACTTTATTTCGTAACAGTTCTCAAAATTACTTTATCATTAGGAACTGACATTTAGTTTGAAGATAACTACTTGTGTTCCATAAGGAAATGGAAGAATAGATTGAAACAAAAATACAAAGAGGTTTTTATTTTCATTTCAATCTTCTCTTCTTCCATTTCCTTTCCTTAACTGTAAATACCTCCACCCCCCCCCCCTCTGAACTCTTAAGTTACACTTATCAATTACAAACAATCCATTAAAACAGTACTCGGAAACCATTTATCTCAATTTTACAGCCTAAAAAGCATTCTTTCGACTGTCTGATGTTTAACCTCTTTGTCACAAATTGTCATTATACGCATTTTGAGATGTCATTGATTACAAAATAAAATCATAATTCTTAAACAATACTGGTAAGTTGTATTAAGAAATAACTGCACCTGCAGTGAGATTGCTTTCCACTTGAGTGACAGTGAACAAGATACTTTGTTGAAGTGTTACTTTTAATCAACCAAACTATTACAACTCTTTTAACTATTTTACTGCAAAGACAATTTTGTTTTTATCTTCAAACACAGATAACAATGTGGCGGCAGCAGCAATCTTAGCACTATTGTCCAACAGCCAGTGTCAACAGAAAGTTTGAAACCACCTTCGAATTACCAGTATAGGTAATTGTATTAACACACACTGCAAAAAAAACCTGACATTGTAGTTGTTGCTGAAAAGCTGTTGGTATATAAGAGTAATGTATACAAGCAAGTGCTTTTTGTTTTAGCATCATTATTAGCCACAACGCTGGCTGTCTACGTGCGATGCCACGCCACTTCATGAAAAGGCTATAAGTCGCTCCACAGTACTTCAGCAGCTGGTGGACCCTGCAGTCTTGTACCTCTCTGCCCACCCCATGCTATGCCCAATGGGAAGACAGGGGCTCACCACAATATACCTGTGCACCGCAGCCAGAACAGTCAGTAGAAGTCAGTACCAGTCAGTAAGGAGCAGAGCTAGTAGTGCTACAGTTCCAGGAGATCTGTCTACAGTGAGCCAGAAGTCTGTGGTAGCATAAGCTGGGACAATACTATTGACCAATATAGAAGGGAAGCATAACAAAACTGTATGGCTGATCACCAACAGGGCCAGCCATGTGCCTAGAGAAAGAATATTACTGGCTGCCAGTAAGGTAATGAAGGGGGATGCACAGAATGGCTGAAAAATGGGACACCTTCCTACATGATGCAGACTATGAAGTTTGATGTTCCTAGCATTTTATGGAAAGGGGAGGGGGAGGTGGGGGGGGGATTTTTTTTTTTTTTTTTTTTTTTTTTAAATTGAAGTGAAGTATCTCTGAATCATAAGCTAGAAAAAGAAAGAACAAAATTTATGCAAAAAGAACTAGTGACTATGAAAGCTCTCACTTCGTAACAAATCTGCGGACTATTAATTTATTTATTGCAAATCTTATTGTAAGAAACGAACTTTCTCTGCCAATCTGAAGTGAAAATTTTCTATGAAATATTGAAACTACAGACAATCTCAAACTTGACAGTGAGTTGATATGTTGTAATCTTCACCAAGGAACTCTCTTACTTCCATTTTGTAGGTGTTGCAAATCTTTCTGTCGACAATGTTTTGAAAGAAAAACAATAACGAGCTTTACCCTTCAAAAGTACCAGTTCTCTGCTTAAATTATTATTGTTAAGCTAAGTCACTACTTTAAACTATAGAACTACTTTCATAAAGTAGTATGTGCGATACAATTTTGCTTTATTTTTCCTTTGTGTAGCAATGTTTTATACAAGAATGATAAACTTAATTACAGCACCAAAACAATAACATTTATTTTCAAGGACATCTGTTCATATAACCACTTCATATAAAATATTCTGTTTCCTGTGGCAAGTAAGATTTATTTACTTTGACACTATCTTATATTTGAATATCTACATGCTTTATTTACATATTTATATGTAACCTGAATTAAAATTATACAACATATAAAACTCTTGTAATAGCTATTATAATACAAATCTTGACATTTCCAGTGGAATGTAAATAAGGTTTAATTAAATTTGAGACACTGCAATGTGCTCTTTAAATTTCAGAGCATTAATACTGAGTACACCATAATCTAAAACACCACATTCAAATTCTTTCCTTAAATCCCAATAACCTGAATAGTAATCAGCACATTCAAGGCATTTAAATGCATGAAGACATACTTCACCTACGACTTTACTGACAATGCAGAAGCACCTGAGGTTGGCTTTGTGCCTTGTGTCTGTTCCTTCTCAAGTTGTTTTCCAAGATATTCCCTGTAAGAAAGCATTGTTGTCCTTAAAATCAGATCTGAATATATCAACTTAATCCCTACAATTTAATGGAACACCTTAATTCTTCGGTAGTTACTGGTACAATCACATTTTAAAAAGTGTTATCTGAACACAAGAGTAAATATTTATTTCACACTTTACAAAATTCAAAGACTGACACATATTGCTGACCAACATAAACTACAGATACTCAACTGAAGAATAAAGGAGCCCATTTACCAAATAGCAAAAAAACAGTCACTGCCAGGTCCACACAAAAGAGGAGAAAACTCTCATTACAGGATTTCTTCCAAAAGCTAACAAAGTTTTTATTTCCTTTTGTGCATGTGGGTTGACTCAACACTTCTGCTCCTCGGTGAGTGACTTTCATTATTCCCAGATTATTTTCATTCTTTCATAACTTTCCTTCTAAGTTAAGACATTTATTTTACCTTTACTGCAAAATGGGTGTATGTCTTACACACAATAGTTGAAATTGGCAAGATAAAATTATTACCCACAAAACAAAGATGCATTAATACTTGCAATTATAGATTATTGTTTGTCTGAATGATGATAATCTACTTTGAGAGGAGATGCCGAGTTACAGATAAAAATCCAAACAAAACCTAAAGTTCAATGGCAACTAAATAAAATTATAAAACCTAGTAAAGGGAAATAATTGTGTTAAGTTTAAAAATAACTTGTAAATTCAGAATTCTAGAAGTCTGAATGAAACATACGAGTTTTGTGAAGAGAACAGGACCAATAGCAACTGTGGTATTACAGTGGATAATCCTGTCATGTGCCTATGCATGTGTATTGCTGCAAAATGTACAAAAGTCAGTGTGTGAAATTATTATAGTGTAATGTAACTGAAAACTTTTGCTATTCTTCATTGTTGATTATGTTCCAATACCTACAATAATGAATTATGTTGCTCTAGTAGTATTACTCTATGTATTAACCTGTTACCAGTTTTTATTGACTGAATATTTTGTTACAATAGATCTTATAAGTAGAGTATTGTCACATATTACAATTGTTTTACAAGAATTACAGCCTGCTTTAAATATATGTATATAGTGTGTAAACTATAATAATGGAAAGTCCAGGTTGGAATTAATAATATAGTAAGGACAGTTTACAACTCACCGCAAAGACGTGGCGACGAGCTGCGACAGGCGCGCACACACACACACACACACACACACACACACACACACACACACACACACACATATATAACCTTCCTATCCTATCCCCTCTCCCCACCCCTCCCGTCACCGATTTACTCGCCACAAAACGTGATTGGAAGTGCAGCAGACGGAGGTGATGATTGTATGACTGTGTTGTGTGCCTGTGTGATTGCGTGAGTGTTCTATTTTCTGATAGCTGAAAATGTGTGTGTGTGTGTGTGTGTGTGTGTGTGTGTGTGTGTGTGTGTGTGTGTTTTGAATGTGCCTGTCGCAGCTTGTCTCCGCGTCTTTGCGGCGAGTTGTAAACTGTCCTTACTATAGTGTGTAAACTGTTAAATTGCAGAGTTCTGAGGGTGGAGTGGGGAGAGGAGAAAGAAAGCTTCACCTCACACCACAGTATCTACAGGAAGAGAGGCAAGCAGGGCAGACAAGCCACACCTACTTCCTGCAGTGCTGGTACCACAAACTACACAGCATGCTTCCACAAAAGTACAAGTCGCGCACATTGCTTTAAATGTTGATCGTAAATAAAACAAAGCGGATTACCCATTATTACAATTGATAATGATCCTAACTGCAGGAATCGCCATAGTTACATATTTCACAGGCAGACAACTGGCCGCAGCCTCAAAGCCTAGACTGCTGGCCGCAACGAAGCCTCATAACCAACTTGTACCAATTCAGGACTAAGGAGAGCTCTGCTATCTAACAGTTAACCCATTGTACGTAGCTTTGAGAAGGCTGAATTGCTACTCACCACAGAGACATCTTTATGAGCCGCAGAAAGAACACGTAACCAAATACAACTTAATGAATAGCTTTTGGCCGTTACTGCCTTCGTCACACAGAGAAACACACAGTCTGTTGTTTGTTTGTGTGTGTGTGTGTGTGTGTGTGTGTGTGTGTGTGTGTGTGTTTCTTCTTCTCTCTCCATCTGACAAAGGCCGTAACAGTCAAAATCTAGTCATTAAGTTGTATTCTGTTGTGTGTTCCTTTCTGCTGCAGCTCACTGAAAAGTCTCTGTGGTATCAACCTACCTTTCTCAAAATTATTGTTAAATCCTTCCTGGAATTTCCATTGTTTGTTTACTTAACTTGAGGTTCTCGTTACATACTTCTATAATGTATGTACAGTAAAACCTCCTTTTTAAGTTCCCGATTTTTACGTTTTTCCACCATTTACACCATTTTTTGTCGGTCCCGTCAAATTTTTCTATGTTCACAATGTTAATTCGACCTCGTTTTTACATAAACATACTTACACTTTTCCCGTGTTTTACACTTTTGAAAGCATGTTCGTGAAGAAAAAATTATGTAATCTACATAAATTGACACTAGCATGGCATTCCCCTTAAAGTATAGCGCTCAAAAATTATTCACAGTCGAGTTCATTGACACTTTGCATTTATTCTAACATATGTTTCATGTAACATTGTTGGCAGTACGCAGCTAGTTGACTTACGACGCGCCGATTTGTGGCGATGATGTTCCTCTTTCCACCAGCTTCTTTGCCAGAGCGCCTGACGTGTAATCAAACAATCAGAACCAGTTGCTTTGTTGATTTGAGAATAAAGAGTTGCATTGTTTTTGTGATACATATTTCTGATTAATAAAGAACGATATCTGTCAAAGGTGGGTATCATAATAGCCACAACCTCAAAAAAGTGATAATAGTGTGAGATGCCAATCCTATGCAAACATTACAAAAATACTTGTGCATATTGTTAATCTATGAAATGCCAAAATGCTGCTTCACTTTATAGATGTTAAAAACTGTTTATTATTATCGCAATAGGCCTATTTCGGCACTGTGGCCATCATCAGGCTATCTGCTGACAAATATTTATGATTAAAATAAGTGAAATAAAGATACTTACAATTTTAATACATTTTCTCTGACATATTATTTCAGACTCACTTCCATATAGCATTTGGAGGTATAATTGACTATAATGACTGCAATGATTGCAGTGTTCATGTTCTTTAGATGGTATATATATTACATTAATCAGGTCTAAATTCTTTATAGCCAATCTGTCAGTTTGACATATCCTCCAGCGATGCTCTATGGTTACAGTTTGTTTATGACTGCATATAGTGGGATCTTTGGTAGTGTGGTGTGATCTTTATTATTTTATGGTATTACGATGTATATCTTTGTTTTAGGAATTCACAGGAATTTAAGAAATTACTGATTTACTAAAATTGGTATACAAACAAAATTACTTTGAATTCAACAATGATATATTTACCCAAAAAGATGGAGTTGTAATGGGATGTAGCATAGCAGGAACCATAGCTGATATCTTTTTAAATACATTGGAAGAAAAATTCTTCAACTCTAATCACCCAATAATAACTAAAATAATATACTATTACCGCTATGTAGACGATACCTTCCTATTAATAGATGGATCACAAACAGATATATAACAACTATATACAATAATGAACAACCTACATACTAAAATCAAATTTACCATGGAGCCAGAAAACGATAAAACCATAAATTTCTTGGACCTAACAATTAGGAATAAGAACAATGTACATAAATTTGACATATATAGAAAACCAACAACTTCAGATAATATTATCAACTCTAAATTCTTGCCATCCCAAAGCACAAAAACATGCATATTTTAACACTATGATCAATAGACTAATAAGCCTACCATTAGAAAAAACAGTTATAAATAAAGAGCTTTCAATACTACCCTATATAGCCCACAAAAATGATTTTAATCCAAGTATAGTAAAGAAACTATACGACAAACATGCAAAACACAAACCCAATAAAATTCTAAATGACATTAAGCTATTGAAAGATACGTCCTTAAAACAAAAAATTAAATACGTACCACACATTTATATAGGACGAACATCTGATGAGCTGAACGCATTACTAAAAAATACTACAGTCAGATTTACCTTCAGAACTACACATAACATAAAAACCTTAATCCATTACACTAAGACAAAAATACCAGTATACCAATTACCAGGCATATATAAAATTAACTGTAAGGATTGTCAGAAATTTTATATAGACAAACTGGCAGAACTTTTGAAATTCGATACAAAGAACATACAAGAAATTCCGAGAAAAAAAATATTTCAGCTTTCTTTAATCATTTGAAAACAGAAAATCACGAAACCGATCGAATTACAGATGCAATGAAAATATTACATATCACACCAAAAGGTTATCATATGAACATCCTGGAAGAGGTAGAAACTTATACACATTTAAAGAAAAGCCCTGACAAAATTTTAAATGAACAAACCGAACTACAACACAAACATAATCTAGACAACTTTATTAAAATTTTCGAGTCGAGCTAAAACAAAGATATACATCGTAATACCATAAAATAATAAATATCACACCACACTACCAAAGATCCCACTATATGCAGTCATAAACAAACTGTAACCATAGAGCATCGCTGGAGGATATGTCAAACTGACAGATTGGCTGTAAAGAATTTAGACCTGATTAATGTAATATATATACCACCTAAAGAACATGAACACTGCAATCATTGCAGTCATTATAATCAATTATACCTCCACAATGCTATATGGAAGTGAGTCTGAAATAATATGTCAGAGAAAATGTATTAAAATTGTAAGTATCTTTATTTCACTTATTTTAATCATAAATATTTGTCAGCAGATAGCCTGATGATGGCCACAGTGCCAAAATAGGCCTATTGCGATAATAATAAACAGTTTTTAACATCTATAAAGTGAAGCAGCATTTTGGCATTTCATAGATTAACAATATGTCCTTAAAAGACATACACAATGCTGCAGGCCCAAATGAAATGAAACTTGTGCATATGTTTGCACTTGAGAACACGAATAAATTCTCTAATATTGCCCTGTGAAACATCGAAAAATACAAAAAGAACGGAACTTTAGGAGTTTTACTATGTAAATAATTAATTCCAGTAGAAGGCAGTAATTTTGAAGATGTGTTACATAGCCTGGCAGCGGTGTCCAAACAATATCTATCGAAGTGGTTCAGGTAATTTTGAAGATGTTTTACATAGCACAGCAGTGGCGTTCTCGTTTATAACGAATGAAATTACGTCAAAAATTTCTACTTCCCATAACATTACAAGTTCTGCCCTGCACTTAAACTAGTAAAAATTTGGATAACCTTTATTGTGTAATAAACTTCCTGGTGAGTATTTAGATGCCTATTATGTACATATATCACAAACTACGAAAATGCAAGGCTGTAAGCATATTTTACCATTTAAAACATTACTCTCTGCATTTTACGATTTACTGCATTTTACACCATTTTAGTGAAGTCCCTTGAAAAGCGTAAAAATGAGGTTCTACTGTAAATTTATAAATATCTGCTCCACAATGGAAATGGTTTACACAAGCTTATAAAGCTTATAATGTCATTTCCTTTCTGAAAACTGTAGAAGTACCATACATAACTTCGCAACATTTGGCAAGGTCAGATACTGATGCCAAACTTCAGTAACATGTTGTAGTATTACAGAAGTAACTACATTTTCTCCTAGTATCGACTTGAGTTAATCAAGGTGTTAATTTACGTATGTGCGGCATTGCAAAGTGAGTAGTAGGAGAAGAAAGCTGAAGAGAAGCATGGAATAAAACATATTGAAGCTCAGTGGCAGTATAGATACTCCATGTGTTAATGTTTTTGTTCCTATTATTCGGATTATTGACTTTGTTGTAATTCGACTAAATGTTCAGAGGAGATACATGTTTTCAGCCTATTAAAGCATCTAGTTACAAATAAAAGTGTTTAATTAATCTGAATCAAAGAGGTGTTCATCAGTGGCAAGAGTGTGAATTACAAATAGCTTTGAAGAGTGATAACTGGAAGGAACTTAGAGGCAAGCATAGCTGGACCTCGTTTTGTAATTACTCACCTTCAAAGATAAGGAAGAAGTGCAAATACGGACTTAGTGGGGACTTCATACCTTGTAACATATAACTGAGAATTGAGTAACAACGCAACGTGCATCTTTTTCAGTCCAGTAATGTATGTCTGTGAGATAACCTGATGTTAGTATAACAAGAAATGACACTATATTGATAATCATGTATGCCTGCAAGAAGGCCAATGTCAATTTCTGTATGGATTCAAATGTTTGAAAACTGCTAGAATATCGAAGTAACTGCAATTTTAGAGTGCAATAAGTTAAGAATTTTGGCATGACAAGATGCATGTCTGGATAGCCTAATTGGTTAAGGCGACCACTGGTATAAAGTGGGAAATAACAAACCAAATGCCAGATCACAAAAATTTTCAAATTCGCCAATGCATTTATTTCAATGCCCTGCAGCAGTTGAGATGTTTCAATATTTCAGCTTCAAAAAAGTTTAAAGGATCGATTGAAAGCAAATAAAGTTAGCATCAAAATTCCTCTTTTTGCAATGAA
The DNA here is from genome assembly GCA_026315105.1 of Locusta migratoria. NCBI lineage: Eukaryota > Metazoa > Arthropoda > Insecta > Orthoptera > Acrididae > Locusta > Locusta migratoria. The sequence goes on from CM048745.1 coordinate 165,858,345, forward strand.
AACCTGAAATTTATTTCTCTCATACGCAGAGAATTCAGCATTTTCATAATTGATACAGAAGAGAGACTAAACCAATATTCTAAATTAATACAAAGAGAAATGGCAAGATCACAATTTTTATATTTGATAATTGCGATCTTGGTGTTTCTCTTTATGCTAATATAGTAAGATTGCTCCCCAAGATGAGTAAAAAAAAAAAGAAAAGAAAAAAAAAAATATTCATTGGCTAAGGAATCTGTACTGAATACATTCAAAGAAAGCAAAGATAAGTGTGTTAACAGCCTAGTCACAGGAATTGATTCGCAAGAGCAAATGTTTTTTCAGTCATTATGCAAATTACAGGCCCTGACAGGAGTGAAATTGTCAGAACAGATCCTCAGGATTTTCTGGATATAGTGTGGCTGATTTAGAAAAGAAGGGACAGACCATCGAGGTTCATTGGTCCCTTGTTCCAGAATTTTGTGTATCTCAACCCCACACAAAATGTAGCTACAGGTTACGGGGAACAACAAAGGAGAAGAGTCGTAAAGATACAGGGTGGGGGGGGGGGGGGGAGGAGAGCATATGAACAGGAATTAAAACAATATAGCAAATGGGTGATTGCTACAGTGAAATAAGATGAGCCAGCCACTCTATAAAACAGAAAAACCTCACCTACTAAAGAATTAGGCTATCTAAGACAAAACTACACAAAACAATATGATACAGACAACATATTAAAAAGGGGGTAGGAGTATATAAAATTGCAGGAATGGTGAGGGCCAGAAAAATCAAGCCATGACACCCACCCTTACATGAGGAAATAAAAACCATTTTCATGGCTGAAGCATAAAACTGAATGAGCCTTTGAGGCATTGTCAGCTAAAATAGTACGAAGATTAAAGTCTGCCTCATGGCAGCTAAATTGGGGCATTTCACTAAAATGTAGGTGACTGCCACTCTCAACCCACAATGACACTGGGGATGGTCCTCATGATGGAATTGGTGTCTATGTGTCCATGTGTCAGCCTGGTATGGCCAATGCAGAGGATGACAGAGGACCTGCGTGAGGCTCACATGAAGGAACGCCACACATTTAAATTGACTCGTGGATGGTCTACTACCTCCTGCTTCTTAGTTTCTGTCAAGTCAATGAATAAATGGGCCCAGCTATTTTTCAGTGCCAGTGGATACTAATAAAATATAACACAGAATTGACAATAACCATGGGATGAATTGGTATAGTACTAACACTGCCCCCAACTGGTGATATCAGAATATGGAGGTTTAGATACTGTCTTCTTTTATTCAAAACCTTTTACTAATTAACCTTTTGCCTGATTATCAGTGGTATTGTGTACTCATTGAACGAACTTTATACAATGAAAACAATCAGGAGAATTGTTGCACAAAATGTTGTATGTTCGGTTAATTACGGCCATTTTCTTTCAGCATTGGTGAAAAGCAATTTCCTTGTTAGAAAACACAAAACTGACTATTAAATATCACTCTTCATTAAGTGATAATTTTCACAGCTTATAGATGACGTGCCTATGGTTGAAAGAAGCAGTAACAGAAAGATAAACTGGAGATAGAATCTAAAACTTTTGAATTTACAATATGGAACCCACTGAGCTAGTCAATCAAATTAATATTATTTTAGAAGTAGAATCATATAGTGTGTTTGAATTTATATGAAACATGCTAGTTGTCAAACTATAGTTATTCTTACCAATTATGAACCATCAATTTTTGCACCGCGAGTAGAGCTTCATACCGAACATTCGGATCCTCATGGCCAAGTAATTGCATTACCAACTGTTTTCCACCCAACTGTTCAATCACACTAAGAAAAACAGAAAAAACTTTTGAAGTTAAGGATACCACAATATGTTTTTCAGTTCAATAGTCTAAACATTTTTCTATTTCTAAAATTGTTTCTTCTCTGGTGGAATACAATTATTTTAACACATTTTCTTTCCTGCAAGGAACACAAATCAAAGAAGAATATTTTAAGGAATACACAAATTATCCATGGCACATTTTGTATAGAATAAGGGAAAGCTGCCAAAACAAATCTGTCTCTGTAGTATACCATTATAGGAAGCAGTTAAAATTTCATTTTCAGAAGCATATAATTTAAAAAAGTTCTGGAACATATTTATAGATGACATAACATACTGAGGTTTATACTAGATGTTTCAATCGCATCAACTGTAATCTTAAGTGACATAAGGACTTACTGTTTTCCTCTTGGATAGTGCCTCACATATTCACCAATATCAAAGCTAGCGACACTCAACACTAACGGATCCTTGCTAGTTTCCAGCAGATGAATTAATATACGGAGCAATTCATAATTTTTTTCGTTCAGCCTCCCAGCATTTTCACGCCAAAATTTTGCTGATTTGTGGACAGGACTCCACTCCAACCGACCTGATTTTATCTCTGTAGCATACTCATCAAATGAACTGCAGAAAAAGACAAGAAAACATAAAATAACACGTTAATACAAACTTCTACATTAATAGGCTATTTGCTCATTTTACAGACATTGTTACAGTAAATAAATATACAGAATTGTTAACTGAAGAATTCGTTGCTAACTGGGATAAGAAGATGATAACCAGTAGAAATCACATAATTAGTTTAGGTTGGAGTATTTACAGCCAATATGAAAGACAATAATTAGAATACAGGGTTTCAAATATATAATTGTTACTACCGATATTTTGAATTTCAATTAAAGAGTTTTCTCGTGGAGCTGTATTTTTAAACATTAATGGAAGTAATCTCTGTGTTATATTTGTTTTTCTGATATGTAGTTTATGTATAGTTGTTCGATCTGACGAGGAGTCTGCCAGGGTTGGGAAATGAAGTTCACGGCCAGCCATTCATGAGAAAAACACTCCAAAACTTTCAGTGCTATAAGTTTATAGCATGAACCCTTCAACTTTCTACCTACAACCTCAACCACTGCGCCATTCGGTATATAATACCATAGTACTGAACGTTTTGGTGCGTTTTTCTCGCGAATAGCTGGTCATCTGGCTGTATGACTAGGGTATTATAACACAATGGGGTAGTGTCACAAACATGTGACATCCTATCCCTCAACTTCATTTCTCAAACCTGGCAGTCCCCTCATGAGATCACATTGTATGTTGAATACTAGACCATCAATAATGAGTTATGAACATTACTAATGGCACAGCTGAGATACAATATCTTCTTGGCCTGTCTACATGTATTACAGTACATTGGCTTTGGCTTGAATGAAGAATTGTGTGCTGGTATTCATACTAACTGCTAATAATTCCTGCATCTCGAAATATTTTTCTTTTACTGAAAATTCTTCAAATATACTGACATTATCTGGTAAATAAGTCATCCTTTCTTAAAATATGTAACATGCTTATTGAAGTTCTAAATGTGGTCTTCAGTTAAGCCTCATATGTCACATTAATCTTATTATTCATACGATATACAGTACTTGTGACTCATCTGAGTCTTAGAAAACTAATTGATTGCTACATTTTATTTAAGGAGTTGGCAGAGAGGACAAACATGATATCGAGTGACACTGAATGATTATGTGAAGTGTTGTGCAAAAACCCAAACCAAATTAACTTAAATCACATGTGTTTTGTTACAGCGAAGTAAGGAAGATACATTTTTGTGCATCGACTTCATTGTTAACAAGAAGCTTAAAAATAATATTGAAGATAGAGAAAGAGTTTCTGTTAGAAGAGCAATGTGCGTTATAAAAATGCAAATTAAAATTGTTCAAGTCTACACACCAATGTACCCACAATCTAAAGAGTTAGAGTACCTCTATGATTTGTTTAATGGGCTGATAAGTGACACAAAATTCCACTACAGAATCTTTGGGAGGCGAGGGAGGAGGAGGAAAGAAGAAAAACTCTTGATTCCACACTGAGGAAATTTCAGCATACTATTATATCATACATTAAAATAATTTTCAGAGAAGAAGAAGGTGTTTGTTATTAAATTATTTTTCCAGAAGAAATCTAGTAACACGTATGCTACTCCCCTCCCCCCCCCCCCAAAAAAAAAAAACCACTGTATTCATCAATCAATAAAATAAAAGTAAAACAGTCTGTAAAGATGAAAAGTGCTGAGAGACATTTCATAAATAATGCACAGATTGATATTATTGTGGATTTTTTGATGGAACAACAACGAAAATTAAGTCAGATGAAGTTGTAAGCTTGGGGAAGAAGTGCACTGTTTTGTTTGTTCACTATGTACTCTACTACAAAATTAGGAAGCAGTAGAAACTGACCCTGCAAGGCTCTCTGATGCTGTAGCTGTTAACCAGAGAACTTTGACCAAGATAAAAAAAACTGACAGAAATCAAACCCACAGTGTATTAACTGAAGATTGTGGTGAGTTCACAATGGGCTTTAGTACAGATTCACATTGGGTTAATCAATTTTGTGGTTGTCATCTAAACACAAACCATAATCCAAGACACAGATGGCCAAAAACATCAATCTTTGAAAAAAGAGCAAAATTTGTGCTTGATACTTTTTAAGATAATAGCAGTTCTACTTTTGAGGTACTCTTTAAATCATGTGCATTCCCCTCAACATCACAATACAAAATTCTGAAATCGTTTTAAATGTGGGAAAAGACTGCTGAACAGGAGAAGCAGAAACACCTGGATACTGCAACCTTGCACAGACAATCATTCAACCATGAATGTTAAGTATTCTTATGTTAAACTGTTACTATTGATGAATTGTGGATCTGAATCAGATTTGAAATCGCAGTCCGAGTGGAGAGCTTTAGATTTTCCACGTACAAAAAAATTTTGATATGCTCAATCAAATGATGCTTATAGCTTATGACAACCAAGGAATCATGACAAATAGAGTCCCATGTGGAAAAAGTGTTAAAGCAGTGTATCATCATAACTTCATGCAAAACCTGCACAGAAAATTTCAGAAAATCCGGCCTTAGTTGCTTAAAACTGTGTGCATGTTGTCCTTAACAATGCGTGCCACATATTGGCAATGTCATAGAACAAAGTCCATGCAAATATGGATGGGAAGTATAACCACATGCTCCCTACAGCCAAAACATGAGTGCAACACAATTCTATTTTTTGCCAAAGTTGAAAAACCTATGTATGTACATCATCAACGTCCTCTAAAAATTTTCTGCCACTGTTCCTCAGCCACTGAACAGATGCACAGAAGTGGTGTCCTAGACAGTATAACAGAGCTCGAGATGTTGGCATTTAGTCATAGAGAGCAGGGAGACTATATTAAGAGTAAAAAATAGTGAGCATTATTTATGAAATCACCCTCTTAAAAAATAATCTAGAGGACCCGTGCAAATACTTTGAACCATTAGTGGAATGACAAAAAAGTTAAGAAAAAATTTTAATGTTCCTTTAGAATCCATCAGTGCAAGAGTTTAAAAGTGCAAATGAAAGAGCTTGATCCACTGAGTGCTGTTAGATCAAAAAGAACTGCATACCTTAATTAGAACCGAAGATATTGTAAAGCAAACCTATTAAAATATTCAAAACAAGGACAAAAGGATACTGCATTTGAATAAAAATAAAGGATGGAGAGACTTAATTGTCATACCTGATGACAAATCCCTTCTGCTTGCCGTGTAGTCAGATTTTGTTGGGCAGCCAGAGATGGCTGATGTGTGGATAAGTGATTGCGTGAATGAATGTTCTCTTTCTGACGAAGGCCACGGCCAAAAATTTAGAAATTTGTGTGTCTTTTATTTGTGCCTGTTGGTGGCTCAACGTTCATGTTTATGGTGAATTGTTCCCTATCTACAAATTATTAATAACTTTTTATTTGCATGCCAAAACATCATTTGTGTGTCATTTCTGCAATGTGAAACTCAAAGAGGACAATTTAGAAAAACACATTAAAGTGATAGTCACTAGTTGTTAAGGATATAAAAGTATGGTGGATCATTTACGTGGTGAGGAAGTAGATAGGCATGTGTGCTCATTGAACGAAGACAAGATGGTGCTGGACTCGCGCTCTAATCATCTGCAGCTGAAGTAGCCATGCCCCCAGACTGCACAGCTCAGTGCCCTCTAAGGGCACGCTACCTATGGACATGCTAGGTGTTTCAACAGTATAATTTACTTACCATAAAAAAATGATACAACACATTGATTAACAGGGCAGTAGACTATGGTGACAGGTCACAGAATGCAGCTAATGTTCACATGAGGCTCTGGCGAGAGCTACGACATAACAGAGCGAGGGCTCGCATACCGCGTGCTCGCCCGGTCGTGACGATGCTGCAAGCCATCCGAGGAGGCGCAATTGTGCGGCGGACTCGACCGCGGCGTGTCTTTCAGATGCCGCAAACTGATGGGACGCGGTTTGCAGTGGCGCGCTCCAATATCCCTCCCCTCGTCCGGGAAGCCGACACTTAAGGCGGAGGCGAACGACGGCTGGCGACGCTGAATCGTGGTGACCACGGGAGTCACCCACGTGACGCTGTGGCAGAGGCAACTGTGATGGGGCAGGAGCTGGCGAGCGCCTCCATCGTCTCATCTGCGTCCGAGAGGATGTCGTCAGCAAGTCGCTGAGCGGCCAACCAGTCAGGGGCATGTAGGGACGGAAGTGCCCACGCCGGGGCAGGGTCCCCCGCCCCAGCACAGATGACAGTGGCGGAGAGGCCGGTCGCATCTCTTCGTCGCCACCACCGGCAGAAGACGCCTCCCCCGCCAGCCGGCGCTCTCACTACTGCCGGTGCGTCCAAAGGAGGACCCGAGCAGGCAGGAGTCGGGGGCGACAGAGGGGAGCTGGCCGCTGCGTAGACCCGTGGAGGGAGAGGCCGCATCTCGACGTCGTCATAGGCGGCCGACTGTTGGCGTTGTGGACGCCCATCCGTAATGCCCCTTCCCCGAGCCTCGTCAAGCATCGGCTCTGACGCTAAGGCGTCATCATGGTGGTGGGAATGGGGCAAAAGCACAGCAGAGGCCACTGTGCATGAGCTGTCAGCAGGAGGGGGCCGGTGCCACCATGATGTCAGATGGATTCCTCTCTCGACCTCTGAAGCTACAGAGGGGTATCCGAGAGGCAAAGACTAGAGATCAGAAGGTGGTGGCGTGGGGCCCCACCTAGGACTTAGTTGGTTGAGATGGCAGGAGATCGTCACCCCGTCTGCGTCTACCATGCACATCTGACGACCACGTGAATGCCGTACTACCCCCGGCGTCCACCCTGGGCGGCGGCCGAAGGTGCGTGCCCAGACAGGGGTGCCTGGTGCGTAACGCCGAGGGTGTGCAGACACCTCAGGTCATGGCTCCGGGCACAGAAGATGCAACAGTGTCCTGGGCTGGCAGCCGTGGAGGATCTCCGCCAGGCTCCGACCATTAATTGGCGTTGTCCGATAAGTACTAAGAAATAAGGGGATGACTTTTCCAGGCACTTATGAAATACCTTTATTAGTGCATAAGTGTTGAAAATAAGACAACGTGAATTGTGGGCCTTTATCAGAGACAAGCAGCCAGAGAAGGCCTTCAATAGCAAAGATCTGTACCAAGCCTCTGACCACATCTTCTGCCTTAGTGGAGCGCATATGCAAGATGTATGGATAATTGGACAATGCATCTACCACCACGAACCACATTGACTGACAGAAAGGGCTGGCCAAGTCCACACGAATGCGGTCCCAGGTGTGCTCCAGAGCAGGCCACAGGGAGAAAGTTCGCCGGGGGGGGGGGGGGGGGGGGGGGTCAGCTTGCTGGTTAGCACACTGAGTGCACGTTCGAACCAACTGCTCAATGGCAGCATCGATAATAAACAAAACGGCGTGCAAGCACCTTCATGCATGTTATACCCCAGTGACCCCGATGTAACAGAGTTAACATACGAGCCTGTAAGTCAGACGGAATAACGACACAAGGCTCGTCGGAATCGGTTCTGAGGAGGACACCGTCGATGACTGACAGCTGGTGTCGTAGCTGGAAATAGGTACGCAGACGGCCAGCCTCTTTGGCAGACATTCGTCAGGCCATCCAGCGGTGACATACATAAGCACTTCACAGATCACAGGATCCCAACGGGTGGCTTGCGTAACTCGATTGGCCGTAATCTGAAGTCTCTCAACAGCATCGTGCAAACGTTCGTCAATCTAAAAAATCGGCACTTCGTCTTTGTCGAAGGAAGGGTTGGGGCCCATTGGCAGACGGGACAAGGCATCGGCATTGGCATGGCGCGCTGAGAGCCGATAATGAATTTCGTAGTGATAGGCACTCAAAAACAGAGCCAAATGCTGGAGACATTGCGATGTCCGGTCTGGAAGATGAGAATGCGGACCAAACAGTGGCACCAGTGGTTTGTAATTCGTGATAAGGTGGAATTTAATGCCACAGAGGAACACGTCAAACTTCCGAACAGCATAAACAATCACCAAAGCCCAAATGTGCTGAGGCAAGGTGAAGATGAACATTAATTTGATGTGGGCGAACGCTGCCTCACAAGCAGCAGACCACACACCTTTCTTTCGCAGTATGTTCAAAGGATGAGTAACCTCCGCCACGTTAGGAAGAAATTTGGAGTAGTAGCTGACCTTACACAAAAAGGATTGGAGTTCCCGCAAATTGGTAGGGCGAGGGAGATGATGAATCACCGTAACCAATTCTGACTTAGTGCGAATGCCATCTCGTGACACCAGGTGTCCCAAATACTCAATTTTAGGTTGAAAGAACTGATTTCTTAAGATTGCATTTGAGGCCTGTCACATGCAATTTCGTGAACAAGAGCCGCAGGTTGTTTAAGTGATCTGTGCGGGAGGAACCGATAACGATGATATCGTCCAGATAGTTCGCATAGCACGTAATGTCATCCAATAACTGTTGCAAGAATCGCTGAATTATTGCGGGTGCACTCGCGACCCTAAACAGCAGATGTTTGTAGGCGTACAGCCCGAAAGGAGTATTGAGAAGCATGAATTGTTGAGAATCAGAATCTAAGGTAAGTTGGAGATACGCTCCCACCAAATCAATTTTTGAAAAACACTCGCCGCCCGCCAATTTCACGTAAATGTCGTTCGGGTGGGGAATGGGAAAACAATCTATCACTGACTGCGAGTTAACCATGGAGTAGAAATCACTGCAAAACCGAAGGGCTCCCATGGGTTTCTTTATTATCACTAGAGGCGTCGCCCACAGGCTAGAGGAAACTGGTTCGATGATACGCAAGCCGTGCAACCGATATAACTACTCCTTAACTGCTGGGCGCAAAGCAAAATAAATAGGCAGGGTGCGACAAAATTTTGGAACAGTTGTAGGTTTGAGAGTGATGTGTGCCTCATAACCAATGGCCATTCCCAAACCCACAGAGAAAAGTGCTCCAAACTCGCGGCAAAGCAAATCCAATTCATTAAATGGTATGGAGTCAGACAAGATGAACAGCATCGTGAACGCTTAAACCAAACGCTGTGAACACACCCAGGCCAAAAATGTTCTCTGAAGCCGCGCTTGTGACGGCAAAAAACGTGACGGCGCGCACTACGTGCTGGTACTCCACCTCAATTGTAAACTGACTGAGCACCGGAATTGGCTGTTCAACATAGCCGACCAAACGACGCGAATGTTTAACAAGAGGTGCCAAATACATATCGCCATGCATTTGCTCACAAGAGCCCTGATGTGACATGTTCTGATGCGATACAGCACAGAATACCATGCTGTGCCCCATAATGTAGGACAATGTATCGCATGTTTATACTGTTTTGTCACCATTTATCACGTCATAAGACACACCAGCTCAGGTACAATTATGCACTGTATCAAGTAAAATAATGCGATAACTAATGTCATGTAAAATTCCATGACAGATGAAATTTCTCTTGTCGTTCAATATGACGTTACATGAAACTGAAGCTTAGGATGCATGCATCCCCACTCAGGGATACTTTGTTACAAATGTAAACTCTCCACGCCCCCCCCCCCCTCCCATTCACCTCGAGGGGTCACGGATTAGGAATTAGGTTAGCTCATTTAAAAAAAAATTAAAAGCAAGATTTCTTCATTAAAATATTTTTCAAGCTGCCAGATAACTTAAAAGCTAGTTCTCCTCTTTGACATGTTTGTCAGGACACGTTCACATATCCATCTTTAGTTATGCTGAGATAGGAACATTCTTAATTCTGGTTTTTAGGCAATATCACAAGTAGAAATTTTTTTGACTGCTTCATGTAAATTTACACTAAAGCACCTTGAGAATAAGGCAATGAGTCAAGTCATTTGTATACAGAAGAATATACACTGATGCTACAACCTCCATTACACTTCTTCAGGTTAGTGAAAAATTCAGAATCTTAATGTCATTAATAGGAGGATATGTAGTAACTCACCCTGCTTTACTACAATCAAAGCTCAATCTCACATTCCTACCAATCTGTGCCTTTATGCTCCACGAGAGAGCTACTACCCCTGCCTTTGCTTTGCATCCTCCCATCCCCATTCACTAGTAAGTAGCAAGCTGGGCTGTAGTGGCCAAAAATGGCAGTCGTGTGCACACTTTGTGGCTGTGTGATTGTGTGAATGTATGCCTGTACTTTTTTCTGATAATGGCTGCAGCCAAAAACTTAAGTTGTGTGAATGTGATTGTTCAAAAGAACAGACACCATATGTGTAATTGATTGTTTGACATAATAAGTCTGATCCATTGTGGGACTACAGATTAAGCTGTAATCAAGTATAGTAATGGTTAGAGGACAGGATGAGAAGAGTGTCTTGATAGCCTAATGGTAAAGGCAACTGCAGGTCCAAAATGGAAAATCCAGGTTTGAGTCCCAGTCTGGCGGAAATTTTCAACTTCGCCATTTTAAATTATTTCAACACCCTGAAGCAGCAGAGATGGTGAAAATTTCTAATTCACTAGTAGTGATAGGTAAGTTAAATATCAAATGAATGCTGTGTACCATCTCACCTCAGATCTTGCACTGAGGCCTGAAGCTTCTCATTGAGGAATTCTATGTCAGCAACAATATCTTCATCATCCAGTTTCCTTTGTTCCAGGATACTCAACTGCTTAAGCACTTTACACTGTACCATAGCAATACAGTGTTCCTTTGAAACTTGGCTGTCTTCTGGTGTTTCGATAAGATTCTGTCATCAGAAATAAACACAATAAAGATAAAAAATAGAAGTACTGAAAAGTTGATACATGTCAAAATGCAAAACCATAATGGCAAATTCAGTAAATAAAATTTAATAGGCACACAGACAGAGCTGACGCTATCGCCACACAAGAACATTTAGTCAAATCTCTCACTCCAAGCTGCTTGTAAGAGAACAAAACTAAGTTGTTTCTCTCTGTTTTCTGCTCACTATCTGCAATTTCATATTTTATGTTCTGCATGAAGTTTGTTTCCTGACCACAATACAGCTTCTTAGTGGAGAAAGTCTATATGTAAAAACAATATAGACCTAATAGAAACATTTAACTGAATAAAACAAGATTGTGATTTCAATCAAAATCATGAAAAAGTATTTTACTTAATGGTGTATTATTAATAAGAAAATCTTTTGCATGCAAAAATGAATGGACATAATCATAAAAATTACACCCAGCCTGACACATTCCTCATCATTACGATGTGTCATATTCATGATCTATGGAACAAGTACTAATCCAATTACTCTTACACATTGTGGAACCATTAATGTCCTTTTACACATTTTTCACCACAAACAGTAGCCCTTTAATCCTTTATTGTTCTCCTGCTCAACCCTGTAGACTGGTTTTGTTTCTGAGAGTTTTTCATTCCAAGTGGTAATTACACATTTTGTTAGCACCTAGTATCCATTTCATGCAAAAGGATAACTCTCTCACTTTGTTAGACAATTAATATATCACAGCACTGACACACCACTAAAGAACAAAGGCAAAAGATCTTTGTGGTGACTGAAGACTTCCGGAATGAAGGGGAAATGTACCAACAACTTAAGGCTTAGAGCAAGGCCTTCAATATGAGACTAGAGCTTGGTTAGAAAGTACGAACATAAATTTATTTTCAGTCACAGTTTAACAAATTAACATACAACAGTTTGCTCAAAACAATAAAGAAATATAAAAAGAAGTCCAAGATATCACAATTAAAAAATTAAAAAATAATTAAAAAAGCTTTTGTCATATTATGCAACATTTTTTTCCAACTTGCATTCTTAATTTATAAACACTACAATTTAAGTATTGTGTCACAAGATATAATATCCTTACCCTGAAAACAGCCAGTATAATTCTTGTAACTTTCTCCTTTACCGAATCACTCAGTATGTCAGCCAAAATAGGAATTACGTTGAATCTGAAAAACAATAATAAATCCACAATTAAAAAGGTTTTTTTTTTTTTTTAACTACAGTGTGATATTAAAAATTGAGGGGATAACTTACTTATTCATTTTTTCTGCAAGTAATGGGTTGAAAGTAAGTACCCAAAGGCAAAAGATGAGTTGATATTGGACTTGAAAGTTTACTCTTCCCTGGAGCACATCGATCAGAGTAGAAATACCATCCACAGAAACAAATGCAAATCTGTACTCATCAATACGTAACATCATTTGCAGACAGCGAGCAACGGACTGCATATACTCATTGTTCTACAAAAAAGATATCTTTTATAAAACTTTCACTCTCTTAATTGTTATAAAGTTTCATATTTTATTTAATGAATGAGGTTATTATTCAGTGGGAAACAAATATTTTGAAAATGGGAAACAAAATAAAGATTTTGGATTAAAATAAAAATTTAGAATAAAACAAGTTTAAATAATACAATACTGGATAACATTAGCCATTTGAATATCAAATTCAAGAGTAACTTTAAAAACTATTTCACCAATCAGCTCAGGTCTTAGACCTTATACATATTTTTCCATGTTGAATATACAGTACAACCAAAAACCTGTTAACAGCATTCTTTAATAATACAAGTTTAAATATTTACTTGCTGAACACTGTAATACATGTTAAGTTCAAACTAATTGTTGTGATAAGTTTCATTTGCAGTTAATAAGAGCATGCAAATAAAATATTATTTTGTAATTCGTAATATGATTTATTCATGGAATAAAGTTTAAAGTTTAAATACAGAAGACCTGATCAGTGCAAAAAGACAGAAGTTGTTAAAGATTGTTTGTCTGAACCCTGCAGCTGAAATGAACAAAACAAACCCGAATTTCCTCAGGATGCTCAGCTGTCGAAACAGGAGCAGTGCCAGATGATTCCTCTGCAGCAGGTGTCGCATGCAAAGTCCCATCCTTTATCGCTTCACTCTACAAAAATATAACTGCAGTCAAGCTCAAATTCTTCATGCTAATTATTAGTGTACGGATTTTCTGAAGCAGACAACTAAGACTTCAGCTAATGCCAGATGTTAGTTCAGAAAAATGAAGAAAGATGGGGTAAGTGTGCATAAGCCATGATACCAAAGAAATTTAAAATTGCTGAAGCAGAATAAGACTTGAGAGAAAAGATCATGTTGAAGTTTTAAGTCCATATACAGAGTGTAGAAGAACAAAGAACTGCAAAAATACTATGATGAACATAGTATCATTTCTCTCTAAACAGAAACCACAGGCTCTAATCCAGAAGGATTAATTCAACTATGAAGTACTATTTGCAGCTGCCAAGAAGTTAGGAAAGAAAGAAATTAAGCCACCTGTTTCCTATTAGATGGAATTTGTTAATATCCAACACCCATACAAAAGGAGGAAAATGCTATGTACTTATCCACCAAATGGAAGCTCAAAATTGTTTTTGATTAGTTATCCAAATAATGCAATTGTGGTGTTAACTGTCAGAATGAAAATTAAAACAAGAAAAAGTACTACAGTAATTTAGGCTGTTAATATGTAGCTACAAGTAAAACAAATGAACACAATAAAACATTTTTAACATTTCAACAAGTTGCAAAATCATTTAAATTTGGTTAGTGAAATACTTTCACAGTTTAAATACTGAAGTATATCTTCAACTTTAAGTCATTAAAACTACTGAATAACAAACTGCTTTTAGTATGAAACAACACAATTGACTGCCGTAATTCAATATGCCTTACATCTTCATATTGTATTCATGTGTAAATTGATCTTTATGTCCCAAGCAATAGTATCTCTCAGATCTCCAAATTACAATGTAATGTTATGAACGACATTTAATATTTCCCCATTTTATCAGTATAAGACAAGATTTAACAATGTCTGGTAAATTCTTGGTAAATTTATTGAGAGAGAGAGAGAGAGAGAGAGAGAGAGAGAGAGAGAGAGAGAGAGAGAGGTATTGTTGTTTAAATTTTATGGAGATTTAGACATCTTATTTACCACTGAATGTGGTATAACTAACTGTGTGACATTGTTGTTTTTCATATTTACAGGTAATTTTACATTTCCTTCAAGTTCCACAATCCACTCAAGTTACTACTTCCCACTCTCCCCACTGAATTCACGTTACTGCACTGTACCACCACAGTGAAAGCAGATCACAAAAAACTAAAGTTAATAACTGCCTTGTAAAAACTTCTGATGAAGCATTTTTAAACTTAGATATCAGAAATCTCTTAAACTGACTGAAATACAGCCAATAAAAAAACAATAAATTTAAAATAACTGCAAAGTGAGACAATTGAAATGCAATTCCACAAATTAAAGAAAACTTACATTCTGTTTCAATTGGTCCTTCAACCATGCGAGGTAGAACTGCAAGTCAGATTTGTCCATTAAGTCTTGGCTCCAACAAGCAATCTTTGCTATAATTTTAGAAGTCATATTTACTATGAACCCATCAGGCCTGTTGAGGAGATTCAGGAAAGGCCCCCACACTGATTCTTTCTTTTTGGCACAGTGTTCATGGAATATTTCAACACGTTTTCTATCTTCCTATGTAAACAAAACACATTATTACCATTTCTTGTTCGTTAGTGGTTATGTGTTTTAACTATTATTTACTTGAATTTTTCCACTTACTTGCAACATGTCATCAATCATTATTAAAATATACTGAATAGTCTGATCTTTTGACACATGCCCAAGAAGGTTCAAAAATGTTTTGGCAGCCTGGTGTCTATTGTCTGACAGAAGCTTCTCACGAGCCTGGGTATCAGCGTTATCAAATGCCACTATAAAACTGTAGTCTTCTTGAGAAATCATCTGAGACCTAGAAAGAACAAAAAATAGTACCTTTGAAAAATAATAGTGTGTAGAATGAAATATTATTTTCCTGATGGCACCAGCCATAGAAGACATTCTGTGTGCAAGTGTATTGCTAAAAGGGCTGAGAAGTTCAAAGTAGTATTTCACATGAGATTATTGATGGCGGTATCCAATTTTATAACAGAAAGCACGTTTCTTGTTGGATTTGAACAATTTTGTTCAATTTTGAGAACAATTTTAAGAATAATTTTTCACACTATTGGGATCACCCCGTCTGTTCAAAGTCCTGCACATAGAAATATCCAGCTATTTCTTTACTGGTGTGTCAGCTTGTGTCTCATGGGCCTCACAACCATAAAACATAACCATAAAAAATTTGAACTGACATTCACTAGAACAGTGTGCAGGGTATAAATGTCAATGCTTTATAAGTACGGTAATTTTTTGTTTTCCTCGACTTTAATGTCATTTAAACTATAATCTTCACAATATGTGATGAACATCCCAGACTTACATGTCAGTTAAATGTGTTCATTGCAATTAGACGTGTAGGTGGTGGTGGTGGTAAATTTGGACCGTCCCTTTCCACATGACACAGAGCTTTTCTCAAAACAATGCACCTTGACAGTCCAACTGCAAATATTTTGGATATTGATCTGAATGAAGTACTTTTACTTGAGAACTGAAACACTCCGTGAGAAAAATAATTTATCTACACACCTGCTTGTAAGAACAATGGAAGAAAACAACACACATTTAGATAATATCTTTAACCTCATCACTTAAAAGGGGGGGGGGGGGGGTAGAGGAAGGAGAAACTGCATACATCCATAATAACTACACCATATTTAAAGAGCAAGTGTTGACATAGTTTTGAAACAACTGTAAACATTCTGAAGATTGAATACGCTCCTGTTGGCCAACTTTCTCATTTAAAAGTAATGATAGCAACTGTCAATGTCAACCCTCAATGGCACATATGCAAATAAATTATCAGTGTGTCTCAGTACCACTGTAGGCTGAAGTATGAGCTGTTTTGAGGAAGAAGGAAGATTAGGGTTTAACACCCTGCCGATAGTGAGGTCATGGGACCTCAGAAGGCCAAATGGTACCAATGTTGCCAATGGTACCAATGGTGGCAGTGTATCATCATCAGCCCAGAAGCGTCAATAGGTGTGGTATGGAGGATGTGTTGACAACATACCACTCTCGTGACCACTGCCAGTTTTTGTGACCAGAGCTGCTACTTCTCAGTAAAGTAGCTACTCAATACAGAAATATTTGCTCTGGAATTTCTTGCTCACATGAAAGTAGACAATGAATGGCCATAGAAATTCTGTGCACCAATCTAAGCCCATTTTCAAGAACATGTCAATATGCAAAATTATAGTCAGTGGAAAACCATCAAAAACATCAACCAGTATACTCTTTCACAAAGGTGAGTACTTGGTGTAGGTTTGACAGCATCATTCATCATAGGAGATGAGTCTTTCTACCGTCACTGGTAAACTCTAATAGTGTATTTTATAGACCAATGTCATTACAACTCTTCCACAGCATGAATGTGTGAGTAGGATCATCATCCAAGATGACACTTCTCTACTCATTGTAAATCACTGAAGTGGTTTATAGACAATGCCATTTACATTAACCCTGTGATGCATGAATTATTAAGAAATAAGGAAACATTTCTTAGATGGGTATTATTTAGTAAAGAAGAATGATTATTTCATAAAATATAAAAATTAGTTGAAATTTATATTTTGTTAAAAAGAAATTGTCATGCGCATGGGAGTGGTCACTGTGCATTTTAGACCCCCAAGTGCATTCCCTTATTCTTTTTGCATGGAAACTTTCCTATCAATTTGGACATAGTCTCCTTGCATTCAGTACCAATGAACTTTGTCTCTTTTTGTGAAATTGGTGGAATACTGTTCAAGAATGCTCACTGCGCTTCGTGTTCGTCATCTTGAGACTTGCTTCTGCCAACGGGTGAAAAACTGTAACTTTTCAGTTTAGCTTGCAACACATACAGTGCAGCATCTCTTGGAAGGGTCAACTGGAGTGGACTCCATGCGCTTAACACTTGGAAAATGATCTAGAATGCTGACATATGCTTTCAATAATAAGCTGTTCACTAGATTGGACACTATGCAGTACAGGGTTAAGTTCCAGAATGAAACTTTCACTCTGCAGCGGAGTGTGCGCTGATATGAAACTTCCTGGCAGATTAAAATTGTGTGCCGGAACCGGGACTCGAACCTGGGACCTTTGCCTTTCGCGGGCAAGCGCACTACCGACTGTGCTATCCCGACACGATTCACGATGCCGCCTCACAACTTTACTTCCGCCAGTACCTCGCCTCCTACTTTCCAAACTTCACAGAAGTTCTCTTGCAAACACGCAAGACTAGCACTGCTGGAAGAAAGGATATGGTGGAGACAAAGGTCCCAGGTTCGAGTCCCGGTTCCGGCACACAATTTTAATCTGCCAGGAAGTTTCATATCAGCGCACACTCCGCTGCAGAGTGAAAGTTTCATTCTGGAAACATCCCTTAGGCTGTGGCTAAGCCATGTCTCCACCATATCCTTTCTTCCAGCAGTGCTAGTCTTGCGTGTTTGCAAGAGAACTTCTGTGAAGTTTGGAAAGTAGGAGGCGAGGTACTGGCGGAAGTAAAGTTGTGAGGCGGCATCGTGAATCGTGTCGGGATAGCACAGTCGGTAGTGCGCTTGCCCGCGAAAGGCAAAGGCCCCAGGTTCGAGTCCCGGTTCCGGCACACAATTTTAATCTGCCAGGAAGTTTCACAGGGTTAAGTTGCTTGAAGTGACATTGGTAAAATTTCCATTTTTTTCTTCAAATTTGTTTCACTCTTGAATAATTTGAAATTTTGTGTCATTTGTAGTGTTGCTACTCTTTCTACGCTCAGTGTGAAATGAAAACTTTATAATTACTGGCACCCTGTGTATACAGTGTCAAAGCTTTTGGGTCAAATTGAAACCAAATTTTTGTAGGGAACCAATTTCCTCACATTGTGGGAAGGTTTGCTTGAATGAGGAAATGTCACAGATCTGTTGAAAGAATGTGAACTGGCAAATGCTTGAAGGTAGAGGCAAATTACTTTGTGAAAGCATACCTGCACAATAAATCTAGTAACATTCTACTCCCCACATACTGTTTTTGAATGGATCCTATTAACAGTATTAAACTACTGCTATCAATGAAAGCAGCATATACAGACTGAAAATATAATTAGAGGGTGCCATCACAAATTCTCTAATTTTGCACATATTTCATTTAAGCTTTGAAAATCCAATCAAGTCAAGATACCCAAACACTATAATCAGAAAATTCATTAAATAAGTTACATCAGCAGTATTTTAATGTTACTTGAACTCACTGTAGGTATGACTGCCAATTCACACGCTGATTTCTAATTTCTGTTGCCTGTTGCTGGAGTACACTTGTAGCAGCAAGCATATCTGAAATTAAAATAATACAAATATTTTGATTACTGCACCATTCAAAATATTAAAGTTCACAACATAACTGATATTAATTTATAAGTGATGCATTACAAAATGATGTTATCACACCACTTGTGTTACTTATAATTGGTTAAGTGGTAATAAATAACACCTGGGTGGAAAATAGCAGATTACAGATGGAAATAGCAGAGAGGAAAAAGTGGGACAGTAGGACTATTGGAGCTTTCGGAAAAAAATTTGGGTCTAATCTGGACCCAACATTAAAATAAAACTCTAAAAGATGAATACCTACAGTGTGCTGAGAACATACAAAATGGCTAAAATTTGACCTCACATTATTATGATGGCAACATCAACAACACAGTAAAAAATCTTTTCCAAAAGAATAATACGGGTCAGTTGAAGCACGCAATTCAATCTGTTGGCGTTGACCTGTTTTGCCAATGTTGCACAAAAATTTCGAGTTGTCTATGTTTACAGGAGGTGTGTGTGGGCTTGTGGTGGAAGTTAAATGTAATGTCCTTATGGTGTTCAAAAATGTTCAAATGTTTGTTAAGCTTATACTAAAGACAGCACAAACATCCATGCCTGAGTGAGGATTCGAACCCCCAATGGGAAACGGCCTCGCGCATTGAAGCATGTGGCCTCAATGCGCTCGGGCCACTCTGCCGTGGCTCCGTATAGTGTTCGGCATTCTTAGCATTCATGAGGTGTGGCGCTTCTCTTGAAGTTTATTTCTGTCATTTGTACATTAATATGCATTTTAGTAGTGAGATGTTTTTGGTTTAATTCGCCTTACTATAATTTCATGCCTTTTATTGTTCTGATTTTGTTAGGTAGGTCATGACAAGTTTAATTCTTTATTGCTGTGTGACGCACTGGAGGAACACCCTGTTGGCCACAATACAATGTCTTAAGCAGCTTGGCAATTAGTTATTTGTGTTTAGTGTACAAGATATCGGCAAACTAATGAAGCTACAAAAGTTGTGGCATGGAATGGGAGGGGGTCTAAGTGTTTATGACTTATTTATTGTGCTAGTTTTTAGTATGTTTATGTTCATGTGCTTGCACAAGTGATGAGGTGACCGCCTTCATACAATTTCTCACCACATTACCACCACAAAGATAAAATGCATTGTGATGGTCATATATTTTCTAGTTAGTACAATCAGAGAATATATTCCTGTCACATCGCCTTCTTGCCTTTGTTAGGATAATCTCGAGAGAGAGAGAGAGAGAGAGAGAGAGAGAGAGAGAGAGAGAGAGAGAGAGAGTGTACGTAAAGTTTGGATTACTGTAAAAGGGATTTTCAGTGGCATTTCCATCGGCAACATACCATATTACATCTGAGTGGTGTGGTGCTATTATTGCTTTTAGCAAAGCCAATGAATGTGAAAAGCGAGAAACTATGGCGATAAACTGAGCTGTAGCATTTTGTGAAAATGCTAAAATGGTTGTGGTGAAGTAGATTATGTTGGACTGGAACATTTGAAATGAATGAAGTGTTTGATTCTATTCTTTGTTGTTTGTTGCTTGGGTGGGGGAGGGGGGACTAACTGTTATTGTTTTCGTTTGAAGTGTATAGGTGAATTTAAGTATTCAATACCATTTTAATGTTGATGGGATTTGAGTGGGGGTTGATTGGTATGGTTTTCTTGACTTTAGGTGTAGTATAGGTCAATTCGTCCCATATTAATTGCAGAAATTACTGAGGTAGGGTGGCTTGTGTGCCACAACAATACAGATAGCTGTACCATAGGTGCAACCATAGTGGAGGGGTATTGGTGGAGAGGCCAGACAAACTAGTGGTTACTGAAGAGGGGTATCTGCCTTTTCAGTAGTTACAGGGGCAACAGTCTGGATGATTTACTGAGCTGGCCTTGTAACATGAGCTAATGTGGCGCTGCCACACAGTTACTGCGAATGGCTGAATCAAGGGCAAACTACAACCATTACTTTTCCCAAGGACATGCAGCTCTACTGTATGAAAATATTATGATGGCATCCCCTAGGGTAAAATATTCCGGAGGTAAAATAGTCCCCCATTTGGATCTCCAGGCAGGGACTATTCAGGAGGATGCGATCATAAGGAAACAACACTGGCATTCTACAGATCGGAGTGTGGAATGTTAGATCCCTTAATCGAGCAGGGAAGTTAGAAGATTTAAAAATGTGAGTACAGGATTATAAATATAAATAATGTGTAAAAAAAAGATAATGATGATAGGGGGGTCTTGAGCACTCGTCATCTAGGTCTCAGCGCCCTATCAAATTGAAGAATATAAGAACCAACAAGTGTGAACAGTACAGAAACAAATTAAAGGACAGTGATCCAGCAAGTAACACATGCAGCTGAAGTCAAATACATAGGTGAACATGAGATTTGAAGCTGGGGGAAAGTACCCCAATGCCAAAGCTGGTGAAAGATTTGAAACTACTAAGCTGAGGACCAAATTCGGCTGACCACAACGATACAAAAGGGTGAGCCAGCCATGCAGCAACACATTAAAACCTCGAGCCTAAAAGTTTAGGCCAGAGCTGGGACAAATTAAAAAATTTTAAAACTTTGCGCACACATGCTTCGTCATTACCTAAAATAGAGGGCAAATCTGCATCAAATTCGCCACAACCCTCTCTGTACAACATAAATCACATTGAATTAAAATGTGGCGGACAGTAAGCTGCACACCACAGGCATCACAGAGTGGGGGCTCCTCACGTCAAAGTAGGAAAGTGCCCAATGCAGAAGCGTGTAATGGCGACTTCATCCCACCTAAGAGGTCGGCAGGAGGAATGCCACGGATGGACAGTAGGCTTCAGGTAACGCAGCTTATTGTGAGTCACTGAGAGCCAATCTTCTTCCCATAACTGCAGGGACTAGAGTCGTAACAGGGAAGTAATATCCCGCAAAGGAATAGGGCACTGTGTCACATCAGGGGCACTGCGGGCGGGCCTCTTTGGCACCCTGAGCTGCATCTTCATTACCCTGAATGCCCACGTGTCCCAGCACCCAGCAAAAAAATACTTCCTTCCTGTGATGTTGAAGGAAGGACAGTTTGTCGTGTATATGCTGCAGCAAGGTCTCGGATGGATATAGCTCGTTCAACAGCTGCAGTGTGCACAGAGAATCAGAGCAGAGAAAAAAATTGTCTGCCCCAAACATTACATAGCTGCTCTAGTGCCTTCCAGATCACATGGAGCTCTGCAGAGAAAACAGAGTAATTCTCAGGAAGGCGAATCTTGGTGATACGATCAGTGAACACAACAGAACATCCGACTGAGTCCCCATGCTTGGATCCATCAGTGTATACAACTGCGAAATCGTGATGCCTATCTAAAACAGTTAAAAACAATGACTAATAAGTAAAATCCGAAGTTTGCTTCTTCCTAAACCCGCCAGGTCTAAAATAACCCTTGGTCTCTGGAGAATCTAAGGTGTGACCCTGCCCAACCTCTATGTAAAACATTAAAATCAGTCACTCCCATTTCTAAAAGGAAATCCTTTGTGTGAATCCCATATGGTCTTGTCACTCTTTGTCAGTATGAAACAGCCTTTCCATTGGAGGCCGAGCAACAGTGAGGTATGCTGGTGTGAAAGGTGTGGACAGTGTTTTATATGCCTGGCGCACCACAAGTAGCCGTCGGCTTATGTGCAGTTGTGGCTCCACAGCCTCAGTGCAAAGACTAGTTATGGGGCTCGCCCTGATTGCCCAAGTGGCATGATGTACTGCGTCCAACATCTTTAAATAAGAAGGATGTGCAGACCCACACACTGCACACCCATAATCGAGACGAGATCTCACAAAGGCTCTGTAAAACCGGAGAAAACAGGTTCTGTCTGCTCCCCAAGAAGTGTAGCAAAGACACTTTCAAATCGCCAGTGATTTGAGGCACCTTGCCTTCAAGTCCTTCAGGTGGGGCAACCATGTCAGTTTAGAATTGAATGTGAGGCCCAGAAACCTCATTGTGTCTTTAAAATGCAGGACACAGCTCTTCATCTGCAGTTCAGGTAGATTAAAAACAGTACATGAACGGTTAAAAAGCACACACACACAGACTTCTCGGTTGAAAACTTAAAACCAGTCATCCCTGCCCATTCATCCAACCACCGTAGGGTTAACTGCAACTGACGAGTAGTCGCTGCCAGATTTGATGAAGAGCAAAAGACAGAAGTCATCCACAAAAACAGAACACTGCACAACTTTTCATGACATAATTAATTCTGTTACTAGCTATTGCAAACATGGTCATGCTTAAAACACTACCCCCTCAAATCTGTCAGAGAGGGCGTTACTGTCCCAATATCTGAAATAACAAGGGGAAAGGAAGGACTGAATAAAATCGGGAAGACAACCATGAAAACCCCATTCGTAGAGCTGCCGAAGGATAAGATGCCACCAAGTAGTACCATAGGCCTTCTCAAGCTCAAAAAATAATGTTTCTGGCCACCTCCAGAAAGGCCACATTATCGAAGGTGGAGCGATAGCTCCTGAAGCCATACTGAAAGCGGCTGAGGAGCTGTCCAGATTTCAGCATTCAGACAAGGCGGTGGTTTATCATCTGCTATGAAGTCTTTCCCACGCAGCTGGTGAGAGCAACACTATGATAACTACTTGGGCTGGTGCGGTCTTTCCCTAGTTTTAAAATGGGAATTAAAACGGCCTCTCTCCACGAGTCACGGAACTGGCCTTACACCCAGATGAAATTAAAAAGACTGAGGAGGATTTCTTTGTTTTGCCTTGTGAGGTATCGTACCATGTTGTAGTGAATACCACCGTGACCTGGGGATGTGACACGGGCGACAGACAATGCAGCTCCCACATGGAAAAGGGGCAGTTATACTATTCATCATTGCTGGACCAGAAGTCAAAAATACCCCTCTCAGCAGCCACCCAGTGGCACTGGAAAGCTGGATTGTAGCTGGCAGTGGCAGTTACTGTAGCAAAATAGACCGCCATGGTCTGGGCAATGTCTTGTGGGTTGGTTTCGAGACTACCATTACCCATTACAGCAGCTACTGGACTCCTGCTACCTCTCCCTTATATCCTCCTAATGGCCTCCCATACAATGGAACTCTCTGTTGAAAGGTTAATTGAATTTAGGAACTGTTGCCACAACCTCTTCTTGCTCTCTCGAATAATCTGCCACCCGAACGTTTGCGAGGTTTTCTGCAGTCGGTCTACACTTGAACCGACGCAGAGCCATGAATCTGATCCTGATGGCAGATCGGCATTCATCATTCACCCAAGGGACTGGATGCCATTTTGGTTGGCCTGTTAACCACGGAATGGATACAGTGACAGCGTAGTGGATCTTAGCGGTAATGTGATCCACCCATTCCTGGACGTTGTCATGGGGTTCGAAGACGGCAAGTCAACTGTAAAGTGTCCAGTCTGCGAGGAATCCATTGAGATGGCTGTCTTCCAGGGTCTCTCTGGAAGGTGAATACAAATGGGGAAGGTCGTTGTCCACTTCCCACTGAGTAGAGTTTGTAAGGGCTGGAGAGCAGAGCAACAGGTCAATGGCAGAGAATGACCCTGCTGCAGAGCAGAAGTGTGTGCTGTGACCTGTATTTAGGAAGTTGGCACTTGAAGACACGAGAACAATCTTGACTGCTCGACCCCTGGGGCAGGTGGTGACAGAGCCCCAAAGCACATTATGTGCATTAAAATCCCCACACAGGATGAAAGGGTGGGGAGCTGTGAAGAAGGTCTTCCAGAGCTTCTTCACTAAGCACGTCATGTGGTGGCAAATACAGGGAACATATAGTCAATTGATGGTGCGAATACACTGACACTGCAGCTGCTTGTAGGTTAGTGTTGAGATAGATGGGTTCAGAGTGATAGGCTGTGTTGATGAAAACAGCCACCAGCCACTCCCCCTCTAGCTCTCTCTCCACTAACATCGTCCTTTCTGTGGAGAACATATCCGCGTATCTCATGGGTATCCAAAGACTTGAAATTCATCTCCTGAAGACAGATACACAGTGGTCATCCCTGAGATAATAAACATAGTTCCTCCACATGTGTCCTAAATCCCTGAAAGTTCCATTGTAATATGGGAGCCATCTATCAAGGTGGTTTAACCTTCACCCTCTCTTTCTGATGAGACTGGGATCCCATAGATGGTGGTGGATCACCCTTGGAACGAGATGGTTGCCCCTATAGGAAGTCAGTCTTGTGGCGAGTGGACTGCCCCAGAGGAACATCAAACTCCATCGGTTCTGGAGCAGGTTTGGTTGGCATGCCATGCATAATGACACTGGCCTGGTCTGTCCCTTTGCTTTCAATCTTCATCTCAGCCTCTTTCTGGTCCGCTTTGACCATTACTTGCTTCTTGGGCACTTCCACTGCTGTAGTGGTAGTGACACTTATCTGTGGAGTTGGTTCTGGCATTGAGGATGGAAGGGGCTCGCTGATGTCAGTAGCCATACCTTGGTCCACCATTTGGGGGGGGGGGGGGGGAGTATAGATACTGAAACATCTGATGCATTGCATGTGCACTGGCAGGAGCAGGTGTTAGTGCTGACACTAGTGACTGCAGTTTGATTAGATGCATCAGTTTTTGGGGCTGGCGTTTGAAGAATCGCCGCGAAGGAGGTGGTAAATGATGGCGGTTGCATGGCCTTGTACATCCTTTTTACCTCACCATACGAGATGCACTTTGATGTCTTTATCTCCTGTATCTTACGGTCTTCAAGGTACATAGCACAGGATCTACTCCAGACGGGATGGTCCCCAAAACAGTTGACGCATTTAAACGGCGGCGAGCAGTCGTCCCCTTCATGAGCGGCCTCGCCACACATTCCGCAGGTCTGCTGTCCATTACACCCCAATGTGGTGTGCCCAAAGTGCTGGTATTTGAAGCAGTGCATTGGGTTGGGGTAATAAGGACGTACAGTCAATCTAAGAAAACCTGCTTTAAAGCGGTCTGGCAGCTTTGGAGTGTTGAAAGTCAAGATGAAGCACTCCAACTTGACCAAGAAGCCCTCCACCCTCCTCACAATAATCTGAACATCCACAATACCTTCGGAGGTCCATTCAGCTTTCAGTTACTCGATAGGAATTACAACAAGGTCGCGGCATGTAACCATGCCCTTACTGTAATTTAATGTATTGTGGAGTTCAGTTTCGATGGCATATTTCCCAAGTTTTGAAGATTAATGGCCTGTTGGGAGGTAGCTGTCTCAACCAACAATATTCCGTTACACAACCTTTTCACAGATTTGAGGTTGTCTGCTATGCCCTGAAGACCCTTTTGTATGTAGAACGGTGACACCTTTTCAAACGAACCTTCTTTCTGTTTAATAATCATAAAAACATTGTGGTTAGCACCATGTGCTGTGCTACTCATTGCCCAACACTTTTCAGGAAGTGCTTTATCTGGAGGACTGCCTAAGCGAGCCCTCTTTTTGGAGCGGGTGTTAGTACCCTCCAGTGGTACACCCATCCCACAGGAAGGTTTGAGGGACAAATTAAAATTATTCAGTCCCATGAGTAACTAGGAAAGGACTTGTCCACCTAGACAGAGCCCTGCGTGCTCAGGTAAGCCTTATGCAACTGACGTGCGGCCGTATCCACAGAGGTTGCTCGCTAGCGACTGTTCCACTTCAACAGTCATGCATCCCATCAGCACATGCACACCTTTGGATTCAAGAGTTTGTTATAGAGGTTTATAACATCCTCGCGACCCGGGCAGTCAAGCCAAGATCCCCATTCCCTGGTACACACAATGTTCTACCGCCATGCCACTCTGTGGTCGCTGAAGCGTGCCCAGACGTTACGGTGTCTTGAGGACTGGTGGCGATTACCAGTCCCCAGCTCAGGATCCCGGGTTCACCAAGCCCGTACTCAGCAAATGAATGCAGAGCCCCTGAAGGGATAAGAAATAGGAATGCAGGTGCAGTGCAGTGCAGTGATCACATTACCATAGTCAAGGTAGATACGAAGCCAACATCGACATGAATGCAGAGCCCTGAAGGGATAAGAAATAGGAATACAGGTGCAGTGCAGTGCAGTGATCACATTACCATAGTCAAGGTAGATACGAAGCCAACATCGACCACAATAGTACAGGTTTATATTCCAACAAGCTCTGTCGATGAGGAGATTGAAGAAATGTATGAGGTGGTAAAGGAAATTATTATGACAGTTAAGGGAGAGGACAAATTAATTGTGATGGGGGACTGGAATTCGGTAGTAGGAAGTAAAATAATAGGTGAATATGGGCTGGGGAAAAGGCATGAAAGAGGAGGCCACCTGATAGAATTTTGCATGGAACATTATTTAGTTATAACAAACACCTGGTTTAAGAATCACAAAAGAAGGTTGTATACGTGGAAGAGATCAGGAGAAACCAGAAAGTACCATATAGCTTTTATAATGGTAAGACAGATCTCGGAACCAGGTTTTAAAATGTAAGACGTACCCGGAGCATATCTTATTGGTTATGAACTGTAGACAAACGAAAAAAAAAAAAAAAAACCTGCAGAAAGGTAGGCAAATTAGGAGATGGGACTTGGATAAACTGAGAGACCTTGAAATTCTTAAGAATTTCTGATGGAGCTTTAGGCAACAATTGACAGAAATGGGTGGGGGGGGGGGGGGGGGAATAAAATAGTAGAAGCAGAATGGGTAGCATTGAGAGATGAAATGATCAAATAGTGAAGGCAGCAGAGAATATATATACGAATATTAATACAAGAAAAATATATGTAAAAAATAGATGAAGTCTACTTACCAGGCGAAGGAGCACAGGTAGTGATAGTAATAAATAAACACACACACACACACACACACACACACACACACACACACACACACAAACGCAAGCTTTCGCAACCCAGTTGCTTCTTCAGGCAGAAGGGAAGGAGAGGGAAAATGAAATGATGAGGGTTTTAAGGAAGGGGGTAAGGAGCCATTCCAATTTTCCCCAAGGTAAGTCTTTCATCTCCCGGGATTGGAATGGCTCCTTACCCCCTCCCTTAAACTCCTCATCATTTCCTTTTCCCTCCTTCCCTTCTGCCTGAAGAAGCAACTGGGTTGCGTGCGTGCGCGTGTGTGTGTGTGTGTGTGTGTGTGTGTGTGTGTGTGTGTGTGTGTGTGTGTGTGTGTGTGTGTGTGTTTTATTTGTTACTATCACTGCCTGTGCTCCTTCGCCTGGTAAGTAGACTATAAAGATTGTTTAACTTACCGAAAGTACAGGCTCGCCGATAGAAACATAAAACACAAATAAAAACACAACAAACATTCAAGCTTTTGCAACCGTTTGTTGCTTCGTCAGGAAAAGAGGAAGAAAGGAGAGGAGAAAGGGAAGGATATGTGTTTTGGGTTTTAAGGAAGTGGGAAAGGAGTCATTCCAATCCCAGGAGTGGAAGGACTTACCTTAGGGAAAAAAAAGGAAGGTAAACACACACACACACACACACACACACACACACACACACACACATATATATATATATATATATATATATATATATATATATATATATATATATGTATGTGTGTGTGTGTATTTGTTTACCATCCTTTTTTCCCCTAAGGTAAGTCCTTCCACTCCTGGGATTGGAACGACTCCTTTTCCACTTCCTTAAAACCCATATCCTTCCCTTTCTCCTCTCCTTTCTTCCTGTTTTCCTGACGAAGCAACAAACAGTTGCAAAAGCTTGAATGTTTGTGTGTTTTTAATTGTGTTTTATGTTTTAATCGTCGAGCCTGTACTTTCGGTAAGTCAAACAATCTTTATTTTATACATATTTTTGCCACCAGGAAAGCCTCTGCGCACGCGTGTGAGTGTTTACCTTACTTTATTCCCCCTAAGGTAAGTCCTTCCACTCCTTGGATTGGAATGACTCCTTTTCCACTTCCTTAAAACCCGAATCCTTCCTTTCTGTTTTCCTGAAGAAGCGACAAATGGTTGTGAAAGCTTGACTGTTTGGTTTGTTTTTGTTTGCGTCTTTTGTGTCTATTGGCGAACCTGAGCTTTTGGTAAGTCAAACACACTCTATTTTTATACATAATTTTCTCACCAGGAAAATCTCATCCTATAATATATATATATAAACCATGGATATCACATGAAATACTTAATTTGATAATAATAGAGAGGGAAACATTCCTGTTCAGAAAAATATTTATACTAAATACTATTGTACTACTGTACTAAATGTACATGTAGGCGACTATCTGGAATCTGGTACAGAGCGACCACATTAAAATTATTAAAATTGGATGAACCAGCTTTGGCCACACTGAAATCTTTATTTTTTATATACAATAAAGATCGATTTTGGTCAGTGTATGACCATCCTCAGTGATAGAATCCAAGCCCTGTGGGCCCACAAAAACTTGCACTTAACATCAAGTAGGCAGTACATAAGTAGAATGTCAAACATTGATGTTTGGGAGAGGCAGCCATGACAAAACTATTTCACCTGGTGCGTAAGATGTACAAGACTGGCAACATTCCCGCGGACTTTAAGAAAAATGTAATAATCCCCATTATAAAGGAAGCAGGTGCAGACAGGTGTGAAAACTACAGAACCATTAGTTTAATAAGTCATGGCTGCAATATTCTAACATGAATTATTTACAGACGGATGGAAAAGCTGAAACCAGGGAAGATCAGTTTGGATTCATGAGAAATGTAACAACACGTTAGACAATACTCATTTTATAGCTTATCTTAGAAGATAGATTAAGGAAAGGGAAACCTACGTTTCTAGCTTTTGTAGATTTGGAGAAAATTTTTACAATGTTGATTGGAATAAGCTCTTTCAAGTTCTGAAGCAAGCAGGAGTAAAATATAGGGAGCATAAGGTTATTTAAAACTTGTACAGAAACCAGACAGCTGTTATTAGAGCCGAAGGTCATGAAAAGGATGCAGAGGTTGAGAAGGAAGTAAGACAGAGTTGTAGCTTTTCTCCAATGCTATTCAGTTTGTACACTGAGCAAGCTATAAAGGAAAGCAAGGAGAAATTTGGAGAAAGAATTAAAGTTCAGGGCAAAGAAATAAAAACATTGTGTTTTGCCCATGACATTGTAATTCTGTTAGACAGCAAAAGACCTGGAAGAGCAGTTGAATGGAATGAATAGTGTGTTCAAAGGTACATATAAAATGAAGATTAACAAAAGCATAAAAAAGGATAATGGAGTGTAGTCTAAGAAAATCGGGCGATGCTGAAGGAATTAGATTAGGCAACGAAACAATAAAGGTGGCAGACGAATTTTGTTACTTGGGCTGTAAAATAACATGCAATGGCCGCAGTACAGAGGATATAAAAGGCAGAATGGCAATTGGAAGAAAAGTGTCTTTGAAAGAGAGAACTTTATTAACATCGAATATTAATTTAAGGGTAAGGAAGTTCTTTCTGAAGGCATTTGCGTGGAGTGTTGCCTTGTACAGGAGTGAAACGGATAATAAACAGTGTAGACAGAAAGAGGATAGAGGCTTTTGAAATATGGTGCTGCAGAAGAATGCTGAAGATTATATGGGTGGATGGCATAACTAATGAGGAGGTGCTGATGAGAATTGGTGAGAAAAGGAATTTCTGGCATACCTTGACTAAAAGAAGAGATCAGCTAATAGGACATATTCTTAGAAATGAAGGTATCTTAAATTTAGCATTGGAGGGAAGAGTGTGGGGGGAAAAAATTAAAATAATAATAATAATAATAATCTCAGAGGGAGACCAAGAGATAAATACAGTAAGCAAATTCAAATGGATGTAGGTTGCCATTCTTATGAAGAGATGAAGAGGCTTGCTCAGGATAGAGTAGGGTGGAGAGCTGCATCAAACCAGTCTCTGGACTGAAGACAACAACAGCAACAACAACAGGTCAATTGAAGTATTCAATATTGTTTTTATACTCTTTATTTTGGAAAAGTTATTGACTCTTATTGCTGTCGTCATTTGAGGTTTTTAGGTCAATTGAACTATTTTATTCTGCGTATAGTTTTTTTGGGTCATTTTCCATGTTTATTTTGTTTATTTTATGTTTTTTAATTACATTTTTGTGCCTTCAGCTGGCTTTGTCTTTTTTCTGTTTAGAATGTCCCCACCCAAAACCTTCACTTTCAGCACTTTTCCCGTTAGTTTTATTTTATTGGTTTTATATTAATTTCCACGTTTATATGTGCACCGGTAAAATTTTACGGTGCTTCTCGCCGGGCTACAGTACTTATGTTGGTACATATGAACAATGAAGTGTAGAATTGTGTTAATATTTTCCACGAGTTACAGAGTAAATGTTATTGCTGCTCGTTTCACTTGCAGCAAAATTAATACTGTACCTGCTCTATGGTTGATAGGTTCTTGTATGTACCCTTGTCCATTCAGAAAAAAATAATTTTCATTGTAATTGAAGTTATCACGAAAAAAACATTTCCTGATCATCTGAGTTGCCATTATTACAATTGGTGACAACATAACCACTGCAGCCTGGTGAGAAGCATCTTACAATTTAACCAAGAGCCCTTGTGGGTATTTTTTGTGATCATTTTGGTTGTCATATTGGGCACAAGTACATACATCACTGTCACCGTTTTGATGTTGGCAGAGCTCACACCCTGATTATTTGAGTAAGAGGGTTAATGAAGCACAGGCTACCACCCATTGGTTTCGAGCAATGTCGTCATAGGAATTGAGGTTGTGGTCAATTTACAACAACAAACTGTTACACCAATGCAGTGACTAGTTCTTGATATACTTTTCTGAACCACAATCTGATGCCAATTTATATCGCCAAATAAATTGTCTGCAATTTAAGACATGATGTCATTTGGCAAATCTGATTGGTTGTACCCTGTGGTTCAGGTGACTCTTAGTATGGATGAAGAAGGAAATAAGCCATGGCATTTCAAAGGAAATGATCTTGACATTTCTCTAGAGCGATTTAAAAAAATCATCCCGAGTAATAGTAAAACGATCCTTTATACATGAGAAATATTCAATAGCTATATGCACAATACATCTTATGCCTGCATGTCTACTGTACCACCACGATGTATGGAATTTTGACAGTTGGCAAATAAATTTCATGGTACTGTGACAGTAGCCCATAAAAGTTTTTTTTTTTTTCTTCATTCTAACACAAATTATACTGAGCAATTTTCTTCCTTAAGGACAAATTACACTCATTACTTGTTTGTTTAAAGTGAGAAATAATACAAGTTGCTATGTAAAATGTGCTGGCTTCACCAAGCACTGAATACACTTTAACCTTTATTTACTTCATTTCAATACATCACCGAAAGTGAATTTTCTGCACCTAATTAATTTCTGATTATTTTCAAGGTCATGTGGCAAACACTGTGACTTGTATTTTGACTACGTTTTAACCTCCTGTGTTATTGTACTTTAAAATGACAAAGAGAAATATTGTTATGCCTGGGTACGCAGGCTGTTTGCATTGCACTCTTCTAGTATATTGGTTATGTTGTTACTTAATGAGTCTCAAATTATATTAACCAATTACTTCTTGTTGCACAATAAATTTCTTCAGAAAACATTTTCAAGTATACATATTTATTTCAGAGAATAGATAATAAAATGAAAAGGTTGATTGCATTGCACATTAATATATGTCCTAGATCTTTGGCAGTCTTTTTATATAGATATTGGGTGTCTATTCCTACCACTTCTTCCAATTAATACCACATTTTATAAAAAATTTTTCTTTTATTCTGCAGCAACTTGTCATTAGAATACTTTTTTAAAGTGTCTCCTACGTGACAATACTATTGGAGTTTTCAATATTATTCCAACACGAAAACAACATACTCTGAGTGTACTGAGGATTTTGAACACACAGTGAAAATGCAATGCTATTAGAGCAATAGCAAAGGCAGACAATAGAACACACTGCAAACCACTGTTCATTAAATATAAAATACTAACAGTTATTAACCTATATATTCTTGACAGTGTAAACTTCGTACTTGCAGACCTACCTAATTTAAAGTTAATAAATCAGAGGCATGACCACAACACAAGAATCTGTAAGTCTCTAATCCTGCCACAAAATAGATTGGCAAAAACCAACAATAGTCATAGGTACATATCAATCAAAATATATAACAAATTGTCCAAGCATGCCTCAAGTATGACAACCGAACTATTCATGAAAAAGCTGCACAGCTTCTTGTTAAAAAATCCATTTTATACATTAGAAGAATTTCTTGAAATGCCCAACATCAACTTAAATATGTAAAAATATTATGTAAAACTTAAGTATGTGAATATATTATGTAAAACTTTTAGGTTAAGTGAACTGACGAAGTCTATTGCATGTAATATTGCTGAATGACGAATAAAGAATCTGAATGATATCTGGCGGATAAATGTGTCGTTTAAAATATAGAATGACAACCATTAAGTACTGATGTTCATTCATACTTTAACAGGAAGGGGCAATATTTTCACGATAAAAAAAGTTACCTATTAGTCGAATACACTCTAATAATCAATTACAATTATAATTTAATATTATAAATTACACGAATAAACATCAAAACTCAACAGACTAGCTTGAGAAACTTACCAATTTTTTCGTCTGGTAACGAAATAATTGATTTTATTGTAGAGTCAGCCATGGTTAATGACAATCCGCTGTCCTCCCTGAAAGTAACAGATTATTGTATTAATAATCACAACAAACAATACAGTTTATAGGTCAACGCCTTCTTTCTGAACAGAACAGTACGACCACTTACTTGCAGACGAATCTTGTGATCTGATGTCGCAGTGCTGCCAACACTAGAACAGGTTATTGGCACAAAACGACTTTGATCCTATCGATTAATGTACTTTTCTTTCCTTTTCGCTTTAATTGCGATAAATAATACAACACCGAGAGAATCCAGTTTATGAAATTCTACTTACTACGAACGTGTAATGAAACTGTTCAGTAATCACTATTCTTTTAGGCCTACTTAGGCTCTTTATAGATGGCTTCGACTTCTTCGTTATAGGACTGTATAGGACAAATATTAATTTGTTCACAAATTTATTTAAAATTATCCTGTACTGTCATATCATAATTCTTTGTGTTATGACGACTAATCTGTTACAAGAGGAAGAACTGATTTAATATAGGCTAAACAACAGGCCTTACTCTTGATGAACTACTTCAATGCCAGTGTTGAGATGCATGATGTCAGCCGGCTTTAGGTATGTCACATGTGCAAACGGTGCAAGTCGACGGTGGCCACACACACACACACTTTTTTTTCCGCCCCGAGCTCTGCCACTGAATCTGTCATCCGTATTTTTGTTTCTGAAACTACTTTTAATGTAATGTAATTCAAGTGTATACCCATTGTGGACGATTATGGCCAGTGGAGTCGAAGGAACCAAGGGTATGATACTGTTGGGCTATATTAATATCCAGGGTCAACACATGACTATTGCTCATGTTTAAGAGGTACGTGATTCATTGTTTCCGAGCACATCTAAGGCCCTTTATACACATCGTTGCAGTGGCGTAACTAGGACTTGGCTTTGGGGGGAGGGGGGGGATAGGTCTGCTTGACAAGCAAAAT
This sequence comes from Locusta migratoria, assembly GCA_026315105.1. Taxonomy (NCBI): domain Eukaryota; kingdom Metazoa; phylum Arthropoda; class Insecta; order Orthoptera; family Acrididae; genus Locusta; species Locusta migratoria. The sequence goes on from CM048745.1 coordinate 165,892,526, forward strand.
CTTAGTCAGTTTCCAGATTACCATCTTCCACTCCCGTTGAAGAAACTAATTCACTCCCATCCAATGAAAGATTATGGTAAAAAAAAAAAAAAACTCCAAGTTTTTAGTCTTTACCTTTACCTGATTGCTGTTATACGATTTCCTTCTTTCGTTTTTTTTTCTTTTTTCGTTTTTTTTCTCTTTTTCTTCTTCTTTTTTTCGGGTTTTGGTGGGGGGTTCTATCCCCCCTCATCCCCCCCCCCATAGTTACGCCACTGCATCGTTGTAACTAATAATCAACATTCGTCCATTATCAGATATTTTCCATAAAACCATGTAGTGTTGTTCAAGCATACAGATACGTTTTCAACACTTGACATGCTCTGTATTTAAAAGAAATTAAATTAGTTGTAGGTTATGAACACTAAGTTTTCTGATTTACGCGCTTGACACCTTTTCCTTACTTTTTGACGTGAAAATTCATTACTAACATCTTCAAAATTCAATTTTGAAACCACATCAAGTTCCACTGACAACATGGAAAGAGAAGACAGCTTCGGCTGAGCGGCGCAGCATTCCCGTTCCGCTCAATGTGAAGAGCGGCAAGGCACTTTGGCACTTTGCACAAGACCGCCAGGCAGCTGGCAGGGTGAGGTTTTTCGCCTTTATGCTGAGTCTTTTTATGTGAGCGCTAAAATCCTTTTCGTAACTGCTATGTCGTAGCGACATGGTACCTAAAGGAAATACGAAATGAAATGGTCGTATGGCTTTTACAGGCCGAGATATCCCCATCGGCCGCCCACATCAAGTCTTTAGACTGACGCCACTTCTGCTTGTCCCAGACTCAGTTATGAAAAGATTAATTGCAGGTAAGAAACGAGGAATACGATGGGGGGTCCATGAACGTCTGGAGAATTTGGATGTTGCACGATATATGCAGGCTAAACTAAACCTGTTGAAAGAAGAAGTAGAGACTGCTGGCCTCAAGATAAATATAGGAAAAAGAAAGGAAATGAGAGTGGAACTCGGTGAACATGGAGGTGCCACTGTTAATAGGGGAGCAGCAGGTGGAGACTGTCAACTCATCTTGTATCTGTGTAGTGTAGTGACAGAAGATGGTGGAGCTGGAAATGATGTGAAGAACCGCATTAAAAAGGCAATGCTGCCTTCATACAGTCGTATACAATATGGAAAAACAGGTATAACACGTACAAAACAAAAATAAGTATCTTTAATACAAATGTGAAAGCTGTTCTTCTGTAAGCCAGTGAAAGCTGGAGAGTGGATAAAAAGATAGCATCCCAGCAGCCAACTACAAACTTTCATAAATTGATGTTTCCGACACATTATGAATACCTGGTGATCAGAAAAAATAAGTAATGACGAGCTCTGGTCGTCTATAGGTATCTGGTTTGTTATTCGCCAGATATGAGAGAGAAAGTGGGGGTGGTTGGGACACACATTGAGGAAACCAGACAGAGCTATTGAGGATAAAAAAAACACTGGAATGGAATCCCCAGGGAACAAGTAAGAGAGGAAGACCTATGGCCACATGGAAGAGGACAGTGGAAGGGGAAGCAAAGAGTTGGTAAAACCTGGGCAGAACCGAGGCAAATGGCCAAGGACAGATGGGTGGCGAACTTTCCTGGCTGCCCTATGCCCCCATAGGGTTAGGAATTATGTAAGCCATAGCCCCATCAGCCGCCTACTGCAAGTCTTTAGATTGTCGCCACTTTGACGATTTGCATGTCGATGATGAAAGTGATGAGGACGGCAAACACACAACACCTGCCCATTTCCCATCATTAATATTGAATACATATTTTCTCTAACCAGCTAGCGACTGTCGCCTTCACTCAAAGGAGATGTTCAAGTTCAAATCTTATCAAGAATTATTTAAGAGCGTCTGTCTTCTCTTTCCATGTTGTCAGTGGAACTTGATATGGTTTCAAAATTGAGTTTTGAAGATGTTAGTGATGAATTTTCACGTCAAAATCAGGAGACTTGTTTATAACCTACAACTTGTTGTGGCGTAAAGTCAGTGCCACACGTAAGAGAACAATCATAGCGAAGATAGCTGTGCATGTTAGATGGTACTACTCAGGGAGCGAAGAGCATTTAAGTGTTGCCAGCATTTTTCTTAAGCTGACGAATCTGAGGGAGCCAAGTCAGGTGGGCGTCAAAAACCAAACCTAAAATGTGGTAAGTTTCCACTACATTCAGCACTTCGTCATTTAGGTAAATTTATGTTTGAGGGTGAACAATAGGACGGCGACAGAAGCGCATAACACGTCTTGGTGCCTGAAAACTGGAATCCATGGGTTAGCGCCGAAGACTGCCCCTTGCGAATGGCGCCCTGTAGCCGTCGCTCAGAGACCCTAATATTAGAGGAACTAAAATAAATACAAAAGTCATCTGCAAATAATGAGGGCGATACTGAGGATCCGACAGCTGCTGCTAGGGCATTAATGGCAACTAATAGCAGGGGACGCTCAGTACTGAGCTCTGTGGGACACCTTTCTCTTGGATATGGGGTGAGCTATGTGATTACCGACTCGAATTATAAAAGAATGTAACGTCTGGAAGTTCTGGATAAGTTTTGAGAGCGAACTCCCGGCACTGCAACGAGATGTTGATGTCAGGCAGAAAATGGACAGATAGAGGACTCCAGGTAAACGATATCATCTGTGGTGGAGCGGCCTTGTTGGAAATCTCTCTGGCATGGAGCAAGTAGGCCTCTAGACTCAAGGAGCCAACACAATGTCGACACACCATACATTCTAGCAGGTTGAAAGGAATGGTGGTGAGGCTCATGTGTCGATAACTATCCAAATCACGCGGGGTTGTTCGTGGCTTAAGCATCAGAACGATGATACTTTCTCGCCACTGCGACAGGAATACACCATCGTTCCAGATGCGATTGTACATGGCTAAAATAAGTCGCTTATACTCCGCCAACAGGTATTTTAAAATCTGATTTTGGATGCGGTCCGGCACAGGGAGTGTGTCGGGCTGCATGTAAGGGCACTGAGCAATTATATGATTCCATATGGTGAATCGAAAAGGACAGTCGCTTTCGTTCTTCCCGCTCTTTCAGGGCACGAAAAGGTATCAGGTAATTGACAGCTGCAGAACACTGAGCATAGTGCTCAGCAAAGGGTTCAGCAATTGCATCTTGGTCTGTACAAACTTCTCCATTCATAGAAATCCCAGGTACAGCTGGAGCACTCTGGTATCCATATAGACGTGTGATTTTCACCCATACCTGGGATGGAGAGGTTAGTGATCCGATAGTAGCCACATACCGTTGCTAGCACTCCTGTTTATGCCTTCTAATTAACAGACAGGCTCTGGCACAGAGCCACATACAACCAATGAGGTTTTCATAGATGGATGCTGCTTGTTGTCACGCACAGAGTTTTTGATGGCACACAATACACGGCCGAAACGGCTGTGCCATAAGAAAGAAATCAGTGAAAAATAAAATTAAATATGCTATTCCGACCATCGATTCGAGTTGCCAGTAAAATAACAAACTCCCCGATATCAGTAACAGACCGGACGGGACCTTAATTAAAAAGTAGCAGAATTAAAACAATTAATTTAGGACGGTTTATTAATTCTCACCAATCAAGGAGCATCACAGAATGATTGCTTACTTAGTGGACAATCGAATGGAAGGGACAGAGTAATTTCTACATTACCCGTTTGGTTAATCTAGAAATTGCTCAAAATGGAGAATTTCCTATAGCCGTTAAATTTAAAAGCGATCGGAAGCGACACTGTGGCGGAGGCATAACAGCTTTGTCCTGCGCTCCAAACAGGTCTCCCAACCTGAGTGCGAGACACAGTGCCACCCGCAAGGGCTAAGCTTCGCCAACGGTTTCTCTCCTCTACCTGTGAGGTTGGCTACAGGGACTACTTTTGAACAGCGGAAGCACAATGTGGTGTCATGCCCGGCGAACAGATAGGCACCGCCATTCAGCGGCAGAGCTACGAAGTATCCACCTCACGGACAGTCTAGGGCGGAAGATACCGCCGTATTACGAAAGTGTGACTTTGGGGACCGTCTGCGTCTGTTACAATGATGGGCGAGTTTATAGTGAGGTAAGCTTGGCCGTTTGGCCCCTGCTCTGATTTTAGTATTACGACTTCATAGCTAGCAACATTCTCTCTGATTCAACCACTCTCCACTCTCTCTAGGGACTGCAAATGTATCTGTATAAAATGTACTTATTTCTTGACTATTGATAGTAATTCCTTGACCTACAGCAAGGTGGTTTCGTGGCAAAATAGTCTTATTTGTAAAATAATATTAAACATGCTACAGGGCTACCTCAAATTAGTCATATCTTTATGAATACAGATTTCACCACAATTCTGCCTATTTGTTTTGTAACTTTCCTACTGTCCTCTTTTCAATTAATGAATCATCAATAAGTCGATGAAACACCTGCCAAAAATTCCGACGCCTTTACGGTGCAGGGACAGCAGATCAGCAGGTGAGTGAAACTTCCTGTCTGAGAGGAAAGGCGATAGGCAGCAACACTTCTTGCTTAATCTTCTTTCGAAAAACTTCACCAGTTACATTGTGACGCTACAGTGCTCGCCTGCGACCCCTAATTGCTTCGACCAGCACATCGTCAGCGTGTGTTGTAACGCCCATCATTGTAGCAGAAGTAAACATGTCCCTTGCAGTCTTATTAAGAGCCCATCTGGGTAAACGCCCAGGGGACTGACACCAAGCTAGTGCAAAGAAAATCAGGAAGTGGTCCCTACCACACAAATCATCATGCACTCTAGTGGATATGTGAAAGAGGCTAGGGCTACATACTGAAAAGTTGATGGCCGAGTAGGTACCATGTGCCACACTAAAATGTGTGGGGGCACCATTATTGAAAAGGCAGAGGTCGAGCTGAGATAATGTCTCGACATCTCTACCATGGCTAGTAATTGTAGTACCACCCCACAAGGGGTTCTGGGAGTTGAAATCGCCAAAAGAAGGAACGTTGGGAAGAGATGCGAGATCAGTGCAGCCAAAACATGTTGGGATACTTCAACATCCAGGGGCAGATAAACACTGCAAATGGTAATATCCACTGCCGCTGATTGAGAACCTACAGAATCCAGGATCATTGGTTCTTGAGAGTCGGTGAGAGTGAGATCCTCAGGGGATGCAAGACTCTCCATTTCATCTTCACAGGCAGAATATTTATGAGGTTGTGGCTTAGGAGCCACAGGACATTCTTTTTTCTTCTGATTTTTACTTTTCTTAGTCTCTCGCTGATCTTTCGGTTTCAGGGACTGGGAGGGTTTCTCAGAATTGGCTTCAGATTGGGAAGCCCTTCGACCAGTTACTTTTGGATCCACCAATCACTGACTGGCGTCCTCTTTCACTGGGAGATACCTCCTTAAGTGAGTATCGTGAGGGACCCCTTCCTAGCGAGAGAAGCTGGGGGTTGGGGTATAATGTCCTTGAAGGTTTGGGGAAAATTTCTTCCACAGGTGGTGTTGGTGGTGTTGTGAGAGCAACAGAAGGAGCGCCCCTAACCTTCAAGGGGGCAGACAGAGTTATGACCCTTAGGGTCCACAGAAGATTGTTGGACCTTTGTTATAGTCATTCCCAAAGAGAATAGAGACGATATGACAGTTGCAGCAAAGGAAGTGACCATGGTTACCGGATGAAGCCCCTTATATTTTTTGCTTGCTTCTGTATATGTCAGTCGATCTAAGGTCTTAATTTCCATAATTTTCCGCTCTTTGCGGAGGATGGTACAGTCCGGTGAGCTGGTTGCATAGTGCTGTTCGCAGTTGAGGAGGTGGGGTACATGGAGTGTCCAGGTGAGATGGCGGCCCACAGTCCCTGCTTGTCAGCCTGGAGGTACATCACGATCATGAGTGACCAAATTTGCAACACTTAAAGCACCTCAATGGGAGAGGAATATATAGCTTTACATCACATCGATAAATGTGTCACCCTCAAAGGCCAAGATGAATGCTCTGGTGGCAATCCTAAAATCTTTTGGTCCCCTATAGACACGTCTGACCAAGTGAACCCCTCGTCACTGTAGATTGTCATATAATTCTTCATGAGACTGTAGCAGGAGGTCTCTGTGGAAGATAACGCCCTGTACCATGTCAAGAGTTTTATGAGGCGTGGTGGAAACAGGAATATGGCCAAGATTGTCACAGGCCAGCAGAGCCTGTGTCTGGGATGAAGATGGCTCTTCAGTCAGGACTGACCTACTTCGCATCTTAGACATGCTAGTAACGTCCCCATACATGTCTTCAAGATAGTCCACGAAAAACTGAGGTTTCATTGAAGAGAATGATTCATCTTCAGTTCGGGTACATACAAGGAATTTGGGGCAGTATGAATCATCCCTATCTTTTGCCCGACGTTCTTCCCATGGTAAAATAGCCAGCGTAGGGAACGTTCTGGGATTATATTTCTCAGAATTGAAACTTACTCGTCCACACTTAGGGACGCCATTGGCATTATAAATTGCTCGTTTCATTTTGGTCCCACGAGCAGCTAGGGAAAATCGGTCCATCTAGACAGAGCCCTGCATGGCTAGGAAAGTCTATTGCAGCAGGTTCGCCATAGGTTGCTCATTACGACTGTTCTACCTGAAGAGCCATGATTCTCCTCGGACGTAGCTCACCTTGAGATTGAGGTTTTCTTTATATATATATATGTTTATACTGTCCTCACAACTCAGGTGATTAAGTCACGATCCCTGGGCTCTGTACCATACAACATTCCACCATCGCGCCGTACGGTAGTCACTGAAGCACACACAGAGCTTACGGTGTAGTGGAGTGTTGGCGCGACACATTCCACAGCTCGGGACCTCGGGTTCGCTAAGCAAGTTCAAGTTGAGCCCTGAGGAGGAAGCAGGTCTTAAGGTGCGCCAAATTGAAAAGTTTGATATTTAGCTAGCAAGACAGATTTTTGAAGTGCAGAAATCTGGAAAGAAACTGGAAATAAAAATGATTTATGGAGTATAGTGTGTCTCTGGAAATTATCTACGTTATTCTGAAACAAATGACAATTGAAGCAAGTGGAGGTTATCACCTTGTGTGGCATTTCAGACTGGCTAAGGTTTCTCGTGGCATTGTTCATAACTCATTTTCTAGTACACACTATGCACTAAACTTGATAATACCTTGGTGCGCTACAGACGCCTACGGAAGGAAAAACGCAATTTTATTATAAAGAAACGAAGATAAACAACAGCATATGATGGTACGACAGTTCTTATACCTTCAGAGCTGTCAAGAGCGTCCAAAAGGTTTTCATATCAGTGAACGAAAAATAAATTTTAAGGACGTTATTACCTGCCCATCATATTCTCATATTGGTTTTTATGGTGTAGTATTAGTACCTAGCCAAGATTAACTATAGTAAAAATTGTTTTTACATTCCCAGATACGACTTTGGGACATGCCACCCCTCCTAGTGATACTATATGTTGATTTCATCGTCGCTGGCCAAGATGGCCGAGGGGAATGCGACGCGCCAGTCACGGTCTGCATGGCCACTATGGTCGGGGGTTCGAACCCCCCCTCGGGCATGGATATTTGTGCCGTCCTTAGTATTAGCTAGTTAATAAGTAGTTTGTAAGTTTAGGGACTGATGACCACGTATTTAAGTCCCATAAGCTCTACAAACATTTGAACATTTGATTTTGATTCCATCGTCAATACTATATTTTCAATTGTTTTCCCACCACTTAAATTTCCTTTGGAAAACCTTTCCCATATTTTGCATTTTTGAACCAAGTACTGAACCCAGTAATGCTTCGCATTTGTCAAATGTGGCTGCAGATAGCTCTTAAAATAAATGTGCAAACTGTCTGGGATGATTTATTTAAGAAGTATGGGAAAGACTTCTCTAACTGCTGGAAATGTCAAAAGAGCTTCCGTGTTTATAAGGGGCATTATAAAAGAAACAAGCCAGAAGCATAATTACAGAATCCAGTACAAGCATGTTATAAGTACTGACCCTCGTTGCTGACACACTTGTCCCACTGTGATACAAGGCGGTGAATGGTTGTCTCATGAAATTCCTGGGGTTGCGATGTGAACCAGTTCTGCATGTAGAGTCCACACAGAAAAAGGTGGATGATGCGAAGAGACGAGTTTTCGTTGGAAGCACCAGGCTAGTTCATTCCTTTGTTCGAAAGGGGAGTCCATGTCAATCTACTTCCGCCTGCCAGTCAGTGAGCTGGGCACTTCCCCTCCAGCGCTCGCTCAGTGTATGGCCGCTCCCCCACCACTATCGCTGTCTCCCTCGCTTACCCAGCCGTCTGCGCATCTACCATCCAATTTATCCAGTGTGAACTCTACAGCTGGACGTCGTTGTCTGACCATGACGACTATGACTTTCAGTATCACTTAGTGGTCCTGAGTGAGTGCATCAACCCGCTGAAAGATGTCATCAGTAATGTGGCATGTTGCTCCAGACAGTGCATCATTTCCTAACGACACCCATCCTTTCCTGAAGCGCTTATGCCACATCTTGACCCTTGCAAGGGACATGCAATGTTCGTTGTACACTTGTGACATTTGTCGATGAATGTCTGTTCCCCCTACTTCTTCCCCTGTAAGAAAACGAACACCACCACCTTGCTCTTCTTTTGTCGCCTTCATGTCACTGTTTGCAATGCAACTGGCAGCGTTGGACGATTCCTGCATGCTGCTGGCTTTGTATAGTCACCTGATATATACGTGTCCTCTAGTGACGGCTGTGAACTTCCACACTGTGGTCGGAACCACACCTTGTTACACATGCCACGATATATCTCTCTTGTCACCGGTTTGAGTATTACAGACTCTGGCTCATTCCTTTTTTTAACAGCTCTTATAGTCTGAATAGCTTTAATCTGACAATGGAAGTGGTTACAAAGTTTTGGAGAATTCAGGTTCTGTATTCTAATCATAAACGGCCAATTCAAAAACAAAACTTCCCAGTTTTCTGTAAAACCGACAGAAAGGAAGAAAACAAAATAGCTCTTAGTTGTGTATACAGTTTTTGTTTGAAATTACATACAAGGAAATATGGAAACTACAACAGCAGGTAATGTAAACCATTCAGTGGATGTACGGCGTTTCCCAACCGGGGCAGAAACTTTATATTGGCAACCCCCTCCCCCACCCCCAACGTTCTGCGTCGCTCTTCTTGGCGTCTTCCCGCTTGTGCCCCATTGGTCAGGGACAACATTACGTTGACTTGGCGCCTGGGGAAGACACCCCAGTTTGCCCCCTCCCCCTAGATCCAAACCATTAGACTAATAGTTTCTCCGCAACCATATTTTGACACAATGAAAGTAAAATTAACAAAAAGAGAAAATAACGAAACCACTCATATTCACATCACAGAACAAAATGTTGTTTCTCAAAGTCAGTTTTGACATAATATGTGTATGAGATTTCAGTATGCTGGGTTATCAGGAATAGCAACTTCTTTACCGTTTTGTTTAAACAGTCAAAGCTGCAAATTGAGAATGGGCTCATACAGCCCGAAATTAGTCGTCAAGTCCTCCAAGCCAGTGTCATCTTGTATTTGTATGTGTAAATTGGAGGAAATACCATTTGTATGTTAAAGATGACACTGGCATGGAAGACTTGTGAATGAGCTCAGGCCAGCCTGAAACTCGCCGTCAATAATAAAACATTGCAACATTGGCTGTTGAAATATTTTATATAAAATATATACATTATCGTTTAAAAAGTATACAGTCTATATCTGTATTAATGTTCAATGATGTATTTGTAAACATGTGAAATCAATAGTTAAAAGACGTTTCGACATTTTTGGTGACAAAGTTTTGCCTTTATCCATTACATTTATTAAATCTATCTCAATGTGAGTTATATACACTCCTGTCCATTAAAATTGCTACACCACGAAGATGACGTGCTACAGACACGAAATTCAACCGCAGAATACTCTACCCCATTTCTAACTAATACAGCACCCGAAAAATGTTACTTAATGCCAAGAGCAATCCATTAGAGACTAAAAGAACGATTAAACGCCCCTCCCAAGGAAGTTATATACCCAGCTTTAGATCACCTAACCATAGAGTTTATTGAAATCGATGCTTCTCGACCGAAGAGCAATAATTGACCACCGCAAGTATCTCCGCTACTCTAGCGAGAAGTGTCCATTCGTAAACACCACTAAAAGACGAGATAAATACACCACAGCCCAAACACATAACTATACTACTAAGTATCAATACACAGTCCACAAATGTAGAACACCTCTACGTTGCAACAAACTGTACGACTAACCCGATCGAAATTGGTATTTTGCTCAAGCTAGAATAAGTCGTACACACCAAGTTGCGGATACACGAGACCTAATTTGGGGAAGATAGAATATTACGTTGCTTCTATCAACAGCCATAAGAATTAAAAAAAAATAATAAATAAATAAAAATTAAAAAAAATTAAAAAAAACCGGACGATTTGTCACAGCTATACCATCGCTCTTAATGCACCGTAAACACAATAAAGGCCATCTGTACAGGTCATAAAGAGACATCTGCACACATTCGTATTACCGACTAATACGGCAACATTTCTCAAATGTTCAAATGTTTGTAGAACTTATGGGAATTAACTACGGGGTCATCAGTTCCTAAGCTTACAAACTACTTATGAACTACCTAAGATTAAGGACGGCACAAATATCCATGCCCGAGGGGGGATTCGAACCCCCGACCGTAGTGGCCGTGCAGACCGTGACTGGAGCGCCTAAGTCCCCTCGGCCACCGCGGCCGGCGCAACACTTCTATGGACCATTTCCTCACAGTTGACACAAAAGAGATCGTATGAGTTGAATACAACTTGCATGATGAAAATATAACTAGCTAGCGATAACCTATTTTATACACAACCCCACCCCCTCCCACACACACACACACAATCGGATAAGCGCTAAATTGAGATGTAAAGTCAAACTCCAGTCCACATACCCCAACGTATCGCACAACATCGATTTAAATGAACCTTGGTTAGCTGTAGACTAGAACAGCACAGAAAAACTACTACGATAACTGACCAAATAAGATGCTCTGACAATCAAAGCATTGCTCTTCTGACACATAACCTGTCTTCCTGTATTTTCTCCTAGATCGATAAACTGTAAAACCAAAACGTTCTACACGAAAATGTATAGGTCTTAACAACAAATAACTGTCGCAGATGCAAACTATTACATAGACATTGGAGTGCTCCTCAGCGCAGTTGACCCCCTACAGATCTTATGATCTACAGCACACCTCGTGGGAGTAATCTATATACACCGCAGAAGAGTAAAAGGCTCTTTCCACAGAGGAAAGAAACCTAGAATGCGTATAGCTTGATTCCCACACCGCGAAAACGAACAACTTACAACTCATTAGATCCTACCCTAACCCTTTTTAGGAGGGTTGAGACGTCAGGAAGATTAAAAGTCCACCTCTGGGCGGCTAAATTGGGGCATTTCAGTAACAAGCGTGCAGCTCTCAAATGTGAAACACGTCGACACTGAGGGTCCTCACAATGGAAAAGGTGATCGTATCGGCCATACTTGGCTGACATATGGACGCGGCAGAGGACGAGAGAATCCCTGCCATGGGTCTGCACAGAGGATCTCCACATACCCACTTTATTGACCTGAATTTGTTGGGCCTTTGTAGCATATGTCATTCAGTATTCCACTGAGAACTCGACAGTGTAACATTGAAAGGAGTTCACTAGCTGGGATACCCATCTCCAGTGTAGGTTTATGGGTAGCTTCTTTTGGTAACGTTTCAGCTACTTCGTTTCTTTCTATTCCTACATGCCCAGGAGCCCATAGGAATTCTACTGACCACCAATGTTGTTTGTTGGAAAATATACTCTTGAATGACCATTATCATAGGATGGCGAGGGAGCACTAATAGAGGGCTTGTAGATCGTTCAGGAAGTCGCTATAGATGAGAAAGGACTCTCCAGTGTAAGAACAGATATGAACGAATGCGGGAACCCTTGCCATTTGGCAAGGAGTGCAATTCCTTATGTCCTGAATGCGTTTAAGCAAAGCCGCCATGACAATCTACCATCGATCTAACTGTGTAGATGAAATTAGAGCCCTATGACACGCCAAGAACTGGCAGGAATTGACAGAGAGAGGTCTCAGGCTGAACTGAGTTTTTGGAACACTGCAACAATTTTCAGCCAAAGCTGTGGTAGACGTACACACCACGTTGGTATATGCAATTGGAATAGGAAAATAGATGGCAGTGTACTTCAATTGACTGAGAAGTGATTGGACACGGGCACCAACTGTCATACCTGATCTTGGGCACCTTTGTGGAATATGAAGTGTCGTATTTACGAAAAGAAGACGATAGTTTGGATGATTAGGTAAATCGTGGACGTTAGCAGTGTATTCACCAGCAGTTGTTGGAGCCAGAATCGTAGGGGAGGAACCCCAGTCTCAACAAGGAGACAGGGCTTGTTTTGAAAGCTCCTGTCGTTAGTCTAACTCCCCAGTTGTCCACCAGCTGCAACGCTAAGCCGATGCTCAGCAATATGTTTCGATTGTCGAGTCATAAAAAGTAAGAGCAATGAAGCAGTGTACTGCAGTCTGCACCGCAAGTGCAATGTGCTAGGACACTGAGGTAGTCCCACTCAATAAATGGTTCATTATGTATCGCAGAGTGACCTACAGTGAAGGAGAGGTGTTCGCGTTTGTACACACAGAAGGTTGATTGGTAATTTTTGGATGCAGAGACACGAATGTTGAGGTCAAAAAGTCTCGACGATTGCGTCTGGATCTGTACATACTACTTCATTTACACACTGCTTAAAACAATTAAGGGATAAGGTGAGATATCACACACAATATACGAGAGGATTTCGAAAAGTAAAGATACAATGGCTCGCATTACTTAAATAGAACATTATCTGTTATTTTTGAACATAATCACCCCTGTTATCCAAACATTTGTTAAGTCGGTGCACAAGCTTTTGTATCCCAGTCATAGAAGGTTGCCGCCTGTTGTCAGGACCACTTTTCAACTTCATCTTTGGTCAATTCATCGTCGTGGAATGATTTTCCACCGAGATATGATTTCAGGTAACGGAAGACATGGAAGTCGGTGGGTGCAAGGTCCGGGCTGTATGGTGGATGGTTCAATACAGCCCATTTGATTGTTTGAGTAGTGCTTTGGTTACGAGCGCTGTATGAGGCTGAGAGTTGTCATGAAGCAAGCGGACTATTTGTCAGCAGTCCCCTGCGCTTATTTTGAATTGCCCTTCGAAGACGTTTCAAAGTCTGGCAATATGCAGCAGCATTAATTGTCGTTCCAGGAGGCATAAATTCCAACAGAAGAATACCTTGTATGTTCCAAAAAAATAGAAGCCATGATTTTCTTCGGTGAAATTGACGTTTTGCATTTCTTGGCTTTTGGAGAAATCGAATGGCGCCATTGCATTGATTGCTGCTTGGATTCAGGTGTATGGTGATAAACCGACGTCTCGTCACCTGTCACAATGTGATCAAGGAACTCATCACCTGCTTCAGCATAGCGTGTGAGGAAGTCGAGTGCAAAGCCCGTCCTTTTATGTTCTTCCGTTAACATTTTCGGAACCCAGCGCGCACACAATTTCCTGTACCCTAACTTGACAGTCATAACGTCATAAAGAGGTGTCACTGGCACGTCCGGTACGATCTGATGCAATTCTTTCAATTTGAGACGTCTATTCGCACGAATTGCTTCCTCCGTTCTCCGAAGAAGGGCATCAGATATCACAAATGGCTGACCTGTTCTTTGTTCGTCATGATCATCGGTCCTACCTTCAGAGAAATGACGACACCATTTCGTTACATTTTGTCGATTCATAATGTTCCCATAAACAGAAACAATTTCTTTGTGAATATCTGATGGTCGCTGACCTTTTGCATGAAGAAAATGTATGACGGAGCGCACTTCGCACTTGGCGAGATTCTGAATCGGCGCAGCCATTTTAAACACGACCTACTCCAACCAGAAGCAACGTTCAACTGCCGAACGACCGGGAGGAGAAAGCTAACGGTTCAAGGTTAACAGCAGTGTTGCCAACTTGCTCTCCAAAACTCTTCTGTTCCTCTGGCGTACGGTGTATCTTTACTTTCCGAAATACCCTCGTACATAAGATATTTTATTCACATATAGATTACAACTGTAATTTGTGTGTGTGATACAGTACAATATTTTGCAGGTCTCAACTCTTTACTTGAAGTTTACATGGCGTTTATTAGAACGAGGCACCATGGGGCTACTGTAAAAGTGAAAAAGTCTTTCTCATTGTTTTCGAAATGGTGTGTGATAACCTCAGACGACCAGTACAGCTGCGCACCTGCGTGACACGACCAGTATGAGGGATATTTGGCCATTCTTCCACGAGTACAATATCTTGCTCTGCAACCATTGTGAGTGGTGCTAGTCTGGTTGCAATGCGTCTCTCAAGTCCATCCCAGACATGCTCAATCGGGTTTATCTCCGGTGAACAAGCTAGCCACTCCATTCGTTCAATTTCCTCAGCTTCAAATAAGCTGTCCACCAGTGCATCTCTGTGGGGACGAACGTTTTCGTACATGACCACCTGCAGCACCAGCGTGGGTCACCGCAAAAAGTCGAAGGATCTCGTCTATATATCTCTGAGCAGTCAAAGCGTCATTCAGAACGACGTAGGACGTCCGTGCGTCCTCTAATACTGACTCCTGCCCACACCATTATATGGTGATGTTTCCTGCACAAAAGCCGGATTGTTCCGAGATCCACGTTCTCTCCAGATAAGGGAACAGCGATTGTACCACTGAACACAAAATCTTGAATCGTCTGAACAGAACCCGGCTCCATTCGTTAAGACTCCAAGCCTGATGTTTCTCCGCCCATTTTATGCTGGATAAGAGATGTAATGATTTTAACGGGACACGCCATAGGCCTCCGTACACAGAGCCCACATTCCTGAAGACAATTTCAGTTTGTTTCTTTTGATATTGCGCGTACTGTTGCTGCCTGCAGGGTGCGTTGCAGTTGAGTTGCGGTCAGCCTCCTGTCTCAATGGGCTGTTAAACTGAGAATAGCGGTCACCTATTGCTGGTGTTACCATTGGACGACCTTGTCCTTGCCTTCTTTTAACGGTTTCTGTTGTCTGAAATCACATCCAGGTCCTGAAAATTACACTTTGGGACACTCCAATAGCTGCAACCACCTCCCTCTGTGTTCGTCCCGCTTCCAACCTTACTCTGACTTTTCTTGCCATGGCTTCGGTTAAGTCACGTTGTTTCCTTGCATGACCTGCTCACTACACTATCTGAACTCAACTGCTTATGTAATTCGTTTGGTAGCGTAAACACAAGTCAACACCAAACCTTCTGCAGTAACTTTCTGCTATCACCAACATCTCGGCAACCGAGATATTGTCTCTACTCCTTAGAACCAACAGAAAGTCGAACCATTTTAGTTTATTCTGCTGATGACAATATTTCAGATGCTATATATCTGAACTGATCCCGTAATTGTTTTGACCAGTGTAGAAATCCAGATAAACGTACTGGGGTTTGGTAGCCATATAGGCGTCGGGTTGTTGTTGTTGTTGTTTAGAGGGGACTAAACTACTTGTTCATCAGTCCCCTGTTCCTAAAGAAGAAAGTCCATTTAATAGGAAGCAATAGCCTTATGGACCTGGAGACAGTGTAGAAATACTCAAGAGGAGTACATGTCAAAGATAAAGTTTCAACAAAAGCAAAAATAGAGATACCAACAGCACAGACATAGAAAATAAAACAATGCAGTCAATCACGCTAAAATTGGCAATGAGAATCTGTGGATGGCTGGTCACTGAGATAAAATGGACGGGCCAGTCACGAATGTCACAGCAGACACGAATGTCTGATAGTCAGAAGATATAAAACATTAAAATACGGTTAAAAGTAAGGAGAAATCACTCTACATTAAATAGAATTGTAAAAACCGGCTGCACGGATAAAACATAGCACAGACTCAGCCATGGAGGCATCGTCCCCTAGCACTAAAATGACTGCTGCAAGTGGGCTAAAATAGTACAGTCCATCAGGAGATTAACGACTGTCAAGGCACCACCACAGTGACACATGGGCGGTGGCTCACGCCGAAGTGAATAGCCGTGAGTCAACCAAGTGTGCCCGATGCGGAGGCGGCATAGCACAACAGAGTCTCGACGATTGGGCCTCAGTGAAGTTTTCCATGTGGCTGTGGATGATTTGACTGTGCGAAGTTTGTTTGGTGCACTCAGTGCAGACCATTCCGAGCTCCAAGCGTTCCGCACCTTCCGGTGTAGCGTCCACCTAAGGTCCATTTCCACGAGGCCAATTTTAAGAGGGTGTGAGGAGGTGGCCTGCTTGGCCAACTGATCCACACGTTCATTGCCAAGAACGCCGATGTGCCCTGGGGTCCAAACAAAGACCACTGAGCGACCAGACCTATTGAGAGCGGCAACAGAGTCTTGGATACACTGCAACAGAGGGAGCTTGCTGAAACACTGGTCGAGTGCTCGCAAGCCACTCAGGGAGTCGCTACAGATGACAAACGACTCCCCGGGGCAGGCTCGGATATGTTCCAGAGCTCGAGAGATAGCGACCAGCTCTGCAGTAAAAACACTACTCCCGCTTGGCAAAGACCGCTGTTCAAAAAGGTCACCATGGAGATAGGCGTACCCAGCATGGCCATCTATGAGGGAACCGTCGGTATAGATGACTTCTGCACCATGGAAAGAATCAAAGAGTTCCAGGAACTGGCGACGAAGGATCGATGGTGAAGTGGAGGCTTTCGAGTCCCGAGACAAGTCCAACCGTAGCTGCGGACGAGGAATACACCAAGGAGGTGCACGGGAGGAGTAGAGGAAAGTAGGAGGGAAGGGAAGGGATTCAAGGGAGGAGAGAAGGGAATGGACACGGACTGCAATCGGGAAGCCCGACTGAGACCGTCTGTGAGGGGATGGGAGGCCAACAACTGTTGCCGACGGAACCACAGTGGGGGAACCCCGGCCTCAACAAGGAGGCTCATCACTGGGCTCGTTTGAAAAGCTCCTGTTGCCAAGCGAACACCACCATTGTGGATGGGATCTAATACCCGGAGTGCAGAAGGGGCTGCCGAGTCGTACACCTGGCTCCCATAATCCAAGCGGGACTGGATGAGAGCCGTATAAAGTTGTAAGAGGGTTGGACGGGCGGCTCCCCAAGCAATGTGGCTGAGGCAGCGCAGTATGTTTCAGTGCCGCCAGCACTTTTGTCTAAGCTGTTGTAAGTGGGGGACCCACGTGAGCCGAGCATCGAACACCATGCCCAAGAAGCGATGCGTATCTTCAACATGAAGGAGCTCATCACCCAAGTACAGTTCCGGGTCTGGGTGCACTGCCCGCCGGCGGCAAAAGTGCATAACCCGAGTTTTGTGGGCAGAGAATCGGAATCCATGGGCTAAAGCCCAGGAATGAGCCCTTTCAATGGCTCCCTGTAGTCGCCTTTCAGCGACACCAATACTATCTGAGCTGTAATACAGACAAAAGTCATTGGCATACAGGGAGGAGGACACCGATGATCCCACTGCTGTAGCAAGTCCGTTAATTGCAATCAGAAACAGCGGAACACTGAGAACGGATCCCTGTGGGACTCCATTCTCCTGGGTGCGTGAAGTACTGAGGTGGGTACCTACCCTTACCCGAAAAGTGCGAAGTGAGAGAAAGTTCTGGATGAACAGCGGAAGCGGTCCCCAGTCATGCAGCGTAGCAAGAATATGGTAGCGCCAGGTAGTGTCATAAGCCTTTCAGAGATCGAAAAAGACTGCAATCAGGTGCTCACGCCTGGAAAAAGCAGTGCGGATGGCCGACTCTAGCGGAACCAGATTGTTTAATGCAGAACGACCTTGGCGGAATCCCCCTTGTTGTGGGGTGAGGAGTTTACGGTCTTCAAGAACCCACATAAGCTGCCGACTCACCATAGGTTCCAGGAGCTTGCAAGGAACGTTGGTGAGGCTAATCGGGCGGTAACTGTCTGCCACCTGTGGATCAGCGCCAGGTTTTATCACTGGGATGACGATGCTGTCCCGCCATTGAGATGGGAAAACACCGTCAACCCAAAGGCGATTGAACAGGTCGAGAAGTTGGTCTTTAAACTCCTGTGACAGGTGGCGCAGGAACTGTTTGTGGACTCTATCTGGCCCTGGTGTGGTATCAGGGCAGGCAGCAGGCAGTGAGGGCACTCTGGAACTCCCAGTCAGTGAATGGGGCATTATATGGTTCTCGCCGACGTGTGTGGAAAGACAACTGCCTCCGCTCGAACTGTTCTTTGCGAGTGCGGAAGCCCGCAATATACGCAGACGTCGCAGAGGTACTGGCATAATGGTCCGCCATGTGTTCGGAGATAGCAGCTGGATCCATGCATATAGTACCCCTAATGATCAAGCTGGGGATTCCTGCCTGTTGTCGGTACCCAAAAAGGCGCCGAACCTGTGACCACACCCGAGATGGGACGGCACGCGAGCCAATGAGGCGTCGGGTCTTCATCAAGACTTGAGAAGGCAGGTGTGTGGCTCGCCGCGGCGGAGTGGCCGCCACATTGAAGCGCTATGCTGCGATGCGCGAGGGCGTTCCCCATCGGGAGTTCGAATCGCTCTCGGGCATGGATGTTCGCGATGTCGTTAGTCTAGTTTATAAGTTAGTATAGTTCATAAGTTAAGTCCCATAAGCTTAACGAACATTTGAATATTTGAACACATTTGAGGTGTGTGGCTCAATAGTTCAGACGTATCTCTTGTCACTCCTGTTTACATATTTTTTAAAAGCTGGCAATTAAAAGTTATGAGGTGCTCCAGAGGTAGGTGTCGTTTATGTCGCTCTAGAGCTCGCCTACTATCTTTAATGGCTTCAGCAAGCACCAAGGAACTAGGGATTTTACTCTCTGCGGGAACACTCAACCATGTGGGGGCACCGGTGTTTAAAAGGTCAGACTGGGATAGTAAGTTCTCGACAACCCTGCCCCGACCACTGATCATGGTACCACCCCACAATGGCTTATGGCCAGTAGTAGGAAAGGTAGGTGGAGTTACGACATTAGTGCAATTAATAAGCTTGGTGAAATGTCACCATGTGAACGGAGATAGACGCTGCAGACAGTTATTTCTTATGGCATTCTTACTCTGGCAAACAAAACTTCTACAGGCATTCGAAGGGGCAAAGGTTTACCAATAACCTGCCATTGCACATTAACGCTACGAGTTTTGTAACATCCCCTGTAGCCATGAAGGGCAGATGTCTGCATTGCCGGGAACTAGGTATCCTGGAAGACAATACAGAGGGGGTGGGGCTGTTGTGGTCAAAAGTTGTTGTAACTCAGCCAGGTGATGGATAAACCGCCGGAATTTCACTGGAGGATAAAACGTCATCGATGTTCTGGGAAGACAAAGGCACTGATGAGGGCTTTTATACATCACGATCACTAGGTGCCACTGCTTGAGGTGCTGTTGGATCCATATCCATTGTCGAGGTCGAAGTCTTTGGGGGACGCTAGAATCTCCATCTCATCGTCAGATGCAGATTTATGGGGCGCTACTGTAGGAACCACTCTTCTTGGCGTTTTTATTTTCATTTTTTGTTTCACTGTTCCTTAGTTTTCTCTTGTTAGGAGGGCTTTACTGACTCAGTGTCAGGGACTGATCTTGAAACCCTACGACTAGTCATTCGTTGCGCTTTCAGACACTCACCGATATCCGTTTTCCACTGGCAGTACCGTTGAAGTAAGGGTTCTAAGAGAGCCCTTCCTTGCAAGAAGAACTAGAGGAAGCTTTTGCTACTCTGGTTCGAGGGTGGGAATCGTTGTCCCCAGTGCTCCAATGACCAACAGAAGGGAAGTTGCGCCCAACCATCATGGGGATGGGTGTAAACTGAGATTGGCTGAACAGATGTAGGTCATGTCTCCAGAGATGTTGATGGCGAAGCTGCTGTGACATAAGAGAAAACCATACTCACAGAGTGGACCTTCTGGTATTTCCACTTTGCCTTCTGAATAGGTCAGCCAACTCAAGGTCTTGTACTCCAGACTGCACGGTTCTGCACAAAGAACGCAAAATAATGGTTAGCAAGGGGGTGGTGCTGGTGGCAATTAATAAGGAGGGATACAAGGGATGTTTCAGGAGGGATACAGGGATGTTTGAATGAGATGTACGTTTGCACTCCTAACTGGTGGGGTTGGCATCACACTGGGAGTGACATGTGTCCAAACCTTCAGCATTTAAAGCAGCGCATAGGAGGAGGAACGTAGGGCTATATCATCACCTATTCAAACAATGAATCGCCCTAAAAAGCCAAGTTGAAGGCACCAGTAGCAACCTTCTTGTCCTTCATTCTATAGATGTGCGGAATGAAATGAACACCTTACCCCTCAAAGTTGGCAGACTGCAAGAGTATATTCCTATGGAAAATAATAGCCTAGAGCATATTAAGGCTCTTACAAGGTGTGATCGAAACCGAAGTATCACCCAGCTTGTCACAGGAAAGCAATGCATCTGATTGGGCAAGGCAGGACGTAGTTATTAGAACTGATCATGATCTCATTTTGGACATACCCTCCACTTGTCTCCAAATTTTCAGCAAATAACAAAGGCTTAGGATTCCCCATTAGTTCTAGTGCCCACCAAGTATAGAGGGGCATGTGCCTCACCTTTATTTCGGGCCCTACATTCCTCTCCTGATGTGGTCAGGAAAGGGAACGATTGGGAGTCGTATTACTGTGCAATGAATTCCACCCTATCACGCTCAACCACTGGCATTATTCTTCACTAGTTTCATTTTGGTCCCATGAGCAGCTAGGGAAAACGGTCCATCCAGACAGAGCCCAGCATGCATGGGTAAGACTAATACAATCGAGTTGCGGTTGATCATCAGGGGTTGCTCACTAGCGACTGTTCCACCTCAACAGCCACCCATCTCCTCGGTGCGCTGCACACCTTAAGATTTTCTTTAATAAAAAAACAAAAACCTTAAGAGAGTTTAATACCGTCCTCACGACCCAGGAACTTAAGCCAAGATCCCTAGGCTCTGTAACGTACAACGTTCCACCGTCGCACCGCATGGTGGTCACTGAGACACGCACCGAGCTTAAGGTATGGTGGACTGCTGGCGCGACGCAGGTCCCCAGCTCAGGGACAGCGGGTTCGACCAGTACGTATCCAGCAAACCAATTTTGAGCCCCCTGAGTGTGATCTATGTATCTGAGCACTCGGCAACCCAAGTGTTAAAAGTGGAAAGAATTCCGGCAAGTTTTCCTTATCAGAGTAGCATCAACGCCTAGATTAATTTAGGTGCACAACCAACTCTTTAGTGCAGTAACCAGCGGTGTACGAACGTTACTATTTTAAGAGAGAATTGGAAGAAGAATTGACGAACGCCTGGGATTTGTCTCTTCGTTCTGCTTGTACATATCCTAGCGTTTTAGAATGTTGGACCAGTAGGGCGAAACCGAAGTTACGTGAAGTCGACATATATTACGGTATAAGAAGATCTCGAGATGTCAGAAGGAGAATCTAATTTTATTACTCTGTTTTACGAAAAATGTATGAGCAGGTAGACAGGGTTTCGATTCTGCTCCAAGATATCAAAAGGATAAAAGCGAAAATAACAGCTTACGTTTTCACCTGTCGACAATGAGCAATTTCAATGCCGTTGTGCAGCTAAACTCATTCCTATTCTTCCTCATCCTCCTTTCTGCCTCTCCTCAATAAAAAATTGCATGTTATATTTATTTTTGTATATATTTATTCTTCCGGAGTAGGTTGTTTTGCCTTAGGTTCCACTGATCGATCATTACACATTGAATACTATATTAATTTCTTGCTTGATCACAAAATTGAAATTACACACACACACACACACACACACACACACACAATATATGTATTATTCCTCCGATTTAGGACGAATTTGTTAAATTCTGTGACTCCTGTATTATGAGTAATGATTAGTAAACAGCTCAGGCGATGTTACCCACCCCTTTCCAATAGAAAGGTTTTCCTGCCGCGAGGAATGGCCGCGTGGTCTAAGGCGTCATGCTACGGGCTGGGCGGTCGTTCCCGCCGAAGGTTCGAGTTGTCACTCTGTGGCGCGCGTATTTGTATTTTATCCTTAGTGTAAGTCAGTTTCAGTAGTAACTCTAGGGACCGATGACCATAGCAGTTTGGTCCAATAGGCTTACAGACATTTGAATTTTTGAACGTTTTCCTGCAGTGAAGGGTTGAAGCCGCATGACAGTTCTCTAGAGCCCACTGTTCATACTGTTAAATACTGGAGCTGCCAGCAGTCAAACACACGAGGTCCGCTGGGATGTAATCGCTTCAGGCCGTAACTAACTTTTATCAATTGTCCCTGCTAATTCTCATGTGGATTTTAATTATTTTCATATCATCTCTTATTTTCCACTGCTACATCCACGACTGTACAGGAAGCACGCGAGCGCGAGGTTCTTTAAATGTGATGTAAGTGCAGTATTCCTTCTGTCGTTCTGGTAAAACTTCTCCAACGGACTTCTCGTTCTGTCGAAGTCGTGCTGTCATATATTGATTATTACTGTCGACATTCCTGAGAGGCTGTGTGAAGCCAAAGGGACGCACTCCAAACAGAGAAAGAGAGACCATTGCAGATAACGGGCTAAAATGGACAATGTAGGCGTCAAAGAAATCTCCTTGCGAACTGCATATGCCCTCAGCCGCCGTCCCAGGGTGGAGGGTTTCTTTTCGGAGAATAGTCAGGTAACTTCATACAGCGTCTAGACGTTGTTGTAAGATTTTACATTAGTACTTGGTTGCCAAAAGACACGTCTTAATCTACGTAGCAAAGTTGATATCAGTCCTTGGGAACAGCAAGATCAGTGGGTTCACGAGGCTAGAGTGAGAGGGTAAAGGAGGAAAACTGCCAGTTAGCAGCTCCCCACTCTGAAGAGGGCGTAAGGCGTGGCCATCTGACGTAAAACATTGTTGTTGCTGACCATACTGGGGCTGGCCGCGGTGAGCGCGAGTTCTGCGGCGCGTCAGTCACAGTCTGCGCGGCACTACGCTTGGGGGTTCGAATCCCCCCTCGGGCTTGGATATTTGTGCCGTCCTTAGTATTAGCTAGTTCGTAGTTTGTAAGTTTAGGGACTGATGACCCCGTAGTTAAGTCCCATAAGCTCTACAAACATTTGAACATTTTGACCATACTGGGTAGCACCGTGACGTTTGCTTTTTAGCTGAACAATGTTGCTACCAAGTATGGATTTTGTTAGTGCAAAAACCAGTCACATCCCCACCCAGGGAATGGCAGACGGGACACGCTCAATCGTGGTTCGCTAGAGGGGGTGGCAAGCCACGAATTAGATTGGTTAAACATAGCATTGGCGAATACAAAATTGTTAGGTACCAGAAAGTGGGGAAAAACAGTGCCCTTAAAACCTCCGGTTTTTTCGATCGAGCAGGAGGTTCTCAGTCAGACGAGTTGGGCGTCGGATCCGCGTCGTTCGCCACCAGCCTCGAGTAAGCTCGACGACAGTGTTTTTCGCAGAGAGTGCGTCTTTCATGGGATGCTGCTAGGAAGGGTAGCTGTATCAGGCTCTTCCCTAGGGAACGTAAACACTGACTTCTGTTGTGGCAACGGATGTATCATTTCGCTTTTCTAGATGAAAACCTCAGTGTAGTAATATTAGTAGATGGGATGCAATAAATATATTTCCATTTACCTATGAGTTCCCTAAGTCTCCGGAACATGTATCCCCTCGAGTCCCAAAATCCGCATCTCTCGTAGATGCCTATTATTTGTCTTTCTGTAGTCTCTCCTTTCCTCTCGGGTCTAGCAGACTGACCGACAACCCCTTTCATATTTCCTGTGTTAGGATACAAATCAAATGTTCAAATGTTTGTTAAGCTTATGGGACTTAACTACGGGGTCATCAGTCCCTAAACTTACAAACTACTTATGAACTACTTACGAACTAGGACGGCACAAATATCCATGTCCGAGGGGGTGTTAGGATACGACAGTGCATAATAGTCATGCTACGAATAGCGCGTTTCGTAAACGCACATCGGCGCATTCACAGGAACACCTGTAGTGTGGAGAGCATCTAGGGACCTCATCAGATCTCTGATGTTTCAGTATCACAGCTCGATACGACACGTTTTCGATCGCGGCTTGGTAGTTCAGTCGTCGCAGGAACTAGAGCCCCTGTATTGGGAGAGTACCGCCAACCGGGCGAGCGCCGCCAAGGTAGGCCTATCTCGCAATAGCAGCGCTATGCACGGCGCTGTTGAATTAACATTTATGATGAAGGGAACCGGCTGTACATCGATGTGGTATGACAGTACGTTAAGTAAACAACGAACTTAAGTTTTTAATCGTTACATCACATCTACAGCGAATATTAAGGAAAAATTGGTAATATGAGAGCAAGACCTTTATTTTTGAGCAAACTAGTTGTAAAATTGTTTTGTGCTAAGTTTTGCTTTAATTATAACAGACTACAAGTCGTTTGAGCTAACATATTTGATTTTAAGTACTTGAAGCTATTGTATCAAAATACAAATGTGTACTTCAGTTATTTAGACCGCTAAGAAAAGAATAAAAATTACAAAATTAAAAATTAATTTATTTGTCTAAAAAATTTGCGTCTTAATATACCTTCACTGCCTTCATCAAGTCACTACTATTACTACCGCATTTTGCCGAGTAATCCTTCTCTGCATGACGGTTATATTTTCTTAGAAGAATATAATATTCTAGTGGTTCAAAATACGCGCACAGCTTTTTACACAAACTGACACGACGGCATATTTGGAACACTTTCATTGATTGATTTATGTGCAAGCAGGATTGTTCACTATCTGGAAATGTATAAAAACGTTTTGTCGAATTACACTGCGACAAATTTACGTAAAATGAGTAAGATACGAATCTTTTTTATATACATACAATATCTGTAAATGGTACCTGGTTCTGCCTGTGCAGTCAGATTCACTTTGCACACCCCTGTCGTTTGGTGGTTTCCGTTCCTTAATTTGAGGACGATGACTATACTAGGTACCGCATTAGGTTTTATTTTCTTAACGTCATCCTTGCGGTTTGTCTCAAACTGATCAGGCTTAAAATTAAAGCTAAAAATGAAAACCTGTGTTAAACTACAATGTAATAGTTAGAGATGATAAAACTTAAACATCTGACGGTTTCGGCACAAATGAAACCGTATAGTGTGAGGTTTCGAAACAATGTTTTAAAACCATGAAACAAGTGTATATTTTGTAATAGTATGGGCCTGACTACTGTACTGGTAACATCGTCAATGTGTACTGTATGATTATTCCTACAGAACCATATAATTCGACGCTAGCAATTGTGGGAGAACAAATTAAAATTTTACTCAGATGCGCGGCAGTTATATTTCCTACACCGAAAAAAATTTTACCTACCACTCCGTCGGCCTCACGTGGTTATGTTGTCAACAACAACAACACGATAGAAAATCATTGCCAAGATGTTTATATTCTTAGAAATCCGAATAGAATGACTTTATTTGTGTTAAGTACAGTTCGTGACGTAAATAATGCCGTTCCTGCTCTGTGGTTGAGAGGGTCTTGTAAGCACCCTTGTTCGCTCAGTGAAAGTACTTGTCCTCGTACAACGAAGATTTCATGACAAAACATTTGCATTGTAACGCGATTGCCTAATGCCAACGACACATGATTGCCAACATTATCACGCGAGGCCGCCAGGACGATAAGTAAAATTTAAACCCTGTACCAAATGCACTGCTTTCGCAATAAGTGACGTTAGCTAAGGACTGACGTTTTTATCTCTAATATATTGGTTTTTATGAAAGTAGATGTAATTAATACATGTTGCTTTCCATTAATCTAGTGCCGAATGTTGATAGCTGTTGTGTGCTAATCTACTCGTGATATTATCACATAACATAAATTGAGCTAACATTTTGGGAAGGTTTAAGTTTTTACACATTGTTATCGCACTGCTAGGTATTTCAGTAAAATAAACTTTATCTTAAAATTCGAATTTTGGAGATTTATTTAATGGGCGGTTTCATTTACCGTCCAAACTTTCGTAATATACAGGCTAAGTATAAATACGAAATTCGTCAAATACGGCACATTGTTAGATTTTCATGTATTTATAACTTTTAAAAATATCTTTTCTTTTACATGTTTGTCCGTCCAGCATTGCTCGCAAGAAACTTGTATGAACAGATAAACCTACAAGTTTACTCGATATTTCAAAACAAATTTACTTACTTCGCAAAATATTGCATTCTCGTATGGAAATGCAGTTTTTCTTCCAATGCGGTGTACCCACAATTCGCGTCTTTTCGCATCCCTTTCGCCCTGTGAAATGCGTAAAACTTGCTACCTCAGACTGTCTTAGTATAACAATTTACTGCCAACACTGCGTCATTTTTCACCATGTTGTTGTTGTTGTGGTCTTCAGTCCGGAGACTGGTTTGATGCAGCTCTCCACAATACCCTATCCTGAGCAAGCCTCTTCATCTCCACATAAGAACGACAACCTACATCTGTCTGAATCTGCTTACTGTATCCATCTCTTGGTCTTCCCCTGCGATTTTTCCCCACACACTTCCCTCCAACGCTAAATTAACAATTCCTTGATGTCTAAGAATGTGTCCTACCAATCTATCCCTTCTTTTAGTCAAGGTATGCCAGAAATTCCTTTTCTCCCCAATTCTGTTCAGTACCTCCTCATTAGTTACGCGATCCACCCACCTAATCTTCAGCATTCTTCTGTAGCACCATATTTCAAAAGCCTCAATCCTCTTCCTGTCCGCACTGTTTATCGTCCATGTCTCACTCCCATACAAGGCAACACTCCATACAAATGCCCTCAGAAAGGACTTCCTTAGGCCTAAATCAATATTCGATGTTAACAAATTTCTCTTTTTCAAAAACGCTTTTCTACCCATTGCCATTCTGCATTTTATATCCTCTGTACTGCGCCCATCATTTGTTATTTTACTGCCCAAGTAACAAAACTCATCTACCTCCTTTATTGCTTTGTTTCCCAATCTAATTCCTTCAGCATCACCTGATTTTCTTACACGGCACTCCATTACCCTAATTTTACTCTTGTTAATGTTCATCTTATATGCACCTTTCAGCACATTGTCCATTCCGTTCAATTGCTCTTCCAGGTCCTTTGCTGTCTCTCACAGAATTACTATGTCGTCGGCAAAACGCAATGTTTTTAATTCTTCACCCTGAACTTTAATTCCTTCTCCAAATTTCTCCTTGCTTTCCTTTACAGCTTTCTCAATGTACAAATAGAATAACATTGGAGAAAGGCTACAACCCTGTCTCACTCCCTTCCCAACCACTGCATCCCTTTCATGCCCTTCAACTCTGACAACCGCTGTCTGGTTTTTGTACAAGTTGTAAATAACCTTACGCTCCCTATAATTTACTCCTGCTTTTTTCAGAACTTTAAAGAGTTTATTCCAATCAACATCGTCAAAAGCCTTCTCCAAATCTACAAAAGCTAGAAATGTAGATTTGCCTTTTCTTAATCTATCTTCTAGGATAAGCCGTAAAGTGAGTATTGCCTCCCGTGTTCCTACATTTCTCCTGAACCCAAATTGATCTTCCCCGAGGTCGGCTTCTACCAGCTTTTCCATCCTTCTGTATATAATTCGCGTTAATATTTTGCAGCCATGACTTATTAAACTGATGGTTCTGTAGTTTTCACACCTGTCTGCACCTGCTTTCTTAGGGATGGGGATTATAACATTTTTCTTAAAAGTCTGAGGGTACTTCACCTGTCTCATACATCTTGCACACCAGGTGAAACAATTTTGTCATGGCTGGTTCTCCCAGAGACTTCAGTAGCTCTGAGGGAATATCATCTATTCCAGGGGCCTTGTTTCGACTTAGGTCTTTCAGGGCTCTGTCAAATTCTTCTCTCAGTACAGTATCTCCTATTTCATCTTCATCTACATCCTCTTCCCTTCCTACAATATTGTCTCGAAGTTCATTTCCTTTGTAGAGCCCCTCTATATATTCTTTCCACCTTTCAGCTTTCCCTTCTTTGCTGAGAACTGGTTTTCCATCAGTGTCCTTGATATTCATAGAGCTGTTTTTCTTATCTCCAAAGGTTTCTTTTATTTTCCTGTAGGCTGTATCTATTTTTCCCCTATTTATACATTCTTCTACATCCTTGCATTTGCCTTCTAGCCACTCCTGCTTAGCCATTTTGCACTTCCTGACAATCTCATTTCTTAGTCGTCTGTACTCCATTTTGCCTGTTTCATTTACTGCATTTTTATATTTTCTCCTTTCATCGATTAAATTTAGTATCTCCTGTGATATCCAAGGATTTTTTGTAGATCTTTCCTTCCTACCTATTTTGTCCTCTGCTACCTTCACTATTTCATCTCTCAATTTTACCCATTCCTCCTCTACTGTTTTATTTCCCCCCGTTTCTGTCAATTGTTGCCTAAAGCTCCCTCTGAAATTTTTAAGAACCTCAGGTTCCTTCAATTTATCCAGGTCCCATCTCCTTATTTTCCTACCTTTTTGTAGTTTCTTTAGTTTCAGCCTACAGTTCATAACCGACAAGTTATGGTCAGAGTCTATATCTGCCACTGGGTATGTCTTACACTGTAGAACCTGATTCCGAAATCTATGTCTTACCATTATAAAATCTATCTGATATCTTCCGGTGTCTCCTGGTCTCTTCCACGTATACAACCTTCTTTTGTGATTCTTGAACCATGTGTTTGTTATAACTAAATGATGTTCCGTGCAAAATTCTACCAGGCGGCTTCCTCTTTCATTCCTTTTGCCCAGACCATATTCACCTACTATCTTCCCTTCACTTCCTTGTCCTACTACCGAATTCCAGTCTCCCATAACAATTAAATTTTCCTCTCCCTTAATTGTCTGAATAATTTCCTTTAGCTCCTCATATATTTCTTCGATTTCCTCATCACCGGCAGAGCTAGTTGGCATATAAACCTGTGCTACTGTTGTCGGTGTTGGCTTCGTATCTATCTTGACAATGATAATGCGATCACTGTGCTGGTCATAGTAGTTTACCCGCATTCCTATTTTCTTATTCATTATCAATCCTACTCCTGTGATACCCCCAACTGATTTTGTATTTATAATCCTGTACTCACCTGACCAGAAATCCTGTTCATCCTGCCAGCGAACTTCACTAATCCCCACTACATCTAACTTCAACCTATCCATTTCCCTTTTTAAATTTTCTAATTTTCCTACTCGATTAAGGGATCTAACATTCCACGCTCCGACCCGTAGAATACCAGTATTGTCTTTCCTGATGATCACATCCTTCTGAGTAGTCCCCGCCCGGAGATCCGAATGGGGGACTATTTTACCTCCGGAATATTTTACCCGAGAGGATGCCATCATCATATGTTCATACAGTAGAGCTGCATGTCCCCGGGAAAGGTAACGGCTGTAGTTTCCCCTTGCTTTCAGCCGTTCGCAGTAGCTGTGTGGCAAAGCCACATTAGCTGATGTTACAAGGCCAGCTCAGTCAATCATCCAGACTGTTGCCCGTGTAACTACTGAAGAGGCTGCTGCCCCTCTTCAGGAACCACACGTTTTTCTGGCCTCTCCACAGATACCCCTCCGCTGTGGTTGCACCTACGGTACGGCTATCTGTATCGTTGAGGCACGCAAGCCACCCCACTTCGGCAATGTCTGTTGTTCATGGGAGTCCAGGTCACCATATAAAATGGAATATGCTATGTTAAGCTCTTAATTTAATACTTAATGAGTCTACACATTTCCAACACCTCTAAATGCTAAAATAACAGCTAGTTAAGTGAAATATGCCATTTACTCTTATGGACTGCTTAGGCCTAAAATGGCGGACGTGCCCCACCCGCGCTCAACTGACCAATAGCAGCCGGCGGTTGTCGGCAAGCCACACATAAAAGGTTGGCGCTACTTTTCCAATACAGGGCTCTAGCAGGAACGCGACTATAGCGCCATGTCGTGTCCAGGTCGGGCACACCGTACGCACTTAGCATCCCAGTTGTAATAGCTCGCGATTACACGGCAGTCGCTAAGAAGAACTTCGCGTAGCAGAACAGTTAGCAACGATAGTCTTCGCATCTGATCATACGGATCTTTAGTCTTTCTACTGTTCCTGCAGCAGTTATAGTTAGCAAGTGACAATTATAAATCCCCGAACTGACAATTAGTCGAATCTACGTAACAAGACAAAGTCTGGTACTAAGTTCAAATGTTTGTTAAGCTTAAGGGACTTAACTGCGGGGTTATCAGTCCCTAAACTTGCAAACTACTTATGAACTACCTTATACTAAAGACGACAAAAACATCCATGCCCGAGGGGGATTCGAACCCCCGACCGTAGCGGACGTGCAGACTGTGACTGGCGCGCCGCAGACCAATCGGCCACTGCAGCTGGCTGGTACTAAGTAAAATGCCTCAAGACTCCAGGAACTACTTCGACATCCTTTAAAAGGTATGTATCAAGATTAACAATTGCTTTTCGTTTAACTAATAAATGCCACTTTTACAGAACGCAGTATCTTCAGTGCCATTCTGGAAAATCATATTTCTCGAACATTACAATTTTTGAAGTACCGATCTTTAATATTAATCCAATGAAATTTACATAATTCGGAATGGGGTTTTGCCACAGGCGTGCACAAAACTAAAATCGTGTGTACGGAGCCGTTGGACTGGATATGGAAACATCCATTTTATTTAACCAAAGGAGGTGTTAGAGGAATATATGACGCGAAAGGTGCAGGTTCAGTACGACAGCAATCTAGCGGTAGAATGGGTGCAACTATTAGGCCGACCGTGTTTTCAGTAGTGTAAATCAAAAAATCATGGTAACGGAAATACATTATTTGTTAGCTTCGTTATTTCGTTTTATAATATTTCGGATATATTTTTTAATGCATTACAGTTCTTTCTGTAACATTGTTCAAAGATTAATTAAAAATTATCTAAGATATCGCAGAACAATATCTCTGACCAAAGAATGATACCTCTTTATTGTCTTCTTTATATCCAAATGTCTATGTTTTTATCTAACAGCGGTGTACCTACTCTTGTTCTTGCTCTCGATGAGATTGGTTAGACTGTGTAAGTTTCTGTTGGTATGATTTTCAGATTAATGAAGTTGCTTATTTGAAGTCAATTTCTTTTGCATTTGAGTACATTATGTCTTGATCATTCCTTTACAAGAATGAAATTTTCCATTAATATGAATTTACAGAATTGTTTTTCAGGAGACGATCATGCCATCATCGTACAAGCGATGCTTAATTGTTGGAGGACGGAATAATTAAACTTTCGTGCTTGCTTTCAATTCATATCTTTAGCCGAGCGAAATAACGTCCCCGAGATATTTTGTTATTTATTTATTTATTCATTCCGTTTGTGGAATGAAATTAATCTCAAGCTCGCCGGAATATTTTCGTTTAACATGAATGTTTGCATAAGCGCTTGTGTGATAAACGTCGAACTTACGGTGATGCAGAAAATTTGGTAAAAATGTACAGCTCTCATATATGAAGTGTATTTCAGAATTGACGAACGAAAATCTTCGCTGCATCACCACGTTGAAGTGTTACTTCTGATTACGCGGAATGAGTTTGCAATAAAACAGTTATCATACATTGTTCAAAATGTTCAAATGTTTGTAATTCTATAGGACCAAACTGCGTGATCATCAGTCCGTAGCTTACAAAGTACTTAAACCTAGGTAAACTAACCTAAGGACAACACACACACACACACACACACACACACACACACACACACACACCCATGCCCCAGGGAGGACTCTAACCTCCACGGCGAGCAACAGCGCGCTCCGCAGCGAGACGCTTTAGACCGCTCGGCTACTCCACCGCGGCAATAATTTTGCTGTTGCTACCAGAGAATTCAAGTAACTTTCTAATTTTTAATTATTTTTAATGCCTACGACTTCCTATTTCCGACATTACATGCAAATACAGGGTTCAGGTTCGAAGCAAGAAGTTGCATACCAATAAATTCCAAATGTATTTAAAAGTTTTGAGTTTCATTAGTTTGTAAACAAACTTAGTTGAATTTTGACCGACGACAATACTAGCTGGTTAAATTCCTCCGCGACGCAGGACTTGCTACACGGACGCTGAAGGCTCTCACATTGGTTAAGGGAGCAACAAAATCAGCTATATGACACAGGTTGGTACATCTACTTGCACCAAATGTCTTAAACTCTGTCAATTCATGTTTCATGTGGTTAGCATCACTAATCCGGTGGGCACGTCGAGTTGGAAGGTGGTGCGAAACCACGTATATACTTTTCATACTCCACAGAACCCAAATGAGGAACAAGTCTCCATGGTCATGAAACGAGTGTATCATATTGTAATAAAATAGTAGTAACAAATAAAATGAAAGGTAAAGCAATCCCGTGCACATACAGGCTTAAGCACAAGAATAAAAAAAGTAACGCAAACTAGCTTAAAATTGGATGCTACAGAATACAACTCATCTTTCTGCACAAGGATCAAGGAGGTGTGAGCCAGATGCAGGTTCGATTTCTGTCTACTATTAACCGAGTAAAAGCTGCTAAATCTTGGAAATAAGCTGATATTGTTAATAACATTAAAGAAAATATGTATTGAAAGGGCAGTGTCTACGCAACTTGACAAGGGCTGAAAAGAGGTTAGCGAGTTTACCCCACACACTGCTCGAACCGCCCGTTTGTTCACTATAAAGATCCTTTTCGAATAAAAAGAGTTGCTCCAAAAAGAAAACCATACGTCATGATGGAAACAAGAGGAAAGCGGACTTCCTTTCGTGTTCAACTAACACGCCGGCCGCTGTGGCCGAGGGGACTGAGGCGCTTCACTCCCGCTCTGCACGGCCACTACGATCGGGGGTTCGAATCCCCCCTCGGGCATGGATATTTGTGCTGTCTGTAGTTGTAGCTAGTTTGTTGTAAGTTTAGGGACTGATGACCCCGTAGTTAAGTGCCATAAGCTCTACAAACATTTGATTCAACTAACACTTTTTTCACATACTACTGTTCTAATAGTAACTAACGCAGCACTTAATGTTTGAGAAAGATTCTTAACATGGGTTTCCACGACGTCTATCATCTAACTGAAAGGGTAAAAATTTCAACTATTCGGTTTCAGTTATCACATGCCCAATCTGTGTTAACCAAATATGTTTTTGTTGAATTGTGTGTGAGAAAAAACTGAATCTTACAGTGATTTAGCATCAATTTATTGTCTACAAGCAATGAACGTATGTCTTGAACTGCACTATTTGAAGCTGTGTCACTATTACAAACAACATCATTC
This sequence comes from Locusta migratoria, assembly GCA_026315105.1. NCBI lineage: Eukaryota > Metazoa > Arthropoda > Insecta > Orthoptera > Acrididae > Locusta > Locusta migratoria. The sequence continues at coordinate 165,925,911 of CM048745.1, forward strand.
ACTATCAATCTAGTGTCATCTGCCAACAGAAATATTTTAGAATTGCCTGTTAGAAGGTTATGTCCTCACACCTATTGGTGTGTGCCTTTTTTCTGTATATTTATATCCTAGCTTGCGCTAAATATTCTATCAGATCCCCATAGGAATCAGTCCAGTGTTTTCTGTTTCTATGGGGAACTGTAAGTTACGAAGCTGTTGAAGTGCTGATGTAAACTGTGTTGCTCTTCTTCCCCTTACCGCCGTATGATGAACGTAGTTGAGGCAGCGTGCACGTAGCTGGCCGGAATTTAACGCTTTCTGTTACAAAATTCTATAAATATATCAGCTACAATTAGTGACAGGGAGGACCTGTAGCCAGTCATCCTTTCTGTTCATAAAAGTTTCTCTGTCAATCAAAATAACGTCCATGACAGGGACAACTGCACAGGTAGCAGATGTCTGGCGGTATTTGCTTCTGCGGGATTTTGATGGTTTCAGATTCAGGCACGGTGGTAGTCAGAAGATGCTATGCACGCATCTTATGTTCAGTTTTAACATAAATCTGCTTCCAAACGAGCTGGATGGAATTCGTAGAACCCGTCACATGACACACTGAGTGACAAGCCAGGCTGCGTATTTAACTGTTTGCAAATAAATACTACAAGTGCCCTAAAGCAGTATTTTTCAACCTGTCACAAACTCTTGCTCGGGGGGAAGGGGGGGGGGTCGCAGTCGCAGGAGGGTGCAGAAGCAGCAAGTTCGATAGCAAGTCTATACCCGGGCCGCTGAAACATTGCACTTGACGTTTCGCGTTACGGAGAGTTAAGTTGGCTACACTGCTTTAGCGACGTTGCAACACTAGCCTCCATACACATAGCAGACGAAACGGTTTTCAGATGCATCTCGTAAGTGTATGCTGTTGAGCAGTAAAGGTGCATATAATAATTCGTTCTTGAGCAGCAATTGATTAACGGCATATTAATGAAGACCAGAGCACAACAATGCACGACGGGTGCGAAATAAACAATAATGGAGTTAGTAACTTCTCTCTCTACGTTTTATAATCAATGCTTTTCACTCAACAATTTACGGGGACAATGGTACAATTACATCCAACTCCCCATCTTCACTATTGTCGTCACTGCCAAATCGTCATCACCAAGACGTTTTTCAACGTGCTCGATTTTTTTTTCTTAAAAAAAAAAAAAAAAAAAAGATGCAGCACCCACATTGGTAACAGCTTCATGCAACAGCTTTTCCACCTCTGTTATTGTGAAAGACTTATTGTTCCTTAAGTAATTCTTCACGTCACTCCATACTAATTTTATACGGTTAAAACAGCAGTGAAATGGGGGTAGATTTATTGCTTTGTGACGCTGCTCCTTTGCGATTTCGTCTACTGCATATGTGGGTGTAATAGGCTTATTTTGTTTCACGAGCGAATATAAAAGAAATTTTGACATTGACGTATCTGCAGCATTATTTCTTTCTTATAAACACTGCACATAACTTCTTTCCGATCGTTTGAAGTGAGAATGAACTTCCTGCTCAGAGCATATGCTTCGTTTATTGATACGAAATTGAGAACTTAGAAAACGTCACTACACAAACGTCTTTTCTATGACATTATCCAATTACTTGAACTCGGAAAGTGGAGTTAAGCCACTCATAGTACAGCAAATCGCAGCGAAAAAAAGCACATACAACATAAACACGCGATAAACACGATACACAACTTTGTTTGCGCTAGAACTGAACAAAGCCGGCAACGCGGGAACTGTGACGTCACGGCACGTGACCACTGGAAGTGTTTATCGCGCTGTGATTGGATCGTTCCTAGCATCTAGCGCCTCGCACTGCTTGCTCTTCACTTGTTATTTATAAACGTCAAGTGCAAAGTTTCAGTGACCCGGGTATACGTTTCGTGACGCTCAGATATGATGGCAGAAGTGACACACGGAAGTGACAGGGTTTCGTGAAAGTTGCTTCATTGAAAGTCCTCCATAGTTGGGACAATGGCTTCGTTGTGACACGTTTAGGGTGGCCCTTTAACAGATATCACAAGATGTCACGTTGATTTCTGGTGATGGGTCAACCTGAACGCGAAACAGTGAAGCCATTTTTCCATCTCATGACGACTTGTTAATTAAGAGCCCTAACAGCGTTTGTGCTTTACTGCTTCAGTTAATTACATTGGGCGCCGTCTCTTTGTATGACTTTTTCTGACATGACAATATTTGAACATGTGACAATCTCTAACTTAATATTATTTTTAACCAGTGCATAATAATACACTTTTACTACTGGAGCATAGTGACTTGCAGCTGGTAAAGTGTTTTCAATGCTGTATTTTTTTTATTTAACTAATAACAATACTGTTTGTTTTACTGGGCCATAGTAATTTCCTGCTGGTTAAGGGTTTTTTTTTTTTGTATCCTTTCGCAGAAATCTAAAGTTAATGAGTTGAAATATTAAGAAGTCATGTATCAGCTTTGATGGTTTCATGAGGACACGTAGCCACAAATTACACATTTAGACTTTTTATTCATGAGAGCAAATCCATACTTCAGATAATTGCAGTCGTAAAGAATTTTTTTTTCCAGTTTTGATTCGTTTTCGCTACTGCAACTTTCACCAGACGTGGATGGTTGGGCAGATGTCAGATACATCTGAGAAAGAAAATTAGATACTTTGCCTTTATAATCACTGACATAGCTTTATTACAGGTTGGGAGGTCGCCGGATATTGTAACACAGACTGCATGGCCGCTACGGTCGGGGGTTCGAATCCGCCCTCGGGCATGGATGTTTGTGTCGTCTTTAGTATAAGGTAATTCATAAGCAGTTTGTAAGTTTAGAGACTGATGAGCCCGCAGTTAAGTCCCTTAAGCTTAACAAATATTTGAACATTTTAATATTGTAACTCGGAAAGCGGGTCGCGGGTTCAAAAAGGTTGAAAAAACAGTGCCCTAAAGCCATAAACACCGCCACTTGCTGCGTGCATTGGACTGGGAGCGGTCCTGCTAGTCGCGACCTTGACGCAACTCGGTCAGGTGTATACGGACACGGGAAGGCGTCACCGCACGCTGTACTATTAGTAGCCACCAAGGTGACCTCGTGAACCAGCCGAGCAGTTGCTGGAATACGAAGTGCGTAGAAAAATGTCTAGGCAGTCAGTGTCCCGAAGTTTGCAAAACATCGGGTCATAAGGAGTGGTGGTTCAAAAAATCAGCGGGGCAAGAACGAAAAGGATAAACTATCATTAAAAAAAGAAAATTCGATGGTCATGAATAGACCGCGGATTTTTAGGTCGTAAAAGGAGCATTTTAGGCGGTTAAATAGGTACTTTCATTACCTCAAAAATGTTCAAATGTTTGTTAAGCTTATGAGACTTAACTACGGGGTCATCAGTCCCTTAACTTACAAACTACTTATCAACTACCTTATACTAAAGACGGCACAAATATCCATGCCCGAGGGGGGATTCGAACCCCCGACCGTAGTGGCCGTGCAGACCGTGACTGGAGCGCCTCTGTCTCCTCGGCCACCGCGGCCGGCTTTCATTACCTCATTTAGGCCAAACAAAATCTAAAATAGGTCCTGAAAAAAATTCACTAGACGAAAAACATATGAAGTAAAATACGAGGCGCGTCCAGAAAGTAAGTTCCGTTTGGTTATATAAAACGAACGGGTACAGATACAGAAAAAATATTGATTGTACAAAAATCTACTACTGTTAAACTACTTTTCTACATAGCTTCCGAAATTTTGTAGGCAATTGTCATAGCATGGCACAAGGTTTTGTGTGCCTTTTTAATAGAATGTTGCCGCCTGTGTATTCAACCACGTGGTAACATGTTCTTTCAGCTCGCCATCATCGTCGGAGTGTTGTCCACCAAGGACAGATTTTAGGTGTAAGAAGAGGATTACTGTCAAAAATTATTTCTTCTTACACCTAAAATCTGACCTTGGTGGTCAACACTTCAACGATGATAAAGAGCTGTTACCACATGGTTGAATACACAAGCGGCAACCTTCTGTGAAGGATGCATGCAAAAACTTGTGGCACGCTAAGACAAGTGCCTACAAAATTTCGGCAGTTATGTGGAAAAGTAGTTTAAGAGTTGTAGAATTTTGTGCAATAAAAATTTCTTCTGTATCTGTGTACAATTTCATTTTATTACCAAACGGAACTTACTTTCTGGACGCGCCACGTACATACGCAAATTTTTATTCACTCAACAAGATTAAAAACACAACAAACCTTTATATTTCACAAAGATAAAAGTACAATACAGATCAGAAGCCATATGTTGAAATACATGTAATAGGCCTACACAGTTTAATAAACGCTGCATAAACCAATGGTTTCAAACTACCGAACAGTAATTGGCGTCGCCGTAAATGACAAACGTTCTGTACATTTTCCAGAGAAAAGCCACGATATGTCTAAGAACTAAGGTTGTCTATCCACGGATGTGACGGGGCGTACTTCTCTTTCGCTAACTTTTGGACAAGAATGCAACATTCAGTGGAACTAAATTTTTGCTAAAGGCCCCCCACGCCGGTGTTGTAAACCTGTTGAATTTTTTCCCCGTACTTTATCTCCCACTTCACCTGGCATTTCAATAATTTTATTTTTCACTTTCCCCAGAAAAGCAATATTCTCGTGAAAGGTCTATCTGAGCCTTATAATTCGGAAATAACTGGCGCCATAAATGTTCAGTTGGTTGTAATATAAACCAAGTCCCGCTGAACTGAGGGATCTTCGACTAATTGTGTTGTATCTTTCAAATCCAGAAGCACTTTATTTTCATCTACACCATTTGATTATACAGAGTTCAACCCAGTGTTATTAAACTGTGCCACTAATTAGTCTTGAGGCTTTGCTTTGAACAAATCAAATAATCTCTGTATGGCGACCTGCATCTAACATGCTAACAATCACTTTTCTAGTGTCTCATAGTTTCATCTACTGACTTCCATACGCAAGACTCGGCAGTGCGTCCTTATAAGCTAAGTCCACATAATTTTTACGCAACTTTGTCGGTACAGACGTGTTTCTACTTTCGAATTTTCGAAGCAAGTCCTTTGAAAACAGAAGAAACACGGGCCTTTTAGGATTTTAAAGCTGAAATAGGCAAAAATAAGTGTCAACGTAGAAATAGATTATTTTACGTGCTATAAAATTAGCTGTTTCGGTTTGAATTAGTCGAGAAACACTTAAGTACAAGTTTATTTGCAATTAGGAACTCAGGAAAAGATCCTAGGACTAGTAATCAAGTTTTTAATTCAGAACCCCGAATTCAGTCGTATTAGCCACTTTCCAGTGCCACATATGTTTTTAAAATTGTCTGACAGCCAGGAAGACGTCAGCGTCAAGGTACCATATATACTGAACAGCCGAAAAAAACTGGTACACCTTCCGAATATCGTGTAGAGTCTCCGCGAGAACGCAGTACCGCAAGACGTGACATACACTTGACTAATGTCTGATGTAGAGCTGGAGGGAATGACACCATGCATCCTTCAGGGCTGTCCATAAATCCGTAGTACGACGAGAGGGTGGAGATCTCTTCTGAACAGCACGTTGCAAGACATCCCAGATAAGCTCAATAATATTCATGTCTGGGAAGCTTGGGTGCCAGCGGAGTTGTTTACTCTTAGAAGAGAGTTTCTAGAGCCACTGTGTAGCAATTTTGGTGGTGTGGGATGTTACACTGCCCTGCTGGAATTGCCTAGTCCATCGGAATTCACAATGGTCATGAATGGATGCAGGTGATCAGCCATGATGCGTACTGACATCTAGATACGACTGTGCCAGGTGACATGTATCGGGGGGTTCCGCATCACTTAAACTGCACACGCTCCACAACATTGCAGACTCTCAACCAGATTGAAGACTCCCCTGATGACATGAAGGGTGCTTGGATTCATGAGGCTGTCTCCATGCCCATATACCCCTCACTAGCCCGATACAATTGGAACAGATACTCGTCAGAGCAGGCAAAATGTTTCCAGTCATCAATAGACCAATGTCAGTGTTGATGGGCCCCAGGCAATGTGTAAAACTTCGCGTCGTGCGGTCAGCAAAGATACACGAGTGGGCCTTTGGCTCCAAAATCCCACATCGATGAAGTTTCGTTGAATGGTTCGCACACTGACACTTGTTGATGGCCCAGCAATGAAATCCACTCAATTTGCGGAAGGGTTGCACTTCTGTCACGTTGATCGATTCTCTTCAGTCGTCGTTGGTTCCGTTCTTCCGGGATCTTTTCCGGCTGTAGCGATGTTGAAGTTTTATGCCTTACCGGATTCCCCATATTCACGGTGCATTCGCGAAATGGTCGTGCGGTAAAATCACCACTTCGTAGATGCTGTGTCATATCTCGTGCCCCGACTGCATCATCACGTTTAAACTTCTCAAATGGTGATAACCTGCCACTTTAGCAGCAGTAGCCCGTCTAACGCCCTCGCCAGACACCTATTGTCTTATATATGCGTTGCCGTACACAGCACCTTCATATGAGTGTATATATTTCATTGTGATTGCGTACGCATGCCTATACCGATTTCATTGGCACTTCATTTTATTTTATTTTATGAAAACGAAATGGATATGAGGTTTTTTTTTTTTGGCGCACGTCACAAGGTCTTTAGTGCCCTAACAAATGTAAGAGAGGAGTATGAATGAAACTAAAGTAAAAACTAGCAACGAAAATAAAAGAAGACAAATTAAGCAAAATACGTGTAAAGCTACAGTAAAACACACAAAAAAAAGAGAGAGAGAAATGAATATTAGATGATTCCCTACAGAAGGAAAAGGTAAAAGTTTGGAGAAGTCGTTAAAACTACTCGGTAGATGACGACGGCTGGCGGATCAAACACACACACACACACACACACACACACACACACACACACACACACAGCGTAAAAGCTTAGGTCACTTGAAAATATTATGTCAATACTGTTTCGACATATTTTTGTTTGTTTGTTAAAGAAATTTAATTGTAGAGTGTACAGATCCCACTGTTGTGTGCAGTAGCTGGGTACTACAATGTTTGTGTTTACTTCCAATGTCTTGTTCTTTGTTCTGCTTCTCGAGACGTGTAGGTATCTCCCTCCTTTGAGTCAGGCTTATCATTCTCAGCGATAATGCAGTTTAGATATGTGATAATGCAGTTTAGATATGTTTTGCGCTACTTTTCTATTGTGATGTATGTATTTGTGTTTTGGTTTCCGTGTTTGGATAATTCTGGTCGTTAGTATGTCTTCAATATCGGGTTTGTTTTCGAGTATGTGTTTCTCATATCTGCCTCTCATGTTTGTCAGTCGTGTCTGGAGTGGGGTGATTCAGGCGGTGGTGTGGACATAATTGTTGTGGGTTGTGTTTTTTAGTCTTGGGAACTTTTCACCAGACTTTTCTCTGTGGAGTACATTTGGTTGGCGGTTGTTTGTGACATACCTTCTAGGGCAGCAGACGCCGTATTCTAAAAGCAAATAGGTCATAAAGATAATAGCGGAAACTCTGTGGCATATAATTTGCGTTTCTCAGGTGACACAGCTAGAAATGCCATCTTTTGGTTTGAGTTATAGGCTATATTTACCTTGGCATCTGTGATTCCGTATTTTATTTCGCTGCGTACCAAAATTACTTTGGAATGTTTACACTTGTGAACGCCTTATTTAAGATATTGTGTTACATGATAATTTCTTCTAAAGTCTAGAGCTGAAAAAACAAAAGCAATCGTCTCTGCCATCAGCAACTGTGCAACACCGTGGCGCTTCATGGTGTCTGGCGAAAATCTAAAAATTTACGTTAGTCAGAAAATCAAAGTTTCACAATTTTTTAATGAACTGTTTTCGATCTATGAAACAAATCACATTTTAGATAGCCCCCATTTCAGACCTCTGAAGCTGTTTTATATTCAGTGAAATAAAAAGCGTCTGGTGAAAAACTATCACACTTATTGTAGTTGCGTAGATGGACGGTTATCTGGATAGAATTGGCGTTACAAAATCTTATTTGTGATTTGTGATATCTTTCTCTACAAAGTAGTCTGATCATAATACATAACTTTTATTCAAACGCTCTGGGCTCTTCTTTCTCAAAATTTTATCCAAGTCAGCTCTTCGCTTACGAATAACCCACTGCCTGTATCTATAAAGAACTTATAGAAAACGGTAAATCAAAGCGTTAAAGACACTGTTTATTAAAAGCAAGCGATCTCAGTAGGCCTAATAGTAGCTTCCTTAAATATATATTTATAAATCTCTCTTTTTGGGAACCTGAAGAAATATTTCGGAATACATCGCTGTTTGTAGTTAGGTATTATAGCCGCATGAACCATACACACTCCCTCTTCGAATCATTTCCTACTTCCATAAAGTACGCCGACGAGTGATGTAAGTGTTGTGAGTCTCACAGTGTTAATCAGCCGTTCAGTCGCAGTGTTAGTTCACAAGTCACGGCGCTAGGATGAGCTCTGGAGCGCTGTCGCGCGTTTCGGCGGAGTTTCCGCTATTGACTTTATAAGCCGTTTGCTAAAAGTGGCCTAATATGTGTGGATCTACATCTACACACACACTCCGCAATCCACCGTAAGGTGCGTGGCGGAGGGTACACTGTACCACTACTAGGCATTTCCTTTCCCATTCCACTCCCAAATAGAACGAGAAAAGAAGAATGCCTATATGCCTCCGTACGAGCCCTAATTTCTCGTCATTGTGATCACTACGCGAAATGTAAGTAGATGGAAGCAAGATCGTACTACACTCAGCTTCAAATTCCGGCCCTCTAAATTTCCTCGACAGAAATTCACGAAAAGAACGTCGTCTTTCCTCCAGCGATCCCCAATTGAGTTGCCCGGAGCATTTCCTTGACACGCGCGCATTGGTCGAACCTACCGGTAACAAACCTTGCGGCTCGCCTCTGAACTGCTTCCTTTTTTTCTTTTAAACTGATCTGCTGCGGGTCTCGAACACTTGAGCAATACTCTAGACGTGGTCATACAAGCGTTTTATACGCGGTCTCCTTTACAGATGAAGTACATCTTCACAAAATTCTCCCAATAAACTAAAGTCTGCTATCTGCCTTACTCACAACTGTCCTTACATACTCGTTCCGTTTCATATCGCTCTGCAATGTTACGCCTAGATATTTAAACGACGCGACTGCATCAAGAAGCTCACTACTAATGCTGTATTCGAATATTATAGGATTGTTTTTCCTGGTGCTCTGCTGCATCCATCTAGTCGTCTTTGAACTAGTAAGGATTTCTCTTAGGTAAGGATTTCTCTTAGGTGTGATTGTCTATGTACGTTTTTATCGTACTGCTGGGCTTTTCAGCTCTTTTGTACACCAGGTGCACCTCTCGAGACACCTGGTGGTCAGTTCCATATTAGGGAAGCGTTATAGGTTCCCTACTCTTCCTCGTGTTTATAAACGATTTAGGAGACAATCTGAATAGCTCCCTTAGACTGTTCGCGGATGATGCTGTCGTTTATTGGTTAGTGAAGTCAACAGAGGATCAAAAGCAACTGCAAAGCGATTTAGACAAAATTTCTACTTGGTGCGAAAATTGGCAATTGACACTAAATAAAGAAAAGTGTGAAGTAATACACATGACCACTAAAAGAAATCCACTGAACTTCAATTACGCGATAAATCAGTCAAACCTTAAGGTCGTAAATTCTACCAAATACCTAGGAGTTACAATTACGAACAACTTTGACTGGAGAGAACACACAGAAAATATTGTGGGGAAGGCGAATCAAAGGTTACGTTTCATTGGCAGAACGCTTCGAAGATGCACCAGCTCCACCAGAGAGACTGCCTACATCACACTTGTGCGTCCTCTCCTGGAGTACTGTTGCCCCTTGTGGGACCATCACCAGGTGGGACCGACGGAAGATATTGAGAAGGTTCAGAGAAGGGCAGCTCGTTTTGTTTTATCACGTTACGGGGGGGGGGGGGGGGGGAAGCGTCACGGAAATGTTGCACGAATTGGGGTGGAAATCATTAAAAGAAAGACGTTATTCATTGCGACGTGATCTGTTTGCGAAGTTTCAATCACCGACTTTTACTTATGAATGTGAAAATATTTTGCTAGCACCCACCTACTTAGGGAGACATGACCATCCCAATAAAATAAGAGAAATCAGATCGAAAACGGAACGCGCACTATTAGAGAATGGAACGGTAGAGAAAAGTTATGAAAGTGGTTAATGAACCCTCTGCCAGGCACTTAAATGTGATTTGCAGAGTATCTATGTAGATGTAGATGGGAGTACCTGAATACTGTACCATCGTTACGTCCTCCACGCTGAGAGAGATTTTGCTGGATACCAAACTGTTCCCTTCATCTTGACATTCCGTCCCTGCGATGCAACGATGTCGTGCCTTGGGTCACAGACAAATCTCTGTGCTTGGGTTTAGCCTTGCCCCTACGTCAGGCCAGTTAACGCCGAGTACTAAACGACCTCCAGGCGCGAGAGGTGGCGTGGCGTCACTCACCAAACCAGCGACATTACTGCGCGTGCTGCCATCTAGGTGCAGGTTTTCGAACTAGAAACAGAGTCGCTGACAATGGGGGCAGGAAAGATCCTACATAACTCAAAATTAGATTTTTTTGAGTTTGCAACAGGATTTAAAACAAGAATGAAGCTTTCATTCTGCAGCGGAGTGTGCGCTGATATGAAACTTCCTGGCAGATTACAATTGTGTGCCGGAACCGGGACTCGAACTGCCAGGAAGTTTCACAACAGCGCACACTCCGATGCAGAGTGAAAGTTTCATTCTGGAAACATCCCTCAGGCTATGGCTAAGCCATGTCTTCACCATATCCTTTCTTCCAGGGATGCTAATCTTGCAAGGGTCGCAGGAGAGCTTCTGTGAAGTTTGGAAAGTAGGAGGCGAGGTACTGGCGGAAGTAAAGTTGTGAGGCGGCATCGTGAGTCGTGTCGGGATAGCTCAGTCGGTAGGGCGCTTGCCCGCGAAAGGCAAAGGTCCCAGTTTCGAGTCTCGGTTCCGGCACAAAATTTTAATCTGCCAGGAAATTTCAGGATTTAAAACATTTTGTAATACTCAAAATTTCACTTTTATACGAAATGGACGTTAATTGCTGTCTACGTCGTGATAGACTTATTGTACAAAAAGAAGAATTTATGTTCTATATGGAATCAATACTCGTAAAATTTCTTTGACTTTCGCAGTATGTAAATTTAGTAGGTAAGTGCATACTGCAAAAGGGGATGGGTCAGTATGGCTCGATGACTTATGAATCAATCAACCTGTCAGTGAAAAACGTATCAAAAACCTTACAGTAGCTTCTGAGATAAGCCTTCAGACACTAACAGAAATGTGGTGGTAGAGTTATAAATAACTGAAAACCCGGCGTTATCTGCCTATTTATTTATTCGACACTCGGACAGGGATGGAGGATACTGAAGGCGAGACGACCCGCCAGTCTGTCTCTTCCACTCCCACCTCCCACACTGCCATCTCTCTGCCCACCTCTTCCGACTCCTACCCCTCCCCAACCCCTCCATATCCTCGTCCTCCTCATTTACCTTTTCTTCTTCTCCCCTACAAAAACTAAGATACATCTCAAATTTCGTGGGGCTCAGTGGAACACTGTGCAAGTTTGTTGTAAGGTACTCTTTCCATGCTCGATAAGCTGACTCGCTGTTTATATATATATATATATATATATATCATCTCCATGAAAATATTAATACACGCGCGAACTTCCCAATAAACTTAATTAGCTCCAAAAGAGAAAAAAGCCAAGATCGCAGTTCGATTTATTGACTTCCGGTTTCGATGTGCTTTGGCATCATCTTCTGGTCGCACATATTGGCCCACTTTAGGGTACGGCAGTAACACTAAAAGTGGGCCTTTGCGATCTTTTTTTGACAGCTCGAAATTTAAATAAAAAGTAACGGCTTAAGCATTCACCTGACACGAAAATTGAATAACCGAATTTGTAGAGGAGAAAATTCTCTACAACTTTGCTCTCTTATGTTTTTTTTTTTTTTTTTTTTCATATCTCGTATCGTTTCAGAGATATTTGCAAAAATAACGGCGATTTTGGGATGTATGTATGTATGTCTGTCTGTCTGTCTGTCCGTCCGTCACGTGTTCCCCGTTTTTAAGACGAACCGTTCAACCGATCAACACCAAATTTTACAGACATAATTGTAGGCTGACAGAAACCAGAAACACCCTTTTCCAAATTTTTCGGACAAAAAATACGGCAGTAACGCCAAAACAAGATGTTTGCAATATAATTGTAATTGCAAACGAACCGTTCATCTGACACGAAAATTGAATAACCTAATTGGTAGAGGGAAAAATTCTCTACAACTTCGCTCTATTATGTTTTTTTCATATCTTACATCGTTGCAGAGATATTTGCAAAAATAACGGCGATTTGACGATGTCTGTCTGGCTGTAACGTGTTCCCACTTTTTAGATCGAACCGTTCAATCGATCGGCACCAAATTTTACAGACATAATTTTTGGCTACCAGAGACCAGAACCTCGCTTTTTAAAATATTTCGGACAAGAAATACGATAGTAACACAAAAAAAGCCGTTAGTAATGTAATTTTAATTGCAAATAAACCGTTCATCTGACGCGAAAATTGAATAACCGAATTTGTAGAGGAGAAAATTCTTTACAACTTTGCTCTCTTATGTTTTTTCTTCTTTTTTTTCATATCTCGTATCGTTTCAGAGATATTTACAAAAATAACGGAGATTTGACACCCTCCATTGAATTAACGAAAACCAGCCGTTCGGAGATGTCATGTGATATTCCTCGCCCAGTCCTCTCTCTGGCATCATGCGTTGAGTATTTGATGATTTTCTTATTGTAACTTACACGTTGTCATTTCAAAGCAATGGCGCACTGAAGAATTACCAAAAATACATCGTTCTTCGTACGATAAACGATAATCTAATGTCTACAAATGTCATATTAAACACCTGTTAACAAGGGCCATCTATAGTATGAGATTACAGGGTACAACATTTGATTGATAGCCGTAGCCTAGTGGGCATGGCGTTGAACTGTGATACTGAAGGTCAGTGATTCGGAGCCCGCCACTACCAAATTCTTTTTTCCTAAAAGGGTTTCAGACACTTTTTATTTAATTTTTTATTATTTAGATTATTATTTTGGTCTAAAATGTTTGCAAAAACTTATAAAACCAGAAATCTAAAGTGTGCCGTAAAACACATCAGTGCGATTTTATATCATGACTAAGTGCAATTGTCAAGGTAGCGGAGATAAGGGTGGGGCAAGACGAAGGTAACAACTTCAAGGATGGTGGAGGAGGAGGCGGCAATGGGGGAGAAGGGAATGAGGGAGCTGTCCATAGGATGGGCAGATGGGAGATGAAAGGGAGGTGTAGTGGTGGTGGTGACGTTTTTCAGGATAACGAGGGTGGGGGATCCACATTGGAGCATTTCGATTTGATGGATGTCTTGCAGGTGATTGGCAGAAGCGACACACTGGGGGAGTAGTTGGATGGGGATGTGACAGGAAGTGGGGCCTGCTTGTTGATGTTGCAGGCTGGCGTGTTGGCCACCGTGGCTCAGCAGTGAGTGATGCAGGCAGGTGAGGAGAGAGAGGGAGGGAAATACTTGAGGGGACGTAAGAGGGAAAGCTGCTTGAGGTGCTGGGGCGGAGAAAGAGGGGAGAGCAGTGGGGCGGAGGTAGACAGTTGATAGAATTGATGACAGGATTATTGGTGGCGTGCAAAAGGTGAGCTGGGCGGTGGTAGTGGTGGTGGTGGTGGTGGTGGTGGTGGTGGTGGAGGAGGAGGAGGAGGACTGGGAGGGCGTGATGTACATCAACACTGTGGTGATTGTTGACATGATTGGCACGAGGAGATGAATGAAGCGGGAAAAAGGAGGGGATTGGGGGCACGGTGTAACAGAAAGTCATAAAGTTATTGGAAAGCTGTGACGGCGAAGGCAATACGGGGGGAAGAGAGCTCTGTCCCTCGTCCCTCAAGCCTTTTTTAAACGATGAACGAAAGTGAACTAGCGCTCCTAGCGTACTAGTCCAGAACTACAAACTCAAGCAAGATCTTGTGGCAGCGTGTTTAGACGATAAACGTAATCGAACAGTAATACCCGATGTTGAAAGTGAGGTTATGACTGGTGATCTGTTTTGTCGGAAATCATAGTTTAATACTGGAATTGAGGAAACAACGCTAAATGTTACTGACAGCCAAAGAAATCCTTGCAATGTATGTTTTTGGTCTGGGAAGTGAAACAACTTTTCAAAACACTGACATATATTTTCAAGCAAAAAAACTTATGAACATATCAAACAATATTTATAAGAGCATAAATAGACCTTCTTTACTTAATCTACGATTTGCCCACTGACATTGTTAATAACGCCATGCACAACTGAATTTTTGTCCATTAGGACAGACTTTTTCTTTTAAAATGCTATTCAATGAAAATTGCATCGTCAAATTACAATCTTATTCAAATAAACAATTGGCTTCAGTGTTTTCTGTTACAATATTGCAAAACATAAACCATTTTTTGGTTTCAGATGTACGATCTCGCTTTTCGGTGGACAATAATTGAGATAAATATTGCAGTCGTCATGAAACATTTACAATACCGCTAAACTAAAGAATAATAATAAAATAAAGATTAATAACGTAAATTTGCATGCAAACCGTATAACTGTCGAGAACAATATGAAAATCGCGTGACGAAAATAGGTTAACTTCCGATGTCAGCAAACGACCGTTCAATCAAAACAATCTTCTCGAGAAAACTTAACGTGACGTTGACGTTAGGTGACGGTCTGGTGACGGACAGTGTGAATGCCGTATTTAGAAATACATTTTGGGATACATTCTGATCATAAACTGCGATATAACGCAAAATATACGTAAATACGAAGGAAAATGGCGCACTAACTGGACCGGTGACTGCAGAAGACAGCTACTAGCTCGCGCATGCTCAGTGAACCCACTATAGTGCGATTAAAACTACTTCGTACTTGACAGCTCGCTGGGGCAGGGTGCTATGTTGCCAGCTGCCGCTGGTAGCAGGCTGCTGCTAGCGCGGTATCCTTCAAATGCTTGTGAATTAACGCGGGGCGGGGACGGTGAATGCAGCACATTTACCGCCGATAAGGGAGACTTACTGTTATATTTTCACTTGTCCCGTGAATTTCGCAACGAATAGTAATACTCGAAATGCCAAGATAACGAAATCACCACCACCAAAAGGTACAAATTATATACCATAATGCAAATATTTGTTTATGTAGCCGTCTATGCAACTGATAACACTATTTTTCCACATGCATTTCGCCTTTATTGTAAGGCATCTTCAGTAACCTGTAATATATACATAATTACGTTTTACAGTATTTCGTTTTCTTACGTTTTTTTTTAGTATTTGAGGTTATAAACAGTTCTGGTGCGTTATCTAAGTTTGCTAATGATATTTTGATGTTATTACTTATCACATCAAAATATTATTAGCAAACTTAGATAACGCAACACAACTGTTTATAACCTCAAATACTAAGAAAACGAAATATTGTAAAACGTAATTATGTATATATTACAGGCCAGCGAAGATGACTTACAATAAACGCGAAATGCGTATGGAAAAATAGTGTTATTAATCAGTTGCATAGACGGCTACATAAACAAATATTTGCATTCTAGTATAAAATAGCAACTGTGGGAAGAAAGGACAAAAAAACAACTAAAAATGTACAAATTATTTTGCAACTTACCATCACTCGCTGTGTTCTGTGTCCGAAAGCTGGTAAATGCCGCTTATATCTGTGTCGCTGGAACTTTCAGATGACTCCCCGACGGCAATAGTTAATTCATCAACACTATCTTCCAGTAAGCATTCGTTCTTCCATGCTTCCTGAATCACACGTTTTGTATGTGCTACAACACTGTTCCAGTTCTCCGCAGTTACTTTAGAAACAGCTTCGTGTAACAGTCTTTCCACTTCTGACACCGTGAATTTCTTGTTTTCACGTGCAATGTGCCCCTTGATTTGTGCCCATATCAGTTCTATAGCATTGAAGTGACAATGATAAGGCGGTAATCTTATTATTGAATGTCCGTGTCTACTACATATGTCGGATGCCGTGGCTTATGTAATGACACAAGTTCCAATAGTTCCACTTTCTTCAGTCCATCATCGAATTTTACATTATTTCGTTGTAACCACTGTGTAATTTCTTCTTTTCTAGATGATGTTGTTGGGGCTTTGTCCTTTACAACAGTGTGGTACGGAGCATTGTCAATAATTATGTACGACGGTTTCTTCAAATTCGGTATAAGCGAATTTTCAAACCATCGTAAAAACGTGGTATGGTTCATTTCTTCATGAAAATCCGAGGTTTTCTTCGATCTGAATACGTGTAAACAACCAGGAACAAATCCACGCGCTGTACCTGCATGGACAACAATAATTCTGCTTCCATTGCCAACAGGTATTGCCATTCCTTCTTGTGATCCAACAGACCAGCCTGTCTTTAGCGTATGACCAGCATTCACCCACGTTTCATCTAGCCACACTAAATCATCGAAATCAATGTCTTTTACTTGCCGCAAAAATCGGCATCGCCATGCAGCAATATCTTGTCTTTCCAACAGTACCTTACGACCTGATATTTTTTCGTAATTAAACCCCAGGTTCAATAATACTAATCTAAGAGATGACTTACTGCCAACAAAAAGACCAGCTTCTCTAAGCGTTACATGCAGTTTTCGTAAAGTTGGATGTTCTCTACGGTGATAATATGCATACAGATGTCTCCGAATCGCATCCTGTTCGAAAGAATCAAGATTGGTCACACGTTTCTCGACACATCGTTTTTTTCCCGGAGTTCCTAGACTTGGCGGTTCCGAATTAAGACTTGAGGGATCGGAATGTGCATTCAGTTTTTCATTGTGTTCCTTTCCTATATTAATAACGGTTGTTCTGCCAACTTTTAATGCCGCTGCAGTCCTCTCAACAACCTTATTAATGGAAATAAGAGGCCCTCCATTCTCCCTTTCCATCTCAAAATATTCTCTTACGTTGCACACGTATTCACGCGATTGTCCTCGTAATGGTATTCCTTGTCCGACTTTTTTCGAAGATGATTTCGGAGTGTGGATTCTAGGACGACCCCGCTTATTTTTTTCGGACATTTCGTACGCACAGGTCACTGCAGTAATCTGACACACACACACACGCGCGCTCACGCAGTCGAACAGACGAAAAGCAGACGGCAATATAACACGGAGTTCCCGACACGACGCGCACAACACCACGTGTTAGCCGCTACTGACAGGTAACGGGGAAGTAGTGGCAACTATGCAGGGTGGGGGGTGTTGAACTCGCCGTGGGGTTGGCCCGCACACTCTCAAGGTCACGCGCGCGGCTAGCTGTCAAGTCCAAAGTAGTTTTAATCGCAGTATAGTACCGAATTTAGAACTGGCCCTATTTCTTTATCGCTAGAATTATCGCGCTTCGATACTAGCGCGATCATACTAGTGCAGCCGTTCAAACGACTGACGGCCGCCATTAACGCAACTTGTTATGTATCTATTACAATTTCGTTCATCGTTTAAAACGGGCTTTAGGCGTTGAGCTGTGTTCCTCGGCCTAGGAGACCCAAGCCACGCGGTGGCCGCGGTGGAGTAGCCGAGCGGTCTAAAGCGTCTCGCTTCGGAGCGCGCGGTTGCTCGCCGTGGAGGTTCGAGTCCTCCCTGGGGCATGGGTGTGTGTGTTGTCCTTAGGTTAGTTTACCTAGGTTTAAGTAGTTTGTAAGCTACGGACTGATGACCACGCAGTTTGGTCCGATAGATTTACAAACATTTGAACATTTGCCACGCGGTGACAGTGGTAGGCTGCAGCGACGGCGTCTAGCAGCAGGGCAGCGGCGAGTACTGGACCACGAAGGCAAGGCAGGTGATGACCAGTAGCAGGACCACGCGATGGCCAGGCCGGCCGCGGTGGCCGAGGGGACTGAGGCGCTCCATTCACGGTCTGCACGGCCACCACGGTCTGCACGGCCACCACGGTCGGGGGTTCGAATCCCCCCTCGGGCATGGATATTTGTGCCGTCCTTAGGATTAGCTAGTTCATAAGTAGTTTGTAAGCTTAGGGACTGATGACCCCGTAGTTAAGTCCCATAAGCTATACAAACATTTGAACATTTTTGAGCGATGGCCAGGAGGGCGACGAACATAAGCAGGATCGAGCGACGATCAGGGCGACAACAGGTAGAGGGGGACCAGGGTCCAGGAAGCCAGCTGAAGTAACAAAGATTAGCCTTGCAGTATATACAGCTGGATGATGGATGAAGCTCGGGGAGCGATGAAATCGTTTTTAATGTAATTCTGTTCCAGTAAATGAGCCGAGAATGCTGTGAAACTCATGTAAGCTTTTCTAGTAACCATCTCGGCTCATCTGCGCACTATACCCTATATCTGACAATTAGTGACTTCGAGTAAGATAAAAACCCTACCGGAAACTCTTAACCGATTCTCGGTATGCTCGGTATTTAGTACATTTGATAGATAATCAGACGTTTGAAGGAGTCAAACAATGGAAGTAAGTGGAATAGGGGTATTTTTCTTGTTTTTCACTAAATACAACTTTCTGGAAACTGAACCAACGTATTGTTCGACTGTGTTATTGCAACGAGAATGTCGAGAATTTGTTATTGTAAAATTAATCTAGAATTCTGGATTAACGTATTCCCATGCCGTAACGAAGTTACCCAATACTCAAATGCGAATTAATACGTTCAGTATATAATTATTGCTTTGTTTTCCTGATTCTCTCTTGTCGTTTGGTGACCTTTGAACTGTTCCTTATATATACCTTCTCCCGGCATCTGCTGTCGACTCAATGTGTGATATTACTACACGGTCTCCAGACAGAAGATCTGTAGTAAGATACATGAATTACTAAAATGAAATTGAATTTTGCAGCTTGAAAGTAGAGCGGCAGTTACAAGAGTTTTAATTAATGTGAAGTAAAACATCGTCCGTCAAGTACAGAGTGTCCATAATTAAAGGCCCACTTTCAAAATGCTATACAAAAAGAACCACGGGGCAGAATGACTGCGGATCTGAAATGAATGCAATTGAAGGGAAAACGCAATGACATACACAAAAATTAATTCCTAACTTTATTAATGGATGGCTCTGTTAGTGGTATAAGGAAAATGGATGCTGACAAATGACGTCCACCTCATGTACAACTTTTACTTGAAACGATTCGGCGAATCGGTAAAAACGGAAGCTATATTATCACGGAGCACTTTTCTCTTCAATGTTTATCTCTGACCCTTTATCAACATTCATTTATTTTTTTCCGGACAAGAGAGAGAGAGAGAACAACTTTCGACTTCTTCCGTCTGCTTGTATCTTCTGTCCGACACAGACGTGTCCGTGTCTGCTCAGATATGAACTTCCACCCACACATGATGTGAGTATAGTGTACATAATTCGTAAAATAAATATCCATGATTTTAAAATAAGAATCAATATGTAATTTTCTCAGTCGCAAAGGAGGTCATCTGGCTAGGTAATTCAATAATAGTAAAACATGCAATAGGCACAGAATATACTGTGCAATGGGTTGGGACGCCATTACGGCTAATTATTATTCGTACAGTCATTATTGCAAAATTTGTCAACTTTCAATGAAATCAAGCCCTTTTAACGATGACGAAACATTTAGACCCTGCAATCATATTTTTTTCCTTAATATTTTAAAACCAAAGTCCGATGATTAACACTCACTATTTTCAGCTGAATTTATTGGCTGTGCTATTTACTAAAATAATTTAGCTCACGGTCAACAGCACGGAACTCGATCGCGTAACTGGTTCAAATCCATAACATGACGGTGATTTACCTACAGAAATATTTTTATTTCAGCATAATCATCCGAACGAGTTGTTGTGAATGAAGAAAACTCCTTCTCTTTTTATGCTGTTAACTGCCGCCAAATAATTTCCAAATTCTTTAAAATATAAAATTTATTCTGTTCAGTGGAATTATTTTTACTAGATTTTGGCTAATTTTGATCACAAACCAGACTTGAAAAGTTTTCACGATACAAATTATAATAAAAGTTTTATTGATGCCAATTCATACGGCAGTAGCATTATATACTGCTAGTGGAAAGCCCATCCACCGCCATATGATCGTACCACATCAGATGGGAAAAACTGGTTTTTAATTGTCTAAAAGCAAATAATGGTCCAGATTGTAATTGTGCTTGAGCCAAAAATCACGGATAGAGCATATAATATATAAATTATTAATTGTCAAGGGACGTGGGCAAGTCACGTTCAACACGCTGTCCATTTTCTGCAAGAAATGGAAAGCGATGAACAACGTTTCACAACAGACCGCAGTGTGTCAGATGTCACAGTGTAAATATGTTGCGCAATACGCGCATTCAGTTCAGCCAAATTCGCTATGTGACCATTGAAGCCAAAACTTTTCAAATAACCCCGTAGCCAGAAGTCACACAGACTTACGTCCGGTGACCCTGCCGGTCATGCTACAAGAAAACAGCGGCTGATAATTCTGTCATTTGAGAAATGGCTCTTTAAGAAATGCTTCACTGGCTTTGAATTGTGCGGAGGTGTGCCATCATATACTACCCAGACATTCACGCTCTTGAAGGTTTGCAATGTCGTGGTTACCAGTGACGGTATAAGTAACCGGCCCTCCAGGAAACGTCCCCTCGAAAATTATATAGGGTGGTCCATTGACAGTGACCGGGCAAAATATCTCACGAAATAAGCATCAAACTACAAAGAACAAAACTTTTCTAGCTTGAAGGGGGGGGGGGGGGGAGATGGCTCTATGATTGGCCCGCTAGATGGCGCTGCCATAGGTCAAACGGATACCAACTGCATTTTTTTTAATAGGTATCCCCATTTTTAAAAAATGTTCAAATGTTTGTAGAACTTATGGGACTTAACTACGGGGTCATCAGTCCCTAAGCTTACAAACTACTTATGAACTACCTAAGATTAAGGACGGCACAAATATCCATGCCCGAGGGGGGATTCGAATCCCCGACCGTAGTGGCCGTGCAGACCGTGACTGGAGCGCCTCAGTCCCCTCGGCCACCGCGGCCGGCCCCCCATTTTTATTACATATTTATATAGTACGTAAATAACTAAGAATGTTTTATTTGAAACACTTTTTTCGCTTTGTGATAGATGGTGCTGTAATATTCAGAAACATATTGCTCACAATTTTAGACGAACAGTGGGTAACAGGTAGGTTTCTTAAATTAAAACACAGAACGTTGGTACGTCCGAACATTATTTCGGTTGTTCCAATGTGATAAATGTACTTTTGTGAAATTATCATACATTTTGAGAACGTATGCTGTTACTGCGTGAATACCTGTAATTACCTCATAACTTCAATAAATGCTCAAAATGATCCACTTCAATGCATTTGGCAATACGCGTAATGAAATTCCTCTCAACAGCGAGTAGTTCGCCTTCAGTAATGTTCTCACATGCACTGACAATGCGCTGAAGCATGTTTGCAGGCGTTGTCGGTGAATCATGATAACAAATATCCTTCAATTTTCCCCACAGAAAGAAATCCGGGGATGTAAGATCCGGTGAACGTGCGGGCTTCTACGACCAATCCACCTGTCATAAATATTCCATTTAAGACTGCTTCAACTGCACGCGATCCATGTGCTGGACATAAAAAAAAAATGTTCAAATGTTTGTTAAGCTTATGGGACTTAACTACGGGGTCATCAGTCCCTAAACTTACAAACTACTTATGAACTACTTACAAACTAGGACGGCACAAATATCCATGCCCGAGGGGGGATTCGAACCCCCGACCGTAGTGGCCGTGCTGACCGTGACTGGAGCGCCTCAGTCACCTCGGCCACCGCGGCCGGCTGCTGGACATCCATCATTTTGAAAGTACATCGCTATTCTGTCATGTAGTGAAACATCTTTTAGTAAAATCGGTAGAACATTACGTAAGAAATCAGCCTACATTGCACCATTTAGATTGCCATTGATGAAATAGGGGCCAAGTATCCTTTCTCCCATAATGCCGCACCATACATTAATCCGCCAAGGTCGCTGATGTTCCATTTGTCGCAGCCATCGTAGATTTTCCGTTGCCCAATAGTGCGTATTATGTCGATTTACGTTACCTTTGTTAGTGAATGACACTAAAAACAAGGCATGAAAAAATTTGTTATCGTCTCGTAATTTATTTTGTGCCCAGCGGCAAAACTGTACAAGACGTTCAAAGTATTCGCCATTCAAATCCTGGTGCATAGAAATGTGGTACGGATGAAATTTATGTTGATGTAGAATTCTCAACACCGAGGTTTTTGAGATTCCCGATTCTCGCTCAATTTGTCTGCTACTGATGTGCTGATTAGCCGCAACTGCAGCTAAAACTTGGGCATCGTCATTTGTTGCAGGTCATAGTAGAAGTTTCACTTGTGTCTGAACACTCCCTGTCTCTAAATAACGTAACTATCCAAGGAAAGGTCCGGACACTTGCATGATGTCTTCCAGAATAACGATCAACATACATAGCACAGGCCCGTTAGGCATTTTGATCACAGTAGCCATACATAAATACCATATCGACCTTTTGTGCAATTGGTAAACGATCCATTTTAACGCGAGTAATGTATCACGAAGCAAACACTGTCCGCAATGGCGAAATGTTACGCGATATCACGTACTTATACGTTTGTGACTATTACAGCGCCATCTACCAAAAAGCTAAAAAAGTGTTCCAAATAAAAAATTCATATTTATTTACTTACTAGACGAATATGTAATAAAAATGGGGATACCTATTTTAAAAAATGCAGTTGATACCCGATTGACCTATGGCAGCGCCATCTAGCGGGCCAACCATAGCGCCATCTGTTTCCCCCCTTCCAGCTAGAAAAGTTTTGTTCTTTGTAGTTTTTTCGTTTGATGCTTATTTCGTGAGGTATTTGGCCCGGTCACTAACAATGGACCACCCTATATATATATATATATATATATATATATATATATATATATATATATATGGGTAGGGAGTGACATAGCAAGCCGATGTATAAGACGGGACGGGTGAAATCTAGCTATCTGAATATATATATATATATATATATATATATATATATATATATATATATATATATATCTGAATAAATATATATATATATATATATGATAAAGGATGCTGTGAGCCCGCACCACACAGTTACCTCCATACGCACAAGAAACTTTAGAGCGAACGTGTGTCTCGCTGTCATGTCAGTAGGAAGCAACTCCTGTAGATGCGTAATTTCATAAGGATAATAATGCAGAATATTGCGTAGAATTTTATATACCGTGCTCGGGCATTTCTAATGATCGTGCAATTCCACGTGCACTGTAGTCTTGCGCATCAGTGCTCGACCCTTGCTCTTAACACTATGTCTCCATCATCTACGGAAGTCGAAAGGATTGAATTCCTCTCTCTGCCTCACTGCACTTGAGACTGGGGATGTACACGTCTTGACGTGACACAATGGTATGATAGCGGTGAAGTAGATCGAATAATCAGGATCGTTTCGACTTTCGATTACGTATATCGACTGAGCGAGGCAAAAAATAATCGAGGTTGTTTGGGAAGCAAGCTCTCTCCTGCAGAAACATCTTCCCTTTCGTATTTTCATGATTTTCACCTTATAACTCACTTGTTACTATTCCAGAGTAATGGCACACTGAAGAGGTACCCAACACACGTCATTCTTATGCCCGGTTTCACCAAACTTCCTCTAAATATGTTAGATAAACGTCAAATTCAACGCCACGTTTAAACTACAGCATTTCATCATTACCAGTCTCAATGAATTGAAGAGGCGTTTATTTTAACAGACGCTCCAATCGAAACAGCGTCCAGTATCGTGTATTAAATCGATACTATCGAGTTTTATCGTTTGTTTTCATTGTTGTTCTCTAGTTTTCGATTGAACAAATGAATATCGCTACGTAAATAGCGTTTTTTTCTTTTTTTTTTTTTTTTTTTTTTTTTGTACGGTCGAAGTTGTTGTGATTCGCAAGTTTGGTGAAACCGGGCAATAATAATGCTAAGAAAATGGAACGTGCCGATGAAATAAATTTTCTGATGATGAGAAAAGTGTTTGTGGGCCTTATTTCGAAAATGAAAGACGTAATTCCTTGCGGGAATTTCGCACATAGGATTGTCAGCGATGCAATTACTTCTGCAACCTTCTTGATATATCGGCAGACGGTTAATTTCGCAACCCCATTTAAGTCCGCTATTACCATTTGAAGAGATACAGTAGCATAGAATCACAGAGTTGAAAGCAGCTTTTGTATTGGGGTTAATGGTCTGTTTCTGTTAGTTGGATACTATAGCCTATTTTCAATTTGTTCCAGAAGTTTTAATGCTACTTTCTTGGACAACCTGTACCTTGTATTGAATTTTATATCATTTATTGTGTAGAAATGATCATCGTGCTCAGAAATTTCACGTTCAGGCCCTAGATTGTCTAGCAAATCTATCTACAATACGTCTGTATCAAAGTTATCTCCATCTTCACAGCCAGAAAACTTGAACAGCAATAAAGTATCTATGTAACCTTTACAAAAACTCCTGAATATTCAAACTGCAGTAAACCTGTCTTGTATAAACGACTCGTCAAATCGTTTGACGACGCAAAATCGGCGCGTCAGTTTTGACGGCGAGTTTAACGATCGTTACAGTAAACAGACGTCGATGAAACGCAAAAATGAAAATTAAACGATCGTCAATGAGTAAACGATCGTCAGTCATAAACGACGCTTTGTGAAATTGGGCATTAGCACGATTAATTGTAAAATAGTCAACAAACGTCACATTGGCGGGTGACTGCTGAAGTAGGTGGTAAACAGATTCAGAAAGACGTCTGATAGATATTCAATGGAGCGTTGTGGAAAAAGGCGTCATGATGATGTGGAGGAGAAGGGTCGTGAGCGGCGGTTCGTTTGCCGCTATGGACCTTTTGTTTATTATTTTTACTTTGAATGGGAGTTTTCTGATACTTTTATTAGTTAAATAGAATTTACGCTCTGCGTTATTTCGACTTATTTACGTGTACGAGCGTTGCCTCTTAAAAGTGTGTTTGATCTATTTAGTGATCATGGCGTGAAATATGGACCAACGAATTGTAAAAATAGTCTCCTGAACTACCTACACGTTAACTGCGGACACACTGTAATAATAGATACTGGAAACGTCATGCTCATAAAAATCATTTTTTATATAAAATTACGTACTAGAGTTCTGTAGCAACCATTGTTCCTTAATGAAACTGAAGTGCCTTGTTTCTTTTAATATATGCGTTCTTGCGTTACATACGTTCTGTGTATGGGATAAGTTTGCCAATACTGTATTTTACGGAACACAAGAACGTTATCTACAGTCCCTAGCCAATATATGAAACTATATGTATCAGTGTGAAATTTACAACTTACAATATTACTATGTGTCAGCAGTTTATGTTCAGGTAGTTCAACAGATAATGTTTACAATTTATTGGTCCATAGGATTTCGCTGTATGTTCACTAAATACAACAAATGCACATTTAAGAAGTCGAAACATCGCAAAACTCGCGGTACGTACACCTACGCCATAGCGCTACAAAAGAGCTCCTGTCTGACTTTTCTATGTTTCTGTTTACTATTAATGTCAGGAGTTACCCGCCAATACTGCATTTGTTGACTCTAGTTTACAATTAATCATACTAAGAACGTGTTTTGCTACCTCTTTACTGTGCCATTACTTTGAAATAACAACACGTCAGTTATGAGGAGAACATCATGAAAATACGAAAAGGAAGATGCTGTCTCTGCAGGAGAGAACTTGTAGTTGCACCCATCAAACCTCGGAATGTTTGACAGGAGAGGTCAGCTTCCTCATTTTGATGTCACTTCCTTGGCTAGTTGCCGAAGCCTCAAGGCGCTCAGTCGATATACACCACCGAAGATCGAAACTGGGCACTTATAAGTCATAATGACGTCACGCAGTAGTATCACTGCGGTGAATCTATACTCTGCCATTCTTCGGAGCCTCCACAGTCATCGGAGCACCACCTTTTCTCGTGTTGTCTAATGACCGGCATTTCCTTAAAGCTGCAACCGCAGAGTCGTCGTTTTTGTAAAGAAGCATGCAATTGGAGGCGAGCGACACGAAACTCGCGTGTTTATGCCGAATCCAATGTGTTTCAAATGTTTGTATAGCTTGTGGGTCTTAACTACTGGTTCATCAGTCCCTAAACTTACAAACTACTTATGAACTAACTAATAATAAGGACGGCACAAATATCCATGCCCGAGGGGGGATTCAAACCCCCGACCGTAGTGGCCGTGCAGCCGTGTCTGGGACACCTCAGTCCCCTCGGCCACCGCGGCCGGACCGAATGCAATGTTATCGAGCGTATGTCCCGTGATTTACATGTCGCTCAAAGCGCCATGTATTGATAAAGGTAGGAACTTATTTTCTTTTTTGTATTTTGTGTGTATGCCTTTAAGTGTTACAAACCAAGGAATAATTTCTAGAACGTGCAGATATAGCAAATGCTAATAAAAAGGTAAGAGATTTTGAAGCTATTTTTGTGTAATGGCCGGAAGTATCTTGTGCTTCAACAGAAAAAAAAATCGCACTGACGTGTCTTACTGCCCACTTTAGATTTATAGTTTTATATGTTTTTGCAAACATTTTGGAACATAATAATAATAATCTAAATAATAATTAATTAATTAATAATAGTGTCTGAACTATTTTAGGAAAAAAAATTAGGTAGTGGCGAGTTCCAAACCACTGACCTTCAGCGTCACAGTCCAAGGCATTGCTCACTACGCTACAGCTAACAGTTAGGGTCTTGCATTCTTCAATCTCATACTATTGATGGCCATTGTTAACTGATGCTACTTTAGCAATTGTAGACATTTGCTTATCATTTATCGTACGAAGAACGACGTGTTTTTGTTAATTATTCAGTGCGCCATTGCGTGTAAGTTACAATAAGAAAATCATCAAATACGCAACGCAAGATGGCGTATGCCAGAGAGAGTTCTGTGAAGAGGAATGTCATGTGACATCTGTGAAAGGCTGGTTTTCGTTAATTCAATGGAGGGTGTCAAAACTCCGTTATTTTTGCAAATATCTATCAAACGATACCAGATATGAAAAAACATAAAGGAACAAAGTTGTAGAGAATTTTCTCCTCTACAAATTCGTTTATTCATTTAACGCGTCAAATGAACGGTTTATTTGCAATTAAAATTAAATTACAAGCGGCTTTTTTGGTATTAGTACCGTATTTTTTGTCCGAAAAATTTGAAAAAGGGAGGTTCTGGTCTCTGGCGGCCTATAATTATGTCTGTAAAATTTGGTGCTGATCGGTTGAACGGTTTTCTTAAAAACAGGGACCACGTTACGGACAGACGGACAGACAGACATCCCAAAATCACCGTTAGTTTTGCAAATATCTCTGAAACGATACGAGATATGAAAAAAAAAACATAAGAGAGCAAAGTTGTAGAAAATTTTCTCATCTGCAAATTCGGTTATTCAATTTTCAAAAAGTTCAAATGTTTGTAAATCTATCGGACCAGACTGCTTGGTCATCAGTCCGTAGCTTACAAACTACTTAAACCTAGGTAAGCTAACCTAAGGACAACACACACATCAATGCCTCAGGGAGGACTCGAACCTCCACGGCGAGCAACCGCGCGCTCCGCAGCGAGACGCTTTAAACCGCTCGGCTGCTCCACCACGGCTATTCAATTTTTGTGTCAGATGTATGGTTAAGCCGTTATTTTCATTTAAATTTCGAGCTGTCAAAAGACGACCGCAAAGGCCAACTTTTAGTATTACTACCGTAACCTAAAGTGGGCCAATAATAGGTAGTGGCTAGAGTAGCAGGGGAAAAAAGCAATTTTCGTCTGAAATGATTTACAATCCATGGTGTACAACAGCAATCAGTTAGAATAAATATTCCTTCAAACCGTCTTGATTGCAAATTTTTTATTAGTTAATGACGCGTTTAGCCCTTTAGCAAGGCATCTACAGATTATCTGCGTGACAGAATTTACACAAAATTACAAGGCGGAATTACAAACGGTTATAATGGTACATGGGCTTATTTTGTGTTAAGAAGACAGTAGAAATGGCACTGCGCTCTCCGTGGTGTGACACCGTAAGTTGTTATTGCGGTGTTTCTATTTTCTTGGAATGTTCTTTGGATTTCCTTGTGGCCCTACAAATGTTCGGGTAACAACGAATTACAGTTGGAACATACTCGGTAATGATGTGAGAAACATAAAACCGATTTTTAAGATTACCTTAATCGAATCGGTGGTCTCTGATGACACAAGATAAGCCCATGTTTACAATTGCGCTCACGGGCGGTGGGCGGTCGTGGTGTGCTGCTCCGCCGACTTGTACAGACTAAGAGAATGTGGGCAGGGGGCCGGCCGCGGTGGCCGAGGGGTCTGAGGCGCTCCAGTCACGGTCTGCACGGCCACTACGGTCGGGGGTTCGAATCCCCCCTCGGGCATGGATATTTGTGCCGTCCTTAGTTTAAGGTAGTTCGTAAGTAGTTTGTAAGTTTAGGGACTGGTGACCCCGTAGTTAAGTCCCATAAGCTCTACAAACGTTTGAAGATTTTTTTGTGGGTAGGGAGTGACATAGCAAGCCGATGTATAAGACGGGACAGGTAAAATCTAGCTATTTGAATACAAATTTAACGAAAGGGAGGTTATTAATCAGGACATAAGTTTATAATTTATGTTGGTATTTGTAAATGGGAGGAATTTTATTTGAACAGAAACATCATAAATAAAATTCCTCTCATTTACAAATACCAACATAAATTATAAACTTCTGTCCTGCTTAATAACCTCCCTTTCGTTAAATTTGTATTGAGATAGCTAGATTTCAGCCGTCCCGTCTTATACATCGGCTTCCTATGTCACTCCTTACCCACATTACCTTAGTCTGTACAAGTCGGCGGAGCAGCACACCACGACCGCCCACCGCCCGTGAGCGCAATTGTAAACATGGGCTTACCTTGTGTCATCAGAGACCACCGCTTCGATTAAGGTAATCTTAAAAATCGGTTTTATGTTTCTCACATCTTTACCGAGTATGTTCCAACTGTAATTCGTTGTTACCCGAACATTTGTAGGGCCACAAAGAAATCCAAAGAACATTCCAAGAAAATAGAAACACCGCAATACCAACTTACG
This sequence comes from Locusta migratoria, assembly GCA_026315105.1. Taxonomy (NCBI): domain Eukaryota; kingdom Metazoa; phylum Arthropoda; class Insecta; order Orthoptera; family Acrididae; genus Locusta; species Locusta migratoria. Next base: position 165,955,219 of record CM048745.1, read on the forward strand.
GTGTCACACCATGGAGAGCGCATTGTAAGCTTTGTTTACCATTTATACTGTCTTCTCAACACAAAATAAGCCCATGTACCATTATAACTGTTTGTAATTCCGCCTTGTAATTTTGTGTAAATTCTGTCACGTAGATAATCTGAAGATGCCATGATAAACGGCGAAACGCGTCATTAACTAATAAAAAATTTGCAATCAAGACGGTTTGAAGGAATATAGCAATTTTCGTCTGTAACAATCGACCTCCCATTCATTTAAAGAATCAAAACAAGCCTATATCGCCTCTGGAACTGCGATTTTATGAATTCCGAATGAAGTAAAACAACGCCAACTGAGTTGCGCTGAAGTTGGCACATCTGGGACGTTTTAATTTTTCGTCTTCTGGCAAGTGCAGCCGGGATGTTGGTAGAACGTCTTACGCAATCGCTGGCGGGATTTCGCCTCTTGCCCACGCCCTGGCAGCGGAGACCACGTGGAGGCAGCAAGAGGTGACCGGGGAGACGATCAATTAGGTACGCTTGAGCTCCTTACCGTAATTCGAACGAGAATAGCCGCACAGTTAAGAGTTACTACCACGAAAACTGACACGTCTTAGGACTGTTGTCACATCCAAATCAAGGGCAATATACATTTGGAGCATATTCTCCGATCCAATATAGTAACTTTCCTTGAAACGAATAAGCTTCTTTCTATGAATCAGCACAGGTTTAGGAAACATCCTTCATGTGAAATGCAGCTTGCCCTTTTCTCACATGACATGTTGAGAGCCATGAATGAAGGGCAACAGGCAGATTGTGTTTTTATCGATTTCAAAAAGCCATTTGTCGCAGTGCCTCAATGCAGACGGCTAACGATGATACGAGCATACAGCTTCACAGATTTGTGACGGCGAGTGTTAATCAGAGACAAGTGTATCGTCAGGCGTGCCCCAGGGGAGTGTGATAGAAGCGCTTTTATTTTGTATCTTAATAAATGATCTGATGGACAATGTAACTAGTAATTTGCGGCTGTTTGCTAATGATGCTATGGAGTATGGGAGGTGTCGTCTATACTTAAATGTAATAGCATACAGGATGACTTAGACATAATTTCTAGTTGGTGTGAAGATGTAGAAACATGTATGGTAATGCACATTAGAAGAAAAAACAATCCCATAATGTTCGAATACATCATTATTAGTGAGCTTGTTGATACAGTCTCGTCGCGTCGTTCAGGTATCTAGGCGTAACATTGCAGAGCGATATGAAATGGAACGAACATGTAAGTTCAGTTGTGAGGAAGGCGGACAGCCGACTTCGGGCTATTGGGAGAATTGTGGGAACATTTACTTCATGTGTAAAGGAGACCGTGTATATAAAGCTTGTGTGACCACGTCTTTAGTATTGTTCGAGTGTTTTGGACCCGCAATAGATCAATTTAAAGGAAGACATGGCAGCAATTCAAAGGCGAGCAGCTAGGTCCGTTAGTGATAGGTTCGACCAATTCGCGAGTCACAAAAATAATATTCTGGGAACTGAAATGGGAATTGCTGGAGCGAAGACGACGTTCTTTTCGATAAATTCTGTTGAGGATATTTAGAGGGCCGGAATTTGAAGCTGACTGCAGAACGATCTTGCTGCCGCCTAAAGATCACAGTCAAGAGAAATTAGGGCCTGTACACAAGCATATAGGCATTCGTTTTTTTTCCTCGTCCTGTTTGTGAGTGGAATAGGAAAGGAAATGCCTAGTAGTGGTACAGTGTACCCTTCGCCATGCAACTTACAGTGGATTGTGTAGTGTATACAGTATGTTGATATAGATCCTTTGAATGTGTTGTGATGTAAATTCAGCGCCACACTTCAGACGTAAAAGAACGATCTTGTAGAAGGCAGTGATCGACAGAAAGCCAATCACAAGCAGGCGCCGCGCATCCTGGAGGGAGTAACCGAAGATGCGCGCCCTCTACACGCGGCTATATCTAGGCCGACATACGTCTGGACAGTCCGACAGTTACTATTCAGGAATACGACAGTTACTATTCAGGAATAAGACAGTTACTAGTGAGAACCCGGCAGTTACTACTCGGGTAAGACGACAGAACTAGGACAGCACTAAGTAAGAACACGGCTACGAACTTAGCAGTCACTAGATCTCAGCACAGCTAGTATCATACGGACGACGCCGCGAGAAGCAAGAAGACAGAAGAAACAGACTTAAGTTCTTGAGTATTATCAGTTTCAGTCAATAAATATCTTGTAATACTAACTATATCAATGTTTTAGATGTCAAAGGATCCTGTACCAGTACACCGGGACGAGTAAACAACAAAAAGGCGACGAGGTCACAACAGAATGAATGTCTATGGGATAGGAAACCATCTAGGGAATCTGTAGTTCTTTACAAATCCCACAGAACCGTAGAATTCAGCAAAGCACACTAAACAATCACCCCCTTTGAAACAGCGCAATGGACGCTATGAGGCACTGTGGGTGACGTGTAAACGGCAGCGGGTAGTCTTGTGACCTTCCAGCACTAAATTATGGCAGTGAAGTGGCGTGTGCGCGCGTTTACAACAAAAAGGGTTTATATTTCTTTTTTCTCAAGGAAGCGCCACAGGCGCGGTGTTTTGGACTGAGACCAGTGATCGATGGTACATTCTGTCGTTGTAATCTGTAACTTACGAGAGAATCACATAATATTTATTATCTACAATACATAGTATTATCCCGTATACGGATTTTCCGACATGTTGACGTCACGGGTCAAAGCAGACTGGTGGAATCGCGTCGTAAAATAATGCCCAGTGAGATTGACTGTCTTAAGACGTGACAGAATAGCAAGGCGTTGTCGATGTGTACACCGTGAATGAAGTTGTCCACTTACTGTCAACAGTGTCATCAAGTATTGAGGGTACCACAAGCAGCCATTTAACATAGTTTAAGAAGAATAGTGTTAGAAACAGCCGAACCAAGACGGAAGGGAGACGAGTCACGAAGGAACCGCTGGACATGGTCCCCACTAAACGCCACAGGAAAAAATGGCAGTGCCTGACTCGAGGCATGTACTATGGTCACCGATTATATTCAACGTGTGGAGATCAGATGCCCCTGTCTCCCCTTCCTTTCCATCCCATTTTAATACTGACCACACTGAGGTGACGAAAGACAGGGAGTATGGATACTGGCGGTACTATCGCGTGCGAAAGGGCGGTGCTCCGACAGCGCTGCCACTTGTACTCCAGTGATTCACGTGGAGAGGTGTACGGGAGCACGACGGTTATCGAGAAATTTTCAAGTCTGTGCCTTAAGGTAGGATCGCACTGAGCGGAACTGCACTGCAGCGGAGCGCCGCTGCACGACGCGGCCAAACACACTTTGCGTGAAGTGGAATGGGGCGGCACGCACTAAAGCTCTGTATAGGGAAAGTATGGCCATCCTTTTCCGCGACGCTTGCCGCCGTCTGCAGCTCGCGATTGGCTGAAATCGAGTCACGTGGTTATTTCCGCCATCTTGGTCCTATACGTTGCTTGGCTGCCATGAAAACCTTGTGAATATTCGTATGTTTTGGTTTGAATAATGCCACAGTGTTGTACTTTTGGGTGTTTTTAAGAAGCGGAGAAGGGAGGTAAATATTATAGTACTTCCATTAGGTATCATAAATGCAGGAAGATGAACAGCCTGGCTGATAAAGTCGTCAGAGAAAACTAGGAGTCCAGAAACGGACTTCGGTGCTTGTGCTGTGATTATTTTAATTCATAATGTAATTAATAGATTAAAGATTCACTGACGAATGGATCACGCAGCAGATAGCTATATATTTATAACTTGAATAAATTTGTGAAGAAAATTCCTGCACAATGTCGTGATGTTATATTATTCACGCGTCGTTGATTTTACCTGCAGGTAGTTGTCGAAAATACACAATTTTATTTTACATATTAGTGAGTGAACTTGATTCCCGTTTAGATATGAAATTAACATACAGTTCCTGAAACAAGCTTTTCTCATTGGATTTCATGTGTTAGTGTGTCATAACAGGAAACAAATAATTGAAACAAGACAAATGTTAGACATTCAAATGTAATTGGCGTTGTTTCTGTTTCTGGTAAAAGACATGTAATGGGTATCTCCTTGCATTTTTCGTAGTTCATGTAAGATATAAGTACATAATACCCAAGAAAATACTCATCAAAGATTTTTCCATGATCTCATATTGTTTTCTTAATTTACACTATGCTCCGATGATGATATGTTCGCGGTCTATTGAAATATTTGGCTACGGTACAGGTCAGTCTTAATTATAGGTGAACTCTTTAGATATAGAGCCACAAACCAGTTTTCTTAAATTCGGATAATAAGTATTCCGTAGAGCAGCCAGGTCCGCATGAACAGAAGTACGCGAAGTTCCCGCATCTGTCCGTCGGATATAACAGTCTGTATCTCGAGAATGAAAAGAGTTATCGTTCTGCTCTGAACCTTAAGTAAAATTCCGATATCTTACCTACATTTCGTCCGCAGCATTGTATGAGCTAAAATCAACTATACGCAAAGTCTACGCAATGCGACTTTTCCTCCGCAAACTCTTCAAAATTTTGCGCAGTAGTTTACTTAATTTGATGTAGCACGGAAAATATAAGTAATAATGAACAGAAATTTAGATCATTATCGAGAGAATGTATTACACTATAACACGTGAAAAAATTAATTTTTTTTGGAGCTTTAGGCACGCACTGCCCGCCAGCGGCACTCCGCGGCAAAGTCAACCAACTGGGCAACTCTGCCGGTACACGCCGTGACGCGTCGCGCAGTTCCGCTGCCGCTGGTGAGATGTGGCAAGCGTCGCGACCCTGCGCGTCAATCGTATCATAGCTTTGCTGCAAGCGAAACGAACATTTGTTTACAACAGTGGCACTGGACGTTCAAAATGTTTGTAAATCTATCGGACCAAACTGCGCGGTCATCAGTCCGTAGCTTACAAACTACTTAAACCTAGGTAAACTAACCTAAGGACAAGCACACACACCCATGTCCCAGGGAGGACTCTAACCTCCACGGCGAGCAACCGCGCGCTCCGCAACGAGACGCTTTAGACCGCTCGGCTATTCCACCGCGGCGGCATTGGACGATGAAATGTTAATTGTATAAGATTTGTGTGACTTTGAAAATGAACATTATAATGAATAGTACAAGAAAAGGCAACATTTAGAAAGAATACATACATGTGGCGTCTGTTCCAAAGAATAGACGTCACTTCTGATCCTGCAGTTGTTATTCTTTCATATTCACATAATATATGACATCAACTGCGATTGGGCAAAGCTGAAAATGTGTACCCAGCCGAGATTCGATCCTGGGTCTCCTGCTTTCTAGGAAGTTGCGCTGACCCCTACACCACTGGGAACACAGTGACCGCCGCACCTGCAAGGACTACCTAAGCACGCCTCCCTCTTACGGGAATTAATTTCATAACTACGAGTTTGAGTACTGTGGGCAGGGCGAAGCTGGGAATTTGTATCTGACGGGAGGCGTGCTTAGGTAGTCCTTGCAGGTGCGGTGGTCACTGTGTTCCCAGTGGTGTAGGGGTCAGCGCAACTGCCTAGAAAGCAGGAGACCCGGCTTCGAATCCCGGCTGGGTACGCATTTTCAGCTTTCCCCAATCGCAGTTGATGTCATATAAAAAAAAAAGTTAAGCAGTCTACAATCCGAAGATTGGTTTGAACACCACAGTGCTTTACTAGGCATGGTCCTGTTGGGAAGTGGTATGCCGTTGCCTTCCTCCGACCTTCGAACTGACTTACCCAGCCAGTTATACAGGGACCTACAGTTTAACGTGGGTTTCGAACCACGGTGCTACTCGGTATTTTTCACATGAGCAATACTGCCAGAGGTGAAAGAAGTGGAAAGTGACAGACAAAAATCCTGGGACCTGTCGGGGATCGAACCCGGGATCTTTGGATTTGTAGTCTGGCACTCTACCACTGTGCAACCGAGGCGCTATATTCTGTGAATATTTAGAAAGAAATTGCCAAGGCATTGGGAGTACAGGATAACTGAAATTTTTTTCAGTGTTGGGGCAAGACATAGAACTTCGGTCAAACATAACGTACAAGTAACTAAAACTTATTTTTTATTTTGTGATAGTGACTCCACAGTTCGTACTAACACGTTGAATTTATCTTGATACATTCTAATGTACCTGTGAAACCTCTTTGGAGCCTTTTTAAGGCGTGGAAAAAGTGTGTGATGTTCTTCTTCATATCGCCAATTATAAATGTTATGCAGCCATATTCATCGCGTTTTTGTTGCTTTGCAGCTGCTACAACTTCTTTTTCTTTCTTCCATAACAAAGAAATTATTACTACAGCCATGTCACTGTAGTCCATTGTACTCTGAGGTTGCCCAAAGACTGGCATACAAAACTGGCCGCGTACTGTCGTGCCGCTGCAGTGCAGTTCCGCTCACCGCGGCCGCACCTTTAGGGCTATTCTATACGAGCGCTAAAATCGCCACGTTGACAACGCCGCGTTAACATCGTGTGAATAGAGCAACGGCACTATAATGAGACAAACTATACGCCGTTAGCCCAGCGTTGAGCGCTAGCAACGTAAAAACGCGGCGTCAGGAACGTTGCTACCCTACTGTACGAGGCGTTAGTAAAGCGCAGAGACTGAGCTTGTGTCAGTGAAGTTACTTGTCGCCGGTCAATATGTTTGATACGGAGAAATTTACATATGAAATTGAGAAGCAGTCTGCCACTTATGGAGTCGGATGAAAGGACTATAGTGACAAACAATTGAGGGCGAAGTGCTGGAACGAATGCACCCAAATTAGCATGTGGTGAGTGCTTCTGATAAGGATAAAGGAGGTATGTAACAACCAAGCGAAAACTCTCCATTTTGTGGATACCAAGAGAATTTTGGTGATAGTACATATCAATACAAATATTATGTAAACAGTATTTTTTTCCAAATCACATGCTTTCATTACAACCTCGTTGGTCTATGTTGCTGAAAATCTTACTAGTACTTATGTCAGGGGACTGTATTTCACAACGCCAAGACGTACTGTACCGCAATCTCATGTTCGTTTTTCTTAAAAATATTTATTATTTTTTTTAAGTCAAGATCACAATACCTACCTTACGAAGTATATGTTCAGAAACTAAACAGTGCAATTAACATAAAAACATGAACAACTGACTTACTTTTATCTAATGATGTACTTACACACAGTTTCATTTCAGGTAAAGAACTAATGAAGAGGTGGGAGGCTCTAAGGGACAATTTCGTTAGGGAATTCCGTTTATTAAATAATAATAATAATAAATAAATAAAAAAATAATAACAAGAGAGAGAGAGAGAGAGAGAGAGAGAGAGAGAGAGAGAGAGAGAGAGAGAGAGAGAGAGAGAGAGAAACGGGGCCGGCGTGCCTGCAACGAAGAAGAAAACATGTGTACTTTGACCAACTGTCATTCTTAATTCCACACGTAAAAGGTTGTGAAAATACCGTGTCCAGTATTCCGCCAGTGGAGAACGAAACTGTTTCAGGAAATGAAACAGGAGACCTCCCAGAGGCCTGTGTGACAGCATCTTCAAAACATGATACACCTCAAACATTGTCATCCACCGAAATGCGAGAACTGCAGTAGGACAGGACAACAAAGCGTCCAGGTGTAGGCAGGGCGCTAGCCTAGGCATCCATTTTTCATCACTGTGTCGTTCTCCCTTATATGTTCACATAAGGCATTAAGCAGTTCGTCAAAAGAAGCAACCGGCATTCTATAATAATGAAAGAATTTCTCTTCGTACATTCGGTGCTGTTGAAACATTAAATAAAATGTTCAAATGTTTGTTAAGCTGCGGGGTCATCAGTCCCTAAACTTACAAACTACTTATCAACTACCTTATCCTAAGGACGGCACAAATATCCATGCCCGAGGGGGGATTCGAACCCCCGACCGTAGTGGCCGTGGAGACTGTGACAAGCGCCTCAGTCTCCTCGGCCACCGCGGCCGGCCATTAAATGAAATTGTCCTGTTGATAGTCTACTTGCAAGCACCGGGTGTGTACCCCAACGTCTCTCTTTTCTCTTTTTATTACTCTTCATACATTTGTCATATATATAGGCTTGCGCAGCCCAATTGGATAGTGTCTATTAAGAAACACTAATGTCGTAAAACCAACGCCAACTCCACAAATACGCGGTGAATAGTACACGCCCATCGCTAACCTCGGGGTAAAACGCAGCGTTTCTAGCAAATGTTCAAATGTTTGTTAAGCTTATGGGACTTAACTACGGGGTCATCAGTCCCTAAACTTACAAACTACTTATGAACTAGCTAATACTAAGGACGTCACAAATATCCATGCCCGAGGGGGGATTCGAACCCCCGACCGTAGTGGCCGTGCTGACCGTGACTGGAGCGCCTCAGTCACCTCAGCCACCGCGGCCGGCGCGTTTCTAGCGCCCTGTATAGTACGCAAATTTAACGCCTAGTTTTCAGCGTTAACACCGCCGCGATTTCAGCGCTCGTATACAATGGCCCTTAGTTGCAGCTAGGCGCATGGGACATTCCAACAATCGTTAAGGCTTATACTATTCCGAGCGCCACACTGTGAAGAGATGTTCGAGGGTACAACATTTCAGGCTTCAATAACCTCTCACCACCAACATCGGTCTGGATTTAGGTGAGTTAGAGCGGAATTTGTCACATTTTCGTATTTTTATCTCATTAAAAAAATTGCTGTTTTCCGAATGAAATGATATATCTCTCTTTCTCTTTGTTCATGCTCCCGCACATGCAGGGTCGGAGTTGTGAAATCCGGATTTTGGCGCGTTAACCTTCATGCGCTCGCGCGGGCGGTGAGGTGACCGCTTTCTTACAATTTCTCGCCCCACTAAGTCCACAAACGGATAAGGTGGTGGCATGACCATATATGCTCTAGTTGTACCAACTACAGAATGTATGAATATCCCACTACCTTATCCGTTTGTGGACGTAGTGCGGCGAGAAATTGTATGAAAGCGGCCACCTCACCGCCCGCTCGAGCGCATGAAGGTTTATATTTACAGCGCAAGCTGTGGCTGCTCTGTTCGGTCGATGGGACGGGTAAGTATTGTACCACCCACCATACTCCACGGACTTAAGCCCTTGCGACTGATTTGATACCGCAGATGAAGGAACCACTTCGTGGCATTCGCTTCAGAACTGTTCCAGAGATTCGACAGGCAGTAGACCGTTCCATTCGCACCATCAACAGAACAGGCTCTGCTAACGATATATTATGCCTCCCTTGCAGTGGGTTCTACACAACGCTGGTGACTATTTTGAAGGACAGTAACGGGTGAAAACATGTCACGCTTTTCTATCGGTTCTCAATAAATAGTTGCCACTATTTTAGTTCCAACCCTCTTAGTTTTGTGCTCCTTGGCAATGCATACACTACTGATGTCACAATTAACAGCAACGTCATAGAGATTATTTTGTATTTATATGTGCACAACAACAGAATGGCCGGCCGCGGTGGCCGAGGGGACTGAGGCGCTTCAGTCATGGTCTGCACGGCCACTACGGTCGGGGGTTCGAATCCCCCCTCGGGCCTGGATATTTGTGCCGTCCTTAGTTGTAGGTAGTTCATAAGTAGTTTGTAAGTTTAGGGACTGATGACCCCGTAGTTAAGTCCCTTAAGCTTAACAAACATTTTTTAACAACAGAATGGGACGTCATTATTTAAAACATGGGCATTATCTTGCAAACTTTGCATATTAGAGACCTTTCGCAACGCAAACACGGGTAACTGCACACAGTGAGTTTAATTTGGCCTTGGTGGTGCTGTCAACACAGTAAACACCAGCCCCAACGACGCCTGCCTGAACGACGGGCAGCTATATGAAGGCCGCTACCAGGCGACAGGTCATCCGTCACCGTATTTTCAAGTTCCGAGTACGTACGATGCGCTATGGATATGGTTATTTTCATCCTTATTATGACCATACTTCGAACTGGTAGTTCGTGTTGTGAATTTTGCCGTTGCCGTGCACCTTAATCGTCAAACAACTTTTCCTTGTTTTAATTTACAATAGTTTAGGGACAACGCTAGGTAACTCATTCACCTGCTCAATTTTGACCGGGTAACGTGAATATTACGAGATTAGTGTGCGAATGTTCAGGGGAAATATCACAATCATTAAAAAAAATATCGTAACATGCCTGGAACGTCGGTGCAGAAAGAACAGGAGCCAGAAGAGACGATTGATGACTGCACTGGATTTATGTTTACAGCATTTAACCGAAGACGATTTGATCACATCAGAAAGTTCGACGGTAATAACCGAAGCACACATTCAAATGGCAAATAACATACATCAGAAAATACTGGACATTTTATCCGAATAAACGTTGGTTGCGGCGATGAGTTCATTCGGTTCGAAGACGTGGACGAAGGAAGTGAATATGCAGAAGTGAAGGGTGGCATTTCGTCTGGTATTTACTACGATGTAAAAAAAGAAAGGAAAAGAAAGAAGAAAGTAGAACCAGAATTGTTCCAAATGTTCAAATGTTAAGGGACTTAACTGCGGGGTCATTAGTCCCTAAACTTACAAACTACTTATGAACTACCTTATACTAACGACGACTCAAACGTCCACGCCCTAGGGGGGGAAATCGAATCCCCGACCGTAGCGGCCGTGCAGACTGACAGACGCGCCGCAGACCGTTCGGCCACTGCGGCTGGCCAGAATTATTCCCACTGGATTACAAAATAGTGGCAATTAATCTTGCAAACACATATCCAAAGTGGAGGTGGAAGAGTCCACAAACAAAAGGTGCATCTCGCTTGAAGATATGCGGGATTTGAAAATTTGGGAAGAACGTTTTGAACGCCAGACTTTAGTTCTTATCCCCAAATACGAAAAGGGCTTTGTTATGAAGACCGCACAGACAAGCAGACGAGACTTTTTATCTGCGTCAATCTAAATAATCTTTGGAATGTCACGTATAATAGATTTACATTTGTATCTTCGCTTTCGAGGCTGCCAGTATCAGTCGATGTATGATCGAACCATAGAATACCAACTATCAAACATGGTGTGCGTGAAACGAAAGCACAAGATCAAAGTAACAAACTGTTATGCAGCATAATATACTACTATATATACTATATATACTGTATATACTATGAGCCTTTCAGAAAAATTACCACATGTTTACATATGCCTACAGGGGAATACTGGCTCTTTTGGTCCTAGCGTTAAAAAAATCAGTATGCGACAAAGTACACAAATCTTGTCATCACTTCTTGAAAATCCGCTAAACTGAAACAGACTTGTACAAAACATATTTAACTAATGTGACGAAGTTCCAATATGCTAAACAGTAAATGTCTTCTGTTGATTGACCCGTCGGGAATTCAAACAAATCCGTCTTTGACCAGTTCGTCTTATATTTATGAAGAAGGATTACCACGTATAGTATGTAAGTAATTTCCCTGGGTAGTACATTTTTATAGTCAGGTAAAATATTTAATTAAGAATTTCAAAAATTCACTTACCTCATCGAGAAAGAAGAAGAAATTACTTCCCGACAAGCTTGCATCAAACTACATTCCATTATGCATCACCAGCCATCGCATAAGTAATCAGCAACATGCTGCATTACGAAAGCGATGCCGGACTGTGCGATGAAAGAAGCTGTTTTCAGAATGTCATTCAAATTTGTTTTTCTATGGAGACATTAAAAAAACCATGTCACAGCAAAAAGGTGGTGTTTACAATGTGAACAAGATGCGGTCAAAATTATTATTCGAAGAAACATGGGAAGCATTATCACCCTTGTACATGTAATTGATCAACTGTAAAAGAATAGAAGTATTGATATACATGTACGATGTTCTCGTGTACGCGTTAAATACAATGCATTTAAAAAAAAATAATTTGCTCATGTTTGATGATCTATTTCGGTACACTGAGGTTGCATCATCTGGTCTATGGAAAAATGAAGTACAATGCCTAAAACCTAACAGTAATATGTGAAATATGGTTATCAGTCACACACCTGGTTTTTTTAGAGCATTTGTGTCTTTACAGAAGTGCTTGACATAGTTGTTGTCAGTGCAGATGATTAATCAAACATAAAATCAATAAAAATATAAACAAAATACATCATCATATACACAAAATACACAATCATACATTGTATATGCCCTTGACTGTTAGACTGACATCATGAGACTGGCTAATGGCGTTCCAATTGCAGCAAAGATACCTACATTTGCCGATAGAGTGTGCTACTTTATGTCAGCATGTTTGATATCTCAAAAAATACCAGGAGCCACAGCGGTACTTAGGAATGGACAGTTCCACCACACTCGTAAATATTAAAAATATTAAATTATTTTAACACACTTCTCAGTAAAAAGTGACGTGTATTATGAGTAACCTTATATCCCAACATTTGCAGTCCCGAATTTCACCCTAAGTTTATACTTTTAGTGTTCATATCAATTAATAATGTAACCTCTATCACGCTGCAGTAAGTTGTCACATCAGTAGTGTTGGGCCCCTACGCACTGCCAAGGAGCACAAAAATATTTGCCGCGGGGTGGAGTTGAAAACGCGACTTTTCAATATGACCCCGACTCTTAAGCTGAGCCAAATACCGTTTCCTAAACACACTATCACAGGGACAATAAGGTGCATATGGTGATATATCAGTATCAAAATTCCGTTTATTTCCTAATCGCTTGCCTATCTGGATTTCCCACTTGGGGCACTTTCATGTTTCATCACGCCGAACATGTAGCATAAATTTCGACGAATTCGGTGATAACTAACAGGTGTCCTCTTGTTATCTAAAAGAACCACAATACGTTTGTGGAAAAATAAATCGTCGAGATGCTTGACTATGTATACCGATAACAACGCACAGAAGCTATTTTGGAAAGATATTTGTTTTATTCACTGCAATTTTAGAAAATAACATATCTGAAATATTTTCACAGATCCGTGCTACAATAGCGGTATCCAAAGACCTGAATGGATTAACATACGATATGTTTCATCAGCAGCTTAAGTAGACATCTATACTAGGGCCCTGGAAAATAAGCTACAATTTATTTAATGACCGCATCGGCTTTGTACGTGATGCAGAAGTAAAATCTATGTTCCAACAGATTCGAGTGTCAGTGTTAGTATCAACTATGTGGACGAAATAAAAATGAAGAGGAGGGTTAGAGTGGATTTTTCTAACGATGGTCAGGGGCAGTAGAAACAGAAGTTTTAATATCAAAGAAGACTAGTTCGCAAAAATTATTCACTTTGTAAGATCTAAACCGGTCACCTTAATATTTTTTATAATCAGATCATCATCATACTGATTTGTCGCAAATTGGTGCAGAGACGATGAGCAATCGCCACACGTTCATCGTCCAGTAGCAACTTGAGGCAAATCGATACGGTGATCTGATTGCGATATCGAAATCGATCACCTTTACGAACATTAAAACATATCAGTTCACTGCCTTCCTAAAGGAAAGAATGTCTTCCAATTTTAGAAGCAGAAGTTTTAAGTGTGTGTGTATGTGTGTGCCCGCGGGCACGCGCGCGCGCGCTCGAGAGAGAGAGAGAGAGAGAGAGAGAGAGAGAGAGAGAGAGAGAGAGAGAGAGAGATGGGGGAAATTCAAACATTACTATTGAACATGTGTTTCTATTTACTATAATACGGACCACCTTACAACATCTACACAAGTGTATGGCAACCTTCTTGTATATGCGACCCCCTTTCAACTTAGAATACAGGGTGTTTCAAAAAGAATACACGTATTTCGAATGCATATATTTATAAACTTTAAAATACACAAATATGAAACTTTACACACATACCTACAAACCTCTGAAGTTCAGATTACAGATGTTCAATATGTCCTCCATCAGCGACACGAACGATATCACATCGATACTCCCATACTCGGGCAACCATGTCCTTCGTACTGAAGTTGAGGCACTACTGATCTGGTTCTACCAGGTTCTGGAGGAGTGGCAGTACGTGAACGTTGTATTTAACGAAACACCACAGGAAGAAGGCACAGGGTATCAACCGGTGACTGTGGAGCCCAGCTGAGACATGCTAAATCGCCAGATTCTTGATGACTGAGTAGCCATTTTAAACATATGACGGTTTCCAAACAAAACAGAAGATAACTTACACCTAATGGCTATTAATATAAACTAGACTATGTATTCGTTTCTCCAATAGTCGAGCCGAGGCGCAGCGATCAGTACTATAGTTTCGACAAAATAATACTTTGTAATACGTATGTTCGTTTTGAAACACCCTGTGTTTTGGTAACCCCCAACACCTTCCCGAACCATAACACAACTACGTGTGTATTTTCAAAGGCAACAAATTTAATTTTCTTCTGTTGATACAACTTTATTGTAAAAAAACAGTAATATACAGTATTGTTCATTATAGGATAAATTTTAGTCCATCTCTCTGAATGGAACACATCAGAAGAGTCATAAAAACATTGAACTGATTTCTAAACAGAAAAAAACGGGAAAAACTCATATTTGGAGCTTTTCCTCATGCACAATGGGGATAGGCGCTGCAGCCCCAGTCACCCACCACCGGTTTGCATAACGAGGTTTCGCACTGCAGGTAAAACTCGGAAGCGAATTATGATTCTTCAGCAATATCCCACTGTATAGTCAATTTGTAAACAATCGACTTTCAGTTACTGTATCTGGTAAATTTAGCTATCGCCTGGTACCTGTCAATTATCTTCTATTATATAAAGCAGAGTGTCCGTATGTTTATACGTGTCGCATACAAATCTACAGTTTTGTTCCAATCTTTATGAAATTTTGTACACGTGAGCTTCAATCCATGTGGACGGTAAGTGTAAAAACCACATACGATATATAGTTCACGATATATGACATCATAAACAATGAGATTCGCGAAAAACTGCTGCATTTTGCGACAATGCTGCTCATTTTCTCCTAAACCATTGGACCGATTTCAACCAAATTTGGAACACACATTCCTTACCGTGAGGTAACAATTGCTGCATGGTTAAGAATCACATACGGCACGTGGTTCAAAAGATATTACGTCATAACCAGTAGAAATCGCAAAAATGCCATATAATACGGCGAGACTTTCGAAATACACTGTATGAGAATGACAGTACTTAGCAACTTGCAACAAACTTTAAACATAATTTCAAACCTTTATTAAACTTTTTCTCGCTGGCAAGCATAGTAAAATGATGAAGGCAAAAAAGTTTCTCGCTTACTACTTTTCCGCTGTTCATGGACTAAAACTACGGCATTCGGTACGACGTTACAATTTATAATTTCTACACTACAAACTGTAGTCGCAGGAAATTTTACAGACAGTATACACACATATAGTTGAATGTACCTTCTAAATTGTATCACAGTACGACATGTAGTTCATGAGATATGAGCACATAAACAGCGACGTTCATGGAAAACCGCCCCATCACGCACCAAGTTTTAATTTATTACTTCTTTACGACTAATTGTATTCCCAACAGATTTTACAGACATACAGTCGTTATACAAATGAGTATATACCTGAAAATTGGCAGTAATAAATAAATAAATACCCGGGCAATGCCGGGTTTTCAGCTAGTTTTGTAATAAATATACCGTGTTAACATGAATAATCGAAAGGCCTGAAAACTATATTTGTTCTAATCAACTGAAAACTGATCAACAAAAAATCGCGTAAAATAATGTGAAATACATTTCACTTTTCTTAGGCATTTCGGAACCCTAGTATTCAGGCATGGTCCTGGCTGGTTGTTGTATGGTGATAGTACTGCCTCTTATGGCGGCGGTCTCCCGAGCAAGACTTTGCGACTACCCCTGGAGATCGAGACCCACAAATTAACATATACACTGAGCTAGAGAATAAGTTCTCGTAATTTCTTTAAATAAAAATAAGACGGTCACCGCGATGCACAGTACAACCATTTTCCCAATGAACAATTTAAAGTAATATAAGTATCAATGTATCTTTGTGATGAATTACAAAGGTTGTGTTGTATTACTGACCCCTCCGTCTCCATGCTGCAATCCTCGGTGCTGGCTCTCATAGCAATCCCACCGTCCCCCACGGCAGCACAGCTTCCACTGGGCCAGACGCGTGTCCCGTGTCGCAACGTGTTGAACTAGTTGTTTATAACCCACGTGCGAGCTTGCCTTATCTCTTAACACGGCCGTACGAAACCCCGTTCATAGGCGCCGAGCAGTAGGATCAAATCGACGGTTTCCAGGGGCACCGTTGCCAACTACGAAATTAATTCGTTAAGATACTGACAACCGAGCTCTAACAGCCGTTATATACCAGATATCTCAGTATTAGATTTACAATAAATACTTTCATGTAGTCGGTTCTGCAGTTTGGTAGTTTGAAGGAGATTTAAAACATAATTCACGAGTACTAAGCATTTTTTATGTAATAAGAATAGGGATATGAGGATGTGATCATTAGGAAAGACAACACCAGCATTCTACGGATCGGAGCGTCGAATGTTAGATCCCATAATCAGATAGGAAAGTTAGAAAATTTAAAAAGAGAAATGAATAGGTTGAAGTTAGATATAGTGAGAGTAAGTGAAGTTTGGTGCAAAGAGGAACACGATTTCTGGTCAGTCAAGTACAAGATCATAAATACAAAATCAGGTAGGGGTATTACAGGAGTAGGTCTGATAATGAATAAGAAAACAGGAATGCGGGTAAACTACTATGAGCAACACAGTAATCGCATTATCGTAGTCAAGATAGATACGAAGCCAACACCGACCACAATAGTACAGGTTTTTATGCCAACTAGCTCTGCCGATGATGAAATCGAAGAAATGTATGAGGAGGTAAAGAAAATTATTCAGATAATTAAAGGAGCGGAAAACTTAATTGTGATGGGAGACTGGAAATCGGTAGTGGAAAAAGGAGGGAAGGAAAAATAGTAGGTGGACTGGGTAAAAGAAATGAAATAGGAAGCCGCCTGGTAGAATTTTGCACAGAACATAATTTAATCATAACAAACACTTGGTTTAAGAATCATGAAAGAAGGTTGTATACTTGGAAGAGACTAGCAGACACAGGAAGATACCAGATATATTTTGTAATGGTAAGACAGATTCCGGAACTAGATTTTAAACTGTAAGACATAGGGGCAGATATATAGAGACTGACCATAACTTATTGGTCATGAAGTGTAGGTTGAAACTGAAAAAAATGCAAAAAGGTAGGAAAATAAGGAGATGGGACCAGGATAAACTGAAGGAACCTGAAGTTCTTGAGAATTTCAGAGGGAGTTTTAGGCAACAATTGACAGAAACGGGGGAAAATAAAACAGTAGAGGAGGAATGGGTAGTATTGAGTGATGATATAATGAAGGCAGCAGAAGACAAAATAGGTATGAAGGCAAGACCTACAAAAAATCCTTGCATTGTTGTTGTTATGGTCTTCAGTCCGGAGACTGGTTTGATGCAGCTCTCCACCCTACTCTATCCTGAGCAAGCCTTTTCATCTCCTCATAAGAACGGCAACCCACATCCACTTGAATCTGCTTACTATACGCGTCTCTTGGCCTCCCTCTGCGATTTTTACCCCACACGCTTCCCTCCAATGCTAAATTTACGATTCCCCGATGTCTAAGAATGTGTCCTACCAAGCGATCCCTTCTTTTAGTTAGGGTATGCCAAAAATTCCTTTTCTCGCCAATTCTGTTCAGTACCTCTTCATTAGTTATGTGATCTACCCACCTAATCTTCAGCATTCTTCTGTAGCACCACATTTCAAAAGCCTCTATTCTCTTCCTGTCCGCACTGCTTATCGTCCATGTTTCACTCCCATACAAGGCAACACTCCACACAAATGCCTTCAGAAAAGACTTCCTTACACTTAAATTAATATTCGATGTTAGCAAATTTCTCTTTTTCAAAAATGCTTTTCTTCCCATTGCCATTCTGCATTTTATATCCTCTGTACTGCGACCATCGCATGTTATTTTACTACCTAAGTAACAAAACTCATCTACCACCTTCATTGTTTCGTTACCTAATCTAATTCCTTCAGCATCGCCTGATTTTCTAAGACCGGATTCCATTATTTTTGTTTTGCTCTTGTTAATGTTCATTTTGTACGCTCTCTTCAACACACTGTCCATTCCATTCAACTGCTCTTCCAGGTCGTTCGCTGTCTCTGCCAGAATTACAATGTCATCAGCAAAACGCAATGTTTTTATTTCTTCCCCCTGAACTTTAATCCCTATTCCAAAATTTTCCTTGCTTTCCTTCATCGCCTGCTCAATGTACAAATTGAATAACATAGGAGGAAGGCTACAACCCTGTCTTACTCCCTTCCCAACTGATGCTTCCCTTTCATGCCCTTCGAGTCTAATAACTGCGGTCTGGCTTTTGTACAAGTTGTAGATAACTCTCCTTTCCCTGTATTGTACCCCTGCTGACTTCAGAATTTGAAAGAGTGTAGTCCAGTCAACATTGTCAAACGCTTTCTCCAAATCTACAAAGGCTAAAAATGTAGATTTGCCTTTCCTTAATCTATCTTCTAAGATAAGACGTAAGGTAAGTATTGCCTCCCGGGTTCCTACGTTCCTCCTGAAACCAAACTGATCTTCCCCTAGGTCAGCTTCTACCAGCTTTTCCATTCTCCTGTAGATAATTCGTGTTAATATTTTGCAACCATGACTTATCAAACTGATGGTTCTGTAATTTTCACACCTGTCTGCACCTGATTTCTTTGGAATGGGGATTATTACATTTTTCTTAAAGTCTGAGGGCATTTCGCCTGTCTCATATATCCTACACACCAGTTCAAATAGTCTTGTCGTGGCTGGCTCTCCCAGAGACTTTAGTAGCTCTGAGGGTATATCATCTACTCCTGGGGCCTTGTTCCGGCCTAAGTCTTTCAAGGCTCTGTCAAATTCATCTCTGAGTATAGTATCTCCTATTTCATCTTGATCTACTTCCTCTTCCCTTCCTACAACATCGTCTCTAAGTTCATTTCCTTTGTAGAGCTGCTCTATGTACTCTTTCCACCTTTCAGCCTTTCCTTCTTTGCTGAGAACTGGTTTCCCATCTGAGTTCTTGATATTTGTAGAATTGCTTTTCTTGTCCCCAAATGTCTCTCTGATTTTCCTGTAGGCGGTATCTACTTTTCCCCTTATTATACATTCTTCTACAGATTTGCATTTGGCTTCTAGCCACTCCTGCTTAGCCATTCTGCACTTCCTATCAATCTCATTTCTTAGTCGTCTGTACTCCATTTTGCCTGTTTCATTTACTGCATTTTTATATTTTCTCCTTTCATCAATTAAATTTAGTATCTCCTGTGTTATCCAAGGATTTTTGCAGGTCTTGCCTTTCTACCTATTTTGTCCTCTGCTGCCTTCACTATTTCATCTCTCAATGCTACCCATTCCTCTTCTACTGTTTTATTTCGCCCTGTTTCTGTCAATTGTTGCCTAAATCTCCCTCTGAAATTCACCAGAACTTCACGTTCCTTCAATTTATCTAGGTCCCATCTCCTTATTTTCCTACCTTTCTGCAGTTTTTTTAGTTTCAGCCTACAGTTCATGACTAACAAGTTATGGTCAGAGTCTATATCTGCCCCTGGGTATGTCTTGCAGTTTATAACCTGATTCCGGAATCTATATTTTACCATTATAAAATCTATCTGATACCTTCCAGTGTCTCCTGGTCTCTTCCAAGTATACAACCTTCTTTTGTGATTCTTAAACCACGTGTTTGTTATGATTAAATTATGTTCCGTGCAAAATTCTGCCAGGCGACTTCCTCTTTCATTCCTTCTGCCCAGTCCATATTCACCTACTATTTTTCCTTCTCTTCCTTTTCCTACTACCGAATTCCAGTCTCCCATCACAATTAAGTTTTCCTCTCCCTTAACGGTCTGAATAATTTCCTTTAGCTCCTCATATATTTCTTCTATATCCTCATCATCGGCAGAGCTAGTTGGCATATAAACCTGTACTACTGTGGTCGGTGTTGGCTTCGTATCTATCTTGACAATGATAATGCGATCACTGTGCTGCTCGTAATAGTTTACCCGCATTCCTATTTTCTTATTCATTATCAGTCCTACTCCTGTGATACCCCCAACTGATTTTGTATTTATAATCCTGTACTCACCTGACCAGAAATCCTGTTCATCCTGCCACCGAACTTCACTAATCCCCACTATATCCAACTTCAACCTATCCATTTCTCTTTTTAAATTTTCTAATTTTCCTACCCCATTAAGGGATCTAACATTCCACGCTCCGATCCGTAGAATGCCAGTGTTGTCTTTCCTGATGATAACATCCTCCTGAGTAGTCCCCGCCCGGAGATCCGAATGGGGGACTATTTTACCTCCGGAATATTTTACCCGAGAGGATGCCATCATCATATTTTCATACAGTAGAGCTGCATGTCCTCGGGAAAAGTAACGGCTGTAGTTTCCCCTTGCTTTCAGCCGTTCGCAGTAGCTGTGTGGCAAAGCCACATTGGCTGATGTTACAAGGCCAGCCCAGTCAATCATCCAGACTGTTGCCCCTGTAACTACTGAAAAGGCTGCTGCCCCTCTTCAGGAACCACACGTTTGTCTGGCCTCTCCACAGATATCCCTCCGTTGTGGTTGCACCTACGGTACGGCTATCTGCATCGTTGAGGCACGCAAGCCACCCCACCTCGGCAAATCCTTGCATATCACAAGAAATACTAAAATTAATTGATGAAAGGAGAAAATATAAAAATACAGTAAATGAAACAGGCAAAATGGAGTACAGAAGACTAGGAAATGAGATTGACAGGAAATGCAAAATGGCTAAGCAGGAGAGGCTAGAAGCCAAATGCAAATCTGTAGAAGAATGTATAAGAAGGGGAAAAGTAGATACTGCCTACAGGAAAATGAAAGAGACATTTGGAGACAAAAAAGCAGCTGTATGACTATAAAGTTCTATGAATATCAAGAACACAGATGGTAAACCAGTTCTCAGCAAAGAAGAGAAAGCCGAAAGGTGAAAAGAGTATATAGAGGGGCTTTACAAAGGAAATGAACTTACAGACAATATTGTAGTAAAGGAAGAGGAAGTAGATGAAGGTGAAATAGGAGATACTATACTGAGAGAAGAATTTGACAGAGCACTCGAAGACCGAAGTCGAAACAAGGCCACTGGAGTAGATGACATTCCCTCAGAGCTACTAAAGTCTCTGGGAGAACCAACCTGGTGCAGAAGATGTACGAGAGAGGTGACATGCCATCGCACATTAAAAAAATTAAAGCAGGTACAGACAGGTGTGAAAATTACACACCAATCAGTTTAATAAGTAACGGTTGCAAAATTTTAACACGAATTATTTACAGAAGGATGGAAAAGCTGGTAGATGCTGCCCTCGGAGAAGATCAATTTGGGTTCAGGAGAAATGTAAGAACACGGGAGGCAAGACTCACCTTACGACTAATCTTAGAAGACAGGTTAAGGAGTGGCAAACCTACATTTCTAGCTTTTGTAGATATGGAGAAAGCTTTGACAATGTTGCTTGGAATACACACTTTCTAATTCTGAAATCAGCTGTAGTAAAATACAGGGAACGCGAGATTATTTACAACTTGTACAAAAATCAGACAGCAGTCATCAGAGTTCAAATGTTCAAATGTTTGTTAAGCTTATGGGACTTAACTACGGGGTCATCAGTCCCTAAACTTACAAACTACTTATGAACTACTTACAAACTAGGACGGCACAAATATCCATGCCCGAGGGGGGATTCGAACCCCCGACCGTAGTGGCCCTGCTGACCGTGACTGGAGCGCCTCAGTCACCTCGGCCACCGCGGCCGGCTCATCAGAGTTGAAGGGCATGAAAGGGGTGCAGAGGTTGGGAAGGGAGAAAGACAGGCTACCATTGGACACTGTCGTAGGTATTTGTCTCCAACAGTGGAAGGCGCATAAAATAACATTTCAAATGAGATTGACAGGAAGTGCAAAATGGCTAAGCAGAAGTGGCTAGAAGGCAAATGCAAGGATGTAGAAGAATGTATAAATAGGGGAAAAATACATACAGCCTACAAGAAAATAAAAGAAACATTTGGAGATAAGAAAAACAGCTCTATGAATATCAGGAACACATATGGACGTGTTTCTTCTGACGAGGGAGTACATATTTGGGTCAAAGTTATTGGCCCTTTTGAGAAGAAATTTTATGTTCAAGGAGATGTGTTGGTGTATTATCATAATTGAGTAAAGAGATCCCTTCCTTTTATCCCGTGAGATTTTTTTTAAATTAATTAAAAACATTAATCGGGCAGTTCGTGTCATTTTGTGGTATTTGTAATGCCACTGCATGCAATTTGTCAGTTAGCTCTGACTTTATCCGCCAGCAAAGAAGGGAAAGCTGAAAGGTGGAAAGAGTATATAGAAAGGCTCTACAAAGGAAATGAACTTAGAGACGATGCTGTAGGAAGGAAAGAAGAAGTAGATGAAGATGAAATAGGAGATACTGTACTGAGAGAAGAATTTGACAGAGCCCTGAAAGACCTAAGTCGAAACAAGGCCCCTGGAGTAGATGATATTCCCTCAGAGCTACTGAAGTCTCTGGGAGAACCAGCCATGACAAACCTGTTTCACCTGGTGTGTAAGATGTATGAGACAGGCGAAGTACCCTCAGACTTAAAAAAAATGTTATAATCCCCATTCCAAAGAAAGCAGGTGCAGACAGGTGTGAAAACTACAGAACCATCAGTTTAATAAGTCATGGTTGCAAAATATTAACACGAATTATATACAGAAGGATGGAAAAGCTGGTAGAAGCCGACCTCGGGGAAGATTAGTTTGGGTTCAGGAGAAATGTAGGAACACGGGAGGCAATACTCACTTTACGGCTTATCCTAGAAGAAAATTACGAAAAGGCAAACCTACATTTCTAGCTTTCGTAGATTTGGAGAAGACTTTTGACAATGTTGATTGGAATAAACTCTTTCAAGTTCTGAAGCAAGCAGGAGTAAAACATAGAGCGTAAGGTTATTTACAACTTGTACAAAAACCAGACAGCGGTTGTCAGAGTTGAAGGGCATGAAAGGGATGCAGTAGTTGAAAAGGGAGTAAGACAGGGTTGTAGTCTTTCTCCATTGTTATTCAATTTGTTAATCAATTTTGTTATTCAATTTCAAAAGTGCTGGGGACCTAGCAGGGCTATGTCGAGGGATGGGCTAGGTCGGGAGTGCTTCCCCAACTGCCTCACACTTCTTGAAATTAAGGAAGTCAAACTCCTAAGAGGGCCAAAAAATAGGGCAAATTGCAAATAGAGCAAAAATAATTAAGACAATAACCAGAGCCATAGGAATAGCCAGGTCGTCTTTAAGGGAAACTCTTAGAAAGGGATATGAGTGGTTTGTGGAGAGATAGAAGGATGGGAAGGAGGGGAATTAGGAAAGGTAATGCAACTGGGAATATAGGAAGAAAGAATGCAAACGTTTGGGGACCCATGCACGCCACACGTATCCACAAAAGAAGTGTGCGCCCTTGGGGGGGGGGGGGGGTATCGAAAGAGCGAAGTTAGATGGGGATGTTCACCTTATAGAAGTGAATGAACTATTTCTTCTGGTTCCTTTTGAAGTTTGATAAGTATTTATACGCAAGTTCCTGTTAAATCACGAAGAACCTTTGAGTTTACTTGTAGAATGTGTGAAAATTTGACTATTAGCTGGAAGTGTTGCGGCAACTTTTGAGTGGCGGAGTAAGGCTGGCTGAGGCCCTGGGCGGTGACAGAAGAAAAATGAGGCCCTTTCCCGTCCGCTTGAAAATCCATAGGTAAAAACGGGGCTTTCAACGTATTTCGAACCCCCTCCCCAAGACGAGAGGCGTGCTTATGGATTATCGCCACAATTGTCCGATTGGATTCGTGAATTCGATGAAAACGGCATTGTGATCGATATATATCTCGAACGTTCGACTCTCGCTTCGATACCATTGACGATTTAATGTTTCTGAACCGGAGATTCGGGCGCTACGCTACAGATCACTTTTTTTTTTTTTTTTTTTTTTTTTTTTTTTTTGTTAAACAAAAAAAAATTTTTTTAAGTACGTAAGGGCGCGTAGCCCCCGCATCTCCGGTTCAGAAACACCATATCGAACATTCGCTATATATCGATGACAATGCCGTTTCCAACGATGTACACGGGCTCTAGGAAATTACCGTGAATTGCTCTCAGAAAGGACACGGTACGTTGTAATCGAGTAGAACTGAAGTTACATCTGTCGTTCCCCAGGGAAGTGTCATAGGAGACAACTTCAGTAGCTCTCTAGGTTGTTCGCGGATGATGCTGTAACTTATCGGTTAGTAAAGTCACCAGAAAATCAAAGGCAACTACAAAATGATTTAGATAACTGCATGGTGCAAAAAATGGCAATTGACGCTTAATAATGAGAAGTGTGAAGTCATCCATATGACCACTAAAAGAATCCCGTTAAACTTCATTTACACGATAAATCAGTGAAAACTACAGGAAGTGAATTCAACTAAATACGTAGGAGTAGTAATTACGAACAACTTAAGAACACATACAAAATATTGTAGCGAAAGTGAACCAAAGATTACGTTTCATTGACAGAACACTTAGAAGATGCAACAGTTCTGCTGAAGACACTGCCTACACCACACCTATGCGTCCTATTTTGGAGTATTGTTACGCACTGTGGCATCCACACCAAAGACAGTTCAGAGTAGGACAGCTCGTTTTGTATTACTGCGATATACGGGAGAGAGTGTCACAGAAATGATGCATGAGTTGGGGTAGAAATCATTAAAAGAAAGTCGAGATCTATTTGCTAAATTTCTTTCGCAAACTTTCTCTTCCAAATGCGAACATATTTTGTTACCACCCACTTACAAAGGAAGTCATCATCAAAATAAAATAAGAGAAATCAGATCGAAAATGGAAAGATTTAGGTGTTTCTTTTTCCCGCGAGCTATTAGAGAAATGAACTGTAGAGAAATATAAAAGTGGTTCTATGAACCGTCTGCCATGTACTTCAGTGTGACTTGCGGATTATTTACGTAGATGTAGACGCAGGCTAGATATTTACACTGGAACTTTATCGAAATAACACCATCAATTTTCTAGATCTTAAAGTCATTAAAGAAAATAATAAACATGTAAAGGAACGGAATGCAAGTCACAAAATTCAAATATGGGTTAAAAGTTTTGCAAAATTTGAAGAACTAAAGTTTGATTATCGTATTGTTAACATTGTAGACTATTCTTTGCGTGCCCGGTGCATATGCGCCAACGAAAAAATTATTATATTCTATACCGTCGGCTTTGACCAATGACGTCATATGGGTCTCGCACGAACTAGCAAAACAAACGTTATCAACGAATATAAACGTACGGGATAGTATCGTAATATTTACGTATTGTAGATAATAAATAATCTGTGATTATCCTCATAAATTACAGATTACCACTACAGACTGTACCATCGATTACAGGTCTCAGCCCAAAATTCGCGCCTTCGGTGCTCACTTGAGGAAAAAACTTAAACCATACTTAAAATCAGAGAGAAGCTACAGATCACTTTTTAAGCACAAAATCTTACTGTATAATCTATGTACTGCTAGCAAACTATTCATATGACGTCATTGGTCAACGGCGACGAGTCATAACCCGGACTTCAATTGACCCGTATATTGGCCCAAAATTTCCAGAAAGCTAAACAGAAATTTTAAGTAACTTAATAGTGGTCCAAAGGTAACTGTTCGAAGCCAATACCGGAAGCACTACTTATCCGTTGCATGTGTAAGTCCTTAGTGTACTTTGAATTGTTAACGCATCACTTCGAGCGCGAAAAAGCAGCTAAGTAGGCCAATATTTCTTCCTACTGTGCTGTGCAGTACCCCAATGCGGGATCGTACTTACCTAAAAATACTGCGTAAAACCGCAATGACATACACTCACCTCGATGCTCCACTTCTAGAAGACACGTAATCTCCGTAGAGGACACTCCTAATTCCCACACGGAACGAACACAGACACGCCGCCTGAACGCAGTACTGCACTCAACTCAGCATTAATGAAGTTAACGGAATACGGGATAATGCAGTGTATACAGCTACTATGACCTAAATGTTTAGTCCTCTCAAAACAACAACAGCAGTGTGTACACATACCAACACAAACATCGAAACTAGCGCCCTCTGTGCCAGGAATCGCATAACACACACGGCAAGCGAACTCTGCCGACAGACTTACCAATTATAACTGACGATATCGCGGATGTTTAAGTCAGTGTCGAATTCAGAGGCGCGGACAGCCAGGGACAACGGAGGTGTGCGGGCTAGAAATTGTTTTTGTAAAGAGCTTAAACTTTTTATGTGGAGCATTTCAGTAATTTATTGCAAGAAAATAATAATAAAAGAAAAAAATGATTTCAGTTCCCACAGAAAATGACTATCAATAATGAGTAGGGGAAACTTTCATGCATGTCTTCATCAGGAGTATTTGACATAGTAAAGAGCTACGGGGTACTATAGTTAGAGAACTGTGGCTACACAGATTTTTTCAGTTAATTTGTTCCCACCCCATGTAACACGCGAATATTGTGTATCATAATAAACAATCAAGTATAATGACTACTAATAATTGTCATTGGCAGTACCTAATCATTAGGGCTTCATGTAGAAGTACAGTTAGAGAATTATTTTTTATTGATATAAATTAATTTGATCTGGCCCCACCCAATGTGACTCACGAATTTCATACTAATATGTCAGTCAGTTATTAGCGTAGTTGTGTAGGCAAACTAATCATGAATAATAGTCACTGAACGCATTAAATATTTTTATTTTGGTACCGGTTTCGGACTGTTTCAGACCATCTTCAGTATTGCTGTGGTGGCAAGGGAGCAGTCTGCATGGCAGCAAGTAATAAGTACTGCACCACAGCCACCAACGACAGGCTGAAGATGGTCTGCAAGAGGCAGAATAAAATATATAATGCGGTCGGTCTGTTTACTATTCAAGACTAATAAATCTGTGACTTCTGTTGATCCATAAGAGAAACGTTTTCAAAAATTGAAAATGAACTAAGATTTTTCTTCCAGTACAGTGGTAGTGCCAGACTATGAATCCACGCTAAACTGGCTCGGTAAGTCAGTTCGAAGGTCGGAGGAAGGCAACGGTATACCACCTACAAACAGAACCACACCTAGTAAAGCACTGTGGTGTTCAAACCAATCTTCGGATTATTGACTGGTTTACCTTTTTGCACATTATTTGGTATCACTACGAAATCCTGTTATGGCTCGTGCGGGTACCCCATCTCTTCCTGTCAGGGGTGGGGAAAAATCTATAGCCCCGGCTGACCTCCTTTATCTGGGTCTGATTTCAATACTAACAGCTCTAACGAACCTTTCAAATATGCACTATAGTTCGTGGCATTAATATGGTCGAAATCGCCGCGTGCGAATTTGCGATTCTACGTGAAGAATAGGGGGCTATCGTCACGTCGACATCGTGATCATTAGAGTCGGGACACACGCTCGCATCGTTTTTGTTAGAATGCGGAAGAAAATCAGCCACGCCCTTACAAAGCAAGCATCCCGGCACTTCTATGAATTGACATAGGGAAATCGCAGAAAACCTAAATCAAAACGTCTGGAGACCGGTTTCAGCCGCTGTACCTCGACTGCGACTGCCCACGGTCCTATATCTACATGTGCATCTATACTCCGCAATCCACCGTAAAGTGCGTGGCTACTAGGCATTTTATTTCCTATTCCACTCCCAAACAGAAAAGGGAAAAATTATTTCTATATGCCTCTGTGCGAGCCCTAATCTCTCTTGCCTTTGTGATCATTACGCGAAATGTAATTAGGCGGCAGGAAGATCGTTCTACACTCAGCTTTCAAATGCCGGCCCTCTAAATTTCTTCAACATAATTTCTCGAAAAGAACGTCGTCTTTCCATTTGAGTTCCCGGAACATTTCTGTGTCACTCGCGCATTGGTCGAACCTACCAGTGACGCACCTAGGTGCTCGCCTCTAAACGGCTTCTATGTCTTCCTTTAAACTGATCTGCTGCGGGTCCCGCACACTTAAGCAATGTGGTCGAACAAGCATTTTATACCCGGTCTCAGTACACAGATGAAGTACAGCTTCCCAAAATTCTCCCAATAAACCGAAGTCGGCTGTTCGCCTTATTCCTTACATGATCGTCCCACTTCATATTGCTCTGCAGTGTTACGCCTAGACATTGGAACGACGCGACTGCATCAAGAATCTCACTACTAACGCTGTATTCGAACATTATGGGGTTGTTTTACCCACTCATGTGCATCATCATACATTTGTCTACATTTAGAGCAAGCTACTATTCTTCGCACCATCTGGAAATTTTGTCTAAATCATCCTGCACGCTATTACAGTCAATTATAGACGACATCCTCCCATACACCATAGCATTATGAGCAGACAGCCGCAAATTACAAGTTAATCTGTCCATCAGATCATTTATATAGGTAGACAATAATTGCGGTCCTTTCACACTCCCATGGGGCAAGCCTGACGATACACTCGTCTCTGATGAACACTCGCCGTCGAGAACAACGTACTGCGTTCTATTACTTTGGAAGGTTTTCAGCCAGTCACAGATCAGTGAACCTATTCCATACGCTCGTATTTTTGTTAGCAGTCTGCAGTATGGCATCGCGTCAAATGCCTTTTTGAAATCGAGAAAAACACAATCCGCCTGTTGCCCTTCATCCATAGCTCGCAAGATGTCATATGAGAAAAGGGTAAGCCGAGATTCACACGAACAATGTTTCCTAAACCCGTACTGATTCACAGAAAGAAGCTTATCCGTCTCAACGAAATTTACTACATTCGAATTGAGAATATGCTCTAAAATTCTGCAGGATACTGACGTCAATGATATCGGTCTGTAATTATGTGGGTCCGTTGTTACTTTTCTTGTAAACGGGAGTCACCTTTCCATTTTTCCAATCACTAGCAACTTTGCGCTGAATTAAAGATTCGCGATAAATGCAAGATAAGTAAGGGATAATGCCTCAAGATACTCTTTGTAAGACCGAAGTGGTATTCCATCCCGACCAGGAGACTTTTTTGTATTTAGCTCTCTCAGTTTCATCTCTACACCGAAAATACCTATTACTATGTCCTCCATTCTAAGTTAGTACATTCATCAAATGATGGTAGGTTTGTGCGGTCCTCCTGTGAATTATTTCTTAAAGCTTAAATTTAGTACTTCAGCTGTCCGTTTTATTTCTTCTATTACTGCCCTAGAATTATCAACGAGTGACTGGATAGTGGCCTTTGAGCCGCTTATCGATTTTACATACGACCAGAATTTTTCGGGTTGTCGGAAAGATGTTTCGCTAAGGTCTGACCATTATAATTATTGTATGCTTCGCGCATCGATCTTTTTATAGACGCACGCCGAGAGTGCAACAGCCTTTGCATTCTCAGTAAACATTATTATTGTACCACGGTGCCGCGCGGGTGTGTACGAGCGGTCTGGAGCACCACGTTGCGGATCGTGCGGCCTCCCGCGTCGGGGGTTCTAATCCTCCCTCAGGCATGGATGTGTGTTTTGTCCTTACGTTAGTTTAACATAGTTTAAATAGTTTGTAAGTCTAGGGACTGATGCCCAACGTAGAACATAGAATTACAAACATTATACCACGGTGGCCTTTCTTTCTGTTGCTAATGTTGCTCATTACTTTCAACTTGAGCCAATGCATTGGTCAAAACAAAGGATCAGTTGAGATATTTAGGTTCTGAAGTATTGTCATCGGTAGAAATAACTAAAATGTTTCGACGTCTTTCTGTCGGCTCTACGAAGTAGAGGCTACCATATTACGGCAACAGAGATAGTGATAAGAACAGAAAGTTGCTGCAGAGGCGGAGGTTATTGACTTGTGTTTACTCTGCCAAACGAATTACACAAGCAGTTGGACTCGGATAATGTACTGAGCAGGTTGTGCAATGCAACAACATCGTGACAATCGAACCTATGGCATGGAGAGCCATAGGAAGGCTGGAAGCCGGACCGGGGTAGGTGGCTGCAGCTATTGGAGTGTCCCAAAGTGTAATTTCCAGGACCTGGACGCGATTTCAGATAACAGGAACCGTTAAAAGAAGGCAAAGGTCGTCCATGGGTAACATCAGGAAGACATGACCGTTACGGGGCTCTATGATGTGTATCCCATTAAAACTATGACATAGTTTAACTCACAGGAACTGGGCGGAGGAACATCAGGATTAGAGTCGTAACGAATATCGCCGGGTTCTGTTCACATTTTGTGTTCCTTCAGACAATCGTTGTTCCCTCATCTGGAGAGAACGTCGAACTGGGAACAATCCTGCTTATGTGCAGGAAACATCACGTTATCATGGTGGTGGACGAGTGGTGTGGCCCTCAGGAGGCAGTATTTGGGGACGTTCAGACCTCTGTCGTTCAGATTGGTGCTTTTGCTGCTCAGAGGTATGCAGACCAGATCCTTCCTCCTTTTGTTGTGTCCAACGCTGCTGTTACAGCAGACAGGTTTCTTCTAGTGGAAGTTACACTGGTGGACAACATGCTTGAAGCTGAGGGAATTGAACGAATGGAGTAGCAAGCTCGTTCACCGGACTTAAACCCGATTGATCATGTCTGTGATTCACTTGCCAGACACACTGTGGCCATACCAGCACCGCCCACGATGGTTGCAGAGCTGGGTATTGCACTCTTGGAAGAATGGCCAAATATGCTTCAACATCTTATGGATAACCTCCACGACACATAAGTGTGCAACGGTAATGGCCGTCCGAGATGATCACACAGCGGATCAGACGGCAACGAGAATATGTTCACTATTATAGTTGCCCCATGAAGAACTGAGACTGAAAAATATCGTACTGTATCATACACAAATTACAGTTGTAACCAATTTCTGAAAAAATACGTTATAATATGTATAGTGTGCATGATATCCAGAGTTGGGGAGTAACGCGTTACTTGTAACGCTGTTACTATTAACAGTTACTTTTCAAAAGTAACGGACGGTAATGGTGTTATTCTTTGCATGAAGTAATTTTGATTGTAACTACATTACTTTTATAAGTTAACGATTTAAATAAAGTATTGTTACTTTTTTGTTGCAAGTAGCGTAACATATTTTTTGTAAGAATCTCAAGAGTGCAGAATACCAGGCTTTGATTTTAGTGAAGAGAAAAAAAGAAATAATAATTGTTTCTAAATTAAATCTTTAGTACAACGTAGGTTGTGTGAGTTATACATTTTAGTACCGTCATAACATTTAATAGTGCTGATTTACTCATAATGTTTTTATTTTAGAATTTTGTACGCAGTAATGAGTATATAACAATCACCTGGCGCATCACACGTAAACAGCGTGTGTATCTGGCTATTTTGCACAGTTTTCGACATGGGGAAGAAAGGAGACACACCGTGCCTAGTCCAGCTAAAGTATTGGAAATTTAGACGGCGGATGGAAAAAAAAAAAACTCCTTTCGCTGCAAACTGTGTGTGGGCGGGAAAAGAATCCAGAGCAGTGAAAGCCCCACAGCGAACTTAAGAAAAGGTGTACAGCTTTAGTTTTGGCCCACTTTAGGTTACGGTTGTAACACTAAAAGTGGGCCTTTGCTATCGTTTTTCGACAGCTCGAAATTTAAATGAAAATAAAGGCTTAACCATTCATCTGACACGAAAATTGAATAACCATATTTGTAGAGGAGAAAATTCTCTACAACTTTGCTCTCTTATGTTTTTTCATATCTCGTATCGTTTCAGAGATGTTTGCAAAAATAACGACGATTTTGGGATGTCTGTCTGTCCGTAACGTGTTCCCACTTTTTAAGACGAATCGTTCAACCGATCAGCACCAAATGTTACAGACATAATTGTAGGCCGCCAGAGACCAGAACCTCCCGTTTTGAATTTCGGACAAAAAGTACGGCAGTAATATCAAGAAAAGCAATTTGTAATATAATTATAATTTCAAACGAACCGTTAATCTGACACGAAAATTTAATAACCTAATTGGTAGGGGGGGAATTCTCTACAACGTCGCTCTACTATGTTTTTTTTTTCATATCTTGCATCGTTGCAGAGATATTTGCAAAAATAACGAAGATTTGACACCCTCCATTGATTTTACGAAAACCAGCCGTTCGCAGATGTCACGTGACATTCCACGCCCAGAACTCGCTCTGGCATACGCCATCCTGCTTTGCGTATTTGATGATTTTCTTATTATAACTTACACGTTGTTATTTCAAAGCAACGGCGCACTGAAGAATTGACAAAAACACGTCGTTCTTCGTACGAAAAATGATAATCTAGTGTCTAAAAATGCCACATTAGCATCAGTTAACAACTGCCATCAAGAGTACGAAAATTAAGGGCGAATTTCGTAATTGTTAGCCGTAGTGTAGTAGGCAACGTGTTGGAGTGTGATGCACATGGTCCGTGGTTCAGGATCCACCACTACCAAAATAATTTTTTTTTCCTCTTTTCCTAAAATGCTTACGTGTTGGGTGCATAGATACTATTACAATAGTAGAGTCGTAATCATATCACTATAATTTTTTATGATTTACATTATTATTTTTGTCCGAAATGTTTGCAAATAATTATAAAACTACAAATTTAAAGTGGGCCGTAAAACACGTCAGTCGATTTTTTTTTTTTTTTTTTTTTTTTTTTTTTTTTTTTTTTGTATTGGTGGTAATGAGTTTGAAACATACTCTGCAACATTGTTCCCTAATAGTTCTGGACTACGGTACCGATTTTCACAACATGTTGTCAACGCAAAAGTTGCATTCGGTGGCAGTGTGGGTATACAAACAGTGTTCGACGCTTGCTAGGACTAAATATTCCTTTGCAGCTGTGGAGTTCGGTTTTGCTCTACGTATCTATAGTGTTACGTGTTGTCTTTATGTGTGTTCTTTTATTAAATGAAGTAGACAAAGAAGTAACATTTACGAACGCGTCGCCTCATAGGACACACAGCCTTTTCCTCATAAGAACGACAACCCACATCCACTTGAATCTGCTTACTATACGCGTCTCTTGGTCTCCCTCTGCGATTTTTACCCCAAACACTTCCCTCCAATGCTAAATTCACGATTACTTGATGTCTCAGAATGTGTTCTATCAATTGATCCCTTCTTTTAGTCAATGTATGCCAGAAATTCCTTTTCTCCGCAATTCTGTTCAGTACCTCCTCATTAGTTACACGATCTACCCACCTAATCTTCAGCATTCTTCTGTAGCACCACGTTTCAAAAGCCTCTATCCTCTTCCTGTCCGCACTCTTTATCGTCCATGTTTCACTCCCATACAAGGCAACACTTCACACAAATGCCTTCAGAAAGGACTTCCTTATACTTAAATCAATGTTTGATGTTAATAAACTTCTCTTTTTCAAGAACGCTTTTCTACCCATCGCCATTCTGCATTTTATATCCTCGTTTTGCTCTTGTTAATGTTCATTTTTCAGCACAATGTCTATTCCGTTCAGCTGCTCTTCCAGGTCCTTTGCTGTCTCTGACAGAATTACTATGTCGTCGGCAAAACGCAATGTTTTTAATTCTTCACCCTGAACTTTAATTCCTTCCTTGCTTCCCTTTATAGCTTGCTCAATGTACAAATTGAATAACATTGGAGAAAGGCTACAACCCTGTCTCACTCCCTTCCCAACCACTGCATCCCTTTCATGCCCTGTCACAACTGCTGCCTGGTTTTTGTATAAATTGTAAATAACCTTACGCTCCCTATATTTTACTTCTGCTTGCTTCAGAACTTGAAAGAGTTTATTCCAATCAACATTGTCAAAAGCCTTCTCCAAATCTACAAAAACTACAAATATAGGTTTGCCTTTCCTTAATCTATCTTCTAGGATAAGCCTATAGTGAGTATTGCCTCACGTGTTCCTACATTTCTCCTGAACCCAAACTGATCTTCCCCGAGGTCGGCTTCTACCAGCTTTTTCATCCTTCTGTAAATAATTTGTGTTAATATTTTGCAACGATAAATTATTACATTGATGGTTCTGTAGTTTTCACACCTGTCTGCGCCTGCATTGTTTGGAATGGGGATTATTAGATTTTTCTTAAAGTCTGAGGGTACTTCGCCAGTCTCATATATCTTCCACACCAGGTGAAACAGTTTTGTCATGGCTGGTTCTCTCAGAGACTTCAGTAACTCTGAAGGAATGTCATATACTCCAGGGGTCTTGTTTTGACTTAGGTCTTTGAGTGCTCTGTCAAATTCATCTCTCAGTATAGTATCTTCGATTTCATCATCTACATCTTCTCCCCTTCCTATAACATTGCTTCTATGTTAATTTCCTTCGTAGAGCCTCTCTATATACTCTTTCCACCTTTCAACTTTCCCTTCTTTGCTGAGAACAGGTTTTCCATCTGTGTTCTTGATATTCATAGAACTGTTTTTCTTTTCTCCAAATATCCGTTTTATTTTCCTGTAGGCTGTATCTATTTTTCCCCTATTTATACATTCTTCTACATCGTTGCATTTGCGTTCTAGCCACTCCTGCTCGGCCATTTTGCACTTCCTGATAGTTTCATTTCTTAGTAGTCAGTGCTCCATTTTGCCTGTTTCATTTACTGAATTTTTATATTTTCTCCTTTCATCGATTAAATTTAGTACTTCTTGTGATATCTAAGGATTTTTGTAGGTCTTGCCTTCCTACCTATTTTGTCCTCTGCTGCCATCACTATTTCATCTCTCAATACTACCCATTCCTTCTCTACTGTTTTATTTTCCCCCGTTTCTGTCAATTGTTGCCTAAAACTCCCTCTGCAATTCTCAAAAACGTCAGGTTCCTTCAGTTTATCCAGGTCCCATCTCCTTATTTTTTTTTTTTTTCAGTTTCAGCTTACAATTCATGACCAATAAGTTATGCTCAGAGTTTATATCTGCCCCTGGATATGTCTTACAGTTTAAAACCTGGTTCCGAAATCTATGTCTTACCATTATAAAATCTGGTATCTCCCGGTGTCTCCCGGTCTCTTTCACGTATACAACCTTCTTTCGTGATTCTCAAACTAGATGTTTGTTATAACTAAACTATGTCCCGTGCAAAATTCTACCAGGCGGCTTCTTCTTTCATTGCTTTTGCCCAGACCATATTCACCTACTATATTTCCTTCCTTTCTTTGTCCTACCACCGAATTCCAGTCTCCCATAACAATGAAGTTTTCCTCTCCCTTGATTGTCAGAATAATTTCCTTTAGCTCCTCATATATTTCTTCCATCTCCTCATCATCGGCAGAGCTAGTTGGCATATAAACCTGTACTACTGTTGTCGGTGTTGGCTTCGTATCTATCTTGACTACTATAATGCGATGACTGTGTTGCTCATAGTAGTTTACCCGCATTCCTATTTTCTTATTCATTATCAGACCTACTCCTGTAATACCCCCAACTGATTTTGTATTTATAATCCTGTACTCACCTGGATTGAAGTAAAAAGTTGTGTACTGGCCGTTTAAATTTCTACACCAAGAAGAAATGCAGATGATAAACAGATATTCATTGGAAAAATATATTGTACTAGGACTGACATGTGATAACATTTTACGCAATTTGGGTGCATAGATCCTGAGAAATCAGTACCCATAACAACCACATCTGGCCGTAATAATGGCCTTGATAGGCCTGGGCATTGAGTCAAATAGAGCTTGGATGGCGTGTAGAGGTACAGATGCCCATGCAGCTTCAACACGATACAACAGTTGAGTAGTGACTGGCGTATTTTCACGAGCCAGTTGCTTGGCCACCATTGACCAGTCGTTTTCAATTGGTGAGAAATTTGGAGAATGTGCTGGCCAGGGCAAATGTCGAACATTTTCCGTATCCAGAAAGGCCCGTACAGAACCTGCAACATGTGGTCGTGCATTTTCCTGCTGACATGTAGGCTTTCGCAGGGATCAAATAAAGGGTAGAGCCACGGGTCGTAACAGATCTGAAATGTAACGGCCACTGTTCAAAGTGCCATCGATGTGAACAAGAGGTGACCGTGACGTGTAACCAATGGCACCCCATACCATCACGCCGGGTGATACGCCAGTACGGCGATGACGAATACACGCTTCCAATATGCGTTCACCGCGATGTCGCCAAACACGGATGCGAGGATTATGATGCTGTAAAAAGCACTTGGATTCATCCGAAAACATGACGTTTTGCCATTCGCGCATCCTGGTTCGTCGTTGCGTACACCATCTCAGGCGCTCCTGTCTGTGATGCAACGCCAAGGGTAACTGCAGCCACGGTCTCCGAGCTGATAGTCCATGCTGATGCATACGTCGTCGAACTGTTCGTGCAGATGTTTGTTGTCTTGCAAACGTCCCTACCTATAGATTCAGGGATCGAGACGTGGTTGCACGATGCGTTACAGCCATGTGGATACGATGCCTGTCATCTTGACTGCTAGTGATACGAGGCCATTGGGATCCTGCACGGCGTTCCGTGCTGCCTTCCTGAACCCACCAATTCCATAATTATTCTGCTAACAGTCATTGGACTGCGACCAACGCGAGCAGTAAAGTCGCAATACGATAAACCGCAATCGTGAAAGGCAACAATTCGACCATTATCAAAGTCGGGAACGTGATGGTACGCATTTATACTTCTTACACGAGGCATCACAACGTTTCACCAGACAACACGGTTCAACTGCTGTTTGTGTATGAGAAATCGGTTGAAATCTTTCCTTATGTCAGCACGTTGTAGGTGTCACCACCGGCGCCAACGTTGTATGAATGCTGTGAAAAGCTAATCATTTGCATATCACAGCATCTTCTTCCTGTCGATTAAATTTCGCGTCTGTAGCACGCCATATTCGTGGTGTAGCAATTTTAATGGCCAGGAGAGTATTATTTTACAGTAATGCATCTTATATATATTTTCTTTTTATACTGTAAACGGTTTAGAGTTCGAAATAATTTCAGCAATATTGACACTGAACAAAATTAACAAGAATACTTAACCTATCGAGGTATTCGAGTTACATACCATTCCTATGGTGATGTGTGTATCGATGGTAGATAATGAAAACCTCATAACTCCATTTGTATTTGACAACCTTTTAAATTCAGTAACATTTTATGTTTCTTACTGACGAAGCATTTGGGCTCGCTGAACACTTACTCATATACTTACAACAAGTTTACTTCTTACCAATTTATATTATTTTCAAGGCACTATTTATGAGTCTCCTGCAAAATCTAAGAAAATGGAGTTACGAGGTTTCAATTGCCCACTGTCGATATGTATATGAGTTAGAGGGTTAAAAAAATAAAATGGTGATCAAGGGAGGGGGGGAGAAGGGCGCATGCACGTGCAAGACATGTGTGAACCAGCTGACGCCATTACGTGCGATTACAGACTCATCTGCGGTGGTAAATCTTCACCAGTTGTCGGAGGCTATGAATCGGAAACGGTTTGGACTTTAAAATCACAATTGTGACTGAAAAAGGTGTATTAAATAATGGAAATTCAAAGCACAACAAGGTTTTTGACTCTGTTGGTTTTCAGAATAACTTCTCATGAATATACTTAGTACTACGCTGTAACTATTTTTTCATGCGTTTTCTGGGTATCAGAAGAACTGTCTAAATAATCTTAATAGTTTCGTGTGGCTCTTTGGCCTGTTGCAAATCTTTCAGTTGAACGCCACTTCGGCGACTTGCGTGTCCTAGCGTACCCCAGCTTAATGTGACTTTTCACATCGTTGAGTGTTGAAGGATGGGTTAGCCGGCCGCGGTGGCCGAGGGGACTGAGGCGCGTCAGTCACGGTCTGCATGGTCACTGCGGTCGGGGGTTCGAATCCCCCCTCGGATATTTGTGCCGTCCTTAGTCTTAGCTAGTTCATAAGTAGTTTGTAAGCTTAGGGACTGATGACCCCGTAGTTAAGTCCCACAAGTTCTACAAACATTTGAACATTTGAAGGATGGGTTAAAGCGCAGACTGAAAAAAAAACCGAGGTCCAACCGGGTTTCGAAACCGCGACCCTTCAGTTTTTTCCAGCCGAGCACTTTACTCCAAGACCATCGGACCCGACACTGTTAATAATAATAATAATAATGGTAAAAAAACAAGCAGCTAATACGCTGAAGCGAAGCAGTAAATTCAGCAGGATAAACGTGGCCTTCTGTGTTGCTCTTAAGTTTATTATACAAGGTTCCACACTTAAGGCGTCGATAATTTATTTTTCTCACCTAGAACTGTTATTCTTATCCCAGACTACTCAATAAAATGTACGTTAGATAAGCTAGTTTGTACAAAACAGTTTCGTTTGCGATTGCTGACATCGTACAATGTACGCCAACTTCCGTTCATGGGCAACGAAATGCCGTGCGCTGTGAATGACTAGCGCGACAACTGAAGACAGCCGCAGCGGAATGCGGTAGGAATGAGACTGTGAGGTGTGGCGACTCGAGCCAACACCACCTAGAAGACAAGGCCTTACAACAGGCCGTGCCTACGTCACACTTAGAGGCCCCATCTGCCATCTGACTGGCCGGCCGCTGCGCGGCGGTAGGCGTGCCCCAGCGGCCAGCCAGTGAGGTGGCGGCCGGGGCCTCTAAGTGTGACGTAAACACGGCCTGTTGTAGAGCCAATAATTCTCGAGAAGCGGCGGTGCTGCGCCGCGTTTCTTTGAACTGTAACTGCTGACAGGCAACGCTCGCAGCTCGCTGTGGTTGTCATTCAAACACGTACACACGAAAGCGAAAGTCGTGGATGGCACTACTTTACAGGGAAATGGAGATAACGTCTATTGCGACATGTGTCTTTTTTATGCTCCTTACTGTTGCAAAAAATGCAACAGACATGATAAGACATTTATAATTACAGAATATATCCATCAACCGAACACAGACGTCCACGAATAGAGAAGCGTATTTTTCCATTAATGAAAGTTGGACAAAATATCCAAGGTTTTATGTAAGTTATCCATTTATACTATTTGAAAAGGAAATTCGATATATATATATATATATATATATATATATATATATATATATATATATATATAGCTCAATTCCGACAGCATAAAAGATGCATCAAAATTAACACTATCCAAACTTTTGGATAGTATGAGGATAGAACAACCAACAGTCGCTATTGTAGTTGTAAATTGTGGCAGCTGTTTTCAGAAAGTACCCGAGCTTAAATCTGAAATAATTAGGACGAAAGCAAGTAACGAATTTTTTTCTGCTATACGTAAATGAAAGCAAGTCGATTTTGTGTTTAATGTGTTTTAGCATTTCTCTTTTCTTTAAGTAGAAATACGTGCGGGATGCATACTTGTTTTAACCCTTTATTTGGCACACACATAAATCACGAGAAGAAAAAGTATTATGTTTCTTAAATGTGTAGGGCCATGTGAACAGATTTATACGATTTTTTTTTTTCAAAATATAGTTTCTGGTTTGTAAGTAACATTGCCCATAACTTTGCATGGTGGTACAGTATCAATACGACACTGTTGTTCTTATGACTGTAGACATTGTTGTATTTTGAACTACTTCAAGTGAAACGTGTGAAAAGAAATCGTTTTTGGTGCAAAGTTCATAACATTCCCATGATTTCCACATTTTTCAGTCAAGTATCCCTGAAGACAACACTTGCAGATTCCTTTTGGCCTTAATCTGTCAAGTGACAACATATTGTCATATCTGTCATACCGTACATCTTTGACTGGTACAGCAGATGCAGTTTCATTCTTCTTTTGCCCATTTTGTAGTGGTCTACCAGGCCTCCTCTTTCCAATAAATACAAGTACATTTTCGGTCTCCCATATAACAACTCGTCAACTATTTTCCATAATAAATGAACTTCAGGTCTTCCTCTTTCCCTTTTATGAGCAGTTTTCCATGTATCACGAAAAATATCGTCACAAAATTGAAACAAACGTGTAATTCGGTAAAGTATGCTTGGAGTGTCCGCTAAAGATTCAGTTTATTGTTAAACGTTTCGCAAAAGACAACGAAATATCACTTTATAGGAGAGCTTAAATGTTAGTTTCAAGCACTGTTGCCCATCCAAGGATAAAACTTGAAACATGTTCCAGAAAATCACGTGCAATTTTGATGCTGCTTGAGAGCAACATTGGCAAATAAAGGGTTAAGAAAGAATGAAGTTTTCGTTTCGTGTGATATACGTGTTGTCTTCTGCGAAAAATACTACTGCTATTAATTCGGCACGAAAAAACCGTGTTATTGACACCGACGTGTAAAAAGTACAACATGTAACTTGCTCGTGTTGTGACCTCGTCGCCTTTTGTTGTATCTTACTCGTCCCGGTCTAGTTGCCAGGAGAGGTATTGGTGCAGAAACTGATGTAAACTGTAACAACTATTCAGATTAATGATTCAAGTTTTATTGACTGAAAATTACTTTAGAACATATGTCTGTTTCTTCTTGCTTCTCGCGGAGTCTTCCGTATGATACCTAGTTACTGCTACGTTTGTACCTGCGTTCTGACTTAGTAACTGCCTGAGTTCTGATTAGTAACTGAGGGGCTATCCAGACGTATGATGGCCTAGATATAGCCGCTTGTAGAGGGCGCGCATCTTTGGTTACTCCCTCCAGAATGCCCGGCGCC
Source organism: Locusta migratoria (assembly GCA_026315105.1). Lineage (NCBI taxonomy): Eukaryota > Metazoa > Arthropoda > Insecta > Orthoptera > Acrididae > Locusta > Locusta migratoria. The sequence continues at coordinate 165,995,905 of CM048745.1, forward strand.
TGCTTGCGATTGGCTTTTGGTCGATCGCTGCCTTCTCCACGATAGTTCTCTTACGTCTGGCGTGTGGCGCTGACTTTACAACTACATCTACATTTACATGGGATACACTGCAAATCACATTTAAGTGCCTGGCAGAGGGTTCAGCGAACCACCATTATACTATTTATCTCCCATTCCATTCTCTAATAGCATGCGGGATGAAAGAACACCTGAATCTCTCTGTTCGAGCTCTGATTTCTCGTATTTTATTCTGATGATCATTTCTACCTATGTAAGTGGTAGTCAATAATATATTTTCGCATTCGGAGGAGAATGTTGGCGATTGTAGTTTCGTAAGCAGCCCACGCCGCAGCGATAAGCGCCGTTGTTGTAATGATTCCCATCCCAGATCCTGTATCATTTCCGTAACGCTGTCTCCCCTGTATCGTGACATTACGAAACGAGCTGCCCTTCTTTGGACTCTTTCGATGTCCTCCATCAAACCCACCTGATAAGGATCCCACACTGCAATACTCCAAAAATGGACAGACAAGCTTAGTGTATACAGGTTCTTACGCCACAACATCCCCCCCCCCCCCCCCAAGCTCCGAACCGTTCTCGTGTATGGAGCTCGACAACGGGGCAGGAGGCAGGCTCGTGGATGTACTGGTGGACCGGAGCTGTAGCTTCAGAGGACGTCAGACCACTGGCCAGGCCCCACAATCCGGCCTGAACTCGCGAGGGAACGTCCTCTGGGAAAACCTCCGAAGGGCCCACGTCCACGACCTGTGGCCCAGGTGCTGACGTAGACGGTGACGTTGGTGGCGACCGGCGTCGGATGCTGCGGGCGTGCAGGTCCTGCTGGTCGATGTCCATCGGTATCTTGAGCGGCGACGGAGGTAGTGTGGACTCCGACTCCATGGCGTCGGGCCGCGGTGCTCTGAAGATCTGCGGCGGGGGCGACTGCCGAGGTCGCGCGGGCGACGAAGGCCGCAGTGTCTGCGTGTTGCGTGAAACTGCCGAGAGAAACGCAGAAGGATCACAAGGTACATAACAAGGGCGAATTTAATTGCAGTGTCTGCGAATGATGCCATCGGGACCTGAAATGTCAAACATGTGAGCACCGCATCTTTTTTAGATCTCGCCCCGCGTCCGCTGAAAACTCTGTAAAAGACTGGGTTACGCGGAGCGAAGCGATACTTGCGTGTCGGCGGCTGCTGTTGCTCCGGGCGGTGCGGTGGGTGGATCAGATGGAGGAGGGTGCGGTGGCGGCGGCCGTGTAGAAGTTCGGCCGGCGATGACCCTTCTCGTGGATGCGAGCGGTAGGAGGCGAGGAACAGCTGCAGAGCTGCCTCCCGTGAGTGCTTCGAACGAAGTTTGGACATCTGTTGCTTAAATGTCTGGACGAAGCGTTCCCCAGCGCCGTTTGACTGCGGGTGAAACGGTGCACTGGTGGGACGCTTAATTCCATTGCGTTCACAAAAGGAGCGAAATTTTTGTAATGTGATCTGAGCGCCGTTGTTAGAGACGATCAGTTCAGGGAGATCTTCCAGACAAAAAAATGAAGACAACGCCCTAATCGTGCTACTAGAAGTCGTTGAAGACATTGGCACCGCAAACGGATAACCACTAAAAGAATCAACCACAATAAGCCACTTAGTGTTCCAGAACGGACCAGCATAGTCAATATGCACTCGTGCCATGGTGAATCTGCTTTTGGCCACGCAAAGAATTTCTGTGGTGGGGCGGACGGGTTGGTAGTGCACACTGAACACTGTGACGTCATCTTTTCTTTTTGGGCGTCCATACCCTGCCAAATACAGTGTCGTCGTGCCCATTGCTTAGTGCGAACCATTCCCCAATGTTCTTTGGTGAAATACGTTCAATACTTCGTTCTGCAAACGTCTCGGAATCAACACACGTGATTGTCCATTGTCAGTTGAAACTAGAATGACACCTCTATGTACTGAAAGTTCATTCCGTCTAGCAAAATAATGACGCACCAGAGAATTTTGAATCTCACGTTGTGAACGAGGCCATTGTGTGCGAATGTAGCGCAGCAAAATTTGTAAATCAGGATCTGTTTCTGCGGCCCGAGCAATTTTCCTATAGTACAACGGTAAGGATTGCAACAAACTTTCTTCTTTTGCATCTGACAACACGACATCTCAGAAGCATCAAAGTCTTAGTCATGGCCAACCGGAAGACAGGAAAGTTCGTCAGCATTTCCATGGCGACATGTGGGTCTGTACACAATCTCGTACTGATACTGTGATAAGATCAGTGCCCATCGTTGTAATATGTATCCCGTACGCGTAGTAATTGGCTTGGCCGGATGAAACAATGACTGCAAAGCCTTGTGATCAGTTACTAAATAGAATTTTATTCCATACAAGTAGTGATGGAAGTCTGTGACACCATACACTATTGCTAAAGCTTCCTTCTTAATATGAGAGTAACGGCACTGTGTGTCTGTCAAAAGTTTTGACGCAAATGCTATCGGACGATCCGTATCCCCATGTCTATGTGACAGTACTGCTCCTAGACCAAACGATGAGTCGTCCACTTGCAAAAGATCTGTTTTTTCTGGAACGAAGTGCACCAAACATCGATCACTGGGCAAAGCATCTTTTAACTGCTGAAATGCGCGTTGGCATTCGTATGTCCAAACAAAACGAACATGTTTACGGCGTAGCCGATGCAAAGGGGCTGCAATATGCGCTGCGTTTGGAATAAATGTAATATAGTACGTGAACTTTCCCAACACTGACTGTAATTCTTTCACATCTTTTGGTGCTGGCAGGTCGCGAATGGCAAGTAAATGTGATTGCATTGGGTGCACACCTTGACTGTTTATTACGTGTCCTAGTTACTGCAGTTCCGGTTTGAAAAAGTCACACTTATCGAAGCGACACTTTAGACCAGCATCTGACAAAACCTGAAACATTTTTTTCTCAAATTTCCAATATGTTCTTCTGGGGTACGGCCTGAAACGACTATGTCGTCCAAGTAGTTTGAACAACGAGGCACCCGAGCAGTAAGCTGTTCCAAATATCTTTGACAAATTGCGCGCGCGGATGCACTGCCAAACGGTAAACGCAAATATTTAAACAAGCCCAGATAAGTATTGACAACACAAATTTTCTCTGATTCTTCGTCGAGTGGCAGCTGAATCTATTGCTCAAATCTATTTCAGGGAAATATTTTCCTGCACCTAATCTGTCTATTAAATCTGCTGGCCTTAGCAAAGGATAACTGTTTACAACCAATTGTGGATCCACTGTAGCCTTGAAATAAACACAAATGCGAATGCTACCTGACGGCTTCGGCAAAATTACAAGCAGACTCGCCCACTAGCTGGCTTGCATTGGTTCAATTGCAGCATTTTCTTGCAATGTGCGAAGTTATTGTGCTGCTTTGTCGCGTAAAGCGAGTGGCACATCACAAGCTTTACAAAATTTGGGTTTGGCATTTTCCTTGAGATTAATGTGCGCAGCAAAATCTTTAGCTTTTCCTAGAGCTGCAGAAAATAAATCTGGAAAGTCTTTCAGCAATTTGTCTACACTGTCTGAAGCGTCAAAATTGTTCACAACTAAAACATTGTCTTGCACAGAAAAAGCAAAAAGATCAAAAGAATCTAAACCAAAAATATTCCCTCCTTTGTAAGATTTAAGTACTTGAACTGTCACTGTGCGGATTTGTGAGCGGTATACTGCAGGTAGTGAACACTGTCCTAGTACAGGAATTTCATTGCCATTGTATGCTGTCAACTTTGTTTTAGCACGAGGAAGGCGCGGCGATCCTAACTGTTCATAAGTTATGTGATTGAGCAATGTGACTGATTCACCTGTGTCTAGTTGAAACCTTACAGGAATGTCATTCACACACAAATTGACATACATTTTTCTGGCCTGATTTATGACTTGTGCTACTTCTTTGTCCTTGATGTTACGAGGGGCAGCCACTGGTTTGGAAAATACTGCATTTATTGAATAAGTACTGTCTTGTTGCCATTTGGACCGGGGGGGGGGGCAAATACTGTTTCTTTTTCTGCAAGCAGATTGTTTGTATGTGACCTCTCTTGCTACAGGAACAGCATTTTGCTGGCCGGGATGGACAGTTCTGTCGTTTGCAGTGAGGGCTCCTATCACTGAATCGTAAGAAAGTTCAGAAGGCTCTGCAGTGGGAAACAGCTTTTTCACAAGACTGAACAGTGGGGGGCCTACAGACGATAACAGAAAATGAAATTTGACAGTACCTTGTATCCGGTACACTGTGGCATAGGCTTCAAACCTTTGTAGCCAGTTCGACCAGTCCTCTTCTTTTTTATCATATTGTCGCGTTAAAATGGAAGCAGGCTTGACTTCGAAGGCAGGGTTGTCAATGAACAGCACAGCACTTATACTGAAAGCAGGTTTATTGTGAACTTAACATACACGCAGCACTAACGAATGCCACTGCCTCTCGGGCAGAGTGTTCTGCTATTTATACACAGGCAGAATGTACCAGAAATTAGGAGAATAGTTAACATAAGAAACATGAAGAAATTACAAGTTAACATAAGAAACATATAGAATATTCTAAAAATGATAATTACAAAGAAATAAATTTTTCCTGGTGGACAGGATTGAACCGACGACCTTCATCACCGCAATCGGTGATGCTATCCATTGCGCCACGCCGTCAGTTGGTTAAATTGGAGTCTCGCAGTAATGCTCCCCCTCCTGAAAGAAGAGCGACCCGCTGTTATGTCCCCTTTGGAGCTTTTTTTCACTTGCGCTAAAAATCAAAAATGAAAATAATTGGTGTAATGAATATGAGAGTTAGACTGAAAACTTTGCCACCAAAGATAGGTACCAGGGTGTCTGTCAGTTGTAATCGATGCTTAATTGAGCTTAGACTTCTTACTTGTTGTCGAGACACTTTGTCTTGAATGTCTTATGGGTGCCTTCGTGAGGTATAGGCAAGAGTCGCGCACAACTTTCACAACAGTAAATCTGGCCAGTTAAAACATAAGATCTATAAGACCGCTCGGCTATTCCACCGCGGCGGTAATCACGACCTAACCATAAGTAACAATGAACTAGTATTGTTGAATTCCAGGCAGAAACACGCTTCACACTCTGTTTAAAATACCACGCGAGGCTTGCCTAGCGTGTAACGAATGCCACCGTGTCTTATGTTTACTACTGCTACCAACTTCAGTCACCTACTGCCTTTATTAGCATAGTAGGGTGGCTACCTTCAATGCTCTGTGCTGCTGAGACGACCGGCGCTCCTGTGGTTGCGAAACCGCAGTCGACAGCTGCCGAGCAGATCACGCCTGCTCCGAGGAAGCCGTTAGAAGACCTGAAGGCCGCACTGGATGGAAATTCACTGGAGAAGGCGCTGGAGGAGTTGTGTGCCACCCAGTGATGATGCGGCCCTGAGCGACCGACGACCAGCAGCAGGAACCTTTCCGCGCACTCATTTGCATGGCACGAACCACGACGAAGGACGCCACCGCTGGAGAGAGGACGCCAGAAACACCGTGGCACACTGCCGCACTTGACCAGTGCAGCAGTGCAGGCCAGCGCAGAAGGTTCTGCTGCAGCACTACCGGACTGATGTCTTTATGACGACCCTACCACTGACACGGTATCCGATACATGATACCCATTGCTAACATAACCTACCCTTGCACGAACTATCGCACTTAGCAAGGAACCCGCTACTACCCTTACTACCCGTCTCCTACTGTCGCAGAGGTTTCTTTCCCTTGGCGCTTTTTTCCCTCCGCCCTTAAACCCGCTCTTCTTTCGAAGTTTTCGACCACTACTATCTCCCGATATGGACCGTATTAATGGGTAATCTTACCCACACGTACGGCACACATCACAGTTCCCACTCCTGTGACTCATATATTAACTTACATGCAGAGGTGACAGTAGAACTATTGAGTTGGTCACCATGCTAGTGCGAGTGTGGAGGGGCTCATCTCTACTCTTTTATTAACTGCTCTCATTAATGTAGGAGGAAGAATGACATTTTTTCTTACATTAAACAAAGATATACTGTACAGTTCTGCAATATTTTTGTCAGAATATGATGTGTTAATCATTTTGGGATGTGCCTGACATCTTGATATAACTGTGAGGAATATAAAATTGTATTCCGATGTAGTAGGCCTACACATCTATGAGATACTGTAAAGAATACTGTTATGCATTGTATTAAACTTATTTTAGGGACTTAACACATACCAAAGTGTATGTGAAGGTGACCTTAAATTGTAAGCAGTCCTCAAAAATCTCAAAGCACACCATATGTATGGTGTTTAATGGGAAAATGCCAGTGTGATATCAAACTAATCATATAAAAACACTAGTACAACTGATTCATAACTTCAGAGTACAACACACTTATGTGAGTGATAATTGATACTTTGTTCTGTGAGAAAAACAGTGACAGTGGCTTTTCAAATAGTATGCATGAGTTACAGGTGGTAATTAATTTTAATCATGGACTCGACATTTTCTACTATATTGAGCACACCACTGTTACACACAAAAACTGTACAAAGACATATTCACAACTTAGGACATATGCTGTGTATGACAAATTTAGCATGTCATGGAAGCATATTTTGAATGATCAGTTCTATGTTCACAACAATTAAGTCACATACTTTAATTAGTAGCAAGACAGAGTTTCCATTGTAAGTAGTACATGTGCATACTACAAGGCATGTCTTATAGCTTATTCTTTTTAAAGGGCTCACTTATTGCTGTGTGCACAATTACCAAGTTGAAGTTTATGCCTTTAAGTATTTACAGATAGTTAAGTTGTGATTCTGCAATAAAAGAGGTCAAAGTAGGTTAGGTGAGTATCTCACGACAGTATTAATTGTTGTTAGTCTTCAGAAATGTATCGGTTAAAAAACGAACTACAGAATTCGTGTGCCCTGTATGAGTTATATTTGTATGTTGAGAATCTCACTAGCTGAGTTTGCAAAGAATAGGAATGGAGTGGAAGTGTAGTGGTGTGAATCTAAGGTGGAACAGCTGATTTCTGTTGCTAATACCTCATTTTAAAGTACAGGATTTTGACGTAATGTGTTAACCACAACTAGGTTCTATGGACTCCCATTCCGTGGCTTCATAAGCTCACAAGCAAACTGTTGCCTCCCAATGTAGCATCTTGTACTTCGCTCCAGATCAGCCTATTACCACAACTAAGTTTTTCATTTTCGTATTTTCCGGTACCATTTGACTGCCATACTAGTAGATGCACCATCAACATTTTCACTATGAACAAAATTAGTGCGATCCCCTTTAGAATTTAGCATGAAATGGGCAATACTGAAGGACCCGTTACCAACTGCCTGCTTTGACCTATGACTTCAATTATGCGGACATACGAAAGGGAGGAAACAAAAGCACGCGGGAAGCAACATTCCAAAACACAAAACAATACTCATAAAATAAAACTTTATAATACGGACAAAAACTTTTCTTTTCTCTGTCAAGCACTTGCAACAACAAATGATAAATGTTTTGTGTCTTTTTTTTTTAATTAAAATGTGGGGTTCGGGTAGGACGATGGATAAACATAAATTGTTCAGTTTTTATTGTAAAAAGTAATGCAACATTCACAACAAAGAAAATGATCAAAGTTTGAAGTCAAACAACAACACACTGATGTCAGGTACCAAAGCCGACAGGAAGTACGCGTGCTTCAGTTGACTCTAAAAATGTTGTTACGTTTGGTACATTTAAAACTTCCACTCATTTACTAGTGTTATGCATAGCGAAATGCTGAACATAACAACACTTGGGGCTTGGAGAAACATAGTTACTCACTCTCTATACTCAAAAAGGATACTGTCGTTAATTGAAGGAAATTTTGCAGAAATCAAGCAGTATTTCGAAAGGAACTTTCAGTTTCCTTAAACAGAATATCTTGTAGAGGAATAAACGAAACTATAGGCGTAGCATTGCGTTTCTTTTATGTTGAATATCGAGATCCTACATTTATCAAACCACCAATAACAATTTTAACTATAATATTCAGTTTACACATTATTTAAGCACTTCTTTAATACTCCACATGTATCTACATACACTTTTTATTGGAGCTTCGAGAATTAAGCCTACATTTATGGTAGCAATAGATAACCTGTATACCTGTAAACACAATATTTTAATAGACACCAATAACCCTTCGGATATCAGCTGAAATATACTTGATAATTGGTTTTTCTATGTTTATGGCACGATTCAGACGATATTCCTGCCATTACACATTGTCCGCAGTTTTAATTACTCATGATATACTGTACGTGACTATACCAACAGATTTCATCATTATTAGTACTGAGTAGAAATTGTACTACACAGTATTTCTACGTAATATCAATAACTGTTCGTTATTAGTACTGAGTACTAATAATAACTGCACAGTGTCCCACTGTGGTGTCGCTACCTAGCAAAAATAATCGAGTACTAATAACGATAACTGCCCGATAACTGCACAGTGTCGCTACCTAGTAGCAATAACTACCATCTGAGAGTAAGTTGGAGAAATAAGTGTGGTGTCGCACAAGTCTGAAGTGCGGCCATGTACTTTCGCCATGCACCGCCATGCAAGCAGGGCGCGGCGTTCTTACGACGTCAGCCACGAGCGCCCTCTGCTGCAACTCCACTCGTGGCCACCACTGAACTGTATCGGGCACTTGGCAATTAGACAAGCACCAGTTAACATACTCATCAGTAGGCAGGCCTCTACCTAGTTAAAGTATGTATCTGCATTCCACTAGTCTTCAGTTGACGAAGTTAGTATTGTACTATTTCTGCTAAATATGTATCTTGAAGTAATCTAGCTCAGTGTTTCTAGTTTCTGCTCTCGCACTGGCTGGTCACCTCAGACTCTGCACCCGCACACGCGTGCATCCTATTTCCAGGTGTCGGTCTCTCCACTCGAGTACCGACACCTAGGACAACCGGCGGCAACGAGACACAAAAATAACGGGCAATTATTTATGAGCATTAAAATTAACAATAGCCGTTATAAGTGATATCGGAGAATAACCGTTCAGCCCAGCTGAAGTGTGGTGGCTCGACGCAAGGCTGCCTTCGCTGCACAATTTGGCGCTCAAACAGGGCCGCCGTGCATCGTCCATCTCATATATATTTTATTATTATTAATTTTGCAATAGTTAATGTATGTTATCTAGTCAGGGTAAAGCTTAGCTTTGGAAGATTTCCTAACTTGAGTTTGACATGGAATAAATAATTAGTTTATTAAATATGGAATACTCGTGTTTTGACGTGTGACCGCCAGTGTCAGCCTCTCTGGGACTTTCCTAGAATTAGAGGGAAATTGCCAACACAATTTCCATTGGAACCCGACCTATTGTACCGCCTGTCGTGGTTCTCATCAGCTTTCAGTAATTGTCTACTACCGGGTTGTAGCTTGCTGTGCTGGTAACAAACTCAGAGCTGATATGATGGCTGAAAGCCAGAAGTATTACACAGGGTCATCTAGATATTCTTGTCCAATGGTGCTTATGCGTCCTCTACTGCAGATCTTGAAAGACAAGTAAATACGTGGAGCTATTTCTGTATGAGCAAAACACGATTCTGGTGCATTTTGGTAGTTTCAGAGTTGTTGTTTTTGCTGTCCATAACAACAATGACTTTCAACCTAAGGAGCTCAACGAACTGCACCATTTCGTGGGCAAATGAGCCCGGTTCTCGCGTGCATTCCCCCTCCACCTCTCCACTAACCCCTCGTCCTACGTTAGCGGCGAGACGCGATTGCGGCGCGGTGTGAGATTGCGCGAATCGGCGAGCGATGCAATTCAAATTCAAATGTTTGTAGAGCTTATGAAACTTACTGCGGAGCGCGCGGTTTCTCGCCGTGGAGATTCGAGTCCTCCCTGGGGCATGAGTGGGTGTGTTTGTCCTTAGGTTAGTTTACCTAGGTTTAAGTAGTTTGTAAGCTACGGACTGATGACCACGCAGTTTAGTCCGATAGATTTCAAACATTTGAACATTCTTTTTTGTCATGAGTCACTAAATTTACAAACTACTTATGATCTAGCTTATACTAAAGACGGCTCAAACATACATGCCCGAGGGGGGATTCGAACACCCTACGGGGAACGGTCTTGTGCATCGTAGCATAGCGCCTCAATGCTCTCGGCCGCTACGCCGCGGCGCGAGCGATACAACGCGAAGTGGTGCGATGGGGCAGTCCTGTCCTACGTGCGCATAGTCCAACCATTAGGTGACGGCTAAATACTAAATTCGCAAAAATTATTACCTGAAAACAAAACAAACAAACAAAGAAAAAAAGAAAAAAAAACAAAAAAACAAAAAAAAGGAAAAAACGATAACACCGATGAGAAAATGGAAAATTAGAAATTTATAGGCCTTAAGATAATCTATCGATTGATTTTTTGTACGTATCTATTGATTTGTTACATTTAGAGATATATCATCAAAAAACACTTTAAAAACCATTAAATACTGGAGTCCTTATAACTTGTTAGCCAAGTTGGTAAAAATGTCCGAATTTTGAAAACTGATTGCGGTCAAATGGCTGTACCGATTTTGACATTGGCGAAGGTCATTCGACGTAAAATTGAATACTCTTTTATTTGGTTATGGATAACATCTTCTGTAGGTTGCATAGTTTCCGAGTAATTGGCGAAAATCTGTAGAAAGTACTAGACTTTCACAGTAACCGCCACAAAAAGTTGTCGCGATAAATCTGAAGGTCTGAAACTTGGGTTCAACATACTGTCAACCATGTACACAAGATAAAAGAAAATAGCTTCTATTTCATGTTTTGTAAGCAAAAGGCTTTTTTTGTGATGCCGTTACTGGTTTATGCAGTCCGCTCTAGACTGTTTTTATATTTAAAAAAGATGGGAAAAGTATAATATGAAGGGCGCTCTTTCCCAGAGGAAACAAAAATGCTCCCAGAAATAGGAGGCGCGTCCGGAAAGTAAGTTCGTTTGGTTATATAAAACGGGTACAGATACAGAAAAAATATTGATTGTACAAAAATCTACAACTGTTAAACTACTTTTCTACATAGCTTCCGAAATTTTGTAGGCAATTGTCATAGCGTGGAACAAGTTTTTGTGTGCCTTTTCATAGAATGTTGCCGCCTGTGTATTCAACCATGTGGTAACATGTTCTTTTAGCTCGTCATCATCGTTGAAGTGTTGTCCACCAAGGACAGATTTTAGGTGTAAGACGTGGATTACTGTCAAAAGATTTTATTTTTCACGATAATGCCTGACCTCACACACCGAATGTGACCAAGCAATTCTTACGGAAATTTCTATGGGACCTGTTTGATCATCCTCCATGAAGCTCGAATCTCTCACCTAGCGACTTTCATCTCTTCTTACACCTGAAATCTGTCCTCGGTGGTCAACACTTCAACGATGATAAAGAGCTGTTACCACATGTTTGAATACACAAGCGGCAACCTTCTGTGAAGGATGCATGCAAAAACTTGTGGCACGCTATGACAAGTGCCTACAAAATTTCGGCAGTTATGTGGGAAAGTAGTTTAAGAGTTGTAGAATTTTCTGCAATAAAAATTTCCTCTGTATCTGTGTACAATTTCATTTTATTAGCAAACGGAACTTACTTTCTGGACGCTCCTCGTATTTCAAAGATTTTTCAAGCGCGGGCGGTTTAGAATGTTCTCAGAACACACGCCAGTCTCCTTTCCCATCGTCCGCTCGCCCGCTCATCGGTTCGCCTGCTCTAGCTCAAAGCACTACGTCTTTGCAAGCTTCAATTTACCAGTCGCTTAGTGATACTAGAGAACAATGTTGTGGTGTCGCACAAGTATGAAGTGCGCGCCACGTACTTCCGCTGCGCGCCGCCATGCACGCACGGCGCGGCGTTCTTACGTCAGCCACGAGCGCCCTCTGCTGCTATCCCGCTCGTCGCCACGACTGCTGCATCGGCCACTTGGGAATCAGATAGGCCACCAGTTAAGACTTGGCTATCGGATAGGCACTAGGCCTCATCAGTAGGCAGACTTCTCTCTAGTTTAACTATGTATCAGCATTCTGCAGTCTTGAACTTTGTAAAAGTATTAACCTATTTCTATGAAATATACAACTTATTCTAATTTAAACTTAGTATTTCTAGTTTCTGCTGTCCCACTGGCTGGTCACCTCCGTACCTGCACACGCGTGCATCCTTCATTCCTGTGTCGGATTCTTTCTACTCGGCCACCGATACCTACGACAACCGGCGGAAACGAGACAGAAAAGTGGCGACGAGGCTGGGACACAAAAAATGCAACGTATACAAGTATTTTAGTATAAGTAGTATAAGTATTCAATATTAAGCTCCATGAAGCAGATCGCTATAAATTGTTAATAACTTCCACTAGAATTTATCTAAGAAAAAATATTTATCTCTGACTCCAGAAGGTCGTAGAGTAACATTATTTGGTTTAAAATCTGTGATACAATGTCGGCAATATATTTCTTCAACAATTCCTTTCATAATATAAAATCAGAAATAATCAGTTGAAGAAAACAGGCCCCAAAAAAAAAAGGCGCAAGTTTTTCAAAGTCATTCTTTGATACTTATAGTTAATCAAATCTAAAAAAGTTATTTAATAGCCTCATATTACAACTCTTCATAAAGAAAACAGACCAAAAACTGTTACTCCAGCTCGATCACCTGAGCAACTCTACCCAATTTTTCGAGATGGCCTAATTTTTTTTAACGGCATATCTCGAAAAATACGGAATATTTTTACTTCTTTCGGGAAAGTACTTTTTTTACTTATTTCGTACCCCACTTACGAGAAATAATAAGTTTGGAAACGTGAATGTTGACTAGTCTGTTTTTATACAAAATATAACAAAAATTATCTTTAAATACAAGGTAAATATTTTTAATAAGAATACTGCAGTATACTACAGCTTAGCAGAAAAATTTACGAATTATAAAAACTAGCCGCGGCGAAATGGCCAAGCGCATTCAGGCGCTATGCTCCGATGCGCGAGAACGTTCCCCGTCGGGGGTACGAATCCTCCCTCGGGCGTGGATGTTTGTGCTCTCTTTAGTATAAGTTAGTTTATAAGTAGTTGGTAAGTTTAGGGACTGATGACCCCGGAGGTAAATCCCATAAGCTTCACAAACATTTGAATTTTCAGTGACCGCCGGCGAGTACACACGTGTCGCGCAGCAGCAGCAGCTCTTCGCCGTAAGTTAACCGACTTCTTACTAGAGGCGACTTATTTTCATTCTTTGCGTTCTTGCTCTTACAGTTCATCAAACTTTCGTGTGCTCGCGTGTTTATTTCTTCAGAAATTATTTAATTGACAAATCAGCGTTGATATTTTGATTTACTAGGTCGCGTATATATTTTTCAGATTCGCCGTTAATAAACAGTTTAGTGTTAGGTACATATTTTTCGAAGATCACTGTTTATCAAACTTATGTGTCCTCGATCGTATACTTAGCTTCGCGTCAGAGTTACAGTTTAGTGTACTCTTCATTGATCTGAATACAAACTGGATATATAACTCTGGTGTCTGAGCATAGGACTACGGCATGCCAGCACATTCAGAAGTGTTTTCACATTTTCCGCCATGTTTAAATTTGGCATACGAATTCCCAGCAGTTATTAGGCGACGCAGAATTGTTTGGTTACCTCTTGATTTGAAATTTATGTAAATGCGCGAGGTAACAGGCTAATATGGAAGCGTAATCAAAACGTATTTTCTTCTCGTTTCCTTGTAATACTTGATAGCAGCCATATTTGAATATGGCAAGAAACGAAATATGAACATTATGGCTGGCACGCTCAGTCAACTGAAGTTTAACATCCAGGTAGTATCACTGGTAGTCTCCCACAGTTTAAATCACAACAGTCGTACTTATTTGAAACATAGAATGGGTAGGAACTGTGACTGCTGTGTACGGATGTAGGCCGAGTTGGTGACTCTTCGCTCGCGGCTTCCGGCACCGTTGGCGTCGCTGGCAAGCTTGAGACTCGCAGTGGGTGGGCACCGCTGTTGCGGGCCGCTCGCTGGGGTGTAGTAGACGCCCTGTGCGTCTGTTGTGCCCCCCGATCGGCCTGCAACTGTGGCCAGCCCAGTCACGCCCGCGAGGGAGTCGACCCCCAATCCGTGGTGGATTGGGAGGTCTCCTCAGCGCGTGTCAGGCGGCGGAAGACATCCCAGGGCACCGAAGTGGAGGCCGTCCCAGTTAGTCTTACGAACAGTTTCGAGGTGCTGTCTCTAGCAGAGGATGTTCCTGACGCAGATGCTGTCGCTTGTCCTGTGGTCACCCCTCTGCCTGCAAGATCCGGGCACTCACAAAGGGTGGGTCTGTTAGTAGTTGGGAGCTCCAACGTTAGGCGGGTAATGGAGCCCTTAGGTATATGGCTGCTAGGGAGAGTAGGAAGTCCAATGTGCACTCCGTGTGCATCCCGGAGGGAGTCATTCCATATGTGGAATGGGTCCATCAAGATGCAATGAAGAGCACAGGGTGCAGCCAGCTGCAGGTGGTGCCTCATGTCGAGACCAACGATGTGTGTCGCTTTGGATCGGAAGAGATTCTCTCTGGTTTTGAGCGACTTTCAGAGGTGGTAAAGACTGACAGTCTTGCTTGCAAGATGAAGGTAGAGCTCACCATCTGCAGCATAGTCGACAGGACTGACTGCGGACCTCTGGTTCAGAGCCGAATGGAGGGTCTAAATCAGAGGGTCGTACGGTTCTGTAACTGTAAAGTCTGTAGATTCCTCCACTTGCGCCATAGGGTGGTGGGTTTTCGGGTTCCGCTAAATAGGTCAGGAATTCATTACACTCAGAAAGCGACTACATGGGTAGCGGGGGCTGTGTGGCGTGGACTGGGGCCTCGGGAACACACAAAATGGGTTTCACTCTCAAAGGGTGCAGGTCAGACACAGGACGAATGCAGATCTAGAAACCACTGGTGTAACAATTGTAAATTGTCGTAGCTGTGTTGGGAAAGTTCGAGAGCTCCAAGCGCTGATAGAAAGTACTGAGGCATAAATCGTTATAGGTCCTCAAAGCTGGCTGACGCCAGAGATAAGTTCGGCGAAATTTTTACGAAGGACCCAATGGTTTTCAGAAAGGGTAGATTAAATAAAAAACGGGGTGGCGTGTTTATTGCTGCTATAAGCAGTTTATCCTGCAGCGAAATTGAAGCAGATACGTCCTGTGAGTTAGTATGGGTAGAGATTATGCCTGACAACCGGAATAAATTAATAATTGGATCTTTTTATCGTCCCCCTGACTCAGACGATGCAATTGCCGAAATGTTCAAAACAAGCTTGAATCACATTTCAAACAGGTACCCGAAGCATACTGTTATAATCGGTGGAAACTTTGATTTCCCCTCGATATGTTGGCATAAATACGTATACAAAACCGGAGGCAAACATAGTCCGAACTAGTTCTGAATGCTTTTTCTGAAAACTACTTGGAACAGTTAATTCATGAACCCACTAGAATAATATATGGTTGTGAAAATACCCTTGATCTCCTAGCAACAAATAATCTCCAGCTAGTAAATAGCATCAAGACAGATACAGAGATTAGCAAACATAGAGTTTTAGTAGCGAGACTGAATATCGAAATTCCCAAATGCACCAAAAATCAACGAAAAATATTTCTATTCAAAAGAGCAGATAGAAATTCGCTTCACACTTACCTGACAGTTGTAGCTTACTTTCAAAGACATAATATTGTCGCGGCAATATCCGTAGCAATCGTGAGATTTGTACCAAATAAATTAATAAAAGAGGGGGCTGACCCCCCTGGTACACAAAACAGGTCAGATCACTGTTTTAGAAGCTAAGAAAAACGTATGCAAAATTTAAGCAGACACAGAATCCCCAGGACTGGCCATCTTTTACAGAAACTCGCAACTAGCGCAGACTTCAATGCGAGAAGCTTATAATAGTTTCCTCAACAAAATCCTGTCTCGTAATCTGGCAGAAAATCCAAAGAAATTCTGTTCACATGTGAAGTACACTAGTAGCAAAACACAAACAATACCTTCACTATGCGATAGCAATGGTAATACTACCGATGGCAGTACTGCTAAAGCAGAATTGCTAACATAGCTTTACGAAATTCCTTAACCAAAGAAAACGAAGAGAACACTGCAGAATTCGATCCAAGAACAGCTGCCAACATGAGAAATTTAGAAGTAGATGTTCCTGGAGTAGTAAAACAAGTCACTAAACAAAAACAAATCTTCGGGATTAGATTGTATACCAACTAGATTTTTCTCAGAGTATGCTGATGGAATAGCTCCATACTTAGCTTTCATATACAATCGATCACTCAGCGAAAGATCGTACCCAAAGACGGTGAGGCTCAACCCACTACGCCCTAGCGGCCAGCCATTCAGATACGCGCCGAGGCCTTCGCTTTCGGTGGTGTTGCTCTGTCGCACTTTCGACTTTCGCGGTGACCCATAATGACGCCACTGCTTGTATTGGCGTTTCAGTTTTGGCTCGTATGATGTGGTCCATGCGTCATCCAACTGCGTGGTTATTACTCCGTAGCTTACAAACTACTGAAACTAAAGTAAATTAACCGAACGACAACACAAACACCCATGTCCGAGGGGGATGCGAATCCCCGACGTCGAACAGCCGCGCGCACCGCAACACGGCGCTCCAGTTCGCACGGCTAATCCGCTGTGGCACAAGTGACTGTATTTCCTTCGATTGTGTGCACACCGGTGACGTGGGACGGACGAGTCCATTTGCTCGGAGGTAAGTTAGTTATGTCAACAACGTGTGCTATCAACGACAACGGTAGATCCCATTGCATAGTGTCGGCACAGCAGTGTTGCCACTATTTAAGTTCCAAGCCTCATATGTAGTCTTCCTCCTCTTCCGTAACTTCTGTGTACAGTACTTCCGTAGTGAGAAATTGAAGTCTTTATACTCCGAACACTGCTCCGCTTTTCCTACAACTAGTGATGTAAGGAAGGCACTGGCAGCTTGATTTGACACTGGCACCACTGAAGAAACGGTACACATGCTTCCACGATTAGAAATGAACTAGTGTTAGTGGCACAGCTATGAAATTAAATTGTGAAACGTTTGCAGCAGTAAAAACATCTGCGACGTGAACATTGATCGTAAAGCAACACTCCTTATTTTCTAAGGATAAGAACACACATAAAGTGAGCCTGCTTTGGTTGAGTACATAGAACAGTATGGCAGACACTGGCAATTTTTCCGAACACGCAGAGGTTGCCCCCGCCCCCCACCCGCCCATCACACAACCTAGATATTGGGGCCTGAATTCGGAATATAAATTCATTTTGTATATAAACATTGTTTTACTGCTTTTTATTTCACGTTTTGTAAATTAAATGCAAACGTAGGCTTCCGCTGCAGTTGTCACTATCAATAAAATTCTTCTGGGTATGATACCGCGTCGTCATTTTGTAAACTTTGCCGACGTTTCGGCCACTATTGCAGGCGGCCTTCATCAGGGTCTGTGTCAGAATTTTATTGATAGTTTTGTAAATTGTTTTATAAAGCCGCCTCCCTCCAGGCTGGCCGAAAGTACTAATTTTTCACCCCCCTCTCCCCCAGAAATGTCAATGACGCAATTTGCGTTAACTCCCCCCTCTCCTTCTTGAGGGCACCTCTGATGGCACGTTCAGTCACAGTCAAGTTCAAATCAAATGTTTATCCGTGGGACTTCTTTGGTTAATACTCCAGAGGCTTACTAACTACTTAAACTATGTTAAAATGGCGCGGCGAAATGGCCGTGCGCACTAAGGCGCCTTTCTACACTTCGCGCGGCCGTTCCACGTCGGAGGTTTGTATAGTCTATGGGACTTAACTACGGGGTCATCAGTCCCTAAACTTACAAAATACTTATGAACTACTTACGAACTAGGACGGCACAAATATCCATGCCCGAGGGGGGCTTCGAACCCCCGACCGTAGTGGCCGCGCAGACCGTGACTGGAGCGCCTCAGTCCCCTCGGCCACCGCGGCCGGCCCACGTTGGAGCTTCGAGTCCTCCTTCGGGCATATGTGTGTGTGTGTGTGTGTGTGTGTGTGTGTTTTGTAAGTTTAGAGACCGATGACCACTGCATTTAGGACCCATAACTTTACAAATATTTACAAAAAATATTTTTTAAGTTAAACCAAACTAAGGACAACACACACACACACACACACACACACACACATAAACGCGCGCGGGTGTCCGAGGGAGGACTCGAACTTCCGACGGTGAGCAACCGCATGCTGCATAGCAAGACACCTTTGAACGCTCGGCCACTCCACCGTGGCTATAAGGCTCGTTTCACAATTCACACTGGGACACTTGTGACGGTCACCAGTGACTGTTGCGAACACACTTGGGTCACTGTTGCCAACTTATCAGTTGGTGAAATGGGCTCGAGTGACGAGGAACTATTGTGATTACTTCTAATGAGGAAGGGAAGGAGGAGGAGAATAAAGACAAAACGTTCATTACACATGCATCCACTACTATATGATCGGCTGGAGAAAGGATTATAATTACAATGCAGTTTTTTGTATTAAACTTGTGTGTACCTCATTGAACATAACCCAAGCATGAGCACTGTTCTCATGCGGGTGTCAAAAACTTGTAAGTCAATAGTATTATGGTAAATAAATAAAATTCTTATTATAGTAACAATATATGCGTAAATAATTGTTGTTTAGAATAATATTTTAACAGTATTTTTCGGATCGTAAAGCGGAGCGCCTTAAAAGACTACGAAAAAACGCTCACTTAATTTTGTTTTGAAATTTTTTCTTATCTTTTCGTTCGCCCTGTAGGGATGAGTTCATGGTTTCTGTGCCATTTTGTCCATTCTTCTCGCATTGAGACTGCATAACAGTACAGTTGGTATTGGTAAATCAAAAGAAAAGAGGGTGAGGGATAGCATTCTCCATGTAGGTCATTAACCTCCTAGTCTCGTGCAGGGGTAGAAAATATATTTCGCTATTCTTGTGGTCCGAAAAATACGGTATTAAGTGAAAAAAGAATATAGAACTTACTAATTTTGTTTCTTTCATCTATGCTCTTCTCGCTGAAATCACGCACAAACTTGGTTATAATTTCTTGTCACGCATTCATTTCATCACATTTTTACTGTAGTCATTGCTTTTCATACCCCAAATAAAAGGACGACTTTCCACTTCACTTATAAAATCTTCTGTGTTAATGAAAATGGCTGCACTGTGTAGTGGACCACTGGGCTCAGCAACGGTTGCCTGTCTATTGGCAACTCTGCACTGCTGTGTCTGTGATCGGTGTCCCAGTGTGAACACTTCAATACAAGCTAATGCATGTCCGGCGGTGACCGCTAAGAACACATGTGGCAAGGGCGAGTCACTACTGGGTCACCGTGACTCGGTGACTCAGAACAGTGTCCCGGTGTGAATGCTCCAATTCAAACGAATTGATCTCTGTCAGTGACCGTCACCGGTGACCGTCACAAGTGTCCCAGTGTGAATCGAGCCTTAGTCCGCTATTAGCTGAGGGCAACTTGTGTCGCCACTCGTGACGCTAGTCGTCGCAGGTTTAATGGAGCGGTCAACTGGCGGCGCAAGTATTGAAGAGCTGCATCCTTCTCATCGAGATACGGGTATATACATGTGGCGTCTGTTCCGAAAAAACAGACATCACTTCTGTTCCTGCAGTTGATATTATTTAATATTCGAAGAATAAATGACATCAACTGCGATTGGGCAAAACTGAAAATGTGTACCCAGCCAGGTTTCGAACCCAGGTCTCCTACTTTCTAGGCAGTTGCGCTGACCCCTACACCACTGGGGACACAGTGATCACCGCACCTGCAAGGACTACCTAAGCACGCCTCCCGTCAGATACAAATTCCCAGCTTCACCCTGCCCACAGTACTCAAACTCGTAGTTATGAAACTAATGATCCTATTTTTGTGCCTCAGTCTCGTCGCCGCTTTTGTGTCTCGTTCAGTCGTAGGTGTCGGTGGCCGAGTGGAATGAGACCGACACAGGAATAAAGATAGCATGCTGGTGCAGGTACGGAGGGGAGCAGCCAGAAACTAGAAACACTAGAGTAAATTATAACGAGATATATATTGCACAGAATTTATACAATACTTAACTTTTACATAGTACTGCAGAATGTTGATACATAGTTGAGCTAGAGTCCTGCCTAGTGCCTGTAAGATAGCCAAGTCTTCGCTGGTGCCTATCTGATTACGAAGGTCCTAACTGGTTGCTATCTCAGTCCCAAGTGAACGATGTCGTTCACTGGTGGCCACGAGCGGAGTTGCCGCAGAGGGCGCTCGTGGCTGTCGTCGTAAGAACGCCGCGCCGTGCGTGCATGGCGGCGCGCGGCGAAAGTAGGTGGCGCGCACTTTGGACTTGTGCGACACCACACCCCTCCCCCCCCCCCCCCCCCAAACCGCCGCGCCGTCGTGGCGTAGGGATGAGGACCACGGCGACGGCACTGGGAGGAGGGCCTGGGGGACGCGTTACTGGTGGGACGGGCGTCCTAGCTGAGGCTGGGATCGAGACGCCGTCCGCGCCCCGGCATCCGCCTTGCGATCCTCCAGGAAACCCGGCGAAACCTGAGGAAGGGCGCACACCCCCGCCCAGATGGAGCAGGTCATCTTCTTCTGAGGTGCGTGGCCCAAGCTGGGGGGGCCCGCACGGTCCCGGAGTCCCTCTCGGTGACGCTGTCATCTGCGGCGGCGACAGCGGCGGCGACGACTGCGTCGGAGGTGTGTCGACGTCCATAGGGATCTCGTAGTCCGGGGACGAACGATGTGGATGTGCTCCCTGGCGGTGAACTAGGTCTGGAATCAAGAAACCGGAGACAGGATCGCGCGGCCTATGCAGGCGCAATTGGTTTGCGTGGCGCCGCAGCTCCGACCCTGTGGAAGGACGTACAACATACATATTGCGCCCGAGCACGCGGTGAATGGTGCCTGGCAACCATGTCTTCTTCATACCAGCAAACACCCTATACAGCACCGGCGTGGAAACCTGAAAACGCGTAGCGCCATACGAACCGACTCGGTGCGTGGGAGGCTGCAGCAGGTGAAGGAGAGTGCGGTGACGGCGGCCGTGTAGCAGCTCGGCAGGAGACGGGCCGTCACGTGGCATGCACCGATACGTAGACAGGAAAATTTGAAGAGCTTGCTGCCTGGAGTGCTGACCTTTCATCTTCTCCATGTGAGACTTGAATGTTCGAACGAAACGTTCTGCTTCACCATTGGACTGAGGGTGAAAAGGTGCAGTGGTAATATGCTGAATGCCATTCACACGACAAAACTGTTGGAATTCCGCACTAACAAACTGAGGTCCATTGTCACTGACGATAGTTTCAGGCAAGCCTTCGATGCAAAACACTGATGTTAAGGCACTGATTGTACTAGAAGCTGTCGTTGAGTTCATGGTAAACACGAAAGGAAACTTGCTGAAAGCGTCTACAACGATTAACCATCGCGTATTCCAGAAAGGTCCGGCAAAGTCAATATGTAAACGTTGCCATGGTCCCTTGGGGCGTGGCCAGTCTGAGAAACGCTGTGGAGGAGCCGCCTGATGCTCCGCACAAACCGTACACTGTGATGTCATGCTCTCTATTTGAGCGTCCATACCAACCCAGGTACAATGACGTCTGGCCAGTTGCTTTGTCCTAACAATGCCCCAATGTCCTTGATGCAGGAGGCGTAACACTTCTCGTTGCAGGGAACGAGGAACAATCACTCTTGCTTGGTCGTTGTCGGTATGCAACAACAGTACACCCTGACTTAAAGATAATGCATGACGTTGTGCAAAATAACGTCGAACCAGAGGCCGATCAACGTCTTTGGCTCTGGCAGGCCACCCTGAGCGAACAAAACGTGCTACCACACTTAGGTCTGCATCCGCAGCTGTTTCCTGTGCAACCCGACGAGAGTTCAAAGGAAAGTCTGCGACAGCGGAAGCATCTCTGGAGTCTATCTGACAACATGCCATTTCTGAAGAATCAAATGATACATCCTGGCCAACCGGAAGTCGGGAGAGTGTGTCCGCGTTGGCATGTTTAGTGGTAGGTCGGTACAAAATCTCATACTGATAATTTGACAATATCAAGGACCATCTCTGAAGCTTTTGTGCCGTTCGTGGCGGAATTGGCTTTGTGGGTGAGAACAACGACGTGAGAGGCTTGTGGTCTGTCAACAAATAGAATTTTCTGCCATAGAGATAATGATGCAACTTTGTGACGCCGTAAATGATTGCTAAGGCCTCCTTTTCTATCTGACTGTAATTCTGTTGCGTCGGCGTCAGTAGCTTGAATGCAAAGGCAATAGGACGATCGTGAGATCCAATGCGATGTGACAAAACAGCACCCAGACCGTACGATGAGGCATTAACTGCTAGCACTACAGGCTTCTGTGGGTCAAAGGGAATCAAACATGCATCACTGAGTAGTGCAGACTTTAGTTTGTCAAAGGCGACCTGACAATCTTTAGACCATACAAAAGGAACATTCTTCCTACGTAAGTGATGCAGTGGAGCTGCAATCTGAGACGCATTGGGAATAAACCTGAAATAATAGTTAAGTTTTCCCATTACTGCTTGCAATTCCTGCACATTCTTAGAAGGAGGCAAGTCTTTAATCGCTCGAAGATGTGACTGTAAGGGATGGATTCCTTGCGCATTAATCACATGGCCTAGGTACTCTATTTCAGTTTGAAAAAACGAACACTTTGCTTTATTACAACGTAGACCTGCTGCAGTCAAAACTTTGAAAAGGCACTCCAGGTTTGCTAAATGTTCTTCAACTGTACGTCCGGATACCACAATATCATCTAAATAGTTCGAGCAACACGGTACAGAAACTGTCAGCTGTTCCAAAAAACGCTGAAAAATAGCGGGGGCGGAAGAACTGCCAAAGGGTAGGCGTTGAAATTGAAAAAGGCCCAGGTGAGTATTAATCACGAAAAACTTTTTTGACTCGTCATCAAGTGGAATCTGCAAGTATGCCTCTGCTAAATCAATCTTAGAAAAGAAGCGAGACTGTCCTAATTTGTCCATTAGTTCGTCAGGTCTAGGCAGGGGATAAGTGTCTACAATTGTTTGACTGTTCACTGTTGCTTTGAAGTCCGCACAGAGACGAAGTTTTCCTGACGGCTTTGGTATAATTACTATAGGCGAGGCCCACTGACTCGCAGAAACAGGAGAAATAACCCCACTATCTTGCCAACGTTTAAGTTCCAATGCAACTTCATCACGAATTGCGATAGGCACTGCTCTAGCTTTACGAAATTTTGGTACTGCAGATTCTTTTAAAGTTACATGTGCCATGAAGTCTTTTGCACAACCTAGTTCCGGCGAAAACAAGTCACTATATTTGTCACACAATGCATTTATTGTGTCCTGAGGCACTACTGACGAAATTTGAAGCACAACTCTTTGAATTGATAAACCAAACAAGTCAAAAGCATCTAGTCCAAAAATGTTCTGTGTCGATTTGGCCTGAAGAACTACAAAAGCAACTGTTTTTGTTACACCTTGAAAAGAGACGGGCAGGCTACACGTTCCTAGCACGGGAATATTTTGACCTGTATAAGCTGTTAACACTTGCTGTGACGGCGACAATTTTGGCGAACCCAGAAGTTCATAAGTATCTTTATTTATTAATGTGACAGCGGAACCAGTATCAAGCTGAAATCGCACCGTCTTATTTTCTATGAAGAGAGTCACAAACAGTTTTTGCTTGCGGCGCTCGACAGGTGCGCGAATGTGGGCAACGTCTGCTACGGTTCGTTTACTGCGCTTGCGCGGGCCGCGTAGTGAAGTAAGCGGTGCAGACTCGGCACACAGGGGATTAACAACACTGTCATTAGATGGCACTACCGCCGGATCGGCGTCCGCGCAATGCGAGGCTACTGCAGATTCACTAACTACTGCACTAAACTTTTGAGTAGCTACACCAAGTCTACTGTTACTATCTACACAGTACTGGGCACTTTTACAATGAGCAGTTGCAGAAGGCACTATTTTCACTACAGGAATGCACTGTTCATAGTCATTTTGCTTGTCCCAAACCCTTTTCCGTTGCACAGATTTACGCGCTCGTCGGCGCTTGCGGCGTGGCTCACTACATAGTTTTGCAATAGGTGCAGAAAAATTGTCTTGCACTTGAGAACCAGCTAAAGCACAGTTCAATTCCACAGCGTCTATGACATTTACAGTATGAACTGTTTTTGCATTATGCGAAGCACTGTACTTAACGGCACCGTTCTTAGTATTTTTGTTTTCCATACACATTGTCCGTACATGACCCGATTTGCCACATTGAACAAATGGCGGTGTGACTTGGGCATTGTGCACGTTTGTGGCGAGATACATACTGAGGGCAAGACTTGCGAAAATTTTTCTGAAATGAGCGTTGGCGCCCGTTATTCACATTACTGTTTCTAACACGACGGGGCGACCTTTGTGTCGCACTTTTACACTGGCTACTGTTCACTGTCTGTTCAGCACGGCCTGTACTATTGTAAGAATCACTAGTGCTACACTGAGAACTACGGCTAGGAAAGCGTCCGTTACGGCGCACTGAATTTACACTGTGGCTTTGCATTTCTACATCTGCTAAGTCAAAAGTATCATGCGCTTCAATAAGCTGCAGTAAACTGTCTAATGAAGGGTCAGATTGTTTTAGAATGGCTGCCCTAATTCTGGGGTCCTGAATGTTCTACGTAATCGCATCCCTCAACATCACGTCACTATACGAAAGTCCACAAGAGCAAGTAAATTTACATTTGCGGGTTAAGCCCTTCAATTCCGTAATCCACTCTTGGTGTGACTGTTGCGGTAATTTTTTAAGTCTGAAAAAACGGTACCGAGCCGCAGCTACGAGAACTTTTCTCTCACAATAAGCATTTAGTGCCTCTACTATTTGTTCAAAGTCTACATCACGAGGAGATACGTTGGGGAAAAGTTTTTTCAGTAACACGAAGGTGTTGGTGCCCACCACAGATAATAGCAGATGCTTCACTTTCTGACCTGTAATTTGATGAGCCGCGACGAGTTCTTGAAACTGTGCGAAGTAGTCGCTCCATTCTTCCTCACGTTCGTTGTACTGGCGAAACGTAGGAAGCATTGCGGCGGCAGGTGTGGGCTGCTGAAGCGGCGGCTGTTGTTGTTGGTTAGCTGCTTGCGCTGTGAGCTGGGCCACAGCCTGCAGGAGTTGTGTTATTTGCGCCGTCTGTAACTGAATAATTTCCATTAAGTTTGGGTTCGGGGTAGTGGCCATGCTGACCGATTAGGCGCCGCGCATACAAGAAAATTATAACAAAACACAAATGCAATATGAAAGAGGACGCTCTGAAACAAAAAAGTCCACAAAATACGTAATTAAATGTTCCCCCAAAAATTCTTATAATAAGGGTGGGCGGGCGGGAGCAATTTCTGCGTGCTCCGACTGCTGCTGTCTGGCTGCTGCAAGCGGGCTGGTCCACGGATCGTCTATCACTCCTCGTCGCCACTTTTGTGTCCCAGCCTCGTCGCCGCTTTTGTGTCTCGTTCAGTCGTAGGTGTCGGTGGCCGAGTGGAATGAGACCGACACAGGAATAAAGATAGCACGCTGGTGCAGGTACGGAGGGGAGCAGCCAGAAACTAGAAACACTAGAGTAAATTATAACGAGATATATATTGCACAGAATTTATACAATACTTAACTTTTACATAGTACTGCAGAATGTTGATACATAGTTGAGCTAGAGTCCTGCCTAGTGCCTGTACGATAGCAAAGTCTTCACTGGTGCCTATCTGATTACGAAGGTCCTAACTGGTTGTTATCTCAGTCCCAAGTGAACGATGTCGTTCACTGGTGGCCACGAGCGGAGTTGCCGCAGAGGGCGCTCTTGGCTGTCGTCGTAAGAACGCCGCGCCGTGCGTGCATGGCGGCGCGCGGCGAAAGTAGGTGGCGCGCACTTTGGACTTGTGCGACACCACACCTATCGTTAGTGGGGAGGGGTAGGCAAGTTTGAAGCCCTTACTCTTACGGGAATTAGTTTCATAACTACGAGTTTGAGTACTGTGGGCAGGGCGAAGCTGGGAATTTGCATCTGACTGGAGGCGTGCTTAGGTAGTCCTTGCAGGTGCGGTGATCACTGTGTCCCCAGTGGTGTAGGGGTCAGCGCAACTGCCTAGAAGCAGGAGACCCGGGTTCGAATCCCGTCTGGGTACACATTTTCAGCTTTTCCCAATCGCAGTTGATGTCATTTATTCTTCGAATATGAGATACGGGTGGTTGACAGAACGGTGTCCTACGAAGAACTTCTCCCCGCAGCAAGGCGCCTTGAGGCACTCGGTCACTCCACCTCGGCTTTCGTTCTGAAATCCACTAATTTAGATGGAGAGGGGAGTGGCTAATACCTGATTTTACTCGTGGTAATCCTCTCAGAAATGTTGTAAATCATTGATTTAGCAAAGTCTTGTTGTTATCTGCGTCGTAATTTTGTCTTCAAGGTTCGACTGGATCAGAGCTTAATTTTGGCCGGAACCCGTTCCGGCACCTCCCAGATATTTATTTATTTTTATTTCGTACTTTCTACGTCGGACGCGGAGATTTTAAATAGTAGAATATATTAAATACAACGTAACTACAATTTGCCGCAACGTTGGTACAAGTGAACTTGAGAATAGGTCACCAACATGATACGAGGTACTGTGTCAGTGTGTGTGCGTGTGTGTGTGTGTGTGTGTGTGTGTGTGTGTGTGTATGTGTGTGTTCGTGTGAATTGTACTAGACCAGATGGAGCAGGAGTAACTTCATCGTCTTTAACCGCTAAATGCCTTGTTGATTAATACTGAACACACGGTCACAGAGCAGCTACAAAGCAACTGTACGAACGTTGTAGATGGCAGCAGCATAGTCACGAAGACTTCCTTCTTGTGCCAATACGTACGAAGTAGAACTGGGCAGCAAACTGTCGTACGGCGGTAGGTGATAGCAGCTGTTGTTTATATTGAAACTTGTGGTTCATGTTTCTGATTATAAGAGATAATGGTTTAAAAACAAGAATTTCAGAACAGCATTTTCAGTTTTATCACTTTTTTCTGGAGTCAGGGGAGAGGGGGGTGGGTTTAAGGGGCGCATTCCGGCACCTAAAGCAATGGACTAGATGCAATGGAAATATTCTTTAAAAAAATTTTCTGACATGACATGTCGGACTATTTCCTTGCTAGCTATAAAGCATTAATAAAGTAATGGAAAATATGTACAAATATTGAATATTTATGACATATTTACGAATATTACTAAATCCTGTATTGAAGTAGTAAAGTTATAAAAACTCGCCTAGAAAATTCTTTTCGCTTCCTGGTCTCTCCTCGAACTTTGAAATGAACTTCCTTAAAATTTTGCACCAAGCACCCACTTTTATTGGAATATGCTCTGGTCGTGACATCCCAAGAGTCTATTCATCTCCTTGAACTCTCGATCTCGACCAACCGTATTTACTGTTTCCATATTCATAACAATGTTGTTGTTGTGGTCTTCAGTCCGCAGACTTGTTTGATGCAGCTCTCCACGCTACCCTGTCCTGTGCTAGTCTCTTCATCTGAGAATAAGTTCGGCAACCTACATCTGCTTACTGTATTCGTTCCTCGGTCTCCCTCTTCGATTTTTTCCCCACACACTTCCTTCTAATGCTAAGTTGACGATTCCTTGATGTCTCAGAATATGTCCCACCAACCTATCTCTTTTGTTAGTCAGGATATGCCTGAAACTCTTTTTCTCCCCAGTTCGGTTAAGCACCTCAACATTAGTTACGTGCTCTACCCATCTAATTTTCATCATTCGTTTGTAGCATCACATTTCAAAAGTTTCTATCGTCTGTTTGTCTGCACTCCTTATCGTCCACATTTCACTCCCATACAATGTTACACTCCAGACAAATGCTTCCAGAAAGGACTTCCTAACATTTAAATTAATATTGAATGTCAACAAATTTCACTTCTTCAGAAACACTTTTCTTCCCATAGCCATTCTGCATTTTATATCTTCTTTACTTCGGGCATCAGAAGTTATCTTGCTACCCAAATAACAAAATTCATCTACTACTTTTATAGTCTCATTACTTAATCTAATTCCTTCATCACCGCCTAACATTCTGGCGCAACATTCCATTATCCTTGTTTTACTTTTGTTGATGTTCATCTTACACCTTCTTTTCAAGACACTGCCCATTCCATTCAGTTGCTTTCCCAGATCCTTTGCTGTCCCTGACAGAATTACTATGTCATCGCCAAATCCCAAAGTTTTTATTTCTTCTCCCTGAACTTTAATTCCCTCTCCAAATTTCTCTTTGCATTCCTTTACTGCTTGTTCAATGTACAGATTGAACAAGATTGGGGATAGGCTACAACCCTCTCCCTTCCCAACCTCTGCGTACCTTTCATGCTCTTCGACTCTAATAACCGCTGTTCAGTTTTTGTATAAGTTGAATATAGCTCTTCGCTCCCTATATTTTACCCCTGTTACCTTCAGAATTTGAAGAGTTTATTCCAGACGACATTGTCAAAAGCTTTCTACAAATGCTAAAAACGTAAGTTTCCTTTCCTTAGCCTATCTTCCAAGACAAGTCGTAATGTGAGTATTGCGGGGAAAATCCAATCTGATCTTCCCCAAGGTTGGATTCCACAAGTAAATTCCATTCGTCAGTAAATAATTCATGTTAGTATCTTGCAACCA
The DNA here is from genome assembly GCA_026315105.1 of Locusta migratoria. Taxonomy (NCBI): domain Eukaryota; kingdom Metazoa; phylum Arthropoda; class Insecta; order Orthoptera; family Acrididae; genus Locusta; species Locusta migratoria. The sequence continues at coordinate 166,024,634 of CM048745.1, forward strand.
TGACTTATTAAGCTGATAGTTCTGTAATTCTCACACTTGGCTGCACTTGCTCACTTTGGAATTGGAATTACTATATTCTTCTTGAAGTCGGAGAGTATTTTCCCTGTCTCATACATCTCGCATACCAGGTGGAACAATTTCTTAATGACTGGCTCTCCTAACGATATCAACAGTTCAGACGGAATATCTTTTCCAGGGGACTTGTTTAGACTTAAATCTCTCAGCGCTCTATCAAATTCTTCTCGTAATCTCGTATCCCCTATCTCATCTTCCTCCACTTCGTCTTCAATTTCTAGAATACTACTTTCAAGTTTATTTCCTTTGTACAGGCCCTCTATATATTCCTCCCACGTTTCAGCTTTCCCTCTTTGCTTAGTAATGGTTTTCCGTCTGAGTTCATAATATTCATACAGCTGCTTTTCTTGTCTCCGAATATCTCTTTTATTTTCCTGTAGGCGGTATATATCTTTCACCTGATTATACGTTCTTATATGGTTTTGCATTTTTCCTCCAGCCACTCCTCCTTAGCCAGTCTGCACTTCCTGTCAATTTCAATTTTCAGACGTTTCTAGTCGTTTTGCCTGTTTCACTTGATGCATTTTTATATTTTCTCCTCTCATCAATTAAGTCCAGTATATCCTGTGTTATCCAGAGTTTTCTATTAGGCCTTGTCCTTCTACCTACATGATTCTCTGCTGCTTTCACTACTCTATCTGTCAGTGCTACCTAGTCTTCTTGCACTGTATTACTTTCCCCCGTTTCAGCCAGTCCTTGCCTAACGCTCCCTCTAAAACGCTCAACCACCTCTGGTTCCTTCAATTTGTCCAGGTTCAATATCCTAACTTTTCTACCCTTCTGCAGTCTCTTAAGTTTTAATCTACAGTTCATTACCAATAAGTTATGGTCAGAGTCTATATCTGCCCCTGGGTATGTCTTATAGTTTAAAACCTGGTTCCTAAATCTATTCTTTACCATTATAAAGTCAATCTTTTACCGTCCAGTGTCTCCTGGTCTCTTCCACGTATACAGCCTTCTTTCATGATGTTTAAACCAATTGTTGGTGATCATTAAATTGTGCTCTGCATAAAATTCTACCAAGCGATATCCTCTTTCATTTCTTTTCCCCAGTCCTTATTCACCTACTACATTTTCTTATCTTCCTTTTCCTATTACCGAGTTCCAGGCCCCATCACAATCAAGTTTCATCTCCCTTAATTTTCTGAATAATTTCTTTTATCTCGTCATACATTTCTTCTATATGCTCATCATCAACAGAGCTAGTTGGTATATAAACTTGTACTACTGTGGTCGGTGTTGGTTTTGTGTCTATCTTTGCTATGATAGTGCGTTCACTATGCTGTTCATAGTAATTTACCCGCATTCCTATTTTCGTATTCATTATCAGACCTACTCCTGCGTTACCACCAACCAATTTTGTATTTATAACTCTGTACTCACCTGACCAGAAATCCTGTTCATCGTGCCACTGAACTTCACTATTCCCTATCATATCCAACTTTAACCTATCCATTTCTCTTTTAAAATTTTCTAACTGACCTACGCGATTAAGGGTTAGCACATTCCACCTCCGATCCGTAGAATGCCTGTTTCGTTTTTCTTAATGACGTCATCCCCTTGAGTAGTTTTGTCCGGAGATCCGAATGGGGGACTAGTTTACCTCCGGAATATTTTACCCAAGAAGACGTCATCATCATATATTCACAGTAGAGCTGCATGTCCTCGGGAAAAGTAACGACTGTAGTTTGCCCTTGCTTTCATTGCTTTCAGCCGTTCGCAGTAACTGCATAGCAAAGCCATGTTAGCTGATGCTACAAGGCCAGCTCAGTCAATCATCCAGACTGTTGCCTCTGTAACTACTGAAAAGGCTGCTGCCCTCTTCAGGAACCACACGTTTGTCTGGCCACTCCGCAGATACCCCTCCGCTATGGTTGCACCTATGGTACGGCTATCTGTATCGTTGAGGGACGCAAGCCACCCCACCTCGGCAATGTCTGGTTCATGGGGAAGGTCTATAAAATCCATGACGGACCATCGATTAGCTTTCCTCAAAGCAGAATTGAAGGCTGCCGAGAGTGGGATTTATAATATATTGCCGGCCGCGGTGGCCGAGGAGACTGAGGCGCTTCAGTCACGGTCTACACGGCCACTACGGTCGGGGGTTCGAATCCCCCCTCGGGCACGGATATTTGTGCCGTCCTAGTTTGTAAGTAGTTCATAAGTAGTTTGTAAGTTTAGGGACTGATGACCACGTAGTTAAGTCCCATAAGCTTTACAAACATTTGAACTTTTGAATATAATATATTGATGGACTGTCGTGAGATTGTCCAATGATAATGCTCGCAGATGCTACCAGGGACAGATGAAGAGTGCCTCATCGGCGCCACCGCTCGGTCTGTAGACAGCTACTTATTACTGAGTAAATCGTCCAAAATCGCACAAAAATGGTGTAGGTACGTCGGCAATTTATTCTCTTCGGAAATGTTCGTGTGGTACAGTAATGGCCAAGGTAAAGTTAACAAACACATTTCGCGATAGTGTAATGTGGTTAGTTACTCGAGTTGTTTCAGTAGTTTTAGGGTACTTAACCCACACACAGCTGTACCTTGCCTGTCCAATCAGATGGAAACGGAAAACTCCTACTGACATTGCTACTATCACATATGTCTGAATTGACTATTGTTTCCAATAAGGATTTTAAAATAGTTTTTTTTTTTTTTTTTTTTTTTTTTTTTTTTTTTTTTTTTTTTTTTTTTTCATGAAGCATTGTAACTGACGGCTTTCTTCCCGTACTAAAAATAAATAAATAAATCATTTTCTTTTCATTCTCCACTTCGAGGAGTGGAGCGGGCTGTTTGAGATCTGGTCCATAAAGAGTCGCGGTTCTATCCAGCCAATTATCAGACAGGCCGATGGTGGGGCAAAGGTGGATCCCAATTGGGAATAGGTGGGAGGGGCTTATCAGTTCCGGCATACGCCTTACAACCAAGGAAAGCCTCCCGAAAACCTTGGTCGGAAGCGTAGGAGCATAATTTTTTATTATTATTGCTGACAAGGCCCCCTTAATTTGGATCCAAATAAATTATATTCTGTTGAAATTGCAGTGACAAAGTGGCTGGAGCGTTGTAAGCAACAACAAAATGCTATCATGGCTGTCGACATTGTCAAGATTGGGAACAGCAATCTCTCGGTTTTTTATTATCAAGTATACAGGGTACATTTTCGGCTCAATATTAAATGTAAAAATCAACTCATATTTCTTTCAGGCACTGTTTATAAAGTATATGGTTTACAGATTTTTTGTTGATTACATGTAATGCCGCGCACTTTTTTAACAAGTTAGAAATATTTTGAATATTTTTGAACCTGCTTAGGGTTATTTAAAAAAATACAAAGAAATTGATGCAATTTTTTTTTCAATATGCTTCCTCAAATTGAGATACCATTATCCCTATGTTATTCATTTGAAGGAGACCAAATTTTTATCAGATGGCTCATCTACTATATCTATTTAATTCCACCTATTATGTATTTTACAAGGGTAAAGAAATACAAGTCTTTCTCCTAATAAAAATGTTATTTTTGATTCTGCAGTAAAGCTTAGGTATACTACAAAAGTAAGGTCTATTGCATGTTACAGAAAAAAACATTAGAACAATACTTGATAAACTTAAGGAAATATTTGTACCTGAACGCTGAAAAATACAACTTAAAGGAAATTGCGAATGAAGATATGAGTCCAATTAATCTGTGCCTCAGAACATTCTTGAAGCATAGTCTTCATCCTGCAGCATTTCATCATCTTCAAGCTTCCTTTTAGCACTTCTTGATTCTTTGGTTACTTGAAGAGCGAATCTTTCAGCAACATGCACCTGTTGTCTGTCACACGCAAACAATTAATCTTCCATATATGAGCCACATTTTATGCCTAAATTTTTCGGAACTTCCATCCTTCGTATCACTCCATCATTGAAACATATCACTGCATCTAGTACACCAAATTTCAATGTATTTAGTCCCACAAAAACATTCTTGGGTAATCTTTCCCACATGCAACAGTTCAAACTTTCGTTTGTATACTGAGTGCCCCCATAAAGACATTTACCAAACAAAACTGGGTCACTCAGGTCTCTGAAAACTGGTTTTATTTCATTCATAACAGGCTCAGGAAGAGAATTATTATGATGGTAAATAGTTTCTGCAACAGAATTAAAGGGGGCGTGGCGGTACACATGACCGTAACTTTAAAATTTGGTATATATAGGTCATTTTTTTTATTTGAAACCCTATAATGTACATATCAGTATAATCAGGAAAGACTAAAGAATTTAATAAAGTCATAATTTTGTGTCTCGTTTTCGCCGATTGTCGTAGGTGTCGGTGGCCGAGTAGAAAGAGACCGACAAAGGAATAAAGGATGCACGCGTGTGCAGGTACGGAGGTGACCAGCCAGTGGGACAGCAGAAACTGGAAACACGAAGCTACATTAGTATAAGGGATATATTTCAAGAAAAATTACATTACTTAACTTGGAGAGCTGCAGACTAGTATAATGTTGATACATAGTTTAGATAGAGGTCTGCCTACTGATGATTCCTGGTGCCTATCTGATTCCCAAGTGGCCGATGCAGCAGTCGTGGCCACGAGCGGAGTTGCAGCAGAGGGCGCTCGTGGCTGACGTCGTAAGAACGCCGCGCCTTGCGTGCATGGCGGCTCGCGGCGAAAGTACGTGGCGCGCACTTCATACTTGTGCGACACCACACATAAAAATCGATTTTTCCACCATTTATAAGTAACCTGTATCCTTAAGAAAACATTTAACATTTTTTATTCATTTGATGACTGTAGTTGTCTTCATGTAGGCAGGCGCTTCCGCGCATAGAGGTGGAGCGGTAGGGGAAGCGTGGATGGCAGTAGCTACAGCCAGCGTCAACAGTTGTGCTTGCGGGAAAAACATTTCGTAACTCGCGGCCAGCCACGGGCCTACAGAATGAACATTATGGGCTGTCATTGCGGTAATGGAGGGGGATACACAGAACGGCTGACAACTGGGCTCTCTTTCTACATGACGTGGACAATAGTTTCTACTCAATTTAGCTATCTTTAATTTTTTTTAAATGGGACTTAACTACGTGGTCATCAGTCCCTAAACTTACTAATTACTTATCAACTACCTTATACTAAAGACAGAAATATTCATGCCCGAGGGGGATTCGAACCCCCGACCGTAGTGGCCGTGCAGACCGTGACTGGAGCGCCTCAGTCTCCACGGCCGGCATCTTTAAATCCAAGGTAAATATATTGTTTTGCATAGGAATACAGCAACATACTACAGCTTGGCAGAAAAATGTATAAATTATAAAAACTGTTACAACTTGGAAACTGTATGAAAAGTAGCTTCAGTTACAATGTGATAACGGCTTTTTACTGGTATGTATGCTACTAGTGTATCCTGAGAATGAAATTTGACGAATTCGTTTCTGAAATTATAATTTTCCAAATACTCCATAGACGGAATGTAGTTTTCTTCCGAAAAGAATGATATACTCTAAAATATCAAAAGCACATTGTTTTAAATGTGTAGATTGTTTTTAATACAGTAATGGATTGGAATTACTGCTATTGCGAGTAACACCACAGTCTAACACATACAGTCCCGATACTCCCGTAGATGTTCGTTATAAACTGTGTCAGTAGTGCTCCAAGCGGCCGCCAAGCTACATTTCTGAATACGATATTGAATGAGTGTGAATAGTATCTATATCGATTTTAACACAATTGTTACATTAGGGAACGTCATAAAATAGGGACTAACTTAAAAATAGCTCCATCTTTGTCTTTCTTAAGTTTCCTAAGATCCATGACATGGTACAAAACTGTACATTGTAGCACAGTTTATTTACAATTATCTTGTAACCTAAAGCTATTACCGAATAATTTAATTTACTATCAAAAATAGAAAAATGATTAGGAAAAACCAAAAGACCTGCCCTTTGGCAGAAAGATGTCGCTTTTCTGCTCAGACGTTAAGGTTTCTCCATTACAATTCCAGTAAAATCGCTGAGGGTGGAACGTTGAAAACGTATGTAGAATGCAATAACTTCAGTATTCAACGTACCAAATCATCCACCACAGCTGTAGCTGAAGAAAAACGTCATAGGCGTGGCAATAACACGGCAAAAGCAATGAAACTCTTTTCCAACTAAGAAGATCCCAATTCCACAATTGTTACTACCGGTACAGCTGAACCACAAACGGCAAGAAGCTTCAAGACATTGTCTTCATAAGTAATCACAGGCAAAAGCGCGTATAGGAAAGACAAGTGAAGCCTAAAAGTGTGCGAATCATTATTCTCCATGCCGAATTGATACGTGTCAAAAACCTATCATAGTAAGAATTGACCGTAATAGAAATGTATGTTTCTCTTATGTTTATATTCTACTTACTTTCGGCTGAATAAGCTGCATATATATATATATATATATATATATATATATATATATATATATATATATATATATATATCGTAAATATTGGTTCTTGACGAAATTCTTCGTTATACCAGTGAATCAGCTGAGTGCGGCTGTTTTTTACATTAATTTCCGTATTATGCATGTCTCCTGACATTTTAATGCTTGCAACGCAAAAATTATACTATTTCGTTAATTACGTACACAAGTAATTATAAACAAACATCATTCTTTCGCCGGCTTCCCCGCCGCTAGGAACGCTAGTGTCGTTGCAACTGTCAGTTGTTAACAACTTTCACAGCAGTGAGTGTCGCGACTGTATATGTTGGACGGTGGTAGAGTATCAGATTAGATACGGGTAGTGCAGAACTTAATGTCGAGAGATTCCAAAATCATAGAGATTTTACGCATTGGTGGAAATAAACAGTAATGAAACGTTTATTGTTCTCGGATATTCACTTATTCTGTACTCTCCATCTGCCATCCCTTCTCTTCCTCCATTTCTCTGTTCATCTCCACCTCCTCCTCTCTTGGCCCATTTCCTCCTCTCCCCCTCCTCTCATCGCTGCATCTCGTCCGCGACCTATCCTTCCGTGATGATCAGTGAAACAGAGTAAGCTTATTGCAAGGTACCCTTAGTCAAGCACCTAACGATGGCTTCCAGATTATGAAAACCCTCTCCAAAAAATGTACAGTCATGAGATGACTTTCACTGTAACTGTTGTAAGTTACCCTCTGCCACGCACCGTATGAAGCATTATGTAGACAGTGACCTTCATTATGCCTTGAAAGTCAAATATAACTGTACACAATTTCTTCCAAATCAGAATAAAACCGTAGGTATGTGTCGAAGTCAGTAAGCAAAGTTCCCATGCCATATAACATATGAAATGTTATGAAGACAGTGATCTTCTTCTACAAAATTTCATCAAATTCAGAATAAATCTGTAGATTGGCGTCGATGTCTGTAAGGAAAGTACCCTCCGCCAGGTTACATACGAGATTTTATGCAGACAGTGAGCTTCCACTTGATTCGAAGGTCAACTACGGAAACTTTCATCGATATCAGAATGGCCGTGCGTTTCTAAGCGCAATGTCAGGGACTGAGGGGCCGCTCGTACCGGAGGTTAGAGTCCTCCCTCGGACATGGGCGAGTGTGCTGTTCTTGTGATAGGTTTAATTTAGTCTAGTTTAGTTGTAAGTTTACCGACCGATAACCAAAGTACACTCCTGGCCATTAAAATGACGTGCTACAGACGTGAAATTTAACCAACAGGAAGAAGATGCTGTGATATTCAAATGATTAGCTTTTCAGAGCATTCACACAAGGTTGGCGCCGGTGGCGACATCTACAACGTGCTGACATGACGAAAGTTTCCAACAGATTTCTCATATACAAACAGCAGTTGACCGGTGTTTATCGTATCGCGACACTGCTGCTCGCGTTGTTCGCGATCCAATGACTGTTAGCAGACTATGGAATCGGTGGGTTCAGGAGGGCAATACGGAACGCCGTGCTGGATCCCAACGGCTTCGTATCACTAGTAGTCGAGATGAGAGGCATCTTATGCGCATAGTTATAACGGATCGTGCAGCCACGTCTCGATCCCTCAGTCTGCAGGTGGGGGCGTCTGCAAGACAACAACCATCTGCACGAACAGTTAGACGACGTTTGCAGCAGCATGTACTATCAGCTCAGAGACCAGGGCCGCGGTTACCCTTGACGCTGCATCACAGGAGCGCATGCGATGGTGTACGCAACGACGAACCTGGGTGCACGAATGGCAAAACGTCATTTTTTCGGATGAATCCAGGTTCTGTTTACAGCATCATGATGGTCGCATCCGTGTTTGGCGACATCGTGGTGAACGCACTTTAGAAGCGTGTATTCGTCATCGCCACACTGGCGTATCACCCAGCGTGATGGTATGGGATGCCGTTGGTTACACGTGTCGGTCAGCTCTTGTTTGCATCGACGGCAATTTGAACACTGGCCGTTACATATCAGATGTGTTATGACCCGTGGCTCTACCCTCCATTCGATCCCCGCGAAACTTTACATTTCAGCAGGATAATGCACGACCGCATGTTGCACGTCCTGTACGGCCTTTCTGGATACGGAAAATGTTCGACTGCTGCCCTGGCCAGCACATTCTCCAGATCTCTCACCAATTGAAAACGTCTGGTCAATGGTAGCCGAGCAACTGGCTCATCACAATACGCAAGTCACTACTCATGATGAACTGTGGTATCGTGTTGAAACTGCATGGGCATCTGTACCTGTACACGCCATCCAAACTCTGTTTGACTCAACGCCCAGGCGTATCAAGGCCGTTATTACGGCCAGAGGTGGTTATTCTGGGTACTGATTTCTCAGGATCTATGCATGCTAATTTCATCATGATCGGATAAAAAATGTACATTTTCTCGAACTCTGTTAGGTTAAGTATCTTCCGCAATCCACTACACAAAATTTTATGTGGATTGTTGCTTGCCGCGCGGTTGCCGGGTGCCGTGGCTCAGCGCGCCCGGTCAGAGGGCTGAACGTTCTCTGTAATAAAAAATCTGAGCCAAACGCTCAACGAACGACTAAGTACGAACATTGAAAACGACCGGAAATCACAGATCTACATTCCTCGGACATGGTTGTGTTTGTTGTCCTTAGTTTAGTTTAATTTAGCTGAAGTCTAGGGACTTATGACCAAAGTCGTTTGGTCCCATAGAATTACAAACATTTCAACATTTTTTGACTGTGACCGTCCTCTTGTTTTAAAACTGTCAGTTGTTAACAACTTTCACAGCAGTGAGTGTCGCGACTGTATATGTTGGACGGTGGTAGAGTATCAGATTAGATACGGGTAGTGCAGAACTTAATGTCGAGAGATTCCAAAATCATAGAGATTTTACGCATTGGTGGAAATAAACAGTAATGAAACGTTTATTGTTCTCGGATATTCACTTATTCTGTACTCTCCATCTGCCATCCCTTCTCTTCCTCCATTTCTCTGTTCATCTCCACCTCCTCCTCTCTTGGCCCATTTCCTCCTCTCCCCCTCCTCTCATCGCTGCATCTCGTCCGCGACCTATCCTTCCGTGATGATCAGTGAAACAGAGTAAGCTTATTGCAAGGTACCCTTAGTCAAGCAAACGTTCATCACGATCAGAGTATAACTATGGGTTCTATCAAAGCCGGTAAGTAAAATATCCTCCGCCATGCACCATACGAAAATGTATGCAACAGAAACACATTGAAAAACGCACTTTTTGTAAAATTTTCCGATTTTCCATCCTTGTTGCCAGAAAACCTTTCTTAAAGGAATGATTCGGGAAAAGCACGATTCAAATCCCCGCCAATCATACTGAGCACGTTTTCGTCAATCACAAATAATAATAATAATAATAATAATAATAATAATGAGAAACTGTCTACTTTCCTTATCCCTGCTCAACTGAGACAACTGTCCGCATATACTGGTTCACATTTTGACTATAAACTCATACTGAATATTCGCTTGCATTTTGATCGAAGTGATGTTAAAGCCTTTCGGACATACGGTAGTCTGTAGGCGCATACACGTACGCACTTTACAGTTATGTAATCTTCCAGATGTTTGTAAGAACAAACATCACGGGACATCGTTCAGCAGATAAGCAAGTAAGCGTAATAGCCTACATCACGTAATAGTTCAAGCAAGTAGTTCAATTCTTTCCCGTCAGATAGAAGCACTGGTTTCCCCAGTAGTATTCTCACCTCGCTGCGTTGCCCACACTCGTTGTCGTGAGACTTCTTATTACCTATATCTCTGAGCATGAAAAACTTTGTTTTAAAGATGTGTCTTGCGGTTTTTCGAGGAATACAGTAAGTAAGAACAAGACTGTTGTCATTCGTTTTATTTGCCATAATTTACGAAAAGCAAAAAGAATTTATCGATTTGTAAAGTCTGCTTCTAATATCAGATACATTTCTAAATGTTCAGGATAACAACATTCAACGACAATGAGGAAGGAGGAGAAAAATGTTACAAGCAAATTCTAAATGTTAATGATCTAAGACATCAAAACATGAACAGTAAGTTGCAGAAAATGCCTGTATAAAATGCTGAAATGCAAAAGGCTCACACACATACCCACGGCCTCATCATTATATTGTTCAGTATATTGAAAAATGCGGAACTGCTATATCTAACACATCTGTTCCCTTTCTTCAAAGTAAAGAATAGGTGCCTATACACGGCACGAGTTTTCAGTCGAGATATCGTTGCTGAAAATCAAAATCGGCAGATAAATATGACCGTTAGTATTTAAACATTTGCAGACGAGATATCGGGTGATATCCAGTAACGATATGTTGCGACAGATTTATCTTTGCTGACCTAACAATGTGCAGAATAATCTTTCAAAACTGGGTGACACCAAACGAAATACCTGTAGGTGCACTGTGTTTAGCGGTAATTTCAAAATACATCGGCTTGCGTGATAAATCGCGTGTGGGGACTTGTTTAGCGAAAATATCGATGAAGAATATTAATCAAAATATAAGAAATGATGAAGAATATTACATAGAATTTTCGTTGAATTTTGATAATCAATAAATGTCATGCTAATTTTTGGGAATGAACAGTTCGTGGTTACTTCTTTCTTTTTTTTTCAAGTTTTTTCTTCGTGTATTTTGCTGAAAGTACTTCACTCATAACCTGGTAGCAGGTAACTCAAAGTATGTCTGCTATTCCAACTGAAAGCCGTAAATAATTGTAATATAAGCCAAAGGCGAGACATCAAAGTGTTCTTAAGATGCGCTCTTCTGCCAGAATAGCTAAACGCATTATATTATCTTACTTAGATATTTCGGCTACCATATTCAGTGGTATCCGAAAGATGATATTAATCATTCGAGTGTAATTTTTGAAGTCATTGGACTCATTTGTTTCCAACTGTTTTAGCAACCTCATATGACTAAAATTCATCGCTAAGTTACCATGTTCTTGCGCTCTTTTCACGATTTCTTGTTCTCTTTCTTCTCTTTAGAATGTTATACCGTACTCCACTAAGGCTCAACTAACGTCTGCTATTTCGCTGTTCTCCAGTAATGTAGCGTTACAGAACTAACTACCTTCAGATCGTTCAAATTGATCAGCACAGTCAACCAAACAGCGATGTGCGATATATCGCTAGAATAGAACGATTTATCTGCTGATACGGCCACCAACGAACGGAAAAAAAGCTTAGTGACCGAATTCGGCTAGGCTTCGTTTGTGGCTTTGCAAAGATAAATCTGTCAAATATATCTGTGGCATTGATCTCTATACTATCTGGATGTTAAACTTCAGTTGTCTCAGCGTCACAGCCATAGATGTTCATGTGTTGCCAAATTCGAATATGACTGCCAAGAATTGTTACTGGAGCCAGCCGCGGTGGCCAAGGGGACTGAGGCGCTTCAGTCACGGTCTGCACGGCCACTACGGTCGGGGGTTCGAATCCCCCCTATGGCATGGATATTTGTGCCGTCCTAGTTCGTAAGTAGTTTGTAAGTTTAGGGACTGATGACCCCGTAGTTAAGTCCCATAAGATTTACAAAAATTTGAACATTTCTTTTTTGAATTGTTACTGGAGCAAGAAGTTAAGATACGTTTCGATTCTACTGCCATACCAGACTATTTCATCATATATTGTCATAATGTTCAAAACGAGAGGTAAGCAAGCAATTCTTGTCACGTACAAACTAATGGAAATTTGTCACATTCAAAATGGCGGACAACGCGAAATCATGTACAGAACATATGAATGTGCAGGCACGTTGCACTTCTGTACTCAGAAACCAGATTATATATAGATCACTGACCGTTGCTAAATATCAGCCGAAATATCAGAGAGACATATCTCTCCAGTCATATCGGCCGAAAAATCGTACCGTGATCATTGATCTCTGTGCCATGTAAAAACTGATGAAAATTCGTTAGCCAAATTAAGACATGACGGGCAGTGCGATATTGCGTGTAAAATATGAATGTTCAGGCAAGTTGCAGTTGTATGCTCGGACACAAGAGCTACACATCCAGGTTGTATAGAGATGGCTGCCTTCAATCGTCGTCTCTAAATATATGTCACACAAAATACAAAATGAGCTTATGGACTGTATGTATCACGTTTACATCGAAGAACTGATTAAAGAGATTAACGATGCCACTTTCGTATCTCTGCAGGCTAACGAAACAACAGATATTACGTGCAAAATTAAATTTGTCATTATAGGTTTTGTATCCTATCCTCGTCGCCACTTTTGTGTCTCGTTTCCGTCGTAGGTGTCGGTGGCCGACACAGGAATAAAGGATGCACGCTTGTGCAGGTAGGAGGTGACCAGCCAGTGGGACAGCAGAAACTAGAAACACTAGAGTAAATTAGAACGAGATACATATTTCTTAGAGACTTAGTAATACTTAACTTTTACATAGCTCAGTACTGCGGAATGCTGATACATAGTTGAGCTAGAGGCCTGCCTAGTGCCTGTCCGATAGCCAAGTCTTCACTGGTGCCTATCTGATTCTGAAGTGTTAACTGGTTCCTATCTCAGTTCCAAGAGAACGATGTCGTTCAGTAGTGGCCACGAGCGGAGCTGTAGCAGAGGGCGCTCGTGGCTGACGTCGTACAGAGCCCTGTATTGGGAGAGTACCGCCAAGCGGGCGAGCGCCGCCATTGTAGGCCTATCTCGCAATAGCAGCGCTATGCACGGCGCTGTTAAATTAACATTTATGATGAAGGGAACCGGTCTGTATATCGACGTGGTATGACAATACGTTAAGTAAACAATGAAGCTAAGTTTTTAATCGTTTCATCACATCTACAACGAATATTAAGGAAAAATTGGTAATCTGAGATCAATACCTTTATTTTTGAGCAAACTAGTTGTAAAATTGTTTTGTGCTAAAATTTAAACCCTGTACCAAATGCACTGCTTTCGCAATAAGTGACGTTCCTGCTTTCAAATTAGCTAAGGACTGACGTTTTTATATCTCATATATTGGTTTTTACCAAAGTAGATGTAATTAATACATGTTGCTTTCCATTAATCTAGTGCCTAATGTTGATAGGTGTTGTGTGCTAACCTACATGTGATATTATCACATAACATTAACTGAGCTAACATTTTGGGAAGGTTTAAGTTTTTATACATTGTTATTGCACTGCTGGGTACTTCAGTAAAATAAACTTTATCTTAAAATTCGAGTTTTGGAGATCTATTTAATGGGCGGTGTCATTTATGGCCCAAACTTTCGTAACATGCAGGCTAAGTATAAATACGAAATTCGTCAAATACGGCACATTATGTTAGATTTTCAGTATTTGTATCTTTTAAAAATATCTTTTCTCTTAGATGTGTTGTCCGTCTAACATTGCTCGCAAGAAACTTGACAAATAAACCTACAAGTTTACTCGATATTTCAATACAAATTCACTTACTTCGCAAAATTTTGCATTCTCGTATGGAAATGCATTTTTTCTTCCAATGCGGTGTACCCACAATTCGCGTATTTTCGCATTTCTTTCGCCCGTGGAATGCTTAAAACTTGCTACCCCGGACTGTCTTAGTATAACAATTCACTGCCAACAATGCGGCATTTTTCATCATATAAAAATGGAATATGCTACGTTAAGCTCTTAATTTAATACACAATGAGTACACATTTCCAACACCTCTAAATGGTAAAATAACAGCTAGTTAAGTGAAATATGCCATTTACGCTTATGGATTGCTTAGGCCTAAAATGGCGGACGTGCCCCACCCGCACGCAACTGACCAATAGCAGCCGGCGGTTGTCGGCCAGCCACACATAAAAGGTTGGCGCTACTCTCCCAATACAGGGCTCTGACGTCGTAAGAACGCCGCGCCGTGCGTGCATGGCGGCGCGCTGAGAAAGTAGGTGGCGCGCACTTTAGACTTGTGCGACACCACAATAGGCCCCTACTGCGGTATATTAAGGGGAAGAAGCCTAGTGGAAGATTACTTTACTTTGAAAACGTCAATGATAGGCCAGCATATGGGCTTAGTGAGGTTTCAAAAAGAAGTCTGGAACCTTTCAATGTTCAAGAAGAACTCACTGATCAGACTTACGATTGCGCCCCAGTAATGAGTGGCAATCACAGTGGTGTGCAGACACTGATGCAGAGCACTTTCCCACATGCCTAGTACGTTCACTGCCTTTCGCACCAAATTGATTTGGTTTTTCAGAATGCTTGCAGTAAAAGCATAAAGTCGATAAGGTTGTTCTTCGAAAATATTGCTGGTTTTGCAACGTTTTATTCTTCATCTCCCAAGCGAAGTGATTTGTTACAACAGTCTGCAACAAGAGAATTCCTTTAGTCTCTTTAACTAGATAGAACTTCCAGTCCCGCATTGTAAATACTGTCAAAGAAAACAAATTGCACTTATTGAAATGTTTTGAAAAGATTGAAGAAGAGGATTCCGGGGGTGATGTTACAATAAGAGAAGCATTTGCCTTAAGAAATTTACTTCACCATTCACACTTTTTATTCCTCCTACATTTTTTAATGATATCATGAAACACATTGATATTTTCCATAACACAATTCAGATACAGAGTGCAAATGCCGTTACCATATCCAATGCATTACATCATTTTAAGTGTTCTGTATCTGAAATACGAGAGAACATTCAAAGGTTTGGAGTTTCTGATGATGAGTGATTGCTCCTCTGGAAAACCTTCCAAATGTAGCAGTGAACTTAATCTGAAGCAGATGCCAAAGACGTGTGTGACATTATGACCAACAAACTGAAAGGAAGATTTCAGAACTTTCACGTATTTAGCAGCTTCGAAATCATTGATCCAAAAAAGAATGTTTGCTTCTTTTAAAGAACATTTCCCAGCCACTTTGGTCAATACTTTTTAATTAAACTACAGTCTGTTTATTTCCCACGATAAACTGAAAAAGGAGCTTTCAGTGATTTATCGCAATGATACATTTAGAGGCATTACATCGGTTTGTGAGCTGTTTACTTTCTTTTTGGAACATTCCTTTGAAAAATATTTCACTGAAATGTAAAAAAACATTAATTACACCAATTTCAACAGCAGAAGCAGAGCGCAGTTTCAGCACCTTAAAAAGAATCAAAGCCTCCCTCAGGAACAGTATGAGTCAGGAAAGGCTGAACTCACTGGATTCACAAGAAGGAAATCAGTGATATTCCAAACTTCAACAACAGAGTGACAAGTTTGCCAATCAGAAGGACAGACTTGCACATTAATTGCATAAATAACCTGTCAGAACTCAGACCTTATTAGTTAACGTGCTAAAAGAGACTGCTCCTAGCCAAGGTTTTTCTCGAAGTTTTTACCTTGGCCGTAAGGCAAAAGCCAGGAGGGTCTTTCTGGTGCATTCCCAATGGGGAAGAAGTCACACACGTCCTCTCACAGTTCATTTTTATTATGGCATCACAATCAGTACACAGAAGCACAACTACAGTAAGTACGAAATTCAGCACGAGAAGAGCTGGTGAACTTCCGTTCGAATCCAAACACCTTCGAGCTGGTGTACCAGACAACCACAATATTACACACACATAATCCCCCTCCCAAAAAAAAAAAAAAAAAAAAAAAAAAAAAAAAAAAAAAAAAAAAAAAAAAAAAACAATAGTAATAAAATAAAACGTTTATTGCACATTTGTATAAATTTTTATTAGCTATAGTGTTTCATGGATTATATTAATCACTGCATAATTAGCATATTTAACATCTTTCGAATGTGTTTAAATGATGTTATATAAATGGGGGTTATATAAAGAACACTTCAGACTGATTGCATTTACTGGGTTCCAACTTTTTGTCTAGTCCCACCAACGAAACTGAGCACGAGCCACCACTGATATAAACATAAATTTCTATTATGATCTGTTCTTACTCTTGCAGGCAGATTTTTCACGCGTATGAATTTGGAGTCTAATGGTTCGCACATTTTTATTAGACTGTGGGTCAGTGCTCTAATGTTCTGTGTTCGCCTTCGTCCAAGACGACAGCGGAAGCATTTGGTGGGAGTACAGAATATAAAGATGCTCTAACAGCTACAAGTCGTCAAGCTGTAAGCAGCAACGTCTATGGAAGCTATCACCTGGGAAGTGCTTAGGGCAGCACTATGATAAAACAGCTCGCTTTTTATGTGAGGCGGCGTGGTAAGCGAAATTTCTCAGTCCGTGACGTGTACCAATCAGTAACACCCGCAGCGTTCGCACCATGAACGTACTACGCGTCGCTTTATTAATATGTGTAGTGAATGCAGCTAATTCCGATTCTATAGATCTCTCCGGATATGTAAACAACTTTTTGAAACAACATGTTGGGAGCAAAGCAGGAATCGCTGGTCTTGTGGAGAAAATTTTGGACGGAAAAAGCATGGAGACGCTTTACGAAATGTTCAGTGGAGGCGATACAAGCTGTAGATACGAGTGTCCCGACGGTGAGTTTGTACTTGATTCATTGTTGATGTAAACATCTCCTATCATTCCAAATGCTTTTTTACTTAAAGCTTTGGTGCCTACTGGGAACGGGATCAATTACTGTGTGTTATTTCTTGGTGTAAACTTGTTCCTGTGTCTATCGTAGTTATCTGAATTACAAAATCGGTAAAGTTTTAATTACTGTGTTAGCAACGTACTCTGTATTCGAAAGGTGATGTTAATTCTGTGGCTTGTGGCCATTTTCGGGTGGCTCTAAAATTTTGGTACCTAAACTGCAGGTCTGTTGCCCACACGCTGCAAATGTTGCCAACACTACAGAAAATCTATGTATATACAACAGCAGTCAACCATAGAGTAGTTATAGCATGTTTTATTTATTTTATGATCTGTACGAAACATTGGTCATTTTAAGTGAAAGTTAGGGTAGGTATAGATTAAACAAGAAGTTTTTTTGTTTTTTTTTGTTTGTTTTTTTTTTATGTTTGTGTGGGCTCGTAGCGACCGAATCTCTGGTTTAGTTTTACCATTTTTGCTGTTTAGGTTATTTGACGTTTCTTTTCAACAGTGCAATTTTTAAGTTCTTGGAAAGAAATGGAGCCGTTATTCATTAATGTCGTGGAATGCTGTCATCGAACTTTCACATGACTCGCCAATTGTAGCTTAGCTTCTATCGAAACTGAGTTCACAGTTTGAATTGAGCTATTGACTTGTTGAATAATGAAAAAATAAAAAACCTATGAAAATTGCACAACAAAACAAAATATTGACAACACAGCTCGATGACAAAATAGACAATTGCACAGTCAACACCGGCTAATAGTACGCTGCACAGCTGACAACGAACATTTGCATATCAGTACGATACGAAGTCACCTGCAGATAATGTTTTAAAACACGCATTGTTTAAAGTAAATTAAAATTATCTTCGACCAAAAGAAAACAGTAGAGTACTTAGGGAAGGTAACTGAAAGAAATTGAATAAGGGGAAAATCACGTAAATTAACAGTGGCGAATCTCGTTTTTCTGTCATAAGCCGAAAGTAGTACAGCTTGTTCAGTGGAATATCGCAGTGAGAAATCTCCCACAGTGCTGACAACATTTGCAACTTGCGCTACAAGCTGGACACGTCCCTTGATGTGATGGACATGATGCAATGGGAGAAAAAATTAGGATTCGCGGAAACGTGTTGCTGTTGATATGCAACACTAATTTATAGTTATCTATTTGTAATTAAATTAATGCCACAGATCAAGGTCAAGCAGCTCACTGCATAATGGATACTGCAGAGCTAAATATTTTCAGACTTTGCAAGTACGGTGTCTTGAAAACTTCCGAATTATACTGACGTTATGCGAGCAGTACAATTAGGCATTGCTTCAATTAATGCTGGACAATCTATGTAGTATAGTCACGTGGATAAAAATTTTCGATATGCGCGTTTTAGGTCAGTTTTTTTTTTTGAAATGTTACCAAAGTCATTATGTGTATATTCTATACATTTCGTATTCTCATTTTTCAGAATAAATGTTAGTAAACATATATTTCGGAAAATCATCTAACTTACATTACTTTCATTCTTTTATTTTAATAAACAATATTTATTATTATTTTCGCTCCGTAAAGGGCACAATTTTCCATCAGTAAGACTGCAGCTTGAAATAGCACAGATAAAATAATTTTTAAAGCAAAGTAACAAATCTAAAAATCACCCAATGTAAATCTTAAAGAAAGTAGTGATAGAAATACACTTCTATCATAGAGGTGTTAATATTCAAAAACCTCATTTTCCTAACCATGTCTAACAGATACGCGCCACAAGAGTTTACGCACTACTATAATGTTCCAGCTTTTGATAATTAGATTTGGCAATACACATAAGGCAGTCGATGCTAAGTGTATCGACATGTACTGATAACTAGAAGTCCAGATCATGTTTCTCTTCTTTTCTGTTTAGTAATTCTTGCGTAACATCTGTCACGTAGCTAATCTTATGATACCCTGCTGTAAGGTCGAAATGTGTCATTAAGAATTAATAAAATACTGTGGAACTAGGATGATATAGCATTGAAGGTTACAAATTATTACATTCGTGTTCCAATGGAGAGCATTTATACCTTCATATCTTAATTTCAGGTTGAAAGTTTTTACATTTTTCTTTTAGTTAGATCTGTTAGTTTTCTTTCATTTGTGTAAAAAAAATTAAAACATTTTTTTTAAACTACTCAGATCCGTTTTTTTTTTCATAACCATTTTCTCTCACATGGTGGACAATTTTCAAAAAATGTTCAAATGTTTGTATAGCTTAAGGGACTTAACTACGGGGTCATCAGTCCCTAAACTTACAAACTACTTATGAACTAACTAAGACTAAGGACGGCACAAATATCCATGCCCGAGGGGGGATTAGAACCCCCGACCGTAGTGGCCGTGCAGACCGTGACTGGAGCGCCTCAGTCCCCTCGGCCACCGCGGCCGGTCGACAATTTTCACCAATGATTTTAATATAAATGGGAGATAATGGTGGACACCGTTTTTTTATAGGCCTACACATTATTAGTAGGTAGTCAAAACAAATTTAGAGAGTTGCAATAAATGGTGTTTAGCAAATCTGACAATTTATTTTTCGAACACGTATGACAGAGTTAAGCATCGAAAGAGACAATGGAGAAATTTGAACAAGAAAAGGGGGGAGGGTGGCAAATGCATCGGTAATTTGAAAAAATGATTTCAAGCGGTATATATCGAAGAGCGGAAAGATATCGATTGTGTATATAGCGAGAATACCGATAATCACAAAAAACAAAGGAGATGGATGTTGACGTCGCAGTGAATAGCAACGGGTATACGTATATATGAAAATATTAATAAAATAAATAAATTGTATGTGTATGTACTTACTTTATTCGTCATTTATATTGCTGTCGCCTTCGACGATGCCGCGAGGTTTGTATGTGGCTAGCAGCATTCCTTTTTTTCCCGTAAACTGGGTACACTCGTGATGTCTCGAAGGAATATCGGCAAAGACTCACTCGTTAGCTCGACGCTGCGCAGACGAAGATTATTGAAGTATATGTATTGAAATATATAAAGGTCGACCATCTCTTTTTATGGACGATTTCAATGATTTCCATAAACGTTCCAAATTCTGCTTGTGTATATAACCGGGTCATTAGACGACACGAATACCACAAAGTGCTTAACAAATTCGTGATGGAAAACTCGTTCTTTAGGGCTTGGTATGATATCCAACCATCTGTAAGTATCAGTGTTCCGAGAAATATGAAGTTCTTAATTAGACAAATAAGCGTCTGTTTATTGCGAGAGTGATGAATGCTACCGACAAAGGATCTCAGATTGATTCCGTATTTCTAGATTTCCAGAAGGCTTTTGAGACCGTACTTCACAAAGCGGCTTTCAATCAAATTGCATGGTCATGGAATATCGCCCCAGATCTGTGACTGGATAGGAGATTTCCTGTCAGAGGGGACACAGTTTGTAGTAATCGATGGCAAGGCATCGACTAAGACAGAGATGATATCCGGCGTTCTACGGGGTACTGTTATTGGTCCTCTGCTGTTCCTTATCAACATAAACGATTTGGAAGAAAATCTGAGCAGTTCTCTTAGGTTATTTGCAGATGACGCCGTCATTTATCGTTTAGTAAAGTCGTCCGAAGATCAAATCCAATTGCAGAACGATCTAAATAAGATACCAGTATGGTGTAAAAATTGGCAGTTGACTCTATATAATGAAAAGTGTGAAGTCGTCCACATCAGTACGAAAAGAAATCCGTTAAGCTGTATTTACAAGATAGTTCAATCAAATGTGAAGGCCGTAAACTCCACTGAATACCTAGGAATTAATATTACATCAGACTAAAACGTAAGAATACGTAGATAATGTCGGAAAGGCGAACCAGAGTTTTCGTTTTATTGGCAGAACACTTATAAGATGCGACAGAACTACTAAAGAGACTGCATACATCACGGTTGTCCGTCTTCATTTGGAGTATTGCTGCCCACTGTGGGATCCTTATCAGGTGGGTTTGACGGAAGCCATAGAAAGAGTCCAAAGAAGGGCCGCCCGTTTTATATTGTCACGAAACAGGGGAGACAGCGTCACGAAAAGATACAGGATCTGGAATGGGAATCATTACAACAACGGTGTTTATCGCTGCGGCGTGGTCTACTTACCAATCGCCAACGTTCTCCTCCGAATGCGAGAATTTGTTGTTGACTGCCACCTACATAGGTAGCAATGATCATCAGAATAAAATACGAGAAATCAGAGCTCGAATGGAGAGATTCAGATGTTCTTTCTTCCCGCGCGCTATTCGAGAATAGAATGGTAGATGTATAGCTTAAAGGTGGTTCGAGGAACCCTATGCCAGGCACTTAAAAGTGATTTGCAGAGTATCCCATGTAGATGTAAATGTATACTTTTACAATAAAACAGCTTGTTGACTCTCTCTCTCTCTCTCTCTCTCTCTCTCTCTCTCTCTCTCTCTCTCTCTCTCTATTCCACAAAATATCCAAATCTGCTCTGTTTCGTTTTTTAAAAACTTTCCTTTTCCAAATTTTCTGGTTGTGATATGTGTTTCATCAATTTCATAAGTTTTGGCATGACCTCCTATTGCTGTAGATTCATTTCTCACAATCACATAACAAATCTCTCGGCAAAATTCGTAGATATCACACACAGTTCTTACTGAAAGTCCAGTTTCCGATGCTGTGTGTTCTAAAATATAATCTTCCACCCAGCGAGACATTAAGATGATACTTTATTGGATCGTCAATTTGCTGCTGTCAAACCATGTAATTTTTTTTAATTGTTGTCCTCTTCCGGCATTATAAACAGTATAGTTGGTATGAAAATCCGAGGTCACTGCCTTTTTTTTTACCAAGTTTAGCTGACTTCTGTCCACTGCAGTCAACGCATTCCGTAAATCATCATTTGGTAGTAATTGGTATTCCCGACAAAGTTGCATGCATCCACTGTACTAAATTTTGAAATTAAATCACGCCACGCCAAGCTCGCATTACTTTCAGTACTACTTCCTTCATCCATTAACAACGCACTAACAATACGTGAACTACTAATACCGGACCGCCCAGGAGGTTCACGGTTCTTTCGTGAGTACGTGGGTGGCGAGCACGAGGCCCCGAGCTAATGCAGTCTTTCTTCTTTTTTTCCTCCCTGGACTGCATTTCCTTCCCGTTCCCCTCCTTTCCTGTCCTCACTCCTTCCCCTCCACACATTGGTACCGATAAGCTTAGCAGTTTAGTCCCCCTAGCCTAAACAACCAACCAACCAGCCAACTAATACCGGAAAAATCGCAGAAATACAGCAATATCATAGCACCATAATTTTTGTCGCAGAAATATAGCAATATCATAGCATAATAATCTTAGCAATGACGTGCTAATTCTCATACTAGATATCTTACCATGTAACAGTCGCACCTTCGATATATATCGCTTGCAATAAATCTTCAAAATTATCAATGACTCTAGCAATGTTGTGATGTTCAGTCCGCAGACTAGTTTGATGCATCTCTCAACGCTACCCTGTCCTGTACAAGCCTCTTCATCTGAGAATACGATCTGTAACCTACATCCTTTTGAATCTGCTTACTGTATTCATCCCTCAGTCTCCCTCTACGATTCTTACCCCACACACTTCCTTCTAATGCTAAGTTGACGATTCCTTGATGTCTCAAAATGTGTCCCACCAACCTATATCTTCTGTTAGTCAGGAGGGGAGGGGTGGGCAAGTTTGAAGCCCTTACTCTTACGGGAATTAGTTAAACTACGAGTTTGAGTACTATGGGCAGGGCGGAGCTGGGAATTTGTATCTGACGGGAAGCGTGCATGGGTAGTCCTTGCAGGTGCGGTGATCACTCTGTCCCCAGTGGTGTAGGGGTCAGCGCAACTGCCTAGAAAGCAGGAGACCCGGGTTCGAATCCCGGCTGGGTACACATTTTCAGCTTTGCCCAATCGCAGTTGAAGTCATATATTCTATGAATATTATATGCCAGAAACTTCTTTTCTCCCAAATTCCTCTTTAGTTACATGATCCACCCATCTAATTTTCATCATTCGTCTGTAGCACCACATTTCGAAAACTTCAATCATCTTTTTGTCTGAACTCCTTATCGTCCACGTTTCACTCCCATACAATGCTACACTCCAGAAAAATGCTTTCAGAAAGGGCTTCCTAACATTTAAACTAATATTGGATGTCAAAAAATTTCGCTTCTTCAGAAATACTTTTCTTCCCACAGCCATTCTGCATTTTATATCTTCTTTACTTCGTACATCAAAAGTTTCCTTGCTACCTAAATAACAAAACTCATCTACTACTTTTACTGTCTCATTACCTAATCTAATTCCTCCAGCATCGCCTGATTTTCTGACACTACATTCCGTTACCTTCATTTTACGCTTGTTAATGAACATCCAGCAATATGCACATTATATTGAGTTGATTTTAGGTCTCGAAATAGGGGAGCAATTGATTCGAAATTTTGGGACAGTACGTACAATTTACATGTAAAGTAATAAATCACAGGTACAAGCACAAGGGGAAAAACATTAAATACTCCATAAAGCATTACAAAATGCAATTTAAAACAAGACAAGGGAGCACACTGTTAGTTGATGAACTATGGAACGAGGGGTGAGACAAAAGGAACACTTTTTCCATATTTTCGCTTTCATTAACTCACACTTTCACAACGAGAGTGTGGGAGAGGTGAGACGTCACTGCTACCACTGGTCCACGTCCGTCTGCAGCAGGCTCGGCAGGAAGTAGTCCTGACACCTCCTTCTGTACTGCTGTGCTCTCCCAGAGGCCAGCTGGTGTGTCTGCTGTTGGCGTGACCCGTCACGGCGAGGGTCTAGATGGTTGCCAGCCTCTTTGGCTGGTCTAGATGGTTGCCAGCCTCTTTGGCTGGTATGTTGCGCGGTGATTGCTTCAACTATGATGCTTCCTGGAGTCGTCCTGTTTGTTTGCGCCACGTCTCCCAAATTTTGCATTGTTTTCACACGTGAAACGGTGCTACAGTGTATCTTTTTTTGTCGCATACCTGGCACTTGTCTGATGCCACGAGATTTATCTGGTTTTGCCTTCGATCCGTGGGTACCATTCTGGCAAAATTTTTGTACCTCGTCTCCTTGGTGTCTTTCGGCAGCACACTTTCGCGGTTAGTTATAGTCTGGAAGCCAGCTGTAAGTCCTATTCCTCGCCGGCTTCCCTCTCAAGGCCGCGCGGGAATGGCCGTGCGCTCTAAGGCGCCTTGCTGTGGAGTGCGCGGATGCTCCCCATCGGAGGTTCGAGTCCTCCCTCGAGCATGGCTCTGTGTGTGTGTGTGTGTTGTTCTTAGTCTAAGAACTGAAACTTCCTGGCAGATTAAAATTGTGTGCCGGAACCGGGACTCGAACCTAGGACCTTTGCCTTTCGCGGGAAAGCGCTCTACCGACTGAGCTATCCCGACACGACTCACGTTGCCGCCTCACAACTTTACTTCCGCCAGTACCTCGCCTCCTAGTTTCCAAACTTCACAGAAGCTCTCCTGCGAACCATGCAAGACTAGCACTCCTGGAAGAAAGGATATGGTGGAGGCATGGCTTAGCCACAGCGTAAGGGGTGTTTCCAGAATGAAACTTTTACTCTGCAGCGGAGTGTGCGCTGATATGAAACTTCCTGGCCGAATAAAATTTTAATCTTCATATCAGCGCACACTCCTCTGCAGAGTGAAAGTTTCATTCCAGTCTAAGGACTGATGACAACTGCAGTCTGGTCCCATAGCTTTACAAACATTTAAACCCTATCAGGGCCCTGTATACTTTCTTCGCTATTCTATGGTCGCGGTTAGTCACGATATTCACCTCTTATTTATACAGTGCAGCCTGACATGTCGCAGTCGGCGCATCTTCCGCAGGGTTCCTGTACCGGTTTATTAGTGTGGCTGTTCGCATTTTTTTCTTCAGTGGCAAGCGTCCGTTTTAGCAGGAACGCTGCAAATTCCAGTTTTACGTCCACTAATCTTAATCCCCCTTCTTCTGCTGGCAGCGAACACGTCGCTTGAGCCACTTTGATGCTTTGACGTCACAGAAGTTAGTAGACGGCGCCGGTTATTGCTCGCGCTATTTCGTCCAGAAGACAGGCTGTTTGCATAAAATACCAGGAGAAATTTGGAGAAGGAATTAAAGTTCAGGGTGAAGAATTAAAAACATTGCGTTTTGACGACGACATAGTAATTCTGTCAGAGACAGCAAAGGAGCTGGAAGGGCAGTTGAACGGAATGGACAGTGTGCTGAAAGGTGCATATAAGATGGATATTAACAAGAGCAAAACTAGGGTAATGGAGTGCAGTCTAAGAAAATCAGGTGATGCTGAAGGAATTAGATTAGGTAACGAAACAATAAAGGAGGTAGATGAGTATTGTTACTTGGGCAGTAAAATAACAAATGATGGTCGCAGTACAGAGGATATAAAATGCAGAATGGCAATGGGTAGAGAAGCATTCTTGAAAAAGAGAAATTTGTTAACATCGAATATTAATTTAAGCCTAAGGAAGTCCTTTATGAAGGCATTTGTGTGGACTGTTGCCTTGTATGGGAGTGAAACGTGGACGATAAACAGTGCCGACAGGAATAAGATAGAGGCTTTTGAAATTTGGTGCTACAGAAGAATGCTGAAGATTAGGTGGGTGGATCGTGTAACTAATGAGGAGGTACTGAACAGAATTGAGGAGAAAAGGAATTTTTGGCATACCTTGACTAAATGAAGGGATCGATTGGTAGGACACATTCTTAGACATCAAGGAATGCCGCGGTGGAGTAGCCGAGCAGTCTAAAGCGTCTGGCTGCGGAGCGCGCGGTTCCTCGCCGTGGACGTTCGAGTCCTCCCTGGGGCATGGGTGTGTGAGTTGTCCTTAGGTTAGTTTACTTAGGTTTAAGTCGTTTGTAAGCTGCGGACTGATGACCACGCAGTTTGGTCCGATAGATTTGCAGACATTTGAACAACAAGGAATTTTGTATTTAGCATTGGAAGGAAGTGTGTGGGGTAAAAAGCGCAGAGGAATACCAGGAGATGGATACAGTAAGCAGATTCAAACAGATGTAGGTTGCCGTTCTTATGTGGAGTTGAAGAGGCTTGCTCAGGATAGAGTATTGTGGAGAGCTACATCAAACCAGTCTCCGGACTGAAGACCACAACATCAACAACAACACCAGGCTTTCGACAGGATCATTGTGTTTATGAGAACTTTTTTCTGTTGGAACATTATTATTATTATTATTTTTTTTTTTTTTTTTTTTTTTTTTTTTTTTTTTTTTTTTTTTTTTTTTGAAGCCTGGAAGAAACTTCGTCACTCTAGTTGTACATGGCCATTTTACAGGACACGGCTGTATGAATATACCTAGCTCTATGTGAGTTTTTGCTCTTTTATACTATTGTCCTTCTGGGTGCAGCTGTTTCTTCCTGACGACCAGTAACAGTGTTATCTACTAATTGATTTTTGCGCCTGATGCTGCTTTGATGGTTTTCAGTATGGCTTATATTTCCCTTGCGTCTTCGCGCTGTTCATTCAAAATGCCTAGGTCGTCGACATAAGCTATACAGGCTACTGTTTTGTCCGCTATAGGTAAGTCAGTGATATTGCTCGCGAAGTTTTGCAGCAGTAGGTCCGGTGCAACTGTGCAGAGGGCCATTGATAGAGGACAGCCTAGCCTCATAGATCTGTCCGGTTTGATCGTTTTTATGCTCCATCCAGGTACTGTTATTTTCTGTCGTGCTTTGCTCAGTATTTTGTCTGTAGTTTCGATGAATTTTTGTCTGAAGCCAAGTCTCTTCAGTGTTTCCTTCAGGTAACGCCTAGTGGAAATCTATGGAGTACTATGCAGTACTAGTGGCCGCTGTGTGCGCTATTACATCCGTGTAGGGTCATTTAGCGTCGAACATATTTCTTCCTTGGACCGCACAAGTCTGACAAGGACCGACCGCTTTCTTCATGGCAGTCTTTGTGTCGTTAGCGATGAATTTTGCTACTGCTTTGTAGTCCGAATTGAGGAGCGTGATCGAGCGAAATTTTTCAAAGTCATGCGCCGCTTTCTTCTTTGGGATGAGTGTTGTTATTCCCTCTGTTAGTCCAGTATGAATCTCCGCCCACTGCATATTTCGTTGACATGTCTGTCACTTGCGCTCCTATTGTGGTCCAGTAGGCGAAGTAGAGCACTAGCGGGAGGCACCCGCGCCATGCGCTCTTCCTCTGTTGCTGGTCTTCATTTACTAAGGCGGCCAACTTCTTCGGATCCCAATGCGGGACGTTTCAAGAATGTGGATGAGGACTTTGAACGCTTGCCTCAGTGTTACTGGTGGACTAACGTTGTTGGAGGCCCGGGGCGACGAATGTTTTACTTTTCTATCAAATTCTTCTTTTGTTGTATGTCTTCATTAGCTGAGTGTAGTTTCCTGGTGCGAAATGTGAGAAATTTGTGCCTCGATTTGTGACACAGGCACTAGGAACGTAGGACACAATAATAGGCACCTCGACCGTAGTTTTCATTAGCTTTCTGTTTATTTTCATACGAAAACGTGACTATAATGTCTTTTCCAGTCAGTCGTAGCCCATTAAATTGGTCCAACAGTACTATACTATGAGTACTTGAGCGGTATTGAAGGAAGAGAAGTCAATAGCTTCCGTGTAAATTAGTTCACCGAACCTAAATCGGGGAAGCACGCAAATACAATTCAACAATGTCGAGTCTCCGCTGGGACTGACTTAAAACCTAAACAATCGCCGGTTGAACTTCAGCATCATCTGGAATTTTTCGTCTGGAACCTATTAAGATCTCTGCCAACTTCCGACAACTATGACTGGTGCTCCGGGCTAACATCAAGTGTTGTTTCACTCAGTTGTATTGTGTATTTATTTCTGTTTTTATGTACACTAGACAACGACAGTCACTGCATATAATTACACTCATAAATCCCATTCAGGATATGAACTTATGCTTAAGATACGTGGGAATAATCTGCAGTCGGTGGAATATGAAAATTACCAAAATGCGGGACATGCGTGACAAATCAGGCATTTTGCGGGACACTTTTATTGAGTCTCCCAACGCGTGACGGTGCGGCAGAATCCGGGACGGTCCCGCAGAATCCGGGACGGTTGGCCGCCTTATCATTTACGTCTCTGACGTCGTCTTCGTTGCTCTCTGACAGCAAATCTCTGTCTGCGTCTGTTAACATGTTCATCGTCTGCTGAAGTATCTATCCACATTATCTGCCTCTTCCTTTTGAATCTCTCTTCGAAGTACTACGTTTTGTTTCAGTTCTGCTTTCGTTTTCAGCGTCTTCTCGTTGTTATCTCGCATTTCCCTTATGTATTTGCCATTCTTACTTTCCCTCTCCCTACTGAGGTGGTGCATTGTGAGTGGCTCGTCTTCCACCTCCTCTAATGTTCTGCTCCTGGAGAGGACACCTTTCATTTGTTGTTGTTTGATCTTCACGTGTTTTCGCATTAATTCTTCTGACTCGACGCAGGAATAGCTTCTGACGTTACGTCAGATTTCAGCTAATATTAATTACGGGAGTTTTCCAAATTATTTTTCGCCTGGCCAGCCTTAAGCAAGCCAGAAGCATATACAGTAAGCAACAGTGAACGCAGCCATGGGCTGTATCGATGACGCAAAGACACATGGGACCGTGGGAAAGCCTCTTCGTTGCAGTTAGGGGAGTTTTACATTCGTTATAGAATGGTCGGAACAGGCAATTTATAAATACTCATATTTACTCTTTAGGACTGTTTCTTTAATAACTCCACAGTTACTGCAGATCTTAGCCAGCTTTTGAGAAGAGATACATCTTTTCAGTATTCTTTAAAAGCAATATTATTTGAAATATTGGGAATTTGGAAGAATTCTTGTAAGCGATATATATCGAAGGTGCGACTGTTACAGAACACATATCGATTGTGTAAATAATGAGAATACCGGAAGTGACAAAAGACAAACGTGATGGACAAGGGCGGATCCAGGGGGGGAGGGGGGCACAAGGGCACGTGTCCCCCCCCCCTCCAGACAGCCCGACAGAAAGAAATGAGAGAGGGAGGAGGGGAAAAGAAAGAGAGCGGGGGGAAGGGGGGGGGAGAGAAAGAGAGAGAGAATCTCAGCATAAGAATAATCAACTTTTACTTACAGGCAGCAAATACTGTAGTGACGTCTGCTAACATCGGAAGTTAACCCACACTGGTCGAACTCATTCATTTTATAGAAATGCTTTCGTATCTTCTTCAACTATTTTCTGTTGTTTTCTTTGTGTTCTCATCACACCAAAAAGTTTGCAACAGTGGCTTAAATTCTTTTTTCTACCAGCGTTCTCCTACAAAAGAGAAGAAACGTCTTCAAACAGAAAGATATTAAAGTTTTACATGGAAAAAAGCTGCATTATGCATAAACACGAGAGTAAATATACAAACGTGTTATAACGAAAATTATTTCAACGCTGGAAGACTCAGATTTATTAGAAGAGAAAAGGATTTTCGACATAACTTGGCCGTTAGCAAGAAAACAAGATAGAAAACCAAAGTAAACAGGTGCTTTTTATTTCATTTTCTGAATTATTTTATATGCAGCAAGTATACATTTTCTGCAGCTAATAAATGTATAAATTTCGAAATTTTTCGATGATACTTTTGTATTTTTAGGTCATACATAGAGTACAGAATTTCATATATGATATTAGACGAGAATAGCAAAGAAGTATAAGCCTTTAGTCATCAGTAAACTCAATATCATTTCCTTCTCCCACATAAAAAGTGCCCTATAACCTCACTTCGTCATTCGGATGAGAAACTACGCAGCAGATAGCTCTACAGTTTTGCTGCTATCGTTTAAACGAAAATGAGCACTCGAAACAGACGAGACTCAGTACGCGAATAACACGCCAGGGGCGCTGCAATAGACATACTCGGCTCGAGCAGTCAACTGATTGTGAGACAAAAACGTCGATCGTATAAAAGGGGCTTACACTTGATGTGTCGCGGCAGTTACGTACCGCACTATAGCCTGCTACTAGCCTATTCTTGATTACCACTGTCTGCAATACTACAAACAGGGGCTGCCTCAAAGTTTTCTGCGGCACTGTCACACGAATCCTGATGTTTTATAATTTTTAACACTTGCAAAGTCGGATCTGCATGTTTGAGAATCTGCTCACGGTTGAGTCTGTCCAGTACATTGTATGTAATTGCATTACAGATCATTGGTTCTCCATAATACTGGCCAGAAACACACTGAAAATGTGAATGTATTGTTAAGCCCTGAAGTTCCACAGTGACGTTATGAATGTTCAGGTTTCCTTTGCAAATGAAAAACTTAATGCGAGCAGCTGCTGTTAGAATTTTTGCCTTGTACTATTTAGTAAGGACACTAATAAGTCCTTCAATCGAAACAAACACGAAGTCGAGAACAATTTCTGCATGAGCCTATAAATGGGGGACCCAACCACTGAGAGGAAATAATTGCGTTTTATAGTGTCAAGATAAGTAGAACACCCTCTATGTTCATGAAAACAGTTTCTTCCATGTTGACTATGATTCCATGACCGCTTGTCAATATTTCAGCTTTGTCAAAGTCTATTCCCTGTCGTATCATTATTGGGATTCAGGGTCTAAATTTTTTAGTAGACCGGACCTGCTAGAGTATCTTAGAGCATTTACGCTTTTACGAAAGTGCTCGGTATTATAGTTGTTGTCAGTGCAGATGGTGAGTCAAACATGAAATTAATAGAAATTTACAGAACAAAATACACCATCATATACACAATAAAGTAGACCATTATATAGGCCTATATATGCTGTTGACTGTCAGAACGATTTTATAAATTTATTAATTTTATGTACCGGTATGACTAACCATCTGCACTGACAACAACTATAATGTTGGCCACTTCTGTAAAGAGATAAATATTCTATGATACTAGACCAGGGGTTCGTTCAAAGAGGTGCAGGAGTGCTACCGTGCATGCGCAGTGCGGAAATTCGTGTTTAAAGAACAATCCTGCAGCATGCTGCAGCTTACCAGCTGTTCAAGGAAGCTCCCAGCCGCAGCGTCCTGCAGCTTCCGGGCTGCATGAGCTGCAAGGAAAATGTTCTCCTGCAGCAGAGACGTCATCGGTACCGCGCATCGCACATTGCACACATGGGGCCTTCGATTTCGCAATTTATAGCAGCGCCCAGCGGACGTATCTCTTGGAGCGTTGTCTTCAACGCTGTCTTGACCGCCTGTATTCCTGGAGCATCGCAAACGGCTTCCGATTTTCCACTGAGAAAACTGTGTGTATAAACTTCTGGAGATACAAGGAATTTCTTCCACCTTCTCTACATCTCGGCGCTGTTGCTCTCCCTTTCGTGGAGACTACGAAATTCTTGGGACTCATGTTGGATCGTAAACTTTGCTGGTCCACACACGTGTCCTACCTGGCTGCCCGTTGTGCCCGATCCCTTAACGTTCTTCGTGTCCTCAGTGGCATGTCATGGGGAGCGGATCGTACCGTCCTGCTTCACCTTTACCAGGCCATTGTTCAGTCGAAGCTCGACTACGGAAGCCTTGTATACTCTTCTGCACGGCCATCGATTCTCCGCCGTCTCAACTCTATCCACCATCGGGGATTACGTCTGGCGACAGGTGCATTTTATACCAGCCCTGTTGAAAGTCTGTATGCCGAGGCTGCTGTATTACCCTTGACCACTCGGCGTGTCGGTACGCATGCCGCCTGCGGTCGATGCCCAACCATCCATCTTACCGATTATTTTTTGACGACTCACTCGATCGCCAATATCAGTTGTCTGCAATTGCCTTGCTTCCACCTGGAGTTCGGTTTCGCCGCCTGCTACAGCGGCTCGATTTTACCCTTCCTTCCACCCTTCGGTTGAGCAAAAGCCCATTGCCACCATGGCATCAGGCCCAGGTATACACACTCTCCTTGAACTTAGTTCGCTCCCCAAGGAGAGCACTCCGGATTTGGTATACCGCTCGAGGCTTGTCGAACTCCGTTCGATAATGCCATATTTATTTACACTGATGGTTCCAAGAGCACTGCCGGTGTCGGATCTGCCTTCGTCGTCGGCGACAACCGTTTCCAATACAAGCTCCCTGACCGGTGCTCGACCTTCACGGCTGAGCTTTTTGCCCTCCACCAGGCCGTTTTGTATACCTGCCGCCACCGCCATATGTTCGGACTCCCTTAGTGCCCTGCAGAGTCTTAAGGACCCTTTCTCGAACCATCCTCTCGTGTATCGGATCCAACGCTCCCTCCAGTTGCTAACAGATGACAGCTGTCACGTTTCTTTCCTGTGGGTCCCTGGCCACGTGGGTGTGCCCGGGAATGAGGCCGCCGACATAGCAGCCAAGGCCGCAGCTCTTTTGCCTCGCATGGCTACCTTTTGCATCCCACCGGACGATGTTCAACGGGCTTTTCGCCGGAGTATCGTGTCGTCATGGCACAGTGCGTGGCTTTCACTGTACAACAATAAATTGCGAACTGTCAAACCGATCCCGACCGCTTGGAGGACCTCCTCACGCCCATCTCGGCGGGAGGAGGTCATCCTGGCCCGGTTGCGGATCGGTCACTGCCGTTTCAGCCACCGTCATTTGCTAACCGCCGACCCTGCACCGCTATGCTCCTGCGGTGAATTGCTGACGGTGCGACACGTTTTATTGTCTTGCGCAAATTTTTATCATCTCCGTGTAGCCCTTCACTTTCTGTCTACACTGGAGGAAATTTTAGCTGATGACACACGAGCAGCTGCTCGAGTTTTGCGTTTTATCAACTTAGCCAACTTATCGAAGGATATTTAACCCTTTACATTGTACTTTATCTTTCGTTTTTAGCCTCTTATTGATTTTATGACTGTCACCAAATTTGTTTTCTTGAGATCTAGCGAATCTATGCTCTTGTCTGGGCGCTAATGACCGTAGGGTACCGCGCATGCGCGGTACTACCTGCTTTCCTGCTGCTGGAAGCTGCAGCCCTGCAGCTCTTTGAACGAACCTCAGAAGATGGTACCCCAGTGTGCCAAAACCGGACGTCAAGGCAAATAAATAAAAAAATTTCGCGACGTTGGTTTAATATTAACTTGAATTTAGAATGCGAATTTCTCGGCTCAGGTGAGGCGGAGTTAAACTTGTCCAGATTCTGTAATACAATACACCATATGGCACACTGAAAAGATCATTAATTAAACTTTACAAAGGAAGAGCGTTGTCTTGGCTGCAGTGTGAAAAACATTTCAACAATCCCGATGCTTCTATTGATCTAGATCAAATGTTTAACCCATAATAAATCTACTTGAAAAAAATTGTGACTGAACCAGAAAAACCAAGATCAACGAATGTCTGGTAATAACTTAATCTCAAAATTCAATATAATTTAACAGAAAAAGAAACGTTGCCCTTTGCATAGAGAGGGCGGGAACATTTCTGGGGCGGATCAGGCCGGATGACCTATTTCCTTGGAGACGATTATGATCAAACAGTGCAGTCAAAACCAATTTTGAAACTCATGGTTCATACTGTATCGACCTTTACTATTCACGATTTCGTAGGCAGAATACAGTCTGAATGTAAATTTACAAAATCAACGCGACAATAATGAGATGTCTGTCATTACAGGGAGGTTTTTTTTTTTTAATAAGTTACCGCACAGATTATCTTGACGTTTTATCAGAATAAGCTTTTTTTGGGCGACACACTGTATTAAATTTAGTTACATTTTCGAAAAATGCATAGATGCTATTTTGGTTTGTAATCAAAGACGCTCTCAACGCAGTGGTTTGTGTTTATGTTCCGGAATGTTGGCTACGCACTAATGACTCAGTACTGGCAGTGTTATGTTCAAAACATTGATGTGTTATCAATGATCTGGGTACCAAGTAAGAACAGGAATGATTCACTTGATTGAAAATACGTAAATGATGTTATTGCAATGGAGATCAATAAGACACGGCTGTTCATTTATGCATTAACATTTCTGGGCTATGCCTTTAGTGGGTATGGTGCAGAAATAATCACAAACTTGAGAGATGCAGTAATTGCAGCAGAAAGTGTTTTTGGAAGCTTTCTTCAAAATGCTATAACGTGGGTGAAGCAAGTGAAAAATCTGCACGACGTCTTTGATGCTGCGATTGAAGAGACGTGTGTCTTCTCATGCCCAAAGGGTGTGTGTCACTTTGTGTTTTAGAATATTGCCTGCTGTTGTTCCTCGTGTGGTTTGCTGATCCTCGTATGTTCCATTGCTTGTTCAGCAGTGATGTATAGAGATCACTGTTGTTCAGTAATTTAATTATCCTCGAAAGAGCGAACATTTTGTTGCCACCATTAGCACACTATTCCGTCGTAAATATTTAACCAGGAATTTTGAATCGAATTCATAACACAGTCGATTATGTTGAAAATTGTGTTTTTCACACGCTTATTTAAGAGTGACAGCTCTTGTCAACTTAAATCTAACTACAAGTTTAATTTGTTTCTGATTTCAGTGTTGTTAACCCACACTGTGCGAACATTAGTTACGGCAAGTTTATGTTTTGAGTCAGGTGCTGGTCATACAAGTATCACTTAGGCCTAACACAAACATCGATAAGAATAGTTCACATGAAAACTTTTTGGAAACTGCCAAGGACCTAGCAGTGATGGAAGAGTTATATTAAATGAACCTTCCTGATACATGAGCTGCAACATCTCTTTTTCAGATTTGTTTAAGGTGCAAGTTTTACTGACGAAACATTGTCCTTATATTGTACGTTAGTAGTGATGGCTAAGTTTTTACCTTCATCATGTTCTTAACGAAGCATTGCGTTGGTATTTAAGATGCTGGACCGACATAATTAGAAGCTCCAGGGTTTACATGTCAGCTTGCTCATTTAGATTTTACACGATTCCTTGCTAGCTTCTCCAGTGAAGGATTTATGCTCTACTGCTGATGGCCTTGTTGACCCTACACCAACGCTGCTATATTCATTTTCTCTGGTGTAAGTACAGTTGTAGTTTAATAGTGGCTTTTCACCTTTTAACTCTCAAGAAATTTGTTTATCAGGTTAGAAGTTGTTAATGTGCAAGACTGTAGTAGGCCTAACGGTATTTGTATTATGAGATTCAACTAGTTAGAGGACAGAAAATATGCACCTTATGCGTTTGACAGTGGTTTGTACAGTCCTGAAAAGTAATTAATGGAATATTTGTGTGGCCAGGCGAGGGGACTGTGCCGCGCCAGTCACGGTTTCACGGCCACTATGGTCGGGGGTTCGAATCCCCCCTCGTGCATGGATATTTGTGTCATCCTTAGTATTAGCTAGTTCATAAGCAGTTTGTAAGCTTAGGGACTGATGACCCCGTAATTAAGTCCCATAAGCTATACAAACATATGAATATTTGTGTGTGTGTTGATCACTGGATGTCTCACCTATATTTTCTCCACTATCTACATAATACTGAGTGGAATGCAGTGGCATTCGATAACAGTTGTGTTTGAATGGTGACCTGTTTTTTCTGACAAACGGTAATGGCTGAAAGCTGATGTTCTCTGTGTTTGAATGTCTTTCTCATGTGCCTGTTGCAGCTTGACATATGTCTTTGTTGTGAAAACTACCCTCATTATAATATTACTTTCCACAAAAAAATTAAAGAGAGGGAGATTTTGTACACACTGTAAATCAAGTGGACCTTGCCTCATTTTTGGGTATTTGTTAATCCCCCTGCCACAGTTAAATGAACTACTATGCATGTTTTCGTTGTGAGTTAGCAAATGACCAATTTGGCAGTACATTTCCACACTAATACACAAACAAGGTTCACATGGAAACTAGTGATAAAATATCCCAAATATTGACATTGTTGAATTGTGTGCCCAAATATACAACTTGGTGGGTCTGAAGATGGCTTGACGGGCATGCTGAAATTGTCTACCGGTACTTTATAACAGTAAATCTTGACAAAGTCTATTGTGTGTTTTTCTACCATAATTTGATCTTCTGAAGTCCCACTGTGTGTTCCAGGATATGGAGTCACATCAACACATCAAGATTGATTTTAGCACAAAAATTGATATTTAGTGTTGTCATCAAAATTTTCGGTCACTTTCCCAATGTTTGATAGCAGAGCTAAATTTGAAAATGAAGTGAAAAAGTGTCTCCTTTAGGCTATACCTTCTCCTATTCCACAAAATGATGTAGGCTATATAAAAAATGATGGGTAGAAGCTGGTAGTTTATAGGTATGGTGTTTGTCGTTTTGGATGTGACAGAGATAACAGCAGTGTTTATCAAGGTTCAGACTGGGACTCAAATACAGATTTCCCCCTGCTTGATTTGTGCCTTAACTAACCACTTCAGCTGTGTCCTAGCTGTTTTCCCATTGAACCCAAAATCCCATCATCCACGTTTCCCTTTGCTCACAGATTTTAGGCCCTACTTGTTTTCCAACAAGGTATCTACATCCATAGGTCTAAACTGGAAGCCATTGTATGGTGATTGGCGGTAGGTTTATTGTATTAACAGTACTTGTCATTTCCTTCATAGTCCACTCTCTGTCCTTATTTTACGATGTGATTCCACATGTCTGCTTTGACCCATTGCGTCACCAACATGTCAGAAAAACCAGTATACGGGATAACATCTTATACTTATATGTTGTAGATAATAAATAATTTGTGGTTCCACATAAATTACAGATATTATGATGACAGAATGTGTCATCTATCACAGGACACCGCCCAAAAATTTGCACGTTTGCCACTCACTTGCAGAAGAGGGGGGGGGGGGAGAGAGAAAAAAAGGGGGGGGGGGTTCTCAGCCACCACATAATTACTCATGCCACCTACAATCAATCTCACAAGCACCTCAAAGCTATCATGCAGCAATGACACCACACACATCAACATGCCGATGCCACGGGTCAAAGCTGATGGGTGGAATTTCATCCTATAAATGAACCCACTCCCCAATAGAACGAGGGGAAAAACAACTGTCTTCATGCTTCCATACAAGCCATAATTTGTGTTGTAACAAATCTAGCAGAAGCATCTATTAGTGCATCTCACAATCATTTTTCCATTTCATGTTTTACCTGAGCAGAACCTTAACCACTCTTACCATCTGTGCACACGATTTCTAGGTACAGGCTGCTAACAAAGGGAAGAATGTACGTTGGAAGATACAGTATGTGGGAATTTGGCTTGTACTGGAAGTGTGCTCAGATGGGCGAAGCGGTTGTCACTGCTCGTGTAACTGGACTAACCAGGTTTGAGTTCTGGTTTGGCAAACATTTTGATATGCTTTTGGCTGCAGCTAAAGTCTAAAATTTTCTCTTCCATCATAGGAATTTGTTTGTTGTAAATTGTCTGTGTGTACCAACTTACACATGAGACTGTAATGTGACTATAGCAGGGCTTGCTCTACATTATTATGTCTAATTATACATGAAGTAACCAAAGTTTTTATACTTTGATATAAGAATAGTGTTAATACTGCATTTACATCTTTTGTCATTTTCTCCTCTTCCACATTAAAATTGGATCTTAACTTGCCAGAACACTACTGCAGTATTACAGAAAAGGCTTATTTTGTTTTTTACTCTCATACTGAAACACACAGGAAGTAGGCTTGACGTATAAAGTAAGCAAACTTTAAACCAGTTTTGGCCTAGTTTTGTAATGTGCGCATTTGCTACTCATATAAGAATGAAAATATATGATTTACAGAAAAAATGAAACAACTTTATATTATTGCTATGTCAAGTTAGATGTACCCTGTATGCTGTATCCACAAGAAGAAACTGAATGGGTCGAGGCGGACGGGGGACCCAGACATAATTTGAGTTATTGTTTTTGTTTCTCAATTATAGCCTACTGTTTTTCTGATGTGATATCAAATCAAATAATTTAATGCCAGCATTGAATCTTTCATTAAATCCACAATATATTCAGATAAGATTTAATAAATAATTGCAAAACTTTACCACTAACTGCCAGTCATTGCCACTACAAATTTCAGGTTGTTTTGTGACTTCATTCATGTCAAATGTGAGTTGAGAAAAGTTAGTGCTTTGATTGGAAGTATGTCATACCAGTGTAGATCCAACACTTGCAGCTGGATGTTTGTCTGTTTTAAAGCATTCCCTCTAAAATGACTTGTTGCAAAACAGATGACATTATATATAATTAATATTATAAAACGGATAGTATGCTACCCACCCTACAGAAGAGACATTGAATTGCAGACAGGCACGATGAAATTGCTGTTATACATTTAAGCTTTTGGTCAAAAAAGCCTTATCTAGAAGGAAACACACACACACACACACACACACACACACACACACACACACACACACACACACACACACACACACCTGGCTTCTCTGGCCAGAATGTAATCTCTTGTGTCACAAAAAAAGGGGGGGGGGTAAGTTTTGAAGGAGAGAAGTCAATACTGCCTGCCCAAGCATGAAGGGCAGCAGAGAAAGGAGGAGGGGGGAAGACCAATCGAAACCTTGGCAGATAACATTGCACAGTGAGGGGGGGGGGGCGTGATAGAACGGAGAGGGTTGAAACACTTGGCTGGAGGGAGTGGGAACAATAGGTTAAGGCTGTGATGTTGGGACTGGAAAATAGTTGTAACGGTGTCTTGCAACTGCACAGCTGATTCTGTAAGGGAGGCTCTAGAATGTGAAGCAGCCGTTGAAAACAAATGTGTTGCATTCAGCTGTGTGTTGTGCCACTGGTTGGGCCACTTTCCTCTTGGCCAAAGTTTGTTGGTGGCCATTCATCTTAGCAGTCATATGAATGTAAAAAGCTGTGCAGTAGTTGTAGTAGAACCTGTATAAGACATGCCTTTCACAAGTGGCCTGGCTTCTGGTGGGATAGGTTGTGTGTCCTGGAAGTGTCAGATGGGTGGGATATTTCACAAGAGTATGTTATTTCACAGTAGTATAATCCCTGTGATGAGGGGCTGGGAGTGACATAGGAATAAATTACAATGTAGATGTAGTATGGGTGATAGAACACCACTTTAGGAGTGGTGAAACAATCTTGGGTAAAATTATAGTGTGTGATGATAGGTAATAGAAGCCATAACAAAGCATTAAGTAAGGTTGTTCCAGTCCAGATATTGCGTGATATGGGAGATACTACTCTTAGCTTGGTAGAGTAAAACCTTCAGCATACTGTGAAAAAGAGTTCTTGTCACTGCAGATACACATCTAGTGGCGTACAGGTTGTACTAGATGGATTTTCTGGTGTGGAACAGGTGACAGTTTTTGTAATACTGGTGGTTGATGGAAGTAATGACACAAACAACAGTGTTGATGGATCCATCGAGGAGGAAGAAGTCAACATCCAGAAAGGGTGGTAAGATTCATTGAGGACCATCAGGTGAAGCAGATGGAAGAGGAAGATGAGTGTGCCTTGGCTCTTAGCTCAGATCATGAAAATATCATTATTGGTCCTAAACCAGATGTGGGGTTTTACGAAGTAAGGAATATTTCTCCTATATTGCCCACAAGTAGATTGGCATAGAAGGGTGCTAAACATGTGCTCACAGCTGTGCTGTGAACTTGCTTGTATACTTCCTGTTTGAGAGGAAAGTATTGGTTTGTTAGGAAGCAGTGATAAGTATTCAGGAACTAAAGGAGTGTGGATAGTGGAGAATAGGTGAAGGAAGTGGTTAGTATTTTTGATGTGGAAGGCTATAGTTTTGTTAATTGTTCGGAGGGCTGAAATTATTTTACTGGGAGCACTATAACCAATCTCAACTGTGCATATGAGGATTATTAATTTGTCAATTTTGCTGAGTTTATAGAAGGTGGGTGTATATTGGTGGGATGAAAAGGGAAATGGATTCAGGGGGAGAGGTTCTCAAGAAGATCTAAGAATTTCAGTGGGATTGGAGGCTATATCAGACTTTTGGGATAGGATCATTCTGGCAGAACTTATAACTGAAAGAGTCAGACAATTAATGGAGAACTTCTGCAAGGTTATCATTGTGATCATCACTACAGTGCTGTGGACCTGCAAGTATGATGATGGGTTTGGATCTGTTTTGAGATTGTTTATGGCTGACCTTTTTTCTTTTGTAAGGTAGGTGCTTAGGAAAGAACCTGGGGGGAGGGGGATAGTAAGACTAAATTGGTTGTGGTTAAATGGTGGTATGAACTGGGGTTGCCAGGATTTGCAACTCTGGCCGTATGCATCCTCCCCTCCACCATCAGCTCTTCTGCACTGCACATTCTCTGGTCCTAAAATTATTCTGGTCTCAACCTATTGTAGCCAGAGAGATGGTCAAGTGTGCATGAGCCGTGCTTTTATGATTGTATGGGTGTGTGTGTGTTCTTTCTCCCATTAAGGCTATGGCCTAAAGCTTCAGTTGTATGTGCTTTTCTTTGGTTTAGTGATCAACTTTACATTGAGTTGTGATGTATCCTCCTAATAGTTTTGATATTTCAAACTCTTTCCTGTGTTAGATTCATTTCTTTCTTTATGTTTCAGGGGAGAAACCTAAGAAAAATAAATATCATACCCCATCAAGTGATGGATGTGGTTCACAAGGATTGAAAGTAAGTATCCATTATTTTTGTGTAATTTCTTTCTCTTTTGTAATTAATCAGTAGAAATTATTAAAAAATGAGAGCAGCTTAATTGATTGAATAAATCATAACTTAGTAGAGGTTTAAAAAATGACATTCTCCTGGGAAGTCATTATTGTTAGTTGTTATATTTGATCAGCTCACCTCCTCAATTGACCTCCAATCTGGAAATAGAGCAGTTAACAGAGTGGCACAACTCGACAGACAGACAACCCCTTAAAACCAAAAATTAACATAGGATAGGACAGTGTCTTCCAAATGCATGTTATTAGGCTGCACAGTATTACAAGCCCATAGGAGGCATTGGTTAATGGATTATGTAAGTTATGGCATTTTGGAGTATGAAAAATTTATTTGCAGCGTTTGTTCTGTTAACAATGATTGAATAAAATCCAGTCCATAAGATGCAGAATACAGTAAATACAGGCACCAGGTAGATATGTTCCATGACTTCCAGAAGACTTTCAGTATGGTTCCATTCTATCGCCTAATTAATAAAAGTGTATAGAATATAAGACAAAGAATTTGATTGGCTTTAGAGTTTCTGGGAAACAGAACACGGCATATCGTTGTGAGTGGTGAGAAGCCGTCAGACATGAAAGTAACTTCTCGTGTATCATAAGGGAAAATCGCATGACTGTTACTGTAGGTAACACTGAAAGTTCCATGGCACTATTAATGGATTATACTGTTCAAATGCAGAATTTACAACACTGGAAAATTGTAGTAAAAAGCAGGATGACTTGCAGATTATTGATCATTTATAATGACTACATTGTTGAAGGGACATTAAAACCATGATCTTCCACTCATTTTGCAGAGAATTGACTCATGGTACAGGAAGTAACAAGTGACACGCAAAATAAAGAATTGTAATGTACAGCATAGACAAACAATGAAAGGCCCGGTATTGTGTAATTATGAGATTGTATAATAATTACTGGAAGGAGTTTCTTCCTCAGAATATGGAGCAAGTCTGCATTCAAAATGATATGATGAATCTGAAATAGTGAAACATTTTGACATGTCCAAAAGTACAGACACCATATAAATAATTGTAAAATGTCAGCAACAGGCAATTGACTGTTTCAGTGTGGACACATTCAAATGCATGATCCCGTGCAGGAATCCAGTATAGGCTACAAGCAAGAGGAATTGATGGGCAGGGGGCTAAAAGTTGAGAATTTGGGTTGGAAGGGAAGCTTGCCTGGATAGTCTAATTGGTTAAGGCAACAACTGGCTCGAAGTGGAAGATTCGGGTTCGAATCCTGTTCCAGCACAAATTCTCAACTTTGCCATTGAATTTATTTCAATGCGCCAAAACAGTCAAAATGTTTCAATATTTCGAATTCGTAAAATTACAGCCATTATGTCAACAAATGGTGTCTGTTATTTCAGACATGTCCGAAAGACGATTGCAGTTATATTAATTGCAGGTTCA
Source organism: Locusta migratoria (assembly GCA_026315105.1). Taxonomy (NCBI): domain Eukaryota; kingdom Metazoa; phylum Arthropoda; class Insecta; order Orthoptera; family Acrididae; genus Locusta; species Locusta migratoria. Next base: position 166,066,675 of record CM048745.1, read on the forward strand.
TTAACTCAAGAGAAGGCTTACAAAACACGAATATTGCTTGTCAATTTGGAATCCATACCAATGGGAAATCCAATTGGAATGTCAAAAATATAGGATAGATTAGAACTCACTGTAAAAATGGTTGGTGAGCCGCTTGACAGTCGCATAAAATAGTTAATCACATTCACACAACTTAACTTTTGCCCATGTCCTTCATCAGAAAAGGAAACACATACATTCATACAATCACTCAGACAAATGTAGACAACTGACCACCATCTCCACTGTTGGACCGCCCAGAAATGGTGGTCGCATATATATAGTTGTCTGAGTGAATGTATGTGATTCTTTTTCTGATGCAGGGCATGGCTGAAAATTTAAGTTGTGTAACAGGATTGACTATTTTATGTGCTTCTCAGCAGCTCAGTGAAGATCTTTATGGTGAGTTGTTATCTTTTAGCCAGCCGAAGTGGCTGAGCGGCCAGTCACAGTCTGCACGGCCGCTGTGGTCGGGGTGTTCGAATCCCCCTTGGGCATGGATGTTCGTGCTGTCTTTAGTATAAGCTAGTTCATAAGTAGTTTTCGATTAATGATGGAAATTATCCTCAGAGATGATAAATTATTTTTCAAAAGAGATAGATTGGCTGGCCAGTACTTACATTTGTGCTGTACCGCCGATAGTTACAAAATTGAAGAAAAAGGAAAAAAGGGGATGAAAAAGGACAAGCTTTTGGCACACAGTTCCGTCCTCTCTGGATGGCTCAGTACTAACATGCAGTATCTCTGACTTCTACACTCCTCAAACACCACCTTCATGACCTAGATCGTGAATTACCTTTATCTTCCGTTCCCATCCTCCCTTCTCTCCCACCTGAGGAAGGAACTGTGTTTCGAAAGCTTGTCCTTTTTCGTCCCCTTTTTTTCTTTTTCTTCATTTGTGTAACTATCGGGGGTACAGCACAAAGGTAAGTACTGGCCAGCCAATCTATCTCTTTCATAAGTAGTTTGTAAATTTAGGGGCTGATGACCCCATAGTGAAGTCCCATAAGCTCTTCAAACATTTGACCTTTTTTTGTTCTCTGTCTTCCATGATTCTCATTAGAATCTTTACCAGATAAAAGTGGCAGACTAAATGGAGAAGATCCAAAGGAGAGCTGTGTGTTTCATCACTCATTCGTTTGTTATGTATGAGAGCATCACAGGGATAGTCTGGAGGGATTTGAATTCACAAAAAGGCATAGCAGCAATAATTCTTCATGCAAATGATTCGTGACTGGAAGAGGAAAAGGGGAAAGTGACACTGATTTGCAAAGTATTACCTGCCCCATGCCTTAAGATAGATCACACAGTATAGAATTAGATGTGAATGTAGCTATAAAAGATAGCATCCAGCATGTACTGGGCATCTTTCCAGAAGATATTAGTAGTAAATGCATTAAAACTATGTTTAAATGATGCAGCCCCTTGGTTTAAAAGCTGAGAAGTTTTGATCTGTAAGTATTTTCCTTTCACATACACTTTTATTTCTGTTTATTATTATTATTTTTTCAATTCTGTATGTGACTAAACTTTCTCATTTGAGTCTGGTCTCCTCACTTTGAGGTAACTGATAATTATTTTAAAATATTGCCAAATGTGAATATTGATCATTGTTTTTCATTGTTGCTATGATTCTTTTTCTTGATATAATACTTACTACTTCTGTTTGCAAGAATGTTATTAAGATACCTACACATACAATCTGTGTTGTACCACATAGTGATTACTTCAAATAGTTTAGTTGCCAATGGCTAGATTTCTCTATGGCATACCTGGGGTTCCTGCTCTGGGTCTGATCAGTACAACTGGCCCTCTATTCCTTTAAGCTTGAGCATGCTTCAGCAACCACTATTGATTGTCATGTTTTTTCTAAATGTGAAATGGTTAAAAATACCTCTAAAACAACTTAACAAAAACTGAAGAAGGAGATTGAATAATTGACGCTTCTTGCCGGGCTACAGTGGTTATGTTGGGCCCAATGGTAATGACGGCAACTCAGATGACCAATAAATGTTTTTTGTGACAACTTCAATTAAAACAAAATTTATTTTTTCTGAATGGACAAGGGTACATACAAGAACCTGTTAACCATGGAGCAGGTACAATATCAATTTTGTTGTGCGTGAAACGAGTAGCAATAACATTTACTCTGTAGCTCATGAAAAATATTAATGCAATTCTACACGTCATTGTTCATCTGTTGCCAACATAAGCACCAAAGCCCGGCGAGAAGCCCACCGCAGAATATGGACTTAGTAACAGTGAAGTTGTCAAACAGCAGTTATGTTGCACTCGGTGAGTGCTCATCTACTAATGCAATTGAGAATAAACCAAAATGCACAGATAACAATTGAGGGGTACCAAGTGCCACACCTTGCCATTCAACTGAAAAATAGTAGTAAATATTAAACAGTGGGTTAACATCTGGGACACATTCTGCATTGTAGAGGTTCAAGCCATAAGGTCTGTTCAAACACACAATTAAAGTGGCAATTTAGCTCACGTCATATTCCAATGGTGCATACAGACACCTAGTTCTTGGTTGCATCACTTCAGTGGTGTCATGTTCTCTTCCTTAGCAGCTAGTGTTATCACTAGCCTAGTCACTGAACAGCAATGTTTAATTGTTCACTGATAGTTTCTATTTCAAAACACCGGCATTTGTCCCAGCTTATGTGGAATAAGATCCGATCTGGTCTAATCAGTGTTTTAATACACATACTTAGGAGAAGGAGAAAGAGGAAAAAAAAAACCACACACACAAAAAAAAAATAAAAAATAAAAAATAAAAAACAACGTAGTTGGCAGATATAATTTTACTATCTCTGGAATTATAAGTCACATAAAGAACATGATTTGAGAGACTAAGCACTGCCCACAGTCGCCGAATAGCGACTAGTTAATAATGGCATGCCACAAATGCCGCCCGCTCTCCCCATTCATCTATTCCAACCTATGACAAGGACCTATGCAATTGCCAATTGATGGCATCTATTTTCAGCAATAAGACAGAATAATACAACCATTAGTGGCAAGAAAAACATGCCAAGTAAACATCAATCGACGATGCCCATTTCCCCAATGGTGTGAAATATTGTAAATACCAATAAAGAAAGTCCATTGTCATCATCCTCCTCCTCCTCCTCCTCCCATTATTTGAAATATTATATAAGAACCAAGCCTTCACTCACTCAGAAGTCAGACATATACCCAGAAGAAAGCAACTTTCAAGAGCAACCAAAACGTTGGGCAGATTTGTAAAAATTGACAATGCGATCTTACACCCAGAAACATTTTATTGATTAGGAATGCTGTGTTTTGATGATACTGTTTATATTGATAATCCCAATTATTTCTCCCGTTGTAGTAGATCAGTCATTTTAGTTGGTAATTTTTGAGTCATTAGTCATCATTGGTAAACATTGTAGTTTTATACACTTTGTGCTTCAATATATATTTTTGTGACAAAAAGGTGTCTTTATAGCACTATTATTTCACTTACATCACACATAGGTGATGTGTTTTTAACTACTAATTAACTACTAATTTAGTAAGATTACCTTACTGTTACATTCTTTTCAAAATCTTCTTTGTATCTCCAGATTGATACTGAATATCTGCCTGTGGGAGATATGACAAATTGTTGTAATGACCATGATATCTGTTATGATACATGTGGCTCAGATAAAGAGAAGTGTGACTTGGAATTCAAGAGATGTTTATACAAGATTTGTGAAAAACATCAGAAACTTATAACAGAGAAAGGTGTTAAAGGTAAGTATCGTTCATTCAGTTGAAATATGAAGAGTATCAGTGTGATACAAATAGATATATTGTGGTTGGAATCTCATATTGCAATCTTCACAATGTTATAGAAAAAGTAAACTAGGAAGAGTAGTGTTGAATACATAATGATACAAGTACACAAGATTTTTACATAAAAATATAGTTTACAATCATTTTCTTTAATATAAAGGGTAGAGTGTAATTTGATAGTAATAAGTATTCTCTGTTATGAAATGTGTAATGCTTTATCAACTCAAGGCATTTCTCCAAAGAGATTAAAGTATGCCATTGCTTGGTCTCTCCATATGAAATATAATAGCCCAGATGTTAATAACTATCAAACCATTCCAATACAGACATAATTGTCTATTTTTTTCTTTGAGAAAGTAATGTACTATACAATAATATTCTACCTGGGCAACAATATTATCTTTAGTAAATCAAGGAAAGTAACTCATCTAAGAAAGCTGTTTACACACGATCTTAGCAAATTTTTTTAAGAATGCAGCAGCAAATTAGGACTGTTTATTATCTGTGACATTCAAGGCACCGGATGTGTAAATCACAATATTCTCGCCAATAAACTGAAGTTTTATGGAATTGTTTTATAGATAACTAATGGAAAAGTTCATGGGGTTTCATCAGGATCGATCTTAGGTACACCATTGTTTCTCATCTATTTAAATGACTTTCATATAGTATCAAGCACCATTAGTTTTATTCTTATTTTTGTGGCTGACACTGGTGTTATAATCACACCAACACAATAAAATGACAGAGGAAATATAATGTTCTTAAAATTAAACTCACCGAGCAAAAATAAGTTCACCAGTGCGCATGCACAGGTGAGTCATTAAGCATTTGCAGACGATACATCAACCAACTCACATACTCAACTGTACACATACTGTGTCTGCGAGAATAAGCCAATAGTAGGGCATTTATATTTCAAATAGCTTATATGCCTGTGCTTCACAACAGTTGTTAAAGGGGGACTTGTGTATATCATGGTTTTCTAGCATTCCAGACTTAGGTCAGCAAAAACAGAATCCTTGTTGGATCGGTCTGTCAATAAAGTCAGTTCTAGCCAAGATGTCAAATTTAAGGTGAAGTCATTGTCAAAAACGATGAATGTTCATAAATTTGTTCATACAAAAAGTGAAACTAATTTAAGTGCATACTCCGGAACAATGTAAATTCAATGTTAGGTTGTGTTCATTTAGTTAAGACTGCAGTGTGTAATTGTCTGTTTGGTGTAAACTTCTAAAAACACTTCTATCTTTGAGATGAAAAATAGTAGTAACAATAGCAGTGCCATGTATTGGTTCTATGGTGTAGTACTAAACTGTTTATCTCTCACAGTAAGTGTATGCTGAAGTTTTATTATGGTGCAGTGTTACTCTGGGGACAATGTAGTCATTCTGTATGCAGTGCTCCCTATTATCGAAAACTCGACAAATGCTGAAAATCTGGCAATTCAATCAGCAGAGCAGTTTGTCTGTTTAAATGGGACGTCATAGTGATGTCATGTGCGATAAAGTAAGTCTGGATAATTGTTGAAGGAATGGTGTCAGCTGATCCTCTGTATAGAACTTTCCATTAAATATAATAATGGAAAGTCCAGGTTGGAATAAATAATATAGTGAGGACAGTTTACAACTCACCGCAAAGACGTGGCGACGAGCTGCGACGGGCACATACAAAAGACACACACATACAACACATTCAGCTATCGGCCATGGCCTTCTTCAGAAAATAGAGCACTCACACAATCACACAGGCACACAACACAGTCATACAACCATCACCTCCGACTGCCACACTCGAAGTGTGGCAGTCGGAGGTGATGGTTGTATGACTGTGTTGTGTGCCTGTGTGATTGCGTGAGTGCTCTATTTTCTGAAGAAGGCCATGGCTGATAGCTGAATGTGTTGTATGTGTGTGTCTTTTGTATGTGCCTGTCGCAGCTCGTCGCCACGTCTTTGCGGTGAGTTGTAAACTGTCCTCACTATATTATTTTTTCCATTAAATATAGTATTTCCAGTGAATTGTCTCGACTGTGTTAGCAGCATCTACCAGTCTTTCAACTAACACATGTCCCCACATCCTGCAGTGATTACCACTATGTAAAGCACGAAGTTGAAATCGACTTGAATAATAAAACTGTATATTCTGAAGTCGGATTATAACTCTAAGTACAATTGTTTCTGCAAAAGAAGATGTCTTTCTCTATCTTAATGTAGTCTGCACCAAAAGTAAGCAATTACAAATTTTAATCACAATATTGTACCGAACAGTTATGAAAGCAGAGAGGTTTCTGATGAGTTTGTCACTTGTGTGTGTATATTGTCTCTAGTGGCAGGCACAGAGCAGAAATGTCTCTGGAGTGAGCATTCAGATGTGAGAAAAGATTTTGTGTCCTCTACATTCAGGTGGAAATGTCACGTGATATTGGGAAAAATCTACTGAGCGCTGACTTTGTCTTGGTCTTTGTCTTGGTCCTTTGTTCATTTAAGACGGATGACTATGTATAATGGCCCTTTTAGCAGCGCTTCCTCAACTTTCTTGTTGCATAGGTGACACATTTATCATACCGCACATGGCAGTGCGCGGTATTAATGTGTTCGTAAATGGTGCGTGCGAATTTGCGATTCTTTAGGGGCCCATATCTCAGGTTCTATTCATCTCAGAGTGAAGGGGTAAAATGTTCTGGATAGATCTTGGTCTAGTGATCATTTGTGTACATATTAGAAGAATGGGTATACTATTAATATCATACAGTACATCGTCCAAATTTTCAAAGTTACACACTGTCTGGAGCCCGTCCAAACTGAGCAAATCAGTTGGCTTTTGTACATGACGTTTAGTCTATGGTGGGCTTTAAACGGCTCATGAAAGCACTATTCATTCATGTGTGGTTCCTGAGAAAATCTAAGAAAACCATGATTTTTGGATACCAAAAAAAAAAAAAAAAAAAAAAAAAAAAAAAAAAAAAAAAACGAATTGTGGGGTTGGTCACTTTGATAGTTTCTATTCATTGCATATCTTCAGAATTTTTACCATATGTTTTTATGATGATATTCTCGAGGCAGTTTTTACATTTTAACGATATCGTTATCCGTTACCGAGATCCAGAATTTGAAACTTATCATAGTTTTGCACAAAATCACAAAACCAGATTTTTAGCCGTTTTAGCACCGTGAATCGCAAATATCTAAATAACAAACCATAGCAAATTGTTCAAATATTTACAATGCATCCTGTAGACATTTACCTATAAACGGCATTTTTTAGTTTTTGTAAATCTTAGTCCGTTAGCAAGATACAGCTGAAAAACCTCGATATTTTGCTAGAAAAAGTGCGTATTGTGCTGAAAGACAGTGTTCGGACAACTCTGAAACTTGCCAAGCGATTTGAAAAAAGGTACTCAGCCAAAAAATTTGAATTTTGTATATCTTAAAAGATTGAAATCTTCAGTCAATGAAGGTGTGATTTTTGTTTTCGTTTACTTTACAGTTAATATGCAGCATCCGGTTTAGTGAACTATTGCAACACATTTTAAAGAGTTGGCAGAGGTAAAACCACATTGCATAGCCTTCTCGTATGGTTGATTTTAGGTTACACATAGCTGTGTATGAAATGTAGATAACATATCAAAATTTTATTTAAAGTTTAGAGCAGAATGATATCTTATTTGGTTCTTGAGATATCGGTCCGTGAATGATAGCACGCGACAGTAATAGGTTCGAAAACGCTATTTCTGATTGTGAGGTAACATAGGAAATGACTAAAATGTTGTGTGTATGTTGTTTAGGTGGAAAATCCGTTTCCCATTTTTGGAAAGTGTATTCGTTATCGTGATACATTACAAAAATCATAATTTTTGGTATCAAAAGATCCAACCGTGTGCATTGGCAAACCTACACTCTTTTCATGGCAAATTGTCGAAATTTTATGATGCGTTCTAATATTATACTATAGAAATTTTACTCACCATCGATTACATGTTATATTAGCAGTACACTCTGATGTAACAGGAAAAAGTTGGGAACCAGCTGAAAAATGCTCCTGCGGGAGAACAGAAAAGGAAAATATGTTCTGACACAAAAGTGTGGAACCAGATGCTTCAATCCTCATTCTGACTTTCCTCACCAAAAATTTTGGCATGCAGTTCCTGTAGCATTTCCGTGACACCCGCGCATTGGTCGAATCTACCAGTAACGAACCTAGCTGCTCGCCTCTGAGCTGCTTCTAGGTCTTCCTTAAAACTGATCTGCTGTGGGTTCTGAACACTTGAAAAATACTCAAGACATAGTCATACAAGCATTTTATACACGGTCTCCTTTACAGCTGAAATACATTTTCCCAATAAACCGAAGTCAGGTGTCCGCATTAGTCACAACTGTCCTTACATGTTCGTTCCATTTCGTATCGCTTTGCGATGTTATGCCTGGATATTTGAGCAATATGACTGTATCTAGAAGCTCACTGCTAATGCTGTATTCAAGCATTATAGGATTGTTTTTCCTACTCATGCGCATCACCTTACATTTTTTTCTACATTGAGAGCTAGCTGCCATTCTTCCGCGCCAACCAGAAATTTTGTCTAAGTCATCCTGTATGCTATTACAGTCAGTTAAAGACGACACCTTCCCATACACTACAGCATCATCAGCAAACAGCCGCAAATTATAAGTTACTCTGTCCATCAGATCATTTATATAGATAGAAAATAATAGCAGTTCTATCACACTCCCATGGGGTACGCCTGATGATACACTCTTCTTTGATGAACACTCGTCGTCAAGAACAACTTACTGTGTTCTATTACTTAGGAAGTCTTGCAACCAGTCGCAAATCTGTGAACCTATTCCATATTCTAGTATCTTCATTAACAGTCTGCAGTGTGGCACCATGTCAAATGCCTTTATGAAATCAAGAAAACTCAATCTCCCTGTTGCCTTTCATCCATGGCTCATAAGATGTCATGTGAGAAGAAGGCAAGCTGAGTTTCATACAAACAAAGTTTCCTAAAATCGTAATGATTCATAGAAAGAAGTTTTTCTGTCTCAAGGAAATTTACTATATTCATGCTCCAAAATTTTACAGGAAACTGATGTAAATGATATCGGCCTGTAATTATGTCAGTCAGTTTTCACCTTTCTTATAAACGGGAGCCACCTGCACTTTCCTCCAATCACTAGGAACTATGCACTGAATTAAAGATTCATAATAAATGCAAGCTAAGTAAGGGGCCAATGCCGCAGAATACTCTTCGTAAAACCGAACTGGTATTCAATCCGGACGAAGAGACTTATTTGTATTTAGCTCTCTGAGGAGCGTATCATTATTCATATTTATTGCACAACATTTCACAATGCTTTGAAAGAACTGGTACTGATGGATTGCTTGTGACCTATCGAAAACAGAGGAAAGTTAACACCAAATGTTTCCATTTGGGCTATTTTCTTAGTTTTTGTGTAATACCTACTGTGAAATGTTCATGTGTATTTTCATTCGGTTTAAAGTGAATTGTCTTTTATTACATGCTCTAACGTAAAGATGAAATTCAGGTTTTTTGGTACTATGACTGATAAATTATTGACAAATTATTAACAAAAAAAAAAAAAAAAAAAAAAAAAAAGGAAAATCAAATGAAAATACTGTTCTTGAATTTATTCCACAAATGAGTCTTATTAATGCCATTACTCTTAAAAACTCACAGCTTGTAGAGGTACCCCAGAATGTGATACATGAGTAGAAATAAGCAAAGTATGTCTTTTTTATGTTTACCTCCCCATTGTCATCCATTCCTGTTAAATTTGTATTGTTTTGCAGATAAAATTCACTGTGACTAAATCTATCTTATTCTCCCTTATAATCATGATCAGATTTTGGTCATCTCCCTTAAACCTGTGATCAAAAGTTGGTCACCCTACTTCAAGCAAGACTCAACTTATCTGTGATAACCACATACTATTTCATCTAGCAGTTTTGAGGATTACCATGTTTAGATAAGCTCAATGGGTTTAGTTTTGTTGATATTAGTTCATTTTTTCTTTGTTTATGGAAACTTGCATTTTTTGTAGTAAGGCAGTAATATAGACTACAAAGAAAAAAATCTAATGATTTACTTTTCTGTTTCTTGCAGCTTGTAAGGCAGCAGCAAAGATGTTATTCACAGGTACACTTACACTTGGCTGCAAATCCTTTTTGGACAGCCAAAAACGTGCGTGCTATTGTCCATCTTCCAAGCGAAATGAATTCTGAAGTATTATGTTAATTTGAAACAAAACTGTGATATTTAGTCTGAGGTACTGAAAGTACATTGTAATTAAAGAAGATAAGTGGAATGTTCCTTGCCAATTATGTATTGTTTTCATGGGAAAGTTATGAATGAGAGAGTGTATAGTATCTTCATTTTGAAGATGATAATAACAGCTATTAATTTATTTTTCAAATGTATCTCTGTACCTTGTATGCTATATCAGCATCAGAATGAATTTAATCATTCTCAGTGATAATAAAAATAATATTTTATGATTGACACATGAACTTATTTGTCATATCTGCCTTAGCAAGTATCTCTTTCATGTATATCTGCTCTCCCCAGTGCACTCCAGCTTCTTGTTTATCTTTTAATCACCATCCCTTTTCCCCCCTCCCTCTCCCTTCTCCCCAATTGTCTCAGAGAAGTGGAGGGTCTTACCTTGTAAAGGACAAAGTGTTCATCATATTTCATTGATAGTGAGTAATTATCTGGGACTGTCATGAACTTTTCTCCATTTTGACACTGGTAAAAACTCTCATCACAAAAATAGATTGGTGCATCAGGAATAATACATATGTAAATAATAATGACAGTAGAAATGTGATATAGTTGCCAGAAATGATATGATTTACAACATTCATTGGAATAAGTTCATTGGTCACAAGTAACCAGCAAAGTTCGAGAATCAAACACAATAAATGACACAGAAATGATTAATTTGTTTTATCTATTATGAGAAGGAGTGGGATATTTATGCTATGTTATGTTTCACTCTGTACTCATTTCACAAAACACTGTTTTTCCACATATGAAGAAATTCTTCAGAATTCAATATAAATTCTTTGGAGATTGATATTTTAATAAAATGTTTCTATAATTACAAACATATTAGAGGATAAACTGTTTGCTCTTGCAAAGACTTAATTTGTAATCAAAATAATGTGTATAATGTTCTGTTGCAATTTTTTCTCCAGTATTAAATCCATTAAAAGACCTCAATATTTAGCATTAAGTGTGGCAGCATCCAGAAGTTGAAGAAACATCTGCCATTAATTCCAAATAATTGGGAAAAGAATTATTGGGAAGAACTATATTCTGGTGATTATTGTGGGCTACAGAATCTGCTCCCACTCCACCTTACTCCTTAAGGGGACAAGGGTTGAAAATGGCTGAACTTTTTTCAAGCTGACTGTAGGGAACACATAAGGATGGTACTTCTGGTGTGGGAGGGCTGTTTTATCATTTGATGTCCTGGGATGGCAACTGGATTAGAAGAGACCTTATAAGAGTGCTTGTGATCACCTTGCATTGAAATGGAGTTGATATCTGGCCCATCAAGTCCAGTGGGCTGTATGGAGAGCTACCGAAGACTTTAGGCTCAAATGTCTCGAAGGAGGAGCAGGGACATCATGATCCCTGCTGAGTGACAGAAGTAACAGGTTCTCTCTCTGTGATGGTTGCTAAGGGGTGGTCTCAGTAAAGGTCTGTGTCACAGGTGACTCTTAAGACACTGACAGAAGAGCTCAGCTGCATCTGCATGGTAACAGTTATGGTGTTGAGTGCCTATGAAGGTAGCAGGAATCATTCGTAGATGTTGTCTGTGCCCATGCTGGATCTCTCTTATGGAATGTATATTTAGATTGCTATGTTGGATGCTGGTTATGTTTTAGTAGCCAAGGGTGTTGGGAGGATGGTTTGAGGTTGCCAACCATGTAGAGGTTTTGCTGTGCATGTCTGTGAGAGGTGTTGCCTTGTATTATCCAAAAAATAGTCACTGCCTTCACCCTTTCCTTAAAATTTTGAATCATCCAGTACACTTGACATTGAATTAAGGATGAAAAGGAGCTTTACAGGGATGGTGTATGCAATTTTGAGTACAAAACTTCACAAAGTGGTAAGGGTTGAACTTTGTCGCTATGACTTTTGGGAGATGTTTAAAGTGCAAAGACTTGCACGAGTGCTTGAATTATGCTTGTATTCTAGGGTAATATATTCTGGTATAATAAAATAACTTTCAGGTGGGCTCCACAAAGTCTACATGAACCTGCTCCCAAAAAGCAGCATGTTAAGGCTGGGACATGGACAGAAGCAGGCCGACTTGATGTCATTATCAATCGCCTTCTAGTAAGCACAGCACTGCGTCCAGTTTTACATCTGCTTGATGACCTAATGACCTGCGTGAAGCAGACCAAGGATGGGATCACCACCTTGAAGGTTTCATAGTGAGCAGAAGGACCCAATCTTTAACTGAAAGGCCATGTTTCAAAGTAAAGTAAATTTATAAATGAACATACTGCTACCAGTCACATTTTTTTATTAATTTGCCACGACGTGTTTTGGGAAGTAATTCCTATTTTCAATGTTGCACTTTCTATTGAGTTAATAGCGAATATTTAAAAACATTTTCTACTTAGAGTTTTCTTGTAGATCATTTGTGACGAATCTCACACATATTAAATGTCACTCATGGCATTTTTGCTCAGTGTACATCCAAGTTATTACACACATGTGCACTCTTTGACAAAAACCTTGGCCAGCCACTGCTGAGCCTAAGTCCTTGCAGATTGTGACATGGGACAATAAACGTGACTGTGCTGATACTCTCTCTGCAACTCTGGCTATCTGCACAATCAGACAACACTGTAGACCAGGCTGTTCAAACTCACATGCTCACCTTGTTCGTGGGGCACTGCTTCTCGGCCGTGAGCTGTTGTCACATGGGGCACACAACTACACCGAGTGTACGTGCAAGTGAAGCAGCCGGATGGGCTGTGATATCACGAGAAACTGCCATTTACATTCCAATTCCCATGCCGGGTACAATTGTTTCTGAAACAGCTATAACTGAAATTACCATTTTTCTCCATGTAGTGTGGGACACGTGACATCAAGTCAATCATCAGTGATAATGTTTTTTGTCTTTATAATTAATGTAAAAGCTCTGTGAACCTGAACATCAATGATGTGGTATCATGACTGGAATTTAATAAAACATGTTCATGTTGGCATTATTTTACATTTTGAAATGCCTGTTTCATGGAACCAACATAAGTAGTATTTCTTATCATGTGTGTAAAGAATTTTCCTGTGTTTTTGTAAAATGAAGAAGTGTGATTTTAGAAGTTGTTTCTAGACAACCAAAAGAAGCCAGATTGACTGAATGATTTATTACAATGAACTGCAACCTAGTTTCCACCATGTTAATTCTAAATGTGGCAATATAAATTTTACAGTGTATTTCATAACTAGGATTTATGGCTTCGAGGAAAGTAGGTTATGTTTTTTATGTTCAAACAAATGGTACATTTGTTTTTAGCCATAATAATAATAATAATAATTTTGTGTGGCTCATTGACCTGGTGCAAGTCTTTCAATTGGATGCCACTTTGGTGACGTGTGTGTCCCTAGCCTACCCCAGTTACCCAACGGGGGAAAGGGGACCTTCAGCTTAATGTGGAATCCGAACCATGTGTCATTTTTGGCGACTCCTCACTTCGTTGAGAGGTGAATGATGGGTTAAAATGCAGACTGAAAAAATCCAAGCTCCGGCTGGGTTTTGAACCTGCAACCCTTCGGTTTCCAGTTCAACACTTTACCCCAAGACCACTGGGCCAGACTGTGTTTAGCCATAATAACTTACTTCAGACAAATCAGTAACACGCCACCTTAATTGATAATAACTAGAGTAACCAAAAGTTGCCTGTCTTAAAAGTTTTAGGACATGCTAAACAGGAGCAACAATGAGTGGCATAACGGTTGATCAACATTTATCACAAGAAATGGCACAAATACTAAGATTTCCAGAAAAAACAGACCCAATTTTCATCCTCATAAAAACTGTAGGGATGCGAGACACACAAGCAACTAACAGAGCCATATTTTATTCTGTAATGATGCTGTAGATTGAATATTTTTGTGCAATAAGAGTTGCCATACATTAGACATTGTGGACACCAGTCTCTGTTAGTGAAGAGATACAGTTCTTATAAAGAAGTAGGTACTAGGCAGTTATACACTTTTGCTGTTGTCACAACTACCCATTGACGAGAACTCAACAAACACGTCTGTTTCCTTATGCCAGCCGAGTACTGGCATGTGTGACATCACCTTGCCCCACCACCGTAGCTCCGAGCTGGGGTAATGAGCGCTCATGTGCACTCCTGCTTGCACAACAGCCTGTTGGAACAGTCTGCTGTAGACTGAGAAAGTTCATGCAGGAATTCTTGTTTTTAGTTAGCAACTAGACCAGCCATGTTTGTGGCTCACAGAAAAGGGACTACCTAGCAAGTGATAGGGCAGGTGATGAAACCATTTATTTTACCTTCCTTGTCAATGCAGATGCCATGAGTGTGATGGGAGCATAATCACAGCATTTTGCGAAACACTGGTAATAACATTTCGACCCAATGACATTACTGCCTCAGGCTACAGTACCTGACAGAGCGCTCTGTAGCTCATTTGCTGGCAGCAGTAGCTGTGATGGTACTGTGATACCTCCCCCTTTGCCCAAAGCTCCTGCTACTGCTCAGTGCTTGGATATGAAAAATACTTTATTGTTGTTGAGTGGTGATCCACAAAAAATGATTTGATTTGTATTTCATATCAATGGAGCAGACCATCCCTTATTTGTATGAGTATTTTATTTCTGATATGCAATGTGTTGGAGGGGCAAAAAATAGTCATAAAAATTGATTCAATCAAATAATATTCTACAATGGTTAAGACTGTTGCTTCTGGTTTAAATATTGTTCCTTTTTGTTTTACTAGAGCTCTTCAAGTAATTTGCTAGTCACTGGTTCATATGTTTTCATCAAGCCACATTGCATAACTACCATGGTTTTGTGTTGTTTGATTCCTTTCGTATGTAAGCGACAAATTATGTGAATATCTTTCAGTACATGCTGTATAACAAGAAGGCACTCTGCAAGGTTCATGTCTAATTTCTACAGTAGATATTTCACATGAAAGAATTATATTTTCACTTCCTCCATAAGTATCCTCCTAGCATGTGGAGCCCAAGGGAATAATAAAAATTAAAATCATATTGAAGGTCAATTCAAATATTTTCAGAGCCATTTGTATGGTGAAGCAAAGCAAGTATGTATGACTATTTCCATAAATTGGAGCTGACCTTTGAGGAAAACACTGTTTGTAGTACACACAATATTGCTTGTTCCGCATTCACTCGTCGAATGGCCAAACAGTGAGTCCCGGCCGTTTGACAGCGCACCGCCAGCAGATGGCGCGCAGCTCACGACAGCTGTTTCGACGACCGTGCCCTCCGCTGGCTAGGCCGGGAACTATCTCAGCCGGACCCGTGCCTGCCGCGGAACACAATACAGGCGCACGCGATCTGAAAGGCCCGCTAGGCCATAACATTCCTTCCCCCTTGGGGTGAGGAGCCGGACTCTGGAATGGCGGTGCCGAAGTCTCGCGCCTGGGACTCTTCCACCTCCATCCGATTGTCTGGTGGCTCCATCCACTCCCTAGCCAGAAACACCTCGTACGGACGGAACCCTTTTGAGCGACGAGGGGTTTGCCCTCGTAAACGATGTCTTGCTGCTCCCAGCACTGGCGATGGCGGTGGGTCCTCCATTCCTCCCTCCTGTGGCACTTCCATTGGCAACTCCGGGCCCCTGTCGGCTGACATCAAGGTGTCCCCACTGCCGGTGACCAGAGCTGTCCTTTCCTTGGAGCTGGCTGCTGGGGCTGCGGTGGGGAAGTGGGCCCCGGACCCCGACGGTGGTGGGAAATCCCCTCGCCCCCCCCCATGCCACTGTCCGCGAAAATGAAGTTGGTAGAGAACTGTCCCCTGATGGCGCTCTCGATACAGGGGGGCTAGACCCGGAAGAGGAGGAAGGGACCATAGGTGTGGGAGGAAGGATGGTGAACCCGGAGCTGATTGTGGTGGCGGGTGAGGATCCCAGTAGGAGAACGGACCTCACAGAGACGACGACCAAGCCCCTGAACGACCACAGCCGGGACCCAACAAGGATGGCGGCTGTAGCCTCGAGCCCAGACAGCAGAGCCAGGGGCAAAACGTGACAGAGGACGAGGACGGGGTGCAGAAGGGCCCGGATGCAAGAGGGACAACAGCATCCTATGAGGGCGGCCATGAAGGAGCTCAGAGGGGCTCTGCTGACCTGCCGGGGTGGACTGATAGGATGACAGGAATCAAAGGACGGCTTCCTCCACCGAAAGATGCGCTACATACTTGCGCATTTGCGTCTTGAAAGTGTGGACAAACCTCTCTGTTGCCCCATTTGACTGTGGGTGGAAAGGTGGGGCCAGGACATGGTGGATCCCATGGGTAGAACAAAAATCGTGAAAGTGTTGTGAAGTAAACTGTGGCCCGTTATCTGTCACCAATGCGGGCGGGAGACCCTCAATAGAAAATATCTTTAACAGGGAACGTGTGACGTGTGGTAACTTCCGCATACGTGGAGGCCAGGCAAACAACAAACGGGAAATTGGAGTATGCGTCAATGACGCAAAGCCAGTAGCTATCTAAGAAGGGCCCCGCAAAATCGACATGGAGTCGTTTCCAAGGTGAAGACGGAGTGGGCCATGGATAGAGAGATGAGCGAGGAGGTGCTTGTTGGGATGCACAAGAAGAGCATCCTGCAATGAGGCGAGTTATGTCCCCATCTATGCCTGACCAATATACATGTCGGCAGGCAAGCATCTTTGTGCGAGAGATGCCCCAGTGGTTCCGATGTAGAAGATCCAGAATCTGGCGGCGCAATGCCGCTGGAACCACCACTCGATGGGAGCCGTCTTCCGTGGACAGAAGTAAAATGCCCTCGTAGGTGCTAAGGCGGTGACGAATAACATTGTAAGGCGGACAGCCGACTTCTGTTTATTGGGAGAATTTTGGGGAGATGTACTTAATCTGTAAAAGAGGCCACGTGTAAAACGCTTATAGGACCACGTCTTGATGATTACTCAAGTGTTTTGCACCAGAAACAGGTGAGTTTAAAGAAAGAAATGGAAGACGTTCAGAGGGGAGCAGCTAGTTTCGTTACTGGTAGGTTCAACCAACGCGCGAGTGTCACAGAAATGCACCGGGAACTCAAATGGGAATCGCTGGAGAAAAGACGACTTTCTTTTCGAGAAATTCTGTTGTAATTTAGAGGTCCGGAATTTGAAGCTGAGTGTAGAATGATTTTGCTGCCGCCTACTTGCATTTAGTTTAATGATCACAAAGTTAAGAGAAATTAGGTTTCGTACAGAGGCATATCAACATTCTTCCCCCCCCCCCCCTTGTTCTATGAGTGAGTTTGTCTTGGCGCATATCCACAGATAGTGTTGTGACATAGCTGCCAGGACGCTAATTGTGTGTAGCGTATAACAATAAATATTTACAGCTATAAGACTGAGAAGCACCCGGACTCCATTGTACCAGAGACAAAGCCAAAAGTTTCAAAGGGATCAAACGGTGGCCTTATTAGTGGCCGGATGATTTTTTTATAGTGAATTACAATACACGTTGGACTTCCTGCATCAGTTTTGGAATAACGCTGTTTGCAATGTTTACGTTGAACATTGTCACACCCGTAGATAAGGTTCTGAATCCACGCAGCACAGACTTCCGCCAAGATCGTCGTATTGTATGGGTAGTAATGACAGACCGTACAGTTCCCACAGGGTTTGTGATTCCAGAAGTACCGACACAGACTGTCGGCAACCGGTATTACGGGCACTCAGTCCTCTATCCTGTCCTCTCACGCTACGTCATCCAAGTACTCGGCTCGTAGTGCCATTAGATGGTCACTTAGAAGTTGTAATGGAGGGTTGTGTTCTTCAGGAAAGTATTATCGTAGTTCACGTATGGAAGTTTCATTGTATACTAGCTTAAACCCGCGGCTCCGCTCGCGTGTTGGTTGATTATGAGAGATAAGCTATCTTTCAGTAGTGTGCTATGAGATCATTTCATATGTAAAAATGCACTCGTTTCGAAGAATCCAATAACGAAATGCGCGAAACGTCAAATTGATTTTTTTTAAAGAGATGTATTAAAATAAATTTCTTTTTTACTGCTTTATTTATTTATTGTTATATTTCCTTATTCGTATGCTTATCCTTTCAGAGAAAGAGCGGAAGACATTGTAGCACGCATAGACCAAAGATATGATCTGTGGCATTACTTTCGCTGTATGTAACCTCCTTGCTATAGAGTCGCAGACGTCATCGCTGGCCTTCAGTCTGAATTTTTTTATAATTTGACGACTTTCAACCACCATATCTTCGACCTCCTTATAGCTACCGGCATGGAACTGCTATGGTGTACAACGGGAGACTTCGGACAACAATTACACACAGACCATTCGTTTGCGTTCTGTAGGTTTCGCTGCAGATCGAAATATTAAAACACACACACACACACACACACACACACACACACACACGCGCGCGCGCGCGCGCGTGCGCGTAGAATTTTATATACATCGATAACTTTCCATCCCAATATACTCCACCCTTTTATCATTATCAACCCTCAAGCAACACTGCAACCAATAAAACCATTTTCAAAGAGTAAATATAATTTTCAAAGAGTAATTATTGTTCCGCATTTCGCTTTATATTCTTCAAATTACTAAATATCTATCAGATCGCTATAAAACCGTGCCTAAAAACTTCCTCAGGTATAAATTAGTAACTGTACAAATATTCAAGTCTCTGCGTCTTGTCGTTCGGACGTGATAAGCGTACATCGAACAGACATTCACATTATTCTATATAGATAAATACCTATCCGATCGCCACGAAACCGTGCCTAAAGCCTTTACCGGGTAGACATTAGTAACTGTACAAATTTTTAGCTCTTTACGTCTTGTGGTTCAGACGTGATAAACGTACACCGAACAGACATTCACATTTATAAATATAGATGGCTTATCTTTGGTATGTTTTGTTTCCAGAACTGTGCATCATAACGTCAGTATGTTTTCTTTTAAACGACGTGTTTACGATGACAAATCATGTATGCAGCGTTTATGTTATTGAAGACGTTGCCTAATGGTAGATTAATGTTTTAGGTGTGTTAGTTTTGTGAATTGCATATTACGTTCGTCAGTGGTCGAATTCGTGCGTTGTATATTAATATGTGCTTCCTTCTTTTTAAGTACTTGAAAATGGTATAATGTAGTCCCGAATCATGTCGTATTGACTTACAATTTTATATACTTGACAAATGGTGCGCAATTAGCGCCAATACTTTGACGAACTGTTGTACGATGCCGTCAAATTGCCATCAAATTGACAGCTGTTTTTCACGGTTGTGGTTATGTAGGACACCGGCATAACTGTAAATGTATGTTGGGACACCATGTATAATGGATTTTATGAGGAAGAGAGGCGTCAGTTCTAACTGATGGAAAAGCAGTAGTAATCTTAGTTTGAAAAGGAACAGAAGTGAAAATAGCTACGTGTCAAATTTGCCGTTAGCGTCATAAATTGTTTAGGATCACCATGAGACTTTCGGGCACAGTAGAGCTAAGTTCTGAGAAGAGATCAGCCGATAATGTGTTGTTAGCAGCGACTCGAGTCAGCTGTTAATGAGGCCGATATCGCTAACTGTTGTTATTGTGGGCGAACAGGTAAACAGGCCGCTCTGAGACAGATGTCTTTCTCCCTGCCCGCTGTTCCCTGTGTGAGAACAGTTAGACGTCTGGCAGTGCTATTATGGCGAGTCACGCAAAAGTGATGCAATGTTTCTAGTGACCGTAACTTGTAAATACCCTCATGTCCTCCAATCCCTACAGAAGGCAATCTGTGTCTAAAGCTTTAATAGCATGGTTGTGAAATATAATTGGAAATGATAATTGCGTTAGACAAAAACATAACCATAATGACACCATGGTTTGTTCGGGAAACGAAATTGCAGAGTTTAAGAATTCCTATTTCTTCCATAATTTTACTTGTCTACCGTCAACATCTGTGCATCTATCCATTGCCTAACAACACTTGGGTAAATATTTCAAATTCAAATGTTTGTGAAGCTTATGGGACTTAACTACGTGGTCATCAGTCCCTAAACTTACAAACTACTTATGAACTAGCTAACACTAAGAACGGCACAAATATCCATGCCCGAGGGGGGTTCGAACCCCCGACCGTAGTGACCGTGCAGACCGTGACTGACGCGCCTCAATCCCCTCGGCCACCGCGGCCGGCGGTAAATATTTAGCATAAAATTTTCTGCCAGAAACGTAAATTCACCACAACATGTCTTGATGTCACCAACCACATCAGTAAAATGCAAAAAGAGAACAGAAGACATTCCAGACACAACTCAAAAATCGATAGTTTAATCCAAACAAGCTTTGTTTTGATCGCCATCCTGTTTCCAACAACAGCTGTGATGACAGTGAAATCGCTATCTTGTTTCAAGCAGTAACTATGTTGATAGTGAAATCGTGTTTTGCATTGTTGTTCAAAAAATGTTTGTTAAGTTTATGGGACTTAACTACGGGGTCATCAGTCCCTAAACTTACAAACTATTTATCAACTACCTTATACTAAGGACGGCACAAATATCCATGCCCGAGGGGGGATTCGAACCCCCGACCGTAGTGGCCGTGCAGACCGTGACTGGAGCGCCCCAGTCCCCTCGGCCACCGCGGCCGGCTGCATTGTTGTGTTCAAAATGTTTGAAAGTTTGTAAATCTATGGGACTTAACTACTGAGGTTATCAGTCCCTAGGCTTAAAAATTACTTAAACTACCTTACACTAACGTAAGGACAACACACACGCCCATGCCAGAGGTAGGATTCGAACCGACATCGGGGAGCAACCGCCTGCTCCGCAGCAAGACGCCTTAGAGCGCTCGGCCATTCCACCGCGGCTGCAGTGTTGTTTGTGGACATGCCCATAAGAGAAGTGGTGTCACCTTCAAATACCAGAAAAAGGGAACTACTCAAAAATAACAAAGTGGGTTGATAAAACAAGCTTTTACAATCAAACAGGTAGTCAAAAGAGACATCACCTCACGTAAGTTATCTTTTTGTTTCTCACAGATTTATTGCTGCAAGCAGTAAGATTTTGTTAATGTAAATCTATACTAAAATATTTTTGTAATTTTTGCAACGCCAGTATAGCCTGAAGATGACACGCAGCCTCGAAACACGAAGTTAAACAATATTTACAGTTGTAAAAATGTGACTGGTAGCGGTAATATAAGTAACCTATTTCTTACAAACATAACTGCAAACACTAGATTAGAATGTAACGAACATGCTGGACCAAATCCATGATTTTTCTATGGATGGGGTGGGGGAACTGAAACAACTGATATTTTGTCTCCAAATTCTCTAACGTAAAAGAAGGTGTTTCTTACATTTTGAGAAACTTTTGTAATAGGAGTGAACTTAAATGTACCGCTTGAGTTATTATTCATATTCAACTTAACCATAAATTATGTCTATCATTTAAAAAAAAAAAAAGGCTTCAACATGCCTAACTTCAGTCAGCAAGTTAAGAAGGCTAGTGCCAAAATTGAAATTACATGTGAATACACTATAATTCTTAATCGGAAATCAGCTGAGACTGTCACTGAAGTCTGCGGCTGATTAGCCGTGCGCACTAGGGTGCCGTGCTGCGATGCGCGCGGCCGTTCGCCGTCGGGTGTTCGACTCCCCCCTTGGACATGGGTGTTTGTTTTGTCCTTAGGTTAGTTTACGTTAGTTCAAGTTGTTTGTAAGCTACGGACTAATAACCACGCAGTTGAGTCCGATATATTCCCAACGTCTGAACTTTTTTTTTTTTTTTTTTTTTTTTTTTTTTTTTTTTTTTTTTGTCACTGAAGATAACAGAGAACTCCACTAGGATAAATAAACAGCCTCACATTGGTAACAGCACGCTATACAGTATCGGTGTATTAAGCTGAACAAGTGGAGGTGGATGTTCCTATTTGCAATGGTGACTATATTTCTTAACCTGAAAAATTATTTAATGACAGTGACAACCTATTTCAGAATAATAGGGACAACAAAAATCAGTGTAATTCACCCTGAAATTTGCGTAACAGACTTGATGGTGCAGTTTATTAGTAACGAAACTAATTTTCGGTACGAATTTTCAATAATTATGAATCTTTCGTAAATAAAACGACTATGTTGCTTTTTTTTTTTTTTTTTTTTTTTTTTTTTTTTTTTTTTTTTTTTTTTTTTTTTTTTAAACTTATGGGACTTAACTACGGGGTCATCAGTCCCTAAACTTACAAACTACTTATGAACTACTTACGAACTAGGACGGCACAAATATCCATGCCCGAGGGGGGATTCGAACCCCCGACCGTAGTGGCCGTGCTGACCGTGACTGGAGCGCCTCAGTCACCTCGGCCACCGCGGCCGGCGACTATGTTGCTAAATGAATATCTGTATTTATTATGTTTCGTACGCCTTTGTCAGATATCTATACTTGACAAGAAATGAACATCGAGCACCAAAAGATGAAAAAGTCAATATGTTTCGGTAAACACGAACTGCACGTTCCCCGTCTGAAAAGGTAATTCCGTTAATATCCAGTTATATATTTTTGACGATATTTTGTTATTTCACTATGTACAGTGTAATCATAGCATAGTGTTATGCGTGGTATTAATGGGAGGGTTTGGAACTGAAATAGTGGCAACTATTAATTCACAAAAGCGTTACATGTTTGAACCTGTTACTGTCCTTCAGAGTAATCAACAGCGTTGTGTAGAGCCTGTTACTAGCGATGTGGAAGGCGTGGTATACCTTTAGAAAACCCTGTTCTGTTGATGGCGCGAATGCAACGGTCTACTGCCTGTGAAATCTCTGGAACAGTTCTGAAGCTGATGCCACGAAGTGGTTCCTTCATCTTCGGAATCAAATCAAAGTCAAGAGGACATACGCTTTGCGAAAGAAGCGGCAACACTTTCTGCGCAACCCACCTGTCATTTTACATGACAATGCACGGGCGCATACGGTTTCCTGACAAAAGCACCCAGTGACATTTGCACCCAGTGACATTAGCACCCAGTTCTGGTCGAGGGGCGGCCCGCTAATCTCCCCGTCCGGTCTCTGCTCGGCAGGTAGAAGAGCCGAGGGCTGTGAGGTTACATTGACACAAGGCCGTACTTGACGGCAATAGCTCTCGGTACCCATGGTCCTCCAGTCTGAGGGGCGTCTCTCTGGGGAAGTGATGCGTCTCACATAGCCTCTCCTTCCCAAGTGGCTCTTTCCGCCTTCACGAGGTGCGGGGCGTGCAACCAGCACCGCCTGGACCCTGTCAAGTCTGGGCAATAGCTGGCCACCGAAGGAACGAGCTGCGACCCAACCCAAAGCGAAAGCGAAGGGTGCGTGGCGCAGGGGGAGCTGCGTCGGGGACCGAACATCTGTCCCCTGGGGAGGGGTCGAGGATGGCGCTGGCTGGGGTGGCGGGGTGCGCATCGTTGGTGCGCATTCTGCTGCCCTCTGTCCGCAGTCTCTCCCCTTCTCCTCTCGCGGGGGTGGGTCGAGGGTGGCGCTGGCTGGGGTGGTGGGGTGTGCATCAGCGGTGTGCATTCTGCTGCCCTTTGTCCGCCGTCTCTCCCCCCTCTGCTGCAGGGGCGCACGACCATCAGCGCCTCTGCGTGCCAGCGACCTCGTTTGTCGGCGTGGGATTCCGGCTAGTGTCGGCAAGTGCACTCTGCAGTGTCCCTGGACATATGGGACATGTTCCGCCAAACCGTTGCTGTGGTGACATGGCACGGCTAGGTTAGCTGGGTCCAGACCCCTGAACGACTGGGTGACCGGTCCACCACCTGAGTAGGAGTGGATCCTTGGCCTTCCGGTGGGAGCTCGGGCTAGTAGGGGGCGAAGGGCGAGGGGTGCATCCGCCTCTCCGGAGTGCGGGGAGTACTTGCCAGCGTGGGCTGGTTGAAATCGTCGATGACAGATGCCGAGGGGGACCAGTACGTTGGCAACGTCGTACTGAACCCAACAGCTCAAAGTAATGGAGTGTCCTTGACTCTGGGCGGAGTCGGTGGGCGAGCTGCAAGAGTCCCCCCCCCCCCCATGCCAGAGAGGCCGGTCCGGGGCAAGAGACGTGCCTCCACTTTCTGTGCTTTCCGACAATATGGCTGAGAAAATGGAAAGCACGTGCGATGTGTCTATGCCTTCTGCCCTCCCAAATGATGGAGGGGGCCATGATGATGTGCCGAGCACACTCAGTAAGGCCTCGGCCGCAACCGGGAATCTACAAGATCCGCTAAGCGGACAAGAATGGTATGATAGAATGTGTAGCTACTTAGATGCTAATGTCAAATATGGCAAAATAAACCAGGCCTCAATACAGCACATTAAGAGTGGCCTTGCCACCTGGGCAATTTTCCAAGCTAAATTAGAGGGCAGGATTGAGCAGCTAGAAAAGGAGCTACAGATAGCCAGACAGCAACAACAACAGCCGACTAAGACTTACGCGGGAGTGGCGGCGCAACTAGCGCCAAAACTCCCGTCCACCAAAGATACGATTCAAAAGGTTGTCCAGAAGCCTAGCACGGCTGTGTTTCTGAGACCCGTGCAAGGTCAGGACACCAAGAAGGTACAAGAAATCTTTACAAAGACAGTGAACCCAGCCAGAGATAAGATTAAGATTAACCGAATAAAGACTACAAAGAACGTGGTAATAGTTGACGTTGCCAGTGACGAAGATAAAAACAAAATCTTAAACAATGAAGCACTGTGCAAAGAGGTTAGGTGTGAGGGTCCCAAGAAGAGAAATCCACTGATGATCTTGTACGATGTGCCGGTGGATTTAAACGAGAACGACATAGTTGAGGGCATCCGGAAACAGAATTTTGAGAATATAGAACCGGATGCTTTCAAATCAGATTTGAAACTGAGATTCAGAACAGGCCCCCGCGACAAGGATGTTGTACACCATGTCGCGGAGGTAACACCCAAGCTGTGCAAGTCGCTATCGATTATGGGGAGAATCTATTTGGGCTTTTCATCAATCCATGTTAAAGATTACATTGTGGTACCACGCTGTCACAATTGCTGTGACCTCGACCATGTCCAAAAACACTGCACAAATAGAGCAGCTTGCTCAAAATGTGGATCATATGAGCATACAAGGAAAGAGTGTAAGGAATCTGTTGTCTGCATACCATGCAGGCGCAGGGGCAAGAAAAGTTGTGGAAATAATGGACGGAATTGTCCCACATACAAGATACTGGAGCAAAGGCTGATCTCACGCATTGACTATGGCTAGTGCCGAATCAATGACGAGGATGCCTCCCAAAAAGAGGAAGTCCCCCAGTAGGGGGAGGAGGGATGCGGAGAGGGCTCGGAACTTCAAAGCCTTTGTCTTGCAGGCCAAAACAACAAGTTCCAGGAAGCCACTTGACACGCAAACAGATCCGAGTCCCTCTCCTCCTGATCTCCCATGCAGTGGGGACATGAAGCCCGTTACGACTGGGCAAGTGGGACATAATTCAAAAACTCCCACCAGGGACAATACTCAGACAACTGAGGTACAAAAGAGCGAGGTGTCAAGCAGCACCTCTCCTCCACCTCCTGCCAAACCTGCGCGTGTGTGGTGTGCGGCGATAGACCCTCAACAAATCTATCTGAACTTAGATTTTGCCTTGCAACTAGCTAACTTGCAGCAACCTTTACTGATGGCTACAGTATTGAGACACATGGTGCGCGTAGGGCACCAATATGGCACCTTTCCGGTAATGGAGGCTGTTGACAGGATCCACCTTAAGTCGATGAATTTCCCCATTGACCTAAGAGCTCTGCAGAGCCTTGTCAAGAAGGTATTTTTCCCCTAAATGGATAAGATCAAAATTGGCCAGTTGAACGCAAAAAATTCCAGACTGGTGATGCAGGAACTCCGAAGGGTCACTGAGGAGATGAGACTTGACGTGGTCTGCCTGCAGGAACCGTACTGTCTCTCTGGGCAGCCAGCCTACGCATCTGTGACCTGCCAGAAGATAGCAATGGGACAAGAGCCTAAAACGGCAATACGATTGTCAATAGATCCCTTAGAGCAACAGTGATCACGCAGCTATCCGGCGCCCACTGCTGTGTCGTTGAACTTCAAACACCAAAGGGGCTGATAGTCCTGGTAAACATGTATTTCCAGTATGCAGATGAAATTGAAAGGCATCTTGAACATCTAGAAACGGTCATAACGACACTGCGTGGGCGACGGGTGCTTGTTGTAGCTGATCTTAATGCAAAGTCCCCCCTGCTGAACAGCCGTTCTCGGGACGTTAAAGGATTGAAAGCGGAAGAGGCGATCATGGCCCTCCAGCTAGCCATTGCAAATGAGCCAGGAAACCCCCCCCCCCCCCACCTTTGTGGGAGGAGGTGGACAGGGAACGAACATAGACATAACTTTGGCGACAACAAATGTCATAAGAGACGTGGTGAACTGGAAGGTCCATGATCGCGTCACTACCAGTGATCACAATCTCATCACTTTTGAGATCGGAGGAGATGAGTACGGCTGGGACACAGGGTGGGAGTGGCAAAGAAATTACCACAAAGCAGACTGGCAACGACTGGAGAGAGAGTGCAGGATACCTCTGTTTCCGGAGGGGGAACTGGATGTGGACGAGTGCGCTCAGGACCTGGTATCAGCCATCTCATAAGCCATAGAACTCGCCGTACCACTAAAGAGGAGGGCCACAGCGGCCTCCCCTTCGCCGTGGTCGGCCGAACTACAACGACTGCGACAGTCGGTCAGGCAGGCGAGACGGTATTACCAACGGAGTGTGGTCTGGCAGAGAAGACAGTATTGGTTGCAGAGGTACAGAAACTTGAAGGACCAGTTCTTCAGGGAACTGAAAGCCACGAGACTGTGCAGCTGGGAGCAATACGTCAAGAGTCAACTAGAAACTGACCCCTGGGGCATGCCGTACAAGCTGGTGCGAGACAAGGTGTGTGCACCAATGGTTCTCTCGACTCTCAGGGTGGACGGCCGAACCACGGACTCTTGGCAGGAAACTGCCGAGGTCCTGCTCCGGACCCTACTCCCTGATGACGATGTAGCCAGCGACACGAACATCCAACAGGAAATACGGGCAAATAGTTCAGCCCCCTATACCAATGAGGTGATGGTCTACCCCTTCTCCCAGGAAGAGGTGGCCCACCACATTCGCAATCTCAAAAGGAGAAAAGCCCCAGGGCCAGATCAGATCACCTCTGAGGTAGTGCAGTTTCTCGCCCCCCAGTTGGTGCCTCAAGTAACTAGGCTATACAATGAATGTTTAAGGCAGGGGAAATTCCCCTCACCTTGGAAAAAGGCCAATGTAGTAATTATAAGCAAGGGACCTGATAAGGACCCGGCTTTGGCCAAGTCCTACAGGCCCATCTGCTTGTTAGACATTCTTGGCAAGTTACTTGAGAAATTACTGGCTGATAGACTTGAAGCACATCGTGTCTTGTGCAGGGTGAGCGACAGGCAATTCGGCTTCCGAGCGGGGCGATCGGCATGTGACGCAATCGCCCTGGCGGCCGAGGTCTGTGGCCTAACTGCGCACAAGTATGTGGTCGGCATCATGGTGGACATCAGCGGTGCCTTTGACAACCTCTGGTGGCCTTCGCTCTTCTCTCGACTTCGAGAGATGGAGTGCCCAGGGCCGCTTTATGGTTGTCTAAGGGACTACTGTGTAGGCCGGGAGGTCAGGCTATTATCCCCTAGTGGGGAAGTAAGCAAGGGAGTGACCAAGGGGTGTCCACAGGGCTCCGTCCTGGGGCCACTCTTTTGGGACGTGAACATGGAGCCACTGTTATACGACTTGAAAAATAGTCAAGACGCACTAGAGGTAATAGCCTACGCTGATGACCTCCTCCTTATGGTCGGTGGCAAGAGCCGCGAGGAACTGGAACGCAAAATTGCTAATACCATTAACATTTTGACCTCATGGTGTCAAAGAACAAAATTGACCATAGCGCCAAACAAATCAACCTATCTTCTTTTGAAAGGCAGCCTAGTTAGAAACCCAACTGTTCGAATAAACGGAGTATCAGTTATAAGAAGACCCAAAGCCAGGTACCTGGGCGTAATACTGGACGAGCGCTGGAATTTCGCGGCCCATGTGGATGCAGTTGCAGACAGAGCCCTGGTAGCACTTAACAGACTGGTTGGGATTGGGCAAAGAAGGTTCCACCTCCCACCCAATCTCATTAAACTTTACCACAACAGTATTTTGACATCCATCATGGGCTACGGATCTGGCAGCTGGGCCCACAGACTGACTAGGGTGGCGCCTGCAATGGCGGTGAGAAGAGTTCAGAGAAGTATCCTCCTTCATTCAATAGGGGCATACAGGACGTCGCCGGGCGGCGCCCTCTTGGTGTTGATGGGGCTTTGTCCTTTAGATATCAAGATTCGGGAGCTGGCGGCGGCGTACTGGCTGAAAAAGGGAAATGGGGACAAAATACATGAGATCATGGAAGCCAGGGTGGAGGGGAAAAGGAAAATCGAAATTCGGGGACTAGAAATTTGGCAAAACATCTGGGACCAGGACAACACTGGAAGGAGGACACACCAGTTCCTCCCAAATGTGTCAGAAAGACTTAAAATGGGATACTTCCAGCCAAGCAGAGGATTGATTCACTTTCTCACCGGCCATGGCCCGTACCCGACGTATCTATGTCGGTTCAGGAAGCAGGCGACTCCAGAGTGTGGCTGTGGAGCTCCGGAAGGAACTCCAGAACACGTCACTTTCGAGTGCCCTACATACAATCATATTGTCTCTCATCTCAGACTACAATTACCTAACTCAGACACATACCAACTCATCAGACATGAAGCACATTTTCAAATTCTCAATGAATTAACCGACAAAATCTCAAACCACATCAGACATTCTTTTCAGGAACGACTGCTGCACCAGGCCGTGCCGCCGGGGTATTCCGCCGTGCCCTGGATCAGGAGGACTGAGTGCAGCCAAATCACCGATTGCGACGCTAGATATAAGTTAGATTAAGTTAGGCTTAAGAGAAAACGACAACAACACAAGGACTGCAGTGCAAAAGGCCAGCCCAGTGCCAGGGGCACGCCCTCCGGAATTAGTTCGGGGGCACAGGCCAACCAATAGGTTTGTACATTACTGGCACACCTGTTAGCACTGCAGGGGGCGACACAAAATAAGACACTAAACGTAGCAGTAGCGACTTCCACATGAAACACAACATGCCAACGGACCCTGCATGGCACAGAACATACGGCAGTCACAACAGCAAAAACAAAACGTATCATGTAGCTCAGTAGAAATATTATAAGTAGCATAAAAAGCACAAAAAAATGTAGTAGCATAAGAAGACCCATTTATGTATTGGTATTGGGTTATTGTATAATTAAAAGAATAATTGAAATAAATAAATTTCAATGTAAAAAAATAGCATTGCTGCAATTTATAATGGAAGCGAGTCTAAAGAACAACCAAGACATATTAATAAGATTTGTGACCTGGAAAAAGTCTTCGATAATGTAAGGTGCTGGATGATGTTCCCAATTGTGAGAAAAATAGGAGTAAGCTTGCAGGGAAAGGCGGAAAATACATAGTTTGTATTAGAACGAAGTTGATACAATAAGCGTCGAAAGTCAAGAACGAAATGCTCAGATTAAAAAGGAGGTAAGAAAAGGTTGTGGACTGTCGCCATCACTGTTCAACTTGCACAATGAAGAGACTTAATGTAGAAAATAAAGAAGATGTTCAAGGCTCTGATAAAAGTTCTGGGTAAAAGGATATCAGTGATAAGATTTGCGGATGACATTGTTATCATCTGTGAAAGTGAAGGAAAATTACAGAGTCTGTTGAATAGAATGAAAAGGCTAATGAGCACAGACCCTGGACTGAAAGTAAACCAAGGAAAGATGAAAGTCATAAGAAGTGACAGAAATAAAAGTAGCGAGAAAATAACATCCGAATTGGTGATCACAATGTAGTGCTGTAGCCGGCCGCAGTGGCCGAGTGGTCTGCGGCGTGCCAGTCACGGTCTTCACGGCCGCTGCGGTCGGGGGTTCGAATGCCCCCTCGGGCATGGATGTTTGTGTCGTCTTTAGTATAAGCTAGTTCATAAGTAGTTTGTAAGTTTAGGGACTGATGACCCCTTAGTTAAGTCCCATAAGCTCTACAAACATTTGAATTTGATCACAATGTACACCAAGACAAGGACTTCTGCTACCTTTGCAGTAAACTGACTCACGACGGAAGAAGCAAGAGGGACATAAAAGCAATGAGAGCATTCACGGGAAAGAGAAATCTACTGCTGTCAAACAGCGCCCTGGACTTTAGGCAGAAATTTCGCAGAACATACGTTTGCAGTATAAGATTGTATGTAACTTGGACTGCTGGGAAATGAGAACAGAGGAGAATTGAAGCATTTGATAAGTAGTTTATGGAGTTGTACAAAATATCACGTAATTTTTTTTGTAGGTACTGCTTTTAAGTTTATGTTTTAAAGCCATAAATGCCTGGGTACTTACGAATTTTGGGCATTTGCCCAAGCATTTATTCTAGGCATTTGCCCCAACATGCAAATGTCGAGGCATTTTACATCACTAGGGGAAAAACAGAATGGAAACATCAAGCAAACAATTGAGGATGTAGGTTGCAATGGTACTCTGAAATGAAATGAAACGGTTGGCTAAGGATTTGGTGGCAGGTCGCATCAAAGCAGTCAGAAGACTGATGACTAGGGATGCAAACGATAAATCTACGTTTTGAAAACATCGACGTTTTGCCCCAAAACATCGATGTTAACAGCGATGGTTTGAACATCGATATATCGCCTATGTATCGGCGATAGAAGTCAAAAACTATGAGCACCGTTAAATTCTGGTTCTAAGCCTTTTTACTATTAAAAGGATGTTCTACAGTATTCTATGTTACGTTTAGAAAACAAAGGAAGAATCAAATATTTGGGTTTTATTTCCGAATGTGTGGTTACGTTTAAAAAAAAAAAAAAAAAAAAAAAAAAAAAAAAAAAAAAAAAAAAAAAAAAAGGAACATTTTCACAGAATATATGACAACTGCGAATGGGCAAAGCTGAAAATGTGATGTGTACCCAGCTGGCACAAATACACAAATTGCACGAACCGAATACTACGATCTTCATGATCGTACTGACAGTTATCAGTCATCCGCTGAGGAGGACAAGGACCTCGGGACTGCAGCACAGAGTAACATGTTTGTGACTGCAGGCAGACTGTGTCGAAAGAGCGTTTCCGGTGAGCGAGGACTGGGCGGCGTGGCATTACCGCGAAAACAGGGACGGCTTAGGGAGGGTATGGGCTGCAGGTAGGTCGTGACGTAGTAAACAGGTCAGACTGTGTGCAAATGTCGCAGATTTGGGGTTGGGTGCAAATGTCACTGGGTGCTTTTGTCACATATCCGGCGCATACAGCGGAAGATGTGGCTGTTCTATTCGGTCGATGGGACTGGGAAGTACTGTACCATAAGTCCTTGTGTGTTTGATTTGATTCCGAAGATGAAGGAACCATTTCGTGGCATTCGCTTCACAACTGTTACAGAGATTCGACAAGCAGTAGACCGCTCCATTTGCACCATCAACAGAACAGGCTCTGCTAACGGTATACTACGCCTTCCACTTCGCTGGCAACGGGTTCTACACAACGCTGGTGACAACTATGAAGCACAGTAACAGGTGCAAACATGTAAAGCTTTTGTATCGGTTGTGAATAAATAGTTGCCGCTATGTAAGTTCCCGCCCTTGTTTTTCTCTACAGTTCCATTCTGTAGTAGCTCACAGGAAAAAGGAACACCTAAATCTATCAGTTTTCGATCTGATTTATCTTATTTTATTTTGATGATCATGTCTCCCTATGTGGGTGGGTGCTAACAAAATATGTTCGCATTCGGAAGAGAAAGTTGTTGAAAGAAATTTGGCAAATAGATCTCGTCGCAACAAATAACGCCTTTCTTTTAATGATTTACACCCCAACTCGTGCATAATTTCTGTGACACTCTCTCTCCCCTATATCGCGATAGGACAAAACGAACTGCCCTTCTCTGTACTTTCTCTAAATCGTTTGTCAAACCCACCTGGTAGGAATCCCACATGCGCGACAATACTCCAAAATAGGACGCACAAATGTGGTACAGGCAGTTTCTTTAGCAGAACTGTTGTATCTGCTAAGTGTTGTACCAACGAAACGTAGTCTTTGGCTCGCTTTCCCTACAATATTTTCTATGTGTTTTCTGTGGTGTCGCACAAGTCTAAAGTGAGCGCCACCTACTTTCGCCGCGTGCCGCCATTCACGCACGGCGCGGCGTTCTTACGACGTCAGCCACGAGCGCCCTCTGCGACAACTCCGCTCGTGGCCGCCACTGAACGACATCGTTCACTTGGGACTGAGATAGGAACCAGCTAACACTTCGGAATCAGATATGCACCAGTGAAGACCTGGCTCTCAGACAGGCACTAGGCAGGCCTCTAGCTCAACTATGTATCAGCATTCTGCAGTACTGACCTATGTAAAATTAAGTATTACTAAGTCTCTAAGAAATATATATCTCGTTCTAATTTACTCCAGTGTTTCTAGTTTCTGCTGTCCCACTGGCTGCTCACCTTCGTACCTGCACTAGCGTGCATCCTTTATTCCTGTGTCGGTACTTTTCTACTCGGCCACCGACACCTACGACGGAAACGAGACACAAAAGCGGCGACGAGGCTGGGACACAAAATTTTCTGCAATTAAAGTTGTTCGTAATTGTTACTCCTAAGTATTTAGTTGAATTTACAGCCTGTAGTTTTGACTGATTTATCGTGTAAATCAAGTTTAACGTAGTGGTCTCACTATTAAGGATGAATTGCCATTTTTTGCACCCTTCTTATTTCTTATCCAAATCATATTGCAGTTGCTTTTGATCTTCTGGTGACTTTACTAACCGATAAATGACAGCATCATCCGCGAACAGTCTGAGAGAGCTACTCAGAGCCACTCTGTCAATCTGCGCGTGTGCCCACCAGCGTATCTTTCCGTGTTGATTTCATGTAACACAATGGCACATGCGCACCAACCAGTGGGAATTACTTCGTAAGATATGGAGAATCGCTTCACCGCATACTAGCAGTTTTTCTATAGATGCAGCATTTCAATGTCATCTGTATACTGTTTTAAGAGGGTGACTAATATTTTATCCTACTAAGTCATCTAGTAGCGTTGACGGATGATTTACAAGGGAAGGTCGGGCACATTACGTTGTTTAAATGGATCACTAAAAGTGTACAAAGTTGAAGTAAATCAGTTAACGTTGTGGCCTCCCCTTGTTAGTCGTCCGTCAAAGCTAATATATGACTTAGTAGGACACAATATTAATAGCCATTTTAACACTTGTGCAGAAAGGTGTTCAGTATTCTGCAGCATCCATTTGAAATAAGCTACCACAAGAACTCTAGAATCTTAGTACTAACCCACGTGCTTTCAAATCTAATTGAAGTGTTACCTCATGGCTAACTCCTTTTATTCTGCAGAAGAACTCCTGGAACAAGAATTAAGCTAATTCCTTTTGTTTTTCTGTATTGAATCCTTACACTTAGGCTTAAGATTGTCATGTGCATAGGACTACTTAAAGTTCTTCCATCACCATTCTCGTGTTAAACTTCATGTATTGACTTATTCCAAGACCATAGAGTCTTACTTCTCAATTGGGTCCTGCGGGACAGGAAACATTATCATTACAAAACTCTTTTGTCACTTACTAAATAACATCAAAAGTCTTACAGATAGTGAACAATCATTTAAACGGAAATTAAAATAATTTTTGAATGACGTCTCCTCAGAAGATGAATGTTTAGATACAAGTTAGTAATTTAAATGAAAGAGGGGGAAAATGTACATATAAATAATCTAATCTATAAGTCTTTGAATTATTGCGATTGATTTGTCCAAAGATTTCTGACTGAACACATATCGGTACCTAAGTGCACCTGAAGTGTTGGCATTCTTGTGTATTTGAGTAGTTTTAGTTGTAGCTTAGCAGAAGTAAAATTCTTGATAGAGTGGTGTGTTCATGTGTGAATTCTGGCTTCAAACTGAATGCAACTGATCCGTAATTTCATTACTTGTATTTTTGACAAAGTAATTTCAGTTGGCAAGTTTAGAAAGTGTTTCTAGAGTTGTGTATGATATTTGTCTCTGCTTGGGACTCAATGAAAACGTATTGTCACGGTGTTCTTAGAAGCACATTATAATTTAGTTATTGACAAACTAGTCAATTAGACCTTTAACAATACGATGAAATCATGAAGACCTAATGTTTGTAGAAGCACATAGTAAATCAATTATTGGCAAACAAATGATTTTTATCGTTAAAATTAAAACTCGGCTCTTTTGTTATCGACATTACCCCTAGCCGACATGAAGAAAGAAGAAAAGTCGAGCCATAAGAAGAGACTTTAACAAAATAGGCGTATAATTTGTAGTTCACATTAGCAAAAACCACGAAGAACTTACTTCTTCAAATAACTGTCTCCTATACCGCCTCATTTGAATATTCATTTCAAAACAGTATTTTTGCTTAAGTAATGCAGTTGCAGTTTATTTAAAAAAAATATTGAATATTTGGAGTAAGGAGCGTTAAACAATGTTGTACTACTTAAACATGACTATACCTAGGTGTGTGCCTCTTGGACCGGTGCTAATCGAATGTCTTCCTTCAGGGCTCTACAAACATGGAAACCGCATAAGGAGAAATGGGACCGTGAAGTGGTTGTGTAAGGACTTCCCAGAGTACTCGAAACAGCTTCATTTTGTTGCATAATAATGTCCGCCAACATCTTGCTAAGGTAGTTTTCACTAGACTGCAGAAG
Organism: Locusta migratoria; assembly: GCA_026315105.1. Taxonomy (NCBI): domain Eukaryota; kingdom Metazoa; phylum Arthropoda; class Insecta; order Orthoptera; family Acrididae; genus Locusta; species Locusta migratoria. Next base: position 166,101,554 of record CM048745.1, read on the forward strand.
TTTCGCTGAAACACTTTTGCATCCTCCATAAAGTCGCGATCTCTCTCCTCCTGCGGTTTCCATGTTTTGGAGCTCAGAAGAAAGACATAAGTGGCTGTCGATTTGCTTCTGAAGAATATGTGCACCTCTGGGTACTATCATGTTTCCATAGACAGAGGAAAATATTTTCTCTATTAAGCCCTTGACCATCTTTTTTCTCAGTAGGTTACATGTAACAGTTTTTAAATAAAGACAATTTACAATTTTTCCTTTTACTTTCGATTTCATTTTGCTGCCATTACACATTTTCATCTGAAGACAGAAATTCATGCCGAATCTGAAATGAACTGTCTCTTAAAAGGCGTGACATTTGTCTCAGACATTCATCTCAGTTAACTAGCGTTACGGACGAAGCGACTACACGGACTGTCTTAAAGCACGTCTCTCTCCACACCACATACTTTAATTCTGCTTCAGTGTTGCCTGTGAAATAGGAATCAATTTGCCAGGACTCTCCTATATTGCCGTACGCGGTGGCCGAGGGGACTGAGGCGCTTCAGTCACAGTCTGCACGGCCACTACGGTCGGGGGTTCGAATACCCCCCTCGGGCATGGATATTTGTGCCGTCCTTAGTTGTAGCTAGTTCATAAGTAGACAAACATTGTCTAAGACGTAAACAAAAATGTGATAATCCCAGTTATAATGATATCAGGTGCAGACAGGTGTGATAATTACAGAAGCATTAGTTTAAAATGTCATGGTTGCAAAATTCTGACACGAATTATCTGCAGAAGAATGGAAAAACTGATAGAAGCCAACCTCACGAAAGATCAGTTTGGAAATGTAGGAACACACGGAGTTAGTAGTGAACCTACGAATTAACTTAGAAGATAGATTAAGGAAACGAAAACCTACAATTATAGATTTTCTAGATTAGGAGAAATCTTTTTACACCGTTGACTGTAATACACTCTTTTACTTTCTGAAGTCAACATGGGTAAAATGTATGTAACAGAAAGTTATACGCAAATTGTAGTGAAAGCAGACAGCATGTTATAAGAGTCAAAGGGCATGAAGGGGCAATAGTGGTGGGGAAGAGTAAGATGGGGTGTTGGCCTTTCCCCAATGCCATTAAATCTGTACACGAGCAAACTGTAAAGGAATGCAAGTTGAAATTTTGAATGGGAATTAAATTTCACGGAGAGCAAATAAAAACTCCACAGTTTGTCGAAGATATTATTATTCTGTCGGGGATAGCAAAGGAATTGATAGGGCTACTAAAGAGAATTGTTAATTTCTTGAAAGGAGGATGTAAGAACAAGATTAACAAGAGCTAAAAAAAAGGGCAATGGTATACAGATGAGTTAAATTAAAAGATGCTGCAGAAGTTAGATTAGGAAACTATACAGTACAGATGTAAACGAATTTTATTGTTTGGGCAGTAAAATAACTTACGATGGCCGGAGTACAGAAGATATAAAATCCAAAATGGAAATGTGAAGGAAAGCTTATCTGGAGAAGAGAAATTAAATTAAGTCTTTTCCGAAAGCATTTAATTGGAATGTTGCATTTTACAGGAGTGAGCTGGGAATGATAAATAGTCCAGAGAAGCGAGGGATTGATGATTACGAAATGTGCTGCCACAGACGAATGCTAAAGATTAGGTGGATGGATCGCGTAACTAATGAGGAGGAACTGAATAGAAATGGAGAGAAAATTTGTAGCATATCTTGACTAAAAGAAGATTTTATTGGTAAGAATTTCTGGAAAAATTAAAAAATTGAGCTAATTTCTGAGTTATATTGTTGGTTGAGTAACGCTCACTCACACACAGCCAATATCGTCAAACAGTTTCTAGCAATAAAAGGGGATTGTGCAAACTGAATATCCACCATACTCCCAGGACCTCAATTCTCCAGACTTCTTCTCTTTGAAAGGAAAGGAATTCGACGATATTCCTGACATCCAACAGAACGCGAAGAGGCTGTTCAACACTATCCCAAAGGAAGATTTCGTGCAAAGTTTCCAGGACCTGTATCACAGAGATCAGCAGTGCATAATTATAAGAGGTGATTATTGCGAAGGACAGTAAGGTAACTGTAGTTCATATTTCATCTACATTACTCTTACAGCACTATTCACCACATTGTCAGATGTTGTATATCACTGATATGTCTTGATTTTCAGCTATTTCTGAAAACATGGATTCCTTGTTGGGCTGTCAGACAGAGCGGGGTGGGGGGCAAATGATTATCTGTGATGATTTCAATGTTAATTCTTTGAAGGAGTTAATAGGAACATTGATCTTGAAGTATTACTTGGTTCTTTCAATATAACATCTGTTACTGATTTTACAACTTAGTGAAGGACAACACCACTTTAATAAATAATTTTTTTATAGACCAATATGAGCTCAAAACACATACATTTATCCAGTTGTCTTTTGGATCATGGTGCACAGCTAGTTACAGTATACGACATAACTCCATACAGTAATTTAAAACAGTCCCTTGAAGGAGAGCATTCAGTTAATAATTTAACGATTACAAATTTTAGGGGAAGCCTACAACAGTTAGACTAGTATGAGATGTATGAGGAACCCAATGCTAACTTATAACTTATTTCACTATACATGTGTATTTGAAAACTCTTTCCCAAGAAAATAGTTGAATATAATTGCAAGGAACCATGAAAAAATTCGTGACTTACCAAAGGAATAAGAATACATTGTAACCACAAAAGGAAATGTATGGAAGAGCAAGAAAGAGTAACGACCCAGAAAAAATCAAATATTATAACAACTACAGTGATACAATAAGTAATTAAGAATTCCAGAAGCATGTGTATCTTACCTTATATTAGTACCTGTGATAATAAAATTAAAATAATTATTGAAAGGTGAAATGGGCCAGCCAAAAACCACTGCAAGACTGTATCAAACAGAAAGAAAAATTTATTAACAAAGTCAGGAGTTGAGAATATTTTAATGATTATTTTTAAATGTTTGTGGAGGAAATAGGATCTAAATGTTTGTCAGACGACACAAGCCTGTTAATGGAAGAAGCATTTCGATACAATTAAAATCCAGACACCGTTCCCTTTGGAATTAGGAAAATAATAAATACACTAAAAAGTAAAACTTGAATGGAATTTGTGGCATTTTCAGAAAAGTACTAAATGACACATATGTAATAGCTCTCCGAAGCAGGGAATTTTCAGTAATTGACTGAAATATGCTATCATAAAACCATTGCAATAAAAGGGGAGGATATGTTTGATGTCAACAACTATTGATAAATCTCACTACTAGCAGTTTTATCCAAAATTCTTGAAAAAGAAATGTACTTTAAAGTAGCTTCATATATTTATAAAAATAAGGTACTAACAAAATGTCAGTCTAATTTTCAGAAAGGTTATTCAACAGAAAATGCTACATATACTTTTACTGATCAAATTTTAAATACTGTGAACAATCAAATATCACCATTTGGGATTTTTCCATGATCTCTCAAATGCTTTTGATTATATAAATCATAAAATTCTTCTCATTTATTTTGGTGTGAGTGGGACAGTGCACCAATGGTTTAATACTTACATAACTGGAAGTGTGCAGGAAGTTTAAATAAGTGGGTCACATAATGTGCAAAATTCGGTTGTTTCCGCAAGTAGGGAGCTATCAAGTAATGGGGTCCCTCAAAGATCAGTGTTGGGTCCTTTTCTCATCCGAACTCATTACGAGTTGCCATTACACACACTAAAATGCAAAGCTAGTGCTTTTCGCTGGCAACTTAAACATTGTAATCACACCTGACAAACAAGAATTAACTGATGGAATTGTAATTAATGTCTTTAAGAAAATCATAAATGGGTTCAATGCAAATGGACTCTCATTAAATTTTGATTATTTGCAATCTGTACCGTAAATGGTGTGTCAGCATTCATAAATATAGACTTTACACAGAAGTCTGCAGCTGAGGTAGAATATTCAAAAGTTTTAGTTGTGTGGATTGATGAGAGATTGACTTGTAAGAAACACAATAATGATCTCCTAAAAGGTTTAAGTTCAGCTACTTATGCTATTAGGGTTATTGCTAATTTTGGCGGTAAACATCTCAATAAAGTAGCTTCATATGCTTATCTTCATTCACTTCTTTCAATGGCAACATCATATTTTTGGGTAATTCATCACTGAGTAAAAAGGTATTCATTTACACAAAAACATGTAATTAGAATAATTACTGGAGTCCATCCAAGATCATCCTGCAGACATTTCTTTTAAGAACTAGGGTTACTCACAGTAGTCTCACAATAAATATATTCACTTACTGATATTAATAAACCAACCCAATTCAAAAGTAACAGCAGTGTGACTAACTACAACATTAGGAGGAAGGATAATCGTCAGTATCTAAGCTTAAATCTAACTTTGGCACAGAAGGGATGACTTATGTCAACTTTACAAAGGAAAGCTGATAAAATTACAAGAGCGATCATGAGAAAACTGGTAGAATCTTTCCATGTTGACTTAGACGCTCAGAATCAAAATGCTACAGAAAATGGTAAAAGTGAATATGATCTACTTAATCAAAGTTTCTAGTAAATATGACAAAATGAAGACTGTTGCCAAGATCCTGGACAAAGGAAGAAATCGAAGAATTTGGTATGTCTGAACACATGGTGCAGCTAACTATGCAGAGGATCAAGGTATGTTATCACATCTTTCAAAAAGGTGTCAACAAAATAAGGGAAGTTTGGTATTAATTGCGTTAAAGAGTTTTATGAAGATGATTAAAATAGTCGCTTATGTGCTGATAGAAAAGAGTGTGTTTCAACTGTGATTAACAAGCAGAAGCAGAAAAGGTTAATTATTCTCTGACTGATTGAGCTCTACAACCTCTATAAACAGAAATACCCAGATGACAAAATTGACCGTTCTAAGTTATGTGTCCTAGACTGAAGTGGCGCTTTCTTCTAGGTTCAGCAGGAACTCATAGTGAATGTGTTTCCAAGCACAGTCAAAACACAAAGATTATGTTAGATGGAACGAAGTTTAATGCAAATTATAAAGACCTGATATCTTTCAGCGTACACGATATTGATAATCAAAAATGTATGCCTGACACCTATGCAGAATGTCCTGGCTCAGATACCCTATTTCTTAAAAATGAACTTTACATCTTGCCTGACGAAGTAATTTTCAAACAGTGGGTACAAACCGATAGAGATGAGCTTATTTACAGGTAATGCCTGGTGAGGAATTTTTACATTCTGTTGTTGGTAAGCTGGTTCCTTTAAAATCCCATCACTTTATCTCAAAAGCTGAAGCTCAATATTTCAAGGAATCAAAAGAAAACTTGAGAGAAATTCACTGTTTAGTAATTGGTGATTTTGCAAAAAATTATACATTTGTAGTACAGGATGAATTGAAAGTTTTCACAGGACTAATACACAAGCAACAATGCAGCAGTTTATCATCTACTTAAAAAAGAAGACGATGTAGTATGTCGCTAATCTATTTGTATAATTAGTGACCATCTTGATCACAATACCAAAATTGTGTACACATTTCAGCATCATTTCTTCAAAGAAATTAAGAATATCATATGTAATATTGAAATAGTGAATTAATTTAGCAGTGTTGCATGCAGCCAATACAAAAGTAAGAAAAACGTCATTAATGTCTGCCACCACAAAATGATTTTGGTTTACTAGCAGAGTGGATTTTTTTTGTCTCATCACATGGTAATAATTATTCTTGTGATGGGATAGACGGAACAACAAAACGAGAGGTTACATGAGCTTCTTTTCAAAGACCTTTTGTTTCCTGTAGGAGACAAATAAGATGTTTAGTTACTTCAAAAATCATGGGCTTTCAAGATAATCAAACTTCAATACTTGTAATAAACATATAATCTTTTACAAATAATGACTTCCTTGTTTGTGGATATGGCAATAAATGTGATTGGGAAAACTGAAGACAAAAAAGTTAAGATAACAATGACGTTTTGGTGCATTTCTTTGACCCTTCTGGACCGAAAACTCCCTATCAATTCAAAAAAATCATTATTTAAGTGCTCATAAGGAAAATAGTACAAAAGTGAATCCATTTGACCTCGCAACAGTGTCTGGTAAATTATGCACAGGAATGTAATGTTTGTTTAACTGTCTAATGAAAATTGCAACTGGCAAGTAGCTACAATTGAAGGTTTATATATAGGGAAATATTATTACATGCATACTGTATGCAAGTGTAGTACAACAAATGTAATATAGTTTAATCATTAGAACTCTTCCTTTTGTAATAACTGTTATTTAAAAACAGAAATAGTGGATCATTTATTGTGTGTAACGACTTTAAACATCGTTCAGCCAATGTCAATTGCAATAATGTGAAGCATTTCATGACGGTTTAGAAAGATAGCGTTTTTACGAAAATTGCCTGTTGTATTACTCGCGTTTTAGATAATGACCCAAAAATTGACGTTAAAAGGCTGTTGGCCAGATTTGAAAAGCCCTAAAAATACAGGAGCACATTATGAGGACTAAAACATAATACTGCAGATAGTTATGTAAGTGTTCAACATGGTAATGACATATTATTAGTTAGTCTCTTTTCCTAATTTATGGTCTTAAAAAGCAACAATTTCGAACTTTTTCCAAACCTCTGCAGAGAGATTTTGACATACTTCCTAGCACGATAAAAAAGTTAAAATGCATGCATGACGTTCACTTCTTCCTGAATACACTGTTTTTTTATTATTCTGTTGATACCTTTTAAAATAATATGGGAATTAAACTTTCTGCAAACCAAGATCCCAACCGCCATTTTCAAATGGCTTTTAGCTAAACTATGGCCTATAAACAATTTTCAGTGTTTTGTGACTGCCATCCTATAAGGAACTTATGATAAAAAATTAGTTATATTGGGTTATTTGAAATGAATTTACCGTTTTGCATATTATGAAAATTTAGTTATATGTAACATAAGAATGTAATTAAACTTCCACTACAATATAAGATTACATTTGTGGATCAGTAGTAGACCATTTACTGGATACAGCATACAATCTAATAGTTTCATCTCTGTTTAGTATTAGTAAAATAAAGTGCATGTGCCATGTGTTCAATCATATTTAAGGTCTATAGCAAAAATGTGTCGGTGCTTGTGGGATGAATTATTGAATATTAGTACATACAAACCAGGATTATATTTCTGTACATCCCTATAAGGTAATATAGTGCATACAGTATGCTGTAATTCACCACGGTAGAAGGCCAAAGACTAAAAACCGGATATTACATGTGTGTTACAAGGTTAAAAGACTAAGAACATTATGTAGTACAAGACCAAAAATGTAAGTGGATGTGTGGTGAATTATATTAAAGGGCAATGCAGATGTCAGGCTGCAAAACTCAGAACTTGTTACACAGATACTTAAGTTATACACAGACACTTAAGTTATTAAAAATGAGAATTACAAACCTAGGACATACACCCCTTTTATAGGAAACACTTGTACAAGCCATAGTCTACTTTTCCAAAATGAAAAAAGAGGTATATTATTAGACTGTGATTATGCTATTACAAAATTTACTGTTTTTTATTTTAATTTTTTTAAATTGACAACCTTTTTAATACATTGTATTACAGAGCATATGATGGTAATCTTAAATAATTAACTTTAATAGCGATCTTGGCTACAGAGTGTTTTTCTTCTACTGAAGTTCACCCATCATTTCAATATAAGGACATTAGAGAGCATCATTAGCCTCCAAGGATCCCAGACCTGAGCCCCTGTTCTATTTTCTCAGGGGGTGCTTTAAAGGTATGGCATTTCGACTACCTGTAATCTTCTAATACTGAGGAACTAAAAGAAGAAGAGTATTGGGTTAACATCATTCTAGTGTCTGGAGGGACTCGAATTGAACATCTATGAATTGGTTTTCTAATGAAAATAATTATTTGTTAACTGTTCTTCACATTCATTAAAGTTTCATCATCTTTCTTTGATTAGGCAAACATTCTAAAAGTTGTGGTGTTCTTTTTGATAACCCTGTAGATTTGCTCTTGATATAAATGAAACAGTTTCTTCTGTGTAGAGAGGAGACGATTTATTTGCTGTTGGCGAGCGTAAAGCTACATAAGTGTTCGCTTTTATTCTTCCTCATGTTCGTTGTCTTCGACAGTTTCGTGGTAGACGAATACGTCCTCAATGTAGGAGTTGGGCACGTCGAAGACGTAGTTGTAAGGGATGCGCCGGTCGAAGGGGAAGGCGACGGAGCGTCCGTCGGCCAGGGTGACGCCCCAGTCTCCCAGGATGGGCTGCTTGGGGTCTACGGTGGCGATAGGCGCGTCCTCGGCTAGCGGGCTGGCGATGACGTAGAGGCGCAGTGGCAGACCGCCACGGCGACCGCGCGGCAGCAGCAGGCGCTGTGGGAAGCCCCGGCGGTGCATGGCCGCGGGCCAGAAGGCGGCCTTGCCCTGCAGCGCCGCTTCCACCGCCGACACCAGCGCAGACGTTGGCACAGGGTCGCCGCACAAGCCCACCGAGTCGCTGCTGTTGCGCGACACCTCGCTCTCGCCCGCTGGTACTGTGACCCACAATAGACGAAACACAGTTACTCAGGCTGTCGGTACAAGGGACTAGTGAATTAAGCCATCAGCTGTCATCGGACTGAAAATAAATTACATTTGGTGTCCCACAAGGATCCATCTCAGGGCCATTGCTTTTTCTCTCGTCCGCTGGTACTGTGACCCACAACAGACGACACACAGTTACTCAGGCTGTCGGTACAAGGGACTAGTGAATTAAGCCATCAGCTGTCATTGGACTGGAAATAAATTACATTTGGTGTCCCACAAGGATCCATCTTAGGGCCATTGCATTTCCTCTCGCCCGCTGGTACTGTGACCCACAACAGACGGCACACAGTTACTCAGGCTGTCGATACAAGGTACTAGTGAATTAAGCCATCAGCTGTCATCGGACTGGAAATAAATTACATTTGGTGTCCCACAAGGATCCATCTTAGGGCCATTGCATTTTCTCTCGCCCACTGGTACTGTGACCCACAACAGACGACACACATTCACTCAGGCTGTCAGTACAAGGGACTAGTGAATTAAGCCATCAACTGTCATCGGACTGGAAATAAATTACATTTGGTGTCCCACATGGATCCATCTTAGGGCCATTGCTTTTTCTCTCGCCCGCTGGTACTGTGACCCACAACAGACGACACACAGTTCCTCAGGCTGTCGGTGCAAGGGACTAATGAATTAAGCCATCAGCTGTCATCAGACTGGAAATAAATTACATGCGGTGTCCTACAAGGATCCATCTTAGGGCCATTGCTTTTTCTCGTGTACATTCATGACCTCTCATCTGTTACACTGCCAGATGCAGAGTTCGTTTTAATAATAGGAATTGTATAATTTCAACACTGTGTATTCTTAATTCGTATTAGTTACACTATAAGCTTATTTCGACTTAAAAGTCATCTTCAGGTGTTATGCCTGCAATACATAAGTTTTCATAACATTTAGTACCATGCTGCCAACCTGTTTTATACAAAGGTAAAAGAAATGCTACATACCACATTCTGTCAAGCTGTACATTTTGATATTTTTGTGACGTGATATATTTTAATATTATTTTTTCTTCTTATATACAGGGTGTTTCACTAAGTGTGTTTGCCTCTTTAACTTATAAAATAATAGGCGACGGGAAATTTTAATGCGGTAGGTCAACACAAGAAATGTTACACTTTCTGCGGAACTATGAAAATAGGTTATTGTATCATTTTCCAAAAAGTTACAGCACGAAGATATAATTTTTTAAATGGAACAATAGTTTTTTCTATCGTGCATTGGATTCGTTGAAACCAGCTGCTTCCAAATTAATTTAAACTACATTCCTATCACTGTTAGTTTGGGAGCTACAACCCCTCAAAGTTTCAGGGGCAGATACCACAAGCGCTGTGCATAATGCAATGCGCCTTCTAGGTGTGGTGCGGCCGATTTGTAACGTCGTCGGTGTCACGGAGCGAGAAGCTTCCTAGATGTGCTGTTAGACTGCCGACTGTCTCCGCACACGGCCGTATACACGACAGTTGGAGCCACACAAACAACCGGGGCTCAATGTACCACAGTTACTGACATGTTGCTGATGCTTGGCGAGTGCCGACACGATGCCTCTGAAGCAGCCACGGTGTACGCTGTGAGATATCCTAGGCGAAGAGACCCGGCAGCCATTACGTTCTTACGTGCCGAACAACGACTTCGGGAAACAGGCAGCTTGATAATGCGCCGCAGTAACAGACGAAGACCTGCAAGAAGTGAGGAGAGGGAGGTGTTTGTTTTAGCTGCTCTGCACCACGATCCTCATGTCATCTTACGAGCCGTTGCTGCAGTCGCTGGTGTCAGTCTCACATCTGTGTGGCATATAGTACACGGCCACAGGTTACACCCGTACCGCCTGTCACTGACCCAGGAGCTGCATGGGATCGATTTCCGTGCAAGAGTGACATTCTGTGAGTGGGCCATGCGTAATTTCACGCTGGTGTCTTTACAAAGTGTTATGTTCTCTGATGAGTCCTCGTTCACAAATTATGGTGCAGTGAATCGCCATAACATGCACTACTGGGCCGCAGACAATCCTCGGTGGGTACGACCTGTCGACCGTCAACTTAGGCGGTCTATTAACGTGTGGTGTGGAATCCTTGGGGGATGAAATCATCGGTCCACACTACTTCCCAGGTACACTGACAGGTGAGATATAACGCGCGCCGGCCGCGGTGGCCGCGGGGACTGAGGCGCTTCAGTCACGGTCTGCACGGCCACTACGGTCGGGGGTTCGAATCCCCCCTCGGGCATGGATATTTGTGCCGTCCTTAGTTGTAAGTAGTTCATAAGTAGTTTGTAAGTTTAGGGACTGATGACCCCGTAGTTAAGTCCCATAGACTCTAAAAACATTTGAACATTATAACGAGCTTTTATAGCCGACGGTTAGGGTGGTCTCCTTGAACATGCGTGTCTAGAAACGAGAGTCCTTATGTGGATGCAGCACGATGGTCACCCAGCCCATTCTGCGAGTGCTGTTGTGAAAGAACTAAACGACAGATTTGCAGGAAGATGGTTGGAGCGCCATGGTCCTCATTCATGGCCCGCAAGGTCGCCCGATTTAACACCAGTAGATTTCTTTTTGTGGGGATACCTAAAGGATCGTGTTTATGTCACTGAGCCCACATCCCCAGATGATCTAAAACGGCACATCGAGGACGCTCCGTCATACCGGCGATGTTACATCTCGTCCGCAGATCCTTTCGACGACGCATTGCATTATGCATTGAGGAACATGGACACATATTTGAACATCTCATGTAAATCAACTTCCCACCGCCATAACATCCATCACCCACCACACAGCCATGTATTAAATACCGTGTGTGGTATCTGCCCCTGAAACTTTGGAGGGTTGTAGCTCCCAAAGTAACAGTGATAGGAATGTAGTTTGAATTGATTTGGACGCAGCTAGTTTCAACGATTCCAATGCACGATAGAAAAAAAACTATTGTTCCATTTAAGAAATTATATCTTTGTGCTGTAACTCTTTGGAAAATGATACAATAAACTAAGTTCATAGCTCACGTCACAATAATATCGAAATGTACAGCATAACAGAATGTAGTATGTAGCATTTCTTTTACCTCTGTGTAAAACAAGTAGGCAGCATAGTACTAACTGTTATGAAATCTTATGTATTGCAGGCATAACATCTGAAGATGACTTTTAAGTCGAAATAAGCTTATAGTGTAACTAATACGAATTAAAAATATATACAGTGTTGAAGTTATATAATTCTTATTATTAAAATGTCGATTTACGACGTCACTAACACTGTGGGCCCTGCAGATAACAAGAGTTCCTTTTGTTTGGTGATGATAATAGTATTGCAATAAATAGCATATCGAGCATAGTTCTAGAAAGGTCTGCTAATGATATTTTCATGAACGTGAATAAATGGTTTAAAGCCAACTCATTGACATTAAAGTTTGAAAAGACTCACTACATGCATTTCAGAACATGTAAGACATTTCCGTCCAGCATATGCATAACGTATGAAGAAGAGCAGATAGAATAGGTTGACAGTATTAAATTACAGCTTGTTAATAAATTCAGTTGGGAGGAGCACTCCTCAGGACTTCAGCAAAGACTTAACAAATCTATATTTGCAAAACGAGTGGTATCAAACATAGGAGACATAAACATAAAAAAAGCTTGCATACTTCGCTTACTTTGATTCCATAATGTCATAAGGAACCGGTATAACATTATTGGGGATTCTATTCAAGTCAAGCAAACGTTTTCAGAGTCCAAAAACGTATAATACGTACTATTTGTAGAGTAAATTCTCGGGCATCCTGTAGAAGCCTGCTCAAAGAACTGAGTATATTGCCGTGAGACTCAAAGTTTACCAACTGCCGGCGTGACGCAATGGATAGCATCAGGAATTGCAGTGCTGAGGGTCGCCGCTTCAATCTCATCCACCGACAAAAATTTATTTCTTTGTAATTATCATTTCCAGAATATTCTACATGTTTCTTATGTTCACTTGTAATTTCTACATGTTTCTTACGTTAACTATTCTTCTAATTTCTGGTACATGCTGTCTGTGTATAAATAGCAGAGCACTCTGCCCGAGAGGCAGTTAGTGCTGCGTGTATGTTAAGTTCGCAATAAACCTGCTTTCAGTATAAGTTTTGTGTTCAGTTGACAACCCTGCCTTCGAAGTCAAGCCTGCTTCCATTTCAACGCGACAATATTAATTACTGCCTCAGTACATTATTCCTTAATGAAATTTGTCATAAATAATATATTCCTTTTCCAACAAACATCTCATTTCATACATAGAATAAGCAAAAAAGGTAAAGCAGTCAACAATCCGAAGATTGGTTTGAACACCACAGTGCTTTACTAGGCATGGTCCTGTTTGGAGGTTGTATGCCGTTGCCTTCCTCCGATCTTCGAACTGACTTATCCAGTCAGTTATAGGGGGACCTACAGTTTAACGTGGATTCCGAATCACGGTGTTACTCGGCATTTTTCACATTAGAACCACTGCCAGAGGGGAAAGAATTGGAAAGTAACACATACAAATCCTAGGATGTGGCGGGGATCGAACCCACGACCTTTGGATACATAGTATGACATTCTACCACTGTGCTACGGAGCCGCACTAATATAATACAATACTAGGAACAAAAATTATCTACACAAGGACTTAAAAGCACTTACTTTAAAAGGGGTCCACTATTCAGGAACACATATTTTCAATAATTATGAGTGTATCTGTATTCATATTATTAGTATTATTATATTATCAGCTTGTCAGAAAGTGTATGTATCGGTATTAGTTTATTATATTATCAGCTTGTATAAAAAGAAAAGACATGTTCCACATCCACGAGGATCCCCTAAAAACGGATCTATGGAACGAACAACTAATGTAATCTAACAATAGTCTCATGTTTATCTTAAATTGTTTGCAAGTTATTTAGGAGGGGAAGAAAGAAATATTAGGCTTTAACTGCTTTGGATAATTAAAGTTTTACAATGGCGACAAGTGACAATTGAGCCGAGCCGGAAATCGGATCCAGTTTTCCTGCTTCGGCCCACCGGTCGCCTTAACCAAATAACTTACAAAGAAAATAATAACGGATTAATAATATAATAATAACAACGGAAACTCCCTATAGATAACTGTGGCGTGTGCATAGTCTGCACATGTTCTCAACATCTTGCCGGGCTAATCACATGATTTTGGTACGAGGCTGCTAGGTTTCGTATTGTGATAGTGGCGGAACTCGAATGTTACATGTGTTTTTCCTGTCTTACGTGCCTTTTCTGTATATTTTGAGTGAGTAGCAGCTAGGTACAGTGTTGTTGTTGCTACGGATGCAAGGAAAAGGACGTGAAAGGAGGAACCGTTACTTTTCGTGGGTATGTCTGCTCGTAAATAATGCATTGTTATTATTCATTTTAAATGTTAAAAATTTTAGGTTCACGGTATTATATTATAGAACTAATTTCCCTGTTTTTCTGTTTCGTTTTGTTTTTGCCACGTCTTTACGAGGACAGTGTAGTAAAGTAGGCTTATGTGTTGTGTTAAAATCTAAGATTAATTTCTTGCTGACACCTATATTTATTGGTGTTAGAGGGAAATGGGTGTAATGGAATTTTCACACTAGTAAGGATCCGGTATAATCAAGGCACCTGTTACCCTACAGTAGACGTATATTTAAAAATGTTAAATAATTTGGATCTAAAGGTTTACGGAACAGGACCTGCGCTATAATTTTAACACAGATTGACAGAGAATGTTGGGTCCTATAGAGACATGAAGAAAAGTATGAACTAATTTTTGAGTAGTTTTCATCTAAAGTTTTCTTACCTGTAGCCCAATTGTAAATTACCATAACATGATTATTATTGGCATTTGCTCTTCTTCTGATAACCCTGATGATGTGGCTCTAATGCCACCAAACTAGTTGGTTCAATAAACGAGTACCATGCAGCTGAACCGGTTTCCAATCAACGAGACTGAATCTACTGTAATTCCCTACACTTGCGCTGTGTTGGTAGTAAGCTCTATTCCTGCCAGATACCGATTCAACTTTTAAAATGCAATAATATGTATGGTGTCTATTCTCTCGGAGGTCTCCATGTCACAACTCAGATTCGATCAGCAACCCCTGTCCACAAGAGCACCAAAATCTAATGAAGGTGACTATGGACTGTTTGAATAACTTCTGTGAGAAAACTTACACAATTAAACAGACCATAACATAATCTAATTTACTACCAACTTCACTTTTCCCATTCCCAGTTGTTTACATTGGTTTACCTGGATACGGTTAAGAAAATGTTATATGTTTATTTATGGTCTGCAGTGTCATAGCTACAACTCTCGTTCACGTCTGATGTTTGTGGGTGGAACTGTGAGCAGCGCTCGGTATCTGCAGGACGTTGTAATACCCGCTCTTTTGCCACTCTAATAACAGGCTGATGTCTATCTAAATAGGGTAATGTTCGGAAAACGCAATGTTTTCTGCAAGTCATGCAGTAGCTTCCCAGTCGAGCATGTGTGCGATAATATGGGACAACAAATGACAAGTTCTACTCCTAAAGCCTCAACTGTTGCATCCCAAGTGATCAGGTAGATCAGGCGTCGAATAATTTACCCCAAGACAGTGTTCGCCATCTCTATGATTCAGTGGATGAGAGAATCAGGAACTGTGGAGGGTACACCAGTACTTCAGTATGGATCGACAGCTGATGCGTCCCGCTTAAGCTATTTATCTACTTTGATTCACTGATAACAATGAAACTTGAGTGAATTAGAAATCTTCTGGAGAATTTACTAACTTTTACTTCCATCAGTGTGTATTTACTCATCATTCAGTACTCTGAGATAGGAAATTACTGCCTGCTACCTTATTGTCCGACCTTGGGGAAGATCAGTTTGGATTTATGAGAAATGCAGGAACACGCGAGGCAATACATTACGACTTATCTTAGAAGATACGTTAAGGAAACGGAAACCTACGTTTCAGTATTTGTGGATCTTTAGAAAGCTTTTGACAATGTTGACTGGAATACACTCTTCCAAATTCTGAAGCTAGCAGGCGTGAAATATAGGGAGCGAAGAGTTATATTCAACTTGTACAAAAACCAGACAGCAATAATTAGATTCGAAGAGCATGAAAGGGTCGAAGTGGTTGGAAAGTTAGTAAGACAGGGTTGTAGCCTTTCCCGAATGTTGTTCAAACTGTACATTGAACAAGCTGTGAAGGAATGCAAGGAGAAATTTGGAGAGGGAAGTAAAGTCCAGGTAGAGGGAATAAAAACCTTGTGGTTTGGTGATGACGTAGTAATTCTGTCAGAGACAGCAAAGAACAAAGAATCTGGAAGAGCAATTAAATGGAATGAACAGTGTCTTGAAAGGAAGGTATAAGATGAACATTAACAAGAGTAAAACGTGGGTAACAAAATGAAGTGACAGAAAATCAGGCGATGCTGAAGGAATTACATTAGGTAATGAGACGATAAAAGTCGTAGATGAGTTTTGTTATTTGGGTAGCAAGATAACTTCTGATGGCCGAACTAAAGACAATATAAAATGCGGAATGGCTATGGGAAGCGTTTCTGAAGAAGCGAAATTTGTTGACATCCAATATTAGTTTAAATGTTAGGAAGTCCTTCCTAAAAAAACATTTGTCTGGATTGTAGCATTGCACGGGAGTGAAATGTGGACGATAATGAGTTCAGACAAAAAGATGATAGAAACTTTAGAAATGTGGTACTATAGAGGAATGACAGGGATTAGATAGATAGATCACGTAACTAATGAGGAGGTGCTCAACAGAATTGGGGAGAAAAGGGGTTTCTGGCAAATCCTGACCAAGAGAAGGGATAGGTTGGTGGGACACATTCTAAGACATCAAGGAATTGACAACTTAGCATTAGAAGGAGTGTGAGGAGTAGAAATCGCAGAGAGAGACCGAGGGACGAATACAGTAAGCAGTTTCAAAAGTATGTAGGCCGCCGTTCGTATTCTCAGATGAAGAGGCTTGCGAGGACAGGGTAGCATGGAGAGCTGCATCAAACCAGTCTGCGGACTGAATACCACAACAACAACACCAAACTTATTATCGAGGAGTGCAGATAAAATAGAACATGGAGTCATTAGTCAGTGGAAACATATGTTACAATTGTAGCTATTTTCGGATATGGAAAATAAGTCTGTATTAGCTGTCCAATGGGCAGATATGACCTCCTTTCCCTTTGCAATTGTCATCGTTTGATCGATAACTTCCGGAGCATAGATACAGATGTAGTTGCAGATGCAGATGTAATTCGTGGCCGGCCGCGGTGGCCGAGGTGACTGAGGCGCTCCAGTCACAGTCAGCACGGCCACTGCGATCGGGGGTTCGAATCCCCCCTCGGGCATGGATATTTGTGCCGTCCTAGTTCGTAAGTAGTTCATAAGTACTTTGTAAGTTTAGGGACTGATGACCCCGTAGTTAAGTCCCATAAGCTTTACAAACATTTGAACATTTTTTTTTGTAATTCGTGCCTATAAACAACGAACAAGTTGTGGGGTGAAGTGTCTGAGTTGTGCTACAGAGCATTTGATTCTTGCGGCAACAGTGACTACGGAAGGAGGTCTTACATATCAATAACGTTGTGCTGACAGTGCTAATCGGCAGTTTTGGAATAGGTTTCAGAAATTTGTCACTGGGAAATTAAAAAGAAATCTATATGCAAATTGATAAGGCATCAATCTTTTATATTGTATTCAGCGATCACTAAATATAATAAATGAATTAAATATTTCAAGGCACTAAAGCTTACAAGAAAACGAAGAACTGACAGTAGACTAGGAAAGGAAAAAAACTGAAATTAAAGCTAATACTCAGAGGTTAATACAGAGAAAATAGAAGTCAACAGAGAAATAAGTCAGTTAAAAGGTAATGCAGTGAGACTGGTGGCAGTGTCATGGATTTGTGTAATGAACAGCGACTCAGATTTCGAAACTGTCAAAAACAACTTGGAAAAGCTTACTATCAAAATTGTTCAAATGTTTGTTAAGTTTATGGGACTTAACTGCGGGGTCATGAGTCCCTAAACTTACAAACTACTTATGAACTATCTTATACTAAACACAACACAAACATCCATGCCCGAGGGGGGATTCGAACGGACTTGCTCATCGGAGCACAGCGCCTCAATGCGCTCGGACGCTCCGCCGCGGCAAGCTTACTATCCAGAAGGAACAGGAAGCCTTTACGGAAAAACAACACCGTCAGTCAGGGCTGAAGTACATAAACTATTCACCACATTTATACGAAACAGTATTTTACAGGGAGATTCAACCGAGCTGTTCACCTCAAATATTTCCGAAGCCGTTTAAAATATCATAATTATGTTTTCACCAAGATGAAATATAAGAAAATCCTCACTAAACGAAGTATAGTTTCTTGTCGTAGCTATATTACTAAAGTTCCATTTGAAGAAACGAAGTTGATATCTATGTTGTTAATGTAGCTACGACAAGAAGCTATACTTCCTTTATTGAGGATACTATTACTACAATTCCAATTAAAAAAAACTAAGTTGATATCTGTATCTATGTAATTAATGTAGCTATGACAAGAAACTATACTTCGTTTAGTGAGGATTTTATTAAAATTTATCTAGAATTACGATATCTTACACGGTTCCTGAAATATTTGAGGTGAACAGCTTAGCTGAATCATCCTGAATATTCCAACTATTTCCCTGAACATGGCACAGCGGTTTCTGTTCTGTTCTGCCTAGTATTTACTATTTAGTATTGTATTGTTTTTTCGTCTTTTAGAATAAAAACTGATGACGTCAAAGAGATTGATAGATGCGATAAACATAATCCACCATGAATTAATGCCTTAATTAAAATAGTTTCTGACCATTTTCTGCGTATCTAACAGTGAAAATTAGCGACCACATCAATTTTCTTCAAAATACGAGGTACTTCTACAGAAATTGTAGTGCAGACTGGTTATATATGATTGGACACAGAATAACCACTATTTACGTACCTTCGTAGACGAAGCGGTCGAACTCTACAAAGTACTGCCGGGCATAGTCAAGAGGTATCTCTTTCCCCAGTGGGTTGATGTGTGGTCCGTAGAAGACGCGGAAGATGGCCTTGGTGGGCTTCTCGCTGGACACCTTGATGCGGTACGTGAACGGCTTGTGGTTGAGTCGTGGCTGGCGGGCCACCACCTTCACCCTCCTCTCGGCTTCTTCGGGGCTGGACACTTTGACCGTGTTGTCCACCTCGATGTAGAAGTCCTCGAAGAATGTCACCAGTCGGTCTACGTCCATAGATTCGATTTTGACTCCAGGACACCCCAGCTGTAACAGAAAAAACGCGGTTCTTCAATCAGTATCAAACGTTGGTGATTCGTTTGTGATGGAAATATAGCTGCTTTATGGTATGGGCTACAGACAACGTGGATGGTAATGGGAGAGTGAAATGAAGTACTGCTCTTCTACTATACTCGTAAGTGCAAACAAAATTAATGTTGTTTGAGCGAGGTACCCTTCAAGTTCATGTGGACAATTGAAAAGTTGCTAGTTTAAAGATATTACAATATTTCTGATAGTACAAAATGGAAGAGTATTTGAGTAGAGGTATTGTTATCAGAGAAAGTCTAGACGGTAATATAGACTTTTGGTATGCTGGAACTTGTGTGGCATTCCCCCCGCCCCCCTCCATCTTCACAAATACAATGCCATATTAATTTCGCTAGTTACGTGTCGTATGAACCAATAACCATAAACGTAGGAATTTTTGGTGTGTCAACTGGACGCAAGGATCATACACGTCTTGAAAATAATGCTTATTGATTTTATCTAGTTTTATGTCAGAGTAGCTGAATACCTGTCGTCGCCTATGTCCATTTTCTCTTTCGCCGCGGTGGAGTGGCCGAGCGTTCTAAGGCGTCTTGGCGCGGAGCACGCGTTTCCTCCACGTCGGAGGTTGAAGTCCTCCCTCGGGCATGTGTGTGTGTGTGTGTTTTGTCCTTAGGTTAGTTTAAGTTACAATGTAGGCTTTCACGGCCGGCGCCAATTTCACTTAAAATTTCCGGGCTGGTAGGCCGTGGTCGATGGATAAAACTCTCCCCTAAGGTTTCGTCTTCAGCTGCGGATGACATCTTCGGAGGCTAAGTGGCAACTGCTCATCTCAACTCGCCTCTTTCTATTCATCTCGTTCTATCCCTTTCTCTCCCCATTTCCACATTTTCCATTCTCTACTAATCGCCTCCTTGTTCTTTGTCGAACTGCTCCTCCACCTCCCCAGTCAATTGCCTTCACTAAGGCTGTCGGACGCCCGGGCGGTGGCAAAACAAAATGAGGACCCCCGCCCAATTGGAAATCACCATAAAAAGGTAACTTTTGTGATTTGGAGGTCCCTCAGGATGAGACACGGCACAGTCTAAAAAAAAAAAAATAGCCTTTGGAGGCCTCAGAGAAGAGGCTAAAGGCACTCACTCACTCAAAAAAAAAAAAAAAAAAAAAAAAAAAAAAAAAAAAAAAAAAAAAAAAAAATAATAATAATTACGTCTCTTGTTTTCATTATGATGTGCGAAAAATAAAGATCGGAATAAAACTGTAGAATGTATCGAAATCTGTGTTGTGTGTAAACTTCCCTTCGACATGCTCCTCACAATATTTTATACCGACAATGACCTTTGTCTTGTTTGGAAGGTTA
Source organism: Locusta migratoria (assembly GCA_026315105.1). NCBI lineage: Eukaryota > Metazoa > Arthropoda > Insecta > Orthoptera > Acrididae > Locusta > Locusta migratoria. The sequence goes on from CM048745.1 coordinate 166,121,855, forward strand.
ATTGTGAAACCTCAGCGAGATTGAAATAAAACTATAAATTTTGTCGAGGTCGGTAGGATAAGTACCAGAATGAAACGTTCACTCTGCAGCGGAGTGTGCGCTGATATGAAACTTCCTGGCAGAGTGAATGTTTCATTCTGGAAACATCCCTTAGGCTGTGGCTAAGCCATGTCTCCACCATATCCTTTCTTCCAGGAGTGCTAGTCTTGCATGGTTCGCAGGAGAGCTTCTGTGAAGTTTGGAAAGTAGGAGGCGAGGTACTGGCGGAAGTAAAGTTGTGAGGCGGCGTCGTGAGTCGTATCGGGATAGCACAGTCGGTAGTGCGCTTGCCCGCGAAAGGCAAAGGTCCCAGGTTCGAGTCCCGGTTCCGGCACACAATTTTAATCTGCCAGGAAGTTTCAGGATAAGTACCCTTTGCCACGCACCGTACGCGTCATACCTCCTGCGTTGTAGTTGTACCAAATTTCGTTCAGTTTGGTTCGATGCTATAGGCGGAGTTGTGCAACATTGTCGCTTGATGCAGCAGTGTTTCACGCATTTCATTGTTTATAACGTCATATCTCCTGACTTACGTGTTGTACGCGTTCCTTACACTCATGGCGACGTCCTCTCGGTTGGAAAGTCATGTGTGGAAAATTTCATCGGAATTGGAAAAAAACTTTAGGTGTGTATGCAAAAAACAAGCGGATACTATATATAACGATTGACATTTTAATTGATTAACCATAGTGTTATAGTACGTGTCTTTGATATTCATCATAGACGTTGGAGATGAAATTATGTGCTGTGTTTGAAATGACTGCTCTATGTCTTCTGCGCCATTCAGTCAGTGGGAATTCGAAACTGCCCTTCTGCATGCCCCGATACCACCTCAGGACCAGACCGGATCCACAGCCGATTCCTTCACCACCTTTCAGCAGAGTCCCAACACCAGCTTCTCGCCCTGTTCAACCATCTATGGGCGGAGGGGGCTTTCCCATCACAATGGCGGTTCAAATGTTCAAATGTTTGTATAACTTATGGGACTTAACTACGGGTTCATCAGTCCCTAAACTTACAAACTACTTATGAACTAACTAAGACTAAGGACGGCACAAATATCCATGCCCGAGGGGGGATTCGAACCCCCGACCGTAGTGGCCGTGCAGACCGTGACTGGAGCGCCTCAGTCCCCTCGGCCACCGCGGCCGGCCACAATGGAGGGAAAGCATCATTATCCCTGTGATGAAACCTGGTGGTGATCCACAGGTGGCTGATAGTTACCGCCCGATCAGCCTCACTAACGCCCTTTGCAAGCTTTTAGAACGTATGGTGAGTCGGCGGCTCATGTGGATACTTGAACATCGGGGTCTGTTGTCCCCACAACAGGGGCCCTTCCACCAAGGCCGCTCCACTCTAGATAACCTGGTAGCTTTGGAGTCGGTCATCCATACGGCATTCAGCAGGCGTGAACACCTTGTTGCCGTCTTTTTTGACCTCAGGAAGGCCTATGACACCACCTGGCGCCACCACATTCTGGCTACACTGCACGGTTGGGGCTTGCGGGGCTCGCTCCCGCTTTTCATACAAAACATCTTTTCGCTACGCTCATTCCGAGTTCGTGTCGGTACCTCCCTTAGCTCACTCCGTATACAGGAGAATGGAGTCCCACAGGGCTCTGTTCTAAGTGTTCCTCTCTTTTTGATCGCTATCGACGGCCTTGCTGCTGCAGTGGGGCCATCCATATCTTTCTCACTCTATACCGATGACTTTTGCCTCTATTTCAGTTCTCATGGCATGGGTGTGGCTGAAAGGCGTTTGCAGGGGGCCATCACAAAAGCTCAGTCCTGGGCATGACCCATGGGTTCCAGTTCTCTGCCGCTAAAACCCGGGTCATGCACTTTTGTCGCCGTCGGGCAGTACACCCAGACCCTGAGTTGTATTTGGGTCAGGATTTGCTTTGTGTTGTACAGACGCACCGTTTTTTAGGTATGCTGTTCGATGCCCGGCTTACGTGGGTCCCACACCTTCATCAGCCGCGGAAGAAGTGTTGGCGCCACCTCAACGTTCTTTGCTGCCTAAGCCATTCCACTTGGGGAGCAGCCCGTACATCTCTCCTGCAACTGTATAAGGCTCTTATCCAATCCCGTCTGGATTATGGAAGCCTGGTATATGATTCTGCAGCCCCTTCTGCACTGCGTGTCTTGGACCCAATACACCATAGTGGCGTCCGTTTAGCGACGGGTGCCTTCCACGGGTGCCTTGTCCCGTGACAAGTCTCCTTGCTGAAGCTAGCGTTCCCGTCCTCCGAATCCGCCGGCAGCAGCTACTGGCTTCAGATGTCGCCCGTATTCATGCCTCACCCGACCACCCGAATCACAGACTTCTGTTCCCACGACGACGTCCACGGTCGGGTCTCCCGATTGCGGTTCGTGTTCGTTCCCTTCTTTCGTCCATCACATCCCTTCCTATCCCTACCACATTCCGCTACCTTTCTCATACCCCTCCACGATTTGTACCTCGCTTACAGCTTCGATTAGACTTGTCCGGTGACTCGAAAGCCTCTGTTTCGCCGATAATCCTATGTCACCAATTCCAGGCACTCGTTGATACTTTCTGTGGTGCAGAAGTCGTATACACTGACGGCTCCCTTGTGGACGACTGTGTTGGGTACGCTTATGTTCATAGTGACCACGTTGAGCAGCATTCCCTACCCTGTGGGACTAGCGTTTTCACAGCTGAGCTGGTGGCCATCTCCCGCGCTCTTACACATTTCCCCAACTATCCCAGGGGTTTCCATAGTTATCTGTAGTGACTCACTGAGTGGCCTGATCGCCCTTGGCCAGTTTATGCCAAAGCACCACTTGGTTCGGTCCATTCAGGTCACTATTTTTACCCTCAGCGAATCAGGCCGTTCGGTGGTTTTCATTTGGACCCCGGGCCACGTAGGCATCCCGGGAAACGAACGGGTTGATCGCCTGGCCAAGCAGGCCACCACATCACGGTCCTTAAAGATAGGTCTCCAAGAAAGGGATTTCCGACTACAACTGACCCGTAAGGTTCTGGGGATTTGGACCTCGGATTGGGATGCCTTGAACGTTCCAAATAAGCTACGCACAGTAAAGTCCACCACAGCTGTGTGGAGATCCTCCCTGCGAGCCTCTCGTAGGGAGTCTGTAGTCCTCTGCAGACTATGTATATGTGGTTGACACACGGCCACCTTCTACAACGAGAGGACCCACCAACTTGCCGTTGTGTGCACTATTTACTCTGCCTTCTGAGCTCCCATTGGTTTTATCAGACGATGCCTCTATGGTCGATTCCGTTTTAGATTTTATTCGCGCAACTGGCTTTTATTGGTCTATTTAGTGGTGGGACCTATAAGCCCGCCGCTGTCATTTTACGGTTTATGACTTGTTTTTCAAATAAGGATTTTAAAGTGTGCACAGTGGCTGGCTCATCCTGTATTATCCTTATGATCAGCCAGCCGCACGCTTCTGCTGCCTTGTTTTAGTTTTCTGTCTATTTTGTCAACTCCTTTCTTGTTCTTTGTTATATGTCATCTTTTTACCATTGACTGTCTCTCTGTACCCGGAGTATACTGGACTTCGAGTACTATGCGACAAGAAGGAAACTTTTAAAAGTTAACTCTTAGCTGGGAACATGGGACTGGTAACACAGCAGTTGAGTCCCCTTTAAACTCCCAACAACAACAACAACAACAACAACTCTATGTCTCAGTGACTTATTTCCATGAGATCAACGTCAAAGGATTTTATCCTATTTATGTAGAGCACATTATGGTTACAACAATTTACACATATTACTGGGTGCGATCCCATTTTCTCTGCGGGGGGCCTTGAATGGTTTTTATTATATGACTATTCAATTTTATGTGTTTGACAAACCCACTGAACGCCATATACACAGAGTTACATAGTTACTTGTATGACTAGATTCACCACAGTTCCGCAGTTCTAATGATGACTGCAAGTTTAGTTGGAAGCGGTTAATGTGGTAGATAAAATAGCGATCTTGGCAAAACAATTAAAAGGTTTCACATTATGGTTCCCTCGTTTCTTTGCCAAATTTAGATTCACTGTTACTCTCAAATTGTTAAAACTAAATCAGTTAATTTACTACGGAAAACAGACCAGATCGCTTATAATCTTAGGCAGATCACAGGTATCGACATATTAAACTGCCATTATCGGATCTTTCATTACAGTCACCACACTATTTATATTGTATACTGTGTCTGATATTTTGGATAAATAAATGCATTAAAGGTGCACATATGGTAAATACCTTCCATAATTATAATTTACTTGTGGCATAATGTAATGTTATTACTGTCTTTTTGTATAATATAATAAACGGAATAATTAACAAAACCTAAAAAAATTAACTGATTTTTACACGACTTTCACAGTTAGTAGTTTCAATCAATATATATGGTCAAAAACTTAGAATTTTCTGCTGCATTTATTATTTACTGCTGTTATACCACATTAATTTTTGGCGATATTTATTTTGAATGAAGCTATTGCGTTTATTCAAAAAAAGTTGACAACATTAATAAAAATATTAGTTACTACTTTTTTCCGAATGCTACTTCTTCGTTCAGCTTGCTAGTATTAGCGCCCCCTTGCTTCAAATCCTGTCGTATTCATGAACAACAAGGCATCCATTTTCGAATACTGGAGCGTACATTGCAATTTCTCCCTGTACTGCGGAAGTAGCACAAATTATTTGACAGCGGTGTAAGTGTTGTTTCACTGCCTAAGCGATCCATTAAGCGTTCTGGGTTTCCTTAAGGTTAAATCGCCTTTCATCGTATATTAATCTATTATTTGGTCGAATCTATGTATGAAAATTCACAGAAAGAGAACAAATGACTTTTCAGATCATTTTTCATTTCCAGTTCAGAGGGTGAAAAAAAATGATAAACCTGTTCTGTTGACTTACCTCCTCGGCTGTATATGGTTCGAGGTAATTTTGGTACTGTTGAAAGAAGTCCAGAACTCTCTTGACGATCTGGAAGTACAGTGGGTCTCTAAACATGGTCTCATATTTGCTAAACACGCCGCTGGCGCCCTGCAGACAGAAAAATAAAAATCAGAAACATATTTTATGTCCCACTATTATTGTTTACCTTTCTATTGACCACATAAGGCTTCGGCACTTACGCCGTATTTCTGTGTGGGGTTGATGCTACTGCCAATGAGAGCCAACAGATCCTTGTAGAAAGAGCCGTAGTACCTGGTGTTGAGGGAGTCTGGGGTGCTCTGGATGAGATTCCCCAGTAGGTTGGTCGCGTCCTTTTCCCCGTACGTTATCCTGCCCTCTGACGCCTGGAGATGAAAGTGCAATCATTCGAGGAATGCGGTCACGTTGGCTGTTCCAGTCACATTAATAGCGATACAAGTCTGTTCACTCACCGTCACGATGTGCTCCATGTCGACCACGTCGAACACTCTGTACTCGCTGTACCAGATCCTCTCCATGGCGGCAGGGTTGGTATCCAGGACATTCAGTTTGGAGGGACGAGCAGGTACCTCGACTCCGTTCTGCAGTCTGAGCTGAGGGTTATAGCTGGTCTGGAAGGAAAACATGGACGATCTAAACAGCGAGCTCAAATAAGCAAGAGTTTATTTCGAAGACCAGCCACAAAGACATTTTCACAGGGAAAAATTTGTTTTGGTTGCAGTTGTGGGAATTCTTCTATTACAGTTTGTACGTAAAAACTTTAATGGTAAAGAGTAAGCAAAGTAAAGGTAAGAAACAAGTAAAAGAAATAAAAAAATCACCCCTTTAACCAATAGTAAAAAGTTAAATGTTAGCCCTGACTGTGAGATCCACTTGTACTAACGTGATCACATTTTATATTTTACTGGCTGAAAACCCAGCGTCTCTCGGATTCTTATTTATTCCAGTCTTAACACTCCGAGTGCCAATCACGTCAATTGACGGGATACGGAAATTTCTGTAGAATGCCAATCACGTCATTTGACGTGATCTTTGTTTTCGTGCTTTTACAAACAGAATCAAGTTTATTGACGGGCTAAATACCTTACTTGGTAAACCTAGTTTATTTAGTTTCTAAATCGTCCGACTGGTTGCATTCATTGTATGAAACGGGGCAGGTAGAAAGTGGTGTCCGCTCACTCAGTAGGTAAATCAACGGACATGGCTTCACGCAAATTATTCTCCCCGAAAGTACTGAGAGGTGACTATGACAGAGGGGTGACATAGCAATATATCGTAGTGACTCTACAGACTGTTTGCGAAGTAGAGAAGTTTTTAGTGGGGCCCTTGGCGTCGGAGTTGTATGTGATTTAGATGCTCTGTGTTCAGTTCTGGGCTTATTTCAAAGAGCAGACAATTCTTTACGCCAGACTGAAGGTAAAGAAACTAAGCGCAGCTGGGGTTACTCCTGCAAGCAGAATGTCCGGCATTCTAAGGGATGGAATGGTTTACATGGCTGGCAGTCAAAGTGTTAAGTTAGTCCGTCACTCTCTGTCCACCTTCTCTTTCCTTACCTCTCTGTCTATCTCCTCCTCTTCTCTTACTTTCTCTTCCACTCTCTTTCTCTCCATCCCTCTCTCTTTTTCTCTCCATTCTTCTCCTTTCACCTGTCACCATTTACCCTCTCTCATTCTCCTCTCGCCCCCCCCTCTCTCTCTCTCCGTCTCTTCCTCTACCCTCTCTCTGTCAGTAGCTTCTGAACTACAGTTTGTTCTGCACAATAGCTTAGCAAACATGTTGTCACCAACTCTGTCGGCCCATTTCGAGTTTCATCTTACATCACGACGCATTAATGAAAATACACTTCTGCTGTTTTGATGCCATTATGACTATATTACATTAAGGGATGTAACAACAGACTTGAAATGGTCATCACTGACTGAAACCGATCGTCAAAACGACGAGAAATTTTGGGATCATTCGCGTAAATATATTAAAAGTAATTACAAAAGGTGATTAGACCCAGGATCACCTATGGGGCGTTCGTGTGGTGGAAGAAAGTAGAACAGCAAGTTGCTGCTAAGGAGCTTGGTAACGTGCAGAGAGTAGTGCTTAGCCATTAGCAGCACACCAACTGCTAGGATGGAAACCATGTTGGATATGCCCCCATTACACCTTTGGGTCAAGATGGAGGCAGCGGCTGGTGCATACAGACTCAAAACTTGCAAAAACTGGAACTCCTTGGGATATCCAGAATCACACACTAAAATAGTGAGTGAGGTAAATATAGGAATGGTTGGGAAATGTCAGCCGATTATATTGTAATCCCATACTGCTTCAACAAGCCTTTCAATGTAACAATTGGAAGTAGGGAGCAGTGGGAGAAAATAGTTCGACACCGTACGGGGGATATTGTCTGGTTCACTGACGGGTCGAAATCAGACCAAGGCGTTGGGTCCGGGGTATACGGGGTGCAGCCAAGACTGGAGGGCGTCATCTCTCTAGGGAAACTGGCCTCAGTATTCCAGGCCGAAATCACTGCCATCATGGCGTGTGTGGAGGAGAATTTGTGTAGGTGCTACAAAGACCGTAGCATCTATATCTATTCAGACAGCCAGACAGCCCTGAGTTCACTGGCAGTTCCTGCAACAAGGTTTAAAATTGTTGCAGAATGTCACAGGGTTCGGGTGAAGCTAGGGGAAAGCAATAGAGTAAACCTATTGTGGATCCCTAGCAACTCGGGGATCAGTGGCAACGAACATACCGACAGATTAGTCAGGATGGAGGCAGAGACTCCATTTATTGAACCGGAACCTGTCCTGACAATCACCAAAGCAATGATCAAATTGGAGCTACGTAACTGGCTCAGAATACAGCACGTAGAATATTGGACCAAAGTCCATCAACAAAAACATGGCAAGGTAATGATGCCAAAGCCATGTTTTAAAAGAAGCTCTGCAATCCTGGGCCTGAACAGGAGAGATATTAGACTCAGTTGGATTGCTGACAGGCCATGGGAATTTCAAAAAAACATCTACATACAATGGGAATGACAGAAGAGGACCCTAAATGTAGGATCTGTGATGACGGTGATGAAACTGCATCACATCTAATCTTCGAATGCATTGCATTGGAGAGTAAAAGGCACAGAACATTTGGGATAACCAGACCCGAGGAAATTGTGTCTAATAAAGAACTGGTAAAGGGACTCCTTGCACTCTTCAAGGGCATTGGTTGGCTTTACTAGATATACAGGGAGCGATACCGGACAATAAACTTAGTTTCTGTGCGGGCAGTGGCGGGTTGGACCAAGACTGTTTTGGCTTCCCTGAGAAAATCAAATCAATTACAAAAGGGATCACTGATATAAATTCGTGACCATGTCGCACCTTATGAAATTGGAATTCATCTGACCCAGCCACGGTCAGCGAGTGATCTGGAATCCAACCAATATGGCCAAGAGCACAGGAGAGGCTCGACAGGCGGTGTCGTGCTGTTAGCAAAGCCTCTGCTGCACAGCCGACTAACGACTAACGGCGCTGCACTTTCCTAATGGATACATCAAACTGATTTCTGCGATTATTCCACACAGTGTTGCTCGTGTGAAATGGCAAGTACTCTAAGCAAACGCCACTGGTCCCGAGGGGAATTCCTGGTGTCTTCGGCATATTTATGAACAAAAACGACTCTACGAGCTCTGAGCTTGAGGGGTTGGAGGAGAGATGAAAAGTCTATTGCCTAGGGCCTGAGCGGAAGCTGCCAGTACACGGAAATCATGATAGAGGATAGAGTGTTAATGGAGGGAAACGCGCAACATAGGCGACACGCACCTCAAGATCTTCGGCAACGTTGAGCGGTGCGACATCTGGCAGTCCGTTGGACAGCCTCTCCAGGTTGTAGCGGGCGAACAGCTCCCTCAGGACGCGGTAGAAGACGTTACCGCGTAAGTTGCCGTTGGCCAGGGAGTAGTTGGCGGCACTCAGGAAGTACGGGTAGCGGTAGTTGAAGTCCGCGAAGAACTCGTTGAGGCCGACGTCCTCCGTGAAGTATGATAGCCGCTGCTCGGGTGAGTGCGTTGCAACAGGAAATCCTGTGTAGCCGGCGCGCACGAAGTAGGGGTCCTTGCCACACGTGTGACCTGACAATTCAGACAAATATTAAAAAAATGTAAATAATATAAAATGAAATAACAATTATGGACGATACGTTTAGGACTTTACTATTTTGATAATATCTGTGCACTCAACACGTAATATTCTCTCTGACCGTATTTTAACAAACAGCCAAAATTATTTGATACTAGCTGAAAATCCGGCGTTGCCCGGGTATTTATTTATTTATTCGATCCTTGAGTTAGTACTCTTCCTATCCCTTCTCTCGCTGTCCATCTCCTTTTTTCTAAAAACATGTTACATTTTTCAGAGAATATATAAGAAGTAAGAAATCGTACGTAAAAATACACTCGTTTCGAAGAATCCAATCACGAAATTCAACAATCATGATTGTAATAATAACACAGATCAATCACTTGCTGTAATGCGCGGAACGTCAAATCTATGTTTTTTAAAGAGATGTATAAATGAAATTTCTTTTTTACTGCTTTATATATATATATATATATATATATATACTTTGTTATATTTCCTTATTCGTATGCTTATCCTTACAGAGAAAGAGCTGAAGACATGGTAGCACGCATAGACCAAAGATTTGGTCTGTGGCATCACGTTTCGCTGTATATAACCTCCGTACTATATAGTCGTAAACGTCATCGCTGGCTTTCAGTCCGATTTTTTTTATAATTTGACGACTTTCAACTACCATATCTTCGACCCCTTATAGCTACCGGTATGGAACTGCTATGGTGTACAACGGGAGACTTCGGACAACAATTACACACAGACCATTCGTTTGCGTTCTGCAGTTTTCGCTGCAGAGCGAAATATTAACACACACACACACGTTGATATACACCGCTGTGCAAATAATTAAGTCTCTTCGTCTTGTCGTTCGGACGTGATAAGCGTACACCGAACAGACATTGACATTGATATATATATATATATATATATATATATATATATATATATATATATATAGCTATCCGATTGCCATATAACCGTGCCTAAAGCCTTCCCCGGGTAGACATTAGTAACTGTACAAATTTTTAGCTCTTTATGTCTTGTGGTTCAGACGTCATAAACGTACACCGAACAGACATTCAAATTTATAGATATAGATTTGAGTTTAGCTTTGACAAACATAATAGTTTCTTGAACTTTTACAACTATTATTTTAATATTATAAATATTATTTCTCATCCGTATTTTTTGTACGTACGCCATATCTTCCGTATTACTTATCCAAAATTAATGATTTACGTATCATTTTAAAGGTTTCGTTCTTCACTAATGACGAAAGATACACAGATATTTTAAAGTTATTGTTTTCAAACAAAAAAACTTTATTTTGAAAAAAAAAAAAAACTGTACGTTGTATCTAAGACTAAGTTGATACCCGGCGTTCGATCATAAATGTGACATTTATTCCCGGATGCTCCCTGAAAGTGGCATAACTATGTTAACTAGAAATCTTAACACTAATGAGGGATTAATTAATGGTCCAAAATTAGTGGTGACTCACTTAGGCGAGTACATCATCACTGCTAAATTGACTCTGATAAAACTGTGCTAATACCCAACATTAACCTCACACCTTCTGATCCAACCATTCCTTTCCAAATTATAAGAAGGCAATTACCAATAAAAATAGCCTTCTCTATGACCATAAATAAAGCACAAAGTCAGACGCTTCAATGGGCAGGATTATATTTACCATAACTTTTTTTCCCCTAAGGACAGTTATACATGACTTTCTCACAAGTTCGCTCATTCAGTGATATTTAGTTTGTGATAAAGACACAACAGCCAAAAAGTAACAATATAACTACTAAAATAGTTTTTCTTAAAACAAACTTATTTTCAAAAAATAAACATGAAAAAGTCAGTATCTGATTTTTTATATGTTTCATAATTAATCATGTTGTATTTAATTATATAAATTTTCTTACAATGAGACTAATATTTGTTACCACTATTCGGATTTTATTATCTTTTAAACACATATACTTGCATCTCTCTTTTCTCCATTACTATCTAACCTATCTGTGATGGATCAGGACAGAGTGCGGGACAACTAGTCTCTCCCATATTTTCATTATCTTTTACTGTTACAATATTATCACCTGTCTCACTGTGGTAGTTTGTCCTCTTGTTCAAGTTTATTTTCTTTTTCTGTTCTGGTTTAGGTAGAATCAAGTGGCAGTGTCAAATCGCCGTTATTTTAGCAAATAGCTCTGAAACGGCTAGAGTTATGGAAAAAAAAATCTATAGGAGAGCAAAGTTGTATTTTCTCCTCTACAAATACGTTTATTCAATTTTCATTTCAGATGAATGGTTAACCGTTTAGTACATAGTGTAGCTGACCAGTTACATACCTTATTTTTTCCTATTATCTCTCAAACTGATCTAAATTTTACCACAAATTCATTTGTAGCTGCGTGTATACATAGTATTACGTATGATAGTAGCTCGTCCTAGAAATTACAAATCGCAAAGCGCCGCTGAATCAGTTCAACAGTTAGCTGAATTGAGTGCGTTTGTTTAGTATTCCTCCTTTGCCATGTAAAAGTAGTCAACCACATACTACTGTTGCATTACGAGGTACTTACAGGATAGATGAGCGCTACAATAGCGACATTTACTACATCGGGTACATGATGGAAGCACTATACAGCTGACCAGCTATGAACTTTTTGTTGCTAGTAGTGCATAAGAATTTTTACGATATTTTTTTCAATATTTTCCTCAGTATGTATGCACTATACATTAATCGTGGGAGTTTATACAGCATCAAATAAAAAGTCGTGCATTAAAGGGTTAAGGAGTTATTTACAGTTAAATTCTGTGCCATTAAAAGGCCATCAAAAACGGCCTAATTTTAGTAATACTAACCTATATTTTATCCGAAACATCTGAAAAAGGAAGGTTATGGTCCCTGCCGGCAAATAATTACTTCTGTAAAATTTGCTGCTGATAGTTTGAACGGAGCGACGTAAAAAGTGGGAACATTTTAGAGTCACCGTTATTTTTGCAAACTCTGTGGGACACAAAAAAATCATAAGAGAACAAATCTTTAGAGAGTTTTCCCATCTACAAATCCGTTTACTCAATTTTAGTTTCAGACGAACGGATAAACCGTTATTTTCATTTAAATTTCGATCTGTCAAAAGCGAGGCAGCTAGGATTTCATCCTCTTAATTCATTATTCCTCACTATCATAGCTGTAGTGTGTATACAGGATGACAATTATTGAACTATCTAATACATAAAAAATGAATGTTTGATTTTTCGTATATTATGCGCTGTCGTACCATTCATTTGATTGTGATGACACTTTGTTAGTATATTGCTTGAATTTCGCGAAGGTTATAGGCATAATTAGGAGGGGTGTTCAAATGAAAAAGTACGAAAGTGCACTGTGAGTGTAATTGAAGTCTTTATTTGTAAGTAATCACCAGAAGCCCGAGCGCAACTGTTCCACGTTTTAACGAGCCCAGAATTCTTGTGGCTGTGACAAGAGCCACTCCTCTACTGTCCAAGACCACCGTTGGTGTAATTCTAGCTGAAAGGAGCCAGTTAAAAGCTTACTTTAAACATATAATTCTGGTCGTAAAGACCAGCTAAAGGATTAGCGATAACTACTGACTACTTCCTGCAACAGAATCTTGTTTCCTGGCCCAGAATTTAGAACTGACTCAAACTTTACTTTAGGTGCAGGAAGACAAAGAGACGGTGGCCAACATACGTCGTGGATCACGAGAATTACACACAAACATTAATATACAAGGCACCGCGAAATAAACCATTTCATGAAGGTGGCTGTGAGAAAATTTATGGCGCAACGGAATTAAAATATGATAATTTGCATCTGAATTTGTTCTCAGCACTGGTGAAAATCAATATTAAATAAAAAAAAGGGAGGGTGTTCATTAAAAATGGGGGACCCAATTTTGTTAAACAATAAAAATGCGCCCATTGAAAATTAACCTAAAGTAACCTGAACTGCCGGCCGCGGTGGCCGAGGGGACTGAGGCGCTCCAGTCACGGTCTGCACGGCCACTACGGTCGGGGGTTCGAATCCCCCTTCGGACATGGATATTTGTGCCGTCCTTAGTCTTAGCTAGTTCATAAGTAGTTTGTAAGCTTATGGACTGATGACCCCGTAGTTAAGTCCCATAAGTTCTACAAACATTTGAACTTTTTTTTTTTATCCTGAACTGAACATCGTCGGGGAAAGGATTTACAATCAACAAGCTTTCATCCACACACACGCGCGAAGCAAAGCGGAACTCACCCAACTCAGCGTGCTGATACGACTCAGAAACAGGCGCCGCTATCGTAGGCGAAATTCAGCGAAACAGGATGTACCACACAACACAAGGAAAATAAGTTTCGTACGTGGCTCTGGTCTGTCTTTCTTTACTTGAGATGGTTCGCGATAATAGTGAGATTAATTTCCATTTAAATAAAAGCGTGAGCATGCAAACTTACTGAGACACACGGCACGTGTCTGCTACATTACATATTCGCACCCCACTGTAGGCGAAGTGCTTAAAGATCGTATTCATTTCAACAAAAATCAACGGAATCATAGATTACGAAGCAAGAATACACGATATTAAGGCACTGGTATGTGAGTACTGGCGAGAACTCAAGTGACTAGCTATAAACCCTTGAAGTAGGAGTTCGGTACCACGTGGTTCCGAAAACAAGTAAAAATACAGAAATTTAATTTCCGAAAAATAAAGAAAATTAGTTACGGCATGCAACCCTTGGAAATGTATAGGGTGTCATAAGGAATCTAAAGAAATACAACTAGACGCGATTGGAAGGGTTTACACGGATGGACGAATTCCAGCCTTCAAAAATCAGAAAAATGGAATAAATTCGAAGTTGGAGTAAATCAACTAAGAAATACGGCATGCAGCCCACAGAAATACGTAGTATTTCATAAGCAAGCTAATAAAGAGGGTTGTACAAGGCTAGAAGAGAATTTAATGACGGAGACTGAATGTAAAATTCAAGTTTGGAAACGAAATAGCAATTTAAAATAGACGGAGAGGAGATCGCAATGTACTAATGGAAATCAGAAAGATACATGCATAATTTCTTGCCTGAAGGGCGTAGAAACAGACACAGGGGGTAGCTGAAGGCTTTGTTCTAAGAACACACCATGTGGAGTACATATCACTCGTGGAAGGAGAGAACGGAAAGGAATATTTCACATACACTATACAGAATAAAAATATTCTCGCATATTAGTCGCGTCCTACAAAGCTAGAAAGAAATTAAACAGAGTTCTAACTTGAACAAACCAGGCAACGAATCGCTACCATCTCAAGGGAGGAAAGAAAATCAGAACATCTTACCAGGTCGAAGTACAGCCACTGAGTGAGGAGACCGCCAGCGAGTCACCCACCAGCATCTGAAACTGGTGAAAACGCCAGAAACAGAGGTGGTGGGGAGAGCCTAGACTCACACGTCCTATGGAGGCTCGCTACCGGGCATTACCAACTCAACTTGTGGCCAAACGGTACAGGAATCTCTTTGGTAGCATCAAAAGCAGAAGTTAGTAACGACTACCTATTGACACGAAGCCAGAGAAACATGCAAAGCGAGCAGCCAGCAGCCGACGACGTAAATTCTCATACCTCCACTCAGGCTGCCATGCCAGAAGATGCTCATACATGCACATATAGACTAAAGCAAGTACACATTCTCACAGGGACAGTGGCGTCACGGAGAAACCGTCCATATTGCTCATTCATAGCCACATTGATAAATTATTAGCATAGTAAAATCCCAGAAATATTAACACAGTATTACAGAAACTAACATTTAAAAACATGAAATGAAATGCTGTTCTTCATGCCTCCGAACGAATGGAGTTCTAGTTAAAAAATTACGAAGTTAAAAACATAGGAAAGACGCCAGACAGCCATCTTTCAACTGTGCCCTTCAGTTTGTCGTCGGAGTTGAAGCACTTCCCTTTGATATGATTTTTTAGCTGTCCAAACAGATGGAAGACTTGAGCGACATGTCCGGGCTGTGGGGCGGATGCTCAAGTTGCTCCCACTTGAAATTGGCCAGTACACATTGTGTGACCCTGGAGACGTGTGGACGCACGTTAGTGTCTCACAGTACACGTCACTGTTCTCCGTGCTCGGTAGCACAGTGGCAGTGTGCCCCAGACTACAGGCTAGTCTACACGACGACACTAGGTTCGACACTTGTCTCATGAAATGAATTGCGCGCAACTGGTTTCGTGTGTGTCCGTAGACACGCCGCCAATACTGTACACTTCAGTTTTGCGAGTGCCGTAGTCGCCGTAGAATGAAAGTTTTGGTAGCTGTAAGAGTTATGGTGGAACTATTGCTCCTCTGTGTGAAGTCACTTCATAAGACTAAACATAAATAGAATAAGAAACGTGTTTGGGTTTGTGACTGGATTAAAAAAAAAGATGTCAGCTCGGCTGCTTAGCCACCTTGCTGAAAGGAATTGTAATTGTAGTTGAAGACCCTAAAAGTTATTTTAATCAATTTAGAATGTCACCAGAGCAGTTTACGTGCCTTTTAAACAGATTTATTAATGCAATAAAGAAACAAAATACTGTTACGCGTGAAGCATTGTTACCACAACTGAAATTACAAATTGCATTACGTTAACGTCTCTTCAGTACATGTACCGTGTTCCCAAATCCAGAATTGCCATATTTCGTTTGTATAGGTATGTGGAATTGAATGTATTTTAGTCTGCAATTCACTAATCGTCAACCTATCAATATTTAATTCACGAATAATTGCTTCAAGAGCACTAACACGCCGCTGCTGAAAATCGCACAATGACCTAAGCGTCGCATATATGTTCAAAAACCGAATTATTTCTTCCGTTCCCCCCTTTATGTTGTGTTTTGTTCTGTATTGGTTATAACCTAACCTAAAAACACGCGCAATAAGTTTCGCCAAAGTTGGAAGGTGCCAAAACTATTTAGTTTCGCCAACGAGTTGCGCGAATGCCTGCCGCGCATGCGCACTGGCCAGTAGTGGAGTTTCATGAAAAGTAGTCTCGTCGTGTAAACTAGCCTTACAAATCCAAAGGTCGCGGGTTCGATCCTTGCCAGGTCCTACAATACGTGTCTCTCACTTTCCACTTCTTTCACTTCTGGTAGGGTTGCTGATGTGGAAAATATCGAATAGCACCATGGTTCGGAACCCACCTTAAACTGTAGGTCACCCATTAACTGGCTGGGTAAGTCAGTTCGAAGGTAGGAGGAAGGCAACGGCATACCACCTCCAAACAGGACCATGCCTAGTAAAGGACTGTGGTGTTCAAACCAATCTTCGGATTGTTGACTGCTTTACCTTTACGGACCTCAGACGTCGAAAAAGACGGTAAGCGCCTCTTTGCCTGCAGAGGGCACAGCCTTGAATTTTTTTTTAGGGTGGGGGTGGGGGTGACGACACATGCTTCGCCTCCCTAGATTTTCAACTACATTATTCCAAAGCGGCTTATTCAAATTTCAACCAGTTTTGTTATTAAGACGTTTCGTACCTTTTCATTTGGACATCCCTCATATTTGACACACAGTCAGGAGACATGGCATCATGAGTGAGAAACTACCGCATTATGAATAACCTTTAAATTTATTACTTCTTTACTACTAAATGTATCGCAACATATTTTAAAACCAGTATCCATTAATGCCAATTAAGGTACCTACAAAATTATTTCATTTTAGCACTTATAGTTTAGGAGATACGACGTATTAAAGACTGAGAAGCGTCAGCGTAACTTCCGCATCAAGTTTGTTCGTATTCCACGCGCTTCTGCACCGTTCATCTGCATCTACATGGAATACTCAGCAAATCACCTTTAAGTGCCTGCCGTTCATTCGATGGCGCTACAACTTTGCACGCTATCTACGTAAAAGTTTGTACCGTTCACGGTGGAGGGTACTTCACCAATGAACAACAAAAACTACTGTTTTACTGTGATCTTGATGAAATTTTGCACACTTACCTTTCAAAACTAGAAAAATATCACAGGCATGGCTGAGGGTACCTAGCAATAAACGTAGACACCACTTCACTGATCATCATGAAAGTCAAGAGAGATATACTTTTTCACGGATGAAGAAGTCAATGGTATGAGGAGGTGTAGGAGGAGTTCGACAGTGACGCCAGGAGATGATTGGCAGGGAAAGGGGGAGGTGGAGACGGGCAGAGACAGGACTAGGAGATAGAGGAGATCAGAGAGGGAAGCGGATGATGGGTGAGCTGTACAGAAAGTGTTGCCTTTTCTTTCGCAAAGCTTAAGTCCTTGTGATTTTGAATTGATTCCGAAGATGAAGGAACCATTTCGTGGCATTCGCTTCAGAACTGCTCCAGAGATTCGCCCAGGCAGTAGACCGTCCCATTCCCACCGTCAACAGAACAGGCTCTGCTAACGGTATACTACGCTTCGTAATTTTAGCGTTATAACCTAAGACCATCTCACATTTCATAAAATGGATCATCTCCTAGCAGATTTTCTTTAAATGCAGTACATTTTTCAGTTTGGAACAGGGCTTTAGCCCATCTACATTTCAGTCCCACTCACCTTCCAGTTTGGCGTCGTACACCTCCTGTAGGACGTCAGAAGTGAGGAAGAGCTCAGGGTGGATCTCGTAGATGGGTGGCAAGATGATGGCCTGTGTGTCTTGCCGCAGCCTTATGGCCATGAAGAATGCGACCAGGAAATGTCCTTTGTTCACTCGCTCACGGAGGTACAGGGCGGTCTGCAAAATGGGAAAAATATGTCTCAGTCTGTGCTGTGTCAGGCTGTTCGAAAAGGTGAATATAATAAGAAAAGAACATAGCTATCAACATGCGTAGTTTCTCCCTGCAATCATAGATAAAGTCATAAAAGTAACCACAATAAAGATCTATTAAGAAAAATAAAAATTATCGCATTCAGCTTGCTGCTCTTCTAGATGGAGGGACAAAAATGGGCGTGTAAGTGTTTTATATTTTTACTCGATAAAATTTGCTGGATAGAAAGTACACGAATGTCATTAACTTTATACATAATGTATATGCAGAAACAATTAATGATATTGCAGCTGTTATCAATCAACACACGAAAGAACATACGACATTAGCTGCCAGCTGGTATTTATCTGGCAAAATCTCATTCATTCTTGATCATGCCTTTTGCAGATTTTCTTCTCTCTTTTCAGTGACGGCTATGTCATCAGCATACCTCATCATTTTAATTTCTACGACATTGATCTTAATTCCTTTGACAGACCCTTTACATTTCTTAATTCCCTCCTCAACATACAAGTTGAAGAGCACTAGTGATAAACTGCATTCTTGCCGTATTCCTTTCTTTATATAAGCTTCTTGTATTTTACAATGTATATTTAGAACCACTCTTTGATTTTTTTAAAGTTCATAATTTTTTGACATAATTTAAATTTTAAAATACTTTATTAGTCTATTTATTAACAGGTAGAACCTTGTGTTAAAGCTTAAGCACAAGTCAAACAATAAAAGTTAGAAACTGTGTATATTTCGTTTAAAAACTTGCGGACATGCAGCCGGGTGACATCTTAGACAAGCACCAATAATATTAGAAGCCGCAGTGTAGTGGCCGTGCGCTCTGAGGCGCCTTGCTGCGGAGCGCGCGTTTGCTCGCCATCGGAGTTTCGAGTCATCCCTCTGGCATCGGTGCTTGTGTTTTCCTTAATGTCTGTCTGTATAAGTGAGCTTAATTAGTTCGTAAACCTAGTGATTGATAACCGTAGTAATTAAGTCCCTCATATTTACAAACATTTCAACAGTTTTCATCCTTTACAAATCATAAGAGAATGTTTTCCTTAACCTATTATTTCTACATCTGCGTCTCAAAATGTTCAAATGTTTGTGAAGGGACTTAACTGCGGAGTCATCAGTCCCTAAACTTACAAACTACTTATGAACTACCTGATACTAAAGACGACACAAACATCCATGCCCGAGGGGGGATTGGAACCTCCGACGGGGAACAGCCCCACGCATCGGAGCAAAGCGCCTCAATGCGCTCGGTCACTCCACCGCGGCAAACTGCATCTACATACATAATATTCCTCTACTGTATCATTTTTAACAGCGCGCAGGTGAAAGGGACACCGAAATCTTTTTATTTTCGATCTTCTTTTTCTTTTATTTTGTTATGATAATCATGTCAACCTAATGTTAACAAACCATGTTCACGTTCGAAGGAGAAAGTTTATGAAACAAATTTTGAAATAGGTCTCATCGGAACGAATAACGTCTTTCTTTTAATGATTCCCACCCTAACTCGTGCATCATTTCCGAGAAACTCTCTCCCGTGTATCGCGATAATACAAAAGGAGCCGACTATATTTGTAGTTTCTCTCTGTCCTCCCTCAGTCCCACTTGCTGAAGATCCCACACTGCGCCGCATAGACCAAAAGAGGACGATCAAGAGTAATTTAGTCGGTTTTCGCAAAATCCTGTTGGAAATGTTTCCTTTGCAAGGCAGAAAAGCCATAGACTCTGGTGCCGCCTTGATGTTATCATACCTCACTCGGTGGCGGTGATTTTATTTTATTGAAAGCAAAGTCCTCAAATTTTGTGATTTATATCAACTCTGGCCTAAGCTTTAAGGCCGGAGGTTTCAATATGTTGCAGAGTGGTTGGCTCACCATTTTTATCGCTGTTGTCAGCCAGCCATGGTCCTCTGCTTAGTTGTTTTTATTCTTTCTCCAAATTTTCCAATGGGTTAGTCTTCTCATCTTCATCTCTAATATTCACTTCAGCTGCACATGTTACTTGTTGGATTGCTCTCCTTAATTTTGTTATCAGTTTCTTTAGTGTTCACATTCCTTGCATCTTAACTTCTTAAATTTATTCGGGCCCTGAAGACCTAGTTGCAGAGCGCCCAAAACCTCCCTATCCTATCCTAATTTCACTGAAAACATACTATCAAAGGTAACATCAAAAAGGGCTAACTCAGCTGACAAACTTTTAGGGTCTGAGAGCCAAGATACGTACTATCACTTCATAATGAGCGCGATGGTGACAACTATTATTCTGCAGGTACGACGGTATCTCAGTAGGTTTCCTATAAAAGTCATGTCCTAACGAACTATCGACCCTGGTCCAGATCGGCGTATCAAGGGAACAGTATTTGTTAGGTAGAATGAATTCAGATGTTTTAAAGTTTCTAAATTCATACTACTGTGTGATCAAACAATAAAAGTACCGTCTACAGTTTGGGAAAACAGTGCAACGGGTCATGCTGTGATGTGTGAGACGTGTATAGGAGCTACTTAATATGTATGTATGTGTGTGTGTGTGTGTGTGTGTGTGTTTGTTGCCTTCCATACTAACAGGGAACTACAAAAATGTAAGATCGTATCGGACTGCTAAACTTATGGATCTGACTGCAATACTACTAGGAGAGTAAGTTGACAACTAGTGCGCAACGTAATGCTGTCCTGCGTAAGGCAAGTTTGGGCAATCGAAACTTACGCTATCTGACTGCAAATTAGAAGGATTAAAAAGATGGAAAATCTTGGTTGGCTGATAGTCATACTCGAGAACAATAAAAGAATTTCGTACTGTGTGGTACTTGTTGGCCCAGTCTTAGTATTACTATACAATCAGTTTGCAAGAAATATTATTTTGCTAAAAAAAAGGGAAGTGATACCTCGCTTCACACCAACACACATTCCTCACTTCATATTGTTCATGTCATCCACTTGTTACAATGTACTTAATTACCATTAACTTACAATCACTTACAGCGTCAAGAATAATCACAAACAAAACTAAATCAATCAAACTGAAAAATATCTGTAGTAAAAAATTAGCAATCACCAAATTCGACATGAGTAACAAACTATAAAAATGAAGAATGTGCATATTATTGCGAAGTCGTGCAATGAGGCAGTTTCGAAAAGTGAAAGGAACTGTTTTTTTTATTATTATTACGTTTGGTTAATGCCCTATCCTCCTTATTAAAACAATTACAGTGACGAGCCACGAATTGATCAAAGTTGTGTATAGGTTCCTACTGAATGGAAACTGACAAAGTGAAATCAAATGCGATGAACGACCTTGCTCAATGCAAAAAAAAAAAAAAAAAAAAAAAAAACATTTAAAGTAAATTACCAAAAAATTAGCAGCACCATGAAGAACTCCTGGCTGTGTCCACCGCGAGCTCCAGTGCAACCGTCACGCTCCGCTACTACTCTCCGACCCTCTCGCGGCTACACTCCGCAAAAACCCCGCCTACCGGCCGCCAAAGATAATCCTTGCGGACCCAACAAAGATGTTTGTATGTATGTTGTTGCCAACATATATAGTCCCAAAACTTAAGGTAGGAAATTTCCATTCACTAGCCACTTTACAACAGTTTTAATGTTGCCGAACCACTACGCCTACATGTTCCTCGAAGTATTCCATACACAAATAATCTATACCCATGGGGTTGTCATCATAACTCCGTTGAGTTGTCCAGAGAGCTGATTATTGAATAAAATTTAGTGGACGTCAACAGATATCGAAATAGGTTCATTATTTCAATATTGACCCCAATTAACTGTAACGAGTCAGACAGAGAAACGCCAGTGAAGATGGAGCGCACATCAATACTTATTAAAATATCAGAATAATCCAAACTCATTCCCTCTCATCCATGTAATGAATCCTCCAAATTCTCAATGTCACCCACAATCTAACTGAGAGGAACTCCTCGTTGATGGTTATTAAATCTCAGACAGTCTCCTACGACGAGGAAAGTTTCTTCAGTAGACTTTTAGTCTTTGTCTCTACACTTATTGCAGTGTTAGCGCCCACCCTGCGATACGCTGAAACAGGTAATAAATACTGCGTATTATAAATGTAATCCTGCTTGCATTTCACTCGTCACGCGGATTTATCCTTCTTCTTGATTGTCGTTTGGGCCTTGGAGACCATACGCGTTCTCTACATTCCTCTTCCAGTCCTCTCTGTTCCTTGATTTTGCAGTTCATTCTCTTTTTCTCAGGCCCATGTCCACTGCGTCATTATCGAAGTCACCCTCCCATCTAGTACGTGGCCTTCCTCTTTTCCGTCTTCCCTTCGTGGATTCATAGAATGCTACTTAGGTACTTCTGGTATCGTTATGATCAGATCAGCTGTATTCTGTAGTAGAGAAAGCTAATGGGAGTGTAGAAGCATTAAATACAAATATACCTAGAAGTTATGTACGATTTCTATTTACTTTCATCCACAAGTCCTACAATATTTGATAAATGACATTTTCCCCATTTACATTCTTACTAATAACAATTACTAGCAACGTGTTGCTGTTTCTAAAATCGGTTGTGATGTTTCTTGTTCTTTAATACGTGGAGATATGCAGAAAATAAAACCTCAATTTTCTGATTGTGCGCACACTCTCTGTCACATGCACACACACACACACACACACACACACACACACACACACACACACACACACACATACACACACACACACAAACACACATACAAGCATGCACCACTTCACTGCTACGTGCAAAGTTAGCGGTTAACGGTTACACTCGGGCTGCAAACATTGCGTCAGCTGACAGAAGCGTGGTCTGGACTTACCTTGTAAAAGATGTCGTAATCCTTGGCGTAGTAGAGAAGATCAAAGAGTAGTTTGATTTGATCCACGTGGCAGTCTTCGAACACTGATATCGGTTGGTCGACATCTATGAGCTCACCACTCTTCGCCAACTCCAGGAACCTGACGACCAAGTCTGGTGCCTGAAATATACACGTCGACTGTTATCAGAAGTTGTGTGCTCCTACGACTATCTCGTTGTTCCTTTTATAAGAAGTATTAAAATAGTATATTCCCGATAGATTTTGTAATGGTCAGAATACATTTGGAAACCAGGTTTTAAACTATAAGAACTAGGGGCAGATACAGACTGATAATTTCGTATTCGTTATGAACTGTAGACTGAAATTGAAGAAACTGGACAAGTCTGAAGCCTGAGTCCTCCCTCAGACGTGGGAGTGTGTGTTGTCCTTAGTGTAATTTAGTTTGAGCTGAAACTTCCTGACGGATTAAAATTGTGTGCCCGAACCGGTACTCGAACCTGGGAACTTTGCCTTTTGCGGGCAAGCGCTCTATCACTTTTATTTTATTTTTATTTATTTCATTTTTTCTGGTAGATCTATCGTTCACGGTCGTTCGTTCAGTTCGTTCATGGTTGCTCGTTGAATGGTTGGCTCAGCTTTTTTTATTACAGAAGGCGTTCAGCCCCCTGACCGGGCGCGCTGAGCCACGGCGCCCGGCACCACTGACCTATCCAGACACGACTCATGGTCCGTCCTCACAGCTTTACTTCTGGCAGTGCCTCGCCTCCTACTTTCCAAACTTATTTTGAACTGTCTGTAAGTCTAGGGACCGATGACCATAACAGGCTGGTCCAATAGGTTTAGAAATATTTAAAATGACAGAAAAGTAGGAAAATAAGGAGATGGATAAAGAGAAGGAACCCGAGGTTCTTGACAGTTTCATAGGGAAACTCTCAGCAGAAACAGGGGAAAATAACATACAGAAGATGACTGGGTAGCTTTGCGTGATAAAAGGCATCAGAGGTAATAAAAACAAGAAATTTCCAGCAAGGTGGTACGATAGAAAATACTTATTTATAAAATTACACATCGGTTCAGTTTCCATGATGCAATTTGTAACATGTACTAGGAAGACCTTTTTAGTTATTTTTATGGATCTTACTGTTAAATGTTTAATGCGAGTACATGAGTCATCATGACTTGTAATCTGCACTGATGTTGTTCCATCATGGGAACGAAATCAAATCAAAGGTTCAAATGTTTGTATAGCTTATGAGACTTAACTACGTGGTCATAAGTCCCTAAACTTACAAACTACCTATGAACTAGCTAACACTAGGGACAGCACAAATATCCATGACCGAGGGAGGATTCGAACTCCCAACCATAGTGGCCGTGCAGATCGTGACTGGCGCGCCGCAGTCCCCTCGGCCACCGCGGCCGGCGGAACGAAATCGATATGTAAATTTTTATAAATAGATATTTCTTCTTGCACCACCAAGATGGGAAATTTCTAGTTTTTATTGCGGTATTGTGGTGGGATGGCACAAACTCCACATGGACTCAAATTGCAAGAGGACAGGTAAAAAGACAAGACCTACAAACAATTCTTGGATATCACACGAAATTTTGAATTGAATTGATGAAAGAAGAAAATATAAAAGTACAGTAAATGAAGCAGGTAAAATGGAGTACATACGACTAAAAAATTAGATTGACGGAAGTACAAAATTGCTAAGCAAGAGTGGCTAGAAGGCAATTTGAGGTCTGCAGAAGAATGTATAACTAGAGGGAAAATACACTCTTGGCCATTAAAATAGGTACACCACGTACTACAGACGTGAAATTTAACCGACAGGAAGAAGATGCTGTGATATACAAACGATTAGCTTTTCAGAGTATTCACACAAGGTGGGCGGCGGTGGCGACACCTACAACGTGCTGACATGAGGAAAGTTTACAACCAATTTCTCATACACAAACAGCAGTTGACCGGCGTTGCCTGGTGAAACGTTGTTGTGATGCCTCGTGTAAGGAGGAGAAATGCGTACCGTCACGTTTCCGACTTTGATAAAGATCGGATTGTAGCCTGTCGCAATTGCGGTTTATCGTATCCCGACATTGATGCTCGCGTTGGTCGCCACCCAATGACTGTTAGCAGAATGTGTAGTCGGTGGGTTCAGGAGGGCAATACGGAATGCCGTGCTAGATCCCAACGGCCTCGTATCACTAGCAGTCGAGATAACAAGCATCTTATCCGCATGGCTGTAACGGATCGTGCAGCTACGTCACGATCCCTGAGTCAACAGATGGGGAAGTTTGCAAGGCGCTACATCACAGACGAATACGCAACGATTTCTCAGGAACTATGCACACAAATTGCGTGAAAATGTAATCACATGTCAGTTCTAGTATGATATATTTGTACAATGAATACCCGTTTATCATCTGCATTTCTTCTTGGTGTAGCAATTTTAATGGTCAGTAGTGAATAAATATGGGGAAAATAGTCACCGCACAGAGAATAATATGAGAGATATTTTGAGACTGGAAAATCATATATATGAACATCAAGAACTCATATAGAAAACCAGTTTTGAGCAAATAAGATAAAGCTAAAAGGCGAGAAGACTGTATAGAGGGACTCTTGAAGTGGTGAGTTCCAACGCTAGGCATGTAATAGAGCTACATAGGGACATGGCTGCTAAGGAGGAGAAGAAGGCCAATGTACACTCCGACTGATCAATCCAGACGTGGAACGGGTGCTTCTGGATGCCATGAAAAGTACCTGGTACAGCCAACTGCAGGTGGTGGCTCATGTCGCTACCAACGCTTTGCGTAGCTTTGAATCGCATGAGGACTCGCAGTCTTGCTTGCGAGATAAAGACAGAGCTCACCATCAGCATAATTGTTACTAGGACGAATTGTGGACCTGTTGTACAGAGCCGAGTGGAGGGTCTGAATCAGAGGCTTAGACGATTCTCTGACATTGCAGATTCCTCGATTTGCGCCATCAAGTGGTGGGTTTCCGATGGTTTTTTTTTTCATGTTAAAAGGCCACGGGAAAACGCAAAACAGAGTTTCGATTTCAAAGGTTACAGGTCATAGATAGGACAAATACAGATCCACAACAAACAGTTGGTCTAATAGTTGTAAATTGTCGTAGCTGTGAGGGGAAAGTGCCATAGTTCCAAACGCTAATAGAAAGTACTGAGGCTGAAAAAATTATTGGTAGCGAAAGGTGGCTAAAGCTGGAGATTTTTACAAGTGGACAAATAGTGTCAAGAAAGGATAGATTGATTAAAATATGTGGTGGCGTATTTATTATAGTCACAAGCGGTTTACCCTTTGGCGAAACTGAAGTACATGGTTCCTGTGAGTTGGTATGGGTAGACATTATACCTGACTAGCGGACTAAATAAATAATTCGTTCTCTTTACCGACCCTCTGACTCGGTAGATTCCATTTCAGAAATTTTCAAAGAAAGCTTAGAACACATTTGAAAAACATACCCGAAGTACACAATTTTAATTGGTGATGGCTTTGATTTACCCTTGATTTGTTGCGAAAAATACATGTTCAAAACCGTAGGCAAGCATAAAACGTCGTCCTAAATTGTACTGAACGCATTCTCTGAAACTTATCTCGAGTAATTTGTTCATGAACCCACTAGAATAGTAAAAGGTTATGAAAACATACTTGACCTCCTAGCAACAAGTAATCCAGAGCTAATCAAAGTATCAAAATAGGGATTTGTGAACACAAAGTTGTCGCAGCGAGACTGAATATCGAATAGCCTAAATCTACGCAAATTGAACGAATAATATATTTATTCAAAAAAGAAGACTAAAATCGATCATTAGTAAGACTCTCCAGTCTTTCGGAACTAACATTGTGGCTTACATTCAAGGAAATAATATTGACAGCTACTGAGAGATTTATACAAAACATATTAACAGAAGAAGAGGCTGTCCCACCATTGTACAGAAACCAGATTAAATCACTCATGCAACAGCAAAGGCGAAATCATGCATAATTTTAACAGGCACAAAATCCTCTAGACTGACTATTTTAGAAGTAGAACAACTTAAATTACAAGATATTGAAACATTGCAAATTAAATTACTAAAGAAAAGCAAGTTTCTCAGATTGTTGACCATTTCGGTTTCTTTCTGCATTCTGAGGCAATAGCTCCATACCTATTATATCAAGCGCTCCCTCAGAGAAAAATCCGTGCTCAAAGACTGGAAAGTTGGACAAGTAACTCCAGTAATCAAGAAAGGCTAGACGTAATCTCCAAAAACAGGCTTATATTATTGACGTCGGTTTGCAGCGTTACATATCTTCCCAGTGTCCTAGGAAACCTAAGAAAGACAAATGTGGAGTTTCTTTTAAATTTGTTATCGATTTTATGGCAGTATTGCTATACCAAGAAGAGATGCAGGGGATAAACAGGTATTCATTAGACAAATATATTATACCAGAACTGACATGTGATTACATTTTCACGCAATTTGGGTGCATAGATTCTGAGAAATCAGTACCCAGAACAACCACATCTGGCCTTAATAACGGCCTTGATACACCTGTGCATTGAGTCGAACAGAGCTTGGATGGAGTGTATAGGTAGAGATGCCCATGCAGCTTCAACACGATACCATAGTTCATCAAAAGTAGTGACTGGCGTATTGTGACGAGCCAGTTGCTCGACCATCATTGACCAAACGTTTTCAGTTGTTGAGAGATCTGGAGAATGTGCTGCCCAGGGCAGCACATTCGGATACGGGTATTCCGTATCCAGAAAGGCCCGTACAGGACCTGCAACATGCCGTCCTGCATTATCCTGTTGAAATATAGGGTTTCGTACGGATTGAATGTAGGGTAGAGCCACGGGTCGTAACACATCTGAAATGTAACGGCCACTGTTCAAAGTGCCTTCGATGCGAACAAGAGGTGACCTGTACAGCCATACGGATAAGATGCCTGTCATCTCGACTGCTAGTGACACGAGGCTGTTGGGATCCAGAACGGCGTTCTGAACCCCCCGATTACATATTCTGCTAACAGTCATTGGATCGCGACCATCCCGAGTAGCAATGCCGCGATACGATAAACCGCAATCGCGATATGCTAGAATCCGGCCTTTACCAAAGTCGGAAACGTGATGTTAAGTATTTATCCTCCTTATACGAGGCATCACAACAACGTTTCACCAGGCAACGCCGGTCACGTGCTGTCTGTGTATGAGAAGTCGGCTACAAACTGTCCTCTTGCCGGCACGTCGTAGGTGTCGCCATCGGCACCAACCTTGTGTGAATGCTCTGAAAAGCTAATCATTTGAATATCACAGCATCTTCTTCCTGTCGGTTAAATTTCGCGTCTGTAGCACGTCATGTTCGTGGTGTAGCAATTTTAATGGTTAGGAGTGTACGTTCCTTACTGTAAAACCTGCATTACAAATCAATCTAAACGATACTGTTCGCATTCATCCGATATCGAAACCAGAAATGTAGCTTGCCGGCCGCTTGAAGCACTATTGTCGCAGTGTATAACAAAAGCCAGGGGGACTGTCGTGACTGTGTGTGTACACTGTGCTGAACCTCGCAAGCGTCTGCTAATCATGCTAATGGAACATCGCCACAGTTATGCCATTGGAATCGCGACTTTCTATTAGAAAGAATACAGTAAGTAGCAATGACGGACTGTCCTTATAAACGGTTTAGGAGACAATGTGACCAGCTCTCGTAGACTGTTTGTGGATGATGCTGTCATTTATCGTGCATGTAAGTCACTAGAAGGTCAAAAGCAATTACAAAATGATTCTAATATCTGCATGGCCCAAAGAAAAAATTGATAATTGACCCTAATTAATGATTAGTCTGAAGTCTTTAATATGAACACTAAAAGAAATCGTTAAACTTCATGTACACAATAAATCAATCAAATCTACAGACGGTAAATTCAACTAATAGATAGGAATAACAATTACGAACAACTTAAATAAGAACTAGAACACTTTGTAGGGAAGGCGAACCAAAGACTACATTTCATTGTCAGAATACTTAGAAGACGCAAGAGTTTTCCTAAAGAAACTGCCTAAAATACACTTGTGGTCCTATTTTGGAGTATTTCTGCACATTCTGGAATTCAAGCCTGGTGAGACTGACAGAGGATGATATAGTGAAAGTTCTGAGAAGGGCGACTCGTTTTGTATTATCGCGATATAGGATAGAGAGTCTCACGAAAATTATGCGTGAGTTGTAAATTATTGAAAAAAAAAAGTTATTCGTTGCGACTAGATCTATTTGCGAAATATGTCACCAATTTTCTCCTCCAGATTCGAACATTTTTTGTTAGTTCTCACCTTTAAAGGGAGGCACGATCGACATAATAAAGTAAGAGAAATCAGATCGAAGATGAAAAGATTTAGGGTTTCTTTTTACCACTCTCTATTAGAGAATGGAATGCTAGAGAAATGTCATACAAAAGGTTCCATTGACGCTCTGCCATACACTTCAATGTGATATGAAGTGTAGTTGGAGATGCACACTTAGATATATAAAGGAAATGAACTTCGAGACAACACAGCAGGAAGGGAAGAAGACGAAGATGAAATAGGAGATACTATACTGAGAGACGAATTTGACAGAGTACTGAAAGACCTAAGTCGAAACAAGACCCCTTGGAGACGACATTCCCTCAGAGCTACTGAAGTCTCTGTGAATTTAACCTGGTGTCCAAGGTGTATAAGACAGTCGAAATACCCCCATACATTAAGAACCCTGTAAAGATTCCAATTCCAAAGAAAGCAGGCTCAGACAGGTGTGAAAATAACAGAACTACCCATTTAATAAGTCATGGTTGCAAAATTGAAACACAAATTTACAGAAGAATGGAAAGCTTGTAGAAGCCGACCTCGAAGATCAGTTTGAATTTAGGAGAAATGTAGGAATACCTTACGACTTACTGTCGAATGTACAGTAAGGAAAGGCAAAGTCTACATTTCTAGCTTTTGTTGATTTGGAAAAAGCATTTGACGAGGTTGACTGGAATACACTGTTTCAAATTTTGAAGACAGCTGAAGTAAAATATAGGGAGGTTATTTACTATTTGTAAAAAATGTAGATAGCTGTTATAAAGAGTCGAAGGGACATGAAAGGAAAGCATTGGTTGTGAATGGAATAAGACAGGGTTGTAACCTTTTCCAATGTTATTCAGAAGGAATTAAAGTTCAGGGCGAATAAATAAGAACTTTTGCATTACGCTAATGACAGAGACAGCAAAGGACCTAAGAGAGCAATTCAACGGAATGGACTGCATCTTGAAACCAGCGTATAAGGTGAACAATAATATGACCATGATAAGGGTAATTGGATGTAATCTAAGAAAATCTGGTGATGCTGAAGGAATTAGATCAGGTAACAAAACAATGAGAGTGGTAGATGAGTTTTGTTAGTTGGGCAGTAAAATAACACACGATGGTCGCAGTACAGATGATATAACATGCAGAATGGCAATGGGAAGAAAAGCGTTTGTAAAAAAGTTAAACTAATTTAAGAGTAAGAAAGTTTTTTTCTGAACGTATTTGTGTAGAATGTTGCATTTTACGGTAGTGAAACAGACGATAAATAGTTCAAGTAGGAAGAGGATAGAAGCTTTTGAAAAGTGGTGCTAAGGACGAATGCTGAAAATTTGGTGGGTAGATTGCGTAACTAAGGGAGACCAAGAGATGAATACAGTAAACAGGTTCAAATAGATGTGCGTAGACGTTCTTATGAGTAGATGAAGAGGGTTGCTCAGGATAGAGTAGGGTAAAGAGCTACATCAAACCACTTTCCGAATTGAATATCACACCAATATTCTAGGTGTGAAAGGAAGCTTTTGGCATATTCGAGGATTTCTTAATTTCTGAATTGCCATCATAAAACGTATTATATCATATCCGAATATCAGAAAAATCGGAGAGTGACTCTTCCGTTGTTTTACTTGTCAGTGCCTCATTCAACAGGCGTGTTAAGAATGGCACAATGACTGTGGATACTTCCTGTATCACCTGTGAGCAGAAACATCTGGACGTAGTGCATACTTCACACAACACGACATAGTGTGTAATCACGTGGCATTGTGGTCGCTATGTAATATTTATCACTCGGTTATAAGAAAACTATTCAGTAAAAAATAATTACATTGGCTCATCGTACTGTCGCTCAGTTGTTCTCAACACGTTTCCCACAAATCGTGTCGACATTCACGCAACATGTTGCATCTAGTCGCAACTTTTGGGGCGACTTACACAGTACGTCTTAAAATGGGACAAGCCTTATCCTGATAACTGTATATATTGTGTAAGAGGTAGGAATGACGGCTGGCACTATTCCATCATGGTCGTCGCCGGTGCTCACCTGGTAGTTCTGGGGCTCCAGCTGGTACTCCTTGGCGATGTCAGCCTGGTCTTCCCAGAGCAGTGGCTGGCCCGTGTGGCTCAGCAACCGCAGGATGTTCATCTGCGCCAGCAGGTAGCTTTTCTCATCTGTGTATAAGACAAACAAACTTAGCTGTCACCAGTCCACTTCAACAGATCTTTTGTCATACAGAAATTTATGATTTCTTGGCTGTTTCTGGACGTAGAATTACATTTAAACGCGACAGCTGAAAATCTGTGTCAGGCCGGGACTTGAACCCGGATTTCCTGCTTACATCGAGCGTCCATCGCCTTGCTTCTCGTCCTAAAATAATGTATTATTCTATGTACTTATCACGAGATATCCTTCGGCGTTAAGTGCCGTCGTCAGGTGTCTTTGGTATTTAGAGCCCTTAACTGCTTCAACTGACTACTTGTGAGGTGGTGTTTCATATTTCAGTCACGGATTTTAGCCAGTTACCGTATAATGAGGCATTGACATATACGGTAACTGACTAAAATTCGTAAATGACATATAAAACACCAAAAATGTTCAAATGTTTGTGAAGCTTATGGGACTTAACTACGAGGTGATGAGTCCCTGAACTTATAAACTACTTATGAACTACCTTATACTAAAGACAGCACAAACATCCATGTCGGGGTGTTCGAACCCCCGACGGGGAACGGCCTCGCGCATCGCAGCATAGCGGCCCAATGCGCTCGGCCGCTCCGACGCGGCTAAGGCCTCTAAACACCAAAGACACCTGACTTACTCCGAAAGATATTTCGTGATAAATAAAAAAATAATAAATTACTGCGTTTTTGACCAACCTTATACATTTATGTCAATATACGACATTTCTAGCACTGTAGAAATCATCTCATTCCATTTTTACGTGGTGTGATACTGGGGCACCGTTGTAAATTGTACAAATTTGAACGCTGCCCCAGGCAGTAGCAGTACCTATACCGACGCAAGTCGTATTAATATGTTGACGACCTAAGGTACAGGGACATCATACAAGATATCTGAAGATGCCCTAACCGGGCGAAACGCGTCATTAAAATAAAAAATATTTGCAACCAAGACGATCTATTATTCAAGAATTTCTAACACTGTGGGCTCAAGATACAGTAAGTTACTATTTTAATGTTCGCCGATGCCCCTCTTGCTTGAATCTGTGTCTGTATTGCCGGTCGGACTATATTCGTGCACAAAAATAACCATGTGACTAGCGCAACTGCTTGGGAGAAGCAACAAATAGGGGTTCGAGTTCCTGTCTAACGAAGATATTAAGCCTTCCCTGTAGTATTTATTTCAGTGCCGTGGAAAGATTAAATTAGTTGTTCGTTCCCTAGATCAATGTTGAGGAAATCCTCGTAGACGTGGAACATGTTTTTTTTAAAATTTTTTTTATTCTTTTTAAATTAGTGTGAATACAAACATCATTTGATTCTATTTAAAAATTCGTCAGTGGAGTACAAGGAGTTGGCCACTAGAAAGTCTTTTAGGCTCCTCTTAAACTGATCTTTATTTGTTGCTAATTTTTTATGATTGCTGGTAAATTATTAAAAATGTGTGTTCCTAAGTAGTGCTCCCTGTTTAGAACTGAAGTAACTGATTTTAAATCCTTGTGTAGATCGTGTTTTTTCCTAGTATTGTTTGTGAACTGAGCTGTTTGTTGGAAAAAGGGGTACGTTATTTATGACACATTTGATTAGGGAATAAATATACCGAGAGGCAATAGTTACTTATGGATTTTAGACTCCGAAACTTTTGCTTGACTTGAGGAATTACCCCAAAATATTATACCATATAACATTATCGAGTGAAAATAAGCAAAGTATGCAAGCTTTTTTATTTTTATGTATCCTACGTCTTATAACATTCGTACTGCGGCTACAGATTTGTTAAGTAAGCAAAGTATTTTTATGTCTCCTACGTCTGATAACATTAGTACTGCAGATACAGATTAATTAAGTCATTTCTGCAGTTCTATGCTGTGCTCCTCCCAAATGAATTTATTATCAAGCTGTAATACCAGTAATTTAATACTGTCAACCTCTTCTACCTGCTCTTCTTCATATTTTATACATGTGATGGATGGAAACCTCTTACATGTTCTGAACTGCATGTAGTGAGTCTTTTCAAAGTTTAATGTCAATGAGTTGGCTTTAAAACATTTATTAAAGTTCATGAAAATATCATTAGCGGACATTTCTAGCGAACTATACTTGACTTGCTATTTATTACAGTACTTGTATTATCTTCAAACAAAACGAACTCTGCTTCTGGCATTGTAACTGATGGAAGGGGCGAGATGAGCTCAAACTCTGGTTCACTATCGGTGTTTGGGGAAGACGCTGACCGGCGTTCACTACGTGCAGAATGTTGTAAGAACAAAACTAGTTCCACTCCATACTGGTGGCTGGTACAACAACTGGTTATGAATACATGTCAAACGTCAGTCTCAGTTGCAAAATTTTTCTTTATTTCACTGACGCGTTTCGCCCTTTTGAGGCATCATCAGCTTACGTAAATACATGGTGAGATATTTGTCATCATCGTAAAATAAACCATCTAGGAAGAAAACCTATGTCATGGTTGTTTAATTTTTTAATATAATTTTGATGTTAGGCGAAACCAAACACATTTTTTACCCAAAAGGTCGAGTTTTTTTCTCTTTACGGGCGTTGTGGAGTACACATGTATTCTTCAAAGCTGGTGGCTGATGCCCGCTCGATTTGAAGTGCTCGGCTGAGGATGAATGGTGCTTAACTTTTCCTTTCTTATTAAGTAAATGCTCGCTAACTCTAGTTAGAAATTTTCTACCAATTTGGCCTACATATGATGCATCACATCGTGCACATTCAATTCCCTAGACACAGGAGCCAGCTAATTTATCGTAATTAGAGATTTCATTATGAATGTACTTATGCTGAACTTTGTTAGTGGACGAAAAGGCGGCATCTACATAATATTTCTTAAATAACTTAGCCAGACCGTACGATAGTTTTTTACAAATCTGTTTTTAGTGGGCAGCAGGGCTGTCGGAATTTTTGATTCTGTACTAGTAGTTTTTTCTTTAGAAATGTGGTCTGTTATATTTGAGTTGTATTATTTACTGACCGCGATATACTTGAGATCTGCTAATACATTCTCACTGGAGGATTGCTTTAAATGGAGTTCTGTGATGTGATGAATCATTGACTTAAAGAAACTAATCATGTGCCGATATGGGAATGAATGAATGATGGAGTCCCTTGTTGTGGTTTCCGAAAGATGTCAAATTGTATTTTTCTCTTTGGAGTTGCAATTCCAAGAGTTTTATAATGATCCATAAGTCTATGCGTTAAGGTCACCTGAGGGTGAAGTAAATTAAAATCTTCCAATAGCGCCGGGACCTCTTCTATTGTACCGTTGAAGACGATACAAATGTCATCTACGTAGCGCCTATAAAAAGTAATTTGTTTGGATCTATCTGTGCTACTTTTAAGATAACCCGTTTCTAAGTGGTTCACGAAAACATCGGCAATGAAGCCCGCCAAGCAACTAGCCATGGCTAATCCTTTGTGCTTTTTATAATACTCATTATTAAATGATAAATGGGTAAATGATATTATTAATTGTAAAAGCGCAATGATTTCCGTAATCTCATCTGCGGTGAGCCGATGCTGTCTATAAAGGTATATTAAGGTTGCTTTCAGTGAGTGTAATAGTCTCATTAATTGGGACAAGTTCTTGATATCAAGAGATAACAGAATGATGTCGGCTGGGAAAGTTTCGTCACTCTTTCCTGTTCCGAATAGAACCATTTTTGTAAAAGCAAAAGTTTATCGAAACATCTTCAATAAATATTTCGGAATAGATTCCCCAGGCTTTCCCTTTCCATTAGAAATCGGGCGTATCCGATAGCCAATCTTGTGGGTCTTAATCTGCGCACGCAGTGCAGGACATTTTGGATTCATACCATCTTACTGACGGTATCAGGGCTTATAATGTTGGAGCTGACTTCAAGACATGCCTTTAACTCTTTCGCGCATAATCCATAGCACCGTCAGACCTTAACTTCTCGTTAATGACATTTAGTGTAAGATTTTCTTTATTATTAGGTGGCATGTGTTTGGTTTCGCCCAACACCAAAATTTAAAAAAAAAAAAAAAAAAAAAAGCCCACCAACCTTAATCATGACGATAGGTTTCCTTCCTAGATGCTTTATTTTACGATGATGACAAATAGCTCACCATATATTTACATAATATGATGATGCCTCAAAAGGGCGAAACGTGTCAGTGAAATAAAGAAAAGATTTGCAACTGAGACTGACTTTTGAGATTAATATTGTACGAACCTTTCTTTTGCCATTATTGGATCAGGAAGGCGATGTTCTAACAGGATAACGTCGCCTACACAGTGCACGTGAAGGTCAACGTGCTCTGCAACACGTTCTGCAACTTAACTTCTCTGACCAGGACGATCTCGGGACTTATCTCTAACAGAGACATGATGCAATGTGTGGAATATGATGCGATGGTAACTACCACGAGCAACTGGTCAATCCATTACTCTTCAGAACTACTTGAACAGATCGAGCGGCCATGTAATAATGTATCCCAGCACAATCAGTGCCTCCCGGAGGCTAACCCAGTGGCGCATCCCCCCCTCCCCCAAAGAAAATCTTTTTAATTTGTCTGTTTCCAGTCTGATGATGCGCTAAAGCGCGAAACACGTTATTGGAGTAATAAAAATATTGCAACAGAGACTGCGAATTATTTAATTACTTTTTAATCGAAACAATTTTATTTTTCTATATGAAGTGATTCCAAAAATTACGGGAGTATTAGTTTTTTAACTAATTAGATTTATTCTCCTACATTATCCACTTCAAATATCCTAATTACATATTATTCACTTGTATAACGCGTTTTCGAACGCCCCCTCCTCCCCAACATAGGTGACTGAAATAATCAGCATTTCCGTCTGCAACACACTCACTGATATAGCTACAGTTTACATATAAAGCACTGTCTTACAAGGAGACCACATGGGCATCGGATTTTAAATTTTTTTATATTTATGGTACGTGGAGTTCAGTACTTAAATAACAAACAGCCAAAACCATTCGACGCAACTCTCAAAAATACTCTTTCTTCAAAGTACACGTAAGTACCAATAATTAAAACAGTTGCAGCATCTGTCGGTGTAGGTCAGGTGGTAGACTTCTGCCCTCACAACCATGTAGGCGAGCTGTAAACCTTGTCGTCACCTAAAACAATGGTTGAGTGGGTTATCTGCTTGGAAAGCCATTAGCAGCTACGGAGATGACTTTCCAAAAACAGCGTCTTAGCTCTTCACAAACTAAAGACTACGCCGCGCGGGAGTAGCCGAGTGGTCTGGAGCGACATGTTACGAATCGCAAGGCTTCCTGCGTCGGAGGTTCGAATCTTCCCTCGGGCATGGATGTATGTGTTGTCCTTACGTTAGTTTAACTTAGTTTAAATAGTTTGTAAGTTTAGGGACTTATGACCAAAGTAGTTTGGTCCCATAGAACTACAGTCGTCAACTAATAGTGAAGCGAATACTGTAAAAAATGTAACTTTTCATTTTTTATTGAAACCTTCATTATTAACAACCTTTTATAAAACATAGAAAATCACGAATAAATAAAAATATGTGTGCTTTTCGTAAAAATTACCATTAGATATTACAATTGTGTAAGTAATCGATCACAATGACAAATATAAAAAGAAAAATTCTATGACGACAGGATTCGAACCACGGACAGTAGAAGTGAAGCGCCTCAACGCTACCAGCTGAGCTACACTGTTAGATGGTGCAGTTGTTTTAATTATTCGTATTTACATATACTTGCGAAACTTCGAAGTCGATTTCCTATAGAATTTTTGAGAGTTGCATCGAGTGGCTTTGATTGGTTATTATTTCAATTCTGAACTTCACGTACCACAAATATCAAAAAATTCTAGAATCCGATATCCATGTGGTCTCCTTTTTAGTGCTACCTGTAACAACAATGAGTGCACACTTCTTTTTTACACTGTGCAAATTATAGGATTATCGAAGATCCTATCATAGTTCTTAAATTAACAGCGTGAGGAACTTGTTCGCAAAGTTTTGGACACATATTTTTAAACAAAGTGTTTTACCGAATTTCAATCTATTGATTACGACATAACGCTGATTAACTGTGCTATTAACTGACGTGAATAAATAATAGGTATTATTACTATGTTTAGTACATTAAAACGTCACGTATATTACGGAACATCAGTTTAAAATGTTTATATAGAAAATTAAACATTTTATAGGGATAAAAATCGTACACACATGTGATAGGTAACGGCAAGGTATATTTTCGCTTAGCGTTGGGGGAATTAGTAGAAAGGTGAAGACAACAGCCGAAAACACAATCGGTGACCTGCGACCCACTCCAGAATCGTACCCTCGATTGGCCCCTGGGCTAACCAACATTCTAGTTCGGTTGTTTCAGCATGGATCGACTCATGGTACCTCTGAATCGTTTTCGTTATTGATCTGTAAATGTAAACATTTCATGTACTCCACATGCTCTGTTTGAACACTACGTCTTGAGTTAATTGTAAACCTCTACGAGAATATACTACTAGGGGTGTTCAAATAAAAATGTAGGAAACGTCATAACAGCCAAACCGGGTGAAATTTGAATATGACACTCCGGGATAACGTAGTGCGACAACTAGGGACGCGAAGCATGTGTCGTCAGGAAACACGTAGCTTAGACGAACAGTGTGGTTTTGTTCAAGTTTAGTGAAATGTTTTGAAGTGTCCGGCATAGAGCCTTAGATCGTGCTATTTTGAGCTAGCATTCCGTTCTTCTTTACATCGATATGTGGATTAGACAGAAAAATCTCGCGTTTTGCTTACGTATTGGTGCTTTCTTTTGTTGTCCGAATAAAGAAAGAAAGCGCAAGAAACATATATCTGTGATA
Organism: Locusta migratoria; assembly: GCA_026315105.1. Classification (NCBI taxonomy): domain Eukaryota; kingdom Metazoa; phylum Arthropoda; class Insecta; order Orthoptera; family Acrididae; genus Locusta; species Locusta migratoria. The sequence goes on from CM048745.1 coordinate 166,159,918, forward strand.
AAAGTCGCGTACTACGTTTAATGCTGCCAGAACTGATCATCTAGATAAAAGTTTTAAGCGATCTTGGCTTGTATTTGAATAATGACTGTCAATATGCGAGGTTTGTTTGCCGTCTGTGACAAATACACCACATCGGATTTTTGTACTCAGATTGCTGAATTTACTTCTGTTACGTTATTGAGAAAGTTTCATAATGTATTACAAACACTAAAACGAAAACGAAGATTAGTGTACAGGATCTAAATTTTACCGTCGTAGAGCCACACGGTGCCGATGTTGAAAACAACCGTTGAATGGTGTTTGGAAACCTAATCGTATAGAATGAGGGGAATAATCCTTTGTGTTGACCAGGAAATAAATAATTCCGTTCCAATGATTTCATTGCCAACATTAACACACTACGCCGCCACAGCCGTAAGTGAAATTTGCCAGCATTCTATGTCAGTTACGTTATAGACTCTTATAGATAATCGTCAATATTGGCATTTACTAATAAGAAATTGAATTGAGGGTGTATTTTATGATAGAACATAGGGTACTGTTCTTTAAAATTGCATACTACAAGTTATGACGTAAACACTTCGAAATACCACAAATAGCATTCTAAGGTAGTTGCCTGTTTCAGCACAGTACGCTGCCACAGCCGTAACTAAACTTTTTGCGCAGTATATTTATATTTTCCGTTTTAGTGTTTATTATACTTTCGCGCAATATCGTAACAGAAGTATCTTCAACAATTTGTGCAATGTAAGTACGAAACTTTTGGAAGTGGTGTATTTCTCAATATACTATATAAGACGCATATTGTGCTCTAAAAACTGGAATGTTTTTCTGTGTTATGTTATTTTGTGGCTGCTAACTCCTTACAGGCAGCTTCTATGTTAAGAAGTAGTACTTTCAAAAGAGCTAAACAAAAACTTACGTTCGAATATCACAGACGATTTTTACTATTAAATATTGCTTCCATTCATAATAATAATAATTACTTACTATATATACATAATTGTGCGCTCGGTCCGAGTTCCCAGTTTTTGCGCCGACAGTTAATGATCCATTTTTTTTCTTCTCTCAGAATCTCTCGGGAAACAAAACATTCTGTAGCTACGTCTGGAATGATTTTAGCAGTTTATGGCTGAAGTGCCGTGATGCAAATCCTATAGCACCGCAGTATGTTTAACTCACGAACTACGGGAATAAGAATGGCGGATGCCTCAGCTCGTACTTATCCCCTTGAATATGTATTTTATCCACTAATACGATATAGTTGAATGATTTTCGTTTATACATTTCGAATTACCGTGAAGAGAAATGACGTATAAAAGATTTTTAGAAAGTTTGTAGTCTACTCCACTTACGAATGAAATGTGATTCCTTTAAAAATTACGATCACAAGGACCTAAATCTTTTTCACATTAAATACCTCATTACTCTTCTTAGTTATTCGAAATGTATAAACAAAAAAAGTCACTTTAACGAGGCCAAATCTGTTTTTTTTTTTTTTACCAGATCAATAACTCAATACGTACAATTTAGAAAAAAATTCATCCCTCTAATTCTATATTATGTATCATTACAGCTGTGGTCTGATGATGGTGACCGAAACCGGTTACCAGTGAAATAAAAGATCTAGACTGCTTGTTATTTCAATTAATAATTTTATGATGTACGCCGATCTATGCAGCGTCGCTGTGAATCTACTCCACGAAGATGACGTGCTACAGACGCGAAATTTAACCGACAGGAAGAAGATGCTGTGATATGCAAATGATTAGCTTTTCAGAACATTCATCCAAGGTTGGCGCCGGTGGCGACACCTACAACGTGCTGACATAAGGAAAGTTTCCAACCGATTTCTCACACACAAACAGCAGTTGACCGGCGTTGCCTGGTGAAACGTTGCTGTGATGCCTCGTGTAAGGAGGAGAAATGCGTACCATCACGTTTCCGACTTTGATAAAGGTCGGATTGTAGTCTATCGTGATTGCGGTTTATCGTATCGCGACATTGCTGCTCGCGTTAGTCGCGATCCAATGACAGCAGAATATCGAATCGGTGGGTTCAGAAGGACAATACGGAACGCCGTGCTGGATCCCAACGGCCTCGTATCACTAGCAGTCGAGATGACAGGCATCTTAGCCGCATGGCTGTAGCGGATCGTGCAGCCACGTCGCGATCCTTGAGTCAACAGATGGGGACGTTTGCAAGACAACAACCATCTGCGTGAATAGTTCAAGCCGGCCGCAGTGGCCGAGGGGACTGAGGCGCTTCAGTCACGGTCTGCACGGCCACTACGGTCGGGGGTTCGAATCCCCCCTCGGGCATAGATACTTGTGCTGGCCTAGTTCTTAAGTAGTTTGTAATTTTAGGGACTGATGACCCTGTAGTTAAGTCCCATAAGGTGTACAAACATTTGAACATTTGTTGAATAGTTAAAAAAAAAATGTTCAAATGTTTGTATAGCTTAAGGGACTTAACTACGGGATCATCAGTCCCTAAACTTACAAACTACTTATGAACTAGCTATAACTAAGGACGGCACAAATATCCATGCCCGAGGGGGGATTCGAACCCCCGACCGTAGTGGCCGTGCAGACCTTGACTGGAGCCCCTTCGTCCCCTCGCCCACCGCGGCCGGCATCATGATGGTCGCATCGGTTTTGACGACATCGCGGTGAACGCACACTGGAAGCGTGTATTCGTCATCGCCATACTGGCGTATTACTCGGCGTAATGGTATGGGGTGCCATTCTTTACACGTCTCGGTCACCTCTTGTTCGCATCGATGGCACTCTGAACAGTGCCCATTACATTTCAGATGTGTTATGACCCGTGGCTCTATACCTTTCATTCGATCCCTTCGAAACTGTACATTTCAGCAGGATAATGCACGACCGCATGTTGCAGGTCCTGAACGGGCATTTCTGGATACGGATAATGTTCGACTGGTGCCCTGGCCAGCACATTCTCCAGATCTCTCACCAACTGGAAAGGTCTGGTCAATGGTGTGCGAGCAGCTGGCTCGTCACAATACGCCAGTCACTACTCTTGATGAACTGTGGTATCCTGTTGAAGCTGCCTGGGCATCTGTACCTGTACACGCCATCCAAGTTCTGTTTCACTCAATGCCCAGGCATATAGAGGCCCTTATTATGGCCAGAGGTGGTTGTTCTGGGTACTGATTTCTCAGGAGCTATGCACCCAAATTGCTTGAAAATGAAATCACATATCAGTTCTAGTATAATATATTTCTCCAATGAATACCCTTTCATCGTATGCATTTCGTCTTGGTGTAGCAATTTTAATGGCCGATAGTTTAGTATCGCTGCTGTTGGCCGCTCTTTCTAGCACCCTTGTAAATTATGAATAAATATTTTTTTTACTTCCTTTTGTCTTTCACACGTACACGCTAGCGCTTTAATATATCACTACCGATCAGACATTTCCACACGAAATTGGTTATTTTGGCGCCGTCTACGTGCCATTTCATTTCTCCATATCTCTTAGGATCCTGCGATATGTATGACGTGCAATAACAAGAACATTTCTTTTTATAGCTGGTGTTTTGAATTGAATCAGCATTGATCGATATAGTAGACACATTCGATTGTCTAATGTAGAAGCCGTTTCGTTGTAAAAAGTATATAGCACTTGTAAACGACGTTTTAAATATTTATTCCAGTGAGTTAGATTAATTAATAAAATTTTCTAGAAGGAAGGGACTCTCCTTTGTGTTTATGTGCATCTCTAGTTATTTTAGATACGTGTTTATTAAAAAGATTCTCATGCTCTACGTAATTCAGAAACAGTTTAAAAGCTAGTTAGGGATTTTCATTGACTTTTAATACAAAATCCCAGGCAAATCAGTTAAATAATTTTGGTTGCACACAAGTAACCGCAGGCCAAAGGTAAAAAAGCAGAACCAAACAAAAACAAACTTCAGACGACATAGGCAAACAGTATTCGGAAATGGATTGGATTTCCCGGATGTAAACCAGCGTCCAAAGTCACTACGTACCCTGGTTTTGGCTTTACAGGAAAAACTGGCTACCATTCCTCTAAAGGCATTGATTAGCTGATTGTGAACGTGTTCCCAGCAGCGTTCTAGGTGTTTACCAAGGCGCAGAGTGGACCAACTACACATTAACTTCCACTAATGGCTATTCTGATACCGTCGATCGAATAGTGTATCACGTTAATGGGCCACGGAATTGCTGTCTGTAGAGCAGCGCTTCCCAAACTGTGGAACTATCCAGACCACCTGTTTCGAAAAAAATAATACATATAAAAGACCTACTAAAAATATAAACACACTGAGGTAGATGCCCATGTACGTACGATATCATTATATATTATAAAAATGTATGTATGAATCTGTGTATGTATGTTCTACATCTCCTACAACTATTGATCCGATTTCAACCAAACATGGTATACACATTCGTTGCTATCAGGCAACATTCGCTGTATGAGTAAGAACCATCTACGACACACTTATAGACAGAGCTACGTGAAATTCGTATATGCTATAAATGTTCAAATGTTTGTGAAGCTTATGGGACTTACCTGCGGGGTCATCAGTCCCTAAACTTACAAACCACGTATGAACTACCTTATACCAAAGACAGCAGAATCATCCATGCCCGAGGGGGGGGGGATTCGAACCCCCGACGGGGAACGGCCACACGTATCGTAGCAAAGCGCCTCAATCCGCTCGACCGCTCCACTGCGGCTATATAAATGTTACATAAATGGCATAAATGCAAAATTTCAATGACATTTATTAAAATTAATTATTTCAACGGTGTCTATTGTTCAATTGCTACAATATCTTAATATACAGAAAGCAAAGTTATAGTGAGTATAATATATTCAAAATTATAAGTGAAATCATAAGATAAAACTGCCAAAAGAATGAAGATTAAGATTGGTAAAAAGTACTAATTGCTTAACTATATATGTGCTACACACGCCTTTATGCTAAATTTTCCCAGACCCATTTAGGCACTATGGAGCTATCACAGAGTAGATGACATAATGTCTGTGTGATATTTAGTTAGTGAAAGACCAAGGGCAATTCATTTATACCTGGAGGTATAAAGAAGCACCTAAGTCGATATAAGTTAAAGTCTTTGAACAGTATAGTTTCTTACTTTGTTGCTTGCGAATATATAGTGTAAAATTTTTTAATGTTATGCTAATCAATGTTTTACTTCTTGTTTATTCGTTTCATTCCCTACACAGATATAAATTTATCAACCTGTCACCAAATACAGAAATAGTTGTTACAAAAGTCACAAATATATACCGGTTGCTTAAATTATACAATCGCTGCTTTTTATTCCTAATGAGATTTTATATAATTGTACGGCATTTCATAACTACTGCAAATTGCATTCCCCCACTCCTTGAGGCAGGCTATTTGCAATGGTGGTCAAAACATGAATTTAATATGCGGCCACGATTCCTGATTACTTTTTTCTTTTTTCGTTTGCCTATCAAAACAGGCACAGAAGCCTACTCTTACAGTGATTGAAGTGAGTTAAAAATGGGTAGCATGAACTGATTTTGCAAGAGCAATGCAGTGATATCTGAAAGAAGGTAACTAGTATTTTCATAACAAAAATTCCTTTGTGTCAGTTTTGTAATGTGGAACTCCACTGGGAGAACAACAATTTCAAAACACATTTAAAGTACATTCTGTAGGCGTTAAAAAAATTAAGTTACCATGGCTTATTTAAATACGTAAATAGATTTACAAATATAAACTCTGAATAAATAATAAATTTGAATTTCAAATTGCTTATTTTTTGCTGAATAGCGAAGATTACCACAGGAAGATCACTGATCTCTTGGATCCCACAACTTACAAAAAACTTGAGAAGGATCCTACTCCGAAAATTTCGAGAACAGCGAATCAGCTGATAAAACAGTTTTCTCTGCAAAAAAGAAGCTTATCCACCAAGATTATATGGCCTGCCAAAGGTGCATAAGCCTATGGTTAAATTAAGACCGATGGTGAGTGCCATCGGATCTCCAACCCATGAGGTGCCCAGATATCTCGTCTCTCTGCTGCAGTCTTAAATTGGAAAAACCGACAGCTACATTCAAAACTCTTTGCATTTTATTGAGAAACTAAAGGAGATTAATGTCAGCCCGAGTGATATTCTGGTGAGTTTTGATGTAGTGTCCTTGTTATTGTGGTTCCTGTAAACGAAGTCATTTATACATAGCAGATATGTTTCCACCTGACATTGTGGTCTTGTTCAGATACTGACTTACCACAACTTATTTCCAAAACAATAAGGAGTTTTATGAACAAATTCACGATCAAATTGACGGAGTGGCTATGGGTAGCCCTCTCAGTCCAGCTGTTGTCAATGTCGCTACAGACGGCCAGAAAGAAATCAATTAAGTGGTACCGATATGTTGACGACACCTTTATAGTGTGGAAGCAATGTGGAAGAGGAGCTGGAGGTCTTCTTCATGCATCTCGATAGCATTAATCAAAAGATAAAGTTCACGACTGAGAAAGAGAGAAATGGCCATCTTAGCTTCCTGGATGTATCGGTAATTAAACGGGAGGACGGGACTCTGGGCCATAAGGTATACAGAAAGTACACACACACTGATCGATACCTCCACAAGGAATCAAACCATCATCCGCGGCAGAAAAGAGGTATCATTAAAACTTTGGTGGAAAGAGCTAACAAAATACCTGAGCCAGTTTACTTGCAGGATGAACTAAATCACCTACGGTCGGCCTTCGAGAAAAATGGATATGGTGGCAAGGAAATTGATCGAGCTCTCGATCGAAGAAGAGAAGAATCCATAAGTTCCGAGCAACAACGGCAACCATCTGGAAAAGTTTTCCTTCCGTAAAGTAGCAGAATTACTGATCGAATCGGGAAAGTATTGGCCAAACATGGTGTCTAGACGATCTACAGACCCACCAAGAAGATAGAGAAGAATACTTGAGATCTTCAAAAGACCCACGTCATCCCCTAGCAACACCTGGGGTATACAAAATTCCTTGCAGCTGTGGTCAAGTATATATTGGAACAACTAAAAGAAGCATCAACACCCGCTTAACTGGACATAAAAGGAACTGTCGTCTGGGCCACATGGAAAAATCGGCAGCAGCAGAACATGTTTTTCATCATGGGAACCATGAAAAAAAATTTAATGAAACGAGCGTTTTAGCTAGAACATCACATTACCATCCACACATAGAGAAGCAATAGAGATTCACAAACACCGGAATAACTTTAATAGAAAAGAAGGTCTGAAGTTAGATAAAATGTGGATGTCGACATTGCACCAACAAGATGACAATCGATTACTTTTAATCGAGAATGACGACGTCATCGAAAGAGCCTCACGTGACGTATGGTGGTGCCCTCTATGCCCTCTATAAATGCGAGAGCCTCTCAGACCACAGTGGCAGTTGCCGGAAGACCCTGGAAGATGTCTACTGCAGTTTGAGACGAAACTTCGGGAGGTAGTTTTATACCTGGACCACGGCCTATCAGCCCGGTAATTTTACCTGAATAATAATGATACTTATTAATGAAAGCTCTTAGCGACTTGCAACAAACTTTGCATATTATTTGAGCCTTTTTTTTGACTGACTGAACAAAATGATCAAATGGCATTTGGTAAGACATACCAGATTTTTACCTCTGCAGTTTGTATTTGCGAGACTTTTTTCAGATAGTATAAACACATACCTCCGAAAGTTGCCTAGCAATTATACCATAGTACGACAATAGTGCATGAGATAAGAGGCCATAGACATTTAAGTTCATGCATAAGGCTTCCATTTATTGCGTGTTTACTACTACTCCTATCAGTGAATGTTTTGCAAACAGTGTGCACATATTTCACTTCTAAACTATCACAGTACGACATATAGGGGATACATGTTTAATGTTATATGGCCTTTTAATGTCAAATCGCTCCTTATGTATAGGCGCCATCTGCTTCCAGTGGCTTTTGAGTAAATCTTTCTATATAAGCGCAGCACTTCAGGTTTGTTAATGTTGCGGGTCACTGGTAATCCCTGCACCACGCATCGTTACCCAACAGATCCTCCTGCACTTCGCTTCCCTTTTCCTGTGTTGTGACGACTTGATATACATGGTATGTACACAATGTATGTTCCGTTTGGTCATATAAAACAAACGTATACAGATACAGAAAAATATTTATTGTACAAAAATATACAACTGTAAAACTACTTTTCTACATAGCTTCCGAAATTTTGTAGCTTGGAACAAGTTTTTGTATGCCTCCTTCATAGAAGGTTACCGCCTGTGTATTCAACCATGCGGTAACATGTTCTTTCAGTTCGTCATCATCGTTGAACCACCAAAGACAGATTTTTAGGTGTAAGAAGAGATGAAAGTCGCTAGGAGCGAGGTCCGGGCAGTACGAATGTTCAAATATTTGTTAAGCTTATGGAACATAACTGCGGGGTCATCAGTCCCTAAGCTTACAAACTACTTATGAACTAACTTATACTAAGGACAGCACAAATCCATGTCCGAGGGAGGATTCGAACCCCCGACGGGAAACGGATTTGCGCATCGGGGTATAGCGCCTCAATGCGCTTGGCCACGCCGCCGTGGCCGGAGCTGTACGGAGGATGATGAAACACATCCCAGTGATATTCCCACAAGCTGAAGCATATATATATATTCTCATAAGAGTAGTTTCGTCACATTCGCCATGTGATGTCGGGAATTGTCACCTTTTGACAATAATCCTCGGCGCTTGTTATATATTGCGCGGCCGAATTTCTCGCAGTAATCATGTACATTGATTGTTTGGCCTCGTGGTAAGAAATCAATCAGCAAAATGCCTTTTCCGCCGCAACCTGCGTTGGGGATGAAGTGTGCCTCCATTTTATTCAGTGCCGTTGCAGGGCTGTCGTACGATACCCAAGTTTCATCCCCTCTGACTATCCGGGGAAAAAACCACCGCCTCCTTCATCAAAAAAAAAAAAAAAAAAAAAAAAAAAAAAAAAAAAAAAATTATTTAAAAAAAAAATAAAAAAATAAAATGCGAATGTTTGTAAAGTCTATGGGACTTAACTACGGGGTCATCAGTGCCTAAACTTACAAACTACCTATGGACTACTTACAAACTAGGACGGCACAAATATCCATGCCCGAGGGGGGATCCGAACCCCCGACCGTAGTGGCCGTGCAGACCGTGACTGGAGCGCCTTAGTCTCCTCGGCCACCGCGGCCGGCCCTCCTTCATCGTAGCGTGCCAAAAACTGAAGTGCACTTCCCATCCGCTGTTTTTTGTGTCGTTCAGTAAGAATTTTGGGTACCCAACGTGCGAAAAGTTTTCGAAATTTCAGTTTTTCAGTAACAATTTCATGAATTAGTGATCGTGAGATTTGCGGAACTTCCATAGCAAGGGCACTAAGTGTAAACTTACGGTTTGCTTAATCTTCTCTTCAGTTGTGTGAACCAGTTTATCAGTAACCACAAACGGGCGTCCACTTCGTTCTTCATCGTGTACTTGATCACAAATTTCATTGAACAGTATGACCTATCTTGTAACCATTGAATTACTCATACCATTTTGTCCGTAAACCTCGCAGATTTGCCGATGAATTTCCTTTGGTTTAACTTTCTTTGCATTTAGAAAACGAATCACGGATCTGATTTACACGCGGTGGCATTTTCAGTTACGGCTGACATTATAAAGAAGCACTACATTGCACACGTCGGCAGCAGCGGTCTGAAAATGACGTCCATGTCTTCTCGTTGAGTCAAAGTAACTGCTGCACATGCTCTGAACTCTGATCTTAGCGCTGCCGCTGATAGAAGTACAAACGGAACTTAGTTTGTGGTCGACCCTCGTGTTACAGCATCACCCCCATAAAAGCTTCACTAAACGTCTGATGTTATCTGCGAGGCCATTTATATACGTACAGTATTATACTGTGAAAAGCAACGGGCCTGTAACAGTGTCATGGGACACACCAGAGAACAGTTTCACGTCTGAAGACATCTCTGCGTAGAGAATGGCATGCTGGGTTCTGTTAGCCAGTAACTCAAATGTTCAAATGTTTGTAAAGCTTATGGGACTTAACTACGGGGTCATCAGTCCCTAAACTTACAAACTACTTACAAACTACTTACGAACTAGGACGGCACAAATATCTATGCCCGAGGGGGGATTCGAACCCTCGACCGTAGTGGCCGTGCAGACCGTGACTGGCGCGCCTCAGTCTCCTCGGCCACCGCGGCCGGCTCCAGTAAATTACAAGGCAACCTGTATTCTGATTATAAATGTTGAAACGTTCAATTTGACAGTACAGGTCAGCTGCTACTGATCTATTGGAATGTTGGTAAGGACGAAGATCTTGAACAGAGCTGCCCCCCTGAGATGATTAAGGGTTATTCAGCTAAGCTGTTCACCTCAGATATTTTCGGACTGTTTAAGATATCATAATTCTGTTTGTACCGAGATGAATTGTAAGAATGTCCTTACTAAACAACGTATAGTCTCTTATGATAACTATATTAATTACATTGATATCGATATCAAGTTTTTTGGGATTGGACTACAGTAATTTCTGCTGCTAGATCATAAATCTCATAGACACGAATTCAACGGCGTTTCACGCATCTGTATCCGATAAGAAATTTCGGAAAAATCACAATATTTAGGGTTCAGGAATTATCTGTTTTGAACAACAAACAAATTAATCATGCCGAAGTCCATTATTTGACGCAGAAAGAAGGAAATGATCACGTATGATAAGGAGAAAGCGGTGTTTCAACGTCGCGATGCCGCTATAAAAGGTGCAGGCCACGTATGACGAACGACATTCACGAAGCGAAATGAGAATTACATCCAGTTTCTCTTTTCCAAACTACCCATACTCGTCACACGTGAGGTAGATACCATAAAAGTCCCTGTTCCTCTCTGGTCCTTTTATAGTGGCATCTCGGCGATGAAAAACGGTTTTTTCCTCATCTCACATGACTAGTTTTCTTATTTTGGTAGGAAATAACGGACTTCAGCTTAAACAATTGATTTGATGTTCAAAACAGATAAATCCTGGGCTCTAAATACTGTGATTTTTTCCGAAATTACTTACAGGCCGCAAATTCAACTAAATAACTAGGAGTATCAATTACAAACAAACTGGAAAGAACACATAGAAAATTTTCTAGGGAAAGTGAACCAAAGAATACATTTCGTTGGTCGAAGATGCAACAGTTCTACTAAAGAAACTGCCTACACTGCACTTGTGCGTCCTATTTTGGATTATTTTTATGCATTGTGGGATCCACACCAGGTGGGACTGACAGAATATTTAGAGAAAGTTCAGGGAAGCGTAGCTCGTTTTGTACTGTCGCGTTATAGGAGGGAGAGTATAACGGGAATGATGTACAAGTTGGAGTGGAAATCATCAAAACAAAGGTGTTACTCGTTGCGACGAGATCTACCTGCGAAAATTCTTTTACCAACTTTCTCTTCTGTTTGCGAACATATTTTCTTAGCACCCATTTATATAAGAAGACATGATCATCAAAATAAAATAAGGGAAATCAGATGGAAAACGGAAAGAATTACGTGTTCCTTTTTCACCGTGAACTACCAGAGAATGGAACTGTAGAGAAACATCATAAAAGCAGTTGGATGGACCCTATGCCATTCACTTCATTGTCATTTGCAAAGTATTTATGTAGATGTAGATCGCATTCTGATGTTTGAAACGCCGTAGAATTCGTCTCTTTGAGGTATACGATACAATCAAGCGGAATTACTATAGATACATTTGAAGAATGTTAATATACACTACTGGCCATTAAAATTGCTACACCAAGTAGAAATGCAGATGATAAACGATGATATACTAAATGATATACTAGAACTGACATGTTTTTCACGTAATTTGGGTGCATAGATCCTGAGAAATCAGTACCCAGAAAAACCAACTCTGGCGCTAATAACGGTCTTTATACGCCTGGGCATTGAGTCAAACAGAGCTTGCATGGCGTGTACAGGTACAGATGCCCATGCAGCTTCAAGAGTAGTGAGTGGCTTATTGTGACGAGCCAGTTACTCCGCTACCATTGACCAGACGTTTTCAATTGGTGAGATCTGGAGAATGTGTTGGCCAGGGCAGCAGTCGAACATTTTCCGTGTCCAGAAAGACTCTACAGGACCTATAACATGCGGTCGTGCATTATCCTGCTGAAATGTAGGGTTTCGCAGGGTTCAAGTGAAGGGTAGAGCCACGGATCGTAACATATCTGAAATGTAAAGGCCACTGTTGAAAGTGCCGTCGATGCGAACAAGAGGTGACAGAGACGTGTAACCAATGGCACTCCCACACCATCACGCAGGGTGATACGCCAGTATGGCGATGACAAATACACGCTTCCAATGTGCTTTCACGGCGATGTCGCCAAACACGGAAACAACCATCACGATGCTGTAAACAGAACCTGGATTCATCCGAAAAAATGACGTTTTGCCATTCGTGCACCCAGGTTCGTCGCGTACACCATCGCAAGAGGTGCATGGAGAAGAGTTCCATTCCGGTTTTATTAATGGGGACGACCCCACGTTCTTTACCGAGGTACTGTTTTTCCGATGAGTCTACTTTAGCAAATCGTGGTAGCGTTAATTGGCATAACATGCATTACTGGAGTGTAGACAAACCTCACTGATAAAATGAAGTCGACCGTCTACGACCATGGTCGGTTAACGTATGGTGGGGCAGCATGGGGAAGAAACTCATTGGCACATATTTAACTGATAGTACGTTATGGGCGCAAATATGGAACGTTCGTGGACAGTCACTATCAATACTACTTCACTATGTTGTTCTGGAGTTCGCCAACGTATGTGGTTTCAGGACGATCGGTGCCCAGCACATTACACCATTGCAGGCGCTCCCGTCTGTGATGCAGCGTCAAAGGTAACCGCAGCCATGGCCTCCGAGCTGATAGTCCATGCTGCTGCAAACGTCGTCGAACTGTTCGTGCAGATGGTTCTTGTCTTGCAAACGTCCCAATCTGTTGATTCAGGGATCGAGATGTGGCTGCACGATCCGCTACAGCCATGCGGATAAGCATCTCGACTTCTAGTGATACGAGGCTGTTGGGATCCAGTATGGCGTTCCGTATTGCCCCCTGAACCCACCGGTTCCATATTCTGCTAACAATTATTGGATCGCGACCAACGCGAGCAGAAAAGTCGCGATACAATAAACCGCAATCGCGACAGGCTACAATCCGACCTTTATCAAAGTCGGAAACGCGGTTGTACGCATTTCTCCTCCTTATATGTGGCATCACAACAACGTTTCACCAGGCAACGCCGGTCAACTGTTCTTTGTATATGAGAAATCGGTTGGAAAGTTTCCTCATGTCAGCACGTTGTAGGTGTCGCCACCGGCGCCAACCTTGTGTGAATGCTCTGAAAAGCTAATCATTTTCATATCACAGCATGTTGTTCCTGTCGGTTAAATTTTGCGTCTGTAGCACGTCATCTTCGTGGTTAGCAGTTTTAATGGCCAGAGACTATATGCCCTTAGTGAGGAGTTTCTGACATTTCAGCTGGGTGAATTAGAATTGTCGTATCTTAAACGGTGCCGGATATATTTGAGTTGAACAGTTCAACTGAATCATCCTGCATTATATATATGTCACTGGATAGTAAGAAGGTAAAATTTGGATTACGCTTTTTGTTACGCTGTCTCCATGATTATGATGTCTCAAACGGCTGATCGAAAGACAGAGGACATCAAGTGTAGTAACAGTAACTAGGGGACCACTGCAGTTCAGCGACGCCACAAAGTTTAGATATGCTACTAGAGCGCTGTACTCACCGGACTGCACATGCTCCTGAGGCTCTGGGTCGGCTGCGGCTATGGCGAGCAGCGCCAGCAGAGCTGCCACGGCGGTCCCCATGTCTGCTGGCTGCGGTGTCCAGAGGCCGCCGGCGGTCCATCTTATAGGCCGCGCGCAGCCGCTATCTAAGCTCGTTAGAGCGCCGTTAAGCCGCTGTTACACCTCACTTCTAACTGTCACGATACAGTTCTGAACAGGGAAACAAGCGACGTCTTTTTCCTGCCCCGGCTCCTGATTGGCTGAAGTCCGGTCACATGATTTTACCCCCATTATTTTAGTGGTAAAGGCCGTATAAACCTTCCATTGGGAACGCCAAGTATGTCCAGTTTTACTGGATGATTTCTCTCTATTACTACATACTATGTCTTCTGTAACAGGAAATCTTGAATCCAGTCGCGGAACTGAGACGATCTTTTCTTTATGTATAAAACAGAGTCTCCGTGCGTTTGTGTGTACGAATTGCATACAAATATACTTTTCTGTTACAATCTTTATGAAATTTTGCACACGTAAGCTTAAATCCATGAGGACGGTCGCCGTAAGTGTAAGGATCACGCCAACACATAGTTCATGAGCTACGACGTCATACACAATGAGATGCGAGAAAAACTGCTGCATCACGCGGCAATTTTGCACATTTCCTCCCAAAACCACTGGACCAATTTCAACCAAATTTGGTACACATATTCCATACCGTGAGGTACCAATTCTGCAATGGTAAGAACCACATCATAAGACACATGGTTCAGGAGATATAACGTCATAAACAATAGGAGTTGCAAGAAGTTGCCACATAAGGCGACGAGACTTTATGAATAGCATATGACAATAAGATTTCTTAGCGTCTTGCAACAAACTTTAATTTGAAACCTTTATTGAACTTTTTCTCGCTGAGAACCATAGCAAAATTATGAAAGGAAAGAGTTTCTCTTTTTCTACTTTTCTGCTGTTAATGGACTAAAACTACGGCATTCGGTATGACGTTACAATTTATAATTTCGACACTACAAATTGTAGCCGCAGGAAATTTTGCAGACAGTATACACACACCTGGCTGAATGTACTTTCGAAGTTTTATCACAGTACGCCACGTAGCTAATGAGATACGAGCACATAAACAATAAAGTTCATGGAAAACCGCCCCATCAAGAGCCAAGTTTTAATCTATTACTTCTTTACTACTAGTTGTATTCGCAACAGATTTTACAGACATACAGCACTTATACTAATGAATATATACCTGACAAAGTATACAATTGTACAACACATAACTCAATAATCATAAGAATTTTGTATGTAATTTGTATTTTGATTACTATCTTTCTTTGTTTGGATACTGCACTTATAATTTTGGACATATACAAGACACTCTTATTTATTATATATTGTCTGATAAATATAACATGTTTTTACAAAAAAAAAAAAGAAGAAAAAAAAAAGGATGTGAGCAGAGAGAGAAGAGACAGGAGAAGTACTAACTCAAGGCAAGAATAAATAAATAAATACCAGGGTGACGCCGGGTTTTCAGCTAGTTTTCTATAAGCACACAATTTGATTAGAAGCCATTTGTGAGGTACAGTGTCTAAATAGATAGACTATGAGATCCCATGTCGATAGCGCTCATCACTTCATGTAAGTAAAGATCTAGCTATGGTCCAGAAGAACGGCACTTTCTGAATCTCTGTTGACTGTGTGTCAGTAGGACTTCTACGCCATAAAAAGTGTTGCCAATGTTCGTATGTTTCGGTGTGGTTGTGGTTGCGGTGTTCTTTACAAGCCAATAAAAAAGACTTTCATCTAATTATAGTTTTCAAATAATATGCCAAGATCGCAAACTAACAATTTATTAAGTGACGACCGGTTTCGGTGCACTGTGTCACCATCATCTGGTCATGTATTTATTATAATCCGGTCATCTTGTTAGAAAAATTGGGTATAAAATAAGAAGTGCAACATTTCACTTAGTCACTATATAAAAAAATACTTGAGTTAAAAACATGACAGCTTACAAAATACTGACAGCTCTGAAAATTATAGTTTACATTTTGGCGCAAGGTGGCTCACACTTGCGAGAAAATTAATGAATATGGGCGCGATAGAGTACATCGTGTAGAGCCAGTTACTGACTTGGTAGCAACTGATGCGCAGTGCCATTTCCTGTGCATGAGAACTCTACACCAGCCTCCACCGACTCTTCTTCATGGAGTCGGCAAACCCCCTGGAGATGACGTGGAAGATGCAATGCAAGCAGTTTACCGGTTTGTAGAAAACAGTGACGAGGAATGTCAATTCCCCATGCAAGAACTGTTGAAGCAGACTGAATATGGTTGCCGTCCACGTCCGAGCACTGCTTCAGAAGTACGGCGACGACATTTTGATTAGAATAAGCAAACCTTACGTTTTATGTTTCAAAGCCATGGGACACAAAATCATTAATGAATCCTTGTATCGAGATATTCAGAGGCAACTAGAAAAAAGAAAATTTTGCCATTATTGAAGCAGCTGCTGCTATAATTGTGGAATACATAAGATGGCAAATATACAGTTTGAATACCTCGCTTCAGAAAGGTTTATAGATGAAACTGAGAATCTCACTCCAGAGACTTTTCTAGTTTTTTGGGCGCTGTGGTGCGAGAGGATCTGAGAAATGGAAGAAAAAAATCAGCAGCCATTGCACGTGTGATTAGTGCCGTGCAAAGTGCATCATTCGTCACATCTCTTCAGCTCGGCTTCGCAGCATTTCTTTACAAAAAATGTATTTCTCGCAAACTGATGTTTTGCCAATGAAGCAAGTCTTTTGAAGTATCGTCAATTATACGCCCTCCCCTGACTATTAACCAACAAGCACTTTGCCAGATGATCTATAACAACGCCGATTCCAACAATCAAACTCTTGGTTGACGAAACAAATTTCACCGATGTCAGGCATCCGATGTGTCACCCCAAAAAATGCCATTTTCCCAGGTCAATTCACAGGTGAACCATGCATCACCAGCACAAATCGCCGGAAGCTTAGGAACAGTACCACTGAGACATTTTGAAAGGAACATTTGTATGTCTTATTTGATACCAGCTGCCCGGTCTCCTTATTACATAGCAAATACTCTTATCGCTATATAGCGTGGCGAGTTTTACCCCACTGACTTGGTCTAATAACAAACATATGGAAACTAATGGCAGTTACTTGTGTGTGTGAATGTCTCTTGAAAGTTAAAACAGGCAAATTCTCCCAGACAATGCTCACAATAATAGGGATGCGATTTTTTGATTACGACGACACAGTCATATTCATTAAATATATATATGTTAAATTTCCGGTCTGACAAAATCAGTTTCAGTGGGGTGCTTTTGTGGTTAGCACTGGGGTTGGCCTCTTCGAGTTGAGCCATTTGTGTACTTCAGTCAGGGAGCATGTCCTTTTTGCAAAAGTCCCATGATGTGCTTACTGGGAGTTACTGATCAAATTCTTTATCAAATTCGGATAACTGATTCTGTGTTGGTGAGGCAGACTCCCTATTCGTTGTCATCCCCTAAGATGATGGAACAGCGTCGTAGTGTTGATCAGTTGTTGTGGAATGTCGTCGTATGGGTCGCTTAATGTTATGGTGTTTAGGGCACCAGGTGGGTGCCCTCAATAGAAGGTTGTCATTGTGTTGGTCCACGTGCCTTATGTAAATAACTTTTTTCGTGGTTCTTTGGGCCTAAATTCTTTGATGTCATGGATTTAAACCAAGAATTCTGAAACGTCTGACCATGAGCCCTGGCTTGTTCCTAAGTTATTCATTTAACATTGGCACCGCTGACTTTCGGTCCAGTTTGCCACTTTACATGGGAGGAGGAATAAAATTTATAATTTCGCATTTGAAAGTTCATGGTGCAGACCACATGTGTGCTGTAACAATTTTAAACTGGTGTATTTATCTTTTACGCTTCATCCTGTGGAAGAGTGAGTGTCTATGTATGTCTGATATGGATTTATAAAGTTGTTAGTAGACTAGTGTTTCCGTCTGCTGTGGCTGAGGTTTGACCAGCATTGGGTAATTTACCAAGGCAAAGAGATTGCTACCTTGGCTTTGGCCAGTCATAGGTCGTTAAGTTGGCGTTATAACGGACCTGTCTGGTCATTTCTGTTAGCTGTTGTCGTTCGCTGGCTGGAGGCCCTGAAACGGTACTCGGCTACTGAAAACTGGAAAGATAACATTAATCTGCAAACGTAATCTGGTTCATGGTTTGAATTTGTGTAAGATTTAACTTTATAATCCTTACTTTTCCAGCTCTAAAGTGAAGTGCCGATCAGTGATTTACTTAATGCAGGAAATGGTGTGATTTTGCTGTTGTGTTAGCTCGGAAATTTCTTTGATTACGTAGTACTTGCAATGTAGGAGAGTAACTCACCAAAAGATGGTTAGCTATCGTTACGGCATTCTGTTCATAGTGTGAATGTGTGCATGATTGTGGTTTAGTGTGTGTGTGTGTGTGTGTGTGTGTGTGTGTGTGTGTGTGTGTGTGTGTGTGCTTACATTCTTCTCAGTTTTCTAAATTTATTTTAGATATTTTTGTGATTCTATCTGTGTGCTTTATGACGTGTTACTGAATCGATAACTAACCCAGCAACTTTACGTTTTCTCATTTCGTGCAGCATAGTTCTTACGAGTATCTTGTTTCCTATGATTTTGATGATTCAGTTTAGCTGTGAATTTCACTGCTGTTTAGAATCTCACTGGATTTCCGGGAACTAGTGTTCAGTTCATTTGTGAATGGCCATTTTTTAATTTTTTTGTTTTTTGTTTATGTAGTTACGTTCATTTGGTAGCAGTATTTTAACCTTTCATATGTATTGTAGAGTATTGTATTAAATTCCTTCCATTCATCAAGCTTGAATGTGTCAATCTGTTGCTTGTGTAATTGGTCTCTTTCCACCAACTTTCAATGTTTGTTTAAAGGATACATGAAACAGGCAACTTCAATTTCATTGTAGGATGGTTACATATTTGATCATTTTGTACACTAAAATAAACTTTACCCTTTGTGTGCTTCGTAATTTAGCTCCACTCTTATTTAAGTATCAGGTATTTCATTCTTTAGCGTTTCCACCACGAATTTCAGTGAGGACCTTGCTCAATATATAAACGATGAAATGAAGTGCTAACTTTCTCGCCAAAGGCACATAAATGTTACATCCAGATTTATCCTCACAATGAACCTCTTGCAGCTTATTAAAAGAACTGTTAGTTGAAGTAGTGCTGATTTGTGGTTTAGTGCCACAACGAACTTTAGGTTAAAATTTTAAGGTACATTTGGATGGTAGGACATTCAATTCAAGGTGAACTCAAGGTTAATTTTGTTCTCAACAAGATCAATTTTTTTGGGGAGATTGTGATGAATGCTGAGATTGAGTTTGATTATGGGTTCAGCCATTCCAGAGCTTTGCGATTTTTCGTAAATATATTCCCAAATTGCTCAAATTTTAAACTTGTAAAATGTACTAGAACGTCCTTTTTATATGTTTTTATGTATTTGGCTATTGAATGTTTTATGAGTCTCATGACTCGAAATCTGCACTGTTGATGGAAACGAAATCCATATGTGTTTAAAAAATAAATATTTCATATCGTACCAACAAGCAGGAAATTAGTCATTTTAATTGCAATATTCAGTTATTTTGAGGTCTCTCTCTATCTCTGATGGAGCAGTCAAGGAAGGACTATGTATGTGGTACATACCTACATAAGGAAAAAAAAGGGGCGAATCATAGAAATGGTTAATTTCTTTCGTAGACATATTCTCACTTTTGCTCATATCACTGCTACCCTTAAACAGATCTACAATAAGAACGAGGTATATTGCTGGGCTATCTTTCTGTAAAGAAGGCTCTGGATAGTCACGATGTTTGGAGGGGGGATACGAGATTTTCAACAGGAATTTGTCATTGGGACAGATGATTCTCATTTGGGAGTCACAACAGTCCTTCACGCCACACGCATATATATATATATATATATATATATATATATATATATATATATAGGGGTGAAATAGTTTGACAGAGAGAGAGGGAAGAGAGATGTGTGGAAGAAAGTGGAAACGTGTGCAGGGTAGCTAGCGGGTGAAGAAAGAAGAAGATGACAGAATGCAGGGGTGGTCCAAACTGTGGCAGGTTGTGAAGAGGCAGGTGGAAAAGAGAATGTGTGGAGGTAGTTCGAAGAATTTCTGTTTGTGTAGAGCCAGGTGGGAGACAGATGAGGAGGTTGAGACGGAGATATAAATAACACCAACTGAACTGTTATTCAAAATGTGCATATGTTTGTAGAGTTTATGGGACTTAACTACGGGGTCATCAGTCCCTAAATTTACAAACTACTTATGAACTAGCTTATACCACAGACGGCACAAACATCCATGCCCGAGAGGGGATTCGAGACCCCGACCCCATCGGCCGTGCAGACCGTGACTGACACGCCGCAGACGGCTCGGCCACTGCGGCTGGCGAACTGTTGTTGTTGTGGTCTTCAGTCCAGAGACTCATTTGATGCAGCTCTCCACCCTACTCTATCCTGAGGAAGCCTTTTCATCTCCTCATAAGAATGGCAATCTACATTCATTTGAATCTGGTTACTATATGCATCTCTTGCCCCCCCTCCCCCCACCCTGCGATTTTTACCCCACATACTTCCCTCCAATGCTAAATTTACGATTCCTCGATGTTTAAGAATGTGTCCTAACAAGCGATCCTTTCTTTTACCCAAGGTATGCCAGTAATTCCTTTTCTCCCCAATTCTGTTCAGTACCTCATTAGATACGCGATCTACCCACCTAATCTTCAACATTCTTCTGTAACACCACATTTCAAAAGCCTCTGTCCTCTTCCTGTCCGCACTGTTTATCGTCCATGTTTCACTCCCATACAAGACTACAGTCCACACAACTGGCTTCAGAAAGGACTTCCTTATGCGTAAATTAATATTCGATGTTAGAAAATTTCTTTTTCTCAAAAACACTTTTCTTCCCATTCCCATTCTGTATTTTGTATCCTCTGTACTGCGATCGTCATATGTTCTTTTACTACCCAAGTAACAAAACTCATGTATCACCTTTATTGTTTCGTTACCTAATCTAACTCCTTTCAGCATCGCCTGATTTTCTGAGACTGCACTCCATTACCCCTTTTTGCTCTTGTAAATGTTCATCTTATACGCTCCATTCAACACACTGTCCATTCCATTCAGCTGCTCTTCCAGGTCCTTTGCTGTGTTTGACAGAATTACAATTCATCAGCAAAACGCAATGTTTTTATTTCTTCACTATGAACTCTAATTCCGTCTCCAAATTTCTCCTTGCTTTCCTTTATAGCTTTCTCAATGTACAAATTGAATATCATAGGAGAAAGGCTACAACCGTGTCTTACTCTCTTCGGAACCACTGCATCCTTTTCATGGAGTTCAACTCTAATAACAGCTGTTTAGATAATGTACAATTTGGAAAAACGTTACGTTGCCTATATTTCACCCCTGCTGACATCATAATTTGAAAGAGTGTATTCCAATCAACATTATTAAAAGCTTTTTCTAAATCTAGAAATGTATAGTATCTCGTATTTCACCTTCATCTACTTCCTCTTCCCTTCGTACAATACTGTCTGTAAGTTCATTTCATTTATAGAGCCCGTCTATATATATTTTTCACATTTCAGCTTTCCCTTCTTTGCTGATAACTGGTTTTCATTCTGAGATATTGGTATTCAAAAGTTATTCAAATGTTTGTAAATCTATCGCACCAAACTGCGTGGTCATCAGTCCATAGCTTACAAACTACTTAAACTAAGGTAAACTAAACTAGGTAGAACACACACACCCATGCCCCAGGGAGGACTCGAACCTCCATGGCGAGCAACCGCGCGCTCCGCAGCGAGACGCTTTAGACCGTTCGGCTACTCCACCGCGGCTATTGGTATTCATACAGCCATTTTTCCCCTAGTTATATATTCTTCCATAGACTTGCATTTGCCTTCTAACCAATCCTGGTTAGCCCTTTTGAAGTTATTGTCAGTCTCATTTCTTAGTCATCTGTACTCCATTTTACCTACTTCATTAACCGAATTTTTAAATCTTGTCTTTTCATAAATGAAATTTAGTATTTCCTATGATATCCCAGGATTTTTTGTAGGTCTTGCCTATCTATCTGGTCCTCTGCTGCCTTGACTCTTTCATTTCTTAAAGCTACCCATTCCTCTCCTACTGCTTTATTTTTACCCCTGTTTCCGTCAATTGTTGCCTAAATCTCCTCCTGAAATTCTCAAGAACTTTAGGTTCCTTCAATTTATCCAGGTCCCATGTCCTTATACTCCTACCTTTCTGCAGTACAAAAAGGATGGTGCAAACTTACAAGGTTGAAAGTACACGATAACAGAGAGAGGGAGAGAAGAGGGATGTGTAGAAGCTTGTGACTGGTAGTGAGTAGGTTAAGAAAGAAAATGAGAGATTGAAGGGGTGGGATAAAGTTTGGCAGTTTGGGGATAGGTAGGTAGAAAAGAGAATTTGTGGAAGTAGCTTAGAGATTTACTGGGTATGAAGAGCCAAGTGGGTGTGTGGAGAGGTGGAAGAGGGAAAAGTTGTGAGGAGGTATATAGAAGAGGAAATAACAATAATGGCAACTGAAATAATAATAATAAGGAATGTTAGATTTTCATGTTATTAAATGAAAAAGTTCCTGTTAAGTAGAAAAATTAAAATTTATTGTCACTTGAAAGAAATGGTAGATTAAAAGTTACATGACTGTTTTAATTTTCTGTGTGTTTCTTGTTGCCGATGCTTTCGTGGTAGACGAGTACATCCTTGAAGCAGGAGTTGGGCACGTCGAAGACGTAGTTGTAAGGGATGCGCCGGTTGAAGGGGAAGGCGACGGAGCGTCCGTCGTCCAGGGCGACGCCCCAGTCTGCCAGGGTGGGCTGCTGGGGGTCTGCGGCGGCGGCGGGCGCGTCCTCGGCCAGGGGGCTGGCGATGACGTAGAGGCGCAGCGGCAGGCCGGCGCGGCGGCCGCGCGGCAGCAGCAGGTGCGCGGGGAAGCCCCGGCGGTGCATGGCCGCAGCTGAGGCTGAGGCTGGCCAGGAGGAGGCCTGGCCCTCCAGGGCCTCCTGCAGCGCAGACGCCAGCGCGGACCAAGACACCGAGTCGCCGCGCACGCTCACCGCGTCGCTGCTGTTGCGCGCGATCTCGCTCTCTCCGGCTTGCACTGTGCGGGAGTACAAACGGCACACCATCAATACACCTGTGGTGATAATCTGAAGACACGCTCTGTGGACGAGCAAGATTTCGCTACCTTAGTGATGGGTTAGTGGCCCTCCCTCTACTGCTTGCCGAGCATTCGGAAATGACCTCAGCTATTCCAGTACCTTACTTGGATAAATGGAGTACTGAAATGGCAAAGGCAATGGTGTAACAATGAACTGAGGGATATAAAGATAACTTTACACAAAAGAAATACATAAATCAGCTGTAAAAATGGAGGACGATATTAGGGATGGGAAACGAACAGTGGTGTGCATTTTTAAACGAACCAACTCACCCAACCTACAATTTGCGTGGAGTGATTTAGGGAAATTTCGTTAATTTGTATATTTATATAGCCTCATCGAATCAGAATCATCAGGTCCTCTATTAATTTTTTTTAAATGTCTGAATTACCTATAACATTGACTTTAGTAGGGAAATGATTAATAAAATAATTAAAATAAATGGAATGACGACATGTAAATAGGATGCAGATAAATAGCATTGGCTAACAACGAATAAGATTAATACTAACGTAGTGAGTACTGATGGTAGAAAGTTAAAAACAGTATCTCGGAATTTTTTATCAGTCGGAAAGTAAGGCACTGCACTACACGTATTTTCGACTTTGGAGACAAGACATTTGCCGTGTTCTTTTGTGTGTTATTTCGATACTACATCTACAGTACAGAATTGATTTTGCAACCGTTCACATTGGCTTTTTGGGTAATAAAGAGTTTCGTTACCATATAGCGAATCTTTTTTTCTAGTAATCTGCATACTTAAAAGATTTACGAAGGTAATCACTTCATGTCAGTAATGACATTAGCCTATTACTGAAGAGTACAGATGCATGTTGGTAATGAGATTAGACCACTATTGAAGAATAGAGACGCAAGATCTCCATTAACTTACCGTTGACCAAACATAATAAACGAAGTTTTGCATCACCCACTAAACAAAAGTATTGCTGTATTCTATAGTTTCATGATTTGCTATTTATAAAGTAATGGGCCTTCAGATTTACTGAAAATCAAGTAATTTATTTTATAAGCAAATGGAACCTGAAAACTCTCCTTTGAGGAAAACTCTTTATGTTGCAACCTGATACAATAAAGAGTTGAATGAATCTTTACATGAATGCAAGCCTACCCCCGACGTTGCAGCTGGCTACGAGTTCACGTAATCACTGCTGGTCTAATTTAATCCTTCCTTCGATGGGAATCTCTGTAGGTCGTTTGTAGTTTTTTCTGTCGTGAGAGGAAATATCGAGAGCAGACAGTAACAAAAGGTACCTGACAAGTCTGTTTTTAAAGCAGATATCCTGAACAGTCTTGGTTTAATATTGGTCATGGATGAAAACGGAATTTTAGTCATGATACTGATCTACCACGAACACGGGATCTAACAGTTCTTTCCACTCTTCTATAAATAATTTGTATCAGTATGTATTTTGGAACTTTGACCTATGAAACTGCTATTTCGGAAAGATTCTCTCTTATCACCTCTCGATTATTTTGCCGTTCGAATTACTGCCTCGTCTATCTTACAGATCAGGTGGATGGTTTTCCGAAGACAATCAGCAGTCCCAATGGAATGTCGCCAACTCCAGTGGCCTTGTTTCGGATTACTTCTACAGTGATTGTACCGCAGCCTGACGTTCGTGCGATCAGACACAGCAAGCAGCACCGTTTACGTACCTTGGTAGACGAAGCGGTCGAATTCTACGAAGTACTGTCTGGCGTAGTCCAGAGGTATTGCATTGCCGAGTGGGTTGATCCGCGGTCCGTAGAAGACGCGGAAGATGGCCTTGGTGGGCTTCTCGCTGGACACCTTGACGCGGTACGTGAACGGCTTGTGGTTGAGGCGCGGCTGGCGGGCGTAGATCGTCAGCTTCTCGGCTTCTTCTGCGCTGGACACTTTGAGAGTGTTGTCCACCTCGATGTCGAAGTCCTCGAAGTATGTCACCAGTCGGTCTACGTCCACAGATTCGATTTTCACTCCAGGGAACGCCAACTGTAACGCAAGACATGTGGTTCTCGATACAGTTTCATTTGTGTTTAGAACATAACAAGAAAATATGGTACGTTTTTGACGCAAATGCAGTTGTTTTCTGACATTACCTATAAATCTTCAAGTGGGAGCGATATGAAATATTACTTTTATAGAACACGCCATTACAAAATATGTTTATCTATAAAAGACAGTCGTGGTTGTAACTTATTTATTAATTTATAATACCTGGTTTAGGTAAATTCATTTTCTTGCGCTTTTATCTGTTTTCTCTGTTTGATGCTTCGCTTCTTTTTCTTTACTTTTATATCTAAAGTCAATAATTCTATTTATGTTTTTTAACGTATAAAGATCGTGCAGGATATCTCCTGTATTTCCTGTTATTTGTGGGATTCTGACGGGCTTTGTCAACCATATCCGTTTTAATGTGGCTAACAATTGTTTTAGTTCTACTCATCCGATGTAATATTTTAAGGTCACTAAACATTCTATTAATTTTAGTGGGATTGTGAACGTTAAGATTGGGGTTTTAAGTTTTATACACCCCCCGCCCCGCCATTTCATTTATTTTCCAGACTTTCTGAATATGCCCCACAGGGGTGAAACGCGTATAAAACAAATTAAAAAAAGTTGCAAACATGACTGTCTTTTATTGCTAACCAATTTTATTGGTTGCTTTACCAGCCGGCTTATAATGGAGTGGAGAGTTTTTTATTCAAAATATTTATTTCATTAGTATCCAAGGAGAAATTTAATGTTCATCTCCATACGGACAAGTCGAAGGCTGTTGATTTCAAGTATTTGCATTATCTAAGCTTTGGTAGTGCAGTGACAATATGTCTGGAAAAAATATGAGAATGGAAAAGAAATTTTCAGACCCTGACGACACGGCGAAAACAAAACTACTTTCGTATTGGAACTTGCCCAATCGCAGTTTCCAGTTTTCCACTAAATTAGTTACTAAAAAACAAATTAGACTGAGTGAACTGAATGTTAGCTTCACATATTTCTTATAAATGCATTTTACGAAGCATCATGCTAACTGGTTAATTATTTTATGTTACCTGAATCACTGATGTGTTTAGCCGTAATCATGTGAAACGAATCAATTTATATTCATATTACTGATTTCTTTGTTTGCTGATCACTTACAAGATTATTACTTTTCGTTCAGTAACCATTAGGCTTTATTTTACGCTGCTTTTGACTACACTCGTTTTTATTAATTTTTTCATCAAATTCATTTTATTATTGGTTACTAGTTTTGCGTAAGTCCATCATAAGACCAATTACTTTCATCATCAGACCAAGGCGTTGGTCTGATCGTGGATGAAATCGGAAACTAGTAACCAGTAATAAAGAGATTGTAACTGGTAGCACTGATGGAAAATCGACAAAAAAGGTGAATAAAGTTTCTCATCCTGCACCTACATAATGAAATTTCCCAGAATTATTTTTGTCTGGGTTACATTTTATCTGCAAGATATTACTGTCAAAGAATATTGTACGATTTATGTGCATGTAATTTCCCTCTTTTCTGTTCCAAATTTTGGTTCGCTATAGGTGAGATCAGATATTTTTTCCTTCTTCTATGGCGTATGCGAATATCTCTATTTATCTCAGGCTGAAATAAATTCTTAAAATAAAATCTGAATGATCAATAATTGTATTGTGATACTGTTTGAGGTACTAAATTACTTAAAGGAATACTTTCAAGATGATAGCAATCAGCCTCAAATTTTTCATTTATTGTGGTAGATCTACATTTCGGTAACTGTGTGACCATTATCAAAGTATTAAATGTTCATATTGAGGATTAATTTTATCTTTTAAGCACTACCTTTTAACACCTTCAATAATTCTAATAGCTTTATTTTGTGCTATTAATATTTGTTACCTAAAAAAGATGGTAACCAAGTACTATTCCCTAGAGCATAATATGTTGGAATACTGGCGTGTATGTCGAAGATATGCCAAACTAACTGAACCTAAAATTCAAGGAGTAGTGTAACTTACTTTTTTACAGTTTTAGTTCCACTCAAATGCACTATAAGAGCACAGAACATTCTATTTTTTGGTGTTGGAACACCATATTAATCTTGGGGCATTTATGTTTTTTTTTTTTAGCAGACTCATACTAATGGATAATCATTTCTCTATTTTATTCATTAATACTTTCTTCTATCCTTTCCTTTTTCATTGTATTACCTGCCTCTGGTGCAAATAATACCGTGTCAGCAACATAAGTAATGATAAACTAGTAGACATGTTATCGAATTTAGAGGGGTGTTAATTGAATTTTTCTGCGTTGCGAAAAATTGCATTACAGTGTATACTATTTTCATAAAAAACAACACCTGAACCGTCCCGGCTCCTGTTTCTTCGATTGACCCTGTCCTTGATTTAATTACTGGCGTAAGTACCATCGATCTCTCTTTCATGCACCGCTCGTGGCGCTGTTTGATCTATCGCGCGTCGAGGTATGCTAGAAACTCCTTTTCTCCCCAATTCTGTACGGTACCACTTCATTAGTTTTCCGATCTACCCACCTAATTTTCAGCATTCGTCTGTAACGCCATATTTAAAAAGCCTCTATCCTCTTCCTGTCCACACTGTTTATCTTCCATGTTTCGCTCCCATACAAAATAAAACTAATCTACCACCTTTATTGTTTCGCTACCTAATCCAATCCCTTTAGCATCGCCCGATTTTCTTATTTTGCACTCCATTACCCTCGTTTTGCTCATGTTAATGTTCATTTTATATGCACCTTTCAGCACACTGTCTATTCCGTTCAGCTGCTCTTCCAGGTCCTTTGCTGTATCTGACAGAATTACTATGTCGTCGGCAAAACGCAATGTTTTTATTTCTTCATCCTGAACTTTAATTCCTTCTCCAAATTTCTCCTTGCTCAATGTACAAATTGAATGACATTGGCGAAAGGCTATAACCCTGTCTTACACCCTTCCCAACTTCTACATTCCTTTGATGCCCTTCAACTCTGATAACTGCTGTCTGGTTTGTGTACAAGTTGTAAATAACCTTCCGTTCCCTATATTTTACTCCTGATGATTTCAAAATTTGAAAGAATGTATTCCAATCAAAATTGTCAAGTGCTTTCTCCAAATCTACAAAAGCTAGAAATGTAAGTTTCCGTTTCCTTAGTCTATCTTCTAAGATAAGCCGTAAAGTGAGTATTGCCTCCCGTGTTCCTACATCCTGAATCCAAACTGATCATCCCAGAGGTCAGCTTCTACCAGCTTTTCCATCCTTCTGTAAATAATTCGTGTTAGAATTTTGCAACCATGACATACGTCGTGAAGTAAGAAATAAATAAGTCAGGTGACTGATACAGTCCTGCTCGGCAAATTTGTGTGTGTGAATTTGTCAGGATCGGTGGTCGTACCCCAGCAGCCGTCGTTGCCTGTGTCTACGTCGTTTGTTGTTTATTCATGTTATACCGCATTTTTAGTTCGATTAAATTGAATTATATTTTTCTCTTTCTCTGAGTAGCAAGTACTCTATATTCATTAACTTGCTTAACGTAACTGGGGAATTTATCTCGTTTGTGCCCCTCTGCTAGCTCGCATCTGCATGGGCGGTAGTTCTATACCTTTGTTTTTCTTTTTTTATCATCTCCTTGCAGAAATTTTCCCTCCGTGAAGCATCGCCACCCCGCGGTTGTAATTTGGAGTTCTATCCGTTTGTCTAAGCCTCTTCGTGTCAGAGCTGTAGTCGTTGACCGTTGGACACCTTACTCCTCTCCTTCTTGTTTTGATTCAGATCATCTGTTTTACTTTTGTGGCTGTATTAAATTAACGAGTAGCCAGGTCCCCCACATCAGTGTGATTTTCCTGTAACTAAGCTGAACTGCTGTCATTTAAATTGCAGGGCTCATTTGTAAATTTTATTGTGTGTTGTTTAATTGGCCTTCTGCCTATTGATATCAATGAGCACAGTTTCCTGCTACCCATAAAGGAAAACTCAGACTTTACTTAAATTTTGAGCCTGTCTGTAGTGTGTTTTGGTGATTGTGTTTTTAAAGGGCTGTGTTTACTTAAGTTTGGGAGCGCCACTTTACTGTGATTTCGGTAACTAAGCTATGCTGTTTTCATTTAAATTGCAGGAGTCATTTGCAAATTCTATTGTATTTACAAGGGTTGCTTTCATCTAAACCTATCCACGTTCGCTTACATTGCTGGGCTCATTGTGTCTTTTATTGTATTTTTAAAGAGTTGCTTTTACTAAATTTGGAGCCTTATTAACTTAGCAAACAATTCCTTCTCTCAACTTGGCCTTCTGCCTTTCATCACTTATCTGAACTGTCTTGTTGGTCCTCCAGCCTCTGATTATAATATCATATATATATATATATATATATATATATATATATATATATATATATATATATATCTTAATTAAAACAAATGGAACATGAACTGACTATTCTTGCTTAACTTCACCAACCAACTAACCATCGCTCCCAGAAACCAACCCTCTCAACACCTTCTTTGAGGTTATTGAAGCTAGATCGCAAATTTCATTTTATTTGTCATGACTGTCTCGGTAACCTCAAAGTAGCTGCATTGTTATACATATTCAGATCCCACTCCCCAGGCATAACATGCCAGATAACTTTACTATTTTCGACTGAAACAGAGTATAATACAACATTTTCAGCAAATGGTTAGGGACTGCGTATAGAAAAAAACTCATGTTTCGTAAAGCACCAAGAGATTGGAATTTGAATTGTTGAAACATTCTAAATCACCCTTCCTTACTTAATGATGTAACTATTATTTGTTCAATTGCAAATTTTGTGCATTTACTTCATTAAAGGAAATTATCATATTCGTATGATTTTCGTTTGCAGTTCCGACATGCATAACGAGTCATCAGTGTGTTCTAGTATGGTAACTTAACTTACCTCTTCTTTTGAATAGGGCTCAAGGTAATTTTGGTACTGCTCGAAGATGTTCAGGACCTTCTTGACGACCTGGTAGTACAGTGGGTCTCTGGGCATCGTCTCATATTTGCTGAAAACGCTGGTGGCGCCCTGCAGACAGGAAAATGAAAATATTTTATATCAAGCTGTTACGCTTTCCTCTGTATTATATGCCACACAATGCTTAGGCACTCACCCCGTATTTCTGTGTTGGGTTGATGCTACTGCCAATGAGCGCCAGCAGGTCCTTGTAGAAGGAGCCGTAGTACCTGGCGTTGAGGGAGTCTGGGGTGCTCTGGACGAGGTTCCCCAGCAGGTTGGTCGCGTCCTTCTCCTCGTACGTTATCCTGCCCTCTGACGCCTGCACATGAAAGTGCAATCATTCGAGGAATGCGGTCACGTTGGCTGCCGCAATCACGTGAATAGCGACACAAGTCTGTTCACTCACCGTCACGATGTGCTCCATGTCGACCACGTCGTACAGTCTGTACTCGCTGCGCCAGATCCCCTCCATGGCGGCAGGGTTGGCTTCCAGGAGGTTCAGTTTGGAGGGACGAGCGGGTACCTCGACTCCGTTCTGCAGTCTGAGCTGAGGGTTGTAGCTGGTCTGGAAGGGAAACAGCAACCACCTTAACGGCGAGCCAAAATATGCGGAGAATGTGTCTCTGGGACTAGATTTAGAGGTAACATTTACACCCTACGTTTTTGGAAGCAGTGGTGGATTGATTACGAATAATTTCTGCTTATAGTACCACTACAGTGTGTACACGCAAACTTTAACAGTTATCGGCGGCCCAGTCAGAAAAAAAAAGATTGATATGAGGACTACCAGGAGAATGAAAAGTTTCCCCCCGTTTAGGTAAAAGATAGGCCGTTCTTCGAACGAGTATTCAAAAGCTACAAGCAAGAAGCAGGACAGATAAGTATAGGTAGGGTAAGTCGTAGGACAGAGAGAGAGAAAAGGGCTCTGGAAATGTATCTGAAGATGCAGGAGGCAAGCCAGCATTGTTGCTAGCGAAGTGTTTAGTTAATTGTTAAACTTAGTCTGTGGTGTGTTCTTAACTGCCGTGGAGCTTTGTCCGCCGGCCGCAGTGGCCGAGCGGTCTGCGGCGCGTCAGTTACTGTCTTGTCTACACGGCCGCTACGGTCGGAGATTCGAATCCTCCCTCGGGCATGGGTGTTTGTGTTGTCCTTAGCATAAGTTAGTTTAAGTTACTCAAGTAATTAGTGTGTAAGTCTAGCGACCGATAACCACGAAGTTTGGTCGTATACGACCTCACACACATTTGAACTTTTTTTTTTAACTTTGTCCACTCTAAGATCGATGAGGAGAAGCTGTCGATACCAAACTTCGGAGCGATTTCATAAGGTAGCACATTTTTGATGGTTGTGGAGTCGCGTCGTAGAAATTTTATGACAAGGAAACAGCAATCATTTACTGGAAATCGATTTCGGCTACTAGGTAGCCATCATCAGTGCAAGATTATACGTATGCTGTAGCACTGATGATCACTTGCCGATTTATGCTCTGGCACTGATGCAGCTGTCATGTAATCGAAATAGATTTGCAACAAATCACATTATTCTGCCACTGATCGCTGTTGTCTTTCATAACCTTTCATTAAGATGTATACAGCTTATCCAAATAAAAAAATAAATAAAAAATAAAAATAAAAATAAAAAAATAAAAAGAATAAAAAACCCACGATGTACCAGAAAAAAACTGTTTTTATATTTCTGGAAACGATTTTGTCTCTTTCGAGGATAACAGCATCCTTGCGACAATTTTTCATGCAAAATCAATCTAAAGCGCAAAATTGATTATTTATTTGCGACTAGTTTCGATCCAGTGAGAGCATCTCAAGAACTCGCAACTCCTGCTCTGCTCTACACGATCTCGTAGCAACATCCTGAAGATGAGCCAAGATTGAGTCGAAACTCGTCGCAAATCAATAGCCAGTTTTGCACTGTAGACAGTTTTTATATAAAAAAATTGTATGAGAAAACGAAGACTGGTATACAGGAAATAATTAAGGACTAAGGACGTAGTCTATAAGCGGTACTTTGAAATGAAGACGTTGGCGCAGCAGACAGCCTGCATCAAAGCAGTCATAAGTGATGGGGAAAAATCCGTGTCCGCCATCAAATATATTTCTCAGTTTATCTTAAATGTGAAGAAGGAATGCTAAATTACGCCCAAGAAAATTTAATAATTTGAAAAATAAACAATCATTATTTACTTTCATGCAAATGTGTACAGTTATCGCCTAGGAGAAAGATGTACTGAAAAAAAACTGTATAAAAAAACAAAGATTGTAATACATCTGGAAAATAATTCAGGACAAAGGATGCAAGTAATTCTCTGAGATGGGGGTTGGCGATCAAATCAGTCGTAAGATTCAAATTCAAATGTTTGTAATTCTATGGGACCAAACTACGTTGGTCATCAGTCCCTAGTCTTAAAAAACTTCTTAAACTAAGTTAGACTAACCGAAGGACAACACACACATCCATGCCCGAGGGAGGATTCGAACCACGCGGTCCGTAACGTGGCGCTCCAGACCGCTCGGATACTTCCGCGAGGCAGTCGTAAGATTCATGGGGAAAAATCCGTGTCCGCCATCAAATGTATTTATCACTTTAAGTGAAATGTGAAGATATAATCCCAAATTATGTCCAACAAAATTTAATAATACATAAAAGACACATTTGTTTTCTGCATTGATTCAAGTTGACCCTGATTTTATTCCGTTATCACCGCGCAATTTTAGGGAGAAGAAATAAAAACTTCTTGTAATGACATACAGTGATTGAGTGAAACTGTTGTGGATTGTATATACAAAATAGGTAAGGTGGTAAGGGTAATTGGATATGATGGGGGCTCCAATAGCAGCGCGTCTATAATCTGATACTTGCATGTGACGCTTCAATAGTGTTAGTGCTTGTTTGGGATTTGGAAAGAAACCTGGAAGTGAGGATGGGAGTTATTTAATGGTGTCAGTTTAGACAGGAATTTTCTACGGTTGCATAAGAAGTTTGTGTATATTTATAGAAAGAGGTTATTGACAGACAAAATGTTTTACGGGGAATGCTTCTTTTAGGCTGGTATTTTGGCTGTATCTGAAAGATATCTGTGGTGGTATTCTGGGACGAGACGAGGTGTCTGAAACCTTGTAAATACGTCTTTATTTGCTGATGTCAGTGTAAATCTATCAGTGATAGCAAACGACTAGGAAGAGCAATTTAACGGAATGGACAGTATCTTGAAAGGAGGGTGTAAAGTGAACATTGGCAAGAGTAAAAGAAGAATAATGGGATATTGCATTAAATCAGCTGCTTCTGAGGGAGTTGCATTAGGAAAGGAAACATTAAAGAGTAGATGTTATTTAAATAACTTATGATGAGCGGAATAGATTACATATAAGATACAGTACGACAATGGGAAGAAAAGCATTTCCAAAGAACATCAAATTTTACGTATTAGGAAGTATTTTCTGGGGAGTTTTGCCCCGTACGGAACTGAAACACGGAACTTAAGACAAGATCAGGATTGAAATTTTGAAATGTGATGCTACACAAGAAGCCTGAGGATTACCTCGACAAATTGCTGAACTAGAAATAAGTACCGAACAGAACTCTCGAGAATAGTAATTCCTGGAATAGCGTGACTAATAGAAGGCATCGATTGATGGAACACGTTGTGAAAGATCAAGAAATAATCGATTTAGTATTGAGTGCAATGTGGAGGGTAAAAATCACAGAGGATGACGTCGAGACGAGGATAGGGTAGCACAGTTGCATCAAACCAGTCTTCAGAATGAAGACAAAAACAACAACATTGCACCAGCCAGCCATTTTTTGTGTCTATATTGCACGATAAACGGTGTGAAGGAGTTTGGAAAGAAACCAGTGAACGAAGAAAATAAATAAGCCAAATAGTTTGGTGGTTTTTTCTCTAGGAATTGGAATGGAAAATTTATTTGTTCAGTGAAAGGAGTGGAGCAAAACTGTTGCTGATATTGAGCTTTTAAAGATGGGTTGAGATGGTAGAAGGAAGAAATGAAACAGACGACGAATTTACGTCAAGAAAAGTGGTAAAGAGTGTGTGTGCCGAATAAAATAATAATATTCACTGAATATATAACATCAACTGCAAATGGGCAAAGCTGAAAATTTGTGTCTGACGGGAGGCGTCCTTAGGTAGTCCTTGCAGGTGCGGTGATCACTGCGTCCCCAGTGGTGTAGGGGTCAGCACAACTGCCTAGAAAGCAGGAGACCCAGGTTCGAATCCCGGCTGGGTACACATTTACAGTTTTGCCCATTCGCAGTTGATGTCATATAGTCTGTGAATATGAAACAATAACAACTGCAGGATCAGAAGTGACGTCTGTTCTTTCGGAATAGACGCCACATATAATTACGCGTGTGAGTGCAGTTGCAAAGCGTACATGTTGACATTACTGTATCGGTTTAAGAAGCGCACAATGACACTGAAAAAATCAGTATTGGGACAACTGGGTTATTTTTAAGAATTTTGGCGTCTGTTCTTTCGGACATATTGCTATATGATGTTGCGGCTGTTCTAAATATTGATGTAGTTGAGGTGTATTAGTCTCAGCTGCTGGTAGATGCTGTAGTAAAACAACACGGACTCGTGCCGGGGCTTGAACCCAGGTCTCCTGCTTACTAGGCAATTGTGTTGACACTTGCACCATCCAGGGCAAGGGTTTCACACAACTGTACGGAATACTCTAGCATGTAGCCAGTCCGACCCAAATTTTCAGATACCCTCTGGATGGGGCGAAGCTTAGGACAAATGCCTAGTAGGCACAAGACCCGGGTTCGGGTCCTCGCACAAATGTTGATATGTCCGTGCTGTATGATTACATCACCTATCAGCTTGCGAGACAAAAATACCTCAATTAATCTATACTTAGATTGTTAATCAGATCTAGAGTGCTCCAGTATATTTTATTAGTGTTATGTGACGTATGCACGGCACTGTACCTGGAGTTCTTGAGCGCAGTCTAGCGGCGAGACAGGCGGCAGTCCGTGGGACAGCCTCTCCAGGTTGTAGCGGGCGAGCAGCTGCTTGAGCACGCGGTAGAAGACGCTCCCGCGCAGGTCGCCGTTGAGCATGGTGTAGTTGGCGGCGCTCAGGAAGTACGGGTAGCGGTAGTTGAAGTCCGCCAAGAACTCGCTGAGGCCGACGTCCTCCGTGAAGTAGGAGAGCGTCTGCTCGGGTGAGTGCGTGGCGACACGGTAGCCAGTGTAGCCGGCGCGAACGTAGTACGGTTTGTCGCCAGAGGCGTAACCTGTCAAACCAAACAGCATACCTGGTAGCAATTTATTCCATTACCATAGATTACGCTTTTTAGTAACAACCAGAGTCTTAGGAATTTATTTAGGCGTTTGAGGAACGAGGTGAAGATAGAACATACGTCTACACCTACCCACCTACACACACACAGTCCGCAATTTACCGGAATGTGTGTGGCAGAAAGTACCTCGTTCCATTACTAACCATTTCCTTTATCTGTTATACTCCGAAATAGAACGATCGATAAACGAATGCCTGTATCCGTCTGTACGAGCCCTAATATCTCTTATCTTTGTGGTCTTTTCATGAAATGCAAGTCGGCGTCAGGAGAAGCATTCTGCAGTCTGCTTCAGATTCCGACCTTCTAAATTTTCTCAATAGTTTTTTTGAAAAGAACAACTTCCCTCCATCGTGTTTATTTCAGTTCATGAAGCGTCTTAATTCTCGGCAGTGATCGCATCTACCAGTGACAGACCTAGCAGCCCGTCACTGAATTCCCAACATGTGGTCCGAGAAGTGGTCCGTAAGAACTGAAATATGGTCCGCGAAAAATATCAAGTTCAAAACTTATTATTCATTTTAAAATATTAATTTCTTCTTTTGTCGTCAGTCAACAGTACTATTAATAAATGTTACTTCTTAGTTTGAGGTTTATGTTAGAAGTTAATTTTTCTTACATTGACATTTTATTTTTCTTGAACCTTGTGATCCGTGCTCACAGAGCATAAGCTCAGGTTGCTTCAAGGATGGGGAAGGAAATTGGTCGTGTAGTTTCAAATGAACCGTCCTAGCACCTGGCTAGTGACATTTAGGGAAGTCACGGAAAACGTAAATCTCAATGACCCAATGCCGATTTGAACCGTCGTAATCCAAAATGCGAGTGCGGTGTGCAACCGCAAGAGAAGATAGTTCTGATCGTCAAAGAAATAAGAAGCAAAACGGGACAGAAAGAAGTGTTCTGGACTTAAAAATTTTTCTAACTTTAGTTCACTCAGTAATTTATGTAGAATCTTTGCGTTAAAATTTTGGACACTTAGATTTTGTTGTTGTTGTGGTCTTCAGTCCGTTTTGATGCAGGTCTCCACCCTACTCTATCCTGAGCAAGCCTCTTCATCTCCTTATAAGAACAACAACATACATCCGTTTGAATCTGCTTACTGAATTCATCTCTTGGTCTCCCTCTGCGGTTTTCACCCCAAACACTTCCCTCCAATGCTAAATTCACGATCCCTTGATGTCTAAGAATGTGTCCTACCAATCGATCCCTTCTTTAAGTCAAGGTATACCAGACGTTCCTTTTCTCTCCAATTCTGTTCAGTACTTCCTCTTTAGTTACGTGATCCACCCACATAATCTTCAGCATTTTTCTGTAGCACCACATTTCAAAAGCCTCTATCCTCTTCCTGTCCGCATTGTATATCGTCCAAGTTTCACACCCAGAAAGGACTTCCTTACACGTAAATTAATATTCGATGTTAACAAATTTCTCTTTCTGGAAAACGCTTTTCTTCCCATTGCCATTCTGCATTTTATATCCTCTGGACTGCGACCATCCCATGTTATTTTACTGACCAAGTAACAAAACTCATCTACTACCTTTATTGTTTCGTTACCTAATCTAATTCCTTTCATGAATAAAGAACAGTCTAGAAGGCGATAATTTATTTCATTTAACTAGTTTCAGTTTTACTTAGACCATCTTCAGGAATTTTAACTCCATCGATGTTGTGGAGCTGGCAGGTAACTGGATGCCTTCCAGTGCGTCACTTATACATAAATTTAAATAAGAGTGCTGTTGACCCAAACACAGTGAAACGAAAATGTTTCAAAAATATGTAATTCCTTTCAGCGTCACCTGATTTTCGTAGACTGCATTCTATTACCCTTGTTTTGCTCTTGTTAATGTTCATCTTGTGTGCACCTTTCAACACACTGCCCATTCCGTTCAGCTGCTCTCCGAGGTCATTTGCTGTCTCTGACAGAATTACGATGTCGTCAGCAAAACGCAATGTTTTTATTTCTTAACCCTTAACTTTAATCCATTCTCCAAATTTCTACTTGCTTTCCTTTATAGCTTGCACAATGTACAAATTAAATAACTGTGGAGAAAGGATACAAGCCTGTCTTTCTCCCTTTCCAATCGCTGCATCCCTTTCATGCACTTCAACTCTGATAACTGCCGCCTGGTCTTTGTACAAATGGAAATAACCTTCAGTTCCCTATATTTTACTCCTGCTTGCTTCAGAATTTGAAAGAGGGTATTCCAATCAACATTGTCAAAAGCTTTCTCCAAATCTACAAAAGTTAAAAATATAGGTTTTCCTTTCCTTTATCTATCTTCTAAGGTAAGTCGTGAGTATTGCCTCCCGTGTATCTACATTTCTATTGAATCCAAACTGATCTTCCCCGAGGTACTATCCCAGTTCACTCACCTTGGAGTTTTGCGTCGTAGACCTGCTGGATGACGTCAGAGGTCAGGAAGAGCTCAGGTTGGATCTCGTAGATGGGTGGCAAGACAATGCTCCTTGTCTCTTCTCGCAGCCTTATGGCAGTGTAGAATGCGACCAGGAAATGCCCTTTGTTCATTCGTTCACGGAGATATAGCGCCGTCTGCAACATGAAAATATATTAGAACAGTACTGCAAAATGGTGAAAGAAGGAAAAAATAAGTACCAAAAAAGACATTTTTTTTCCATGTTACCATGCAGATGAGGATAAAAGTAGCCTCAAGAGAAGTTTGTTAGAAAAACATAGAAACTAACTGATCATGGAAACTGTTCTGGTGAATGAAGAACTTTAGCAGTAGATTTGATATTTAGGTGACTGGTTTAAGACTTAAGGACATTCAAACAAACACCCGAAGGAGAGACAGTAGGGAGGGGCAAGCAGGGGGTGGGGGGAGGGGGATTTAGATGCAGATATATACAGAAAATAAAACCAGCAATTTCTAGTATCGCGCGCAGTCATAGCTGTGCAGTCAGTATGTAAGCATCCGGTCAGGCAATGGAAGCGTGGTACGGTCTTACCTTGTAAAAGACGTCGTAGTCCTTGGCGTAGTAAAGAAGATCGAAGACAAGCTTGATTTGGTCCACTTGGCTGTCGTCGAACACAGATATTGGCTGGTCGAGCGCCAGAAGCTCTCCGCTGTTCATCAACTCCAGCCATTTCTCAGCCAAGTATGCCACCTGAAATAGACACGTCATTTGTCCATTGTTACTTTCAGTAACACGCTTAAGAATTAATAAATATTTTAAATATACGGTGTACAATAGTCACAACTGGAAATGATTGACAATAGTAATATAGTTAAATAATTACAACAGAAAAATATTATCACATGGAGGACTCAACTATTTTACTTTTGCGGTGTAGAAGTTTGCTGCATTTGAATTGTACTATCGTATGACAGTCGTCGTTAGCTCTTCATCGTTTGGAAAACGGTGGCCGGGTGACAAGACTATCTTGAGGTTACAAGAAAAGATGGAAATCGCTGGGTGTAAGATAAGGACTGTATGCCGGATGATACAGTTCCCGGCCGAACTTGCGAAACAGATCTGTTCTGCGATCTGGAAGGGGAGGAGCTTTGTCATTGGGCAGCACAACACCTGCAGTGAGCGTTTCACACCTCAAGTTCTGGATGACACGTCCTCAGGCCAGCGTTTTGACTGAGACGAAGAGGTGAATACGTCTGTCATACTCTGGTTCCATTCACAGGCGACATTCTGCGACTCGGGAATACAAAAGTTGATCCCATGAAATGAAAAGTGTCCTAATTATTTTGGTGACTGTCGAAATATGTACCTGTTGACAATGAAGTTTTTATCTTAACTATGTCTTTTATTTTATTAATTCAGTTTTTAAAATTGGGGCACTTACTGTCTGGGTTTTAACTTATCTGTGTTTATGACTACTGATGATTTTTTTAAACTCTGCGTTGAGTCTCATGTGTGGTGGTTGACCGTAATAAATAAACAGGTGCCTGGACACAGTAATGTGCTCACCTGGTAGTTGTGTGGCTGCAGCTGGTACTCCTTGGCGACGGCAGCCTGGTCCTCCCACAGCAGAGGCTGGCTGGCGTGGCTCAGCAGTCGCAGCACGTCCTTCTGGCGCGTCAGCTGTACCACGTCTGCGTCACAAAACAGTTGACAGCTGTCTTTCTGTACTACATCACTGTACCAGCTAGTGCGTCTTAATACTAGTCTTCCTTGAGTACAGGAGCAATAAGCATAACAACACAAACGATAATAGGTATACATAGGTCTGCGATGAGAGACACAATTCATTTGTACTCTTCCGTTTATTTCTACTTTTATTACCTTACAGCGAAACATGACAAATATAGATTAATATAGTATAGGATAGGATGACCGAGCGCTGCACCGGAATTTTATTTTCTGTTACATAGTCGTACATAGTGCTACTCACCTCGATTTGGAGCCTAACATATCTTCTGTAATTTTTTATATAGATAATTTTGAGTTAGTACTTCTCCTATCCTTTCTCTATCTCTCTGTGAGTCTCGTTCTTCTTCTAAAAGCATGTTACATTTATGTGAAAATATTTTAAGAAATAAGGCTGTCTTGCCTAACGTACAAAATTGTAAGTGCAGTATTCAAACAAAGAAAGATAATGATTAAAATATAAATGATATATAAAATTCGTATCATCTCATATGTATTGCGTTATTTGTAGTACAATTTTTCATTTATATATTCATTTGTGGAAATGCTATTTGTCTGTAAAATCTGCTGCGAATACAATTAGTAGTAAAGTAGTAACAGATAAAAACTTGGTGCGTGATGGGACGGCTTTCCATGAAAGTTACTTTTTATGTACTCATGTGACACGAACTACGTGTCGTACTGTGATACAATTTTCTGGGTAACCCAACTATATCCATGTATACAGTTTGTAAAATTTTCTGCGGCTACAATTTGTAGTGTAGAAATTATAAATTGTAACGTCATACGTAATGCCGTAGTTTTAGTCCATGAACAGGGACCGAGAAACGTTTTTCCTTTCATCATTTTATTGTGGTTGTCAGAGAAAAAAATATAATAAAGATTTAAAATTATGTTTAAAGTTGGTTGCAAGTCGCTAAGTACCCTCATTCTCATACAGTGCATGAGTAGTCTTTTCACATTACCTGGCAATTTCCTATTGCGATTCCTATTGTTTATGACGTCATATCTCCTGAAGAATGTGTCGTATGTGATTCTTAACCCTGCAGGAAGTAAAAAAAAGTTCCAATGTTTGTAGAGCTGATGGGACTTAACTACGGGGTCATCAGTCCCTAAACTTTACCTATGAAGTACCTTATACTAAAGACGACACAAACATCCATGCCCGAGGGGGGGATTCGAACCCCCGACCGTAGCAGCCGTGCAGACTGTGACTGGCGCGCCGCAGACCGCTCGGCCACTGCGGCCGGCCCTGCAGGAACTGTTATCTCACGGTGAGGAATATGTGTATTAAATTTGTGGTTGAAATCGGCCAGTGGTTTAGGAGGAAATGTGCAATATTGTCGCGTGATTCAACGGTTTTTCTCGCATCCTATTGTTTATGACTTCATACCTCGTGAACTGAGTATTGTACTATGATAAAATTTCGAAGTTATGTTCAGTGGTATGTGTGTATACTATCTGTAACATTTCTCGCGAATACAATTAATAGTGTACGAGAAATAAATTGTTACGTCATGCCAAATGCTGTAATTTTAGGGCATGAACGCCGTAAAGTAGTGAGCGACAAACTGTTTTCCTTTCATCATTTTGCTGGGGTAGTCAGCAACTAAAAGTTTCCTAACAGTTTGAAATTACGTTTAAAGTTGGTTGTAAGTCGCTAAGTGCTCTCCTTCTCAAATAGTGGACTGATGAAGTCACACTATCATGTGCCGCAAGACGGGGAAGTTTTCATTGTTTATGACGTCACATCTCCTGAACTATCAGCCCTATCGCAAAATTCTTTTATTAAGTGACGTCTTCTACCTATAAACTACATTCCTGCGAAAAACACATGACTGAACAATAAAAAGCTTCATTTTATATGTAATGTTAACAGTACTAGGTCTAACCTACCACTACTCAATCGCTCTCACGTCGACATCTGACCACTATTCCCAGCTGTGAACTTATGTGAAGGTGAAATGGGAGCCCACCTGTGCATTCAAGGAAACTTGAGCTTGATCTGTAGCGGGAAAGGGTGTTCATTGTTTTTCACCCCTCCAGCTTTGCGTCCTCTTCTAGAGTAATCAGAGGGTGTGCTTCCGGCAGTGGAGCTTTGACCATTGTGAGCTTACACATGGGCGAGTATAACGGCAGAGTGAAGCTGTCAGCATTGTTCAATACACGTGTTAACTTTGTGTCGCAAGATTGTTGTTTTGGATTGAAGTTGATGATGTTAAAATTATTTATAGGTCACGTGATTTACTCCATTTTACGATGTACAGAGCTTCGCCTAGCTGGAAGTTACTGTATTATTATGGCGAAAATTTTCACTTCTGACAACGACATACATACGTGAAGCATGATTTTTGAATATGAGTATTGCTGAAGTAATAGTTTTTGCATTACAACTAGATATAGGTCTTAAGGTAGAATGTAAAATTGTGAACCAAATGATGTCTTTTAAATGTTTTTACATGAGGGCACCTCAACCATGACAAGCTAATATATTAAAAACAGTTGTTTGAAATAATTACTATTCATTGTTTCATTGGTTTGTATTTGAGTAAAACATCCACATAACCCAAATTCATTCATTTCAGTGGTTTGAAAAATAACAGTGTTGCATAGAAATTGTCATTATCCGTCATTCCCGGTTTTGCAAAAAATGAGATGTTCAAATCTTTATAAGCCTATGGGATCAAACTGTCGTAGTAATCAGTCCGTAGACTTACGAACTACTTAAACTAAATTAAAACTATCCTAAGGACAACACCAACACACATAACGAGGGAGGACTTACCTCGGCAGTAGTCCCTGACATGACTCCTAGAACCGCTCAATTCCCGCGCGGCCTCATGTTTTTAAGTCTGTTGTTAGGCCATCTCTCCATCCTCCCTCTATCCATCTAATCCCTCCTACTTTCTGGCCACCTCCTCATCCCTCTCTAACTACCTCCTCCTTCTCCTCCTTCTCTCATTTATTTCATCCCCTCACCTCAACCACACTGGCCTCCTTTTCCTTCTGCCTGATACTCACTACTCCCCTCTATTCATTTCACCCCCCTTCACTTACACTCAATGGCCTCGTCTCCCCTCTTCCTGATCGTCATCTTCTCCTCCCTCCCTCCCCCACTACTCCCCTCCTCTCTGCTCCTCCTTCCCTTTATGTCCATCTCTCCTCCACCTCTCTGAGTCCTAGTCCTCATTACTCAGTAAATAAAAACGGAGTGCGGATTGAGTAAGTGTACTAGGTAATACCTGATTCCACTCTGTGGTGTCAGAAAGGATGGAAACCACTGGTGTAACACGTATACTTTTATAAGATCAATTACAGATTAGCTGCAGCTAGTACATTTTGGAAAGCAGTGAACTACTAATATTTATCTAGGCATTGCCGGGTTCGTGGCCTAGAGCGACACCATCAGGTGCTTATAACAGTTGATAGTCTACGTGTCACAGAACTTGTGCGCAACCATCAATATTAAAACTTAATAGAAAGGATCGTTAGGAAACAGAAAAATTTGGGTGACAAATGTCTCATGTGTCATTTTTTTGTCGCCCGATGATTCGTCATGTTAAACTGATTGGAAATAACAGCCATAACATTTATAGATAATTTATTGGTACCGGTTTCGGATTTGCATTAAATCCTGGCCGGTCGCAGTGGCCGAGCGGTCTGCGGCACGCCAATCACAGTTTGCACGGCCGCTATGGTCGGGGGTTCGAATCCCCCCCTCGGGCAGAGATGATTGTGTCGTCTTTAGTATAAGATAGTTCATAAGTATTTTGTAAGTTTAGGGACTGATGACCCTGCAGTTAAGTCCCTAAGTGTAACAAACATTTGAACATTTTTTGAACATTAAATCCTGGAGCCGAAAAGAAACAAAGGTTGCATTACCTGTTACACTACTATCAATCTAAAACTGGTGTTGGAGAGATATTTGACGGATTATCGTCACCACAACAGTTGCAGACTGCTAGCACTGTAAAAGGAAATGGAACCTTTGTTTTAGAGGCCTGGAGATGGTTTTAAAGTGAAGCCGAAAGTGGTAGGAAAGTAAATTAGGTACAAACTTTTACGGCTGTTCGCTACATTCTGTGTAACGTGTCTTGGCCAGACGCGGCCCACAGTCCACATTATAATGGGGCCAATGAAGATAAATACATACAGTCTGGCAGAATCCCAGTTGGATGCAGAAAACCTTGATCTACTGTTATGATGGTATGGGTCTAGGCCACGAAACTGTTAGTGCCTAGGTAAAACAACAAGTGTTTCAAGAGACGTGGTACTCACCTGGTTGCTGGTGTGGGCTGGCGGCGGCGACGGCCACCACGGCCAGGAGAGCTGCTACGGCGGCGGCCCCCATGTCTGCTCCTGTCCTGTCCTGTCCTGGAGGCTGGGGGCCGCTCTTATACGGTGCCGGTGGCCGCTATCTGCGCTCGTTAGCCGGCTCTCGCCTGCTGGGGTTCTTCCGAGGCGAGCGCCACCTGACCACGCGGTGACGCAACGCCCACCTGCTGGTCCGAAACAGCTACGGTATCATCTGGGGATCGGAACTCAGCCACCCCGCCTCGTCGGAATCCGCGTCTGTACCCAGAAACCTGCGGCAGTACCGTTCCAAGACACTGGAATTTCAT
The DNA here is from genome assembly GCA_026315105.1 of Locusta migratoria. NCBI lineage: Eukaryota > Metazoa > Arthropoda > Insecta > Orthoptera > Acrididae > Locusta > Locusta migratoria. Next base: position 166,204,154 of record CM048745.1, read on the forward strand.
TCGGAATGACGCCTGTTCAAATGCCCCACTTCAGACACACAATTACTGAGGTTGCACAAAAAATATTTAAACACTGCGAGACATGCGTTCTTGAACTTACATGGAAAGTACTTGCGCTCGAACAAACACAAATACACCAAAATAGTATAAGAGATAATGTAAGCCGGCCGCCGAGGAGACTGAGGCGCTTCAGTCACGGTCTGCACGGCCACTACGGTCGGGGGTTCGAATACCCCATCGGGCATGGATATTTATGCCGTCTTTAGTATAAGGTAGTTGATAAGTAGTTTGGAAGTTTAGGGACTGATAACCCCCGAAGTTAAGTCCCATAAGCTCTAGAAAATTTTTTTTTTACTGTGCCTCCGAACTTGCGTTCTGTGACGTTATTTGTGTGGCAAAGCGTCAGATGGGGCGGCGATTGGTAATCAATCCTCCTAATATATTGCGATTGGTTGAGATGAAGTTACGAAGAACCCTTCTTCGTGAAGATGGTACTAGTGTAGAAGATGAATAAAAAAAAATGTTTAAATGTTTGCACAGCTTATGGGACTTAACTACGAGGTCATCAGACCCTAAACATACAAACTACTTATGAACTAGGACGGCACAAATATCCATGCCCGAGGGGGGGATTCGAACCCCCGACCGTAGTTGCCGTGCAGACCGTGACTGAAGCACCTCAGTCCCCTCGGCCACCGCGGCCGGCGAAGATGAATCATTCGCATGCTTTCTCGTAACTGTTATGGTACAGAAATATGAGCATAAGTTAGATACTGTTGTAACACTAACACATAATGATGATAATAGGGATGATAATGACCAACAACTCATTGCAAGCGGTAGTGCTAGGGTAAATGCGGGAAGAGGCGATGGAAGCAGTGGCAGTGAATACCAACCGTCTTCCGAGAAGAAGGCTAAAGTTGCAACTATCATTACGGCTTTTGATGACAATACGCTAGAGAACATGTACGATGATTATTACATAAGTTATAGTTAAGATATCTGCATTACGTATGGTGTCTACAATTACATCAACAGTGCTATCTAGATCATGATTGCAGAGTTTTGCATAAAAACGACACCCACCAGCACATTGAGGGGAATGTAGAGATTCTGGAAGCAAACGTTCATATAGTTATGTTTGTTCGAGCCCATGTACTTTCCTTGTTAGATGCAGATGATAGTCAAGGTTAGAGCTTTTGCATAAAGGAAACAAATTTCCTGAACGAGCCTGTGATCTTCATTTTCTCAGGATAAAAACCGTCTAGATCGAAAAAATTATATTTATCGATCACGACGTTTCGGTATCAGCTATCGTCAGATCTAAATACCTCTGAACTTGCACAGTCAAGTTGAGCGTCAATAATATAATATCTAAGTAGAAGGTACGTCAACTGCCGGACCTACTTAGTAATATAACTAACGCTGAACTTTACTGTGCAAGTTCAGAGGTATTTAGATCTGACGATGGCTGATGCCGAAACGTCGTAATCGATAAATATAATTTTAGCGATCTAGACGGTTTTTATTCTTATCAAGGTTACACCTGTTACCATTGTGCTTGGTCATTAAAAACACTTGTAGAATGCCTACAACATTTTGGAGTTAGCAGTGTGCAGTCCATTAACGTCTTCTAATCAAATTGCGAGCTTATGGTATATCGCTTATGGTTGGATTCGCGATTTCCTGTCAGAAAGTACACAGTACATTGTAATTGACGGAAGGTTTGCGAAGCTCAAGGGACTCAACTGCGGGGTCATCAGCCCGTAAACTTACAAACTACTTATGAACTACCTTATACTCAAGACGATACAAACATCCATGCCCGAGGGGGGATTCGAGCCCCGACGGGGAACGGCCTCGCACATCGCAGGATGGGGGCCTCCATGCGCTTGGCCACTCCGCCGCGGCTTGACGGAAGATCATCTTGTACAACAGAAGTGATATCTGGCGTTCCACAGGGAAGTGTTATGAGGGCCCTACTGTTCCTTATTTTCACAAACGATTTAGGAGACAATCTGAGTAGCTCTCTTAGACTTCGCGGATGTTGCTGTCATGTATAGTTAGTAAAGTCACCTTAAGATGAAAAACAACTGCAAAATGATTTAGATGATATATCTGCATGGTGCAAAAATTGGCAATTCACCCTTAATAATGATAAGTGTGAGCCCTTTCATATGACCACTAAAAGAAATCCGTTAAACATCGGTTACACGATAAATCAAGCTATAAATTCAACTAAATACCTAGAATAACCTACAAAGAACTTAAATTGGAAAGAACACATGGAAAATGTTGTAGGGAAGACGAACCAAAGACTATGTTTCATTGGCAGAACAGAAGATGCAACAGTTCTACTAAAGATACTGCCTTCCCTACACTTGTGCGTCCTATTTTCGAGTCTTGCTGCGCATTGTCGTATGCACACCAGGTGGGACTAAAGGACGATTTAGAGAAGATTCAGAGAAGGGCAGTCGTTTTGCATTATCGCGATGTAGGGGAGAGAGTGCTACGGAAATGGAAAACATTAAAAGAAAGGCTTTGTTTGTTGCGGTAAGATCTATTAGCGAAATTTCTTTCACCAACTTTCTCTTCCGAATGCGAACATATACTGTTAGCACCCAACTACATAGGGAGACATGATCATCATAATAAAATAAGCGAAATCAGATAGAAAGATTTAGGTATTCCCTTTTCCTGCGAGCTATTATAGAATAGTAGAGAAATATCATAAAAGTGGTGCGATGAACATCAGTGTGACTTGCAGAGTTTCAATGCTGATGTAGATGAAAACTTTCTGTTAGAATAGCTTCATCTTAAAAAAGTGAACAGCTAACATTAGAATGTCCTTAGACTTCTATGGGATTCCATAAGAGATAACAATTTCATGTTTGATGTCACTCTTTGTGCCATTACATCCTATAATTCGATAATTCTTTATTTTCTCGCATTAAAAAGTGAAAAAAATTACTATAAAACTCAGATTCATATCTATAACATTCAAGCGTTACAAACATTGATGTTAGGAAGGCCTAAGTCATAATCCTCTTTTTCATCATTATTTTCTACTTGAGAATCATACTTATCGTAATGACCTTGCAGAACCGGACCGGTAACATGTACGTTATTCCGTTTACCCGAGCAACACGACTATATGACAGGTGTCACTTTTATCTTCATCGTAATGTGAAGATTGTGCACTATACACATCTCAAGTACATATTACTTCAAAGTACTCATGTTACAAAGCTAAAACAGTATTTAAATACTAGTTGCACATTTGTAGTAAGCAGTGCTGTTCACTCAGTTCATGCTAGAAAATGTTTAAACGATTATTCTGTTTTTCTTTTAAATTACTTGATGTCAGAGCAGGCACATCTCTCATGATCGTGTCGGAAAGGTAACGCCAAAAAAAGGAAGCTTAGGGTTTATCGTTCCGTCGACATGTGATAATTTGAGACGGTCAGAAGCTAGGAGTGTTTGTTTGCATAAGGATGGGGAAGAAAATCGGCCGATGCTTTTTCAAAGCAACCATCCTGGTATTGGCTGGAGTGAGACAGGGAAATCACCGAAAACCTAAATCAGGATGGCTGGAGGTACATTTGAACGACAGTCCTCCTGAATTCAAATTCAGTGCGCCAGTTCGATCGGTAACAACGTGATAGATGCTATCATTGCCTTTTCCACTATGAGTACAGTAACAATACACTCCTAGCTATTAAAAATTGCTACAACACGGAGATAACGTGCTACAGACGCAAAATTTAACAGACAGGAAGAAGATGCTGTGATATGCAAATGATTAGCTTTTCAGAGCATTCACACAAGATTTGCGCCGGTAGTGACACCTGCAACGTGCCGACATGAGGAAAGTTTCCAACCGATTTCTCATACACAAAAAGCGGTTGACTGGTGTTGCCTGGTGAAACGTTGTGATGCCTCATGTAAGGAGTAAAATTCATTGCATCACGTTTCCGACTATGATAAAGGTCGGATTGTAGCCTATCGCGATTGCGGTTTATCGTATCGCGACATTGCAGCTGGTGTTGGTCGCGATCCAATGACTGTTAGAAGAATATGGAATCGGTGGGTTCAGGAGGGCAATACGGAACGCCGAGCTCGATCCCAACGGTCTCGTTTCATTAGCAGGCATCTTATCCGCATGGCTGTAACGGATCGTGCAGCCACATCTCGATCCCTGAGTCAACAGATGGGGACGTTTGCAAGACAACAACCATCTGCACGAACAGTTCGACGACGTTTGGAGCAGCATGGTCTATCAGCTCTGACACCTTGCCTGCGGTTACCCTTGACGCTGCATCACAGACAGGAGCGCCTGCGATGGTGTACGCAAAGACGGACGTGGGTGCACGAATGGCAAAACGTCATTTTTCGGATGAATCCAGGTTCTGTTTACAGCATCATGATGGCCGCATCCTTGTTTGGCGACATCGCGGTGTACGCACATTGGAAGCGTGTATACGTCATCGCCATACTGGCGTATCACCCGGCGTGATGGTATGCGGTGCCATTGGTAACACGTCTCATTCACCTCTTGTTCGTATCGACGGCACTTTGAACAGTGGCCGTTACATTTCAGATGTGCTACGACCCGTGGCTCTTCTCTTCATTCGATTCCTGCGAAACCCTACATTACAGCAGGACAATGCACGACTGCATGTTGCAGATCCTGTACGGGCCTTTCAGGAATGTTCAAATGTTCGTAAATCTATCGGACCAAACTGCGTGGTCATCAGTCCGTAGCTTACAAACTACTTAAACCTAGGTAAACTAACCTAAGGACAAACACACACACCCAAGCCCCAGGGCGGACTCGAACCTCCACGGCGAGCAACCGCGCGCTCCGCAGCGAGACGCCTTAGATCGCTCGGCTACTCCACCGCGGCGCCTTTCAGGATACGGAAAATGTTCGGCTGCTGCCCAGGTCAGCACATTCTCCAGATCTCTCACCTATTAAAAACGTGTGGTCAATGGTGGCCGAGCAACTGGCGCGTCACAATACGCCAGTCACTACTCTTGATGAACTGCGGTATCGTGTTGAAGCTGCAAGGGCATCTGTACCTGTACATGACATCCAAGCTCTGTTTGACTAAATGCCCAGGAGTATCAAGGACGTTATTAAGGCCAGAGGTAGTTGTTCTCGGTACTTATTTCTCAGGATATATGCACCTAAATTGCGTGAAAATATAATCACATGTCAGTTCTAGTATATTTGTCCAATGAAAACCCGTGTAACATCTGCATTTCTTCTTGGTGTAGCAAATTTAATGGCCAGTACTGTACAAATTGCGTAATTTGTTCGTACTTCGTATGCTCACGCAAATCGTAAGTAATTATTTAATTCTAACTTACATTACTCGTACTGTAACAAGTCCTTGCTGCGCAGCTCACGACATTCAAGGCCTAAAAAATATCTTGCTTTTTCTGAAATACTTGTTAACGGCACGATTTGCATAGTAGAGGGTTCCAACTTAAATAGTGATAACAATGCTGTGGACACACTATGCAACGGAATCTACTATTGACGCTGATAGCAAACGTTGTTGACGCTGATAGCAAACGTTGTTGACCTCCGAACAAATCGATTCACCAGTCCACGTCACCAACTTGCGCACAATCGAGGGAAACGCAGTCACTTGTGAGCGAGCGGTCTAACTTAACGATGTTACTACGTTTTCGAAACAGGAACAACGGAGTTTCATCGAAATTGAATGTGTCAGAGGTCGTACAGCACGACAGTGTCATCAAGGTCTTCAAGAAGCGTGCCGGGAATCGGTATTGCCGTACAGAGCAGTAGCACGTCGGATAAAAGCCTTCAACGAACTCGGCAAACTGTGGCAGAAAGGCAACGGGCAGGTCGTCCTAGCGTGTCTGAAGAAGAAGTGCATACTTTTGCCGCGTTCGTGGATTATGATAGACGCCACACGATTCGTGAGCTCGTCCACGAAACCGTATTAGTGCATACGACTGTGCTTCGCATCCTTAAGGAACACCTACGCCTCGGAATGCGAAAAATTGCATCACGATGGATTCCACATGAATTGACGAAAATGCAGAGATAGATGCTTTACGACGCTGCTGAGACATACTTCGTGTCATTCGCTTCAGAGTTTTCCAGATATTGGACGGGTAGTAGAGCGCTCCATTGGCACTATCAACGGAACAGGGTCTGCTAACGGTATACTACGCCATCCACATCGCTGGCAACGGGTTCTATACGACGTTGCTGACTACTTTGAAGGACAGTAACAGGTTCAAAAATGTAACGCTTTTGTATCGGTTGTGAATCAATAGTTATCATTATTTAAGTTCCAACCATCCTGCATCCACTTAAATGTTTCTAACTACTTAAACTAAATTCCACTGAAGACAATACACAAAGGCATGCCAGAGGGAGGACTCAGCTGCTTATGCTATCAGAGCCATTGCAAAATTTGTTGATATACATCTCAGTAAATTAGCTTACTACGCCTATTTTCATTCACTGGTTTCATGTGGGATCATATTCTGGAGCAATTCAACATTGAGTAAAAATGTATTCATTGCACAAAAGCGTGTAATCAGAATAATTGCTGGAGCCCACCCAAGAGCATCCTGCAGACATTTATTTAGGGATCTAGGAATACTCACTGTAGCTTCACAATATATATATTCACTCATGAAATTTCTTATTAACACTCCGACCTAATTCAAAAGTAATAGCAGTGTGCATAGCTACAACAAGAGGAGAAAGGATGATATTCACTATTCAAGGTTAAATCTAACTTTGGTTCAGAAAGGGGTGAATTATGCTGCCACAAAAGTCTTTGGTCACTTACCAAGTAGCATCAAAAGTCTGACAGATAGCCATCTAGTATTTAAAAAGAAATTAAAGGAATTTCTGAATGGCAACTCCTTCTACAATGTAGATGAATTTTTAGATAAAACTTAAAAAAAAAAATTCTTAAAATATTGATCGTCAAGTACAGACAACATTTACTAAACTGACACGTTCCACATCATTACGAAATGTTGTATATATGATCTATGGAACAAGTATTAATCTAATCTAATCTAATCTAATGAACCTCCGAGACGAGTGGCCACGCGATCCGTAACGTGGTGCTCCAGACCGCACGGCCACTCCCACGCTGCTGCATGCACTGCATATGTTTATGCATTCTACATGTACATAATTTGAAAATCACATTCAAGTGCATCGCAGAGGGTTCAAATGTTCAAATGTTTGTAGAGCTTATGCGATTTAACTACGGGGTCATCAGTCCCTAATCTAAACTACTTATGAACTAGGACGGCACAAATATCCATGCCCGAGGGGGGATTCGAACCCCCGACCGTAATGGCCGTGCAGAACGTGACTGGCGCGCCGCAGTCCGCTCGGCCACCGCGGCCGGCGCAGAGGGTTCATCGAACCGCTTCCGTGATATCAGTGTACCGTTTCAGTCTCTAATAGCAGGGAGGAAAAGGAACCTCTAAATCTTTCCATTTTCGATTCAACATAAGAAGTTGTGTTCTGTACACAGCGTAAGTAAATGAAATGTCAGAATTTCATACTCTTCATGTTAAAGATTTTAATTCAACCCAAATTTCTATAACAGTCACGTACTACCATCAGCCATGCCATAAAACATGATTGAAATTTACTATTTACAAAGTAAATAGTAATGATAATAATAAACATTGCAACTGGATGAAACAACGATCACTTCTGACCTCTCGAGACGTTTCTGTGGGATCTTCTTTTTGTATGGAAACACTAGAATCAATTAGAACGTAGGGGATGCTTCTCATAGTTCTTAATCTGCTTTCTCTCTTATTTGTGAAATTGGTGCAAAGCCGTACGAAACCGCTCGCTGCTGCTTAATGCTCGGCGTCTGCTCACTCTCCTGTAGTAGACTCCATACGTCCATTACTTGAAAAAGGACAACGGAAACACACAACGGCGCCACTGAGTAAAATGCACGAACTAAGAAAAGTACTGACACACTTATATCTATTCATTGCCGTCACCTGAAAGTTACATATTACAAAATTGTTATTTTGAGTGAATGGCAGAATTGATCTTTTTAGCGGTTATTGCTCCATACAGGAAAAGGCGAATTATATGCACTCATTTTATGTCAAATTAAGAGCCCAAGAAATGTTTAATCTCTTCTATGGCGAAGAATGTCGGAATGTGAACTATTATTTCAGGGCAGTACACGACAGTAAGTTTTGTCGAATTTCAAAAGGCAAAAGGAATACGGAATGATGGAAAGAACATATGACTGTATCGAATTACAAAGAAATGTACATCTTGTAATGGGATGGACCCTTCGTAAATGACTAACCCATTGTCAATTTTAAATCCCAGAATTTACGAAAATTCATATCACAAAATTAATCATTTACCCAATAAAACAATAAAATTCACTTTTCATTCAGAGCCAAAAATTAGTTCTTCAAAACATATGACAATTCTTCGTTTGTGTGGCGTTGATGTCCGTAGTTGCTTTCATAATTATGAATGGCAGTGTTTGTCCGTCTATGCAACTACAAATGAAATGCGATTTTTCTCATCAAACGCGATTCGTTTTAATGACAATAAGACGTCTTCAGTGGTCAGTAATAAATGGAAGTATATATATTTACGTAGGCCTAATGTTTTGTTTCGTACGGATATTTTTGTCTTGTTTTCGCCTCACGTCGTGGAATGTCGGTCTGTTTCATGCAGTACCGACGATTCTTCTTGCTGCATCATTGTTTTATCAACTAATTTCTGTAAAAACCAATTATGGACAGTGCAACAGTACAATAGTGAAAGTGAAATTAGTGGAAAAAACAATGATGCAGCAAGAAGAAGCGGTGGTACTGCATGAAACAGACCAGCATTCCATAATGTGAGTCGAAAACAAGACAAAAATGTCCGTAAGTAACAAAATATTAGACCTACTTTTCATGTTTCGCTGACGAACTATTTTCGATATAAAAACAAAACAAAATGAATACTTCTATTATTACAGACCACTGAAGATATTTTATCGTCATTAAAACCAAACGCGTTTGGTGAGAAAAATCACATTTTATTTGTAGTTGCATAGACGGACAACTACTGCCATTCATAAATAGGACAATTCGTGCGCTACCTCGCGCAGCAAGAATTCATCGATCAGATTAATTGTCACCATAAAACACTCCCCAGAATTACAATAACACACAAAAAGAACCCCCAGAATATTGAATTTCTTGCACAGATACAAGCAGTCACAGAGACTTTCCTACTACTTGTCGTCTTACGTTTCAATGTATAATCTCATTTCTGAGACCTAAGCTCTTTCCAGATGTTGAGTATACCAGATGATATGAATTTGGTTGCTCACATTTAGTAACTACAAATTGCCCGTGGTACCAATTACAACATTTTTATTTCGTTGTTCAGATCACTCGACTTCCATTTCTAACATTAATACCATGACACCTTGATTGTAACGTACTACATTGCACAGTCCATCAAGACCCGTTGGCAGGGGCCAGAATATGTCAATTGCTAGGAGATCCAGCATCGCTCCTTGATTTGCCACAGTTCCACATTTTACGCGTTGACATAGTTCACAGGCCCTCAGCTGCTCCCTAACTTTTCTCGCCATGTTATTAAAGAGCACATTGTCTTCAAGTATCTCTAAGCATTTCTGCTAATAGTGTCAATTACTTAAATGTATATATTCTATTAGCTCTTCGACCTGCTCTTCTGAAAACGACGTTACCATTCTTACTTGCTCTCGACTTTTCTTCGGAATAGCACGCCTTGTGAATTTTATAGAGGGGCTGTAGCTTCTCGTTACCTTTCATTGGAAACAGTGACTCTACTACTTTGAGTGCTGGGTCCACATTCTGCATTCTCCGCATATTGCTGCAGATACATGTAATCTCTTTCTCACCTTTGACTCCCTTCATATACATTAATACATTACTGATTTCTCCTGTCTGTCATTCCATCATCTCCTCTTGCTGGAAGCCTGGACAAAGCATCAACAATTACATTGTAGATGCCTTTGATGTACTCCACCGATACTGAAATTGTTTGAGGAACATTGCCCATGGTGTCAGCCTTTCATTAAGTAGCTTGCACTCCTGCAGCAAGCTAAGCGCTTTATGATTAGTTAACACGACAGTTTCACGTCCCTCCAGGTATTACTTAAATCCCCAGACGATACTCAGTAATTCTTTCATTGTTATTGCGTAATTTCGCTAATGCCTAAATAACAAGCGGCTTTCAAACGAAATCGTTCTGTGACCCCATTGACTTCTACCCTCTGTAACAATGCCGCTCCCACACCGTACATCGAGTTGTCAGTGACTAAACGGAATGGTAACGTCTTGTCAGGTTAGTGCAAAGTATTACTGTGGCACAAACAATCTTTTATTGCTTTGAAATCATCATCGCACTCTTTGGTCTATAACCAAGTCACGTTCTTCTTCAGTAACCTAGACAACTGGGAGATTTCAACCACTGATTAATCGCAAATTTTCTATAGTACGAGCACATTCCATTGAAGGATTTTAATTGCTTGCGGTTTCGGGGAACGGCGCATTTCGAAATTGCTGCCAGATTGTCGGCTTTAAGGAGAATGCCCTCCGCTGACAATCAATGATCAAGGAAATCAATTTCAGCTTTGACAAACTCGTATTTCTTCAGTTTTAACGTCATTCCTTTTCTTTGCAAAGCTGTGAGAACGTCTTCCAGCCAAATGGATGTTTCTACCAAAATGTCGTCTACGTACACTGCGATCTGACTCATTAGCGCTTGTCCCAGGATATGATTCATGGCCCGAAAAAACGCTACTACAGAATGCTCAGACCAAATGGCACTACCTTATATTGATACGAGCACCCCTCAAACGAAAACGCGGTGTACTTACAGCACTTCTCCGCCAGTCCCACCTGCCAAAATCTAGCTGTCATTAGGCTGACATTTCTGAAGTTAGAAATCAGCTCAGCCATGTTAGCGGGATGATCTCTTTCCTTCACGATAATCTTGTTAATTCTCGTAGCATCTAGTACAATCCTGCCTGTATTGTCCCTCTTTTTAGCCACGACAATTGGATTGCAGTATTCCTTTCGGCTCGATTATTCCCCAGACCAACTTCCTTTGCAGTTCCGCCTTTACAGCGTTACGTGTGGCCATAGGAAATGACTATGGACGTACCTTAATCGGATCATGTACACTTGACAGCAAAAAAAGTGGATCACCCCTGAATTCCAAAGTGGAGGCCGCACCTGACGCTATGCAACCACCTTAGCACAGCTGCGTCGCAGGTCGTCAAATCATTGCACAGTACAGTTATTACATTACCACAATAGGTACTAAGTAAGTCTCCTATTTCTCCTTATGGCATTCAGGCAAGGTGAAAGCAATACTTTCGTACAACAAACATTAGAATACACGTCATTAGAAATGAGACAGTAACACTTGTAAATTAAATTTAGTTGCAATAAGTGAAAAGTCAGACACGTTATCACACTTGTTTAGTGACATGATATATTTTTGTTCATGATCTGAATCTGAACACACTGTTAAGCAAACAACAGTTATATGCCTGATCGAGATGCGTTTACAAGTCACGCACTTTTTCGTGGCCCCTCTCTGATCGGCGGAAGTCGGCTGAGCTCGTGTGTCTACGGAATGTTTATGCCCTCTACCAACCTTACCTCGTAACAGCACTGTACACCGTAGACCTCGTCAATGTATTGTTGATTTGCGCTTCGTATGGATTATTGTCTTCCACTTTGTTATTTGCTAAAATAAATCCACATACCCCGACGACTTCTTTTATAAGAAAAAAGGCTGTCCTTGAAAGTGGTATGAAGAATGTTAATTCTGTTTGTTACTCGGTTACGACAATAAAAAGAGGCAGAAAGCGTTGTTACATCCACTTAATAAGTCCCTTTAAAATATTAATATTTCGTAGATATACGTTCCAATTTTCTATTACTCAAATATGAAAGTGATACTTAATTTCGTGTTCCATCTGTAACGCCTTAACCCCTTACACGTTGTTTCTTTTAAAACCTGTAATCTATACGCCGTTAGCTGCCGGCACTGGGAAAAAGGGGCGGGGCTTGTTCTAACAGCCAATGCGCTACGAGCTGAATGAAGGCAAGCTTCAGCTCCCAACATTCTCCGCTCAGGGGCCACAGTTAAGTGCGTGATCTCTAGGCATCAATAGACGTAAAACACTGACGTTTTCATTAGTATCGGTTTCCAAAACCGATTTCTGAACCCAGAAATAAATGATAATCTTAGCACTGCACCAGGAATTGCATGAAGCTCATATTGTTGCTGAGAGATAACAGCTGAATATATGTGATACAGTGCAATTCACAGATGTCATACATCATAAAGTTGTGGAATAGAATGCAGTGTATTGATGATTTGTTAACTAAGCACAATCAGATGTCACATAACAAATATGTTCACAAATACCGTTATACTAGTACCTGAAACGACGATACAATTATTTTTTTCCCGGGAGGGACTCGAACCAGCACCATTTGCTGTTGTATAATAGGAAGAAATACAGCTGATATATTTATTGTTTCTTCCGGGCTCTCCAACCCCGCATATACCGTCACTCTTGACCTTACACCACGAAGCGTCAACTATCACATTCTCGTTCCCTGTAGTTAGGATCACACCGTTCGTAGAGACATGGAGGGGTTTGGTATTTTGCGGAAACTTTCTTTAACTTAGTAGCGCATGGACATGTGAAATTTTGACTTGAAACAAGGCAGAGTCCTGCGTTCTTTACTTGGCATTACTGGAGGTGTAAAAACTGTTACCCCCAGCGGGAATCGGACCCATACCTTAGCCATTACAAGTTAACCTCACCTCGGCGTCCAGCGAATTACAGATGTAGTTGCATAATGTTTTGTCATCATGGAGTACTGATTAGACGGTACGACCAGTCAAAGAGCTCAGAGGTGTCTTGCAAGGTAAGACATTATTGGCTGCACGGGATGGCCACGTTGTGTGAGGCGCCTTATCGCGGATTTTGCATGATATTATACTACGTTTCAGTATGCTACATTACAATTTGGTAAGGAATTTTGTAATAAGCTTATTTATGAGCTCATTTTAATCAAGATTGTTGGGTAGCTGTTGCCACGATAACTTGAATATTGCGCATTTTTATAGTTATGAGGAGCGTCGATTATGCATTAGAACAAAAAATTGAAATTGGGAAAGTAACTTAGTTTTGGTATATATTATTCACCACGTTCAGGAACACAAACAGACTTCGATGAAGGAGGTTTCTGTGAATTACTAGCATGGTTAGTGACAAGGTATCCGATAACTGGCAAGTGTGTCGAGCAATTATTCTTCACGGTGTGGGTGCCTTCAATATATTGAGGTAACAACACAGCAATGTGGATTCTGATACAATGTCGCATCGAAAATGCGATCACATGCGAAGCATAATATCTAACTGGGAACGATGGGGAAGAACTTCAGCCTCTGCCATTTCAAAGGTTGGATACTAGGATTTGTCGGAATAATGTCTATTTTGACATTAGTGCTTGCACGGTAGGTTCAGTTGTCCATTTATATCCACATGTTTTTCGAGAGTCAACGGCACAGAAATAATGACAGTGTAAAAAAAAAAAAAAAAAAAAAAAAAAAAAAAAAAAAAAAAAAAAAAAAAAAAAAAAAAAAAATCTGCCAAGCACAAAATTGTGAAAAGAAGCACGGAAATGCAGATAAAAATGTCAAGGGAGGGGTAGTAGGGGGAGGGTGGGATCTAGTAATAAATAGGAGTGCAGAACTGGAAAATAAGAGTGAATTTTTCGCAAAGTACTCCTTACTTAGACATATATCACAGTTTGTTTTAGGACCGAGAGAAAAGGAACGAATGTTGTACAGAACGGATAGATTATCGGAGACACCCATAGACAGTAAAGAAAGCAGACATTAAAAGTATTGTTTTAACGGAAACCACTAATTTTTTTACTGCGTTTTGCGGGAATAGACCAAAAGGGCAACTGAGGTTATAATGTAAGGGAGGTGACAGATGGAGGAAAAATTAACAACGAATAAATGCAAGACAAGTCGTTTGCATATTTTGTTAAGGACCGAGAGTTTATTAATGGATGGAGGGGAGGAGAGAGACGTATTTGAAATAACAAAAATTACTTTAACAGTGCCCATCTAAACTGATTACTTTGTATGCATAGTGGCTAGGTATAAATGAATAAAATTAGGATATTGAGTGAAATGGGAAGCATTGAATTAAAATTTGTGTCACGGGAAGGAATCCAACACAGACCTCCATACTTTCTTTAATTCAATGCTTTTCCTTTCACTCAATGTCCTTGGCATTTGGACACGGAAAACTGCCTTTAGGTATATAAATTTATAATAAAAATAGGATAATAAGGGAAATGTATATGTAAGAAAAACTTCACTAAAACCTCCCTGTACAAATATTTAAGTCTCTGCGTCTTGTCGTTTGGACGTGATAAGCGTACACCGAACAGACATTCACATTAATATATATAGATAAATATAAATAATCGCCATAAAACAGTGCCTAAAGCCTTCCCCGGGTAAACATTAGTAATTGTACAAATTTTTAGCTCTTTATGTCCTGTGGTTCAGACGTGATAAACGTGCACCGAACAGATATTCACATTTATAGATATAGATGACAACAGAGACAAGACACCCATCCTCCATCCATACAGAGTAATCCGTTTCGATGTACGCTGACAAAGTAATTTTTGTTATTTCAAATACGTCATTCCCCTCCCCTTCATCCATTAATACACCCTCCGTCCATCACAAAAAATGCAAATGATTTGTCTTGCATTTATTCATTGTTAATTTCTCTTCTCTCTCTCTCTCACTCGCTGCCGCCGCTCTTACATAATAAACTCAGTTACACTTCTGATCGGTTCCCACAAAACTCTATGATCAAATCTATTGGTTTCCGTTGACAGCATACTTTCTCTTTTAATTTATGCTTTAGTTACTCTCAGTCCTCTCTGTGAGACCGTGTTCTTTCAAATCTAATAATAAATTCTTCGTTCTGTGAAATACAGAGCTCGGGTGTTTCGATTGACCTCGTCTGCTTTCATCCCAACAGACTATATTGTTACACACTGTATATATTTCCCGTTTTAGAAACCATTTTTAATGCGTAAACGAGGCTCCTCGCAATGGTAATATTCCATTTATTATGTTAAGAGCTATGTTACATTCTTGAGCGCCGCACAGAGTTTCTGCGTGGTCTAAGGCATCATGTCTTGAATCGGGCTTCTGCTCGCATCGATTGTTCGAGTCCTTCCTCGGTCTTGGGTGTCAGTGTTGTCCTTAGGTTAAGATAGTTTAAGAAGTGTGTCGCAAAGCTATGCTAGGGGGATAGCTGTCGCAGGAGGATGCAGTAGCTGCATGTTCAATACGAAACCTAAGTTTCGTGGCGTTTATCTACTGAGTCAGAAATTCCACACTGAAATGACAGCGTTTCTTGAAAGTTGATTAATTAACGAGTCATCCATAGGTGGGAAAATTGGTTTGTTGTCTGCACGTTTCGAGTGGTCCTTAAACAGACATCAAACTGTAACGATTTACCTATGGCACTTTCGATTTCTGCTGGTCGACTGACCGAAACGCGCAATAATGAAGGAATTTTTTTCACCTCATTATGACTATTTAATTAAAGACTTAGCAGCCTTTTTGCAATAGTACTACAGTTATATACAATGGTCGTAATATTCTTGTATGACTTTGTCCCTGTTCAAATATTGTTAAGTCACAAAAACACCTATTCATTAACTGAATATTAGTTTTAATCAGTATGTAGCAATAAGTTTTTACTACTGAATCATAATAGTTTGGAGCTGGTAACGAGTTTTCAATGCAGCATTATTTTTAATCAACTAATAACAATACTATTTTATTACTGCCGGTTAAGAGTCTTCAGCATTATTTCAAAAGAAATCGAAAGTTTATGAGAATCCTTAATATATTAAAAAGTGACGTATCACCTTTAATGGTTTCATACTCGCACATGACAACACGTCGCAACATAACAAATTGATATATAAAAACAGTCTAGACTGCAACGATTTTTATTTATATGAACTAGTTTCGGTCCTTTTTTGCACCATCTTCAGGACCGCAACTCTGAAATGTATCATAGTTACATTTGAAGGACCTTAACTTAAGTACAATATCTGAATTTTATCTTTTTTACTATTAACTGTTATGTGTATCAGCCATGACGCCATTTGAACTGTAACTCGTTATATTTTTGACATGTCATTCCTAACATATTACAATGATATAATAGAGTATTTTTTAAACAAAATGACAATAGATAAAGGACTTTTTAAAAAGTGGTTCTGTTGACGTTAAACTTGATTACAACAGCGTTGTAAAAAGTTAACTATTAAAATCAACTGATCTTTGAATATTACCAAGAAAACAATAGCTTTACATACATTTCAATGAGAAAATCACGCAATAGTTTTAGAATACAAAGTAAGCTACCTTGAATTGTTTTTTATGTATGTTAAATCAGTTTCATCGTTAATCATTTAATGCCTGTCAATTTGCATGCAACACTGCAGAACCACTTATAGAATATTTCTGAAAATATCGATAAGAACCTGGTACAATTTACGTCAGTATTTAAATGTTTTAATCTTCATTTTACAATCAGAAATATGACCATAATTATTTTATATCAGACAATGACAAAGAAATGTATAGTTAATTGTAATCCTATGTTTTTTGGCTCAATTTATGTATGTAGTCTTTTCATTGAATACTAAATAGGGGTGGAGCTGGCAAAGGGGCGGAACCTCAGCTATTTAAGAGCAGTAAACCTTGCTCCAACCAGCAGTGACGCAGTGGAGGGTTTCCTAGCACCTGCCCAGCGTCATGATATCAGTGGTTATAACATCGTTTTATTTTATTTATCTTTATTAACTTAGATTACGTTGGCACTAATATATGTTGCTTGAAAGTCCACTAAATGTAACTATGATACATTTCAGAGTTGCAGTCATGAAGATGGTCCAAAAAAGAACCGAAACTAGTTCATATAAATAAAAATGAGTGCACGTTAGATTGTTTTTAAAATTTAAATAAAAGAGTGCTATTATCCCAAAAGTGGAACAAAAATGTTTCCAAAAATATATAACACATGAAATTCATTATCCATAACAGCAAACCCATACATCAAATACTTGTAGTCATAAAGTCTTTTTTCCAGTTTAGAGTCGTTTCTGCTACTGCGCCATTCACCAGACATGAATGGCTGCACACATCTTAGATTCAACTGAGAAAGTTAAATATCTTGCCTTTGGAATCACTGGAACAGCTTCATTACGGACCTGGGGAGTCTCCGGACACATTTATTCGGAAAGAGGGTTGCGGGTTAAAAAAAGTTGAAAAACACTGTAGTATTTGTCAACACACACACACACACACACACACAGAGGCAATGATCCGTTCGTTAGTGGGGAGGGGTGGGCAAGTTTGGAGCCCTTACTCTTACGGGAATTAGTACATAGTGACTACGAGTTTGAGTACTATCGGCAGGGTAAAGCTGGACATGTGAGCTTAGGTAGTCCTTGCAGCTGCGGTGATTACTGTGTCCCCAGCGGTGTAGGGGCTAGCGCAACTACCTAGAAAGCAAGCTGATCATATCAGCGCACACTCCGCTGCAGAGTGAAAGTTTCATTCTGGAAACATCCCTTAGTCTGTGGCTAAGCCATGTCTCCACCATATCCTTTCTTCCAGGAGTGCTAGTCTGGCAAGGTTCGCAGCTTCTGTGAAGTTTGAAAAGTAGGAGGCGAGGTACTGGCGAAAGTAAAGTTGCGAGCCGGCATCGTGAGTCGTGTCAGGGTACCTCAGTCGGTAGAGAGCTTGCCCGCGAAAGGCAAAGGTCCCAGGTTCGAGTCCCGGTTCCGGCATACAATTTTAATCTGCCAGGAAGTTTCATATCAGCGCACACTCCGCTGCAGAGTGAAAGTTTCATTCAAGTAAGAAATTGGTTATGATTATGACCTCTATTCAAAAATCCACTTAAAAAACTCTGACTAGTATGTATAACTTTGTTGACAATAATGAAATCTTTCTGCCTACCATGAAACTAATGATTCTGTTACAGTTAGCTATTTTTTTAAGTAACACTGCATAGATACATCAATTAAATCTGCTAGCCTGGAATCTAGAATGAGGTCACTCAAACTGTACTGACAAGTTATAGGAACACTGTAATAAATTTCGACTAATACCACAAATAGAAGTTCCTATCTGAACTATTTCAATTATATGAACTGATTAAAATTAGTTGTGTGGCAAAACAGCAACTTATTCCTACCAATACCACTGTGCAAGAGCAATGAAATTTATAGTAGCAGCACTGTATATTGTACTAAGAAGATTCTCCAAAACAAATTTACATTATTAAAATTGACTGCTGCTTTTAAAAAAATAGGATGACTCGGTTAATAATTCTTTACAGGACAGGATCCCTATTAGGTTATGTGACTTGGGATAAATTAGGGTTACATACACACTACTTTTAACAGAAATGTAACCTCTATTGAAAAACATTCAAAACACAAATTAAATCTCTCAACGAGCAGTTTATAAACAGTAACAACAAATATTATGACCTGTCATTAATGCGGAGTAGTGGCAAGGTGGCGGCGCAGCTTATACAGCTCAGATTTCATCTTTATGCAGTTTGTAAGACGACATTATAACA
Organism: Locusta migratoria; assembly: GCA_026315105.1. Taxonomy (NCBI): domain Eukaryota; kingdom Metazoa; phylum Arthropoda; class Insecta; order Orthoptera; family Acrididae; genus Locusta; species Locusta migratoria. The sequence continues at coordinate 166,222,933 of CM048745.1, forward strand.
TCGGTTTCCAGTAGCTTCCATTTAGCTCTATATGCAGACAGTAGAAGTGTTACCATTGCATTTGCATGTTCACCGAGGCCATTGTAAGTAGATTGGTCTTCTGACTCAAGTGAAACAAATATTCGGACCAGAATACAGTAGCACAAGTCTGCCTCTACGTCTTGATGCTGTGGACTCCATACAGGCTCACTACTGCTGTGAGCTCCCATCACAGACTGATTGCCACGAATGCCAACCTTCGACTGACTACTGCTCTCAACTCCCAACTCATACTGACTTCTCTCTCTGTGTTAGCTGCGCGCCAACACCACCTTTTCATTTACAATGGAAATCCGTTCACATTGTAATCACTACGTCTTTTTCATATCATGCTGGTCGTGAGATATTACAAATTTACATAATATTCACATACATAAAACATTTCAAAAATAAAATTGACATTACCGAAGCAAATTAAAATTACAAAAATAATATGCAAAATAAACATGATGTAAATATTCATAAACATACAAAGCACATGAAGTACAGACATCACATACCATACAATAGCGGAATCGGTTGTAGCATGAATGAAATTTAGTATCTTACGCAGCATAAAAATAAAATATTATTACCAAAATATGGTCAAAATTGGACAAAGGCGTTATAACCTGTCTGCATGTCCATAGTTGAGAAGTATGTAGCTCCTTTCAAGCAGTCTAAGGTGTCATCAATACGCGGCAATGGGTAGACATCTTTGTTTGTGATACTGTTCAGCCGCCGATAGTCGACACAGAATCGCCACGTGCTATCCTTCTTCTTTACAAGGACCACCGGAGACGACCAAGGACTCTCCGAAGGTTGGATAATGTCATCGTGCAACATCTCTTTACTTCCTCCCGAATTATCCGTCTTTCAGCTGGCGACACTCTATACGAACGCTGGCTAATTGGTGGATGATATCCAGTATTTATACGGTGCCCTATCGTGGGCCGTTTCGTCTGACCTTTCCCCTGCTGAGGTGCGAATGTACCCGAAAATTTTAACTCTGCACTGGCGGCTACTCCCACCTTTCCCGCCGTTTGGAAAGCTGCTCTACTTGCTTCAGCAGAATTTTTGTCACTGTCAAGGCTATTCTCTTTCTATATCTTTGGCTGTCATCTATACCTTTGCCTGATAATTTTCTTGCATGTGGTATATTTACGTGCCGGCCGCGGTGGCCGAGGTGACTGAGGTGACTGAGGAAGGCAGTGAGCAGATATGTGTGAAGTGTGAGCTGGGTAGAAGTAGGAGGGGTGGCAGAAAATTTGACAGGTTGTGGAGAGACAGGTGGAAGAGAGGTTGTGAGGATACAGGTGGAAGACTTACCAGGTGTGAAGACCTAGGTGCAAGAGGGACGTGCTGCGGTCTGTGTACACAGAGAAATACTTCGTGTTTTCGTTTGTAATAGAAGCCTGGAATAAATATCTGTGGATTCCCAGGTATTCAGTTATGTATGTTCCACACTCCTTCCAAAACAATTAGATCGCTTTCAACAAAACTTGGCACACATAACACTGTGGATGTGAAAAAAAAAACCAGCTCACATTGTGGAGAGGATTATAAAGAATATGGACAGACGGGGGTTAGGAGTTGGTGAGATGGTTAAATGAGTAGATGACATGTGGAAGATACACAGGAGGTACATGTTATTAAATGAAGTACTTTCTGTTACGTACAAAAATTAAAATTTATTATCATTTAAAAAAAGTGGTAGATAAAAAGTTACATGACTATTGTCTTTTAATGTTCTGCATGTTTCTTGTTGCCGATGATTTCGTGGTAGACGAGTACGTCCTTGAAGCAGGAGTTGGGCACGTCGAAGACGTAGTTGTAAGGGATGCGCCGGTCGAAGGGGAAGGCGACGGAGCGTCCGTCGGCCAGGGCGACGCCCCAGTCTGCCAGGGTGGGCTGCTGGGGATCTGCGGCGGCGGCGGGCGCGTCCTCGGCCAGGGGGCTGGCGATGACGTAGAGGCGCAGCGGCAGGCCGGCGCGGCGGCCGCGCGGCAGCAGCAGGCGTGCGGGGAATCCCCGGCGGTGCATGGCCGCAGCTGAGGCTGAGGCTGGCCAGGAGGTGGCCTGGCCCTCCAGGGCCTCCTGCAGCGCAGACAACAGCGCGGACCAAGGCACTGAGTCGCCGCGCACGCTCACCGCGTCGCTGCTATTGCGCGCGATCTCACTCTCTCCGGCTGGCACTGTGCGGGAGTACAAACGGCACACCATCAATACAGCGCTGGTGATATTCTGAAGCCACACTCTGGGAGAGCAAGTTTTCGCTATCTTATTGGTGAGTCAGTGGGCCTCCCTCTACCGCTTGCCGAGCATTCTGAAATGAGTTCACCTAATATCTTACTAGATAAATGGAGTATACAAATGGGAATGACAATAGTGAAACAATGGACAGAGGGTCATAATGATAACTTTACACAGAAGACATGCATAAGTTAGATGTAAAAATGGAGGACGATGTTAGGGATGGGAAACGAACAGTGCTGTGAGTTTTCAAAAGAACCAACTCACCCAACCTACAATTTGCGTGGAGTGATTTAGGGAAATTTCATTTATTTGTTTCTTTATTTAGCCTGATCGAATTAGGATCATCAGGTACTCTATTAGTTTTTTTAAATGTCTGAATTACCTATAACATTGACTTTAGTAGGGAAATGATTAATAAAATAATTAAAATAAATGGACTGACGACATGTTTTAAATAGGATGCAGATAAATCGTATTGGCCAACAACGAATAAGATTAATACTAGCAGTAATTATTTGCGATGTAGTGAGTACTGCTGGTAGGAAGTTAAAAACTGTACCTCGAAATTTATCATCAGTCGGAAAGTAAGGCACTGCCTTCCACTTATTGTCAACTTTTGTGACCAGACATTTTTCGTGTTCTTTTGTGTGTTATTCCGATACTACATCTACAGTACATATACATTAATTTTGCTACCGTTCACATTAGCTTTTGGGGTAATAAAGAGTTTCGTTACCATCTAGCGAATCTTTGTTTCTAGTAATCTGCATACTTAAAAGACTTACAAAAATAATCATATCATGTCGGTAATGACATTAGACCACTACTGAAGAGTAGAGATGCAAGAACTCCATTGACTTACTGGGAACCAAACATAATAAACAAAGTTTTGCATCACCCACTAAACAAAAGTTTTGATGTATTATATAGTTTGATGATTTGCTATTTATAAAGTAATGGGCCTTCAGATTTACTGAAAAACTAATCATTTGCTTTGTAAGCAAAGAGAACCTGAGAACTCTCTCCTTTGAAGAGAACCCATTATGTTGCAACCTGATTCAATAAAGAGTTGAATGACTCCTTACATGAATGCAAGCCTACCCACTACGTTGCAGCTGGACACGAGTTCACTTAATCACTGCTGGTCTAATTTAACCCGAAATCTCTGTAGGTCATATGGAGTTTTTTTGTCGTGAGGGGAAATATCTAGTGCAGACAGTAACAGAAGTTATCTGCTAAGTCTGTTTTTAAAGCAGATATCCTGATCAGTTTGTGATCTTGGTATAATATTGGTCATGGATGAAAATGGAATTTTAGTCATGACGCTGATTTACCCTGAAGACGGGTTGTAACAGTTCTTTCCACTCTTCCATAAATAATTTGTACCAGTATATATTTTGTAACTCTGACCTATGACGCTGATATTTCGGAAAGATTCTGCCTTATTTCTTTGCTGTTGGAATTACTACACTCTCTTCAATTTTGAGGGGTATTAACTTTCCCTCGTCTATCTTACAGACCAGGTGGAAGGTTCTCCGAAGAATATTAGCAATCCCAATGGAATGTCGTCGACTACAGTGGCCTTGTTTCGGATTACTTCTATAGTGTTTGTAGTGCAGGCTAGCGTTTATGCTATCAGACAAAGCAAGCCGCATGTTTGCGTACCTTGGTAGACGAAGCGGTCGAATTCTACGAAGTACTGTCTGGCGTAGTCCAGAGGTATCTCGTTGCCAAGTGGGTTGATCCGCGGCCCATAGAAGACGCGGAAGATGGCCTTGGTGGGCTTCTCGCTGGACACCTTGACGCGGTACGTGAACGGCTTGTGGTTGAGGCGCGGCTGGCGGGCGTAGATCGTCAGCTTCTCGGCTTCTTCTGCGCTGGACACTTTGAGAGTGTTGTCCACCTCGATGTCGAAGTCCTCGAAGTATGTCACCAGGCGGTCTACGTCCACAGATTCGATTTTGATTCCAGGGAACGCCAACTGTAACGCAAGACATGAAGTTCTCGATACAGTTTCAGATGTGTTTAGAATAGAGCAAGAAAATCTGGTACGTTTTGACGCAAATGCAGTTGCTTTCTGACATTACCTACAAATCTTCAAGTGGTACCGATATGAAATATTACTTTTATAGAATGCACAATTTCAAAATATGTTTATCTATAAAAGACAGTTGTGGTTGGAACTTATTTATTAATTTATAATAACTGGTTTAGGTAAATTCATTTCTTGCGCTTTTACCTGTTTTCTCTGTTTGATGCTTCGCTTCTTTTTCTTTACTTTTATACCTAAAATCAGTAATTCTATTTATGTTTTTTAACGTATAAAGATCGTGCAGGATATCTTCTGTACCTTAAATTCTCCGTATTCCCTGTTATTTGTGGGATTCTGACGGGCTTTATCAACCATATCCGTTTTAATGTGGCTAACAATTGTTTTAGTTCTACTCATCCGATGTAATATTTTAAGGTCACTAAACATTCTATTAATTTTAGTGGGACTGTGAACGTTAAGATTGGGGTTTTAAGTTTTATACACCCCCCCCCCCCCCCGCCATTTCATTTATTTTCCAGACTTTCTGAATATGTCCCACAGGGGTGAAACGCGTATAAAACAAATAAAAAAAGGTTGCAACCACGACTGTCTCTTATTGCTAAACAATTTTGTTGGTTGCTTTACCAACCGGCTCATAATGGAGTGCAGAGTATTTTATTCAAAATATGTATTTCATTAGTATCCAAGGAGAAATTTAATGTTCATCTCCATACGGATATCAGAAATCAGCCTCAAAATTTTCATTTACTGTGGTAGATCTACATTTCGGTAACTGCGTGACCATTATCAAAGTATTAAATGTTCATATTGAGGATTAGTTTCATCTTTTAAGCACTACCTTTTAACACCTTCAATAATTCTAATAGCTTTATTTTGTGTTATTAATATTTGTTACCTAAAAAAGATGGTAACCAAGTACTATTCCCTAGAGCATAATATGTTGGAATACTGGCGTGTATGTCGAAGATATGCCAAACTAACTGAACCTAAAATTCAAGGAGTAGTGTAACTTACTTTTTTACAGTTTTTGTTCCACTCAGTATGCACTATAAGAGCACAGAACATTCTATTTTTTGTTGTTGGAACACCATATTAATCTTGGGGCATTTATGTTTTTTTAAGCAGACTCATACTAATGGATAATCATTTCTCTATTTTATTCATTAATACTTTCTTCTATCCGTTCATTTTTCATTGTATTACCTGCCTCTGGTGCAAATAATACCGTGTCAGCAACATAAGCCATGAAAAACTAGTAGACATGTTATCGAATTTAGAGGGGTGTTTATTGAATTTTTCTCTGTTGCGAAAAATTGCATTACAATGTATACTATTTTCATAAAAACAACACCTGAGCCGTCCCGGCTCCTGTTTCTTAGATTGACCCTGTCCTTGATTTAATTACTGGCGTAAGTACCATCGATCTCTCTTTCGCGCACCGCTCGTGGCGCTGTTTGATCTATCGCGCGTCGAGGTATGCTAGAAACTCCTTTTCTCCCCTATTCTGTTCGGTACCTCTCCATTAGTTTTCCGATCCACCCACCTAATTTTCAGCATTCGTCTGTAACGCCATATTTAAAAAGCCTCTATCCTCTTCCTGTCCACACTGTTTATCTTCCATGTTTCGCTCCCATACAAAATAAAACTAATCTACCACCTTTATTGTTTCGCTACCTGATCCAATTCCTTCAGCATCGCCCGATTTTCTTATTTTGCACTCCATTACCCTCGTTTTGCTCATGTTCATGTTCATTTTATATGCACCTTTCAGCACACTGTCTATTCCGTTCAGCTGCTCTTCCAGGTCCTTTGCTGTATCTGACAGAATTACTATGTCGTCGGCAAAACGCAATGTTTTTATTTCTTCATCCTGAACTTTAATTCCTTCTCCAAATTTCTCCTTGCTCAATGTACAAATTGAATGACATTGGCGAAAGGCTATAACCCTGTCTCACACCCTTCCCAACTTCTGCATCCCTTTGATGCCCTTCAACTCTGATAACTGCTGTCTGGTTTGTGTACAAGTTGTAAATAACCTTCCGTTCCCTATATTTTACTCCTGATGATTTCAAAATTTGAAAGAGCGTATTCCAATCAACATTGTCAAAAGCTTTCTCCAGATCTATAAAAGCTAGAAATGTAGGTTTCCGTTTCCTTAATCTATCTTCTAAGATAAGCCGTAAAGTGAGTATTGCCTCCCGTGTTCCTACATTTCTCCTGAATCCAAACTGACCATCCCCGAGGTCAGCTTCTACCAGCTTTTCCATCCTTCTGTAAATAATTCGTGTTAGAATTTTGCAACCATGACATATGTCGTGGAGTAAGAAATAAACAAGTCAAGTGATTGATACAGTCCTGCTCGGCAAATTTGTGTGTGAATTTGTCAGGATCGGTGGTCGTACCCCAGCAGCCGTCGTTGCCTGTGTCTACGTCGTTTGTTGTTTATTCATGTTATACCGCATTTTTAGTTCGATTAAATTGAATTATATTTTTCTCTTTCTCTGAGTAGCAAGTACTCTATATTCATTAACTTGCTTAACGTAACTGGGGAATTTATCTCGTTTGTGCCCCTCTGCTAGCTCGCATCTGCATGGGCGGTAGTTCTATACCTTTGTTTTTCTTTTTTTATCTTCTCCTTGCAGAAATTTTCCCTCCGTGAAGCATCGCCACCCCGCGGTTGTAATTTGGAGTTCTATCCGTTTGTCTAAGCCTCTTCGTGTCAGAGCTGTAGTCGTTGACCGTTGGAAACCTTACTCCTCTCCTTCTTGTTTTGATTCAGATCATCTGTTTTAGGTTTGTGGCTGTATTAAATTAACGAGTAGCCAGGTCCTCCACATCAGTGTGATTTTCCTGTAACTAAGCTGAACTGCTGTCATTTAAATTGCAGGGCTCATTTGTAAATTTTATTGTGTGTTGTTTAATTGGACTTCTGCCTATTGATATCAATGAGCACAGTTTCCTGCTACCCATAAAGGAAAACTCAGACTTTACTTAAATTTTGAGCCTGTCTGTAGTGTGTTTTGGTGATTGTATTTTTAAAGGGGTGTTTTTACTTAAGTTTGGGAGCACCACTTTACTGTGATTTCGGTAACTAAGCTATGCTGTTTTCATTGAAATTGCAAGGGTCATTTGCAAATTCTATTGTATTTACAAGGGTTGCTTTCATCTAAACCTATCCACGTTCGCTTACATTGCTGGGCTCATTGTGTCTTTTATTGTATTTTTAAAGAGTTGCTTTTACTAAATTTGGAGCCTTATTAACTTAGCAAAAAATTCCTTCTCTCAACTTGGCCTTCTGCCTTTCATCACTTATCTGAACTGTCTTGTTGGGCCTTCAGCCTCTGATTATAATATCATATATATATATATATATATATATATATATATATATATATATATATATATATATATATCTTAATTAAAACAAATGAAACATGAACTGACTATTCTTGCTTAACTTCACCAACCAACTAACCATCGCTCCCAGAAACCAACCCTCTCAACACCTTCTTTGAGGTTATTGAAGCTAGATCGTAAATTTCATTTTATTTGTCATGACTGTCTCGGTAACCTCAAAGTAGCTGCATTGTTATACATATTCAGATCCCACTCCCCAGGCATAACATGCCAGATAACTTTACTATTTTCGACTGAAACAGAGTATAATTCAACATTTTCAGCAAATGGTTAGGGACTGCGTATAGACAAAACTCATGTTTCGTAAAGCACCAAGAGATTGGAATTCGAATTGTCGAAACATTCTAAATCACCCTTCCTTACTTAATGATGTAACTATTATTTGTTCAATTGCAAATTTTGTGCATTTACTTCATTAAAGGAAATTATCATATTCGTATGATTTTCGTTTGCAGTTCAGACATGCATAACGAGTCATCAGTGTGTTCTAGTATGGTAACTTAACTTACCTCTTCTTTTGAATAGGGCTCAAGGTAATTTTGGTACTGCTCGAAGATGTTCAGGACCTTGTTGACGACCTGGTAGTACAGTGGGTCTCTGGGCATCGTCTCATATTTGCTGAAAACGCTGGTGGCGCCCTGCAGACAGGAAAATAGAAATATTTTATACCAAGCTGTTACGCTTTCCTCTGTATTATATGCCACACAATGCTTAGGCACTCACCCCGTATTTCTGTGTGGGGTTGATGCTACTGCCAATGAGCGCCAGCAGGTCCTTGTAGAAGGAGCCGTAGTACCTGGCGTTGAGGGAGTCTGGGGTGCTCTGGACGAGGTTCCCCAGCAGGTTGGTCGCGTCCTTCTCCTCGTACGTGATCCTGCCCTCTGACGCCTGCAGATGAAAGTGCAATCATTCGAGGAATGCGGTCACGTTGGCTGCCGTAGTCACGTGAATAGCGACACAAGTCTGTTCACTCACCGTCACGATGTGCTCCATGTCGACCACGTCGCACAGCCTGTACTCGCTGTTCCAGATCCTCTGCATGGCGGCAGGGTTGGCTTCCAGGAGGTTCAGTTTGGAGGGACGAGCAGGGATCTCGACTCCGTTCTGCAGCCTGAGCTGAGGGTTGTAGCTGGTCTGGAAGGGAAACAGTGACGATCTCAACAGCGAGTTAAATATACAAGAGTTTCTCTCTGGGACTAGCATCAGAGGCAATATTTACACCAATAGGTTTTGGATGGAGTCGTAGGATTGAATATGAATAATTTCTGCTTATCATACCACTACAGTGTGTTCACGCAAACTTAAATAGTTATCGGCAACCCCGGTCAGGAAAAAATGAATGATCTAAGGACTACCGGGAGATTGGAGCGACGATTCAGAGGCTACAAGCAAGAAGCAGGATAAGTATTGATAGGCCAGGTCGTAGGACACACACACACACACACACACACACACACAGAGAGAGAGAGAGAGAGAGAGAGAGAGAGAGAGAGAGAGAGAGAGAGAGAGAGAGAGAAGGGTTCTGGACATGTATGTTACCTGAATATGCAGGTGGCAAGCCAGCATTGTTGCTAACTTAGTGTTTGGTTAATTGTTAAACTTCGTCTGAGGTTTGTTTTTAAGTGCCGTGGAGCTTAGTTCACTCTAAGATCGACGAGGAGAAGCTGTCGATACCAAACATCGAAGCGATTTCATGCGCTAGCACATATTGACGCATCTTACGTCTCAATACAATAAGATGTTGCGGTGTATAGAGAGCTAGACATTAACGAAAATATTCGTTGCAGCGGCCTTGTAGACGTCACCGACCGCTCGTATCGTGAAGGTGAGTGTTCCACAGGGTCAGGGCGATGTCACACCCAGGGCTTTTTCATTCGTTTATGTTTGACTCAATTTTGTATGGTTTTTGGAGTAGCGACTGTTGAAATTTTATGAGGAAAACAGCAGTCATTTACTGGAAATCGATTTCGGCTACTTGGTAGCCATCATCAGTGCAAGATTATACGTATGTTCTACCACTGTTAATTACTTCACTTGCCGACGTATGCTCTTGCATTGATGCAGCTGTCGTGCAGTAAAAATAGATTTGAAACAAATCATATTATTCCGCCACTGATCTTCGGTTTCCTTTCATAAATTTTCATTCAAATGTGTACTGTTTTTGCTTGCGAGAAAGATGTACTGGAGAAAAACTGATAAAAAAACAAAGATTGTAATACGTCTGGTAAATAATTCAGGACATAGGATGCAAGTAAATCTCTTATATGGAGTTTGGCGCATCAAATCAGTCGTAAGATTGAAATATTTCTAATTCTATAGGGCCAACCTACGTTAGCCATAAATCTATAGTCTTAAAAAACTTCTTAAGCTATGTTAAACGAACCCAAGGACAACACACACATCACACACATTCGAACCTAGACCGCGGGAGGCCGCGCGATCCGTAATGTGACGCTCCAGACCGCTCGGCTACTTTCGCGCGGCAGTCGTAAGATTCATGGGGAACAATCCGTGACCGCCATCAATAGTATTTAAGTGAAATGTGAAGATATAATCCCAAATTATGCCCAACAAAATTTAATAATACATAAAATATACATTTATTTTTCGCATTGATTCAAGTTGACCCTGATTTTATTCCGTATCACCGCGCAATTTCAGGGAGAAGAAATAAAAACTTCTTGTAATGACGTACATTGACCGAGTGAAACTGTTGTGGAATGTATACACATAATAGGTAAGGTGGTGGGGGTAATTGGATATGATGCCGCTCCAATAGCAGCGCATCTGTAATCTGATACTTGCATGTGACGGTTCAGTAATGTTAGTGCTTGTTTGCGATTTGGAAAGAAACCTGGAAGCGAGGATGGGAGGTATTTAATGGGGCCAATTTAGACAGGAGTTTTCTACGGTTGCGTAAGAAGTTTGTGTGTATTTATAGAAAGAAGTTATTGCGAGACAAAATGTTTTATAGGGAATGCTTCCTTTAGGCCGGTATTTTTGCTGTATTTGTTCACTGTGTATCCTGGGACGAAACGAGGTGTCTGCAACTTGGGAATACGTCTTTACTTGACGATGACAGTGTAAATCTGTCAGTGATAGCAAACGACTTGGAAGAGCAATTTAACGGAATGGACATTATCTTGAAAGGAGGGTGTAAAGTGAACATTAGCAAGAGTGAAAGAAGAATAATGGGATGTTGCATTAAATCAGTCGCTTCTGAGGGAGTTTCATTAGGAAAGAAGACATTAAAGGCAGTAGATGAGTTTTGTTATTGAAATAACTTATGATGACCGGAATAGATTACATATAAGATACAGAATGACAATGGGAAGAAAAGCATTTCCAAAGAACATCAAATTTTACGCATTAGGAAGACTTTTGTGGAGAGTTTTGCCTTGTACGGGACTGAAAGACGGAAGTTAAGCTGTTGAAACAAGATCAGGATTGAAATTTTGAAATCTGATGCTACACAAGAAACCTGAGGAATACGTGGGAAAATAGCTGGACTATAAGTAAGTACCGAGCAGAAGTGTCGAGAATAGTAATTCCTGGAATAGCGTTACTAAAAGAAAGTATCGATTGATGGAACACGTTGTGAAAGATCAAGAAATAATCTATTTAGTATTGGGTGCAATATGGAGGGTAAAAATCAGAGGATGACGTCGAGACGAGGATAGGTTATCACAGTTGCATCAAACCAGTCTTCAGAATAAAGACAACAACAACAACATTGCACCAGCCAGCCATTTTTTGTGTCTATATTGCACGATAAACGGTGTGAAGGAGTTTGGAAACGAGCCAGTGAACGAAGAAAATATGTAAGCTAAATAGTTTTGCCGCGGCGGAGAGGCCGAGCGCATTGAGGCGGTATGTTCCGATGCGCGAGGTCGTTCCCCGTCGGGAGTTCGAATCTCCCCTCGGACATGGTTGGTTGTGCTATCTTTAGTATAAGTTAGTTCATAAGTAGTTTGTAAGTTTAGGGACTGATGACACCGCAGTTAAGACCCATAAACATTTGAATATTTTTGAAGTAAATAGTTTGGTGGTTTTTCTCTAGGCATTGGAATGGAAATTTTATGTCCACAGAATAAATGACATCAACTGCGATTGGGCAAAGCTGACAATGTGTACCCAGCCGGGATTCGAACCCGGGTCTCCTGCTTTCTAGGCAGTTGCGCTGACCCCTACACCACTGGGGACACAGTGATCACCGCACCTGCAAGGACTACCTAATCACGCCTCCCGTCAGATACAAATTCCCAGCTTCGCCCTGCCCACAGTACTCAAACTCGTAGTTATGAAACTAATTCCCGTAAGAGTAAGGGCTTCAAACTTGCCCACCCCTCCCCACTAACAATAGGATCATTGCCCGTCACCGGCATATATACATGTGGCGTCTGTTCCGAAAGAACAGACGTCACTTCTGATCCTGCATTTGTTATTATTTAATACTCACAGAACATATGACTACGAGTTTGAATACTGTGGGCAGGGCGAAGCTGTGAATTTGTATCTGACGGGAAGCGAGCTTAGGTAGTCCTTGCAGGTGCGGTGATCACTGTGTCCCCAGTGGTGTAGGGGTCAGCGTAACTGCCTAGAAAGCAGGAGACCAGGGTTCGAATCCCGGCTGGGTACACATTTTCAGCTTTGCCCAGTCGCAGTTGATTTCATATATTCTGTGAATACTAACAACTGCAGGATCAGACGCCACATGTATATATAGAAATTTTATGTGTTCAGTGAAAGGAGTGGAGCAAAGCTGTTGCTGATATTGAGCTTTTAAAGAGGGTCTAAGATGGTAGTAGGAAGAAATTAAACAGAGGACGAATTTATGTCAAGAAAAGTGGTAAAGCGTGTGTGTGCCGAAGAAATAACAATAATAATAATAATTACGCGTGTGTGTGCAGGTGCAAAGTGTACATGTTGAAATTACTGTATCTGTATAAGAAGCGCACAATGACACAGAGAAATTCAGTATTGGAACAACTGGGTTATTTTTAAGAATTTTGGCGTCGGTTCTTTCGGACATATTGCTATGTGATGTTGCGGCTGTTCTAAATATTGATGTAGTTGAGGTGTATTAGTTACTGGTAGGTGCTGTACTAAAATAACATGGTCTCGTGCCGGGGGCTTGACCCCAGGTGTCCTGCTTACTAGGCAACTGTGTTGACATTTGCACCATCCAGGGCAAGGGATTCACACACTTGTACGGGATACTGTGGATGGGACAAGGCTTAAGACAACTGCCTAGTAGGCACAAGACCCGGGTTCGGGACCCCGCACAAATGTTGATATGTCCGTGTTGTATGTTTACATCATCTACCAGTGGCTGAGTCAAAAATACCTCAACTGATCTATACTTGGATTATTAATCGGATTCAAAATGTTCCAGTATCTTTTATTAGTGCTATGTGACGTATGCACGGTACTGTACCTCGAGCTCTTCGGCGCAGTCGAGCGGCGAGACAGCCGGCAGTCCGTGGGACAGCCTCTCCAGGTTGTAGCGGGCGAGCAGCTGCTTGAGCACGCGGTAGAAGACGCTCCCGCGCAGGTCGCCGTTGAGCATGGTGTAGTTGGCGGCGCTCAGGAAGTACGGGTAGCGGTAGTTGAAGTCCGCCAAGAACTCGCTGAGGCCGACGTCCTCCGTGAAGTAGGAGAGCGTCTGCTCGGGTGAGTACGTGGCGACAGGGTACCCAGTGTAGCCGGCGCGCACGTAGTATGGTTTGTCGCCAGAGGCGTAACCTGTCAAACCAAACAGTGCACTAGGTAGCAGTTTATTACTGACCATTTCCTTTATCTGTTATACTCCGAAATAGAACGATCGATAAACGAATGCCTGTATCCTTCTGTACGAGCCCTAATATCTCTTTGTGGTCTTTTCATGAAATGTAAGTCGGCGTCATTCTGCAGTCTGCTTCAGATTCCGACCCTCTAAATTTTCTCAATAGTTTTATTTTTGAAAAGAACAACTTCCCTCCAGCGTGTTTTATTTTAGTTCATGAAGCATCTTTGTAATTCTCGGCAGTGATCGTATCTACCAGTAACAGACCTAGCAGCCCGTCACTGAATTCCCAACATGTGATCTGAGAAGTAGTCCGCAAGAACTGAGACATGGTCCGCGAAAAATATCAAATTTAAAACTTACATTCATTTTAAAATATTAATTTCTTATTATGTCGCCAGTCAAAAGTACTATTAATAAATGTTACTTCATAGTTTGAGGTTTATGTTAGAAGTTAATTTTTTTTACATTGACATTTTATTTTTCTTGAACCTTGTGATCCGTGCTCACAGAGCATAAGCTCAGGTTGCTTCAAGGATGGGGAAGGAAATTGGTCGTGTAGTTTCAAATGAACCGTCCTAGCATCTGGCTAGTGACATTTAGGGAAGTCACGGAAAACTTAAATCTCAATGACCCAATGCCGATTTGAACCGTCGTAATCCAGAATGCGAGTTCGGTGTGCAACCGCAAGAGAAGATAGTTCTGATCGTCAAAGAAATAAGAAGAAAAACGGGACAGAAAGAAGTGTTCTGGACTTAAAAATTTTTCTAGCTTTAGTTCACTCAGTAATTTATGTAGAAACTTTGCGTTAAAATTTTGGACACTTAGATTTTGTTGTTGTGGTCTTCAGTCCGGTTTGACGCAGCTCTCCACCCTACTCTATGCTGAGAAAGCCTCTTCATCTCCTCATAAGAACAACAACATACATTCGTTTCAATCTGCTTACTGTATTCATCTCTTGGTCTCCCTCTAAGGTTTTCACCCCAAACACTTCCCTCAAATGCTAAATTCACGATCCCTTGATGTCTAAGAATGTGTCCTACCAATCGATCCCTTCTTTAAGTCAAGGTATGCCAGACGTTCTTTTTTTTCCCCAATTCTGTTCGGTACCTCCTCATTAGTTACGTGATCCACCCACATAATCATCAGCATTTTTCTGTAGCACCACATTTCAAACGCCTCTATCCTCTTCCTGTCCGCACTATATCATCCAAGTTTCACACCCAGAAAGGACTTCCTTACACGTAAATTAATATTCGATGTTAACAAATTTCTCTTTCTGAAAAACGCTTTTCTACCCATTGCCATTCTGCATTTTATATCCTCTGTACTGCGACCATCGCATGTTATTTTACTGACCAAGTAACACAACTCAACTACCACCTTTATTGTTTAGTTACCTAATCTAATTCCTTTCATGAATAAATAACAGTCTAGAATGCAATAATTTATTTCATTCAACTAGTTTCAGTCTTATTTAGACCATCTTCAGGAATTTTAACTCCATCGATGTTGTGGACCTGGCAGATAACTGGGAGCCTTCCAGTGTGTCACTTATTCATAAATTTAAATAAGAGTGCTGTTGACCCGAACATAGTGAAACGAAAATGTTTCCAAAAATATGTAATCTTTTCAGCGTCACCTGATTTTCGTAGACTGCATTCTATTACTCTTGTTTTGCTCTTGTTAATGTTCATCTTGTGTGCACCTTTCAACACACTGCCCATTCCGTTCAATTGCTCTTCGAGGTCATTTGCTGTCCCTGACAGAATTACAATGTCATCGGCAGAACGCATTGTTTTTATTTCTTAACCCTTAACTTTAATCCCTTCTCCAAATTTCTACTTGCTTTCTTTTATAGCTTTCACAATGTACAAACTGAATAACACTGGAGAAAGGCTGCAACCCTGTCTTTCTCCCTTCCCAACCACTGCATCCCTTTCATGTCCTTCAACTCTGATAACTGCCGTCTGGTCTTTGTACAAGTTGTAAATAACCTTCCGTTCCCTATTTTTTACTCCTGCTTGCTTCAGAATTCGAAAGGGGGTATTCCAATCAACATTGTCATAAGGTTCTCCAAATCTACAAAAGCTAGAAATGTAGGTTTGCCTTTCCTTAATCTATCTTCTAAGATAAGTCGTAAGATGAGTATTGCCTCCCGTGTACTTACATTTCTATTGAATCCAAACTGATCTTCCCCGAGGTCGGCTTCAACCAGCTTTTCCATCCTTCTGTAAATAATTAGTGTTAAAATTTAGCAACCCTGGCTTATTAAATTGATGGTTCTGTAATTTTCACACCTATCTGCACCTGCTTTCTTTGGAGTAGGGATATTACATTTTTCTTAAAGTCTGAGGCTATTTCGCCTGTCTCATACATCTTACACACCACGTGAAATAGTTTTCTCATGGCTGGTTCTCCCAGGGACTTCATTAGCTCTGAGGGTATGTAATACACTCCTGGGGCCTTGTTTTGACTTTCGTCAGTGCTCTGTCAAATTCATCTCTCAGTATAGTATCTCCTATTTCATTTGCATCTACTTCCTCTTCCCTTCCTACGATATTGTCTCTAAGTTCATTTCATTTATGGAGCCCCTCTATATATTCTTTCCCTCTTTCAGCTTTCCCTTCTTTGCTGAGAACTGGTTTTCCATCTTAATTCTTGATATTCATAGAGCTGTTTTTCTTGTCCCTAGATGTCTGTTTTATTTTTCTGTAGGCAGTATCAATCCCCCCCCCCCCCCATTTATACATTCTTCTATAGTCTTTCATATGCCTACTAGCTACTCCTGCTTAGCCATTTTGCACTTCCTGTTAATCTCATTTCTTAATCGTCTGTACTCCATTTTGCATATTTCATTTACTGAATTTTTATATTTTCTCCTTTCATTGATTAAGTTTAGTATTTCCTGTGATATCTATGAATTTTTGATAGGTATTGCCTTCCTACCTATTTTGTCCTCTGATGCCTTCAAAATTTCGTCTCTAAATGCTACCCATTCCTCTTCTATTTTTTTTTATTTCCCCCAGTTTCCATCAATTGTTGCCTAAAGCTGCCTTTGAAATTCTTTAGGTTCCTTCAATTTATCCAGGTCCCATGTCCTTATTTTCATACGTTTCTGCAGTTTTTTTTTTCAGTTTAAGCCTACAATTCATGACCAATAAGATATGGTCAGAGTCTATATCCGCTACTGTGTGTCTTACAGTTTAAAACCTGGTTCAGAAATCTATGTCTTACCATTATAAAATCGATCTGGTACCTTACGGTGCCTCCTGGTATCTTTCTCGTATAGAACCTTATTTCGTGATTCTTAACCCAGGTGTTTGTTATAACTAAATTATGATCCGTACCAGGTGGTTTTTTTCATTTCTTTTGCTGAGTCCATATTCAGCTACTATCTTCCCTTTCTTTCCTTTCCCTACTACCGAATTCCAGTATCCCATCAAAATTACGTTTTCCTATCCCTTAATTGTCTGATTTTATGAACTAGATTTATTACCCCGTCGTTTACCTGACTTTCTGAAGCATTTTTGTAAGATGGAACAGAGTACTGTCCCAGTGCACTCACCTTGGAGTTTTGCGTTGTAGACCTGCTGGATGACGTCAGATGTCAGGAATAGTTCAGGGTGGATCTCGTAGATGGGTGGCAAGACAATGCTCCTCGTGTCTTGTCGCAGCCTTATGGCAGTGAAGAACGCCACCAGGAATTGTCCTTTGTTCACTCGCTCACGGAGATACAACGCCGTCTGCAAAATCAAAATGTATTAAAACATATACTGCAAAATGGTAAAAGAAGGAAAAAATAAATACCAAAAAAGAAATGTTTTCAATGGTACCATACAGACGACGATAAAAGCAGCCTCAAGAGAAGTTTGTTAGCAAAACATTGAAATTACATGATCCTGGAAACTGTTCTGGTGAGTGAGGAACATTAGCAGTAGATTTGATATTTAGGTGACTGGTTTAAGACTTACGGACATTCAAACAAACACACGAAGGAGAGACAGTAGGGAGGGGCAAGCAGGGGGAGGGGGATTTAGATGCAGAGATATACAGAAAATAAAACCAGCAATTTCTAGTATCGCGCGCAGTCATAGCTGTGCAGTCAGTATGTAAGCATTCGGTCAGGCAATGGAAGCGTGGTTCGGTCTTACCTTGTAAAAGACGTCGTAGTCCTTGGCGTAGTAAAGAAGATCGAATACAAGCTTGATTTGGTCCACATGGCGGTCGTCGAACACGGATATTGGCTGGTCGAGCGCCAGAAGCTCTCCGCTGTTCATCAACTCGAGCCATTTCTCAGCCGCGTATGGTACCTGAAATACACACGTCATTTGTCCATTCTTCCTTGCAGTAACACACTTAAGAATTAATAAATATTTTAAATCAACGGTGTACAATAGTCACAACTGGAAATGCTTGACAATAGTAATATAGTTAAATAATTACAACAGAAAAAATTATCATATCGAGGACTCAACTATTTTACTTTTGCGGCGTAGAAGTTTGATGCATTTGAATGGTACTATCGTCTGACAGTTGTCGTAAGCTCTTTATCGTTTGGAAAACGATGGTCGGGCGACAAGAAAAACTTTAGGTTGTAAGAATAGATGGAAATAGCTGGGAGCAAGATCAGGACTGTATGCCGGATGACGAACAGTTCTCGGCCGAACTTGCGAAACAGATCCTGTTCTGCGATCTGGAAGGGGACGAGCGTTTCACACCTCATGTTCTGGATGACGCATCCTCAGGCCAGCATTTTGACTGCGACGAAGAGGTGAACACGTCTGTCATACTCTGGTACCATTCACAGGCGACAGACTTCTACTACACCGGAACACAGAAGTTGATCCCATGAAATGAAAAGTGCATCAATTCTTTTGGTGACTGTGTCGAAATATAGGTCAAGCATTGCTGTAACTGTTGGCAATGGTTTACCTTACCTGTGGTTTATAGGGACACTTACTATCTGGGTAGTAACTTATCTGTGTTTATGACTACTGATGATTTAAAAAATGTATGTATTTGCGCTGTATTTCATGTGTGGTGATTGACCGTAATAAATAAACAGGTGCCTGGAAACAGTAATGCGCTCACCTGGTAGTTCTGGGGCTCCAGCTGGTACTCCTTGGCGACGGCAGCCTGGTCCTTCCACAGTAGAGGCTGGCTGGCGTGGCTCAGCAGTCGCAGCACGTCCTTCTGCCGGGTCAGCTGCACCACATCTGCGTCACAAAACAGTTGCCAGCTGTCTCTTCGTACTACATCTCTGTACCAGCTAATGCGTCTTAATGCTAGTATTCTTAAAGTACAAGAGCAGATGCATAACAACACAAACGATAATAGGTATACATAGGTCTGCGATGAGAGACACAATTCATTTCTACTCTTCCGTTTATTTCTACTTTTATTACCTTACAGCGAAACGTAACAAATATAGATTAATATAGGATAGGATGACAGAGCGCTACACCGGAATTTTATTTTCTGTTACAGTATCCAAACAAAGAAAGATACTGATTAGAATATAAATGATATATAAAATTCGTATCATCTCATATTTATTGAGTTATTTGTAGTACAATTTTTCATTTATATATTCATTTGTGGAAATGCTATATGCCTGTAAAATCTGCTGCGAATGCAATTAGTAGTAAAGTAGTAACAGTCCTCTCATTCACCCATTTATTTCATCCCATTCCCCCACCCGCACTGACCTCTTTTTCCTTCTCCCTGATCCTCACCACTCCCATCTATTAATTTCACTCCGCTACCCCCACATTCAATGGCCTCGTCTCCCCTCTTCTTGATCGTCATCTTCTTCTCCCACTACTCCCTTCCCAACAGCTCCTCCTCCCCTCTATGTCCACCTCTCCTGCACCTCTCCGCGTCCTAGTCCTCATTACTCAGTAAATAAGAACTAGTTAACATGGAGATCAGTGCATCGCTGTCGAAGTGTTCCTCGCGCATTATTCCATATCATGTACAGCGAAGCACAAAAACCTTTTCCATGAAAACATACACTCAGTGCCGACTATCGTGGTGATCAGTCAAGCAGTATAGGTCTATTGTGATGTTTCTTTTGCCATACGCCAGTTTGATATGTGGCATCATGTTGCGGTTTTTTCGTGTTAGTCAGCCTAGCTGTCATGCCCCACAACTGTCTAAAAGTTACTGTCGTATCCCTCGAGAACAGACCTCTTTTGTTGATGAAAGGTACTCTGTGTCCTCTGATGACTGACAACGTGTATGCAAGATTTTATGTTGGTCGCTTGCATAGTTCAGACGTGAAAGCGTAACAAACAAACTACGATTCGTATTGATAATATTAGTTAGGATTCTAAACTTATTTAGGTGACAAGGCAGGCAACGTAGTGGGTGCGGAGTGGGGATTGCGTAAGTGTACTAGGTAATATCTAATTCCACTCTGGGGTGTGAGAAAGGATGGAAACCACTGGTGTAACTTTTAAAAGACTTTTAAAAGATCGATTACAGACTAGCTGTAGCTAGTACATTTTGGAAAGCAGTGAACTACTCAGTGGCGGACTAAGGCTGTTGGAGGCCCGGGGCGAAAGAAAATGAGGCCCCCCTCCCCCCCCCCCCCCTCCACTTGGAGATATATTTATTACAATAAAAAAATTGGATGCTTCCCCAGGACGAGAGTCACGGGACAGTCTAAAAAAATAGCTTTCGAGATTTGGAGTCCCCACCCCCAGCATAACGAGATCCCAAAAGACGCAAAAAAAAAAAAAAAAAAAAAAAAAAGGCGAAGAAGAGGAAGAATGGATTACTGGATTCGTGGCCTAGAGCGACAGCATCAGGTGCTTATAACAGTTGATAGTCTCCGTGTCACAGAACTTGTGCTCAGCCATCAATATTAAAAATTAATAGAAAGGATCGTTAGGAAACAGAAACATTTGGATGACAAATGTCTCATGTCACATTTTTCGCCCAAAAATTTTTGTCGCCCGATGATCCGTCATGTTAAATTGAATGGAAACAACAGCCATAACTTTTATACATAGTTTATTGGTACCGGTTTCGGCTTTACATTAAATCCTGGATCCGAAAACAAACGAAGGTTGCATTACCTGTTACAGTACTATCAATCTAAACCTGGTGTCGTGACTTACTGGAGAGATATTGACGGATTATCGTCACCACAACACTTGTAGACTGCTAGTACTGTGAAAGGAAATGGAACCTTTGTTTTAGAGACCAGGGGATGGTTTTAAAGTGAAGCCGAAACTGGTAGGAAAGTAAATTATGTACAAACGTTTACGGCTGTTCGCTAGTGTGGCGTAAAGTCAGTGCCACGCGCCAGACGTAAGAGAACGATTGTGGAGAAGGCAGTTACTATTAGGAAATACGTCAGTTACTAGTGAGAACTCGTCAGTTACTATTCAGGACTCAGTCAGTTACTAGGCAGCTACGAAGTTAGAACGCGGCTACGAACTTGGCCATAATTAGGTCTCAGTGCATCACACGGACGACGTCACGAGAAGAAAAAGAGACATGTTCCAAAGATGAGTATTATACTTGTCAGTCAATAAATATTTTGTAATCTAACTATATCAATGTTTTAAATGTCAAAGGATCCTGCACCAGTACCTTTATTGACAACCAGCCAGGGACGAGAACTAAACAAAAGGCGACGAGGTCACAACAACTACATTCAGTGTAACGTATCTTGGCCAGACGTGGCCCACAGTCTACATTATGATGGTGCCTATGAAGTTTAATACAGAGGGTCTGGAACAATCCCAGTTGGATGCAGACAACCTTGGTCTACTGTTATCTGCACATGATGGTGTGGCTCTAGGCCATGAAACCGTTAGTGCCCAGGTAAAACAAGTGTTTCAAGAGACGTGGTACTCACCTGGTTGCTGGTGTGGGCTGGCGGCGGCGACGGCCACCACGGCCAGGAGAGCTGCTACGGCGGCGGTCCCCATGTCTGCTCCTGTCCTGTCCTGGAGGCTGGGGGCCGCTCTTATACGGTGCCGTGGCCGCTATCTTGGCTCGTTAGCCGCGCACTCGCCTGCTGGGGTTCTTCCGAGACGAGCGCCACCTGAGCACGCGGTGACGCAACGCCCACCTTCTGGTCCGAAACAGCTATGGTATCATCTGGGGATCGGAACTCAGAGATTCCGCCTCGTCGGAATCCACGTCTGTTCCCAGCAACCTAGCAACCTGCACCAGTACCGTTCCAAAGCACTGGATTCGCATTTGGAATGACGCCTGTTCAAATGCCCCAGTTCAAACACACAATTACTGAGGTTGCACAAAAAATATTTAAACACTGCGAGACATGCGTTCTTGAACTTACAAGGAAAGTACTTGGGCTCGAACAAACACATATACACCAAAATAGTATGAGAGATAATGTAAAGATCCCTTATTGCACTAGTGATACTCCCGCATCTGCAAAACTCTGCAGTCGTCCGTTAAAGGCCTCTGCGTGTGCCTTGCCACATTGCACTTTGACCAGTCGGTTCGCCAGTAGGGACGGTGCAGTGTGCCTCCGAACTTGCGTTTTGTGACGTTATTTTGTGGCGAAGCGTCAGATGGGGCTGCGATTGGTAATCAATCCTGCTAATGTATTGCGATTGGTTGAGATGAAGTTACGAAGAACCCTTCTACGTGAAGATGGTACTAGTGTGCAAGATGAATCATTCGCATGCTTTCTCGTATCTGTTATGGTACAGAAATATGAGCATAAGTTAGATACTGTTGTAACTCATAATGATGATAATAGGGACCATAATGACGAACAACTCATTGCAAGCGGTAGTGCTAGGGTAAGTGCTGGAAGAGGCGATGGAAGCAGTGGCAGTGAATACCAACCGCCTTCCGAGAAGAAGGGAAAAGTTGCAACTGTCATCACGGCTTTTGATAACAATACTCTAGAGAACATGTACGATGATTATTACATAAGTTATAGTTAAGATATCTGCAACACGTATGATGTCTACAATTACATCTACAGTGATATCTAGACCATGATTGCAGAGTTTTGCATGAAAACGACACCCACCAGCACACTGAGGTGAACGTAGAGATTCTGTAAGTAAACGTTCTTACAGGTATGTTTATTCGAGCCCATGTACTTTCCTTGTTAGATGCAGACGGTAGTCAAGGTTAGAGATTTTGCATAAAGGAAACAAATTTCCTGAACGAGTCTGTGATCTTCATTTTCTCAGGATAAAAACCATCTAGATTGAAAAAAATTATATTTATCGATGACGACGTTTCGGCATCAGCCATCGTCAGATCTAATACCTCTGAACTTGCACAGTAAAGTTGAGCGTCAAAAATATAATATCTAAGTAGAAGGTACGTCAACTGCCGGACATACTAGGTAATACAACTAACGCTGAACTTTACTGTGCAAGTTCAGAGGTATTTAGATCTGACGATGGCTGATGCCGAAACGTCGTAATCGATAAATATAATTTTAGCGATCTAGACGGTTTTTATTCTTATCAAGGTTACACCTGTTACCATTTTGCTTGGTCATTAAAAATACTTGTAGAATGTCTACAACATTTTGGAGGCAACAGTTGTTATCGGGGCAGACTTCTGTGCAGTCCATTAACGTCTTCTAATCAAATTGCGTGCTTATGGTATATCGCACAGTTATTTCATTGGCTTTGCGATTTCCTGTCTGAAAGTACACAGTACGTTGTAATTGACGGAAGGTCATCGAATACAACATGAGTGATATCTGGCATTCCACAGGGAAGTGTTATGGGGGCCTACTGTTCCTTACTTTTATAAACGATTTAGGAGACAATCTGAGTAGCTCTCTTAGACTTCGCGGATGGTGCTATCATGTATAGTTAGTGAAGTCACCTGAAGAAAAAAGGCAACTGCATAATGATTTACATGAGATATCTGCATGGTGCAAAAATTGACAATTGACCCTTAATAATGATTAGTATGAGCCAATTCATATGGCCACTAAAAGAAATCCGTTAAACTTCAGTTACACGATAAATCACACTGTAAATTCAACTAAATACCTAGGACTAACATTTACAAAGAACTTAAATTGGAAAGAACACATGGAAAATGTTGTAGGGAAGGCGAACCAAAGACTACGTTCCATTGGCAGAACAGAAGATGCAACAGTTCTACTAAAGATACTGCTTTCCCTACACTTGTGCGTCCTACTTTGGAGTATTGCTGAGCATTTTGGTATGCACTCCAGGTGGGACTAACGGACGATTTAGAGAAAATTCAGAAAAGGGCAGTTCGTTTTGCATTATCGCGATATAGGGGTGAGAGTGCCACGTAAATGGAAATCAGTAAAAGAAAGGCTTTGTTTGTTGCGTCAAAATCTATTAGCGAAGTTTCTTTCACAAACTTTCTCTTCCGAATGCGAACATGATCATAATAATAAAAAAAGCGAAATGAGATAGAGAATAGTAAAGAAATATCAAAAAAGTGGTGCTATGAACCCTCTGCACATTCACTTCAGTGTGACTTGCAGAGTATCGATGCTGATGTAGATGAAAACTTTCTGTTACAATAGCTTCATCTTTAAAAAAAAAGTAATCAGCTAACATTAGAACGTCCGTCGACTTCTATTGGATTGCATAAGATATAACAATTTCATGTTTGATGTCACTCTTTTTGCCATTACGTCCTATAATCCGATAATTCTTCATTTTATCGCTTAAAAAGTGAAAATAATTACTATAAAACTCAGATTCATATCTATAACATTCTAGTGTTACAAACATTCATGTTATGAAAGCCTAAGTCATAAACCTCTTTTTCTTCATTATTTTCTACTTGAGAATCATACTTATCGTAATGACCTTGCAGTACCGGAGCGGTAACATGTACATTATTCCGTTTATCTGAACAACACGACTATATGACAGGTTTCTTTTTTATCTTCTTCGTAATGTCAGATTGTGCGCTATACACATCTCAAGTACATATTACTTCAAAGATACTCATGTTACAAGCTAAAACAGTATTTAAATACTAGTTGCACATTTGTAGTAAGCAGTGGTGTTCACTCAGTTCATGCCAGAAAAAGTTTAAACGATTATTCTGTTTTTCTTTCAAATTACTTTATGTCAGAGCAGGTACATCTCTCATGATCGTGTCAGAAAGGTAACGCTAAAGAAAGGAAGCTTAGGGTTCCGTCGACTCTCTGATAATTTGAGACGGTCAGTAGCTAGGAGTGTTTGAATAAGGATGGGAAAGAAAATCGGCCGATGCTTTTTCAAGGCAACCATCCCGGTATTTGTCTTGAGGTATTTAGGGAAATCTCCGAAAACCTAAATCAGGATGCCTGGAGGTGCATTTGAATCACAGTCCTCCTGAATTCAAATCCAGTGCGCCGGTTCGATCGGTATCTAACGCCGCTTGATGCGTTCTGTCCCCCGCACATCACTACACCAACATGATAGGTGCTACCATTACCTTTACCACTATGAGTACAGTAATAATACACATTTCGTAATATGTTCGTACTTCTTACTGCTCACGCAAATCTTAAGTAAATATTTAATTCTGTAACAAGTTCTTGCTGCACAGCTCACGACATTGACGGCCTAAAATATCTTGCTTTTTCTGAAATAATTGTTAACGGCAAGAGTTGTATAGTAGAGGGTTCGAACTTAAATAGTGATAACAATGCTGTGGACACACTATGCAACGGAATTTCCAATTGACGCTGATAGCACACGTTGTTTTTTACACACCTACCTTGCCTCCGAAAAATGGTCTAACTTAACGGTGTTACTATGTTTTCGAAACAGGAACAACGTAGAATGAAACTTCACTCTCCAGCGGAGTGTGCGCTGATATGAAACTTCCTGGCAGATTAAAATTGTGTGCCGGAACCGGGACTCGATCCTGGGACCTTTGCCTTTCGCGGGCAAGCGCACTACCGACTGTGCTATCCCGACACGAATAACGACGCCGCCTCACAACTTTACTTCCGCCAGTACCTCGCCTCCTACTTTCCAAACTTCACAGAAGCTCTCCTGCAAACACGCAAGACTAGCACTCCTGGAAGAAAGGATATGGTGGAGACATGGCTTAGCCACAGCCTAAGAGATGTTTCCAGAATGAAACTTCACTCTGCAGCGGAGTGTGCGCTGATATGAAACTTTCTGGCAGATTAAAATTGTGTGCCGGAACCGGGACTCGAACCTGGGACCTTTGCCTTTCGTGCCTTTCGACACGACTCACGATGCCGCCTCACAACTTTACTTCCGCCAGTACCTCGCCTCCTACTTTCCAAACTTCACAGAAGCTCTCCTGCAAACACGCAAGACTAGCACTCCTGGAAGAAAGGATATGGTGGAGACATGGCTTAGCCACAGCCTAAGGGATGTTTCCAGAATGAAACTTCACTCTGCAGCGGAGTGTGCGCTGATATGAAACTTCCTGGTAGACTAAAATTGTGTGCCGGAACTGGGACTCGGACTTGGAAAGTAGGAGGCGAGGTACTGGCGGAAGTTGTGAGGCGGTATCGTGAGTCGTG
The DNA here is from genome assembly GCA_026315105.1 of Locusta migratoria. Classification (NCBI taxonomy): domain Eukaryota; kingdom Metazoa; phylum Arthropoda; class Insecta; order Orthoptera; family Acrididae; genus Locusta; species Locusta migratoria. The sequence continues at coordinate 166,248,964 of CM048745.1, forward strand.
TCGGGATAGCACAGTCGGTAGTGCGCTTGCCCGCGAAAGCAAAGGTCCCAGGTTCCAGTCCCGGTTCCGGCACACAATTTTAATTTGCCAGAAAGTTTCAGGAACAACTTAGTTTGATGGGGATTGAACTTGTCAGAGGTCGTACAGCATTACGAAATGTTGTATATATGATCTATTGAACAAGTATTAATCTGATCTAATCTAATGAACCTCCGAGACGAGTGGCCACGCTCCAGACCGCGCTGCTGCATGCACTGCATATGTTTATGCATTCTACATGTACATAATTTGAAAATCACATTCAAGTACATCACAGAGGGTTCAAATGTTTGTAGAGCTTATGCGACTTAACTACGGGGTCATCAGTCCCTAAACTTACAAACTACTTACGAACTAGCTAATACTAAGGACGGCACAAATATCCATGCCCGAGGGGGGAATCGAACCCCCGACCGTAGTGGCCGTGCAGAACGTGACTGGCGCGCCGCAGTCCGCTCGGCCACCGCGGCCGGCGCAGAGGGTCCATCGAACCGCTTTCGTGATATCTGTGTACCGTTTCAGTCTCTAATAGCAGGCGGGGAAAGGAACCTCTAAATCTTTCCAGTTTCGATTCAAGGCTGTCTGACCACTTACATAAGAAGTTGTGTACTGTACACAGCGTACGTAAATGAAATGTCAGTATTTCATACTCTTCATGTTAAACAGTTAAAGATTTTAATTCAACTTAAATTTCTGAAACAATCACGTACTACCATCAGCCATGCCATAAAACATGATTGAAATTTACTATTTGCAAAGTAAATAGTAATAATAATAATACACATTGCAACTGGAGGAAACAACGGTCACTTCTGACCTCTCGAGACGTTACTGTGGGATCTTATTTTCGTATGGAAATATTAGTATCAATTAGATCATAGAGGCTGCTTGTTATAGTTCTTAATGTGCTTTGTCACTTATTTGTGAAACTGGAGCAAAGCTGTTCGAAACCGTTCGCTGCAACTTCATGCTCGCCGTCTGCTCACTCTGCTGGTGTAGACTCCATACGTCCATGACTTGAGAAAGGACAACGGAAACACACAACTGCCTCCAATAAAATCCAACCGCTACAGTGGACGTTATGCGCCACTGAGTTAAAGCCACGAACTGAGAGAGTACTGACACACTTATATCTATTCATTGCCGTCACCTGAAAGTCACGTATTACAAAGCAGTTATTTTGAACCCAACTGGTACATCAGACTGAATGGCAGAATTGATCTTGTTAGCGGTTATTACTCCATACAGGTAAGGACGAATTATATACACTCATTTTATGTCAAATTAAGAGCCCAAGAAGTGTTTTATCTCTTCTATGACGAAGAATGTCGGAATGTGAACTGTTATTCCAGGGCAGTATACGACAGTAAGTTTTGTCGAATTTCAAAAGGCATAAGGAATGCGGAATGATGGAACATACGACTGTATCGAATTACAATGAAATGTACATCTTGTAATGGGGCGGACCCTTCCTAAATGACTGACCCATTGTCAATTTTAAATCTCCGAGTCTACAAAAATTCATATCACAAAATTAATCATTTACCCAATAAAACAATAAAATTCGCTTTTCATTCGGAGCCAAAAATTAATTCTTCAAAACATATGACAATTCTTCGTTTGTGTGGCCATGGTGTCCGTAGTTGCTTTCATAATTATGAATGGCGGTGTTTTTCCGTCTATGCAACTACAAATAAAATGCGATTTTTCTCACCAGACGCGATTCGTTTTAATGACAATAAGACATCTTCAGTGCTCAGTAATAATGGAAGTATATATATTTACGTAGGCCTAATGTTTTGTTACGTACGGATATTTTTGTCTTGTTTTCGCCTAACATCATGGAACGCCGGTCTGTTTCATGCTGTACCGCCGACTCTTCTTGCTGCATCATTGTTTTTTCGACTAATTTCTGTGAAAACGAATGGAGGACAGTGCAATAGTGAAAGTGAATTAGTTGAAAAAAACAATGATGCAGCAAGATGAATCGGCGGTACTGCATGAAACAGACAGGCATTCGATGATGTGAGGCGAAAACAAGACAAAAATGTCCGTAAGTAACAAAATATTAGGCCTACTTTTCATGTTTCGCTAACGTTTTCGATATAAAAACAAAACAAACTGAATACTTCTAATATTGCAGACCACGTGTCTGGTGAGAAAAAGCGAATTTTATTTGTAGTTGCATAGACAGACAACAACTGCCATTCATAGATATGACAATTCGTGCGCTGCCTCGTGCACAAATAATTAATTCTCCAAATTAATTATTCTCTGAACTACTGACAAGTTTGCGCCACCTCCGCGCATCAAGTATTAATCGATCAGATTGTCACCATAAAACACTCCCCAAAATTACAATAAAAAAAGGAACCCCTAGAATATTGATTTTTCTTGCACACTTACAAGCAGTCACAGAGACTTTTCCACTACTTGTCGTCTTACGTTTTACTATACAGGGTGTCCCAGCTATCTTGTCCACCAAAAATATCTCTGGAACAATAACAGCTATTGGAAAAGGACTTTCACCGGTATCAATGTACGGCTGAGGCCCATGAATGTACATATTTGGAAAGTTTTAAAACGAAAGCAAATGTCTTTTTTTTTAACACAAACTTATGTTTTTTTTTAAATGGACACCCTATATTTTTTCTTCAGCAATCCATAGCATGAAAAATCACATAAACAATGGCGTTGATTGCATCGCAATATTCCAATTACATCCCGAGATATTGCGACGCGAAGTTGACGCTTGAAAAACCCGAAATTCGCTGCTAGCGCACGTCCTGAGGCTCAGGCGTGAACCCCATGCTGCCCGTAATCGCGATGTGATTGTCATGCGTAATCGCACTTCCATACTTACCAAGAGGTCCGAAACGATTACGCATGTCAATCACATCGCGATTACGGGCAGCATGGGGTTCACGCCTGAGCCTCAGGACGTGCGCTAGCAGCGAATTTCGGGTTTTTCAAGCGTCAACTTCGCGTCGTAATATCTCGGGATGTAATTGGAATATTGCGATGCAATCAACGCCATTGTTTATGTGATTTGTCATGCTATGGATTTCTGAATAAAAATATAAGGTATCTATTTAAAAAAAACATAAGTTTGTGTTAAAAAACACATTTGCTTTCGTTTTAGAATGTTTACAAATATGTACATTCATGGGCCCAGCCGTACATTGATACCGGTGAAAGTCGTTTTCCAATAGCTGTTATTGTTCCAGAGATATTTTGGGTGGACAAGATAGTTGGGACGCCCTGTATAATTTCATCTCAATAACATTTCTGAGACCTAAGCTTTTCCCAGATGTTGGAATACCGGATGATATGAATTTTGTTGCTCACATTTAGTAACTAAAAATTGCCCATGGTACAAATTGCAGCTTTTTTATTTCGTTGTTCAGTTCATTCGACTTCCATTTCTAACATTAATACCATGTCACCTTGATTGTAACGTACTACTTTGTACCGTCCGTGAAGACCCGTTGGCAGGGGCCCGAATATGTGAATTGCTAGTATATCCAGCACTTTATCTGAAATAATTCTCTGCATCGCCCCTTGATTTGCCACAGTGCCACATTTTACGCGTTGACATAGTTCACAGCTCCTGAACTGCTCCCTAATTTTTCTCGCCATGTTATTAAAGAGCACATAGTCCTCAAGTATCTCTAAGCATTTCTGCGAGTAGTGTCCATGACTTAAATGTGTATATGTTTCCATTCTTCTTTGCTCTCGACTTTTCTTCATAATAGCACGCCTTTGTGAATTTTATAGAGGCGCTGTAGCTTCTCGTTATCTTTCGTTCCGAACAGTGACTTTACTACTTTGAGTGCTGGGTCCGCATTCTTCATTCTCCGCATATTGCTGCAGATACATGTAATCTCTTTCTCACCTTTGACTCCCTTCATATACATTATTGAATACTCCTCTGTCTCGTCCTCTCTCATTACATCATCTCGTCCTTCTGCTGGAAGCCTGGACAAAGCATCAGCAATTATATTGTCGATGCCTTTGATGTACTCCACCGATACTGAAATTGTTTGATGAACATTGCCCATCGTGTCAGACTTTCATTAAGTAGCTTGCACTCCTGCAGGAAGCTAAGCGCTTTATGATTAGTTAACACGACAGTTTCACGTCCCTCCAGGTATTACTTAAATCCCCAGACGATACTCAGTAATTCTTTCTTTGTTATTGCGTAATTGCGCTAATGCTTAGATAACAAGCGGCTGTCAAACGAAATCATTCTGTCTTCTGTGACCCCATTGACTTCTACTCTTTGTAACAATGCCGTTCCCACACCGTACATCGAGCTGTCAGGGACTAAACGGAATGGTAACGTCATGTCAGGATAGTGAAAAATATTACTGTGGCACAAACAATCTTTCATTGCGTTGAAATCATCATCACACCCTTTGGTCCATAACCAAGTCACGTTCTTCTTCAGTGACATAGACAAATTTGGCGAGTTCAAACACTGATTACTCGCAAAGTTTATGTAGTACGAGCACATTCCATTGAACGATTTTAACTGCTTGCGGTTTCTAGGAAAGGCGCATTTCGAAATTTCTGCCAGATTGTCGGCTTTAAGGAGAATGCCCTCCGCTGACAGTCGATGACCAAGGAAATCAATTTCAGCTTTGAGCAACTCGCATTTCTTCAGTATAACGTCATTCCTTTTCTTTGCAAAGATGTGAGAACGTATTCTAGTCTACCGTAATGTTTCAGCCAAGTGGTTATTGCTACTAAAGTATCGTCTATGTACACTGTGATCTGACTCTTTAGCGCTTGCCCCAGGACATGATTCATGGCCCGAACAAACGCCACTACAGAAGTGCTCAGACCAAACAGCACTACCTTATATTGATACGAGCAACCCTCAAACAAAAACGCGGTGCACTTACAGCACTTCTCCGCCAGTCCCACCTGCCAAAATCTAGCAGTCATTATTTCTGAAGTTAGAAATCAGCTCAGCCATGTTAGCGGGATGATCTGTTTCCTTCACGATAATCTTGTTAATTCTCGTAGCATCTAGTACAATCCTGCCTGTATTGTCCCTCTTTTTAACCACGACAATTGGATTGCAGTATTCATTTCGGCTCGGCTCGATTATTCCCCAGTTCCGCCTGTACAGTGTTACGTTTGGCCATAAGAATTGGCTATGGACGTACCTTAATCGGATCATGTACTTTTACCTGCGTGTGATATACAAAGTCTATAATTTTCCCAAGCCTGTCCGAGAATACGTCCTGGTATTCACACAGTAATTCAAAAAAGTCTACCTTACTTTCCTCAGTCAAACCTTTAGTGCCGCGCAGGAGTAGCCGAGTTGTCTAGAGCGCCACGTTGCGAATCTCGCGGTCTCCTGCGTCGGAGGTGCGAATCCTCCCTCGGGCATGGATGTTTGTGTTGTCTTTAGTATAAGTTAGTTCATAAGTAGTTTGTAAGTTTAGGGACTGATGACCCCGAAAGTAAGTCCCATAAGCTTAACAAACATTTGAAAACCTTTAGTCTCATCTACCTTCTTCTTATACTATCAATTCATTCTAGCCCCGTTATTTCATTATCCATGTTTAAACTGGCATATATCGTGTGCATACATTATGCTTTCAATGCTTAATTCAAAAATTACTTGGTATTTTATAGGTTCACTACGACTCCAGTGCCGCTAACTGGAAATACTATAGTATCATCCTTTACCACATATTCGAAAAAAGATGGAGAAAAACAACATACATTGCTCCCAGAATCAACAAAACAATCCACAGTTCTACCATTAATTTCCACTTTAATTAACGGTTACACTTTCTCGTCTGGCTCCTTCCTAAGCTTAGTCTCTGCCAATAAATCTCTTTGCATTTCTTTAAAGCTATCTACAAACAATGTACCAATAACTGTTTCACTTGGTGATTTCAGCTCTAAATCATCATTAAAAATTTCATCGAATTTTTCACTTGCTCATTCCTGTGGAAACAATTTACTCAAATGTTTCGCTTTCGAAATATAGTCACTTTTCTCTTTGTTGAGCCAGTCAGTATTTATATCGTCAACGGCAACTTGCTGTTCGTCATCAATAATAATGACTTCCCTAATCTCGCTACAGTTATCAGTAACATCTAGTGATTCACTACAGCTATTTTACGTCTGACACCAGAGTGCCAGCCGTCGCGTCTGCGGTAATGTTTCCTCCAGTTTCCTGCTGCAAGTAAACAAACATTCTGTGCACACGACTCCATCGTCGTGATCATGCACATCTGCTGTGTCAGTTGGATTACCTGAACGTCAGCCTCCCTAACATCGACGCCGTCGGAATCAAATTTTGGCATTGCCTTTACACCTTCCTCAGTGCCGAGATCGAGTGCTGCAAAACCTATGCTTTCGTCCACACAAAAAAGTTAATTGCAGTCAAAGCGGATTTGACATAAAAAAAAAAGAAAAAAAGAAAAGTGAATTCTTACTACTTATTATACCTGTGTCCTTTTCTGTAGTTACGCTATTGTTTCTATCCTTTCTCATTATTCTGAAAAGTTACCGCCAGAATTATTTCCCCCTCTATTACGATGGTGCATTGCAGAGTCCAGACATTTCACGACTTATTAACATGGAGACTACAATTAGCGCACTAATCGGCTTATCCAGATGCACAAATTTTTTCAATTCCTACTCGTACAACACCCGCAGTTTTGCCCAGTCCTTACGGTAATAATCTCTGCTTAAGATTTCGTTTTGCAGACGTGTCTGTTTATTTTGACTCCAGAATTTGTTTAACACAAATGTCTCAAAAGTGGCAAAATCTGTAACTTAATCAGCCACTACCACTTCACAAATTCAACTTTTGCCTCATCAGATATGCCAGCAACGAAACAGTTTTTACATGTGGCCAAGAAATCTACTACGTCAGTGTCTTTCAATATGTGGATCGCGACCACAGGAGGGGGGGGGGGGGGAATCGGTGTGAGCGGCGGGGGAGAGGATTCATCGAACCACATTTGTACTACTTATCTCCCATTCCATTCACGAAAGAACACCTGAATCTCTCCGTTCGAGCTCTAGTTTCTCGTATTTTATTCTGATGGTCACTTCTACCTATGTAAGTGGGAGTCACAATATATTTTCGCATTCGAAGCAGAATGTTGGCGATTGCAGTTTCGTAATTAGCCCACGCCACAGTGATAAGCGCCGTTGTTGTAATGATTCCCATCCCAGATTCTGTATCATTTCCGTGACGCTATCTCCTCTGTATCGTGACAATACGAAACGAGCTGCTCTTCTTTGGACTCTTTTGATGTCCAAACCAACCTGATAAGGATCCCATACTGGGCAGCAATACTCCAAAAAAAGGACGGACAAGTCGTCTTCCATATATTTCATATAAAATTGTAATTTATTTCATGTCGCTAGATTAGCATTTTGTTAAAACTAGAACCCCACTCTTCGCAAGGTATGGGGAATAGCATTTTTATTTCATGCTTTAAAATATTAGTTTCTGAAATGTTAGTTAATATTGCTAGGATTTTGTTATTTTAATAATTTATTATTGTGGTTATGAATGTGGCAGTAAGTACGGCGTCTCCGCTACGTCACTGTCCCTGTGAGAATGTGTACTTGTTTTACTTTTAAGTGGATGTGCGAGGATCTAATGGCTGTCTGAATCTGGGTGGTAATAGCTCGCTTTGCATGGTTCTCTCTGGCTCAGAGTCGATAGTTAGTCGTTACCAACCCCTGCTGCTGATGCGACCAAAGAGGTTTATACATCCTTTGGTTACAAACCAGTCGGCGAGCCCTCTCCAGGGCGAGTCTCGCGGTCTTCTCTTCCCACCACCACTGTTCTCGTGGGTTTTGCCCGGTGTACGGTAGTCTTCGCCCATCCTGGTCGCTCGGTAGTCACTTCGTGCTGGGATCGTGGTGAGGTAAGGTTGGTTCTGCTCTTGTGTCCACAGAGATGGTAGCGATTTGTTGTCTAGCATGTTTAGCTTTGGCTCTTGAACTTAGATTCAGTTTTCGGAATATTTTTTCCGATCGTGCACATAAATGCGTTCTAGTTTTTCAAGACAGTGATTTCCAACAGATAAACGCGGAGTGTGTGTTACTAGTTGCAGTTTGATAACGGCTTGGTATATTAAAACCTTTAGTGATTATGTGGCGGTGTACGAACTCTGTGTAAGTTCCTTCTAGCTTTGTGGGGCCCGATTTCTCACTGACGATGTGTTCATTTTGGTACAGTCCATATAAAATACTTCTTACCGTTTCCTTCCGTGAGTGATATCTGTTTTACGTCGTTGGTTCTTAGAACAAAGCCTTCAGCTTCCACTATTGTTTGTTCCATGCCAATCAGGCAAGTAACTTTGCATGTATCCTTCCGATTTCCACTAACATTTCGCGATCTTCTCTCCCCGCCTATTTTAATTTTGCTGTTTCTTCTCTGAACTTGTAGAATGCACTCAGTGTTTGTCAGTAATTCTCTCCAAGCTTTGTCCAACTTCCTTCAATACCTTGCTTATGAAATTGTATGTATTTCTAAGGGTTGCAAGGCGTAGTTTTTATTTTCACTCCTCCGTCTTTGTAATTATTTCACTTTTTCTGGTTTTCTGAGACTGAACTTCATCCATCTTTGTTATCGCCCCCTATAGCGTGTAGCTGCATTTCATTCGCTTCCATTTGTAATTATAAACTTTTCTATGGGTTGCATGCTGTAGTTTTTACTTTTATTTTTTCGACTTCGTAATTATTTCCCTTTTCCGGGTTTTGAGACTGGACTTCTTCCGTCTATGTGAACGCTCCCAATCGCATGATGCTGTATGATATTCTACGCAGCTCTAGAAGTTGCATGGCGTAGTTAATTTTCTTTATTTTTCGTAAATTGAATTTATAAATTTTTATCGGTTTTCTGAACCACGTGGGTCCGATCTCCGACTTCAGAGGTTTGCAGCTAGTCACCTGAATTCACGCCACTTCCCTAAGAGTCCACCGTGAATTTGTGTAACGTATCCGATTTTTAACCACTTCACCTTCAGTGGAGTGTGATCGTGTAACGTAGCCGGGTTATATTTTTTTCATTTATTTAATTAAATTTTTTAAGAATTTTAAAGTTAATAGAAGAATTGAACTTCTTTTCTTATGTTTTCAAAACATTTGCTTTTATTAAGCTAATTAACTTATGTTTTAATTAATGTATCTCATATTTTTGCGTGTGTCGCCGGCGTGTTTATTTGCGGTCTAATCTAGATTCAACCTAACTTTGCTATACTCACGCACCATCTCAAATTAGGCACAACAGACCAGAGCCATCTTCGCAGTTTTATTGTATATTGTATGGTGTTTCCAGGTTTGCTGAATTTCGCCTACAATAGCGGCGCCTGCTTCTGCCTGGTTTCAGCACGCCGATTTTGGTGAGTTTCGCTATTACATTGTGTGTGTGTGAGCGAGTGAGTGTTGTTTGTAAATCCTTCCCCCCCCCCCCACTAGCGTTAAGTTCTGTGTAATTTATGTTAAATTCAATGCTGGGCATCGTCAGTATTAGCTCATGTAAGTAAGATGGATTTTTATTGTATTAACAAAATTGGTTCCCCATTTTGCTTGCTTTCGGCCTGAATAAACAAGTTCAGTATAATTTTGACTTGCCTATAAATTGTAGTTTTCGATCACCTTCCCCCTCTTATTTAATATTGTTTTTCACCAGTGCTGAGAACAAGCTCAAATGCAATATTTTATGTTTAAGTTCCGTTGCACCATAAATGTTTTTCTTTAGCCACCTTTATGAAATAACTTTGTGGTGGCTTGGTTATTAATGCCTGTGTGTAATTTCGTGTGAGCTGCTACGTATATTGGCCGCTGTATCGTTAATTTCCTGTTATTAGAGTAATTTGAACCAAGTCAGTTCTCAATTTGGGCCAGGAAACAAGGACTAGCAGCAGGGAATAGCCGGTAGTTCACATGGACCTTTTGCTAATTTTACTTCTAAAATTAAGTTTTTTATTTAACAGTAAACTCTTATCTGGGTACCTCCTACCAGAATTAAGCTTTTATTTTGTACAGTGGTCCACTTTTAAAGTGTAGTGTATGAAGTTTATTGAGTAGTTCTGTTGCCTCTTTTAAGGGTTCTGCCAATAAAACGCAGTCTCTGGTTCGCCTTTCCCACGAAATTATCTACGTGTTATTTCCAGTTTAAGTCTGAAGTACTAGTAATTCCCAGGTATTTTGTGAAGTTTACGGCCTTTACTTTTGATTGATTTATCTTGTAAACAAAGTAAACGGATTGCTTTTCGTACTCATGTGGACGACTTCACACTTCTCATTATTTAGAGTCAATTGCCAATTTTTACACCATAGTAATATCTTATTCGCAGTTCGTTTTCATCTTCAGATGATTTTACTAGACGGTAAATAACGGAGACACCTGCAAACAACCTAAGAGAGCTACTTAGATTTTCTCCCCTAGTATATTTAACATATGACCAAAATCTCTTTAGGTTTTCCGTCAAATTTCGAGAAAGAGTTTCGTTGTGATTAGTATTGTAGGCATCTCGCAATGAAGTCCTCGTTAAATTTCGAGCTTCTGTATAGGACCGCCAATCCTGAGGATTTTGTGTTCGTTTAAATTTCGCATGCCTTTTCCGTTTATTTTGAATCAGTGTCCTGACCTGTTTTGTGTACCAAGAGGGATCACCTCATTCTTTTATTAATTTATTTGGTATAAAACTGGCAATTGCTGTCGATACCATCTCTAAATTTGAGCCACATCTGGTGTACACTTACGTTTAGTGTTAAAAGCTAGTGGAAGCTGTCTTTCAAGAAGCAAATTATTTTATTTCTATCTGCTTTCCTGAAAAAATATACTTTTCGTCTATTTCTTGTAACTTTGGGACTTTCGATAGTCAGTCTCGCTACGACAGCTCTGTGTTCACTAATACCTGTATCCGTTTTGATGCTCGTTATGAGCTCAGGATTATTTGTTGCTAAGAGATCAAGTATGTTTTGACATGAATGTACAATTCTAGTTGATTCATGAACTAATTGTACGAAGTAATTCTCAGAGAATGCGTTGAGTACAACTTCACACGATGTTTTATGCGTACCTCCTGATTTGAAAATATAATTTCGCCAACAGATTGAGGGTAAATTAAAATCACCGCCTATTATTATCGTGTGAGTCGAGTACGTTTTTGTAATTAGACTCAGGTTTTCTTTGAACCATTCTGCTATTGCATCGTCAAAGTCGGGAGGCCGGTAAAAGGAACCAATTATTAACTTCTTACGATTTTCAGGTATAACCTCTACCCATAATAGCTCACAGGAATTATCAATTTCAACTTCGCTACACGTAAGACTACTTTTGACGGCGATAAACACGCCTCCACCTATTTTGTTTGATCTATCCTTTCTGAACACAGTTAGATCTTTTACAAAAACTTCTACTGAACTTATTTCCGGCTTGAGCCAACTTTCACTGCCTTCAGTGATGTGTGTTTCAGTGCTTTCTATTAACGCTTGGAGTTCTGGTACTTTCCCGACACAGCTACGACAATTTACAACTGTTATACCGATAGTACCTAGATCTGCATTTCTCTTGTGATCCACCTGCACCCTTTGAGATTTCCAATTCTGTTTTTCCCCGAAGTCCTCTATCCTAAAAAACGGGCAAGTCCACACCACACAGCCCCCGCTACCCTTGTAGCCGCATTCTGTGTATAGCGGACTCCTGATAATCGTGCAGAAGGGGAGGATTCTCCAGAACTGCCATACAGAGGGCCCATGACAAGGTCAAGATCCAAGAAATTGCAGCTGGCTCCAAAGGGAACCTAACAGCGGATTGCTGTTTTATCATGAGAGGAAGCAATACCGCGAGAGCTCCCGTTAACTGACTGCCGGCGTGGCGCAAGGAGTAGCGTCACCGTTTGGGGTGCTGAAGGTCGCCGGTTCAATCCCGTCCACCGGAAAAAATATACTTCTTTGTAATTAATATTTACAGAATGTTCTAAACGTTTTTTATGATCACTTGTAATTTCTACTTGTTTCTTATGTTAACTATTCTTCTAATTTCTTCTAAATAGCAGAGCAGTGCTGCGTGTACGTTTCAGTTCGCAATAAACCTGCTTTCAGTATAAGTGCTGTGTTCTTCGAAGTCAAGCCTGCTTGCATTTCAATGCAACAATATTTTACAATGTTATAATACACTAACTTTTTAAACAAAAATGGCAACCTAGGGCACTGTACAATAGATAAAGGACTTTTTCAAAAACGATTCTGTTTTCCTTAAACCTGATTACAATAGCGTTGTAAAAAGGACTTTTTTAAAAATGATTCTGTTTTAGTTAAACCTGATTACGATAGCGTTGTAAAAAGTTAACTAGTAAGATCTACCGATCTTTGAATGTTAGCAAGAAAACAATAACTTTACATACATTTCAACGAGAAAAGAACATAATATTTCTGGAATACAAAGTAAGCTATCTTGAATTGTTTTCTACGTATCTACAATCAGTTTTACAGTTAATCTTTTAATGCCAGTTAAGTTGCATACAACATTCCAGTACCACTTATAGAATTTCTCTGAAAATATCGATAAGAACCAGTTGCGATTTACGTCAGTATCCATAATTATTTTATATCAGACAATGACAAAGAGCAGTAAACTTTGTTCCAGCTAGCAGTGACGCACTGGAAGGTTCCCAAGCCCCTGCCCAGCTCCACGACACCAATGGTTATAACATCGTTTTATTTCTCTTTATTAACTTGGGTTAATGTTGACACTAATATATGTTGCTTGAAAGTCCACTACATGTAACTATGATACAGTTCAGAGTTGTAGTCATGAAGATGGTCTAAAAAAGGACCGAAACTAGTTTATATAAATAAAAATCATTGCACATTAGATTGTTTTTCACGTATAAATTTAAATAAAAGAATGCTGTTATCACAAAAGTGGAACGAAAATGTTTCCAAAAATATATAACACATGAAATTCATTATCCATGACAGCAAACCTATATGTCAAATACTTGTAGTCAGAAAGTCTTTTTTCCAGTTTAGAGTCGTTTCTGCTATTGCGCCATTCACCAGACGTGGAGCGGGAAGAATGGCAGTTGAACATGACGTCCCGTCAGCCAGCGTGTTCTCCATGTGCTCTCCACCCACTGATGGGAAGCTGGGCAGGTCTTACCTCCTCGCAGCGGCTGACTAACTGTTCAGTCGTCGCAACATTCGACGCTCTCCACTGTTAAACTTGCGCGCTTCGCGCTACAAATGGGTGTTGGACGTTTTTGGAACGTCACAGTCTCCATACAAATTTGTTAACCTAGTATGTAAAATAAATCATTTGTCTTTTACTTAAAAATAAACTTGTAGTCTTGTAGGAAATAATACTATTAGTAATAACACGATTGTGGATGGATAATAAACGTGTTCATTGTCGATAAGCACAAACACAATCAACTGCCACGGCGGACCGGCGAAGCGCATTGAGGCGCTATGCTCCGATTCGCGAGCCCGTTCCCCGTTGGGGCTTCGAGTCCCCCCCCCCCCCTCGGGCATGGATGTTTGTGCTATCTTTAGCATAAGTTAGTTCGTAAGTAGTTTGAAAATTTAGGGACTGATGACCCCGCAGTTAAGTCCTATAAGCTTTACAGACACACACACACACACACACACACACACACACACACACACACACACACAAGGTAGCAAAGGTAACGCTACCCATAATATACAATGCCAAGGATATTTCATTCCTTCATGAGTCTCTATAGTTGGCTCGCTACATCCCCCACCCGCCGGTGATCAAGCATTGTTGTGTTGAACCCCAAAGGCCTGAATACACATAGGTCGCTTGCAGAGGGTACTGTGTATGCTTTTGATACTAGTATGAGTGCTGCACACAGGCGTATCGTGTCAAGGTAATGTTTGCACAGATGCCACAGAGGGTTTCATGGTCGCTGGTATCAGTGGAAACCGTTACCCTTGGCCGGCGTAGCGGTGAGCTGATAGTTGGAGGGAGGCTCCAACTTCGCTTAGTGGTTACATCAGGAACCATCCCGACTCTGGAGGCGGTTAACACATGCTTGTGAAGAGTCATATGACTGTGAGGGCCAGAATGTGGCGGATACATCGCAGCAACTGTGTTACCTCTCAGCCTGACGAAGTCTTACGACGAAAGTAATAAAAACTGTAGGTGGAGTTGCGGATAGGAAGCTAGGATACACATATGCACGATGTGTCTTCGTACCTGTGTGTCAGTATCAGGAATCGGATAGACAAAGTCTGCTAGTAATGAGCCAAAGGGCTTCGAAATTCGCCTTCAACAGCCAATCAGCACCAAGGCCTCCATTGATTCGCCTCCGTGATACGTTTGTGCCACTTTCAGGGCATGGTTCCCGCGTTCAACTAGGTCTTTATTGTGTAGGTTTCATGCTGTTGTGTGGAGTCAACAGACACCTTTGTCTGTGGTTAAGCTGTTGATAGTCTCGAGGTGGTGGTATAGTCGGATTCTGTCCTCAGCAGACGTTCAAATACCCCTGGAATTGAAACATGAATTAGGCAAACAAGTGCATGAAGACATGAAACTGTAGGGTCCTATAACACTTTCCTGGGAAACACTAGATATCACTTCTGTTTTACTCGATGACTTTTCGTCAGTTACTGTGTACTTTGTCGTTTCTGACACGCAATCATGAATCCAGTCACAATTTGATTAGAATTAGCATGTGAGATGTGCTGTGACAGGCGCTCCCGAAAACTAAAAAAAAACTGGAATCGATTTTATATCCCTTGTCGATAGTACTCATCACGTCATGTGAATAAAAAGCTAGCTTTGTTTCGCAAGAACGATATTTTATGAATCTGTGTGGACTGTGGATCAACAGATAATACTCTTCGAGATAACTCATAACGTTCGAACAAAGTATATGTTCCAATACCTTGCTGCATTTATCAAATTAATCTTATTGCCTTTCTTGAATACTGCAGTGTCTTGTGCAACTTTGCAGTGGGAGAGCGGTTGAATATGGTAGCTACGAATTGGAGCTGTTGGATCAGCATACATTGATAGTAACCTAATTGGTATATAATCTGAGCAAAAAGGTGGTTTATTAGTCCGAGGATGCAGCAGCTGTAACTGATTCGAATTTTGGAGTGTTTACTACATTTCCTTTGGTGATGGAATTTCGGAAAGCTAACTCTCCTTTAGTAATTGTGTCATCGTTAATATCACCATTGCTATCGCGTAATGATGGTATTGATTGTGTCTTGCCTCATTTTACTTGTGACGAGAATTGCTTTGAATTTCCTACCGAATTACAAGACAGGGTTTCGTTGTGGAAGACCGCTCTTAGAGATGGACTTACGAAAGCCAACTTTTAATTTGCTTAACAATTCCAGTAGAAATCAATAAACAATTAAAACCTGTGGTTCATCGTGTATTTTGCCACTAGGATGTTACTGTACATATTGTCCCGCTCATTTCTTCATAAATAAGAATTCAATTGTTTCGTCCATATTACTGCTACAGCCGATTGGATACGAACTTTCCTTATTCAGGACTTAGCGGTACTTTCGTTATTAGGGTAACCGATGTATCTGTTGTTTGGAAAAGTACTTCTTAGTGAGAGACGGTCGTTGGAGGATTCTAACCCGCTGAAAAACTGGTATTGTTGTGTCGCCCTCGCAAACCCTATCAGCACCAAGTAAACTCATAAGCAGTGAACTACAAGGCAGCTAGAGTTCCAAAATCACTCTCCAGTAGCAGAAAATTATAATGCCATAGCTATGAAACCTGGACTATGGAGCTGGTCGGGTTAATCTTGTAGCACAAGATTTCTAACTTCTGGTAAAGCTTATGTTACAAGGGTGAAACGTGGCGCGGATTCGGTCATTTCGGCTGCTGGCAAGTTCCCAATCCTTCCAACGATGTAGCTGTAGGTGCGGCAGTAAGGCTTGTATCTCCATCGAGTGCACACTTTAGGAACAGTACAGAAAGTTTATAGATATTATATGGATGTTATCGTATGGCAAAAAGAACAATAAAACCTTTTTTGAACACAGACTGTAGCTTCATAGTAATAAAGAATTTCATTAAGAGAAAATTGAAAACGAATACTCATGTTAAAAGGAAGGAAGGAAGGAAGGAAGGAAGATTATATTTATTATATTATGGCGTCGACATCGTGGTTGTAGAGATGGGCACATGCTCTGATAGTTTTCTCAAAGATGTAGATGGAAATATTCCATGCTCTTTGGAATCAAGCATCCCCCAATCGCCAGGAGTGATTTATGGAGGGGAAGGTCTGAATGATGTGTTGAACCACTGTCCTCTTAAATTCGAGCCCAGTGTGTTAGGAGTGGGCCACCTCACTTGGTTGTGAATCACAGTGATGTAAGGAACTGGAATCGTTTTCAAACTACGGGTACTATTTATAACATGCCCCATACTTTTCGTCCAGAATGCACTACGGATCATTGGTTCTCTTCTCAGCATTTTTCATTTGGACTGACGCTTCTCATTTGGGAGTCGCTGCAGTATTATTTCGTAATATAACGAAGAAATCACGCTGTCAGACTCCTTATATAAAATATATATAGTTTGTTTATAATATTATGTATATAAATATAATGCAAGAAATAGATGGAGAGAGAGAAGGAGGGAAGGGGGATGTGTTGAAAGGCAGTGAGTAGGTATGTGTGAAGTGTGAGGTGGGTAGAAGTAGGAGGGGTGGGAGAAAAATTGACAGGTTGTGGAGAGACAGGTTGTGAAGAGAGGTTGCGAGGGTACAGTGGAAGACTTATAAGGTGTGAAGACGTAGATGGAAGAGGGTCAAGCTGCAGTCTGTGTACACAGAGAAATACTTCGTTTTTTCGTTTGTAATAGAAGCCTGGAATAAATATCTGTGGATTCCTAGGTACTCAGTTATGTATGTTCCACACTCCTCCTAAACAATTAGATCGCTTTCAACAAAACTTGGCACACATAACACTGTGGATGTGAAAAAAAACCAGCTCACATTGTGGAGAGGAGTATAAAGGATATGGACAGACGGGGGTTAGGAGTTGGTGAGATGGTTGAATGAGTAAATGACATGTGGATGATACACAGGAGGTACATGTTATTAAATGAAGTATTATCTGTTACATACAAAAATTAAAATTTATTATCATTTAAAAAAGTGGTAGATAAAAAGTTATATGACTATTGTCTTTTAATGTTCTGCATGTTTCTTGTTGCCAATGATTTCGTGGTAGACGAGTACGTCCTTGAAGTAGGAGTTGGGCACGTCGAAGATGTAGTTGTATGGGATACGCCGGTCGAAGGGGTAGGCGAAGGAGCGTCCGTCAGCCAGGGTAACGCACCAGTCTCCCTGGATGGGCTGCTTGGGGTCTGCAACGGCGGCGGGCGCGTCCTCGGCTAGTGGGCTGGCGATGACGTAGAGGCGCAGCGGCAGGCCACCGCGGCGACCGCGCGGCAGCAGCAGGCGCGCGGGGAAGCCCCGGCGGTGCATGGCCGCAGCAGCTGAAGGCCAGGAGGCGGCCTGACCCTCCAGGGCCTCCTGCAGCGCAGACGCCAGCGCAGACGTCGGCACGGAGTCCTTGCGCACGCTCACCGCATCGCTGCTGTTGCGCACAATCTCGCTCTCACCGGCTTGCACTGTGCGGGAATACAAACGGCACACCATCAATACACCTGTGTTGATAATCTGAAAACACGCTCTGTGGGCGAGCAAGATTTCGCTACCTTAGTGGTGAGTTAGTGGGCTTCCCTCTACTGCTTGCCAACCATTCTGAAATGACCTACCTCATATACTCTAATACCTTACTTGGCTAAATGGAGTATACAAACGGTAAAGACAATAGTGAAACATTGAACAGAGGGACATAAAGATAACTTTACACAGAAGAAATACATAAATCAGCTGTACAAATGGAGGCAATTGTGGTGTCGCACAAGTCCAAAGTGCGCGCCACCTACTTTCGCCACGCGCCGCCATGCACGCATGGCGCGGCGTTCTTACGACGTCAGCCACGAGCGCCTTCTGATAGAACTCCGCTCGTGGCCACCACTGAACGACATCGTTCCCTTGGGACTGAGATAGGAACCAGTTAACACTTCGGAATCAGATAGGCACCAGTGAAGACTTGGCTTTCGGACAGGCACTAGGCAGGCCTCTAGCTCAACTATGTATCAGCCTTCTGCAGTACTGAGCTATGTAAAAGTTAAGTATTGTATAAATTCTGTGCAATTTATATCTCGTTCTATTTACTCTAGTGTTTCTAGTTTCTGCCGTCCCGCTGGCTGCTCCCCTCCGTACCTGCACAAGCGTGCTACCTTTATTCCTGTGTCGGTACTTTGCTACTCGGCCACCGACACCTACGACGGAAACGAGACACAAAAGCGGCGATGAGGCTGGGACACAAAAGTGGTGACGAGGAGTGATAGACGAAACGTGGACCAGCCTGCTTGCAGCAGCCAGACAGCAGCAGTCGGAGCACGCAGAAATTGCTCCCGCACACCCACCCTTATTATAAGAATTTTGGGGGAACATATTCTGTTACGTGTTTTGTGGACTTTTTTGTTGCAGAGCGTCCTCTTTCATATTGCATTTGTATTTTGTTATAATTTACTTGTATGCACGGCGCCTAATCTGTCAGCATGGCCACTACCCCGAACCCAAACTTAATGGAAATTATTCAGTTACAGATGGCGCAAATCACACTACTCCTGAAAGCAGTGGCCCAGCTGACAGCGCAAGCAGCAAACCAACAACAACAGCCGCCACTTCAGCAGCCCACACCTGCCGCTGCAACGCTTCCTACGTTTCACCAGTACAACGAACGAGCGGAAGAATGGAGTGACTACTCGTCGCGGCTCATCAAATAACAGGTCAGACAGTTAAACATTTCTTTCTCGCCGTAGTTGTCACCAAGATTTTCGTGTTACTGCAGAACCTTTTCCCGCAAGCATCTCCTCGTGATGTAGACTTTGAACAAATAGTAGAGGCACTAAATGCTCATTATGAGAGAAAAGTTCTCGTAGCTGCGGCACGGTACCGATTTTTCAGACTGAAAAAATTACCTGAGCAGTCCCACCAGCAGTGGATTACGGAATTGAAGGGCTTAACCCGCCAATGTAAATTTACTTGCTCCTGTGGACTTTCTTATAGTGACGTGATGTTGAAAGATGCGATCACACAGAACTTTCAGGACCCCAGAATTGGAGCAGCAATTCTGAAACAGTCTGACCCTTCATTAGACAGTGTACTGCAGCTTATAGAAGCGCATGATACTTTTGACTTAGCAGATGTAGAAATGCAAAGCCACAGTGTCAATTCAGTGCGCCGCAACAGACGCTTTCCTAGCCGTAGTTCTCAGTGTAGCACTAGTGATTCTTTAAATTCTACTGGCCGTGCTGAACAGACAGTGAACAGTAGCCAGTGTAAAAGTGCGACACAAAGGTCGCCCGGTCGTGTTAGACGAAGTAATTTGAATAACGGGCACCAACGCTCATTTCAGAAAAATGTTCGCAAGTCTTGCCCCCAGTGTGTATCTCACCACAAACGTGCGCAATGCCCTAGTCGCAACGCAACCTGTTATCAATGTGGCAAATCGGGACATGTAGAGTCTGTGTGTATGCAAATTAAAAACTCAAAGAATGGTACCGTTAGAAACAGTGCTTTGCCGAGTGCACGAACAGTTCATGCTGTCAATGTCATAGACGCTGTGGAATTGAACAGTGCTTTACTTGGTTCTCAATTGCAAGAAATTTCTTCTGCACCTACTGCTAAACTATGTAGTGAGCCACGTAGCAAGCGCTGACGAGCGCGTAAAACTGTGCAACGGAAACGGGTTCGGGACAAGCATAATGACTATGTACAGGGCAATCCTGTAGTGAACCTAGTGCCTTCTGCTACTTCTCCTTGTAAAAGTGCCCAGTACTGTGTAGATAGTGACAGTAGACTTGTTGTAGCTACTCAAAAGTTTAGTGCAGTAGATAGTGAATCTGTAGTACCATCGCAATGTGCGGACGCCGATCCGGCGGTAGCGCCATCTAGTGACCGTGTTGTTAATCCGCTGCGTGCCGAGTCTGCGCCGCTTACTTCACTACGCGGCCCGCGCATGCGCAGCAAACGAGCTGTATTAGACGTTGCCCACATTCGCGCACCTGTCGAGCGCCGCAAGCAAAAACTTTTTGTGACTCTTTACATAGACAATAAGACTGTGCAATTTTCCGCTGTCACTTTACTGAATAAAGATACATATGAAATTCTGGGCTCGCCAAAATTGTCGCCGTCTAAACAAGTGCTAACAGCGTATTCAGGTCAAAATATTCCCGTGCTAGGAACCTGTAGCCTGCCTGCCTCTTTTCAAGGTGTTACAAAACCAGTTGCTTTTGTAGTTCTTCAGGCCAAATCTACACAGAACATTTTTGGACTAGATGCATTTGATTTGTTTGGTTTATCAGTTCAAAGAGATGTGCTTCAAATTTCGCCAGTAGTGCCTCAGGACAAAATCAATGCATTGTGTGAAAAATATAGTGACTTGTTTTCGCCGGAACTAGGTTGTGCAAAAGACTTCGTGGCATATATAACTTTAAAAGAATCTGCAGTGCCAAAATTTCGCAAAGCTAGACCAGTGCCTATCGCATTGCGTGATACAGTTGCCGAAGAACTTAAACGTTGGCAAGATAGTGGGGTGATTTCTCCTGTTTCTGCGAGTCAGTGGGCCTCGCCTTTAATAATTATACCCAAGCCGCCGGGAAAACTTCGTCTCTGTGCGGACTTCAAATCAACAATGAACGGTCAAACAATTGTTGACACTTACCCCCTGCCCAGACCTGAGGAACTTATGGACAAATTGGGACAGTCTCGCTTCTTTTCTAAGATTGATTTAGCAGAGGCATACTTGCAAATTCCACTTGATGACGAGTCAAAAAAGTTTTTCGTCATTAATACTCACATGGGCCTTTTTCAATTTCAACGCCTAACCTTTGGCAGTTCTTCCGCCCCCGCTATTTTTCAGCGCTTTTTGGAACAGCTGACAGTTTCTGTACCGTGTTGCTCGAACTATTTAGATGATATTGTGGTATCCGGACGTACAGTTGAAGAACATTTAGCAAACCTGGAGTGCCTTTTCAAAGTTTTGACTGCAGCAGGTCTACGTTGCAATAAAGCAAAGTGTTCGTTTTTCCAGACTGAAATAGATTACCTAGGCCATGTGATTAATGCCCAAGGAATCCATCCCTTACAGTCACATCTTCGAGCAATCAAAGACTTGCCTCCTCCTAAGAATGTGCATGAATTGCAAGCAGTAATGGGAAAGCTTAATTATTATTTCAGATTTATTCCCAATGCCTCTCAGATTACAGCTCCACTGCATCACTTACGTAGGAAGAATGTTCCTTTTGTATGGTCTAAAGATTGCCAAGTTGCCTTTGACAAATTAAAGTCTGCACTACTCAGTGATGCATGTTTGATACCCTTTGACCCCCAGAAGCCTGTAGTGCTAGCAGTTGATGCCTCGTCGTACGGTCTGGGTGCAGTATTGTCGCATCGTATTGGATGTCACGATCGTCCTATTGCCTTTGCGTCCAAGCTACTGACGCCAACGCAACAGAATTACAATCAGATAGAAAAGGAGGCCTTATCAATCATTTACGGCGTCACAAAGTTTCATCATTATCTCTATGGCAGAAAATTTTATTTGTTGACAGACCACAAGCCTCTCACGTCGTTGTTCTCACCCACAAAGCCAATTCCGCCACGAACGGCACAAAAGCTTCAGAGATGGTCCTTGATACTGTCTGATTATCAATATGAGATTTGGTACCGACCTACCACTAAACATGCCAACGCGGACACACTTTCCTGACTTCCGGTTGGCCAGGATGTGTCATTTGATTCTTCGGAAATGGCATGTTGTCAGATAGACTCCAAAGATCTTCCGTTATCGCAGAGTTCCCTTTGACCTCTCGTCGGGTTGCACAGGAAACAGCTGCGGATGCAGACCTAAGTGTGGTAGCACGTTTTGTTCGCTCTGGGTGGCCTGCCAGAGCCAAAGACATTCAACGGCCTCTGGTTCGACGTTATTTTGCACAACGTCATGCATTATCCTTAAGTCAGAGTGTTCTGTTGTTACATACGGACACCGAGCAAACAAGAGTGATTGTTCCTCGTTCCCTGCAACATGAAGTGTTACGCCTCCTGCATCAAGGACATTGGGGTATTGTTAGGACAAAGCAACTGGCCAGACGTCATTGTACCTGGGTTGGCATGGACGCTCAGATAGAGAACATGACGTCACAGTGTACGGTTTGTGCGGAGTATCAGGCGGCTCCTCCGCAACGTTTCTCAGACTGGTCACGCCCCAAGGGACCATGGCAACGTTTACACATTGATTTTGCCGGACCTTTCTGGAATACGCGCTGGTTAATTGTTGTAGACGCTTTCAGCAAGTTTCCTTTTGTGATTACCATGAACTCAACGACGGCGTCTAGTACAATCAGTGCCCTTACATCAGTGCTTTGCATCGAAGGTTTGCCTGAAACTATCGTCAGTGACAATGGACCTCAGTTTGTTAGTGCGGAATTTCAACAGTTTTGTCGTGTGAATGGCATTCAGCATATCACCACCGCACCTTTTCACCCTCAGTCCAATGGTGAAGCAGAACGTTTCGTTCGAACATTCAAGTCTCACATGGAAAAGATGAAAGGTCAGCACTCCAGGCAGCAAGCTTTTCAAATTTTCCTGTCTACGCATCGGTGAATGCCACGTGACAGCCCATCTCCTGCCGAGCTGCTACACGGCCGCCGTCACCACACTCTCCTTCACCTGCTACAGCCTCCCACGCACCGATTCGGTTCGTATGGCGCTACGCGTTTTCAGGTTTCCACGCCGGTGCTGTACAGGGTGTTTGCTGGCAACAAGACTCGATGGATGCCGGGCACCATTCAGCGCGTGCTCGGTCGCAATATGTATGTTGTACGTTCTTCCACAGGGTCGGAGCTGCGGCGCCACGCAAACCAATTGCGCTTGCACAGGCCGCGCGATCCTGTCTCCGGTTTCTTGATTCCAGACCCAGTTCACCGCCAGGAAGCACAGCCACATCGCTCGCCGCCGGGCCCAGCTTCCCCGGGCTACGAGATCCCGATGGATGTCGACGCACCTCCTTCGCAGTCTGCCCCTCCGCCTCCGTCGCCGCCTCAGCTGACAGCGTCACCGAGAGGGACTCCGGGAGCGTGCGCCCCCCCCCCCCCCCCAGGTTGGGCCACGCACCTCAGAAGAAGATGACCTGCTCAATCTGGGCGGAAGTGTGCGCCATTCCGCTGCTTTTGGCGGGTTTCCCGGCGGATCGCAAGGTGTATACCGGGGCGCGGACTGCGTCTCGATCCCAGCCTCACCTACGACGCCCGTCCCACCAGTAACGCCCCCGCCCAGGCCCTCCTCACAGTGCCGTCGCCGTGGCCCTCAGCCCTACGCCACGACGCCGCGGCCGTTTGGGAGGGAGTTGTGTGGTGTCGCACAAGTCCAAAGTGCGCGCCACCTACTTTCGCCACGCGCCGCCATTCACGCACGGCGCGGCGTTCTTACGACGTCAGCCACGAGCGCTCTCTGATAGAACTCCGCTCGTGGCCACCACTGAAAGACGTCGTTCACTTGGGACTGAGATAGGAACCAGTTAACACTTCGGAATCAGATAGGCACCAGTGAAGACTTGGCTTTCGGACAGGCACTAGGCAGGCCTCTAGCTCAACTATGTATCAGCCTTCTGCAGTACTGAGCAATGTAAAAGTTAAGTATTGTATAAATTATGTGCAATATATATCTCGTTCTAATTTACTCTAGTGTTTCTAGTTTCTGCTGTCCCGCTGGCTGCTCCCCTCCGTACCTGCACAAGCGTGCTACCTTTATTCCTGTGTCGGTACTTTGCTACTCGGCCACCGACACCTACGACGGAAACGAGACACAAAAGCGGCGACGAGGCTGGGACACAAAAGCAATTAGGAACGGGAATCGAACTCGGCTGTGTATTTTCAAAGGAACCAGCCCACCCAACCTACAAATTTCGTGGAGTGATTTAGGGAAATGTTATTTATTTGTTTATTTAGCTTGATCGAATTAGGATCATCAGGTCAACTATTACTTTTTTATATCTGACTTACCTATGATATAACATTAACTTTAAAACGGAAATGATTAACAAAGTAATTAAAATAAATGGACTGATGACATAGGGTGAAGATAAATAGCATTGACTAACAATGAATAAGATTAATACTAGCAGTAATTATTTGCGACGTAGTGAGTACTGCTGGTAGTTAAAAACTGTACCTCGAAATTTATTATCAGTTGGAAAGTAAGGCACTGCCTTCCACTTATTTTCGACATTTTTCGTGTGCTTTTGTGTGTTATTTCGATACTAACATCTACAGTTCATAGACATTAATTTTGCTACTGTTCACATTAGCCTTTGGGGTGATAAACAGTATCGTTACCGTCTATCGAATCTCTCTTTCTAGTAATCTGCAGACTTAAAGGACTTACGAAGATAATCAGATAATGTTGGTAATGAGATCAGACCACTATTGAAGAGTAGAAATGCATAATATACTGGGGAGCAAATATAATAAACAAAGTTTTGCGTCACCCACTAAACAAAATTATTTCTGTATTCTATAGTTTGATGATTTGCTAATTATAAAGTAATGGGCCTTCAGATATACTGACAAAAAAAAAAAAATAAAAAAAAATAAAAAAAAATGAAAGAAACAAAACAAATTACCGCAACAAATCATTTGTTTTGTAAGAAAATAGAACCTGAATCAATGTTGGAACCTGAATCAATAAAGAGTAGAATGTCTCATTACATGAATGAAAGCCTAACCCCTACGTTGCAGCTGGTCACGAGTTTACTTAATCACTTTTGGTCTAACTATCCCTTCCTTCAGTGGGAATCTGTAGGTCATATGGAGTTTTTTGTACTGAGAGGAAATGTTGAGTGCAGACAGTAACAGAAGTTACCTTCCTCTTTTACCTTCCTGTTTTTAAAGCAGATATCCCAAACAGTTAGTGATCCTGGTATAATATTGGTCATGGATGAAAATGGAATATTCGTCAATGATACTGATCTACTCCGAAGACAGGTTCTAACAGTTCTTTCCACTCTTCTATAAATAATATGTATCAGTATGTATTTTGGAACTCTGGCCTATGAAACTGATATTTCTGAAAGTTTCTGCCTTATTTCTTTGCCGTTGGAATTAATGCACTCTCATCAATTTTAAGGAGTATTAACTTTGCCTCGTCTATCTTACAGACCAGGTGGATGGTTCTCCGAAGAAAACCAGCACTCCCAATGGAATGTCGTCAACTTCAGTGACCTTCTTTCGGATTACTTCTACAGTGATTGTACTGCAGGCTGCCGCGGTGGAGTAGCCGAGCGGTCTAAGGCGCCTCGTTGCGGAATACGCGGTTGCTCGCCGTCAGAGGCTCGAGTCCTTCCTCGGGAATGAGTGTGTGTGTTGTCCTTAGGTTAGTTTACCTTAGTTTAAACAGTTTGTAAGCTACGGACTGATGACCACGCCGTTTGGTCCGATTGATTTACAAACATTTGAACATTTCGTATTGCAGGCTGGCGATCATGCAATCAGACACGCCGGCCGCGGTGGCCGAGAGGACTGCGGCGCTCCAGTCACGGTCTGCACGGCCACTACGATCGGGGGTTCTAATCCCCCCTCGGGCATGGGTATTTGTGCCGTCCTTAGTATAGGGTAGTTAATAAGTAGTTTGTAAGTTTAGGGACTCATGACCCCGTAGTTAAGTCCCATAAGCTCTACAAACATTTCAACATTTTAATCAGACACAGCAGTCCGCATCGTTTACGTACCTTGGTAGACAAAGCGGTCGAATTCCACGAAGTACTGTCTGGCGTAGTCCAGAGGTATCTCGTTGCCGAGTGGGTTGATCCGCGGTCCATAGAAGACGCGGAAGATGGCCTTGGTGGGCTTCTCGCTGGACACCTTGACGCGGTACGTGAACGGCTTGTGGTTGAGGCGCGGCTGGCGGGCGTAGATCGTCAGCTTCTCGGCTTCTTCTGCGCTGGACACTTTGAGAGTGTTGTCCACCTCGATGTCGAAGTCCTCGAAGTATGTCACCAGTCGGTCTACGTCCACAGATTCGATTTTGACTCCAGGGAAAACCAACTGTAACGCAAGACATGTGGTTCTCGATACAGTTTCAGATGTGTTTACAATAGAGCAAGAAAATCTGTTACGTTTGTGACGCAAATACAGTTGCTTTCTGACATGGGAAGTAATACCTACAAATCTTTAAGTGGTAGCGATCTGAAATATTACTTTAATCGAACACATAATTCCAAAATACGTTTAGCATTAAAAGAAAGTTGTGCTTGCAACTTTTTTATTTATTTTTATTTTTACCTATTTTAGGTAAATTCATTTTTTGTGCTTTTATCTGTTTTCACTGCTACATGGTTCACTTTTTTTCTTTGCTTTAATTCCTAAAATCTCTTATACCATTTAAGATTTTTAACGTATAATGATCGTGCAGGGTAGGACTGCATGTTAATATCTTCTGTGTTTCGTGTTAATTGTAGGTTTTGTGAACCATATTCGTTTTAATGATTTGACGCTGTCAGATTGTGGCTAGCAATTGTTTTAGTTCTACTCATCCGATGTCATATTTTAAGGTTAGTAAATATTCTATTAATTTTAGTGGGATTGTGAACGTTAAGATTGGGCTTTTAAGTGTTATGCCCCCCCTCCTCCCAATTTCATTTATTTTCCAGACTTTCTGAGGATGCCCCGCAAGGATGAAACGCGTAAAAAATGAATTTAAAAAGTTGCCACTACGTCTGTCTTTTATTGCTAAACAATTTTACTGGTTGCTGTACCAGCCGGCTCATAATAGAGTGGAGAGTATTTTATTCAAAATATATTTTATTAGTATCCATAGAGCAATTTAATATTATACAGACAAGTGGACGGCTGTTGATTTCAAGTTTTTGCGGTATGTAAGCTTTCGTAGCGCAGTGACAATATGTCTGGAAACATATGAGAAAGGAAAAGAAGTTCTCAGACACTGACGACACGGCGACAATAAAAACTACTTTCGTACTGGAACTTGTCCAATCACACGACTTCTATCACACGTCTGCAGCTATATGTAGACAAATTTTTAGTAAATGCAGGTTGCCGCTAAATTAGTTAGTAACAATAAATTTTAAACTGAGTCGACTGAATGTTAGCTTCACACATTTCTTGTAAATGGATTTTACGTAGCACCATACTAACTGGTTTAGTTAATTTTATGTTTCATTAATCACTGATGTGTTTAGTGGTAGTCATGTGAAAGGAACAAATTTATGTTCGTATTACGGATTTCTCTGTTAATTTGTGTGTATGCTGATCATTTACAAGGGTCTTCTTTTCGTCCAGTAACCATTTTATACTTCGAGAAATTATTTTACGCTACTTTTGACTACACTTTGTTCTTATTAATTTTTTCGGCAAATTCATTTTATTATTGGTTACTAGGTTTGCTTTAAATCCATCATCAGACCAGTTACATTCATCATCAGACCAAGGCGTTGGTCTGATCGTGGTTAAAATCGGAAACTAGTAACCAGTAATAAAGAGACTGTAACTGGTGGCACTGATGGAAAATAGACAAAACATTTGATTAAAGTTTCTCATCGAGCTTCTACATAATGAAAATTCCCGGAATTATTTTTGTCTGGGTTGCATTTTATTTCCATGATATTACCGTCAAATAATATTGTACGATTTATATGTATGTTATTTCCCTCTTTTCAGTTTCAAAGGTTGGTTCGCTATAGGTAGCACCAGAAACTTTATCCTTCTTCTATGGCGTATGCGAATATCTCAATTACTCTGGCTCAAATAAATTTTTAAATAAAATCTCAATGATCAATAATTGTATTGCGATACTGTTTGATGTACTAAATTACTTAAAGCAATACTTTCAAATTGATAGCAATCAGTTTCAAATATTTCATTTAGTGTGGTAGATCTACATTTCGGTCACTGTGTTACCATTATCAAAGTTTCTAACTCTTCCTTCCTTACTTAATGATGGAACTATATTTGTTCAATAGCGACACTTTCGTTTTCAGTTGAGAATTACACAAAAAGTCATCAATGTGTTCTACTATGGGAACTTAACTTACCTCTTCTTTTGAATAGGGCTCAAGGTAATTTTGGTACTGCTCGAAGATGTTCAGGACCTTCTTGACGACCTGGTAGTACAGTGGGTCTCTGGGCATGGTCTCATATTTGCTAAAAACGCTGGTGGCGCCCTGCAGACAGGAAAATAAAAATATTTTATACCAAGCTGTTACGTTTTCCTCTGTATTATATGTCACACGATGCTTAGGCACTCACCCCGTATTTCTGTGTTGGGCTGATGCTACTGCCAATGAGCGCCAGCAGGTCCTTGTAGAAGGAGCCGTAGTACCTGGCGTTGAGGGAGTCTGGGGTGCTCTGGACGAGGTTCCCCAGCAGGTTGGTCGCGTCCTTCTCCTCGTACGTTATCCTGCCCTCTGACGCCTGCAGATTAAAGTGCAATCATTCGAGGAATGCGGTCATGTTGGCTGCCGCAGTCACGTAAATAGCGACACAAGTCTGTTCACTCACCGTCACGATGTGCTCCATGTCGACCACGTCGTACAGTCTGTACTCGCTGCGCCAGATCCTCTGCATGGCGGCAGGGTTGGCTTCCAGGAGGTTCAGTTTGGAGGGACGAGCAGGCATCTCGACTCCGTTCTGCAGTCTGAGCTGAGGGTTGTAGCTGGTCTGGAAGAGAAACAGTGACGATCTCAACAGCGAGCTCAAATATGCAAAGAATGTATGTTTGGGACTAGCACCAAAGGCAACATTTACACCATACGTTTTTGGATGCAGTCGTGGGACTGATTATGAATAATTTCTGCTTATCGTACCACTACAGTGTGTACACGCAAACCAAACATTAACAGTTTTCAGCGAGCACACTCAGAAAAATAAATGAGGGATACAAGAACAACCAGGAGAATAAAAGTTTTCCTCCGTTTAGGTTTACGATGGGACGTTCTACGACCGTGGATTCAAAGGCTACAAGCAAGAATCAGGGCCGTATCTGTACACAAGCTAGATAGACTAGGCCGTAGGTCAGGTTCTAGAAATCTGAAGACACAGGAAGGAAGCCAACATTGTTTCTAGCGTAGTGTTTGGTTTTTAAATTTAGTTAGCAACTGCTGTGGAACTTAGTCCACTCTAAGCTCGACGGGTGGAAGCTGTAGATAAAAACTACGGAGCGAGTTCGTACGCTAACACATTTCGATGCATCTTACGTCTCAACACAAGAAGATGTTGCGGTAGAGGGAGCTAGACATTAATGAAAATATTCGTTGCAACGGCATTGTTGACATCATGTATCGCTGCTATCGCGAAAGTGAGTGTTCCATAGGGTCAGTTCGCTGTCGAGATAGGGTCTTTTCGTTCGTTTCTGTTTGACTCCATTTTGTATGGTTTTGGAGCAGCGACTGTTGAAATTTTATGAAAGGAAAAGTGCTGTCATTTATTGCAAATTGTTTTCGGCTACTTGGCAGCCACCATCAGTTCAAGTTTATACGTATGCTCTTAAACTGATGGTTACTTACCAACGTATGCTCTTGCACTGATGCAGCTGTCATGTAGTCGAAATAGATTTGCAACAAATCACACTATTCCACCACTAATCGCTGTTTTCCTTTCATAAATTTTCATTCAAATGTGTAGAGTTTTATTATCTTCAAAAGTAGAAAGCCAAGCTCGCAATATAATTGTTTATTTTATGACGACCGGTTTCCATGGGCTATGCCACCATCATCTGGTCATATAAAATTAAAAATGTGGCCGTCTTACGTTATTTAATAATGGAGGTTAAATAGTACGTAAACAGAGAACTTAGTCGAAATATAAAATACATAAGTTAAATGATCAACAGCTTTTAAGAGACTGCAAAGTCATGGAATTGAAATAAATCCAATGGCATAGACGAAAATTTGTGCTGGACCGAAATTCAAAACCGGATTTCCCGCTTTGGGCCATAGGTCGCCTTAATCAGTTAGGCTATCCAGGCACGCTTCTCATCCAACCCTAGTTCTCACATTGTAGCACACTACGATTGTAGTGCCCCCTGCCCATTTGATTCCACTTGCTCGCTGCCTATACTGGATTCCCGCAAGGGATCTAGCGTATTAATGCGTCCGCATTGAAATTGTCAACTGCCTGTCGGGGCAGATACACAATTATTGCAGAACGGCATATTGACCATAGCTGTTTATTTTTTCTCAGTGCTACCGGTTTCGGTTATTTACCATTATCAAGCGTTAGAAGAGATTAGCTAATAGCTTAACATCTCTGCTAACGCTTGATAATGGTAAATGACCGAAACCGGTAGCATTGAGAAAAAATAAACAGCTATGGTCAATATGTCGTTCTGCAATTATCTCAAAGCTGTTATGCCCCATCTGTTCATCTTTCTAAAGATACACAATTATTTATATCGTGTCTGTTCTTTGTGGGCTAGTAGGCACGTCTCCCGGGTTTGAGTCACCGCACAAATGTTGATAAGTCCGTGTTGTATGGTTACATCACCTACCAATGGCTGAAACAAAAAAACCTCACTTAATCTATACTTGGATTACTAATCGGATCTACAGTGCTCCAGTTTATTTTATTAGTGTTATGTGACGTATGCACGGCACTGTACCTCGAGTTCTTCAGCGCAGTCGAGCGGCGAGACAGCCGCGTCTATTCGCGTCTATTCTTCGGACATATTGGTATGTGATGTTGCGGCTGTTCTAAATATTGATGTAGTTGAGGTGTATTAGTCTCAGCTGTTGGTAGGTGCTGTAGTAAAACAGCTCGGACTAGTTCCGGGGCTTGAACCCAGGTCTCTGCTTACTAGACAGTTGTGTTGACACTTCCACCATCCAGGGGAAGGGCTACACACACCTGTTCGGAATACTCTTGCATGTAGCCAGTCCGACCCAGATTTTCAGATGTCCTCTGGATGGGGCAAAGCTTAGGACTACTGCCTAGTAGGCACAAGACCCGGGTTCGTGTACCCGCACAAATGTTGATATGTCCATGTTGTATGATTACATCACCTATCAGCTTGCGAGACAAAAATACCTCAATTAATCTATACTTGGATTGTTAATCAGATCTAGAGT
This sequence comes from Locusta migratoria, assembly GCA_026315105.1. Taxonomy (NCBI): domain Eukaryota; kingdom Metazoa; phylum Arthropoda; class Insecta; order Orthoptera; family Acrididae; genus Locusta; species Locusta migratoria. The sequence continues at coordinate 166,280,221 of CM048745.1, forward strand.
GTTCCAGTATCTTTTATTAGTGTTATGTGACGTATGCACGGCACTGTACCTGGAGCTCTTCAGCGCAGTCGAGCGGCGAGACAGGCGGCAGTCCGTGGGACAGCCTCTCCAGGTTGTAGCGGGCGAGCAGCTGCTTGAGCACGCGGTAGAAGACGCTCCCGCGCAGGTCGCCGTTGAGCATGGTGTAGTTGGCGGCGCTCAGGAAGTACGGGTAGCGGTAGTTGAAGTCCGCCAAGAACTCGCTGAGGCCGACGTCCTCCGTGAAGTAGGAGAGCGTCTGTTCGGGTGAGTGCGTGGCGACAGGGTACCCAGTGTAGCCAGCGCGCACGTAGTACGGTTTGTCGCCAGAGGCGTAACCTGTCAAACGAAACAGCATACCAGGTAGCAATTTATTCCATTACCACAGATTACGCTTTTTAGTAACAAATAAAATCTTCGAAATTGATTTAGGTGTTTGAGATACGAGGTTAGGATAGAACATATGTATACATCTACACACACACACACACACACACACATACATTCCGCAATTCACCGGAAGATGTGTGGTCGATGGTACCTCGTTCCACTAGTAGCCATTTCCTTTTCCTATTACACTCCGAAATAGAACGATCAATAAACGAATTCCTCCTTACGAGTCCTAATTTCCCTTATCATTTTGGTCTTTTAAGCGCCAGTAGAAGCGTTCTGCAGTCGTTTCAGATTCCGACCCTCTAAATTTTCTCAATACTGTTTTTTGAAAAGAATTTCGCCATCCCTCCAGCGATTGCCATTTTAGTTACCGAAGCATCTTTGTAATGCTCGGCACTGACCGCATCTACCAGTAATACGTCTAGCAGCCCCTCTGTGAATTGCTTTAATCTCTCCATTTAAAACGGTAGTTACTAATTGTGGTTCGCGGACCAAAAGAGTTAATATCAAGTTTAAAATTTTTATTCATTTTCAATTATTTATTTCTTGTCATCTGGTCAGTCAACCGTACTATTCATAAACATTACTTCTTAGTTTGAATTATATTTTAAAAGTTTAAAGTTTTTTTATTATTGACATTTTATTTTTCTTGAATCTTGTGATCTCTGCTGGCAACGTCGTGGTGGAGTAGCCGAGCGGTCTAAAGCGTGTCGCTGCGGAGCGCGCGGTTGCTCCCCGTGGAGGTTCGAGTCCTCCCTGGGGCATGGGTGTCTGTGTTTGTCCTTAGGTTAGTTTACCTAGGTTTAAGTATTTTGTAAGCTACGGACTGATGACCACGCATTTTGGTCCGATATATTTACAAACATTTGAACATTTGATTTCTGCTCGCAACAAAGAAATCAACATTAATTTCTTGAAACTGCTAGAAACTTGCGACGGAAGTAATGCTACGATGGGTACACGAATTGAAGGAAGGATTTCTGTAAAAGGTCACAAAAAGAAAGGAACGAAGATAATGGATTAACGTCCCGTGGACAGCAAGGTGTTAAAGACAGAGCATAAGCTTAGGTTGGGAAACTGGCCGTATAGTTTCATATGAACCGTCCTAGCACCTGGCTGGTGACATTTAGAGAAGTCACCGAAAATCTAAATCTCAATGGCCCAGTGCCGATTTGAACCTTCGGAATCCCGAATGCGAGTCCAGTGTGCAACAGTACGAGAAGATAGTTCTGATCGTCAAAGAAATAAGAAGCAAAACTGGACCGAAAAAAATGTTCTGGACTTCGAAAGTTCTTCTAGGTTTAGTTCTCTCAGTAATTGATGTACAAGCTTTGCGTTAAAATTTTGGATCTTTAGATTTTATGAACTAGATTTATTACTCCGTCATTTACCAGATTTTCTGAAGCACTTCTTTAAGATGGAACAGAGCATCATCCCAGCTCACTCACCTTGGAGTTTGGCGTCGTAGGCCTGCTGGATGACGTCAGAGGTCAGGAAGAGCTCAGGGAGGATCTCGTAGATGGGTGGCAAGACAATGCTCCTCGTGTCTTCGCGCAGTCTTATGGCCGTGAAGAACGCGACCAGGAAATGCCCTTTGTTCACTCGCTCACGGAGATACAGCGCCGTCTGCAACATGAAAATATATTACAACATTATGCAAAAAAGTGAAAGAAGAAAAAAATTGCTACCAAAAAGTAAATTTTTTTCCTGGAACGATACAGACGAAAAGTATCCTCACCAGAAGTCTGTTATTAAAACATGGAAACTAGCTCATCCAGGAAGCTGTTCTGGGTATTGAAGGACTTTAGCAGTAGATTTGATATTTAGGTGACTGGTTTAGAACTTAAGGACATTCAGACTAACACCCGAAGGAGAGAGAGCGAGGGAGAAGGAAGCAGGGGAGGGGTATGGGGAAGAATATAGATGCATAGGTAAATAGAAAATGAAACCTGGAATTTCTAGTTCTGCGAGCGTCACTGTAGTACATTCAGTACGCCAAGCATTCCATCAGGCGATGGGAGCGTGGTAGGGACGTACCTTGTAAAAGACGTCGTAGTCCTTGGCGTAGTAAAGAAGATCGAAGACAAGCTTGATTTGGTCCACATGGCAGTCATCGAACACGGATATTGGCTGGTCGACCGCCAGAAGCTCTCCGTTGTTCATCAACTCTAACAACTTCTCGGCCAAGTATGGCTCCTGGAATATACACGTCGATTGTTATAAGAATTTATATGTTCCATTATTGTTAAGTCCATTCTTTCTTGCAGTAACACGCTTAAGAATTAATACATTTTTAGATCAAGGGTGAAGAAGTGTCACAACTGGAAATGCTTGCCAATCGTAATACAGTTAAATAATTAAAACAGAAAACATTTTCATATCCAGGAAACAAATATTTTATTTTTGCGACGTAGTAGTCTGCTGCATTTGAATGGTACTATCGTGTGAAAGTTGTCTTTAGCTCTTTATCGTTTAGAAAACGCTGTTTGGGTGACAAGATTTTCTTCACGTTAGAGAAGATGGAAATCGCAGGGAGCAAGATCAGGACTGTATGCTGGATCATCTAACAATTCACAGCCGAACTTGCGAAACAGTTGCTGTTCCCCGAGCCGTATGGGGAGGAGCATAGTCATGGGGCAGCACAACAGCTGCAGTGAGCATTCCACACCTCTTGTTCTGGATGGCACGTCCTCAGACAAGCGTTTTGACTGCGACGAAGAGGTTGAAAGCTTTTAATTTATAGTGACAAATTGAAAATGAGCGAGCACTAGTTTGGAAATTAGATTTCAGTGGCAAGAACTAATTACTTTACTGGCATGTGAACATTTACTTTTAAAGAAAATCTCAAGTCGACACGTACCTTACAACAAGAATAGAAAAATGCCACAATCAGGAAAATGAGGGACTAGATTCAGCTGAAATAAGAAAATTAGTAATCCTTAAATTATTTAGTTTTGCTAAAGAAACATATCTTTGTTGTTATCTTGTCAATAATGGTGATTACAATGGGTTTGTACAATACCGTTCCACACAAATATTCTCGTCCTCTTAATACAAAATTCCTCTTCCAATATTCATAGGTACATAAAACAATAAGCGAAAACAAATACAGCACGTGAATCATAGCCGATCAACCGAACTGTACAACACGGTGACTACCATGCGACTGTCTGAATATCTTCCACTCGACCCTTTTACTAGCCTCCTCTCCACTGCCCGCGTCAGCGGTCAAAGATGCTGCTGTAGCGCAGATGCTACATCGCAGTTACAAAGATATTATGGTGTGCAGTAGTTACAAACATCAAATAAGATTATCGAAGCATATAATAGCAAACAAATAAACACGTAAGGCAAATACATGTCCAGATTCGGGACGGCAATACAAGATTCCGTGAAATGACTTCGGCCTCAGTTCTTTTAGTGACTATGTTGAAAGATAACTGCAGCAATGCCGTAGATGTTGGCAATAAAGAATTTCATGTTAACTCTGTTGCCTTTAAATATTTTGTTATATTGAGCTACAGCCCTACGGTGCTGATTAAATGATTGGACTGCCATTTGACTGTAAGAATGTTTCAAATGTTTGTCAAGCTTAAGGGACTTAATTACGGGGTCATCAGTCCCTAAACCCACAAACTACTTATGAACTAGGACGGCACAAATATCCATGCCCGATGGGGGATTCGAACCCCCGACCGTAGTGGCCGTGCAGCCTGTGACTGGAGCGCCTCTGACTGTAAGATAGTATTATTTATTATCAAAATCCGGATTTCGGCTTTTAGGCCAATATCAAGTGCACAAATAGTCCATTTACTCGGTGTATGTAGACATTTTCGTCATCTACATTCAGCGAATAAATGGACTATTTGTGCACTCGATTATGGCCTAAAAGCCGAAAGCCGGATTATGATAATAGATAATAATATCTTACAGTCAAATGGCGGTCCAATCATTTAATCTGTTGTCTTTGTTTAAAAAACGAAACAGGGACACTTAATTTCTGGATGTGCCTTGTACTACAAATGTTATCAATGTTTATAAGTATTGATGATTTTTCTTAAAAAATCTGCGCTGTATTTCATGTGTGGTGCTTAACCGTAATAAATAAACAGGTGCCTGGACACAGCAACGTGCTCACCTGGTAGTTCTGGGGCTCCAGCTGGTACTCCTTGGCGACGGCAGCCTGGTCCTCCCACAGCAGAGGCTGGCTGGCGTGGCTCAGCAGTCGCAGCACGTCCTTCTGCCGGGTCAGCTGCACCACATCTGCGTCACAAAACAGTTGCCAGCTGTCTTTCTGTACTACATCACTGTACCAGCTAGTGCGCCTTAATACTCGTATTACTTGAGTACAAGAGCAGATGCATAACAACATAAATGAGAATAGGTGTGCGTCTGCAATTAAAGACACATTCATTTCTACTCTTCGGCTTATTTGATATATAAAGCAGAGTGTCCGTATGTTTGTGTGTACATGTTGCATAGAAATCTACAGTTGTGTTCCAATCTTTCTCAAATTTTTGTACACATGAGCTTCAATCCATGCGGACGGTCGCCGTAAGTTTAAGAATCGCGCACGATACATAGATCACGAGATATGACATCATAAACAATGAGATGCGCAAAAAACAGCTGCATTTAGCGACAATACTGCTAATTTTCTCCTAAGCCACTGGACCGATTTTAGCCAAATTTGGTACACACATTCCGTACTGTGAGGTAGCAATTGCTGCAGGGTTAAGAATGACATACGACAAATGGTTCAGAAGATATGACATCATAAACAATAGGAATCGCAAAAAACTGCCACATAATGCGGCGAGACTTTATAAATACGCCATATGAGAATGAGAGTACTTAGCGAATTGTAACAAACTTTAAACATAATTCCAAACCTTTATTAAAGTTTTTCTCGCTGTCGACGATAGCAAAATGATGAAAGGAAAAAAAAAAAGTTTCTTGCTTAATACTTTTCCGCTGTTTAACTAAGCATTTGGTATAACGTTAAAATTTATAATTTCTACACCACAAATTGTAGACGCAGGAAATTTAACAGACAGTATACACACATATAGTTGAGTGTACCTTCCAAATTGTATCACACTACGACACATAGTTCATGAGATATGAGCACATAAACAGTAAAATGTTCAAATGCTTGTTAAGCTTAAGGGACTTAACTGCGGGGTCATCAGTCCCTACATAAACAGTAACGTTCATGGAAAACTGCCCCATCACGCACCAAGTTTCAATCTATTACTTATTTACTATTAATTGTATTCCCAAGAGATTTTACAGAAATACAGCCCTTATACAGATGAATATATACCTGAAAGATGGCAGGAATAAAAAAATAAATAAATACCCAGGCAAGGCCGGGTTTTCAGCTGGTTTATAATGATTCGCAGATATTTTGGTTTCTATAAGTTATTTTACTTTTAGTCGACTGCACATTATCAGTAGTGCTTGTATTACCTTACAGCAAAACAAGACAAATTTAGATTATTATAAACATGATTGAAAACTAAAAACGCCTCATTTATATCTGAAGTAAATACATTGTACACAGTAGAACAGTATTAGGTCTAACGTACTGACACGTAATCGCTATCAAGTCCACGTATGACCACTATTCCCGATGTCCGCCTGGTTACTCTGTGACGTTACGTTGATGGGGAGTGGGCCCGCTCCTGTAAATCCGAGGGACCTTGTAAGGGATGTGTAGTGGGAAAGGGTGTTTATATTTTTTGGAGGTCCTGTACGGGCCTTTCTGGATACGGAAAATGTTCGACTGCTGCCCTGACCAGCACATCCTACAGATCCCTCACCAATTGAAAACGTCTGCTGAATGGTGGCCGAGCAACTGGCTCGTCACAATACGTCAGTCACTACCCTTGATGAAATGTGGTATCATGAAGAAGCTGAATGGACATCTGTAGCTGTACACGCCATCCAAGCTCTGTTTGACTCAATGCCCAGGCGTATCAAGGCCGTTTTTACGGCCAGAGGTGGTTGTTCTGAGTACTGATTTCTCAGAATCTATGCACACAAATTGCGTGAAAATGTATTCACATTGCAGTTCTAGTATAATATAATTGTCCAATCTGCATTTCTTCTTGGTGTAGTAATTTTAATGGCCAGCGGTTCCATAATCGCAGGCAGAAGTGAAATAAAAGTACTTATGTAGATGTAGAAAAGTTTACGGCTGATGGCTTCATTCAGTTTAACATTTCTTGAACAGACGCGGCCCGCAGTCCATATTATAATGGATCCCATAAAGTTTAGACGGTTGGGCAGAAGTCCTATGCCATGAAGACAACCTTGATCTACTGTTATCTGCATCTGATGTTGTGGCTCTAGGCCACGAAACCGTTAGTGCTTAGGTAAAACAAAATGTGTTTCAAGAGGCGTCGTACTCACCCGGTTGCTGGTGTGGGTTGGCGGCGGCGACGGCCACCACGGCCAGGAGAGCTGCTACGGCGGCGGTCCCCATGTCTGCTCCTGTCCTGTCCTGGAGGCTGGGGGCCGCTCTTATACGGTGCCGGTGGCCGCTATCTTCGCTCGTTAGCCGCGCACTCGCCTGCTGGGGTTCTTCCGAGACGACCGCCACCTGAGCACGCGGTGACGCAACGCACACCTGCTGGTCGGAAACAGCTACGGTAACATCTGGGTATCGGAACTCAGAGATTCCGCCTCGTCGGAATCCACGTCTGTTCCCAGCAGCCTGCACCAGTACCTTTCCAAGGCACTGGATTCGCGTTCAGAATGAGCCTGTCAAATGCCCCACTTCAGACACACAATTACTGAGGTTGCACAAAAAAATTAATTGCAGATGGTAGCCAAGGTTACAGCTATCCTCTGTTGAGCGCGGTTGCTCGCCGTCGGAGGTGCGAGTCCTCCCTAGGGCATGGGTGTGTGTGTGTGTGTTTTCCTTAGGTTCGTTTACCTTAGTTTAAGTAGTTTGTAAGCTACGGACTGATGACCACGCAGTTTGGTCCGATAGATTTGCAAACATTAGAAGATTTGAACAATATCCACAATATTTTGGAAGTGGCGGTTGTTATCGGGGCAGTATTCTGCGCAGTTGTGTCTCCATTATCTCGGAGCTAAATTAAAAGGAAATGGGTTGTTGAAGCTACTTTAGTGGGTGCTTTACCTCTGTGATGTATCAATGAATAACAGTTTAGGAAAAAAGGAAGTGCGGTTCATATAGTAAAGAAAAATTTATATTATCATAAATTATAAGAAAGTATTGAAACTTCATGAAGTTACAACCTGTTGGATTGAGAACCCGCAATTTGGTATTCAGCTTATGTATTTTAACCTCCGTCACAGTTGCCTTTATTAAAACCAGTTCCCTGTACCATGCTTCGAAATTTTGCCGCCCATTATAAAATCTGGCCTACAAATGATTCAATTATTAACAAAGATAAATTACGTTGTGATTGTAGACACTTACGGAGTTCCAAAAATATTACATCTGCACAATTAAAAAAAATCAGTCATTTTAATTGCACATAATGGGCATACGACAAGTCAGACTGAACAGTTTCAATTTTTAGGTGTTTTGGTAAGTAGTAAGCTGTCGTGGGAAGCCCATATTCAGGATATTGTTCAAAATTTAATTTCTGCTTCATATACCATTAGAATAGTATCTGAAATAAGTGACTTTTCAAGACGAAAAGTAGTCTACTAAGCTTACTTACATACACTTAGGACGTACCGAGTTATTTTTTGGGTTAACTCTCCTGATTAAAAAACGATTTTTTGGCTCAGGAACGGGCGATCTGAGCAAGTTTGGTGTAAGTGCTCAAACGTTGTGTCGACCCCTTATCACTAGTCTGGGAATTCTGACATTTGCGACACAATACGTATTTTCTTTAATGTCATTTGTTGTTAACAGTGTCAGCTTATTCCCACGAGTTAGCAGCTTTCACCCGATCAGTACTAGACAGAAACCAACTCTACATCTGAATCACACCTCCTTGACTCTTACGCAGAAAGTCGTGCGGTATTCTACAGTATCCATTGTCAGTAAGTTGCCACATGCACACAAGAATCTTAGTACTAACAACGCGCTTTCAAATCTAAATTGTCATCTCACGGTTCAGTCCTTTTTTATTTTGTCGAGGAACACCTGGAAACATTAGAAAATTAAGGAAATTATTTCTATTCGTTATTTATTCTTTTTGCTTAGACTTAATATTATCATGTGCATGGACTATTTTAAGTTTATCTATTACAATTCTTGTGTTAAAATTTGATCTACCGACTTGTTGCTTGACCGTGGTGACTTGCTCCTCATTTAGGTCCTGCAGAACTGAAAACCGTATTATTATTGTAATTTGGCTCCATAATGAAGATTGTGCCTGCCCAGCTCAATATAGCAATTTCCAAAAAAAGAAAAAAAAAACTTGTAAGATGTACTACGAACAGTTTTTAGTTATTTTATGGACCTCACTGTTAAATGTTTTATGCAGATTACGTGAGTCATCTGCATTCTGTACTGATGATGTTCCGTCATGGGAAAGAAATCGATATGCAATTTTTTTAACACATAGTTCATGTCGCCCACCAGGGTGGATATTTTTTTATTTTCTTACATATTGTTATTGTTATTACCTCTTTTACATAGGCTACCTCTGTCATAGCGTATTTACATCGCTACACCAGTCCCATACATAACCAGATACATTTCAACATGATCATTATGATAGAAAGTGTGTAATGAAGAATACATATAAGTCAATATGTCAAACTCATTATTATTTGTAATTACTAAATTATAATGAATCCCTGACATCGTACTCAATTGTGAAACAGGCCACACAAGATTAAACTTTATATTGTCACGTTGAAAACTGCAGGTGGTCTGGAATTTGGAGGCTGGTCGTTAATAGAGCAGAACAGTTTACACTTAGAACATATTTATTGCGAACAAAAGCGCACACTCAGTACAGACTGCCTCCTGCTTGCAGTGCTCTACTATTTATACATAGAAGAACTTACATCAAACATAGGAAACATGTAGAACATTGTACAAATAGTACATACATCGAAATAAATTTTTCTGCCCCTGGCGGGACGTGAACTGGGGTCCGCAAGCACAGCGATCTAATCACTGCACTTTATCATAAACATGATATTAGATACTAGCTGCAAGTACCCGGCTTTGACCGGGTTTAAAAGAGATTGCAATCGAAGTCTGTAAGTAAAGTACTCTCCCCCATGCACCGAACGAAATTTTATGCTTCATCTTCTTTTCAAGGTCAAGGTACAAAATTTCATCAAGATCGGAGCAAAACTGTGGATTTTGGCAAAATCCATAAGTACCCTCCACCAAGCACGGAACGAAACTTTATGTAGACAGTGCCCTTCCTCTTGATTTGAAGGTCAATTGTGCGAAATTTCATCAAGATCAGTGCGAAGATATAGATTTACACGGACACATTGAAAACACACTTTCACTTTTTCTCAAATTTTCCTGTTGGTTTTCCAAAAAATGGAACGAAACCTGTTTAAGAACCTTCCCTATGAAAATTTTGTGTACATGTACAAAATTTCGCGTTATTTGGTTGTCTGGATCTTGAGTTATACGAGAACAGACAGCCAACAAATGCGTGTTATAAGTATAGAGATAAGTTATGAATGTAGGTAAATTTACAAACTCCTCATCAGCGAGTCCAATGTGCTCATGTGTTTAAAGACATGTGAGTGAGGAGCTGAAAGGTGCTTGTTTTTTTTTTTTTTTTTTTTTTTTTTTTTTTTTTTTTTTTTTTTTTTTTAAATTGTGTTTTCAACTTCGCATTTCTAATATTTCTCATTCATGTACCGTAACGTTTGTACGTTCTTCTGTTTTCGATACGTTTCCAAGTAAGAACTGCCATTTCTCAACGATCCTCCTTCCCTCTAACTCCCTTCGCACAAATCAAATGCTTCTTTGCTTCCCACGGAATTCCTGGAAGGATGTTGGTATTCCTTTCGTTTTCTCAATTCAAATGTTCGTACAGCATATTCTGCAGTTCCGAAAGAACTTCTTGTTTTTTTAGAAGATCCGCAACAAATCGCCCAACTCACTACCCTAGAACAACTCCCATATATTATAATTCACGGCCAAATTCAAAAGAAAAACTAAGTTCAACTTTAACGAATATGTTTCTCAAGGACGCGAGATTAGTATACATCGAAACTGTATTGTGCTGCTGCCAATTAGTGTTATTGGACGGATTCAGACAGACAGTATCAGAAGAATCAACTGGTATTATTGCGTTAGAAAAATGTTTCTAAACACAACTAAGAAATGTAGCAACTTCAAAAGAAATGTAGACCTAAACCGCATCTGTCTAACTAGTAAATAATACGAAACATGATGATAAATTACAGCTTATAGTGAAAATACACACTACCTCAGATTACCAATGTTTATATTAATAAGAAAACTTAGGTAGTTTCTTTGTCTTGCAAAATTTCGGTTTATGTTCTAAGAATGAGGATTTCAGATAAACGAGTTGTCTTTAAGATGTAGAACTACAGACACCGCTATTCACTTGTAACAAAAACAGTAGTTGTATGTTACTCGTGTAAATACCATTAGGCAATCCGCTTTAGATTATAGATGCTTCTATTTCGTTAATACACAGTATGTATAAAAATGTTATGCTTGAAAATTTAAAATGTGCATTAGGAACTTGTGTTTTTGTAACATGTCTTTGACATTCAGATGTTCGTTGTGTTTTTTACTTTTTTTAAAATCATTTCCTTCGTGTTGCAATAAATCCATCACTAATTATTAAAATGGATCCCCCTGCAGTGTTCATAGGTGTGCCAGACAGTTATAAACCTATTGATGGCCAATGCCCACCGAACTAAATCCGCTAGACGTGCCCCTGGCACTGGGCTGGCTGGATTATACTGCAGATGTCTAGATATTTCTTATGTCTTAGCGTAGAACTTAAAGCCGCGGCGGAGCGGCCGAGCGTATTGAGGCGCTATGCTACAACGCGCGAAGCAGTTCTCCGTCGGGGGTTTGAATCCCCACTCGGGCATGGATGTTTATGTCGTCTTTAGTATAAGATAGTTCATAAGTAGTTTGTAATTTTATGGACTGATGACGCCGCATTTAGGTCCCTGAAGTTTAACAAACATTTGAACATTTTTAGAACTTAAAAACTAGCTATTCTATCTTAAAACTAGCGTCACGAGCAGGAAAGGTTGCACTCAGTCCTCTTGAACCAGGGCACGGCGGGTTCCAGCCATCTCTGGCAGCCATTCCGCACCCCGGAGGCACAGCCTTGGTGCAGCAGTCACATCCTGTAATTAGACTCTACCATGATTAACGTATTTATCTCTGATATGGCATAAGATTTTATGAGTTAGCTCATTCAGGGTGTGAAAACTCTGTTCATGTCTGAGAAGTTGGTGTCTGTATTGGGTAGTTGTCATCTTAGTTGGGAGACAAAGACGTCGTATGTAGGGCATTCGAACACGACATGTTCTGGAGTTTCTTCTGGAGCTACACTGCCACGCTCTGAAGTCGCCTGCTTCCTGAACCGACATAAGTATGCCGGATATGAGCCATGGTTGTATGACTCCTCTGCTTGGTTGGAAGTATCCCATTTCAGTCTTTCGTCAATGCTGAGGAAGAAATTGTGCGGTCGTCGTCCTGTTTCCTCTTGATCCCAGACATTTTGCCATAACTCTGTTCCCCATTGTTGAATTTTTCTTTTCCCCTCCACCTTTGTGCCTAGAATTTCTTGCACTTTTTCATTGTTCCCCCTTTTGACCCAGTATGCCGCCACTGCTCCCAGATCTTAATGACTCCTCTGCAACCTTCTCACCGCCGTTGCAGGCCCCACGTAGTGAGTCTTTGTCCCAGCAGCAGGAACCGTAGCCCATTTTGGATGTCAATACACTGTTGTGATATAAATTTATGAGATTGCCCAATCCTGGCAATCCTGTTCAAAGCCACCGGTGCTCTTTCAACAACCGCATCTATATGAGCCGCGATATTCCAGTGTTAATCCAAAATTATATCTAGGTATCTGGCTTATGTTTTACTTATGACAGATGTCCCCTCAATTCGGACTATTGGCTTCCTAACCAGACTTCCTTTCGGTAGGAGATATACCGACTTAGTGGCTGCAACATTTAATTTTGTTCTTTGGCAGCATGTGGTCAGAATGTGAATGGCCTGACAATCTTGGGTTCAAGATCTCTGATCCGTGCCGGCACGCATATGTTGGTTGCGCCGCAGACGCGCAAGAGCCGGGGCCCAGCGATATCCAACCGCTATCAATCTTCGCAGACTGATGCTAGCATCTTTGACAGTCGCATTTGGCGGGATTTCATGTTTGAAATATCGGACGTGGAGACTCGTGTGGGCACTTTGGCTCTGGGGCTGCTTAGAAGCGGTTGCCCTGTCAGTGGAGTGAGTACGACGCGTGTGACCCACCAGGAAGAGCACGGAAACGGCCCTTGGAGTGTCTTGCGCGGGGCCGGAGTCTAATAGTGCAGTCGCAGTTGCTGATTGACGGAACAACAACGGGAATTAAGTGCACCTTGGATGGTCTGGATTGCTGGTCGGTGACACAGGAGGCTGTTAAACCCATTTGGTGAGAAACTGAGATTCTAATTCGTGGCATTGTGTACTGCTCGCCTGTTGTCCCATAAGTGTTAAGCGAAGTCTGTTATTAAAGGTCACTTTCATGTTACGAAGCTTGACGTGAGTTGAAGGTAACTGTGTTATCAGGCGGCTGCGTTACAGTTTGTGATTCTGTCTATTTATTTTTGAAGGGTGTAAATGGTTGAATATTTAGTTAGCGTGTTTGATGACAGCTGTGTCGGCATTAGCAAGTAGCTATTTCGTAGTGCCGCCTCGGTAAAGCTAGCCTTATGATTAATTTCTTTTTCTTTCTAAAGGGTGTAAATAGTTAGTGAGTTTGGTGGCAGCTGTGCCTGTGTTCGCGAAAACTACTAATAAGTAGCCTTGTTTAAATATCTTCTGCCCTGGTACCGTGAACCTTGAAAGATATTTTGTGCAGTGGCATTTGTCAGTACCCAGTTATGTGAAGCGGTTGATTAATTTCCAGACATTTGAAGCCAGTACTTGCGTTCATGTTTATCACATGGCACATTAAGATTTTGGATTATCGTTTATGGGATAGCCAGGCGTGGTGTGTCGGTATTCATAATGGCCGTTAGTGTACTTATTAAGAGATTTGCATAAGCATAAAACTTTGCCGCATTTCGACTCTCTGCAAAAACATTAATCATTTTTATGTGAAAGTGTCTCGGAAAATTTGTCAAGTGACTGTTCTTAAAACCTGTAGCATTTTAATTGAGAATTGGTACTGCCATTTTAAAATTGGGCGGATATTGTAAAGTGATTTGTAATTCCTTGTGTTATTTTTTCCAACCCACATATGAAGGGTGGTGTGGAATAGAACAATATGCTAATCGAAGACGGGTTTGGACGCGCTGAATATACTTGAAATTTGCTTCACAATTGGTGGCTGTGTTTCAACAGCCGGTTGTTTGCGTTTGCTGATCGTAGGCTTCTGCCCGGTTGTCGGGAACAGCATTTAGTGAACATTCCAACCCTGTCTGTGGATAATTATTTTGCTCTGTGTGGTCTTTTGTGTATTATTCCTTGTCAGTGTCAGATAATGCGCTGATTATGTAATTGCAGTGTGAAATTTCTAACGTGTGTCATGTTAAGTACCAAACGGATTCTCAGCCAAGATCTTAGTCGGTTCTAGAATGGGTTCCCACGTTTCGTGACTGTTCTGCTGGACTGTGATTGATCAATGTCCATGGGGGACTGGAGCCCAAGTGGACTAAGTGTAACCTGATGAGTGATAAGATTGTTGTACCTAATCTTCCTTACATGACACAAGTTGTGTTCTTGTAATTGTGTACTCTGGTAACTGTGTTAAAGTTAACGTTACGTTAATTGTTTTGTTGAGTGCCTGATCCAAATTATGAACTTGATCTCTAATTTAATTAATAATTGTTTTTTTCTCGAATTAAATTCGTTAAATTGTACCTCGTGTTACTGCCTTTGAATATTTACAAGCAGTGTGTGTGTGTGTGTGTGTGTGTGTACAATCCAGTAGTCTTAAATTTCTCCTTAATTGGAACTGGCAGTTTTTGATAAATTACAGAAACCAAAAGAATTTCGATGTAGAAATGACATTAAGAAGGAGCAGGCAAAGGATCACGACTTATACCATGGAGGAAAGCCTTCTCGCCGGTAAGCAGGTGCCCAGGTATAGACTGAATGAGGGGGTCATATGCTACCAAATCCACTACTCTTAAGTTTCTCCTTAATTTGTACTGGCGGTGTTTTAATAAATTTCAGAAACCAAAATAATTTTGATTGGCTGTTTCCTTTATCTTAATACAATTTGTCCTGAGTGATTAATTCTAAATATTTTCTTTAACTGATTTTCGTTATTGCTTTATAACATAAATTTGTAAACTAACTTGGTATAAATTAATGAATGTGGTTCAGTTCTTGCCAAGCCCTGCTTATATAGTGGATGCCTTTGTTTATTTTTAGAGAAATGTCAGGTCTTAACTTTTATCATAATAAAATATTGTGAATGAAGTTCGAGAAAATTTTTATTTACACCTTGGGGTATAGTCATCTCACTCACCAGTTGAGCGGATGCCGAAGCCTTGGGTTCTGCCACCGACCATCAGGAGGATGTTGTTAGCATAGGCTATTATCTCTAGGACATCTTGGCTATTCTTCATATCATACAGTAGTGGTTCCATATTTCAAACCCACAAGAGTGGCCTCAGGACAGGCCCCAACGGACACCCCTTGGTTATGGCCTTGGTGATCCACTAGGGGATAATAGCTTGACCTATCTTCCAATAAAATAGTCCCTTAGCCATAAAGCGGCCCTGGGCACTCCATCTCTAGAAGCTGAGAGAAGAGTGAAGGCTACCAAAAGTTGTTGAAGGCACCACTGATGTCCAGGATGATGCCAAATACTCACCTGTTTGGAGCTGCGCCACAGACCTCGGTCGCAAGGGCAATTGAATCACATGCAGATCGCCCTGATCGGAAGCCATACTGCCTGTCGCTCACTTAGGACTGGGTGTGCATCCAGCCCACCAGCCAGCAGCCTCTCAAGAAACTTGCCCAGAACGTCTAGCAGGCAGACGGTCCTGTAGGACTTAGCGAGCACTGGCTCCTTATCAGGCCCCTTTTTGATGATAATTACAATTGCCTTTTTCCAGGGTGTAGGGAATTTCCCTTGCCTAAAACATTGATTGAAGACCCTAGTTACATGAGCGACCAACTGGAGAGCGACAAACTGCACCAACTCCGATGTGATCTGGTCTGGTCCTGGGGTTTTTTATTTTTATTTTGCGTATATGATATGTCACTTTCTTCTCAGAGAAGGGGTAGACCATTGGATTGTTGGCATATGGCACAGTGTTGTTCTGACGAATGTCTTTTTGGAGTTCAGTGTCACTTGCTTCCTCAAGGACCGGAACAGAACCTCAGCAGTCTCCAGCCAGGAGTCCAAGTAGCGATCCTCTTCCCTGATTGTTGAGAGGACATTGGTGCTCCGATCTTATCCCTGACCAGCTTGTATGGAGTACCCCAGGGGTCAGTTGTTAGTTGACTCTTAATGTACTGTTCCCGGCTGCACAATCTTTTCGCTCGTAACTGCAGGGAGAAGTTCTTCAAGTCTCTGTACTTCTCAAGCCCAATACTCTCTCTGCTGCCACATCACATTTCGTTGGTAATACCGTATCGCCTTTCTGACAGACAACCTTTCCAGCTCCGTCGAACACAGGAGGGGAGGCCACTTCGTGAGTGGCAAGACTTGATATTTTGCGTGAATGGCATTTACAAGATCTTGAGCGCCATTATCCACATCCAGGTCAGAATCAGGAAATGCCAGAATGTCGCACTCGCTCTCTAGAAGTTTCCAGTCTGCCTCGTAGTAATTTCGCTGCCATTCCCACCCAGTATCCCAGCCGTCCTCGTTCCCATCTATGACAAAAGTGATCAAAGTGTGGTCTCTTGTGGTGACTCGATCATGAACCCTCCAGTTCTTGATGTCGCCAATCAGGTTTGTAGTGACCAGACTGACATCACTTTTAGTCCCATCTCCCCCGCATAGGTGGGGGGATTACCAGGCCTGTTAGCTCAGTCAAGCCTTGGTTCCTTTATCATCCCGAGAGTGTCTGTTCCATATGGGGGGGGGGATTTGACATTCAAGTCAGCTATCACTACAACCCTTCGCCCATGCAGTGCTGTTTTTACCCTGACTATATGTTCTAAGTGTCTTTTGATATCCTCCTCATACTGGAGTACATGTTTACCAGGACAAGTCCAGTGTGCATTTGCAGTTCGACAAAACTGCAGTGGTCGTTGGATAGCTGTGTTATGATAGTTGCTTGTAAAGCTCTGTTAATGATAAGGATGGCAGTTTTTGAATCTTGACTATTTGTGCTTATTTGCGAACTGATGGCTCTGTGGGCTATCTGTCCAGAGACAGAATGACTCATATAGCTATAACATATCAAGTCGCACCTCCTCAATGAGCCTACAGAGTTCCTGCATTCAGCTGTCCAACTTTGATCTTGTTTTTTTCACTCTGGGTTACAGGGATCAAGGGCAATTATCCAACTGGCCAGTATGGCCTGATTCTACAATTCTAGGTCGAAGATTTTCCATCTTCGTTCAAAAACGTTTCTGACCAGGCTTTGCAGAGCTCTAAGGTCAATGGGGAGGTTCATTGACTTAAGGTGGATCCTATCTACAGCATCTATCATCGGAAAGGTGACCTATCTGCCATATCGATGCCTCAACGCAGTGGCCATGATCGTTGGTTGCTCCAAATTTGTTGGTGCAGAGCAAATTCAAGGTTTGAATACATCTGCACACCATGCACTCGTAGATCTCGTTGGCGACGACTGATTTGTCATGCTAGAAATCTCATTTGTCTGGGTGTCTGATTTTCTGTTAGTTGCAGGAGCTTTTGTCACTAGATGCCTCACTTTCCCAGTTGTTGTGGCTGGCAAGAGACGGGTGTATTTTCGAGAACTTTCAGATCTGTTTGTACACAGGCTTCTTTGTAGGATTTTTCGCCAGGTTGAGTTCTTCCTTGTTGCAGAAAGACTTTGAATCTTTGTCCTCTCACAGCATCCCTGCTCCTCTTGCTGGGGGACTTTCTCTTCTTGGGTGGTATCCTCGGCACCGACTTGGCACAAAGCCATAGCCGATGCGTGAGATCAGTTTATGTTCCAAGACTTTATAAGTGGGGCAGCTTCACCCCGTGGTGCCATAAATCTCCTTCCCTCTACGCGAGCATGGTATTCAGACAATTTGCTTCTTGTACTCCTACATAGTGTGCTCCTCTGATCCACATATTGAGCATGCTGGTTTCTTCGAACAGTATTTTTGCACATGGTCCAGGTCACAGCAATTGTGACAGTGTGGTACCCCAATGTAGTCCTTCACATTAATTTTTTAACTGCGGGGTCATCATTCCCTAAACTTACAAACGCCTTATGAACTACCTTATACTAAAGACAGCACAAACATCCATGCCCGAGGGGGGATTCGAACCCCTGACGGGGAACGGCCTCGCACATCGTAGCATAGCGCCTCAATGCGCTCGGCCGCTCCGCCGGGGCTCACGTTAATTGCTGAGTATCCTAAATAGATTCTTCCCATTGCGAAAGCAACTTCCACATCTCCCGCTAAATCATTCCGTTTTCGATTCAAGGCTGTTTGACAACTTGCATACGAAGTTGTGTACAGTACACAGCCTACGTAAATGAAATGGCAGCATTTCGTACTCTTCATTTTAAACAGTTAAAGATTTTAATTAAACTTAAATTTTCATAACAATCACCTACAGCTCGTGCCATAAACAATTACTGAAGTTTAATATTTGAAAAGTAAATAATAATAATAAATTGTGATTGCAACTGTAGTAAACTGTCGGGAGGTTTCTATCGGGTTTTCTTCTTTGTATGGGAACATTCGAATCAATTTGTTTAGAGGCTGTTTGCGGTAGTTCTTAATGTGCTTTGTCACTTATTTGTGAAATTGGTCCAAAGCTCTTCCAAAACCGCTCGCTGCCACTTCATACACGCCGCCTGAATACTGTTGGAATTGATTGCATTTGTCCATGACTTGAAAAAGGACAACGGAAACACATAACTGCGTCCAATAAAGGCCAACCGCTACAATAGACGTTATGCGCCACTGGGCTAAAGTCAAGAGTAAAGAAAGTACTGACAAACTTATATCTGTTCATTGCTATCACTGCTGCGTGTCACAAGGCAGTTATTTTGGACCCAATTAGAATATCAGAGTGACTGGTAGAATTGATATTATTAGCGGTTATCGCACCGTATAAGAAACGTTACATTGAGAGTCCAAGAAATGTTTTAACTCTTCTAAGGCGAAGAATGCCGGAATGTTGTGAACTGATATTCTATGGCAGTATACAAGAGTAAGTTTTCCGAATTTCAAAAGACAAAATGAACGAAGAATGATGCAAAAAGTAACTGTATCGAATTACAAAGAAACGTACATCTCCACACAAATCTGTTAAACCACTGAATGTGTGGTCGTGATCCATTTTGAGTTATTTATTACTCCTATGTGTTTCTCCGCCATTAACATATCTATTTGTATGTCAGTTATTTTATTCCTTTATTAATGATCAATGCCCCATGTTTATATTTGTTTCCACCTGTGTGATTGAACTTGTGTGTTCATGTGAATGTGGAAGGTTGCTTTTAATATTGACTGACTGCCTCGCGCTTTAGGCTGGGATTCGAACCCGGGTCTCCTGCTTTCTAGGCAGTTGCGCTGACCCCTACACCACTGGGGACACAGTGACTAGTCCTTGCAGGTGCGGTGATCACTGTGTCCCCAGTGGTGTAGGGGTCAGCGCAACTGCCTAGAAAGCAGGAGACCCGGGTTCGAATCCCGGCTGGGTACACATTTTCAGCTTTGCCCAATCGCAGTTGAAGTCATATATTCTATGAATATTAAATAATAACAGCTGCAGCATCATAAGTGGCGTCTGTTCTTTCGGAACAGACGCCACATATGTATATATATAATATGCCGGAGACGAACATTATACATGTGTCTGTGAGTGAATAAATGTGCTTTCCTTTGTCCACTTTTGTACAAGGTGTGTACTTTGCTGTGATTAATATGGTCTACCCGCATTTATTTGCTTGGTTATTTTATTGAATAGATTGTAATTTAAAGCATCAAACCTCTGCTTTATAATTTCATGATCCCTGCCCTATGTTTAATCATCTATTCCTTTTTTAACATTAATTTTGTGTTTGTTAAAACGTTGTCTGCTCCCTTAAGGAGTGAGCAGTTAGAAAAATTTCCGTTGCGCAAGTACTGTGGCCACTCGTAAAGTAATTTAGAGCAACAGTGAACTTTTTAAATTACATTCACAAATCTCTACTGCCCAAGATCTTACATAGAAAACTTAACAAGCTACTTTCACCATTTGTATTTGTGTGAAGTACTTAATAATAAATTAGGAGCGTCATAAGAAATAATACTGTCACTAATAACACGATTGTGGGTGAATAATAACGTGTTATGTCCATAAGCACACACATAATCGACAGATCATGTTTAAGTCCACCTGGTGTGAGCTATCAAAGGTAATGGCAAGAATATTTCGTTCCTTCATGAGTCTCTAAAGCTGGCGGGTCACCCTTCCTACATTCCTCCTGTGCAGAGCATAGGAAGGCAGGATAATCAAGCCTTGTCCTACTGAACCCCAATGCTCGATGTACGTAGGTTGCTTGCAGAGCGTGCTATGTATGCCTTTCATGCTAGTCTGAGTGTTGCAACCAGTTGTATAGTGTCAAGGTCATTTTTGCAAAGACGTCACAGATGGTTCTGTGAATCTGGTATTAGTAGAGAACGTTGTCCTTGGCCGGCATAGCAGTGAGCTGACAGCGGGAGGAGGGAGGCTCCAGCTTCACTTAGTGGTTACCGCAGGCACCATCCCGACAGTCCGGAGGCTATTAACTGGGACAGGATGCCATACATGTTTGTGGAGCCTCATTTGACTGAGGGCGAGTATATGGCGGATGCTCAAAAAAATGTTCAAATGTTTGTAGAACTTATGGGACTTAACTACGGGGTCATCAAGCTTACAAACTACCTATGAACTAGCTAAGACTAAGGACGGCACAAATATCCATGCCTGAGGGGGGATTCGAACCCCCAACCCTAGTGGCCATGCAGACGGTGACTGAAGAACTTCAGTCTCCTTGGCTACCACGGCCGGCATGGCGGAAGCATCACAGTAACTTTGTCACCTCTCAGTGTGATCAATTCATACGACATTCTTCTTCTTCTGGTTCCTATCCGTTCCAGATGTTGACAACCATCTTGGCAGTGATTTTCCTGTCACCTGCGGCTCTAAATAGCTCTGTAGATGTTTCAGAGGTCCACTTTCTGATTTTCTTAAGCCAGGTTATTCTTCTCCGGCCAATTCTTCTCTTCCCTGGTATTTTTCCTTGGAGGGTGGTCTGTAGGAGAGGACATCTGTTGTTCCGCAAGCTGTGTCCTAGGTATATGATCTTTCTTGCTTTCTCGGTGGCCAGTACTACATTCTCTTTCTTCATTCTCCGTAGAAACTCGGCATTTGTGACATGCACTGTCCATGGTACTCGTAACATTCTCCTGTACAGCCACATCTCAAAGTCTCCAGCTGCTTACCCAACACCATAGAAGAGGGTAGAAACTACATAGCAGCGTAGAAGTCTGATCTTCGTCGTCAATGCTAAGCCATGATTCTTGAAAAGGTTACTCATCTTACTGAACACAGCCCTGGCTTTTCCAATTCGAGTTCTTACCTCATCAGAAAGATTCCACTGGTCATTTATTGTAGTGCTAAGGTATGCGTATTTATGTACTTGCTCTATGTATTTTTGGTCTATCTTAGTGTAACATGTAGGGGCTGTTTTTCCCGAATATCGTTGTTTTCCTTTCTGAGGTTTGACATCTAGACCATATTCAGAGCATTTTTGTACAAGACTGTTGACAAGCTAATGCTAACAAATCTCACTGTCAGAAAATTTTACTTTGTCGTTAGCATATAGGTTGTTATTGAAGAACACTTCCATCTTTACTTCCTTAAAGATGTGTTCTGAATAGATGTTGAAAATCAGTGGGGATAATTCAAAACCCTGCTTCTTAATATCTTCTGGTGTTTGTGGAAAGCCTTCTGATAATAAAGCAGGAACTGATGTCGCAATTCACGTCTCTGCACCTTTCAAGTAGTAATTCAATACTACATAACACATTACGCGTGCCAAATGAATTTCTGGAACCAAACTGTGTAGAAGAAATTTGTTCTTCACAGATCTTATAAATTCTTCGGTGAATGACCCTCAAAAAGATCTTTAGCATGTGACTCATGAGGCTGATGGTCCTGTATTTACCACAAGTCTTCTTTCGGGGCTTTTGGAGCAATTTAATAAATTCGGACTGAAGCCATTCTCATAGAATGCTACCAGAGTCGTAAATGTCATTGAATATTGACGCCAACTTTTTTAATTATCCTTACAGAGCAGCTTGAGAATTTCGGCATTTGCGTTGATGGAACCAGGTGATTTACCAACTTTCATTCTATTTATTTTAGCCTGTACTACTTCCAGAAGAATTCTAGGTCCTGTTTCACAATATATTTGAGGAGTTTCTAGCCGGTTGTCATAAAAGAGTTGTTCTATGTGTAGTTGATCTCTTCCAATTATTATTTTCCTTCATTATTCACCAACCTGTTTCCTATCCTTTTTCTGTAATTTCCTGTCACTTGCCTGCCTTTTTTATGAATTTTAACTATCATTCTTCAATTGTAATTTCTCTATTTCATTGCACTGTTCCTGTATTTCTCTTTCCTTAGCTTCTCGAACCTGTTTCCTGGTCTCCTTGTTGATGTTCTTGCATTAATTAGGATTACTTTTCACTTTAATAAGCCCATCATTTTAATTATCTCTTCAATCATCCATGTTTTCTTTTTGGTGACATTCAATTTTAGATGTTCTTATTTCAATGATTCCACTATAGAATTTATCTTTTTGATGACCTGACAGAGACTTCAGTACATTATTAAGATGGACGGAAGTCATAAAAAGTATAGGTGCAGATCGTGTATAGGGAGCCATTCGAGATATAAGCACTGTCTCTCTTCGTACTAGTGTCACAATCACTAGCTGATGCTGATTGTTGGCATCAGATATGCCACGGTCAATGTCTGATAGTAATGAACGGGTTTCTACTCCTAGGACTTAGTCCAAAGGGCTTTGATATTCGCCTTTGTAGACTGCACACACGCCAATAAACAGGAAGACCTCCATTGATTCACCCCTGTGGGTCATTAGTGCCTCTTTCAGGGTATGGTGACTCCACTGAACTAGGCCACAACAGTGTAGGTTGTATGCTGTTGTGTGGAGCCGACAGACGCTGCACAGGCTACACAGTACTTGAAAAGTGGCATTGGGGTGGTGTTTGAGTGGGCAGGTGAAAGGGGAATAGTTGTGAGGAGATGCATAGAACAGAAAATAAATAACAATGGCAGCAAGTAAAATAAAAACAACTACAGTGAAAAGGAATTTTAGGTTTACTTGTTATGAAATGAAAAAAAAGTACCTGTTAAGTAGAAAAATTAAAATTTATTGTCATTTGAAAGAATTGGTAGATATAAAATTACATGACTGTCTTAATCTTCTGCGTGTATCTTGTTGACGATGATTTCGTGGTAGACGAGTACGTCCTTGAAGCAGGAGTTGGGCACGTCGAAGACGTAGTTGTAAGGGATGCGCCGGTCGAAGGGGAAGGCGACGGAGCGTCCGTCGTCCAGGGCGACGCCCCAGTCTGCCAGGGTGGGCTGCTGGGGGTCTGCGGCGGCAGCGGGCGCGTCCTCGGCCAGGGGGCTGGCGATGACGTAGAGGCGCAGCGGCAGGCCGGCGCGGCGGCCGCGCGGCAGCAGCAGGCGCGCGGGGAAGCCCCGGCGGTGCATGGCCGCGGCAGCTGAAGGCCAGGAGGCGGCCTGGCCCTCCAGGGCCTCCTGCAGCGCAGACGCCAGCGCAGACGTCGGCACGGAGTCGCCGCGCACGCTCACCGCGTCGCTGCTGTTGCGCACGATCTCGCTCTCACCGGCTTGCACTGTGTGGGAATACAAACGGCACACCATCAATACACCTGTGTTGATAATCTGAAAACACGCTCTGTGGGCGAGCAAGATTTGGCTACCTTAGTCGTGAGTTAGTGGGCCTCCGACTAACGCTTGCTGAGCATTCTCAAATCACCTCATCTAATATCTTACTTGATAAATGGAGTACACAAATGGGAAAGACAATAGTGAAACAATGAACAGAGGGTCATAATGATAACTTTACACAGAATAAATACATAAATCGGCTGTAAAAATGAAGGACGATATTAGGGATTGGAAACGAACAGCGCTGTGTGTTTTCAAAGGAACCAACTCACCCAACCTACAATGTGCGTGGAGTGATTTAGGGAAATTTCATTTATTTGTTTGTTTATATAGCCTGATCGAATTAGAATCATCAGCTCCTCTATTATTTTCTTTGAAATGTCTGAATTATCTATAACATTGACTGTAGTAGGGAAATGATAAATAATTAAAATAAATGGACTGAAGACATGTAAAGAGGATGCTGATAAATCGTATTGGCTAACAATGAATGAGATTAATGTTAGCAGTAATTATTTGCGACGTAGCAAGTACTGCTGGTAGGAAGTTAAAAACAGTACCTCGTAATTTATTATCAGTCTAAAGGTAAGGCACTGCCTTCCACTTAGTTTCACCTTTTTAGACCAGACATTTCCCGCGTTCTTTTGTATGTTATTTCGATACTACATCTCAGTACATATACATTAATTTTGCTACCACTCACATTAGCCTTTTGGGTAATAATGAGTTTCGTAACCATCTATCGAATCTTTGTTTCTAGTAATCTGCATACTAAAAAGACTCACAAAGTTATTCTCATTATGTCGGTAATGACATTATGCTACTATTGAAGAGTAGAGATGCAAGAACTCCATTAACCTACTGGGGACCAAAGTTAATAAACAAAGTTATATATTACCCACTAAACAAAAGTATTGCTGTATTCTATAGTTTGATGGTTTGGCATTTATAAAGTAATGGGCCTTTGGATATACTGAAAAAATTGCAACAAATCATTTATTTTATAAGTAAATAGAACCTAAAAACTCTCTCCTTTGAGGTAAACCCCTTATGTTGCACCCTGATTCAATAAAGAGTTAAATGCAAACCCTACCCCCTACGTTGCATCTCGCCAAGATTTTACTTAATCACTACTGTCTAATTTATCCCTTGCTTCAATGAGAATCTCTGTAGGTCATATGGAGTTTTTTGTCCTGAGAGCAAATATCGAGGGCATACAGTAACAGAAGTTACCTGCCAAGTCTGTTTTTAAAGCAGATATTCTAAACAGTTAACGATTTGGTTTAATATTGATCATGGATGAAAATGGAACTTTAGTCATGATACTGATCTACCCCGAAGAACCCGCTCAGTTAGCCGTGTGGTCTAACGCACCGGTTTCCGAGACGGGAAGCGTACCAGCCCTGGTTCTAATCCACACAGCAGATTAACGAAGGGGGTCGGAGTACCGGCCAGCCTGGACTTGGTTTTTAGGCGGTTTTTCACATCCCCCTAGTTGAATACCGAGGAGGTCCCCAAGTCCCGCCTCAGATTCGCAAACATTTCATAACACTTTACACTTTCACACATATAACACTATATACAGACATTTGGGGTACACATTTCCTCCTGGGGGGCAGTGTATGGCAGCAGGAAGGGCATCCAGCCACCCCATCCTTATTAACATGACAAATCACAATAAACAAAGCCGACCCAGCATATGCGGGAAAAGGGCTGAAGAGAAAGAAGAAGACTGATCTACCCTGAAGACAGGTTCTATCAGTCCTTTCCACTCTTCTATAAATAATTTGTATTAGTATGCATTTTGGTTCTCTGATATATGAAACTGATATTTTGGTAAGATTCTCCCTATCACCAATCGATTTCTTTACCGTTGGAATTACTGTACTCTCTTCAGTTTTGAGGGGTATTAACTTTGCCTCGACTATCTTAGAGTCCAGGTGGATGGTTCTCCAATGGACTCCAGTGGCCTTGTTTCGGATTACTTCTATAGTATTTGTAGCGCAGGCTAGCGTTCATGCGATCAGACACAGCAAGCCTCACCATTTACGTACCTTGGTAGACGAAGCGGTCGAATTCTACGAAGTACTGTCTGGCGTAGTCCAGAGGTATCTCGTTGCCGAGTGGGTTGATCCGCGGTCCATAGAAGACGCGGAAGATGGCCTTGGTGGGCTTCTCGCTGGACACCTTGACGCGGTACGTGAACGGCTTGTGGTTGAGGCGCGGCTGGCGGGCGTAGATCGTCAGCTTCTCGGCTTCCTCTGCGCTGGACACTTTGAGAGTGTTGTCCACCTCGATGTCGAAGTCCTCGAAGTATGTCACCAGTCGGTCTACATCCACAGATTCGATTTTGACTTCCGGGAACGCCAACTGTAACGTAAGACATGTGGTTCTCGATACACAAATCTGGTACTTTCGTGACACAAATACGGTTGCTTTCTGACATTGGAAGTACTGCCTATGAATCTTCAAGTTGGAGCGATATGAAATATTACACACAGTTTCAAAATTGACATTTCATTAGCATCCACGGAGCGAGTTAATCTTCATCTCCATAAGAACAACGGCAAGGCTGTTGATTTCAAGCTTTTGCAGCATTTAATAACTGGGGTAGGCAAGGGACACGCAAGTCGACGAAGTGGCGTCCAATAGGAAGACTTGCACCGGGCCAATGAGCGACACGAAATTATTATTATTATTAACAAACCAATGTTTTTGGCCAGGGAGAAAGACACTGATAAATGGGTTACCAGGTAGGCCTAACACACGCAGCTGCTACAAAGAACTATTTTCAGAACCAAAGAGGAATGCAGAAGATAAAGACAACACGCTTGAAACGTGGGAAAGATGCCAGTTTGCGAGTCTTTTCTCAGCCCAAGGAAAATTTCCACCGGGGTCTAAGAGGCGTGGTCGCGAAAACGGCGATTAGGTATTGGATGACACTTCAAAACCTACTCACCAATCACTGAGCCAAAGAGACGCAAAATTCGAAGATAAGCTGTAGCTGGAGACCGAGAGGAGACTTGGTAAGAAACCACCGGAGGAGACATGTGGTCCGTCGCCGGAGAAGCGAGGAGACATGCTGGCACCTCCCGCCTTGGCAGACACTGGACTTTGACGCCTTCGCTCTGAAGCTGAGCCGCGCCGCGCATCCGGAGAGCCGGTTAGAGCAGGGCAGGCGCGTGATGCCATATTGTGGTGCCAATAACATTTGTGGTGACTAGTGCGTGTTCAACTATCTGGTCTGTATTTGTAAACATAAGTATGTCAAATATGTATTCGAAAGTCACTTAAATGTATGAGAGATGACAGGGCAATAGCTACAGAGTGCTTTAGTCTGAAAAAATTTCCTTGGCTCCACAAGATGGCGGACTGGCATCAATCGACAGCTAAGATTTCAATGGTAGTGCCGTCTCCCCTTATTTTAACCTCCTTGGACACACAGCACCATGCCGAACCAACGCCTGACGCCAATGTGAAATCAATGTTGGTGAGATAGGAAATTACCTCCCCTTCCCGTTCATTTCTGAGTCGTGTCCATGCCCAGTCAAATTGCCCCTGAGAGATCATTGTTTTTGCAAATCTTGTTATAAATAACGCTAAATTCCATGTGGTAATCCTCTGTGCAATCTGTTCTGTTTTCAAATCAATCCTTTGAATCAAATGTCCCTACCAGTCTAGTTCCATAATTTCTCATTATGTTTTAATTTATTTTACTGCAGTGCAGGTGTTATTCAGGGAAAGTTTTGATTTACCACAATACATATATTTGAAACCGGTCATGGAAAATAAATAAAATATTTTCGATCTTGGCTCAATACGATCGAAAGACGATCGCTCTCCACAGTCATTACATGCCAGGTAACTTTGCTAATTTCGACTGAAAAAGAGTCGAACTCAACATTCTCAGCAAAAGTGTGGAAAGAAACCACGTATAGACAAAACTCATGCTTCGTAAAGCACCAAGAGATTGGAACTTCAATCGTTGAAACATTCTAAATTACCCTTCCTTCCATTTGTTCAATTGCAACATTTGTGCATTTACTTCATTTATGGAAATTATCATATTGGTCTGATTTTCGTTCAAACATGCACAACGAGTCATCAATAAGTTTTAAGTTTTGTTATGGGAACTTAACTTACCTCTTCTTTTGAATAGGGCTCAAGATAATTTTGGTACTGCTCGAAGATGTTCAGGACCTTCTTGACTATCTGATAGTACAGTGGGTCTCTGAGCATCGTCTCATATTTGCTAAAAACGCTGGTGGCGCCCTGTAGACAGGAAAATAAAAATATTTAATACCAATCTGTTACGTTTTCCTCTGTAGTATATGCCACACGATGCTTAGGCACTCACCCCGTATTTCTGTGTGGGGTTGATGCTACTACCAATGAGCGCCAGCAGGTCCTTGTAGAAGGAGCCGTAGTACCTGGCATTGAGGGAGTCTGGGGTGCTCTGGACGAGGTTCCCCAGCAGGTTGGTGGCGTCCTTCTCCTCGTACGTTATCCTGCCCTCTGACGCCTGGAGATGAAAGTGCAATCATTCAAGGAATGCGGTCACGTTGGCTGTCGCAGTCACGTGAATAGCGACACAAGTCTGTTCACTCACCGTCACGATGTGCTCCATGTCGACCACGTCGTACAGTCTGTACTCGCTGTTCCAGATCCTCTGCATGGCGGCAGGGTTGGCTTCCAGGAGGTTCAGTTTGGAGGGACGAGCAGGGATCTCGACTCCGTTCTGCAGTCTGAGCTGAGGGTTGTAGCTGGTCTGGAAGGGAAACATTGACAATCTTAACAGCGAGCTCAAATATGGAAAGAATGTCTCCCTGGGACTAGCATCAGAGGCAACAATTACAACATACGTTTTTGGATGCAGTCGTGGAATTGATTATGAATAATTTCTGTTTATCGTACCACTACAGTGTGTACACGCTAACAGTTATCAGCGACCGCAGTCAGTAAAAAAAAAAAAAAAAAAAAAAAAAAAAAAAATCATATTAGAACTACCAGGAGAATCAAAAGTTTCTCACCGTTTAGGTATAAGATGGTACGCTCGACGAACGAGGGTTCAGAAGCTACAAGCAAGAAGCAGGGTCGTACCTGTACGTAAGTTACAAAGACTAGGTCGTAGGTCACAGAGCGAAAACGGTTCTAGAAATGTATGTAATCTGAACACATAAGAGGCAAGCCAGTACTGTTTGTAGCGTTGTTTTGGTTATTTGCGGAATTTAGTTTGTGGTTGGTACTTAATGCCGTTGTTGGCACCTGCCGTGGAGCTTAGTCTACTCTACGTTCGACGAGGAGAAGCTGTAGATAACAAACTGCGGAGCGAGTTCGTGCGATACCACATTTCGATGCGTCTTACGCCTGAATGTAAGAAGATGTTGCGGTATAGAGAGAGCTAGACATTAAAGAAAATATGCGTTGCAGAGGCCTTGTAGACATCATGGATCACTCGTATCGTGAAATCACTTTCCACAGGATCAGGTCGCTTTTGCAGGTTCATTTCGTTTGATTGTTTGACTTCATTTTGGATGCTTGTAGAGTAGCGACCGTTGAAATGTTATGACAGGAAAACAGCAGTAATTTATTGCAAATCAATTTCGGCTACTTGTAGCCATCATCAGTGCATACTTATGCTC
Source organism: Locusta migratoria (assembly GCA_026315105.1). Classification (NCBI taxonomy): domain Eukaryota; kingdom Metazoa; phylum Arthropoda; class Insecta; order Orthoptera; family Acrididae; genus Locusta; species Locusta migratoria. The sequence continues at coordinate 166,309,523 of CM048745.1, forward strand.
TAGCACTGACGGTTACTTCATTTACCGTCGAATGCTCTTGCACTAATGCAGCTGTCATGTAGTCGAAATACAGTCTAGAACGCAAACTTGATTACTTATTTGCGACTAGTTTCGACCCAGTGAGAGCATCTAAAGAAGTCGCAACTCCTGTTCCGCTCACCATCTCGGAGCAACTTCCTGAAGATGGGCCAACATTGGGTCGAAACTCTTCGTAAATAAATAACCAATTTTGCACACTGTTTTTATATATGTAACTGTTTGAGAAAACAAAGACTGGTATGCAACCACCAAGCGCTCCTTTAAAATGAAGACGTTCGCTCAGCAGATGAATTCGTTCAGGGGGAAGAAATAAAATCTTTTTTTCGACGTACTGAATGAAACGTCTGTGGATTATACACACACAAACTAGGTGAAGTGGGAGCAAGTGGATGTGATGGAGCACCAATAGCAGCACTTCTGTAATCTGATAACTGCACGTGACGGTTCAGTAATGTTAGTGCTTGTTTGGGAAAGAAAACCAGAAGTGAGCAAGGTAGGTATTTAAAGGGGTAAATATAGGCAGGTATTTTCTACTGTTGCATAAGAAGTTTGTGTGAATTTATAGAAAGAAGTTAGCGTCAGACAAAATGTTCTACAGGAAATGCTTTTACGCTGGTATTTTAGCTGTATGAGCTCACAGAGAGATTTTTGTGGTATTCTGGGACTAGTCCAGGTATCTGCAACCTTGTGAATACGTCTGAATTTGCTGATGTCAGTGTAATTCTGTCAGTGACAGCAGACGACTTGGAAAGGCGATTGAACGGAACTGATAGTGTCTTGAAAGGAGGGTGTAAAATTAACATTGGCAAGATTGAAACAAAAGTAAAGGAATATTGTATTAAATCAGGCGCTTCTGAGCGGGTTGTATTAGGAAAGGAGACATTAAAAGTAGTAGATAAGATTGGTTATTTGGTCAGTGAAAATACTTACGATGACTGGAATAGATAAATTATAACATGCTGAATGGCAATGGAAAGAAAAGTATTTCCGAAGAACATCGAATTTTACGTATTAGGAACTCTTTCTCCAGAGAGTGTTGCCTTATACGGGACTGAAACACTGAACTTAGGTCGTTCAGTCAAGATGAGGATTGAAACTTTTGAAATGTAACAAGAATGCTGAGAATTGAATGAGCAAATTTCTTAACTGGCAGAACTGCAGAACTGGCGATGAAAGTAATATCTGAAATATCGTGACTGAAAGAAGGTATAAATTGATAGAACACATTATGAAAGACCAAGAAAAAAAATTGATTTAGTATTGGAGGCAATATGGGGGTAAGAATCGCAGAGGGTGACGTCGAGGCGAGGATAGGGTAGCATAGCTGCATCAACATCAAACCAGTCTTCAGACTGAAGAAGACAACAACAACAACAACACTGCACCAGGCATTTTTGTGTCTATATTGCACGATAAACGGCGTAAAGGAGCAGAGTGGTGAACAAATAAGAAAACAAACCAGTGAACGAAAAAAATATGTAAGCTAAATGGTTTGATGGATCTTGTCTAGGCATTGGAATGGAAATTTAATGTTGTTGTTTAGAGAGGACGAAACTGAGAGGTCATCAGTCCCCTGAAATTTCATTTGTTCTGCGAAAGCTGCTAGTAGGTGATGTACTAAAACAACATGGACTCATGCCGCGGCCTGATCCCAGGTCTTGTGTTAACCCTTACACCATCCAGAGACAAGAGCTTCAGACACCTGTGCAGAATACTCGAGCACGTGCTCAGTCCGACCCAAATTTTCAAATGCCCTGTGGATGGGGCAAGGCTAAAGACAACTGCCTAGTAGGCACAACACCTGGTTCGAGTCCCAGCACAAATGTTGATCGTGTTGTATGATTACATCACTTAACAGCGGCTTGACAAAAATAAAATCTCAACTAAAGCCATACTTGGATTATTAATCGGATTCAAAATGTTCCAGTATCTTTTATTAGTGTTATGTGACGTATGCACGGTACTGTACCTGGAGTTCTTCAGCGCAGTCGAGCGGCGAGACAGGCGGCAGTCCGTGGGACAGCCTCTCCAGGTTGTAGCGGGCGAGCAGCTGCTTGAGCACGCGGTAGAAGACGCTCCCGCGCAGGTCGCCGTTGAGCATGGTGTAGTTGGCGGCGCTCAGGAAGTACGGGTAGCGGTAGTTGAAGTCCGCCAAGAACTCGCTGAGGCCGACGTCCTCCGTGAAGTAGGACAGCATCTGCTCGGGTGAGTGCGTCGCGACAGGGTACCCAGTGTAGCCGGCGCGAACGTAGTACGGTTTGTCGCCAGAGGCGTAGCCTGTAAAACGATACAGTGCATCATATAGGAATTTATTCCATTATCACAGATTACGCTTTTTAGTAACACATAGAGTCTTCAGAATTTATTTAGGCGTTTGAGGAACGAGGTCAAGATAGGACATACGTCTACATCTACGCACAAACACCGATATTCATCACAAGGTATGTGGCAGAAGGTACCTCGTTACACTCCGAAATGGAACGATCGAGAAACGAAATCCTGTATGCCTCTGTACGAGCTCTAATTTCTCATATCTTTGTGGTCTTTTCACGAAATGTTTAAGTCGGCGCCAGTAGAAGCTTTCAGCAGACTACTTCAAAATCCGACCCTCTAAATTTTCTCAACACTGTTTTTCGAAAAGAATTTCGCCATCCCTCCAGCGATTTCCATTTTTGATACCGAAGCATCTTTGTAATACTGGGCACTGAACGCATCTACCAGGAACAGACCTAGCAACCCCTCTGTGAATGGCTTTAATCTCTCCCTTTAAAACAGTAGTTACTAATTGTGGTTCACAGACCAGAAGTGGTCGGCAAGAGCTGAGATATGGTCTGCGAAAAACGTCAAGTGTAAAATTTTTATTGATTTTAAATTATTAATTTCTTGTCATGTGGTCAGGCAACCGTACTACTGATAAATATTAATTCTTAGTTTGAGGTATATTTTAAAAGTTTAAAGTTTTTTTTAGATTGACATTTTATTTTATTTTATTTTTAATCTTGTGATCCCTGATCGCAACAAAGAAATAAACATTAATATCTTGAAACTGTTAGAAACCTCCCACGGAACTAATGCTACGTTGTGAAGACGAGCTAAATGGAGCTTTTCTGAAAAAAGTAAGAAAAAAATGAAGAAACAAAGAACATGGATTAACGTCCCGTGGCAGCATGACAATATGCCGTACACTTTCAAATGAACCATCCTAGCCTGGGGGCATATAGAGAAGTCACGGAAAACTTATATCTCGATCGCCCAATGCCGATTTGAAACGTCAAAACCCCGGATGTGAGTCAAGTTTGTTAATGTCTGAGAAAGTACAAGATGATAGTTTTGATCGCCAAGCAAACAAGAAGCAAAACGGAACATAAAAAAATGGTCTGCACTTAGAATTTTTTCTAGCTTTACTTCTCTCAGTAATCCAACTAGGAGCTTTGCGTTAAAATGTTACACCATCACATTTTATGAGTTCGATTTATTTTTCCGATAGCGCACACCCCTTAACAGATTTTTATGGATCACTTTCTGATGTTGGGACAGAGCACTATCCCAGCTGACTCACCTTGGAGTTTGGCGTCGTAGACCTGCTGGATGACGTCAGAGGTCAGGAAGAGCTCAGGGTGGATCTCGTAGATGGGTGGCAAGACAATGCTCCTCGTGTCTTCGCGCAGTCTTATGGCCGTGAAGAACGCGACCAGGAAAAGTCCTTTGTTCACTCGCTCACGGAGATACAGCGCCGTCTGCAACATGAAAATATATTAGAACAGTACTGCAAAAAATGAAAGAAGGAAAGAAATTGATAGTTACTAAAATAAGAAATTTTTCCATAGAACCATTCAGACGTGGATAAAAGTATCCTCAGCTCAAGTCTCTTAGCAAAACATGGAAATTGTTCTGGGGAATGAGGAATTTTAGCAGTAGATTTGATATTTAGGTAACCGGGTTAAGATTTAAGGACATTCAAGCAAACACCCGAAGGAGAGAGGGAAGCAGTGGGCGAAGGGGGGGTGGGAAAAATTTAGATGAAGAGGTACTCAGAAAAAAAAATCTGGAATTTCTAGTTGTGTGCTCAGTCATAGCTGTACGCTCAGTATGAAAGCATCCGGTCAGGCGCTGGAAGAGTGGTACGGTCTTACCTTGTAAAAGACGTCGTAGTCCTTGGCGTAGTAAAGAAGATCGAAGACAAGCTTGATTTGGTCCACATGGCAGTCGTCGAACACGGATATTGGCTGGTCGAGCGCCAGAAGCTCTCCGCTGTTCATCAACTCCAGCCATTTCTCAGCCAAGTATGCCACCTGAAATAGACACGTCATTTGTCCATTGTTCCTTTCAGTAACACGGTTAAGAATTAATAAATATTTTTAATCTACGGTGTACAATAGTCACAACTGGAAATGCTTGCCAATCGTAATATAGCTAAGTAATTGAAACAGAAAAAATTATCATATCGAGGAATCAACTATTTTACTTTTATGGCGTAGAAGTTTGCTGCATTTAAATGGTAGTACCGTGTGACAGCTCTTGTTAGCTCTTCATCGTTTGGAAAATGCTGGTCGGGCGACAAGAATATCTTTAGATTGCAAGAATAGATGGAAATAGCTGGTAGCAAGATCAGGACTGTATGCCGGATGATCAAACAGTTCCCGGCCGAACTTGCGAAACAGATCCTGTTCTGCGATCTGGAAGGGGACGAGCATTGTCATGGTGCAGCACGACACCTGCAATGAGCGTTTCACACCTCAAGTTCTGGATCACACGTCCTCAGGCCAGTGTTTTGACTGAGATGAAGAGGTGAACACGACTGTCATACTCTGGTTACATTCACAGGCGACAGACTTCTACGACATGGGAATACAGAAGGTGATCCCATGAAATGACAAGTGCCTCAATTCTTTTGGTGACTGTATCGAAATATAGGTCAGGCATTGCTGTACCTGTTGGCATGGTTTACCTTACCTACGGTTTTATAGGGACACTCACTATCTGGGTAGTAACTTATCTGTGTTTATGACTACAGATTAAACCCTGCGTTGTATTTCATGTGTAGCGCTTGACCGTAATAAATAAACAGGTGCCTCGTCACAGTTTCCTGTTAGTCGGCAGCAATGTGCTCACCTGGTAGTTCTGGGACTCCAGCTGGTACTCCTTGGCGACGGCAGCCTGGTCCTCCCACAGCAGAGGCTGGCTGGCGTGGCTCAGCAGTCGCAGCACGTCCTTCTGCCGGGTCAGCTGCACCACATCTGCGTCTAAAAACAGTTGGAAGCTGTCTTTCTGTACTACATCACTGCACCAGCTAGTGCGCCTTAATACTCGTATTACTTGAGTACAGGAGCAATAAGCATAACACCACAAACGATAATATGTATACATTTGCATTGAGTGACACAGTTAATTTGTACTCTTCGATTTATTTGTACTTGAGCCGGCGTCGTATCGTCCTAGTGATCTTATCCAATTGCGCTTGCACTATGTTCACGGCCCACTAGAGGGCCTTATGAGCGAGAAAGTCCGAATAGGAGTTAGTGGCGGTACTCAGAATGGGCAGGGGCCGGGCGGGCTGACATTGTTTACCGAGTGGTGTGCCACTTGCCGGATGATCGGTGTCGCCGAGTGTGTTCCATGTGGCGACGGCGGCCTCAAGTACACTTGAGCCTCCCAGGATCTACCTGTTTCTTGGATTAAAACAGACTCACTTCCAAATTCAAATGTTTGTATTGCTTATGGGACTTAACTACGGGGTCGTCAGTCCCTAAACTTACAATCTACTTACGAACTAACTAAGACTAAGGACGGCACAAATATCCATGCCCGAGGGGGGATTCGAACCCCCGACTCACTTCCATATCGAATTGTTTGTTCAGACACCCTCGCATGTCGTGTGCAACTATTTTTGGAGTTACGTAGTTGCTTCGCTTGGCCATGTCTAATTATTTGCGTTAGTTGGCCTCTTTAGCTTCTGGCTCCCCATGTACTTGTCTCTCTTTTTTTGTGTCTCGTTTCCGCCGGTTGTCTTACGTGTCGGTGGCTGAGTACAGACAGACCGACATAGGGAATAGGATGCACGCGTGTGCGGGTACAGAGCCTGAGATGACCAGCCAGTGGGACAGCATAAATTAGAAACACTAAGCTAGATTAGTATAAGATATATTTCGAAGAGATAGTACAATACTTAACTTCCTTAACAGAAGACTAGTGGAACGCAGATACATACTACGTAGAGGCCTGCCTACTGAGGAGAGTCCTAGTGCCTGTCTGATTGCCAAGTGGTCAATGCCGTTCAGTGGTGGTCACGAGCGGAGTTGCATCAGAGGGCGCTCGTGGCTGACGTCTTATGAACGCCGCGCCGTGCTTACATGGCGGCGCGCGGCGAAAGTACGTGGCGCGCACTTCAGACTTGTGTGACACCACATCTTTGTGCATGACTTAGTTGAGGCTGGTTAGCTGAATCCCATCGGTTTTCAACGCCTATGTGATTGTGAATACATGTACTTTGATGTCCGATAGTGGTTGGCGTGCTTGACAGCAACGAGGTCTTCTGTTTGAGCGGCTATTCGCCCATGAAATTTGATCTCATGTGGTTTCTTAGCTGCTATTTGCTGATTGCAACATACTTAAGTGTCCCTGGGGTTTTTTAATGGTAAAATTTACCCGACTGTTACCTTGTGCCCCTTCCGGACGGCAGCCGTAATCAGAGTCGGAGTGTTTTGCTTCTACGGTCAAATTATGCCAACCCATAGTCGTATTCTGGGAAATATTCTAAGACTTTAGAACTTCCTTCGGGTTAAGGCTGTAGTTCCTTAATTCGTTAAGACACTCCTTAAACCGTACCACCTCCTTGTGGCCACTTGCCGTTCTCGTGCTACGATACACATTGCCGCTTCGAGTTTGCTGCAATAGGAATTGCTTCGTGTTTTCCTTTGATGTGTCCGCCTCCGTAGCTCAGCGGTAGCGTCTATGACTACCACGCAGGAGGCCCGGGTTCGGTTCCCGGCAGGGGACTGGGTGTTTTGTGTTGTCCTAATCATCTCATCATCATTGGCACGTAAGTCGCCCACGCGAGGCGTCAACTAAAAAGACTTACACTAAGGCGGCCGAACACTCCCGCAAGGGGTCTCCCGGCCAAGAAAGCCACCTTTGATGTTACTTCTCCTATGCAGTATTTTGAATCGAATTTTTTTTTGTTCCCTTCAGGCAAGCTGATGTCTTTCCTTATATTTTACGTGTTTAGCAAGCTTGTGTATCTATCATGTACTGGCCATTTAAAAGGGCTTGTTGGTTTCACATTTTATCTGTTATTGGCAAAAGCCTACCAGCACTTTGCTCTTAAGCGCTTGTAAGCTTACTATTGTAAACGATTGTTTTGCTATTCTAATTTGTACCCTTAAGGATGTATGAAGCCTTTTCTTAAATTTTAATGATCCTGGCTATCTTTAAATGGTTTAACCCTTTATTTGGAACATACAGAAATCACGAGAAGAAAAAGTATTATGTTACTTAAATATGTAGGGCCATGCGAACAGATTTATACAATATTTTTTCAAGAAATAGATCTGGTTTGTAAGTAAAATTGAGCAAAAACTTCGCATGGTGGTACAGTTTTAATACTACAGTGTTGTTCTTATGACTGTAGAAATTACTGTATTTTGGTCTACTATGTGTGTAACATGTGAAAACAAATCGTTTTTGGTGCAAAGTTCAGAACAGAACCATGATTTCCACATTTTACAGTCAAGTATCCCTGAAGACTAAACTTGCAAATTCCTTTTGGCCCGTAATTTGTCAAGCGACAACATATTGTCATACCTGTCACCCCGTACATCAATGACTGGTACAGGAGATGTTGTTTCGTTCTTTTTTGGGACTTATTGCCCATTTTGTAGTGGTCTGCCAGACCTCCTCTTCCCAATAAATATAAGTCCATTTTCAGTCTCCCATATAAGAACTCGTCAACAATTTCCCATAATAAATTAACTTCAAGGCTACATTTTTCCATTATGAGCAGTTTTCCATGTATCACGAAAAATCTTGTCACAAAATTGAAATAAAAGTGCAATTCATTTCACTTTCACATCTTCAGGCCCCTAAAGTAGATTTACTTCCACACTAATAGAATCCTATAACAAAAGTCGTGCATTCATGGACATATACGCGATTTTGATTTAACTCATGTCGTCTCTCCGTCCAGAAATCGACGACACCAGTTGTAGGCTCTTACAACTTTAAAAAAAGATGGAATCATTTTTTTTTATTTTTTTGTATAGCCTGAAGATTGCTTCAATGTGAAACCGAAACTTGCAGCAAAAGAAGTTATTTAAAATACTAACGGGAATTATTTACGGACTAATGGAAAGACTGGTGGAATCCGACCTTTCGGAAGATCAGTTTGGATTTAGAAGAAATGTACGAACACCCGAGGCAATACATTACGACTTATCTTAGAAGATAGGAAAAGGAAAGGGAAACCTACGTTTTTAGCATTTATGAATCTAGAGTCAGCTTTTGACAATGTTTACTGTAATACACTTTCAAATTATGAAGGTAGCGGGGGTAAAATATAGGGAGCGAAGAGTTATATTCAACTTGTACAAAAAGCAGTCAGCAATTATTAGAGTCGAAGGGCATGAAAGGGTCGCAGTGGTTGGGAAGGGAGTAAGACACGGTTGTAGCCTTTCCCTAATGTTGTTCAATCTGTACACTGAGCAAGCTGTGAAGGAATGCCAAGAGAAATTTGGAAAGGGAATTAAAGTCCAGGGACAGGGAATAAAAACCTTGCGGTTTGCTGATGACATAGTAATTCTAACAGAGACAGCAAAGGACCTGCAAGAGCAATTAAATGGGATGGACAGTGTCTTGAAAGGAAGATATAAGATGAATATTAACAATAGTAAAACGAGGGTAATGGAATGTAGTGTTAGAAAATCAGGTGATGCCGAGGGAATTAGATAATGAGACGAACAAGGTAATAGATGAGTTTTGTGATTTGGATAGCAAGATCTGATTGCAGAAGAAGATATAAAATGCAGAATGGCTATGGGAAGAAAAGCGTTTCTGAAGAAGCGAAAGTTGTTGACATCCAATACTAGTTTAAACGGTAGGAAGTTGTTTCTGAAAGCATTTGTCTGGAGTGTAGCATTGTATGAGAGTTAACCGTGGACGATAAGGAGTTCAGACGAAAAGATGATAGAAGCTTCCGAAATTTGGTGCTATAGACGAATAACAAAGATTAGATAGGAAGATCACGTAACTAATGAGGAGGTGCTCAACAGAATTAGGGAGAACGTGAGATTTTGGCGGCAAATCCTAAGAGAAGGGATAGGTTGTTAGAGCACATTCTGAGTCATCACGGAATCTTCAACTTAGAAGGAAGTATGTAGGGGGTAAAATTGTAGAATGAGACCGAAGGACGAATACAGTAATCAGATTCAAAAGGATTTAGGTTGGTGTCCGTATTCTCTGATGAAGAGGCTTGCACAGGACAGGGTAAAGTGGAGAGTTGTATCAAACAAGTCTGCGGACTGTAGAAATTACTGTATTTTGGACTACTAGGTGTGAAACGTGTGAAAACAAATCGTTTTTGGTCCAAAGTTCAGAACAGTACCATGATTTCCTCATTTTACAGTCAAGTATCCCTGAAGACAAAACTTGCAAACTCCTTTTGGCCCTTAATCTGACAACTGACAACATATTGTCATATCTGTCACATCGTACATCAATGACTGGTACAGGAGATGCTGTTTCATTCTTCTTTTGGACTTATTGCCCATTTTGTAGTGGTCTACCACAACAACAATAACAACAAAATATACAGGGTCCCATTGAGTTTAACATGTCTCGACGAGCCACAGTTCACATTAATACTGACGGTTGGACACAACTCGTGTGCCATGCAAACAACCATGTTTCAACTCTTATATGCACCTGATTATAGAGGCAATAATTGGATAAAAAAATAATGAAAATTTTTACGTGATCTCTGTACTCACCTGGTTGCTGGTGTGGGTTGGCGGCGGCGACGGCCACCACGGCCAGGAGAGCTGCTACGGCGGCGGTCCCCATGTCTGCTCCTGTCCTGTCCTGGAGGCTGGGGGCCGCTCTTATACGGTGCCGGTGGCCGCTATCTTGGGTCGTTAGCCGCGCACTCGCCTGCTGGGGTTCTTCCGAGACTACCGCCACCTGACCACGCGGTGACCTGCTGGTCCCATCTGCCGCCATATCACCTGGCGATCGTCACTCAGAGACTCCGCTCTAGTATTACAATGGATATTTCTACTAAAATTACCGTATTTGCCGGCATATAAGCCGCACCGGCGTATAAGGCGCATTCCACTTTTACGACTTTTTTTTTAGGAAAAATAAGTAAAGACACCTAAGACGTCAATTGCAACATAATTATAATACATTTATTCAGGTATATCAAATATGTAAGGCAGTGCCGTCAAGTAGTGTTTATGACCTGCTGGTCGCATCTGCCGCGATATCACCTGGCGATAGTCAAAATGTTCAAATGTTTGTTAAGCTTATGGGACTTAACTACGGGGTCATCAGTCCCTAAACTTACAAACTACTTATCAACTACTTACGCACTAGGACGGCACAAATATCCATGCCCGAGGGGGGATTCGAACCCCCGACCGTAGCGGCCGTGCTGATCGTGACTGGAGCGCCTCAGTCACCTCGGCCACCGCGGCCGGCTGGCGATAGTCACTCAGAGACTCCGCTGTACCATTGCAATGAATCTTTCTACTAAAATTACCTTATTTGCCGGCATATAAGCCGCACCAGCGTATAAGGCGCATTCTACTTTTACGACCTTTTTTAGGAAAAATAAATAAATAAAGACACCTAAGACGTCAATTGCAACATAATTATAATACATTTGTTCAGGTATATCAAATATGTAAGGCAGTGCCGTCAAGTAGTGTTTATAAACTTTACGCAGTCGAGTTTCTTGACAGTTTGCGCTCATTCGAACGGATATTTCGCCTATCGCTGTTTGTAGTGCGTGCCGATTATGACGCACTGGTTAACGAGAGTGTCGTAAAGGCTTACGACATTGACACCTACATGGCTCTGGTTTTCTCCGATCAGACATCGCGCTGAGTATCAGTTCGGAAACGTCACACGACGACTAGGGTGGTTCTAAATACGCGTTTTGAGAATGTATTGTGAAGCGCAAATATTTCTGTAAGAATTTTTGTCATGTTCCATGAACTGTGAGAATGGTGGATGGTTTGCGTCCGTGTATTGGTCGGCGCACTGTGTAGAGCACGGAATGTTATAACCTCAAAAATACAATAATTGTTAGACGCAGAAGCTGTGCAAACATCACAGAAAATACTTGTGTACATATTTGCACTTGAGGATACGAATAAATTCTCAAATATCGTCAGGCGAGACACGGACAAATACGTGAGAATTGTTTCATTATTCAAATAATGAATGACACAGTTACAAGAGTGCCGAAAAATCGATTATGATGAATGAAATTACGTCGGCAGCTTCTACTTCCTATTAAGTTACCAGTTTCAGCTACGCTTGATACTAAAACCAATACAAAATTCAGAAAACCTTTATTACTTAATAAAGCTCTTGATGGGTATTTTGCTGCATATTATGTACATATATCAAATGAAAACTACGAAAATATAAAATAGAAACTTAAAAGCAAATTTTCCCGATTAAAACATTAATTCCCGTATTTTACACATTTTTTTGAAATCCCTTAAAAAGAGATATTCCATGCTCAGTTTTGCAGTGCCCGTATGTATCTCCCGGTCCTAAACTGAATGATCTGAAAATTTGGTACTTTGAACTGCCATACAATGTAAACAAACATGCCTATAGCTCCATCCATCAAAGGCATGAACGTCTCGTTGAATGTAGATGATACAGTACCTTAACTGTAGGAACAGTACAGGACGTTTGCAGGCATTGTAAGGATGTTCTACAGAGACAATAAGAAGAATATCAACCAACGTCTTATTGCACACGGATTGTGGCTTTCGCGGGCCGCAGTGGCCGAGCGGTCTGCGGAGCGCCAGTCACAGTCTGCACGGCCGCTACGGTCGGGGGTTAGAATCCCCCCTCGGGCATGGATGTTTGTGCCGTCTTTAGTATAAGGTAGTTCATAAGTAGTTTGTAAGCTTAGGGACTTATGACCCCGCAGTTAAGTCCCTTAAGCTTAACAAATATTTAAAGAACGACCAACAATTGTTGCTTTATCTATGAGTACTTTCATTAAATTGCAAGTCTTCTGAGTCAGCGTAATGTGATGAGGACCTGAAAGCGTTTACAAACTACGTATTTGTAACTCGCCTCGAACTGGCTGCAGTAATTGCGGTATCTGCTACTTCTCACGCGAAGAACCCCGACCACATTGATACGATGAAAAACAATTACTTTCTCAGGTCCACCGGAAAGCAACCAGATTGTGTGGAGCAGGCCCTCTGAGAACTGTCGGTATACTACTAGGTCATAGAGAGGCCTCACCACCAACTTACTACGAAGAATTACCGAAAATGTATCCATAGAGATGGAGGCCACTTGAGGTAAGGCAGTTAGGTGGACTGGTACTCGGTGGACGAAGGTTAAGATTTTCTTACTGTTGCGTTAGATTTTGAGTCGAAATGCTCGCAGCAGTCTTAAACTGTTCCAGCCGAGTGTACCTTTGTTCTTGTTAGAAGTTCATTCTTTAATAATGTTTAGTCTGTTTCATAACTATGATTAAACAGTGCAATTCCACTACCCTGTTTCGCGGGGATTTTCGTTGTGATTTATTTAAATTGTAACTAACTTTCTTTGTCTGTTAGTTATGCCACGTGGACTGGCTATTGTGAATCCGATACCGATCATCAAGTTGCTTTAGTGACCCTCAGGCGATTTATGTTAGCAATTTGGTTATATTTATGCAATTCTTCAGCGTGTGGTGATTTTATTGCTATTTATTTCGCATAATGAGATTTTGCGAATTGTGCACCAGTCCAGGAACCGGTGATCAACCATGCGTCCAGGTTTCGGCATATCAGAGTCAAGTTTTCTTATTTTAATATGTGCGCGTGCTTAAAACTAGCAGATCTCCTCCAATATTCCACTGCTGCGGATGCTGGCCGCTGTTTGAGTAAGTGTCGCGTGAGCTTTGGCGAGTGCGTGTGTCTGCTCACCCAGAATCTACCGCTATTTTCTTAAGAAGTAAATTTTATAAAAGGTGGGCAATCAAATGTGCCATTTCTTAATTTTACTGTTAATCTTTTCCCTTTTAAATGTGTGAGATGTGTGCTTTTATTGTTTTAAACTAGTCTCCCCACTTATTGTTTTCAGAATACATAAATTGCTAATTAAATTCTCAGTTTCCTTTAGCACCCCTCTTCAATTTTAATTAGATCCTAGTCACACTTGGCTGTCCCCGTCTGGGACTGGCGTGCGTTCCGTTGCAAATTTCATTTCTAGTCTCTGCAGATAAGCTGCTTCTTATGTGTGTTATGAGAATTTTATATTTAATTTAGTTGTTCCACTTCGGAACCTACAGAACAGCTCAGATTTAGATTAGCAGTAGGCTTTCTAACTCTCATTAATAGCAAAGCCAAGAAATGCAGCACTTGCCCACTTGATCACGATGAAGGACGGGAAGTTCCATAATCTATACGCAAAAAGTTATTCAATTACAACATCCTTTTTCGTGTCTCAAATGTTTTCCTTTTCTTCGCTACGTCTCTTTTTTCTCAAATACCTCTATGTACGTTGATTTATTCGACCCTTCACGTATCAATTGGCTATCTAATAATATTTTGACTATTGATCCGAAGTTATAATACTCAGTGAATCCTTTCATTCTTGTGACATCGCTTCTCCTTTTGTTTCCTCACTCTTTAACCTGTTCGGCAATGCATGTGGTTAGTAGTGCCATTATTTTACGGAATTATTTTGATCTTTTTCCTCACCCGTTTAACCCATACAAGTATAGGATCCCAATGATATAACTGAATTTTCCTGTTTTCCTGAGTATTTGAAATGTTCAAATGTTTGTAAATCTATCGGACCAAACTGCGTGGTCATCAGTCCGTAGCTTACAAACTACTTAAACCTAGGTAAACTAACCTAAGGACAAACACACACCCATGCCTCAGGGAGGACTCGAACCTCCACGGCGAGCAACCGCGCACTCCGCAGTGAGACGCTTTAGACCGCTCGGCTACTCCACCGCGGCCATCATTATTTCTTTAGTTTTCAAAGGCTACAGTTTTGTTCTAGCCATTCAGTTCATTTAATAAGTATACTTTTGTTTTCTCCACCATTATTACACAATGGATCGTAGTGTTATTAAGAGCTATCGCTTCTATTTTTTTTTAAAGTGGGAATGTGTAAATTACAGTTCTAGGCAGTTTTAGTAAACATTCATGACTAATTTTATCTCAGCTGCTAGTAGAGGTTGTCATCGAACAACTTGGACATATGAAAAGTGTTGCCCGGGTCGGGGCTCGAACCCGAGTGTTTTGCTTACTAGGCATATTTTAAATTTTGTTTTGATCTAGGCAGTTTTGCAAACTCTTGCGTGACCAGGCACATGAGATTCACACATCTGCTCGGATTACTCAATCAGGTTCTCTGTCGCCTTATTCGAGAAGATTTCAATTAAATTATTGGTGTTTTGTTCTGAAGGCTGTAACTATATAGTCGGCGTCAGTTACGAATGCGGCCCAGTTCTCAGCCGTTCTGCGCACCCCCCTCCATTACCGCAATGACAACCAATAATGTTCATTCTGTAGGCGCGTGTCTGGCTGCGAGTTACGCAATGTTTCTCCAGCAGGCAGTGTTGTCAAGTCAGCGGTTTTCCCACTAAATGTGATTGTTTTGAGTACCTGTTTAATGAGTAAATATTGCATCTAGTGCTCAGCGGGAATTATGGTGGATTTTAGAAATATTTCGGTGGTTTTATGAAAAAAAAAAAAATACTATTTTTAAAAAACACTCGATGAAGGCAGCGTTTAGTAACAGCATCATTTAATTTTCTAACGTATCGTATCTCCTGAAATTATACTATCACCTAAACGTTTGTAATATACGTTATTCTGTCTTTGGTCCCCATTTTTGTACGCCTTTATTGTTATGTATGCTTTTTTTTATTGAATCGTGTCTGAAATATACATTACAACATACAAGATATAAAACAGGACAACAAAAGACAGAAAGAAATATTCCAAAAATAGCACTGATAAATATGCAGCTGCATGCATACGTCATATTATGTGGACCTTTTTACGGGGCAATTTTAGATAAGCCTACGAATCACTCCCCATGAAAATACGGCACACCTGACACTAGACAAACCTCTAACGATAATATTATATGCTTCGTTATTGTAATTAATGAAAGAAGCTCCTTGATCCTGAATAGCATCGATTAGGCTTCATGATAACACTTTAATAAAGTATGTTTACGCTAGCAATATTACACATATTTTAAATGCATGTTTCATACAAACAACGCAACAGAAGTTGTTAGGAAGTATAAAACTAATTTTACCAATTTTTTGGGTGAGAAGAAGTCACTGATTTTACAGGTTTTTGCAATAGCATCAGAAGAAGCCAGATTATGTCCGTTTGATTTACCATGCTGAACCACATCCGAGTTCATTCATCTGAATCCTTACCGGTTTCGAGCGATTATCGCTCTTCTTCTTTCTCAGAAGAGACTGTTCAGACAACATCGTCTGTGTAGTAAAAAGGAGAGATTACACATAATTTAATTATTGCATGATAATAGAAATGTGATATTCACTTTGGCTTATGCGATAATTAATCCTTTTAAGTATTATTTGAATGCATACTATATTAATTTTTTTTCTTTTATTTATTACAAACTATGCACTTCACAACACTGACGATTTTTTCTTTACCGTATCTTCTGAAGAAAATAATTGCTTAAAACTGGTAAGGAAATAAAATTTCGACCGGCAACTGTACGTTTTTGTATGTCTATATGTTATAACAACGTTCTTGCTTTAAACACAAGGGATAAACTGAATTGTCTCATATTTAGTTTTAGTTACTTAACATACTCTTTTGTGTCTCGTTCCGCCGGTTGTCCTGGGTGTCGGTGGCCGAGTAAAGAGAGACCGACACAGGAATAAAGGATGCACGCGTGTGCAGGTACGTAGGTGACCAGCCAGTGGGACAGCAGAAACTAGAAGCACTAGAGTAAATTAGAGCGAGATATATATTTCGTAGAAATAAGATAATACTTATCTTTTACAAAGTTCAAGACTGCAGAATGCTGATACATAGTTAAACTAGAGAGAGAGAGGCCTGCCTACTGATGATTCCTAGTGCCTATCCGATAGCCAAGTCTTAACTGGTGCCTATCTGATTCCCAAGTGGCCGATGCAGCAGTCGTGGCCACGAGCGGAGTTGCAGTAGAGGGCGCTCGTGGCTGACGTCGTAAGATCGCCGCGCCGTGCGTGCATGGCGGCGCGCGGCGAAAGTACGTGGCGCGCACTTCATACTTGTGCGACACCAAATACTTCAAATAATAACAACATAGTGGTTTTGTTA
Organism: Locusta migratoria; assembly: GCA_026315105.1. NCBI lineage: Eukaryota > Metazoa > Arthropoda > Insecta > Orthoptera > Acrididae > Locusta > Locusta migratoria. The sequence goes on from CM048745.1 coordinate 166,326,106, forward strand.
AACTCACGAATAAAATATAGTGGTTTTTAATAAGCCTTTTACTGGGAAATTCAATTTCACTGTTGGCAACACTGCTCGCAGGCTCCACTGTTAGCGCTCGGCCGTAGCTCCTCCGTTCCCCGCTTTCGTTTTCGCTCCGCCTCTATGCGCTGAAGCGCCTTCTTATATGACGCCAGCTGTAGTAGGATTTTACAGCTAAACCTACATTTATTCCAAAATATTGTAATTAGTTTTACTGCAATAAATAGTTTTAATGTATTATTTTGATGAGAATTGCTTTAATAGTAATGGTTGATTAGATCTGCTCGACTGTTTAATACCACTTAACTCCGTCTGCTTCTTAGTAACGTGACGTGTCAGCGTGACCGGCAGGACTGGCCGCGCGGTCTGGGGAGTGAGGAGGCATGTCACGGACTGCGCAGCCGTCCCCACCGGAAGTTCAAGTGCTCTGGCGGACACGGGTGTGTGTTGTCTTTAGCATAAGTTAGTTTACAGATAACTGGAAAAGCTGGTGGAATGCGACCTTGTGAAGATCAGTTTGGGTTTAGGACAAATAAAGGAAGAAAGCTTGGGGTTTAACGTCCCGTCGACAGCGTGTGGTCATTTGAGACTGATATTTACGAGAAATTTAGAAGCACCGGAGGCAATACTGACGTTACGACTTACCTTACAAGACAGGTTTTTAGCTTTTGTAGATCTGGAGATAGCTCTTGTTAGTGTTGACTGGAATACACTCTTTCAAATTCTGAAGGTAGCAGAGGTGTAAAAAAAAAAAAAAAAAAAAAAAAAAAAAAAAAAAAAAAAAAAAAAAAAAAAAAAAAAAAAAGGGGGGGGGGGGCGAAGAGTTATATCCAACTTTTACAGAAACCCGACAGCAGTTATTAGCATCGAAGGGCATGAAAGGAATGTAGTTGTTTGGAAGAGAGTGAGATAGGCTTGTAGCCTTTGCCAATTTGTTCAATCTGTACCCTGGGCAAGTTGTGAAGCAATGGAAACGCAAATTTGGAGAGGGAAGAGCAATTGAACGGAATGGACAATGTCTTGAAATGACGGTATAGGATGAATATTAAGAAGAATAAAACAAGGGTTATGGAATGTAGTGTCAGAAAATCAGGCGATGCTGATGGAATTGGATTAGATAACGGGGCAATAAAAGTAGTATACGAGTCTTGTTATTTGGGAAGCAAAATAACTTTGGATGGTCGAAGTAAAGAAGATATATAGATTGGCTCTTGGAAAAAAAGAGTTTCTGAAGAAGCGAAATTTGTTGACATCCAATATTAATTTAAATGTTAGGAAGTCCTTTCTAAAAGAATTTGTCTGTAATGTAGCACTATATGGGAGAGAAAAGTGGACGATAAGTAGTTCAGACAGAAAGATGATAGAACCTTTTGAAATGTGGTGCTACAGACGAACGATGAAGATTAGATCGGTAGATCACGTAACTAATGAGGAAGTGCTCAACAGAATTAGGGAAAAAAGGAGTTTCTGGCATATCGCGACTAAGAGCAAAGATATGTTGGTGGACACATAAGGGAATCGTTAACTTAGCATCAGGAGGAAGTGTCTGGGATAAAAATCGAAAAGGGCGAGTGAGGGACGAATAGAAATACAGTAAGCAGATTCAAAAGGATGTAGGTTCCTGTTGCCTAGTACAGGTTAGCGTAGAGAGCTGAATCAAACCAGTCTGCGGCCTGAAGACCACAACAATAACAGTTTCTGTGTAATTATGTTGCCCAATCACCTTGGTAGTTTGCTACCTTGGGTCTTACACCAATTCAGAATTCAGACCCAGGATGATGCTCGTTCCAGTCTATATGTCTTCCTGCAACACCCTTTTACATCCTCGTCACTACTAGCCAACATAGTTCGGACACATTGTCATGCCATCTTGCCCTTGTTCCTGTAGTCGGCCTTTAACCTTAATTCTTTTTCTCATAAAACTGACAAAACATGTTGTCAGAGTCTAGTCCGACAACATGGCCTGCCATTACAAACGTCTCGGTTTGGCAGTGTTCATTACAGAGGGTTGGTCGGCTAGTTTCATTAGATTTAATGTGAAGGCCGTAAACTGCACCAAATACCTAGGAATTACTGTTACTTCAGACTTGAACTGAAAATAACAAGTAGATAATGTCGTAGGAAAGGCGAACCATAGACTGCGTTATATTGGCAGAACACTTAAAAGATGCAACAGAACTACTAAAGAGATTGCATACACCACGCTTGTCCGTCCTTATTTGGAGTATTGCTACCCAGTGTGGGATCCTTATCAAGTAGGTTTGACGGAAGTCATCGAAAGAGTCCAAAGAAGGCCCGCATGTTTTGTATTGCCACGATACAGGGGAGACAGCGTCGCGGAAATTATACAGAATCTGGGATGGAAATCATTACAACAACGGCGTTTATCGCTGCGGCGTGGGCTACTTACTAAACTCCAATCGCCAACATTCTCCACCGTATGCGAGAATATATTGTTGACTGCCACCTACATAGATAGAAATGATCATCATAAATAAAATACGAGAAATCAGCGCTAGAACGGAGAGGTTTAGATGTTCTTTTTTCCCGCGCGCTCTTCGAGAATGGAACGGTAGATGAATAGTATAAAGGTGGTTCGATATACCGTCTGCCATGCTTTTAAATGTGATTTGCAGAGTAATCTCATATAGATGTAGATTCTTCATTGGATGTTTGAAAACTTTTTTTTTTTTTTTTTTTTTTTTTTTTTTTTTTTTTGTTTCTTAATTCAGTGTAGCCCTAAACATTCTTCTGTGCTCTTTATTTTCGAAGACTGATGGTACTCTTCTGTATGCTCATACTAGATTGTTGAGCTTTGTATAGCCGTATTGGTCTGATAGTGGTTTCGTTGTCAATAGCGTTGAGGATAGAAGTTTTGGTAAGGAAAAGTAAACTCAGTTCCGGCGAGATTGTGTACGAGCACGCTCACCTGAGGATGGCGGGCAGTTGCGCCGCTGAAATATCGTGTCTAGTTGACTTTAGTACCCGGCTGCAAACCCGAGGAGATTGTAAAAAGTAAACTCTGTTTGTGTTCCGCTGTAGGTATTCTACTTATCTTCTATGGCAGTCATTTACATTTACACTTAGATATTTGAAAGTTGTAGTATTATTGAAATTATTAATTTTATATATGGAGGTAATGATTTTATTCTGTATCTATTAACCTTTTATAGGACAATACTTTTTTTCTGGAAATTTGAAAACTAATATTTTTATTACATCCCATTTGACTTACATATTCATGTAATATACTCAGAATTTCTTTATGTTTATTTAACTTGGAAGATAAAGTAGGAAATAGATATTTGATGTACAGACCACTATCCATTTTGGGTGTGGCTTATACTACTGGGGATGGTGGTCATTCGAATTATTTATTTATTTTGCTTTCGATATGCCATATGCCTTACAATACTAGACAAACGAGAAACTAAATTAACATACAAATCTAACGAAACATTATTCATTATGAAATGAGTTATACTTATTACAATGCTTATAAATTAAGAATTAAAGGGAACACAAATTTGTCAAAATAATTTACAACTAAACGGAAACTCTTAAATTACAAAGCCAAGAAACGGCAGTGTCTGTAAGTCTATGTAGATCATCCAGCGAACCGTCCCGAAAATTTTGTAATCAGGTATGTGATGCATCGTCTGTATTTCGCCGCAGTCACAGTGAGGATCGTCCACGTAGCCCCACTTGGCCATCAGCTCGTTGCACCGTCCAACACCGGTTCTCATTCTGTTTAATGCCACTCATGTTCTTCGAGGGAGGTTGAAACCAGCAACACGATCAGCCGGGTTCTTAATGAGGTGTCCATTGTGAGCATTTGGTTGCTGCCATAGGTGGTTCCATTCTGTTACGGTGTTCCGATTGTTCGACGAGTGGTTTCAGAAGGGATTTCTAGACATTAATCGTGTCGGGCCATGTAGATCAGCGTGTATGGGAAGTGTGATGTCAGCAGCAATTTTTTCCATTCCTCTTTGGATTGCATGTTGTCTGCGAAGTGACGGAGGTTCAATGTACGCCAGTACAGAGAGCCATGTTGTAGGAGTAGGTCTCAACGTTCCAGTTATTGTTCGCAATGTGTCATTTAGACGAACATCTACTTTGTTGAAGTGCGAACTGTTAGCCCATACAGGTGGGCAGTATTCTGCAACGCTGTAGATTAGAGTATAAGCCACACCCAAAATGGATAGTGGTCTGTACATCAAATATCTATTTCCTACTTTATCTTCCAAGTTAAATAAACATAAAGAAATTCTGAGTATATTACATGAATATGTCTACATAGACTTCTGGAATAGATAACCAAAAAATGTCATTTGGAATGCAAAGAAGATACGATTTATTAAATAATTTACCGAATTACAAAAATTGAACACTACAATGTTCAAACAATAAAACATTACTAAACACTATCAAATATTACAAATTACAATGGTCTTGTTATCATGAAATAGGTGAAACAGGTGAAAACAATGAAGGCAAAGAGCAACGTAAATTGTTACGCACTTGTGGTACGTGGGCAATATATCGACCACTGTCCTATAAAGGGTTTAGCAGGCAAAAAGGCGTGTTCTCATCCTCAGAGATTTTAATGTCCCATACCCTGTTACCTCGCTGTTCAGATACAAAGTATAGATGGAAAGGTGAGTGCCGGGAATTTACGAACAGTAAGTTGCGACTCCACGGCCGTGGCGCACTTCCCTCCAACTGCACAGGCGGTATGAGGCCCTCCTAACTGCGTATTGCTGAATTTCCAGGCGGGAGGACCCTCCTGGCTGTGGTGCTTTTGATGTTCAGTTAACAGTGAATCACATTTTAGTAGGATGTGTTACATTTTCAGACGAAAGGTTGGCAGCTCTCTTGCCAAGTAATGTCTCCTCTATTTTAACCGCTGATCAAATGATTGTGGTGTAAGACTTTTAAAAATTATTTGAATTATCTCATTTATTCCCTAAAATTTTAGGGTAAAATTTTTAACGTGGCATCAGGTTGACTCTAGTTACTGCCTTTTACTTGATTTTACTCATCAGTTTTCAACTGGGCGACAATGTCAGTGGCCATGATTAAGGCAACTTTTAATCGTGTCTGTTTACAAGGATAGAGTTCGAGTCGAATTTCATTTGTCTGCCACTTTATCTCCAGGTTATCTTTTGATGTATTCGCATTCGCTGATAATAGTTATGTCTAGGTGCTGGTAACCCAGCGAGCATAGCCATCCTGGATGGGCGTAGAAACGGAGTTGGGCCGATAAATACGTAGTTCTTTAAATGGAGTTCGCTTTCATTTGAACCCCTTAGGATAGGAAAAAATATTACCAAATGTTTGTTAAGCTTAAGGGAATTAACTGCGTGGTCATCAGTCCCTAAACTTACAAACTACTTATGAACTACCTTATACTAAAGACGGCACAAACATCCATGCCCGAGGGGGGATTCCAACCCCCGCGCATCGGAACATAGCGCCCCAATGCGCTTGGCCACTCCGCCGCGGCCCAAATGTTTCACTTAGACAGGTGAATACAGAAGGAATGCAACAGTGTTTTTAGCAAGTACAATACGTATAGTGTTTGTATAAAAATAATAATTGAAACTATTAATTTTATATGAAATAAAAATTGTGACATGAAAATGTTAGTCGCCTGCCACATTTTTAAAAATTTTTAAATTTTTATTTATTTATTTTTTTTGTTGCCAGGAAATTTTCGTCAGCGAGAAAGTTGTAGATAATGAAATGAAAGTTTCCTTCTTATTTAATCCACTTTTTATAGCTCCCCTGGTTTTCTCACAAATTTTGGTAGAATAGAGCTGCAGTATCTTTCGAATTCTACTAGTTACTTTCGGCGAGCTTTCCCACCAACAAGCACTGATTCTTTTGCCCAATCACTTTGTACTTTGTGATCAATCCCGGGTTCTATTTTCAGTAATAAGTAATTAAGATTTAAATAAAAAGTATTATTTTTATTACTAATTGTCCCGCCCAGGCTTTGCACGGATAATTTTGAAACTTCTTTACCTCGAGAAATGCAGAACGTATCGTGATACGGTTTCTTTCAATTTCTTCTTTATAATTCTGGGCTCAACATAGGCTATGTTAAATGCCAATACGAAAATGTGAAATTGTTAGAATAAGAATAATAACGTAGAATGGTTTGCCACTTCGCTCGTAAAAGTTAGAAACATGGCCTCACCTTTTTTTTTTTTTTTTTTTTTTTTTTTTTTTTTTTTTTTTTTTTTTTTTTTTTTTTTTTAGATCTTTGTGAGTTTTGCAATTCTATATTAATTCTATATTATGTACGCTGGCGTAGCTCTTATAGTTTATCCAGAGCTGACTAAGTGAAGAGGCGGTAAACAATTCTACGCTATGATTCTTATTTTAGTTGTTTCACATAATCGTATTGACATTAAATGTAGCCTAAGATTATCCCAGGATTCTAGAGAAGAAATTGAAAGAAACCACAAGACGGTACGTTCAGTACTCCTCCAGTTTTAAAGGAACATACAGAGGAAAAATTTGCTTCTAGTATCATTTATGATCCTAGCTGAAATTTGTAAAAGGAACGCCTTAAAATATATGCAAAAGGAATTAATAGACAGCTAACTCAATAAACTACCCTGTGCTCGCAACTGTTGGCACTATGACGATTCATGCTCTGCGGCCGCCATGTAAGTTGGGTGTCGCGCTCTCTGCCGGCTTCATTTATTGTCATTATAAGGCCTCTGTGTGTTATTCTATGCTCGCTGTGATAAACTCGCTGATGACCGCCCCCTCCCCCCCCCCCCTCCCCCAAAAAAAGAACAAATACTATTTTTCATCGAGTCTTAACCTTCTGAAAGTTTATAACTGTTACTGGATGCTCTTCTTGTCTTTCCATGAGCTTTTATTCAAATGTTCAAATGATTGTGAAGCTTAAGGGATTTAACTGCGGGGTCATCAGTACCTAAACTTTCAAACTACTTATGAACTACCTTATACTAAAGATTACACAAACATCCATGCCTGAGGGGGGATTCGAACCTCCGATCGTAGCGGCAGTGCAGACTGTGACTGACGTGCCGCAGACCGATTGGCCACTGCGACCGACGAGTTTTTATTGTTCGTCTTGATGAAGAATTTTTGTTCTACACAACAAAATTAGTGTCACTTTTTCGAAACATGACTGAAAGGTGCTGACAGCCGTCTCCGGTATTGGAGCAAAAGTACGACTCCAAGGTCTTTGCGCAGCAAGATTTTGACGCTCGCGAAAATAATAATAATAACAATAACAATAATAATAATCATCAAGCAACCCACCATAAACTCAGAATTTCATGCGAGATTTAACTTGGATTAACGATGTCACACTGGCACCAAATTTCACCACAGTTTTGGCTAACGACACTGTGGACTTATCACAGAAAGATCGTCACACCCCATCTTACCCCAATTCAGCAACCCCTTTGACGCCTCTACGATGGAGGAGAGAACCGCAACATACAGCGTCAATACAGGTGACCAAGAATATTCAGGATTGATGGGCATAACAATACAGTCCTGGCCATTAAAATGGCTAAATCACGAAGATGACATGTAACAGACGCGAAATTTAACCGACAGGAAGAAGATGCTGTGATATGCAAATTATTAGCTTTTCAGAGCATTCACACAAGGCTGGCGCCGGATTGTAGCCTATCGCGATTGCGGTTTATCGTATCGCGACATTGCTTCTCGCGTTGGTCGTGATCCAACGACTGTTAGCAGAATATGGAATCGGTGGGTTGAGGAGGGCAATACGGAACGCCGTGCTGGAAGCCAACGGCCTCGTATCACTGTCGAGATGACAGGCAGCGTATTCGAATGGCTGTAACGGATCGTGCAGCCACGTCTCGATCCCTGAGTCAACGGATGGGGACGTCTGCAAGACAACAACCATCTGCACGAACAGTTCGACGACGTTCGCAGGAGCATGGACTATCAGCTCGGAGACGACGGCTGCTGTTACCCTTGACGCTGCATCACTGACAGGAGCGCCGGCGATGGTGTACGCAACGACGAACCTGGTTGCACGAATGGCAAAACGTCATTTTTTCAGACGAATCTAGGTTCTGTTTACAGTATCACGATGGTGGCATCCCTGTTTGGCGACATCGCGGTGAATGTATACTATCGTATCACCCGGCGTGATTGTATGTGGTGCAATTGGTTACACGTCTCTGTCACCTCTTGTTCGCATCGATGATACTTTGAACAGTGGCCGCTACATTTCAGATGAGTTACCCTTCATTCGATCTCTGCGAATCCCTAAAATTCAGCAGGATAATGTACGACCGCATGTTTCAGGTCCTGTAAGGACCTTTCTGGATATGGAAAAAGTTCGACTGCTGCACTGGCCAGTACATTCTTCAGATCTCTCATCAATTTAAATCGTCTGGTCAATGTTGGCTGAGAAAGTGGCTGGTCACAATACGCCGGTCACTACTCTTGATGAACAGTAGTATGATGTTGAAGCTGCATGGGCATCTGTACCTGTACACGCCATCCAAGCTCTGTTTGACTGAATGCCCAGGCCAGAAGTGGTTGTTCTGGGTACTGATTTCTCAGGATCTGTGCGGCCAAATTGCGTGAAAATGTAATCACATCTCGATTCTAAAAAAAAAAAAAAAAAAAAAAAAAAAAAAAAAAATGTTCAAATGTTTGTAAATCTAGCGGACCAAACTGCGTGGTCATCAGTACGTAGCTTACAAACTACTTAAACCTAGGTGAACTAAGGACAAACACACACACCCATGCCCCAGGGAGGAGTCGAACCTCCGACGGCGAGCAACCGCGCGCTCCGCAGCGAGGCGCCTTAGACCGCTCGGCTACTCCACCGCGGCATCTCAATTCTAGTATACTATATCTGTCCAATGAATACCCTTTTATCATCTGCATTTTTTCTTGGTGTAGCAAGTTTAAAGTCAGTAGTGTGTATTCTAAAATTGGAGAATCAGACCTCGGCTTTTACAAAGTCATCGATTATTCCATTACAGTTAACGTTATCTGTGTCTCTTGATTCATATAAAGATTTTGTTTTTCTTCGTGGATTTCAAAATGTTCAGCAGGACTGAACTTATGTTTTTTTTTTTTTTTTTTTTTTTTTTTTTTTTTTTTTTTTTTTGGATGATCTGGTATATGCAAATTTCCTCACTTTGACTGCTAAGAGTGTAGCCATTAAATAATTTCGTCGATTTTTTTGTTGAATACGGCTTAAGGCCTCGTGCTTCTGAAATTAATGCTTACGAGTAGAAGAGGAATCGAAAAGCATCTAATAGCACTGTACGATTAAAATTACCCACATGAATACTTCTTATAGCGTTCCGTAGGCGAGAGTTACAGATTTAAATGCATGTATCTTTTACGCGAAGTTAGTGCAAAATGTAGGAATTACGTAATTAGGGGCTGATCTCGCCTTTCGAATTGCAAAGTGTTTGCTAGTAACCGTTCCGTAATAGCTGTTCGGATGAAAGAGATTGCTCCCGTCTCTTCGGCCGGTTCCGTTTTGGAACGGCAGAAAGTCGAGCGCTAATTTAAAAGCAGTTAACTGGTGCGGAAGCCTGATGTTGACGGTGTTTGTGGGCTGGCCAGGGGCCATTCCTCTCTCTCTTAATGCCTATCTGCCGCAGACCGCGTTCCGAAGCCACCGGTGCTGTGTATCTATCTTAAAGTTCTGACATGGAAACTGTTATGCGGGGAAAATTCTCCAAACCCTCCGTTGACGAGACACCGTTTCGTAGCGTTTTTCTGTCCCACATGGAATGTTTTCTTGGCCGCCACTTCACACTCTACCTCTACATTCATATTCCGCATATACTAGTTACTTGCTTTTCTGTTCCACGGCCCGCTTTAGATTTGCCTGTACTATTTTAATGATTTTTTGGAAACGTTTAGGAAAAAAATAATAATATGAATAATGAAAAATTATGAACGATGCGATTACACAACACATAATATTCTTTCTGTTTTAACAAAGAGCCAAATTATTTGATATTTGAGTTTATCCTTGACAAACATACTCTTTTTAGAACTTCTGCCTCTTTACGCTACTATTTTAATATCTATCCCACATTTTCGAAATCTTTTTCCGTAAAAATATTATCTGTCTTGCTTTAGTAGTTTGTTAGAAGTTCATTTTCCCTGCCTGTACTGGTTACACACTACTATAAAATGTTTGTATAGCTTCTGCAACTTAACTACGGGGTCATCAGTCCCTAAACTTACAAACTACTTATGAACTAACTAATACTAAGGACGGTACAAATATCCCTGCCGAGGGGGATTTGAACCCCCGACCGTAGTGGCCGTGCAGACCGTGACTGGAGCGCCTCAGTCTCCTCGGCCACCGCGGGCGGCACGAACTAATGTAGCCCGGAAGGAAGGTAGCGAACATTTTTCGATCGGAAATAGGTCACATGACATCTCTCGATCGAAACCTTGCCCGAAACTCTTTTGCTTGTTCCAACTTGCTTTCTGTATTAGATAATTTTTTTATTATACTTCAAGCGTTGACATTTAAAAGCAGTGTCGCACTGAAAATTATCAAAAACATGTCGTTCATAGGACAATGAATTATAATCTAATGTCTAAAAAGGCGACATTAGCAGGTAACACCTACCATCGATGGTACGAGAATTACGGATTACTCTCGCAGCTGTTCGGCTATACTAGGCGGCGCATTAGTTTGTGATGCTAGGACATGTTGGACGGTGGATCCAAACTTATCGGGCGCTGTGGACCAGCGCGCTGGTTTGGAGGGTTTCCGACGTGGTAGCTCAGAGTGCTATGGCAGAGGGCTCTGTAACGAAAATACTGAGTCAAAATAAAACGAAACAAAGCAACGACGACAAACGACCGGTCAATCCGAAGAACCTATGAAAAGATAGGGAAAGAAAGTGGGCTCAGCGCCATCTGTAATATAAAAAAAGTGAGAAAAATTCTTAACGAACAACCCAGAATGAACATGAACAAACGACCGCAAAGCATCGATCTACCTGAAGAACAAAAGAATATAAATAAATAAAAATATAGATAAAAAAACACCACTGGGATTTTATCATGCTGCCTAAAATGTTTGTGTACACTCTTGTTAATTGAAGACTGCTATATTCTGCAAGATTCCGAGTTGTTCAAAGGAAACAGCGCTGTTTCTATTTTTGGAATGTGCCATAAAATACCATTTGTTGTTGTTGAAGGACAAAAACAGTGGCGGAGTAAGACTTAGGAGGCCCGGGGCGGCCTCAAATCAAAACGCGGCCACTCGTCCGCTCAAAAAAAAAAAAAAAAAAAAAAAAAAAAAAAAAGCTTTCTATATTTGGGGCCCCCAGAATGACAGGCCAAGCCCCCCCCCCCTCCCAGAAAAGAGACTCGTGCTTTCGACATTTTTGTAGGCCTCACAAGATGGGAGGTCCCCTCCCCCCTGCCCTTAGTTCACTACTGGACTAAACTAAAACGGTTATCAGTTCCTTACCAAAGAATTGCAAACATAGACTTCTTTAGCACATATACACAAAGCTGGGGAGATACTGTTACAATGACTTTTGGAAATGATGTAATGATAGTAGTAACATTGTATGGCCGGCCACGGTGGCCGAGCGGTCTGCGGCGCGCCAGTCACTTTCTGCACGGCCACTACGGTCGGGGGGTTCGAATCCCCCCTCGGGCACGGATATTTGTGACGTCCTTAGTATCAGCTAGTTTATAAGTTGTTTGTAAGTTTAGGGACTCATGACCCCTTAATTTACTCCCATAAGCTCTACAAACATTTGAACATTTTTGAACATTGTTTGTAGATTAAGTACTAGAATTGTGTGGAATTCAATATTACTAACTTATTCCGTTTGTTCATTTAGCCGTGAAAGAAAACGTAGTCATGGTTTGAAACAGAATATTTGCTCTTTATTTTATTTTAGCGTAGAACAAAGTAACATGAACAAAGTCATATCTGAACCACAGAAATGATACTACAATCTACGTTAAAAGTGTCCATAGCAACCATGCCAAACAAAATTATTTCAGTAGACACAATGATTCCACTTAATCACTTTCAACATATTGCATAGCTAGTGAATAATTGCATAGAAAATCAACACACAAGGTAGTTTGTTGCAGTGTATTCACTTCCCTTCCCTTTCATTGCTAAACGACAGTTGTCACAGAAATATAGGACATCATTTATAAACTACCAGTATCAGCACGTTGTTTAGAATATTCATTTTTACGGTATACTCCCAGTTTATGTGCATATGCTTGTTCAATTCGTTGTTACGTATTTCACGGCATGTTCACGAGATAGAACAAACGCTCAATATATAGGGAGCACTCAGCACTCTTACATATCCACAACTTTAAATATTTCAGATTATAGCTCTATTTAATGAATAAGAGTGCCCTAAGCCCTTTCAGGAACCAAGGCGAAAAGAAAGAAGAAAAACTGGATGAGGGGCTTTCGAACTACCGACATAGTGCTTCACAATCCTTTACACTGCTCATTACGCTACAACGGACAGCTACGTAACCATTTCATAATTTTTCTACCATCGATGGCAGCTGTTAACTGTTAAAATGGCTTTTTAGACACTAGATTATAGTTTAGCATACTAAGAATGACGTGTTTTTGTTAATTCTTTATTGCTTTGAAATGACAACACGTAAATTATCGTAAGTTATCATACAGAAAGCGAGATGGCATACGCTAGAGAGAGCTCTGGGCGACGAAAGTCGACTGACGTTTCCGAACGCCTGGTTTACATGAAAACAATTGACGGTGTCAAATCGCCGTTACTTTCGCAAATATCTCTGTAACGGTGCTCCTCTACAAATACGTGTATTCAATTTTAGTGTCAGATGAACGGTTAAACCGTTATTTTCTTTTAAATTTCGAACTGTCAAAAGGTAATCGCAATGTTACTATCGTAACCTGCCTACAAATGGGCCAACATTGCTTATTTGCCTTCTTACGGTCTCAAATTTCTCCTTGTTATCCTTACGGAAAATATAAGTTGGCTGCAGTAGTATCGTACTGCACTCAAATTCAAATGCCGGTTCTCTAAATTTCCTCAACAGCAACGTCACGTTTCTTCCAGAGATTCCAATTTGTGTTCTCGAAGCACCTCTGAAACACTCGTGTGTTGATCGAACCTACCAGTAACAAACCTGACAGCCCGACTCTGAATTGTTTCTCTGTAATCCTTTATTCACACCTGATGGGCATCCCAAACACTGGGTATCAATTCTCTGTAACTGTCTGCTCATGAAAGTTAATATTTATGATCCACAGAATAGTAAAAGAAATCGCAGATAATACCAGCTGAAAAATGTTCCTATCGAAGCACTAAAAGGGTTATAGGTTCCTCTTTAAAAGAATCTGTCAGGAAAGTGGAGAACCAGTTGTCAACCTCGTCATTCCGCATTATTCACAACAAATTTTTGGCACGTGAACATATTCGTGATCTTTTAACAGAAAACCGACTAAATCCTGTTTATCAAGTTTGTCACTGTAATGAAGCTTACACACACAGCATCCCTCTTTCCCTCTCGTCTCTCTCATCTACGATCTACTATTTGTCCCTGGCTGTCTCCAACACTCTCTGCATTCCTGGATCTTCCTTACCACTTTTTCTCTCTCTCTGCCACTGACTTTGACCCATTCTTTTTCTCTCACACTAACACTGTTTCTTTTTCACAGTCAACTTGTAACGTACCGGCTCGAGGATTGTTGGTTCTTGCAATTGTCGTAGATCAACGCTGTCGACAGCGGCTGGCTGAAATTCCATGGGACAAAATTAATCCACTACAAATAAGGTAGGCGACCCGTAGAATTGCAGTTGTTTGACGCTTTAATGATTGAATAGTGCCTGTTTATGGCCATTTATGGCAGCGTACAAGTCTCATCAATGACATTCACCACTACCCAATACGTACATTCCACACGTCAATAATACAAATCTACACATTTCGTGTGGAATACTAAAGCCCAAGGTGTACAGTGTAGCACAAATATGAAGGATTGATCACTATAGATACACTTTCTACACGCCTAACATTGAAGAACTTTTACATAATTCTTCAAAATTGAAGTTCAAAGTGACTTGGGTTGTATCCCAGATACAACACGTTACACGACTCGGAACTGGCGTTGACAGTGCCTCAAATCAAGAATGTAATAAAACTCATTTACATGGTGCGAAAGCATTGTTTTATAGGTTACAAACCATGACACTGAATGTTACGTATTGTTAATTATGTACATTAAATTAATTATAGTGAAAAAATTAACAATTACTTTCAACTGGCTATAGTAAAAGATAGCGTAAATAATACTGAGTAAATAGATATATAACTCTCAGTTACATAAATTGTGTTTCATTTGTGTATTTAACGAAATAGGTTTGTCAACAATAATTTCGTATTAGACGGTAATTATACAGAATCTAATGAGGGCAAAACTTTCCTAACATTACTTTAATATTATGACAAAAGAATTTACTTAGTTTTATCAAAGTTACTAATTAGCCCAACAATACACTGGCATGAACTAATTAATATTTACTAACTAAACAAACTTCTGTGACATAAAATAATAGCTAGTCACGTTAAAAAAAGAATGCCAAAGTTTTGTAAAAGAAAATAATAATAAACTAATTACATTCATATCTATTATTATGCAACAGTGGTATCGGGAGGTTCAGTAATGCAAGCAGATGGGAATAAATCCCACAAACTGTCTGTTCAGTCAGAATTTTCTACTCTCCACTCATGTCTTCGAACATTGACTGGTTGGGCTTGTGAACCCGACATCGAGAAACTTTAACACACGGTTAAAAAAAAAGTATGGAAAAAATGGAAAAAAAATCTTGTTAATATTCGCTGGTCTGGAGGATCTAAATCCGCTAAAGTTTATGTATGGTATCCGATCATCTCTTTTTCTCACATCACTGCTATTAATTCCAACCATTTATCTTATTTTTTACTGCCCTTTCTTTCTCTCACCATAACTCTCCCACTGGCACTGTCTTTTATTTCTTCCACAGCGACTTTCTGCTATCTCATTCAACACGACAATCGCTAATATGTTCGTATGCCAATATATTTGATTTGGAAGGCGGAATGAGGGACAGAGGTAACTGCTTCCCCAACTTTCTATCAGACTCTTTAAAACAGAAAATTATTTCCACCATTTGTGCTCCAATAGGAGTTTTTTTTCAGCTGGTTCCCTTCTTTTCTTATCGTATTGTATTGGTGTGGTGTCTGTTCTTTCGGACGTCCCTTCTTTTCCTCGCTACAGCAAGATGTGCTTATAAAATACAAGCTATGCAGGTACGTATAGAAGGAAATAAAGGAAGGGACGATTAGAATTTACTTCCCATCAACTCCGTGGTCGTTAGATACAAAGCGCACCCTTGGAAGATTTTGGTTAGGGGGAAGAAGAAAATCGACGGGTTCTTCGTAAGGAACCACTCCGAAATTTGCCTGCTACCATTTAAGAAAATCAGGCAAGACTTAAACCTGGTTGGTCGAAGCCGGATTTGAACCGCCATCCCCCTGCAGGTTAATTCATTCTAGATCAGTAAATATTTGTTCCTCATGTGCTTCAACATACTTCCCTTTCGGACCTGATAAGCGCAATTGTGTCGGTTAGGTTTATTTGCATTTTATCGTTATACTAGATGATAAACCCGGTTTTTCCCGGGTATATATGCATTTTTCCAGTTCTATATTAGAAACAAAAATAAAAATTCGGAATTCATGAAATTAGCTTAAAATTTATGGAACAGTAAAACAAACAAATATGCAGCTCAATACTTCTGACATAATATATCGTTGACTATGTGTCCTAAATTAATATAATTTTCCAGGTTCGTAGGAAATTGTCTGCGAGGAATAAATAGTGGATGAATGAAGTCTCATAAATCACGCGTAGCGCGACGGGAAAGTTCTTGTGACTCATTGTTTACGACGTCATATCTCCTGAATTATGTGTCGTCGGTAGTTTTAACCCCACAGCGATTGTTGTATGATAGTAAACAATATTGTATCAAGTTTAGTTGAAATCGGTTCATTATTTTAGGAGGAGATGTGGAAAAATAGCGCATGATGTAGCAGTAATTCGGAAATTTTGTTATTTATGAATATGTGTCGTATTATGAAGTAAATTTCAAGGTACATTCAGAGGTATATGTGCCTAATATTTGCAAAATATGTCGTGAATGGTGTTAGAAGTTAAGCCATCATGCATTATGACGCAGTTTTTCATATCAAGAAATATACGTCAAACTATGATATAATATCGAAGGAACATTCACTGGTATGTATATGTACTGCGTGTGAAATGTCAAACGAATACAATTTACAGTGTAAAAGTAATAACTTGTAACGTCATGCCAAATGCTGTAGTTATACATCATGGACATCGCAAAAGTCGTAAGCGATAAACTTTTTTCCTTTCATCATATTGTTGGGATTGCCAGCGAGAAAAAGTTTCGTGAAGATTTAAAATTATGTTTAAAGTTTATTGCAAGTCACTAAGTGTTCTCATTCTCAAATATTTCAGGAATAAGATGGGTCCGTTTTCACTGTTTATGACGTGAAATCGTATCAACTATATGTCATAGGTGGGTTTTGCCACCATAACAAACGATTCCCGACCTTACAGAGTATTTGTAGCAAATTTGGTTGAAGTCGGTCCATTAGTTTAGGAGCAGATGTAGAATATTATCGCATGATGCGGCCGTTTTTCTCGACTGTCATTATTTATGACGTCGTATCTCCTTAGGTATGTGTCGCAGGTGGTTATTCCCCCGACACTGATTGTTGCCTGATAGTAAGGAACATGCGTACCAAGTTTGGTTGAAACGGTCTAGTAGTTTAGGAGGAGATGTGGAACAAACATACACACATAAGATATATGTAGATTACTGTGCTACGTAGTCGAGTCCTGGGCAAAGCGATTGTGTAATATTAATTCATTAATTACTCGCAAGCTCGCTGTTACTCCATAATGTTCTCAAAAATGGTTGTGTAATAATAGCTGCATCGAATAAACCTCTAAGCATATCGATACTTTGTTGGAGACGCGAGATATTGTGTGTTAATCGTTGGAATTTTTAAAACGACGGGTAGAGAGCATTTTCATCGATGTAAATCTTAATTGTACATTACTTATGGCGTTTTAAAATTTGAAAAAAAAAATCAGTTGAGGGTCAGAAAATTCTACAGAAGTAATGAAACATTAGTTGGAAAAATATTTTAAATACTTTCGTAGCTACGGTGACTGTAATTTCCATAATCACAATTATTTATGTTGACACTATATCACTGCCGTATGTTCATGCGATGTATGAGGTTCGGATTCGGAACGGATTACGGAATAAATATATTACCATTGATATATTTATATATCGTATTACCATTGCCACTCCCATGAACCACAGACATTGCCGAGGTGGGGTGGCTTGCGTGCCTCAACGATGCAACAGTGGAGGGGTATCTGTGGAGAGGCCAGACAAACGTGTGGTTCCTGAAGAGGGACAGCAGCCTTTTCAGTACTTACAGGGGAAACAGACTGGATGATTGACTGAGCTGGCCTTGAAACATCAGCTAACATTGCTTTGCCATGCAGTTACTGCGAACGGCTGAAAGCAAGGGGGAACTACAGTAGTTACTTTGCCCGAGGACATGCAGCTCTACGGTATGAATATATGATGATGGAGTCTTCTTGGGTAAAATATTCCGCAGGTTAAATAGACCCCCATTCGAATCTTCGGACGGGGACTACTCAGAAGGATATGGTCATCAAGAAAAACAAAACAGGCATTCTATGGGTCGGAGAGTGTGTTCTAACCCTTAATCGCTTAGGCAAGTTAGAAAATTTAAAAAGGGAAATGGATAGGTTGAAGTTAGATATAGTGGGCATTAGTGCTGTTAGGTGACAGGATGAACAGGATTTCTGGTCAGGTGAGTACAGGGTTATCAATACAAAATCAGTTGATTGTGACGCAGGAGTAGGTCTGTTCATGAATAACAAAATAGGAATGCAAGTAAGTTACTATGAACAGCATAGTGATCGCATTATCGTAGCAAATACAACACAAAACAAACACCGACCACAGTAGGGCAAGTTTATATGCAAACTAGTACGGTCGATGATGGGGATATCGAAGAAATGTATGAGAAGATAAAAGAAATCATTCGGAAAGTTAAGGGAGACGAAAACTCGATTGTTATGGGAGACTGGCTCGGTAGTAGGAAAGGGAAGAGAAGGGAATGTAGTAGGTTAATATGGACTGGGAAAAGGAATGAAAGAGGAGATCGCTTGGTAGAATTTTGCGCAGAGCACAATTTAATGATCACCAACACTTGCTTTAATCATCATGAAAGAAGGTTGTATACATGGAAGAGACCAGGAGACACTGGAAGGTACCAGACTGACTTTATAATGGTAAGGAAAAGATTTGGGAACGGGGTTTTAAACTGTAAGACATATCCAGGGGCAGATATAGACTCTGACCATAACTTGTTGGTTATGAACTGCAGATTAAAACTTAAGAGACTGCACTAGAGTGGAAAAGTTAAGAGATGGAACCTGGAAAAACTGAAGGAGCCAGAGGTGCTAGAGAGTTTCAAACGGAGCACTAGGCAAGGATTGGCTGGAAATGGGGAAAGTAATACAGTACAAGAAGAATAGGTAGCTTTAAAAGGTGGGGTAGTGAAGGCCGCAAAGGGTCATATAGGCAGAAGGGCAAGGCCTAATTAGAAATCCCTGAATAACACAGGATATACTGAACTTAACTGATGAGAGGAGAAAATATAAATGTTCAGCAAGGGCAGCAGGAAAAATGGAGTACAGACGTCTGGAAAAAGAGTGATAGGAAGTGCAGACTGGCTAAGCAGGATTGACTAGAGGACAAATGCAGAACTGTAGAAGAATTATAAATAGGGAAAATAAAAATAAAAGATATTTGGAGACGAGCAAAGCAGCTGTATGAATATCAAGAACTCAGACGGAAAACCACTACTAATAAAAGAAAGCTGAATTGTGGAAGGAATATGTAGAAGTCCTATACAAAGGAAATAAACTTGAAGGCAGTATTCTAGAAATGGAAGACGGCGGTAGATGAGATAGGAGATATGAGATTCGAGAAGAATTTGACAGAGCGCTGGAGGATTTGAGTCGAAACAGGGCCCCTAGAGTACCTAGAGTAGATGATAATCCGTCTGAACTGCTGATATCGTTAGGAGAGCCAGTCATGGAAAAATTGTTCCACATGGTATACAATACGTATGAGAGAGGGGAAATACCGTCCGACTTCAAGAAGAATATCGTATTTCCAATTTCAAAGAAAGCAACTGCTGAAAAATGTAAAAATTACAGACCTATCAGCTTAATAAATGATGGTTGCAAAATACTAACACGAATTATTTAAATACGAGTGGAAAAAAATGTGGAATCCGATCTCGGCTAAGATCTGTTTGAATTTAAGAGAAATGTAGCAACATGGGAGGCAATACTCATATTATGATTTATCTTAGAAGATAGGCTAAGGAAAGGCAAACTTATTTTTAGCGTTTGTAGATTTGGAGATAGCTTTTGACAATTTCGACTGGAATACACTCTTTCAAATTCTGAAGGTAGCAGGTGAAAAATATAAGGAGCTAGAAGTAATATTCAACCTATACAAAAACAAGACATTAGAGTCGAAGGGCAAGAAATGGATGCAAAGGTTGGGAAGGGAGTAAGACAGGGTTGTAACCTTTCCCTAATGTTGTTCAATCTGTACATTGACCAAGCAGTGAAGGTATACAAGGAGTAATTTGGAGAGGGAATTAAACTTTAGGGAGAGGGAATAAAAACTTTACAGTTTGCTGATGACATAGTAATTTTGTTAGAGACCGCAAAGGATCTGGAAGAGCAATTGAATGGTATGGACAGTGTCTTGAAAGGAAGCTATAAGATGAACATTAACAAGAGTAAAACGAGGGGAATGGAATGGAATGTCAGAACATCAGGCGATGCTGAAGGAATTAGATTAGGTCATGAGACAATAAAAGTCGGAGATGAGTTTTGTTATTTGGGCAGCAAAGTAACTTGTGATGGCCGAAGTAGAGAACATAAAAAATGCAGAATGTCTGTGGGAAGTAAAGCGTTTCTAAAGAAGAGAAACCGGTTATCATCCAATATTAAGTTAAATGTTAGGAAGTCCTTTTTGAAAGCATGCGTCTGGAGTGTAGCATTGTGTGGGAGTGAAACGTGGACGGTAAGGAGTTCAGACAAAAATATTATAGAAGCCTTTAAAATGTGGTGCTACAGACGAATGATGAAAATTAGGCGAGTAGATCACATAACTAATGAGGAGGTGATTAGCCGAATCGGGGAGAAAAGGAGTTTCTGGCATATCCTGACTAAGAGGAGGGATAGATTGGTGGGACACATTCTGAGACATTAGCATTAGCATTATCATTGGCATTAGCATTAGCATTAGGAGGAAGTGTGTGGGGTAAAAAACGTTGAGGGAGACCGGGAGACGAAGACACTTAGTAGATTCAAAAGGATGTAGGTTGCCGATCGTATTCTCAGATGCAGAGAGTTGCACAGGACAGGGTAGGGTGGACAGCTGCATCAAACCAGTCTTCGGACTGAAAACCACAAAAAAAAAAAAAAAAAAAAAAAAAAAAAAAAAAAAAAAAAAATTATTACCATTGACTGTACAGAACGTTCATTAATTTATTATGGAGATACTCTTGTGTTATTGATTCCAGAGAGGAAAGTTTCAGTGAAGCTTAAAAAACTGTACCTGTCATTTTTATTCGTCGAGAGCACTGTCATTGAAGATTCCTACTTTAACATGTTTCATCAATGGCTGATACCGATGCCTCAAATGCAATCGCACTCTCCGTTCATCTTTCAGGCGGGGGGGGGGGGGGGGGAGGGCTCCACCCCACTTTCATCGTAAAGTTTGTGGGTACCTGAACACGGAGATGCCGCATCGATGGATCGGCCATGCTCCAGAAGGGGTAGATCTTTCATGAAATGGCTTTCCCAGTCATCAGATCTCAACTCTTGAAAATGCCGTACGTATAACATCTGTACAGTGTTTAGTCTTGTGCAATAAATAATAATTGAAAGTGCCCCGACTTAAAAAAATTTCAGATTTTTATCAAGCTTAAGAGACTTAACTGCGGGGTCATCTGTTCCTAAACTTACAAATTACGTATGAACTACATGATACTAAAGACGACTCAAATATCCATGCCCGAGGGGGGATTCGAACCGCCGGCCGCGGTGGCCGAGGGGATTAAGGCGCTCCAGTCACTGTCTGCACGGCCACTACGGTCGGGGGTTCGAATCCCCCCCTCGGGTATGGATATTTGTGCCGTCCTAGTTCGTAAGTAGTTCATAAGTAGTTTGTAAGTTTAGGGACTGATGACCCCTTAAGTCCCATAGACTATACAAACATTTGAGGAAATTTGAGGATTCGAATCCCCGACTGTAAGCGGCAGTGTAGACTGTGACTGGCACGCCGCAGACCGCTCGGCCACCGCGGCCGGCCCGAACTTTATGTACACCCACTAAATATATATTAAAGAACTGATACTTTTGAAATTTTTTATTATGTTCATGTGACCCAAACGAGTTGATGAGTTGGCAACACGGCTACAGTTGAACAGCCATCCTGGCGTCCGTCTTTGCTAAGACGTGTGTGGCTGTAAGCCAATCTCGTGAAACGCAAGAGCGCTGGGTGTCTGCACTCGACCGTCAACAAATGTATGGGCGAGATGGGCGAGGTCTACTCCACATCGCCCCCTTGCTCAGTAAGGTAACTGTCGCGATATATTACGTGCGCTGTGTGAAGCATGTGAAATGATAGGGAAGTAGATGTGATCAATGCGACATAATTACAAGTCAACACAAAACGGAAAATTAAAATAAGACCAACTCAAAATGTCTTAAATTCCAAAATAATTTGTGTACTTATTTTGCACATTTATTGACTCTGAATTTTATTTCATGTTTGTGAATAGATTGTACAGACTGTATGTACGAATATAGTCTGGTCATTTCATATTTCATGCCCATAATTTTTTAACTGATGTGATGACACATTTGTTTGACAAGAACTGAAAATTTTTCAAAATAAAGACTTTTCACACTGCAAGCAAATTTATGTACCACAAAGCCTGTCACTGACTGCCATTACTAACATCTTTCGTGGGGGCAAATTGCTGTTACTTCACGAACTGATTATTGAAATAATTATTTAAAGACAAATTTTCGTGTAAGGCACTTTAAATAAACGATGCAGAGGAATTAAAATCGTAGTAAACTAAAACAGACTTGTTACTTTAGGGGTTCAATGCCAGAGCATCTGTCGAGTCAGACCGCTTGCTCTCTCACATTTTATCATCGATTGAGATCAGATGTGTTCTTTAGTCAATCCAGATTTTGTATTAGATTGTTAGCATGAGTCTATTTTATTTCCTAAAGACAAGTACTCAATGGATAATAGTGATCAATAATTTGAAAACATTCTAGACTCTAAAAGAGTTCCATTTTACTAATTCCTATTAATAATGTGTGATGATTTTTTATTTCCCATTGTTTCCCGGTGCTGGTATTCCGCTATTGATGCAGGGGATAAAATTGTTAAAGACGAAATGCAGACGTAATTTAATTTCGTTAAGTTAATTTACTCTGCAGTCATTTCCCTGGTGTATTAAAAAAATCAATTCTACTAATTTTTGAGCTAGCTGCAGACCTTTTATGAATGATCTGTAGAATTGTCTCCAACTGGATTAAGACATGTTTCATATGTTCATTTGGTGGTTAGTTGCGTGCCAGTTTTGAGACATGCTATTTACAATTTTGAATTTACAGATTATTTAGTTTTCTAGATAATTTTCTCATTGTACAAAAAGTACCGTTAAATTCAATGTAAACACAAAAATAAGTATGCCTAAAAACATTCCATGTCTATTGCCTCTTCATTATTTGCAGTCACTCTCGTGTTTAAAAGCGAACTTAAAATTTATAGTACAATTAATATTCATTTTTTTGGAGTACCTTTTGCAGACACATTTTTAAACTATTTTACACATTTAAACTATTCAGTGATTTATTTCAGATTATATTCTCTCATTTCTTTCATTTTTTTAGTTCTTATAAAGAATGTTTCAGCGTTATACATCGCCATTTTCAATTGTTTATTTGCACATCGAATATTACAATCCCTCAACCCTACTCGAAAATGAAATCATTATGTTTAATACAGAAAAATGTTCTTTTTTCTTTACTTCCATTATTAAAAGTACCCAAATTAACTAATGTATATGAACAAGCTGTTACAAATATATGTAGCTCAGCTAAACTGCTAAGTTACTGTTATAAGGTATGGTTCTTTTAGTCTCTAGATTGGCCAATCTTATTCCACCTTAGGTCGATTTCATTCCACCTTAGATGGAGTTTGTCATAATCTGTAAAGATAAACAGTTTTAAATAGCGACTTGGTATGTCCGAACTACTTGTGTCGTCGCATTTTGTTGAGTACTCGGGCCCATCTAGATGTCTATAAAGGTACTGGTGCAGGAACTGATGTTCACTGTAACAACTATTCAGATTAATAATACAAGTTTTATTGACTGAAAAGTATAATACTCAACTTTAGAACATAAGTCTGTTTCTTCTCTCTTCTTGCTTCTCTTGGCGTCGTCCGTATGATAGTAGCTGCGCTGAAGCCTAGTGACTGCTAAGTTCGTAGCCGCGTTCTGACTTAGTACTGTTCTATTTCTGACTTCGTAGCTGCCTACTAACTGACGGGTTCTCACTAGTAACTGACGGGCTGTCAAGTATGTCGGCGTCGATATAGCCGCTTGTAGAGGGCGCGCATCTCCAGTCACTCACTTCAGAATGCGCGGCGCCTGTTTGCGATTGGCTTTCGGTCGATCGCTGCCTTCTCCACGATCGTTCTCTTACGTCTGGCGTATGGTGCTGACTTTACGCCACAACAACTCGTGTGTGTGTAATAAATACAGAAAATGACTGTTGCTTTATGAACATAGCATTCACGTCTCGCAAATCAATTAAGTACAAATGTAATGAATGTACTTAGTGTTTCCAAGAGCTGGGAAGAAGTGACGTGTATGGTGTAGGGAGAACTGTGACAATATAGGCAACTGGAAAGAGTCAGACAGTGGTGGTTCTCTTTGAGGGAGTGTATGGGACACAGTGAGATGTACAGAAAAACTTTCTTTGTAAACATCTATCGCAAATAAGGCTACCTTCAGCCATTATTGAAACTAGAGAAAACAAGGGCTTCAATGATAGTTAACATTCTTGTGAGATGTCGGAGGGCAGAGTGTTCATAATACCCCTGTCTGGGAGTGTGCAGTGGTGTCATTAAATGGACACGCCCAGTCTTTCACACCATTGAGAACTTAGTAAAGAATTTGACACAGTTTAGTTGAGGCTAATATAGCTCTCATTAGATTGACAGGCATCAGACTCAGAGGGTAAGTTTCACCTAGCAACAGCACCATACCAAACAGCCACAGTACACATAAAATGCACCATTAAACCATTGATTAAGTGTACGTTTATGTCACAAGTGTGCTGTTCACTTCATATCCATATAGGTTCCTAGATCAATATAGGTATCAATGTATGTTTGTAGTAATGTGGAACAATGCATAAATTCAGTTAGGAATTTTACGACAGAATTCACATAGAACGTTATTTTAAATTTCTTTTTTTTTTTTCAATCATGTTTCTTGTAATGTGGCTACATGTGGACTCATACTTTTATTATTATTATTCTCCACTACTACACAAGAATTTCCTTTAATAACAAGAATCAACCTCAACCAAATGTTTATTGTAATTCGTTGTTAATGAAATTGCCATGTACAAGGAACAGTCTGTTTGTTCTGAAATTAATGTTTCCTTACTTATATACAAATTGTTATGCACTACAAAAAGCTGTTCCTCTCATGGATCTCCCTATCTGATGGGGCCTAGGTACGTATATTTACCATTCAGAGCACTCCTTGAACATTAAGTGGTGGGTACACCATAAGACCATGGAAACGAAATGATTTGATAATGGCAACCCTGCCAGGACGTAATTCTGGTGATTAGCTGCTAGGATCCACTAAATAGTTATGATGACCAGAATACATGTCCCACAGTAATTTTGTGTGTCAGTAATATTCGAAGAGGCATTATGCTGCTGGACTAAGTGCGCAATATGAGTCAACAATCTTTTAAATGTTTAGTTAATTCATATGGAATGAACAATATTGTAAATGCTTATTTTCTTCATTAACTGTGTGTGTCACTTATAAGGTGCTTTTCCTGTTGGGAAACATTCTGTTTCTGCCAACTGTCTTTGGAGCTGATTGAAATGTGATAATTGTTTTAACAGTTTAAGTTTTTTCTAAGTTGATATTTAAAGATAGATTCAGCATTTGGAAATTTTTTATTTGTACAGGTAACATCCTATTAGAAAGTGTATGGGTCATGTAGGACACAGAATTTACTCAGAAGTATGTAATTCTCGAAAATAATGAAGTCGTATTTCGTGTTAACAAGAAGGTAGGAGTAGAAACATCGAGAAAGGATCAGTGTGACTTGAACAAACATTGAATATGTATCGGAGAATCTTGTGTGTATTGCACCAATTAATCAATGAGTTTGAAAGAGGGTGCGTTATAGCAATAAGAGAATGTGATTCTTCCATCTGGAAAATTGCAGCTTGTATGGGATAGTTTAAGCAATGCAATCAGTGTGAGCAGAATGGTTAACGGAAGGCTATAGGAGGCGACAAGATGGGTCACATGGTACTGCTTAGACCCTTCTTCCCCTGGGCAGAACAACACCTTTTCTAAATGGCTTCGGAAGACACATCTAAGTCCTTCTCGACTCTGGCTCGAAGAAACGAAGTCACTGGGGAGAGGAGTTGCACTAGACTGTTTTGTTTTTGTTTGTTTTTTTCGGTCAAACTCAGGTTCTCTAAGAAGGCTGCATTTTGGTTCTTCAAGATATGGGGGAGATGCATTAGAATGGAACGCTATTGGTTAGGGGCACAAGTCACAACTGGTACATGGCCAGGTCACTATGACCAGTTTGAAGTAAGTATATGCACAGCTCCCCAGACACAATTTCTTTTCCATAAGATAATGCACGGGCACGTATTGCTGCCTTAACATGTGGTTTCTTAGTGTCGCAGAATGTAATATTCTTCCCACATCACGAGACTTGTCGCTACTTTAAATGTGTCGGAAATGTTGAATAGGTGAAAGAAGCAATGTGAACCATTACCAAGTAAGACAAGTGAACTTGGGAACTATGTAAATACTGAACGAATGGCTATACATTAGGACATCATTTGTGCCAGATACGTGTTGATGCCACCACACATGGAACAAGTTATCCAGGGCCATGGTTGATTACTGTTCCTAATAGCCAACAGGACACATGCTGATCCGAGGTGACTGACAGGCTGATTATTTTTTTCAGAACATACTAAGGAACATGTGCCATGAATATGAATTTCATATCTAGTATTTCAAGGGATTATTTTATTTCTTAACATGCATATACCAGGAAACTGCGTACGGTTATAATATTTTTGTTTTGTGGTTGGTATGGGTTCAGTGTGACTTGAACATACATTGAAGATGTATTGGAGTAGCATGCATGTAATGCACCACAGAATCAATGAGTTTGAAAGAGGATGAGTTATAGCTAAAAGAGGATGTGATTCTTCCATCTGGGAAATTGCAGTTTGTGTGGGATAGTTTAAGCAATGCAATCAGTGGGAGCAGAATGGTTCACAGAAGGCTATAGAAGGCGACGAGATGGGCCACATGCTACCGCTTAGACCCCCCATCTCCCTGGGAAGAACAACAACTCTCCTAAATGGCACTGGAAGACACAACTAAGTCCTTCTCGACTCTGGTGCGAAGGAACAAAGTCACTGGGGAGAGGAAATGCATTAGACTGTTTTTTCGGACGAATCCAGGTTCTCTATGAAGGCTGCATTTTGGTTCTTCAAGACATGGCGAAGATCCATCTCAATGGGACACTATTAGTTAGGACCTCAAGTCACAGCTGGTACATGGCCAGGTCACTGTGACCAGTTTGAAGTAAGTGAATGACATCCTGTGATGTGTAGCTTTATTCTTCCTGCACAGCACACCAGACACGTGGTTTCTTAGTGTAGCAGAAAGAAACCTTCTTCCCAAATCACCACACTTGTCGCTACTCAATAAGGTGTCGAAAATCTTGAATAGACGGATGAAGCACTGCGAACCAATACCAAGTTAAGACAAGTGAACTTGGAAACTATGTAAATATAGCGTGGATGGCTATACATTAGGACATCATTATCCAGGTGCATGGTGGATAATTGTTCTACTAGCCAACAGGGTACATGCTGATCTGAGGCGACTGACAGTCTGATCATTTTTTTTCAGAACATACTAAGGAACATGTTCCACGAACATTTCTAGTCTTTGAAGGTGATCTGTTATTTCTTGACATGCATATTTCAGGACACTGTATACCATTTTAATATTTTTGTTTTGTAGGTTTGTTTTGTGGTTGGTATGGGATTACTTACCGATTATGGACAGCAGACACAGTGATACTGTGCAGCGGTATTGGTGGCTTGGTATTTGAATACGGAGAGTGTGTGAGGATACAGGATTTTAGGTTAGTAACCTCTTTGGTACGTTTTGGTCGAACGATAGTTATTGGTGGTGTGCAGCGAGAGCTGCTGGCAACAATGCTTAGGTTGGAATGTTCTTTGTTTGTTGGCCGGGGTGCGGCAGTCTCCCACCGACCGCTGAGCGAGGCGGTAGCATGTCGGCAGTGAGTTCGTAACCTGCATTTAGTGGTGGCTAAAGTTTTTGCCATTCCGTTGTATCGCATACGGTTTGCAGTTGTATATTGAAATGTTTCAGTGTGGACTTGTAGACATTCATAGTAGTGGCACACGGTTATTAAATCAGTGTGTTTAAAGGGAAGAGTTTTTTAACATTTGTCGTTCCATAAGGAAGTTAACAAAGTTTACTTATGGATCAACCTAGTAATTGTCCGCATCCCATACCGTCAAATCATTGGAACAATTATTAAATGATTAAGCATGAAATAGAATGTAATGGCAACTTCGCCCATCGAGGATTAGGTGGACACAGCGGAGACGTTACAAGTGGTCATTTCAAAATTATTGTTTGCCTGGATCTGTGCAATCCTTGCACAACATTATGCATTGAACACGATACAGGTGCATGTGTTGGCATGAAATAAAACAGACTGTTACCTAAAAAAGACGTTTATTAGATACTAGGAACTGGTGTTGGATTGTGAATACATGACAAGTTGTAGTTAGATTGCATGTCAGTTAATCTCGTCGGTAGTCTTGTGGTAGACGACGACGTCCCGGATGTAGGAGTTGGGCACGTCGACGTTGTAGTAGCGCGGGATGCGGCGGTCGAAGGGGAAGGCGACGGGGCGGCCGTCGTCCAGCTGAGCGGCCCAGAAGCCTGCAGAGGAGGCCTGGGGGTCTGCCGAGGTGGCGTCGGCGGGGAATCCCTGTGTGAGGGGGCTGGCGATGACGTAGAGGCGCAGCGGCAGGCCGGCGCGCGAGCCGCGGGGCAGCAGCAGGCGAGCGGGGAAGCCCCGGCGGGTCACAGTGGCCGGGGTGAACGGCCTCTGGCCCTGCAGCGCCGCCTCCACCGCCGCCTCCAGCTCCTGCAGGGGCAGCGGGCTGGCACGCACGCTGGCCGCATCGCGAGAGCTGCGCGAGATCTCGTTCTTTCCAGATTGCACTGTACAGGGACACAAGACACAGATAAGTATTGATACATGTAAGGGAAAAAGGGGCATGGTGACTGTGTAAGGACTAAATATTTGCAATAAATTCTGTTTTGCACTGCATCTAATTCTTTACATGAATGCATCCAATGAGCTTCTATTTTTCTGTGCATAGTTCTATAAATCACTAGTAGAATATATTCAAATATCAAATATTGTGTGACAAAGGAACCAAGCTCTTTCTGTCTTTGACTGCTAGATGTACACACTAATGAAACTAACATATGCTAATGACAAAACACACACACACACACAAACATGTCCGAGGGAGAAGTCAACAAACGCCTGTTGGGATCAGCCGCTCACTCCGTGACACAGTGCCTCTGACCATGTGGCTATCCCCACATGGCGTTAGCACAACTATTTGGCCAGATTACAAACTTAATCTTGCTTCACTACAGGATAAATGTGAATTTGACCATGGGGCAAGTTGACAATTGTGTAAAAACTTTATATTCTTAGAAAATAAAAGATAGAACAGTAATTAATTAAAACTGGTGTGTACTTCTCATTGAATAGTATATGACAAAAGGATGAATCGTTTTGCAATTTGTAGTACATTCCTGCTTCTATTTGAAAAAAGATAGCCTCATTTTCCTCCATCAGAGTCTAAACAGTTGTCATCCCATAAAGTGTGGTATTTCCAGTACTGTGTGTACTGGTATATAGTCAACATAGATTTCATCACATGCAGGACACAGCAGAATACTTTCACTGGAAGATTGTCTTTGGTCCTTTAAACATTATTATCCTCCTTGTATGCTTCCTTTCCAATCAATGTAAGTTGCAGAGATTAACTTATTAAAGCAGTCTGATTATTTTCAGTTACTTTCTTTATACAACAAGTTAACGTGTAAACATTTCTTAATTCGGCTCAATCTGACACACATCAGTCACTAAGCACTAAACTGGAGGAAGTTATGTATTACACAATATCCAATATAGAGAAGTGTTAATAACTGTTACTTACATTGTAAGTACTTACATTTACTGAATATTTCATTTGTTGTTTTGGTCTGTACTACCCACACCCAAAACATAGGAAACAAAGAACTCCAGTAATAGTCATTTATTTCACAGTATCAAAAAATAAGTCTCCATGGTTTTGTTGGATGACTTTTCAAATATGATCCTCATGAAAATAAATCTCCTCTACAGTAACCCAAATTTTGAAACATCTTTCTCCAACACTGTACTATTCTATTTTTTCTTGTGTTACATTTACTGTCATTACCATTGATTATATTTCTATGAACATTATTTATAGTCTTTCATGATTTAATAGTTACAATCTGTTTGCATCGCTGTTTGCATTTGCACAATTCACATATCAGTCCTAAATCTTGTGTGAAAGCCTACCAAATGAAGATGTGTAGCGTTCATGAACACAGCGTTTCTTAGCACATGCAAACACGATGACACTAGAGAAAAACCGAATTGTACTTAGAATATACATTCCTAACATTGAAATAACTTCTCGCACATCTGCAGTACCAAATAATAAAAGGCAAAACAAGAGACTAAAATATTGTGATGGGAGGAGGCTATTTATGAAGTTATTCAATAATAATATTTACAGAAAGACATGAAATAATTATAAAGACATTGGTTTATATTGCGAAAAACGTCTGATCTGATTTCAATAATTGTACTAAATTATTTGATATCGCATTAGAAACATTTATTATTTAGATATGTCAAAAGAAAAACAATTTATATTTCAACTCTGACATAAAGTCTTACAGGAGGCAGCCAACCACTAATTAATTCAATAAGTAGTACTGCAAAAAAGTTGTAGTATTGAATGTCATACTTTAGGCACAGCATGAGTATATATGACCTGTGTCGGATTTCATCAATCATCAGGTATGCATCTGTTCGTGGGGTGGGCGACTGCTATACATAAAAATGTAACATTGCCAGACTACCAATTCATCTTCCTGGGGTTTTATTATGCTAATAATTTATCGTTGTGTTCATGTTTTTAATTGTTAGTTTCTGTAATATTGTGGGGATTTTATTATGCTAATAATTTATCATTGTGTCTATGAATGTGGCTATATGAACGGTTTCTTCGTGACGCCACTGTCCCTGTGAGAATGTGTACTTGCTTTATTCTGTATGTGCATGTATGAGAATCTTCTAGCATGCGAGTATGTGTGTATGTATGAGAATTTTTGTCATCGGCTGCTGGCTGCTCTCTACTAGTGTTCTCTGGCTTTGTATCGAAAGGTAGGCGTTAGCAACCTCTGCTTTTGATACTACCAAAGAGGTTCCTCCTCCTTTTAGTTACAAGTTGGGTTGGTAACGCCCAGTCTGCAAGCCTCGGTTGGGCATGTGAGTTTCAGCTCTTCCCCAACACCCAATTTTCCTGGGTTTTGCCGATTTCCGGGGCGATTTCCGGCGGCTGGTGGCGGACTCTTGGGCCATATGGTCATTCTGTGGCTGCGCTTTAACCTGGTAAGATGTTCTGCTTTTCTTTCCTCTCTGGAGATGGTAGCAATTCGTTGTCTGGTTTGATAGACTTTGATCTTAGGTTCATTTTTCCGGATAAGTTTCTCCGATCATGTACAGAAATGTATTCAATTTCATTTCGGTGATTTTGCATAGGTAAACACGGTGAATATGCAACTAATTCGGTTTGATAACGGCTGGCAATCGGTAACCTATGTGAGACTAGCTGGTGCTGTATGAACTCTGTTTAATTTCTTTCTAGCTTTGTGGAATACGACTAATTATTTTTATTCTACATAGTGAATGTGAAATATTCTTTTCCGTTTTCTCCTTCTGTGAGTGATATGTACTCCATAGTGGTGTGTTATTAGAACAAAGCCTTCAGCTACCCCTGTGTCTGTTTCTAGGCCCTTTAGGCAAGGAATCATGCATGTATCTTTTAGATTTTTCTTATTACATCGTGATCTCCTCCCTGTTTATTTCTAAATTGCTGTTTAGTTTCCAAACTTGAACTTGCATTCAGACTCCCCCATTCTCTTCTAGCCTTGTGTGACCCCCTTTATTAGCTTACTTATGAAATACTACATATTTCTAGGGGCTGCATGTCGTATTTCTTGGTTGATTTACCGCGACTTTGAATTAATTCCACTTTTCCGAATTTTGAAGACTGGACTTTGTCCATCTGTGTAAAACTTTCCCAATTGCGTCTAACTGTATTTCTTTAACTTCCTTATGATATACTACGCATTTCTAAGGGTTGCATGCCGTAGCTACTTTTCCTTCATTTTTCGGAAATTGAATTTTATATTTTTATTGGTTTTCGGAATCACATGGTTCCAAACACCGGCTTCAAGGGTTTATAGCTAGTCACTTGAGTTCGCCCCACTGCTCACACACCAGTGCCTTCCTATTGTGTATCCTTGCTTCGTTGAAATGAATACCATCTTTAAGCACTTCGCCTTCAGTGGGGTGCAAATATGTAATTTAGCAGACACGTGCCATGTATCTCAATAATTCCACATGCTCACGGTTTGATTTGAATTGAAATTTTCTCGCTATTATCGCGCACCATCTCAAGTAAAGAAAGACAGACCAGAGCGACCTGGTTCGCTGAATTTCGCCTATGCCTGCTTCTGCTTCGTATCAGCACGCTGAGTTGGGTGAGTTTCGCTTTGCATCACGCGTGTGAGTGGCTGAATGTTTGTTGATTGTATATCCCTCCTATGACGTCGTTCAGTTAGGTTACTTTAAATTTATTTGAAATGGGATGCATTTTTAATGTTTAACAAAATTGGTTCCCCCATTAGCTCATGTTTGAAGTGTATAAACAATTTATTGACAGTGAATTTTATCTTTCTTATAAATATTAGTTTATGAATACCCTCCCTTTTTATTTAATATTGTTTTTCACTAGTTTTCAAATGTTTGTATAGTCTATGGGACTTAACTACGGGGTCATCAGTCCCTAAACTTACAAACTACTTATGAACTACTTACGAACTAGGCGGCACAAATATCCATGCTCGAGGGGGGATTCGAACTCCCGACCGTAGTGACCGTGACTGGAGCGCCTTAGTCCCCTCGGCCACCGCGGCCGGCTTTTTCACGAGTGCTGAGAACAAATTCATAGGCATATTTTTAATTCCGTTGCGCCATAAATGTTCTCTAAGCCACCTTCATGAAATTGTTTAGTTCGCGGTGGTTTGTATATTAATAATTGTGTGTAATTCTCGTGGGCTACGACGTATGCTGGCCACCGTCTCTAAATTCTGGGCCATGGAACAAGATTCTCTTGCAGGAAGTAGTCAGTAGTTCATGTGAATCCAAATTCAAATGTCTGTAAATCTATCGGACCAAACTGCGTAGTCATCAGTCCGTAGCTTATAAAATACTTAAACCTAGGAAAACTAACCTACGGACAAACACATACACCCATGCCCCAGGGAGGACTCGAACCTCCACGCCGAGCAACCGCGCGCTCCGCAGCGAGGTGCTTTAGACTGCTCGGCTCACGTGAATCCTTTAGCTGGTTTTACGGCCAGCTTTTAACTGGCTCCCTGCAGCTAGAGTTAATTTTACAATTAACGGTGGTCTTTCGCTCTGCCTTTAGGTTAATCTAATTATTGTAATTATGAATTATTAGAACTAATGTGAACGTACCTTGGTAGGCAAAGCGATCGAACTCAACGAAGTACTGCCTGGCCTCTTCTATAGTCATCTCGTTGCCGTACGCGTCGTATCGTGGTCCGTAGAAGACGCGGAAGATGGCCTTGGCGGGTTTCTCGCTGGACACCTTGATGCTGTACGTGAACGGCTTGTGGTTCAGTCGTGGCTGGCGGGCGTAGATCCTCATCTTCCTGGCTTCTTCGGCGCTGGACACTTTCAGCGTGTTGTCCACCTCGATATCGAAGTTGTCGAAGAATGTCACTAGGCGGTCGACGGCCACCGACTGGATTTTGACACCAGGAAACTCGAGCTGTAAAGTAGCAGAGTGGATTTGTAACCCAGAAACGTTCAGTGGAGCAACATTGTAACAAGCGGTGTTTATTTTGTAATATCATTGACATGAAAACTTCATGCAAATATCCTTTTCCATTACTCTAGGGAGAAGTATTGTTGTTTATAGAACATTTATTGAAATCGTAAAGTGTTTCAAACATATAAGGTACGTCTCAGGTTTTTTTTTTTTTTTTTTTTTTTTTTTTTTTTTTTTTTTTTTTTAACCGGCAGCACATATCACGTACGAAAGTTCAATGGGGGGTAGAATGAGAAAGACAACATTATTTTAAATTGTCTGTGTGTTGTTCGTACTGTTTGCTTGGAATGGCAAAGTGGAACGAAAACCCAGCCGCTTGTAAGATCAGATATTTTCGGTGAACGATTCGGTAGTATACAGTTGGGTCGGAATGTTCAGAGGAGGATTTGATTATGCCCAATATTACGAATGAAAGGGTGGCCGCGGTGGTCGAAGGGACTGAGGCACTCCAGTCACGGTCTGCATGACCACTACGGTCGGGGGTTAGAATCCCCCCTCGGGCATAGATATTTGTGCCGTCCTTGGTATAAGTTAGTTAATAACTAGTTTGTAAGTTTAGGGACTGATGACCCCGTAGTTAAGTCCCATAAGCTATACAAACATTTGAACATTTTTTTACGAATGAAACAGGAGACCATCTTCGATTAATGAAGCAATACGAGGGTTCATGCATTTGAATGACCACTTAGCCGCAGTATCCGATCTTTCTAAGAAACTTCACAAATTGTTTCTGCAAAACTGAGTTTTTTAAATCCGTGTGACCGTCGGGTCCCAAAATGCAGAGCAACACAAAAAGTGTCTCCTTGGATGAGCACCTGGCACGTTGCTACTAAGAAGGTGAGTTATTTCTAAGCGAAAGTGTGATCAGAGGTGAGATCTTGCTCGCGTATGGAGGTCTTGAGTAGAAACGACAATCGAGGAATGAAGCACACTGCATCACCTGCAATGACTAGGACTTAAATTCTGGACGTATCTCAGGTGTTTGAAGTAACATTACAATTTATTACCTGTTTGTTTCTGTTTGGAGTAACCGCAAGGTTTACTGAACGGTGGTTTTATATCGACCTCTAGAACTGTGGGGTGCACAGTCTTTTGGGCTATACACAGAACCATAAGGTTGCGTTTTACAAGGCATTCCCAGTAGTAGAAAAGTAGCCTTGTTCGTAGCTGCGTCGTATGTTAATGGTTGCCGATATATTTTGTGTCGTTAATCCCATTTTTACCCCAGACACTCAACGGGAGTGAAACATTGGTTGCTTTTGGCATCCCTGGCGTAACGAAACGGCACTCGATTGGATGAAGGTAGCCTCCATTCCGTTTCCATTGAAAGGTTAAACACAAGCAATTCTTGACATCCCGAAAAGTCATGTAGACAGGGTTTTGCGACAGTCATTGCACTTTACCAATTGATTTCTTCACCATAAAGTGTACACTCAGTAAAGATATTTACTTCGACACGCTTAAGAAACTGTGACGCGCAATACAGAGCAAGTGCACAGAAATGCTTCCAAAACGTGTCGTTTTCCATTACGATAACACCCAAACCAACACCGAGAATTGGGCTAAACAAAGCTTTCAGAGTTTCGTCAGGTACATTTTTGGCCAATCTATGATCAGTCCCGAGCATGCTCTTAGCGAATTGAATCTACTTTGGCATTTGAAGTCATTCCTTGGTGGTAAGCACTCCAATAACCGTGAAGGCATAAAAGAACTTTTTACCATATGGATGGAAACACGGGCAGCAACAATGTACGACGAAGGAATAATCGCCGTTTGAGAAATGTCTGGAATATTACGGGTGCTATGTTGAAAAGTAGTTAAGTATTAAAGACTTTGGAGAAATAGTTTGACTTCTTCATCTGTACTGCATTTCTTTTCTTATTGCCGATCGGTAGTTTTAGTGGTATCTGCGTTTTGAGGTTGAACGTGTAGATGTCAAGGATATGCAATACACTTACCACTAACAGTGCCAGTGCATTCTTCCTAACCCAATAGCGTCAACTAAAGGAAATTCATGAGTGGTAAGTGTTGTGGCGTAAAGTCAGCACCACACGCCAGACGCTCGAGAACTATCGTGCAGAAGGCAGCGGACGACCGGCAGCCAATCACACGCCGACGCCGCGCCTCCTGGAGGGAGAAACCGTAGAAGCGCGCCCTCTATAAGCGGCTATATCTAGACCAAGCGTCTGGTCGAGCAGTCTGAACTCGGCTCCGAACTAGGCAGTCACTAGGACACAGCGCAGCTAGCATCGTACAGAAGACGACGCCGGGAAAAGAGAAGAGACGTACTTTACAAAAGGTAAGTAATTGGAAAGTGTTCAGTAAATTAAAATTGTATTATTAATCTGGATAGCTGTTATATATGTCAACGCATCCTGATAGAACCTTTCTTGAAATACAGGCCAGGGAAGAACTAAACACAGGCTAACCACGACGACAAAACATTTAGCAAAAGTACGTTCACGATTATGGGTGTGCCAAACTTAACGTCATTAGCTGGACGTGCAGATTCTGTCCGTGAATACTCATGCATGTATAGGGCCCAGAAGAATACATTACACACTCTTTACTAAATAGCGACATGAGAGCATGACATTGCAAGCACATATGTACAACTTTGAAAAAACAGTGGTATTATTAGTCAGCGGATTTTTTGATGGATTCATGAATGTGCACCACGCCAACATATGACATCTTACCTCTTGCCTTGTGTAGGGTTCAAGATAGTTCTGGTACTGCTGGAAGATGTTCAGAATTCTCTTGACAATCTGGTAGTACACTGGGTCACGGAGCATCGTCTCGTAGTTCCCAAATACACTGGCGGCGACCTGTAAACATGAATAAGTGACCGTTTTCTCACTTTTAATTTCAAGCAGTTAAAATCTGCAGTGCCATTAAACCATGCGTCGGTCACTTACCCCGTATCGCTGGTCTGGCTCGAGATGTTTGCCGAAGAACGTCAAGAGGTCCCTGTAGACGGCTCCGTAGTACCTGGCGTGGATGGAGTCGGCGTTGCCCTGGATCATGTTGCCCAGCATGTTGATGGCCTCACTCGGCTGGTACTTCATCCTGCCATCAACTGCCTGGAGCAGATAAAGAAATTCTTCAGGAAGTCTGACTCCTGGATCTGTCAGAGGAACACCGAAAAGGCACCGAGCCTACTCACCGATATAGCGAGGCCCATGTCAATCGCCTCGAATACTCTGTACTCGGAAAACCACATCCTCTGCAGAGCGGAAAAGTCAGTGTCCAGGAGGTTAGCTTTCGCAGGTCGCGAGGACATTCCGATACCGTTTTGTAGCCTGAGCTGAGGGTAGTAGGCAGTCTGAAATGCGAATGATACAGATCTTAATAGCAAGCGGAAACACCTGCTTACAATTATGTACCAGGTAGATAGCGACTACACGCTCAATCCGTATTAGTACATGTTTGAGCATCATTTCCCATCTTTCAATTTGGACACTTTCCATCAAAAATAAAGTTTATCAATAATGGAGGATAGGTAAACAACTCACCGTAAAGAGACTCGTTGAGCTGCTGCCAGACACGAAAATAGCTAATCACATTTACACAAGTTTTCGGCCATGGTCTTCATAAGAAAAAGAAACACAGACATTCACGCTATCACTGAGACAACTATACACACACTACTATCATGTCCGGCCACTGCAGCGACACAACCTCCAGTGTGGTGAATGTATCTTTTTTCTGACGAAGGTCATGGTCGAAAATTTAAGTTGTGTGAATGTGATTAGGCTATCTATTTTCGTGTCAATCAGCAGCTCAGCGAGCCTCTTTACGCTGAGTTGTTTCCTATTCTCCATTATCGATTTTCCTGTCGCATTTTCCATTGTTAAAAAATAAAGTTTACCTTTGTTTATGAACATAATATCAGTGTACTGATATGTTAGTAGTTGAACAGATAAAATTATTTGTATTATGATTATCATTGACTAGTAGGTGTTAAAGGTACGGAGGGGCTTATGACGCTAAGAGAGAAATGAAACGATATTGTAAGCCGAGAAAAAGTCACCTATCAATTTTTGTAGACTTTTATCCTTTACCCGGAAACTGTTCCAATTCAGTAATAAAATCTCTGTGCCGTAATGATGAAAGCGTTATGAATATAAAATATGTAGCTAAAATTTTGTGTGAAATGTGTTGAACACGAGAGATGTATTTCTGGAACATGTTTATGAACATAATATCAGTGTACTGATATGTTAGTAGTTGAACAGATAAAATTATTTGCATTATGATTATCATTGACTAGTAGGTGTTAAAGGTACGGAGGGGCTTATGACGCTAAGAGAGAAATGAAACGATATTGTAAGCCGAGAAAAAGTCACCTATCAATTTTTGTAGACTTTTATCCTTTACCCGGAAACTGTTCCAATTCAGTAATAAAATCTCTGTGCCGTAATGATGAAAGCGTTATGAATATAAAATATGTAGCTAAAATTTTGTGTGAAATGTGTTGAACACGAGAGATGTATTTCTGGAAAATGTTACTTACGACGCCAAGAACTACTGCAAGTAAATGAAAATTATAATAGGCTGAAAAGGGGTGTACAAATGGAAAGGTACGAAACGACACTGTGTGCATAATTGAAGTCGTTATTCAAAAGTAATCACCAGAGACAGTAAACGATTCCCAGTTTACAGAATTCCTATACGTGTACAAGAGCCAGTCCTCTCCTGTGTCCTTCAGTTCGTTATACGAGTTAAAGGCTTCTCTTTGAGATTTTTTTTTAGCTGACCAATCAGATGAAAGTTATAGGGCGACTTGTTCGGGATGTATGGTGGATGCTCAAGCTGCTCCCACGTAAACATAGTGTGACCCTGGAAACGTGTATACGCCCATTTCGTACCTTTTCATTTGAGAACTTCTCGTGCTATAACTCACAGAGCATGTATGGACACTATCAATGGATTTACAATAATGATATCGTATCGTCAAATATTGAAACTGGAAAAATGTTGTAGAGCTTATGAGACTTAACTACCGGGTCATAAGTCCCTAAGCTTACTAACTACTTAGCTAATACTAAGGACGGCACAAATATCCATGCCCGAAGGGGGGATTCGAACCCCCGACCGTAGTGGCCGTGCAGACTGTGACGCGCCGCAGAAAGCTCGGCCACCACGGCCGGCAGAAAAAATATGGGAGCAATTGTACAAAGGAGGGTTTTGTAGTTAAGAACTAGGAGTAATGTACTCACTCGGTGGAAGCAATGTTAAAAAATGAGTAAATAGGAAAGACAACACACATCGAGCAAGCAAGCACACAGCCCCGACACGACCAAACATGAAACCGGTCAGAATATCGATAATAAACATCAGTTCTCGACAGATGAGGTGTTTGCTTGCTCGGTGTGTGTTGTATTTCCTATTTACTCATTGAAAACCGAGGTTTTAAAGATCGTTGCACATTGCTTCCTTACTGCAGTTTCGCCTTGAAAATGGCAGGGTGGTCTCCTGCCGAAATATCGGCCGTCGTCGATTTTGGTACCTGGCAGCATACCAGTAAGTTATTCGAAGTTGTTATTCGCCAGGAGAAATTGAGGAATCACATACCTCGCCTTGTTGTTGCACGTGAAATACTCCGTCTGCGTGCTTGGGACAAAGAAACCACACCAAAATCGGTAGTTGAATGGGAGCTAACGGAATTATAAGCAGATAAGCTGAAGAGAGACGGAGAAGTTACGATGGAGGTAGATCAGTGACGGCGCGTCCCATGCGTTCACTCGTTCAGGGAACCCCCGGAAATGCTCGTCGTGAAAGAAGTAAGTAAATAAATAAATAAAATAAAACGTGTTTTTAAACTATCATTCTTCGTTTCGTTCTTCTATCAGATCATTTTATATGAACATTCAAAGTATTTTTATCGCATGAGAAACGTGTTACGTCGCGGAACCGCCACGTATACGAGTCGTAGCGCGGCTGCGTAATATATAGGCGGCAGTGGCCGCAACATTGCAATGCGCATGCGCGACCGCGGTTCAAATTCTCTTCTGAACCCTCTGGAGGCAGCACAAGGGCGCTCCAGTGGCAGGGAGGGCGAGGGGAAACGCCGCTGTTAACGTTGGCGTTGGAGCTGGCTGCTCGATCTCTGGCGGTTACGCACGAATGGCCGCAAAGCAAGACAATGGAGCTACTGCGCACCCCGCCTTGCGCACGTGCAAATCCTCCATGAAGGCAACATCCGCCCTTCATATTTGATTTTGGCGCGTTGAAGATTCAACAAAAACACGTCACACCCAGAAAATGGGCGCTTGCAATAGTGGCCGAAACGTCGGTGAAATATTTGATATATTGACGATGCGGTCCAAAACCCAGAAGAGTTTTATCAACTTTTTAATTGTTGCTTGCCACATAGTACTTCGGACGTTTTTGCAAATGTGTCGCGTTGTATTAAATATGTAACTGTTAGAAAAGATGTGGGGGGAGAGCACTCAACCTTTGTGCATGCGTAAGATTAGAAACGGGCGCTGCTTACAGTGTCACGAGACTCGAAAGTAGTTTGTCTTTTCATCGTAACAGATTCATTTCGTTAGAGTCACTTAGCAGTGTAATCAGTTACTTACTGTGTTGTAGTGTTCAGATGTTAATGGTGTTTATTATCAAGAAAAGTGAACAACGTCCAGTATCTTTTAGAAGCAAATTACTCAGCTTTACGTTTGGAACAAAAGTGTGAAATAAAGAAGCTTGGTAGGCCGATGCCTCAGCTCGAGTTGAAGCAAGCGCAAATAAGCCGGAGTAAAACATTCTGCAGATCTTTTAACGAAAATATATCTATAGGGGCGAGAGTGGGGAGGCCACCATAAAGATCCGGTACTAAAAGTAGTGAACCTCCAATCACCTGAAGCGCCAGCCGCCACTGAGGTAGATGCAAATGCGGGAAGAGAGTAGTCGCAAGTACGGAGCAACAACAGCCATACCTAGTATTGTCTTGTGAACGCCCCACTGAGGCGAGTTTGTGAGGAGTGGGCTACCTACCGTGACTTGGTAGTCGTCGTTGACAGGGGAGACGTCTGGCAGCCCGTGGGACAGCCTCTCGAGGACGTAGCGGGCGAACATCTGCCTGAGGTTGTGGTAGAAGATGTCGCCGCGGTCCTTGCCGTGCTCCATGGTGTAGTTGGCGGCGCTCAGGAAGTACGGGTAGTGGTAGTGCAGGTCTGCGAAGAAGTCGCTCAGGCCGACGTCCTCCAGGTAGTAGGAGAGCCGCTGCTCGGGCGTGCGGCCGCCGGGGTAGCCAGTGTAGTTGGCCGAGATGTAGTACGGTTTCTGCCCATAGCCATACCCTGAAAAAACAGAAGAGCAGACCAATTAGGTGGAGAGAAACTTCCGTTAAACAAGTGAAATAGCCGTTAGGAATTCCTGTAGACTTAGTAAGCTTCTGCATGTACATCTACATAGATTGCAAATCACATTTAAGTGCCTGGCAGAGGATTCATTAACCACTTTCATAACCTTTCTCTACCGTTCCATTCTCTAATAGCGCGCGGGAAGAAAGAACACATAAATCGTTCCTTTTTCGATCTGATTTTTCTTATTTTATTGCGATGTTCATGTCTATGTAGGTGGGTGCTAGCAAAATATTTTCACATTCAGAACTAAAAGTCGGTGATTGAAACTTGGCAAACAGATCACGTCGCAATGAATAACGTCTTTCTTTTAATGATTTCCACCCCAATTCGTGCAACATTTCCGTGACTCTCCCCCCCCCCCCCCGTAACGTCATAGAACAAAACGAGCTGCCCTTCTCTGAACCTTCTCAATGTTCTCCGTCAGTCCCACCTGGTGAGGGTCCCATAAGGGGCAACAGTACTCCAGGAGAGGACGCACAAGTGTGATGCAGGCAGTCTCTTTGGTGGAGCTGGTGCATCCTCGAAGCGTTCTGCCAATGAAATGTAACCTTTGGTTCGCCTTCCCCACAATATTTTCTCTGTGTTCTTTCCAGTCTAAGTTGTTCGTAATTGTAACTCCTAGGTATTTGGTAGAATTTACGACCTTAAGGTAAGACTGATTTATCACATAATTGAAGTACAGCTGATTTCTTTAGTGGTTCACATTTTATTTAGTGTTAATTGCCAATTTTCGCACCATGTAGAAATTTTGTCTAAATCGCTTTGCCGTTGCTTTAGATCCTCTGTTGCCTTCACTAACCGATAAACGATAGCATCATCCGCGAACAGTCTACGCGAGCTATTCAGATTGTCTCCTAAATCGTTTATAAACACGAGGAAGAGTAGGGGACCTATAACGCTTCCCTGTGGAACGCCAGATATCACTTTCGTTTTACTCGATGACTTACCATCAGTTACTACGAACTGTGTCCTTTCTGATAGGAAATTGTGAATCCAATCGCACAATTGGGGCGATATTCCATAAGCACGCAAGCATAAGTGTGTTTTATCCATGATGCATGTGTTTGAACTCCGTGACTGTTCCTAAGTCAGGGTTACGAATAAAAACCGCTACCAGTCACATTAAAGATCGTAGTATTTATTTAGTACACATCCGGTTTCGGCCTTGTGTCGATCTTCAGATGCTTAAAATAATAAGAATTTAAATGTGTAGCATGTTGGTGGAGTTCAGTGTTTGAAAAGAAATTATTTGGTATTAATAATAGCGAAACCAATTACAGGTGGCGACATGACATGAACAAAAACACTGTTTACTTACATTTAATATATTGTATCCAAATTGCGTTTGTCCGTGTGAAGCACTTTTTACAAAATTGTACGACCACACTTCCTTTTGACAACCTCCTGACTTTGTTACTATTCTGCTTGCCATTTATGTGCAGTATTGCAGATAAATTGTACTCCAAAAATGACAAGCAGAGTAGTAACAAAAGTAAGGAGGTTACCAAAAGGATGTGTGTTCGCAATTTTTTTAAAAGTGCTTCACATGGATAATCGCGATTAATATTAAATGTAAGTAAACAGTGTTTTTGTTCATGTCAGCTCGCCACCTGCAATTAGTTTTGTTATTATTAATACCGAATAGTTTCAAACAGTGAACTCCACCGACATGCTTCACATGCAAATTCTGAATGTTTTAACCACCTGAAGATGGGAAAAATCCCGAAAACGGTCGTGTAATAAACAAATAATACGATCTTTACTGTGTCTAGTAGCAGTTTTTATTCTCAACCTTGCTTGTTGGCATATTTGATACAGATATTCCTTGCATGATTCTGTCACGTTAATTGTCCTGGAATACGTTCTTTAATATTCTGGAGGTGGCAGGAGAAAGATACAGGACGCGAAAGAATACGTACAATGTATACAGACAGGACTTCCAAAAACCAAGGAGCATAAAAGACAGGCAGTGATTGAGAAAGGAGTTTAATAGTGTTATATCTGATCGGCAATGTTATTCTATGTTTATAATAAGCAAGCAGTAAAGGAAACCGAAGTTTGAAGAAGGAATTAAAGTTCAGGGAGAAGAAATAAAAACTTTCAGGTTTCCCAATAACACTATAGTTCTATCAGAAACAACAAAGGATTTTGAAGTGGAAGTGAATAGAAAGGGAAGAGTCCTGAAAGCAGGGAATAAAATGAACAAGTGATTATCGGTTACGCAATGTAGTCAAATTAGATGGTGATAAGGGAATTAGATTAAGAAACGCGTAAAGACGTGTAATAGACGAGTTTTATTATTTGTTCAGTATAAGGATGCAGTTTATCACCAGTGCTCTTCAAATTGTATATTGAGGAGGGAATTAAGGATGTAAAGAGACTATGGAATGAATTAAGATCAATGGAGTAGAAATTAAAATGGTAAGGTTTAATGATGACATAGCCATCATTGAAGAAACTCTGGAAAAGGCATTATAAAGACTGAATGGGATCCTACCAGGTAAATATAACATGAAAATCTACGCAACGAAGACAGAGATCATGGTATGCAGCCACAAGCAAATTACAACTCACATTAAGATTAATGAAGTACCATTGAAACAATGTATTCACCTGCTTAGGAAGTAAAATCACACCAGATGGCAAAAGTTCAGCAGACATAAAAAGCAGTATTGCGCTAACTAAAATAGCCTTCAACAATAAACGGAGACTTCTTACATCGAAAAAATAAAAGAAGAGACGAGAAAAGAATTTATAAAATGTTATGAGTGAAGTGTGGCATTGTATGACTCCGAAAGTTGGATACTCGGCATTTGCAACAAGAGAAAACTAGGAGCTTTTGAATTGTGGTGTTGGAGGAGGAAGCAGAAAATCCTTTGGACGGCAAAGATGACAAACCAAGAAGTTTTTAGAAGAATCGGTGAAAGAAGAGCACTTTTGAAAACGACAATGAAGAGAAGTGACATGTTAATTGGTCATGTGTATAGGCACAATGAGTTTATACACAATGTTATGCAAGGAATGGTAGAAGGAAAAAGTGGCAGACCAAGATTTAACGTTCAAACATACATACAGATTCAAAGAGAGGAGTGGAATCCTATCAGAAAATGCTGTCCGAGAACAGAGAAATGTGGACGAGAAAAATTTCTGCCAACCAATCTTCGGATTGAGGACGAGAGTGATAATAACT
This sequence comes from Locusta migratoria, assembly GCA_026315105.1. Classification (NCBI taxonomy): domain Eukaryota; kingdom Metazoa; phylum Arthropoda; class Insecta; order Orthoptera; family Acrididae; genus Locusta; species Locusta migratoria. The sequence goes on from CM048745.1 coordinate 166,370,571, forward strand.
TACGATGGCCAAAGTGGGGAGGATATAACGTTCGAACATACAATGGCAAGAAAGGATTTCTTGTTCATAGAAATTTGTCGACATTGAATATAGATTACAATGTTAGGAAGTCTTTTCTGACAGCATTATTGTAGTCTTGTATGGAAGGCAACACGGACATTATAAAGTTCACGCAACAATTGCAGAGAAAAGCAAACGGAGAATGGACCGTTTGATAGGACACATTCTGAGATATCAAGTACTGACGACTACTGGGGGGAGGGGGGGGGGGGGAGGATAAAAAGTGTAGAAACCAAGCTTTGGACTGAACAAATCAAATGTTCAAATGTTTGTTAAGCTTATGGGACTTAACTACGGGGTCATCAGTCCCTAAACTTACACACTACTTATGGACTAACTAATACTAAGGACGGCACAAACATCCATGCCCGAGGGGGGATTCGAACCCCCGACCGTAGTGGCCGTGCAGAACGTGACTGAAGCGCCTCAGTCCCCTCGGCCACCGCTGCCAGCACTGAACACAGCAGACCAATTATTTCTTGTCAACATCAAGGTCGTTGAAGTTAGAAGGAGACCTTACTATGTTATCAATCATACCCTAAAGAAATGTCCTTGCTTTTATGATAACTGAGGCGTGCCCATGGGGTTGTCGATCGAGAGATTAACGCGCACCATCGATGATACAGGGGCGTGGTCGCTGCAGCGAGGATCGATTATCGCCCGGTTTGCGCGCCAAGTGGTTTGACGTGAACGGAGACCGAGTGTGGCGGTGGGATGGTAAACATGTGGACCAGCCGTTATCTGCTGATAGGGGTTGAGGGTTTCAAAAGGACGCGTAATCGTGGAATAACAAGTCACGTATTACATTTCCTTCGCCATTGTCAATGGTGTTTTAGGGGCTGTACTAACCAGCTTTCATGACTAATTACTGTACTTCATTCTGTCACAGTGATCTGAACGGCTAATTATTGCGCCAATTCCCGAGTGCCCTCCGTTGCTGTTCGCTCCTGCGTGAGATTAAGTTCGTTTTTCTCATGGCCAGTTATTAAAAGTTATCGATCTTTAGCCTAGCTAGCGTTTCCTTGGTGGGCTTCCCCAGCGAAATGTTGGTGTAAAAAACCCGTTGCTGTTAGTGAGTATTGAATTTTCAAATGTAAAATAAAGTACATCTTGTAATTTTGTTATAGGTGTGATTGGTGTATGGAGTTTCTGTGGTTAAATGATACAACAGGACGCCAATTATATTGTAACCTGCTCATAATTGTATGCCTTAAAGTGAGAGTATTCATAATTCTCTCTTATCATTCAGGTTTTTTTATTAGTTGTTGATAGAGCCAGTGCTCATCACTGATTGGATGAGTTATGCACTTTTCCAGTTGTCATAAATTTTGTCTTCTAGTTAGGCGAGATAGTGCTCATCAATGATTGGGCGACGCTTTAATTAATGGGAGCTACTGCTCTGCTGTACTGTAGTTATTTTTCGAGGTGGTTAAGCACTTTTCCTGTTGTGTCACTTTTTTTTTTGCTTCTAGTTAGGCGAGCAAGTGTTCACCACTGATTGTATGACAGTTTAATTCACGTGAGCTAGTGCTCTGCTGTATTGCATTTGTTTTACTGGAAAGTTATGCACCTTTCCAAATCGTGGTAAAAATCTTGCTTCTAGTCTACAGATAGTGATCGTCATTTTTGGAGTGTTATATTTAGTGTACGTGAGCTAATGACCAAGTGGCCATTCTATTAACTGAAAGGTATTCAGTTTTGCTTATTGTTTAATAAATTATATCCTATAAACTTGTTTGGCCAGTGCTCTAGCCTAGTACTTGTAGTGATGAGTTTTGTGTCGCATACTAGGCTTAAGTAACCTAACCTCACTGGTATTTTATGGTACATGTATCTTGACTGAAATTGTAAATAAAGGTATTTATTGAAAGTGTTTTGTGACCTTCCACTCAGGGACCGTTGTGTCCTAGCTTCTTCCCAAGCCTACCACTGTCCGGAAATAAGACAATTCTCATACGGTAGTGATTCAATAACAACCATCGCTGTAAAGGAGTGCCGGCCGCGGTGGCCGAGGGGACTGAGGCATTCCAGTCACGGTCTGCACGGCCACTGCGATCGGGGGTTCGAATCGCCCCTCGGGCATGGATATTTGTGCCGTCCTTAGTGTTAGCTAATGCGTAGGTAGTTTGCAAGTTTAGGGACTGATGACTCCCCAGTTAAGTCCCTTAAGCTTAACAAACATTTGAACATTTGTAAACGAGTGAACACATTAGCGAGGCTATTGAAGAAGATGAAAATAGTACTACAGCACTTGCCGAACACGATTATGGTGTTTCACTAGGGTGCGATCACTGAAAAGGCCAATCTGTGTGCTTTGTTTACATAGTTTAGGCCAAACTAGGAGAGCAGTTTCTTCGATTGTCTCCTAATTTTTTTTCCTTGTACAACACACATTGGAGCAAACTGTCAATACGTGATTCATTGCAGAAACTCTTTGGGTATTTTGCTAGTTGTGAGACGAGTACTGATGCATCATGTATTGTCGACTGACCATTGTTTCAAACTATGCCATTGGGTTAACTGAATAGTGGAATGTATTCCACGCCGTTCTACTGGCTACTAATGTCCGCTCTTCAAACTGCACACTTTCCACGTAAAAACGGGCCAGCCGTACTTTGGTTCTGCAACTGGTGCAAGTTTTTATCGGCAAGCATAGCAAAGTACTCAACCATTACCTCTGTCACCTGGCATGTGAAGCATGGATTGGTACTGTAATCACTTGCGCGTAACAAATTTCCGATTTTGTAAGTGTACCAAGCTTGTTGGACAAGTGTGAAAACAGCCGAGCAACTTTATATGTTTTTATTTAGATTTTTATTCTGATACTGTACTTGACGAGTAACTAACATTTCCAAATAAATGGTTTTTATCACTTACAGTTGTCACTTTTTCTGTGACTGACATTTTATCTATGATGGGCGTGGATTACAGTTCAGTAATCAGTCATCGTTCTGGATGTTGAATGCTAGCGCATATATGTCAAACGGTCTCATCACTACGCCACTTACTTCCTGCAATTGAGAAGTTTGTTATATTCCTTAAAATCTCTTGTCCTTAAAATCAAGTCGGCTTACCATGCCAATTATTGACCTTCGCAATTTATGGATGAGAATTTATTTATGTAAACAATTTCGTATGCAGAATTTTTTTATATAAATATTGCAAACGAGATTATTGTAGTGAAAAAAATATTCTTAACTTGTTGTTGCATGAGTCGGCCGATGTGGACTGGAAGCAATATTACAAATATTACCAATTAATTTACTGTTGAAATCACTTGATAACTAAACGACGGTGGACTGGTAATATGGAGCAGTGCATGCAGTGCTTTCTAAACTGCGACTCGGTCCATCGCTGGCTTTAATGAGTGTCTCCTCACCTTGCAACCTGGCGTCGTAGACCTGCTGGATGACGTCAGAGGTGATGAATATCTCCGGGTAGATCTCGTAAAGGGGCGGCAGAACCAAGTCCTTCGTGTCCTGGCGTATCCTTATGGCCATCATAAATGCGACCATGAACTGGCTTTTGTTCACTCGCTCGCGGAGGTACAGAGCCGTCTGTAAAAAGAGAAAAATAATAATGTTACTATAAGCGCTATTCACGCACATCTGGGGCTGTAATACTGTATATAACGCTTCAAATATCACTTAAAATACACGAATAAATGTACATGGTTAGAACTTAAATAGTGGCAACACTGCAGTGGTGACACTATGCAATGGAATCTAATATTGTCGCTGACAGCACACGTGGTTGACATACCTACTTTACCTCCTAGCAAATGGACTCGCCCGTCCCACGTCACCGGCGTGCGCACAGTCGAGGGAAACGCAGTCACTTGTGAGCGAGCGGTCTAACGAAACGGTGTCACTATGCTTTCGAAACAGGAACAACGGAGTGCAATCAAGATTCTTTGTGCCACAGGTCGTACAGCACGATAGTGCCAACAAGGTCTTTAAGAGACGCGCGGGGAATCGGCATTGCCGTACAGAACAGTGGCACGTTGGGTAAAAGCCTTCAACGAAGGCCGTCAAACTGTGGCACACAGCCATCGGGCTGGTCATCCTAGCGTCCCTGATGAAGCTGTGCTTACTGTTGCCGCTTTAGCGAACAGTATTCAACGCCAGGCGATAACGAATATGAAGGAAATGTTCCAGAGATTCGACAGGCAGTAGACCGCTCAATCAACAATCAACAGAACAGGCTCTGTGTCGTGTCGCACAAGTCTAAATTGCGCGCCACCTACTTTCGCCGCGCGCCGCCATGCACGCACGGCGCGGCGTTCTTACTACGTCAGCCACGAGCGCCCTCTGCTGTAACTCCGCTCGTGGCCACCACTGAACTGCACCGGCACTTGGGAATCAGATAGGCACCAGTTAAGACTTGGGTTTAAGACAGGCACTAGGACACATCAGTAGGCAAGCCTCTATCTAGTTTAACTATGTAGTAGTATTCCACCAGTCTGCTGCCTTCCAAGATAAGTATTGTACCGCCTCTATGAAATATGTATCTTGTTCTAATTTAGCCTAGTGTTTCTAGTTTCTGCTGTCCCACTGGCTGGTCAACTCCGTACCTGCACATACGTGCATCCTACTTTCCTGTGTCGGTCTCTCTCTACTCGGCCACCGACACCCAGGACAACCGGCGGAAGCGAGACACAAAACTCTGCCTTCCACATCGCTGGCAACGGGTTCTACACGAGTTTGGTGACTACTTTGAAGGACAGTAACAGGTGCAAACATGTAACGCATTTGTATCGGTTGTGAATAAATAGTTGACATTATTTAAATTCCAACCCTCGTGTTAGACGATCCAATAAGACTCACTACCTTGTCGAAAACAAAATATTGCCAACCAGATGAAGAAATTACGAGACCTTGCTACATGTTGGTGTTAGTGCTCCAGGTAAGCTACAATCTTCCTCCATACCAACCTTCAGCTCGAGTAATGCGCACGGGATCTGTCACATCGGTATGAATTTTCTTGACGTCTTCTAAGCAACGACCCTTAATGTCAATTCCTCTTATATGTCTTATTTTAGTATACTGGTACTGATAATCGCATTTCAATCAAACGAATTAATGTATGTTGGAGGCAGAAAGGCATGGAATTTTTCACTCTAAGCATTGTCGATGGCTATGTCCTTATTGAAACAATCAAAAAATACGGAGAAGGAAAGGAAGAACGCTTGAATAGTGGTATGTAATTTATGAATTACAGTTTTTCCTTACAGCCTAAAAGGACAATAAATTAGATGTTTGACAAGTAACCTAAATCCAGTTCTTAAATAGTGCCTTCAATCAATTCCAACATTAATAATGAGTGTTGCAACACATATACTTATGTGCTGCGGTACCTACCTTGTAGAAGGTGTCGTAGTCCTTGGCGTGGTAGAGCAGGTCGAAGAAGAGCTTTATCTGGTCGACGTGTCGGTCGTCCAACACGGAGCTGGGTTGGTCGATGGGCAGTAGCTCACCGTTCTGCGCCATCTGCACGTACTCTACCACCAGTTCCGGTACCTGCAAGCAACGCGACCACATGGGTATGTGCAACACATACCGAGGACACAAAACACAAACTCTGCTAGGGTACGTAATGTCTCTGGGAAAGAGCAAATGGGCAAAAGCTGAAAGTCGTGCGAGATAGTTTTTGTCATCATCATCAGTGACTGTACGAGCAGCTTGGCTGGTATCCTATTTCGATAAGCTACCGATTCGTTTTCTAGAGGAGTTTCCATCATTGTGTTTACTCGCTGATTGGACTCTACTCAGGAAATGGAGCATAATAACACGCAGCGCCACAAGAAAACGAGCGGCTCGGTTGTCCACACTATGCGCAAAAGAACGGAGTTAACAATCCATATATAAGCGACGAGAAAACTTCATGATTAGATTAAGGCATTTTCTGCTCTCACATATAGACCAATTACTGAATATCGAAAGAACAAATACACTGCTCATTAGCAGAAATCGTCATATATACAGGTGTTTATGGGTGTGTATGTTCCATGTTATGTCTGGACTCCTGCAGATATTTCAACTAAATTTGATTTACGTACGACTTGACAAAGCAGATGAAGATGAGATACGAGATACGATACTACGAGAAGTATTTCACAGAGCCCTAACCTATTTGAGTACAAACAAGGCTCCGTCTAAACTACTATTATCGTTAGGAGAGACGGTCATGATGTTCCATCTGCTATGCGAGATACGTGAGACAGGGGAAATACCATGAGACTTCAACAAGAACATAGTGATTCTACTTCCGAAGAAAGTAACTTCAGACAAATGTGAAAATTACTTAACTATCAGTTTAACAAGTCATGGTTGCAAAATACTAACACGAATTATTTACAGAGGAATGGAAAACATTGTGCAATCCGACCTTGGGGAAGATCAGTTTGGATTTAGGAAAAATTACGACTTATCTTAGAAGATAAGCTGAGGAAAGAGAAACCTACTTCTTTAGCATTTGTGGAACTGGAGAAAGTTTTTACAATGTTGACTGGTATACTCTCTTTCAAATTCTGAAGGTAGCAAGGGTAAAATATAGGGAGCGAAGAGTAACATTCAACTTGTACAGAAACCAGACAGCAGTATTAGATCGAAGAGCATGAAAGGGTGGTTGTGGTTGGGAAGGGAGTAAGACATGGTTGTAGGTTTTCCCCAATGTTGTTCAATCTATACATTGAGCAAGCTGTGAAGGACTACAAGGAGAAATTTGGAGAGGGAATATAAAACGTTGCGGTTTGCTTATGACATAGTAATTATGTCAGAGACAGCAAAGGACTTGGAAGAGCAATTATATGGAATGGACAGTGTCTTGAATGGAAGATATAAGATGAAAATTAACAGGATGAAAATAAGGGTAATAGAATGAAGTGTCAGAAGATAAGGCGACGCTGAAGGAATTTGAGAAGGCAATGACACGATAAAAGTATTTTTTGAGTTTTGTTGTCTAGGTAGCAAAGACAAAGAGACCTGCACAGGACACGGTAGCGTGGATTCATGCATCAAACGAGTCTGAGGACTGAAAACCGCAACAGCACGACTTGCTATCCGGATTATAGTACTTGATGGTTGAGAGACGAGACGTGGTGATAATGACAATTTTTTCTAATTACTTTTTGTTTTGGTTTTAATTTTGTTATGGAATTACTAACAGACACTCCGTTTAGGTTTACAATAGAGGTAACGGTGACTAGTTATAACTCAAGTAGAAATATGTAGCAACGCAGAAACTGCTGTTGCGACATTCCTCAGTTCAAATGTTTGTAATTCTTTGGGACTTAACAGCTTGGTTATTAGTCCCTAGCTTACAAACTACTTAAACTAAGTTAAACGAACCTAAGGACAAAACACACATCCATGCCCGAGGGAGGATTCGAACCCCCGACTCGGGAGGCCGCAACGTGGCGCTCCAGACCGCTCGGCTACTCCCACGCGGCCATTCCTCAGTCCACCGCTGGAATTACAGTTGCCGCGGTGGAGTAGCCGAGCGGTCTAAGGCACCTCGTTGCGGAGCGCGCGGTTGCACGTCCTCGGAGGTTCGAGTCCTCCCTGGGGCATGGGTGTGTGTGTGTTGTCCTTAGGTTAGTTTAAGTAGTTTGTAAGCTAAGGACTGATGCCCCCCATTTGGTCCGATAGATTTACAAATATTTGAACATTGTTTTGGATTACAGCTGGTTTCATGTACACAGTTAGCTGTTAGTTTGCCGTGCAGTTACCTGGTAGTCGTGTGGCTGGAGCTGGTAGTCCCTGGCGATGGCGGCCATGTCCTCCCACAGAGGCGGCTGGCGGTAGTGCTTCAGCAGCCGTATGATGTCCTTCTGGCGCGTCAGCTGCACCTGGTCAGCTGTCAGCAAGAAGAGGAGAGCGAAGGCACCGATTAAATATACGCAAGGAATTCCCTACACTCGGTTTCACGATGATGTACATCAGTTACCTTTACAAAAGGAATGTTTTGCTCAGGCGAAGGATGTACAAACTTTATAAAAATGCATGACACTGTTCTGTCTTTAATCATATTTATTTTCAGCCGATTGTTTTGCAGCATCTTCATGGGAGGAAAAATATTAAAACTGAATTGTATGTTATAAATGACATGTATTGCAGCCAACACAGTGCCAAGCATATCTTAAACCTCCACAAAGTGAATATCTCTAGATTTACAGACACTACCGCTTGTGGAGTCGTATTCATGAGCTCTTTTCCTGCAATAAAACATACTGGCATTCCTCACAGACCTCTAAATCAAAACATTTATTTGCACATATTAAGCATGTTCTCTTTGCGAGCCGCGGCGGAGTGGCCAAGCACATTGAGGCGCTATGGTCTGATGCGCGAGGCCGTTCCCAAAAAAATCAAATCAAATGTTTGTAAATCTTATGGGACTTAACTACGGGGTCATCAGTCCCTAAACTTACAAACTACTTATGAACTACTTATGAAGTAGGACGGCACGAATGTCCCTGCCCGAGGGGGGATTCGAACCCCCGACCGTAGTAGCCGTGCAGACCGTGACTGAAGCGCCTCAGTCCCCACGGCCACCGCGGCCGGCAGGCCGTTCCCCATCGGGGGATTCGAATACCCCTCGGGCATGGATGTTTCTGTCCTCTTTAGTGTAAGGTAGTTCATAAGTAGTTTGTAATTTTAGAGACTGATGACCCCGCAATTAAGTCCCTTAAGTTTCACAAACATTTGAACATATCCCTTTACGGATTACGATTGTTGTGTTTTATTAATAACTTTTTGTGAAGTTTAATTTCTTCAAATTTAATTTGTCATGGAAGTCGAAGAATTCTTTATTATTATTTCAAAACTTTGAAAAGGAACAATATGAGCGTGTCGGAAGAAAAGAAACGTTGCACGGCCATGGGTAATCATTGATTCAATACGACATATAACCTTCAATAGTAATTTAAAATAAGGCGTATCTCACTAATTTACAAATTCGATCCAAAGATGTCATGAATAAAGCAGAGGCACTGCTAGGTCTCAAATATGCGACTGATAAGTCCTTAGAACAGGCGTTTGCGCATCGAACATGTGCGTACCAGAAGAATACACTTAACTATTCCCACAACACGGAAAACGATTTACAGAAAGGTGTAACTCTAAATCGGAAATATATCTTCAGAACACTAACTGAATTCGGATTAGAGTAAAAGACAATGAAGAAAAAACTGACACAAAATCAAAGGTATTATTTATGGGAGAACTAAGGCAAGTATTTAAACTAGAATTTGCAATGTGACTATTAAACGTTTGCTTCAAAATAATTGCAACAAAATGTTGGTGAACATGAGCAACATCACACCAAGAAGGGGTTAAAATGATGCAGATAGATATCGCCTACACATAAAAAATAACTTGATATATTGTTGGAACAAGAATGGAAAATTGCACTACACATTTAATTGAATTAAAGAAGGTCATAACATATAATTCCAACAATGGGTGATATCCCATTTGCTAACAACGAAGTATTTGCAGTTAAAAATTTTAGTATGCTATCGAATGTCTCGAGAAAGAGGATGTAGAATAAAGACGTTAGATAACAGAATAACATTTTCCTAGAACTATAAAAATTGTCTTTATGCAGCAGTGATCAGACCAGAATCACCTACGTAAAATACACACTTATTCTCCAACAACAGCTATAAGTTAGACAACACAAAATTATGAGAAAAATATCGCTATCATCGACAAAGTATGAAATATAATTTCCAAAATGCTTTGCAAATATATACTGGAAAATTCCGTTAATAATGGTTAGGGGATGACTTTGAAATCTGAAACAGGAGTCTCATTGGAGATTTGGATTATCTATGAACAAATATATTATTTTTGTATGGAACGTATTTCCTTTTCGGCAAAAATAAACATGAGTTAAAGTTTTCTGAAAAAGGTAATATCTTTGAAAAACTGTACTCTCAAACAGATACACATCGGTTTAGTAATATCAAAGTACAGTGAAACTTTCCACGAACGAATAAAGCACAGACTGTGGACTGTTCATTGTAATCCAATGATTCGGACTGTACACATCTCTACGAAATTGTTCCATTATTTTAACGGTCGTAGATAGAGTATATCATTTCCTCGTACTTTGAGGCTCATAGAAGTGTTGAAGAAGATCGTTAAAGGTATGCTAATGTGTTTCCTGACAGATATGTTCCCATCGCAACAGCTTTTCGCCGTCTTGTCCGACTATTTGCAGAAATTTCAGCCTGAGTTTGTCGAATAAACGCAGATACAAAGTGCGTCTGAAAATTTCGGTCAAGCCGGCCGCGGTGGCCGAGGTGACTGAGCCGCTCCAGTCACGGTCAGCACGACCACTACGGTCGGGGGTTCGAATCCCCCATTGGGCATGGATATTTGTGCCGTCCTAGTCCGTAAGTAGTTCATAAGTAGTTTGTAAGTTTAGGGACTGATGACCCCGTAGTTAAGTCCCATAAGCTTTACAAACATTTTATTTTATTTCGGTCAATGATCCCACATTTTACATGCCGAAATGGTGAGGTTGAGGAGCCTGCGCATACACATTGAGGGACGTAAGTGACAAACCTGAACAAAGAGTCTGACGTCTGTTTGTTCGAGATACTACAGTGTATGAACAAATTTCAATGTATTTTTATTTCTTTCCCGATTATAGCACCATGTATCATGAAACGAAAAAAAATTCATAGATGAGTTACATATTTTTTCACGGAGAATCCAAATATGCAATGAGAATAGGGATTCATATTTAAGATTTCAAAGCCTCCTCCCCTTCCCGCCACCGGGGGTGGTGCAGTGGGAGGGGAGGGGATTCGAGCTTTGTGTAAATGGACGTCCTGCTTGAAATGAACAACCGTCATCGCAACTTTTTAAAATCCGATTTGTATTTTTAAAATATTCCGAAAAAAATTCAAATGTTTGTAAATCTGTGAGTCTTAACTATTGAGATTTCAGTCTGTAGACTTACAAACTACTTAAAGTAACTTAAACTAACATCAGGTTAAAGCGCTCACACACAGACATACATACACATATGTCGGAGCGAGGACTCAAACCTCCGACAGGAAGCAATCGCGCACTCCGCAGCAATGACGCATGTGTATCGAATTTTAGAATTTTTTTGTATTTATGGTACGTGCAGTTCAGAACACAAACAACATTCAGCCAAAGCCATTCGACCAAACTCCCAGAAATTCTCGAGAAAATCGACTCTGAAGTTTTGCAAGTAAGGGTAAGTACCAATCACTAAATGAATTGCAGTGCCTGTCGACGTAGCTTTGGTGATAGCGTTCTGGCCTTACGACCGTAGGGTCAATGATTCGAATCCTTTCATTTTGTTCGAATACTTACATAATTTCAATGTCAAATAATATTTTTTACGAAAAGTGCACTTATTTACGTATATTCGTAATTTTCTATATTTTATAGAAGGTTGTTAATAATGGTTTCAATAAAACAACAGAAGTTACATTTTTCGGACTTAATTATTCGTTGACGATAGTAGTCTTTGTTTGTTCAGTTTGTGAAGAGCTACGACAATGGTTTTGGAAAGTCATCTCTGTGGCTACTAATGGCTTTCCGAGCAGCTAACCTAGCCAACCATCATTTTAAGTGACGACAAGTTTTTTCCAGCTCATCTACATTCACATAAACAAAACCTGACACAACAAGTCGCATTAGAGACCCCAAAATGTTTTATATAACTGAATTCTAAAATTAATTATTTTCTGTCACAGAAAGATTCGAACCCGAGACTGCATGCCTGTAAGGCCACAACGTTACCACCTCAACTACACCGACAGATGCTGCAACTTTTTTTAATTATTGATACTTACATGTACTTTGAAAACCTTCAAAGTCTATTTTCTCGAGAATTTTTGAGAGTTGCGTCGAATGGCTTTGGCTGATTGTTATATAAGTGCTGAACTCCACGTACCAGATATATCAAGAAACTCTAAAATCCGATACCCGTGTAGTCCCCTTGTTAGAGCGATGAATGCATATTCAAATGGAGTTCAAGAATTCTAAGTGCGCGACGAAGACAGAGGAAGCGAGCTGCACTTGAGCGATACTGAGGACAAAAGACGAGCGCCGGACTCACAAGCCGCGGTGGAGTAGCCGAGCGGTCTAAAGCGTCTCGCTGCGGAGCGCGCGGTTGCTCGCCGTGGAGGTTCGAGTCCTCCCTTAGGTTAGTTTACCTAGGTTTAAGTAGTTTGTAAGCTACGTACTGATGACCACGCAGTTTGGTCCGACAGAATTACAAACATTACATTACATTACCGGACTCACCCTGGTTGGCGCCCCTCGCGGGCACGGCGGCTGCGACGGCCACGAGGGCCAGCAGGGCTGCTGCGATGGCTGCTGCGGTCCCCGCCATATTTCCTGAGCTGCTGGTCGGCTGCTGCCACTGTGCGCTCTTATAGGCGCTGTGGAGGCGCTATCTGAGGCGAGAGGTCGCCGGTCACCTGTCCACGAGGCCTACCACACGCCCACCTGCTCTGTCGCCAGGAGCTCTCACGCCCACCATCTGCAAACAAGGCAGGCCGAAAATAACTATCGTCCTCTGCAGTGTAATTTAGAAACAAAATGGACACTTTTTACGGACGCCCTTCGCTTTTGTGTAATTTGCCATATCAACAATTTCAAATCTCCACTGTACAACGAGAAAATTAGTAAGATAAATGTAATTATCTCACAGTAGAAAGGTTTTTAATGATGCAATGCTGATTTTAAGCATGACCACTATCTCCTTTTACGCCTACTTCTACACCTACATAGATTGTAACAGTATAGGTCAAAATCATCTTATTTAATTATTGTGTAGATTACTTTAAATATTAATCTATTGATCGTAATCAGCAGAGTATTAGTAATCAAATCATAAAACCATGAACTGCCTCTCACTATTGTGTACTATCTTATTCAATCACTACATCAAATAATAAAATAGTAACAATACCTTCTTTGGTGACTCAGCTATGAAATCAGTTTTTATTTTATATTAGCTGAAAACCCGGTGTTGCCCGGGTATTTATTTATTTAGTCGAGCTTGAGTTAGTACTTTACCTTTCCACTCTCTCTCTGCCATCCTTTTTTTTTTTTTTTTTTTTTTTTTTTTTTTTTTTTTTTAAAAACATGTTAATCAGAGAATATATATGAAATAAGAAATCACGCGTAATGACGATTTTTTACGGAACCTATTCGCTTTTGTGTAATTTGGCATATCAACAATTTCACTTCGCCACTGTACAACGAGAAAATTAGTAAGATAAATGTAATTATCTCACAGTAGAAAGGTTTTTAATGATGCAATGCTGATTTTAAGCATAGCAACTATTTTCTTTTACGCCTACGTCTACACCTACATAGATTGTAACAGTATAGGTCAAAACCATCTTATTTAATTATTGTGTAGATTATTTTAAATATTAATCTATCGATCCTTAATCTGTAACACTACCTTCTTTGGTGACTCAGTTATGAAATCAGTTTTTATTTTATACTAGCTGAAAACCCGGTGTTGCCTGGGTATTTATTTATTTAGTCGAGCTTGAGTTAGTACTTTACCTTTCCAACCTCTCTCTGCCATCTGCATCTTTTTTTCCTAAAAACATGTTACATTAATCAAAGAATATATATGAAATAAGAAATCACACGTAAAAATGCACTCGTTTCGAAGTATCCAATCACGAAATTCAACAATAATGATTGTATTAGTATCACAGATCGATCACTTGTTGTAATGCGCGGAATGTCAAATCCATTTTTTTTAAAGAGATGTTTAAAAGAAATTTCTTTTTTACTGCTTTATTTATTTATTGTTATATTTCCTCATTGAAAATGACCATTTCAATCGCCTTTTTTTCGATTCCCTCTCTAATACTTTCCTGTTTAAGGTCCTTCCTTATAACTATATTCTTAACTCTGTACAATCTTTTTTTTCCTTTCACTGCTATGAGAAATCTCGTTTCCCCTTCTTGCAGTGTTCTCCAGTCCCATTCTGTCATTGTCCATGTTTCTCCTCCATAGGTACAATAAAAAAGAAATAACTCTTGAACCCAAGGATTTTTGCTGTTTCCGGAACATTCTTATTCCTTATCAGATGTAACCTCCTAATAATTTCTTTCATAATTCTTCCGTCGCTGGTTATTTCACTTCCTACAACTCTTTCCCAGTTTGACATTCTCCTTTGAGAGTATTATTCCCATTGATACATTTGGATTTTCCAAATGCCATTACTTCACTTTTAACTTCATTTTTAATTCATTCATTTTCATGATTTCCTTCCATGCATCAAGTTGTAACTGCACTCAACCTATTTATCACCCCAAAAAAATTTAGCATTGGAGGGAAGTGTGTGGGATAAAAATCGGAGAGGGAGACCAAGAGACGCATATAGTAAGCAGAATCAAGTGGATGTGGGTTGTTGTTCTTGTGAGGAGATGAAAAGGCTTGCTCAGGATAGAGTAGGGTGCAGAGCTGCATTAAACCAGTCTCCGGACTGAAGACCATAACAACATAACCATACATCGGTAAAAAACATCTTTCTTTCTATTTTACCATACCTTTAACTGCCCTATTCATTCTTTTCATTACAACATTGAAAAGTGCAGGTGCTGGAATATTTCATTGTTTAGAAGTATGCAGAGTTTCCTAGTGGTGTTCTAATTCTACAACTGTCTACATTGCATTTATTACATTAATGTATCCATCCTGAATACCTATCTTCTTCATTTATTCCCAGAGTCTTTCTGTTTTAGCTGAGTCATAAGCCTTTTCTATGTCTATAAAAATACTATTATAAGCAGTATATTTGACTGAAAGCCGTAAGTGAGTTACTGTTGTTTGAAAGTGTTACTGGCTCATTTCAGGAATATTACATTTTCAACGCATCTTGGAGTTTACAAATACACAAAATATTAAAATTGAGAAACAGAAAATTCGTTAAAAATCTTTATGATGGGGGCAGTGACACATAAATCAAATTTAATTGTTGTCTGTAAACTGTAGGGTGAATGGGTTATAACGAAGGGCAGTTTAGAGCTTAACGTCCCGTCGTTGATGTGGCCATTAGAAAAATGATCACAATATCGTACAAGTTTTTTTTTTTTCATGAATATGCCTGATGCGATTCGAGAAAGTCAAGAAAACCAAAATCTGGGTTGAACCGCTGTATCCCACACGTGAGTACAGACTGCTGACCTTTGCACCACGTTGCTCCCGTAGTCATTAAATGTATTTGAGGTAAGTGATCCTACCCCAGAGAAACGCCGGAGTCGAAAGTTACAAACGAAAATCGTACATCTTACCCAGGACCGTGGAACTGACCCCACTTCTTATGCATTACGGCCGTGGTTCCAGAATGCTGTAGACCGATCTCACTTTGGATTGAATGCCTGGATCAGATATTACTTGAAAAGTGGTTGGGAAGAGGAGGCCCTCCACAGTGGCCAGCACGGTGACCTTGTCGCACACCATTTTTAAACGCCTTTCTAAACAGAAAACATGGAAAGACTTTTCGCTGCCTGCGTCACTGTGAAAACGACGTTGGGTATATCATAATGGACTCGACACAACTAGGAAACCACGCCTGCATGGACTATAGGAGACGCTTTTAGAGCTTGTGGATCATGAAACTTGTACATTTCAATGAAAGCCTTATTACTTACAGTAGAATCAGGATGTTCGGTGCACCAAAGTCCACCAACGGGGTAAATTATCATGAGGTGTTGTACAGTATCGAGTGCGAATTCTGTACGTCATGATCAGGTATCGGAAGTTGGGGTTACACCTATCTAGTCGGTAGTTTCCGTATTAACCAGTTTTTCTTTTTGTGAGATTTCCAGGGCAGAAAATATACTGTGAGTCATAGAATTAAACCCATTACCACGAATGAAAGGCTATTCGTCTTCTCAGTGTTATCATAAGTTTCCCACGAGACAACAGGATTTCCCTCTGTAATCCCGAAATGATACAGACTTTTGATATCAAATTTTACGGTTCATCTCAGGGCGAAATACTTGTTGTATCAAGTGGCGCCTTAGTTCCGTCTTTTGTGTAAGTACATTACCGCAGTTCTTTCGCTCAAAAATACACAGCAAACCCTACGAACCATAATATTCAATGGTTCAAATCTGAAGAAATGAAACTTCACAAAAATGTTACTAATAACACACAACAATCGTAATCCATAAAGGGAAATGTTCAAATGTTTGTGAAGCTTAAGGGACTTAACTGCGGGGTCATCAGTCTCTAAACTTACAAACTACTTATAAACTACCTTGTACTAAAGACGACACGAACATCCATTCCCGAGGGAGGATTCAAACCCCCCGAGGGGCAACGGCCTCGCGCATCATTGCTTAACGCCTCAATGCGCTTGGCCACTCCGCCGCGGCTGAATCACAATATTCCACAAACTTTTTTGTAATATGAATTTACCACGATTCAAAGACTGCAGCTTTCTTTATAAGTATCTAAAAATGCGATGTTTCCCGGACACTTATTCCATTCATTTGCAATCTTCTGTTAGTCCATCTCTCGTCTTTGTCACTCCACTTCCCTCTCTGTGTTAATCTCCTATCCTTCCTCCTCCTCCCCTCCTATCTGTGTCCACCTCCCCCTCTCTCTGTCCTTCTCCGCCTCTCTGTTCTTCTCCTCCCTCTATTAAAATACATACACTGGGAATTCGCTAAATAGATAGAAATTACAATTACGAGTAACTTAAAGTGGAAAGAACACGCAGAAAATGCTGTGAGAATGGCGAATCAAAGGTTGCGTTTCACTAGCAGAAAGTAGATGCAACATTTCTACATCTATATTTGCGTAAATACTCTGCAACTCAAATTGAATTGCACGGGTTCATCGAACCCCTTTTACGATATTTCTCGACCGTTCCATTCTCTAAAAACAGGAACACGTAAATCTTTCTGTTTTCTGATTTATTTTATTGTGATGACCATGTCTCCCTATGTAGGTGGTTGTTATCAAAATATGTTCGCATTCGGAGTAGATAGAAATTACTCAGATAAATATCGGCGCAACGAATAACGGCTTTCTTTTCAAGACTTCCACCCTAACTCTTGCATCATTTCCTTGACAGTATCACCCCTACATCGCGATAATACAGAACGAGCTGCCCTTTTCTGAACTTTCTCAGAATCGTCCGTCAGTCCCACTTGGTGGAGATCCCACAATGGGCAGCAATAATTGGACACACAAATGTTGAATAGACTGTTTGTTCAGTAGAACTGTTGCATCTTCTAAGTGTTCTGCCAATGAAACGTAACCTTCCGTTCGCCTTCCTAACAATATTTTCTATACGTTCTTTCTAATTTCAGTAGTTCGTA
Source organism: Locusta migratoria (assembly GCA_026315105.1). Classification (NCBI taxonomy): domain Eukaryota; kingdom Metazoa; phylum Arthropoda; class Insecta; order Orthoptera; family Acrididae; genus Locusta; species Locusta migratoria. Next base: position 166,387,984 of record CM048745.1, read on the forward strand.
ATTATTATTCCTGGATGTTTAGTTGAATCTACGACCTGGAAGGAAGGAAGGAAGTTTAGTGTTTATCGACAGCGTGGTCATTAGAGGCGGAACATGCGCTCGGTTTGTGTGGGTAAGGATGGGGAAGGCAACCGACCGTGCCCTTTGAAAGGAACCATTTCCCTCGAGTTAATTATAGGAATCACGGAAAACCTAAATATGGATGGCCAGAAGTGGATTTGAAGAACCGTCTTCCCGAATGCGAGTCTAGTGTGTTACCACTGCGCCACCTCGCTCGGTAATTTACGACCTGCAGATTTGAGGGTAAGTGAAATTTGGCGGATTTCTTTTAGTGCTCATATCGATGACTTCACACTTTCATCATTCAGCGTAAATTGCCAATTTTTGCACCTTGCAGATAGCTTATCTACATCGTTCTGCAGTTGTTTTTCATCTTTGGGTGACTATTAACCGATTAACGACAGCATCATCCGCGAACAGTTTAAGAAAGCTGGTCATAATGTCTACTAAATTTTTTATAGGGATAAGGAACAATAGAGGTCCTATAACACTTTTCTCAGATAGCTTATCTGCATTGTTTTGCAGTTGTTTTTCATCTTTGGGTGAGTTTATTAACCGATAAACGACAGCATCATCCGCGAACAGTTTAAGAAAGCTGGCCATAATGTCTACTAAATTTTTTATAATGATAAGGAACAATAGAGGCCCTATAACCCTTTTCTGGGATACCGCAGATGACACCAGTTGCCTTCAGTTGCAACGTACCGGGTCGTTTCTAACAGGAAATCACTAATCCAATAGCACAACTGCGGCGATATTCCATAAGTAAGCACTTTAATTAGAAGACGCTTGAGAGTTACAGTGTCAAATTACAGAAATCTGGAGCCGGCCGCGGTGGCCGAGGGGACTGAGGCGCTCCAGTCACGGTCTGCACGGCCACTACGGTCGGGGGTTCGAATCCCCCCTCGGGCATGGATATTTGTGGCGTCCTTAGTGTTAGCTAGTTGATGAGTAGTTTGTAAGTTTAGGGACTGATGACCCCGTAGTTAAGTCCCATAAGCTAAACAAACATTTGACCATTTTTTTTGAAATATTGAATCGATTTGAGTTCTCTTGTCGATAGCACTTATGGGAGTAAAAAGCTAGCTGTGTTTCACAGGGAACGAATCTTTTCTTGACTATGGGACAATAGATGGTGCCGGCCGCAGTGGCCGAGAGATCTGCGGCGCGCCAGTCACAGTCTGCACGGCCGCAACGGTCGGGGGTTTGAATCTCCCGTCGGGAATGGATGTTTGTGTCGTCTTTAGTATAAGGTAGTTCACAAGTAGTTCGTAATTTTAACACCTTGACTGCCGGCCATGTAAACCATTCCATACCTTAGAATGCCGGACATTCTGCTTGCAGGAGTAAGCCGAGCTGCACTTCGTTTCCTTATCTTCTGTCTCGCATAAAAAAATGTTTGCTTTTTAAAATGAACAATAAGGTTCCCTGTCCTTTAAAACAATCGGTTCAAGAATCATCAAACTCGAAATAATTTGACGCAGTTCTTGTTGCACAAAGACAGGATCATCATCTGAACTGTCGATTTCGTCGTCCTCACTGTCATTATCAACAAAATGTTTCTCAAATTCATGTGAAATTTCGTCCAGCGCAAGAGAGCGTGAAGCCATGTCCGTTCATTTACCTACTGAGAGAGCGGGCACCACTTCCTACCTGTCCCGTTTCATACTCGGATGTGACCAGTCGGCCGATTTAGAAGCTAAATTTACGAGATCTATAGGCTGTTTTAGACGCTAGATTTATCAAGTAAGGCACTTAAGGTGGATTTAGCCCGTCAATAAACTTAATTTTGTGTTTAAAAGTACGAAAACAAAGATCACGTCAAATGACGTAATTGGCATTCTACAGAAGTTTCGATATCCCGTCCATTGACGTGATTGGCAGTTAAAGTGTTAAGGACTGATGACCCCGCAGTTATGTCCCTTAAGATTAGCAAACATTTTGTTTTTCTTAGAGCTAGTTCATAATTTGTCAGGAAAGTATATGTTCTAAAATCCTGATGCAAACCGACGTGAATGATGTAGGCATGTAATTAACGGATCGCTCCTATCGCCTTTCTTAAGTATTGGAGTGACTTGTGCAACTTTAAAGTGCGTGGCATCCGCGTGGCCTATGCCCCTGTGCACGCACTTGTCGCATTACGCGGGAAAGCATTGGTCACCTTCGGCATCATTCGTCAATGCTCCCGAAGTGTATTCATTTCTCACTCGCACACCACGTGCGAGCCACGCAGAGAGGCCACGCAGATGCTGGGATCTGGCCCGCCAACTCGAGTGCACGGCCGTACCATCCTTTTCTCGAAGCAGTTCATGGCACTTTCGAACCCCCTGTATCTCCGTTGTGCATAAATCTAGAAACCTGAATTTTCGGTTAGCAAGAGTATCTACAATAACTAGCTAGATTTTCAAATTATACTATTATGGAAGTGTGGTGTCGCACAAGTCTAAAGTGCGCGCCACCTACTTTCGCCGCGCGCCGCCATGCACGCACGGCGCGGCGTTCTTACGACGTCAGCCACGAGCGCCCTCTGCTACAACTCCGCTCGTGGCCACCACTGAACGACATCGTTCACTTGGGACTGAGATAGGAACCAGTTAACACTTCGGAATCAGATAGGCACCAGTGAAGACTTGGCTATCAGTTAGGCACTAGGCAGGCCTCTAGCTCAACTATGTATCAGCATTCTGCAGTATTGAGCTATGTAAAAGTTAAGTATTACTAAGTCTCTAAGAAATATATATCTCGTTCTAATTTACTCTAGTGTTTCTAGTTTCTGCTGTCCCACTGGCTGGTCACCTACCTGCATCCTTTATTACTTTGTCGGTCTTTCTACTCGGCCTCTGACACCTACGACGGAAACGAGACACAAAAGCGGCGACGAGGCTGTGACACAAAAGGAAGAGCATTTGAACGGAATGGACAATGTGCTGAAAGGTGCATATAAGATGAACATTAACAAGAGTAAAACAACAGTCTAAGAAAATCAGGTGATGCTGAAGGAATTATATTAAGTAACGAAACAATAAAGGAGGTAGATGAGTTTTGTTACTTGGGCAATAAAATAACAAATGATGGTCGCAGTACAGAGGATATAAAATGCAGAATGGCAATGGGTAGAAAAGCGTTCTTGCAAAAGAGAAATTTGTTAACCTCGAATATTGATTTAAGCCAAAGGAAGTCCTTTCTGAAGGCATTTGTGTGGACTGTTGCCTTGTATGGGAGTGTAACATGGACGATAAACAGTGCGGACAAGAAGAGGATAGAGGCTTTTGAAATGTGGTGCTACCGAAGAATGCTGAAGATTAGGTGGGTGGATCGCATAACTAATGAGGAGGTACTGAACAGAATTGGGGAGGAAAGGAATTTCTGGCATATCTTGACTAAAAGAAGGGATAGATTGGTAGGACACATTCTTAGACATCAAGAAATTGTGAATTTAGCGTTGGAGGGAAGTGTGTGGGGTAAAAATCGCAGAGGAAGACCAAGAGATGGGTACAGTAAGCAGATTCAGACAGATGTAGGTTGCCGTTCTTATGTGGAGATGAAGGGGCTTGCTCAGGATAGGGTATTGTGGAGAGCTGCATCAAACCAGTCTCCGGACTGAAGACCACAACAACAACACCTTATACTTTACGAAATATTAGCAGTTGAAAATCGTTGATGCTGTCACTCACTGACACAACGATCATCAAAATCCTAAGGTACTTCCAGCAGACACACAAACGTAAAATTTTGTATTTAGATAGTGTTTAGCCTGTAATGGAAGGAAAAATCCAAACATCTGTAAATTCCGTTCTCCAACACATTTTTGCTTTACGGAAGAGTATCTGCTATCTTCACATTACGAGGATTATGGTGGTAATGGTCACTTGGTAGAACGATGGGTATACGAACTGGAGGTAGCGGGTTCGATTCATGGTGCTTTCATTTTTTTTTTTTTTTTTTCATTTTAACATAGCCGTTATCTTTCTACTAAGTGAAGAGTCGTAAGAAATGACCTTCGGCACGTGATTAGAGAATGAAGAATAACTGGCAAGATATAGCCAAAATTGCTGCAAATGGAAATAGTATCAGCGACACCTAAATTCTAACTTCATTTCAGCTATAAATGAGAAAACTGTTGCTCGCAATGTCGAAAATTGCGTCACATGACGTGGGGCGAAACCGTTAGACCGACACCATAAACGTTAGATGTTGGTTTCAAACACAGACATATATTACTAGACCGGCAAACTTGCCTCTCTGACTGAAGTCTGAAACCGCCATCTTGCCTCACCTCATGTCAATAAGTGTAGATACGGTGATAGTGTGATCTCCTGACACGATATGACATTGTAAGCTTTAGGCTACTAGTTGGTTTGAACATGATTTGAATTTGAGCTAACACATCCGCAATAGTTGAATTTAATAAATAGGTCTACATTATCGAACCGTGTTTTGAGAAGAACGTATTACGTACGCTTAAATTTTACTTACTGTCTTGGCGGCCTCACGTGATTATGTTGTCAATTGTGTGACTTTGGCATTAGCCATTCGCTTGACGATGCAAATGTTTTGTCAGGACAACTTTGTTATACGAGGGCAATTACTGTTAATACGTGAACGAGGGTACATACGAAAACCTGTCAACCGTAGAGCACGAACAGCATTATTTATTTACTTCATCATCTGTACGAAATACTAATCAACTCACACTTTATGGATTACTAAGAATATCAACATCTTGGTTAGGGCTTTCTTCCGTTTGTTGATGTTGCCAACATAATCACGCGAGGCCACTGAGATGGTAAGTAAAATTTTATCGCCACATACATTTAAATCAGATTGTAATTATGGGAAAAAACACTGAGACGAATTAAGATACCTGTTATCAACGACAAATAGCACATTTATAACGGTCATACTAGTGAAAGAAAATCCGCAGTAGATCGAGCCTGGTAACACATGAACAAAAAGAGCAAATTAATGTATTACTGTATGTATGAAAGTAGACTGTAGTTTTCGTAAGAACACTCAAAAGAATAAAGATACGTGTTATCCACGACAACTGGCTCTTATATGACATTTTTAACGTTGTTGTTTCCGCGATTCCAGTATTAAACTATGACTTTCTACATAAAAGATCGTCACTCATAACCTAACTTTGAAAATCGGGTATTAGGATAACGAAGTGACGCGATGAACAGTGTGAATTGGCCTTATATCTTCGGTTTGCTGTACGAAAAATTCCAACTATACACAACACACGAATCAACCAATAAGTCAAATCTCTAAATACAGCGTAGTTACGTGGGTTCATCCGTATTTTTACGAATGTTTTCTGTAAATACACATAAGATTGAGCACACGTTTGTAGTATAGAAATATGGCGGCGAGACGTCAGTGACACCAGTCTAGTAATGTATGTCTGTTGTTTTAAAAGCACAATATAGATAGCAGAGATAGGAAGACGCCATTGATCTGTAAGACGCGCAGTCTATATAATCTATGGTCTCTGTCATACAGTAGCAACTCTCTGGAGTGAGTATCGCAATCTGTTTTCTCTAGATGGTGTCCGTTCTCCTCATGTTATCAGCATTAAGCTGGGATTGTCACTGGATATTACATAAGTATGAGAACTTGAAAATTGAAGTATCAATTTTATCATGAGTCAAATGAATCTTATAAAATTCGAAACATGGTTTGCTGTAGATCTGAACAAAACAATAATCATGAGTGTACATAGCCGTTAAAGAGTGGTAAAACGAAGTAAATGTTATAAAATGTATAGCTCGGATCACGATTTCAGTTCTCCAACTCTAATAAAAAGTTAATGTCAAAAATTGAAGTGCTACCAACTACTGCCCTAGGGATGAGCGATATTAGAAAAACATCGATACTAACATTAATGCTTACGTCAATTCAAAGAAATGATTTACGATGAACATCGAAAGGAAAACATCGACGTCCGACAATATCAATGTTCCTGGTGCCAAAGCAAACAATCGTCGGCAGAACCACTGACGCACATTACTAGACTGGCACTACCGAATACAGTATTATTGGTCTTCCTGTCACTTTAAACAACATGTCAACAATTATATGTGAACGAATATAACAGTCGTAAGAACGTGGGCTTTAAGAAAATACGTTGCTACGTACAACAAATTATACCAGAGAAGAAAAGGAGGAGGATTATCTCAAAAAAGAAATAGATCTTCCTGAAACAGAATTTACTCATTTGTATCTCAGAAAAATGTGGGGAATAAAATACGGAACAAATGCAGCGTGCACTATACTTTAAGTTCACTAAATAATTATGCCAAAATGGGCTTGTTGTCCACCAGCACTTCCAGTTGGAGCACGCAATGATGAGAATTAAAGAAATTCCTCTTTTATTTAAATAGTTATCATTAAGGCTCTCAGGTTTGATTTTGCCGAAAAAATATAAAAATATAAAATGTACAAAAATGCAAGCCTCGCAACGAATTCCTTCCACCATAAAAAGTCGTGAGATCTCATGGGAAACCAAGTCGATTATTTTAGTTAGTGTTCATGGAACCACCTATTCAACATCTTGTCATAATTTTTTATCTAATCAGTTATTTACCAATATCTGTGGTGACTAAGTTAAAATTATACATCTTTAGTTCTCTAACAAATATAACGACTTGGCAATCGCATGACAACATCAACTAATATTTAAAATTGTTTATGCAAATGTGAGGTACTTCATTCCTACGAGCTTACGTTTGTTTACAAGGAGGAATATATATAATTTCTTAGGATTATCTCCAAATTACGTTACAGCCCAGCGGTTGTTCGTGTGAAGTTTCATAGCTTTCGGATCAAGATATTTATTGATTTGAAAAATATAACGCGAAATAGTTATTCTTTGCAACTGCTATTTGCTCTTTGAGTTTTCTGCTTCACAATACTTCTAAAAATGGTTTTCTTGGTTGCTATGAATATAATGCTTATGCAATCCTGAACGTGTTTAATACACATTTACTTATTAATGTGATATCTAACACATGCGTAAAGTCGCGACAGTGATTGTTATGAAAATATTCGTCTGTCACTTGGAATGACAACAGCGTACTAGCAGGCACAGCGCCAACCGTAAGAATAATACGTTTTTAATAACATCTTTACTTGATTGAAGAAATTATTGTTATATGTTTTGCTTTCCAAGCCACAGTGAATTGTGAACAGATATGAGTTATCATGAAATACATGTGAAAAGTGGCGAATATCTCTTTATGACGTAATCTACAACCGACGAAACATATGCGCAAGACGGAAAACCCGTGATTCTCACAGGGACAACTGTATGAGTCTTGCTCGGGTGTCGGGAAACCGTCAACTTATTCGTGATGGCACCACACCCAAAAACGAAAAATAAACACATTATCAAAGAAAAGACTTTTTTCTTTACCATGTCACTGCAGCGCATACCGGGTACCGCTAGTTATAATATAAAAGCGCCACCACGAAAATCGAAGTACCAATATTCAAAGTAAGGGGATACAGAATCGGATTTTGGATTAAAACATCGATTTTCGTTTTATTGGCTTATTATATTCCGCCAAGTTTCGTCTTTAAAATGACGTATCATACATAATTCTACTACAGTTAAAGCCTGCAACTATTTTATTTTTATAGTTTTGTGAGATCGGGTATTACACTTTAGTTATATACGTCTTTAATGACTGACTATACAGTTTTTGACAGTATATTTATGTATTGACAGTATATTTTCGTTGATAGCCCTGTCAACGTGGCGTGACGTCACGAGTGCTGGACTGCTGTGCACATCGCTCTCGACTTTTTATATAATTTTAGGATTAATATAATTATTTTAATTGTTATTTAGTGACAATATTCAATCTAGAGGTGTTCTAGTAAAGGTTCGTCAGTTATTTTAGCGTTTGTTGTGCCGTAATTGCTTTAAGTGGTGTTATTTGTGTTCGCGTGTGCGCCGGCATCGACGTCTTACTGCTTTGTTTACATCTGGTGGCGAGTGGTTCCAGCCGTAGCGGTCTCCGAAAGCTAAGTTCTAATAAGTGTTTGTGTATTGTAGTTAAATTATTAAAGTTTTAGATTTCAGGAGGTGTTATCGCGCTAGTTGTTTATTAACTTTAGTACTTTTCAACAGGTGACTTGCTGTTTTTAACGTAGTTAAGGTTGGGAAACTTTAAGTTACGGTATTTGATAACTCTTGTACTCTCAGTGTTTAGTTGTTTTATTAGTGACGCTTGAATTTGAACTTGTTTATACAAGCAACAGTGTAAAGTTTCTGTGGTAGTGTTATTTGCTCTTTTCTGATACTATTAGTTGTTGTTACTTGATTTGTGGAGACTGAGGTTTGTTGATTGCTGTAGTTAAGAGGTACTTCCTACTTATTTTGTAGAAACTTAACTTCATAACGTAGACGTCTAGTTTTTCTTAACAAATTACTGTAAAATTTTACCATGAGTGAAAAGTGTGGGCTCTGTCGTAGGTTCGTGCGTAGTGGGCTGCAGTGTGGGATTTGTAGTAAGTATTTTCATGGGGGGGAGTGCAGTGGGGTAGACAGTGGGCATTGTGGTGAGGTTCTCTCCTGGAACTGTAGGATTTGCAGCAGGAATAAGTTGATAGAGGAGCAGGAGCGTTTGATCTGCGCCCTTCAGGTGCAGTTGAAAAACGCTGAAGAGGAACTAGGTAGGTTGAGGAGGGGAAGGGGGGCTGGGGAATGGGAACTGGCAGTTGGCAAGAAGGTAGCTAGGAGAAGGTATTCAGATAGATTTACATTGCAAGTTGCAAATAGGTTTGACCAACTGTCAGAGTTGAGTGGAGATGAACCTCCTGTAGCTGTAGGTGTAGGAAGTAAGCAGCAGACCTCAGCTTTTGGTAAGCCGAAATCTGTAGAGAGGTCTCTTAGGAAGAAGAAGGTTCTGCTGCTAGGTAGTTCTCATGGCAGAGGTGTTGGCCAACAGTTGCAGGAAGTACTTGGGAGTGAGTACCAGGTCACCAGCATAGTGAAGCCTAGTGCAGGGTTAGATCAGGTCACTTGTAACATAGGGGACTTATGTAGGAATTTTTCAAAAGAGGATCAGGTAGTTATAGTGGGTAGGGCCGGGAACAGTCTTGATAGGGACGGGGAATATGATGTAGGTGGTGATCTGGAAAGGATAGCAAATGAAACTGGTGGCACGAATGTGCATTTCGTGCAGCTGTTTCAGCGTCATGATAGGCCTTGTCTTAATACGGCTGTCAGCCGTCTTAACATGGGGCTTGAAAAGGCGCTGATGACGGAGGGCATGGATCACATTGCAGTGGTGCCAGTTGAAACTATCCAAAGGTCGGATTTTACTAGGCACGGTCTGCACCTCAATAGGTATGGGAAGGGGAGGTTGGCAAAGCTCATAGGTGACAGTGTAGTAGGGGGTGGGGGTTTCACTCATGGAAAAATTCCTGTAGTAGTTGGTGTTAGGGCTGCACCTTTTTTAGACTGAAGACAGCTGATAGATATTCCTGCTTAAAGGAAGTCCCTCTGAGAAATGAACCACCTTTGATAAAGTCTAAGAATATAAGTAATAAGGGAATTACTGTTTTTCATCAAAATATACAGGGTATCAGAGATAAAGTTAATGAAATGCTTATTGATACTGATTCTGACATTATTGGTATTTCAGAGCACTTTTTAAGTGATGTGACAATTCAGAGACTTCCTTTGCCAGGATACAGGTTAGCTGCCTTTTACTCTAGGAGTTCCTTGCAGTGTGGGGGAGTGGCCATGTATGTAAAAAACGATTTTTCATCGGAGTCAATCGATTTTTCTAAACACTGCACAGAACAGATATTTGAATGTTGTGCAGGAATTGTTAATGTTAATGGAACTAAACTAGTAATAGTTGTTATTTATAGATCCCCTGACTCAGATTTTAAAATGTTTCTGCCCAAGCTGGAATTGGTTCTGGGTTCACTGTATAGGAAGTATAAAAATTTAATTGTGTGTGGAGATTTCAACATTAATTGTGTAGGTGATAGCTCAAGGAAACGTCAGCTGTTAGATCTATTTAATTCCTATAACATGATGCAAACAGTATTTTTTCCAACGAGAGTGCAAGGAAATAGCAGTTCTACCATTGACAATATTTTTGTTCATTCTTCATTATTAGAGGGGCACTCTGTCAGCAGAATAGTAAATGGCCTATCAGACCACGATGCCCAACTTTTAATTCTAAAAAGTATTTGTTCTCAAACAAATGTTAAACATAAATATCAACTACTCAGAAAAGTTAATCCAGTTGCAATTGAGACCTTTTTAAGCCTAATTAAGGAACAAGAATGGCAGGATGTTTATAGTGCTGATAATGCAGATGATAAATATAATGCTTTTCTGGACACATTTATTATGCTATTTGAAAGTTGCTTTCCACTAGAACGCTCAAAACAGGGTACTTTCAGTAACAGACAGCCAGGGTGGATGACAAAGGGGATAAAAGTATCATGTAGAACTAAGCGGGAGTTGTATCAAAATGTTAGAAGCAGTCAGAATGAAGATGCAGTAGCTCATTACAAACAGTACTGTAAGGTTCTGAAAAATGTCATTAAGAATGCAAAAAGTATGTGGTACGCAAAAAGAATAGCAAACTCTCGGGATAAAATTAAAACTATCTGGTCAGTCGTGAAGGAAGTGTCTGGTCAGGAGCAGCAGGTAGAAGATATAACGTCAGTGCGTAGTAGGAATGTTTCTGTTACTGACAAGTTAGATATATGTGCAATATTCAATAATCACTTTCTGAATGTAGTAGAGGAACTAAACAAAACTCTAGTTTCTACAGGTAATCATATAACGTTTTTAGAAAATGCGTTTCCGAGGCTGTTGCCTGAAATGATCCTTCATGATACTTCCATAGGTGAGATTGAGTCAATAATTAAATCACTAAAGACTAAGGACTCTTGTGGATATGATGGGGTATCTAGCAGAATTCTAAAGTACTGTTCTCCATATGTTAGCCCAGTACTAAGCCATATTTGTAAGTTTTCCTTTCGGAATGGTCAGTTTCCTAACAGATTAAAGTACTCAGTAGTGAAACCGCTTTATAAAAAAGGTGAAAGGGATAATGGAGACAACTATAGACCTATTTCTATGCCATCGGTTTTTTCCAAAGTTATTGAAAAGGCTGTATATTCAAGATTAATTGATCATTTCAGTTCACATAATTTCCTGTCAAACGTACAGTTTGGTTTTAGAAGTGGTTTAACGACCGAAAACGCTATATTTTCGTTTCTCTGTGAGGCACTTGATGGGTTAAATAAGAGGCTACGGACATTAGGCGTCTTCTTTGATTTAACAAAAGCGTTTGATTGTGTTGCTCACAAAATATTGTTGCAGAAGTTGGAACATTATGGAATACGGGGAGTAGCCCACAACTGGTTCACCTCTTACTTTAATAATAGACAACAGAAGGTAATTCTCCGCAATGTAGAAAATGGCTATGACGTGCAATCCCAATGGGGCACAGTTAAGTATGGGGTGCCCCAGGGGTCTGTTTTGGGACCATTGCTGTTTCTTATTTATATAAATGATATGCCTTCGAGTATAACAGGTGACTGTAAAATATTTTTGTTTGCTGATGATACCAGCTTGGTAGTGAAGGATGTTGCTCGTAATATTGACACAGTATCAAATAATGCAGTTCAAGAGATAAGTTCATGGCTAATAGAAAACAAGTTGATGTTAAATCACAGTAAAACTCAGTTCTTACAATTTCTAACACATAATTTGACGAAATGTGACATTATGATTACACATAATGGGCATGTGATAAGTGAGACTGAACAGTTCAAATTTCTAGGTCTTCATATAGACAGTAAGCTGTCATGGAAAGCCCATGTTCAGGATCTTGTTCCAAAACTAAATTCTGCTATATTTACCATTAGAACAATATCTGAGATAAGTGATTTTTCAACACGAAAAGTAGTCTATTTCGCTTACTTTCACTCACTTATGACGTACGGCATTGTTTTTTGGGGTAACTCGCCTGATGCAAAAAGGATATTTCTGGCTCAAAAACGGGCGGTTCGAGCAATATGTGGTGTAAGTTCGCGAACGTCATGTCGACCCCTTTTCAGTAGTCTGGGAATTTTGACTCTGGCGTCACAATACGTTTTTTCTTTAATGTCGTTTGTTGTTAATAATATCAGCTTATTCCCACGAGTTAGTAGCTTTCACTCGGTGAATACTAGACAGATGTCTAATCTACATTTGCACCGCACCACCTTAACACTTGTGCAAAAAGGGGTGCAGTATTCTGCGGCATCCATTTTCAATACGCTGCCACAAGAACTTGAGAATCTTAGCACCAATGCACATGCTTTCAAATCTAAATTGAAGAGTTAGCTCGTGGCTCACTCCTTTTATTCTGTCGAGGAACTCCTAGAAAAGTTAAACAATAAAGCTAATTTATTTTTTCTTTATTGATTCTTTTCACTTTTTCTATTACCATTATTGTGTAACAATTAATGTATTGACTTGTTCCATGACCATGGAGTCTTACCCCTGAAGTGGGTCCTATGGAACAGAATAAATAAATAAATAAATAAATAAATAGACATGAATTCAAATATCCCGCAGTCCATCGACTCTTTATACACTATTTGTTCGAAAATGTCCTCTCTGGTTTCATCAAGTTACTCTATGACTTTGTGACTTGGGATTATTTGTAAACAGTGTGCTATATGAAAGGGGGGAAAACTAGATGATGTTCAATCAATTGTTCAATTGTTTGTAAAGCTTATGGGACTTAACTACGTGGTCATCAGTCCCTAAACTTACAAACTACTTATGAACTACTTACGAACTAGGATGGCACTAATTTCCATGCCCGAGGGGGGATTCGAACCCCCGACTGTAGTGGCCGTGCAGACCGTGACTGGAGCGCCTCAGTCCCCTCGGCCACCGCTGCCGGCACTAGATGATGGAAAAACCTTGTATGGCAATGGAAGACTGACTGATTCCATGATAGATCGCATTCAGAATTGCTATTGCCTTGCACTAAGGAAAAATACAGACAGTCTTGAAGAAATGAGTAAAGCTACATGAGATTTGTATTTTCACGGCATCCACAGACGAGCATCCAGATCATGGTTTGTGCCCCAAATTTGAAAGAGCTGGTGTAAATGCAATAGGGGACTAAAAACTAGAGATAAATAAATTTTCAGAGATCTGGCTTTCAGAAGTATTCACGGAAAAACGTAGATCCATAACGATTGCTAGAATAGAGCGATATGGCATCGGTTAGCAAAAACAGAATCAATACATTATTAGATTTTGGTGTGTATAATAGTGTGGCAACTTTCTATTTTGGGAGTATAACTAAATTCCAGGTCGTAGAAAAGTTGGGTTTGCGTGTTGGTTTCCCTACAATACTTCTTATGTTGACTTTGATAAGCTCAGACTAAGGCATGATGCCTGTATTATCAAGATATTAGTGAAAAAAGCAAGTTAGGTGTAGCGGGATGCCAAAAGAAGGATTGAAGACTCTGAAGGGGATATTAACTATAGACCAGGAATGTTTTAATCCCATTTCTACGTTTCCCGTAAGTTTAATTTCAACTTCTTCTAGGAAAATTACCTCAGGTACTGGTGCACCTAGAAGTCTGAAATTTTTATGACTTAGTCAGATGGGTTCTTTTACATACGAAAACAATGATTTTTTAATTACTTGATTTACAAAAGAGTTAGGGGTGATAACTTGGTAAAAAATGATAGGAAAAATTTACTTTAAAATTAATGTAAAGTAACTCTGTAAGAAAATACTCTGACAATAAACTGTTGTTTCAGTAATGTTAAAACGTATCAGTGCAAATATAGTAAAAATTTAATCTATCTCCAGTAGTTTGTGAGAATGTTCAGATGTTTGTTAAACTTATGGGACTTAACTGCGGGGTCACCAATTCCTAAACTTACAAACAACCTATGAACTACCTAATACTAAAGACTGCACAAACATCCATGCCAGAGGGGGATTCGAATCCCCGACGGGGAACGGCCTCGCGCACGCAGCATAGCGCCCCAATGCACTTGGCCACTCCGCCGCGGCATAGTTTACGAGAAAATGTTCCCTATAGTAGGCATATTTTAACATTGCGGGGATAGGCGATTCCGTATCACCTCATACAAGGACGCCAATGGAACTTATATAGTTTGAGATGAACTTTAACGTAAGTGTAGAGATACGAAAAAATTGTATGTACGGAGCCGTTATGAGTGGTTAAGGAAGCTGATGTTTTAATATCTAAAGGGGTATCAGACGACAATACACCGGGAAAATAACAAATCCACCACGACAACCATTTAGCGGTATAATAGCTGGAACTACGAGATCGACCTCTTGACAGCAGTGCACACAAAAATTCGCGGTCACTGAATAACGATATTTCTTGGCGTCGGTATTTCTGGTATTATCCAGAAAAGAAAAAGACACAGTGAATGGGTTTTAAGAAAACTGTGGCTGACGTACAAAACATTTTACATGAAAGGACTACCTACAAAAATAAATGATATCCCACCAAAAACATAAAATGTACAAAAATGCAAGTCTCGCAACGAATTCCTTCCACCATGAGTCGTGAGATCTCATGGGAAACCAAGTCGGTTATTTTAGTTAGTGTTCATGGAACCACCTATTCAACACCTTGTCATAATTTTCATCTAATCACTTATCTACCAATATCTGTGGTCACTATGTCAAAATTATACATCTTTAGTTCTCTAATAAATATAATGACTTGGCAATCGCATGACAACATCAACTAATATTTAAAATTGTTTATGCAAATGTGAGGTACTTCATTCCTACGTGATAACGTTTGTTTACATGGAGAAATATAAATTATTTTTTACGTCAAGTGTAATTGCCCGATAATATATGTATTCTGGTGTCATATTATGGTGTGATTGTGAAGTCATTTATGTATTATAGAAATAAATATGTATAATACTAATATAGCCGCTATAAATGTTGGTAGATTCCTAATCAGATAAGAAATTAGTGGTTCTATGAACACTAATTGAAATAACCGACTTGGTTTCCCACGGCAACATAAACTAATATTTCAAAAACTTTATGTACAAGTGAGTGTACTTCATTCCATGCGATTACGTTTGGTTACGTAATGGAAAATAAATTATTGTTATGTCATTATGACGATGTGCAATTGGCATCTCATTATATTTATTCTAATGTCATTACATTATGGTGCGATTTCCAAGACATTATATTTTTATTATAGATATAAATTTGTATAAATTTGATGTAGCCAGAACTGCTCCAAACTTTTAATTATCGTACTTCAATTTCAAAAGGTGTCGCACTCGCAGGTTTTCTCTTTGCTCTTTCTTACTCCTTTTCTCATAGCGTATATATTTATTCCAGTCTCCTATTAATTTTGCGGGTTTCAGTTGCATAGGAAAAAAGGTTCCAGAACATTAAATGAATTTCCTTCCTCACAATTATTGGAACTGCGACCACAGACAGTACTAATGCGTTCATTTTTTTCCGTTATCCAGTAAAGAAAGAAGTATTTCCGTAAGGTGAGTCCTTCGCATCTTGTGTAACACCAGAGGCTGTGTACTTTGGCAGCGGGCGCTAGACAGCAGCCATCGATTACGAAAAAAGTTCCATTCCAAATACAGCGGTGTTGCACAGATAACAGCCAGCAACGGTGTTTCGTTGACAGAGCGTCCCCACAAGTTTCCCCTGCGTAGCGGTACCCACCATCTGAACCTGTTGACAGGTGAACACTATTACCTAACACGTAATTCACGACCAAGTGAAAACCTTAACAAATGGCTGCAGTTGTAAAGAACTTCGTTAATCGGCGATTGCCCTCTCCCTTTCAAACTTCGTCTGGATTTTCATCAATGATTGCAGACTTTTAGCTGCAGTTTGGAAGTCTTGTCCTCCGCGTAATAATGCTTTCCTGAAATCGTTTCTACACATATTCACAAATGTCCTTCAGCCAGTAAATAACAATTTGTCTAATGAACATCCTTATTCCGTTTCAAGATGTTTATCTGCGATGAACTCAACTAACCTTAATGAAATTTTGCACAGTGTGTATGATTCGGTGCAACTAAAAATATATGATACGTTTTATATCGATTAATAAACTCAGTATTATTTTTATTCCAAACTAGTTGAAAACCCGGCGTCTGCCGGGTATATATTTATTCCAGTCTCCTTCCCATTTGTCTTTCTGTTCACCTGCTTCCTTCTCTCTACGCCCATCTCTCCTCTCCCTCCCCCTCTTTTCATTGACTTATCTCTCCCACCACTCTATTCATATCCTACTACCTCCCCTCTCTTCCCCTTTATCTGCTAATCACCTCCACTTCTCTGTCCAACTCCTCCTCTACCTCCACAGTCCATTGCCTTCATCTGTTAACTTTCACGACGACCACTGAAGTGGTTTCTAAGTATATCGCACGGTACCCTCCGCCATGCACCGTATGAAATCTTACGTAGATGTTGACGTTCCTCTATTTTGAAGGTTAAGTGTACCAAATTTCGTCAAGAACTGAATAAAACGGTAGATATTGTCGAAGTTCAAAGGTAAAGTGCCCTCTGTTATGCATCATACAAAATTTTACGTAGTGTCTCTCCTCTCGTTTTGAACATTAAGTGTGCAAAGTTTAATCGCATTTCGATTAACGATATGGCAACGCATAAAATATGAACAAACATGACGCGACGTTGGTTTCAGAAATTACTGCAACCAGTTGCCTTTTTCCTTTTTTTCTCAATGAAGATTTATTTAACCATGACCGGTTTCAAGCTGCCTAGCAACTCATCATCAGATGGTATATATACATTCAGTGAAAATTACATTCGTATTTGTGGTAGTGTAGAAAACGATAAAAAGTTAAATAAATCTTCATTGAGAAGAAGAAGAGAAAAAAAAAAAAAAAAAAAAAAAAAAAAAAAAAAAAAAAAAAAAAAAAGGTGACTGTTTAGTGTAATTTCTGAAACGTATTTCAAGATACAGTGGCAGGTTCCGACACATAATGGATAAAAGTTTTATCATGCGGCAGTTTCCCCACGTGTCTCAGTGTTTATGACGTCATATCTCATAACCCATAAAAATAAGTATAAAGAAATAATTTTGTAGTTACATTCATTGTAATAAAATATTGCTATCTGCAAAATGCATTTAGAATGAATTAAGTAACAAAGAATTAATAAATTTAAACGACATTCATAAACCGGCATTTTTTTACGCATATTATTCGTGATGTCATATCTCCTGAACTATATGTCGTACAGTGACATAATTATGCTTATAACCTTCAGGAAAGTGCAAGCAATATGTTGACAAAGTTTTATCGTAATCGCATCTAAAGTATAGCCATGCATACAATGCCTAAAAACAAACAATAATTTTTATATATTAGATGAAATGTTTTTTATTTAAGGCCGGTAAGAATCTAATAATTGGCACTATTGCTCGAGTTCAAGTCTGGATTAGCGACATAGTTCTCGGTTCCACAGCAAAAGGCAACGGAATCGAAAATTGTTTGAATCACGGTCGTTTTCATTTTGAGTTTTAATCTAGCCCATTAAATGTCTCCAGAAACGACACGAGGTTTGCTTTCTACATCCAACTGTAGGTATCTTTCCCGTGCTTGGATATGTGGAATAGGTGACGGATGTGTTAGTCGCCGAAGTGGTGACCAATCGGAAGACGTGCATCAGGTTACTGACCCAAACGAAATAATTATTACATTCTATTTAGAATATCCACTCTCATGAACCACAGACATTGTCGAGGTGGGGTGGCTTGCGAGCCTCAACGATTACAGATAGTCGTACCGTAGGTGAAACCATACCGGATGGGTATCTGTGGGGAGGTAAGTCAAACGTGTGGTTCCTGAAGAGGGGCAGCAGCCTTTACAGTAGTTACAGGGACAACAGTCTGGATGATGGACTGAGCTGGCCTTGTAACATCAGCTAACGCGACTTGCAATTCAGTTACTGCGAGCACCTGTAAGCAAGGGGAAATTACAGTCGTTAATTTTCCTGAGGATATTCACGTCTACTGTAGGAATATATGATGATGGTGTCTTCTCGGGTAAACTATTCCAGACGTAAAGTAGTTTCCCATTTGGATCTCCAGGCGGGGCTACTCTGCAGGAAGTCGTCCTCAATAAAAACAAAACAGGCATTCTACGGATCGGAGCGTGGAATGTTCTAACCCTCAATCGGGTAGGTAAATTAGAAAATTTGAAAAGAGAAATGAATAGCTTAAAGTTAGATGTGGTGGGGATTAGTGAACGTTGGCAGGATGAACAGCATTTTTGGTCAGGTAAGAATAGGGTTATCAATACAATATCAGTTGTTGGTAACGCAGGAGTATGTCTGATAATGAATAAGAAAATAGGAATGCGGGTAAGTTACTGTGAACAGCATAGTGAATGCATTATTGTTGCAAAGATAGACACGACTACATTAGTAAGAGTTTATATGCCAACTATCTCTACCGATGATAAAGAGATCGAAGAAATTTATGAGAAGATGGAAGAAATTATTCAGACCGTTACAGGAAAAGAAAACTTTATTGTGATTGGGGACTGGAACTCGCTAGTAGATAGGGAAGAGAAGTAAATGTAGTAGGTGAATATGGACTGGGGAATAGGAATGAGTGAGGAAATAAACTGGTAGAATTTTGTGCAGAGCACAATTTAAAAATCACAAACACTTGGTTTAATCATAACGAAAAAAGGTTATATAAGTGGAAGAGACCACGAGACACTGGGAGGTATCAGACTGACTTTATACTGATAAGGCAAAGGTTTAAAAACTAGGTTTTTAATTATAAGACATATGCAGGGGCAGACATAGATTCTGACCATGACGTATTGCTTATGAACTTTAGATTAAAACTTAAGAGACTGCAAAAAGGTAGAAAATTAAGGAGATGGAACCTGGAAAAATTGAAGGAACCAATTTCACTTGTGAAATTTGTTGTTACCAATCCCACAGAATTCAAAAGCAATAGCAGTGTATATAACTACAACACTTAGAGAAAGAATGATCTTCACAATTCAAGATTAAATCTAGTTTTGGCACAAAAAGGGGTGAGTTATGCTGCCACAAAAGTCTTTGGTCACCTACCAAACAGCATCAAAAACTTGCCAGATAGCCAACTAGCATTTAAAAATAAATTGAACGAATTTCTGAATGGCAACTCTTTCTACACTATAGATGAATTTTTAGATATAAATTAGTAAATCTGAAAAAAAATCATAAAATTAATATATATATATATATATATATATATATATATATATATATATATATATATATATATATATATATATATATTGTGTCATGTAATATTTAGTACAAAGTGATCATTTGTAAAGACAACTTTAATTAACCAGACACGTTACACATTAATACGAAGTGTCGTATTAATGAACAAGTCCTAATCTAATCTAATCTAACATCATTTCCACTTGACATTCTGAGAGTAACAGCCGCTACTATTTAGTGTGTAGCAGCTACACAGTACTTTGAAAGAAGTCAAGATGGTGGTCAGACTAAATGGGAAAAATATTTATGTACATTTTATTGTACATAAATTCATTATAATGAAGAACATTAGGTTTAAAATTTTTTGTATGATAAACGAAAAATCGGGGCTGAAAGGGTTAAGAAAAGGAAAACCTAAGTTTTTACCATTTGTGATCTCGAGAAAGCTTTTGACAATGTTGACTGTAATACACTTTTTCAGATTCTGAAAGTAGCAGGGGTAAAAAATAGGGAGCGAAGAGTTATATTCAACTTGTACAAAAACCAAACAGCAATTGTAAGAGTCGGATGTCATGAAAGGGTCGAAGTGGTTGGGAAGTGATTAAGGCAGGGTTGTAGTCTTTCCCCAATGTTGTTCAATCTACACATTGAGCAAGCTGCGAAGAAATGCGAGGAGAAATTTGGAGAGGGAATTAAAGTCCAGGGAAAGGGAATAAAAACTTTGCGGTTTGATGATGACATAGTAATTCTGTCAGAGACAGCAAAAGACCTGGAACAACAATTAAACGGAGTGGACAGTGTCTTGAAAGAAAGATATAAGGTGAACGTTAATAAGAGTAAAACAAACTCAGTGAAAAGTAGTGTCAGAAAACCAGGCAATCCTGAAGGAATTAGAATAGGTAATGAGACAATAAAAGTAGTAGATGAGTTTTGTTATTTGGGTAGCAAGGTAACTTCTGAAGTAAAGAAGATATAAAATGCAGAACTGCTATGAAAAGAAAAGCATTTCTGAAAAAGCGATATTTGTTGACATCCAATATTAGTTTTAATGTTAGGAAGTCCTTTCTGAAAGCATTTGTCTGGAGTGTAGCATTGTATGGGAGTGAAACGCGGACAATAAGCAGTTCAGAGAAAAAGATGATAGAAGCTATGGAAATGTGGTGCTACAGACGAATGATGAATATTAGATGGGTATATAACGTTATTAATGAGGAGGTGCTCAACAGAAGTTTCTGCATATCATGACTAATGATATCTTGCACTGTGTGTGATTTGGTCCAACTTAAAAAGTGGGATATTTTTATCTCTAAATCGTCGCAGTATGCTTTATTATAAATTAAAATGCTGTGCCGGTCCATCGAGCGCGACTGACCTGTCATCCCTCTGTCTCTGTCAGTCTCCTCCTCTCCCTTCCGTTCATTTCCTCCCCGTTGCACATCAACAATTACATATGTATCTGCGAAATATCACGGTAATCGGTAAAACGGCGACGACGTCTGGAGTACGGTTGCCTCTGCCAGGCGCGGTTCGAAATTTTATGTAGACAGCATTATTTTCTATCGTTTCGCACGTCAAGTGAGCATAATTTTATCCAGTCAAATGAACGGTATGACCTCTCATAAATTACTAGATTCAATTATTTTGAATTTTTAGCGATAATTATTAATCTAAACCATCCAGGAACTAACTTAAGCACAAAATTTCATCGAAATCGGTCCAGCGATTTAGGAGTATTTCAGTGAAGTGCACACATCGTTGAGAGGTATAGGCTGTTAAAACCCAAAGTGCCTCAACCCGCGACCTTTCGTACTTCAACTGAAGCACTTTGCGGCGCTCCAAGACTGCACGTTCATGACCAACCCCACTTATTGAATACATACCCAAGATAAAAACAATTTATTTGCTTTAAAAGTTATCGAGATGAATTCTTATCTTTTTGTTTTAGACAAAATCACTCCCACTGTGCAAAATTTCTTTAAGATCACTTGAATAGTCGCGGAGTTGATTGCGGCCAAACATCGTGACCAGGGACGCAGGAAGGATTTTTTTTTTTTTTTTTTTTTTTTTTTTTTTTTTTTTTTAACTGGTGGAGAGGGGGGCCTCAAATCGGAAATCTAATTTACCTAATGTGACTTTATATTACATGGCATATTTATATCAATTACATTATTTGTATCAATTATATTATTTACCTAAAATATATTATTTACATAATTATATTATTTATATCAATTATATTGATCTATGAGGCTCTGACACACTTATACAAAAGTCAATGAAGCTCACACAAATTCGGTCACAACCAAGGCCGCATATAGGATTATTTTTCAGAGGGGGGACGGGGCAATTCAGAGAGCTAATTTTTCCTTCTATGAGGTTTTACATTACAATATAAATACATATTCGATTTAAACGTTTTACACTTCGGACAGCAGGACAAGAACTGAATTGTTGTTTTATTCACCTCTTAAGCGGTCCATAAACGTGCTAATATTTCAAATGTCCACAAAACTAATAGTTAAATATTTATTTAATGAACAAGGTCAGTGTTACTGGAGTGTCAGTTTAAAAACAAACAGAGCACAGAATCAAAGAAACTAACAGAAGATTTAATACTTCGTTTTGTCATAATATGCTATATTATGAAACTGAACATATATTTCAGTAAAATGCAATGCGGAAAAGACAGTACTTTATCGTCATGGTCCATAAAACCAACAGTCAGAGATATTGTATAATAAAATTAAAATTATGTGTTCGTAATACTGTTCTGCTCTATAAATTTATTGCACTTTGTCCTTTTCCTAGTTTTTTGCTGAACCATTAACGAGTAGACATGAATTGTACTTTTGTACTTTTTGTTTCCAAATAGTTCTTTTGTGTAATATTTATCATCGTTTCATACGAGGTTTTCCAGAAAACTGGCTCAACGGCGGATCCTATCCGTAGCCTTTTCAGCGCTGTTTCTGAGGAATTCTCCCAAAGTGGCTGCGTTTCACTGAGTTCGGAAATTCTGTGATTCCCCTTACATACATTACGGAAGGGAATGCAGGAAATAAAGAAGTAATATTTAGATGAGAACACAGAGGGACTTACACACGATGTTAGTTACCCCCCCCCCCCCACGTCATTTCTGATTTAAATTCTGCTTGTTAACGAACTTTGATTATTTTTGCATACATTCTGATAGGTCGGGAGACAAGTATCGGAAGGTGGATAATAATGCCACCTTACAACTTATTTGATTACTGCGTTTATTTAAATAGTATATAGAGAAAGGCTCCGTTATTTGAGCTATTTAGAATTTATCACATTCTCATTGGGACTCAGAATTAACACACGGACACAAAGCAGTTATGACCTACGAGTAAACAGTTCACTCTACCACCATGGAGAAATGACCAGTCTGCAATATTCTGCGTAGCACTACTTATTATGATTTACGTAAAGCTCCTAGGCAAGACTAGTTTCGTTTAACTGCTTGAAAAGGAACAATTAAAAAATAACGTGCTGCAGTCATTGTCACATTAGCTGCATTGTTGGACTAATTGCATTGCCCCAATTTTTTTCCACGTGCTGCTACTCGTTTTGAAACAAATATACCGCGACAATCAGAATTGATGTATTGCTAATAATGTTTGAGAACTGTAGTTTGACCTTAAGTCATGAATTTACAGGTGGAGTTAGGGTTGGGGTTACCATATGTCCTCTTTTTCCCGGTCGCGTCCTCTTTTTGAGGCAAGAAAATGTGTCTGGACGGAATTTATAAAACTCAACAAAAAACCCTCTGTTTTGGGTTCCGAGAAGGAAATTTATTTTTGTGTCATTGGCAGTTTCCAACTGATCGCAACTATCACGCGCATACAGAGGTGCCGTTCATAATTTCGCTCTCCGGATGGGTCTGACAGTTGCCAACGATTCAGGACTTCTCTGCGAAGAAATCCGGTTGCCCACCCTGTATTCAACCAGTCTATTCTGTTTCTGCATTATGTTCTTTGGTGTTGCTTTTGATATACTTTGTGGTTTATGTTAAAGCTGTATTGTGTGTTCAAGATCGTAGGTAGCCATTTGCTTCAAAATAAATTACGAACTTAAATACAAATACATAATGGCAAAAAGAAAGTCAGTGTTAAATACGTGCTCCTGGAGAAATTCAAATGATTCAAGAGAATGATAAAACGAATGTAAGAATGATAGAATGTGCTTTGATCAGTTTTGTAATTTTATAAAATTTTTGAAATATTATCAAAGGAAACAGAACATACCGGCAGCTGAAGTGTGGTGTACATATTTTCGTCATCTAGTGTTGTTAGTTATTCTGAACTGCTGAAAATGGTAGAATTATTTTTTTCTATACTTTGTCATAATGCCAACACAGAACGTTTGTGTCCTCTTGTGAACACACAGTGGACAAAAGCCAGGAATACATTTAAAATAGAAAATATAAAAGCTATTGTATGTGCACAGTATAATTTAAAACATTCGAAATGCCTTAGTTTCTATCAGTACTAGTTAAAAAACAAAAAAAGCTCTAGAGAGAGATTTTGAGTGTAGTGATGATGAATGAACTGTCAAGGTTCATAATATTTCGTTTTCCAATAACCAAACAGGGTTACTGTTTTAGTTTGTAGTAGTTTTACGTAGTTCATTAATAAAGTTGTAAATTACATTATGTTAAAAATAAAGTGTTCTCTATTTTATATGAACTGTCCTCCTTTTTACTGATGAACATATGGTAACCCTAGTTAGGGTTGCAATATTTCACTCTTTCACAAGGCACAGGAGTGATAATAAATCATAACAAAAACATTAAATTAAAATCAGTTGCCCTTTTTCATTGAAAATTCCCACTGATTAACAAAATATCGCCCAAACAGCAGTGGTTGCGTGTCGTGCTCTGCTTTCGCTATTGTTGTTTACTCTACATGACAAGATCTGAAATAGGTACGTAAAGCTGTACTGCAATTTCTCCCCTCGCACATGGCTAGCTTTGCCAATTCAGTGTGTGGCAGACTTTCATATGTCCTAATAATTTACCTAGCTCTATGCCCAACGAATTACCCAGGTCGTGCCCCTTGTATAATTATCATTTGATAATTTAATGTAGGGCAGACTAGATAGCGAAACTTCAGAAACACAGTTCTGAAATAAGGTCATGGATATTTGTAAAACTGGAGAAGAGAAATTTGTGGACATCGAGTATTAATACAAGTGTTAGTAAGTCTTTTCTGAAAGCATTTGTGTGGAGTGTGGCCTTGTACGGGAGTGAAACGTGAACGATAAACAGTTCACATAAGAAGAGGATAAAGATTTTAATTTCGGTGCTACAGAAGAATGCTGAAGATTAAATGGGTAGATCTTGTAACTAATGATGGGGTACTGAACAGAACTGGAAAGAAAAGAGATTTGTGGCATATCTTGACTAAAAGAAGGTATCCATTAGTGGGACACATTCTCAGACATCGAGGAATCGTCAACTTAGTATTGTAAGCAAGCGTTGGGGTGAAAAATAGCAGAGGTAGACCATGAGACGAATACAGGAAGCCTATTTAAAGGGGGTTGCCATTCTCAGAGATGAAGAGGCTTGTGTAATATAGTGTAGCGTGGACAGCTGCATCAAACCAGTCTAAGGACTGAAGACCACAACAACACAGACTAGGTGGAGACGTTTTCCGTCCCATGTTGTGATTATGAAAAATTATTTATTATTCAGAATTAAGAGATATACTGAAAACATTGAGTTCCAAGCAGAATTCAATATGTAATACTCATCAAATGTTAAAAAATGTATGTAATCTTATGCAACTCAGCGACTTAGGTTGTCCCTAGACTTACAGACTACTTAAACTAAAGACGATAAATGCAACCATGCCCGAGGGAGGACTCGAACCTCCGACGTGTAACGGCCGTGCGCACTACAGCAAAGCGCATTGGTGCGCTCGGCTATTCCGCCGTGATGACTCAACTTGTACTCAGAAGCAATATTAAATAATGGAGAAAGATTTTCGTACTTGAAAATTACCACTCTATCAAGTGTAAGCCTTGCGTGCGCCGTGATCGTGACGATATATATATATATATATATATATATATATATATATATATATATATATATATATATATATATATATATATATATATGTACGAGGGTCGTCCACAAAGTAAGTTCCGTTTCTATTTCTTTCAGTGCTATTAGTGCTTCTTTATAATGCCAGTCGTAATTGACAATTATAAGATCAGATCTGTGATTCGTTTTTTAAATGCAAAGAAAGTTAAACCAAAGGAAATTACATCAGAAAATCTGCGAGCTTAACGCACAAAATGCTATGAGTGATTCATTGGCTAGAATATGTATCAGACTGTCCAGTGAAGGACGTGATCTAGTGCACGATAAAGTGGACGCCTGTCTGTTGTTACTGATGAACTGGTTCAAACAGTTGAAGAGAAGATTAAGCACAACCATGAGTTTACGCTTAGTGTCCTTGCTATGGAAGTTCCGAAAATCTCACGATTGTCACTACTGTCACAATCTAGCTTGTGTTGCTGGAGTGGTCGGAAATGATAGTAGTGTGTGTATAATTGTCTGAGTCATTGCGTGAATGTGTGTGTTTCTTTTTCTGACGAAGGCCATGGCCCAAAATTTAAGTTTTGTGAATGTGATTATATATTTTCGTGTCTGTCATAAGCTCTGGGAGCCTCTTTACGGTGAGTTGTTACCAATCCTCCATTACTGATATTCCTATCGGATTTTCCATTGTTTATATATGGCTTCGCCGAATTCTATTAATATTTGTTTTGTTAGCTTGATACAAAAGTGGTTCAGAAACAGACGAAAAGCCGAAATTGGTTATTTTGAATGGGGGAGGGGGGACGTCGGAAATTGGATTAGATTCGTATTTTCTGTGCAGTATTGCCGTTCACCCGACTGTGATAAAATTTTGCACTCATTAAGTTCAAAACAAGAGAATGTCACTGTCTACACAAGGATTCGCTTGGATCATGGGAGAGGTTACGTCACAATAGACGTCCACATCAATCTGCTGTTTTCTTCCTACCTTCATTAAATTTTTACCTTCAATACGACAGGAACGTAAATGTCTACGGTACATAGTGCAAGGTACCTCACGCCAGACGTAGTCGCCATTTAACCAATCACCATTAGATTAGATTAATATTTGTTCCATAGATCATATACACGACATTTCGCAATGATGTGGAACGTGTCAGTTTAGTAAATGGTGTCTATAGATGACAGTCAATATTTTAAGGATTTGTTACTTTTATTTTCATTTTTTTAAGTTTTAGCTAAAAATTCATTTAAAGTGTAAAATGAGTTGCCATTCAGAAATTCCTTAAATTTCTTTTTAAAGAACAGTTTGCTATCTGTCAGATACTATCTGTTGATACTACTTAGTAAGTGACCGAAGACTTTTGTGGCAACGTAATTCACCCCTTTCTGTGTCAGAGTTAGATTTAACCTTGAATACTGTTGTTGTTGTTGTGGTCTTCAGTCCGGAGACTGGTTTGATGCAGCTCTCCACAATACCCTATCACGAGCAAGCCTCTTCATCTCCACATAAGAACGGCAACCTACATCTGTCTGAATCTGCTTACTGTATCCATCTCTTGGTCTTCCTCTGCGATTTTTACCCCACACACTTCCCTCTAATGCTAAATTCACAATTCCTTTATGTCTAAGAATGTGTCCCACCAATCTATCCCTTCTTTTAGTCAAGGTGTGCCAGAAATTTCTTTTCTCCCCAATTCTGTTCAGTACCTCCTCATTAGTTACGCGATCCACCCACCTAATCTTCAGCATTCTTCTGTAGCACCATATTTCAAAAGCCTCAATCCTCTTCCTGTCCGCACTGTTTATCGTCCATGTCTCACTCCCATACAAGGCAACACTCCATAGAAATGCCCTCAGAAAGGACTTCCTTAGGCTTAAATCAATATTCGATGTTAACAAATTTCCCTTTTTCAAAAACGCTTTTCTACCCATTGCCATTCTGCATTTTATATCCTCTGTACTGCGACCATCATTTGTTATTTTACTGCCCAAGTAACAAAACTCATCTACCTCCTTTATTGCTTCGTTTCCCAATCTAATTCCTTTAGCATCTCCTGATTTTCTTACACTGCACTCCATTACCCTAATTTTGCTCTTGTTAATGTTCATCTTATATGCACCTTTCAGCACACTGTCCATTCCGTTCAATTGCTCTTCCAGGTCCTTTGCTGTATCTGACAGAATTACTATGTCGTCGGCAAAACGCAATGTTTTTAATTCTTCCCCCCGAACTTTTATTCCTTCACCAAATTTCTCCTTGCTTTCCTTTATAGCTTGTTCAATGTACAAATTGAATAACATTGGAGAAAGACTACAACCCTGTCTCACTCCCTTCCCAACCACTGCATCCCTTTCATGCCCTTCAACTCTGACAACCGCTGTCTGGTTTTTGTACAAGTTGTAAATAACCTTACGCTCCCTATATTTTACTCCTGCTTGCTTCAGAACTTTAAAGAGTTTATTCCAATCAACATTGTCAAAAGCCTTCTCCAAATCTACAAAAGCTAGAAATGTAGGTTTGCCTTTTCTTAATCTATCTTCTAGGATAAGCCGTAAAGTAAGTATTGCCTCCCGAGTTCCTACATTTCTCCTGAACCCAAACTGATCTTCCCCGAGGTCGGCTTCTACCAGCTTTTCCATCCGTCTGTATATAATTCGTGTTAATATTTTGCAACCATGACTTATTAAACTGATGGTTCTGTAGTTTTCACACCTGTCTGCACCTGCTTTCTTTGGAATGGGGATTATAACATTTTTCTTGAAGTCTGAGGGTACTTCACCTGTTTCATATATCTTACACACCAGGTGAAACAGGTTTGTCATAGCTGGTTCTCCCAGAGACTTCAGTAGCTCTGAGGGAATATCATCTACTCCAGGGGCCTTGTTTCGACTTAGGTCTTTCAGGGCTCTGTCAAATTCTTCTCTCAGTACAGTATCTCCTATTTCATCTTCACCTACATCCTCCTCCCTTCCTACAATATTGTCTCTGAGTTCATTTCCTTTGTAGAGCCCCTCTATATACTCTTTCCACCTTTCAGCTTTCCCTTCTTTGCTGAGAACTGGTTTTCCATCTGAGTTCTTGATATTAGTAGTGTTGCTTTTCTTGTCCCCAAATGTTTCTTTTATTTTCCTGTAAGCAGTATCTATTTTTCCCCTATTTATACATTCTTCTACATCCTTGCATTTGCCTTCTAGCCACTCCTGCTTAGCCATTTTGCACTTCCTGTCAATCTCATTTCTTAGTCGTCTGTACTCCATTTTGCCTGTTTCGTTTACTGCATTTTTATATTTTCTCCTTTCATCGATTAAATTTAGTATCTCCTGTGATATCCAAGGATTTTTTTTTGGTCTTGCCTTCCTACCTATTTTGTCCTCTGCTACTTTCACTATTTCATCTCTCAATTTTACCCATTCCTCCTCTACTGTTTTATTTTCCCTTGTTTCTGTCAATTGTTGCCTAAAGCTTCCTCTGAAATTCTTAAGAACCTCAGGTTCCTTCAATTTATCCAGGTCCCATCTCCTTATTTTCCTACCTTTTTGTAGTTTCTTTAGTTTCAGCCTACAGTTCATAACCAACAAGTTATGGTCAGAGTCTATATCTGCCCCAGGGTATGTCTTACACTGCAGAACCTGGTTCCGAAATCTATGTCTTACCATTATAAAATCTATTTGGTATCTCCCGGTGTCTCCTGGTCTCTTCCACGTATACAACCTTCTTTTGTGATTCTTGAACCAGGTGTTTGTTATAACTAAATTATGTTCCGTGCAAAATTCTACCAGGCGGCTCCCTCTTTCATTCCTTTTGCCCAGACCATATTCTCCTACTATCTTCCCTTCCCTTCCTTGTCCTACTACCGAATTCCAGTCTCCCATAACAATTAAGTTTTCCTCTCCCTTAATTGTCTGAATAATTTCCTTTAGCTCCTCATATATTTCTTCGATTTCCTCATCATCGGCAGAGCTAGTTGGCATATAAACCTGTACAACTGTTGTCGGTGTTGGCTTCGTATCTATCTTGACAATGATAATGCGATCACTGTGCTGCTCATAGTAGTTTACCCGCATTCCTGTTTTCTTATTCATTATCAATCCTACTCCTGTGATACCCCCAATTGATTTTGTATTTATAATTCTGTACTCACCTGACCAGAAATCCTGTTCATCCTGCCACCGAACTTCACTAATCCCCACTATATCTAACTTCAACCTATCCATTTCCCTTTTTAAATTTTCTAATTTTCCTACTCTATTAAGGGATCTAACATTCCACGCTCCGACCCGTAGAATGCCAGTATTGTCTTTCCTGATGATCACATCCTCCTGAGTAGTCCCCGCCCGGAGATCCGAATGGGGGACTATTTTACCTCCGGAATATTTTACCCGAGAGGATGCCATCATCATATGTTCATACAGTAGAGCTGCATGTCCTCGGGAAAGGTAACGGCTGTAGTTTCCCCTTGCTTTCAGCCGTTCGCAGTAGCTGTGTGGCAAAGCCACATTAGCTGATGTTACAAGGCCAGCTCAGTCAATCATCCAGACTGTTGCCCCTGTAACTACTGAAAAGGCTGCTGCCCCTCTTCAGGAACCACACGTTTGTCTGGCCTCTCCACAGATACCCCTCCGCTGTGGTTGCACCTACGGTACGGCTATCTGCATCGTTGAGGCACGCAAGCCACCCCACCTCGGCAATGTCTGTGGTTCATGGGAGTGGCTTGAATACTGAATATCACCCTTTCTCTTAGTGTTGTAGCTAGTGTGTCAAATTCTTAAGGTGTTATTAAGAAGGATGTGTATAACCTCAGTCAAAGGGTCAGTTCATTGTAAGAAAGTACAGTAAATAGCAAAATGTCGATCTGTGGTGGCTTTAATTGGGCAAATGTAGTAATTAAGACATACCCTGGGTAAGGGAAAATCCATCCTAAAGATTTTTTACACCATTTCTCTGACAACTTCACTGTAGAAATGACTGATGCAATGAAAATTAAATTTGTAAAGAGATTTTTGGATAATGAAGCTTTTACTTGGGTCAATCAGTTAGATACAGAGGACATGTCATATAGTGAGTCTGAGAGGTACTTTTTGAATAAATTCTGGTCCAAAATCAAGCAGGCTAGAGTAAGAAGATTTCTTGCATGGGGGAAAGTACAGGGAAAGTTATAGCAATATGAGGGACTTTTGTGAGGCTGAAATCAGAAATTAGTGCATCTTGACTCACCTTTAGACGAAACCACATTGGCGGACACCCTACGTAGAAGATT
The DNA here is from genome assembly GCA_026315105.1 of Locusta migratoria. NCBI lineage: Eukaryota > Metazoa > Arthropoda > Insecta > Orthoptera > Acrididae > Locusta > Locusta migratoria. Next base: position 166,418,658 of record CM048745.1, read on the forward strand.
ACCAGGTAGAATACAGCAAGCGTTAGATTGTGGACCTGACGATTCAGTTGAGGGCTTCTTAAGATTTGTTGGAAGATTAGACAGAAGGTATGAGAGAGAAAGGGAGAGAAACCGGTACGAAGAAGACCATCATGGAAGAGACAGAGGAGATAATCACCAAGAAGATAGTCGTGAGAACCGAAGTAGACAGCAAGTTGGGAGTACGGATTATAGGAATAGACAAGCAAGAAACGATAGGAACCAAGGTTACAAGAAGTCTAATGGAAACGGGCAAGGAAACTAAATGTCGCCCCTATGGAAGCCAGTCAGGTTGGGGTGAGAAATAGGACGAGAAATCAGGCTACCACAAATAGGTTCAGATTTGGACACAAATGGGAAAATGTGCAATATAGACTGGGACAGAAGGTAACACACAGGGTAAATCGGCTGACGTTTAACAAAGAACTGTGGGAAGTCATTATGAACCAGGCTTGTAAAGAAGAGGACAAGTGTATAGAACTAGAAAAGGTTGTACTAGATGATGATACTGTAGCCAATGTGTATAATGCCAGTAAAGATATGGTTGAGGAAGAACACAAAATAAGTGAAGAACATGATGTGTTTGGATTGTGTAAATTGCTAAGTGTTAAGGTTGAAGATGCTGAAGACAGATTGAATGTTACTGTTCATGAATGAAGACAGAGAATCATGAAGATTTTGATGTTTTGTCTAGTGTGAGTTCAGAGAAGTCAGAGGATGACAGTGTTGAAGATAGTGAAGAAGATGTGGATGTCATGGAGTTTGAAGATTTGGAGAAGGAACTTGATGGGATGATTTATGTTGAAGGAAGGTTGCATCGTGTCTGATGGTCAGTGTGAGACAGAGTGTGTTGAAGATGATGTCAAGTCTTGTGAGAATCAAGTCGTACCAGTGAAATTGAGCAGTACTGAAATTTGTCGAAGCAGAAACAGACACGAGGAGGTAGGGAAAGACATCTTGATTTGTGTCATATAGAGCTACATTGATAAGGAAGAGAAAGCCAATGTTCTAGATAAGCTAATGTGTAAATATCATGAGCTAGAAGATAAAGTGCCTAGGTTAAATCAGTGTGTTACCAATGATGATTGTGTTGCTAATGGATGTATGGCTCGTCAACCTGTTAAAAGTAATGTGTCCGTGAATCATGTACAAGCTAATGACGATTCCTGTACTATGAAACGTAAATATAATATTAAAGATATTACTCATGAAGAAAAGGAAGATATACAATATGATGTCACTGGATGCCCATATATTACTGTCTTTTTTGATGGGAAAGGTAAGTAAGCGTTAATTGATACAGCTAGTCCAGTCAGTGGAATTTATGAACAATTTAGAGATTGTGTGAAACATGTACCGGACTACATAGAGATACCTGTATTAGGAATCAAGATCAAAGGTGCTACCGGCAGTTGCAGCAAGGTAGTTAACCAGCAAGCCTTGTTGAACTTTAGTGTGAATGATGTCAATCTATGTCAAGGATGTCTAGTAATACCTAATCTGTCTGAGGATATCTTGCTAGGAACGGACTGGATCATGAAAGTGAATGCTGTATTTGACTGGGGAGGAAGAAAAGTTATGTTTGTGGTCCCAAAGACTGGTGTTTTACATTGTACTACTATGATATTGAAAAATGGGAACAGCCTGAGTAGGCAGAGTGTGGAATTAGATTTATTAGATCATAATAGAGATGTAGAAGACATGCATGATGAGCCTGAAGAAGCCATGGAGGATATTAATTATCATCAACTCGTAAATACCAAGGCTAAGAAGAGTCTTGTGGAACTATCATGATGTGTTCTATGACAGACCGGGGAGTGTGAAAAACTACCAGTGTACCTTGCGGATCAGACCACACAAACCTTTTTACATCAAACCATACAGTGTCCCTATTGCAAAAAGGAAAGCTGTAGAGAAAGAACTTGAAAAGATGGAAAACTGGAACATAATTGAGAGGAGTACTGGTGAATACAACAACCCGATCATCGTGATATCCAAGAAGAATGGAGATGTGAGGATTGTACTTGACTCCAGACATCTGAACAGGTTTTTAGAAAGGGAAACTGACCATCCAGAGAGCATTGACGAACTATTGTATAAATTTGAAAATATAAAATATATGACTAGCCTGGACTTGACTTCTGGTTTTCATCAGGTGCCACTTGTCAGAGGCTCAAGGAAGTACACTGCTTTCTTGTATAACGGAAGAAGCTATCAGTATTGCGTGGTCCCATTCGGATTAAATGTTTCTGTAGCTGAATTTATCAGAGCTTTGGATTTGGTATTAGGCAAAGATCTTTTTGAAAAGTTAACTGTGTATATGTATGATATCCTTGTTACTGGTCAAACCTGGGAAGAACACATAAGCTTACTGGAAGAAGTGTGCAGAGGATTAAGAGCAGGAGGGATGTCTCTTAAGCTAGAAAAATGTAAATTTGCTGTGGAATAGTTAAAATTTCTTGGTCACATTGTATCTGAAGAAGGTTTACTCCCAGACAATGAGCAAAGTTTCCTGTGCCCAAGGCCAAGAAACAACTCAAATCTTTCTTTGTCATGTGTGGATTTTACCGCACATATATAAGTACTCAAGCCTTGAATGCCCCATGTTTGAACAACCTGCTAAAGAAAAATACTGTTTGGAATTGGTCAGAAGAATGCATACAAGCGCGTGAAGAGCGTTTGTAAAAGCAATATTTTATACAGACCGGACTTGTATTTACCGTTTTGATTAAGTACTGACAGTAGTAATTATGGAATTGGTGCTCATTTGTTTCAAGTGAAAACAATTGATAACCAGCCAGAACACCAGACCATTGCATTTGTAAGCAGGACATTACAGAAACACGAGAAGGCATACACCGTTACAGAAAAGGAACTTTTAGCAATTTTTTGGGCTTTCACAAAATTCAGAAACTACTTGTTAGGCCACAAAACTATTGTATTCACAGACCATAAGGCTTTAAACTATATTCAGGAGTACAAACTTCACCATAACTGGATTACCAGATAGGCACTGTTCTTGCAACAGTTTGATTTCTCTGAGGAATACATTAAGGGCAAGGACAGTCTTGTTGCTGATTCACTCTCTCGTTTGCCAGTGGGGGGTGAATATGAAGATACCAGTGGAGCCTGTGAAAAAGAATTCATGAAAAGCATTTGGACTGAGGAATATAACAGAACTCAAGCCATACAAACAGTAGTGGGTAATAATAAGACTTTGTACAGGTGCTATTTTTGTAAAATTTGTTGCAGCTATAAGAGTTTTGTATATATGTATTCTTTGATAAAATATCTTGAAACTTATATTGTAAATATTTTGGAGATGAAATTTTGTAGACCTCAGGAAAGTACACATTCTGTGTGTGCTAAGTGCTTTGGCTAGCACTGGGTTTCTAGCTATGTGGTAGCATACTTCTGATTTCGGATTCTGGTGTCACATCTCCTACTCATTCTGTAACCTGTTCCAATTATCTCATATCTATCATTCTATGTTTCTTCTTTAGTGTTAAGGTATGAAATGTGTGTATGTAATTTATTTATGTTAGTAAGAATATTGATTTCAATATAGTTTGTTCAGTTAGACTTTTAAATGTATTAATTTATGTCACAGTTAAAATTTGAATTCAAATTGTTGCCTCAGTATTAAAGTGTTACAGTATTTGAGATATTGATAGAAGTCATGATAGAATCTGTTAATTACTGTTAGTGTCTAATGATTTTGTAAGATACCATGTTTCATGTCCTTGAAGTTTTAAAAAATTCAGTTCAGAAAATGAGAACAGTAAATTTTGCAGTATAGTTATGTAGATATTCTTTGTCATATGTTTCTTGTGTATTTAGTTTTGATGCTTAGAAAGGTCAGACAAGATCAGTGTAGCCGATTCTTGAGTGTCAGCTGTTCCCGATTCTGCCCTCTGCTCTCAGGAGGCCATACCCTTGTCACCTACTTACTGCACTTGGGACTTTCAAGATCTGCTGATGCTGCTTGTGTGGACTGTGCTGTGCCAACCCCAGACAGGACTAAGTGAGGTACTGATGCAGCCAAGCCAGCCACCGCCTCCAAGCCATCCAAAGCAGGTGCTTTACTCTTACATCACCTCGACTTATGAGTGCATCGTCGAGCTGATGGGGAGGGGGGGGGGGAATTGTGACGATACTGCTGGCTATCTCATCTCAATGTTATCGTATGATACCGTCTGCATCGGATCCGGAATCGTGTGGTCTAATAGTGATATATTTTGCGTGTGAAGCTACAAACGAAATAGTCAGCCTAGGAATCAGTGTAGAACAGTGTCTCGGTGATACTATGATTAGTTAACAAGTGATAGATTTCATTAATTAAGAGATTCATATATTTTCTTTCCAGACAGTTCTATAAACAATAGTTTCGTCATTGTATGTTATTTCAAGACTTTGACAGACGAAGGGTAGAAAAGACATGTAAAACAAAAAGACATGAAAATAAATAGCATTGTATATATGTTAGGCTCAAAAACAAGTTGTGTAGACCAGCTAATTGTGTTAATCAATGTAATACTCGAAATTTGAATATTGTAATTATTTGTATACATTGACTGACGTGAGATTTTGAAAGTATTTTGAGAATTGCCAAGATATTTGATAGTTCAATATATGTTAGGAACATGTATGATATACTCATTAACAAATTAATTAACATTTAACATTACTCTTTGTTGTGAAACAAATAGGAGCGAGATTACGACTTAAAAAGATATGCGCCATCTAAAATTACTGTATGTATAGTTTTCATCTTATATTGTCATTATTTTTGTGTACATGAAATGTTTTACTGTTGTGTTCGTTAATTGTAAATCAGTATATTCAATTTATATGAACAATGCATAATGCAATGTCATTATTGTCGATGTTATATATTTGCCTCACCGCCTTGCGTGGGGGAGTTCGAGTTTTGTCGTTTATCAAGTACTCTGGAAGCTATGTCAGTCTGCGTTTTAAAATGGAATTACTAACAGCTAAGTTCTGTTGCATTGTGTACGTTATGAGGTTGTAATGTTTTGGTGGAAGAAGCAGTTTGATTGGAAATTAAAGAAGAAGTGAAAAATTGTACATACGAGTATTTATTTCTACCACGACGCCCCAGGTGAATATTTTTGCAGAACCTCCATACATCGTAATGTTGAAAATCTGAGTATCATGTGTGAAATTGGTAGACAGAAATGAACTGCAATTACTTAATAAAGCAACTAAACGTTATAACACTCACATTATGCACAATATTCTAGTAAAGCAAAAGCTGCTCTTCACAATAGTGCATTTTAATTAAAATCAGAGATGACCTATATAAATGTATTTGCCTCCAAATTTGATCAAATGTAGTGTTCTGATTTATTTGAACCTTAAGTGATTGTCTGTGTCCTAATCGGCACTAGAGAAAGATTTGGCTTGCAGAAAATTTATGAGGAATTGGCGTTTGGCGCACCTAATAAGAGGAAACCCGAGAGAGTGTGTGCAGTAACTAGCCTCACAATTATTTCAAAGGTGCTGATCAAATTGAAGATATACCGATTTGTATCTCTTCACTGCAGTGTAGTCTGCATTTAGAAGTACTCCCTTACGAATGTGCAAAATACATTGACTTCTTCTCCTAGCCAGTGTGGCAAGCAGTTTGTACAGATCTCTTGGTTGGACTTCGCTTCTTGAGCAAATTTAGACGTAGGAGTGTTTAGGACGAAATAATTCGATCCCTGTGTAGCCACCATCACACATCTCCATCTTCATGGTGTTTTCTGAACAGCCCAAGCTGCCTTGTTGCTGTTTGCCAGACCAGAGCAGTATTAGGAATTTGGAAGGCGTTGATGTACACTCTTTGCAATCGCAATAACGCAGCTGAAAGATGAATGGCTGTTCCGCTATTTTGCAGAGTTCTGAGATATTTGTAGTCTATACTAAGTTGGGGAATAGATTTGTTTCCTAAAAATTTACACATCCATTTATAGAATTTGTGAACAGTGATAATTGGTAGAAGTTGTGCCGGCCTTTGACAGAGATAACCATGATTATTGAATCACCTATTTATTCCTGAATTTTGCACTCTCCTTTTATGTTTTTAATGATATGTGGCTCGGTAGCACATTGGTAGAGTGCCAGACTATGAATCCAAAGGTTGTGGGTTCGATTCTCATCAGGTCATACGATTTTCATCTGTCACTTTCCACTTCTTTCACCTCTGGCAAAGTTGCTGATGTGAAAAATATCAAGTAGCATAGACGTTCGGATTCCACGCTAAACTGTAGGTCTCCCTATAACTGGCTGGATAAGTCAGTTCGAAGGTTGGAGTAAGGCAACGGCATACCACCAAACTGGACCATGCCTAGTAAAGCACTGTGGTGTTCAAACCAATCCGCAGATTGTTGACTTCTTTACCTACTCATGAATGAATCCTCTGATTACTTATTTACTATGGTTAGGCACCCCAGTTCTCGTTGATAGATGAGAAGTACTTCTTAAAGTTCAATTTATGTTCTTAATACAATTTTACAGCTATTCCAACAATCAATTAAGATTTGTTTTTGATGTAATGTTACTAGTGAAACCAACACACAGCTGAGTAACAGGGTCACAACACAAAATTTCCACTAGTACCATTGCATTGTGAATGACATTGTGTGACTGTTTTCCATAAAACACCGAGATGAAATTTTTCAGCAAGATAATGCAAGACCAAATGTTGCTGAAGTAACACGTGCTCTGTTTCTCTCACAGGGTCTTAGCCTTTGGCCATGGCTTGGTAGGCGCCCACACTTGTCACTGATCGAAAATGTATGGTGAGACTAAAGGTGGAGAACTTTGATCCAGTGCCATCCACAAATGATTAACTTAGGAACTAAATGAGCGCAGAAAGGATGGCTATATCACAGGACGCCTTTTAAATCTTCTACATGTGAAAGCCACACTTTCAGCGAGATGCTATCAGGTTCAGTGGTGGACAATGTACCTGCTAGGTATGCTGAACTGAGGTGATTGAGAGACTAATCATTTTTTCGGCGTAGTAATAAACATTTTCACTGAATGTGAAATTCACATATCTATGCAAACTTAGGCTTTCACGGCCGTTGCCACTGTCAATAAAATTCTTTTGGCTATGAGACTGCGTCGTCATTTTTATAAAATCTACCGACGTTTTGGCCACTGATTCCAGGCGGCGTTGATCAGGGCCTGTGGCCGAATGCTGAATATGAGATAGCTTGTAAGTTATATAATTGTTCTATCTGTAGTTCGAGGAAGAGGAAGAGAGATGTTGGTCTTTTTTGTTTTGTTAATATTATTATATGACACTTTTGAAAAAGGGCGTCAACATTGGTGTTTTCATGTGATTGGAGATTGCAATCTTCGCATATATTGGCAACAATGGGCGTCTTCGATTGGCTTTGGCATTGGAAATTGCTATTCGCGGGATAAACATGAGGGAACTGCTAGCAGTCGTGGACTGCCGCTGTTTACTTGAGCATGCTAGACAGGGTCGAAACACTTTCGAACTTTTCATTAGCACTTTGGATGGTATTTTGGTTTGTGGTAATTCTTTCAGCAATCCGTCGTAAAAATATATTTATTTGTTCGCAAATCTGGATTTCAACCACTGTGTGGTCATTATCGATGCTAAAAGAAATACAAAAGAACCAGTTAGAATAACATACATGTCACATTATAAGCCAATTGTACAAGTTTCAGTTAAAGTCAATGATAAAAATACATACCTTAAAACCAATTAAAATACTTAAAACATCTCGATCTCCATATTGAAGGTTGCGTTAGTATTAACGCAACTGTTACAATTCTTACACAGTTGACGTCAGCATGAGTCATTTGCGACTAAAGCGCCCTCTTTAAAGTTTCATATAAATAACAAATTTATATGAGGTATATTTATGGTAGAAATAGTTACATTTTATTGTAATTTTAGTAGGCATTTTAACTTTACTCATTAATAAAGAACAATTTAAAGTTTACAGCTGCGTCAGTACTAACGCAATCTTCAACATGGAGGTCGAGATGTTTGAAGTATTTTAATTGCTTTTAAGGTATGTCTTTTTATCATTGACTTTAACTGAAACTTGTACAATGGCTTATAGTGTGACATGTATGTTATTCTAACTAGTTCTTTTGTATTTATTTTAGCATTGATAATGACCACACAGTTGTCGAAATCTAGATTTGCGAACAAGTGTATATATATATATATATATATATATATATATATATATATATATATATATATATATATATATATATATTACGACTGATTGCTGAAAGAATTACCACAAATCAAATACAGTCGTAGAGCACCAATTCCAACATGGAATCAAGCCTGATAAAATGTTATTCTGGTCGCTATGGTTTCTTTACCAAATGACCAAATATGAACAACGTGCATAGTCAATCTGGGGACCCATACAAATGGTGGGTCAGTGTTTGAATATGGTGAGTGTTGGTGACAGCATGCTCGGTTTTACAGATCCCAGCAATACTCACACATTCGTGACTGCCAGCCGCGGTGGCCGAGGGGACTGAGGCGCGTCAGTCACGGTCTGCACGGCCACTACGGTCGGGGGTTCGAATCCCCCCTCAGGCATGGATATTTGTGCCGTCCTTAAGTAGTTTGTAAGTTTAGGGACTGATAACCCCGTAGTTAAGTCCCATAAGCTATACAAACATTAAAAAAAAAGAAATAGGTTTACTGTGTCGTCGGCAAAACGCAGTGTTTTTAATTCTTCACCCTGAACTTTAATTCCTTCTCCAAATTTCTCCTTGTTCTCCTTTATAGCTTGCTCAATGTACCAATTGAATAACATTGGAGAAAGGCTACAACCCTGTCTTACTCCCTTCCCAACCACTGCATCCCTTTCATGCCCTTCAACTCTGACAACCGATGTCTGGTTTTTGTGCAAGTTGTAAAGAACCTTACGCTCACTATATTTTACTCCTGCTTACTTCAGAACATGAAAGTGTTTATTCCAATCAACGTTGTCAAAAGCCTTCTCCAAATCTACAAAAGGTAGAAATGTAGGTTTCCCTTTCCTTAGTCTATCTTCTAGGATAAGCTGTAAAGTGAGTATTGACTCTTACATTTCTCCTGCACCTAAACTGATCCTCCCCGAGGTCGGTTCCTATTAGCTTTTCCATCCTTCTGTAAAACTGTGTACCCATAAAATGATGGGTCAGGGTTTGAATTTGGTGAGTGTTGGTGACAGCGTGCTTGTTTTTGCAGATCCCAGCAATACTTGTGGTGTCGCACAACTCCAAAGTGCGCGCCACCTACTTTCGCCACGCGCCGCCATGCACGCACGGCGCGGCGTTCTTACGACGTCAGCCACGAGCGCCCTCTGTTACAACACAGCTCGTGGCCACCACTGAATGACCTCGTTCACTTGGGACTGAGATAGGAACCAGTTAACACTTCGGAATCAGATAGGCACCTGTGAAGATATGGCTATCGGACAGGCACTAGGCAGGCCTCTAGCTCAACTATGTATCAGCATTCTGCAGTACTGAGCTATGTAAAAGTTAAGTATTGTATAAATTCTGTGCAATATATATCTCGTTCTAATTTACTCTAGTGTTTCTAGTTTCTGCTGTCCCACTGGCTGCTCACCTCCCTACCTGCACAAGCGTGCTACCTTTATTCCTGTGTCGGTTTTCCTGCTCGGCCACTGACATCTACGACGGACACGAGACACAAAAGCGGCGACGAGGCTGGGACACAAAAATACTCACACATTCATCACTTTTAGGTAGAAATATGTGAACAAGAAATAAAACGCTGTTTGTTATGTAAAAAAAGACATTTATTTTTTACTAGGAAATGGCGGTGGATTATGAAGACATGACAAGTTGTGGTCAGACTGCCGGTCGGTTAATCTCGTCGATGGTCTTGTGGTAGACGACGACGTCCTGGATGTACGAGTTGGGCACGTCGAAGTTGTAGTAGTGCGGGATGCGGCGGTCGAAGGGGAAGGCGACGGGCCGGCCGTCGTCCAGCTGAGCGGCCCAGAAGCCTGCAGAGGAGGCCTGGGGGTCTGCCGAGACGGCGTCGGCGGGGAATCCCTGTGTGAGGGGGCTGGCGATGACGTAGAGGCGCAGCGGCAGGCCGGCGCGCGAGCCACGGGGCAGCAGCAGGCGGCCGGGGAAGCCCCGGCGGGACACAGTGGCTGGGGTGAACGGCCTCTGGCCCTGCAGCGCCGCCTCCACCGCCGCCTCCAGCTCCTGCATGGACAGCGAGCTGGGGCGCGCGCTGGCCGCGTCGCTAGAGCTGCGCGAGATCTCGTTCTCTCCAGCTTGCACTGCACAGGGACACAACACAAAGAGTAGTTATTGATACACGTATGGATGACTGGGGCAAGGTGACTATGTAGGGGCTACTCGTTTCTAATAAATTCAGTTTTTCGCATTGCTTGTTATTATTTGCATGACTGCAACAATGAGGTTTTATGCATGACAAATTTTTTTGAAAAGTATCGGTCGCAATTAGTTTTATTTCACATGACGTGTTTCGAAAACATCATCATCAGATCTGTGGTACAAACGAAGAAAATTACATTTTAGATGTTTAAAGTATGCAATTACAATATCTATAAGGAGTCCAAACCATATTAATACATATATACTTACAAAAAAAGTTTAAAAACGATGGGAAATACAACCATCGTGGTATAGATAACTGATTAAAACTTAAAACACTATCGTGGACGTCTAGTGACAGTGTTGAACTAGACTCACATGCCCAACTGTGATGAGAGGGGGAAAAACCGTAACAGGTAAACTAGGCCCACTCGCCAACAGATGGGGCAGGGTTAACATTAAAAGTTACTTGAATAAAACTACACATTCGTCATCTTGTGTGCAGTCATAGAAGCTGTGAAAATATGGCTACAAAATGTGTTAAGTCTTATAAAAATATATAAGACACCAATTTTTAGTACATTAAAATTACTAATGGGATAGGGCGTATGACAAGGGAGGCGTCGGAGGGTCAAAGGGTGGGATTGGGCGTTGCTAAATACAGCACAAACCACATCTAAATGTCAAAGAGTATGCAAGATAGACCATTGTGACATGACAGTCACATAGCTGCTCATCATATGCTACAAGTTAATACTGTAGAAAAATCTATCAAGAGTCCTAGATAGATAAATTATGTGAAAGGACAATATGTGCAGTTTTATTCAAGTAACTTTTAATGTTAACCCTGCGCCATCTGGTGGCGAGTGTTCCTAGTTTACCTGTTACGGTGTTTCCCCCTCTCACCACAGTTGGGCATGTGAGTCTAGTTCAACACTGTCACTAGACGTCCACGATGGTGTTTTAAGCTTTAATCAAGCATCTACAGTATGATGGTTGTATTTCCCATCATTTTTTAAAATTTTTTTGTGAGTATATAGGTATTAATATGGTTTGTACTCCTTATAGATATTGAAATTACGTGTTTTAAACATCTAAAATGTAATTTTCTTCTTTTGTACTACAGATCTGATGATCTTCTCGAAACGTGTCATGTGAAATAAAGCTAACTGCGATCGAGACTTTTCAAAAAAAATTTCATGCATGCCAACGTATGGTTGGTTGTCCACATAATAGAAGGTTTCATGAACCAACTGATAAAAGAGGTTTTATTTTTATGTACATAAATCATTAATGGACTATTATCACAATTCAAATATCAAGGGTTGTCTAACGAAGGAAGCAAACTGCTTGCGTCATTGGCCCCTACACGCACACATTATTAAACTAACTTATGCTAAGGGGAACACACAAACACACACACACACACACACACACACACACACACACACACACACACACAGACACACACATACACACAGCCAGTTCCAAGGGAGGACTCAAATGTCCTGTGGGATTGGCTGCATAATCCATGACACAGAGCCTCTGACCACGTGGCCATCATTGCACAGCATTATGACAGTTACTTGGCCAGATTATAAAGTATGTGCAAATACTTCATCTTGCCTCAGTACAGGGTAAATGTGAATATGACCACTGGGCAAGATAACTGTTGTGTAAAAACTTGTTTGTTTATTCTTAGAATGTATAAAGTAGTACAGTAATTAATTGAAGTTTCACATGTACTTGTCATTGTATAGTGTATGACAAAAGGATAATTTTATTTGCAGTTTCCAAACCTGTCGTTCATCAAGAAAAGATATGTACCACCATGTCAAATATGAAGAAGAGCCCGTAGCTGTAAATTAAGCTTTAAGAACCCAAGTTTACTGGATATTTCACTTGTTGTTTTGGTCTGTACTGCCAATGCCCAAAATATGGAAAGAAAACAACGTCCAGTGGAATACTTTTATTTCACAATGTAGAAGTTGAAGTGCTTATGGTTTTGTTGGATGACACAGATATAGTATCTTATAAACCACCTGAAATTTTAAAACGCCTTTTTGTTCTTTTGGTGCATGTCACTTTACTATCATCGCCATTGCTTATATTACTGTGATCACTTTTATATGATTCATTAGCTACCCTCTTTTTGCGTAGCTATTTTTATTTGCATAGCTCACAGATCAGCACTAAATCTTGAAGGAAAGCGAGCTGAATAAAGATGTGTTCATGAACACAAGCCTTTCTCACCTCACGAGAATAAAATTGACATTAAACGAAAACCAAATTGTATTTATGATATAATGATATAATTGGACCTCAGAACAGAGGACTGCAAGTGACATGTCTTAAATATCCATTTTAACATGACATATAATACGAGGAGTGTTCAAAAAAATGTTCAAATGTTTGTAAGGCTTATGGGACTTAACTACGGGGTCATCAGTCCCTAAACTTACAAACTACTTATGAACTACTTACGAACTAGGACGGCACAAGTATCCATGCCCGAGGGGGAATTTGAACCCCCGACCGTAGTGGCCGTGCAGACCGTGACTGAAGCGCCTCAGTCTCCTCGGCCACCGCGGCCGGCGGGAGTGTTCAAAAGTAACGGTACGAAACAAGCAAGTCGATTGAAATTTGAATATACCGCTTTGCGATAACGCAGTGCCACATCTAGGGACCACGAATGTAGTGTCGGGCCTGGATGTAAAGAGTTTCCGGCCGCGGTGGCCGAGGGGACTGAGGCGCTACAGTCACGGTCTGCACGGCCACTATGGTCGGGGGTTCGAATCCCCCCTCGGGCATAGATATTTGTGCCGTCCTTAGTCTTAGCTAGTTCATAAGTAGTTTGTAAGCTTAGGGACTGATAACCCCGTAGTTAAGTCCCATAAGTTCTACAAACAGTTGAACTTGAACTTGTAAAGAGTTCAGGGCAGTGCCCTCAGCAGGCAAGATGATGCTCGCCGTCTTTTTCGACGTAGACGTCCGATACTCATCAAATTCCTCGAGCACGGAAAAACAATAAGTGGCGTGTACTCTCAGATACTCTGTTGCCTAAGCACGTCCATAAAGAGCAGACGGCATGGGCTGCTGGCGGAGGGAGTTTTTCTGCTCCATGATAACGCGCGTTCACACGTCTCCAGGATCACACAAAGTGTACTGGCCAAGTTCAAGAGGGAGCAGCTTGAGCGTCAGTCATAAAGCCCAGACATGTCGCCCTGAGATTTCCGTCTGTTTGGCTCGCTAAAGAACATCTAAACGGGAAGTTCTTGAACTCGAACTGAAGGTCACAGTCAAGAACTGGCTCTTGTCACAGCCACAAGAATTCTGAAAGCAGGTAATCCTTCGGCTCGTGAAACAGTGGGATAGTTGTGCACAGACATCTGGTGACTACTTTTGAATAGAAAGTTACACCCACAGTGTGGTTTCGTACTGTTCCTTTTGAACACCCCTGTTTGTTAAAATTTGCAGTCCTTTGAAGGGTAAAGAGATCTAAGTGTAATGCAAGACAAGAAATACAATTAGATCTGTACACAAATCAGAAGAAGATTGCAATTTTAACTACCATACCTCATGTTAAGCTGGATATTTAAGAAATCTCACTTAGTCCCAAGGTACACATATTAACTTAATTGCTTCATCATAACATCTCTTACATCGTCATTTATAGTACGTATTAATAAAAGTGAAGAGACCAATGTATTGCGATGGACAGGGGTTATTTATGAAATTATTCAGTAATCACGACTATTTATAAAACGACACGGAATAATGACAAAGGTATTGGCTTATATTCCGAAGAAACGTGTGACATGATTTCCATAATTTTCCTAAATTATCACATATGGCTTATATTCCGAAGAAACGTGTGACACGATTTCCATAATTTTCCTAAATTATCATATATGGCATAAAATGCACTTATTATTTTGATATATCATATTAAAATATAGATATGCTTGGTAACGAAAACGAATTTAAATTTTAACTGTGACAAAGTAGTGTGTCAGGCAGGCGATATATTTAAATTAATTGGCAATACTGCAAGGAAACTGAATATGTCGCAGTATTGAAAGTCAAACAGTAGCGACATTATTTTATTATCCAGCATTTCGGATTTTATCCGTAAATAGATGCATTTATGAGCGACAGCTTTACTTAGACGTGTAACAGATGTTTGTTACATAGATAATCAAAAACATATTCGTTGAACAGACATTCGTAACATACGAGTGTCTGTATAAGTAAAATATTATTGATCATCTACGTACGAACCATCTGTTACTGTCTAGGTATAGCTGTCGCTCGTGAACAGTTGCATATCTGATTACGAATAAAATCCAGAACGCATCATAATAAATTCATGTTTATGAATTACGATTTTCAGTACTGCGAGCTATTCAGCTTTCTTGCAGTAATAGCGATTAATTTATATCTGTATTCCAAAACGCTAAAGCCGTATAGAGGAAAAGTGTAATATACTTCTAAGCTTGACCGATTAGTAAAATTAAAATATAAATACTTCCGAAATAAAATTACGTAAAAATAGAGCACTTCCTCATTGAAAATTTACCTGTCTGAGCGTCTACTACTACTAAATTCGCCTAATACACTGTTAAATGAAAACTGGCTCATGCATCCCTGAAGTGTATATGAAAACTGATAATGTGTGATGACACCTGAAATGTGACTTACGAATAATCGATGAGTTTGTTAGCAACCGTTTAGTTCATGCAATCAGTGTAATTACAGGTGACTGGGTGTAATGTGAACGCACCTTGGTATACAAAGCGATCGAACTCAACGAAGTACTGCCTGGCCTCGTCTATCGTCATCTCGTTGCCGTATGCGTCGTATCGTGGTCCGTAGTAGACGCGGAAGATGGCCTTGGCGGGTTTCTCGCTGGACACCTTGATGCGATAAGTGAACGGCTTGTGGTTCAGTCTTGGCTGGCGGGCGTAGATCTTCATCTTCTCGGCATCTTCGGCGCTTGACACTTTGAGAGTGTTGTCCACCTCAATGTCGAAGTTGTCGAAGAATGTCACCAGGCGGTCGACGTCCACAGACTGGATTTTAACTCCAGGGAACTCAAGCTGTAACAAAAGAGAGTAACTCAGAAACACGGAACAATGAGTGTCGCACCCTGGAGTATATGATTTTGTGTTATCTGCGCTTAAGATGTAAGCATTATACAGTATCCCTTTCTACTGCTCTAGAGCAGGGTTCTCCAATTTACTAGGCCACGAGGGACACTTTTGAAATTCCGAATAGCAAAAAAAAAAAAATGTTTGTAGAGCTTATGGGACTTAACTGCGGGGTCATCAGTCCCTAAACTTCCGAACTACTTCTACATCTACATACATACTCCGCTATTCACCGTAAGCTGCGTGGCGGAGGGTACACTGTACCACTACTAGGCATTTCCTTTCCTATTCCATTCCCAAATTGAACAAGGAAAATAAGAATTCCTGTATGCCTCCGTACGAGCCCTAATTTCTCTTATCTTGTCTTTGTGATCTTTACGCGAAATGTAAGTAGGCGGCAGCAAGATCGTACTACACTCAGCTTCAAATTCCGGCCCTCTAAATTTACTTAACAGAAATTTACGAAAAGAACGTCGTCTTTCTTCCAGCGATCCCCAATTGAATTCCCGGAGCATTTCCGTGACACTCGCACATTGGTCGAACCTACCGGTAACAAATCTAGCTGCTCGCCTCTGACCCGCCTCTATGTCTTCCTTTAAACTGATCTGCTGCTGGTCCCAAACACTTGAGCAATACTCAAGACGTGGTTGTACAAGCGTTTTATACGCGGTCTCCTTTACATGGGAAGTACATCTTCCCGAAATTCTCCCAATAAACCGAAGTCGGCTGTCCGCCTTACTCACAACTGCCCTTACATGCTCGTTCCACTTCATATCGCTCTGCAATGTTACGCCTAGATATTTGAACGACGCGACAGCATCAAGAAGCTCACTACTAATGCTGTATTCGAACATTATGAGATTGTTTTTCCTACTCATGCGCATCACCTTACATTTTTCTACATTGAGAGCTAGCTGCCATTCTTCGCACCAACTAAAAATTTTGTCTAAGTCATCATGTATGCTATTACAGTCAGTTACAGACGACACCCTCACATACACCACAGCATCATCAGCAAACAGCCGCAAATTACAACTTACTCTGTCCATCAGATCATTTATATAGATAGAAAATAATAGCGGTCCTATCACACTCCCCTGGGGCACGCCTGACGATACATTCGTCTCTGATGAACACTCCCCGTCGTGAACAATGTAATGCGTTCTATTACTTATGAACTAGCTTTTTCTAAAGACGACACAAACATCCATGCCCGAGGGGGGATTCGAACCCCCGACGGGGAACGGCGTCGCGCATCGTAGCATAGCGCCTCAATGCACTCGGCCGCTCCGCCGCGGCTCCGAATAGCAGTGTGAGCCGGATAGCATATTTTACTATTACTGAAGAATGCGATACTAACGCCTACTTTGACTTGGTGGAAACCCCATTTTAACCGGTATACAGTATTATCGCCATCATATCACTCTTTACAACCGCAAACGAAGATCAATAACACGTGAACTAGGTTAAAATGCGGTTCAGGTGACGGCTGCTCCTTCTGAACACATATATATTGTCGGTGTCAGGTCACTGGCAGCGGCGTACTGCAGTTACGTGACGATGTAGCTGTAGCTGTGCAGCTCACAGGTACATTTGTGGTGGTCAGCTGTTTATTTACGAGCGTCAAGTGAAACAGTCATTCCTCACTTCACTCAGCTCCATTCATTTAATCGTATGATCTGTCATAACGTCCCGAAAGTATGACAGACAATCAGAAATATACCAGTTATTCTCTTCACCTCCTGCGCTATAAACACATCCAATCGTTTCATGTGTATCAATTGGTTGGTTGTTCATGTTGGCAATGGCCCGATTAATGATGGGAAGTGAAGGCACCCAATCAGGAGTGGCTTTCAAACAAACAATATGAATGTCTTTTTTTCCCTCCCATGGCATGAATTAATCACAAAATTCTCTGTTTCTGCAAAGTGTGCAGGACTCTGTTGGGAATGGAGATCGTAATGGAAAAATTACACAAAAAAACCAGCCATTACATGCATGTAACGGATTTCCTAATTAATGGAAATTGAGCACATTTATCTTTATTATTAATTTAAAAGACTTATTTCAACTCAAAGCTAGAGGTTGTTTTTTTATTTAGAAATTTATCTGTCTATAATCTCATGCAGAATTTTATCAAAATTTAATCGCCTTACTGCCTTGTTGCGTGTGGTATGGGAGGTCACTGGTCAAGGATTCAACCTTTCCTAGAAAACACTTTAATTTGTATGTTTCATTCAATGGCTTCAAATAAAGTTCAAACAGGTCTCATTATACGAGACATATGCAAGGACCTTGCACAAAGTTCTCCTTGATAAAAAACACATTGTCTGTCAATGGATTGGGAGTATTACATTTGACTTCATAGTCTGCATTTATTCTGCCAGCAATACCTACAAATTTGCCACACTTATTTCTCCCTTTATCGGTTGAGATTCATTTCAGCCGAGAAAGAGGATGGTTGCACTTTGTGGCTGAAGTTAACTGTACCTCTTTAAATATGTCATCACCCATTGTGCCATTAAGGAAATCAGTTATGCTAGTTCTTCTGTTACTTCAAAGTTTGAGCTAACACTTCTAAAGAACAACAAAAATTGGGCATTATTACTGATTTCAGTATATTCGTCCAGGGCTGTAGAATACTAAGTAAAATTGGATACACTTTTGTGCAACTAAATTGTTAAATCGGAAGCAATGGCTTTGAATCGACGCGCCGCAATATTTGCTGACAGAGAAACAATCAGCATTAATGGCTTTCCTAGTTTGACTATTTCGTGGGAAATCTTAAGCTTACTTTCGTAGTGGCTTCTACTTTATGGACACGTTTCCTAAAAATGTTTTGTTCCATATACAGTCTACGTTTTAAAATTTCGAATTCGTGCTGACGTACATTGCCTTTTGAACGCATCAAACTGTGGACCCTGCTATGTTACATAATGACGGTGGATATTAAAATCCTGGAGCACAGCTGTAAGTTCAATGCAGATTATTCAGATGGCTTTGTTGCTTTTCTCTATGACGAAGTATTTGACGCCCCGTGTGTTATTGAATAGTCGGCACTAGGCATCGACTTCCTTTTTTCGTTTCAACCGATATACTGCACGGTGTACACTTATTGGGCACAAAAATCGTATACATTTTACAAACAAAGAAAGCCTTATGTAACAAGGGACACGGTACAACGAGCGAACGTAACAAACAAGACGAAATTAGAAAACCAAAATAGAGCCAGGAACCTACATGAAACTTGTGCGTGGGCCCGATGGAAGCCCTCGCGGGCCGTATTTTGGAAACCCTGCTCTAGAGAGAAGTAATGCTGTTGATGAAACATTTATTGGACTCGTAAATTATTTCAAACATATGACGCACATCCCGGATGTTTTTCTTTTTATACGGCAGCGCAGTTAGACGTAAGCGCAATAGATCCACTTAGGGTGAGATAGATGATACAATTTCGAATTATCTGCGTGTTGTTTATGAAGAATAGCGGTCACTCAGAACGCCAAAGTTGACCGAAATCCAGTCGCTTGTGAGAATAGGTAGTTTCGTTGAGCGATTGAGTGGTTCAAGGAAAGATTTAATTATGTGTAACATAACGATTGAAGTAGGAAGTCACTTTTGGTTAATAAAGCCAAACAGTAATTGCTGCATTTGAAGAACCAAATGGTTGCAGTATCCGATCTTTCTGTTACAGAGCAACACAAAAAATTGGATCTTGGAGGTGCACCTGAATTTTTAATACGTTGCTACAATGATGGTATTTCGTAAACGCAATAGTAAGGGCGAGTGGTACGCTTATGAACCTCTTCAGCAGAATCAACAATCAAGGCAATGAAGCACACTGCATCACCTGTATTGACTAATGCTAAAAATGACTTCCATTCTGGACGTACCTCATATGTTTCAAGTAATATTAAAATGTTTTATATGCTCTTTAGTTCTCTTTATAGTAACTGCAAGGTTTAAAAAGAACGATGACTTTATCTCGACAGCTAGAAATGTGAAGTGCAGTCTGCTGGGATATATACAACATCAGAACGGTACGTTTTACAAGGTAAGGACTGTAGTAGAAAAGAAGCCTTCTTTGTAGCGGCGTTGGATGTAATCCAAGTGGATGAATGGGTATTTTTAATGTTACAAAAGCTGCTTAACAGCATTATTTTTTTTAAGTCTGAAGAGTTGTTTTCGCAGTTCGTTGCATGATATATGTCTTCCGATCAGCACAAAGAGTGGTTATACAATTTCTTCGCGCATAAGGCGAGTATACTTTCCAAATTTATCACAACATAAAATAATGGGTCCAAGAGATGTGTGTTGCATGGTGCTCAATACGAGGATAGTTCGGACAGTAAGTTTCGATTGATTTTCTCAAATGTTCAAATGTTTGTTAAGCTTATGGGACTTAACTACGGGGTCATCAGTCCCTAAACTTACAAACTACTTATCAACTACCTTATACTAAGGACGGCACAAATATCCATGCCCGAGGGGGATTCGAACCCCCGACCGTAGTGGCCGTGCAGACCGTGACTAGAGCGACTCAGTCCCCTCGGTCACCGCGGCCGGCATCGATTTTCTCTGTAGGTCTGCAAATACTGCAGTTACGGTCATGCACAGTAGCATATATGGTTCAAGAACGAAATGATAACATTTCGAGATCTCTGTATATTTTTGTATTATTGTTAATAATAGCTTCGTTGATCGAAAATTCCATCGCATGTGAATTGTGATATGTGATTCGTTTTTTGGACAATAGAAATATTCAATCATGCGACATTCATCAAGGAAACTGTGAGGCTTACAGAGGAAATCTAACGAGTTGTTAATTGTGAGCAGATGGATCCGACAATTTAAGGAAGTGATGATGAACAATGAACTGGACGTCCATCTGTAGTTTCTGATGAACTGATTAGTGCAGTATAATTAATGACAACTAAAACCGTAGGAATACTATCAGTGCTATTGCTCTTCAACTTCCAGAAATTTAACAAAAAATGATTTACGATATTGTGACTGCAAAACTGTTTTTTATAATCTCTTGATGCTTTAATTGCTTAGTGAACAACACAAAAAGAAACGAATGGAAAATACATTTGATTTTTTGACGCGTTGCAATGACGGAAAGCAAGAAAATTTTATTGCAGATAGTCACGGGGGATGCCTACTGAAACCTTGAAACGAAACGACAATCGAGAGAATAGAGGCAGTTCTAGTCCTGAGCAATTCTTGACACTCGAAAATTCATTTGCACTGTGTTTTTGGATACAAAAGGCATTTTACTGATTGACATTTTACCACGAGGTGAAACAATAAAGATGTTTACTGCGATACGCTTGAGAAACTGAGACGCAAAATGCACTACAAACGCAGAAGAATGATTTCAAAAGGCGTGGTTTTCATCCGCGGTAACGTCCGACCACATACTGTGAATATGGGAACAGAACCGCTTCATCGTTTTAAAACTGGGACTTTTTGGGCGTTCTCCGTTCAGTCCCGACCTCACTCACAGCGAATTACATTTGTTTCGGCATCTGACGTCGTTCCTTGGAGCTAAGCGCATCAACAACGATGAAAGAACATATAACATCGTGGTTGACAACATGGGCTACAACGATCTGTGACGAAGAATTACATAAACCACGTGTGAGTAATGACTAGAAAATTACGGAGCATATGTTGAAAAGCAGTGTAATCGTCATTGCCTTTTGTGACATAAATTTATTTTCTTATCAGAACACGGTCCCTTCGTTATAACCAAATGGAACGTTTCCAAAGTACCTTCATATGCCATTGGTGTCAGAATTTCAAATGGGATGTGTGGGCATCAAGTCACACTCTGGCCTAGCGCATACTGCCACCATCAGCGGCAAGATTTTCACTGTGGATAAGATCATGCGGGAGAACAGTCAGATTCTTACACGTGACGTTGCTGTTGCAATGTCAATAAGGAGAGGAACTGTGTAGCACGTAACCTACGAGAAGTTTACTGATGGGAAAATTTGTGACAAAGTTGTCCAATGATTCTTCAGAGAAGGAGAAGACTCCGTGAAATGTTGTTGAGATGTACGGAACAACGAACGCATTTCATTGTTCCAATTGTAGCATGTGATCAAACGAGCTGTCTGCACTTGGCCTCGCCTCCAAACGAATGAGCATGTTGTGGTGACCCCTTTCTTCGGAAAGTAAGTTATCTTTGCTCGGAAAATGACTGTGGTATGCTCAGTTTCTTTCTCTCTGAAGAACGACCTCAATGCATCCCCACTACAGGTTGCAATATTTGACGCTGAGCTGTATTGCAACACGTTGCTCAAACATGTCGTCAAGAATAAGCTCTGGAATTGAATAGTGTTTCTACACATGAACGCAAGTCTACATATGGACAAGGAGACAATTGAGTTCTTTAAAAAATTTCGCTTCCTCATGTGACTCACATATCGTACGCCTATTAAGGCGTAGGTTCACCGGTTCAGAGGTTCACTGGTGAAACGGTCGTACAAGAGACTATGAAAAACTGGATCTGTTACCAGCCCAGGAGTTTCTGCGCTGAAGCAGTCTAATCCCTTCGTATATGCTGAATCGGTTTATCAGTGTGTGTGTGTGTGTGTGTGTGTGTGTGTGTAGGACGCCACATACACTTCAATTATTTGTTAATTAATAATTTTTTTCTTATAAATGTAGTGCCATATTCCTTAGGAAACAATCACTGCAAATACTTACTGTGAGATGCTTATTAAAACTTGTTCTACAATAGAGACCAGCAAAAGCTCTCAAACGGTATTGTTTTGATTCATTACAATGCTCGGTCTCACACGCCTACCAAGACCAATTACGCTGTGGCTGGAACAACTCGATAACTTCCAGTTCAATAAGGGGAACTTTGATATTATGTGCAATTGTCCTTAAAGAGCACTTACCGCATTCTTCCTAAAAGAAATTAAGAAGTGTTAAGCAACAGTACGCCCACGATTATCGGTGTGCCAAACTTAACGACATTAACTGAACGTGCAAGTTGTGTCCGTGAATACTCATACATGTATCGAGCCAAGAAGAATACATTCTGCACTTTTCACTAAACAGCGACCTGATAGCATGATAATGCAAGCACGTAGTCGGTCCAACTCTGAGAAATAAATTATACTATCAGTCAGCAGATTTTCTGTTCGATTCAGGAACGTGCATCATGGCTACATATGACATCTTACCTCTTGTCTTGTGTAGGGTTCAAGGTAGTTCTGGTACTGCTGGAAAATGTTCAAAATTCTCTTGACAATCTGATAGTACACTGGGTCACGGAGCATCGTCTCGTATTTCCCAAATACACTGGCGGCGACCTGTAAACAGAAATAAGTGGACGTGTTCTCTCTTTTAATTTCAAGCAGTTAACATGTTCATTGCCATTAGACCATGCATCGGTCGCTTACCCCGTATCGCTGGTCCGGCTCGAGGTGTTTGCCGAAGAACGTCAAGAGGTCCCTGTAGACGGCTCCGTAGTACCTGGGGTGGATGGAGTCTGCGTTGCCCTGGATCATGTTGCTCAGCATGTTGATGGCCTCACTCGGCTGGTACTTCATCCTGCCATCAACTGCCTGGAGCAGATAAAGAAATTCTTCACGAAACCTGACTTCTGGATCAGAGGAACACCGAAAAGGAAGCGAGCTTAGAGACTCACCGATATAGCGCGGCCCATGTCAATGGCTTCGAACATTCTGTACTCGGAAAACCATATTTTCTGGAGGGTAAAAAGGTCAGTGTCCATGAGGTTTGATTTTGCTGGACGCGAAGACATTCCGATGCCGTTTTGCAGCCTGAGTTCAGGGTAGTAGGCAGTCTGGAATGGGAAAGATCTTAATTACAACGGGAAACACCAACTTAGAGTTATGTACCAGGCAGATAGCGATAACACGCTCAGTTGTAGTTTATCGATGGCTGATTTTAGAGTCCCCATCTTTCCACCAAACAACAATTAAGTTTACCTTAATTTATGACTATAATCTTATTTTATTGATTACTTCCACTGTTATTGGTCGCCACGTGTTTATCAATTTATAGTTAATGCTAATTAAAATAATGAGGATCAGATGTATGGATTATGATTGTATTTTGAATTATATAGCTCATAAAGTGCTGAAGCTTTCCGAATTACGAAGCGCAATTGTTTATTGAGAGTATAATAATATTTCAAACATGGTGATAACGAAACGTTAAACATCGTATGGGCATGGAGTGAAATCTGATAATATTGAAGATTGAAATTTGGAACGCAGTTGTCTCTTTGCACGATAAAAAGTGTCGTAGTGGTCTGCTAAGTGCGACGGTGGCGGACAGATAACGGAACATGAAAAAAGTAATCGATAAACAAGTGATTTTACTTTTAATCGATAGAATGTCGTCTGGCAGCCACAGAACATGTATGTACAATAAACGTTTGTCGTATTTGAGGGGCGATACTTTCAATCAATTTGTTAACGACAACATACAAGATAACTTTTAATTTTTAATAATATTGCTGGCAGATTAAATTGACATTTTCGGATCTTTCAAGTTATGAATTAAATTAAACATCCAAACATGGCAATTTAATCTGCCGAAATCGACAATCTAAGTAATAGTTAAAAGTGATCAAGACTGTTGTCCATAATAAAAATGTAAGTATAATATTGTAATTGGATGCATAGGAGTCAACAAACATTCTGTAATGAACTAAACTGCAATAAATCATTTTTCCTTGCCTTTGTATTCTTTTTTCAGATACCTACACACATAAATAAATAGACCAGGAAGAATAAATAAATAGACAGTAAGAACACAAGAGAAAGTTGGTTTCAAGGTCAATTATTGTATTATTTGATAGTAGAATAACTTTGTGAAAATATTACTATTCTGTTCGTACAGTGCACTTGTCTTCTTTGAAACACGGAAATAAAATTTCTCTAATTAATTTGTGATAGGCACTCTGGCTGTATGATAATGCTGGAATAAATAATTACTGGACTACAAACGTAAATCTGATAGTGTGTAAGTAATCTTGCTAAAGGTATGGACAGGTTAATAATACATGCACGGCTATTAGTAGAAATATTAAAACTAAATAGTTGTATACGGAGAAATAAGCCACGTATTAATTTTTTGTAGGATTTATCCTTTACCATCTCCATAAACCAAATACGTTGCTGAGGTGGGGTGGCTTGCGTGCCTCAACGATACAGATAGCCATACCGTAGGTGCAACCACAACGGAGGGGTATCCGTGGACAGGCCAGACAAACGTGTGGTTCCTGAAAAGGGGTAGCAGACTTTTCAGTAGTTGCAGGGGTAACACTCTCGATGATTGACTGATCGGGCCATGTGAGGTCAGCTATGCGGCTTTGGCATAAAGTTACAGCGAATGGCTGAAAGCAAGAGGAAGCTATAGCCGTTACTCTTCCCGAGGAAATGCAGCTCTACTGCATGGGTGGTGAGCTGCATCGTACCCTTCTCCTTAATGAGGAAATTATCCTTAATGAGGAAATTTTATATGTACTAAAAACCAGTAATGTATTCTAGGTGAACGTTACATGAGATGCAGCTGAAAGTAAAATGTAAAAGGGTGACAAAATACAGAATGAAAGGGAACATCATTGCCGTTTCTACACTATAATGCACAGAGCATGCAGTCATTACACATGGTGACCAGGAGAAACGTCAGTACAGCTGTACAAAGGAGGTGTAGTGGTGGCTACAGGTAGGACAGCTGTAAAAAAAAAAAAAAAAAAAAAAAAAAAAAAAACCTTTGAGTTCTTCATTAATTTCCATTTTAGTTGTGGTATTCGATTGGATGTGCATGTCGTTGGGAAATATACTACCTGTAATTTAACGTTGTTCGTAGCGATCACGGTACTAATATAGTAAGAGCAAATTCCAGATATACAAAACCAGATAAGTCAATAATCCAATCTGTTAACCAGCATCTGACCTTCCCCAGCAACCATACTGTAGCGACAGGTCTACAAATATCCCCATCCTTGTTGTTGCACGAGAAATGTGACTGTCTGCATAGTTGAGACGCAGAAGCTACACCGAGGACAGTTCCATGAGGCTTAAGAATTACAAAGAGAGTAGAACTAGACAAACGATAATGAGAATAGTTACTATGATACGGGAAAATGCAGATGAGAGAAGAGAGTGGTGCGAAGTATGAAGCAGAAATAGCGAGGATTATCTTGAGAACGCCAGTCCGAAGAGAGTTTGTGTGTAGTAGGCCACCTACCATGACTTGGTAGTCGTCGTTGAGAGGGGAGACGTCTGGCAGCCCGTGGGACAGCCTCTCGAGGATGTAGCGGGCGAACATCTGCCTGAGGGTGTGATAGAAGATGTCGCCGCGGTCCTTGCCATGCTCCATGGTGTAGTTGGCGGCGCTCAGGAAGTACGGGTAGCGGTAGTGCAGGTCCGCGAAGAAGTCGCTCAGGCCGACGTCCTCCAGGTAGTATGAGAGCTGCCGCTCGGGCGTGCGGCCGCCTGGGTAGCCAGTGTAGTTGGCCGAGATGTAGTACGGCTTCTGACCGTAGCCGTAGCCTGAGAAACCAGCAGGGCAGACCAATTAGATGGACAGAAACTTCTACCGGCCCACTTATAAGTTTTTGCAAACATTTTGGACCAAAATAATAATCTAAATACTAAAAAATTAATCAATAAGAGTTTCTGGAACCCTTTTAGGAAAAAAATAATTTAGGTAGTGACGGGTTCCGAACCACCGACCTTTGGCATAATAGTCTAAAGCTTTGCCCACTACACTACGGCTATTAATCAGTAGATGAACCCATTAATCTCATACTATTGATGGCCGTTGTTAACTGATGCTAACATGGCATTTGTAGACACTAAATTATCATTTATCGTACGAAGAGCGATCTGTTTTTGTTAATTTTTCAGTGCGCCATTGCTTTGAAATGACAATATGTAAGTTACAATAAGAAAATCATCAAATACGCGCAAGATGGCATATGCCACAGAGAGTTCTGCGCAAGGAATGTAACGTGACATTTCCTAACGGCTGGTTTTCGTTAATTCAATGTAGGGTGTCAAATCTCCGTTAATTTTGCAAATTTGTCTCAAAAGATACAAGATATGAAAAAAACATAAGAGAGCTAAGTTGTAGAGCATTTTCTCCTCTACTAATTAGGTTATTCAATTTTCGTATCAGATGAACGGTTCGTTTGCAATTACAATTATATTACAAACGGCTTTTTTAGGTATTACTACCGTAATTTTTGTCCGATAAATTTGAAAAAGGGAGGTTCTGGTTTCTGGTGGCCTACAATCATGTCTGTAAAATTTGGTGCTGATCGGTTGAACTGGTCGTATTAAAAACAGGGAACACGTTACGGACAGACAGACAGAGGGACAGACAGACAGACAGACATACATCCCAAAATTGCCGTTATTTTTGCAAATATCTTTTAAACGCTACGAGATATGAAAAAAACGCAAGAGAGCAAAGTTGTAGAGAATTTTTCCTCTACAAATTAGGTTATTCTATTTTCGTGTCAGATGAATAGTTAAGCCGTTAATTTCATTTAAATTTCGATCTGTCAAAAGACGATCGCAAAGGCCCACTTTTAGTGTTACTACCGAAACCTAAAGTGGGCCAAAACGCGGTTTTGGGTTTCTTCAGGACAATTTGGGAACCGTCAATGAGATTTTTGCTTGCGGAATTCTTTAAATAGAATATCTCTAATAACAAACAAAGGGTTTCAATAGGAAACAGGTGGACAGGAATTTCTATTAAAAAAAAAGTATCTTACTGGAGAATGGTGCACCTCTATCAGTAAAAAAAGGATGTCAGTCGGAAAGATATGTAACAATAACGGTTCATCCTTTTGGGAACTAATAACATGTAGAGTCCATGGAGGCCTCCAAGGTTCCATCTTAGGGCCCCTTCTTTTGTCTTTTATCAGCAAAATTACCGGTTACCAAGTTTGTTTAATTTAAAGATGACAAAAACATTGCAAATTACGTATAGCTTTAAAAAGTTCGGCTAATGAAAGTTCCACAGATATTAATAAATGGTTCCTACCCAATTCGCTGTCTCTAAACCTTGAACAAAACTATATGTAGTTTAGGACTTGTAAGAGGTTTCCTGCCAGTATAAACCTAAAATATGCCGACAAGGAGATAGAAGAGGTTGCCAGGATCAAATTAGTGGGATTACAGCTTGATGAAAAAATTTTACTGAGCAGAGCATACCACATATTTGCTGAAGCGCCTAAACAAGTCCCTGTTTCCTATACAAATGTCATACGTAGGAGACATAAAAATAAAAATGCTATTGTATTATGCGTATTTGTACTCCATAATATCATTCGGGATTATATTCTGCGATAACTCATCAAGCCAAGCTAAAGTTACAGAGCAATATGAATCACTTGTGGTGTCAAATCAAGAACTGACAATAAAGTCCAGTCTGTAGAGAGACTGCATGAATTTTTGGTGGTCAACTCCTACTCCATTAATGAATTTCTTAGCAGAAGTGATTTATGTATGTTTGTGTATGTGTTTGCGGAGGAGGGGGGTATAAAAACTTTAGGGGCGAAAACGTAAGTACTGTATGCATGGTCAGATGATTGTAGATTGCACTAGTTATTCAGAAATGAAGAGGCTTCCCCAAAACAGGATGTAGAGCAGCGATAAAACCAATCTTGGGACAGAACACAACGGAAACAAATTGTCAGCATCGAAATCGCTAAATTAGAATACACCTTATGGCATGCACGCCACAAAGAGTAGTGCTTGTTACTGGCGCAAACAACATGAGTAAAATTTGCGAGCCTTTGGTGCCGGATATAATATTCGACCGTTTGTCGAATACGATTATAGTGTTTCAACAATGTGCGAACTAATTTTGTAAGTGATAACACTGGAACTAACCGTCTGTCTGATTTGTTCATGTTGGCCAGTGTGGGGGGGGGGGGGGGGCTTTGTCTTCGAGTTTTCCTGCTTCGATTGTAGGAGAAATCAATACACTCTGGAGTGAACTCCCATAAATTCCTTCACTACAAGGACTCTGTTGGCGTTTACATTGTTCCCGAATCAGTTTTCATGGCTCACATATTTTCCAGTGATTATTCCTTCTAACTCAGTAGTAGTATGCAGTGTAGGCCGATAGACAACCACTAATACCGCACACCAAACTGTACACTTCAGTGATGAGGCAAGTTCTTCCTACAGGTTCATCTCTGTACTCTACTGTTATCACTACCACAAGTATAGTGAGAGTTATATGAAACAAGCATCGGAACTGTTATCAGGTCTGTCTTATAATATTCTAATTTTTTATGTGTGCCAAGCTTGCTTACTACGGTGTGAGAACATCCGACCAACTTTGCGTGATTTTCAGGCTGCTACCGCTCCTGAAGGTGTACTAAAGCTTACAAATAAATTGTTCTTAAATAGTCAATTCTTGTGTCACCGACATTTTATTTCGATAGGCATAGATTAGGGTACACTTATCTGACATCATATTGGACGTTGAAAGTCAGCCTATGGTCGCGTCAAAGTGTCTGATAATTGTACCATTTACTAACACCGGTAATTTTGAAGTGTGCTATAAACCACGCCATTCGGCGCTCATTCCCTTAAAATAATGTCCTCCTACGAATAGTAGTCTAACTGTAGGGGATGTGAATGATCTTACTGGTCATCGAAATTTATTGATTACTATTTTCTAATTAAAACAATCTACTTTACAATCGATAACGTGTTAGTTCATAAATATTTATAACCGAGTCCGGCAACAGACGACGTATATAGATTAAAGTCAATGTACTTAGAGTGGAATAAATTTCGTCCTGATATCGCTTGATAACTAAACGGCGGAACCGTGCTATATGAAGAAGTGCTTGCGGTACTTTTTACGCTGCTACTGGATTCATCGCTGCCTGTAATCTCTCCTCACCTTGCAGCCTGGCGTCGTAGACCTGCTGGATGACGTCAGAGGTGATGAAGAGCTCCGGGTAGATCTCGTACAGGGGCGGCAGGACCACGTCTTTCGTGTCCTGACGCATCCTTATGGCCATCATAAATGCGACCATGAACTGGCTTTTGTTCACTCGCTCGCGAAGGTACAGGGCCGTCTGGAAAAAGAAAGGAAAATAAGTTGCAGTAGTTGTTACTATATGCGCAACTGGGACTGTGATAGTAATACATGACACCACAAAAATTAAATATTTAAAAGGGTATGAAAACTATCAGGAAACACGGTGAAAACAGACGTATATTTTTGACTCCGGAATACTGGTAATCGAATGAGTTAGTGGAAGGATAAAGGTATTAGATTATCCGACAAGAACCAGTAACTGGTCTATAAAAAGTTTTTGCAGACAGCTCAAAAATGACGAAACTTTGCCAATAAAAAGTAGAGGAAAGATACGGTGGTGGTGTTAGTATTCCAGATGATCCATACAGGCTCCCTCATACCTCCCTTCAGCTCGAGATCTGCTCACGGGGTGTGTCCCACTGGAGTGAATGTGCTTTACATTGGCTAAGCGTTGATCCTTCATATGAATTCCTACTCTTTATCGTTTAGGTTCGCACTGTGTTGATATTTTCCAGAAAAGAATTGTTTTTTATTTCCGCAAAACAGTGACAATCGTATGCGCATCTTTGTTTGTTTGCTCGTAATATTCCGAAGAATTTAGAGATGATATTGTCTTACAATTTGTCTAGCAACAACGTTGCCGCAGCACGTCCGCACGTCGACTACTTAACACTACCTGCTCGATAGCACGCCTGTTGTTTACAGTTGTTTGTTCAAGCACCACCGTAGTTGCTGTGCTATATCGCGTATGCGCAACGAATATTATGGGAAAACTTTGGACGATGTGCAGACAAATATCAATACAGATACCCCCCCCCCCCCCCACACACACACACACAGAGAGAGAGAGAGAGAGAGAGAGAGAGAGAGAGAGAGAGAGAGAGAGAGAGAGAGAGGGAGAGAGAGTTATGCAGGTTTGGTTGTAGAAATTCCATGAAGCGGAACATACTTTGCTGTTTTCAAAAGGATGGAGGTCTGCGCGGTAGAAAGAGATAGGAAGGAAGGAAGATTAGTGTTTAACGTCCGTCAACGTCGTGGCCAGTAGAGTTAGTATTTCAGATGATTAGTACAGCCTCCCTCATATCTCCTCTTCAGCTCGAGAACTGCTCACGCGGTGTGTCCGACTGTAGTGAATGTGCTTTACATTGTGTAAGCGTTGAACCTTCATATGAATTCCTACTCGCTATCGTTTACGTTCGCACTGTATTGACATTTTCCAGAAAATATATTTTTTTTTCATTTCCCCCCGACAGTGACAGTCTTTGTTTGTTTTCTCTTAATATTCAGAAGAATCTCTTCAACACCTGATTTAGAGATTATATTGTCTTACAATTTGTGCCAAAAACGTTGCCGCATCACGCCCGCACGTCGACTACTAAACGCTACCTGCCCATAACTTTGCTCGATAGCACGCCGCCGCCGTGGAGTAGCCGAGCGGTCTAAGGCGCCTCGCTGTCGGAGGTTCGAGTCCTCCCTGCGGCATGGGTGTGTATGTGTGTGTGTGTGTGTGTGTGCGTGTTGTTCTTAGGTTAGTTTACCTTAGTTTAAGTAGTTTGTAAGCTACGGACTGATGACCACGCAGTTTGGTCCGATAGATTTACAAACATTTGAAACATTTATGATAGTTGTTGTTTACAGTTGTTTGTTCAAGCACCACAGTAGGTGTTGTGCTACGTCTCCCATACATCACGAATATTATGGGAACACTTCGGATGATGAATTTAAAGAAAATATCAATACAGAAACGCACACACAAGGAGAGATAGAGAGAGAGAGAGAGAGAGAGAGAGAGAGAGAGAGATGCAGGTTTGGTTGTAGAAATTCCATGAAGTGGAACATACTTTGCTGTTTTCAAAAGGATCAAGGGCTCCGCGGTAGAAAAAGGAAGGAAGGACGATTAGTGTTTAACGTCCGTCAACGTCGTGACCATTAGAGGTAAAAAATAGCGAGACTTACTAAGGCAGATGATAAACTGCTTCTAGTCTCATGTACACAATGACAATATTGATTATCAGTGTTGCAGCACACGCACGTATGTGTGGCGTAACCTACCTTGTAGAAGGTATCGTAGTCCTTGGCGTTGTACAGCATGTCGAAGAAGAGCTTTATCTGGTCGACGTGTCGGTCATCCATCACAGAGCTGGTCTGGTCTATGGGCAGCATCTCACCGCTCTGCGCCATCCTCTGGTATTCTACGACCAATTCCGGCACCTGTAAGCAACGCCTCCACTGAGACCCTTGTCCAAAACATACCGAGGACACTAATCCTTCACAAAACACAAGTTCCGCTAGGGTACCTATATTTCTTTGGGAAAGGGCAAAAACTGAAAGCCGTATCTGATAATTTTCGTCATCATCATCATCGTCGGTGATTGTATGAGGGGTTTGTACAATTAGGTAGAGAATTACTGTTCGAAATGGCACCTAAGGTATAATGTAGTTAGTGGCTGTGTACAGCTAACACGCCAGCTAACACGCCTTACTTCGATAAACGACCGACTCGTCTTCTTGAGGAGCTTGGAGCATTATCGTTGTTGTATGTCGACTCCATAATGGATAATGTTCCAGACCATCACAATATTTTAATAAAAGTAACAAATTTCCAGCTTGGTGGTGTGATATAAAATATGTATTTAAAATTAACAGCTTCGTCAGTACGAACGCAACCTCCAACATGGAAGTCGAGATGTTTTAATATTTTAATTGGTTTTAAGCATTGATAATGAACACACAGTGGTCGATATCTAGATTTGCAAACAAATAAATATATATATTTTACGACTAATTGCTGAAAGAATTACCACAAATCAAATACAGTCGTGGAGCACCAATTACAACATGGAATCAAGCCTGTTAAAATTATTACATATCGATTTCGTTTACGTTCTCACGTTTCTCAGTGCTATAAAACCAAATGCCATGTGTCAGACATTAAAACAACATTAAAAAAGTACGCCAAGAATATCACAACTGTGTAAAGAAAATACATAACAGAAAAAGAAAAAGTAAATATTTTATTTTATCTTCTTGTTACTCACTAATTATTATATGACACATAACATCAACATACGTAAATCGTAATTTCCTGCATGGACACACTGTAAGATGTAAAATATGTCAGCCCGTAGAATATTGTAATAAAAGCACGTCTGATGGCTTCTTCTAAGGTTTCCCTCTCAATAGTTTATTACGAAATTCCTCCACATACAACGACGCTTTTCTTTAAAAAAATGTTATCTCAGATGTACTGATAATTTTAAACTTTAACATTTAACGTAAGTAACTCTTGATGTTTTAACACACGATTTAATAAATAATGGCTTGAGGGCGCTGAGAAATGTTAATAGCGGTTTCTTTTTTTATGTTTAACCCAGATACTTATTAATTTCTATTTTTATCTTCTATCATCATGTAATCCATCCCATACATTTGATGTATTCTTGCCTTTTGAAATATAACAGTGTTAAACTTATCTCTTTTCATTCTCCACTCCGAGGAGTGGAGCGGGCTGTTTGAGATCCGGCCCATAAAGAGTCGCGGTTCTATTCAGCCAATATCAGACAAGCTGATAGTGGGGCAAAGGGGGATCCCAATTGGGAATAAGTGGGAGGGGCTTACCAGCTCCGGCATACGCCTTACAACCAAGGAAAACCTCCCGAAAACCTTTCGCGTACCTTTTTAACATCTACTTTTAAATACTGTCTTAATGTTTGACTCATAGAATTTGTTTTTACAGCACTAAGGATGTTCAATCATTTGAACTAAATCTATATGAAATAATTTTAAATAAATGTTTTATATCATACCACCAAACTGGAAACATGTTATTGGTTTTTTCTTTTTTTTTTTTTCATTGTCATTATGTTTACTCGCTGATGGGACTCCAATCACACTTCGAATTGTGCACCACGCATCACACAGCACCTCAAGAAAACGACTGGGTGACTTGTCAATATTTTACGATTAAAACGATTTCAACATCCCACTTGTACCTGTCGAGAAAACCTAAAATATTACATTATGGCATATTCTGATCTCACATCACTATCTCACAATAGTAACAGGAGAACAAATACAAAGAGCAATAGTGAAAATCATAGTTTGTATAAATGTTTACCGGTGTCTGTACTCCAAGTATTTCAACTAAAACTGATTCACATATGACTTGCTATCCGGCTTAAGGTATGAGATATATCTCATAAATTTGCATTGTAAAAGGAGAGAGCTACGGTAATAATGAAAGTATTTTCTGATTTTTTGTACTGCTTTTCTCCATATGGAATTACTAAGAGTCTCTCCGTTTAGGTTCACATTAGAGATGAAGGCGACTAGTTATAACTCACGTAGAAATGTGCGATAACGTAGAAACTGCTGTTGCCACATCGCTGAACCCCCCGTTGTGGCTACAGCTGGTTTCGTGTACACAGTTAACTAGCTGTTAGTTTGCCGTGCAGTTACCTGGTAGTTGTGTGGCTGGAGCTGGTAGTCCCTGGCGATGGCGGCCATGTCCTCCCACAGAGGCGGCTGGCGGTAGTGCTTCAGCAGCCGTATGATGTCCTTCTGGCGCGTCAGTTGCACCTGGTCAGCTGTCAGCAAGAAGAAGAGAGCGAGGGCACCGATTAAATATACGCCAGGAACTGCCTTTACTCATTTCGGTAACGGAGCATAACTACCAGTTATCTTCACAAAGAGAAATCTGCAGCTTAAAGAAATACAAAAGTCTTTGCTGTCTATAATAATATTTATTTGCAACTAGTTTTATTTAAACCATCTTTACGGCAGAAAAAATTATACAAATGTAACATACGAGAGGCAGAAAAGTGCAAGCATTTACGAAAACTAAATAAGTGCATACCTCTACATTTCCAGTGCGCTACAGTCGTCAATGCTTGTGCACACCGATTCACGAGTTCATTTCCAGTTACAAAACCTAATTTATGACATTGTTAACTGAGATATCGTTTAAACCTCTACCTCAAAGACTCATAAGCACGTATCACGTATCTCGATTTTAAAGAGCTGGAATTTTGTGTGTTATTTGTTACATTTTTGTTGAATTACATTTCAGTTGTTTGTCATCCAAGTCGATGAATTCTTAATTGTTATTATTGTATTAATTAGTGAAGGAAAATTCTGTACGTTGAAAGAAAAGAAACGTACACGGCTATTGGTGATCACGGACGAAGCACTGCTACGATGGGACCAATAATGTTTAATTTAATTTAAAATAGGGCATTCCTCACTATTTGCAATATCTAACAAATTCTAGACAAAGATTTACTGAATAACGCAAAGCCACTGCTAGATCTCAACTCGGTAACTATGAGATCCTCGGAATAGAGATTTGTGCATGGAACAGATTGTTAACGAATTCACTGAAATATTTCCACAACAAGGCAAACGATTTGTAGAAAGCGTATAACAGACTAGAGTAGATCTAAAGACAACAAAGGCAATAAAGGAAAGAAAAACTGATAGACACAAAATCAAATGAGTAATTTACGAGAGAACTATGTCAAGATTTTGCAGTAGATACTGATATGCAAATATTGAACTGTTCCCTTCGGAAAATTACAACGAAACGGAGACGGACGTCTGTAGTAATTCACCAACATCGAACCTTTGCTGATGACTTGGCACTCACTGTCAAAGACGTCACTTACGCATAAAAATCTTAAGAAATCTTTTAGAACAAATTTAATTAAAAAAAATCCTCATGAGATATAAAACGACACCGCGCTGTATCCAATTTGCCAATAACGAAGTTTTTCAAGTCAAATAATCTAAATCCCAGTTGTCAAAATGACTTAAAACAGTAAGGAAAAGGAGCCCGTACAATAAATACCTTAAATAGTTTCCTATAACTGCTTAA
The DNA here is from genome assembly GCA_026315105.1 of Locusta migratoria. NCBI lineage: Eukaryota > Metazoa > Arthropoda > Insecta > Orthoptera > Acrididae > Locusta > Locusta migratoria. The sequence continues at coordinate 166,454,145 of CM048745.1, forward strand.
CTTGCCTATATACAACAGCGATCAAACAGAAGCACTCTATGCATCACACATGCTTATACTGCAACACAAAACACTAAAACAACAATTAGAAGTAAGTTATGAGAAAAAGTATGAAATATATCTTCCTCAACATAATGTAAATATCTGCAGGCTAATCTCTCTAAAAATGGTTAGAATGCGTATATAAAAAGTGTTTATTGGAAAGAATGTGAAATAAAAGATCCAAAAAAGGTATAAAATTACATTCTTAAGATCATGGAAAAATAAATTATTTGACCCAAGTGGTATGATTTAATGGAAAATTTATGTACCGGAACATTCCCATGACACTCGTCATACTGGTCACTTTCATATGTGACTACTTTTTAAGTGTTTAAGAAAAATCGTAATTCCACGTATACTAAGATAATGAAGTCAATTTAGAAATATCCACGGAACTCTAGAAAGCGTGCAGAATCATATTGAATCACTACATTAAACGAATTACATCCCGTAACGAGCCACCTCCACATTAGAAAGTATTTGGCATTTGGCAACACATGCCTTAAAAAGTACATCGCTAGGACACCGCTCAGAAATTGACAAAATAAGAAAGGCGGAACGAAAAAAGAATTCAAAATTTACAGTTCCGTTAATATATAGGGCATACGGATTAGACGAAAGCTTAGTCTCTGAACGCATTATTAAACAAGTTCAATGTTGTAATCAGTAAATGCTCACAACTTCGCACTGGAGAACACCAGATTAACTACAATGCTTGTCCATAAAAGAAGTCTAAAAAAGTAAAAATCAGTTATAGTACCGGTATTAATAATATTTTTTTCTCAGGATCGCGTTGTGTTCAATAACTCCATTATTTCCACAACAGACCAACTGCCTTCTACCGGTCTTTTAGAAGAATCTACAAAATATTTATATGGCTATCATGGTGACAGCACTTAATGTGGCGTGGTTACTGCATATCCGGTGACGAACCAACGACACTCATGCGCTTCAGTGTTAATACTGAGCTGTGTTCTGAATAAGGCTACGAGATACATATTTTATTAATAATTTCACAAGTTATGAAGGTAGCAGTTTGTCTGTTGAAACTGGTTACGTAGAGATCTGACAGGAATTTTTTTTAAATATTACAAATAACGATGGCCCCCTACAACATGCAAATTACTTAAAACCCATTAGGTTAGAAAAAACTGAAGAGAATTTACGAGAAATGATTTCCAGAGAACGTAATGTCTTAGGAAGGAATCACGCATATGCAGAGAAAGCTAGGAGACTATTCGCAAACATTGGCGAGACGTACTGAAGAAACGACTCAGAGAATACAGGAGAACGTTTCGAAAGAGTAGAACAGAAAGACCAAGCTAACTATTTTACATCTGCGTAAGTAATCCGAAAGCCACTACTCGAGTATAAACAACAGCGCCAGAAAATCTCTATATTCCTGCATAATGTCTTGTCTTCATGGATCTTCCACGAAATGTACATTGACGCCAGTAGAGTCGTACTGCAGTTAGGTTCAAGAGTTCTATGGAGATTCAAAATAACATTCCATTCCCATTTGAGTTAACGAAGCGTCTCCTTAGGACTTACGAGTTGACTGAGCATACTGCTAACAAAATTAGCAACCCATCTCTGAACTGCTTCGAAATCTATCTTCGAGCTTTTGGCTACCCCAAATACTCCAGCAGTACTCAAGAACGTGTCCTGGTTCTATATGCGGTCTCCTTTATAAATGAAGCACAACTATGTAAAATCCTATGAAATAAACCCAAGATCATATGTCTTTTCTGTAAACGTGCTTCAGTGTTCGTTGCATTTTACACCGCTTTCCTAGGTCACGCCTAGACCGACATGACTATCGAGCAGCACAGTACTGCTTCTGTATTTGAACATTAAGTGATTGCTTTTAATACTCATCACCATTCACTTAGATTTTTCGAAATTTTAGTAAACTGCTATTGATCACTCCAAGTTAGATAATGAGGAAACCTTAACGTACTTCACTACATCTCCAGAAAGCAGAAGTAGATTGATTATGTTTACAGAGAACAACAAATTACCCTGGGTACTCTGTCTCTGTTGAATACTCGCCGTCGAGGACAACACATCGGTCGTTTTACTTGTTCTAAAGAATCTGGCTAGTACTTCCTTCCCTCGCTTCCTTCCCCCTCTATTTCCTTCCAATAGTCACAATTACAACGTTGTGGTATTTCTTCCTCATGCGTCTGCGTCTGCAATTCCTCCCAACCGTTCTGTTCTGTAATCACTCTCTCTGTTTTTTGCCTCGCTTATTCTTAATGAAAAATGTTCAAATGTTTGTTAAGCTTGAGGGACTTAACTGCGAGGTCATCAGTTCCTAAACTTACAAACTATTTATGAACTACCTTATACTAAAGACGATGCAAACATCCGTGCCCGAGGGGGTTTTCGAACCCCCGACCGTAGAGGCCGTGCATCTTAATTAAAACGAAAGATTCACTGCGAATTAAGGCGGCTTAAAATCAATAGGTCAATCCTTGTGGGTAACTTGAGAAAATATGCAACTCGTAGGGCGGTGGAGGTAAGTAGAGGGGCAGAATCACAAACATTCAGTCGACTGAAGTGCTGATAGTCACAATACAACTTTGTGGTATCCTCTTAAAACGTAATACGATGACTAAAACAAAACGGCACTTTGTTTAAGCATACAAGTTTTAGTTTGAAGCCGAGCGGAGTGCACGGCTGCTGCAGAGTGCACGGCTGCTCCCCATTGGAGGTTCGAATCCTCCCTGAGCGTGGATATGTGTGTTGTCCTTAGTATAACTTAGTGTAAGTCCTTTTAAGTCTAGGAACGAGCACTGCAGTTTGGTCTCATAACATAACAAACAATGAACATTTTGATTTTGTTTGAAATCTAATATATAAAGCAGAGTGTCCGTGTGTTTGTACGTGTAGCATACCAATCTACAGTTTAGTTCCAATCTTTATGAAATTTTGTACACGTAAGCTTCAAACCATGAGGACGGTCGCTGTAAGTGTAAGAATCACATACGACATATAGTTCATGAGATATGACGTCATAAATAATGAGATGAGCGAAAAACTGCTACATTTTGCATAAACCATTGGACCGATTTCAGCCAAATTTGGTACACACATTCCTTACCGTGAGGTAACAATTGCTGCATGGTTAAGAATCACATACGACACATGGTTTAAAATATATTACGTCATAACCAATAGAAATCGCAAAAATTCCATATAATGCGGCGAGATTTTCGAAATACACTGTATGAGAATGACAGTACTTAGCGACTTGCAACAAACTTTAAACATAATTTCAAACCTTTATTAAACTTTTTCTCGCTGGCAAACATAGTAAAATGATGAAAGGAAATAAGTTTCTCGCTTACTACTTTTCCGCTGTTTATGGAGGAAAACTACGGCTCTCAATATGACGTTGCTGTTTATAATTTCTACACTACAAATTGTAGCTGCAGTAAATTTTACAGGCACTATACCTACTACATTGTATCACAGTACGACATGTAGTTCATGAGATATGAGCACATAAACAGTAACATTCATTCAAAACCGCCCCTTCCCGCACCAAGTTACTTCTTTACTATTAACTGTATTTCCAAGATATTTTACAGACATACAGCTCTAATACAAATGAATATATACTTTAAAATGACAGGAATAAAGAAATAAATATCCGGGCAAAGCCGGGTGTTCGGCTAGTTATACGTAAAATATTCAAATTTTCGTAAAGTTATGGGACCAAACTGAAGTATTCATCAGTCCTTAGACCTACAAACTACTTGAACTAAATTGATTCTCCTAAGAACAATCTACACACACTAATGCCCGAGGGAGGATTGCTACAGAGAACAGCTATGCACTCCGCAGTAAGACGCCTTAGAGCGCATGGCCATTTCCGCGTGGATGGAAATGACCAGTTCCATATGTCTGGGTCTATGTAATGAAATTTTAATCAGATGACAGATGAAGGCAATTAATGTATAGCTACAATTTGTAGAGTATATTAACACCGCAACTTCATAGCAGTGCATATGTACAAATCATACTTCCACTGCATCATACTGTATAGCACTTGTTTATAAACATAGCAATCACATTGTTTACATCATAGATCCTAATGAAGACCAAAGATGGTCATACACATAGCATAACTGTAAGCCCTATAATCTTTGTGCAATAAGATTTCATGTAAGCATGTTTGTTATTTTTGGTTTTTAAAAGTTTATTTCATACACATGAATGTATACTTCAGTCTGTAGCAGTCAGCCACTGTGATAATATCAATGACTAGAGCAATGACAACGAATACTTGTGTTATAATTTTGAATTCTTGTATTTCGACATGTTAAGCTATTAGCTAATCTCTGTAAGTATTTCACATGAAACTTAGTGAATTTTTCGTTAAAGTTTTATATGGTTGACTAATGCTTTGATAACTTTTTGTATACTTCAGGCTACCACTTGATAATGGTAAATAACCGAAACTGGTAGCATTGAGAAATAATAAACAGCTACTGTCAATATGTCTTTCTGCACATGTTTTCAGCTTTCTTTTATGTAGGTTTCATGCCGATGCCCATATCTATGTAGAAGCGTTGCCTTCAAACGAAAACTAAACATCTTCAATCAGTTTTATGAACTAAGAGATTATGTCAAGCAAAATTCGTATCTAATGGGAAACATAAGTATCAAATATAGGCGACATGGGTCGTACACATATTCGACAGAAAGTATTTTATACGATTCCTGATGGCAAAGGTGATCATAAACAAGTGTAAAAGCAAACATTAATGGTAATCCATGGAATCACAAAACGTAGGGTTGAAACATTGATTAAATCGAAAAAGCGTGGTGACATTACGTACGTAGAAGACGTGGGAAATGAAACGAAAGACAGGAAGTACACAGGTGATGATGCACAGCGTGTAGGTGAACACACAGCAATTTTCCCCCAAGAGGAAAGGCATTACACAAGGGCCAAAAGTTCACTTATGTGTTTAAGCCAAGATTTGAATTATCAGACAATGTATGATGGCTTTGTTGACCTTCAGCCAGACCAGAAAGCCCAATACAGCTTTCCATTTACTCGAATTTTGAACATAAGACATTTACAGCTTGAGACTATGTTGAAGAATCCGAAATTAACTGTTCACGACGGAGCCAGAGGAAGCAAGCTGCCCTGAGGAAAAAAGACGATCGGGACTCACCCTGGTCGGCGCCCCTCGCGGGCACGGCGGCTGCGACGGCCGCGAGGGCCAGCAGGGCTGCTGCGGTGCTCGCCATGTCTGCTGAGCTGCTGGCCGGCCGCCGCCACTGCGCGCTCTTATAGGCGCCGGCGCGGCGCTATCTGCGGCACGAGGTCGCCGTGTCACCTGCTGCTGCCTGCTGCTGAGGCGGGCCTGGGGCCTTCCCCCACGCGGCCTCCTGCTGCCAGGAGCTCTGACGCCGCCTGCGGTCGCTGACCGGACAGCCGGCCGCTCTGTCGCTCGGAGGTGCCGCGGCCACATCTGCACGCACCAGACTCTACAAGATAAAATGCACTCACTCACTGTAAAGTAGTTTCGAAACAAAATGGTGACATTTTTACAGATCCCCTCGACATACAGGGTGTTTCACTAATGGCCGGTTTCCGAAACAGTAGTTACCTGTCCCGTTATAGTTATCTGTGGGTTACCTGAACGTTAAGTACAAAATGGGTTTCCGAAACAACAGTTACCGTCACAGCCGTAGTTACCTGTCCGTTAAAGATAAATGCGCGTTCCTGTGTGGTTACCCACGTGTTAACTCTAGCTTTAACTATATCCGCTATGTAGCGCTAGTCGGCTTCCAAACGCAAGTCCAGAAGTTATTTAGCAATAGTAATTTGTTTTTGTTTTTATAATTGGGTCCCGTATATTTTTCATAAAATTTAAAAATTTATGAAGCTGAAGAATGGAAATTCTTTCATTATCGTCGTCACCGCCGTCTTCTTTTTCTTCTGGTGCTTCGGACAGTTGTTCAGAAGAAGAAAACTTAGCTGTACTCGGCACTGCTGAAACACCACGACGCGTTTTTCGTGTTAGATGACAACCATTTGATCTATGTAATGAGATCGAAATTCATATGCGTTTCAGGATAATAATAATTAAAAAAAATACTGACCAATGACATTACCGGTGTCAAAAGGGGAAAAACGCGGAAACAACATTCCGGGTTAAATTTTACATCGCGCTCGGCCGCCGCGAGAGATAATGTTGACAACGGGTGGCGTCTGCATTAGCTGCATCTCCCTCGCGATTGGTCAAGCAACATCTCGACACTGAGCAACAGTGGCCAAAGTTATCACTCGCGTTCGCCGATCTGGATGTAAAATTTTACCACATCCAAATCACAAAGCCATGCTCTCATAATAAAACTTTCAATTAAGCATAAAGATACTTCCCTTTGCAATAATGTTCTGCCATGCAATTGCCATTACGATCAGTCATTGTTTCAAGTGATTAGTGTTATTATTATTATTATTATTATTATTATTATTATTATTATTATTATTATTACAACGTGGGGCTCCGGTAGGTGGATGGGTGGACGTAAATTGACAAGTCTGCATTCTGAAAAGTAATGTCACATTCACAGAACAATGGGAAGAGGAAAACTTAAATTCATAAAAATATATGTTGACAACAGAAATAATATATGTGATTTTATTGGTAACCCTGTCTTAGTTGTTGTTTGTCCTATTTTTGTTTATAAAAAAAGAATACAGCTCTCTGAGTGGCCTTACCGTTTTCTCTCCTGTCTGTTTAACGAATTCTACAGTTTTGGGACAACTTCCAAGGCGTGTTGTTTATCCAAAATAGTCAAACCATCTGCCTTTTAATTTACTATAACTACTTTCCTTCCTAAAATCAAGATTTTTCTCAAATAGAGTCAAATTTTTTCCTCGCTTGTCGCCCATTGCCTTTGAAAACAGAAACAGAAAACACGTAACTTCTATACAAACTAATAAGAAGCGTCTTCGATTTCCCTTAATAATCGATAAAATTCGAGTAATCGCGATTTTCGTTAGTAGTGCCATCTGTTATCTGTTGAGACATACTATTTGCTTCGACAGAAGGCGCAGTTACCACATAGTTAACTAACGGTCGTTGAAATCAGCTACGGGAAACCCAAGGAAGTTATCTGGCATGTTAAATTATAACGTGACGGTAGCTAATGGCACGGTAACTATAGTTTTCCAGAAACCGGGCATAAGTGTGTTTGCCTCTGTAACTTCTAAAATAATAGGTGACGGGAAATTTTAATGCGGTAGGTCAACACAAGAAATGTTACCCTTTCTGCGGAGCTATGAACATAGTTTATTGTATCATTTTCCAAAGAGTTAAACCACAAAGATATAATTTTTTAAATAGAACAATAGTTTTTTTCTATCGTGTATTGGGTTCGTTTAAACCAGCTGCATCCGAATCAATTTAAACTACATTCCTATCACTGTTAGTTTGGGAGCTACAACCCTTCAAAGTTCCGGGGGCGGAGGCAGCGATAGCGTAGCTGACTGGCCGAGTGGCTATCCCCTGGGGCACGGCCCACTGTCTCATGACCACCAGCCAGTGAGCTACGCTGTCGTAGCCGCAGCCCCCTAAACTTTGAAGGATTGTAGCTCCCAAACTAACAGTGATAGGAATGTAGTTTAAATTTATTTGAACGCAGCTGGTTTCAACGAATCCAATGCACGATAGAAAAAACTATTGTTCCGTTTAAAAAATTATATCTTTGTGCTGTAAATCTTTGGAAAATGATACAATAAATTATGTTCCTAGCTCCGCAGAAAGTGTAACATTTCTTGTGTTGACCTACCGCATTAAAATTTCCCGTCACCTATTATTTTATAAGTTACAGAGGCAAACACACTTAGTGAAACACCCTGTATATGGCTGCGCAAAGCACGTTTTCATACCACATGACCGCTGTAGAATAGCAAACTAAAGTAATAAAAAAAAATGTTCAAATGTTTGTTAAGCTTATGGGACTTAACTATGGGGTCATCAGTCCCTAAACTTACAAACTACTTATGAACTACTTACGAACTAGGACGGCACAAATATCCATGCCCGAGGGGGGATTCGAACCCCCGACCGTAGTGGCCGTGCTGACCGTGACTGTAGCGCCTCAGTCACCTCGGCCACCGCGGCCGGCTAAAGTAATATAATCACCTGGAAGATTTTAACGAGACAATGATGACTTTAAGCATAATAATTGTAAAATGAAAATAAAATCCGCGGTAAATGCCATAAATGAAAAATTTTGTTTTATTGTGAAAATGTGGGCTACATGGCTAACACTAACCAGTAAAATCGAGCTATTTGTTATTCGACGTGGAAGTAGTTCTAATGTTTCTCACAAGAATGACCGTCGATCTATGTGCCACTTGTTGTGATGTAAAATCTGGGTTATGTACCAGTGGCCAGAGGTGCACGTGAGCTTTGTTATTACTGTTTGAGTTGAGGTTACATCGTGTAGCAAGCAGTAACTAGCCATTTTGTGCTTTTCCTGCAATGCAAACGGTAAATAACCTTAGAGCAGAAGGGAAGTCCTACAAGAACAGCCGGAATGTGACAGTGCCTGAGAAGCGACCTCCACCTGTTGCGGTAGGTTTAAATACTTCTATAACATCATAGACCTAGGTTGTCGTTTATTAATAGCTCCAAGTTGTATTCCTTCGGCTTGTAATGTCGCAGTTGTTTGTATATGCGTTTTTGTTCTGAGTGCAAAGTAGTGAAAAACAGGTTATTAGACGCAGAGTTTACACTTATAATGGCCTTCTTTTATGTAGGTTTCATGCCGATGCCCATATCTATGTAGAAGAATTGCCTTCAAACAAAAACTAAACATTTTCAATCAGTTTTATGAACTGCAAAGTAACGTCAAGCAAAATTCGTATCTAATGCGAAACATAAGTATTAAATGTAGGCGACATGGGTCGTACACAGATTCGACAGAAAGTATTTTATACGATTCCTGATGGCATAGGTGATCATAAACAAGTGCGCAAGCAAACATTTATGGTAATCCATGGCATCACAAAGCGTAGGGTTGAAACATTGGTTAAATCGAAAAAGCGTGGTGACGTTACGTACGTTGAACGCAGGGAAAATGAAACAAAAGACAGGAAGTACACAGGTGATGATGCACAGCGTGTAGGTGAACAAACAGCAATTTTCCCCCAAGAGGAAAGGCATTATACAAGGGCCAAAAGTTCACTTATGTGTTTAAGCGAAGATTTGAATTATCAGACAATGTATGATGCGTTTGTAGACCTTCATCCAGACCAGAAAGCCCAATACAGCTTTCCATTTACTCGAATTTTGAACATAACCCGGTTTTTACAGCAGAGGGTGTGGCACATAGCCCGGTTTTTACATTAGAGGGTATGACACATAGCCCTATTCTTATTTTCTACCAGGAAAATATTTTTGTCATAATCATAAAAATTGAATGGTCAATTCAGCTGTTATAAGTCTTTAAAAATTAACGTTAGACACAAATTAATGCGAAAAAAATTGCACATAAAGACAAACTGTTCATTTTAGAATTTTTTTTTTTTTTTTTTTTTTTTTTTTTTTTTTTTTTTTTTTTTTTTTTTTCTTCGTATTACTCACAAGATTCATTTTGGTCCTTAGCACGGATTTTATAGTCAGTCTACAATTGTGTCATTCTACATCTACATCCAAGCGTACATGGGTACGCTACATGTAACACTTAACTGCTCATAGAGGTTTAAATCGAACCATTTTAAGTATATTTACCTAGCATTTCATTCTCGAACAGTGCCAACAAAGAACACCTAAATCTTTCTATTCGAGTTCTGATTTCTCTTGCTTATTAAATTAGTATTTCTCCCTACATTAACGTAAGTGGTAGTCAACAACACATTTTCTGAGGAGAAAATGGGCGATCGAAATTTCGTAATTACGGGGGTTGTTTTTTTTTTTAAGTAAGGGCCGTTTTTTTTTTTTTTAAAGATACAAATACTTTTGTAAAAAAAAAAAAACTTTTATTTTCTGATTCTACACACTTTCACCTATTTTTCTACATAGTTGCCTTGTTTATTTAAGCACTTGTCATACCGTACAACTTAGTTTTTAATTCCCTCTTCAAAGAATTCGGCTGCCTGCTCCGACAGCCAAGAGTTCACGGCCGCTTTCACCTCATTGAAGTGAAGCGCTGCCCTCCAAGATGGTAATTCAGGTACCGGAAAAGGTGAAAATCGCTAGGAGCAAGGTCGAGGCTGTATGGTGCATGGTCCAAAACTTCCCAGCCAAAAGAATCAAATCCCAAGTCTTTTGAGAGGTGTGAGGCCTAGCGTTATCGTACAGGAGCAAAACTCCTTTTGTCAGCATGCCGCGCCTTTTGTTTTGAATTGCTCTGCGGACCTTCTTTAGAGTTGCACAGTAGGCATTTGAGTTGATTGTCGTTCCTTGTGGCATAAAGTCCATTAGCAAAACACCGCGCCGGTCCCAGAACACAGTTGCCATAATCTTGTGCTTTGACAGCGTCTGTTTGGCTTTGACCTTGACGGGTGGAGGTTGTGTGTCGCCATTCCATCGATTGTCGCTTGCTTTCGTGAGTGATATGGGATACCCATGTTTCATCTCCAGTGACAATTTGACTCAACGTCATCCCCTTCTTCCTCGTAACGAATCAAAAAGTCCAAAGAAGTGGCAAATCTCTTCCCTTTGTGGTCCTCTGTGAGGAGTCTGGGTACCCAACGAGAACACAGTTTCTTAAAGTTTAGGTTTTCAGACACAATTTTGTACAAAACCGATCTTGAAACTTGTGGAAATTCCAAAGAAAGAGTGGAAATTGTGAATCTTCTGTCCTCACGAAACTTTGTTTCGACTGCAGCCACCAAATCATCAGTGATCATGGAGGGCCGGCCTGAGCGTTCTTCGTCATCGACGTTTTGACGGCCATTTTTAAACTCTGTAACCAATTGACGCACTTTACCTTCACTCGTTTCATTCAAGCCATAAACTTCAGTTAACTGACGATTCATTTCTGCAGCTGATAGGCTTCTCGTGGTCTAAAAACGTATCACTAACCGTATCTCGGACGCGGCGGGCGATTCAATAATCGTAAACATTATAAAGTAGCACAGCCATGCGTACACGTCAGCTACAGAGCTGCAACTGGCATTAAGTGTGAACGGGAAGGATGCCGGCAAGTGGCGCGGTGGCTTGTTGCGGCGTCCGCGCGAACTACGGGACAATACGCGCGAACGGCCCTTACTTTAAAAAGCAACCCTCGTAGATCCCACAGCAAAGAAACTTTTTCGTTCTTCTAATCATTTTCTCACCAACTAGTTGGCCATTGCTTCCTTCCATGTATTATGACACGTGTTTTCCTTCTCTGTACTTTTTGGGTGTCATCCATCAATCGAACCTTAAAAAGGACCCCACACTGTCAAACAGTTCTCCAAAAGAATAAAAGCAAACGAAGTGTAGACATATTAATAAAATACAGCTTTTTCAGGTTGTTAAGTCAAGATCGACAATAAAATGTGTTTATCTCTCTTAACCGGTTTCACTGATCTGTATCATCATTCTCAGAAGTGTTTAAAACATCTTCACTTAACAGAACGTGTGAAATAGAGGGCAAAGTCTTATACTTGCTGATAACAGTGGAACATACATGTGGCGCAGCCTGCAGGGCCCATCGTGATGCTCTCTGTGATCAGGCACACATGTACTCTGTTCATCAGGAACCCTTTCGTGATCGTGATCAGCGTACGAATTTGTATCCCTGAGTTCACAGACATAGAAAAATCCTACATTTTTAGGTGATGCCATCAAATGTTGAACACATATACAGTCTGGTGCCAACTAGCTTGTTATTTGTCATCTACTGTGCGTGTAATCGGTTATTTCTTTCAGTTACACAATGTGTGACTCGTGTTTTGGCAGTTTTATGCACTATTTAAGGAATGTATTGTTTTTTCAGTTTTTTTTTCTTTTGCTAGAAATATATAGATTTGTGGACATATTTATTTTTAAATCACTTTTACACTCGTGGTTTCCTTGTGGAGAGCGTGTGTACAGAATTTCCATTGTGACTTTAGTTCATAATTCTGTCAAAATGTATATTTACTCGATTCTGTACTATTGATTTTTCTTGATTTGATATAAAACGTCATATTATAGGTGGATGCTTGTTACATACTGGAAGCCACAACATTGCATTCACCTGTTTCTTTGTAAAATAAGGAGGTAATACTGTGTCTGATACTCACCACAGAACACAAGGAGAATCAATTATGTAACTTTTAGTTGATAACAGAAAGCAGCAGGTCATTCTCAATGGAGAGAAGTCTTCCGAAGTAGGAGTTATGTCAGGTGTGCCACAGGGGAGTGTCGTGGGTCCGTTGCTGTTCACAATATATATAAATGAACTGCGGATAACATCGGAAGTTCATTGAGGCTTTCTGCGGATGATGCTGTAGTATATAGAGAGGTTGTAACAATGGATAATGGAGAACATACCTTTACCGAGGAGTCTAGCAGTATATTGCTCCCTCCTACGTATATCTCGCGAAGAGACCGTGAGGATAAAATCAGAGAGATTAGAGCCCACACAGAGGCATACCGACAATCCTTCTTTCCGCGAACAATACGTGACTGGAATAGGAGGGAAAATCGATAGTGGTACTCAACGTACCCTCCATCACACACCGTCAGGTGGCTTGGGGAGTATGGTTGTAGACGTAGATGTAGATATTGCTTCCACAAAAATGTCAAGATTGACAGAAAGAAAATTTTGGACTACTTGTTTTTCAGTGACTGATGAACTGTCTGAAGACAAATGTGATAAACAGGCAGTAGAAGAACTTACAGCACTTGATGACTCAAATATGTGACTGGAATACTTGCAAATGACTGACACAACTATAAAGATAGGGAAAAGGCATCCATCGCAAAAGAACAGAAAAAGAAGTTTCTTGCGTTCCAACAAGGAGCACAATATGGCGATGGAGACAATGCAGCACATGGAAGTAAGAGACACGGACAAATGTTACGTGTAGCTACTGGAAAGTACCATTATGTATGAGGGATGGCAATTAAATAGTCCCAACTATTTATTCACAACCAATATAAAAGCTTTACAAATTTGTACGTGTTGCTGTTTTTCAAAGTAGTCACCAGCATTGTATAGAACCCGTTGCCAGCGATGTGGAAGGCACAGTATACCGTCAGCAGAGCCTGTTCTGTTGATGGTACTCTACTGCCTGTTGAATCTCTGGAATACCACGAAGTGGTTCCTTCAGCCACAGGGACTTGAATCTAGGGAATGTGGTGGATGGTGCAGGACTTCCCAGTCCCATCGAATGAACAGAGCAGCCACAACTTGTGCTGTATTCGACCGCGCATTGTCGTGCAAAATGCTTCTTTTGCAAAGCTGGTCGCATGTCATGCTCTTATTCTTAAGAGACTCCAGGACGTTTGTCGACCTTCGTTGAAGGCTTTTACCCAATGAGACACTGTTCTGTAGGATATTGCCGATTCTGCGCACGCCTCTTGAAGACCTTCATATATTTCAGTACTACATCATTGCGTTCCAATGACAAAAAGGACAATGTACCCTTCATAATTGCGTCATTTCCGGCACCGTAAAGTGACAGTGGAGAAAAGTACTATCAGGCGTACCACAGGGCTCGGTACTTGGTCCACTTCTCTTTTCATTGTACGTAAATGACGTATCATCGGTCTTGTTCTTTTGTATATACCATATGTATGCCGATGACCTCCAGTTGCATTTAAGTACAAAACCAAAAAACCTGAAGACAGCAATCGATAATTTTACTTCTGACCTATGTGCACTATCAAAGTGGGCACAGAATATAGAATTAAAGCTCAATCCAAGTAAAACACAAGCGATTCTGGTATGTCATCCTAGGCTCATTAATCACAAATATCGCGAATATCAACCATCATTAATATTAAATGACACACCTATCTATTTTTCGCCGTCGGCAAAAAGTCTGGGAGTGATAATAGACGACAAACTAAACTGGGCTGAGCACACAGCCGCCGTGTATAGGAAGACATCAGCATCTCTTCATGCCCTACAGAGATATAAGAAGTTTTTTCCTCTCAATCATAAAAAGAAACTTATACAAACACTTGCAATTCCAATTATCGATTACAGTGATGTTATCTTGCAAGGTCTCTCTTGGGAAAGCTCACGACGTCTGGAACTAATCATGAATGCCTGCGTTCGATGTATATGTAACATCCGTCTCTTTGATCACATTTCACCATCTTATAAGCAACTATCCTCGCTCCGTGCTGACAAGCGCAGAGATTTTCATACACTCTGTTTCCTCTACTCTCTTATCAACGTACACTGTCCCTCATATCTTTCCTCGACCTTAACACTCTTATCTGATCAACATAACGGAACTACTCGTTCCTGACAGTGCAAAACCCTTTCTGTCCCTATCCATCACTCAGCCGGTTTCTCAAAATCCTTTTCAGTAGCAGAAACCAGGCTCTGGAACAATCTACCTCAGTATATCAGAGAACTGAATAACATTGCCAGCTTCAAACCACAGTTAATGAATTATCTACTAAAGCAATAATTAGGCCAGTCTTTATTACCCTACGGTCCAGGTACGTCACACCCATTCCTCCTACCAGATATTCTCCGACTGCCTTTGCTCTCGCCAGGTACAGCTTTCTTAACTTCCTTTTGTCAGAATTCGCCATGGCTTAACCAGTCTCGATATATTCAAAAGTACATCTTGTATCTGCTAATATCAATGTTGTTACTTCTATTATTACACCAGCAGCAGCAGAAGGTGTCTTAGTGGTACTGCCAGTATTAATCCTATTAGAGTTAAGTCAATACCTTTTATTTACATCCTTTTACATGTAATCAACCTGTATAAATTATGTTATTAATAGTTTATCTGTATAAATCATTATTATGTTATAGGTAACTCACATGTAAAGAAATACTCTATGTGTAAAACCCTGGTTCGATGTAAGAGAGGGCCTGATGGCCCTAATCTGATCAGGCTAAATAAATAAATAAATAAATAAATAATATATTTTATTATTTTGAAATTGCTCCAAACCTTGTACTCGTTATGGCGTAAAGTGAGCGCCACACGCCACACACACGAGAACGATCGTGAAGAAGGCAGCGGATGACCGGCAGCCAATCACACGCCGGCGACGCGCTAATTACGATTGTCATACTTGTGGCATCACCTCTGCCTACAGAACATACGCGTATCACATGTATCTGAACGACTGAGATCATAGGCATTGAGATCCGCGCCGGGGTCGAAGTTGGCTGATACTAGTTGAATATCGCTTCTGGAATGCGGAGCTAGTTTCTGGTCCGCTACTCGCAGCTACCGACGCACTCAGCCGCCGCCCAGCCGTCGCCTTGCTGACATTGTCAGCCAGCACAGTGTACAGTATGGCGTGCATTTGCTAGTGCTTGTGTTCACGTTTTCGGACGAGTTGAAAACGTTAGGTAAACTCACAGAAATCTGGTATCGGAATATTCCTCTCGATTACGCCACGGTTTCCAGTTAAATGTGGGTTGCCACGAGTGTTTAGAATCAGTTACAAGTATCCTCGACGTACCAGTCACTTGCTATATTCTGTTCGTATTTTTATGTTCGGTAAATTTGATCTTTGCTTTAATTGTATAGGGATTTTTGCCTTCAGCTCTGACGTTCATTTGACTTGAGTTAGTAAAACGAGTTTAAACTTACTTTATTCAATTACACAATTTTGTTTGTTTTGAGTAATTGGAAATTAGAGTATAAATTCATTAACTGATCGATGGTGGGTCAGCCACGCCTGTCCATTGACACTAAGTGCACAAACTATTTGCATTCTCCATTTGCATATCGACCTTTCTCTCCCCTTCCTTGCCATTATTTGCCATTATTTGCACTACATCCTTCATTTGCATACTAATAGGATCCACTTCCTCCTTCAATTTTTTTTTTCTTTTTCCAACAATACAAATATTCCAGAATGAAACTTTCACTCTGCAGCGGAGTGTGCGCTTCCTGGCAGATTAAAATTGTGTGCCGTAATCGGGACTCGAACCTGGGATCTTTGCCTTTCGCGGGAAAGCGCACTACCGACTGTGCTATCTCGACACGACTCACGATGCCGCCTCACAACTTTACTTCCGCCAGTAAAGTTTGGAAAGTAGGAGCCAAGGTACTGGCGGAAGTAAAGTTGTGAGGCGGCATCGTGAGTCGTGTCGAGATAGCACAGTCGGTAGTGCGCTTTCCCGCGAAAGGCAAAGGTTCCAGGTTCGAGTCCCGGTTACGGCACACAATTATCTGCCAAGAAGTTTCATATCAGCGCACACTCCGCTGCAGACTGAAAGTTTCATTCTGGAAACATCCCTTAGGCTGAGGCTAATCCGTGTCTCCACCATATCCTTTCTTCCAGGAGTGCCAGTCTTTCATGGTTCGCAGGAGAGCTTCTGTGAAGTTTGGAAAGTAGGAGGCGAGGTACTGGTGGAAGTAAAGTTGTGAGGCGGCATCGTGAGTCGTGTCGGGATAGCACAGTCGGTAGTGTGCTTGCCCGCGATAGGCAAAGGTCCCAGGTTCGAATCCCGGTTCCGGCACACAATTTTAATCTGCCAGGAAGTTTCAATACAACTATTTTTCAACCTTGATGACACTGTCATGCTGTACGATCTGTGGCACATTCAATCCTGATCCAACTCTATTGTTCCTGATTCTAAAATATAGTGACACCGTTAAGTTAGACCACTCGCTCTCAAGTGGCTGTGCTTCCCTCGACTGTGCGCACGCTGGTGACGAGGTATGGGCGAGTCCATGGTAACTTAGGTATGTCTACAGCGTATGCAATCAGCGACAATAGTAGTAGATTCAATTTCATAGTGTCTCCACAGCATTGTTGCCACTATTTAAGTTCCAGCCTTTGTACTTACCCATGTTCTGAAATATTTCACAAAAATGTTTAGCTCTGAATAATTAAATATTTATCATAATAATGGTATTAACATTATTATTTCTACAGATCCTAATCCCTTAATATATATATATATATATATATATATATATATATATATATATAGGGTGTCCCAGCTATCTTGTCCACCCAAAATATCTCTGGAACAATAACAGCTATTGGACTTTCACCGGTATCAATGTACGGCTGGGGCCCATGAATGTACGTATTTGGAAACATTCTGAAACGAAAGCAAATGTGTTTTTTAACACAAACTTGTGTTTTTTTTAAATGGACACTCTATATTTTTTCTTCAGCAATCCATAGCATGACAAATCACATAAACAAAGGCGTTGATTGCATCACAATATTCCAATTACATCCCGAGATATTTCGACGCGACGTTGACGCTTGAAATACGCGAAACGCGCGGCTATAGCACGTCCTGAGACTCAGGCGAGAACCCCATGCTGCTCAGGGCGTTCGCTAGCCGCGGGTTTCGCGTATTTCAAGCGTCAACTTCGCGTCGCAATATCTCGGGATGTAATTGGAATATTGCGATGCAATCAACGCCATTGTTTATGTGACATATTTCAAATGAGAAAGTACCTCATAATTTTCTTTAAATGAAGTGAAAAAATCCAAGAGCAAGTTTCCTCGATTCACATATAGTTATATTGTAAAAACATAACAATAGATGTCTGCGAGAAGATGGAAAAAAACTGTAGCAGCATTGCCGAGACTTATTGCTGATCATGAATATGCTTTATATGATCACCATAGGTCACGTCTATTTCTGAAAAGGTCTAGGGTATAAAAATGTGGCGATACATGCTCACATGTGTCGTTTGTTTAACGTAGAACACAAACATAGTAGTGGATTTTACCAGGAAAAACATTATCTAGTGATTGTTCAAAATTGGTGAAGAGTCTTGTTAAACATGTGACACAACAAAGCCACTACCGCAGTTTCATTGACGGCTTCCTTAAAGTTTGTAATGAAACGGTATTTCAAGTCTGTAATACATACTGTGGAACTTTTTTTGAAAGTATCTATGAAGTGCGATACATGGTGTGGAGCAGTTTCAACTTTTTGTAAGGTTTTTAACCTAGGAAGGGTAACATTTATAAGTTGAAGTGAAATGCAGCATTTTACTCCAGCGACATTATTATGTAAATACGCGAACACAAAAACCAAAGGACCGGTTTTTAATATTAATTCTACAAGTTCGCCAATTAAACTTCTATATCGATACATAGTCTTTACAGCATGCAGCAATAAAATCTGCGAGAAGATTGAAGAAAGTTTGTACCAGCCTATGACATTGTCGCAACATAGACAAGACGGATTGCGGTCGAAAATACAAGATTCACATCATCCAGATGGACTAAAACATGTCTGTGGAAAAAAAATTCGTAACTGTTGGCTGAGAATAATATGATAAATTGTTTTAAACATACATAATTCAAAAGGGGCTTTGCCATAGCTGTGCTACAAGCAAAAAAGGGTGTGTGCGCAACCGGTGAGAGTGATTAAAGCCTGTTTTCGTATCTAAAGGGTGTATTAGTCGACAATAGCCCACGACGGATGGGTGGAACTACGAGGGCGACCTTGTCGTCAGTAATGGACACAAATTCCGGAAAGAATAACTTCGTGGTTTTCTGCTGCTGTTGCTACCAGAGAATCAAAGTAAGGGCCTAATTTGTAATTACTTCATTTTAAATAGCTTTCATTCTCTCCTATTTCCTCTGCTCTTTCTTACATCTTTTCTTATGGCGTTCAAATAAAACCACAGAATTTACGGGGTTCAGGTAAGAACTAAGAATTTGTATACCAATAAATACGGTTAAAAAACGAAATTCGGTGCTTCTTAAACGCAGTTGGTCGAATTGCTACCACAGGCAGTACTAGTCAATTTAAAATATTGAATGTTTTTCCCTTAACGCGTATTACACATTTCTGCGGTTTAAGTTATATCAGTCTCTGTTGTAAGAATCTGTCTAGTGCACGCTATGTAGTCGTAATACCTTATCGACTAAAAGATTTCCTAATGTGAATCGTTCGCGTCTTGTGTAACACCAGATGCTGTGTACCTTGGCAGCGGTAGCTAGACAGCAACAATCGATTAGGAAAAAAGTTCCAATCCAAATATAGCGGTGCTGCACAGATAACAGCCAGCAACGGTGTTCCGTGGACAGAGCGTCCCCACAAGTTTCCCCTGCGTAGCGGCTCCCACCATCTGAACCTGTTTACAGGTAAACACTGTTGCCCAACACCTACGGTACCACGCTGCGGAAATCTTAACAAACGGCTTCAGTTATTACGAACAAAACATAGGGCTTCTGTAAAGCGGTTTCCCAGTTCCACGAATGATTTTCGTGCCCATGTGAACGCTACGGGTTTTGAAGCGTTCTTGGCTTGTCAGATTGTGTCTTCTTCTGAAGAATTTTCGGCACATATGGACGGAGTGGCATTTTCGACAGAGAAATAAAAGTGTAAATATTAGAGTGAGTATGACTCTGTGTATTTAAGTATAGGACAATAGCAACTGTGCTGACTTAAATCAGGAACTGGATCAACTGTTTTTCAGCTGCCGTATTAAGTGGGCTAGGAAATCCGATTCCGGATATAACATGTAATTCGGTTTTCGTCTTCCATAATATGTGTTGTATGTAAATGTAATGAATCGGATGAAGCGCATAAAATACGAAACTAAAACGGCGGCGATGCCCATACAAAATAATCATCTTAGTTTTTCCTATTTTTCAGCTGTTGCTTTGGGTTTTCCCTATTATTTTTCTAAACCATATCCTGTACCAAAGTGAAAAAAAAAGAAAAAAAAAATACATTATTCAAATCTGTGAAGCCACAGTGACTTTAATGCACAACAAATGATTTTTGTGTATACAGATAGTACATAGCAAAACTAGAATAAAATGAAATACAAAAAAATAAATAAATAAATAAATAAAATAAATAAATAAATAAAAATTGAAAAAAATTGTGTAAAGTGAAATATATTGCAGCATCAAAAAGCATCAAAAAAAGCCTCAGTGATTCCAGCGAGTTTGGAAATCGCGACCTCTTCATTTCAAAGCGAGGAGTTTGCCGGTATCCGAGACTATAGTTTGCCAATTATAGAATACTTACACAAGATAAATTAAATATTTAATTTGCAAATAATACTTAGTTATTTTTATGGAGGTCGTGCACCTGTCCTTTCTGAATAAAAAGAAATTAATAGACGGATGATTTAGAAAAAAAATAGGGAAAACCCAAAAGTACAGCTGAAAAATCGATAAAATCGAAATTGGCAATTTTGTGAGGGGGCGTCCGCACTTCGGATTACATTCGTATTTGATCCGCATCGTATTTAATCGTTCATCCGGCTGTGATAAGGTTTTACATACTTGAGCTTCAAAACAAAAGGACCGGCACTCTCTACGTAATAATTTGGACAGTGCATAACACACCAAACTACAATTTTATTCCTATACTGGTGAAACTTTGTACGCTACAAGCTATGTCACAGATTGATCGATAAGTATAAATTTGGCAGGTATTGTAATTTTTCATATCCAAGAGAGGGGTGGGCAAAGAGGGACAGGAGGAGATTTGCAAAGATCAGGGAAGGTAATACGGAGGTAGGTGGATGGATGATATAGGAGAATAGGAGGAGGAGGAGGACGAGGCAGAGGTAGATAAAAACAGAGAGAGAGAGGAGACAAGAGGAAATGGACAGCGAGAGAGGGAGGAGGAGACATAAATATAAGAATAAATAAATATCCGAGCAACGCCATGTTTTCAGTTACGTAAGTAATACAGCGAG
Organism: Locusta migratoria; assembly: GCA_026315105.1. Lineage (NCBI taxonomy): Eukaryota > Metazoa > Arthropoda > Insecta > Orthoptera > Acrididae > Locusta > Locusta migratoria. The sequence continues at coordinate 166,474,990 of CM048745.1, forward strand.
AAGCCTAAGACAACAGGCATAGAGCTGGGGGACTGATGGGCAGATAAAGGGAATGAGTGTTGGGATGTATATCCAATTACTGTAGTGAAATGACAAATGAACAGACAGGCATTCCACATATAACAGGCGAAATGTTATCAGTATACATTTAAAAGTGAAGTGCTGTGATGTGCGGAGATGAAAAGGAAAAAACGTAACAAAAACACACGAAAAGTGCTGTACACAGCCCTGAAACACTCGCCAGGAAAAGACGAACTCCAGCCAACAAGACGGAGAAGCAGTAGTTACATGTAGAGAAGAGACATCAACACCACCACAGAAGATGCTTTTAAAATAAAAAAGCGAAACGCGTCTGGTGTAAAAATAAGCCTCTTAATTGCAGTCAGCATAAGACAGATTACCTCTATAATCAAATTACATTCGTATTTAGCAGTTGCGAAGCGTTGTCTGGTTCGCTAGTCTTAAATCTTATAAAATCGGCTGTATGTGTGTGTGTGTGTGTGTGTGTGTGTGTATGTTCCACATCTCCTTCTTAACTACTGGATCGATTTCAACCAAATTTAGCACAAATATTCTTTAAGGTTAGGAATCATTTGCTGTGGTTGCAAAAACCACAAACGATACATAATTCATACGATATCACGTCATAAACTATGATACCTGTCCTATCTTGCGGCGTGTGATAGCGTGATTTTATTCGTCTACTATTTGAGAATGAGAGCACTTAATGGCTTGAAATAAATTGTAAACATAATTCCAAATCATTACGAATCTTCTTCTCGCTGACAACCCCAAAAAATGATGAAAGGAAAAAAGTTTATCGCTTGCTACTTTTCCGAAGTTCATGATGTATATTTACGGCATTTGGCATGACGTTACAAGTTATTACTTCTACACTGTAAATCTTATACGCAAGGCAATTCACAGACAGTACACATACATACCACTGAATGTTTCTTCGGTATTATATCACAGTTCGACATTAAGTACATGAGAGATGAAGTCATAAACAATATGGTTCATGAAAAACCGCATCATCATACATGCGATTTTGATTTATTACGTCTTTACTGATGGCACCATTCACGATACATTTTGCAGACATTAAGCACATATACCGCTGAATGTACCTTCGAATTTATAGCATAATACGACACATATTTCAGGAGATATTGTAACCTCTTACCTCCCGGTATAACTACCAATCACTCCATCACGATAAAAAAGCGTCCAAAGCGAATGTAAGGGCACAGCCCTTGGTGGGATTTTTTTATTTGACCTAAGAATAAGACACTCTTGATCTGTATCGGACTTTGGACAGACTATTTGCTAAACGGCGAAAAAATGCTGTGCACAAGAATTTATCAGTTTACTGAATTTTATTTATACGGTCGCCAGCCTGATAAGGCAATAAAATGTTCACACTGTTATTCAGGACCTGATGCCAATCTGTTGTAAATATTACTTGAAAACAACTAGGTAAAATGGGTAGAAACGTTAGGTTTATGATCCAATAACAAACACTATAATCTCGATGGAAAGCAATATGCAAGGCAAGGCAAATCAAACCACTTATTTACTACTTAAATAAACTCAGATGTTAAGAAAAATGTAATAATCTCCATTCCAAAGAAAGCAGGAGCAGTCAGGTGAGAAAATTATAGAACCACCAGTTTAATAAGTCATGGTGCAAAATTTTGACATTAATTATGTACAGAAGGATGGAAATGCTGATAGTTCGCATTCAGTAGAAATGTAGGAACACGGGAGGCAAACGTACATTTCTAATTTGGAGTAAGTGACTCTAGTTCAGTCATTTCTGGATCGCACACAAAAATTACACAAGTTTACTAACCAGAAATCCATATTTAACTATCTTTTGATTAAGCATTATATTAATAATTTTGCAGAAAGATATGGTGGTAGCCCTGAAACTCAAAAATGTTCAAATGTTTGTAGAATCTATGGGACTTAACTACGGGGTCTGTCCATCTCTGTCCATCAGTAACCCTTTCGTGATCAGCGTACGAATTTCAAATATTCAAATGTTTGTTAAACTTATGGGACTTAACTACGGGGTCAAGAGTCCCTAAACTTACAAACTACTTATGAACTAGCTAATACTAAGGACGGCACAAATATCCATGCCCGGGGGGGGGGGATTCGAACCCCTGACCGTAGTGGCCGTGCAGACCGTGACTGGAGCGCCTCAGTCCCCTCCGCCACCGCGGCCGGCGCCCTGAAACCGGTACAATACACTTTCCACTGTTTTCATTAATTTTGAATAGTATTTTGCAATTCCTTAAAACTATGTTTATCTCTTTTAAGAAATACCTTTGAAATTAATTTAGCTTTTACAAAACTGGATAGAAAAAATATACTGTACTACTGATTTGATGCTATCAATCAGTTTACGGTTACCAACTGATCAATACTATCACTTTAAATTATTAACAGTTATTCCAATAATTTTTTTAAATAGTTTTTCATTAAATTTGATATATGAAGTGCAATCTTTAATTAGTAAGTAAATAAAAAGCGACAATTTCTTACTACTTATTAATTATCTACTGCAAAAATGGAACAAAGCACTTCAGATTGTTAATTAGTTCATTAAGAGAGTTATTTAATCTTTTATCTGTTCTCATTTAGGACACTCGGACATTGACACACTAGGAGAGGACCCTGACTAGGTACGTGATGGGGATAAACAGATTTTTAGTTCAATTCAGTCACTACTTTTTGTCTGATCCATTCGCGCTACAGTTCTTAAAGTACATAACTTTGTCAAATATCCCGTGCTGCGGACGAGCAGTTGTCTGGTTGCACAACTATAGGCGAATCGGCGTCAATAGTGGTACTTGCTTTGTGGCACTGTATTCTATTCTTGGCGATGAATAAATTTACATTGTGCTCATAAATCCATGCCACGATATAACAGATAGTCAACCAGCATCCTAGGCTAATTTTTGGAAACTCTTGATACAATTCCAAGCCTCCGCTTTGCTACCTCTGTTACGTCTCGCCTCTCGTTAATCCACACAGTCTCTATTCCTGCCTCTTTCTTACGCGCCAAAACTTGGCGCTTTCCACGTCAGCAACGGGAAGTACTGAAAGGAGTACGCAAAATAATTTTCACTTAATTTTTGCCTGTCATACAGCCTGAACATGTTTCGTTTCAAAAACCTAAGCTATAATTCTGTAGAAAACAAATTTATGTAATATAATATTTTGTACCATTTCACTAATCGATATAACATACTGTACTTATTTTCATATATTTGCTGTAAACCAAAGACTTTGTTTCATCTTTGGAGTATGTCTTGCACTCACAGTTGTTGCGTTTAAAGAGTCCGTGTGTGACCTTCGTGAAGGCGAGTCGATGTCTTATTATGGTAGAGTTGTAGTCGTGAAACGGTCGGGTTAGTCTGTCTGTGTGTTAGATTCGAAGAGTAAAAAGATTCAGAGAGTTCTGAAGAAACGCAGCCAAGTCTGCAGATTGAAATTTTTGTATGGAAATTAATCTGTCTCAAATAAGGTAAACTTGTACTTTTCTATTGTTATGTATGGTAGCCTGTATTTCAACTATTGTAGTTGGTGTTTGTCCTTTTGCTAATGAATACTGTTTAGAGCAGCTTGCATTTATAATTTAACCCTGAGTCATTTTACCAGTTCCTCGTTCCTTTCACCAATTTGAATTGATATCTGTTCTGATCATTGTTTCTTATGAAAGTGTTGCATAATTATTGTGTGTAAATTATGTGCTAATTAGAACAGTTCAGTGTAGGCATTTTGTCATGATAAATGAGAGCAGGAAGTAGTTTGTTCATAAATCCTGTAAAGTTCATAGTTAGAGATTTTCTCGGTCTTAATGAAAGTTCAGATTATTAAGTCAGTTAATGTTAGTAACAGTTAAGTTGATTTGTCTGATCAGAAGAGAAGTAGATCACGTAAAGAGATGAGAAATATTTGCAGTGAGTGACACTTGAAACCATTACCAGATTTGTATTTTTTTATTATCAAGTGCAGTGATTTTTGGTATCTAACTAATATCAAATATCTTTGTTTAACATCCTGTTTATTCAAGTAACAAAATTATCACTGTACTAGCACGCTCCTTATGTTGGCTCTCGCAGTCGAATTGTGCATATATAGTCTGGTAACTGGTATATGGTACACGTTAACAGATCTGAACTTTTCATTTACTTACATTGTCTCTCACACACGAGATTAATATGTAGACCAATTATTACTTTTAATTACTGTCAACTTATTAACTACTGTACAATTTAAAGTGTTATCCGTTGCGCATCAAACAAAACCACATTTATGCAAGACCATTGCATTCCATGTCAGTTGTAATTTTTTATTCTAACAGGGCAAAGGAAGTTACTAAGTCTCATTGCTTAGTCAAATTATTTTGTAACCTAAAACAGAACATTTACTTGTGTATTTTAGTGGGGACGATCGCTTAACAAAACAATGACACACTCGCCCCACACAAACTACCTTTAGCATTCTACTTTTCTTTTCAAACAAACACACACCACTTTTAGTACCAATGGTTTTACATTTCACATATCTTATTACATGCCCTGCGTTTGGATCAGACTACATCGTATTATATTTATAACAATAAGTATTACCATCAAATTATTGTACAATCAAGATACACAAAAATCATTTTTAACTCTACAAATACTCCAAATAATATTTTACGGATCGCGCGGTACGGCTCCCGGTCGCCGCCACCGTATCCGCCGGCCACGGCAGCGCCTGATTCTCGGACTCTATTGTGCCGCGGGCCCATACACTGAGTTAAAGTCTAAAAGACATTGCCATCTGAGTAACCTAAACTTAATTTTATTTACAATAGATGTTCAAAATTATATCTTTATATGGAAAGAGCGGCCTGACAACTCTTGAACACATTTGCGAACACTCGACGAATTTCGGCTGCCGAAATCTGGGAAATGACTAGTCGAATCCTGTCTTCCAACTCTTCGAGTGTATGGGTATTGCTTGCATACAACTTGTCTTTTAACATTCTCCAAAGATAAAAGTTAAAGGGATTTAGATCTGGAGAACGAGGAGGTCATTCAACTATCGTGTCATTAAAAACACTTCGTATTGCCTCTTCAGTATGGTATTCACGAGGGATCAACGAGTGTTTCTTGTGCTGAAGTATGCAAAAACAGAATCGTATGTGGAATGTCGGCCATCCGTGGTCTGTGGCACGACCAGAGGCGGGTATGGCGGTCAGTAACTAGCTAAACGGTTTACATTACGTACATCTTGTTGTTTTGTGGTCGTCGGTCCGCAAACTGGTTTATACGAGCCCTCCACCCTACTCTATTCTGAGAAAGCCTCTCCATCTTCTCATAAGAGTGGCAATTCACATCCACCTTAATCTGCTAACTATATTCGTCTCTTGGCCTCCATCTGCAATTTTTACCCCACACACTTCCCTCTAATGTTAAATTTACGCTTCCTTTATGTCTAAAAACGTGTCCTACCAATCGATCGATCCTTTTAGTCAAGGCATGCCAAAAATTCCTTTTCTGCCCAAATTATGTTCAGAACATCTTCATTAGTTAAGGGATCTAACTACCTAATTTTCAGCAATCTTCTAAAGCTCCACATTTCAAAAGCCTCTATTCAAATTCTGTCTAAACTACTTATCGTCTATGTTTCACTCTCGTACAAGGCAACACTCCACATAAATGCCTTCTAAAAAGACTCCCTTCACTTAATATTGATGGTAAAAAATTTCTCTTTTTCAAAAACGTTTTTCTTCCCATTGGCATTCTGCAGTTTATATCCTCTGTACTGCGACCATCAAATATTATTTTACCACCTTTATTGTTTTGTTACCTAAACTGATTTCTTTAGCATCGCCTGATTTTTTTAAGACTGCACTCCATTACCCTTGGTTTGCTCTTGTTAACGTTCATCTTATACGCTCCTTTCAACTCACTCTCCACTCCGTTCAATTGCTCTTCCACGTGCTTTGCTTCCTCTGACAGAATTACAATGCAATCAGCAAAACACAATGTTTTTATTTCTTCACCTTGAACTCTAATTTCCCATCTAAATTTCTTTTCGCTTTCCTTCACAGCCTGCTCAGTGTACAAATTGAATATCATTGGAGAAAGGCTAAACCCCTTTCTTATTCCCTTTCCAACCACTACGTCCAAGTCCTTTAACTCTAATAACAGCTATTTGATTAATGTACAAGTTGTAAATAAACTTCTGTTCTCTATATTTTACCAATGCTGACTTCATAATTTGAAAGAGTGTATTCCATTTGAGATTGTCAGCAGATTTTTCCAAATCTACAAAATCTAGAAATGTACGTTTGCCTTTCCTTAATCTATGACACATTGTAAGGTGAATATTGCCTCCCGTGATCTTACATTTCTACTGACTCCGAACTATCAGCATTTCCACCCTTCTGTACATAATTCGTGTTAAAATTTTTCACCATGACTTATTAAACTGGTGGCTTTATAATTTTTCACCTGACTACGCCTGCTTTCTATGGAATGGAGATTATTACATTTTTCTTAAAATCTTAGTTTATTTCGCCTGCCTCACACATCTTACTCACAAGGTGATATAGTTTTGTGATTGCTGGTTCCTTTCATTTTACTTTCATTCATGATTCTTAAGCCAGGTGTTTGTTACGATTAAGTGGTTTTTTTTTCTTTAACCCAGTGTTTGCTAGATTGAATTATTTTCCGTACAAAATTCTAACAGGCGCCTTCCTCTTTAATTCCGTATTTACCTATTACTTTTTCCTTCCCTTAATTTTCCTATTATTGAACTGCAGTCCCCCACTAGAATTAAGCTTTCATCTCCCTTAATTGTTTGAATAATTTCCTTTACCTCCTCATACATTTCTTCGATCTCATCAACTTCAGCAGAGCTAGTTGGTATATAAACTACTGTGGTCAGTGTTGGCTTTGTATCTATCTTGACCACGGCAAAGCTCGCACTGCACTGCTGGTAGTAATTTACCCGCATTCATATTTTCTTATTCAGTATTGGACCTATTCCTGTAATGTCTCCAACTGATTTGCTATTTATAGTCATGTACTCACTTCACCAGAAATCATGTTCCTCTTTCCACCGAACTTTACTAATGCCCACTATATCTAACTACAACCTATCTATTTCCCTTTTAAAATTTTCTGAACCTCCCTACTCGATTAAGGAATCTAACATTCCACACACCGATCCGTAGAATGACTGTTTTCTTTTTTCTAATGATGACATCCTGCTGGATAGTCCCCGCCCGGAGATCCGAATGAGGAACTATTTTACCTCTCTTACCCGAGATGATGCCATCATCATAATATATTCATACAGTAGAGCTGCATGTCTTCGTGAAACGTGATAGCTGTAGTTTCCCATTGCATTCAGCCGTTCGCAATAACTGTATGGCAAAGCCACATTAGCTGACCTTTCAAAGCAAGCTCAGTCAATCATCCAGAATGTTGCCGCTGTAATTACTGAAAAGGTTGTTGCCCCTCTTCACGAACCACAAACTTGTCTGGCCTCTCCACTGATAACCTTCTGCTGTGGTTGCACCTATGGTACGGCGATCTATGTCGTTGAAGCACCCAAGCCACACCACCTTGGCAATGTCTGTGGTTCATGGGGTGGCTGACCAATTAAGATGAGTAATGCTCCGCATTTGGCATTCGAGAGCGTACCTATTAACAACGAATCTATTTGTGCCTCATTTGATTGCAGTAGTAGTATATCTGCCTTGAATTACAGGTGGTTTGTGGGGCATCAGAGGGTATGAAATAGGAGAAGACAGATAACGGATACTGGTGAATATCCTACAGTGGGCAATAACATTCTTGAAAGATCACCGTTAAGGTTCAGAAAAATCAAGCTAATGAATGTATTTTGGCATGTGATATTATGGGTAAGGCGGGACTGATTCTCGAGTGCGCCAACCAGAAGTTTTATTTAAAATTGAGGCCAAAAGTACAGTGCTGGCGACCTGGGTAGGATGTAATGTTCGACATAACGTGTGGTATTCTGAAAATGATAGGAACATGCATATTCTTTCGAGCAACAGTTAAGTAAACTAAGGGAAAGGCTTAAGGCTGTTTGGCAGGAATTCATTTTTGAATTCATAATGTTTGTGAAACTGAGGGATGATACTGCTAGGGTCATCAGTCCACAGAGTTATGAAGTACTTTACCGTACGTGAACGACACAAACACTCATATCCGAGGGAGGACTCGAACATCCGGCGTCAGCGGCTGTGCAATCTGTAGCATGGCACTTAGACTACGCACTCATTCCCAGGCTTTGTCTTGTCATGAGTTTCCGGACTTCTTAACAGAAGAGCTGGGGATGACTAATTTAGTGGACATCATATTCTTGTCAAAATGGGGCCCCTATAGAATTTCGCCAGGTAGAATCAAGGAATCGACAGAACACATGGACAAAGTATTGCAACAAAATGTGATGCGAACACCCAACTCAACTTATGTGGCAGCAATATTCTTGGTATCGAAGGGTAATGGGGTACATCGTCCAGTTGTAAATTATTTATTAACCAGGTAATATTAAGGTTTAAGCCCTTGCCTCACTACATTCAAGTTTAAGGGAGTTGAATCTATATCAGGTATACAATCTAATTCCTTTAGAAGAGGGGTCTAAATGTGTAACGGGCAATTGAAACCTCTTTGAATTTGTGCTCCCACAGTTGATGGATACTTTGTTTTCTTATATGAAGTTTCATTATGTTTGCCATTATACTTATGATTTGGTTGTATGTAGGCAACCTGCACTTGAGCACATTGAAGATCTTAGAGAGGTTTTCTATAGCTTGCTCCACAATGACGTTTTTAAGCAATATTGTGAAGGGATTAGCATCACCCTCAAAAGAGTTGAAGCGATTGGTCAGTATCCCCAACTATCAACTCAAAGAGTCGAAAAGTTTTCAATCTTGTAACACTTGACTGAAACCGTGAAACAAGTTTTTACAACAAAGTATTGAGGTGATTCAAAAATTATAACACGAAAAACAAATCTTGAAACAAGAACAAAAACAGACGTGCAACAGTGTCAATGATATTGGTCAGGAAATCCTACAGATGAGGGCAGATATAAACAAACAATTACTTTAGAGATCTGACATTTTATTGCTTTTCTAAAATGTGGACGGTTAATGAGTTTTGAAGTTTAACTTTTTACCTGCCAAGATCTTGGGTCGTTGTTTGTTATCCGTGTATTCAGCTTTCAATTTTGTAGAGATCTTTAACTGATTGCACATTTGTAACATTTAACTAGCTGCAGACTCTATTTTGCCTTGTGCTGTACTATGAATAATGGCCCTATACCCTTTCTAGGTGCACAGACACCACCTTAGGATGCATATATGAGTATTGTGTAAGATAGCATGCTTCATCCATGCTATTAGCGCTGCACAAGTTTATCTTTTACGGGATCCTGCCCACATTTAAGATAGACAGCAATCCCACTGAAATCATGTAGAATTATATTAAGACAAACTGTTGTAACCAAGACCTTGTGTTACACTAAAAGATATTGTTGAATTTCAATTAATTAAGGAAACACTGTTGGATTTTACTTCTGTTTTAATTTATATCATTTCATAAAGTATAGAAACCAGACGTTTTATAACTTTTCTCAAAATATAAAAAAGTAATGTGTTTTGCTTCAACGTTTCACTCACCTTGGTCTGAAATTACTATTTTGCACACCTTGTATCCAACTTTTAATTTTGGAGAGAACTTTAATTAATTGTGTATTTGTAGTATCTGAGTAACCACACACTCTATGTTACCTTCTATTATACAATAAATACTAACACTATATCGATTTTAAGGCACAAATTATACCTTGGGCTACACATATGAACATAATATAAAATAGCATAATTCATTCATATATCAGAAATGGTAGATAGTAGACCATAGGACTATGAATAATAGCACACATCCTATACCTTTGATTACACAGATGAACATAATTTAAAATAACATAATCCTTCCGTAAATCAGATGTGGTAGATATAAAATCGGCACAGTTTTACTTTGGACGGAATCATAACCACAAACATAGAGAAGACACTCTGCTGTATACCAGATCCTGTGTTACACTAAAAGATTTACTGTTGTGGTTTTCAAATAAGTAAGGAGCCACTGTTGTATTGTCCTCCTGTTCTAACTATATATCATTTTTAAAGTATAGAAACTAGACATCTTATTACTTTTCTCAAAATATAAACAGTTAATAAGGTTTTTTTTGCCTTAACTTTTCACTCAGCTAGACCTCAGGTCTCTGTTCTGCTACCCGTACATCCAACTTTCAATTTTAGAGAGATCTTTAGTTAATTATATATTTTTAGCGTCTGATTTATCACAGAATGTATTTTATCTTGCGCTATATTATGAGTAATAGCCTTATATACGTCTTGAGTGCACAACCTACACTTTGGGCTACACATATCAACATAATGTGAAATAGCATATTTCACTCATAAATCGAATGGAACCTATGTTACTTTCTGTTTCATTGCTTTTTTATAAAGGTAAAATCGCTATCATTACAAGTAAGGGTACTTATACTCTCAAAAGTTAAAGAGTTAAAAGAAAATGGCATGCTTTAGCCTTTCGCCCACCTACACCTCAAGCCACTGTTCACCTTAACATTGGACAACAGTGTTGTTCTTTGAATATCTATGAATTTGGTTACTGTGATTTGTAAAACCTTTCAAAAAATTTAATCCAAAGGGCAATAGAAAGCAACATAGTTGCAGTAAATACAAATCACCACATGTAAATATCTTTATTCTTGTACAACAACATAACCTAAACTTCGAAAATCGCTCTTAGCATCAATGTACACGTATATTTCAGCCTGCAAACATATAATTGCATATAATACATCGTTGTACAACTCAATGTAATATAGTTGGAAAAAGCTGTTACTACTCAAATAATTTGTATACATAATATGTCATGAAATTACGATCTTTGTGATGGATTTTCATTTGTTTGGCATCAGCACATACAACAGGCAGCATGTATAAATTTGTAGACAGCCATTTACGATAACATTTGACATTATACCTCAGACGTTTGTGGTAGATTTTCATCTGTTTGACGTTAGCGCTTCCTATAAGCAGCAGAACTGACTCTGTAAACAGCCGTTTACGATAACCTGTGTCATTGTACTTCAGAAGTTAACCATGCAACCAAGTGATGGTATCAGATACACACTGCCTTGTACTTACACTTCACATGTAACGTGACGTATTGTTACGTATATTGTGGACAGGTAATTATAATATTAGATAGGCTATGCTGTATATGACATTGCATTATCCGTTTTCACAGTGATTGTAGTGTATTGCAATTGTATTATAGACATTTGTTGGACATCAATGAAGACTCTCATAACATTTAAGTAGTGGTTTATCACCACTCTAGTTCAGACTACTGCTGAGTTTCAGAAATGAATGATTGTGTGCCTAATATATAACAACCAGGCAATTATTGCTGATCAAGCAACAACAACTTTTCAACAGTTGTTACCAGCAGTCTTACGAAATATCCTTCAGTTGTGTCACTTGTTTTCGGTAATGTTCTGTTACGGTAAAATCCACGCTTAGACCATGAAATTGAGCAGTGTTTTCATTTAGATGTGCATTGTAGCTTTTGAGTTAACTTTTTGTTCACTTTAAAATGGCAACAAGCTGTGCTGAAACGAGTTGTGAAATAAAAAAAAAAAATTAAAAAAAAACACTTGTTTTTATCGTGATTTAAGCTGATCTTCTTTAAGAAGTATTTCAAATTAAACATTATTATTGTATCGTATATTTATTCCTGAACTTTGCATTGTCCTTTGATGTTTTTAATTAAATATTCATAAATGAATCCTCTCATTTCTTATTTACTAGGGTTAGGCGCCCCACTTCTCGTTGATAGATGTGAAGTACTACTTAAAGTACAATTTATATTATTAATATAACTTTACAAGTATTCCGATAATCAGTTTATATTTATTTGTGATGTAATGTTACTATAGTCTATGTCACGTAGGAAGCTGGCCCCGTTTTCCAGCTGTTATGCACATCCTTCTCTATTCCTGCACTGGCAGCTAATAATACTCAACCTCTGCCTGGATGGCCGCGAATTACGAAATGTTTATCTCACAGGGTACAATGTTGGCACTCGGCCGTAGCTCCTCCCCTCCATGCTTTCCCTATCGCTCCACCACTATGCTCGTAAATGCCTTCCTACATGACACCAACTAGTGAAACCAACACACAGTTGAGTAACAGCGCCACAACACAAAATTTCCACTAGTACCATTGCAACCTATGTGAGTGACACTGTGTGTCCCTACCCATCTTTTTGAGCAAGATAATGTACAGCCAAATGTTGCTGAACTAACAATTGCTCTGTCGCAGAATGTTACCCTTTGGTCCTGGACTGGTAGGTCGACACACATGTCACTAATCGAAAATGTATGGTGAAACTAAGGGTGCAGAACTATGACCCACTGCTGTCCACCGCTCATAAACTTCGGAACCAAAGAATGCAGATTGGATGGCTATACCACAGGGCGCCTTTAAATCTTGTGGATGTGAATACTACAGTTCGAACGAGATGTTATCAGCGTCAGTGGTGGACTCTGTGTCTACTAGGCATGCTGAACTGAGCTGATTGAAAGGCCAATCATTTTTTCAGAAGGCATTAATAAACGTGCTCGGAATGTGAACAACAAATATATATCCAAGCATAGGCTTTCGTGGCCATTGTCATTGACAATGTAATTCTTCTTGAAATGAGACTGCTTCGTCATTTCTCTAAAATCTACCGACATTTTGACCACTGATTGAAGGCGACGTTCATCAGGGTCTGTGTCTGACTTTTGAATGTGAGATAGCTTGTGATTTATATAAAATTGTGCTAACAGAGGTTTGAGGAAGAGGGAAGTTGGTCTTTCTTTACTGGTGTTTGTGTTATTGCACGCTATTGGTGGGAAAGGGCATCAATGATTAATGTTTTCGTGACAAGTTTTTCATCTAATTGGAGATTACGTTCTTCTCTCTTATCGGTGAAAATAGTAGTCTAAGAGTATTTTTTGCGTTGAAACATGCTATTTGTGGGATAGACATGAGGGTACTGGCAGCTGTCAGGGTGAGCCACGGTTTACTAGTCACCTGGAGCAGACAGTGTGAAGCTGATGCTTTGATGTACATACCCGCTGTGATCTCTAGGACGTCTGCATAAGACGTGTTGCATGTGGTCCCGTCTCATAGTGTTGCAACTGACAAGAAAGAGCCTGAAAGTCTATATCCTATATAAGTTCCCTGTTCATATTGTCGGGGAGCTTGGCTGCTTCCGTTGCCTTCCTCTTCTTCATCGAGAGTGGTTTTTTTCGCCAGCAGACAGGCATGTGGGGTTGCACTGATTGTGGTGCTGGTCTTTCAGTGTGTGTTTTTGTTTCTTTCTTTTTTAATTGAGCATACTACATTAGTACATAGGATCGAAACACTTTTGAACTTTTCATTAGCATTTTGGTTTGTATTGCAGTGCTATGTTTTCTCTATCAAATGTGGACAACTTGCATAGTGATACTGAGGACCAATACAAATGGTGGGTCAGTGTTTGAATATGGTGAGTGTTGGTGACAGCATGCTCGCTTTTGCAGATCCCAGCAATACTCACACATTCGTGAGTTTATAGGTAGAAATTAGTGAACGAGAAATAAAAGGCTGTTTTTGTTATGTAAAAAAACAACATTTATTTGTTACTAGGAACTGGCGATGGATTATGAAGACATGACAAGTTGTGGTCAGACTGCTGGTCGGTTAATCTCGTCGATGGTCTTGTGGTAGACGACGATGTCCTGGATGTAGGAGTTGGGCACGTCGAAGTTGTAGTAGTGGGGGATGCGGCGGTCGAAGGGGAAGGCGACGGGCCGGCCGTCGTCCAGCTGAGCGGCCCAGAAGCCTGCAGAGGAGGCCTGGGGGTCTGCCGAGGTGGCGTCGGCGGGGACTCCCTGAGCGAGGGGGCTGGCGATGACATAGAGGCGCAGCGGCAGGCCGGCGCGCGAGCCACGGGGCAGCAGTAGGTGGCCGGGGAAGCCCCGGTGGGACACAGTGGCCGGGCTGAACGGCCTCTGGCCCTGCAGCGCCGCCTCCACCGCCGCCTCCAGCTCCTGCATGGACATCGGGCTGGGGCACACACTGGCCGCGTCGCGAGAGCTGCGCGAGATCTCATTCTCTCCAGCTTGCACTGTACAGGGGAACAAGGCAAAGAGTAGTTATTTATACATGTTTGGATGACAGGGGCAAGGTGACCACATAAGGGTTAAACATTTCTAATAATTTGACTTTGTACATTGCTTGTTATTCTTTGCATGACTGCATACAGTGAGATTTTATTTTCTGTAAATAGTTCCGTAAATCATTACTAGACTATTATCAAATGTTCAAATGGGGTTATCAGTCCTTAAACTAACAAACTACTTATAAACTACCTGATACTAAAGATGGCACATACTTAGATGCCCGATGAGGGAGTCGAACCCCCGACCGCAGCGGCCGTGCAGACTGTGACTGACACGCTGCAGACCACTTGGCCACTGCAGCCGGATGGACTATTATCTCAATTCAAAGATCAAAGATTGTGTAACAAAGGAACCAAGTTGCTTACATCGTCTGTCCCTAGATTCACACATTAATGAAATTAAGTTATTCTAAGACAACACACACACACACACACACACACACACACACACACACACACACACACACCAGAGCCAATTCCAGGGGAGGACTCAAACCTCTTGTACAAATGGCTGCATAATCCATGACTCAGTGCCTCTCATCACGTGGCTATCCCTACACAGCATTACAACAATTATTTAGACAGATTTCAAACAGTTTGAAAAACTTCGTCTTGCCCCAGTACAGGATAAATATGAATATGGTTATCCGCCAAGATGACAGTTGTGTAAGAACTTGTTTTATTTTTTTATATTTAGAATGTAAAATAGTTATGCAGCAACATGTTTCCAAGCAACCACATCATAATTATTCCAGATTGAAACCAGTCTCAGACAAGGGGATGCACACTAATGTGTTTTGTTCAATGTCAACTTAGAGGAAATGAAAGAAAGTGTGGGCAACATGAGTGGAATGGAGTACAGATAGAGGGTAACATTAATTATCTCCCATATGCAGATGACATAGCGAATCGAAGCACGACTTGGAAGGAATGTACCAACAAATGGGCAGCTATGTGCAGAAGGTTGGGCTCAAAGTAAATCAAGAAAAACAGAGTTCATGCAATTAGGAACAACATCTACATCTTCATGGGATTCACTGCAAATGACCTTTAAATGCCTGGCAGGGAGTTCATCGAACCACCATTATCCTATTCATCCACCATTCCCTTCTTGAATAGCGCGCGGGAAGAAAGAACATCTGAATTTCTCCATTCGGACTCTGATTTCTCGTATATTATTCTGATGAACATTGCTACCTGTGTAGGTGGCAGTCAACAATATATTCTCGCTATACTTAGACATTTAACAGATGTTAGTTACATATATGATCAGTATGATGTTCGTTGTACAGACATTAGTACCCAGCCAGTGTCTGTATAACTAACATCTTATTGATCATCTAGGTACCTACCATCTGTACAGAAATTAGTACCCAGCCAGTGTCTGATAACTAACATCTTATTGATCATCTAGCTGTGGCTCATTAACAGATGCAGATGATCTAAAATGAGTCATAAAAAGTTCATGTTTATGAATTCTGCTACCTATTCAGCTTTGTTGTAGTACCGGCGTTAATTTACATTTGTATACCAAAGAGAACAAAGCGAAGAAACCCGATAGAGGAAATGTGTGATATATGCTGTTCTAAGTGTGTGCGATCTGTAAATTTATGATATAAATACTTTCGAAATAAAATTACGTAAAAATAGAGGACTTCCATTAAAAGTATAACTATCTGAGCGTGAATGTAGGGTACACTGTTAAAGTCAAATGAAAATTGGTTCATACATCCATGAAGTGTATACGAAAACTGATAATGTGTGACTTATGAATAAACAATGACTTCGTTAGCAAGCTTTCAGTTCGTACAATTACTGTAATTACGGACGACTAGGTCTAATGTAAACATACCTTGGTATACAAAGCGATCGAACTCAACGAAGTACTGCCTGGCCTCGTCTATCGTCATTTCGTTGCCGTACGCGTCGTATCGTGGTCCATAGTAGACGCGGAAGATAGCGTTGGTGGGCTTCTCGCTGGACACCTTTATGCGGTACGTGAACGGCTTGTGGTTGAGTCGTAGCTGGCGGGCGTAGATCCTCATCTTCTCTGCTTCTTCGGCGCTGGACACTTTGAGAGTATTGTCCACCTCAATGTCGAAGTTATCAAAGAATGTCACCAGGCGGTCGACGTCCACAGACTGGATTTTGACTCCAGGAAATTCGAGCTGTAACATAAGACAGAAACTCAGAAACGCGTAACAATACGTGTTTCACCAGAGCATCAAGAGCATCTCGTACACCAGAGCATCAAAAGTACGTGATTTTGATATATCTGCGCTTAAGATGAAAGCATTATAATGTATCCCGTTCGATTACTCTAGAGAGGAGTAATGCTGTTTATGAAATAGTTATTGGCATTGTAAAGTATTTCAAACATTTGAGGTACACAGCGGAAGTGTTTTTATACGACAGCGCAATTAGGTGTAAGCACGATAGTTCCTTTGAGTCAGTGTGAGAAACATGGCACAATTTTGAATTCTGTGCGTGTTGTTTAAAAAGAATAGTGTTCATCCAGGACGGCAAAGTTGACCGAAAATTAAGCCGCTTCTGAGAGTAGATACTTTCGTTGAGCGATTGAGTGGTTCAAGGTTGGGTCCTAAAGGTGAGTGAAAGATTTAATATGAAGTAGGAAGTTGGTTTTGGTTACTAAAGCAACCATATAATTGCAGTATCCAATCTTTCTATTACAGAGCAATATTTAAAAAAATATGATCTTGGAGATGAACTTTGTGGCTACAAAGATGGTGAGTATTTTGTAAACGAAATAACGGGAAGGGGCGAGATTTGGTTCGCTTATGGAGCTCTTCATTAGAAACAACAATCAAGGATAGGAAGCACACTGCATCACCTGCAATCTAGAGTACAATATTATATTTATTTTATTTTTTTATGATGACCTGTTTCAATCAATAAAGATCATCCTGTGATCTTGTCCTTGGTGAGTATGCACTTTTTACTAAATAGTTCTTGAGGAGCAACAATGTCTTATCAGCTGTTTATTTCTCTTTATAGTAACTGCAAGGTTTAATGAACTACGATATTATCTACACACCTAGAAATGTGAGTTGCAGTCTTTTGGGATAGGCACAACATCGGAACGGTGCGTTTTACAAGGTATGACCTGTAGCAGAAGCCTTCGTTATAGCGGTGTCGTATGTAATTCCAGTGTATTTTTAATCTATTAAAAACTGCTTAACAGTATTTTCTATTATCTGGAGAGTTTTTTTCGCAGTTGGTTGGTTGCGTGATAGATGTCTTCCGATGAGCATAAAGAGTGGTTATACAATTTCTCCGCATAGGGAGAGTATGCTTTCCAAATTTATCGCAACATAAAATAGCTGCATCGAGAAATGTTTGTTGCATACTTCTCAATACCAGGATAGTTCGGAGAGTAAGTTTCGTTCGATTTTTCTCTGTAGTACTGCAAAGACTGCACTTACGCTCATGCACAGTAGCATATCTGGTTCAAGAACGAAATGATAACATTTCGAGATCTCTGTGTGTTGTTCGTAATTACTGTTAATAATAACTTCGTTGATCAAAATTTCCATCGCATGTGTATTGTGATATGTGATTTCTTTTATCGATGATTAGAACATTAAATCAAGTGACATTCATCAAGAAAACTACGAGGGTATCGGAGGAAATCAATCTAGTTTTAATGGTGAGAAGGGTCCAAGAATTTAAGGAAGTGCTTCATGAACAAAGAACTCGACATTCATCTGTACTAAGAAACTGATTTACCATTTTGTGACTGCAAAACTGTGTTTTCATAATCTTTTGGTGCTTTAACCTGTTTAATGAACAATACGAAAAGAAACGAATGGAAAATATACTTGAGTTTGTATCTTTGTTACTAAATTATTTTTTCTTAGAAATGTACTGCCATTTTCCTTGGGAACACATTATAAAGCACGAAGTGAAACAATCACTGCAAATACTACTGTGAGATGCTTATGAAACCATGTTCTACAATAGAGACCTGTGTAATGACAAAAACGGTGTTGTTCTCATTTTTTACAATGCTCGACCTCACATGGCTACCAAAAGCAATTGTACTGTGTCTGGAGCCCATATGACAGCTCCTCGTACAATAAGGGATACTTTGTTATTATATGCAATTGTTCTTAAAGAGGACTTCTTCCTAAAAGAAATCAAGAAGCAAAAGTTTAAGTACGATTATGGGTGTGCCAAACATAACGACATTAACTGGACGTGCACATTCTGACGGTGAATATTCATGCATTTATCACGCTAAGAAGAATACGTTATGCATTTTTCCCAAATAGCGACATGAGAGAGTGATACTGCAAGCACTATGTCAGTCCAACGCTGAGAAAGCAATAATACTATCAGTCAGGAGATTTTCCTGTTGGTTTCATGAACGTGCATCATGGCAACATTTGACATCTTACCTCTTGCCTTGTGTAGGGTTCAAGGTAGTTCTGGTACTGCTGGAAGACGTTCAGAATTCTCTTGACAATCTGGTAGTACACTGGGTCACGGAGCATGGTCTCGTATTTCCCAAATACACTGGCGGCGATCTGTAAACATAAATAAGTGACCGACCGTGTTCTCTCTTTTAATTTCAAGCAGTTAACATGTTCAATGCCATTAGACCATGCATCGGTAGCTTACCCCATATCGCTGGTCTGCCTCGAGGTGTTTACCGAAGAACGTCAAGAGGTCCCTGTAGACGGCTCCGTAGTACCTGGGGTGGATGGAGTCTGCGTTGCCCTGGATCATGTTTCCCAGCATGTTGATGGCCTCATTCGGCTGGTACTTCATCCTGCCATCAATTGCCTGGAGCAGATAAAGAAATTCTTCAGGAAATCTGACTTGTGGGTCTGTCAGTGGAACATCGAAAAGGAAGCGAGCTTAGAGACTCACCGATATAGCTAGGCCCAGGTCAATGGCTTCGAACATTCTGTACTCGGAAAACCATATTTTCTGCAGGGTAAAAATGTCAGTGTCCATGAGGTTTGCTTTTGCAGGACGTGAGGACATTCCGATGCCGTTTTGCAGCCTGAGCTGAGGGTAGTAGGCAGTCTGAAATGAGAAAGATACAGTTCATTTACGAACGATGCAGACAGCGACATCACGATCAGTCCCTATTAGTACATGTTCATGGTTTAACGATGGCTGATTTTACAATTCCCATTTTCAATCAAAGAACAATAAAGTATACCTTAAATTATGACCAAAATCTGATTTAATTGATTATTCCCATTGTTATCGGTTACAATAGTGTTTATAAATTTATGTTGAAGTTAATTAAAATAATGAACATCAGGTGTATGGATTATGGTTGTATTTTGTAACTAATAATGTGGTCAATGTTTCCGAAGTGAAAATATCAATGGTTTATTTAGAGTATAATAATAAAAAAAATATGGCGATAATGAAAAGATTAAATGTCATACAGACATCGTTTGGGCATGGACTGCAGACCAAAGCGTTATCACAAAAATTTTATTACATTGCAGATGAAATTTTGAACAGTCGTAGAACCCTCCTAAGCGTGGAGGTGGGGACTAGAAGAACGGAACATGAAAGAAAAAAATCGAAAAACAAGGTATATTATGAATAAAATGAGTCCTGTCAATCACAAGAGCATGCAAGTAAAACTTTAGAATTAGATGCATAAAGATCAGCTAAACATTCTATAATGAAATAAACTGCATTAAATTATTTTCCCTTGCCTTTGCATTCTATTTTCAGCGTCTTACACACACAAATAAATACATCAGCGGTTATATGGTCAGGCAGGAGGAAACCAAGATAAAGTTCATTCCAGTATCAAGTTTTGTATTATTTCGAGGCAATATGACTTTGTAAAAGATTTTACTTTTCTGTTCGTACATTGCACTTGTCTTCTTTGAAACATGGAAATAAAATTTCCCTGTTTAAATTAAGCTAGGTATTCTGGCTATATCATAAAAGTGGAATAAATAATAACAGGTAATGTATTCCAGGAGAATGTCAGAATGTGACATAAGATGGTAAGAGCAAAGGGAAATAAATGAAAATTACATAAGGATAACGAAAGCAGAAAGTAGGAAACATCAGCTGTTTTTATACTATAATGCACAGAGCATGCAGTCATTAAATAGGGTGAGCAGGAGAAACATCAGTAGAGTCCATGCAGGATAAGGTGGATGGTGCACAGAGAAGAGTTTTCGTCCCTAGCACCAGGCGAGTTAATTCGTTCGTATTGAAGGGGAGGCGGTGTCAGTCCACCTCCGCCTGCCGGCCACTGAGCTGGGACTTCCCCTCCAGCGCTCAGTCACTGCTCTGGCCGCTATCCCCACCACTACCACCCTCCCAGCGCTTGCCAAGCCGTATGCGCATCTATCGGCCAATTTATCCTGCGTGTACTCTACAGCTGAACAAAAGAAGTGTAGTGATGTATAGAGGTAAGAGGCCTGTACACAGAAAAACCACAAGCAAAGCAGTTCTTCAATAATTGCCATTTATGTTGTGGTCTTCAGTTGCAAGACTATGATGCAGCTCTGTACTCTTACAGTAAAAATGCATGTCCTCGCCGAATATTCTAGCTGTAATTTAACGTTGTTTGCAGCGATCACAATATTAACACAGCAAGACCAAGTCCCCTAAGATACATAGCCAGATAAGTCAATAACCCACACTGTTACCCTGCAATGACAGGAAAGGTTTCTGGCCCTCTGCAGGAACCATATGGTAGCGACAAGTCTACAAATATCCCCATTCTTTTTGTAGTACATGAAATGTGGCTGTCTGCATAGTTGACTCTTGGAAACCACATCAAGGTAAGTAGTTCAATTAGACTTATAGAATTACAAACAAAGTAGGCCTAGACAAAAGGTAACAGAAACAGGTTTATCTTGAGAACGCCAGCCCGAAGCGAGTTTGTGAGAAGTAGGCTACCTACCACGAGTTGGTAGTCGTCATTGACAGGGGAGACGTCTGGCAGCCCGTGGGACAGCCTCTCGAGGACGTAGCGGGCGAACATCTGCCTGAGGGAGTGATAGAAGATGTCGCCGCGGTCCTTGCCGTGCTCCATGGTGTAGTTGGCGGCGCTCAGGAAGTACGGGTAGCGGTAGTGCAGGTCCGCGAAGAAGTCGCTCAGGCCGACGTCCTCCAGGTAGTAGGAGAGCCGCTGCTCGGGCGTACGGCCGCCGGGGTAGCCCGTGTAGTTGGCTGTGATGTAGTACGGCTTCTGCCCATAGCCATAGCCTGAAAAACCAGAAGAGCAGACTGGTTACATGGACAGCAACTTAGGCGGTTTGGGGTTTCTTCAAGACCCTTTGGGAACCCTCAATAAGATTTTTGCTGCAGAATAGTTTAAATAGAATATCTCTAAAAACAAACAGAGGGTTTCAATAGGAAAGAGACGTAAGTATCACGCTTAATCAGTTTGGGAACTAATAATAAGTGGAGTCCCCCGAGGTTCAATATTAGGGCCTCTTCTTTTCCTTGTATATATCAATGACCGTTCATAAGCAAATTGCCAGATGCCAAGTTTGTTTAATTTGCAGATGACAATAAGTAATAAATCTAGAATATACCTTTAGAATGGTCGGCCAATGAAATTTTCATTGACATTAATTAATGATTCCTACACATATTTCTGTTGCTATACCTTATGCAGTTTAGTTATAAAATGTTTTCTGCCTGTATAAACCCAAATATGACGACAAGGGAATAAAAGAAGTTGCCTGTGTCAAATTCTTGGGGTTACAGCTTCATAATAAATTTAATTGGCAGGAGAATGCAACAGAAATGATGAACCGCCTAAACAGGTCCCTGTTTGCGATACAATTGTTGTCATACGTAGGAGTATTATGTGTACTTCTACTCCATAATGTCATACGGGTTTATTTTATGTGGTGATCCATCAGACCAAGTTAAAGCTTTCAGGCTCAAAAACGTGAGATATGACTCATTTTCGGTGTCAAGAACATCCTGCAGAGGGCTATTTAAGGGAGACGGTTTACTGCTTAGAAATACATATGCGTTTTAATGACAAATTATATGGAAGAATATCTTTTTCTTTTTTCAAAATAAAGCTCGGTTCGTGGAATCAATACCAGATACAAGAATAATTTCCACAAATATTTGAAGTCATTTACTTTGGCTCAAAAAGTGTCCGAAATACACATATCAATTGCCATAAGAAATTTTACTCGCAATACCGTCGGTCTGTAGAGAGTCTACAAGATTTTTGGGTGGCCAGGTGCTACTGCATTGATGAATTTCTCAGCAGAAGTGATTTATGTAAAATTTGAGAACCTTTGCTGCCGGATATAATATGTCAACGATTTCCGAATACTATTATTGTGTTTCAACAGTGTGCGAAAATTATTTTTAAGTAAAAACACTGGAACTGACCGTCTGTCTGATTTGTTCACGTAAATCAATTTGGGAGTGCTTGTTCTTCGAGTTTTCCTGCTTTCGTTTTTAGGAGTAATCAATACACTTTGGAGTGAACTCCTATCAATTCCTTCACTACAAGAACTCTTTTGGTATTTACATTGTTCCCGGATAATTTTTCATGGATCATATATTGATCAGTGAGCATTCTTTCAAACTCAGTAGTGGTATGCAGTGTTGGCCGCTTATGCAACCACTAATGCAGCACACCGAACTATACACTCCAGTGATGAGGCTGGTTCTTCCTACCGGTTCACCTCAGTGCTTTTACCACTACCAAAAGAATAGTGACTATAATATAAAACAGGCATTGTAACTGAAATCTGGTCTGCCTTATTTTGTACGTGTGCCAAGCTTACTAACTACAGTGTGAGAACATCCGTCCTAATTCGCATTATTATTATTATTTTAGATTTTTCGGGTGCTACTGATCCTGAATATGAAGTACAGTTTGCAAATAAATTGTTTTTAACTAGTCACTTCTTGTGTCACCGACATGTTATCGGCAATGGGCGTAGATTACGGTACAATGAACTGCCATCGTTTTGTACACTGAAAGTTAGTCTATGTAGAACGTCAAACTGTACATAAACTAACTCTTGTGGTTGAGAAGTGTGCTATAAAACCCGCCATTCTGTGCTCATTCCCTTAAAATAACGTCTGTCTATGAATAGTAGTCTAACTGTGCAGCATGTGAATTAACTTACCTATCAATGGAATTTATTGATTGCTTTTTATATTAAAACACTTTCGTTTCCAAAATTACTTTTTTAATAATTTTACAGTCGATAATGTTTTAAATCATAAATATTCATAACCGAGTCTGGCATCAGACGGCGTATATGGATTAAAGCCCAATAAATTTAATGAATTAAAATACCAGCAACTGTATTCAAATTTTTTTTTTTAAATTTAATAAAGATTGTGAATACTACTACTGGTATTTTCATCCATCAATATAATCTAATCAGTTGCGTCCCTAATACATCCACTATGGAGTCAATTAAAAGAATAAATTTATTCCTGAGATCCCTTAATAACTAAGCAGCGGAACAGTGCTATATGCAGTAATGCATGCAGTACTTTGAAGCTGCTCCTGCGTGTATCGCTGCCTTTAGTGTCTCCTCACCTTGCATCCTGGCGTCGTAGACCTGCTGGATGACGTCAGAGGTGATGAATAGCTCCGGGTATATCTCGTACAGGGGCGGCAGGACCATGTCCTTCGTGTCCTGGCGCATCCTTATGGCCATCATAAATGCGGCCATGAACTGGCTTTTGTTCACTCGCTCGCGGAGGTACAGGGCCGTCTGGAAAAAGGAATAAAGTTGTTACTTTAAGCGAACTGGGGCTGTGATAGTACTACATGATGCTACAAACATTGAACACATAAAAAGGGCATGAAAAGTGTCAGGAAACACAGTGAAAACAGATGTATATATTTCACCAGAATATTGCTAATCGAATGAGTTGGTGAAAGGGGTAAATGTGGTGTCGCACACGTCTAAAGTGCGCGCCACGTACTTTCGCCGCGCGCCGCCATGCACGCACGGCGCGGCGTTCTTACGTCAGCCACGAGCGCCCTCTGCTGCCACTCCGCTCGTGGCCACGACAGCTGCATCGGCCACTTGGGAATCAGATACGCACCAGTAAAGACTTGGCTATCGGATAGGCACTAGGAATCATCAGTAGGCAGGCCTTATCTAATCTATGTATCAGCATTCTGCAGTCAAAAACTGTGTAAAAGTTAAGTATTACCAAGACTCCACGAAATATATATCTTGTTCTAATTTAGCCTAGTGTTCTAGTTTCTGCTGTCCCACTGGCTGGTCACCTCCGTACCTGCACAAGGGTACATACTTTATTCCTGTGTCGGTCTCTTTCTACTCGGCAACCGACACCTACGACGAAAACGAGACACAAAAGCGGCGACGAGGTTGGGCCACAAAAGTAAACATATTACATGATCCGACAATAACAAGTAACTGGACGAAACCAAATTTTACCCATCAGCTAAAACAAATGAAACTTGATTTAAGAAAAGTAGAGACAAGTTACCGTAGTGGTGTTAGTGCTGTAGGTGATTCCCTTCACCTCGAGTACTGCTCACAGGGATGAATGTTCTTTAAATCATCTAAACTCTGAGCCATCATATGAATTTCTGGTCTTTGTCGTTTAGGTTCGTTTAGTCTCGTCCCCCGTGTTGATATTTTCCAGGAAAGAAATTATCTTGCATTTCAATAAACCCGTGGCACTGGTATACCCATCGTTGTTTGTTATTTCGCAATATTACGAACAATGTCGTTAAACACCACAGGAGAAATGTAGATCTGGGAACTATAAGTATAACAGTTGTAAATTGTCGTTGCTGTGTCGGGAAAGTACGAGAACTCCAAGCGTTAATAGAAAGCACCGAAACGCACATCATTGAAGGCAGTGAAAGTTGGCTCTTGCGGGAAATAAGTTCAGCAGAAGTATATGCAAAAGATCTAACTGTGTTCAGAAAGGATAGGTTAAACTAAATAGGTGGAGGCGTGTTTGTTGCCGTCAGAAGTAGTATTTCGTGTAGCGAAGTTGAAGTTGATAATTCCTGTGAGCTATTATGGGTAGAGGTTGTACCTGAAAATCGTAAAAAGTTAATAATTGGTTCCTTTTACCGTCCTCCCGACTCTGACGATACAATGGCAGAAAGGTTCAAAGAAAACCTGAGTCTAATTACAAAAACATACCCGACTCACACGATAATATTAGGCAGTGACTTTAATTTACCCTCGACCTGTTGGCGAAATTATATTTTCAAATCAGGAGATACGCATAAAATATCGTGCGAAATTGTACTCAACGCGTTCTCCGAGAATTACTTCGAACAGTTAGTTCATGAGCCAACTAGAATTATAAATGGATGTAAAAACACACACACACACACACACACACACACACACACACACACACACACATGCCCGAGGTGCTTCAGGCTATAGCATGACCTTAGACCAGTGTTTTTCAACTTTTTGAGTTCGCGATCCCCTTCCAAGCAAAAATAATCTGGCGACCTCTTCCGTCACCCTTAAGTCACGGTATTGTAACACAACAGGGTGTGTGTATTCAAAGATAGCGAATTTTATATTTTCTTTTGTTGATACAACATTTTAGTAAAAAAACTACAGTATTCTGCATTATAGGGTGAATGTTTGGTCTATTTTGCGGAGTGGAACATATCCTATTTTTACCTTAATTTCTACAGAAAAATATATGTGTCATGACGATTGTTTCCCGTTGCAGAGAAGATTTACAAGCGAATTATGCTCTTTAAGTCCCACTGAGGTTTTTTTCAATTTCTCAAAATTACTTATTGCCACTTTTCGTTTATTCATCGTTAAAATGGCGTATTTACAGTAAAAAATTCAGTTCTTCTCAAATCATAATTGATGATAACAAGAAATTACGTAATTTTCGTATAAAATAAATTTCACTTTTCTTAGACAATATCGGTATTCCGAGAACGCAAGTATCCGACTTCCACTGGTCTGGCTGCTTTATGGTGGGACCCCACAAAGAAGATTTTGCGACCCCCCTGGGGGGTCGCGAACCACAGGTTGATAAAAAGTGCACAGACCACGCGGCCATTCTGCGCGACTAGAAGTAGCCTAAATCTAGTCAAGTTACTAAGCCCACACGCAGATGAGAAACTGTTCCTAGTCTCATGTAAACAGTCAAAAATCAAACGTTTGTTAAACTTAAGGGACTTCACTGGGGGTCATCAGTGCCTAAACCTACAAAATACTTATGAACTACCTTATACTAAAGACGACACAAATATCCATGCCCGAAGGGGGATTCGAACCTCCGACCGTAGCGGCCGTGCGGACTATGACTTGCGCGCCACAGACCGCTCGGCCACCGCGGTTGGCTGTAAGCAATCGCAATATTATCAGTGCTGCAGCAGACACACGTATCTGGTGTGGTACCTACCTTGTAGAAGGTGTCGTAGTCCTTGGCGTTGTACATCATGTCGAAGAAGAGCTTTATCTGGTCGACGTGTCGGTCGTCCATCACAGAGCTGGGCTGGTCTATGGGGAGCATCTCACCGCTCTGCGCCATCCTCTGGTATTCTGCCACCAATTCCGGCACCTGCAAGCAACGCGTCCACTGAGACACACGTCCAAAACATACCGAGGACTCTAATCCTTCACCACACACCAGCTCTGCTAGGGTACGAATAATTCCTTGTGAACTAGCAGAAGTCGTAACAGATATTTTTGTCATCATCATCAGTGATCGTACGAGCGATTTGGCTGGCTCTTTATATCTAATATACAGGGTGAATCTAAATTCGCGCACTCTGCCGTAACTGAACATTCCCAGTGCTGCAAAAACTATTTCCATGAGACAGACTTTAAAATAACATTGCAAAGCACGTGAAGAATATTATAACTGTATAAATAAATTACTCATTTATACCAGAAAAAGAAAAAGTATATCGCTTATTTTATTTTCTTATTACTCATAAATTATAAAATGAAATGTGTTAAAAACCAACCTACATAAATCATAATTTTCTTCATGGACGCACTGTAAAATATAAACAAAGTCAACCAGTAGAATATCGTAAGATAAGGACGTCTGATGGAATGTACCGTGGTATCTCTCCCAATAG
Source organism: Locusta migratoria (assembly GCA_026315105.1). Taxonomy (NCBI): domain Eukaryota; kingdom Metazoa; phylum Arthropoda; class Insecta; order Orthoptera; family Acrididae; genus Locusta; species Locusta migratoria. The sequence continues at coordinate 166,502,416 of CM048745.1, forward strand.
TTTATTACGTAATTTGTTGTTCAAAATAAAATCCTCTGAATACACAGATGCTTTTTTTTAATTGCTACATGCACTGAAAACTATAACATTTAACGTATGTAACTTTTCATGTTTTAACACATACTTTAATAGATAATTTCCTGAGGGCGCTCAGAAATGTCAATTACGGTTATTTAAAAAAAGGTTTAACCCCTATACTTTTTAATTTATATTTTTACCTTGTATCGTTGTGTAGTCATTACTATACATTTGATTTTTCTCTTTTTTTGCCTTTTGAAACAGTGTTGTAAACTTTTCAACCAATTGCCCGCAAGCTAAGGATCCCGCGTAAGGCTGCGTAGGTGAATGTAAGCAGCTACCCTATTTCATAGCTGTAACATGGACTGGACAGAGTTTTCATGAGTTTTATGGACTTGACTGTTGAATGTTTTACGCGGGGTACATTAGTCCTCAGGATCCTAAATCTGGTATGAGATTTCTTTATACAGTTGTAATATTCTTGGCGTCCTTTTTAATGCGTTTTGGCCCACTTTAGGTTACGGTAGTAACACTAAAAGTGGGCTTTAGCGATCTTCTTTTAACAGATCAAAATTTAAATGAAAAAAAAAAAAAAAAAAAAAAAAAAAAAAAAAAAAAAAAAAAAACGGCTTAACTATTCATCTGACACGAAAATTGAATAACCAAATTTGTAGAGGAGAAAATTCTCTACAACTTTACTCTGTTATATTTTTTTCATATCTCGCAGCGTTTCAAAGATATTTGCAAAAATAACGTCGATTTTGGGATGTATGTCTGTCTGTCTGTCTATCCGTAACGTGTAAGACGAACAGTTCAACCAAATTTTACAGACATGATTTTAGGCCGCAAGAGACCAGAACCTCCATTTTTCAAATTTTTCTGACAAAAAATACGGTAGTAAAACAAAAAAAAAAGCCGTTTGTAGTATAATTGTAATTGCAAACGAGCCGTTCATCTGACACGAATATTTAATAACCTAATTGGTAGAGGAGAAAATTCTCTACAACTTAGCTCCCTTATATTTTTTTTCATATTTCGTATCGTTTGAGACATATTTGCAAAAATAACGGAGATTTGACGAAAAACAGCCGTTCGGAGATGTCACGTGACATTCCTCGCGTTTTTTATGATTTTCTTATTGTAACTTACACGTTGTCATTTCAAAGCAACGGCACACTGAGGAATTAACAAAAACACATCGTTCTTCGTACGATAAATGATAATCTAATGTCCATAAATGCCATATTAATATCAGTTAACATCGGCCATCAATAGTATGAGATTAGAGTACTTTCGTTTTGATTTATAGCCGTATCGGGCAAGGTGTTGTACTGTGCCGTGAAACCCGGCAGTACCTAAATATTTTTCATAAAAGCGTTTCAGACACTCTTATTAATTAATTTATTATTATTTAGATTATTATTTTGGTCCAAAATGTTTGCAAAAACTTATAAAACTAGAAAAACTAAAGTGGATCGTAAAACACGTCACTGCGATTTTTTTAATACTGTTCTATTTCTTACTCATGGAACTCATTTTTACGATGCTGAGGATGTTCAACCGTATGAACGAAGTCTATATGTAATAATTTTAAATAAATATTTTATATCGCACCATCAAACTGTAAAACGTGTTTTTGTTTTACTCGCTGATTGGACTCCAGTCACTCTGCGAATTGTGCACAACAAACAATCGTACAGAGCCTCAAGAAGACGACTGGGTGACTGGCAAATATTTTGCGAACAAAACCGATTGAACAACTCAAAAGATTTTGTTAGGGGATTATCTCACATCACGATCTTACAACAGTATCGGATCAATAACAGAAAAACGTTTGTATAAACGTTTACCGTATAATTGTTTACCGGTGTCCATTTCAACTCCATTTCAACTATATTTATTTAACATATGAGTTGCTATCCGGATTGAAGTACTGTCCGGTTGAGATACAACTCATAAATGTGCAATGTAAAAGGCGAGACCTATGGTAATAATGATAGTATTTCTGATTATTTTCTTTATACTACTTTTTGCAGCAAGGAATTACTCTCTGATTAGGTTCACATTAGAGATGATGGGACCAGTTATAACTCACGTAGAAATGTGCGATAACGTAGAAAGTGCTGTTGCCACATTGCTGAATCCTCGGTTGCGACTACAGCTGGTTTCGTGTACACAGTTAACTAGCTGTTAGTTTGCCGTGCAGTTACCTGGTAGTCGTGTGGCTGGAGCTGGTAGTCCCTGGCGATGGCGGCCATGTCCTCCCACAGAGGCGGCTGGCGGTAGTGCTTCAGCAGCCGTATCATGTCCTTTTGGCGCGTCAGCTGCACCTGGTCAGCTGTCAGCAAGAAGAAGAGAGCCAAGGCACCGATTAAATATACGCAAGGAATTGCCTTCACTCGTTTTGGTAACGGAGCATAACACTTTACCAGTTAGCTTCACAAAGAAAATACTGCAGTCTTTGCCTTCTATAATAGTATTTATTTGCAACCGGTTTTATTTAAACCAACTTTACGGCAGAAAAATTATACAAATGTAACATACGAGAGGCAAAAAAGTGTAAGCATTTATGAAAACTAAATAAGTGCATATCTCTAGATTTCGAGGGCGCTACAGACGCCAGTGCTTGTGCAGCCTGATTCACGAGTTCATTTCCAGTTACAAAACATAATTTATGACATTGTTAACTGAGATATCGCTTAGACCTCTACATCAAAAACTCTTATGCACGCATTACGTATCTCGCCTTTAAAGAATGTTACAAATGTAACATACGAGAGGCAGAAAAGTGTAAGCATTTATGAAAACTAAATAAGTGCACATCTCTAGATTTAGAGGGCCCTACAGACGCCAGTGCTTGTGCAGCCTGATTCACGAGTTCATTTCCAGTTACAAAACATAATTTATGACATTGTTAACTGAGATATCGCTTATACCTCTACATCAAATACTCTTATGCACGCATTACGTATCTCGCCTTTAAAGAATGCGAATTTTGTGTTTTATTTGTTACGTTTTTTTAGTTACATTTCAGTTGTTCGTCATCCAAGTCGATGAATTCTTAATTAAAGATTATTGTATTAATTACTGAAGCAAAATTCTGTACGTTGAAAGAAAATAAATGTAAACGGCTATCGGCGATCACAGACGAAGCATAATGTTTCAAAGTAATTTAATTTAAAACATGGCGTTACTCGCTAGTTGCAGTACCTAACAAATTCTAGACAAGGAATTACTGAATAACTCAAAGCCACTGCTAGATCTCAACTCGGCAACTATCAGGTCCTCAGGAATAGAGTGTCGTGCATCGAGTACATTCTTAACGAATTCACTGACATATTTCCACAACACGGCAAACGATTTGTAGAAAGCGTACAACAGTATATCGGAAATATTTCCTCAGAACACTGAAACTAGAGTAGATCGAAAGACAACAAAGGCAATAAAGGAAAAACACTGATAGACAAAAAATCAAAGAAATAATTTATGAGAGAACTATTCAAAAAATTCTAATGGTCATTGATGTGCAAATATTGAACTCCCTTCGGAAAATTACAACAAAATGGAGAATGACGTCTGTAGTAACGCACTAACAACGAACCATTGGTGAAGACTTGGCACGCAGTGTCAAAGACGTCACTTACGCATAACAATCTTAAGAAATCTTGTACAACAAAAATTAAAATTACACTACAAATTTAATTAAGAAAAAAATCTCATGAGATATAAAAACGACACCTTGCGGTATCCAATTTGCCATTAGCGAGGTTTTTCAAGTCAAATAATACTCAGTTGTAAAAATGACTTAAAACTGCAAGGAAAAGGAGGCCGTACAATAACATTAGGTAGTTTCCTAGAGCTGCTAAACTTGCCTATATACAACTGCGATCAAACCAGAAGCACTCTACTCATCAGACATGCTTATACTGCAACACAAAACACTAAAACAACAACTAGACGTAAGGTGTGAGAAAAACATCAGGACGGAGTATGAAATAAATCTTCGTAAACGTAATGTAGATATCTACAGGCTAATCAATTTAAAAATGGTTAGAATGCATATAATAAAAATACTTGGTATAAAGCATGTTGAAAGAATAGATCCAAAAATGGTAGATTCATACGATCAAGAAAAATATTTTTTTTTGATCAAGTGTTATGATTTAATGGAAAATTTTTGTATCTTGACATTCCCATGACAATCGTAATACTGGTCACTTTCATGTGTCATTACTTTTAAATTTTCGGAATAATCATAATTCCACGTATAGTAAGACAATGTAGCCACTTTAGAAAGATCCGCCGAACTCTAGAAAGCGTACAGAATGACACTGAATCACTACAATAAATGAACGTTTTCCCGTACCGCGACACCTCTACGTTACAGAACAGTTGGTTTACTTACGGCAATACAGGGAACTACATCTCTAGGGTACTGCTCAGAAATTGAGGAAATACGACAGGAAAAGCGAAAAAAGAAAATTCAAAATTTACGGTTTCATTCATATAGAGAGCATACGGATTAAACGAAAACTGTGTCTCCGCATGCATTACTAAACAAGTTCACTGTTGTAATTAGAAAATTCTGTAACAGTATAACTACTATGATTGTCCATATAAGAAATTCTAAAAAGGAAAAATTCATTTGTAGTACCGGTACCAGGATCGCGTTGTGTTTAATGACTCCTTTATTTCCACATAACGAGTCAACGGACAAGCTGCATTCTACCGATCTCGTGGAATAATCTGTAAAATGTTAATATGGCTGCCATAGTGAGATCACTTGTTGTGCCATGACTATTGCATATCCGGGGACCAACCCGCTTTTATACGTCAAGCCAGGATAGTTTTTATATTTTATCCCAATGACACGCTTACTTGGCACTACAGTTTTAATACTGAGCTGTGTTCTGAATATGGGGGGGGGGGGAGAGTTAAATATTTCATAAATGATACCACAAGTAATGAAGGTGGCAGTTTGTCTGTTGTAACTGGTTATGTAGTGATCCTTACATGAAAATTTTATTAATACTACAAATATAGATCACCCCCCCCCCCCCTACAACATATGCAACTTACTTAAAGCCCATGAGGCTAGAATAAACTGAAGAGTATTTACCGAAATGAATTGCTAAACGCATTACGTTAGAATAAACTCAAGAGAATTCACGAGAAATGATAGTCAGACAAGGTAAAGTCTTAGGAAGCACTCACGCATATGCAGAGAAAACTAGGAGACTATTGGAAAACAGTGTAGGGAGGTACCGAAAAATAAAAAATAAAGCCCACAGTTAATACATTTGGAAAGAGTAGAACAGAAAGACCACGCTAACAATTGTAAAACTGCATACGTAATCCGCAAGCTATTACTCGATTCTAAACTGGAGGGGAAGAAAATATCTATATGCCTCCGTAAGAGACATAATATGTCTGTCTTGTCTTCGTGGACCTAAAGCGAAATGTGCATTGACCGCAGTAGAGTCGTACTACAGTTAGGTTCAAGCGGCGGATGTATAAAGATTCTCAGTAGCATTTCACGAAACGAGCGTCATCTTCTTTGCAGGTATTCCCATTTGAGTTGACAAAGCATCTCCTTACTATTTGCGAGCTGATTGAGCATACTATTCTATTTGCGGTCTCCTTCACAAATGAAGCACAGTTGCGTAAAATCCTTCGAAATAACTCAAAGACCATAAGTCTTTTTTGTAAGTATTCGTTGCATTGTACACCGCTTTCCTAGGTCACACCTAGACTGACATAACTCTGTTCTCTAATCACTCTCTGCTCTTTTGCATCACTTATTGTTAATGAAAATAAAAGATTGACTGTAAATTAAGGCTGTTTAAAATTAATACATGATTCAATTTGGGTAACTGGTATACGAAGTTTGAGAAAATATGCAGCTCGTACGTCAGTGAAGGTAGGCAGTGGCAGTAAAATGTGAATGGGCAGAATAACAAACTTTTAGACGATTGAGGTGTCGATAGTCACATCTACAAACCTTGTGGCATCCTCTTAAAACGAATGCGTTGACTGAAAATAACCGGCCCCTTTTTTGTGTGTGCATACAGTTTATGTTTGAAGACGCACGGTAATGGCCTTGTGCTACAAGGCACTTTGCTGTGGACTGGGTGGCTGCTACCCGCGGAGGTTTGAGTCCTCCCTCGGGTGTGGATGTATATGTGTAGTCCTTAGCATAACTTAAGTCGTTTGTAAGCCTTTGGACTGACGACTACTGCCGTTTGGACTCATGACATGACAAACATTTGAACATTTTGATTTTGTTTGAAATTATACATCAAATACTCAAATGGTTGTAAAGGTATGGAACTAAACTGCAGTATTCATTAGTTCCTAGACTTACAAACTACTTGAACTAACTTCTGCTAAGAACAAAACACACACCAATGCCAGATGAAGGAGTCGATCTCCTACAGGAAACACTCTGCAGCAAGGCGTCTTAGAGCGAACGGCTATTTCCTTGCAGATGGAAATTATATATGATAACAAAGGAAACATATGGGAGAACGAATTTATCTAGTGGTTTACGTGCCCTCCGAACGTATTAAAACTGGAGGGTTTCAGAAGATAACATTTTGTTGAATGTTGTCAGTTTTAACACGTGTAATAGAAACTTTCGTTGAAAAAACTTAAGTAAATAGACGCAGAAAACTTAGAAAATTTTGGTAACAATGTTGCTCGAGGACCTGACTGCATACAGTACGGTACAGAGCACAGATCTGCGATCTAGTCACATATGTCAGAACTCATTCCCTATGCTGGTGCCTGCTTTAGCAGTCTGAGAAGCACTTCCTGGAATGTAGAAATATGGAACGTGTCTGATCACGGGATACTGAGAGAAGGACAAGCTCAGTTAAGCACAGGCATTTTAAATTTGCCCCGATTTGTTGATGACATATTTTCAGCCTCAAAGACATTTACAGCTTCAGACTACATCGAAGAATTCGAACAGTTCACGACAGATTCAGAGGCAGCAAGCTGCACTCGGGCAACACTGAGGACAAAAGACGAGCGCGGACTCACCCTCCTTGACGCCCCTCGCAGGCACGGCGGCTGCGACGGCCAGGAGGGCCAGCAGGGCTGCTGCGGTGCTCGCCATGTCTGCTGCGCTGCTGGCCGGCCGCCGCCACTGCGCGCTCTTATAGGCGCCGGCGCGGCGCTATCTGCGGCGCGAGGTCGCCGTGTCACCTGCTGCTGCCTACTGCCTAGGCGAGCCCGGGGCCTTCCCCCACGCGGCCTCCGGCTGCCAGGAGCTCTGACGCCGCCTGCGGTCGCTGACCGGACAGCCGGCCGCTCTGTCGCTGGGAGGTGTCGCGGTCACTGTCTCCTCACATCTGCACGCACCGGACTCTACAAAATAAAATGCACTCACTCACTGTAAAGTATACATATTTAAGAAACTTTCACACAGTTAAAAATTAGCTGTTAAAATTGTAAGATTCTGAATGAAAGTCCTTGGTCCAGATGAGCTGTTATTTTTATTGGAGTCGTGAAGACCCGCACAACCAGTTTCGCAACCTACAGTTGCATCTTCAGGCGCTTTTTAAAAGTTTTCCATATAAGTGATTTATGATGGATAATGGGGTTAATGGTTAGGTGGTACCGCAAGCACCTTGGCCCTTTTCGTCAAAAAGATTAAAAAAATAAGTGTACCGTGCAGTTCTTGTCTTTTTTGTTAAAAGAATAGAAAAGTCAGCAATTGATAAAATTTGTTTGGCTTGTGACAAAAAGCGACGTGATGGGTAGCCGGATTGTTGTCAGCATAGTGAGGATCATCAGATCCGTCCAGGTGATCAAAAAGTTGCATATTCGTGCTGGGCGGAAGTGCAAATACGACTGAAGAGACGGATCACCCTGTGTATCAGCCGCTAGACTGAGGCCAACTGGCCTTGTCTTTTATCACAAATGACAAGAACCGCACGGTACACTTCTTTTTAATCTTTTTGACGAAAAGGGCCAAGGTGCTTGCGGTACCACCTAACCATTAACCCCGTTATCCATCATAAATCACTTATAGCCGGCCGCGGTGGCCGAAGTGACTGAGGCGCTGCAGTCACGGTCAGCACGGCCACTACAGTCGGGGGTTTGAATCCCCCCTCGGGCATGGATATTTGTGCCGTCCTAGTTCGTAAGTAGTTCATAAGTAGTTTGTAAGTTTAGGGACTGATGACCCCGTAGTTAAGTCCCATAAGCTTAACAAACATTTGAAAATTTGAACATTTGAAATCACTTATATGGAAAACTTTTAAAAAGCGCCTGAAGATGCAACTGTCGGTTGCGAAACGGATTGTGCGGGTCTTCACGACTCCAGTAAAAATAACAGCTCAAGTGGACCAAGGACTTTCATTCAGACTCTTACATTTTTAACTGTGTGAAAGTTTCTTAAATGTGTATAAATATTTTAGCTGTGATTGCCCGTCATACATAGTTCTTTGCACTGTAAAGTAGTTTCGAAACAAAATGGTGACATTTTCTGGATCACCTTGACAAATGTCGTTGTACAAGGTACTTTTCATATCACTTGACCGCTGTGGAGTGGTGCCGTCAAACAATTCTTCAAAAGAAGACACGCAAGCGAAGTGTAGACTGTCTCTTTAGTACTTCTGTTTCATCTTCTATCAATAAGACGCTGTCTGTAGTACACCTTCCACACCAAATTTTCACTGTGTTTCTCCAGTTTAACTTGGTTCATAATTGTATCTCCTGGATATGAAATTCAATCTACGGTCTTATACATAAGATTAATTTAACTTTAAACCAAGTTTAGCGGTTTCATTTTACTAATCATATACAACATATGACCAGTGCTGGATAAAGCCCTGAATAGGCCTCTAGGCAAGTCAAATCTTGGGGCCCTACTCCAAACTCATCCCTTAATAATTTTACACTAAACAACAACGATATATTGATAATAACACTAATAATAATAAAATTGAGATATTCCACAATAATAATAACAAAATTGCGGTATTCCAGAACCGAAGAATTCGTTTTAATTAATTAACATGTTCAGCCATCGTGTAAGATAGCTGCTTACGAGCTACAATAAACTTAAATTTGGATGTCAGAATAATAGTAGCAAAGTGAAATGAGACATTTTCGTAAAAACATATAAATGTATTTATTCAACAAAACAAACATTCATCAATAGATCAATATACGTTCATTAAGACAATAATATTCCAGAAATTATTTAACAAAAATATAGAAATTAATAATAATGAACAAACGCATTAAACATTTACTTTCCTCAATTTTTTCCCAGCAAAATCTTTCAAAATATCTTTAAAGTCTATATCCAGCAATATATCATATTCTGTCGCCCAAATGGCAAGTGACTTTACACGTTCTTGGGACATTGAAGACCTATGACATAAAAATTTTAATTTTGAAAATCTTCCCTCGCCCATTACATTCATAACCATGAGACACCTGTGAATACTTAACGCAGTCGTAAAGTTTCGGAATATAGATTGCACGATATTTTGAAAAATGAGTTTGTGTGATAACGATGCTGAAACTGTTTGGTCAGCTTTAAAATCTTCTAATTGTGATGTGAATAATTTAAATTGTATCATTTGGTCCAGAAATTCCTCTTCGATGCACTCAGAATAAAAATCTCTAAATCTCTGAGCAGCTTCTTTAATTTCATCATCAGACTTCAGTGGGGACTCAATAAGGAATCCAAAAAGATAATTGACTTTATTATAAGCTGTTATACGACGAGAAAGCTCTGTACATAATTTATCCAATATTGGTAGGCACGTTTCAGTTGAGTTTCTCTTTTCCGTGAAGCACAATCTATTCTGCATTACCATCGTCTTGACATTTTGCTGTTTTGCGAAGACGCTCGTCATCATCGGTGTACTGCGCACAGATTTTCTCATCTGCTTTTCTCTCGTAGTCATCATACATGTCCCTTTTTGATGATGGAATACTGAGAAGCTATTTTAAGAGTTCTACATCTGTCTGAATCTCTACTGTTTCTCTTTGTAGAGGCCTAATAACTGCATTTATCAGGTCTGGTATTGCAGCCCAGAAGTCTACCTGGATGACGGTTTCTTTTTTGACAACGCATGTAGTAAATAGTTAGCTTCGTGAATTGTCTCAAGCTTCTGATTCCTATCTTCAGCAATGTCTTGGAGAGAATTATGGAATTGCATCAGCTCTTGCACACCATCTTGTGCTAGTCAATCTTTTTAAAAGTACTGCAATACTTTTCCTGTGGAAGGAAAGTACATGAGTCATTCCCTCTTGATCAGTTCGTCACGTGTTTCCGATATACCGTTCACAGTGATCGACGCTAGAGATTCGTGAACTCGCCTTCGAAACCGTATTAGAGCGTACGACAATGCTTCGCTTCATGAAGGAACGCATGGGCTTGCGAAAAACCTCATCACGATGGTTTCCGCGTAAAAAAGCGGAAATGCATGAATGGATGCTTAAGTCAATGCTCAGTACTACTGTTCGTTTTTGGAACATCGCCTGCGAACAGCTTTGCGAAAGAACCGGCAACTCTGCGGAACCTACCCATTATTTTGCACGACAATGCGAGGGCGCATACAACGCAAGCTGCGGCTGCTCTGTTTAGTCGATGGGACTGGGGAGTACTGTACCATTCACCACACTCCCCAGGATGAAGTCCTTGTGACTTTTAATTGATTCAGAAGATGAAGGAACCACTTCGTGGCATTCGTTTCAGAATTGTTGCAGAGTTTCGACCGCTCCATTCGCACCATCGACAGACGGTATACTACGACTCCCACACCACTGGCAATGGGTTCTACACAACGCTGGTACTACTTTGAAGGATAATACCAGGTGGAAACCTCTATCGCTTTTGTATCGGCTAAGTTGCCACTACTTAACTTCCAAACCTCGTACCAACTATGTCTTTGAAATGGTGTCTAAGTCTACTGCAGCCTATCAGCTGATATGCGCCGTACGGTGGCATGTACTGTATAAATGTCATGTCAATGAAAACATGCGTGCACCAACTATCATATTCGTTGGTCCAAGTTTTTGTACCCTCCGCCATGAACCGTAGTAATTCTTATGTGGACAGAGATTTTCCTCTTCTTATTAAGGTCAACCTTGCCAAATTTCATCAAGATCGGAATAGAACTGTAGATTTGTATGACTTAACAACAAAGGGACACTCTTCTTTATAGGTATTACCAGAAACGAAATAGAGGTAAAACCGACTCCCATGTATCACTGTTCCGTCTCGATGGCATATGTGTTTTGTCGATGTTGGTCGTGATGCAGTGTGCTGAGTGCAGAGTGGCAAGGGAAGAACTAATACAATTCTATGCAAAATTACGGGTGAAAGTAACTTTGGAATAATGTGTCACATTGTACAGTATAAAAAATAGTTCCTGGCTGAGAAGAATGTGTTCGTCACCACAGTAACTACGTTGAATAACAAATACGTAGCAATGAAGAATACAGTTTGACGAATGTAAAAAATCATAAGGTATTATACATCAGAATTTCGGATTTGTAATTTCTCTGCAGACAATCATATGTGTCACGTGTGCCAATCTCTTGCACCGTACATTTCACGTAGTTATCTTTTCATTTCCAGAGGTAATTACAATTTTCCTGTATTACATAACATACTTCACATTTATCAACAAAGTACATTTTTCATTTTTTTTATTTCATTTGAAAGCGAGCTATAAGTAATCAAGAACGCCTAAAAACGATTATATGAAACTTTTTTATTTAAATTCATTAATTACAGTTTCCGGCAAATGTCTTTTAGCATCTTGGGATCTTCAATTAGCTTCAATATTACGTAGTAATATTAAGTCACTTCACAAATACAATTTGGGCTTCTACACGCTTTTTATGTAGCTTCTTATACCACTACGAACTAAGGAAGGTATTTAAGGATTTTAAGATAACAACAGAGACTTGCTGGAACCGTTCATGAAAAGTTTAAATAAAACGTGTCCTACAATTTTTGTGAAAGCTATCTTCCCTCATCTGCTTCCGTACGCATTCATTATAGTGAATGGAACCTTTGTTGTCGATGTTATAGAAAGTTCCTGTATGGAAACATTATGTATTAAAAATTATTTTGTGTGGTTGAGTTGCCGACGGCCAATCTTGCAATTCGAAATCCCTTCGTCGACTTATGTATCCTTAAACTAGTTACCAAGCTGAAACAAGGGACCTACCCTTTAACATGGAATTTACTAACGAACCTTCACATAGGTGGGGGAAGTAATGTAACATTAAAGGCGCACAGAAAATATCACAGGTCTGATTGATATTTGATTTGCTGCTTCACGGTTTCTTGTTAGACACTTCACCGCTGTACCACCGGTCTCTAAAGTTACCTATTAATAAGTACTGTGTTGTTGGGCAAGAAAATTGTATAATCTAATCCTCTTCTTTCATGTTTCCGATGATTTGTTAACTATGTGTGTCATAGGTTCTACTATTGTCTGATTTCGGGTTCGAAGAGGCAAGACAGAACTTTCACCTAATTTCGGTTATGTGCTGTACAGAAAAACTTGTGGGTTAAGGATCGATGAGGAAAACAATGCACGACAAACTGTGCTGTTGCAAAACATAAGCCAAACTTTGCTTGTCGCGCAGTAGGTGACATATCTTTCCACATAATGACGTAAAGGCTTCTGTCTAATTACCGTTAAGCTATAAAGAGGCACTTGCAGAGGCACTATGAGTAATCTTCTCGTTACTCGTAAAAATACGTAAGTGGCTTGGAGGTCACAACTGTACTACACGAACAGCGAGACAGGCAATGTATTACCTGCGAATGCTGTAAGGTGTGCAAAACGCAAAAATAACTGATTAACTTTTATCAGCAGAAATAATTCGTCGCAGATATTACTAAAAGTTTCCGGCACTTGAAATTCTTGCACGAATTATCTGGGTAATCTGCTAAAATTTTTAAGCTTAAACCTGGCCGAAGGCGCGAGAATATTTCCTTTCACAGTTTGCCGCAATTTGCTTTTATGCTACATCCGAAGGTGTGATAATTACCTTCTGGAACTCTTATATGCTGCGTCATATACGGGTCGCAGTGCCTGTGAGCAAACTGTTTGTGACAGGAGGCCGTCAGCTTCTAGCAGCGTAGTGAATAAGATGCCACTCCGTCCCCAAAACCATTACACGCACTCACGCACTATATATATGGGAAGGCGGATCAAGATGGGGAAGCTAACTTTAATCCCTTACAAAATGAACACAAAATAAACAAATCAAGATGATTTATTTAACTACTGAATAACAATAACATTCAAAGAAAATTGCAAAATTGTTACATTTAGTTACATATATCTCGGTTTGAAAAATTAACTAAAAATTCCCTGTCTTGCACCGTATGTGGGGTAACGGGGAAATAACATGATTTCATCTCTAAATTGACAGTCACATTGGAGTACTTACTTAGATATGACGTACAATTCAACGACTAGAACTACTATACACACGCACTACGACAAATGTTTTGGGTACAAAGTAATGCCAGAATTTGCAGTTTGCTGACTTCATTTATTCAATGTTTGGACATCTCCAGATATTCTAACCTCTTTCGTGTGCAATCCAGAGATAATGCCATAGTCTAAGATATACAGTCGTAACACTCACTGCTGTAAAAGTTGTTACCAGCTGTCAGTTGCAACAACATTAGAGCTCCAAGCGTTGGGCAAGCTGCCGAACTACATCATGAAATGTTATTTCCAGAATTGGATCAACCATTTCAATTACTGGAATTGTTGTATTTATTTATTTTAATTATATGAGAAAGAATAATTAAAAACGAACTGTATTATTTAGAACAAATATAAGATCAACAGAATGATTACAAAATAATCCACCTGCAGAACATATTCAGAACTAGCAATAATTTATAGATTCCAATATGGCAGATTAATGCACCAGATTTAAGCTCTAAAATAAAGGTTTGTCCTTTTATTAGAAAATATGGCAACATTATCAAACTTATCAATGCAAGATGGAGCCTCACCATTAATAGAACAATTATCATTCTTTCATGACCATACAATATTTGTTTACAATTATTTTTATACGTAATTAACGAAATAGTTACTGTTACTTTGCGTTACAAGCAGCAGTAAAATATCAAGAGATATACAGAATCGGGAAATTAATGTAAAACAACCGAAATTGGCTAATTTGGAGACATAAAGAAGAACTTCGTCATGAACATATACTTACGAATGAGAGTATATTTGCAGCTTATTTCCCTAAAAGTATGTAGAATATAATCATAAGAGAAACGTTAATTTCTATTATGGTCTGTTCTTGCTATGAAAGGCAGGTTTTTTGATGTGTGTCAATTCGTAATGGAGTCTATCGATTCGCATATTTTTACCTTCACTCTTCTTATACGCGCGTATGCTTCTGAGAGTAATTATTTACATAAGCTTTTCAAGGTTGTTTGTTAAGATCTTGTCGTGATTCAGCTGTAGAAACAATTGAGAATTAGGTTCTTCTGTGTTGGGAAACTGTTCAATTGCATTAGCCCTTTTATTTCCACGTCTGTGACTTTTCCCTTCAGCTAAAGCTGTGGAGGCTGATTTGATACGTTAAATACTGTAGTTATTGCATGCTATATACGTTTCCTACGGTCCACACTCGCCGATTTTACTGGAATTGTACAAAAGAAACCTTAACGTTCCGAAGTAAAACGGTGACTTATTCTGTCAAGATATTACCTATATTTGTGGCACCACATACGTCCTCCATTGTAGAAAAAAGATGTTAAAATTAATATAAAACGTACTATTCGTAGAGTGTTACAACAAGAATGGTACTATCTGTATGTGTTAGACTGATAATACGCTGGAAGCGACAATCTCTGCTTCCATGCTGAGCTCGGTTTATTTTAGTCGTTGTCTCTGAACACCAATTTATTACAGAAGCTCAAAGACCATGTTATTATACGGAAATATAGGGCGACAGCAGTGCTACTAGTGGCCTGAATGTGAAGTTTCAATACGGAAAAATATTTATTTCTAAACGTTTGAATCAGAGGACAATATTTTTAATTTATTCTTAGTGGGTAGGCCTCATACAACAGCAGTAAAGGTTTTTCAGGCTTTGCAAAGTAATATATACGAGAAATCTGAACAAAAACTATGATTATCTACTCCTAGCTGCAGTTCGCAGGCTGCAAGCTTTAGTAAATGACGTCGTGATCACCTTTTGATTGTATAATTTTTTATTTGTAAAACTGAAAAGTTTGGCCGAGTGATCATTATCGTGTGGAAATAAATGTGCTTTAGCACATGTCAGACTAAATATCATCTAACATTGCGTGCAATACGTAAATGATTTTTACGTTCTCACTTATGTTAAGATACATTTATCTCCACTCGAGTCTAAATAATTTCATCTCCAAATGGTGACCAAGACGTCAGTTACAAAATATACTGTCCTGAAAGTTAAAGACGCAACGTGAAGTATACGAAAACAGACTTACTTTTATTTCTGTTGATTACTGTTTATGTATATTAAGTCATCTGATTAATAATTCCTGTATGAAACTTACAAAATACTTCGTTACATAAATTGGAAAACAGATTAGGAGCAGAGTAGGTGCACACTGCATGAGCGTAGGCAAGACGTTTTTGACAATAAGATGCAAAGAAAATGAACTGTATTAAATAACACATCTTTATGTTTTTTCCTCAGATTAGAACTTATTTTGTCAACATCCTAGTTGTTTAAATAATGAAATAAAGTTCAGTTAATCCTACAACATTAAGTTTTAACGTTTTTCTTTATTTATTTACTCTTTCAAAGCCTTGTTCAGTCAGTACTATAAATTAACACAAATTCATATTAACAGCAGTTTATTTATTATACTTTACAATCCTATAACATTCATGGCATTGGATTAGTCATAGCTTTAGATTTTAAGTGTAATGAATATATAAATCCTAGAAAGAATTTGTTATGTACTTACGGAATTACCGAATTTAGCCAAAACAAACCTTATACATAATTATAATATAAAACATGAAACTCTCTACTTCTATGTTTTTGTTTCTTTAATTATCATATAATCTTGTTGTGTGACGCTGACTATTAGGCTGATCTTGCGGTGTCCTTAAAAATCATAACACTCTTACTTCCATATTTCAAATGACAAAGCACATCACAATTTTCTCTAAATGAAGTGAACAAATGCAAGTACAATTTTCCTTGATGCAGATATAATTATATTTTAAAAACGTAACAATTGATGTCCTAGAGAAGATGGAAAAAATGTTTAGCAGCATTACCGAGACGTTATGCTGATCCTGAATATGCTTCATAAGATCATATTTTGTCACGTCTGTTTCTGAATAGGTCGAGAGTATAAAAATGAGGCGATACATGCTCACAACATGTGTCGATTGTTTAACGTATAACACAAACATAGCTGTGGATATTACCATGAAAAGATATTATCTAGAGATTGTTCGAAATTGGGAAAGAGTGTTATTAAACATGTGACACCACAATGTCACAACAGCAGTTTCATTAACGGCTTCCTTAACTTTTATAATGAAACAGTATTTCATAGCCTGATAACACATACTGTGGAACTTTTTCTGAAACTATCTGTGCAATGCGATACTTGGTGTGCAGCAGTTTCGACTGTTTGTTACGATTTTAACGTAGGATGGGTAACATTTATAAGTTGAAGTGAAATGTATCATTTTACTTTAACGACATCATTATGTAAATACGCGAACACAAAAACTAAAGGACAAATTTTTAATATTAATTCCACAAGGAATCCAGTGAAACTTATATATCGATGCATAGTCGTTGCTGCGACAATTATGACAGCGCGTAGATTGAACACAGTGTGTACCAACGTTTGGCAGTATTTGTCACAACACAGACGAGACGGATTGCAGACGGAAATAAAAGATTCTCATCATCCAGAAGGATTGAAACATCTGCAGAAAAAAAATCGGAACTCTTGGCCGACAATAAGGTGATAAATTGTTTTAAACTTATATAATACAATGGGAGCTTTGCCATAGCTGGGCTCAAATAAAAACCGATGTTTTACGGAGCCATTGAGGATGATTAAAGCATGTTTTCGTATCTAAAAGGGGTATTAGACGAAGATGCCGCACGAAAAGTAAAGGTATAGCGCGAGAGACATCTAGCAACAGCATAGGTGTAACTACCAGACCGAACGTGTCGTCAACAGTGGACACAAATTCCTGATAGAATTACTTTGTGCCGGCCGCGGTGGCCGAGGGGACTGAGGCATTCAGTCATGGTCTGCACGGCCACTAATGTCAGGGGTTCGAATCCCCCCTCGGGCATGGATATTTGTGCCGTCCTTAGTATTAGCTAGTTCATAAGTAGTTTGTAAGTTTAGGGACTTATGACCACGTAGTTAAGTCCCATAAGCCATACAAACATTTCAACATTTGAATTACTTTGTGGTCGTCTGCTGCTGCTTCCCGAGAACCGAAGTAAGTTCGTAATTTTTAATTTCATTTTGAATAGCTTTCATTCTATCCTCTTTCCTCTTTGCACTTTCTTAATTTTTTCTCATGAATTCGCAGGGTTTCGTTAGTTCTTAAACAGAATTGATGGAATTTCCCTTTAAAATGGTGCAATTTCTTTCCCTATCAATGAGTTACTCATTTCTGCGGTTTAAATTATAGCTGTCTGTTGTAAAAGTCTGCCAAGTGCACGCTATGTAGTCGTAATACCTTATCGACTAAAAGAGTAGATTTCCTAAGGTGAATCGTTCGCATCTTGTGTAACACCAGATGCTGTGTACCTTGGCAGCGGTAGCTAGACAGCAACAATCGATTAGGAAAAAAGTTCCATTCCAAATATAGCGGTGCTGCACAGATAACAGCCAGCAACGGTGTTCCGTGGACAGAGCGTCCCCACAAGTTTCCCTAACATAGCGGTTCCCACCATCTGAACCTGTTAACAGGTGAACAGTGTTACCTAACACCTACGGCGCGACGCAGCGGAAACCTTAACAAACGGCTTCAGTTATTACGATAGAAACCAGCCATTGCCCAGTACCACCTATCGAACTTGACCAGAGTTTTCATCAATGGTTGAGATTTTTTAGCGAAAACAGTGGAGTAATTTAAAGCTTTGGGTCCGCGCAAGATGCAGCTACTGGATACGACATGTCGTAGGAGTAACTTTTTTTTTTTTTTTTTTTTTTTTTTTTTTTTTTTTTTTTTTTTTTTACGCAAATGCCCTGCAGCGAGTAACATAAATAGGCTTTTTAATGTAAATCCCTTAGTGAAATATTGAACAGCGCTTGTGATCTGGTCCAACTTAACCCTTTAATGTATAGTGTAGCTGATTAGCTACATACCTTGTTTTTTCGATTATCTCTTAAACTGATTAACGTTTTACGAAAAATTCAGTTGTAGTGTTACATATGCAACTAGCTCTTCCTAGAAATTATAAATTGCAGAGTCATGCAGTATCATTTCAAAAGTTAGCTGCATTGAATTGCTCCTAACATGTTCGTTTGTTTACATTAGAATTTCTCCTTTGCCATGTAAAAGTAGTCCATCAGTTACTCTCTGGAAAGATGAGAGCCATAATAATGACATTTACTACATCTGGTACATCATGGGAGCACTTTATAGCTGATCAACTATGAACATTTTGTTGCTAGTAGTGCATAATAATTTTAAGGATTTTTTTTACTACACCATGTGCAGTTATCGTATGCAATTACAAGGAAACCATGGGTGGGTGGATCATGCAGACAGATTACGATGAACTTATAGTCTTGATAGGCTACCAAAGTGATGGTGGCACATATCTTCTGGGGGGGGGGGGCAATTTAAATTGCTTTTGTCAATGTTTATGTCATTTTTAGTGACTTACATGGGGCACTGCCAATGCTGGAACTCAGGCCTGCTGTGGCACTAGGGCTAATGAATGTGCAGTAAGTGCTAAATCACAAAAAGAGAAAAATTGAGATAACTCCCCCAAAGAGAAGGAAAGATAATTTTTCTGTTTCTAAAGATATATGTTGGGACACTGAGGAAACCATTCTGTAGTGTTCAGTCATAAAAGAGGAAGACGTGAAATGTGTGCAAAAAATAAAATACATTCACAGTTTAGTGCACATAAATTGTATTTCTGTTGCAATGACAGAACTGTTACAATTTCAGGAATATCACAAAACATGTAATATCTATGTAAAAATCATATACTGTCACAAGTTGCTCTAAAAGCTAAATATAATGTGAAATACACAGAAAAACATAAATATCATATTTTTATTAATTAATTTTCTAATGTAAAAGTGTTTAATTTTTATGTAGAATAACGTACAACTTTTACAAATTGGATCATTTTTCTGTGAATGTCGTGATTGTGTCCATGGGACCCATCATCAGGCGGATAAGGTGACCGGTTTCGATCTCTGGTGAGATCATCTTCAGACCTAGTAGTCTCGCTGTTGATGTCCACGCGATGAGCATTGAAATATTTCTCCCTAAATGGTAAAATTAAGAATAATAGCCCTTTAATTGCCTGCAGAAGTTTGCTTCCTATACCATAATCTTGTAGAACTGACAGTAGCTTCCTCCTAGGAACACGGTCATAAGCCTTTTCCAGATCTATGAAATATAGATACAATTCCTTCTTCCACTAATAGTGCTTTTCCATTACCTGCCGTAAGCTAAAGATCTGGTCCTGATGTAATGTTACTTTTTATTTTATTTTTTTATTTTATCGCTGGTGTTTTCACAAGATCAAAGTTGAAAACCGGATTTGATAATTAACTAACCGTAAGATCAGCAATGAATATTAATTTTTGAAATGGTTATCAGTTCTCAGTAGCAATGTAAGTTAAAAATTACTACAACACCAGAAAGCACCATTACATAAGAAAATAGCGGAATCAGTTATCTGGTATACATTCATTGGTGGAAGCCGTGACACTGCAGTTGAACCTGTATGAATTGATTAATATCTTCGTTCTCGTAAACTGATGCTTGGTTTCATGACTATTAAATATTAAAGTTTTAAGACCGTGTGCAATTTTGATCACTATGACTATCGAAAGTTAAAGAAATTATCGGACTTCGCTTTTAACAGAATGAAGATTTCCTGCAGGCATTGAATTCAATTTTTAATATAAAATGAAAGTAAATAAATTTTGCATCGAGAATGTTCTTTTGTCCTCATGAGACAATAGGCAACAATGACCAAGCATCAATTTACTAATACTGCTGAAAATCATGTATTGAATTAAATGAAAGATGGGAAGAAATAGTCATTATTTAAATAAAATAGGAATTCCAAATGAAATTTAAAATTTATTGCATTAAAGGATACTAACCAGGGCTCACGCTTACATGGTTCTGGAGGTCGAGTAAAATACGTCCGCTCAGTATAAAGGCAGAAAAACGAAAGACGACAAGCGAGTCCGTTTTCTCTCCAGATCGTTTGAAATAGTTGAATGTCTTGCTTAAAACAAGGATAATCAGAGATTTATTGGCAGAGAGATCGGATGCTAGCGACAAGCGTCGCAGATATAATTTCCAATAAAAAATATTAATTTATCGCTACACTGACAGCCCACACCGATTATCGTATAACTTGTCTTCAATTAATACTCGCACTCTCGTTTCAAAATACCTGAGAATATTTTGCCTACAACCCTAATTAAAGAGATACCTCGATAGTTGTTGCAATGTTTTCTGTTCATATGTTTGAAAATTGGCGTGATCACCGCTTTCGTCCAGTCAGACGGAACCTGTCCTGATTACCACGCTTTCTCAGTTATCCTGTGTAACCATTTGAGACCTGATATTCCACTGTATTTCACGAGTTCCTCCTTCATTTCGCCCTAACGCCAAATCCGATAAACAAAGGCGACCCTGCTTGTGCGGGAACATGGCTCCAGAGAAAGAAAGAAAATAATATAGAGGAAAGATTTTTCTGTGAAGTTTGGAACGTAGGAGGCGAGGTACTGGCCGAATCGAAGTTGCGTGGCTGAGCCGTGAGTCGTGTTGGGGTAGCTCAGTGGTAGATTGCTTGGTCGTGCTGGGGTAGCTCAGTGGCAAATTGCTTGCCAGCGAAAGGCAAAGGTCGCAGGTTCGAGTCCCGGTCCCGGCGTACAATTTTAATCTGCCAGGAAGTTTGATATCAGCGCACACTCCGCTGCAGAGTGAAAGTTTCATTCCACTATCCACTTTATTGACCGTTATTTGATCAAATTAATGAATTTTACTGCATCGTCAAGAGTTTAAATTCGTACAAACTTTCACTGCAACAGCCTCTCTATGTATGTTGCAATATAGTGTCCGTTGAACCAAGGCAGCGAGTGATTTAACGACTTACTAGTGATACAGGATCTATTGGACTTTTAACTCTTATTTCATTTTTTTACTCGGTGACCTTGGCAACTGACGAGTGTAACTCCTGAGCCTAGCGATAATTTTTATCTCGACTTTCTACGAGCGTTCGCAGCCCAGTGCAACGCTTCCCGCGGCCCATAGCTTGGGAACCGCTGATCTGAACGGTTTGCGTTAGGTTCATATTAACCCGTAACTACCCACCCAGAGATTTTCTTTCTATGTTATCACCCTTATGGGTTGTCCACAAATGTGTGTATAGCTTGGAGTTACAATTTAATGTTCACAATTTCACTATTCTTCTTTCAACCTGCTATTCTGAGGGTATACAAACGAGAAAATTTTCCTCGTTGTTCGTTCAAGTTGACGGTTGTCACCCATCTTCTTTTGATGTTACCACTTCCGTTTCTACTTTCCTAAGTCCTTATGTTTCAAAGTTTACTTTTTGTATTACTCACGTTTGATATTGAGATTACACTGCATGCGAAATAACATGCAATAGTGTCCATGTAATTTCAATGTCCAATAATATCGACAGCGAAAGAATGAGCGCTATAAATACTAAGATAATAACATTTTATAACACGACCCTCACAGATATTGTGGTCTTGATAGACCAGTTGTAACTCATAATTCAAGACCCTCTCCTGTGGTTGTGTTCTGCATTCTACTAAATTTCGCATTTACAGTTTCGGTAAGGACGGAGAAATAGCACTAGATACAATTACTTTCTAATCAATGTTGAAATTTGAAAGTTTTTTGTAACGAAGTGATCAAACTCATGAGGGCATCGCGCCCTAGATTGAACATTATGTTACTTGTCGTAAGGACAAAACACACACCAGTGCCTGAGAGAGGACTCGATCTCCAGGGGGAGCAGCCGCACAATCCGACCGCACCCCAGACCGCGCGGCCATACCTGCCTGGCACCGCAGGGTCCTGAGGAGATCAGTAAGCTTCATCAGACGGGATAGCAAACATCTACATCTACGTACATACTCCGCAATCCACCGTAAGATGCGTGGCGGAGGGTACACTGTCTCACTACTACGCAATTCCTTTCCTATTCCATTCCCAAATAGAACGAGGAAAAAAAGAATGCCTCCGTACGAGCCCTAATTTCTCTTATCTTGTCATTGTGATCACTACGCAAAATGTAAGTAGGTGCCAGCAAGATCGTACTACACTCAGCTTCAAATTCCGGCTCTCTAAATTTGCTCATCAGAAATTCACGAAAAGAACATCGCCTTTCCTCCAGCGATACTCAATTGAGTTGTCGAAACATTTCCGTGACAATCGCGCATTGATCGAAACTACCAGTAACAAACCTAGCTGCTCGCCTCTGAACTGCTTCTATGCCTTCCTTTAAACTGATCTGCTGCGGGTCCCAAATACTTGAGCATTACTCAAGACGAGGTCGCGCAAGCGTTTTATACGCGCTCTACTTTACAGACGAAGTACATCTCCCCAAAATTCTCCCAATAAACCGAAGTCGGCTGTCCTCCTTACTCACAACTGTCCTTACATGTTCGTTCCATTGTTTTTCCTACTCATGCGCATTACCTTACATTTTTCTACATTGAGGGCTAGCTGCCATTCTTCGCACCAACTAGAAATTTTGTCTGAGTCATCCTGTATGCTATTACAGTCAGTTAAAGACGACACCCTCCCATACACCAGACCATCATCAGCAAACAGCCCCAAATTACAAGTTAGTCTGTTCATCAGATCATTTATATAGACAAAAAATAATAGCCGTCCTATCACACTGTAATGTGATGCAGTATGTAATATTTCAGTAAAAGAAATACGGGTTTGTACATAATAATTTAATGCTAAATTACAATAAGACTGGGTTCTTACAGTTTCTAAACACAGAAACAAAAAATGAAATTGGCCACATGATAAATGAGACTGATGAGCTCAAATTTCTAGGCGTTCAGAGAGATAGCAAGCTGTCATGGAAAGTCCATGTTCAGGAACTTATCCAAAAATTAAATGCGGCCTTATTTATCATTCCTAGAGTTTATAAATTTTTAAAAGAAAAAAAAAATACCATTCTCGTGCCCAGAGCTGTATAATATTTTTATTCGTGATACTTGACTGGTTTCGACGTCGCTGCCATCAACAGGAGATTAAGAAAATATTAATCTCGTGTTGACGGCAGTAACTGTCAAAACCGGTCAAGTATAACGAATAAAAATATTATACAGCTCTGGGCACGAGAATGATTTTTTTCTTTTCGAAAATACATTGCGGCTGTAGACTGCCACTGAAAGTAACATTAATAGTTTCTTAAAGAAGTGAGCCGGCCGCGGTGGCCGAGGAGACTGAGGAGCTAAAGTCACGGTCTGCACGGCCACTACGGTCGGGGGTTCGAATCCCCCCTCGGCCATGGATATTTGTGCCGTCTTTAGTCTTAGTTAGTTCATAAGTAGTTTGTAAGTTTAGGAACTGATAACCCCGTAGTTAAGTCACATAGACTATACAATGACATTTTGAAAGAAGTGATAGTTAAACAAGAAAAGAAGTCTACTTTGCTCATTTTCATTCGCTAAAGACGTATGATATTTTTCGGGTAACTTCTCTGGTTCAAATAAGATATTTATTGCGCAGAAGCGGGCGGTTCGATCGATATTAGTGTACCTCTTGTCGACCCTGTTTAGTAGGAAGGGAATTCTGACATTCGCCTCTTAGTACATGTTATCTTTAAAGTCGTATTTGTTACTAATGTTTAGCTATTCTCAAGAAGTAGCGGCTTTCACTCCTTTAATGCAAGACGGAAATCGTATGTTCATTTGGATCACACCTGCTTGTCCATACAAGTGTGCAGTATTCTGAAGCATTCGTTTTAAATAAACTGCTACAAGAATTGACAATGATTAGTAGTAATTATAGGACTTTCAAAGCTAAACTGAAAAGTTTCTTTATAGCCCACTCTTTGTATTCTGTCGAGGAATTCCTGGAAAAATTAAAAAAAAAATTAGCTAATTTCCGGGTTACGTTGTAGGTTCTTTGTAATTAAGCTTAAGTCTATTGTGTGCATAGGATAGGTATGCTTTACAATTTCACTACTCTTTTGTTACAATTTGAAGTACTAACTCATTCCATGACCAAAGAGACTTGCTCGTCAACTTAGTTTTGTGAAATAGGATAAATATAAATAAACAAATAAAAGTCATTGGAGGTGTTTTATTTTTTCGTGAAATGAGTGTATTTTACTGTTCTACATTGAAAGCAGCCCTGTGAGACTTTCAAGGAGAAGGTCGCAAATTAAATTTGTTGTTGTTGTTGTGGCCTTCAGTCCGCAGACTGGTTTGATGGAGCTCTCCCCGCTACCCTGTCCTGTGCAAGTCTCTTAATAGAAGAATACGTTCGGCAACTACATCATTTTGAATCTGCTTACTGTATTCGTCTCTCGGTCTCGCTCTACAATTTTTACCCACACACTTCCTTCTAATGCTAAGTTGACAATTCCTTGATGTCTCATAATGTGTCCTACCAATCTATCCCTTCTCTTAGTCAGGATATGCCAGAAACTCCGTTCCTCCCCAATTCGGTTAAGCACCTCATTCGTTACGTGATCTACCCATCTAATTTTCATCATTTGTCTGTAGCACCACATTTCAAAAGCTCCTATCATCGTTTTGTCTGAACTCCTTATCGTCCGCCTTTGACTGCCATACAATGCTACAATCCAGACAAATGCTTTCAGAAAGGACTTGCTAACATTTAAATTAATATTGGATGTTAACAAGTTTCGCTTCTTTAGAAATGATTTCCTCCTCATAGCCATTTTGCATATTATATCTTACGTCTGTGTATTTTGTTTCCTTAAGATTCACATCCTGCTGTAAGTCTGAAGATAATATCCTTCAAAAGTGAAAACGCCAAGATCGCGAAATACTTTTATTTAACGACCACCGGTTTCGGAGGACTGTGCCACCATCATCTGGTCATATTTCATTTTTTTAAAAATGGTGATAAAATAATAAGTGCAAAATAGCACTTAGTAAATATGTAAATTATATAAATTAACACATCACAGTTTTCAAGATATCTTGGAAACTGTGATGTGTAAAATTATATCTTGGAAACTATGATTCGTTAATTTACATATTATTGTGCGGATCGATATCACAGTGGTAGAGTGCTGGATTACAAATCCAAAGGTTTCGGGTTCGATCCCCGTCAGGACCTAGGATTTTTATGTGTAACTTTCCATTTCTTTCACCTCTGGCAGTGTGATGTGAAAAATATCGAGTAGCACCGTGGTTCGGAACCCACATTAAACTGTAGGTCCCACTATAACTGGCTGGGTAAGTCAGTTTCCAAGGTCAGAGGAAGGCAACGGCATACCACCTCCAAACAGGACCATGCGTAGTAAAGTACTGTGGTGTCCAACTAATCTGCATATTGTTGAATGCTTTACTCTTATTTTTTACATGTAGGCTAAGTGCTATGTTCCGCTTATTATTTTATCTTCATTTTTAAAATAAGATGACCAACTTATAAAATGTAATATGACCAGATGATAGTGGCTCAGTCCTCCAAAATCGGTTGTCATTTAATAAGTATTTTGTGAACTCGGTGTTTTCAATTTTGAAGAATATTAAACTATCATATCGCCCCCAAAACCTGCAATGTCACTAAATGTCAAGATAGTTGGCGCTATGCTCTGTAGGCCCCTGATCTCTGTCAGTTCGCGACTGTATCTATCAAGTACGTGGGATCGAGGAAAACGGCATCAGGCTGGGAGCCACTGCCTAATGCAGGAACAGACTGAGTTTCGCAAGATGCGTTTCTTTCAGACGGCTTGCGGCAGCCATTTGTGTCGTACATCTTGTGTGCAGCCCACACTAAAAGCGATGTGTCCTTCACTGCGCACGTTTGCATGAGTCACGCTCCATGTAAGCACGTGATAACTCTGTCACTCACCGCAGAAACAGACGGTGTCCTCCCGTCTCGGTTGTTCCCCCAGCCCAGCCCAGTCCAGCGCATAATGCTCTTCCGGGTAAAACAATCGGCAAGCATTGGACGGCTGGCGCCGGCCTTCGTGCGAACGTTGGGCGCCCAGCCCACGACCTCTCTGCAACTCTGTTGGCTGTCGCAGCTTAGCTTTAGAGTGGCCTTGCTGTACAGTCCATCCAAACTAAGTCTGAGGCCCTGCTCACACGAATACACTCTATTCTCCAAGCGATTGACAGGTGATATACCGCGTCACGAGGCGCGGCAGATGTAGTAAAATGCATTCATTCAGACGGTGATACCACGGTCTAACATTGTAGTCGCGAATCTCTCTAATGCCGTCGGCACACAGAGCATGTGTCTGAACGTGCGTTGTCAACGTGCCGAGTCCAAACGCTTGGAGGACTTGGGAAGCCGTGTGGGAGTAATCGACTGGTCTGGAGCGCCACGTTGCGGATCGCGCGGCCACCTGCGTCAGAGGGTCGAATCCTTTCCTCGGGCATAGATGTGCGTGTTGTCTTTAGTATAAGTTAGTTCATAAGTAGTTTGTAAGTTTAGGGACTGATGACACCGCAGTTAAGTACCATAAGCTTTACAAATATTTGAACCTTTTTTTCCAGTAGAAGAACGTTAAGAACGTGTAAAATGAAATACGCAAAACAATAAAGTGCGTTTTTACTCTAAGTAAGTTGCAAACTGTCCTGTTTATAAAACGAACCCAACAAATCCACTCCTCATAGAATGAGCACTTCTGTTTACATACCATCGAATATTATGCAGTATACGTCTATGAAATTTATAGGAAAGTCTTTGATTCTATCAGAAAACCCAAATAAAAGAACCAGCACTTTAGGATACGTTGCATTTCACACAGCACGATTTTGCTCCCTACACTACAGCTACTAAAATAGCTGGGTATCATCGACAAAGGTATTAGACGTGTTGTATACACTACTGGTAAATATGTCGGTTGCTGACATCTAAGTAAGACAAATGATGTAAAGAACAATTCGTGTTGATAGACCTTCCCTTGCCTTGCCTTGAAGCGGCAGATTACTGTAATACAGATTTTTTTAACCACATACGTTTCCAGTCTTTTATTAATATATTGATAATAATAATAAAATAAATAGATGAAATTTAAAAAGGTATAAAATAAAATAAAAGGAACAACAAATTATGCCTCTAATGACCGGTTTTCGAAAGATTCTCCACTTACTCAGATACTGTCTTTAAAATGTCATACATTCATAAGAACTAAGTTATATACATGAAACCCATGAAATACGACGACCAAAATTGCATCTTCAAATCTCCCCAAATATCCACGTGGTGTGAAGTCGGTGGCGTTCTCCCCTCTTATTAGTGGTCGTTCAGACGCACGTTGAGAATATCTGGCATGCTCGATACTCCCCGACACGTTGGGAAAGCCTCGCAACGTGCGGTACGCACGGTGTGACGTCAGAAACTCGCCACGTTGGCCACACTCATTCACATACACGCTCTGTGTGCCGACGGCAGAAGGGCAGAAGTGCAGCTGAAGGAAGCAGCGTAATAGAGGCATGATACGAATTGAATAGTAGTTGTTTTTATGCCATTAATTTCAAATTTCATAATCACTACACTTTGTTCTGAATTTACTAATACAAATATGAAAACGCTGCTTCTGTTGATGGCAGTCTATATAAAGTCTGTGCAGTGTAATTGATACGGCTCAAAATAGCTGAGTCGTAATCGTATTTTCGCCTGGAGGTTCGAGTCCTCCCTGGGGCATGGGTGTGTGTGTTTGTCCGTAGATTAGTTTACCTAGGTTTAAGTAGTTTGTAAGCTACGGACCGATGACCACGCAGTTTGGTCCGATAGATTTACAGACATTTGAACGTTTTTTCGTAATCGTATAGTTCAAAAACGTTTTAAGAGCGAAATGAATTGCACCCTATGTGCTCAAGTACAACAGGAACTGATTATATTCGCGTGGTCGTTCACGTTCGTGAGTTCTGTTTCAGGGTATTTCGAACATTGGCACTGTAATATGCACAGAAAACGGATTTAAGGGAAAATATACTGTTTTAAGGCGACAGTCAAACAAACAAGCAATAAATTTCAGCACATATCAGTGTACCTACTAGAACTATCTATTAATAAAAATTTACACACAAATAAAAGCAGAAATTCCCATTCCGTAACAAGATGTAATAAGGATAAATAACTATTAACTGCTGCTAAACTGAGTGGTCCACTAAATTACGAAAAGCGGATATGAATGATTAAAAATAAAATACGAACGTTATATACTCTGGTCAAAACAAACTAGGAGATCAGTTGAGATATCTAGGTTCTAAAGTAATGTTCAAATGTTTGTTAAGCTTAAGGGACTTAACTGCAGGGTCACCAGTCCCTAAACTTACAAACTACTTATAAACTAACTTATACTAAATACAGCACAAACATGCATACCCGAGGGGGGGATTTGAACCGCCGATGCGGAATGGCCTCACGCGTCAGAGTATAGCGCCTCAATGAGCTCGGTCACTCCGCAGCGGCTGAAGTACTATCATCGCCAGATGAACTCAAATAGTTCGACGTCTTTGTGTCGGTTCTGCAGAGTGGAGACAACAACGTACCGGCAACCGAGATAATGGTAATAGAGGAAGTTGTTGCAGAGGTTGTTGGTGTTGACTTGTGTTTACTCTACCACACTAATTACACAAGCAGTTTGGCCCAGATCGTGTTGTGAGTAGGCAGTGCAACGCAACAACGTGACTTATCCGAAGCTATGGGAAGGAGAGCCGTAGGAAGGTTGTAAGCGGGACGGATACAGAGGGAGGGTGGCTGTAGCTATTTGAGTTTTTCAAAGTGTAATTTCTAGCACCTGGACGCAATTTCAGACAACAGGAACCGTTAAAAGAAGGCAAGGCCAAGGTCATTCGGATAACATCCGCGAGAGATGACCGTTATCTCCGGTTAACAGCCAATCGAGAGAGGAGGCTGAATGAACCTCAGCTGCAAACGCACCCTCCAGGCAGCAACAGGACGAGCAATAATAACACCAGCATTCCGCACATTCCATTAAAACCAGGACACCATTTAGCCCGAAGAAACTAGGCGGAGGAACATCAGGATTGGAGTCGTAATGAATGGCCGCGGTTTCTGTTTACAGATGACTCAAGATTTTGTTGTTCAGCTGGACAATTTGTAAATTACTGTCATTAATGTATTATAATGTTAAGGCTTCTTGAC
Organism: Locusta migratoria; assembly: GCA_026315105.1. Taxonomy (NCBI): domain Eukaryota; kingdom Metazoa; phylum Arthropoda; class Insecta; order Orthoptera; family Acrididae; genus Locusta; species Locusta migratoria. The sequence goes on from CM048745.1 coordinate 166,532,028, forward strand.
GCACTGTTTTTGTGATAAACAGCAATTTTTACCCATCCCTGATTTTTATTCATTAGAACCCAATGTAAGTGGTAATTGTTCACTCTATTTGAAAACCTATTAGGACATGATGTAAATAGCAGTTGTTCACTCTATTGATAATCCATTTCCCCTTTTGTACTTTCATATTGGTTAACTATTAATTGTATTTTTTCTGTCTTCACTTGGCACGGCGCCATATGTGACTGATGTTACCTGACAAACGTGTAACTAATGTGCACTGGTTACTTTCAACGACAGGGTATGTGTCCCGAATTTTATAATCACAGACGTTTTATACATTGCGTTTGTAATATTTATGTTCCGTTACTCTGTATTGTTATTATGATTTTTCATTTGACAGTTTCTGAAGATGGCCCAGGCCGAAACGCATAAAATAAAGTCATTTTGAAGCACATAATGACTTTCAACAATAAAGCGACCACAGAACGTTTTGCAGATTTCATTCATTATTGCACACGGTCGCCTGCTTCCTCCGTGATTTTATGTCACATGTATATGCGTAAGTATACGTATTCTAATCAAATTTTACTGTACATTTTACCTGAAGCATGCACATTAGCTTTTTCATATTGAGAAGTGAATGGGCATGCTGTTTCTCATTTGTTGAAGTATATGGGAGAAAATTCAGACAAAAGGAAACAAGAATATAATATTTTAATGGGAATTTATATTTATCTTTTCCGATTAAATTTCTGTTAATCGGTTTTATCAATCAATTGAATAAAACGACACAAAACTTAAGTCTTTCTTCTGGTTTATTTCGTCGACTTTAAACTGACAGTACCAAGGCAGACATTAACATAACACTTTGACAAAGATATGAAAACCCAAAGATTGTCTACACAGAACTGAACTGACTTGGATTCTACTTGGACTGAATGAACTGCCGATTCCCATGGCTCACATGCATTTATACAGTAGTAAATAATATAGAACTTACATATATTATTAGTAACAACTGATGAATTAAATTTACAATCAAAAGTTACACCCTTAATAAAAGATACAGTTATCAAATGACATTACATACTTAATAGAATACGATTACTGAAGCAGAATTAGTATCTTTTCTAATTTTCTTTTTAAAGATACGTTCTCTAATTGACATTAACAGTGTTCACTATATTTAGTTAACAAACTAATTACAAAGCAATGAACCTTGTTGCTAACATGTGATCACAGAATATACTTATAGATCTACAAAACCATATTATGTTATTTCTTTACATTAATGTAGTTACATAAATTCCTTATATTCCATTGACAGTATAATTAATTGAAATCTCCTCTAATGAAGGTCTTGTACAGCATTTGAATTACTTTACATGTTTTTTTAGGTGTGTCTGTCATGACACGTATTTAGTTTCATTATATTACAATCTATATGTGCTGTTTATTTAGTTTCATTTCTAGAACTTTCCAGTGCTATTTAATAACGCTACCGTCCATTATTCGAGTTTCTCCGTGTTTAACAAAGGTGTTCATTTTAATGCATTATGAGATTACTCACTTGAGCTCTTTAACACAGTTTTAATTGAAACTAGATATTTTTAGACGTTTATATAGAAAGTGTCCCTGGTATACCCAGCTTCTTTTCACCAGCATTAAAGCTGGGGGGAGGGATGTTCCATTACAAGCTGAATGGTTGCTAAATGTTGTCGCATAAGTATTCACCCCTTGGCGGCAACGCAGTCGTCCATTTCCGTTTGTAAACTGCCATATAGGTGTCCACCAGGATGCTGCGAGACACCGTCCCAGGCAGCTAGGGCCTTTTGTTGCGAACTGGTAATGGTTCTAATAGGCGGAGGAGAACGAGTAAGACCACGCTTTATCATGTACCATGCATGTTTAGTTGGCAGGAGTTGCGATCTTGCTCGACAAGGCAGAATTACGCTAAAATTTTGTACACTTGACCTTCAAAACAAGAGAAACTTCACTGTCTATGTAAGGTTTCGTACGGTGAGTGGCAGAGGATACTTACTCGAGACCTCTGATACCGTTTTAACTGATCAGCATGATATTAGGTAAATAAGTGTAGTTTTTCATATAGAGGGAAGGGAGGTGATGGGGAGAGGAGACAGGCTTGGCAGAGAGCAGGGAAGGCAATGAAAGAGGTATGCTTATAGATGGAAGGATAGGAGGGAGAAGGAAAAGGAAGAGGAGGAGGAAGTAGAGGTATTAGACAAAGAGCGGAGGAGAGCCAGAGAGAGAGAGAGAGAGAGAGAGAGAGAGAGAGAGAGACAGAGAGAGAGAGAGAAAGTGAGAGAGAGCGAAGGAGACGAGTACATGGAGTAGCTGAAAACTAGAATATAAAAGCACCCGAGTAATGCCGGGTTTTGAGTAAGCTAATACAGGGAGAAGTGAAAGCGGAAAAGATAAGAAATATCCATAGAGACGGGGAACTGATAGGCTGAGAAGTTAAGGGAAATTGTGTACTATCTTTATACAGTTGCCATACTTATTTAACAATTGCCGAGTTCGCTAGATACAAATGTAACGTTCCAATTTGTAAAGAGTCAAATAACGTAGCAGTGCCATAAACGTCCAGGAGTGTAAACGTATATTTTCATCGTATTACCTTTGAAATGTAATATACATGAAAAAATACGAGCAGTATCAGAAGTATGTAAAGCTAACAAATAATAAAAATAAATAAATTTACTACATGCGAACAAGCGGTTGTAAACTTACGTAGATCAGCTAAAATTATGAGCTAAGTAATATATGTATGTAATATAGTATAGTTGTTTTAATTTCCACTAGTCCGAACGAAACATTATTTTTGGCCAAAACCGAATATTCGCCTCAATTCCGGGCGAAACCGTAACTGTAACTGAAACTTTCGTAATTGAGTTAAAATTTCTATTTATTTACGAACACCACAAATCACTAATTTTTCCACATTTTTTCAAGATCCCCTCCATGAATTTACTTGAGTGCGTGTAAGCCTAATCAGAAGTCAGTAGAAGATGACATGGGAGGCGAACAAATTTAGACAAATCTACTGCCCTTTTATTAACGTACTTCCAAATTGGATTCTTTTCTCCTCGTTGTGACATTCTGTACCTAAATAAGAAAAACTGGAGGAATTTAGACAATAAGTAAACTGAACTCAATACAGTGGAGTCTCGATATTTCGAGTCTCGGAATTACGAGTTTGCCATAAATACGAGCGTCATAACAATAACTGCGGGTACATTCTGTCTTCACAGGAAAAGGCGCTCCAGCATTATAACACGAGATAAATAGTGAAAAGTGTTTAAAACCCAAGGTAAATGACTATTTAAAAACTTTGTTTTAATAAAGGTCATTTTTTTTTACAGGTGTAATCATTTCAAGGTCGGTTTCCTTCTTTTTCACATTTCCATAGTTCGATGTGACCCTGGTCCTGTTCACCTCGAATTAACGACAATACTGTATAGCTACCACTAATTATATAGTCCTGCATACCTTATTGTAGGAAGATAGTTTTTAGTCTTTTAGGTACACAACAAACGTGCCAATAGATGCTACGAAATGCCAGAGCTTTAAAATGAGTATAACAATACAAAATACACAGAAAGTAAGTTAATCATTTCTTTGCTTTCACACGTAGATTTACGAATTTGTTCTGGAGAGCGCTAGCTTTATATTACGATATTCACTTCCGTTTTATTGCAATCGACAGACAAATTTAAATATATCCTTTTTTGGCATTGCAGCTCCAATCAGTGATACAGAAAGTAGTTCGAAAAATATACTGTTCAGACTAACAGTAAGATAGTTGTCAGTATAAATTTACGCAAACTGAACAGGAAAAGGTGTGTACCACATAATCAATGTTTCCTAAACCCATATTATAAAAAAAACTCGCTTTCGAGAAAACTCATTAATAAAACTTTACAGCATACAGCATATGATAACACGTTCCGTGAGGTACAATACTGGTTAATTGAATAGTTACTAACAGAGTCTATACTATAAGATACGACTGCTTCATATTGTACGTAACTACATAATACCCACAAGTTTTACGCGGAAGGAGAGACTGCTAGCAGTTTAACGCCGTCACCTGAGGTAAAGCGTTACTGTTGATTGAATCCATCCAGAACGCGACCGGACTTCATCAGTAAGTTCAAGAAATCCAACCCGAAGATTCTGCAGATTTGTGGCTGAAACGGGAACTGCAGCCGTAACCAATATTTTAGCCGGAACTCAAATGTTCAAATGTTTGTAAATCTATCGGACCAAAATGTGTGGTCATCAGTCCGTAACTCACAAACTACTTAAACCTAGGTAAATTAACTTAAGGACAACACACACATCCATGCCCCAGGGAGGGCTCGTACCTCCACGGCGAGCAACCGCGCGCTCCGCAGCGAGACGCTTTAGACCGGTCGGCTACTCCACCGCGGCTAGCCGGAACTGGCCGCAACTGAAACCACAACCGATTATTTGGTCGGTTCTTAATTTCTAGATTGGTCACTCGAATTCCAACTTAGGTGGAGTTCATCAAATTGTGTGCCATTAAAAAGGAAATGATTGCAATTTTACGTAATTTACTCAGTCTCAGATACGTAAATTTGGGATAATTTCCGTCTTTAATGACGCAGAATTCTACAAACTCACCTAAGGCGAAACAAAGACTGAACATTTGGAAACGAAAACAACCACACTGTATGTAACATAGATCAGAAGTTTAGCTGAGCTGCACAAGTTTAGAAGAGCTTGTGCACATGGAGTAATTTTGGTTAACTTTGATAATGGGAAGTCAAAGATAAGTCTATTTTTAAATTTGACATTCAAGATGTTGATTTTGTATTATTTGTTGTAGACATTTGAAAATGGCGACATAGTTTTCAATTTCACAAACGGGAAGTAAAAGATTACTTTCTTAAAATTTGACATTCAATAAAGCTGATGTTGTAATATGTCCTATAAACACTTCGCGTAGCACTTCGAAACTAGTCGTGTGTTTAATAAATACTAAAGTGACAGCTTATGCGCATATAATTCAGTTACACTCATGGCCGACAGTATGTCGAATTATAAAATAAAAATAACGATGTTCGGTATTCGGTCCATTGAGTACCAGGTAGGTTTCTTTTTTTACCACTGCAATTTCGTGCTAAGGGTGGCGTGAAACTTTCCTTGCAATATCTCTACTTTTGCCCAAGTATTACGGCTAACTACTTGCTCCTTGTCCTAATGGAGTAACAAACACGAACAAAGTTTGAAGGATATCCGTATTGAAAACGTCGTGGTTTCCTCATGTGAGTCTGAAACACAAATTGACCACATGAGTGTCAGATAAAAAAAAAAGGAACGTGTAAGTGCAGCAAGCTTTTCTACAAATGACATACGTATCTCGGGAAAAATCCGTGCATCCTAGTTTCTGAGATATACACCGCTTTTTCCTTGCATAGAACCCTGACACGGCAGATGATAACGGCGACGTAAAGAACAACATGTCGCAACATGCAACGAGGAAAACGTAATACCGCAAGCGTTTTTGAAAATATGACGCAACGATTCGTCTGAGAGCGCAGATGATAATGATGATGTACTGGTACCCTTTTTTCTGGATTTTATCGCTGGTGTTGTCACAAGATCAAAGTTGGAAACCGGAATTGAAATTTAACTAACCGTAAGATCAGCAATGAATATTAATTTTTGAAATGGTTAATTCACTGAAAAGACCACAAAAGATTCCGTCGTCTGTTCTCAGTAGCATTGCAAGTTAAAAATTACGAAAACACCAGAAGGCACCATTACATAAGAAAATAGCTGAATCAGTTACCTGGTATGCATTCATTGGTGGAAGCCGTCACACTGCAGATGAACCTGTATGCATTGATTAATATCTTCTCGTAAATAATGATTGGTTTCATGAATATTAATTATTAAAGTTTTAAGACCGTGTGCAATTTTGATCACTATGATTATCGAAAGTTAAATAAATTATCGGACTTCGCTTTTAACAGAATGAGGATTTCCTGCAGGCATTGAATTCAATTTTTAATATAAAATGAGAGTAAATAAATTTTGCATCGAGAATGTTCTTTCGTCATCATGAAACAATAGGCAACAATGACCAAGCATCAATTTACTAATATTGCTGAAAATCAAGTCATAAATTAAATGAAAGATGGGGAGAAATAGTCATTATTTAAATAAAATAGAAATTTCAAATGTAATTAAAGATTTATTACGTTAAAGGATGCTAACCAAGGCTCACACTTACATAATTCGGGAGGTCGAGTAAAATACGTCCGCTCAGTACGTTGTTGTGGTCTTCAGTCCGGAGACTGGTTTGATGCAGCTCTCCACAATACCCTATCCTGAGCAAGCCTCTTCATCTCCACATAAGAATGGCAACCTACATCTGTCTGAATCTGCTTACTGTATCCATCTCTTGGTCTTCCTCTGCGGTTTTTACCCCACACACTTCCCTCCAACGCTAAATTCACAATTCCTTGATGCCTAAGAATGTGTCCTACCAATCTATCCCTTCTTTTAGTCAAGGTATGCCAGAAATTTCTTTTCTCCCCAATTCTGTTCAGTACCTCCTCATCAGTTACGCGATCCACCCACCTAATCTTCATCATTCTTCTGTAGCACCATATTTAAAAAGCCTCAATCCTCCTCCTGTCCGCACTTTTTATCGTCCATGTCTCACTCCCATACAAGGTAACACTCCATGCAAATGCCTTCAGAAAGAAATTCCTTATGCTTAAATCAATATTCGATGTTAACAAATTGCTCTTTTTCAAGAACACTTTTCTACCCATTGCCATTCTGCATTTTATACCCTCTGTACTGCGACCATCATTTGTTATTTTACTGCCCAAGTAACAAAACTCATCTACCTCCTTTATTGATTCGTTACCAAATCTAATTCCTTCAGCATCACGTTATTTTCTTAGACTGCACTCCATTACCCTAGTTTTGCTCTTGTTAATGTTCATCTTATATGCACCTTTCAGCACACTGTCCATTCCGTTCAACTGCTCTTCCAGGTCCCTTGCTGTTTCTGACAGAATTACTATGTCGTCGGCAAAACGCAATGCTTTTAATTCTTCACCCTGAACTTTAATTCCTTCTCCAAATTTCTCCTTGCTTTCCTTTATAGCTTGCTCAATGTACAAATGGAATAACATTGGAGAAAGGCTACAACCCTGTCTTACTCCCTTTCCAACCACTGCATTCCTTTCATGCCATTGAACTCTGAAAACCGCTGTCTGGTTTTTGTCAAGTTGTAAATAACCTTACGTTCCCTATATTTAGTCCTTCTTGCTTCAGGACGTGAAAGAGTTTATTCCAATCAACATTGTCAAAAGCCTTCTCCAAATCTACAAAAGCTAGATATGTAGGTTTGCCTTTTCTTAATCTATCTTCTAGGATAAGCCATAAAGTGAGTATCGCCTCCTATGTTCCTACATTTCTCCTGAACCCAAACTGATCTTCCCCGAGGTCGGCTTCTACCAGCTTTTCTATCCTTTTGTAAATAATGCGTGTTAATATTTTGCAACCATGACTTATTAAACTGATGGTTCTGTAGTTTTCACACCTGTCTGCACCTGCTTTCTTTGGAATGGGGATTATAACATTTTTCTTAAAGTCTGACGGTACTACACCTGTCTCATACATCTTACACATCAGGTGAAACAACTTTGTCATGGTTGGTTCTCCCAGAGACTTCAGTAGCTCTGAGGGAATATCATCTAATCCAGGGGCCTTGTTTCGACTTAGGTCTTTCAGTGCTCTGTCCAATTCATCACTCAGTAAAGTATCTCTTATTTCATCCTCATCTACTTCTTCTCCCCTTTCTACAATATTGCCGCTAAGTTCATTTCCTTCACAGAGCCTCTCTATATACTCTTTCCACCTTTCAGCTTTCCCTTCTTTGCTGAGAACTGATTTTCCATCAGTGTCCTTGATATTTATAGAGCTGTTTTTCTTATCTCCAAATGTTTCTTTTATTTTCCTGTAGACTGTATCTATTTTTCCGCTATTTATACATTCTTCTACATCCTTCATTTGCCTTCTAGCCACTCCTGCTTAGCTATTTTGCACTTCCTGTCAATCTCATTTCTTAGTCGTCTGTACACCATTTTGCCTGTTTCATTTACTGAATTTTTATATTTTCTCCTTTCATCGATTAAATTTAGTATCTCCTGTGATTTTTTGTAGGTCTTGCCTTCCTACCTATTTTGTCCTCTGCTACCTTCACTATTTCATCTCTCAATTTTACCCATTCCTCCTCTACCGGTTTATTTTCCCCTGTTTCTGTCAATTGTTGCCTAAAGCTCCCTCTGAAATTCTTAAGAACTTCAGGTTCCTTCAATTTATCCAGGTCCCATCTCCTTATTTTCCTAAAAAACAAAAATGTTCAAACGTTTGTTAAGCTTATGGGACTTAACTACGGGGTTATCAGTCCCTAAACTTACAAACTACTTATGAACTACTTACGAACTAGGACGGCACAAATATCCATGCCCGAGGGGGGATTCGAACCCCCGACCGTAATGGCCGTGCAGACCGTGACTGAAGCGCCTCAGCCCCTCGGCCACCGCGGCCGGCCTTATTTTCCTACCTTTTTGCAGTTTCTTCAGTTTCAGCCTACAGTTCTTAACCAACAAGTTATGGTCAGAATCTTTATCTGCCCCTGGGTATGTCTTACAGTTTAAAACCTGGTTCCGAAATCTATGCCTTAACATTATAAAATCTATCTGGTATCTTCCGGTGTCTCCTGGTCTCTTCCACATATACAACCTTCTTTTGTGATTCTTAAACCAGGTGTTTGTTATAACTAAATTATATTCTGTGCAAAATTCTACCAGGCGGCTTCCTCTTTCATTTCTTTTGCCCAGACCATATTTACCTACTACCTTCCCTTCCCTTCCTTCTCCTACTTCCGAATTCCAGTCTCCCATAACAGTTAAGTTTTCCTCTCCCTTAATTATCTGAATAATTTCCTTTAGTTCCTCATATATTTCTTCGATTTCCTCATCATCGGCAGAGCTAGTTGGCATACAAACCTGTTGTCGGTGTTGGATTCGTGTCTATCTTGACAATGATAATGCGATCATTGTGCTGTTCATAGTAGTTTATCCGCATTCCTATTTTCTTATTCATTATCAATCTTGTGTGTCCCAGCCTCGTCGCTGCTTTTGCTTATATAATATTTTATGTCTCGTTTCCGGCGTAGGTGTCGGTGGCCGAGTAGAAAGGCCGACACCGGAATAAAGGAAGCACGCTTATGCAGGTAGGAGGTGACCAGCCAGTGGGACAGCAGAAACTAGAAACACTAGAGTAAATTAGAACGAGATATATATTTTTTAGAGACTTAGTAATACTTAACTTTTACATAGCTCAGTACTGCAGAATGCTGATACATAGTTGAGCTAGAGGCCTGCCTAGTGCCTATCCGATAGGCAAGTCTTCACTGGTGCCTATCTGATTCCGAAGTGTTCGCTGGTTCCTACCTCAGTTCGAAGTGAACGATGTCGTTCAGTGGTGGCCACGAGCGGAGTTGTCGCAGAGGGGCCGGCCGCGGTGGCCGCGGGCACTGAGGCGCTTCAGTCACGGTCTGCACGGCCACTACGGTCGGGGGTTCGAATACCACCTCGTGCATGTATATTTGTGCCGTCCTTAGTCTTAGTTAGTTCATAAGTAGTTTGTAAGTTTAGGGACTGATGACCCCGTAGTTAAGTCCCGTAGACTATAGAAACATTACAAACATTGTAGCAGAGGGCGCTCGTGGCTGACGTAAAAACGCCGCGCCGTGCGTGCATGGCGGCGCGCGGCGAAAGTAGGTGGCGCGCACTTTAGACTTGTGCGACACCACACAATCCTACTCCTGTGATACCCCCAACTGATTTTGTATGTATAATCCTGTACTCACCTGAACAGAAATCTTCTTCATCCTGCCACCGAACTTCACTAATCTCCACTATATCTAACTTAAACCTATCCATTTCCCTTTTTAAATTTTCTAGTTTTCCTACTCGATTAAGGGATCCAACATTCCACATTCCGATCCGTAGAATGCCAGTATTGTCTTTCCTGATGATCACATCCTCCTGAGTAGTCCTCGCCCGGAGATCCGAATGGGGGACTATTTTACCTCCGGAATATTTCACCCGAGAGGATGCCATCATCATTTGTTCATACAGTAGAGCTGCGTGTCCTCGGGAAAAATAACGACTGTAGTTTCCCCTTGCTTTCAGCCGTTCGCAGTAACTGTGGGGTAAAGCCACATTAGCTGATGTTACAAGGCCAGCTCAGTCAATCATCCAGACTGTTGCCCCTGTAACTACTGAAAAGGCTGCTGCCCCTCTTCAGGAACCACACGTTTGTCTGGTCTCTCCACAGATACCCCTCCGTTGTGGTTGCACCTACGGTACGGCTATCTTTATTGTTGAGGCACGCAAGCCACCCCACCTCGGCAATGTCTGTGGTTCATGGGCGTGGCCGCTCAGTACAAAGGTAGAAGAACGAAAGACGACAAGCGATTCCGTTTTCTCTCCAGATCGTTTGAAATAGTCTAATGTATTACTTGAAACAAGGATAATCAGAGATTTATTGGCAGAGAGATCGGATGCTAGCGACAAGCGTCGCAGATATAATTTTCAATAAAAAATATTAATATATCGCTACAGTGACGCAACGAACAAAGTATCACAACACAGCATGGTGGAAACGTTAGACGGCAAGAACTTTTGGAGATGGAACTAAATGACTGCGAAGGAAGTTGATAACGGAGACATAATGAACGAAGTATCACAACAAACCACGAGGGAAACACAATACGTAACTACAAAATCTGTAAATATACGTTTGCCTTTCCTTAACTTCTAAGATAATCCTTAGGGCCAGGAGAGCCTCGCGTGTTCCTATATTTCTCGTAAGACAAAACTGATCTTCCTCGATATTGGCTTCTGTCTTCTGCAAATCATAAATTTTTACTTGACGTATTGAACTGATGGTTCTATAATTTTGATACCTGTCTGCTACTGCTTTGTTTGAAATTAGTATAATAATCTTCTTGAAGTCTGAAGATATTTCGCCCGTCTTGTACATCTGCCACAACCGTTGGAATAGTTTTGACATGACTCACTCTCCCAGTGACTTCAGAAGCTCTGACGGATAGTTGTCTTCTCTAAGGACCTGTTTTCGACAGGTGTTTCAGTGGTCTGGAAATCCTTCTCTAATTATAGTGTCTCCTATATATTCAGTTACTTGCTCTTTCTTTTTTTTAGAATACTACCTTGAAGTTCATTTTCCTTGTAGAGCCACCAATATGTTCTTTCAACCTTTCAAGTTTCCCCACTTTTCTCAGTATTGTCTCTCCATCTGAGGTCTCAATATTCATACTCCTGCTTTTCTTTTCTCCAAACGCCTCCTTCATTTTTCTTTAGGTGTTATCTTTTCCTTAGATATACATTCTTCTGTTTCAATTTGCCTTCTAGTCTCTTATTTATTTTGCACATACTGTCAATGCCTTTATTTATTTATTTATTTTTTTATTTTTTTGTCGTCTGCTCTCTACTTTACCTGCAACATGTACTGTATTTTAATACTTTCTCCTTTCATTAGTTAATGCAGTATCTCATATGACATTCAAGGGAGCCTTTTTATACGTCTTGTCTTTCTTGCTATTTTATCATCCGAGACCTTCACTTTTCATCTTCTAAAGCTACCCATTCGTTATATGACAATTTCCATCAATAGTTGCCTAATACTCCCACCGGAAACTCTCAAGAACTACTTCAATTTTTCCAGGTCTCTTTTTCCGACTTCTCTACCTTTCTACAGTTTCTTCAGTTTTAACATACAAGTAATAAACAGTACTACTGGTCAGAGTATATATCTGCTCTAGATAAGTTTAAAACTTGGCCCTGAAATTCGGTCTTAAACTGAATCAGAAACCTCCTGGTCTGAAACTGGACAAACGTTCATATCACACAAGTAAACTGTACAGGTTATGCTGATCATATTCATAACTGAAAACACATTTCTTATAACATGTAATAGTTGCATAGGAATCTTGTGGAACAAATTGATGACAGAAATCTGTGCGTGGAAACGTCTTCTAACTCTGCTGTAGTCTTGAAATGTATCTCTTACGTTAGATCCCATATGTACTCCTTAATAAATTGCTCATTTACAGGTGTATTTAGGTTTTTCATCAAAATTAGTCTCGTTCGGAGTACAAGAGTGTAGTTCGAATGGATTACAGGTGATAAATTAAGTCTACCCATGAGTTCGTACAGATGAAGTCAATATATCTCCAAAGATGAATAAACAAATATTTAGTTCGCCACATGAAACAGACAAGTGTCTCAGTAAATATATATACATACAGTGAATCGCCTAACATTACCGCTGGATATATTTCGTAAACCACATCAAATACTGACGAACCGATTCCACAGACCGAAAGTGAGGAGAGGGGCTACTGTAATTGCTTAACACAAAACATAAAAAAATGCACGGAAGTATGTTTTTTAACACAAACCTACGTTTTATTAAATGGAACCCCGTTAGTTTTGTTAGCACATCTGAACATATAAACAAATACGTCACCAGTGCCGTTTATTGCATTGTAAAATGTTAATTACATCCGGAGATGTTGTAACCTAAAGTTGACACTTGAGTACCACTCTTCCGCTGTTCGATCGTGTGTATCGGAGAGCACCGTATTAAGTAGGTATCCAAAGGAAACGGTGATGTACCTTAGGTACAGAAGATACTAGAACAGCACATTACGTCTAAATGCTTACACATTTATTGGTCTTTTTCACTGACGCACATGTACATTACCATGAGGGGTGAAGTACACGTACACATGTGGTTTCCGTTTTCAATTACGGAGTGGAATAGAGTGTGTCCCGGCATGTCAGGCCAATATAGATTCAAAGTGGTGGCCATCATTTGCTGCACACAGTTGCAATCTGTGGCGTAAAGAATGTCGTACACGCCGCAGTACATCTGGTGCAATGTCGCCGCAGACTGCCACAAAACGTTGTTTCATATCCTCTGGGGTTGTAGGCACATCACGATACACATTCTCCTTTAACGTACCCCACAGAAAGAAGTCCAGAGGCGTAAGATCAGGAGAACGGGCTGGGAATTTAAGCGTCCTCCACGTCCTATGAAAAGCCCGTCGAACATCCTGTCAATGGTCAGCCGAGTGTTAATTGCGGAATGTGCAGGTTCGCCATCATGCTGATACCCACATACGTCGACGCGTTTCCAGTGGGACATTTTCGAGCAAAGTTGGCAGATCATTCTGTAGAAACGCGAGGTGTGTTGCAGCTGTTTGGGCCCCTGCAATGAAGTGAGGACCAATGAGGTGTTCGCCAATGATTCCGCACCATACATTTACAGTCCACGGTCGCTGTCGCTCTACCTGTCGGAGCCAGCGAGGATTGTCCACGGACCAGTAATGCAGGTTCCGTAGATTCACTGCCCCGTGGTTTGTGAAACCGGTTTCATCAGTAAACAGGTTGAACTGCAACTCATTCTCTGTTAATGCCCATTGACAGAATTGCACTCGATGATTAAAGTCATCACCACGTAATTGCTGATGTAGCGACACATGAAACGGGTGAAAGCGGTGACGATGCAGTATGCGTATGACACTACTTTGACTCAGTCCACCGGCTCTCGCAATGTCCTGTGTACTCCTGTGTGGGTTCACGACAACAGCAGCTAACACATCAACTGCACCCGCTTCTCCTGTGACGGGCATGTTACGTACCCGTTTGCGTGCTATGACCATACCTGTTGCATACAACTGGCGGTAGATGTTTTGAAATGTGCGGCACGTTGGATGCTCTCTGTCCATGTACCGTTCTGCATACACCCTTCAGGCTCCAGCTGCATTTTGTCGACACTCGCCATATCTCAGTATCATCTCCACCTTTTCAGAGTTCGTATACACCATGGTCAAAGTTCCTACAACACTGCACTATCACAGACGCCTGGTAACTCAGTGTAGTACAGTTAGTCTGCATGCAAAGACGAATGCATAATAACAATAGCAGCAAGCGCTACATGCTGACACTGCGACAGCTAGACCAAACCACAACAGTGCACTACAGCCACTCTCGTAAACACGGTGGTCAGCGTAAACATGTCCCTGGAGATGCTGCTCGCCGACCGTGGCCCATGTTTGTTACAACACGCAGCTGAACGTTGGAGGTTTCAAGCGTCAACGTTAGTTTACAATATCTCCGGATGTAATTAACATTTTACAATGCAACAAACGGCACTGATTACGTATTTGTTTATATGTTCAGATTTACTAACAAAACTAACGGGGTTCCATTAAAAAAAAAACGTAGGTTTGTGTTAAAAAACATACTTCCGTGCATTTTTTATGGTCTGTGGAATCGGTTCGTCAGTATTTTATGTGGTTTACGAAATATATCCAGCGGTATTGTTAGGTGACTCATCCTGTATATATGCGTCTAATTTAGATAGTTAATTTTAACAACTATTTCAATTATATTTGCTGCTAAGCTGCATATTTTACAGTGGTGATGTTAAATCAGATAATGGACACAGACCTACCGCTGTCATCTGTCTCTTTCTAGTTATATACAATGCTCACTCCATAGACATCGATCTTCAATTTTAACAACAGAAATCCAGCAAGTGTGTGGCGTATGTAGTAACTATGGCTGTAATCAGCTTAACCCTGCAAAACGTAGTTTTCCTTGTGTGTGAAACCCGTTGTCAGCGGTTATGAAACCTTTTATATCCGATATTATACATTCTGAAAATATCTCTAACTTCGCACCCCCACCAGCGATCTTGTTTTCACAATTCTCAAACAGTGACAGTGAATATTTAAATAGTGCTATTTTCCTCCACCATTCCGTCAATGAAGACACCGACACTTGTAAGTTGAACATAGTTCACAAGCAAACGAATAAACACACACATGGAGATGCAATTCACGTAAAATTTAATAGTACTAGATCTAACCATAAAATAAAATAAAAATCAGATCAAATATGTCGATGTAAAACAGTTTTGTGCCTAAGTGCCATATAGTTGCAGATGACAAACTGTCAGGGAAGACATACACAGATAATGTAAGAAAACTGTAATCATTACAACTGTAAAGTATATATGATAAACTCTCAAGAAAGACATATACAGATAATGTAAGAAAACTGTAACCTATAAAATGATTTCCAATCCATGGTGTACAACAGCAATCGGTTAGAATAAATATTCCTTCAAATCGTCTTGATTGCAAATTTTTTATTAGTTAATTACGCGTTTCGCCCTTTAGCAGGGCATCTTCAGATTATCTGCGTGACTGAATGTACACAAAATTACAAGGCGGAATTACAAACGGTTATAATGGTACATGGTCTTATTTTGTGTTAAGAAGACAGTATACTTTCTTCATAACCCATGTACCATTATAACCGTTTGTAATTCCGCCTTGTAATTTTGTGTAAATTATGTCACACAGTTTATCTGAAGATGCCCTGCTAAAGGGCGAAACGCGTCATAACTAATAAAAAATTTGCAATCAAGACGGTTTGAAGGAATAAACTGTAACCTTGTAACTAAAATATTTCTGTTGTTCAATTTGAAGCAAAAAGAGACCCACTGAAGATGCTGCAACTGTACGGCAACGTTTCATTATGTTTTGACAACTGGCGCCAGCTGTGTACATCAGTGGAAACATCACATAAGCGATGCGGGACAGCCCCGCCGATGGCACGCAACAAGGACACATTCCAAACAGATCTTGCATCACTGGCATCACTGGTCGAGACGTTATTTCAATTTTCCTCTTAGACATCCTGGTACCATATCTGCATAGGGGTTTTAACAACACTTTCTTCTGTCGTCATTCGCTCAGCACGTTTTCCTCCTGCCTGTTATCACCACGAACTGAATTTACGTATAACTTCATAGTGCTGATCTAACTGGTCTGTTAGTAGAAAGGATAAATCCAACTTACCAATTTCCCTGTCTAGCGGGGATCTGTTTAATGTCTTCGTAGAAACAACGGACTGAGTATTGTTCTATTCGTACACTGCCTTCGCAATTATGGGGTAGTGCACTACACCACAGAACACCAATGTAAAAGATGTGTATCGTTCTTGTAGCGATACATAACAAGACAGCAACACTCCAAATGTGGGAAGGGGGAGTGAACTTTGAAATTAAAAGTACTAAATTCGGCACTACATTTTCTCGTAGTTAAATACTTGATTGATATGCCAATACTTTTCATTTAAACACACATAAAAAGGGTGGCATCATCATGATCCTAGAGGTTAATGACTGTTTACATGTAAATGGATTAGAGATTCACGAAAAATATTTAATTCTTTTTATTGCCCGTGCAAACAGAAAATGAGAAGTAGTACGACAATAGGCCAAATTCTGTATTTGTGTTCCAAATTGTAGCATACAGCAGTACCCCTAACACCCGCTAACACGTCGTCTGGAATGTTGCGTAACTGTATCTGTCATGGTATACCATTCTGTTTGTCCAGATGGTCTTATTCCTCTACGGAAAGCAAGATGAGTACGAAAATTGTTGTCCATTATGAAGAAATCCTCACTGAAATGATGCCTTCATGGGTGACGCGACCACAAGCGACCCCTCCAGCAACTGTGAAGTCTAGCAGGAGGACAGATATCTGGAGGACAGAAGACAATACGCCACTGTGTTTTCGCTGTGGCTTTCTCGAACGTCGTACGATACTGTAGGGAGAGAAGACGAGTATTTGACAATTATTTTGCCGCAAGACGCCAACCATCGGCGCAGTAATTTCAACGGCAGTCATCTGCAGATGATTACTGTCGACGTATGGGACGAAGCCCGTCGCCGTACCCGTGTTCGCTCTTCACTACGCCGCCGTTCACCGTCGCCTGACAGAGATATCAGCCGCTCGCCTAGCCGCCGTGTTCAGCAAAGCTAGGCGAGGCGACCATCTAAGGAGGTGAGGCCGCCGCAGATGAAAATCCTAAAATGACGGGAAATCTCATTGACGTCATGTTCGACGGCCAACCTGTCACTACACTAGTCGATTCAGGAGCTTCCTTCTCTGTATTGTTGAATGACTATCGTCGCCAACTAAAGAAGATAATGTTCTGTGATAGAAGAGCAACTGTGCTGAAGGTCGTAAATGGAAAAATACGTCCAGCCGGCAGAAACATGTGTCGCAAGAATAACTATCAACAACAGACGCAGCCTTTTGAATTTGTGGTTTTAACTGTCATAACGGCATCCTCAGATGGGACTTCCTGCACGCATCCCAGCCTGTCATCGACTGCAAGATTTGAGATACAAATTGAAGAAGCCCTTCCGACGACTACATGTAACATGTACATCTATGGGAGGTTGTTCGCTGTCGAAAATATTGAGACCCCACCGTTATCAATGTTCCAGTCAGCAGCCGATATGACCAGTTGGATGGTGAAGTGCTTGTCGATTGCAAAAAGCTAATCAGTATAACAAAGGAAATCTACATACCACGCCTATCATAAGCATTACAGGAGGTCGAGGAGAACTTTTGATCACTAATTTTCACGAGCAATTGCAACTCATTCCTAAAGCAATGTGTGTTGGATCAGCTGAACCAGTCCAGGATGATGACCTCAATGTCATCGCCGAAGTCTCATGCTCTGTTGTTACTGCCGACATCGCACTAGAGGAAATTACTATGGCATTGTATTCAGGGATCCGTCTGACTATACCAATTTTCAAGTGTTTTTCAGGCCAGTCAGGAGAAGAGCCAGATGAAACGACCCACGATAAAACACCGATTACCGCACATTCGTACATATTATCCCCAGCTAAAGAAGAATAATTCGGAAAGAAGAGGAGAAGAAGTTGCGCGATGACATTATTCAGCCTTCAGAGAGTCCATGGTAGTCTGCGGTGTCTCTCTGTGTCGACTATCGGCGGTTGAACAAAAACACAAAGAAAGACGCCTACCCATTGCCGCGCATTGACATCACCTTAGACTGCTTGAAAGGAGGAACATAGTTTTCAAGCTTGGGCATGCAGGCAAGTTACTGGCAAATTGAGACTGACGACGCTGAGAAAATACTGCTTTTATTACACCTGATTGCCTCTATAAATTCAAAGTCATACCATTTCCAATATATAATGCCTCCTGTCACATTCAAACGCATGATGGACAACTTACTTCGACACCTTATATGGACGACATGTCTTTTTTATCTAGATGACATTGTCGTTTTCTCAAAGACATTTGAGGAACATCTAAACCACGTGTGAACTGTGTTGAAGTATTTTCAGACACCAGGACTCCGCCTTAGCCCAAAGAAATGCTTCTTCCTGGGGCACCTAGTGAACGGAGATGGTGTTCGTCCTGATACAGGTAAAGTAAGGGCAGTCACAGAGTTTCCAACTCCTCAGCTCATGTGATTGTGAAGTTTTCTCGGGCTGTGCTCGTACTATCGGCGTTTCATAAAGCACATCTGCAGGGAGACGCCAAGTTGCCGAGAAGAAATGCTCGCCGTTATCTGGGATATCAACAAGTTCAGGCCTTATTTATTCGGTAAACCATTCACCGACGTCACAGACCACCATTCTTTATGTTGGCTGAGCAGTCTGAAGGATCCATCAGTTCGACTAGCAAGTTGGGCGCTAAGACTTCCAGAGTAATTTGTCACGGTGGTGTTTACAAACTGGCGCAAAAACAAGGACGTCGACTGCCTTTCGAGAGATCCATTAGCCGAACACAACACCATGGATTAAATTTCAGCCCTCACTGAGTTAGGTGACATTACAGCTGAACAAAGGGAAGATCAAGCATTATTACAAACTATAGAGGCCTTGGAGAAAGGATAACTGACCAAAAGAGAGTTTCATCTTGTAAAAGAGACATTGCGTAAGAGCAACAACAATCCACTGGGCCCCAAATGGCTACTGCTTGTTCCAGCTCATCCCCGGCCAGCTATTCTCAAGTATTTTCACGATTCTCCTATATCCGGTGGTCTGTTTGAAGACCCTAGACAGAATCAGACGCAGGTATTACTGGCAAGGTCTTACCCGATCTATCAAGCACTTTGTGAGTCACTGTAAGGAGTGCCAGAGACTGAAGAATGTGCCGCGTTACATCCAGGTCATCTGGTACCAATTCAACCTGCAGCAGCTCCATTCCACCGGATTGGAATCGACCTTTTAGGTAAGTTCTCGAAGTCGACAACCGGTGACCGATGAATAATAGACTCCACTGACTACCACACGCTATGCTGTCACCAAACCTGTGACGACTGCAGAAGCTCCAGAGATCGCAAAATTCTTAGTAGAAGACATTATTTTGAACCACAGTGCACCACGTGTGATGATATCTGGTCGAGGAAAAGTATTCATGTCAAAACTAGTATCAGAGTGTTGCATCATTGTCCACAGAATGACAACTGCATACCGTCTTCAGACAAGTGGTCTTACAGAACGTTTTAACAAGTTGTTAGCAGATATGCTGTATGTCGTTGTTGAGCAGAAGGATTGGGAAACAATACTGCAAGTCGTAACGTTTGTTTTAATACAGTGAGGTTTCACGCCGTTTTTCCTGCTCCATGGTCGTGTAGACAACGGATACGCTGCTCCCCTTCCAACCGGACGACACTCAGGATGATTATGTGAAACAGCTCATTACCAGGGTCGAAGAAGCAAGACAGCTGGCTCGAATACGGACACGCAGTAGAAGGACCGCTAGCGGTATAACGACAAGCACCGACCTGTTGTGTACAAGCAAGGGAGATCTGGCATGGAGTTTTACCCCTGTACGGAAAGTTGGGCAATCGGAAATGTTACGATACGTACCAAAGTATCACTTCAGTATCATACACCGCCTGTCAGACGAAGTCGAGGATTATGAGTTGTCCTCAAAAACGGAGCCGTCAACAAAAACGGAGAGTCATTGTGCACGTCTTTTGTATGAAGTCTTGCCACGATCCCAAAGAACAAAAAGAAACGGTCTCTTGTTCAAGGACTCTGCAGACCATTATGATAATGATGAAGCCACGGCAGGAGGGTCTGGCACGGGTAGTCGTCACCATAAGGAAGACGTGCTGGCGGAATAGAGGGATTCCCCAGAACTGCCATACAGAGGACCCATGACAAGAGGGGAGGGGACGGGTCTTCGGACGGTGCAGTGGTTAGCATCGCAGTTCGCTGTGCTTGCAGTCCCCAGTTCAAATCTCGCGACGGGCAGAAAAAAATTATTCCTTTGTATTTACTATTTCTAGAATGCTCTACCCGTTTCTTATGTTTCATGTACTTGTAGGTTCCAGAAATATCTTTTTATATATAAATAGCTGAGCACTCCAAGCAGGAGGCAGTCTGTACTGCATATACGCTTGTGTAAGCAATAAACGCGTTGTAAGTGTAAACTGCTCTATTAATGACCAGCCTTCGAATTCCGGATCACCTGCAGTTTTCAAGCCACGGTGGAGTAGCCGAGTGGTTTAAGGTGCCTCGTTGTGGAGCATGCGGTTGCCCGCCGTCGGAGGTTCGAGTCCTCCCTAGGGCATGTGTGTGTGTGTGTGTGTTTGTCCTTTGGTTAGTTTATCTTAGTTTGAGTAGTTTGTAAGCTACGGACTGATGACCACGCAGTTTGGTCCAATAGATTTACAACCATTTGAATATTATTGCAGTTTTCAAAGTGACAATATATGCTGATGACACGGCTGTGACCTCCCAAGATAGCACCTTCAATGAAGTGGAGGAGACGTTAGCCACAACCCTCTAAATACTAGTTAATTACTATCACCAAAACCAGCTGAAACCAAACCCGGCTAAGACGCAAGTCTGCAATCTGAGGAACAAAGAAAACGTTATTGGGAAAAAATGTGAAAAAATTACAGGAATTTTTAACGGAGACTAAACTGGTTTTCACTTGCCGCCCTAAGGAGCTCATCTAACGTTACGCCAAATATCTTTTAGTTAATATTCACAGAATAACAGTTGTTAAAATTTTCTCGGATGGTACATAGCGCTTGAATGGTTTTTCTGCTAAGCCAAACGCAGTGATTAGGTATTTGACACCGTGCTGTACTGCAGACTGCTAACGAAGGTACGAGGATATTGAATAGGTATGGTTCCCAAATATGTGAGCAACTCGAACACTACTTAAATAAAAGAACCCAGTACGTTGTCCTCGATGGCGAGTGTTCATCAGAGACTTGGGTATCGTCAGAAGTTCCTCAGGGAAGTGTGATAGGACCGCTATTATTTTCTATCTATATAAATGATCAGACGGTCTGAGTGAATTGCAATCTGCGGCTGTTTGCTGATGATGCTGTGGTGTTCAAGAACGTGTCATCAATCATCATTGACTGTAGTAGGATGCAGGATGACTTGGACCAAATATTTACGTGGTGTGAGGAATGGCAGGTAGCTCTAAATACAGAAAAACGTAAAGTGATTCAGATGAGTAGGAAAACAACCCAGTAATGTTCGAATACTGCATTAGTAGTGTGCTGCAACACAGAGTCGCGGCAATTAAATATCCAGGCGTAACGCTGCACAGCGATATGAAATGAAACGAGCATATAAGGACAGTCGTGGGGATGGCAGATGGTCGACTTCGGTTTATAAGGAGAAATATTTGAAGATGTGCTTCGTCTGTAAAGGAGACCGCATTTAAAACGCTTATGCGACACCGTCTCGAGTATTGCTCAAGTGTTTGAGATTTACTCCAGATCGCTTAAAAGGAAGACAAAGAAGCAATTCAGAGGCGGGTGGAGGTTTGTAACTGGTAAGTTTGATCAATGTCCCAGTGTTACTGAGTTGCTTCGGTAACTCTCACGGGACTCGATGGAGGGAACACGACGATCTTTAAGAGAATCACTGTTGACGAAATTTTGAAGACCGTAATTTGAAGCGTACTGTAGAACTATTCTACTTACATTTCGCATAAAGACCACAAAGATAAAATAAGAGAGGTTAGCGCTCGTACAGATGCATCTAAGCATTTGTTTTTCCCTCGTTCAATATGGGAGTGATACAGGAAAGCAAGTAGCTAGTAGCGGTACTAGGTACTCCCGGCCATTGTAGTAATACATTAATGATTTTTTTTTATAACTTGTGCGATGCTTGTCACTGACTTCTGCTCTCTCTCTGACAGCGTATCGATAAACATATGACATTTGTCACGTTCAACTTTTTTGCAACAAGCTGAAGTTAGAGAGCGGAACTGTTCGACTTGCTTTCTTCTCCTTGAGGTGTTAGGACGTATTCCAGGACTTCGACTAATTAATGTAAGTGTGAGCTTCTTTTTTATTAATTTCAATAAAACCCCACAGTTAATTTGAAATATCTTACTTACTTACAATCCTTTCCCCATTCTCACTAATTTTAAAGTTATTTATTTTCAGCAGATCTAGTACTTCATAAAGTGATGCTCGGGTATTGTTGCAATTTGTTTCGCGATTGTACTAGAACATTCTCTGTGTAACTTTTATTTATTTCGTGTCTATGAATGGTTTATTACATTTTAATGCCTGTAGAAAAATCTTCGTAATGTTTATGAAGTCCGATAATTTTGCAATTTTTGGCGACTATCATGATTAATTTTCCACACGGTCATATAACAATAATAACCGAAACGCACAATCCCAGCATCAATTTATCGAAGTAATATTCCATTCATCAAAGCTGGAATCATTACAGAACATGACCGAAATATTTGTACCAGCTCTCAATGAGGTAAAATTTAGATTCCGCCGACTTCTTCTGTAATGTTGCTTTCTGGTGTTGCATTTGCCACCGAAATTACGACCGCTACCATTTAATGGCGGAATCCAATAATTTTGTTTAAATTGTCCCTTCCTTGTCAAAATTGCGTAGTAATCTCATTTAAAAATATTTCACTACCTGGTAAAATTTCATTTGCGATCCCCAACCTTAACTTTAATACGCAACACCCATTTTCATACGAAAGCAGCATTACACCATGCACCTTTGGGTTGATTGTGGAGCTATGTTATGTCGACGTAGATAGCGAGAGGAACATTTTAATAATTTCAACATTGCTTGCTGTGCGTTGATTTGTTGCAATGCAGCTGACATAGATTCAGAAACAGGTATGCTTAGTCAGAGTTTTAATGAACGACCAGTCAGTTTTATTGCAGCTCGAAACCACGCGCAGTAATTATTCGGTGTATCAACTGTGATGCCGGAGTTCAAGGCTATAATATTGTCGCTGCCTTGACGCTTCGGATTATCATAGTCACTGCGGCGCAGACAGCGTAACAAGTGCTAGTATCTGAAAAGAATATTATCTCGTAGCTACTAATAACTGGTCGGAGTGATAATGATTCTCATTTATCTGACAGCGGTTCGCTCCTGGCAAAGGCATATACAAAGTTAAAAAAAAGCGTTAATCGGACGGCTGTAAGTGTTCATTACGGGACTGGGGTCATCTTTAGGAGACAGGACGCGAGGCTTGGAATGCATGTCGATGATCCCAGCTACGGTGGCTGGCAGAGCGGAGGTCGGCGAACCCGAAGTCTGCGTCTCTCCTCGTTGTCAGAAGTGTTTGCCGCGCCGGTAGTGACAATCGTACGACGTGCTGTGGGGCCGTAGACTTTCACAGAGTAATAACTGATAATAATCTTCTCGGATCTGCAGTCGGATTGCATCGTCAACTAGACGCGGTATTTCGGCAGACCAACTGGCTGCCATGAGTGCGCTGATTGCACTTACTCGCCGGAAACAGACCAGAAACAGCTAACAGATGGCGCTGTACAGCTCATATCAGCATACATAAGAGAAATAATCGCATGAAAACACTTTTTGCAAACAATCATATTGTTTTCAAAATGTTTAGCATTGGCACTACAGAGGTGGTGCAAAAGAAGAATGAAATTAGCCATCACATTTCCTAGTGTCTCAACCGTAATGGATTCCCATGCCACATAGATCGCCTATTCAAGCTCGCCCAGGGTGGCGGGATGCTTCGGGTAGACCATGTCTTTCACTGGGCACCACAAAAAAGAAAAAAAAAAGTCACAGAGAGTCAAATCCGACGAATACGGAGGCCAATCCATGCCTGCATCAGTAAATTTGGGATATTCCAGAGCAATGACTCGATTACCGAAGTATTCCTCAAGAAAGCAAAACACTTGTTCGGTCCGATGTGATCGGGCTCCATCTTGCATAAACCATTCAGTACCTGGTCGATCCTCTAATGCTTGCTGTGTGGCGACAAATTGTTCCAAAATTGCAACGTAACGTGCACAGTGACCGTTTCTCGAATGAAAAAAGGGCCAATAATGCATCTGCTGCATACTACAGCCCACACAGTAACTTCAGGAGAATACAGGGGTTTCGCTTCACACCAATATGGCTTTTCGGAACCCCAAAATCGCCAGTTCTGCTTATTCACGTGGAAGTGTGCTTAATCTGTAAACCAGATGCAGCCAACATCAAATCCGTCACTATCAATCATTGTGAGCATCTGATTAGCAAAGGCAACCCTTTGTTGCACAGCTCGTACGGGTATGGCCTGGTGCGTTTGAATTTTGAATGGAAACATGTGTAGGCTCTTTCTCAGTATTTTCTGCGTGCTGGAACGCTTCAAACCAGTCTCAGATGAAATTCTACGGACGAATGACATTGCATTTCGCTGAATAATTCCAGAAACTGTGGCGATATTTTCAGGCATAACTGCGGTTTGCTTGCGGCCAACATGCCCCACTAGATCATCAGTTACGCTGCCTGTTCGTAGAAATTTTACTAACAGCGTACGAATGGTTTTCGCATCGGGTCCTTTTGGAACATTAAATCGTGCTTGAAAATTCGCCCTGTTGTCGTAGGACTCTCTTCTAACCTGTGGTACTCTAGCACCAGAAAAACGCGTTCTTCAATGGAGTACATAGTTTTTAATCTCTTCCTTCGGAACGCTAACCTTCTTTCACGTTTCAATAGTGGAACTGATCGCTCTGGGCTTCGGATCACTATTTATACTAGGCACTTCATAAAATTATGGCGATTACAGCGCCATCTGCTAGCAGCTTTTATAACTATTATTTCAAACTGCTGTATAAACTTCTTACAGCTTTCACAATAAACATACCGTTTACTGCAGAATGAAACTTTCACTCTGCAGCGGAGTGTGCGCTGATATGAAACTTCCTGGCAGATTAAAATTGTGTGCCGGAACCGGGACTCGAACCTGGGACCTTTGCCTTTCGCGGGCAAGCGCTCTACCACTGAGCTACCCCGACACGACTCACGATGCCGCCTCACAACTTTACTTCCGCCAGTACCTCGCCTCCTACTTTCCAAACTTCACAGAAGTTCTCCTGCGAAACTTGCAAGACTAGCACTCCTGGAAGAAAGGATATGGTGGAGACATGGCTTAGCCACAGCCTAGGGGATGTTTCCAGAATGAAACTTTCACTCTGCAGCGGAGTGTGCGCTGATATGAAACTTCCTGGCGGGGTAGCTCAGTGGTAGAGTGCTTGCCCGCGAAAGGCAAAGGTCCCAGGTTCGAGTCGCTGTTCCGGCACACAATTTTAATCTGCCAGGAAGTTTCATATCAGCGCACACTCCGTTGCAGAGTGAAAGTTTCATTCTGGAAACATCCCCTAGGCTGTGGCTAAGCCATGTCTCCACCATATCCTTTCTTCCAGGAGTGCTAGTCTTGCAAGTTTCGCAGGAGAACGTCTGTGAAGTTTGGAAAGTAGGAGGCGAGGTACTGGCGGAAGTAAAGTTGTGAGGCGGCATCGTGAGTCGTGTCGGGGTAGCTCAGTGGTAGAGCGCTTGCCCGCGAAAGGCAAAGGTCCCAGGTTCGAGTCCCGGTTCCGGCACACAATTTTAATCTGCCAGGAAGTTTCATATCAGCGCACACTCCGCTGCAGAGTGAAAGTTTCATTCTGGAAACATCCCCTAGGCTGTGGCTAAGCCATGTCTCCACCATATCCTTTCTTCCAGGAGTGCTAGTCTTGCAAGTTTCGCAGGAGAACTTCTGTGAAGTTTGGAAAGTAGGAGGCGAGGTACTGGCGGAAGTAAAGTTGTGAGGCGGCATCGTGAGTCGCGTCGGGGTAGCTCAGTGGTAGAGCATTTTCCCGCGAAAGGCAAAGGTCCCAGGTTCGAGTCCCGGTTACGGCACACAATTTTAATCTTCCAGGTAGTTTCATACCGTTTACTGCATTCCTCTATCGATCTTTGTTTTCGAGATATTTAATTTTGAAATCAGGGAGTCCTTTTGTGGACACCCTGTATATGCCTTGTATTACAGGTGGTTTGTGTAGCGTTGGAGATGACTGATAACGGATACTGGTAAAAGACGTAGATTGGCCAATAAAATTCTTGAAAGATCACCGTTAAGGTTCAGGAAAATCAAGTTAATCAATGTATTTGGCATGTGATATTATGGGTAAGACGGGACTGATTCTGGACTGCGCCAGCCAGCAGATTTATTTGACGTTTACACCAAAATTGCAGTGGTGCGACCTGGGCAGGAAGTAATATTCAACATAACATGTGATATGATGATTATAATGGGAACATGCATAATTTTGATCAGCAGGTAAGTAAACTAACGGAAAGGCCTAAGATTGTTTGGCAGGAATTCATTTTTTATTTAAATTAGATTATATTGGATTAATACTTGTTCCATGGATCATATATACGGCATTTCGTAATGATGCGGAACGTGTCATTTTAGTAAATGTTGTCTACACTTGACAATCAATATTTTAAGGATTTTTTAATACAGTTTTGTTGATTTCTATTTTTAAGAGTTTTTTTTAATTCATTTACATTGTAGAATGAGTTGCCATTCAGAAATTCCTTTAATATGTTTTTAAATAAAACTAGTGGGCTATCTGTCAGACTTTTGATGCTACTTGGTAAGTGACCAAAGACTTTCGTGGCAGGATAATTCACCCATTTCTGAGCAAAAATTAGATTTAACCTTGAATAGTGAGTATTATCCTTTCTCTTAGTGTTGTAGCTATGCACACTGCTATTACTTTTGAATTGGGTTGGATTGTTAAAAACAAATTTCATGAGTGAATATATATTGTGAAGCTACAGTGAAGATCCCTAGATCCCCTAAATAATTGTCTACAGGATGCTCTTGGGTGGTTCATAATGTTTGTGAAACGGAGGGATGATACTGCTAGGGTGATTAGTCCCTAGAGTTATGAAGTACTTTACCGTACGTGAATGACACTAACATCCGAACATCCGGCGTCAGCAGTCGTGCAATCTGTAGCATGGTACTTAGACTACATGGTCATTCCCAGGCTTTGTCCTGCCATGAATTTCCGAACTTTTTAACAGAAGATCTGAGGATGACTCATTTAGTGGATATCATATTCTTGTCATAATAGGCCACCTACATAATACTGCCACGTAGAATCAAGGAATTGAGAGAACATATGGACAAATTGTTACAACAAAAAGTGATGCACACATCCAATTCAACTAATGTGCTAGCAATATTCCTGGTATCGAAGGCTAATCGGGGACATCGCCCAGTTGTACATTATTGATTAACAAGGTAATATTAAGGTTTGATTTATGGATGAAGCGTGCTATCTTACACAATGCTCAATGTGTATCCCAAGGTATAGTCTGTGCACCCTGCTTGGGTATAGGGCCATTATTCATAGTACAACACAAAGCAAATTAATCTGTGGCTAGTTAAATGTTACAAATATACAGTTAATTAAATATCCCTTCAAAATTGAAAGCTGAATATACGGATAACAGAACAACGACACAAGTCTAGGCGGGTAAAAAGTTAAACTACAAAACTCATTAACCGTCCTCATTTTTGAGAAAAGTAATAAAATGTCAGGTGTCTAAAGTAATTGTTTGTTAATATTTACCCGCATCTGTACGATTTCCTGAAAAATACGTCTGTTTTTGTTCTTGTCATGAATTTCCGAACTTTTCAACAGAAGATCTAATTTAGTGGATATCTTATTCTTGTCATAATGGGGCACCTACATAATATTGCCACGTAGGATCAAGGAATTGAGAGAACATATGGACAAAGTGTTACAACAAAAAGTTATGTATACATGCAATTGAACTTACGTGCTCGCATTATTCCTGGTATCGATTGCTAATGGGGAACATCGTCCAGTTGTAGATTATTGATTAACAAGGTAATATTAAGGTTTGAGATCTTGCCTCACTATATTCAAGTTTAAGGGTGTTGGATGTAAATCAGGCATACAATCAAATTCCGCTAGAAGAGGGGTCTCAATGTGTAACGTCCGATTGAAACCTCTTTGAATTTAATTGTGAACCATTTGGGTTAGTGATGCCGCTGTGCTCTCACAGCTGATGAATACTGTATTTTCTTATGTAAAGTTTCGTTATGTTTATCATTATATTTATGATTTAGTTGTAAACAGGCCATCTGCTCTTGAGACCATTCAACGTCTTAAAGAGCTTATCTATAGCTTGCTCTTCGATGACTTTTAAGAAAAATTGAAAAGGGAATAACACCACCCCCAAAAGAGTTAAAGCGATCGGTCAGTATCTCTAACTATCAAAGAGTTGGCCGAGGGAAAACAAAAAAGGAAAAGCCTGTGTAATACGTAACAGTTGACATGTCTTCAATCTTAGAACACTTGACTGAAACCGTGAAACAAATTTTTAAAACCAGTTGTGGAGGTGATTCAAAAACTATAACATGGCCAACAAATGTTGAAACAAGAACAAAAACAGACGTATTTTTCAGGAAATCGTACAGATGCGGGTAAATATTAACAAACAATTACTTTAGACACCTGACATTTTATTACTTTTCTCAAAAATGCGGACGGTTAGTGAGTTTTGTAGTTTAACTTTTTACCCGCCTAGACTTGTGTCGTTGTTCTGTTATCCGTAGATTCAGCTTTCAATTTTGAAGGGATATTTAATTAACTGTATATTTGTAACATTTAACTAGCCACAGATTAATTTGCTTTGTGTTGTACTATGAATAATGGCCCTATACCCAAGCAGGGTGCACAGACTATACCTTGGGATACACATTGAGCATTGTGTAAGATAGCACGCTTCATCCGTAAATCAGATATGACATCTATTAGCCCTGCACAGATTTACCTTGTATATGGGATCCTACTCACATTTAAGTTAGACGGCAATCCCACTTCAATCATGTAGAAGTATATTAAGACAAACTGTTGTAATCCAGACCTTGTGTTACACAAAATTTTTCAGTTGATTAATGAAACACTTCTGTTTTTACTCCTGTTTTAATTGTATATCATTTAATAAAGTATAGAAACCAGACATTTTATTACTTTTCTCAAAATAAAAAAGTTAATCTTTTTTGTGCACAACCTACACCTTGCGTTACATATATGAACATAATATGATAACAAAATCCTTCCATAAATCAGAAGTGGTAGATGTTACAACTGTACAGTTCTACTTTTGACGGAATCAAACGCACAATTAAAAGAGACGTCAATCCCAATGCAATCGTGGAGAGTAATATTATGAAACTTTGATGTATCTCAGATCCTGTGTTACACTAAAAGATATACTGTTGTGATATTCAAATAAGTAAAGACACACTGTTGTATTTTCCTCCTGTTTTAACTGTATTCATTTTATATGGTATAGAAACTAGACATTTTATTACTTTTCTCAAAATACAAACAGTTAATAAGGTTTTGTAGCTTTAGCTTTTCACCCACCTTCTATCCGTATATGCAACGTTCAATTTTAGAGAGATCTTTAGTTAATTATATATTTGTAGCATCTGATTTATTACAGAATGTATTTTATCTTGTACTGAATCATGAGTAACAGACCTATATCCGTCTCGAGGGCACAACCTATACTTTGGGCTACACATACGAACATAATGTAAAATAGCATAATTCATCCATAAATCGAATGGAACATACACTACTGGCCATTAAAATGACTACACCACGAAGATGACGTGCTACAGACGCGAAATTAACCGACAGGAAGAAGATGCTGTGATGTGGGAATGATTAGCTTTTCAGAGCATTCACACAAGGTTGGCAACACCTACAACGTACTGTCATGTGGGAAGTTCCCAACCGATTTCTCATACACAAACACCAGTTGACCGGCGTTGCCTGGTGAAACGTTGTTGTGATGCCTCGTGTAAGAAGGAGAAATGCGTACCATCATGTTTCCAACTTTGACAAAGGTCGGATTGTAGCCTATCGCGATTGCGGTTTATCGTAATGCGACATTGCTGCGCGCGTTGGACGCGATCCTATGACTGTTGGTAGAATATGGAATCGGAGGGTTCAGGAGGGCAATACGGAACGCTGTGCTGGATCCCAACGGCCTCGTATCACTATCAGTCGAGATGACAGGCATCTTGTCCTCATGGCTGTAACGGATTGTGCTGCCACGTCTTGATCACTGAGCGAACAGATGGGACGTTTGCACGAACAGTTCGACGACGTTTGCAGCAGCATGGACTATCAGCTCGGACACCATGGCTGCGGTTACCCTTGACGCTGCATGACAACAGGAGCGCCTGCGATGTTGTACGCAATGACGAACCTGGTTACACGAATGGCAGAACGTCATATTTTCGGATGAATCCAGGTTCCGTTTACAACATCATGATGGTTGCATCCGTGTTTGGCGACATCGCGGTGAACGCACAATGGAAGCGTGTATTCGTTATCGCGTATGACTGGCATATGACCCGGCTTGATGGTATGGGGTTACACGCCTCGGTTACCTGTTGTTCGCATCGACGGCACTTTGAACAGTAACCGTTACATTTCAGATGTGTTACGACCCGTGGCTCTACCCTTCATTCGATCTCTACGTTCAGCAGGATAATGCACGACCTCATGTTGCAGATCCTGTACGGGCATTTCTGGATACGGAAAATGTCCGACTGCTGCCCTGGGCAGCAGAGTCTCCAGATCTCTCACCAACTGAAAACGTCTGGTCAATGGTGGCCGATCAACTGGCCTGTCACAGTAGGCCAGTCACTATCCTTGTTGAACTGTGGTATCATGTTAAAACTGCATGGGCATCTGTACATGTACACGTCATCCAAACTCTGTTTGACGCAGTGCCCAGGCGTATCAAGGCCGTTATTACGGCCAGAAGTGGTACTGAAGTGTGCACTGATTTCTCAGGATCTATGCAGCCAAATAGCGTGAAAATATAATCACAAGTTAGTTCTAATGTAATATATATCTCCAATGAATACCCGTTTATCATCTGCATTTCTTCTTCGTGTAGCAATTTTAATGGCCAGTAGTGTATGTTACTTTATGTTTCATTGTTTCTTAATCAGGTAAAATGTTTATATTTACAAGTAAGAGCACTTATACTCTCAAATATACAGAGTTAACAGAAAATGGTATACTTTAGCCTTTCGCCCACCTACACATCAAGCCACTGTTCACTTAAACCTTGGTCAATAGAATTTTTCTTTGATTATGTATGACATTTGATATTCTACTTTGTAAAATTTTTCAAATAAAATTTAATCCAAAGGGCAATAGATAGTAACATAGTTGCAGTTAATACAAATCACCACATTTAAATATCCTTATTCTTGTACAACAACATAACGTAGACTTCGAAAATCGCTCTTAGCATCAGTGTACATGTATATTTCAGCCTGTAAACATGTAATTGTATATAATACATCGTTGTACAAGTCGATGTAATATAATTGTAAAAAGCTGTCACTACTCATATAATTTCTATCCATGTTACGAAATTACAATCTTTGTAATGGGTTTGCATTTGTTTGACATCAGCACCTACCACAGGCAGTATGTATAACTTTGCAAACCGCCATTTACGATAGCATTTGACACTATACTTCAGATGTTTAAGGTAGATTTTCATCTGTTTGACGTCAGCTCTCCTATGGGCAGCAATTGTAAATACCCATTTACGATAACATATTTCATTATACTTCAGAAGTTAACCACGGAACCAAGTGTTGGTATCAGCTACAGATTGCCATGCACTTACACTTCAAATGTAACATCTCGTGACATGTTGTTACATATATTGTGGACAGGTAATTAAAGTATTAGATAGGCTATGCTGTATATGGTATTGTATTTTTCGTTTTCACAGTGATTGTAGTGTATGGAAAATGTATTACAGACATTTGCTGGTCATCATTGAAGGCTCTCATAACATTTAAGCAGTGGTTTCTCACCACCCTAGTTCAGACTACTGCTGAGTTTCAGAAACGAATGAGTATTTGCCTAATATATGACATCCAGGCAATTACTGTTGATCAACAACAACAACTGTTCAACAGTTGGTATCAGCAGTAAAGGCTAAAGCATACCATTTTCTGTTAACTCTGTATATTTGAGAGTGTAAGTGCTCTTACTTGTAAATATAAACATTTTACCTGATTAAGAAACAAAAATCTTTCAGTTGTGTCACCTGCGTTTGGGAATGTTCTATTATGATAAATTCTACGCATTAGACCACGAAATAGAGCAGTGTTTTCATGTAGATGTGTATTGTAGCTTTTAAGTTAAGTTGTTGTTCAATTGAAAATTGCATCAAGCTTTGCTGAAACTAGTTGTGAAACTAAAATAACTTATTTTTATCGTGATCTAGGCTGATCGTCTTTAAGAAGTATTTTAATTGAAACATCATTATTGTATGGCATATTTATTCCTGAATTTTGCAGTGTCCTTTCATGTTTTTAATTAAATATTCAGAATTGAAGCCTCTGATTTCTTATTTACTAGGGTAAGGCGACGTTGATAGATGAGAAATACCACTTAAAGTTCAATTTAAATTCTTAATAGAAGTTCACAAGTATTCCGACGGACAGTTAACATTTATTTATGACGTAATGTTACTATAGTCTGCGTCATGTAGGAAGGCGACCCAGTTTTCAGCTGTTATGCACATCCTTTTCCATTCCTGCATTGGCAGTCAGTAGTACTCAATCTCTAAGCGCGTGGCTGGCCGCGAGTTACGCAATGTTTCTCCTGCTGGTTCCATTGTTGGCGCTCAGCTGTAGCTTCTCCCACGATTCCCCTATCACTCCATCTCTATGCGTGAAAACGATTTCCTACATGACACCAACTATAATGACACCACCACACAACTGAGTAACAGGGCCACAGTACTATTGCAACCTATGTGAATGACGTAGGTTTCCATACAACACCGAGACCACCGAGCAAAATATTGCGAGACCAAATGTTGCTGAACTAACAATTACTCTTTTTCTGTCACTGGATAGTAACCATTTGTCCTGGCCTGGTAGGTAGACACACTTGTCACTGATTGAAAATGAATGGTGAAACTAAGGGTGCTGAACTTTGACCCAGAGCTATTCACCACTGATAAACTTAGGAACCAAAGCATGCAGATTGGATGACTATACCACAGGACAACTTTTAAATTTTGAAATTTTGTGCATGTGATTGCCACAATTTGAACGAGATGTTATCAGGGTCAGTGGTGGACCCTGTGTCTACTAGGCATGCTGAATTGAGCTGACTGAAACGCCAATCATTTTTTTTTTCTGAACGTGAACTACAAATATTTATGCAAGTGTAAGCTTTTGTGGTCATTGTATATGAGACCGCATTGTCATTATCCTAAAATCTACCGACATTTTGGCCACTGATTGAAGACGGCTTTCACCAGGGTCTGACTGTTGAATGTGAGACAGATTGTGTCTTATATAATAGTGTTAACAGATGTTTTAGGGAGAGGGATGTTGGTCTTTCTTTATTGGTGTTCATGTTATTACATAGTATTGGTGGAAAAGAGTGTGAACGATTGTTCATGACCAGTTTTTCATCTCATTGGAGATTGCATTCTTAACCTCTTATTGGCATCTCAGATTGATTTTTGCATTGGAACTAGCTATTTGCAGGATAGACATGAGGGAACTGGCAGCTGTCATAGCGTGCCACTGTTTACTAGTCGCCTGCAGTAGACAGTGTCCGGCTGATGCTTTGTGTGCACGCACCAGCTGTGGGCGTCTCTTTATGGGCTGTGGCCAGTCTCTAGGGCGTCTGCGTGTGACGTTCTGCGGTCCCGTGTCATAGTGTTGCAACTGCTCGTAGCCAAGAGGCTGAAAGTCTGTATCCTATATATGTTCCCTGTTCATATTGTTGGGGCGCTTGGCGGTTTCTGTTGCCTATCTTCCTTCTCACTTAGAGGGGTTTTTTCGCATGCACACAGGCACGTGCGTTTACCCTGATTGTGGTGCTGGTCTTTCAATGTGGGTGTTTTTTTTTTTCTTTTTTTACTTGAGCATACTACATTAGTACATAGGATCGAAAAACTTTTGAACTTTTCATTAGCATTTTAGTTGGAATTGCAGTACTATGGTTTCTCTACCAAATGTGGTCAATGTGTCTTGTGAAACAGGGGATCCTTACAAATGGTGGGTCAGTGTTTGAATATGATGAGTGTTGGTGACAGCATGCTCGCTTTTGCAGATACCAGCAATACTCACACATTCGTGACTTTATAGGTAGAAATAAGTGAAGAAGAAATAAAAGGCTCTTTGTTATGTAAAAAAAAGACATTTATTTGGTACTAGGAACTGGCAATGGATTATGAAGACATGACAAGTTGTGGTCAGACTGCTGGTCGGTTAATCTCGTCGATGGTCTTGTGGTAGACGACGACGTCCTTGATGTAGGAGTTGGGCACGTCGAAGTTGTAGTAGTGGGGGATGCGGCGGTCGAAGGGGAAGGCGACGGGCCGGCCGTCGTCCAGCTGAGCGGCCCAGAAGCCTGCAGAGGAGGCCTGGGGGTCTGCCGAGGTGGCGTCGGCGGGGACTCCCTGAGCGAGGGGGCTGGCGATGACATAGAGGCGCAGCGGCAGGCCGGCGCGCGAGCCACGGGGCAGCAGCAGGCGGCCGGGGAAGCCCCGGCGGGTCACGGTGGCCGGGGGGAACGGCCTCTGGCCCTGCAGCGCCGCCTCCACCGCCGCCTCCAGCTCCTGCATGGACAGCGAGCTGGGGCGCACGCTGGCCACGTCGCGACAGTTGCGCGAGATCTCGTTCTCTCCAGATTGCACTGTACAGGGGAACAAGGCAAAGAGTAGTTATTTATATATGTATGGATGACTGGGGCAAGGTGACCACATAAGGGTTAAACATTTCTAATAATTTCAGTTTGTACATTGCTTGTTATTCTTTGCATGACTGCATACAATGAGATTTTATTTTCTGTACATAGTTCCATAAATCATTACTAGACTATTATCAAATGTTCAAATGGGGTAATCAGTCCTTAAACTAACAAACTACTTATAAACTACCTGATACTAAAGACGGCACATACGTAGATGCCCGAGGAGGGATTCGAACCCCCGACTGCAGCGGCCGAGCAGACCGTGACTGACACGCTGCAGACCACTCGGTCACTGCAGCCAGCTGTGCTATTAGCACAATTCAAAGATCAAAGATTGTGTAAGGAAGGAACCAAGTTGCTTACGTCATCTGCCCCTATATTCACGCATTAATGAAACTAAGTTATTCTAAGACAACACACACACACACACACACACACACACATACATACATACACATGCACACACACTCTCTCTCTCTGTCTCTCTCACACACACACACACACACACACACACACACACACACACACACACACAGAGCCAATTCCGAGGGAGGACTCAAACCTCTTGTACAAATGGCTGCATAATCCATGACACAGTGCCTCTCATCATGTGGCCATCCCTACACAGCATTATAACAGTTATTTAGCCAGATTTCAAAGTGTTGGAAAAACCTCCTCTTACCCCAGTACAGGGTAAATATGACTATGGTTATCCGCCAAGATGACAGTTGTGTAAGAACTAGTTTTATTTTTTATTTTTTTTATTTTTAGAACGTAAAATAGTTATGCAGCAATATGTTTCCGAGGAGCCACATTATAATTATTCGAGATTGAAACAGGTCTTAGACAAGAGGATGCGCACTAATGTGTTTTGTTCAACGTCAGAAAAAATGAAGGAGGGTGTATGCAAAAGGAGTGGAATGGGGTACAGATGGAGACTAACTTCAATTATCTCGCATATACAGATGACATAATCCTGCTAAGTGAATCAAAGCACAACTTGAAAGGAATGTACCAACAAATGGGCAGCTATGTATAAGGTGGGGCTCAAAGTAAATCAAGTAAATCAAGTAAAACGGAGTTCATGCAATTAGGAACAACATCTACATCTACATGGGGTACACTGTAAATGACGTTTAAATGCATGGCAGGGAGTTCATCGAACTACCATTATCGTATTCATCCACCATTCCCTTCTCGAATAGCGCGCGGGAAGAAAGAACATCTGCATTTCTCCATTCGGGCTCTGATTTCTCGTATATTATTCTGATGAACATTTCTACCTGTGTAGGTGGCAGTCAACAATATATTCTCGCTATACTTAGATATTTAACAAATGTTAGTGACTAATATGATCAATATGATGTTCGTTGTACAGACATTAGTACCCAGCCAGTGTCTGTATAGCTAACATCTTATTGATCATCTAGGTACCTAGCTGTGGCTCATTAACAAATCTTATTAGTGATAAATATAAATGCGTCACAATAAGTTCATGTTTATGAATTCTGATACCTATTCAGCTTTGTTGTAGTACCGGCGATTAATTTAAATTTGTATACCAAAGAGAACAAATCGAAAAAACCGAATGGAGGAAATGTGTGATATATGCTGTTGTAAGTGTGTGCGATCAGTAAATTTATGATATAAACACTTTCGAAATAAAATTACGTAAAAATAGAGGTCTTCCATTAAAAGTATAACTGTCTGAGCGTGAATGTAGGATACACTGTTAAAGTCAAATGAAAATTGGTTCATACATCCATGAAGTGTATATGAAAACTGATAATGTGTGATCTATGAATAAACAATGAGTTTGTTAGCAAGCGTTCAGTTCGTACAATTACTGTAATTACGAACGACTAGGTCTAATGTGAACATACCTTGGTATACAAAGCGATCGAACTCAACAAAGTACTGCCTGGCCTCGTCTATCGTCATCTCGTTGCCGTACGCGTCGTATCGTGGTCCATAGTAGACGCGGAAGATGGCCTTGGTGGGCTTCTCGCTGGACACCTTGATGCGGTACGTGAACGGCTTGTGGTTGAGTCGTGGCTGGCGGGCGTAGATCCTCATCTTCTCTGCTTCTTCGGCGCTGGACACTTTGAGAGTATTGTCCACCTCAATGTCGAAGTTATCAAAGAATGTCACCAGGCGGTCGACGTCCACAGACTGGATTTTGACTCCAGGGAACTCGAGCTGTAACATAAGAGAGTAGCTCAGAAACTCGTAACAATACGTGTTTCACCAGAGCATCAAGAGCATCACGTACACCAGAGCATCAAAAGTACGTGATTGTGAGATATCTGAGCTTAAGATGAAAGCATTATAAAGTATCCCGTTGGATTACTCTAGAGGGGAGTAATGCTTTTTGTGAAATAGTTATTGCAATCGTAAAGTATTTCAAACATTTGAGGTACACACCGGAAGCGTTTTTTATACGGCAGCGAAATTAGATGTAGGCACGATAGTTCCTTTGAGTCAGTGTGAGAAACATGGCACAATTTTGAATTCTGTGCGTGTTGTTTACGAAGAATAATGGTGAGTGAAAGATTTAATTATGTGCATTATAACGAATGAAGTAGGAGGTTGGTTTTGGTTACTAAAGCAACCATATAGTTGCAGTATCCAATCTTTCTATTACAGAGCAACATAAAAAATATGATCTTGGAGGTGCACCTGAATTTTTGACACGTGGCTACAAAGATGGTGAGAATTTGTAAATGAAATAACGGGGAGGGTTGAGATTTGGTTCGCTTATGGAGCTCTTCAGTAGAATCAACAATCAAGGATATGAAGCACACTGCATCACCTGCAATCTAGATTACAATATTATATTTATTTTATTTTATTATGATGACCTGTTTCAGTCAATAAAGATCATCCTGTGATCATGTCCTTGGTGAGTATGCACTTTTTACTAAATAGTTCTTGAGGAGCAACAATGTCTTATCAGCTGTTTATTTCTCTTTATAGTAACTGCAAGGTTTAATGAACTACGATTTTATCTAGACACCTAGAAATCTGAGGTGCAGTCTTTTGGGAGAGGCAGAACATCAGAACGGTGCGTTTTACAAGGTATGCCCCGTAGCAGAAGCCTTCGTTATAGCGGTGTAGTATGTAAGTTTCGTTCGATTTTTCTCTGTAGTACTGCAAAGACTGCACTTACGCTCATGCGCAGTAGCATATCTGGTTCAAGAACGAAATGATAACATTTCGAGATCTCTGTGTGTTGTTCGTAATTATTGTTAATAATAACTTCGTTGATCGAAATTTCCATCGCATGTGTATTGTGTTATGTGATTCCTTTTATCGATGATTAGAACATTAAATCAAGTGACATTCATCAAGTAAACTACGAGGGTTTCGAAGGAAATCAAACGAGTGTTAATGCTGAGAAGGGTCCAAGAATTTAAGGAAGTGCTTGATAACCAAAAAACTCGACATTCAACTGTGCTTTATGATGAACTGATTAGTACAGTGTAATTAATGATTAAATAAAACCATAGAATTACGGTTAATGGCGATGCTCTTCAACTTCTACAAATTTAACAAAGTGATTTACCATTTTGTGACTGCAAAACAGGGTTTTTATAATCTTTTGGTGCTGTAACTGTTTAATGAACAATACGAAAAGAAACGAATGGAAAATATACTTGAGTTTGTATCTTTGTTACTAAATTATTTTTCTTATAAGTGTAGTGCCATTTTCCTTGGAAACACATTATAAAGCGCGAAGTGAAACAATCACTGCAAATACTACTGTGAGATGCTTATGAAACCATGTTCTACAATAGAGACCTGTGTAATGACAAAAACGGTGTTGTTCTCATTTTTTACAATGCTCGACCTCACATGGCTACCAAGAGCAATTGTACTGTGACTGGAGCCAATTTGACAGCTCCTCGCACAATAAGGGATACTTTGTTATTATATGCAATTGTTCTTAAAGAGGATTTCTTCCTAAAAGAAATCAAGAAGCAAAAGTTGAAGCACGATTATGGATGTGCCAAACATAACGACATTAACTGGACGTGCACATTCTGTCGGTGAATATTCATGCACGAATCAGGCTAAGAAGAATGCGTTATGCATTTTTCCCCAAATAGCGACATGAGAGCATGCTACTGCAAGCACTATGTGAGTCCAACGCCGAGAAAGCAATGATACTATCAGTCAGGTGATTTCTCTGTTTGGTTTCATGAACGTGCATCATGGCAACATTTGACATCTTACCTCTTGCCTTGTGTAGGGTTCAAGGTAGTTCTGATACTGCTGGAAGACGTTCAGAATTCTCTTGACAATCTGGTAGTACACTGGGTCACGGAGCATGGTCTCGTATTTCCCAAATACACTGGCGGCGACCTGTAAACAGAAATAAGTGACCGACCGTGTTCTCTCTTTTAATTTCAAGCAGTCAACATGTTCAATGCCATTAGACCATGCATCGGTCGCTTACCCCGTATCGCTGGTCTGCCTCGAGGTGTTTGCCGAAGAACGTCAAGAGGTCCCTGTAGACGGCTCCGTAGTACCTGGGGTGGATGGAGTCGGCGTTGCCCTGGATCATGTTGCCCAGCATGTTGATGGCCTCATTCGGCTGGTACTTCATCCTGCCATCAATTGCCTGGAGCAGATAGAGAAATTCTTCACGAAATCTGACTTGTGGGTCTGTCAGTGGAACACCGAAAAGGAAGCGAGCTTAGAGACTCACCGATATGGCTAGGCCCAGGTCAATGGCTTCAAACATTCTGTACTCGGAAAACCATATTTTCTGCAGGGTAAAAATGTCAGTGTCCATAAGGTTTGCTTTTGCAGGACGTGAGGACATTCCGATGCCGTTTTGCAGCCTGAGCTGAGGGTAGTAGGCAGTCTGAAATGAGAAAGATACAGTTCATTTACGAACGATGCAGACAGCGACATCACGATCAGTCCCTATTAGTACATGTTCATGGTTTAACGATGGCTGATTTTACAATTCCCATTTTCAATCAAAGAACAATAAAGTTTACCTTAATTTATGACTAAAATCTGATTTAATTGATTATTCCCATTGTTATTGGTTACAATAGTGTTTATAAATTTATGTTGAAGTTAATTAAAATAAGGAACATCAGGTGTATGGATTATGGTTGTATTTTGTAACTAATAATGTGGTCAAGCTTTCCGAAGTAAAAGGAGCATTGTTTTACTTAGAGTACAATAATATTTAAAATATGGTGATAATGAAAAGATTAAATGACATACGGACATCGTATGGGCGTGGACTGCACCACCAAAGCGTTATCACAAAAATTTTATTGTATTTCAGATGAAATTTTGAACTGTTTTGTCTCAGTATATGAAAAAACAGTCGTAGAGCCCTGCTAAGTGTGAAGGCGGGGGCTAGAAGAACGGAACATGGAAAAAAAATTAATCGAAAAACAAGTGATATTATCGATAGAATGAGTCCTGTCAATCACAGGAACATGCAAGTAATACTTTAGAAATAGATGCATAAGATCAGCAAAACATTCTATAATTAAATTAACTGCAATAAATTATTTTTCCTTGTCTTTGTATTCTATTTTCAGCGTCCTACACACACAAATAAATACATCAGCGGTTATATGTTCAGGCAGGAGGAAACCAAGAGAAAGTTCGTTTCATGATCAAGTTTTGTATTAATTTGGGGCAATATGACTTTGTAAAAGATTTTACTTTTATGTTGGTACATTGCACTTGTCATCTTTGAAACATGGAAATAAAATTTTCCTCTTTAAATTGAGCTATGCACTCTGGCTATATCAAAAAAGTGGAATAAATAATAACTGGGCGACAAATAGAATCTGATAGTAGTTGTGTAAGTAATCTTGTGAAACATCAGGAAACATCAGCTGTTTTTATACTATAATGCACAAAGCATGCAGTCATTAAATAGGGTGAGCCGGAGAAACATCAGTAGAGTCCATGCAGGCTAAGGTGGATGGTGCACAGAGAAGAGTTTTCGTCCCTAGCACCAGGCGAGTTCATTCGTTCGTTTTGAAGGGGAGGCCGCGTCAGTCCACCTCCGCCTGCCGGCCTGTGAGCTGGGACTTCACCTCCAGCGCTCGCTCACTGCTCTGGCCGCTATCCCCACCACTACCACCCTCCCTGCGCTTGCCCAGCCGTCTGCGCATCTACCGGTCAATTTATCCTGCATGCACTCTACAGCTGAACAAAAGAAGTGTAGTGGTGTCTAGAGGTAAGAGGCCTGTACACAGAAAAAAACACAAGCAAGGCAGTTCTTCAATAATTGCCATTTTTGTTGTGGTCTTCAGTTGCAAGACTATGATGCAGGTCTGTACTCTTACAGTAAAAAGGCATGTCCTCGCGGAATATACTAGCTGTAATTTAACGTTGTTTGCAGCGATCACAATACTAACACTGCAAGACCATATACCCTGAGATGCAAAGCCAGATAAGTCAACAATCCACACTGTTACCCTGCAATGACAGGAAAGGTTTCTGACCCTCTGCAGGAACCATATGGTAGCGACAGGTCTACAAATATCCCCATTCTTTTTGTAGTACATGAAATGTGGCTGTCTGCATAGATGACTCTTGGAAACCACATCAAGGTAAGTAGTTCAATTAGACTTATAGAATTGCAAACGAAGTAGGCCTAGACAAAAGATAACAGAAACAGTTATTTTGAGGGGGGAAGATTCAGATGAGAGAAGAGAGCGGTGGCAATCATGAAGCAGAAACAGCCAAGCCTAGGACTCTGTACGCCAGGCCGAGGCGAATTTGTGAGTAGTAGGCTACCTACCATGACTTGGTAGTCGTCGTTGATAGGGGAGACGTCTGGCAGACCAAGGGACAGCCTCTCGAGGATGTAGCGGGCGAACATCTGCCTGAGGGTGTGGTAGAAGATGTCGCCACGGTCCTTGCCATGCTCCATGGTGTAGTTGGCGGCGCTCAGGAAGTACGGGTAGCGGTAGTGCAGGTCTGCGAAGAAGTCGCTCAGGCCGACGTCCTCCAGGTAGTAGGAGAGCTGCTGCTCGGGCGTGCGGCCGCCGGGGTAGCCCGTGTAGTTGGCTGTGATGTAGTACGGCTTCTGCCCGTAGCCGTAGCCTGAAAAACCAGAAGAACAGACCAATTACATGGACAGGAACTTCTGCCAAGGAAAAAACACGGTTTGGGGTTTCTTCAAGACCCTTTGGGAACCCTCAAAGAGATTTTTGCTGCAGAATAGTTTAAATAGAATATCTCTAACAACAAAAAAATGGTTTCAATAGGAAAGGGACGTAAGTATCACGCTTAATCAGTTTGGGAACTAATAATAAGTGGAGTCCCCCGAGGTTCAATCTTAGTGCCCCTTCTTTTCCTTGTATATATCAAAGACCTGTCAGCAAATTGCCATATGCCAAGTTTGTTTAATTTGCAGATGACATTATATAATAAATCAAGAATAACTTTAGAATGGTCGGCCAGTGAAATTTACATATTTCTGTTGCTAAACCTTATGCAGTTCAGTTATAAAAGGTTTTCTGCCAGTATAAACTTAAATATGATGACAAGGTAATAAAAGAATTTGCCAGTGTCAAATTCTTGGGGTTACAGCTTCATAATAAATTCAATTGGCAGGAGACTGCAACAGAAATGCTGAACCGCCTAAACAAGTCGCTGTTTGCGATACAATTCTTATCATATATAGGAGTATTATGTGTACTACTTCTCCATAATGTCATATCGGTTTATTTTATGTGGTTATCCATCAGACTAAGCTAATTCTTTCAGGCTCAAAAAGTGCGATATGACTCATTTGCGGTTTCAAGAACATCCTGCAGAGGGCTATTTAAGGGAGCCGGGATACTACTTCGAAATACATATATGTTTTAATGACAAATTATATGAAAGAATATCTTTTTCTGTTTTCAAAATAAAACTCTGTTCATGGGATCAATACCAGAAACAAGAATAACTTCCACAAATATTTAGTCATGTACTTTGGCTCAAAAAAATGTCCAAAATACACATATCAGCTGCCATAAAACATTTAACTTCCAACACATTCGGTCTGTAGAGAGTCTACAAGATTTGTGGGTGGCCAACTACTACTTCATTGATGAATTTCTCAGCAGAAGTGATTTATTAAAATTTTCGAGCCTTTGCTACCGGATATAACATTTCACCGTTTTCCGAATACTATTATAGTGTTTCAACAGTGTGCGAAAATTGTTTTTAAGTAAGAACACTGTAACTGACCGTCTGTCATATTTGTTCATGTAAATCAATTTCGGAGTGCTTGTTCTTCGAGTTTTCCTGCTTTCGTTTTTAGGAGTAATCAATACACTTTGGCGTGTACTCCTATCAATTCCGTCACTGCAAGAACTCTGTTGGTATTTACATTCTTCCCGGATCAGTTTTGATGGATCATATATTGTCCAGTGAGCATTCTTTCAAACTCAGTAGTGGTATGCAGTGTCGGCCGCTTAGACAACCACCAATGCCGCACACCAAATTGTACACTCCAGTGATGAGGCAGGTTCTTCCGACCAGTTCAACCTCAGTGCTCTACTTTTACCACTACCACAACAATAGTGACTATCATATAAAACATGCATTGTAACTGCAATCTTGTACGTGTGCCAAGCTTACTTACTAC
Source organism: Locusta migratoria (assembly GCA_026315105.1). Taxonomy (NCBI): domain Eukaryota; kingdom Metazoa; phylum Arthropoda; class Insecta; order Orthoptera; family Acrididae; genus Locusta; species Locusta migratoria. The sequence continues at coordinate 166,575,775 of CM048745.1, forward strand.
AGTGTGATAACATCTTTCCAAATTCGCATTTTTATATATATATATTTTCCAGGCTGCTACTGATCCTGAATGTGAAGTACAGTTTGCAAATAAATTGTTTTTAACTAGTCACTTCTTGTGTCACCGACATTTTATCGGCAATGGGCGTAGATTAAGGTACGATGAGCTGCCATCGTTTTGTACACCGAAAGTCAGTCTATGTATAACATCAAACTGTCTGACTGTACATAAACTAACTCTTGTGGTTGAGAAGTGTGCTATAAAACACGCCATTCTGTGCTCATTCCCTTAAAATAGTGTCTGTCTACGAATAGTAGTCTAACTGCGCAGCATGTGAATTAACTTACCTATGAATGGAATTTATTGATTGCTATTTTGTAATTAAAACACTTTCGGTTCCAAAATTACTTTTTTAATAATTTACAATGGATAATGTTTTAATTCAGAAATATTCATAATCGAGTCTGGCATCAGACGGCGTATATGGATTAAAGCCAATAAATTTAATGAATGAAAATACCAGCAGCTGTATTCAAATGCTTTTTAAAATTCAATAACGATTGTGAATACAACTGCTAGTATTTTCATCCATCAATATAATCTAATCAGTTGCGTCCCTAATACATCCACTATGGAGTCAATTAAAAGAATAAATTTATTTCTGAGATCCCTTAATAACCAAGCAGTGGAACAGTGCTGTATGCAGTAATGCATGCAGTACTTTTAAGCTGCTCCTGCGTGTATCGCTGGCTTTAGTGTCTCCTCACCTTGCATCCTGGCGTCGTAGACCTGCTGGATGACGTCAGAGGTGATGAAGAGCTCAGGGTATATCTCGTACAGGGGTGGCAGGACCATGTCCTTCGTGTCCTGGCGCATCCTTATGGCCATCATAAATGCGACCATGAACTGGCTTTTGTTCACTCGCTCGCGGAGGTACAGGGCCGTCTGGAAAAAGGAAGAAAGTTGTTACTTTAAGCGAACTGGGGCTGTGATAATACTACATGACGCTACAAACATTGAACACTTAAAAAGGGCATGAAAAGTGTCAGGAAACACAGTGAAAACACAGGTATATTTTTCACCAGAATATTGGTAATCGAATGAGTTGGTATGAGGTGTAAACGTATTACATAATCCGACAATAACAAGTAACTGGTCGAAAACAAATTTTCCCCATCAGCTAAAACAAATGAAACTTGGTTTAAGAAAAGTAGAGACAAGTTACCGTAGTGGTATTAGTGCTGCAGGTGATCCTCTACACCTCGAGTACTGCTCACAGGGATGAATGTTCTTTAAACCATCTAAATTTTGAGCCTTCATATGAATTTCTGGTCTTTGTCGCTTACGTTCGTTTAGTCTCGTCCCCCGTGTTGATATCTTCCAGGAAAGAAATTACCTTGCATTTCAATAAACCCGTGGCACTGGTATACCCATCATTGTTTGTTATTTCGCAATATTACGAACAATGTCGTTAAACATCACAGGAGAAATGTAGATCTGGGAACTATCGGTATAACAGTTGTAAACTGTCGTAACTGTGTCGGGAAAGTACAGAACTCCAAGCGTTAATAGAAAGCACTAAAACGCACACCATTGTAGCCAGTGAAAGTTGGCTCAAGCCGGAAATTAGTTCAGTAGAAGTATTTGCAAAAGATCTAACTGTGTTCAAAAAGGATAGATTAAACAAAATAGGTGGAGACGTGTTTGTTGCCGTCAGAAGTAGTATTTCGTGTAGTGAAGTTGCAGTTGATAGCTCCTGTGAGCTATTATGGGTAGAGGTTGTACCTGAAAATCGTAAGAAGTTAATAATTGGTTCGTTTTACCGTCCTCCCGACTCTGACGATACAATGGCAGAAAGGTTCAAAGAAAATCTGAGTCTAATTACAAAAACATACCCGACTCACACGATAATATTAGGCAGTGACTTTAATTTACCCTCGACCTGTTGGCGAAATTATATTTTCAAATCAGGAGGTACGCATAACACATCGTTCGAAATTGTACTCAACGCATTCTCCGAGAATTACTTCGAACAGTTAGTTCATGAGCCAACTAGAATTGTAAATGGATGTACAAACACACACCAACTCCGAGGTACTTCAGGCCATAGCATGACCTTAGACCAGTGTTTTTTTTTTTTTTTTTTTTGAGTTCGCGATCCCCTTCCAAGCAAAAATATTCTGGCGACCTCTTCCGTCACCCTAAGTAATGGTACTGTAACACAACAGGGTGTGTGTATTCAAAGACAGCGAATTTTATATCTCCTTTTGTTGATACAACGTTTTAGTAAAAAAAAAAAAAGTACAGTATTCTGTATTATAGGGTGAATGTTTGGTCTATTTTGCGGAGTAGAACATATCCTATTTTTACATTAATTTCGACAGAAGAATATATGTGTCGTGACGATTGTTTCCCGTTGCAGAGAAGATTTACAAGCGAATTATGCTCTTTAAGCCCCACTGAGGTTTTTTTCAATTTCTCAAAAATACTTATTGTCACTTTTCGTTTATTCATAGTTAAAATGGAGTATTTACTGTAAAAAAAATTGTGTTCTACTCAAATGGGAATTGATGATAACAAGGAATTACGTAATTTTCGTATAAAATAAATTCACTATTCTTAGACAATTAGACTTATTGCAAGAACCCAAGTACCCGACGTCCACTGGTCTGGTTGCATTATGGTGCAAGTTCTTCCTTTGACCGCGACCCCACAAAGAAGATTTTGATACCCCCCTGGGGGGTCGCGAATCACAGGTTGAAAAACACTGCACAGACCACGCGGCCATTCTGCGCGACTAGAAGTAGGCTAAATAAGCCCACAAGCAGATGAGAAACTCTTCCTAGTCTCATGTAAACAGTCAAAAATCAAATGTTTGTTAAACTTAAGGGACTTCACTGCGGGGTCATCAGTCCCTAAACTTACAAACTACTTATGAACTACCTTATACTAAAGGCGACACAAATATCCATGCCCGAAGGGGGGATTCGAACCCCCGACCGTAGCGGCCGTGCGGACTGTGATTGGCGCGCCGTAGACCGCTCGGCCACCGCGGTTGGCTGTAAGCAATCGCAATATTAATTATCAGTGCTGCAGCAGACACACGTATCTGATGCGGTACCTACCTTGTAGAAGGTGTCGTAGTCCTTGGCGTGGTAGAGCAGGTCGAAGAAGAGCTTCATCTGGTCGACGTGTCGGTCGTCAAACACAGAGCTGGGCTGGTCTATGGGCAGCATCTCACCGCTCTGCACCATCCTCTGGTATTCTGCCACCAATTCCGGCACCTGCAAGCAACGCGTCCACTGAGACCCATGTCCGAAACATACCGAGGACTCTAATCCTTCACAAAACACCAGCTCTGCTAGGGTACGAATATTTCTTTGTGAACGAGCAATAGTCATAACAGATATTTTTGTCATCATCAGTGATCGTACGAGCGATTTGGCTGGCTCTTTACATTTAATATACAGGGTGACCTAAATTCGCGCACTTTGGCCTAACTGAACATTCTCAGTGGTGTAAAAACTATTTCAGTCAGACATTAAAATAACATTAAAAAGCACGTGAAGAATATTATAACTGTGTAAATAAATTACTCATTCATACCAGAGAAAGAAAAAGTATATCGCTTATTTTATTTCCTTATTACTTATAAATTATAAGATGAAATGTGTTAAAAACCAACCTACATAAATCTTAATTTTCTGCATGGACGCACTGTAAAATGTAAACAAAGTCAGCCTGTAAGAAAAGCAAGTCTGCTGGCATGTACTATGGTTTCCCTCCCAATAGTTTATTACGAAATTTGTTGTTCAAAATAAAATCGTCTAGATTCACAGATGCTTTTTTTTAATTGCTAGATGTACTGAAAACTTTAACATTTAACGTAAGTAGCTTTTGATGTTTTAACACATACTTTAATAGATAATGTCCTGAGGGCGCTGAGAAATGTCAATTTCGGTTATTTAAAAGGTTAACCCCTATACTTTTTTATATCTATTTTTACCTTGTATCGTTGTGTAGTCATTACTATACATTGGATTTTTTTTCTAAATTTTGCCTTTTGAAACAGTGTTGTAAACTTTGGCGCCTGGCAGCAATTGCCCACAAGCTAAGGTATCCACGTAAGGCTGCGTAGGTGAATGTAAGCAGCTACCCCATTTAATAGCTGTAACATGGACCGGAGATACATTTTTATTTATGAGTTTTATGGATTTGACTGTTGAATGTTTTACGCGGTGTACATTAGTCCTCAGGATTCTAAATCTGGAATGTAATTTCTTAATATAGTTGTAATATTCTTGGCGTGATTTGTAATGCGTTTTTTTAATACTGTTCTATGTCTTACTCATGGAACTCATTTTTACTGTGCTGAGGATGTTCAACCATGTGAACTAAATCTATATGTAATAATTTTAAATACATATTTTATATCGCACCATCAAACTGTAAGACGTGTTTTTATTTTACTCGCCTCTTGGACTCCAGTCACTCTGCGAATTGTGCAAAACAAAGCATCGTACAAAGCCTCAAGAAGACGACTGGGTGACTGGCAAATATTTTGCGAACAAAACGGTTTGAACAACTCACTTGTACCCGGCGACTATGCGTAAAAGATTTCATTAGGGCATATTCTTATCTCACATCACAGTATCGGATCAATAACAGATATCGTCATTTGTATAAATGTTTACCGTATAATTGTTTACCGGTGACTATACTCCATTTCAGCTAAATTTGTTTAACATACGATTTGCTATCCGGATTGAAGTATTGTCCGGTTGAGATACAACTCAAAAATTTGCATTGTAAAAGGCGAGACCTATGGTAATAATAAAAGTATTTTCTGATTATTTTCTTTATACTACTTTTTACTGCATGGAATTACTCTCTGATTAGGTTCACATTAGAGATGAAGGCGACCAGTTATAACTCACGTAGAAATGTGCGATAACGTAGAACCTGCTGTTGCCACATCGCTGAACCCACTGTTGTGGAGTACAGCTGGTTTCGTGTACACAGTTAGCCGTTAGTTTGCCGTGCAGTTACCTGGTAGTTGTGTGGCTGGAGCTGGTAGTCCCTGGCGATGGCGGCCATGTCCTCCCACAGAGGCGGCTGGCGGTAGTGCTTCAGCAGCCGTATGATGTCCTTCTGACGCGTCAGCTGCACCTGGTCAGCTGTCAGGAAGAAGAAGACAGCGAAGGCACCGATTAAATATACGCAAGGAATTGTCTTTACTCGTTTCGGTAACGGAGCATAACATTTTAGCAGTTAGCTTCACAAAGAGAAATCTGCAGCAAGTACAAACTTAAAGAAATACAAAAGTCTTCGCTGTCTATAATAATACTTATTTGCAACTGGTTTTATTTAAACCATATTTACGGCAGAAAAAATTATACAAATGTAACATACGAGAGGCAGAAAAGAGTAAGCATTTATGAAAACTAAATAAGTGCATATCTCTAGATTTCGAGGGGGCTACAGACGCCAATGCTTGTGCAACCTTATTCAAGAGTTCATTTCCAGTTACAAAACATAATTTATGACATTGTTAACTGAGATATCACTTAGACCTCTACATCAAAAACTCTTATGCACGCATTACGTATCTCGCCTTTAAAGAATGCGAATTTTGCGTTTTATTTGTTACGTTTTTGTTGAGTGACATTTCAGTTTTCAAACAACTTACGGGTATGCTGCCGGGCAGCATACCCGTAAGTTGTTTGAACACTCATTACGCCGGGAAAAGTTAAAGTCCCACGACATTTCAGTCGTTTGTCACCCAAGTCGACGAATTCTTAATTTAATATTATTGTATTAATTACTGAAGGAAAATTCTGTACGTTTAAAGAAAAGAACTGTAAACGGCTATCGGCGATCACAGACGAAGCACTGCTACGATGGGACCAATAATACTTCAAAGTAATTTAATTTAAAACAGGGCGTTACTCGCTAGTTGCAATACCTAACAAATTTTACACAAGGATTTCCTGAATAACTCAAAGCCACTGCTAGATCTCAACTCGGCAACTACCAGGTCCTCAGAATAGGGAGTCGTGCATCGTACACATTCTTAACGAATTCACTGTCATATTTCCACATCACGGCAAACGATTTGTAGAAAGCGTATAACAGTATGTCGGAAATATTTCCTGAGAACACTGAGACTAGGGTAGATCGAAAGACAACGAAGGCAATAAAGGAAAAACATTTATAGACACAAAATCAAAGGAATAATTTATGAGAGAACTATGAAAAAAATTTAAAATGGACATTGATGTGCAAATATTGAACTCCCTTCGGAAAATTACAACAAAATGGAGAATGACGTCTGTAGTAACTCACCAGCAACGAGCCTTTGCTGAAGACTTGGCACTCACTGTCAAAGACGTCACGCATAAAAATCTTAAGAAATCTAGTACAACAAAAACGTAAAATTACACTACAAATTTAATTCAAAACGTTCAAACGTTTGTAAAGCTTATGGGACTTAACTACGGGGTCATCAGTCCCTAAACTTACAAACTTCTTATAAACTACCTTATACTAAAGGCGGCACAAATATCCATCCCCTAGGGGGGATTCGAATCCCCGACCGTAGAGGCCGTGCAGACCGTGACTGGAGCGCCTCAGTCCCCTCCGCCACCGCGGCCGGCCAAATTTAATTAAGAAAAAAACCTCATGAGATATGAAAACAACACCTCGCGGTATCCAATTTGCCATTAGCGAAGTTTTTCAAGTCAAATAATACTCAGTTGTAAAAATGACTTAAAACTGTAAGGAAAAGGAGGCCGTACAATAACATTATGTATTTTCCTAGAACAGCGAAACTTGCCTATATACAACTGCGATCAATCCGGAAGCACTCTACGCATCAGACATGCTTATACTGCAACAACTAGTTGTGAGAAAAATATCAGGACGGAGTATGAAATAAATCTTCGTAAACGTAATGTAGATATCTACAGCGTAATCCCTTTAAAAATGGTTGGAATGAATACATCAAAAATACTTGTTCTAAAGCATGTTGAAAGAAAAGATCCAAAAATGGTAGATTCATACGATCAAGAAAAATAAATTATTTGATCCAAGTGGTATGGTGACAATCGCAATACAGGTCAATTTCATGTGTTATTACTCTTAAATGATTCGGAATAATCATAATTTCACGTATAATAAGACAATTTAGAAAGATCCATCGAACTCTAGAAAGCATACAGAATAACACTGTTACGTGACACCTCTACATTACAAAGCAGTTGGTTTACTTACAGCAGTACAGGGAACTACATCTCTGGGGTACTGCTCAGAAATTGAGGGAATACGACAGGACAACGAATTTGTCGAGTGGTTTATGTGCCCTCCGAACTTGGTTGAAATTGATCACGAGAAGAAATTAAAACTGGAGAGTTTCAGAAGATAACATTTTGTTGAATGTTGTCAGTTTTAACACATGTAATATATACTTTCGTTAAAAGAAATTGAAATAAATAGTCGCAGAAGCCTTCGAAATTTTTGGTGACAATGTTGCTCGAGGAGCTGATTGCATACAGTACGGTACAGAGTACAGATCGGCGATCTAGTCACATATGTCAGAACTCATTCCCTATACCTTTGCCTGCTTTAGGAGTCTGAGAAGCACTTCCTGGAATGTAGAAATATGGAATGTGTCTGATCACGGAATACTGAGGGTAGGACAAGCTCAGTTAAGCACAGGCATTTTAAATTTGCCCCGATTTGTTGATGACATAGACATTTACAGCTGCACATTTACAGCTGCACTTGGGTGATACTGAGGACAAAAGACGAGAACGGGACTCACCCTGGTTGGTGCCCCCTGCGGGCACGGCGGCTGCGACGGCCACAAGGGCTAGCAGGACTGCTGCGGTGGCTGCTGTGGTCTTCGCCATGGCTGCTGAGCTGCTGGCCGGCCGCCGCCACTGCGCGCTCTTATAGGCGCCGGCGCGGCGCTATCTGCGGCGCGAGGTCGCCGTGTCACCTGCTGCTGCCTGCTTCCTGGGGCCTTCCCCCACGCGGCCTCCGGCTGCCAGGAGCTCTGACGCCGCCTGCGGTCGCTGACCGGACAGCCGCCGCTCTGTCGCTGGGAGGTGCCGCGGCCACTGTCTCCTCACATCTGCTCGCACCGGACTCTACAAAATAAAACGTACTCACTCACTGTGAAGTATACATATTTAAGAAACTTTCACACAGTTAAAAATTAGGTGTTAAAATTGTAAGAGTCTGAATGAAAGTCCTCGGTCCACTTGAGCTGTTATTTTTATTGGAGTCGTGAAGACCAGCACAACCGGTTTCGCAACCTACAGTTGCATCTTCAGGCGCTTTTTAAGAGTTTTCCATATAAGTGATTTATGATGGATAACGGGGTTAATGGTTAGGTGGTACCGCAAGCACCTTGGCACTTTTCGTCAAAAAGATTAAAAAAGAAGTGTACCGTGCGGTTCTTGTCATTTTTGTTAAAAGAATAGAAAAGTCGGCAATTGGTAAAATTTGTTTGGCCTATGACAAAAAGCGACGTGATTGGTAGCCAGATTGTTGTCAGTGTAGTGAGGATCATCAGATCCATCCAGGTGATCAAAAAGTTGCATATTCGTGCAGGACGGAAGTGCAAATACAACTGAACAGACGGATCACCCTGTGTATCGGCCACTAGAGTGAGGCCAACGGGCCTTGTCTTTTAACAAAAATGACAAGACCCGCACGGTACACTTCTTTTTAATCTTTTTGACGAAAAGGGCAAAGGTGCTTATGGTACCACCTAACCATTAACCCCGTTATCCATCATAAATCACTTATATGAAAAACTTTCAAAAAGCGCCTGAAGATGCAACTGTAGGTTGCGTAACCGGTTGTGCGGGTCTTCATGACTCCAATGAAATTAACAGCTCAAGTGGACCAAGGACTTTCACTCAGACTCTTACAATTTTAAGACCTAATTTTTAACTGTGTGAAAGTTTCTTAAATATGTATAAATATTTTAGCTGTGGTTGCCCATCATACAAAGTTCTTTGCACTGTACAGTAGTTTCGAAAGAAAAAAGGTGACATTTTCCGCATCACTTTGACAAATGGCGTTGTACAAGGTACCAACGAGCTATATAAACTACATAGAGTGGCTATCTCTGGGTGAACAACGCTCCTTGTGGCAGCAACCAGCAACTGTGGCAGCCATTTTTTCCAACGTCTAGTGCGACGAATACGAAAGTTAGACAGACGCTATTTACGTGTTTTGGTTTCACATTTTATGTATCGTAATAAGCTTCAACGGTTATTTATTAAGCTGAAATCATACCGAGTGTACGAATCGCAGTAATGAGACTGTTGGAATATCGTATTTTCAGTTGGTATTTGTATGTTTTCGTTTCTAACATTTCGTGTACTCGTCTTTTGTACTTACCACATTTCTACATACAATAGTCCTATGGGCTCTGTATAACTGGAACTAAAGTAAGCTGTAATTACATTTTTTCAGTTGTCCTATAAAAATTAATTGTAAAATTTCTTTTCTCCCCAATTCGGTTCAGTACCTCCTCATTAGTTACGCGATCCATTCACCTAATCTTCAGCATTCTTCTATAGCACCACATTTCAAAAGCCTTAACCCTCTTCCTGTCCGCACTGTATATCGTCCATCTATCACTCCCATACAAGGCAACACTCCATAAAAATGCCTTCATATAGGACTTCCTTAGGCTTAAATCAATATTCGATGTCAACAAATTTCTCTCTTTCAAAAACGCTTTTCTACCCATTGCCATTCTGCATTTTATATCATCTGTACTGCGACCATCATTTGTTATTTTACTGCCCAAGTAACAAACCTCATCTACCTCCTTTATTGTTTCGTTACCTAATTTAATTCCTTCAGCATCAGATCATTATACGTTGATGAATACAACAATATTCCAGAAATTATTTAACAAAAATACAGAAATTAACAATAATGAAGAAACGCAATAAACATTTACTTTCCTCAATTTTTTCTCATCAAAATCTTTCAAAATATCTTTAAAGTCTATATCCAGCAAGATATCATATTCTCTCGCCCAAATGGCAAGTGTCTTCAAACGTTCTTGGGACATTGAATACCTATGACATAATTTTAATTTTGAAAATCTTCCCTCGCCCATTACATTCATAACCATGAGACACCTGTGAATACTTGAAGCAGTCATAAAATTTTGGAACGTAGATTGCACAATATTCTGAAAAGTGAGTTTGTGTGATCACGATGCTGGAACTGTTTGGTGAGCTCTAAAATCTTCTAGTTGTGACGTGAAGAATTTAAATTGTATTATTTCGTCCAGAAATTCCTCTTCGATGTCCTAAGAATAAATCTCTAAATCTCTGAGCAGCTTCTTTATTTTTATCATCAAACTTCATTGGGAACTCAACAAGGAATCCAAAAAGATAATTAACTTTATTATAAGCTGTTATACGACGAGAAAGCTCTGTATATAATTTATCCAATATTGGTAGGTAAGTTTCAGTTGAATTTCTCTTTTCCGTGAAGCACAATCTCTTCTGCATTACCATCGTCTTGGCATTTTGCTCTTTTGCGAAGACGCTTGTCTTCATCGGTGTATTGTGCACAGATTTTTACATCTGCTTTTCTCTCGTAGTCATCAAATATGTCCCTTTTTTATGATAGAATACTGAGAAGCTATTTTAAGAGTTCTACATCCGTCTAAAGCTCTACCGTTTCTCTTTGTAGAGGCTTAATAACTGCATTTATCCGGTCTAGTATTGCAGCCCAGAAGTCTACCTGGATGACGGTTTCCTTTTTTGACAACGCATGTAGTAAACAGTTAGCTTCGTGAATTGTCTGATTCCTATCTTCAGCAATGTCTTGGAGGAAGTTGCTGAAGCGTCGTGATAAGGCCCTCGTTGCATCAGCTCTTGCACACCACCTAGTGCTAGCCACTCTTTTTAAAACTACTGCAATACTTTTCCTGTGGAAGGAAAGTACACGAGTCATTCCCTCTCGATCAGTTCGTCACTAACGTGTTTCCGACATACCGTTCACAGTAATCGACGCCAGAGATTCGTGAACTCGCCTTCGAAACCTATTAGTGCGTACGACTGTGCTTCGGTTCATGAAGGAACACATGGGCATGCGAAAAACTGCATCACGATGGGTTCCGCGTAAATAAGCGGAAATGAATAAATGGATGCTTAACGTTGCTGCTCTAACGCACTTGGAGCGCTATGAGCACGAAGGAGTGGATGAGACTAGGCCACATCGTACGAACCAAAACTGAAACGCCAATCGAATGAATGGCGTCATTATGGGTCGCCGCGAAAGTTGAAAGTGCTTCAGAGGTCCTGTGCGCTGAAACCTTTAGTGATTCTCGTGTACGACTGTGATGGTGTTAACAAATTACGTTATTCCACGGCAGATCGTCAATGCTCAGTATTTGTGTTCGTTTTTGGAACATCACCTGAGAACAGCTTTGCGAAAGAACCGGCAACTCTGTGGAACCTACCCATCATTTTGCACGACAATGCGAGGGTTCATACAACGCAAACTGGGCTGCTCTGTTCGGTCGATGGGACTGGGGAGTATTGTACCATCCACCACACTCCCCGGAATGAAGTCCTTGTGACTTTTAATTGATTCCGAAGATGAAGGAACCACTTCGTGGCATTCGCTTGAGAACTGTTCCAGAGTTTCGACCGCTCCACTAGCACCATCGACAGGCGGTTTACTACGCCTTCCACATCACTGGCAACGGGTTCTACACAACGCTGGTGACTACTTTGAACGATAATAACAGGTGAAAACCTCTAACGCTTTTCTATCGGTTGTGAATAAATAGTTGCCACTATTTAACTTACAAACCTCGTACCAACTATCATGACAGTGTTTGAAATGGTGTCTAAGTCTGTTGCTGCCTATCAGCTGGCATGCGCCGTACCGTGGCATGTACTGTATAAGTGTCTTGTCAATGAAAACATGTGTGCGCCTTCATCGGTGCAATGATGTCAAAGTTTGTTGTACCCTCCGCCATGAACCGTAGTAATTCTTATATGGACAGAGATTTTCCTCCTCTTCTTAAGGTCAACCTTACCAAATTTCATCAAGATCTGAATAGAGCTGTAGATTTGTATGAATTAACAACAAAGGGACACTCCTCTTTGTAGATATTACCAGAAACGGAATAGAGGTAAAACAGTCTCCCATGTATCACTGTTCCGTCTCGATTGCATCTCCGTTTTGCCGATGTTGGTCGTGATGCAGTGTGCTGAGTGCAAAGTGGCAAGGGAAGAACTAATACAATTCTCTGCAAAATTACGGATGAAACTAACTTTTCAATAATGTGTCACATTGTACAGTGGCAATATAAAAAATGGTTCCTTGTTGAGAAGAATGTGTTCGTCACCACAGTAAATACGTTGAATAACAAGTACGTAGCAATGAAGAATACAGTTTGACGAATGTAAAAACTAATAAGGTTTTATACATCAGAATTTCGGATTTATAATTTCTCTGCAGACAATCATATGTGTCACGTGTGCCTATCTCGTGCACCGTACATTCCACGTAGTTATCTTTTTCATTTCCAGAGGTAATTACAATTTCCCTGTATTATATAACATATTTCACATTTATTAACAAAGTACATTTTTCATTTATTTTAAAATTTCGTTTGAAAGCGAGATATAAGTAAGCAAGAATGTTTTAAATAAATTATATGAAACTTTTTAATTAAATTCATTAATTACAGTTTCCGGCAAATGTCTTTTAGCATCTTGGGATCTTCAATTAGCTTCAATATTACGTAGTAGTATTAAGTCACTTCACAAATACATTTTTTTTAAAGCTATCTTCCCCCCATCTGCTTCATTATAGTGAATGGAACGTGGTTGTCGATATTATAGAAAGTTCCTGTATGGAAACAATTATGTATTAGAAATTATTTTGTGTGGTTGAGTTGCCGATCTTGCAACTCGAGATCCCTTCGTCGACTTATGCATCAGTAAACTAGTTTCCCAACTGGGACAACGGTCCTACCTTTTAACATGGAATTTGAAGTACTGACGAACCTTCACATCGGTGGGGAACGTAATGTGACATTAAAGGCGCACAGAAAATATCACTGGTCTGATTGATATTTGGTTCCGGTGCTTCGCGGTTTCCTCTTAGACACTCCACCGCTGTACCATCGGTCTCGAAAGTTACCTATTAATAAGTACTGTATTTTTGGGCAAGAAGAATGTATAATCTAATCCTCTTTTTTCCAGTTTCCGATGGTTTGTTAACTATGTGCGTCAAAGGTCCTACTATTGTCTGGTTTCAGGTTTGAAGAGGCAAGACAGAACTTTCACCTAATTTCTGTTATGTGCTGTACAGAAAAACTTGTGGGTTAAGGATCGATGAGGAAAACAATACACGACAAACTGTGCTGTCGTTGCAAAACATGAGCCAAACTTTGCTTGTGCGCACTGGGTGACATGTCTTTCCACGTAATGACATAAAGGCTTCTGTGTAATTACCGTTAAGCTATAAAGAGGCACCTGCAGTGGCACTATGAGTAATCTTCTCGTTACTCGTAAAAATACGTAAGTGACTTGAAGGTCACAACTGTACTGCATTAGGTGGCGACACGAACAAGAGACAGGCAATGTATTTCCTGCGAATGCTGTAAGGTGTGCAAAACGCAAAAATGTCTGTTTAACTTTTATCAGCAGAAAGAATTCATCGCAGATATTACTAAAAGTTCCCGGCACGTGAATTTCCTGCACGAATCTTGTGGGAAATCTACAAAAATTTTTAAGCTTAAATCCTGGTCGAAGGCGCGAGAATATTTTCCTTTCACAGTTTGCCGCTAGTTGCTTTTATGCTACATCCGAAGGTGTGATAATTATCTTCTGGAACTCTTATATGCTGCGACATATACGGGTCGCAGTGACTGTGAGAAAACTGTTTGTGACAGGAGGCCGTCAGCTTCTCGCAGCGTAGTGAATAAGATGCCACTCCGTCCCCAAAACCATTACACGCACACACACACACACACACACACACACACACAAATATATATATATATATATATATATATATATATATATATATATATATATATATATATATATATATAGGCGGATCAACATGGGGAAGCTAACTTTAATCCCTTTTAATTACAAAAGGAACAGAAAATAAAATAATTTGTAAAACAAAAAGTTAAAAGTTTGGCTGCGTGATCGTTATCGCGTGGAAATTAATGTGCTTTAGCACATGTCAGACTAAAAATCATCTAACATTGCGTGCAATACGTAAATAATTTTTAGTTTTTCACTTATGTTAAGATACATTTATCTCCACTCATATATTGAGTCTAAATAATTTCATCTCCAAATGGTGACCAAGACGTCAGTTACAAAAAAATATTGTCCTGAAAAATAAAGACGTAACGTAAAGTATACAAAAACAGGGGTATTTTGTTGATTACTGTCTATGTATATTAAGTCATATGAATTGTAATTCCTGTACAGTTCAAATAATATGAATGTATAAAACTTACAAAATACTTCTTTACATAAATTGGAAAACAGATTGGGAGCAGAGTAGGTGCACACTGCATGTGCGAAGGCAAGATGTTTTCGGCAATAAGACGCAAAGAAAATGAACAGAACCAAATATCAAATCTTTATGTTTTTTCCCCAGGTTAGAAGTTATTTTGTCAAAATCCAACATGTTTAAATAATGAAATAAGGTTCAGGTAGGCCTACAACATTTATTTTTAACGTTTTTCTTTCTTTATTTACTCTTTCAAAACCGTGATCAGTCAGTACTATAAATTAACACAAATTGATGTTAATAGCACTTTATTTATTATACTTTACAAACCTATTACATTCCTGTCATTGGATTAGTCAGAGGTTTAGATTTGAAGTGTAATGAATTTATACATCCTAGAAAAAGTTTCCACTCCCATGAACCACAGACATTGCCGAGGTGGGGTGGCTTGCGTGCCTCAACGATACAGATAGCGGTACCATAGGTGCAACCACAGCGGAAGGGTATCTGTGGAGGGGCCAGACAAACATGTGGGTCCTGAAGAGGGGCAGCAGCCTTTTCAGTAGTTATAGGGGCAACAGTCTGGATGATTGACTGAGCTGGCCTTGTAACATCAGCTAATGTGGCTTTGCCACACAGCTACTGCGAACGGCTGAAAGCAAGGGGACACTACAGCCGTTATTTTTCCCGAGGACATGCAGCTGTACTGTATGAACATATGATGATGGCATCCTCTCGGGTAAAATATTCCGGAGGTAAAATAGTCCCCCATTCGGATCTCCGGGCGGGGACTACTCAGGAGGATGTGATAATCAGGAAAGACAATACTGGTATTCTACGGGTCGGAGCGTGGAATGTTAGATCCCTTAATCGGGTAGGAAAATTAGAAAATTTAAAAAGGGAAATGGATAGGTTGAAGTTAGATATAGTGGGGATTAGTGAAGTTCGGTGGCAGGATGAACAGGCTTTCTGGTCAGGTGAGTACAGGATTATAAATACAAAATCAGTTGGGGGTATCACAGGAGTAGGATTGATAATGAATAAGAAAATAGGAATGCGGGTAAACTACTATGACCAGCACAGCGATCGCATTATCATTGTCAAGATAGATACGAAGCCAACACCGACAACAGTAGTACAGGTTTATATGCCAACTAGCTCTGCCGATGATGAGGAGATCGAAGAAATATATGAGGAGCTAAAGGATATTATTCAGACAATTAAGGGAGAGTAAAACTTAATTGTGATGGGAGACTGGAATTCGGTAGTAGGACAAGGAAGGGAAGGGAAGATAGTGGGTGAATATGGTCTGGGCAAAAGGAATGAAAGAGGAAGCCGCCTGGTAGAATTTTGCACGGAACATAATTTAGTTATAACAAACACGTGGTTTAAGAATCACAAAAGAAGGTTGTATACGTGGAAGATACCAGGAGACACCGGGAGATACCAGATATATTTTATAATGGTAAGACATAGATTTCGGAACCAGGTTTTGAAGTGTAGGACATACCCAGGGGCAGACATAGACTCTGACCATAACTTGTTGGTTATGAACTGTAGGCTGAAACTGAAGAAACTGCAGAAAGGTAGGAGAATAAGGAGATGGGACCTAGATAAATTGAAGGAACCTGAAGTTCTTAAGAATTTCAGAGGGAGTTTCAGGCAACAATTGACAGAAACAGGGGAAAATAAAACAGTTGAGGAGGAATGGGTAGCATTGAGAGATGAAATAGGGAAGGCAGCAGAGAACAAAAAAGGTAGGAAGGCAAGACCCACAAAGAATCCTTGGATATCACAGGAGATACTAAATTTAATCGATGAAAGGAGAAAGTATAAAAATGCAGTAAATGAAACAGGCAAAATGGAGTACAGACGACTAAGAAATGAGATTGACAGGAAGTGCAAAATGGCTAAGCAGGAATGGCTAGAAGGCAAATGCAAGGATGTAGAAGAATGTATAAATAGGGGAAAAATAGATACAGCCTACCGGAAAATAAAAGAAACATTTGGCGATAAGAAAAACAGCTCTATGAATATCAAGGACACAGATGGAAAACCAGTTCTCAGCAAAGAAGGGAAAGCTGAAAGGTGGAAAGAGTATATAGAGGGGCTCTAAAAAGGAAATGAACTTCGAGACACTATTGTAGGAAGGGAAGAGGATGTAGATGATGATGAAATAGGAGATACTATACTGAGAGATGAATTTTACAGAGCACTGAAAGATCTAAGTCGAAACAAGGCCCCTGGAGTAGATGATATCCCGTCAGAGCTACTGAAGTCTCTAGGAGAACCAGCCATGACAAAATTGTTTCACATTGTGTGTAAGATGTATGAGACAGGTGAAGTACCCTCTGACTTTAAGAAAAATGTTATAATCCCCATTCCAACGAAAGCGGGTGCAGACAGGTGTGAAAACTACAGAACCATCAGTTTAATAAGTCATGTTTGCACAATATTAACACGAATTATATACAGAAGGATGGAAAAGCTGGTAGAAGCCGACCTCGGGGAAGATCAGTTTGGGTTCAGGAGAAATGTAGGTACACGGGAGGCAATACTCACTTTACGGCTTATCCTAGAAGATAGATTAAGAAAAGGCAAACCAACATTTCTAGCTTTTGTAGATTTGGAGAAGGCTTTTGATAGTGTTGATTGGAATAAACTCTTTCAAGTTCTGAAGCAAGCAGGAGTAAAATATAGGGAGTGTAAGGTTATTTACAACTTGTACAAAAACCAGACAGCGGTTGTCAGAGTTGAAGGGCATAAAAGGGATGCAGTGGTTGGAAAGGGAGTAAGACAGGGTTGTAGCCTTTCCCCAATGTTGTTCAATTTGTACATTGAGCAAGCTATAAAGGAAAGCAAGGAAAAATTTCGAGAAGGAATTAAAGTTCAGGGTGAAGAATTAAAACCATTGCGTTTTGCCGACGACATAGTAATTCTGTCAGATACAGCAAAGGACCTGGAAGAGCAATTGAACGGAATGGACAGTGTGCTGAAAGGTGCATATAAGATGAACGTTAACAAGAGTAAAACTAGGGTAATGGAGTGCAGTGTAATAAAATCAGGTGATGCTGAAGGAATTAGATTAGGTAACGAAACAATAAAGGAGGTAGATGAGTTTTGTTACTTGGGCAGTAAAATAACAAATGATGGTCGCAGTACAGATGATATAAAATGCAGAATGGCAATGGGTAGAAAGGCGTTTTTGAAAAAGAGAAATTTGTTAACATCGAATATTGATTTAAGCCTAAGGAAGTCCTTTCTGAAGGCATTTGTATGGAGTGTTGCCTTGTATGGGAGTGAAACATGGACGATAAGCAGTGTGAACAGAAAGAGGATAGAGGCTTTTGAAATGTGGTGCTACAGAAGAATGCTGAAGATTAGGTGGGTAGATCGCATAACTAATGAGGAGGTACTGAACCGAATTGGGGAGAAAAGAAATTTCTGGCATACCTTGACTAAAAGAAGGGATAGATTGGTAGGACACATTCTTAGACATCAAGGAATTGTGAATTTAGCGTTGGAGGGAAGTGTGTGGGGTAAAAATCGCAGAGGGAGACCAAGAGACGCGTATAGTAAGCAGATTCAAGTGGATGTGGGTTGTCGTTCTTATGAGGAGATGAAAAGGCTTGCTCATGATAGAGTAGGGTGGAGAGCTGCATCAAACCAGTCTCTGGACTGAAGACCACAACAACAATAACAGAAAGAGTTTGTTATGTACTTACGGAATTACCGAATTTAGCAGAAAGGAATCTTATACATAATTATAATACGAAAACATGAAATTCTCTGCTCGTATGAAAAAACATTTTATATGTAAGGGAGGTTACTCTATTTTTATGTATGATAAACACTGAAATATAGTCTTTTAACCATTTAAACGTGTTGTTTTAGTTTTTGCCCAAACAGTTTCCATTTGTTCATTTTCGTGTCTTTCACATACTTGTATATCTATTACAAATGATAATCTTGCTTCAGAACTGTCACTTCGTATTTTATGGGATAGATAGAAGGTTTTTTTCTTTAATTATATTACAATTTAATTTATTACAAATGATAATCTTGCTTCAGAACTGTCACTTCGTATTATATGGGATAGATAGAAGGTTTTTTTCTTTAATTATCATGTAGTTGTGTGACGCTAACTATTTAGATATTCAGCTGATCTTGCGTTGCCCTTAAGAAGATCATAACACTTTCACTTGCATATTTCAAATGAGAAAGCACCTCACAATTTTCTCTAAATGAAGTGAACAAATGCAAGTGCAATTTTTCTGGATGCAGATATACTTATATTGTAAAAACATAACAATTGATGTCTTCGAGAAGATGGAAAATATGTGTAGCAGCATTCCCGACACGTCATGCTGATCATGAAAATGTCATTTATCACGTCTATTTCTGAATAGGTCTAGAGTATAAAAATAAGGCGATACACGCTCACAACATGTGTCGTTTGTTTACCATAGAACACAAACATAGTTGTGGATCTAGAGATTGTTCGAAATTGGGAAAGAGTGTTATTAAACATGCGATACCACAAAGTCACTACCGCAGTTTCTTTAACGGCTTGCTTAACTTTTATAATGAAACAGTATTTCATAGTCTGTTAACACATACTGTGGAACTTTTTCTGAAACTATCTGTGCAATGCGATACTTGGCGTGCAGCAGTTTCGACTTTTTGTTACGATTTTAACGTAGGATGGGTAACATTTATAAGTTGAAGTGAAATGTATCATTTTACTTTAATGACATCATTATGTAAGTACCCGAACACAAAAACTAAAAGACCAATGAAACTTAAATATCTATGCATAGTCGTTACTGCATGCCGAAATACAATTATGAGAGAGAAAAAATTGAACACAGTGTGTACCAACGTATGACAGTATTTGTGACAACACAGACGAGACGGATTGTAGACGCAAAAACAAGATTCTCATCATCCAGAAAGATTGAAACATATGTGCAGAAAATGATTCGCAACTGTTGGCCGACAATAAGATGATAAATTGTTTTAAACTTATATAATACAATGGGGGCTTTGCCATAGCTGGGCTCAAAACAAAAACGATATGTGTACGGAGACGATGAGGGTGATTAAAGCATGTTTTCGTATCTACAAGGGGTATTAGACGAGGATGCCCCACAAAAAGTAAAGGTCTAGCGCGAGAGACATCTAGCAACAGAATAGGTTTAACTACCAGTCTGGCCGTGTCGTCAGCAGTGAACACAATTTCCTGATAGAATAACTTTGTGGTCGACTGCTGCTGCTTCCAGAGAATCCAAGTAAGTTCCTAATTTTAATTACTTCATTTTGAATAGCTTTCATTCTATCCTATTTCCTTTTTATTGTAGTGTTCAGAACAACCCATAAATTCGCAGGGTCCAGGTAGGAACTATAAATCTGTTTATCAATAAATTACAATTGCATTAAAGAAGTTGGTATCGTTACTTCTTAATCACAATTGGTCGAATTTCGCTTTAAAATGTTGCAATTTCTTTCCCTATCAGTGAATTACTCATTTCTGCGGTCTAAGTTATATGTCTCTGTTGTAAGAATCTGTCTAGTGCACGCTATGTAGTCGTAATACCTTATCGACTAAAAGATTTCCTAAGGTGAGTCGTTCGCATCTTGTGTAACACCAGATGCTGTGTACCTTGGCAGCGGTAGCTAGACAGCAGCAATCGATTAGGAAAAAAGTTCCAATCCAAGTATAGCGGTGCTGCACAGATAACAGCCAGCAACGGTGTTCCGTGGACAGAGCGTTCCCACAAGTTTCCCTAACATAGCGGTTCCCACCATCTGAACCTGTTAACAGGTGAACAGTGTTACCTAACACCTACGGCGCGACGCAGCGGAAACCTTAACAAACGGCTTCAGTTATTACGATAGAAACCAGCCATTGCCCAGTACCACCTATCGAACTTGACCAGAGTTTTCATCAATGGTTGAGATTTTTTAGCGAAAACAGTGGAGTAATTTAAAGCTTTGGGTCCGCGCAAGATGCAGCTACTGGATACGACATGTCGTAGGAGTAACTTTTTTTTTTTTTTTTTTTTACGCAAATGCCCTGCAGCGAGTAACTTAAATAGGCTTTTTAATGTAAATCCCTTAGTGAAATATTGAACAGCACTTGTGATCTGGTCCAACTTAACCCTTTAATGTATAGTGTAGCTGATTAGCTACATACCTTATTTTTTCGATTATCTCTTAAACTGATTAACGTTTTACCAAAAATTCAGTTGTAGTGTTACATATGCAACTAGCTCTTCCTAGAAATTATAAATTGCAGAGTCATGCAGTATCATTTCAAAAGTTAGTTGCATTGAATTGCTCCTATCATGTTCGTTTGTTTACATTAGAATTTCTCCTTTGCCATGTAAAAGTAGTCCATCAGTTACTCTCTGGAAAGATGAGAGCCATAATAATGACATTTACTACATCTGGTACATCATGGAAGCACTTTATAGCTGATCAACTATGAACATTTTGTTGCTAGTAGTGCATAATAATTTTAAGGATTTTTTTACTACACCATGTGCAGTTATCGTATGCAATTACAAGGAAACCATGGGTGGGTGGATCATGCAGACATTACGATGAACTTATAGTCTTGATAGGCTACCAAAGTGATGGTGGCACATATCTTCTGGGGGAGGGGGGAGCAATTGAAATTGCTTTTGTCAATGTTTATGTCATTTTAGTGACTTACATGGGGCACTGCCAATGCTGGAACTCAGGCCTGCTGTGGCGCTAGGGCTAATGAATGAGCAGTAAGTGCTAACTCACAAAAAGAGAAAAAAAGGATAAAGGTGAGATAAGTCCCCCAAAGAGAAGGAAAGATAATTTTTCTGTTCCTAAAGATATACGTTCGGACACTGAGGAAACCATTCTGTAGTGTTCAGTCATAAAAGAGGAAGAGGTGAAATGTGTGCAAAAAAAATAAAAATTCATTCACAGTTTAGTGCATGTAAAGTGTATTTGTGCTGCAATAACAGCACTGTTTCTTACAATTTCATGGAATATCACCAAATATGTAATATCTATGTAAAAATCATATACTGTCACAAGTTGCTCTAGAAGCAAAATATAATGTGAAATTTACAGAAAAAAATAAATATCATATTTCTATTAATTAATTTTCTAATGTAAATGTGTTTAATTTTTATGTAGAATAACGTACAACTTTTACAAATTGGAGTATTTTTCTGTGCATGTCGTGATTCTGTCCATGGAGCCTGACGGTACTTCTGAGTAACGGCAGTGAAAAAATTTGAAAATAATAACACAAAATGTTACAAAAATCATAGTGCGTTGATAAATTCTACAAAGAAAACGTCAAAAAGTAAAATTTTTTCTTATGTCAGGAAACAAAAGGTTAAGTTGAACAAAAAGAAACATAGTGTGCAAAATTTCATTAAGATCATTAGCGTGGTTTAGTTTGCGGAAATTTGCAAGACCAGTACTCCTGGATGAAAGGATATGGTGGATACATGGCTTAGCCACAGCGTAAGGGATGTTTACAGACTGAAACTTTCACTCTACAGCGGAGTGTGCGCTGACATGAAACTTCCTGGCAGGAGAATTTCTGTGAAGTTTGGAAAGTAGGAGGCGAGCTACTGGCCGAATTGAAGTAGCGCGGCTGAGCCGTGACTCGTGTCAGGGTAGCTCAGTGGTAGAGCGCTTGCCCGCGAAAGGCAAAGGTCCCAGGTTTGAGCCCCGGTTCCGGCACACAATTATAATCTGCCAGGAAGTTTCATATCAGCGCACACTCCGCTGCAGAGTGGAAGTTTCATTCCAGTCTCCAATTTATTCACATTGGTTTGATCAAATTAACGAGTTTTACTGCATCTTCAAGAGTTTAGATTCGTCCGAAACTTTCACTGCAACAGCCTCTCTATGTATGTTGCAATGTAGCGAGTGATTTGACGACTTACTAGTGATACAGGATCTATTGAACTTTTAACTCTTATTTCATTTTTTTACTCGTTTACCTTGGCAACTGACGAGTGTAACTCCTGAAGGTAACGATAATTTTTATCTCGACTCTCTACGAGCGTTCGCTGCCCAGTGCAATGTTTCCCGCGGCCCATAGGTTGCATTACGTGCATATTAACCCTTAACTAGTTAACAAGCGATTTTCTTTCTATGTTATCACCCTTATGGGTTGTCCACAAATGTGACATTGTATAGCTTAGAGTTACAATTTAATGTTCACAATTTCACCATTCTTCTTTTAACCTGCCTATTCTGAGGATATACAAACGAGAAAATTCTCCACATTGTGCGTTCAAGTTGACGGTTACCACCCTTCCGTTTCTACTTTCATAAGTCCTTACGTTTCGATGTTTAATTTTTTGTATTACTTTTGTTATGGAGATTACACTGCATGCGAAATAACATGCAATAGTGCGCTTGTAATTTCAATGACGTTATCGACATTGAAAGAATGGGCACAATAAATACTGAAATAATCTTTTATAACATGACTCTCACAAATGTTGTCGTGCTCTTGACAGCCCAGCTGTAACTCATAATTCAAGACCCTGTCCTGCATTCTGCTAAATTTCGCATTTTTAAACGAAAAAAGAAGCACTAGATACAATTACTTGCTAACCAATTTTGAAAATTTGTGTAACGAAGTGACCACACTTGTGAGGCCATCGCGCCCTAGATTTAAACACTACGTTAACTTGTCGTAAGGGCAAAACACACCCCAGACCGCACGGCCATTCCTGCCTGGCACCGCAGGCTCCTGAGGAGATCAGAAAGCTTCGTCTTTTATTAGACGGGATAGCAAACAGGGCACCAGCAGGAAGATGGAAAGAACCGAGGACGACATCACCAGTGTTCTCCACTGCTCTTAACAAATAGGATATCAGGTAAGATATCATACACATTACACATGTGGTTGTTGTTGTTATGGTCTTCAGTCCGGAGACTGGTCTGATGCAGCTCTCCACCCTACTCTATCCTGAGCAAGCCTTTTCATCTCCTCATAAGAACGGCAACCCACATCCACTTGAATCTGCTTACTATACGCGTCTCTTGGTCTCCCTCTGCGATTTTTACCCCACAAACTTCCCTCCAATGCTAAATTTACGATTCCCTGATGTCTAAGAATGTGTCCTACCAAGCGATCCCTTCTTTTAGTCAGGGTATGCCAAAAATTCCTTTTCTCACCAATTCTGTTCAGTATCTCTTCATTAGTTATGCGATCTACCCACCTAATCTTCAGCATTCTTCTGTAACACCACATTTCAAAAGCCTCTATTCTCTTCCTGTCCGCACTGCTTATCGTCCATGTTTCTCTCCCGTACAAGGCAACACTCCACACAAATGCCTTCAGAAAAGACTTCCTTACACTTAAATTAATGTTCGATGTTAGCAAATTTCTCTTTTTCAAAAATGCTTTTCTTCCCATTGCCATTCTGCATTTTATATCCTCTGTACTGCTACCATCGCATGTTATTTTACTACCCAAGTAACAAAACTCATCTACCACCTTCATTGTTTCGTTACCTAATCTAATTCCTTCAGCATCGCTTGATTTTCTAAGACCGCATTCCATTATTTTTGTTTTGCTCTTGTTAATGTTCATTTTATACTCTCTCTTCAACACACTGTCCATTCCATTCAACTGCTCTTCCAGGTCCTTTGCTGTATCTGGCAGAATTACAATGTCATCAGCAAAACGCAATGTTTTTATTTCTTCCCCCTGAACTTTAATCCCTATTCCAAATTTTTCCTTGGTTTCCTTCACCGCCTGCTCGATGTACAAATTGAATAACATCGGAGAAAGGCTACAACTCTGTCTTACTCGCTTCCCAACTGATGCTTCCCTTTCATGCCCTTCGAGTCTAATAACTGCTGTCTGGCTTTTGTACAAGTTGTAAATAACTTTCCTTTCCCTGTATTTTACCCCTGCTGACTTCAGAATTTGAAAGAGTGTATTCCAGTCAACATTGTCAAATGCTTTCTCCAAATCTACAAAAGCTAAAAATGTAGGTTTGCCTTTCCTTAATCTATCTTCTAAGATAAGACGTAAAGTGAGTATTGCCTCCCGGGTTCCTAAGTTCCACCTGAATCCAAACTGATCTTCCCCGAGGTCAGCTTCTACCAGCTTTTCCATTCTCCTGTAGATAATTCGTGTAAAAATTTTGCAACCATGACTTATCAAACTGATGGTCCTGTAATTTTCACACCTCTCTGCGCCTGATTTCTTTGGAATGGGGATTATTATATTTTTCTTAAAGTCTGAGGGCATTTCGCCTGTCTCATACATCCTACACACCAGTTCAAATAGTCTTGTCATGGCTGGCTCTCCCAGAGACTTTAGTAGCTCTGAGGGTATGTCATCTACTCATGGGGCCTTGTTCCAACCTAGGTCTTTCAGGGCTCTGTCAAATTCATCTCTCAGTATAGTATCTCCTATTTCATCTTGATCTATTTCCTCTTCCCTTGCTACAACATCGTCTCTAAGTTCATTTCCTTTGTAGAGGTGCTCTATGTACTCTTTCCACCTTTCAGCTTTCCCTTCTTTGCTGAGAACTGGTTTTCCATCTGAGTTCTTGATATTCGTAGAGTTGCTTTTCTTGTCCCCAAATGTCTCTTTTATTTTCCTGTAGGCGGTATCTACTTTTCCCCTTGCTATACACTCTTCTACAGATTTGCATTTGGCTTCTAGCCACTCCTGCTTAGCCATTTTGCACTTCCTGTCAATCTCATTTCTTAGTCGTCTGTACTCCATTTTGCCTGTTTCATTTACTGCATTTTTATATTTTCTCCTTTCATCAATTAACTGTAGTATTTCCTGTGATATCCAAGGATTTTTTGTAGGTCTTGCCTTTCTACCTATTTTGTCCTCTGCTGCCGTCACTATTTCATCTCTCAATGCTACCCATTCCTCTTCTACCGTTTTATTTCCCCCTGTTTCTGTCAATTGTTGCCTAAATCTCCCTCTGAAATTCGCCACAACTTCACTTTCCTTCAATTTTTCTAAGTCCCATCTCCTTATTTTCCTACCTTTCTGCAGTTTTTTCAGCTTCAGCCTACAGTTTATGACTAACAAGTTATGGTCAGAGTCTATATCTGCCCCTGGGTATGTCCTGCAGTTTATAACCTGGTTCCGGTACCTATGTCTTACCATTATAAAATCTGATACCTTCCGGTGTCTCCTGGTCTCTTCCACGTATACAACCTTCTTTTGTGATTCTTAAACCACGTGTTTGTTACGATTAAATCATGTTCCGTGCAAAATTCTACCAGGCGACTTCCTCTTTCATTCCTCCTGCCCAGTCCATATTCACCTATTATTTTTCCTTCTCTTCATTTTCCTACTACCGAATTCCAGTCTCCCATCACAATTAAGTTTTCCTCTCCCTTAACTGTCTGAATAATTTCCTTTAGCTCCTCATATATTTCTTCGATTTCCTCATCATCGGCAGAGCTAGTTGGCATATAAACCTGTACTACTGTTGTCGGTGTTGGCTTCGTATCTATCTTGACAATGATAATGCGATCACTGTTCTGCTCATAGTAGTTTACCCGCATTCCTATTTTCTTATTCATTATCAGTCCTACTCCTGTGATACCCCCAACCGATTTTGTATTTATAATCCTGTACTCACCAGACCAGAAATCCTGTTCACCATGCCACCGAACTTCACTAATCCCCACTATATCTAACTTCAACCTAGCCATTTCCCTTTTTAAATTTTCTAATTTTCCTACCCGATTAAGGGATCTAACATTCCACGCTCCTATCCGTAGAATGCCAGTATTGTCTTTCCTGATGACAACATCCTCCTGAGTAGTCCCCGCCCGGAGATCCGAATGGGGGACTATTTTACCTCCGGAATATTTTACTCGAGAGGATGCCATCATCATATGTTCATACAGTACAGCTGCATGTCCTCGGGAAAAGTAACGGCTGTAGTTTCCCCTTGCTTTCAGCCGTTCGCAGCAGCTGTGTGACAAAGCCACATTTGCTGATGTTACAAGGCCAGCTCAGTCAATCATCCAGACTGTTGCCCCTATAACTACTGAAAAGGCTGCTGCCCCTCTTCAGGAACCACACGTTTGTCTGGCCTCTCCACAGATACCCCTCCGCTGTGGTTGCACCTACGGTACGGTTATCTGCATCGTTGAGGCACGCAAGCCACCCCACCTCGGCAATGTCTGTGGTTCATGGGGGTGGACACATGTGGTATCATATTTTATTCAGATAGCGGTTACAATTCTAACGCCTATGTAATACAATACGATAGTGGTGCAGTATGGAATAATTCGGTAAAAGAAATACGGGTATGTACGTAATAATGTAATGCTAAGAAACAGTAAGACTGGGGTTTTACAGTTTCTAACACACAATCAAACAAAAACTGAAAATGGGCACATGATAAATGTAATTGACAAGTTCAAATTTCTAGGCGTTCAGAGAGATAGCAAGCTGTCATGGAAAGTCCATGTTCAGGAACTTTTCAAAAATTAAACGCTGCCTTATTTCCCATTCCTACAGTTTATAAATTTTGAACAAAAAATAATTCTTGTCCCCAGAACTGAATAATATTTTTATTCGTTATACTTGACCGGTTTCGACGGCGCTGCCATCAACAGCAGATTAAAAAAAAGAATGACGTTTCCAAAATACATTGCGGTTGTAGACTGCCACCTAAAACAAAATCAATAGTTTCTCAAAGAAGTGATAGTTAAACACGAAAAGTAGTCTACTTTGCTCATTTTCATTCACTTATGACGTATGATGTTATATTTTCGGGTAACTTCTCTGGTTCAAAAAAGGTATTTCTTGCGCTGAAACTGGCGGTTCGAGCGACCTTGTTTAGTAGGAAGGGAATTTTGACATTCGCCTCCCAGTACATGTTATCCTTGAAGTCGTTTTTTGTTGCTAATGCTTTGCTATTCTCAAGAAGTAGCAGCTTTCACTCCGTTAATACTAGACAGAAATCGTAAGTTCATTTGGATCACACCTCCTTGTCCATACAAGTGTGCAGTATTCTGAAGCATTCATTTTAAATAAACTGCTATAAGAATTGACAATGATTAGTAGTAATTATAGGACTTTCAAAGCTAAACTGAAAAGTTTCTTTATAGCTCAGTCTTTGTATTCTGTCGAGGAATTCCTGGAAATTTTTTAAAAAATAAGCTAATTTCCGAGCTACGTTGTAGGTACTTTGTAATTAAGCATAAGTCTGATGTGTGCATAGGATTGCTATGCTTTACAATTTCACTACTCTTTTGGTACAATTTGAAATACTAACTCGATCCATGACCAAGGAGACTTGCTCGTCAACTTAGTTCTGCGAAACAGGATAAATATAATTAAACAAATAAAAGTCATTGGAGTTGTTTTATTTTTTCGTATTTTACTGTTCTACATTGAAAGCAGCCCTGTGAGACTTTCAAGGAGAAGGTTGCAAATTAACTTTGTTGTTGTGGTCTTCAGTCCGCATACTGGTTTCATGCAGCTCTCCCCGCTACCCTGTCGTGTGAAAGTCTCTTCATCGGAGAATACGGTCGGCAACCTACATCCTTTTGAATCTGCTTACTGTATTCGTCCCTCGTTCTCCCTCTTCTAATGCTAAGTTGACAATTCCTTGATGTCTCAGAATGTGTCCTACCAATCTATCCTTTCTCCCCAATTCGGTTAAGCACCTCCTCATTCTTTACGTGATCTACCCATCTAATTTTCATCATTCATCTGTAGCACCACATTTCAAAAGCTCCTATCATCGTTTTGTCTGAACTCCTTATCGTCCGCGTTTCACTGCCATACAATGCTACACTCCAGACAAATGATTTCAGAAAGGACTTCCTAACATTTATATTAATATTGGATGTTAACAAGTTTCGCTTCATTAGAAACGCTTTTCTCCCCATAGCCATTCTGCATATCTGTGTATTTTGTTTCCTTAAGATTCGCATCCTGCAGTAAGTCTGAAGATAATATTCTTCAAAAGTGAAAACGCCAAGATCGCGCAATACTTTTATTTAATGACGACCGGTTTCGGAGGACTGAGCCACCATCACCTGGTCATATTTCATTTTAAAAAATGGTGATAAGATAATAAGTGCAAAATAGCACTTAGTCAACATGTAAATTATATAAATTAACACATCACAGTTTTCAAGATATCTTGGAAACTGTGATGTATAAATTTATATCTTGGAAACTATGATTCGTTAATTTACAAATTATTGTGCGGAGCGACATCACAGTAGTAGAGTGCCAGATTACAAATCCAAAGGTTGCGGGTTCGATCCCCGCCAGGTTCTAGGATTTTTATCTGTCACTTTCCACTTCTTTCACCTCTGACAGTGTTGATGATATGAAAAATATCGAGTAGCACCATGGTTCGGAACTCACGTTAAACTTTAGGTGCCGGCCGCGGTGGCCGAGGGGACTGAGGCCCTCCAGTCACGGACTGCACGGCCACTACGGTCGGGGGTTCGAATCCCCCCTCGGGCATGGGTATTTGTGCCGTCCTTAGTCTTCATAAGTAGTTTGTAAGTTTCGGGACTGATGACCCCGTAGTTAAGTCCCATAAGCTCTACAAACATTTGATTTTGAAACTTTAGGTCCCACTGTAACTGGCTGGGTAAGTCAGTTTCCAAGGTCGGAGGAAGGCAACGGCATACCACCTCCAAACAGGGCCGTGCGTAGTAAAGTACTGTGGTGTCCAACTAATCTGCATATTGTTGACTGCTTTTTTTTACATGTAGACTAAGTGCTCCGTCCTTTGAAATCGGTTGTCATTAAATAAGTATTTCGTGATCTCGGTGTTTTCACTTTTGAAGAATATTAAACTATCAGATCGCCTCCAAAACCTGCAATGTCACTAAATGTCAAGATAGTTGGCGCTATGCTCTGTAGGCCCCTGATCACTAACCGTCAGTTCGCGACTGTATCTATCGAGTACGTGGGATCGAGGAGCACGGTATCGGGCTGGGAGCCACTGCCTAATGCAGGAACAGACTGAGTTTCGCAAGATTCGTTTCTTTCTGACGGCTTGCGGCAGCCATTTGTTTGTGTCGTGAATCTTGTGTGCAGCCCACACTAAAAGCGAAGTGGCCTTCACTGCGCATGTTGTCGTGAGTCATGCGCCATGTAAGCACATGATAACTCTGTCAGTCACCGCAGAAACAGCTGGTGTCCTCCCGTCTCGGTTGTTCCCCCAGCCCAGCCCAGCCCAGCGCACAATAGGCTTCCAGGTAGAACAATCGGAAAGCCTTGGACGGCTGGCGCCGGCATCCTGCCAACGACCTCTCTGCAATTCTGTGGCTGTCGCAGATTAGCTTTTCAGTGGCCTTCCTGTACAGACCATCCAAACTGTCTCAGGCCCTGCTCACACGAGTATTCTTTATTATCCGAGCGAATGACAGGTAATAAACCCAGGTCACGAGGCGCGGTCTAACACTGTAGTCGCGAAACTCTCTAAAGCGATCAGCACGCGGGGCGTGTGTCTGAACGTGTGTTGTCTTCGAGCCGAGTCCAATGTCCAGTTGAACGCTCGGAGCCGCGATGGAGAAGCGGAGCGGTCTAACACGGAAATAATGTCGTGAGACGCCGTCGCCCGAGTTTGACTGAAAACATCCGTCGACGGCGTCGTCACACTGCATCCGATATAGTTTGTCACTTGGTCGGGTTAGGGAGAAAGGTTAAGATAGAATTCTTCTGTGTGAGAGATATGTTAGATTTAAATTAACTGGGGCGCAATGAATTTGACCAACATTTTTATGCTTGAAAATTAGTGCTACAATGCGGTTTTTGTTATTAATACGGACATCGAATGCATACGAGTGAGCTACATCTGTCTCGAAAGAAGAAAGTGGCGAGGACTGCATACTGTCCTCAATTATTACTACTACCAGACAATCACTACGAGTATGTGAGGTACCGGTAAAAGAAGAAATTTCTATCACATACTCGAGACATTTCTTGGTCACTTACAAGCACTATTACATTTTTTCTGAGTTTATTTGAAGTTGTGCAGACGTACACCAGTTAACCTCCATGCTTTAAATAATGAAAAACTACACTAGTTACTTAACTTTATTGCTCATTACAACGCGTTTCGAGATTTTATTGGAAACCTCTCGTGCATTTGTTTACATAAGTACGATACTTTTTCGACGGTTCAGTGTGTGATTTTATGCCACTCTTGCACTGCAATTATCTTTTTTAGATTACTGAAGTTCGCAAAATCGAACATAATAAATCTTGAGGTGTGCATTTTATCCCGAAGTTAGAAACCATATTTTTTCTGTCTGCTTGAAGGTATTGTGTCTCTTCCATTCAAACATAGTTTGTGCCTCTTCCATTCAAACATAATAATCATGACTTAGGCCTACCTATACACAATGGAGAGAGAGAGAGAGAGAGTAGTGAAGGCAGCAGGAGGACAAGGCCTAATAGAAATCCTTGGAAAATAGAGGAAATACTGAACTTGACTGATGAAAGGAGAAAATATAAAAATGCATCAAATGAAACATGTAAACGGAAGTACAGACGTTTGAAAAATGAGGTTGAAAGGAAGTGCAGAGTGGCTAAGCAAGATTGGCTTGAGGAGTAAAGCAAGGCAGTAGAATAAAGGGGAAAGATAGATACCGCCTACAGGAAAATATGAGAGACATTTGGAGACAAGAAATGCAGATGTATGAATATCAAGAACTCAGATGCCAAATCAGTACTAAGCAAAGAAGGGAGAGCTGAAAGATAGAAGGAATATATAGAGGGCCTGTACAACGGAAATAAACTTGAAGGCAGTATTCTAGAAGTGGAAGACGAAGTAGAGGAAGATGAGATAGGAGATAATATACTGCGGGAAGAATTTGACAATGTACTAAAAGATTTGAGTAGACGCAAGGCCGCTGGAGTAGATCATGTCCCGTCTGAACTGCTACTATCGTTAGTTAAGCCAGATGTTCCTCCTGGTCTGCATGACTTCAAGAAGAATATAGTGATTCCAAAGCATAAGAAAGCAATTGTAGACAAATGTGAAAAGTACAGAACTATCAGTTTAATAAATCATGGTTGCAAAATACTAACATGAATTGTTTACAGACGAATGGAAATACTGGTGGAATCAGACCTTGGGTAAGATCAGTTTGGATTTAGGAACACGGGAGACAATACTCACATTACGACTTATCTTAGAAGATTAAGGAAGTGAAACATACATTGTTAACATTTAGAGCTTCTGACAATGTTGAATGGAATTCACTTTTTCATGTTCTGAAGGTAGCAGAGGTAAAATATAGGGAGCGAAGTGTTATATTCAACTTGCACCAAAACCAGACTGCAATTATTAGAGTCGAAGGTCATGAAAGGGTCGCAGTGGTAGGGAAGGTATTAAGAGAGGGTTGTAGCCTTTCACCATTGTTGTTCAATCTGTACATTGAGCAGCTGTGAAGGAATGTAAGGAGAAATTTGGAGAGGGAATTAAACTCCGGGGAGAGGGAATAAAAACCTTGCGGTTTGCTGACAATATAGTAACTCTGTCAGACAGCAATGGACCTGGAGGAGCAACTAAACGAAATGGATAGTATCTTGAAAAGAAGGTATAAGATGAACGTTAACAAGAGTAAAACAAATAAAATGTCAGAAAATCAGGCGATGCTGAAGGAATTAGATTAGGTTCAAAAATGTTCAAATGTTTGTTAAGCTTATGGGACTTAACTACGGGGTCATCAGTCCCTAAACTTACAAACTACTTATGAAGACTAAGGACGGCAATATCCATGCCCGAGGGGGAATTCGAACCCCCGAGCGTAGTGGCCGTGCGGACCGTGACTGGAGCGCCTCAGTCCCCGCGGCCACCGCGGCCAGCTAGATTAGGTAATTAGACAATAAAAGTAGTGGATGCGTTTTGTTATTTGGGTTGCAAGATATAAATTCTGATAGTCGAAGTAAAGAAGATATAAAATGCAGAGTGGCTGTGGGGAGAAAAGTGTTTCTGAAGAAGCGAAATTTGTTGGCATCCAATATTAGTTTAAATGTTAGGAATTCCCGTCTCAAAACATTTGTCTGAAGGGTAGCATTTTACGGGAGTACTTTCACCAAAGAAGACGAAGTGAACACTCCAGTATTCAATCCAAGAACAGCTGCCAACATGCGAAACTTAGAAGTAGAAGTTCCTGGAGTAGTAAAACAAATCTTCCGGGCCAGATTTTATACCAACTAGATTCCTCTCAGAGTATGCTAATGCAATAGCTCCGTACTTAGCTATAATTTACAACCGATCACTCAGCGAAAGATCCGTACCCAAAGACTGGAAAGTTGCTCAAGTTACTCCAATATTCAAGAATTCAATCAAAATTACAGGCCAATCTCATTGACGCCGATTTGCAGTAGGATTTTGGAACATATACTTTGTTCGAATATTATGAATTACCTCGAAGAGAACGACCTATTAACCAATAGTCAACACGGATTCAGAAAGTATCGCTCTTGTGAAACACAGCTTGCCAGTTATTCACATGAAGTGTTAAGTGCCATCTACAAGGGATCTCAAATTGATTCCATATTTCTGGATTTTCGGAAGGCTTTTGACACGGTACCCCACAAGCGGCTTCTAATGAAATTGCGTGCTTATGGAATATCTCCCCAATTGTGCGACTGGATTCACGATTTCCTATCACAAAGGACACAGTTCGTTGTAATTGACGATAAGTCATCGAGTAAAACAGAAGTGATATCTGGCGTTCCAAGGGAAGCGTTATAGGTCCCCTACTCTTCCTCGTGTTTATAAACGATTTAGGAGACAATCTAAATAGCTCCCTTAGACTGTTCGCGGATGATGCTGTCGTTTATCGGTTAGTGAAGTCAACAGAGAATCAAAAGCAATTGCAAAGCGATTTAGACAAAATTTCTACATGGTGCGAAAATTGGCAATTGACACTAAATAAAGAAAAGTATGACATACACATAATACACATGACCACTAAAAGAAATCCGCTAACTTCTATTACGCGATAAATCAGTCAAACCTTAAGGTCTTAAATTCTACGAAATACCTAGGTGTGGTGTCGCACAAGTCTAAAGTGCGCGCCACCTACTTTCGCCGCGCGCCGCCATGCACGCACGGCGCGGCGTTCTTACGACTTCAGTCACGTGCGCCCTCTGCTACAACTCCGCTCGTGGCCACCACTGAACGACATCGTTCACTTGGGACTGAGATAGGAATCAGTCAACACTTCGGAATCAGATAGGCACCAGTGAAGATTTGGCTATCAGACAGGCACTAGGCAGGCCTCTAGCTCAACTATGTATCAGCATTCTGCAGTACTGAGCTATGTAAAAGTTAAGTATTACTAAGTCTCTAAGAAATATAGATCTCGTTCTAATTTACTCTAGTGTTTCTAGTTTCTACTGTCCCACTGGCTGCTGCCGGCCGCGGTGGCCGAGGGGACTGAGGCGCTCCAGTCAAGGTCTGCACGGCCACTACGGTCGGGGGTTCGAATCCCCCCTCGGGCATGGATATTTGTGCCGTCCTTAGTTGTAAGTAGTTCATAAGTAGTTTGTAAGTTTAGGGACTGATGACCCCGTAGTTAAGTCCCATAGACTCTACAAACATTTTGAACACTTGTCCCACTGGCTGGTCACCTCCTACCTGCACAAGCATGCATCCTTTATTCTTGTGTCGGTCTTACTACTCGGCCACCGACACCTACGACGGAAACGAGACACAAAAGTGGCGACGAGGATGGGATACAAAACTAGGAGTTACAATTACGAATAACTTTGACTGGAGAGAACACATAGAAAATATTGTGGGGAAGGAGAACCAAATGTTACGTTTCATTGGCGGAACGCTTCGAAGACGCACCAGCTCCACCAAAGAGACTGCCTACATCACACTTGTGCGTACTCTCCTGGAGTACTGTTGCCCCTTGTGGGACTCTCACCAGGTGGGACTGACGGAAGACATTAAGAAGGTTCAGAGAAGGGCAACTCGTTTTGTTTTATCACGTTACGGGGGGGAAAGCGTCACGGAAATGTTGCACGAATTAGGGTGGAAGTCATTAAAAGAAAGACGTTATTCATTGTGGCGTGATCTGTTCGCGAAGTTTGAATCGCCGAATTTTACTTCTGAATGTGAAAATATTTTCCTAGCACCCATCTACCTAGGGAGACATGACCATCCCAAAAAAAAAAAGAGAAATCAGATCGAAAACGGAAGGATTTAGGTGTTCTTTCTTTCCACGCGCTATTAGAGAATGGAACGGTAGAGAAAAGTTATGAAAGCGGTAAATGAACCCTCTGCCAGGCACTTAAATGTGATTTGCAGAGTACCTATGTAGATGTAGATGTAGAGTTCCGACAAAAAGATGATAGAAGCTTTGTAAATGTGGTGCTACAGACGATAGATGATTATATGGGTAGATCACGTAACTAATGAGGAGGTGCTGAACAGAGTTGTGAAGAGAAGTTTGTGGCATATCCTGACTAAGAGAAGGAATAGGTTGATGGGACACGTTCTGAGACATTAACAATTCGTCAACTTAGCATTAAAGGGAAGTGTGTGTGGTAAAAATCGCAAAGGGAGACCGAGGGACGAATACAGAAAGCAGATTCAAAAGAATGTAGGTTGCCGTAGGTATTCTCTGATGAAGTCGCTTGCACGGGCCAGGGTGGAGAGCTGCACCAAACCAGTCTACGTTCTGAAGACCAGAACAACAACAACAACAACAACAAGAATTCAATTACAGCACACTTCTTGTAAAGAGTCGTATGTAGACGCCACTTTGACGCTGTTCTATGGCTCCGACAAGAATGTTTATCTATGTACATTAATGATTTTTTCATTTTAAATATGGGACATTACTTATGAACGATTATTGTATGAACATTTTGAAAGTCACGAATTTCTCCATATGTTTCAAAGTTTGTAAACTTATTTGATCAAATTGCTGTGGTCATCAGACCTTAGACTTACAAACTACTTAAACCGACAGTAAGGACAATACACTCACCTACTTCCGAGGAAGGACTCGAACCTCCGGCGGGAACGGCCGCCCAGTCCGTACTTATATCTGTTCGTAACTATCACAAAGAATTAAACAATTGATCGGTAGCAACAATGCATGCCTAGACTTACACGCTACTGACACTACATAAAAAACCATATAACTTCACTAAATTACGCTAAGAACAACACACACACACGCACACACACACACACACACACACACACAGAGAGAGAGAGAGAGAGAGAGAGAGAGAGAGAGAGAGAGAGAGAGAGAGAGAGAGAGAGAGAGAGTGAGAGAGAGACAGGGTTATGGGAACAAACAAAAAGGGTTTCAAAGGATGCAGGTCACACTTAGGACGAACGCAAATCTTACAGCTGTTGGGCTAAATTACCGTAGCAGTATGGGGGAAGTACCAGAGCTCCAAGTGCTAATAGAAAAACGGAAGTACAAATCATTAGCGGTTAGGAAAGTTGGCTAAAGCCAAAGATAAGTTCAGCAGATTTTTTTTTACATAGAGACAAACAGTGTTCAACAAGGACGTATTGAATAAAATAAGCGACGGCGCATTTATTACTGTCATAAAGATTATACTCGACCTCTGGGAGCATGTCTAGCGCTAGATGTTTCTTGGAAGAGGGCGATATTCCACGCATGATGCAACCTGCACGTTTTCCTGATTTGTAGCCCGTTGAGCATGTCTAGGATAGTTGACGTAATAGTTTTCTGGGAATTGTACCGGATCATAATGCAAGATGGCTATTGCTTTAATAACCAACATTTCGGGCAATGTTACAGTGGCCTTCTTCTGGGTAACGTTGGCCGAAATGGCAGAGATGTCCGAAATGTCGGTTATTAAAGTAACATCCATCTTACATTACCAAGAAAAATATTGCGTTAACTGACTCTGGCTGCGGAAGCGTGCACAATTATATGTCTAGAACACACTATGGAGACGGTTTGTATCACGTCACCATTCACCAATCACTCTCCAAGACTTGTGAGTAGATTTAACGGAAGAATGGGCGTTATGAGATTGATGACATTTTTCGCTGTCCTGTAGTTTGAGTCCTGTATTACTACATCACATGTTAATACTCCGTACCGAGTACATTAAACTGTTGTTTTGCGAAATCCGTTAAGATGGATAAACATAAAAACATTGTTGTCGACCGTTACGCATGATGCGATTATATTCTTTAGATTTTTTCGACTTTACTATTACCTGTTCAAATGTTTGTAAAGCTTATGGGACCTAACTGCGGAGCCATCAGTCCATAAACATACAAACTACCTATGAACTATCTTATGCTAAAGATGACACAAACATCCTTGCCTGAGGGGGGGGGGGATTCGAACATCCGACAGGGAACGGCCTCGCTCATCGGAGCATAGCGCCTAAATGAGCTTGGCCTCTCCGCCGCGGCTATTCTATTTTAGGCCATAAGAAACTCTGCAAAATTTCCGTTTGCTCCTTTAATTTTGGACACCAGTGTACAATTACCCTTGAGATAGAGCACCGCTGTCTACATTCTGTTCTTCTGCTTCTTCTCCCAGTCTCCGTCCTTCTTATTCCCCTTCTGTCCATTTTCTCTTTCCCTTGCGTAACTATTATGATTTGGTTTTGCACTAGAATTTTGGAACGCATACCAGAATTCCATATTTTGTACGAGGAAAGAGACAATTGTGAATATCGTATCGAAACATACCAGAATATTGCTTCGCGCCTAAGTTTTTAACAAATATACAGTGTAATAATTTCTTGGGAATAAAATTAATTCGACGGGTCATTTAATGGGGTACCTATAAGTAAGGATTATTGATTATGGACAATGCGGTCTCTGTCAATCAACAGACTGAGCTGGACAGACTAAACTCTGAGCGGCCGATCGTGGCTCAGCAGCTAAATTCGGAAATGAAACTTCAAACCCTGACAATGGAAAAAATAAAAGAGCTAACAATACCGATTCACTCCGTTATACAACACTTGTTCCTTCAGTTTGTATTTTTAATCTGACAATACTAAGAGGCGTGAAGGATGGGAGCCAAGCGGTTACACCCGACTTCTGAAAATGTTGTTCGACAAAAGTTCAAATCCCATCTTTGTTGTTATTCCGCGTTCCGAAAAATTGGTGTTTCAGAAATAGAGCGGCCACTTTAATCTCAAAGCGTTCAGGCGATATTCTCACATAATGGGAAAAACCTCATTACTACGGTGTTTCGATGTCCGCTGCTGATCACACTATCGACCGAGCAGTTGACTGTAAGCTACCCACTATGCGTTTATTACTGCAAAAGAACCATACATACAGGAATTTTCGCGACCTGGTCGAGGGCAGGACAAAAGTTGGAATCACTTCAAAATGCACGTATTACTATTATTGTTATTATCATCTGTATAAAAGTCGGAGGTTTTAATGTGTGATAGAGAAGGTAAAATCTGCTGCCTGTTAACATTTTTAACGACTACGTACACACGCACACACTAACACACACACACACACACACACACACACACGAATTTTGTTTTGTGTACGCTTATGGGAAAGCACCTTTCGAATTATATCAGTTTCATTAGCCTCCGTGCGAAATTAATATAGTAATATATACTTAAATTTTCCTGTTTATATATTAATATCATTTACTCTGATTTACCTCTTAGAGGTTTTTATTTGATTTCTGCAAGACGTTTTCTCATTGCTCATCATGTGTATTTTATCATCAAGACTAACACTGTAAAAAGTCATTCTGTTTCCATCATGAATAGAGAACAGAATTGGTCACAGTAAGATACCTTGAGAAACTCCTATATTAATACACTTCTGACAATAAAGTTCGGTGAACTGTCCTGTAATATAAATGTAGACGAACTATGAACCATAGTCACATTACTATACTTCGAAGTAGTTACCTTCCATGGTTATGCACTTCTGAGCTGTGCGATACATTTCCTGTGAACTTTGCACGATTTTGAAAAGCCTCGTGACGCTTCGTTGGATATTATGGAATATCCTCAAATCTCTTTCCGTTGGAGTCGAGGGAATAGCAAGAAGTCTGGAGGTTTGGCATCTGGAGCAGGGCCGTCTTAGACCACGCAGGGGACCCTGGGCACTCAGTGTTTGGGGCCCTTAAAAAACCAAATGAATGCATTAGATTGGTGTACATTTATTTAGTGAATTAATTGGTCAGAATATTAAAAACCAAATACTAATGATTAGTTCCACAAATTAGTCTTTCATTAAAAGTAACAATTTTTTTTAAAGATTTGCAGTACAGCAATTTTTGAAGTGTGTTTCTTTCTATGCATATAACTGGCACACAGATTAGGGGACCCTACAACAGAACAAAGAATTTTTCTTTGAATGTAATCAGAAATTTGTACATTTGTTTATCGAATTTAC
Source organism: Locusta migratoria (assembly GCA_026315105.1). Lineage (NCBI taxonomy): Eukaryota > Metazoa > Arthropoda > Insecta > Orthoptera > Acrididae > Locusta > Locusta migratoria. The sequence goes on from CM048745.1 coordinate 166,614,705, forward strand.
TAGTTGTTATGGTTAGAAATACACAAATAAATTACTAGTGATTACTGTTTTGTAAATTCGACTTAGGCCTACGTTGCTGTTTCTTTCGGGATTTCTGAAATGCAAAATCTTCTTCCATTATGTCTTCAAAGTCCAACTGTTGCAGGACTTCACTTTCTATGCACATGTTTGACAAATTAGTAAGTCGTTCCTGTAGAATAGTCGTTCGTGATTTATGTTTGATTCTCTTTAACTGGGAAAATGGACGCTCTCTACTGCAATTGGTTACCACTAGACAAAGAAATATTCGGGTAGCAACTTCTACATTCGGAAAGGTTTCTTTCATTTTATCTGCTTTTATTAAAGAAAGTAAGGATAATATACTTACTTCTGGATATTCATTTGGAATATTTTCAAACATTATTTTAAATGAAAACATTCTGACATAAGCTCATCAGCATTAACGTCTGCATTATAAAATTCTGCAGATTCATTGCACCTGTTGCTCAACTGTTCAGAATCGATTTGTTTTAACCGAGAAAGAAAACTAAAATGTTTGCTTTCTCGTATGCTTCTGAACGTAGCTTCAGATTAGAATCCAATGTGTCAATTATAGACAGAAAGTCTGACGAATCTTCGGAAAAACTGAAGTACTGGCTGCAAATTCTCGTCCTTTGGGAATCATCCTTATAGTCAGCATCTGAGTTTTTCTCTTTGGCTGAAGAGTTATACTGATCGAATCTCCTGCGTGCAGAACTGATGAAATCGGAAATAGATGCAAAAAGTTTTGTTACAACATTTATTATGACGGTACGTACTACTTTGTAAAGTTACATTTTTATTGTTGATAGTTCTCAAAAGGTCATCTCATATCTCCGTTAAAAGAATGGTCTCGAGTTCTTTCATTTTCTTGCAAGGCTTCATGTCTTGTTTCCACTGGCTACAAACTGACTTTAAAGGTTCAAAAATATCATTGTAGCTATTGAAAGCGTTAAGAGCATCAGCACGAGCAGGCCATTCGGTTTCAGAACTTTATTTGCACCTAAACATTCTTTCAAAACTTTCCATCGATTGTTCGAAGCAGAAAAAAAAGAGGACAATTTTTGGACAAACTGGAAGTACGCAGCTGCTTCAGAAACACATGCAGCCGCCTGAACACCTGCTAAATTTAGTTAATGTGTGGCACATGGTACAAAAAATCAAATTCACATTTGTCTTTTATTCTTGCCTGAATAACTGAATACTTACCAGCCATATTTTCTGCTTTATCATAGCTCTGTTCGCGGCAATCTTTTATTGAACTGCCATAGCTATCCAAAAACTTCATAACAGTATTTTCTATACTTTGAGTCCTATGCTCCTCCATAGGCAAAAATTTCAAAAATCTGTCAACAGGCTAGCCACGTTTTACGTACCGAACGATGAAAGTTAGCTGGTCAACATGAGAGCGATTGGCGAGATATTCCATAGTACTTGGCTGCTTTTAATTCGTTGATAATAGTTCTTTACACTTTCTGTCCCATTACATTAATTAAGTCATTGCAAAAAACTGCAGACAAATATGATGGGCTTCCTTTGCCACGATTGCCATACTTTCGTATATGTTCAGCAAGAAATGGGTCAAATTCGCTTATTAATTCTAAGCATCCCAAATAATTCTCATTGTTTTCAGACCCCAAAATATCATTTTCTCCATTAAACGCTAGTCCCCTTGACACCAAAAATTTCAGAACTGCAACAATTCCTTTCAATATGCTCATAGTTGACCTCAGAATTAAACTGGGAAATCAATCCAGTATCAACTCGTCCAACAATTTTGCTTCTTGCAACATAATTCATCATTAATTCCCTGTTCTGTAAACTGTTCTCATTTTCCTTTAGTAAACTGTTTATATGCTTCCAATCTTTGTATCCCCTGGAAGAACTCAACTTATTGCTGACAGTGTTACTGAATAGACGCCAACAACAACAGTACACAGATTTCATGGATGGTGAATACAGAAGCCACTTTCTTTCCACACACTCATCATCCGTCAATTTACGAGTGAAAATAGTCCTAGTTAATTTTCTGGTTTTTGTTTTACCATTTACATCAGCAAAATGTGTAGTGGTTTCTGAGAATGCGCTTTTTTTTTTTTTTTTTTTTTTTTTTTTTTTTTTTTTTTTTTTTGGAAAAACTCTGGGCCCTTGTGAATCCAAACATCATGGACTTCTTCCGTTAAAATTTCATCACAGTACTTACCAGGGTCGTGAGATATGTTTTCTAACATACTTATGTCTGGTGACGTACAAGTGAGATCAATGCTAAAATGAAACTTTCAGTACTGCACTCAAAATAGGTTTGTTAGCTGCATGCTTTCATCGAAAGCAAGTCTGTAGGCATTATTGCACATCTGAAATCCTTCCTTTCTCACCGTTTAGCCCGTTTCCAAAGCATTGTATCTTATGTGTGTTTCATTGGCAAAGATTGAAGTTACGGTACGGTATGAGATTATGAGACCCTTTGCGTTGCTCACTAGGATTTCTTTTCAACTTCATCAATTACATTGCATGCAAAGAATCATCTTTCATTTTTTTATGAACTGTTCATTTTTGTGTGTTTGAATATTGGAAATCCCTAGCTCCAGTAGCTGGCTCTAGCATCAAATGCCACTGCTCTGTACACTGTAGAGATGGGTCGTTTACGAACAAACGGGTCCTAAGGAACGGTACATAAGAGTAAACGGAAGGACCGAGGAACTGGTTACAAGGAACGTTCACTTCAGCGGTCCCGGTCGCAAGGCCGTTCGCGTCCCACCTCCAGGGTGGCCGGGCGGCAGTTCCCTTTTTGGTCGAATGTAGCAGCTCCAACTCAGTATCGAGCTGCCGATAAATATTGGCCCACTTTGGGTTACGTTAGTAACACTAAAACTGGGCCTTTGCGATCGTCTTTTGACAGCTCGAAATTTAAATGCAAATAACGGCTTAACTGTTCATCTGACACGAAAATTGAAAAAAATGTTCAAATGTTTGTATAGCTTCTGGGACTTAACTAAGGGGTCATCAGTCCCTAAACTTACAAACTACTTACGAACTAGCTAATACTATGGACGGCACAAATATCCATGCCCGAGGGGGGATTCGAACCCCCGACCGTAGTGGCCGTGCAGACCGTGACTGGAGCGCCTCAGTCCCTTCGGCCATCGCGGCCGGTAGACCGTGACTGAAGCGCCTCAGTTTCCTCGGCCACTGCGGCCGGCCACGAAAATTGAATAACCCTGTTTGTAGAGGAGAAAATTCTCTACAACTTTGCTCTCTTATGTTTTTTTTTCATATCTTGTAGCGTTTCAAAGATATTTGCAAAAATAACGGCGGTTTTGGGATGTATGTATGTCTGTCTGTCTGTACGTCCGTCTGTCTGTCCGTAATGTGTTCCCTGCCTTTAAGACGAACCGTTCAACCGTTCAGCACCAAATTTTACAGACATGATTGTAGGCCGCCAGAGACCAGAACCTCCCTTTTTTAAATTTTGCGGACAAAAAATACGGTAGTAAAACCAAAAACAACTGTTTGTACTATAATTGTAATTGCAAACGAACCGTTCATCTGACACGAAAATTGAATAACCTAATTGGTAGAGGAGAAAATTCTCTACAACTTAGGTCCCTTATTTTTTTTCATATCTCATATCGTTTGAGAGATATCTGCAAAAATAACCTATATTTGACACCCTCCATTGAATTAACTAAAACCAGCCATTCGGAGATGTCACGTGACATTCCTCGCGTATTTGATGATTTTCTTATTGTAGCTTACACGTTGTCATTTCAAAGCAATGGCATACTGAGGAATTAACAAAAACACATTGTTCTTCGTACGATAAATGATAATCTAATGTTTACAAATGCCATATTAACATCAGTTAACAACGGCCATGAATAGTTTGAGATTAAACACTGCAGTTTTGATTAATATCCGTACCGTAGTGGGCAAGGTGCTGGACGGTAACCGGAAGGTCGCTGGTTCGAAACCCGCCACTACTTACATTTTTTTCCTAAAAGGGTTTCAGACACTTATTAATTACTGTATTATTATTTAATTATTATTTTGGTCCAAAATTTTTGCAAAAACTTATAAAAATACAAATCTAAAATGGGCCGTAAAACACGTCAGTGTGATTCTTTTTCTTTTGACCACGGTGAAGCAGCGTGCTCATTGTCATGGAAGGAACATAGTTTTATACCGGTACTCCATCGACTGTAGGGAATTAACTTTTGTAAAATGTGTAAAACGGAGTTGTTGAGTACAGAGTCAATGCTATTCGTTTGCAGTTCCGACTATTATGAAAACTACAGACATTGACAACTGGACAAAAAGGGAACGGTGAACGAGTCGAAAGGAACGGTTCCAAAAAAGAAACGATCATCAGTGAACTAGGTTCCAAAATGAACGGGTTTGCCCGTCTCTAGTGTGCAAAACTGTGTGATTGCTCGACTTGCTCTCCATTACACTCTGCGGCGCTCGCGCATTCCCACGGCGCAGCTGCTGCTGTGTTGTAGCCGCTGCTACTGCGGCTGTCTGCGCATCCTACCCGCTGCTTGGCCGGTCACAGTAGACCCGTGTGGCGTTTGTGAAGGCCGCTATTGAATACAATGGTTCGCCAAGTTATATCTGAAACAGACTGCCACAAGGTCCACTACGCAGGTGTTCTGTAGCTAAGGCCCGCAATAATAACTACCATTTTGCTTGCAGACAGCAAACCTTGTCACTTGCCACACCATACATGACACGTTTCGAGTCAATTTCTTGTTTTTACATAATCAATAAGTGTGACAAAAATCACATTAAAAAAGCCATTGCCTAGGTAAAAGTAATGAGTTTCTCGGGGCCCCCATCAGGCTCGGGGCCCTGGGCCTGTGCCCATTGTGCCCCTATGGTAGAGACGGTAGTGACCCGGAAAGTATAGTGGATGTTCAAGTTGCTCGACCACATTCACCAACATGCACCCAACACGATATTTCGGCAGAACAACTAGCTGCCATCTTCAGGTGAGTGTGCTGATTACACTTACTCGCCGGAAACAGACAGAACAGAAACAGCGGTCCATACACCGCCGTCGGCCACCGTGCGTGTGCGAAACGAAAATAGAGGCCCTCTAGGCGCAGTACTGTGCCGGTGGAAAAAATGGGCAAAACGATGGGTTGAAACAAGACTAGGTCAAAGCAGGTCGAAATGAAGACCGTTGTTGCTTAATCTCAAATGAAATCGGGTTCCAAGTTTTACTTAAAGGAAGGCCCTTGTCACTGTCAATAATATTATCGGTCATACAAATTTCCATTGATTCTTCAACAACACAATCCCAGTATCGGAAAGCCAAACGATCCGCACTGTTCAGGATCGGTCTCAGGAACATCACAATCATAATCGTTACATGAACGTGAAAAGTCGGCTGTTGCTGAACATTGTCTGATTGACGGACAAAATGTTATATAATAAAAAAAATAAAAAGAAAGAAAAGAAAGAAAGATTGCTCCTGCTTCCCGCCACTGGGATTGTGTTCTTAAAGAATCAATGGAAATTCTTATGGTCGATAATATTATTAATTGGGACAAGGGCATCCCTTTAAGTAATACTTGGAACCCGATTTTATCTGACATTAAACAATAACGGTCTTCATTTCGACCTGCAGTTTCTTTTAACTAGTCTTCTTTCGACCCATCGTTTTGCCGATTTTCTCCACCGGCGCACTACTGCGCCTAGATGGCCTCCACGAACAAGTTTAGATTTCATAGAGTGGCTAAGACAATGTTTACAGCGCTCGTTGTGGCAACCAACAGTAACTCGGCTACCATGTTTTTCTTAGTCAATATATAGCGAAATAGTGTCTGCTGTTTGTGTTCGAGGTGTTATTTGTCTGTGATATTATTGCCATGTTAAATATTTCTGAGTATCGGTGTGAAAAATTATGAAGCAGACACGCCTGCATTTTTTTAGCTTTGAACTTCAGTAATCGGAGTGATAAAAGAACAAATATTTCATATGATAAGTAAGTACAACTGAAATACGACGCACGTTTTCCACATTTATTAAAGAGTGAGAAGTTACAATGCGAAGTATAATCTTGTTAAATGCAGGAAAGTAATTTAGTTTTCGATACTTGCACGTTTCTTTTAAAAGACAGGGGTTGTAAATATGAAGCGAGAGAACTGGTTGCCTGCTACAGCCAGTTACCTGCGTTCAGCTCATTTCGGAGAGAATTCAATTATCAGATAATTTCCTAAAATGCCCGGGAATCGAAGCCAGAACGATATATATCGCTCTGTACCAATGTTACTTGTAAAATGTCTTTTTATACAATTATCCTCGTCTGTAGTGAACTGGTTTTTGAGGCTAATTGTACTCTGAAATACATTTCCGCGGCAGTTACAGCATGTTGAGTACTTTTTGTTTAGGTGTCACCTGTTAAAATGGCATTAATTACGTCCAATTTGCGAGTAACAGCTTGTCATGTATAATGACACGGTTTCCTTTCCCCGATATTATCAGAGAATATTTTATATTTTTATATTATTTCGGCATGTTAAAATAGTTATCTATGAAAGTCAGAGAAAGAAAATTTAGGAACAACACTTTCAATTTTTTGTTAGAAAGAAGACACTCTTGCTTTGTACTTCGTAGCGATAGCATCTTGCAGACGGGAGCTGTACTTTATTATTATTATGTGGCCGCTGTCGTGTACATTCAGGTAAATATATGTGCTGTGCGCGTATCTTAAATTTATAAATAAACCCCACCTCTCACTTAAATTCGCACTTAAGAATATTTATTAATAATTTTGCCCTATCCTCCCTCCGCCCATGATGTCTTTTTCAGCCTTCTTGAATCACCGCAACAATGGATGGCACAGTTTTTTTGGTTAATATTGAATGGTGATATTTCGTGTAGCCTGCCACTCTTGTTTCAAAATTTATTCCATAATATTATCATTTACCGGCAATAGAATCTGCAGTCGATTTTCTTGTGAATTTTTAGAAGTCCGATGTGTTTGACTTACGTAATATTCCTATCCGATTTATATCATGTCACTTATCTTACTTTACGGTTTGCTACACGAGTCGTAGTTTGATATTGACGAACTGCCATCCACTGTTCGGCGAGTGGTTATCATATTATTAAAATTTCATTTACAGCCAAATTTCAACCACCGATGGATCTATTGTCAAAGGTAACTGCTCGTCGATTCTTTTTGTAATGTTCTGCCTGCACAACACTCCACCGTTAATTAGCTTGCTATTTCATTTAAATGCATGTAATAATTTTTCCAAAAATTTTCCCCGTAATTTACTGTTTGGGATCTTTCATAGCTTCTAACTTCAAACCACTTTCTTCTGTAAATTTGTGAATCTCAAAAATTAATAGCCGGGCTGGAACATTATACATGTGTGTAGGAACATTGTTATTAATCGTCTCGGAATGTTGTCTGCAACGAAAAGTTAAGCCGTAATTCGACTAAGATGGTGCTTGTTGCTGCCAATGTGCACATAAATTAGTGATATCTGCTGTTGTTTTCTTTTTTGTTTCGAAAATATATAAGTGTTACGACCTATTTGAAGTAAATCAAATGCAACTTCAAGGGGGGAGTGACACAGAAGAAGACGCCCTCTGACTAAGAAAAATATGGCGGACGGAACTACAACTTGTTTCAAACATGGCGGACCTATAGCCACTCTATGAAATTTAAACTTTACCTTGGTTTCACGCACGCGCGTTGTACCGTCAGGGATATACAAAGGGCCGCTGCTTCTGTTCTCACATTCCGGCGAATAAGTGCAATCAGCGCACTAACCTGAATATGGCAGCCAGTTGGTCTGCCGAAATATCGTTTCTAGTTGACGATGCTATCCGGCTGCAGACCCTAGAAGAATATTACACCGGGAAAGTCTACGGACCCACAGTACATCATACGGTTGTCACAATCGCCGCGGCATTCACGTATGACGATGCGGAGATATGCAGACCTTGGACAACGCTGAACGGGTTCGCCGACCTCCGCGCTCTTGGCTGCAAGCCACCGCAGCTGGTGGGATCGTCGACATCCATTCCAAACCCCGCATCCTGTCTGCTACAGATGACCCCAGATCCGTGATGAACACTTGTCTCCTCTGATTAATGCTTTTTTTTTATTTCACTTTGTATATGCATTTGCCGGGAACGAACCACTGTCAGATAAATGAGAATCATTATCACTCCGACCAGTTATTAGTAGTTACGACATAATATCTGTTTTAGATTATAGCATTTGTTACGCTGCCTGCGCCGCAGTGGCTGACGAGACTATGATAATCCGAAGCGTCAAGGCACCGACAGTGTTATAGCCTTGAACTCCTGCATCACAGTTGATATACCGAATAATTACTGCGCGTTGTTTCGAGCTGCAATAAAACTGACTGGTCGTTCATTAAATCGCTGAATACGCATACCTGTGTCTGAATCTATGTCAGCTGCAGTGCAACAAATCAACGCACAGCAAGCAATGTTGAAATTATTAAAATGTTCGTCTTACTAGTGAACCACTACATCTACGTCGACATAACGTAGCTCCACAATCCACCCAAAGGTGCATGGCCGCGAGTACCTAGTTACTTGCTGTTCTGTATCACTCCCATATAAAACGAGGGAACAACCTAACCTCTCTTATTTTATCTTTGTGGTCTTTATGCGAAAGTAGAATCGTTCAACAGTACACTTCAAATTACGGTCTTCCAAATTTCGTCAACAGTGATTCTCTTAAAGAACGTGGTCTTCCCTCCATCGAGTCCCATTTGTGTTATCGAAGCATCTCAGTAACACTGTGACATTGATCAAACCTACCAGTTACAAACCTCCGCGCGTCTCTGAATTGCTTCTTTGTCTTCCTTTAAAGCGATCTGTTGTAGATCCCAAACACTTGAACAATACTCGAGACGGTGTCGCACAAGCGATTTATATACAGACGAAGCACATCTTCAAAAATATCTCCCTATAACCGAAGTCGACCATCCGCCTTCCCCACGACTGTTCTTATATGCTCGTTTCATTTCATATCGCTGTGCAGCGTTACGCCTAGATATTTAATTGCCGCGACTCTGTGTTGCAGCACATTACTAATGCAGTATTCGAACATAACTAGGTTGTTTTCCTACTCATCTGAATCACTTTACGTTTTTCTGTATTTAAAGCTACCTGCCATTCCTCACAACACCTAGAAATTTGGTCCAAGTCGTCCTGCATCCTACTACAGTCACTAAATAACGACACCTTCTTGTGCACCTCAGCATCATCAGCAAACAACCGCAGATTGCATTTCATTCAGTCCGTCTGATCATTAATATAGATAGAAAATAATAGTGGTCCTATCACACTTCCCTGGGGAACCCTTGACGATACTCAAGTCTCTGATGAACACTCCCCATTGAGGACAACGTACTGGGTTCTACTATTTAAGTAGTGTTCGAGCTGCTCACATATTTGGGAACCGTACCTATTCAAAATCCTCGTGCCTTCGTTAGCAGTCTGCAGTACAGCATCGTGTCAAACACCTAATTACTACGTTTGGCTCAGCAGAATGTTCAAATGTTCAAATATTAGTTACGCTTAAGGGACTTAACTGCGGGTCATCAGTCTCTAAACTTACAAAAAACTACTTATGAACTACCTTATACTAAAGACGACACAAACGTCCATGCCCGAGGGGAGATCCGAACCCATGACGGGGAACGGCCTCGCGCATCGTAGCACGGCGCCTCAATGCGCTCGGCAGCTCCGCCGCGGCAAAACAGCGTGAAGCCTGTGGTGTCTTGCCTTGCTGCATTAAAACAAATGTCACGGCTTGCAGTATTGTATCCCAATCCTTCTGATCAACATCGACATAAATTGAGCATATCTGCTAACGTCTTGTTCAAACGTTCTGTAAGACCATTTGTCTGAGGACGGTAGGCGTTATTCTGTGGACATGGCGCAACGCGACATTACTTCTGATACTAGTTTTGACATGAATACTTTTCCTTGACCAGATATCATCACACGAGGGGCTCAGTGCATCAAAATAATGTCTTGTAGTAGGAATTTTGCGATCTCTGGAGCTTCTGCAGTCGCCACAGGTTGACAGCGTAGCGTGTGAGGTAGTCAGTGCAGACTATTATTAATCTGTTACCGGTTGTCGACTTCGGGAACCCATCTAAAAGGTCGATTCCAATCCAGTGGAATGGAGCTACTGTATGGGGAATCGGTACGAGATGCCCTGGAGGTAAATGCGGCACATGCTTCTGTCGCTGGCACTCTTTTCAATGAATCACATAGTGCTTGACAGATCGGTAGAGACCTTTCCAGTAATACCTGCGTCTGATTGTCTAGGGTCTTCACGAATCTCAGATGACCGGATATTGGAGAATCGTGTTCTTGAAAATAGCTCGCCGGAGATGAGCTGGAACAACCAGTAGCCATTTGGGGCCCAGTGGATCGTGGTTGCCGTTATGCAGTGTCTCGATTATAAGTTGAAACTCTCCTTTGGTCGGTTCTCCTTTCTCCAAGGCCTCCACGGTTTGTAATAATGCTGGATCTTCCCTTTGTTCAGCTGTAATGATAGCTGAAATTTCATCCATGGTGTTGTGCTCGCCGGCCACGGTGGACGAGGTGACTGAGGCGCTCCAGTCACGGTCAGCACGGCCACTACGGTCGGGGATTCGAATCCCCCCCTCGGGCATGGATATTTGTGCCGTCCTAGTTCGTAAGTAGTTGATAAGTAGTTTGTAAGTTTAGGGACTGATGACCCCGTAGTTAAGTCCCATAAGCTTTACAAACATTTGAACATTTTGTTGTGCTCGGCTAATGGATTTCTCGAAAGGCAATCGGCGTCCTCGTGTTTGCGCCCGTTTCTGAATACCACTGCGACATCATACTCTTGGAGTCTTAGTGCCCATCTTGCTAGTCGACCTGATGAATCCTTCAGACTGGTCAGCCACCATACGAAATGGTGGTCTGTCACGACGGTGAATGGTTTACCGAATAAATACGGCTGGAAGTTGTTGAAAGCCCAGATAACGGCGAGACATTCCTTCTCGGTTGTAGAGAACTTGTCGTCTTCCTGCAGAAGTTCTTGCAATGGACAGGCCATGTTAAAAAAAAAAAAAAAAAAAAAAAAAAAAAAAAAAAAAAAAAAAAAAAAAAAAAAAAAAAAAAACCTTTTATTAAATGACGGTTGTATGTGCACAGCCCGACGTAACTTCACACATCACTGAGGAGTTGGAAAATCTGTGACCGCCCTTAGGTTATCTGGATCAGGACGATCTTCGTTTACTAGGTGCTCGCCGGCCGCGGTGGCCGAGGGGACTGAGGCGCGCCAGTCACGGCATGCACGGCCACTACGGTCAGGAGTTCGAATCCCCTCTCGGGCATGGATATTTGTGCCGTCCTTAGTATTAGCTAGTTCGTAAGTAGTTTGTAAGTTTAGGGACTGATGACCCCGTAGTTAAGCTATACAAAAATTTGAACAATTTTAATTTACTAGGTGCTCCAGGAAGAGGCATTTCTTTGGGTTTAGGCGGAGTCCTGCTGTCTGAGCACACTTCACCATAGTTGACTGGTGGTTTATATGTTCCTCAAATGTCCTTGAGAAAACGACAGTGTGATCTAGATAACAAAGACATCTCGTTCATTTAAGGTGTCGAAGCAAGTTCATCATACGCTCGAATGTGGCTGGGGCTTTATATATTCCAAAGGGCATGACTTTGAATTCATAGATACTGTCAGGTGTAATAAAAGCAGTCTTATGTCAGTGTTGTAAGCCTCGATTTGCCAGTAACCTGTCTGCATGACCACGGTTGAGAAGCATGTAGCTTCTTTCAAGCAGTCTAAGGTGATGTTGATGCGCGGCAATGGGTAGACGTCTTTCTTTGTGATTTTGTTCAACCGCCGATAGTCGACACAGAGAACCACTGCAGACAAGCATGGACTCTCTGAAGGTTGAATAATGCCATCGTGCAACTTCTTCTCCACTTCTTCCCGAATTATTATTCTATAGCTGGCGACACTATGTACGAACGTGCGCCAATGGCGGATGATCCCCCGTATTGATCCGGTGTTTTATCGTGGGCTGTTTCGTCTGGCTCTTCTCCTGCCTGGCCTGGATAACACCTGAAAATTGGTGTAATATGGTTAACACATGCTACCGTTGTTCTTGCGTCAGACCGGGCCCTGTATGCAATGCCATAGTAGTTTCCTCTAGTGCGTTGTCGGCAGTAACAGCAAAGCATGAGACTCCGTTGATGACATTGAGCTCATAGTTCATTGGTTCACTGTTTCAAAACACACTCTTTTAGGAATGAGTTGCGATAGCTCGGGAAAATTAGTAATCCAAAGTTCTCCTCGACCTACTGCAATGCTTATGATAGCCTGTGGTATGTGGATTTCCTTTGTTATACTGATTAGTTTTTCGTGATCTACAAGCACTTCAAAGTCCAACTGGTCGTCTCGGCTGCTGAATAGAACTCTTCTCATTGTTAACGGTGGGGTCTCAATATTCTCGACAGCAAACTACCTCCCAGAGATGTACGTGTTACGTGTACACGTCGGAACGGCTTCCTCAATTTGTATCTCAGATCTTCCAGTCAATGACAGCCTGGGATGCCTACAGGAAGCCCCATCCGAGGATGGCTTCACTCTGTTAAACCACAAATTCAACAGGCTTGCGACACATGTTCCTGCTGGACGTATTTTTCCATTTGCGACCTTCAGCACAGTTGCTCTTATATCAAAGAACATTATCTTCTTTAGTTGGCGGCGGTAGTGATTCCACAATACAGAGAAGGAAGCTCCTGAATCGACTAGTGCCGTTACAGGTTGGCCGTCGATGGCGTCAATGAGATTTCCCGTCATCTTAGCTTCTGTTGCCCGTGGAGAATTTTCATCTGCGGTGGCGTCACCTCAATAGATGGTCGCCTCGCCTAGCTTTCCTGAACACGGCGGCTAGGCGAGCGGCTGGTATCTCTGTAAGGCGACGGTGAACGGCGGTGGCGTATTGGAGAGGGAACACGTCCGGGATACGGCGACGGGCTTCGTCCCATAGGTAGACAGTAATCAACTGCAGTAGACTGCCGTTGAAAGGACTGCTCCGATTGTTGGCGTCTTGCGGCAAAATAATTGTCAAATACTCGTCTTCTCTCCCTACAGCATCGTACGACGTTCGAGAAAGCCACAGCGAAAACACTGTGGCGTATTGTCTTCTGTCCTCCAGATATCTGTCCTCCTGCTAGACTTCACAGTTGCTGGAGGGGTCGGTTGTGGTCGCGTCACCCATGAAGGCAACATTTCGGTGAGGATTTCATCATAATGGACGACAATTTTCGTACTCATCATGCATGCCGTTGAGGAGTAAGACCATCTGGACAAATAGTACGGTATACCACGACCAGTACAGTTACGCATCATTCCAGACGACGGTTAGCGGGTGTTAGGGGTACTGCTGTATGCTACAATTTGGAACACAAATACAGAGTTGTGGACTATTGTCGTACTTCTTATCGTTTTCTGTTTTCACGAGCAATAAAAAGAATTAAATATTTTTCGTGAATCTCTAATCCATTTGTATGTAAAGGGTCATTAACATCTAGAAACGTGATGATGCCACCCTTTTAATGTGTGTGTAAATGAAACGTATTGGCATATCAATCAAGTAATTAACTACGAGAAAATGAAGCGCTGAATTTAGTACTTTTAAATTCAAATTTCACTCCCCCTTCCCCCATTTGGAGCGTTGCTGTCTTGTTATATATCGCTACAAGAATGATACACATCTTTTACATTGGTGTTCTGTGGTGTAGTGCACTACCCCATAATTGCGAAGGCAGTGTACGAATAGAACAATACTCAGTCCGTTGTTTCTACGAAGACATTAAACAGATCCCCGCTAGACAGGGAAATTGGTAAGTTGGATTTATCCTTTCTACTGACAGACCAGTTAGATCAGCACTATGAAGTTATATGTAAATTCAGTTCGTGGTAGTAACAGGCAGGAGGAAAACGTACTGAGCGAATGACGACAGAAGAAAGTGTTGTTAAAACTCCTATGCAGATATGGTACCAGGATGTCTAAGAGGAAAATTGAAATAACGTCTCCACCAGTGATGCCAGTGATGCAAGATCTGTTTGGAATGTGTCCTTGTTGCGTGCCATCGGCGGGGCCTGTCCCGCATCGCTTGTGTGATGTTTCCACTGATTGTACACAGCTGGCGCCAGTTGTCAAAACCTAATGAAATATTATTTCAAAAGTCGACATTGCACTTTATTCAGTATGGTGTGTCGCCAAAACAAGCACTTGACGTTGGTGCGAGATCTTGTCACCCTGCCATCATCGGACAAAGGCAAGAATAGAAACGGAAGAATTAAATCGGGTCACTTTCGCAAATAGTGTGTGAGGTAATCATTTTGATGTTGAAGCCCTTTTGATTGGTGTTTACTTCATAAATATTTCCTTTCTTCTCTATGGCAAAATGCCTTGTGCAACACACTGATTTTAATTTTCATACCCTTTCACGTTGCCCTACAGTTGCAGCATCTTCAGTGGGTATTTTTATTGCTTCAAATTGAACAACAGAAATATTTTAGTTACAAGGTTACAGTTTTCTTACATTATCTGTGTATGTCTTCCCTGACAGTTTGTCATCTGCTTCTATATGGCACTTAGGCACAAAACCGTTTTACATCGACATATTTGATCTGATTTTTTTTTATCTTTTTATTTTATGGTTATATCTAGTACTATTTAATTTTACGTGAATTGCATCTCCATGTGTGTGTTTATTCGTTTGCTTGTGAACTATGTTCAACTTACAAGTGTCGGTGTCTTCATTGTCGGAATGGTGAAGGAAAATAGCACTATTTAAATATTCACCGTCACTGTCTGAGAACTATGAAAACAATATCGCGGGTGGGGTTGGGAAGTTAGAGATATTTTCAGAATGTATAATATCGGATGTAAATGGTTTCATTACAGCTGATACCGGACATCACACACAAGGAAAACTACGTTTTGCAGGGTTAAGCTGATCACAACATCGTTACTGCATACACCATACACTTGCTGGATTTCTGTTGTTAGAATTGAAGATCAATGTCTATGGAATGAGCATTGTATATAACTAGAAAGAGACAGATGACAGCGGTAGGTCTGTGTCCATTATGTGATTTAACATCACCACTGTAAAATATGCAGCTCAGTAGAAAAAAATTGAAAGACATAATAAATGTTAACTATCTAAGATAATTAGACGCATATATACAGGGTGAGTCACCTAAGATTACCGCTGGATATATTTGCTAAACCACATCAAATACTGACGAACCGATTCTACAGACCGAACGTGAGGAGAGGGGCTAGTGTAATTGGCTAATACAAACCATAAAAAATTCACGGAAGTATGTTTTTTAACACAAACCTACGGTTTTTAATGGAATCCCGTTATTTTTGTTAGCACATTTGAACATGTAAACAAATACGTAATCAGTGCTGTTTGTTGCATTGTAAAATGTTAATTACATCCGGAGATATTGTAACCTAAACTTAACGCTTGAACCCTCTGACGTTCAGTAGCGTGTTGTAACAAACACGGGCCACGGTCGGCGAGCAGCATTTGCAGGGACATGTTTACGATGACGACCGTGTTTACGAGTGTGGCTGTAGTGTACTGTTGTGGTTTGGTCTAGCTGTCTCAGTGTCAGCATGTAGCGCTTGCTGCTATTGTTGTTCTGCATTCGTCTTTGCATGCAGACTAACTGTGATACACTGTGTCACCAGACATCTGTGATAGTGTAGTGTTGTAGGTGTATTCGAACTCTAAAAAGGTGGAGATGATACTTATCTATGGTGAGTGTCGACAAAATGCACCTGAAGCCTGAAGGGTGTATGCAGAACGGTACCCAGACAGAGAGCATCCAACGTGCCGCACATTACAAAACATCAACCACTAGCTGTATGCAACAGGTATGGTCATAGCACGCAAACGGGTCCGTAATAGCCGGCCGCGGTGGCCGAGGTGACTGAGGCGCTCCAGTCACGGTCAGCACGGCCACTACGGTCGGGGGTTCGAATCCCCCCTCGGGCATGGATATTTGTGCCGTCCTAGTTCGTAAGTAGTTCATAAGTAGTTTGTAAGTTTAGGGACTGATGACCCCGTAGTTAAGTCCCATAAGCTTGACAAACAATTGAACATTTTTTGGTCCGTAATAGGCCCGTCACAGGAGAAACGGGTGCAGTTGGTGTGCTAGCTGCTGTTGCCGTGAACCCACACAGGAGTACACGGGACATCGCGAGAGCAGGTGGACTGTGTCAAAGTAGTGACATGAGCATACTGCATCGTCACCGCTTTCACCCGTTTCACGTGTCGCTACATCAGCAATTACATGGTGATGACTTTAATCATCGAGTGCAATTCTGTCAATGGGCATTAACAGAGAATGAGTTGCAGTTCTACCTGTTTACTGATGGAGCGGGTTTCAGAAACCACGGGGCAGTGAATCTACGAACCTGCATTACTGGTCCATGGACAATCCTCGCTAGCTCCGACAGGTAGAGCGACATCGACCGTGGACTGTAAATGTATGGTGCGGAATCATTGGCGACCACCTCATTGGTCCTCACTTTGTTGCAGGGGCCCAAACAGCTGCAACATACATCGCGTTTCTACAGAATGATCTGTCAATGTTGCTCGAAAATGTCCCATTGGAAACGCGTCGACGTATGTGGTATCAGCATGATGGTGCACCTGCACATTCCGCGATTAACACTCGGCTGACCCTTGACAGGATGTTCGATGGGCGTTTCATAGGACGTGGAGGACGCATAAATTGGCCAGCCCGTTCTCCTGATCTTACATCTCTGGACTTCTTTCTGTGGGGTACGTTAAAGGAGAATGTGTACCGTGATGTGCCTACAACCCCAGAGGATATGAAACAACGTATTGTGGCAGCCTGCGGCGACATTACACCAGATGTACTGCGGCGTGTACGCCACAAATTGCAATTGTGTGCAGCAAATGATGGCCACCACTTTGACAATCTATGGCCTGACATGTCGGGACACACTCTATTCCACTCCGTGATTGAAAACGGAAACCACATGTGTACATGTACCTCACCCATCATGGTAATGCACATGTGCGTCAGTGAAAAAGACCTATAAAGGTGTTAGCATGTGGACGTAATGTGCTGCTCTAGTCTCTTCTGTACCTAAGGTACATCACCGTCCCCTTTGGATACCTTAATTACTTAATTCGGTGCTCTCGAAACACACAATCGAACAGCGGAGGAGTGGTACTCAAGTGTCAACTTTAGGTTACAATATCTCCGGATGTAATTGACATTTCACAATGTAATAAACGACACTGATTACATATTTGTTTATATGTTCAGATGTGCTAACAAAACTAACGGGCCTCCATTTAATAAAACGTAGGTTTGTATTAAAAAACATACTTCCGGGCATTTTTTAATGGTTTGTGTTAACCAATTACACTAGCCCTCTCCTCGAGTTCGGTCCGTGGAATCGGTTCGTCAGTATTTGATGTGGTTTACGAAATATATCCAGCGGTAATGTTAGGTGACTCACCCTGTATATATATATATATATATATATAATATTGTAATCCGAACGAGACTAATTTTGATGAAAAACTGAAATATAACTGTAAATGAGCAATTTCTTAAGGGGTACATATGGGATCTAACGTAAGAGATACATTTCAAGACTGCAGCAGACTGTACAGTTTATTTGTGAGATATGAACGTTTGACCAGTTTCAGACCATGAGATTTCTGATTCAGTTTATAATGGTAAGACCGAATTTCGGGGAAAAGTTTTGAACTTATCTAGAGCTGATATATACACTGACCAGTAGTACTGTTTATTAATTGTACGTTAAAACTGAAGAAACTGTAGAAAGGTAGAGTAGTCGAAAAAAGAGACCTGGAAAAATTGAAGGACCTGTAGTTCTTGAGAGTTTCCGGTGGGAGTATTAGGATGGATGGAAGCGGTGGAAATTATCACAGTAGATGACGAATGGGTAGCTTTAGAAGTTGAAAAGTGAAGGTCTCGGAGGATAAAATAGCAAGAAAGACAAGGCGTATAAAAATTCCTTGAATGTCATATGAGATACTGAATTAACTAATGAAAGGAGAAAGTATTAAAATACAGTACATGTTGCAAGTAAAGTACAGAGCAGGCGAAAAAAAAAAAAAAAAAAAAAAAAAAAAAAAAAAAAAAAAAAAGGAACACATTGACAGGATGGGCAAAATAAGCAAGAGACTAGAAGACAAATTCAAACAGAAGAATGTATAACTAAGGAAAGATAACGCCTAAGGAAAAATGAAGGAGACGTTTGGAGAGAAGAAAAGCAGCAGTATGAATATTGAGAACTCAGATGGAGAGACAATACTGAGCAAAGAGGGGAAACTGGAAAGGTTCAAAGAACATATTGGTGGCTCTACAAGGAAAATGAACTTCAAGGTAGTATTGTAAAAAAAAAAAAAAGAAAGAGCAAGTAACTGAATATATAGGAGCCACTATAATTAGAGAAGGATTTCCAGACCACTGAAACACCTGTTGAAAACAGGTCCTTAGAGAAGACAACATTCCGTCAGAGCTTCTGAAGTCACTGGGAGAGTCAGTCATGTCAAAACTATTCTAACGGTTGTGGCAGATGTACGACACAGGCGAAATATCTTCAGACTTCAAGATGATTATTATACTAATTTCAAACAAAGCAGTAGCAGACAGGTTTGAGAATTAAAGAACCATCAGTTTAATACGTCAAGTAAAATTGTATTATTTGCAGAAGTCAGAAGCCAATATCGAGGGAAGATCAGTTTTGTTTTACGAGAAATGTAGAAACACGCGAGGCTATCCTGGCTCTAAGGATTATCTAAGAAGATAAGGAAAGGCAAATGTACATTTACAGATTTTGTAGTTATGTATTGTGTTTTCCTCGTGGTTTATTGTGATACTTTGTTGTGTGTGTTCTACAAGTTTATTTTTGCTTACTTAACCGGTTTTCGGCTTATTAGGCCATCTTCAGAGTATTTACTGCTGTGGCAAAGAGGTTACATAGTTTAGATACAGTATGGGAAGAGATGACAAATGACTACACTTAGATCGACATACATAGTATAACACTTCTTTGACATTGTGTTATTACAGTTATGAACTTAAAAACTAAACTGTAGTACAAGAATATACAATGTGTGGAGGATTAAACAAGGAATGAATTTGAATATAACTAGGGAACTGAAACTACCTGCTATTACAAACAAACTGATAATGCTGATAAATAAATATATATAAGTGCCTTGCTAATGATTCTGCACTATAATTATAGATGGTGTTGCATATGACAGTTGTAAGGCCTTACAAGTGTCATATGCAACACCATCTATAATTATAGTGCAGAATCATTAACAAGGCACTTATATATATTTATTTATCAGCATTATCAGTAAGGCCTTAGAACTGTCATATGCAACACCATCTATAATTATAGTGCAGAATAATTAACAAGGCACTTATATATATTTCAAACGATCTGGAGAGAAAAGGGAATCGCTTGTCGTCTTTCGTTTTTCTACCTTTATACTGAGCGGATGTATTTTACTCGCCCTCCCGAATTATGTAAGTGTGAGCCTTGGCTAGCATCCTTTAACATAATAAATTTTAAATTTCCTTTTAAACTTTTATTGTATTTAAATAATGACTATTTCTCTCCGTCATTCATTTAATTTATGACTTGATTTACAGCAATATTAGTAAACTGATGCTTGGTCATTGTTGCCTATTGTTTCATGATGACGAAAGAACAATCTCGACGCAAAATTTATTTACTCTCATTTTATATTAAAAATTGAATTCAATGCCTGCAGGAAATCTTCATTTTGTTAAAAGCGAAGTCCGATAATTTCTTAAACTTTCGATAGGCTAACCATACTGATAAAAATTGCACACGGTCTTAAAACTTTAATAATTAATAGTCATGAAACCAATTATCATTTACGAGAACGAAGATATTAATCAATTCATACAGGTTCAACTGCAGTGTCACAGCTTCCATCAATCAATGCATACCAAGTAACTGATTCCGCTATTTTCTTATGTAATGGTGCCTTCTGGTGTTGTAATTTTTAACTTACATTGCTACTGAGAACTGACGGCGGACCAGCGATAAAATCCAGAAAAAATGGTGCCATTACATCACCGTTATCATCTGCGCTCTCAGACGAATCGTTGCGTTATATTTGCGGTATTACGTTTTCCTCGCTGCATGTTTCGACATGTTGTTCTTTACGTCGCCGTTATCATCTGCCGTGACAGTGTTCTATGCAAGGAAAAAGCGTGTATATCTCAGAAACTAGGATGCACGTTTTTTTTTTTTCGAGAGCCGTATGTTATTTGTAAAAAAAGCTTGCTGCACTTAGACGTTCCATTTTTTTTTTTTTTTTTTTTTTTTTTTTTTTTTTGGCAATTTGTGTTTCAGACTCACAAGAGGAAACCACTACGTTTTCAATAAGGATATCCTTCAAACTTTTTTCGTGTTTTTTACTCCATTAGGACAAAGAGCAAGTAGTAAGCCGTAATATTTGGGAAAAGTAGAGATATTGAAAGGAAAGTTTCACGCCACCCTTAGCACGAAATTGCGGCGGTAAAAAGAAACCTTACTGGTACTCAATGGACCGAATACCGAACATCGTTATTTTTATTTTATAATGCGGCATACTGTCACCCAAGAGTGTAACTGGCTAGGGATAATTTATTAGTGAGACATATGAATTATGTGGCCATAAGCCGTCACTTTAGTATTTATTAATCACACGACTAGTTTCGAAGTGCTGCGTCGCCATTTCCAAGTGTTTACAGGACAAAATCAACTTTATTGAATGTCAAATTTAAAAAAAGTAATCTTTTACTTCCCGTTTATGAAATTGAAAACTACGTTACCATTTTCAAATGTTTACAACAAATAATACAAAATCAACATCTTGAATGTCAAATTTAAAAATAGACTTATCTTTGACTTCCTATTATCAAAGTCAACCAAAATTACTCCATATGCACAAGCCGTTCTAAACTTGTGTAGCTCAGCTAAACTTCTGATCTATGTTACATACAGTATGGTTGTTTTATTTTCCAAATGTTCAGTCTTTATTTCGCCTTAGGTGAGTTTGTTGAATTCTCCATCATTAAAGACAAAAATTATCCCAATTTTACGTATCTGGGACTAAGTAAATAACGCAAAATTGGAATCATTTCCTTTTTAATGGCACAAAATTCGAGGAACTCCACCTAAGGTGTAATTCGAGTGACCAGTCTGGAAACTAAGAACTGACCGAATATTCGGTTGTGGTTTCAGTTGCGGCCAGTTCCGGCTACAATATTGGTTACGGCTGCAGTTTCCGTTTCAGCCACAAATCTGCGGAATCTTCGGCTTGGATTTCTTCAACTTACTGATGAAGTCTGGTCGCGTTCTGGATGGATTCAGTCAACAGTAACGCTTTACCTCAGGTGACGGCGTTTAACTGCTAGCAGTCTCCTTCCGCGTAAAACTTGTAGGTATTATGTAGTTACGTACAATATGAAGCAATCGTATCTTATAGTATAGACTCTGTTAGTAACAATTCAATTAACCAGTATTGTACCTCACGGAACGTGTTATCATATTGTTATGCTGTAAAGTTTTATTAATGAGTTTTCTCGAAAGCGAGTTTTTTTTAATAATATGGGTTTAGGAAACATTGATTATGTATAACACACCTTTTCCTGTTCAGTTTGCGTAAATTTATACTGACAACAATCATACTGTTAATCTGAACCAAGCTTATTCTATTAAAGGTTCGGCCCGAAGCGAAATTCTACCCACCCGTATTCTGCGAGGTGTTTTGGAGGAGGATAAAGTAGTTCATTAGACGACACCCCCAGTGAGATCTCATATTTCGCAGCACGGCGTGCAATGTAGCCTGCCAAATATTTGAATCCTTTATTTGAGCATTCAACATGTGTCGCAGCAGACGGTGCAGCAACCTCACAACTAAAACTTATGTCCTGGCTCTTTGCTTCCCCATCTGGCATGGTCATTGCTTCACACATATCCGGCAAAATTCCACACAGCGGACTGGATGACAGAACTTGTTGCGAATCTTCTTCCTGTCTCACAGACGCAGTATTAGACGGTGGAATGTCTGGGGCATTCTTTCCAAGAAGCAACAAACGCAGCCGATGTTTTACTTCTTTTGGAAGAGGATGCTGATAGAAATGGCCAATACCTCTAATCTGTGAAAACAAATTTTCAAGATAGTCTTGGTTCAGCCGTGCTGTTACTACGCGAGGACTTGCGCGTTAGGATTTTGCTCACATTAATTTTAAAACAATCGGCATTTTATCAGATTTAAATAGTCAAATGTTTGTGTTTTCTTATAAGCGCAACTAGACGCACTTATTTAGACATAATAAGTACATTACCAACCGTTCTTTGAGTGTCAGAAAAATACTATACACTTGATCGATCGCGTAACTTTTAAAGGTGCATGTTCTCGCGGGTTAGTATACACTTAATGCCTAGTGACAAAAGGTCAGAATGAAGGCCAAATAAAGAATTAATTGACATTAAGAATCCTTTCTGAAATCGTAATAGCTTCCTTCGGTTTCAAAAATGTTCAAATGTTTGTAAATCTAGCGAACCAAACTGAGTGGTCATCAGTCCGTAGCTTACAAACTACTTAAACCTAGGTAAACTAACCTAAGGACAACACACACACCCATGCCCCAGGGAGGACTCGAACCTCCACGGCGAGCAACCGCGCGCTCCGCAGCGAGACGCTTTAGACCGCTCGGCTACTCCACCGCGGCTTCCTTCGGTTTCCAATCTGTATTGTTTCACAGCACAAATACCTTATGCTGAGAATCGTTTTTTGGAGCTCGTTTGTTCCATAGGCACTTGCTAATGTCATTTTGTCAACGATTCTGGGAGAATTTAAAATTTCAAACGAATCATTAATATATCAATCGAATTTTCTGTCATAAAACAAACGAAACAAAACATACTGTAAACAACAAGCTACTGCAGGGCTACTGCTACAACTGCCGCCGCGTGCTTCGGCGGTGACGTCATGCGCAGTACGACAAATTTCTACCTCGGACTGCGCAGTCCATTCGGGCCCCCTCTGGTCTGAACTGTATATTTTTTGAAGTACTATCTGTAGCACTGATTGAATGTGCTGTGTCTTTAGCAATGCCAAAAAAGGAGATATGTAAATTTGTCTGTCGATTTCAATAAAACGGAAGTGAATATGTTTTTTTTTTTTTTTTTTTTTTTTTTTTTTTTTTTTTTGGTCATCAGTCCCTAAACTTACAAACTACGTATGAACTACTTACGAACTAGGACGGCACAAATATCCATGCCCGAGGGGGGATTCGAACCCCCGACCGTAGTGGCCGTGCAGACCGTGACTGAATAGCCTCAGTCCCCGCGGCCACCGCGGTCGGCGTGAATATCGTAATATAAAGTTAGCGCTCTCCAGAACAAGTTCGTAAAGCTACGTGTGAAAGCTAAGAAATTATTAACTTACTGTGTATTTTGTATTGTGATACTCATGTTAAAGCTCTGGCATTTCGTAGTATCTATTGGCACGTTTATTGTGTACCTAAAAGTCTAAAAACTATCTTCCTACAAGAAGTCCTGCATAGGACTATGGATTAGTGGTAGCTATACAGTATTGTCGTTAATTCGAGGTGAACGGGACCAGGGTCACATCGAACTATGGAAATGTGAAAAAGATGGAAACCGACCTTTAACTGAATACACGTGTAAAAAAATGACCTTTTTTAAAACAATGTTTTCAAGTAGTCATTTACATTGGCATTCTAAAGGTTTTAAACACTTTTCACTATTTATCTCGTGTTATAATGCTGGAGCGCCTTTTTCTGTGAAGACAGAATGTACCCGCAGTTATTGTTATGACGCTCGTATTTATGGCAAACTCGTAATTCCGAGACTCGAAATATCGAGACTCCACTGTATTGAGTTCAGTTTACTTATTGTCTAAATTCCTCCAGTTTTTCTTATTTAGGTACAGAATGTCACAACGAGGAGAAAAGAATCCAATTTGGAAGTGCAGTAGATTTGTCTAAACTTGTTCGCCTCCCATGTTACCTTCTACTGACTCCTGATTAGGCTTACACACACTCAAGTAGACTTTATACATGTAGGGGTTCTTGAACAAATGTTGAAAAACTAGTGATCCGTGGTGTAACGTAAATAAACAGAAATTTTAACTCAATTACGAAAGTTTCGGTTGCGGTTTCGGCCGAAACTAGAAGAGGAGGCGAATATTCGGTTTTGGCCAAAAATAATGTTTCGGTCGGAGTACTGGAAATTATAACAGCCATACTATATTACATAACAGTAACTTAGCTCATAATTTTAGCTGAGCTACATAAGTTTACAACTGCTTGTTCGCATGTAGTAAATTTGTTTATTTTTATTATTTGTTAGCTTTACACACTTCTGACACTGCTCGTAGTTTTCATGTATATTACATTTTAAATGTAATACGATGGAAATATACGTTTACACTCCCGGACGTTTATGGCACTGCTACGTTATTTGACTCTTTACAAATTTGTATTAGTATAAGGAACGTTACATTTGTATCTAGCGATCTCGGCAATTGTTAAATATGTATGGCAACTGGATAAAGATAGCACAGAATTTTACTTTACTTCTCTGCCTATCATTTCCCCGTCTCTATGGATATTTCTTATCTTCATCCGCTTTTGCTTCTCTCTGTATTAGCTTACTCAAAACCCAACATTTCTTGGGTGTTTATATATTCCAGTATTCAACTACTCCATGTTCTCCTCTCTTTCGCTCTCTCTCTCTCTCTCTCTCTCTCTCTCTCTCTCTCTCTCTCTCTCTCTCTGTGGCTCTCCTCCGTTCTTTGTAGAATACCCCTACTTCTTTTCCTTCTCCCCTATCCTTCCATCATCCATACCTCTGTCATTACCTTCCCTGCTCTCTGCCAATCCTGTCTCCTCTCCCCATCACCTTCCTTCCCTCTATATGAAAAATTACACTTATTTACCTAATATCACGCTGATCAGTCAAACGGTATCAGAGGTCTTGAGTAAGTATCCTCTGCCACTCATCGTACGAAACCTTACGTAGACAGTGAAGTTTCTCTTGTTTTGAAGGTCAAGTGTACAAAATTTTAGCGTAATTTGATGAATGGGTACGGCAGTGCAGAAAATACGAATCTAACCCGAATATGCAGTGATTACAATTTCGACGTTACGATTTTTCATCGGTTCCCTTGGCTTTACCGATTTTTTTTTCTCTTTTGTATTAAAGGAAAAAAAAAACATTCAAATCGATCAAGCCATTTCTGAGTTTAACGCGTAGCAATTGATATACATCGTGTCATGATCTTTGTCGCGATGAATTCTAAAACTACTCAGCTGATCATAATGAAATTTTGTACAGTTTCTGCTATTTGGTCCAACTTAGAAGATAGGATAGATTTTATCTCGATTACCTCAAATATCGGGTGACCAAGCGTTGCTCATGATTTTTTTCTTCTGTTACATAAATATTTTGCAACACTACCTACACAGGAATTGCAACGGTTCAACGAAAATAACCATAAATCCATCTAGTTCAGTGACACAGTAGATATTTTTGTCACAAGACGCAGTGCCCCAGTGGCGACAGTACTACTCACCGCGTTTTCGAGGCTGTGATCCGAGATACACACACATATATCAAACTCGATTTTCCTAAATTATATAAACAATTTATTACAAAATTTCATCAAAATCGTTAGAGCGTTTCCATAGCTACGATATACGACAACATCTGCGGTGAAGTAATTGAGGCTAACGCTGTCTTCGTGTGTAACTACTTATTATATTGGTGTGGTGCCTGATATAATAAGTATCCAATAGTTGCTGCTGCCTCACATCTCGAACTCTGAGCTAGCACTTTAGTGATGGCCTAGAGAGCGAAAGTTCGCGGTTTCGAAACTCGTTGGGATCACAGACTTCTTCACCTTGAGTTTCAACCTATTCTCCATCTGCCGTCAGAAAAGACACATTAAAGTCTATGTTCCCTTTTCCTGCTTGGATAACTGGGATAGATTAAGGTCATGTTAGGGACATAAGTGGAGTGCAATTGAAGGACTTGCACCAGTTAACTGGGACAGACGGAATTATTAAAATCACTTTAGGACGTTTTATTGACGGTACGATTCACATTACACGCTTTTTTCTAATTTTCTATGAGGCAACACTGCGCTTTTTAATTTTTTTCGTGTATTTCATTTTATTCTAATTTTTCTGTGTATTACGTGTGTATATAAAAAATCAAGTGCTTTGCTTAAAAGCTAGGAAATGGCTTTACCGATTTGAATAATATTTGTGTTTTTTTTTAATCGCCTTAATTTTAAAAAAATAGGGAGTTCCAAAGGAACAGAAGCAAAATAGAAAAAAAATAGAAATTGCTAATTTTGTAAAGGGGTTTTGACCACTTCTTCTTAGATTCGTATTTTATGTGCTGCCATGCTCTTCTTCAGACTACGATAATATTTTGCACGCTTCAGTTTCAAAACAAAATTGACGTCACTGACTACATAGTAATTCTCACGGTGCATGGCGGAGGGTACTTTGCAACAGTATGCGTTGGGTGCTGTCATATCGCTGGTTATAAATTCTGTATTTCCAGTCAACTAGTTGTAATTTATTTGATTTCTTGTTCTTCAGAATTAAAAGTACATTTTATGTTATTACACACTTCAAAGCAAAGTAGGGAGATAACAATAGATACTCTTTGATGTTTTAAACACTCCAGGTAAAATAGATACCAAAGACATTGTATGGATGTTAGTTTACGTATTACAAAGGCTTACGAATGTTTAGATTGTTACGAGTTTAGAAGTTCATAATTGTAATTAATAGAAGAAATAATAATCATACTGAAAAGGAAAAGTAAGGCCATCTTCTTCTTTCAAAATTTATTCTGATGTTTAATGAACTTGGAATTGCATGTCGTAGAACGGAGGAATCTATCAGAGTGGAGCGGTACGAACCTGCAAGCACGGTCAATGCTTCTCAGAAATTTTAACTCAAAATCAATATTTCGACTAAAAACACAGTTCTGACTGCTGCTTCCAGATTTGATAGGTTCATCTATGATTCTCTGAATGAGGAAGACATCCCGACGTATTGCCAATGACAAAAGAAAAGTTTGAGATTCAACAGTCAACAACACTGACTTACTGCCGTCGTTTGCTCCGTGCATCAACCCACAGGTCGAGGAAATGAGTAGCTGTATCAATTTATAATCCCTTTCTCTTTCAGCTTGCCAATAACAAAATTAATAATTACTTTCACAAACATAGCAATTTTAATAATCGTGGTAAAAGGAACGATTTTTGTTTTGTTTTTAATTATATCGCTTATGACCTTAGTAGGTTTGCGCGCTAAACTATCTCCCCCTACCCCTCCAAAAATATAGAATACAATCAACAGTTTTGTTCCTATCTTGATGGAATTTTGCACACTTGACTTTCACTGTTTGTATAAGATTTCTTAATATGCATAATGGGATACACCTTACTCAAGACTTTGACACCATTCAACCAGTTACCATGAATATGAGAGTTATTGTAATTTTTCGTATACAGGGGATGAGGGGATGAACAGATCAAACAGGAGACGATTGGCATAGAGCTGGGGAAGTAATGACAGTAGTATGGGTTGGATAGGTAGAGAGAGGGGAGGAGGAGGAGGAGGATAAGGAGAACAAGCAGAATTAAAGAGAAAAGGGAGAAGATGGACCGAGAGAGATGAACTGACTCGTCGAATACATAAATATCTGCACGATGCCGGGGTTTTCAATAGCTACCACAGTAAAAAAAGCCGAAGAGGATAAGATGTAAGAAACAGAAGCGGGAAAAGTCATGGAGTGATAAAGGAAAGGAGTGTATGATGTATATACTATTCCCAGTCATATTTAGCAATTTAGAAGGACTGGTTGGTTCGCTAGCATTTATATAGATATATATGTAATCGAAACAGTAGGGAATGTATTTTCGGATGTCAATTCTGCCTTGTCGAGCAAGATCGCAACTCCTGCCAACTAAACATGCACGGTACACGATAAAGCGTGGTCTTACTCGTTCTCCTTCACCTGTTAGAACCATTACCAGTTTCGCAACAAAAGGCCCTACATGCCTGGGACATTGTATCGCAGCATCCTGGTGGCTACCTATATGACCGTTTACAAACGGAAATGGACGACTGCGGTGCCGCCAAGGGGTGAGTACTGATGCGACAACATTTAGGAACCATTCAGCTTGTAATGGAACATCCCTCCCCCCAGCTTTAATGCTGGTGAAGTGAAGCTGGGGATACCAGGGACACTTTCTATATAAACGTCTAAAATAATCTAGTTTCAATTAAAACTGTGTTAAAGAGCTCAAGTGAGTAATCTCATAATGCATTAAAATAACAGCTTTGTTAAAAACGGAGAAAGTCGAATAATGGACGGTAGCGTTATTAAATAGCACTGGAATGTTCAAGAAATGAAACTAAATAAATAGCACATATAGATTGTAATATGATGAAGATAAATACGTGTCATGACAGACACACCTAAAAAACCATGTAAAGTAATTCAAATGCTGTACAAGACCTTCATTAGTGGAGATTTCAATTAATTATAACATAATATGGTTTTGTAGATCTATAAGTATATTCAGTGATCACATGTTAGCGACAAGGTTCATTACTTTGTAATTAGTTTGTTAACTAAATATAGAGAACACTGTTAATGTCAATTGGAGAACGTTTGTTTATAAAGAAAATTAGAAAAGATTATAATTCTGCGTTAGTAATCGTATTCTATTAATTATGTAACGTCATTTGATAACTGTATCTTTTATTAAATTGTAACTTTTGATTGTAAATTTAATACTTCAGTTGTTACTAATAATATATGTAAGTTCTATATTATTTACTACTGTATAAATGCATGTGAGCCATGGGAATCGGCAGTTCATTCAGTTCAAGTAAAATCCAAGTCAGTTCAGTTCTGTGTAGACAATCTTTGTGTTTTGATATCTTTGTCAAAGTGTTATGTTAATGTCTGCCTTGGTACTGTCAGTTTAAAGTCGACGAAATAAACCAGAAGAAAGACTTAAGTCTTGTGTCGTTTTATTCAATTGATTGATGAAACCGATTACCAGAAATTTAATCGGAAAAGAGAAATATATATTTCCATTAAAATATTATATTCTTGTTTCCTTTTGTCTGAATTTGCTTCCATATACTTCAACAAATGACAAACAGCATGGCCCTTCACTTCTCAATATACTGACGTTGACCTTGAGGGTTGTTTTTTCCGGGTGTGTATGAAAAGCTTTATCTTCCATTTTTATTTATTTATTTTACACATATATAAAACTAGAATTTCCCTTTGTGTGGCTGACTACAAAATGAAATGTCTTGGAATTTCAGGCGGTGGATCAAAATCAGAAAGTATTTTCTGGCCAATCTTCTTAAGAGGGCTTACGCTATCACCTTGCAGCAACACTTGATGCGGTCTTTGCGGTAGTGTTTCATGAAATACGACCGCCAATCCCCTGAGTTACTGGCCATAAATGTCAGCGAGGGTAAATGTCCTTCCCGGCAGCTGGCCACAGGTGGCTTCGCCATTTCTATCTCAAAACAGGCAACTGGAATGTTATCTGTACATCATTAACAATTTAAGACACCAATATAGTTTCTTAATTACGCTACCTTGAGGAAAACAATTCGGAACGGTTATTTCAAATGTTAGATATATCTTATTCCATAGAATTCAAGTTTAAGGTTCACCCCAGAAAGTATTTCAAATTAACAGCATTACCACATCAA
The DNA here is from genome assembly GCA_026315105.1 of Locusta migratoria. Taxonomy (NCBI): domain Eukaryota; kingdom Metazoa; phylum Arthropoda; class Insecta; order Orthoptera; family Acrididae; genus Locusta; species Locusta migratoria. Next base: position 166,644,642 of record CM048745.1, read on the forward strand.
CCGAAGAAGATACTATTTGAACATAATACTCCTGCTCCACATAAAGCAGGTCACCACATGTACACCCACATGAAAAAGCTAATGTGCATGCTTCAGGCAAAATGTACAGTAAAATTTGATTAGAATATGTATACTTAACCATATACAAGTGACATAAAATCACGGAGGAAGCAGGCGACTTGTGCAATAATGAATGAAATCTGCAAAAAGCTCTATGGCCGCTATATTGTTAAAAGTCATTATGTGCTACAAAATGACTTTATTTTACACGTTTCGGCCTGGGACAACTTCAGAATCTGACAAATGAAAAATCATAATAAGAATACAGAGTAACGGAACAGAAATATTACAAATGCAATGTATAAAACGTCTGTGATTATAAAGTAACCAGTGCACATTAGTTACTCGTTGGTCAGGTAAAATTAGTCACATAGTGGCTCCGTGCCAAGTGAAGACAGAAAAAATACAATTAAAAGTTAACCAATATAAAAGTACAAAAGGGGAAATGGATTATCAATAGAGTGAACAACTGCTATTTACATTATGTCCTAATAGGTTTTCAAATAGAGTGAACAATTATCACTTACATCGGGTCCTAATGAATAAAAATCAGGGATGGGTAAAAATTGCTGTTTATCGCAAAAACACTGCGCAAGAAGGTTTAACATTTTAATACATTAATGACAATAATTTACAAATTGTCCGGCTGAACAACAATATCTTGAGTGATCTGTTAACAGAACACGCAGCCATTCATTACGACTCCAATCCTGATGTTCCTCCGCCTAGTTTCTTCGGGCTAAACGGCGTCCTGGTTTTAGTGGGACATACGCCATTGGCTTCCGGAATGCTGGTGTTGCTCGTCCTGTTGCTGCCTGGAGGGTGCGTTTGCAGCTGAGGTACATTCAGCCTCCTCTCTCGATTGGCTATTAACCCTCCGTCGGGCGCACCTCCAGATGAAACAAAATCAGGCGCACCCGGCCTGAGAGGCCACCCACATATTTTGTGGACTAGCTCCGCCATGTTAAATCAAATACAAAATGTGTGTTGGCTAGCCTTGAAGAGGATCTAAAGGAAGGAATTACAGCAAACTTAAAGCATAATAATGGATTTATTGAACACAATACACCTTAAACTAAAGTGAGCAAAATTACCAATTTCCAACAAAGAGCATTAAAAATTGGTCGAACAGACATCCATAAAAGTAATGAAGATATTTTTAAAGGACATTAGGCTGTCTATTCTGACATAGAATCATCTTTTCTCGCCACATTTGCAGTCAAAAACCGATGCTATAGCTCCCAAATCAACAGCTGAAACACAGGTATGGCACAGAACGTATACGTCGCTCAAGCAGATTGGTTGATGACAAGCTAAACATTCGTGATTCTTCATCCTCCTAACTCTTGTTTCAGCCACGCAAGGTCGACGTTTTAGCCATTTGGGAGGTAATGTGGGAGAACTTTCCCGTTCCATGTAGGGTAAAAATTTTTTCAGTTGAGTTTGCAGCCGACTCGACATTCCACATATACTCATAGCATACACAGGCTAAATTGTCCAGTTAGAAGTTGATGACACAAGGTTTTGCAATTGGTGGCGTCATTTGTAGCAATATCTTTTACACTGGATGTTGTGTAATAATGATGTAACTCTTCACACTATGAATAGTAGAAGGTATCTTCTTAGACTACTTCGTCGTCTTATCGTTTCCAAAATAAAAACTCCTCACATATTTTCTTCTCTTCTTCATATTCCCGAGCTGTTCCCTAAACTTCCTGTTCAGTGGCTGAGTCCTCCTTGCCTTCTCCTACCTCATCCTGAGAGTGGGTGTCTCTCTCATCGAATAAATCTTCGAGTGCGGCTGCATCTTCAGCAGTTTCGTCCTCGAGGAGGCGCATTATTTCCACAAGATCTTTGGCTTAGAGGCATAATATACTTTTCTGGACATTTCAGCAGAAAATATGGATGTGATAACGTAGGAAAAGAAAGGAAAACTGAAATTAGAACTCGATCAGGCGCACTAAGTCTGAAGGGCCAGGGTCTTCAAAGTCTTCTTTTTTTTCGAAGGTAACGGTGAAAATCACAGAGGACAAACTTATTTTGAATGAAACGAAGTAATAAAATAAAAATATCTTGAAAAATCTTACCTTAAAAACTATAACGTAATCGGGCGCAGACGGCCTGTAAGGCCCAAGGAGTTCCCCGTGATCCGCGTGGAAATCGATGGCAGCCAGCAGATCGGCACTGTGTGAGGTTCCCAAAGTTACGCGAGTAAACGGAGAGGCGGGCCGCTGGGCCACCACTGTTAAGCACGGGAATCAAAACAGTGTTTTGCTGGCCTGTGAGGCCGACTGCGCACGACGGAGGGTTAACCGGAGATAACGGTCATCTCTCGCGGATGTTATCCCAATGACCTTGGCCTTGCCTTCTTTTAACGGTTCCTGTTGTCTGAAATTGCTGCCAGGTGCTAGAAATTACACTTTGAGAAACTCAAATAGCTACAGCCACCCTCCCTCTGTATCCGTCCCGCTTACAACCTTCCTACGGCTCTCCTTCCCATAACTTCGGATAAGTCACGTTGTTGCGTTGCACTACCTACTCACAACACGATCTGGGGCAAACTGTTGTGTAATTAGTGTGCTAGAGTAAACAAGTCAACACCAACAACCTCTGCAACTACTTTCTCTATTACCATTATCTCGGTTCCCGCTACGTTGTTGTCTCCACTCTGTAGAACCGACAGAAAGACGTCGAACTATTTTTCATTCTGCCGACGACAATACTTTAGCCTCGGCGTAGTGGCCGAGCTAATTTAGGCGCTATGCTCCGATGCGTGAGGCCGTCCCCTGTCGGGCATGGATGTTTTTGTTGTCTTAAGTATAAGATAGTTTCTAAGTAGTTTAGGGACTGGTGACAACGCAGTTAAGTCCCTTAAGTTTAACCAACACTTGAACAATACTTCACAACCTAGATATATCAACTGATCCCCTAGTTTGTTTTGACCAGTGTATACAAAGTTCATATTCACATCCGCGCTGAGGATTGATCACCCAGTAGAATTGTTATTTATCCTTATTATATCTTGTCACGGAATGAGAATTTATGCTTTCAGTTGTGTGTAAATTTTTATTAAAAGATGGTTCTAGGAATTACACTGAACTGTGCTGAAATTTATTATTTGTTTGACTGACATCTTAAAAACAGTATATTTTCCCCTTAAATCCATTTTTCGTGCATATTACAGCGCCAATGTCCGAAGTACGCTGAAACAGAATTCATGAACGTGAGCGACCACGAGAATATAATCACAATCAGTTACTGTTCTACTTGAGCACATCAAGTTGCAATTCATTTCGCTCTTAAAACGTTTTTGAACAATACGATTACGAATCTGCTATTTTGAGCCATATGAGTTACACTGCACAGACATTTGATTATTATAGACTGCCATTAACTGAAGCAGTGATATTACTTTAATGGCGTTTTCATATTTGTATTAGTAAGTTCAGAACAACGTGTAGTGATTACGAAATTCGAAATTAACAGCATAAAAACAATTACTAATCATATGGTGTCATGCCATTATTACACTACTTCCTATCGGCAGTTGGAGCGGTAGCATCGCTTCAGCTGCCCTTCTGCCCTTATGCCGTCGGCACACAGAGCATGTATCTGAACGAGTGTGACTTGGCGTGACTTTCCCAACGTGTCGGACCGTATCAAGCATCCCAGATATTCTCAACGTGCGTCTGAGCGGACAAGGTGGGAGAACGCCACCGATGACACACCACGTGGCTATCCGAGGAGAGTTGAAGATGCCATGTTGGTCATCGTATTTCATGGTTTTTATGCATATAACTTAGATCTTATGAATGTATGACATTTCAAAGCAAGTAAAAGTAACTGAGTAATTTGAGAATCTCTCGAAACCCGGTTATTACAGGCTTTATTAGTTGTTCCTTTGATTGATTGAGTTTTTTTTTAAATAAATGACTGGAGACGTCTTATATGTGGATAAAAAATTTCCGTATTACAGTAATCTGCCGATTCAAAGCAAGGTTTACTGAAGGTCTATCTACACGAATTTTTCTTTACACCAATTGTTTTAGTTACATGTCAGCAACCGACATATTTACCATCAGTGTATACAACACGTCTAATACCTTCGTCGATGATACCCAGCTATGTTAGTGGCTGTAGCATAGGGAGCAAAATTGTGCCCTGTGAAATGCAACGTATCCTACAGTGCTGGTTCAAGGGTCCTCCGAATCAAGTATTTTTCTTCTTTTATTTGGGTTTTCTGATAGACCCAAAAATTTTCCTATAAATGTCATAGAAGTATACTGCATAATATTCGATGCTAGGTAAACACAAGTGCTCATTCTCTGAGGAATGGATTTGTTGGCTTCGTTTTATGAACAGGACAGTTTGCAACTTACTTAGAGTAAAATGCGCACATTATTGTTTCACGTATTTCATTTTACACTTTCTTAACATTCTTCTACTGGAAAAAATGTCCAAATGTTTGTAAAGCATATGGTACTTAACTGCAGAGTCATCAGTCCCTAACCTTACAAACAACCTATGAATTAACTTATACTAAAGAAAAGACACACACATCCATGCCCGAGGGAGGATGCGAACCTCCGACGTGGGAGGCCGCGCGATCCGCAACGTGGCGCTCCAGACCGCTCGGGTACTCCCGCGCGGCTGCCCAAGTCGTCCGAGCGTTCAAAATGTTTGTAAACACAGGGTGCGTCAAATAAATGTATAAAAATAAAGGTTAAATATCTGTGAGAAAGTAATGTTATGTTTCTTCAACAGGTGGCAGAAGTGGCAAAGAAGTAACTTCAACATGGCGGACGTGCGTTTGAGCTTTGAAGCACGGAAGCACATAATTAATTGGTACTGGGAGTTAGAGAATGTAGCTGCGGTTCGAAGACGGTGGAGAAGCTAGTATGCTACACAACCACCTTGAAGGTTAAGAATTACACGTCTATGAGACAAATTGAAATTCATGGAAGAGTGTGTGATGTGCATGAAGGTTGATCAGCGCGACCTCCTATAGCTGAAAGTGAATATTCCACAACTGCGGTCTTGGAAAAGTTTCAGCGTTCGCCTCAAAAATCTTCAAGGCAAGCGGCACGTGAGAGTAATGTAAGTGCTAGTAGTGTGCTATGCATTCTGTAGAAAGGCAGGTTTCGTGTGTACATTCCAAGGCTGGTGCAACAGCTAAGTGACGACGATCCAGATCGCAGGTAAGAATTTTGTGAATGGGTTCAGGAGATGGTGAGACGTAAAACGGGATTTATGGATAGCATAATTTGGTCGGATGAAGCCCAATTCAAACTCAATGTAACTGTCAATACGCTGAAGCTAATCCTCACATTACAGTTGAAAACGTGAATTTGCTTGGTGTAAATGTGTAGTATGGTTTATCTGCAAGGGGACTCATTGGACCTTTCCGCTTTGAAGGTACTGTTACTGGAGAAACGTAGCTAACAATGCTTGCTGACTCCATATTCCCTGCCATTCGTGAATTACGTATACGGTAATGATGAGTTTTATTTCCAACAAGATGGCGCCCTGCCGCACTATCATAGGGACGTACGAGCATACCCGGATCAAAATGTGCCAGGCCAGGCCAGTGGATAGACACAGAGAACCAATCGAATATCCTGCTCGCTCTCCAGACCTCACGCCGCTGGATTTCTTCTTATGGGTCACAGTAAAAGATGAGGTGTACAAACGTAAACCACGTAACCTGGACACAGTTTGGAATGAGATTCAAGGGGTGTACGCAGAAATCTCATTGGACGCTTTGGTACGATGTACGGAATCAGTGGTGACTTGTACTCAGAAACGTATTGATGATGAAGGCCACCAGTTTGACCACATCACATTTTTAAAGTACATTTATTTTTCAAATTGTACTGTAAGCTTTCCATTTCCATAATAAATTCCATAAATAACATTGTAGAAGGGGAAATAAATTTTCTATGATGCTTCAAAGGGTGTATACATTTTTTGACACACCCTGTATATCGGACCAAACTGTCCATAGCTTACAAACTACTTAAACTAAGGTAAACTAACCTAAGGACAAACACACACACCAATGCCCCAGCGAGGACTCGAACCTCCGAAGGCGAGCAACCGCACGCTCCACAGCGAGGCGCCTTAAGGTGGGTTGTCCAAGGCGCGATGGATCGGCTCGTGACGTCAGAGGCTGGCTGCTCGCGCATGCGCACTTTGAGTTTGGAGTGCGGCGTGCGGCTGATGCGGCGGCAATCGCAGGACTGCACCAGTGAGCAGTGTTGCGATGGAAGTCGCGACGACTCAAGGCAGCGGCAGAAAGATGTCGAGCCAAGCGGACCGAAGAAAAACGGATATGAACAATCTAATGAGCTTGTCTCGCCATTAAGCTATTGCCTTTGTACATTGAAAAGATTTAGATTTCATGGTAATCATATATAAGAGTAGACTGAAAATATTCGGAGGAATAAAAGAGAAATGAAGGTAGGAAAAGGAGCTGTATTAGCCTTCTAGGGTTTTGGAAATAAAAATGTGACCGGTGGTAACTAATTTTTTTGTTTAGGTGATTCCATTGGTGTAAGGAAATGCATGACTATGTTAATGTAATCTTTTAATTAATTTCATTCATACCAATACAGTCCGTAAAAATTATCTTAATTTATATGAACAAAGTTAAATGTTGTGGTGTACCATTTAGATTCAAATGTCTCGTGTACAGTATGGATGACATCTTCGATATTTTAAAATCTATTTGTTTTCCATATTCTCTGGAATATCGTTTAGGACAGAAACCAGTGAGAATTAAATAAATTATAACAAAACAGCAAAACAGTCTTACAACTGTTGTTGATACATTTAACAAGCTACAGAAAAATTTTTCTTTGGTATGTGTTTGCTATTTTTGATCTCCCCTGGAAAAAATGTCAACTGTACGTTTTCGAAAACTGGGACTTATTTCAAGGGCAATACAGAAGGTGAAACCAATCAGTTAAAATGAAAAAGAAAAGAAAAAGCCTGAGACGAGAGAGATGCAAGCTGCATCAGGAGTTTCAGATAAACACACTCCTTGTATTACAACAGTGTCGCAATGTAAATAAGAAAATAAAAGAATAATTACCTTTGCGTCACTGCGTTTTATTTTTATTTATTTATTTATTTCAGCTGCACTGATAGATTTGTTGAATCGGTTATATGATTTTCTCTGAATGTCACTCTCTGCAAGTTCCAATTCAGGTGCAAATTGGCTGTCATTTATTCTAAACTCAAGTATGAATTTCGTGTCGTCATTTAAAAGGTGCCTGTTAATAAAAATGTTTTAACAGCTTTCATGGTCATTGTCACAAAAATAGAATCAATATATAGAAAACCCTAACAGTTAAAATCTGCAGTGACACAGTGAAGTACACGGCAATGTGATGACATGAAGAAGCAAAACTTCCATCCCTTGGGAGAATACACACACAGCTCTGTGAAGTCGCACATAGAATTAACACTAAAAACTGCCATTGATAATGGTTCACAAATAAAGAAGCGAAATACCTTTCATTGAGTTCCAATAGACGGAAATAAACCTCCTTAAATGTTAAATACTGTTTAATTAATACCTCGTTCCATCGTAAAAAAAACTATAATTATTTCTGTATACCTGTAGATAAAAAAAGCTTTGAGTATTGATGATTGTATAAAACATGAATTCCTTCTCAGGCTATCATTTAAAAAAGGGGTTCAATATCTTCAACAGTTTATAAGATGTGATGATTGTTACCTCCGCACAATTCAGGTTGCACGTGGAGAGAACTGGCGCGCTAGTCGAGCCGCTCTCGCACCGTAGATATACGAGCCAAAATCTCGAAAACGGAGACAGGTATTGTCCTGCTCTAAACTTTAAAAATAACTTTGAATTTTTGGCTTCATTTCATCCGCAATAATGTATGACCTAAACTGAACCATACGCAAAGTAGCCAGCGACTACATGTTTCGATGTAAACACTTCAAGTTTAATGCAATGGGTTATTAAAAATTAAGTATTTGAATAACTATGAGGAATTTTGAGAAAATAGACATTTCGTTATCAAGCTGGGATATGAAACTACAAGATATGCAAAAATCAAATTTTTTTACGTGTTAGTTTCGTCAAACTCGACAGAGATGTAATAGAAAGTGAAAAAAACACGCACAACCGAAAGTAGCGCTTTTTAATTTTTTAAAGGAAAACGAGAATGTATCACAAAAAACTAAATGTGGGAACTGATGTAGCTTTGCTTCCTTAACATGCAGTATTTTTTACGGCAAAAAAATCGGAAATTTAATTTTCGTCATGTATTTCCCGAGTCGCCGAGCAGGAGCCGCGCCTTGGTAAACGGCAGCGGCGCGCGTCGTGCTCCCGACACGCCGCCGTCCGCCACGACCGGAAAAGGGATGGGGGCGAGCCGGAATCGCAGTTCACAGCCGCGACTTGGACAACCCACCTAGGTACTAGCCGCTGCCGTTTACCAAGGCGCGGCTACTGCTCGGCGACTAGGGAAATTCTTGACGAAAATGAAATTTCCGATTTTTTGCTGTAAAAAAATACTGCATGTTAAGGAAGCAAAGCTACATCAGTTCCCACATTTAGTTTTTTGTGACACATTCTCGTTTTCCTTTAAAAAATTAAAAAGCTCTAGTTTCGGTTGTGCGTGGGGTTTTTTTTTTCACTTTTTATTATATCTCTGTCGAGTTTGAAGAAACTAACAGGCAAAAAAATTTAGTTTTTGCATATCTCGTAGTTTCATATCCTAGCTTGATAACGAAGTGTCTATTTTCTCAAAATTCCTCATAGTTATTCAGATACTTAATTTTTAAGTAACCTATTGCATTAAACTTGAAGTGTTTACATCGAAAAATGTTGTCGCTGGCTACTTTGCGTATGGTTCAGTTTAGGTCATACATTATTGCGGATGAAATGAAGCCAATAATTCGACATTATTTTTAAAGTTTAGAGCAGGACGATACCTGTCTCCGAGATTTTGGCTCGTATATCTACGGTACGGGAGCGTCGCGACTAGCACGCCATTTCTCTCCGCGTGCAACCTGAATTGCGCGGAGGTAACAATCATCACATCTTATAAACTGTTGAAGATATTGAACCATTTTTTAAATGATAGCCCGGGAAGGAATTCATGTTTTACATATCATTAATACTCGAAGCTTCTTTTATCTACAGTTATACAGAAATAACTATAGTTTTTTTTACGATGAAACGAGGTATTAATTTAACAGTATTTAATATTTATGGAGGTGTATTTCCATCTATTGCAATAAAATGAAAGGCGTTTCGCGTATTTATTTGTGAACCATTATCAATGGCAGTTTTTTAGTGCTAATTCTATGTGCGACTTCATGGAGCCGTGTGTGTATTTTCCAGAGGGATGGAAGTTTTGGTTCTTTATTTCATCACATTGCCGTGTACTTCACTGTGTCACCGCAGATTTTAACTGTTAGGGTTTCCTATATATTGATTCTATTTTTGTGACACATGACCATGAATGCAGTTAAAACAATTTTATTAACAGGCACCATTTAAATGATGGCACGAAAGTCGTACTTGGGTTTAGATTAAAGGTCAGCCAGTTTGCACCTGAATTGGAACTTGCAGAGAGTGACATACAGAGACAATCCTATAACCGATTCAACAAATCTATCAGTGCAGCTGAATAAATAAATAAATAAATAAAAATGAAACGCAGTGAAGCTAAGGTAATTGTCTTTTTATTTTCTTATTTACGATTGCGGCACTGTATATAAGACCAGGAGTGTGAAACTCCTGATGCAATTTGCATCTCTCTCGTCTCAGACTTTTTTTCTTTTTAACTCATTGGATTAACCTTCTGTATTGCCTGTATTCGAAAACGGACAGTTGAAATTTTTACCAAGGGAGATCAAAAATAGCAAACACATACCAAACAAAAGATTTTTCAGTAGCTTGTTAAATGTATCAACAACACTTGTAGACTGTTTGCTGTGTTGTTTCTGTCCTAAACCATCTTCCAGGGAATATGAAAAACAAAAAGATTTTAAAATATCGAAGATGTCATCCATACTGTACACGAGACATTTGAATCTAAATGGTACACTACATTTATCTTTGTTCATATAAACTAAAATACTTTTTACGGTGTGCCACAAAACGGACTGTATTGGTATCAATGAAATTAATGAAAATATTACATTATCGTTGTCATGAATTTCCTTACACCTGTGGGATCACATAAACAAAAAAATTTGTTACCAGCAGTCACATTTTTTATTTCCAAAACCCTAGAGGCCAATACAGCTTCTTTACCAACCTTCATTTCTCTTTTCTACGAATATTTTCAGTCTACTCTTATATATGTCACTAGATTGCCATGAAATCTAAATCTGTTCAGCGTACAAAGACAATAGCTTAATGGTGAGATGAGCTCATCTTATGAGTGGTTCATATCCGTTTTCCTTCGGTCCGCTTGGCTCGACATCTTTCTGCCGCTGCCTTGAGTCGTCGCGACTCCCATCGCAACACTGCTCACTGCTGCAGTCCTGCGATTGTCGCCGCATCAGCCGCGCACCGCACTCTAAACTCAAAGTGCGCATGCACGAGAAGCCAGTCTCTGACGTCACGAGCCGATCCATCGTAGCCGCATGCAGCAATCGCGCCTTGGACAACCCACCTTTACTGTGAACACAGCCTTAAGGATGTACTGCATATGATAGTTTCCCCTACTCATTGTTGTGATATGAGAGTGTTTTTCTCCAGGAAATGAAAGCCAAATACTCGAAAGGAAAAAAAAAAGCCGTTCACAAAAATGGTTATGGACCTGCACTCGTTTGTCGTCACTGGGTCAACATCAGGCCGTTATTACACGATTATGTTTCTGATCATATCTTTGACAAAAAAAAGTCACATTCATGAAATTTCTTTGACATAGAGATAAAAAGGGATATTACCAAGGAAGTGGGAATAATATTAATGACTTGCCATTGTATATTCATGAAAAGGCAGAGATGGTTCTTTTTGCCGATGATACAGGTGCAGTTATCGCCCCTGACAGACAAGAAGTAACGGAAGAAATTGTAAATGACGTTTTCAGAAAATCATTAAGTGGTTCTCAGAAAATGGACTATAATTGAATTTTGATAAAACGCAGTACATACAGTAAATGGAATGACACCATCTATACTAATAACAAATCTTTAAATGTAGACCTGTCGCTATTCCCTTCACTCAAACTACTGGACGAATCTTCATGCGGTTTTCACAGGAAACATGAGAATAGTTTGGGACAACATGCAGGCATAATTTTATCATAATCGGTTGAGGAAAAAAAGATATCGTAATTATAAGTATTTTCAGTAACCATCGTGTCTGTTTTTTCAACTATTAAAAACCTCTTATCTCTGAAACTACTTCACTAATTTGCATGGGGCTTCGTTTCAAAAAGTGGATATTGTTTTAGATGTAGGTTCCGCTTGAAGTATGAATTCCGTAGTACAGCAAACAAGCGATAGAGGCGCTGTAGTGGGCTAAAGGACTAATAAACACCACTGCTGCATAATAAGTATGGGGTAGTACAACAAGGAAGCGAACATCTGTGACAGAATTAAGTAATCTTACGTCTACGAATACCAACAAACATTGAACATAGTGTTACTGATTTCGCTTTGTGTATGAAATACTTAACGACATTTCTTTGCTTATTTTGACACGTTTCACTTTTTGTATCAAAAACTTTATGAAGTTACATCGTTTCAGACAATGACTTTTACTTATTTGACGTCTTGGCTAGGACAACTGAGTTTATTGACAGAGCTATCCAACAAAGATTCTATTTTTACTGACTGAGTTCCAGAACCCTAAAAAGCCATGATACCCACAGGTCCTCCTTCAACAACCGTTGCGAAGCACGAGCATATAAGCTAGTGATGGGAATAAATCTAAGCGTTGATAATGGTCAGTAAATTAATGATCCCCCTAAAGCGAATATTTCGTGCCAATGTTAACGTAGTCTACTAAACCTCTGCCACTGCAAGTAAATTTTAACCCAGGTACGGGACATTTATATATTTATTTTACTAGCTGTATCAAATGTTCAAATTTTTGTAGAGCTTACGGGACTTAACCATGGGGTCATCAGTCCCTAAACTTAGAAACTACTTATGAACTAACTAATACTAAAGACGGCACAATTATCCGTGCCCGAGGAGGGATTCGAACCCCCAACTGTAGTGGCCGGGCAGAACATGACTAGCTTGGCCACCACGGGCGGCTAGCTAAATCCTGCATACTTTGCAATGTCAGGGAAATAGAAAAAAAAATGCTTCTTTCCACGGGTATCATTTGAAATTAAAATATAACGACTTTCCTTCGCGTCTATCTATGTTTTCATTTACAAGAAAACAGGAATTTATGTAGTTTCCTTTCTGATTTCAGCGCGTATTCATTACATCTTGAGTCCATTCTGTTTAGTAATGCCTAGGAAACGGTGTAGTACAGTACAGAACAAATAGAGGCTCTCTTATTTACGTAGTGCACCAAACAAATAATAGATGGCGATGCTACATTTTCTATTTTTTTTTTTTTTTAATTTTTTATTTCTTTTCAATGGTTATGCCATAGAATAGCAACGAACCACTAAAGGTGCTGTGGGTTTTGTAGGGCTGCAAAGAAACAATACATGATCGTGTTGTGCTTATTTCCTCAGTAACAGAAGTATTTTGAATTACGAGCCGCAATCTTATCTCTGCAAATACAAACAAATATTCAACAGCGAGTTGCTGATTACACTTTGTATATTCACAGTTTAACGACATCTTCGATTCTTTTTACAGGGGGCATTTGAATTTAAAACATAGCGACATTCCTTCGCCTCTATAGATGCTCTAAATTACATAAAAATTCTTTGCAAGGAAAATTGAATTTATGTCGTTACCTTTTTGATTTCGGTGTATCCTCATTAAATTTTGTGTGTGGTTTGTTTAGGAATGCCTTGAAAACGCCATAGTACAGGAAAGGACAAAGTGAGGCGACATTAGTTACATAGTACACCAAATAACTAATTTATGGCGTTACCGCTGTTTTTTTTTTTTTTTTTTTTCATGACAATGGTGTAATACACTACAAGATGGGGTACAATTTTACTTATGGTGGCGGCATTGTGCACTGATGTTGGCAACGGCCATTGAAGGCTGTTTCAAAAATCAGTCACGTAGAATAAGGGGAATAATTCTGTATGTTCAAGGTGAAATAAATAATTTATGCTGTTCTGGTCAGTAAATTAATCAGTCTCCTATAAGCGAATAGTTCGTTACCAACGATAGCAAACTAAACCGCTGCCACTGTAAGTAAAGTTTCCCCCAGGTAGAACACATTTTTTCCCTAGCTGTATCCCATGTGCTTTGCAATGTCATGGAAAGAAAAGAAGTGCATCTTTCGACGGGTATAACCACTAAATTATACATAGAGTAGAAAAATCTATGGAGTGTGCATTGGATTCTGTGCATCTTTTCAACATTAAGCTGGAATTACCAAGTGATCTTGAAACAAATCCACTCTTTCCACACATTTATTTGCTTCTACAATTGGTTCGTACCGCAATGGTTGCAAAGAAGCCCCACCTCATTTTTGCAGAGCAACTACGTAACATGAAATAATATCTAAATAAATGTGTCACAGGAGCAACAAGAAAGTTGAGGAAGCGTCGCTAAAAGGGCCAATTACACATAGTCATCCGTCTTAACCAAACAAAAAAGGACCAAGATAAAGTCAGCGATTAGTAGATTTTTCCCAATATCGGGTGACATTTCCACCATACAGTTGAGGACAGAAAATCTGTTCTGAGCATTTGAATGTTTATTCCAGAGATGTTTCTGCTCTGTGCCTACCACTAGAGATAATATACACACGCGAGCGACAAACTCATCAGAAACCTGTCTGCTTTCATAATTGTTCGGTACAATATTGTGATTAAAATTGGTAATTACTTACATTTGATGCAGACTACACGAAGATGGAGAAAGACGTCTTCCTTTGCAGAGACAATTGTACTTTTAGTTATAATCCGACTTCAGAATACGTATATAGTTCTATCACACAAGATCGATTCAACTTCTGCTTTACGAAGTAATCACTGCAGGACGTGGGGACATGTATTAGCTGAAAGAGTGGTCGATTCTGCTAACACAGACAAGACAATTCAATGGAAATACCGTAAGTAATGGAAAGTTCTACACAATCAGTTGACGCCATTCCTCCAACGAGTACACAGACTTACTTTATCGCGCATTGACACCACCATGACGTTTTATTTAAACAGACATGAACTCTTTCAGTATTCGTGCACTTTTCGATAATATGGAGCATTGCATACAGAATAACTACATTGTCCCTAGTGCGACACTGCAACATTCTAATACTTCAGCATATACTTACTGTGAGAGATAAAGAATTTAGTACTACACCATAGAACCAATACATGGCGCTATTATTATTATTATTTCTCGTCTCAACGATGGAACTGTTTTCAGAAGTGTACACCAAACAGACAATTACACACCGCAGTCTTAACTTTATGAACACAACCTAATATTGATTTACATAGATCCGGAGTACGGACTTATTTTAATTTCACTTTTTGTATGAAAACCTTTATGAACATTCATTGTTTTCGACAATGACTTCTATTTAAATTTGACATCTTGGCTAGAAGAATGAGTTTATTGACAGAGAAATCCAACAAGGATTCTGTTTTTGCTGACCTAGGTCTGGAACCGTAAAAAAACCAAGATACACTCAGGGCCCTGTTTAACAAACGTTGCGAAGCACGGGCATATAAACAAGGCATACATAATTCTACTAGAGGTAGAGCCTGCAACTATATTATTTTTATACTTTTGTGAGATCCCTAATGGCTGACTATAAACTTTTCGGCGGTATATTTACGTGACATGAATTCAAATATCCCGCAGTCCTGCGACTCTTTATACAGACTTCAGAAATCTGAAGCAAAGGTAGAATATACAAAATTTTAATTTATATGCATTGATGAGGGGTTGAACTGGGAAAAAACACATTGAAGATTTGCTGAAACGTTTGAGTTCATCTACTTATGCTATTAGGGAAATTGCAAATTTTGGTGATATACATCTCAGTAAATTAGCTTACAATGCCTATTTTCATTCTCTGCTTTCGTATGACATCATTTTCTGGAGGTAATTCATCATTGTGTAAGAAAGTGTAATCAGGATAATTGCTGGAGCCTATCCAATATCATCCTGCAGAACATTATTTATAGAGCTAGGGATCTTCACAGTAGTTTCACGGTATATATATATATATATATATATATATATATATATATATATATATATATATATATATATAAATTAAAAGAATTTCTCAATGGCACTCCTTCTACACTATAGACGAATTTTTAGATAAAAATTAGTCAGTATTAAAAAAATTAAAAAAAAAACTGTCACGTACTGTTTAGTAGAAAGTAGTAATTTGTTAAGACACCTTTCATGGACTCTGACCATAACTTATTAGTTATGAACTGCAGATTAAAACATAAGATACTGCAGAAGATAGAAAAGTTAGGAGATGGAACCTAGAGAAATTGAAGGAACCATAGGTGGTTGAGAATTTCAGAGGGAGCGTTAGGCAAGGATTGTCTGAAACGGGAGAAAGTAATACAGTACAAGAAGAATGGGTAGCTCTGAGAGATAGGGACACTGATAGATGCAGAGGATCATATAGGCAGAAGGACAAGGCCTAATAGAAATCCCTGGATAACACAGGATATACTGAACTTAATTGATGAGAGCAAGTGAAGCAGGCAAGAGGCAGTACAAACGTCTGAAAAATGAGATTGACAGGAAGTGCAGCCTGACTAAGCAGGAGTGGCTGGAGGACAAATGCAGAACCGTTGAAGAATGTATAACTAGGAAAATAAAAGAGATATTTGGAGACAAGAAAAACAGCTGTATGAAAACTCAGACGGAAAACCAGTACTAAGCAAAGAGGGGAAAGCTGACATGTGGAAGGAATATATAGAGGGCCTATACAAAGGAAGTAAACTTGAAAGAAGTATTCTAGAAATGGAAGACGAGAAAGATGAGATAGGAGATATGATACTGCGAGAAGAATTTGACAGAGCGCTGTAATAAAGCCCCTGGACTAGATGACATTCCGTCTAAACAGCTGATATCGTTAGGAGAGCCATTTATGAAAAAAAAAAAAAAAAAAAAAAAAAAAAAAAAAAAAAAAAAAAAAAAAAAAAATGTACCACCTGGTATGCTAGATGTATGAAATAGGGGAAATACCCAAAAATGTTCAAGTGTTTGTAGAGCTTATGGGACTTAACTACGGGGTCATCAGTCCCTAAACTTACAAACTACTTATGAACTAGCTACAACTAAGGACGGCACTCATATCCATGCCCGAGAGGGGATTCGAACTCCCGACCGAAGTGTCCGTGCAGACCGTGGCTGAAGCGCTGCAGTCCCCTCGGCCACCGTGGTCGGCGGGAAATATCCCCCGACTTCAAGAAGAATATTGTAATTCCAATTCAAAAGAAAGAAAGTGCAGACGAGTGTGAACATTATAGAACTATCAGTATAATAAATCATGGTTGCAAAATACTAACACGAATAATTTACAGACGAATGGAAAAACATGTGGAATATGACCTCGGGGATGATCATTTTGGATTTAGGAGAAATGTAGGAACATGGGAGGCAATAAGGGCTAAAATATGGGGAACGAAGAGTTATATTGAACTTATACAAAAAACAGACAGTAGTTATTAGAAAGGGCAAGAAAGGGACGAAGAAGTTGGGAAGGGAGTAAGACAGGGTTGTAGCCTTTCCCCAATGTTGTTCAATCTGTACGCTGAGCAAGCAGTCAAGGAATGCAAGAAAAAGTTTGGAGAGGGAATTAAAGTTTAGGGAGAAGAAATAAAAACTTTGCGGTTTCCCGATGACAGTAATTTTGTCAGAGACCGCGATGGATCTGGAGGATCAATTGAATGGAATGGACAGTGTCTTGAAAGGAGGATATTGAATGAACATTGACAAGAGTAAAACGAGGGTTATGGAATCTAATGTAAGAAAATCAGGCTATGCTGAAGGAATTTGATTAGCTTATGAGATAATAAAAGTAGTAGATGCGTTTAGTTATTTGGGTTGCAAGATAACTTCTGATAGGGGAAGTAAAGAAGATATAAAATGCAGAATGGCTATGGGAAGAAAAGCGTATCTAAAGAAGTGAAACTTGTTAACATCTAATATTAATTTAAATTTTAGGAAGTCCTTTCTGAGACCATTTGTCTTGAGTGTAGCATTCTACGGGAGTGAAACGTGGACGATAAGGAGTTCAGACAAAACGATGATAGAAGCTTTTAAAATGTGGTGCTACAGACGAATGATGAAAATTAGATGGGTAGATCACATAACGAATGAGGAGGTGCTTAACTGAATTGGGGAGGATCGGAGTTTCTGGCATATCCTGAATAAGAGAAGGAATAGATTGGTAGGACATATTCCGAGACGTCAAGGAAATGTCAGCATTAGAAGGAAGTGTGTGGGGTAAAATACGTAGAAAGAGACCGAGGGACGAATACAGTAAGCAGATTCAAAGGGATCTAGGTTGCCGCTGAGGAGAGTTGCAGAGGTCAGGGTAGCGTGGAGAGCTGCATCAAACCAGACTGCAGAGTGAATACCATCACAACAACAACCTTTCATTAACCTGACCCGTTCCACATCATTACGAAGTGTCGTATTCATGATCTATGAAGTACTAATCTAATCTAATTTCTATCTATGCTGAGAACACGATTGGTTGAAGCCAGAAGAGGCATGCTTATTTTTTTTTTTTCCCAAAATAAAGATTTCTCAAAACGACATATTGACCATGTCGTTTGGCAATTATGTGAAAGCTATTAATCCCCACCGCCGGCCGCGGTGGCCGAGGGGACTGAGGCGCTTCAGTCACGGTCTGCACGACCACTACGGTCGGGGGTTCGAATCCCCCCTCGGGCATGGATATTTGTGCCGTCCTAGTTCGTAAGTAGTTTGTAAGTTTAGGGACTGATGACCCCGTAGTTAAGTCCCATAAGTTCTACAAACATTTGATTTATTAATCCCCACCTATTCACCTTTCTTAAAAAAGATTTTTCAATTAAATCCTGGGTGAATATTGCCCTCTATATGTAATGCCACTAAATTGGCAGTCACATCGTTGTACTTACTTAGATATGAAGCATATTTCAACGACTAATACTACTATATAAACGCACTAAGATAAATGTTTTGGGTACAAATAAATGCCGGATCCCCCGGTTTGCTGGCTCCACTTTTTCAGTGTTCGAGCATCTCCAGAGATTATAACCTCCTTGGGTATTACATTGCCATATGTTACGTCATATTTCAAGAAAACAATAAAACTTAGTATGCGCCGTAGTTGCTTAGCATCTCTGGCTGGCGGGCTGTGTCGACGTGAGCTATTTACGTCCTCATTTCTGCTGCCTGAGTGCTGTTTGTGGTGAGTTTTGCGCTGCTGCACGTGCTTCCTTATTTAGATTGTTGAAAACCTGATTGAAGAAATAATGACACAACGAGCACGGAAAGAAATTGACGTTTGATCAGACATTAGTACGACCGACATAGAGAATTTCGTAGAAGAAGGTATGAAACTAAACAGTGACGATATAATTGGGCCGGCCGCGGTGGCCGAGGGGACTGAGGCGCTTCAGTCACGGTCTGCACGGCCACTACGGTCGGGGGTTCGAATCCCCCCTCGGGCATGGATATTTGTGCCGTCCTTAGCTGTAGCTAGTTCATAAGTAGTTTGTAAGTTTAGGGACTGATGACCCCATAGTTAAGTCCCATAAGCTCTTCCAACATTTGAACATTTTTTGATGTAATTGGTATTTACTTGTCGATTTGTAGTAGTACTGTATATCTGAAGCTTAAAGATGTCGCCAAATGTGATGGAATTATAGGATTGTGCGGAGTAACTCCGAAGTTTAAACATTCCGATGGGAATATTGGTGAGGTTGGCCTCGGAATTAGCACGGTCAGAGTTTTCGAATTAGCAAAACTAGACTTATGAGTCTTTAGGTATTTTCTGCGATCGTCATATGAATATAATTCTTGAATATCCGTCTGCAGATCTCTTTTATTTTCAATAACATGACCGGTTTCGGGGCGGCTGCCCATCTTCAGATCAATTCTATGAAGTTACAGAGTAACCTGTCGTGTGAGAACGAGTGTTGACAGCCGTTCATGATGCGAAAGGTTACTCTGTAACTTCTGAAGATGGGTAGCTGCCCCGTAACCGGTCATGTTACTGAAAATACAAGCGATCTGCTGACGGATATTCCAGAATGTTTTTTTCGAATTACCTTTCGAAATTACCGCTGAGGAAATTAGATCAGTGTTAAAGAATTACGGAACGGTCATCAGTAATGTAGCTGAGAAATGGTCTAGTGCTCACAAAATTCCGGTTTTGAATGGTATCAAGCAAGTTAAATTGAAACTTCCTGGCAGATTAAAATTGTGTGCCGGAACCGGGACTCGAACCTAGGACCTTTGCCTTTCGCGGGCAAGCGCACTACCGACTGTGCTATCCCGACACGACTCACGATGCCGCCTCACAACTTTACTTCCGCCAGTACCTCGCCTCCTACTTTCTAAACTTCACAGAAGCTCTCCTGCAAACCATGCAAGACTAACACTCCTGGATGAAATGATATGGTGGAGACATGGCTTAGCCACAGCCTAAGGAATGTTTCCAGAATGAATCTTTCACTCTGCAGCAGAGTGTGCAGCCATGCAAGACTAGCATTCCTGGAAGAAAGGATATGGTGGAGACATGGCTTAGCCACAGCCTAAGGTATGTTTCCAGAATGAATCTTTCACTCTGCAGCGGAGTGTGCGCTGGTATGAAAGTAAGGTTGTGAGGCGGCATCGTGAGTCGTGTCGGGATAGCACAGTCGTTAGTGTGCTTGCCCGCGAAAGGGAAAGGTCCCAGGTTCGAGTCCCGGTTCCGGCACACAATTTTAATCTGCCAGGAAGTTTCATATCAGCGCACACTCCGCTGCAGAGTGGAAGAGTCATTCAAGTTAAAATTGACTTGAACAAATATATACCATCGTATGTTAGTCTCTGTGGGTACGAAGCGTTAGTGATGTATTATGACAGGCAGCTGCGTATGTGTGGGGCATGTGGATCCATTCGTCACGTCCGCTCGCAATGTATTCAGCGACGCGCGGAACAAACGCCTTGGAGGCGGGAGCTCGCGGGAACGTAACCTCAACACCGACTGTAGCGACGGTTACAGCCGACACTGAAAACAACTCAGTGGAGGAAGTGCTGATGGATTCCTGCGAGGCAACATCCATCTACTGACAATGGAGCGACAGAAGCGCGAAGTAGAAGAGCACCACGGCATGCCCACTGGCGTTTCCTACGCCTTTTATTTATTTATTTATTGTTTTTTTTCTGTTCCATAGGACACAATTGAGGAGTGAGACTCCATGGTCATAGAACAAGTCAATACATTGTTACACAAGAATGGTAATAGAAAAATTTTAAGTAGTCCTTTGCACAACAATCTTACGACAAAGTGAAAAGAAAAAAATAAAGAAAAAATAAATTAGCTTAATTGTTTAACTTTTCTAGGAGTTCCTCGACAGAATAAAAGGAGTGAGCCATGAGGTAACTCTTCAATTTAGATTTGAAAGCGTGTGGATTAGTGCTAAGATTCTTTAGTTCTTGTGGCAGCTTATTGAAAATGGATGCCGCAGAATACTGTACCCCTTTCTGCACAAGTGTTAAGGTGGTGTGATGCAAATGTAGATTAGACTTCTGTCTAGTATTCACCGAGTGAAAGCTACTAACTCGTAGGAATAAGCTGATATTATTAACAACAAACGACATTAAAGAAAAAAACGTATTGTGCCGCCAGAGTCAAAATTCCCAGACTATAGAAAAGGGGTCGACATGACGTCCGCGAACTTACACCAGATATTGCTCGAACCGCCCGTTTTTGAGCCAGAATATCCTTTTTGCATCAGGCGAGTTACCCCAAAAAACAATGCCGTACGTCATAGGTGAGTGAAAGTAAGCGTAATAGACTACTTTTCGTGTTGAAAAATCACTTATCTCAGATATTGTTCTAATGGTAAATATAGCAGAACTTAGTTTTGGAACAAGATCCTGAACATGGGCTTTCCATGACAGCTTACTGTCTATATGAACACCTAGAAATTTGAACTGTTCAGTCCCACTTATGACATGCCCATTATGTGTAATCAGAATGTCAGGTTTCGTCAAATTATGTGTTAGAAATTGTAAAATCTGAGTTTTACTGTGCTTTAACATCAACTTGTTTTCTACTAGCCATGAACTTATCTCTTGAACTGCATTATTTGATACTGTGTCAATATTACGAGCAACATCCTTCACTACAAAGCTGGTATCATCAGCAAACAAATATATTTTACAATCACCTGTTATACTCGAAGGCATATCATTTATATAAATAAGAAACAGCAATGGTCCCAAAACAGACCCCTGGGGCACCCCATACTTAATTTTACGAAATGCAGACGCCAAAAAAGATGAATGAGATTACTAGAGAGTTATGCTCACAAGACATGAAGAAACGCAGAATCGCTCATGAAGCAACAGAAAAATGTGTACCGCCCTTGAGAGAAAGGGGGAACAAATTCGGCAGAAAATAGTTGGAAGACCCACCTGCAAAATTGAATCCGGTCACCCTGTTGGCTCTCCCCCCCCCCCCCTGCGGAACCTCAGGCCTCTGCCACACCAGTATCACCAAATCCATCCCTCCCTACATCTTCACACTCTCCACATCCTCTCCCAGGGTAACTTCCGCCACCTGCCTCTCCCAGATGACGCCCTCCGTCCTGATATTTCACATACAAACAGCCCTAATCCCTCCCCTCCCCATATATTTTTACCCCCCCCCCCCTCCACTACCACTCCCCTCCCTTCCATCCCCCGCTTGGATCACCTTTCCCCTCCTTGGAATTCTTATGTTTTCCTTCCCCACTCCTCTCTTCCCCACCCACCCCTTTGCACCCCCATTCCTTCCCCTCTCCCCCTAAGGGGTCTCAGTGCTTTACTTTTTAACAGTGCTCCCTGCTAAAATGTTTTGTCAGTATCAAGGGTGACCGTGATTATAAGACTTCATCAACCGCCATATAGACAGAACATTGTGTTGCCATGTTTTTTAACACTCCGAGTGCCAATCACGCCAATTGGCGGGATACGGAAGTTTCTGTAGAATGCCAATCACGTCATTTGACGTGATCTTTGTTTTCGTGCTTTTAAAAACAGAATCAAGTTTATTGACGAGCTAGATCTACCTTAAATACTTGGTAAACCTAGTGTCTAAACCAGCCTATAGATCTTTTATTTAGTTTCTAAATCGTCCGACTGGTCGCATTCATTGTATGAAACGGGGCAGGTAGAAAGTGGTGTCCGCTCACTCAGTAGGTAAATCAACGGACATGGCTTCACGCAAATTATTCTCCCAGAAAGTACTGAGAGGTGACTATGACAGAGGGGTGACACAGCAACATATCGTAATGACTCTACAGACTGTTTGCGAAGTAGAGAAGTTTTTAGTGGGAGCTTTGGCGTCGGAGTTGTATGTGATTTAGATGCTCTGTGTTCAGTTCTGGATTTATTTCAAAGAGCAGACAATTCTTTACGCCAGACTGAAGATAAAGAAACTAAGTGAAGCTGGGGTTACTCCTGCAAGCAGAATGTCCGGCATTCTAAGGGATGGAATGGTTTACATGGCCGGCAGTCAAAGTGTTAATTGTCTCTCTATAATCGTCACCATTCACTATGCGAAATCTGTGTCTTTTAGCCACTTTGGCAGTTTTTAACGCTGACTATGTCTGTTTTAAAACCTTCATTTTATTCTTTTAATTCGTCAATTTTATATTATTTTTATAGTTAAATTTAACAATTTTATCTCCTGTTTTAAACCACCGTTACCGCCTGTCAAACACATATGTACCCTGAGCTGAAGAGCAATGTACGAGGCTGCTGCCTGCCTGCCCCACGGGACATTATAATAAAAAAATTAAAAAATTTAAAAACAGAAGAAAAAGTCGGTAAGACTAAAGAGTGCCCACAAAGTCCGAAAACACACAAGAAATAACGAACGGAAGAAGTGTCGGACCTTGCAAAAGGAAACATGGGAACTTCTTCTCCTGGAGACAAAGGGAAGAAATGTCACGGGAAGAAGGATAAACTATATGTAACCAAAAAAATGTTCAAATGTTTGTTAAGCTTATGGGACTTAACTACGGGGTCATCAGTCCCTAAACTTACAAACTACTTATGAACTACCTTATACTAAAGACGGCACAAATATCCATGCCCGAGGGGGGATTCGAACCCCCGACCGTAGTGACCGTGAAGACCGTGACTGAAGCGCCTCAGTCTCCTCGGCCACCGCGGCCGGCTATATGTAACCACCGCGACGCAGAAGACACATACGTGACGAATTATCGAAATGATTGACAATGGGTAATGGATGAAGATGTCGAAGAACAAGGTAGTTCCGGATTTTTACTAAATAGGATGCCTACAATGCATGCAATAAATGACAAT
This sequence comes from Locusta migratoria, assembly GCA_026315105.1. Lineage (NCBI taxonomy): Eukaryota > Metazoa > Arthropoda > Insecta > Orthoptera > Acrididae > Locusta > Locusta migratoria. Next base: position 166,668,345 of record CM048745.1, read on the forward strand.
AAAAGGTTTTGCCCTCACAACAGGGACAGATACGAACGTGCTCCCCCTCTAGATGCCACTGTTACAGGCTTATAAAATAGCTACCCTGACCATAAATTAAATAAAGATGACACTGAAGGTCAACAGACTTAGGGATTACGAAACTTTCTGGCAGATTAAAATCGTGTTCCGGAACCGGGACTCGAAACTGGGACCTTTGTCTTTCGCCGTGGAGCGTTGCCCTCGAAAGGCAAAGGTCCCAGGTTAGAGTCCCGGTTCCGGCACACAATTTTAATCTGCCAGGAGTTTCATATCGGCGAACACTCCACTGCAGAGTGAAATTTTCATTCTTAGGGATTATGTTTACAGCGCAGACGTTGATGTCGTTATGATTTCAAGAGGTAGACAACGAGATTCAGATAAATATTACGAGTTACGATACGATTTTAAACACTACGTTAAGTGGCGCATCAGGCACTGTGTTTCTCATTATTAAGGAGGGCATCATAATATCCGATATCGACTAGCTGTAAAACGGCAGAGGACCGCGTTAATTAAACAAGACAAATTAACGCGGTTCGTTTTAAAAACATCTATGCTCCATTGGACAACCAACACAGGGAGGAAAGGGAGAATTTGCATGTACGTGACCTCCTATATTTAATACGAAATGGCGAAGAGGCAATGCTTTTAGTCAGACATTTTAACTGTGTGCTGAAGCATAAAGATCGGCATCCAAATTATAATTATAGTGAGGAACTGGATCGTGTAATACCAGAGTTGCGATTTGCAAACACTTGGGAAATCGTCAATAGTGATCTTCAGTGCTTTACATTCTACACCCCAATTTCAGCTAGTAGACTTGACAAGATATATATCGCACAGTGTCTCAAATCAAGTATTGGTGGAACTGAAACTTGGCCGTTGTGTTTCTCCGACCACTTGGCGTACCATTGTCAAAGGATAAAAATGCAGCCCTCGGTCGCAAAATTATAATTCTTTAACCTGGTGTCGAAACCCCATGAACTACATTGCCGAGGACTTGCGTGGTTGCAGTACAGAAGATATGCACAATGGCAATGGGAAGAAAAGCGTTTTTGAAAAAGAGGAATTTGTTAACATCGAATATTGATTTAAAAATAAGGAAATCCTTCCTGAAGGCTTTTGTGTGGAGTGTTGACTTGTATGAAACATGGAGATAAACAGTGCGGACAGGAAGAGGATAGATGCTTTTGAAATGTGGTGTTACAGAAGAATGCTGAAGATTAGGTGGGGTGGATTGCGTAACTAATGAGGAAGTACTGAACAGAATTGGGGAGAAAAGAAATTTTATGGCATACCTTGACTAAAGGAAGGGATCTATTGGTAGGACACATTCTTAGACATCAAGGAATTATGAATTCAGCATTGAAGTGTTCTGGATGAAAGTCGCAGAGGGAGACTAAGAGACGACTATAGTAAGCAAATTCAAAAGGATGTAGGTTGCCGTTCTTTTGAGGAGATGAAGAGGCTTGCTCAGGATAGATTAGGGTATAGTGCTGCACCAAACCATTCTCCGGACTGAAGACCACAACAACAACTTGGTTTCGGCAATAACTATGATTCTCTTCATCAGAAATCATAAATTAAAACAAGTCACATAATAAAAGTTAGGGCAGTCTACATGTAGAAGTGCAACCCATTTCTTTACAGCTGTGTTGTAGCTTTTATTGTATGACTTGTTTTAAATTATAGTTTTTGATGAAAGCAATCATAGTTATTGCCGAAACCAGATTTAAAAAAATCTAATTTTGCGACCGAGGGCTGCATTTTTATCCTTTGATGTTGTAACGGTCGCTCACAATAGCAGCTAGTTAAAATTTTTAACAAAAGAGAATGTCTTTCACGCTAAATATCTGGAAACTAAATGTAAGAGTCCTCAAGAATGATGCTTTGAAATTAAGCATTGAAGAAGTGTTGAATACCTGCATCAGATTTAGGATGTGCGAAACCGAAGCTCATAAGCTGCTTCAAAACATATTCTTACAAAAGATATCAAGATGAACAATGTTCTAATTTTATTTCCGTTGCCTCAGGGAACTCGTAGAGTTGCAGCCCAACAGAGGAAACCTCTATACGAGTCAAAAGAGTGAATGCGAAATTAACGAAGCTGAAACGCAAATAGACGGAAGGCATCGTAATCCGTTCGTGAGACCACCACAGGGTGACCTGGGAAGAATCATCTCTGTACCATCTCGCAAAACAGAAACATCATGCGCGGCGAAAACTGATGCACAGTATCAGGAGAGAAGGATAAAGAATAAAGAAATATGTAGCTGAATACTACACAAACCTGTGCGCTTCGGAGCCTACCTATGTCAATTTGATCAGACAAATGCCGAATAACGTTCCTGACATGCTGGATGCACAGGATGCGGAGTTATTAGCTGAGGATGTCACCGAACAAGAAATTAGATCGGCGATGAAGAAGGCACAGTGAAACAAATAACCCTGAAAAGACGGATTACCCGTAGAATTTTATAAACTTTTCTGTGATTTACTGGAAACATATTTCCTCGAAATATGTAATTAAAGAGGGTCAAACTATCCTTGATGGATTTAATGAAGGGATAATAGACCGTATCCCCCAAGAATGACATTAACAAAATCCGCCCCCTATCGTTACTTCGATTATAAGACAGTAGCTCGCTTTATGGCAGCATGAATTAAACGAGTGCTCCGTAAAATAATACATACCAGTCAGACGGCGGCAGGTCCTGGACGCACGATCCTTCATAGCCTGACCGAATACAGGGCGCTAATAAGGTACTCTCACACCAGAAGCTGCACTTATATCCTCAGAGCCGCGGTGCAGTAGCCGAGCCGTCTAAAGCAACTCGCTGCGGAGCGTGCGGTTGCTCGCCGTGGAGGTTCGAATCCTCCCTGGGGCATGGGAGTGTGTGTTTGTCCTTAGGTTAGTTTCCCTAGGTTTAAGTAGTTTGTAGGCTACGGCCTGATGATCACGCAGTTTGGTCCGATAGATTTACAAACATTTGAACATTCTTATGTTCAAATTCAAATGTTTGTAGAACTTATGGGACTAAACTACAGGTCATCAGTCCCTAAGCTTAAGAACTACTCATGAACTAGCTAAGACTAAGGACGGCACAAATATCCATGCCCGAGTGAAGATTCGAACCCCCGAACGCAGTGGCCGTGCAGACCGTGACTGGAGCGCCTCAGTCCCCTCGGCTATCGCGGCCGGCAACATTCTTATCCTCAGATCTCAACAAAGCCTTCGACAGGATAAGGCACAGTACCTTTCCGAAGAATTGGCCCATTTAATGTTTGGGGGAAAATTTGTAAAAATGATCAAAACTTTACTTGGAAAAGCCACATCGTAGATTAACATAAACGGACATCTCAAAAAAGCAGTTCCCATAAAGAAATCTGTTTGACAAGGGTGCCCCTTGTCTATGTCTCTATTCGTCACTGTTGTAGACCCACTAATTAGAGGACTCACCAACAAGCTGCAAGGAATAAACTTGTATGGCAGCATCATCAAATGCACTGATGTGTGAGTAGTCCTTAATTGCACACAGGAACTACGTGCTGTGAAGACGGTAGTAGAAGAGTTTGAACAGGTATCAGGATCGATACTGAATATGCGATAGACAAACTACTACCACCAGGGAAAGAGTTCCCAAACAATGGGGAAGACGAATTCGAACGGACTGACATCAAACTGCTTGGCATACTAATGTGTAATTGCCCATTGAAAACTGCGGCGCCGGCCGCGGTGTCCGAGGGGACAGAGGCGCGTCAGTCACGATCTGCACGGCCACTACGGTCGGGGGTTCGAAGCCCCCCTCGGGCATGGATATTTGTGCCGTCCTAGTTCGTAAGTAGTTCATAAGTAGTTTGTAGGTTTAGGGACTGATGACCCTGTAGTTAAGCCCCATAAGCTTTACAAACATTTGAACATTTGATTTGAATTATTTTGGAGTAAGACATGGACGATAAACAGTGCGGACAGGAAGAGGATCGAGGCTTTTGAAATGTGGTGTTACAGAAGAATGTTGAAGATTAGGTGGCTGGATCGCATAACTGATGAGGAGGTACTGGAAAGAATTGGGGAGAAAAGCAATTTCTGCCATACGTTGACAAAATGAAAGGATCGATTGGTAGGACACATTCTTAGACATCAAGAAATTGTGAATTCAGCGTTGGAGAAAAGAGTGTGGGCTAAAAATCGCATAGGGAGACCAAGAGATGAATATAGTAAGCAAATTCAAATGGATGTAGGTTACTGTTCTTATGAAGAGATGAAGTAGGATAGAGTAGGGTGGAGAGCTGCATCAAACCAGTCTCCAGACTGAAGACCAAAACAACAACAAAATTTATAATGCCCCAAAAATTTTCATCCCCCTAAATAAAACCCTTAATTTTAGGGGGGAAATCCCCATGTTGGGAACCCTGTCTGATTGAAATATACATCTGATCTGAACAGTTGTACGCAACCCACATGGAAGGCTTAGCGGGAACAGCAGGTTACTCTTAAACTGCGCAACATCGCGCTCAGGAATGCTGGTTGGACAGGGGCTGGCTGGCTGACAGTTGTTGGGAAGTCTGTCGTCTGAACAGAAGGGGTTATGTAGGTTGATCCGCCGCCAAAGGTATACGTGTATCGCGACAGCCATCTACTATTTGGGCACAATAAATTGACGATTTTGCTGGTTCTGCCACAAGCAGCGAATGTCGGCACTAGTTGAAAGTTATTCTTTTATTTACAAGTGCTGCCAACGTTACAATGGTCCATGGCGGTAAAGATTACTGTACACATTGTTGGAGTAACGGTTCCAGCACTGCAGCAAGCTGCCTTCCCCTCACCCTTCACTCCCCGCACCAACCGTATAGCCCAGTCAAATGGTGTTTTTTCCGAAGCAAAATTCCGAAAGTTTTTTTCTCAACGGTTCTGTATGTTTTTGGGGGCGCTGAATTCGTATTTCAAGTTTGCTGCCTTGTAGGAGGTCGGCGTCACAACGAAAAACTCAAAAAACCTAAAACATTTCGCACTTTGTTTTTTGTTTCTTGCTTATACCTCGAAAACTATGCGTTTCTCGATGATGTTTATTCTGAGCAAAATTAGATAAAATTTCCTACAAAATGCGCTACTTATGTTTGATTTTCTGACGAGCAGTATAGGTTTGAAAAAGAGCAAATTTTTGGCCCTTCTGCGAAAACGTCACAAACGCGCACTTGCACGCCATACAACTCGAGAAATATACATTTTATCAACAAACTTCCCCCATTACGAGAAAATGGAATACAATAGGCCTCACTTGTAGGAAATTTAACGTACTTTCACGTGCTGTAGAGATTTTGTTGAAAACAGGCCTATTTCTTGGGTTGTAGGGCGTGAAAGTGTGCGTTTCTGACGTTTTCGCAGAAGGGCCAAACATTTGCTCTTTTTAGTTGAGTTCTAATGCCTACACTGCTCGTCAGAAAATGAAACATGAGTAGCGCATTTTGTAGGAAATTTTGTCTACTTTAATTTTGCTCAGAATAAACATAATCGAGAAACGCATAATTTTCGAGATATAAGAAACTGAAAAAAGTGCGAAATTTTTGAGGTTTTTTGATTTTTTCGTTGTGAAGCCGACCTCCTACAAGGTAGCAAACTTGAAATTCGAATTCAGCGCCCCCAAAAACATACGGCACCGTTGAGAAAAAAAAGTTTCGGAATTTTGTTACAAAACAGCCGGTTTTGAGCACCAATTGACTGGACTAGTAGTGGATCTCCCACAGTGGCGTATCTAGGGGGAGGGCTGCTGGGCTGCAGCCCCCCCTCCCTCTAGACCCTCCTGGAGACCCCTCCCGAAACCTTGCTGCAGCCGCCCCTAGAGAGAGAGAGAGAGTGAGTGAGAGAGAGAGAGAGAGAGAGAGAGAGAGAGGAAAAAAAAAATGGATCAATCCCTCCAATTTGAGTAAAGGAGCTGCCCCTCACCTTTCTTTTATTATTATTATTTTCTTAGACATCAAGTCACCACCGCGCAAGATATCGTGGCCAAACAGTAGCGGGAGATCTTATAGAACAACCGCTGAACCATGATTTTTAGCGAACACTTTATCCGCGTGCCGGAGGATAGACAAGTTCTGAACCCCCGTGAATTCGCGTATGCGCACTAGACAGCGCTAACACGCACATGAGCAGAAGCAGAACAGACACTACAATGAGCTTTCTGCTTGTTATTGGTCGTTGAAATTCGTGGTTAATGCAGATTTCAGACTTCCATGTTACAGATTTTAGAAATTTTTCAAAAATGCTGTAATTAAATAAAACCAATATTTGTTCGCTAGCAAACTTTCTTTTATAATAGGTGTTTATGTTGTTGTTGTTGTTGTTGGTTTTTGGAAGGGACTAAACAGCGACGGTCATCAGTCCCTTGTTCCAGTCAAAGAGATAAAGCATTTTGTTAAACATTCCGAAATAAATGCGTTAACAAGTCAAGGTGTTTATAAAAAGTAATTTTTATATTGGTTATTTTATACTTAAGAAACGAAATGGAATAGAGCCGTTGAGTCTTAATTCAGGCCTACTGCATGGAAAGATCCACTTCGTCAGAAGTTACGTCAGCAATCGTTTATTCCTCAGTAACTTGCATCAACTTTACGGACAGTAGCTTTTAAAAACAGGCCACGTCCTTCACCACGAAGTTCCGAAATTCGTGCTGCGAGGGTGAAGGTCGGGGTGAGAGTTTAAAATAGGGAAAAGTTTAATTTTTAAAACTCACAACCACCAGCTGCGAACCAAATTCCTAAACATGCAAAAACACTGGAACTGAGATTGCGACTGTTTGACTCGTTTTCTAGGGGATGATATCACACGTTCGCAGCTTTCCTTCCCTGCATATGATTAACAAAACAAATTCATAATAAAATCAAGTTCATGAGAGAAAAGGGTGTACTAACTACTGTTTTTGAAAACACGTGAAAGTTCACTTTATGTTTTTTATTTCACAATCTTAGAACCCTGTGGCTGATACGTCTGTACGTCGGCACATTTATCAAATAAAGTTATAGCTCGTGAGCCCCCAGACAAAATGAATATTTGTCGCGAATTGTTTTCACACCACGTGGCTGTCTCAAACACCGTTTATGTTCATGCCTATGCGACGACACGTGTTACATTAACAAATCACAGTCACATTAATTAAACGCGATGCACACCTTGTCCCGCCGGCTAAATATTCACAAAGACACAGTAGCACTCGATTCAACTTGGTGCAGTCTACGACGAGCACCCACACGTGGTGATTGCCACACACAGATCTAAAGTCACCACCTCGAGATCCACATGCCGACTGATGCAGAGCGACGCCGCCCGGCCAGTTCTCCACGTGTTCCCGACGTCGCCACTTCCTGCCCTCGCGCGCGCGCGCGCGCGCGAGCCAAAAGCTCAACTGCTGGGTTTTTTTCCCCTACGTCATCAACTTCCCCATGTGTGCTGTTCTAACCGATTTGCCAACGTACAGCGCTCAGCCAATACATTTCTAAAACTTTACTTAAAATCAAAACAATTACACTACAGATTAAATAAATGTTTCCTTACGTTTTTATATTAGTATAAACATCCTTTGTACTGTTTATCATAATCGTGCAATTACTTATACCACAGATAAATGATTTAACTGAATACTTCAAGATAGAATACAAAAGATTAATTGAAAATAAAATGAGAAATAGTTAATATATTATTTTTATAAACAAACATTGCCATGCTAGTTGTGTAACTGTCTTGTCTTCGTTGGTAATTTATTACTTTTCATTGTCAATTAAACATATTACGTTAGATGTGACTATATCAGCTAATGTATTGTTTATTTATCAACAGGCTATTTTGTAACGACGGCCTTAAAGGTTCCTAACTGCATCGTATTACTTCAAATGCCAGTAGTATTACAATATTTGTGCATTGTACTGTGCCTGGCACTCGCCATTGTCCCTCTCTCCCCTCACCGGAAACGAACTGGAAAATCCTAAGTTGGAACAAGCCACCAACGTCGGCCTGCTCGCTGGCCTCCCGTCAGCTACAAGCACACAGCAAATCTCAACGTGGAGAATTTCTACCTATGGCCTAACTATAAATGTTGTCACCCAACTGTGTACATACATTGCTACCATAATTAATAAGATTAAAATTGTGTAACATTTAGTGCATTGGCATGGTCAATGTTTGCAGTGAACTTCATACTGTTTCATTATCAAATGCTATTGATTACCGGTATTTCTATTAGGCGGTAATCTCACAATGCCTATCTCCGGGCTTAGTTTTTTCATTAATTGTGAGTGTATTACCCTACTTTTATCTTCCTGCCCACAGTAGAAAGCAGGGTCTGGCTTTTCGTAATCGTCGTGGCCAAATTTGAAGACTTATTGTCACTGTTTAAAAACGGGTCCTTCATGTGCATAACGCTGTTTAAATGTACTTGTACAACCAACTGTCATAATATAAAACGACTGCGCGGTCTGAGGCTCCACGTCATGAATTGCGCGGCCGCTCCCGCCGGAAGTTAGTGCTCCCACGGGCATTTGTGTGCGTGTTGTCCTTTGCATGTTAAATTTAAGTATAGGAACCGATGACCTAAGCAGTATTCTCCCATAGTTGCACAAACTTTGGACTAGAATATGAAACAAAGTGTTGAGTCTGTAATTCAGAGCAATTGTGACTCAATTCCGTATTAACTACATAAAAGAAAGACAATCTAATGTATAAAATGAATTTTTGTGTGTCCGTATATTATGCGCGGCCGTACCGTTCAGACGGTTGTGATGAAAGTTTGCCAACATATTGCTCACGAGGGTCATAGGCACTATTAAATCACTGTACGACAAACAGTTCAGCAAATATGACGTAGTATACAATTAAATGCGTGGAAAAGTTCTACATTATGCGACGTCTGCTTCAAAACGACTGTACCGATTTCAACCACATTTGGTACACATATTCCTTCCATGACATAAAAGTTGATGTAGGGGTAGGAACTGCTTACGACATACAGTTCAGGAGATATGACATAATATACAATGAAATGCGTGGAAAAGTGCTACATTATGCAACGACTGCTTCTAAACCACTGTACCGATTTCAACCACATTTGGTACACATATTCCTTCAGTGACGTAACAATTGACGTAGGAGTAAGAACTGCTTACGACATACTATTCAGAAGATATGACCTCATAAACAATTATATGGTACAAAACCTGTGGCATCATGCGAATAAGGACACTTTATTAATCCTAAAATCCTCATGATATTTTGGACACTTATCCTTCAAAACAAGAGGACTGAATTGAATTAAATGTGGAATTAAGGTACCTTATAGCCCAAAATAACACATGGGCTATCTTTCGTACGTCTCGATAGGTGCATGTATGTACATATATAGCAGGAAGAGGAAGAAGTAGGTGGAGGAGGAGACAGAAATGGGATGGAGGAGGGACAGAGAGTCGTCAGAGGAGAATACGGACAAAGAGAGGGGAGAGGAGGAGAAAAGTGAACAGTAAACAGTGGAAGGGGTAGGAGGAAATGGATAGAGAAAGGGACAGGAGGAGACGGGGGAAGGAGCTGGTGAACAGACAGAAGCGAAAGGCAGCAACCAGCTAGTTAGCTCATAAAAATGACAACTTCTCATTAAGTAGGGACCTTGTGCTCACAGAAATAATTTCAGTTAATGACGTTGCAAGATGTCACAGTTTCCCTTGGGATTTTGTGGTACGAATTACAAGAACTGATTTTTCTCCGCATTTCATGCGCGCATTCGCGCCAAGAAATATTCGCCGTGCATCGTGTTAATGGCTGCGTTCGAGGAGTTGCTTTGTGGCTACCGCGCATGCGCAGTATGACAGTTCGCGTTTGAAGAGCTCCTAGCCCCGAATCTGGCTACTTGAAGAGGGGCGCCAGCTATTCGAAGAGCTGCTAGCAAGCAGAGCCAAGCAGACAGATGCTGCCAGAAGAAATTTTTCTGGCTGGCAGATTCGCGCATGCGCATAGCTCCCTTTTTACTTGTTGCGCCGAAATAAAAGGCAGAAATCAGAATTTTTCACTTTTTTTTATATACTTTGTGCTACGTTTCTCAGATATGGAATTTGTCTAACATTTTTGGGTGGGTGAAACAGCTCTATACATAACCATAATGCACGAATTTGGAAGCACCTGCAGGCCGCGGTGGCCGAGGGGGCTGAGCCGCTCCAGTCACGTCTGCCCGGCCACTACGGTCGGCTTCCTGCAATAGCAAAGCAGGCATGCTGCAGGAGGAAATTTTCCCTTCAGCTCATACAGGCAGGAAGCTGCAGGACGCTGCGGCCGGGAGCTTCCTTGAACAGCCGGTAGGCTGCAGCATGCTGCAGGATTGCTCTTTGAACACGAATTTCCGTACTGCGCATGCGCGGTAGCAGCCCTGCAGCTCTTTGAACGAACCCCAAGTACCTTTCAGGCAACTCTTCGAACGGACTTAATAGAGTTTACGTATAACAGTACGTAGTTCCAGATAACCATGCTTGGGAGTGTTGCTGCATAAGTGTACGATTCAGGTGTACCGAGTAAATACGGCCTTGAGTTCGCTTCTGCTGTGTAGATTGCAGGTTCGTTCTAGCAGCTGCCAGACGGCTACTTTCAAGCGCTAAGAAACAGGTATTACTGCGCATGCGCAGCTAGTATGACGTAAAAACCATTGTTTGATACTTGCACTGCTGGAACGCTTTTAGCACTTTTCTAGATGCAGGCGAAGGTGAGTTTAAAGGAATAATTAAAATACTTTCCTTCCTAATAACGGAGAAATGTTAACGAGAAATATCTAATCTCAAGTGGGATTGCAGTGATTTCGAAATAATCGAAAAACACGCTAAAACACACACACGTATCACGTGATGGCTACCCCCACTCTAACTCAGACCTTTCTGCGCATGCGCAAATTGGCCGCTTGACCGCGCCAGAAATATTTTTCAGGGTAGCATCCGGCTGCTTGCGGCAACTGCTGGAACACCAAACAACCACACTCCAAGCAGCCAGAAGCGGGAGAAAGCGCTGCTGGAACACAAATTCAGCGTTGCGCATGCGCGTCAAGCAATCTGGCAACTGCTGGAACGAACCTGTAGATTGCGACGTCTGGTACAGAGGGCGCTAGTTTCGATGTGTGAGTGCGCGCCTCCCTGCTTTCTCTCCTGCCATTAGCTTCAGCTCTGCCGAGTTGACTGCGGCAGTTCGGTCGCGCGTCCTACCGCGTGTTGTGTTCGTTTCGCGTGATGAAAAGAGAACAGCGTCGTCGTCTACGGCTGTTGGGTGTTTTCTAGTAGCGGAGCGCCGTGGGGTGCGTATCTCACTGCTGTTTGACGCTGCATATCTCGGTAAGTAAGGAACACGCTTTGGTGTGCAGCGCGGTCGGCGGAAATACGTCTGTGCGGCTGGGATAAAATCACATTTCACGGAGCAGTTTGAAAACAGATAAGTGACCTGCACTCCAGCATTGGGTTGCCACCGCTAAACCCGGCTCTGATAGAAATACACATCCGAGATGCACTGAATCGCGATCTTTGAATCACTATTTACTTCGAAATAATTTCCATATAATTTCCAGAAAAAGTTTAGGCCAAATATGTAATTTGCTGAATTTTATGATTTACTTTACAGAAAAGTTTATTCCTTATGATTGATTTGGGCTGAAGTGCAGTTTGAGTCCGCGAGTGATGTTTCATGTTTGGCCGTTGGCAACGGCGCCGAAGCGAATCAGCAGTCGCGTTCGCGCGGCCAATGACAATAGCTTTCTTTTTATGGTTTCTAAACAAATCGGCGTAGTGGATGTAAAGATATTTAGATCAACATAATGCCCTGCAATAAATATAAGGGAGATTGAGCGTACTAAGTAGCGTACTGATTGCATGACTTTCGCAGCCTTTACGAGCGCAATTATTAATGAGCGGTTCTGAACCGAATATGTAATCGCTACTACCTTAAAGCTGCGCTGGCTTGTTTTGAAGTTATCAATAGGGTGTGAAAGAGTAGTCTGAAAGTGTTGGAAATATCCTTTCATTTAAATAAGTGATCAGTAGCGTAGCCATCAGATGGTTAGCTATAAGTTAAACAAATTTTTTCTTTTAGTACGTGAGGGCGCGCAGCTCCCGAATCTCCGGTTCGGAACCGGAACTTCGAGATGCAGATTCTTTCAAATTAACCATCTGATTTTTTCTTAGGGAAGTGAACTCTAATTTCAATTACGTTCATTATTCACGTATTGCAATTGACTGGAAAAATTGTTAGTCGTACCCTTAGACAAACACTTAATTGAATTTACACTTCGAGAAATTATTAAATCTTAACGAAAAAGCATGTGAAGAAAGGCCAAATTCACACCACATGAAACGTGTAATCTGATTGGCCGCCTTCACGTGCGTCATTCATCCCGCCGTTACCAACGTCTACGCATGAACCACAACTTGCGGACTCATAAACTGCACTTTTCCTTCATTTGTGGAATAAGTGCTAAGGGTAATTTCCTAGACCTCGTGTACATCGAAGAAAACGACGTTGCGATCGATATATATTCAATGTTCGATTCTTACGCCATGGTCGATGAGGCGACAGATGGAAGCGCTGGTTTTGAATCGTATCTTGTATAGTGTTTACTGAGTGATATTTCGTTGTGCTATTCATGCTGTACTCTTAGGTTCCTGCCTAACCACATCCTTTATAATCCTGAGAAAGTTTTAATAAATGGATTCGCTACCATTGATGATTTAGTGTTTCTGAACCGGAGATTCGGGCGCCAGGCGCCCTCACGCACGTTTTAAAAATAAAACTTCTCGTTTAACCTATGCCTAACCTTCTTAAGGCTACGCTACAGATTACTGTTTTAAAGTAAAAGGTAGGTTAGGTATAGGTTAAACAAGGTTTTTTTTATTTTTTTTTTTTTTTTCGTAGCGCCCGAATCGCCGATTCAGAAACACTAAATTGAACGTTAACCACATATCGAACATTCCATATATATCGATCGCAACGCCGTTTTCTTCGATGTACACTAGGTCTAGGAAATTACCGTGCTAAGAATTACGGCATCTCAGCTGAAGTTGGCAAATTTTTACGTGCTATGGGTATCAATTGCAAGTAATATGCAGTGTCTTCGTTGAACGTATGACTTAATTCCTTATTTTTGAAGGCAATGGCGATATTAAAGTTTCGAGCAAACTTAGTAGCGAAGATAGCAATATTTGTGACAGATTACACACTAGACCGAAACTGTCATCAAAAGTACAACATATTGCGGTGTTGGATACGAAGTTATCTTCCTTGAAGTGTTAAAACCGGAACGAATTTGCGCGATTAAGACTCCTAATCTGGCAGTTTCTGGAATGAGAGGTGAACTGGTTGCACAGCCCGTTAGGTGGCACACAACTGCCTTATTTGACACCGCCATAGCAGTAGGCGATATGAAATGTGTGGGCACTGTGCATAGTTCTGATGTACAGTTTTCCTGTTTTGCTAGTGCTTGTCACTGTCAGAAACGTTCTGCGATCGTTATGCTTTAGCTGTTTTCTCAGAAGTAAAAAAAAAAAAAAAAAAAAAAAAAAAAAAAAAAAAAAAAAAAAAACGCGGATTTAGGCAGGGTACGTGGAGATACTGAACGGGGCTTTGAACAATGACGTCATATCTGTAGCAGGTGACGTTTTTGTTCATTACAAGGCGCAGATAGTATTGTAACGGTGGCGTAACTTTGTGAGGGTCGAGTCGAAGTGTAAAGTTTTATATGCAATGATCGTTTTTCGATAAATCGTAATAATTGGGACGTTTAGTATTCTTGATATTCGTAATTGTAATTTACGTCGATATGTTGTATCCGTGCGCGTGAAAAATGAACTATTGTATTTCTTGGGGTCCGTAGTACATTCATGTATGTAATGTGAATGTTTTTAGTGTTAACGTGTCTGGATTCAGTGTTTCTGCGGAGGAGGGGGACTGGAGATCGATGATAAATTCTATTGTACTTGTCGCGTATTCTAATATGAAGTTCCTAAGAAAAGTTGGCTCAAATCTGGTTTCCGATACCGCTTTGACCAATGACGTTAAGCTTTGTCATTCCGTCCCGCGCGTGGTTTCAATACCGATACTCACTGTTTACGTGTCTATTTTCGAAGACACCCTAAATGTTCCAATATTTCTAATTCGTAGCATCAGTAATTGTTGAGAGGTAAATTCAATGGACATGGGAAAGTGCGTCATGCTGTACATAATGGAAAAAGGGTGTAAACTTAATACGCTATGCTAATTTCATCTGAATTTGACGAAAATATAGCAATTGAGTGCTCAGCTGTCAAAGCTGTTTATCACCCGTCGGTTTTGACGAATGACGTCATATCTTACGTAAATCGCTGTCAGATAATTTGTGCTTACTAGTAGTCAGACAACGGCGGCTTAATGTTGTATTGTTTGAATCGTGTGTGTGTGTGTGTGTGTGTGTGTGTGTGTGTGTGTGTGTGTGTGTGTGTGTTTGCGCTCGCTTTAAATATTTGGTGATAATATAATTTTTATGAAACTCAGTAATATACATCACTATCTTTGTATTTCTAGTGCACGAAAAGTATACTTTTATTTCTTGGCATTTGATGTTTGATTGTAAATTGTTTCATGTTCTCATTAGTATTGACGTGATAGCGTTCTAGTGGGAGTTACCTAAAGTGGTTTGTTTTGAAATTGGTTTGCTGCGAGTTGCGAGATGTTAATCAGTGCAAAAAAGTTGAGGTTGGATGATAAAATTTGTACTAGCCATTTTTGTCACACGGCTTATAAAAGTTACATACTATGAATAAATGATTTTTAAGCTCTATGGTTTCCATGTTCTTGTATGTAGCCTTGTCTGCTCGGTGAATGTAATAGCCATTGTAGAACCAAGATTACATGACATCGTTGTAAAACGATTATATACTATATAAGTAATGACTATTCCTTTCTACCGCTACTGAGCTTTTTAACGTTACGGTATATGGGGTTCTGCTCGCTGCAACATTATTCTCCTGGGGCGTCGTGGTAGAAATAAATACGATATGTACAATTTTTCACTTCTTTGATTTGATTCAAACTTCGTCTCCACCAAAACATAACAAAACATTTACAAAGCATCAGGACGGGAGTACTTCCATTTCAAAACAAAGACTGACATAGCTTCCAGTGCACTTTAGAAAAGCCAAAACTCGAACCCCCCACACAAGGCCGTGAGGCAAATATATAACTTCGACAATAATGGCATTACATTATGCATTGTTAACAATTGAATATACTGATTTACAATTAACACACACACACAAAGAAAACATTTTATGTACACAAAAATAATTACAATATAAAATGAAAACTATACATACAATAATTTTACATGAAGCAAATATTTTTAAGTCGTAATTTCCGATGTTTCTGTTGACAACAGTGAGATTTAAAATGTCAATTAGTTAATGAGTACATGATACATGTTCCTAACATATGAGCTATCAATTATCTTGGCAATTCTCAAACTAGGTTATAAATCTCATGTCAGTCAATATATACAGAGAATTAAGATATTCAAATTTTGACAATTGTTACACAATTATCTGGTCAACATAACTTGTTTATGAGCCTAACATACATACAATGCTATTCATTTTCATTTCTTTTTGTTTTTTACGAAATATTTTACAATTCGTCTGCATAAGTCTTGTAATAACATACAATGACGCAACTATTTATAGAACTGTCTGGAAAGAAAATATATGAATCTCTTAATGAATTCTCACTTGCCTTAATCTCAGTATCACCGAGACACTGTCCAACACTGATTCCTAGGCTGGCTGTGCCGTTTTTAACTAACTTCACACGCAACTTTTATCACTATTCAACCACACGATTCCGGGTCCGAACCAGATGGTATCGTACGATAACATTGAGATGAGGGGGGCAGCAGTATCGTCAGTTGTCACGCGATTGGCTGTAAGCGTAAAGTGATTGCCGGCAATAAGTATCATCCTATGACAGAATTATCACACGAAGTTGCAGGGACGGAAATTAAAATGTCAGTGTTGCTGATAGTTCCGTAATCGTCGTACCGATAACTAGAATTTGTGGACCAATGCTTCGAATCGGTAACTAGAAATCACATATGTAGGTTAATCCCAGTCGTCGATGCCAATTTTGTAATTCGTTATTTGGGTAGAATTTTGAGTTTTTTCCGCCCGTTTTTCTCGAGGTAGTCGCTTTGGCCGCGTCAGGATTTATGTACTGTTTGGATTAGGTTTTACGTCATTATTAAATGCTGACTGGTAGTATCAACTAGTTTATCTGGAATGGAGGAATGCATGGAAATTCGGCTCACCTGAGAACGGGGATAACGCCCGTCAGCTTTGGCCCACGACGTCGTCGCAGCCTAGTAGTTCAGAGGTGCGTGCGTGTTGTAGGCATGAGTAATTGTGCCGGGTGAGTTAGACGATAGTTTGCAAACAGAACAGATTAAAGATTAATATTGCGCGCTCCCCTCATTTAAAAAATTAAAAAAAGACCACCGCGTGCTTTATAGGTATTAGAGGCTCCCCAGACGAGAGGCCCGGACAGTCCGACCCCTCCGCCCGACTTAGTCCAATGTCTACAATACAGAAGTATTAAGGTATCCCGTATACGGGTTTTCCGACATGCTGTCTTTTACACTGATGGTTCCAAGAGCACTGACGGTGTCGGATCTGCCATCGTCGTCGGGGACAACCGCTTCCTATACAAACTCCCAGACCGGTGCTCGAATTTCACGGCTGAGCTTTTTGCCCTCCATCAGGCTGTTTTGTATACCTGCCGCCACCGTCAACCTTTCTATGCCATCTGTTCGGACTCCCTTAGTGCCCTGCAGAGTCTTAAGGACCCTTTCTCGAACCATCCTCTCGTGTACCGGATCCAACGCTCCCTCCAGTTGCTAGCAGATGACAGCTGTCAAGTTTCTTCCCTGTGGGTCCCTGGCCACGTGGGTGTGCCCGGGAATGAGACCGCCGACATAGCAGCCAAGGCCGCAGCTCTTTTGCCTCGCATGGCTACCTTTTGCGTCTCATCGAACGATGTTCAACGAGCTCTTCGCCGGAGTATCGTGTCGTCATGGTACAGTGCGTGGTTTTCACTGTACAATAAAATGAGAACTATGAAACCGATGCCGACCGCTTGGAGGACCTCATCACGCCCCTCTCGGCAAGAGGGGGTCATCCTGGCCAGGTTGCGGATCGGTCACTGCCGTTTCAGCCACCGTCATTTGCTAACCACCGACTCTGCACCGCTGTGCTCCTGCGGTGAATTGCTGACGGTGCGACATGTTTTACTGTCTTGTGTTAATTTTAATCATCTCCGTGTAGCCCTTCACTTTCCGTTTACTCTGGAGGAAATTTTAGCTGATGACACGAGCAGCGGCTCGAGTTTTGCGTTTTATCAACTTGGCCAACTTATCGAAGGATATTTAACCCTTTTGTCTTTTATCTTTCATTTTTAGCCTCTTCTTGATGTTCGGACAGTCACCATTTTTTTTTTAGATCTAGCGAATCTATGTTCTTGTCCGGGCGCTAATGACCGTAGAAGTTGTGCGCCCTAAAACCACAAAAAATTGTCTATTTAGCGCCCTGTTTTAATCTAAGCAGATAGAAGACGCTTGTTTATACGTACTGACAACTTTGCGCTGTGACCACACACTAAGTATACGTGATAGAGGCATTCTGATATTAAGAGCTTTTGCAGGTTCTGAACAGCCTTTAACGGGAAAATGTATTCCGCAATATGATCTCTGAAGGCACCGCTCTTAATCAAATATTACGAAATACCCAGTGTTAGCATATTACGGGGATATGACACGAGTGAGAAAAACTGACTGGTGCAGTAAATCAGTAATGCGTAGGTGAGTTACAAATGTCTGACGGGAGGCGTAAACGGGTCACCAGAGCAGTGAGCTCGACACTGTATTCAGGTGGCTTAGTAGACCGCGGAGCTTCATAGCAAGTAAGAGATCAGGGTTCAAATCCCTACCTGGCGCAAGTTTTGATCCATTTCAGTGCCCAGACCACTGTCGTAAATTACTATTGCATAATAATTCACAGCACCAAAGGGCTCATTGTTGCTTAATCTGAACCAAATATATTGTACTGGCAATATTTCCTAGATAAGCGTTTTCGCGTTTGTTCTTAAATGCACAGCTACAGGACTGGATTTTCATACTTGCGTATTTGATATCACACAGAATTCATAATGTAATTTGCGCATTATAGCGAAAGCTTTTGACAACGTCGACTGCAATAAACTTACTATGAAGGTAACAGGGATACAATATAGGGAGCGAAGAGTTATATTGAATTTATACGAAAACCAGACAGCAGTCATTAGTCGAAGGGCATGAAAGGGACGCAGAGGTTGGGGAATAAGACAGGATCGTAGCCTTTCCTCAATATTGTTAAAGCTGTACATTGAGGAGGCAGTGTAGGAATGCAAGGAGAAATTTGGAGAGGGAATTAAATCCAGGAGAAGAAATAAAAAAATTTTGCTGTTTGCCGATGACGTAGTAAATCTGACCACAAAGCATCTGGAATGGAAAGGACACTGTCTTGAAAAGAAGGTATAAGATGAACATCAACAAAACAAGAATAATGGAATGTTGCGTCAGGCGATGCTAAAGGAATTACATTGGGTAATGAGACAAGGAAAATAGTTCTATTTTTGTAGCAAGATAACTTCTGATCGCCGAAATAGATATAAAATGCAGACTGGCTATGGGAAGAAGCGAAACTTGACATTCAATATTAAAATGATAGGAATACCTTCCTAAATACATTTGGAGTGTACCATTGTATAGGAGTGAAACGTGGACGATAAGGAGTTCAGACAAAAAGATGATTGGTAAATTAGGTGCTACAGATGAATTAACTTAGATGGGTAGATCACGTAACTGAGGTGCTTAACGAAATAGGAGAGAAAAGGAGTTTCTGGCATATCCTAAGAGAAGGAATAGATTGGTGGGACAGACATCAAGGAATCGTCAACTTAGCATTAGACGAAAGTGTGTGGGGTGAAAATCGTAGAAGAGACAGAGGGACGAATACAGTAAGCAAAAAGGATGTAGGTTGCCGAACTTATTCTCAGAGTAGGACAGAGTAGTGTGAAGAGCTGCATCAAACCAGTCTTCGGCCTGAAAAAACAGCCTAGATGTGATTTAGGCCATTTCTAGCGAAGGAAAACCCAACTTTCGAATTAGTAAATAGATTATACGGACTCTAAATGATTACGGAGAACGCATGGTAGTGTTACGCACAGGAAATAAAAGGACCACTAAACTGATTTTAAAGGGGGGCAAAAATATTTTTTAGAAGTTCGTATTCTAAATAAATTCCTTGAAGGATATAAAGTTTTTCAAATTATGCTATAATTAAAAATGTAGCGCGCATGTCTGCTTAAATTTTGGCACAAATTTTGATTAAATGGCCACAGGTAACTAGTCGCGTAAATTCTTTTTTCAGCTAAAAAATTTCTTACCTACTTCCTTCTCTAGCGCAGAGCATTGTCATGTTTACAAAATAAATTTAAGTATGAAAAACATGACGTATACAAACGTATCTGGGTGCAAGCACATTACCAGGGCATCATGTTACTAACAGCTTCGCTGTATCAAAGAAACTGCTACATGAAATTACGACAGGCCCGTTTCAGCACAATTGGCATCTTTAAGTTTCTTTGAATAGAGATAACATAGGAACAATACTGCAATTTTGAACTTGATAATATAGACTAAGTACGATACATTTATGTACATTAATCTTTACTGACTTGTAATGTATTTGCTATCATGATTTGACTATTTTATTGCTACCAACAGTGAACACATTTAATATATTTCCAATATATCAAATTCCGAATTAAATTTTTAAATTTTGTTTTGACAGCTGTCAGCGATATTACATGGTTACAATCGCTTCTGTTTCGTTATGTCTGTATATGGCTTGTTCAATTAAAATTTTGAGTTGTACTTATACATTACATAAATTTTGTAGAAATTTTTTGTGTCTAACGTATCGATTTGCAAGTTTCTTAAGGTTTTAAGGTAATTAACCGTTTGAACAATTAGATTCGGAATTTGACTGTGCACACACTTTCAAAGCGACAAAATCCAAATTTCGTTTTTGCACAAACGTCATTAGTTCACCCATGAAGTATAACTATAATGCTGTTATTAGTGACTTATTCTGTAGCCATTATCTTAAATGACTGTAGATCTATCAAAATCGGGTTAAACTTCTGATCCACAGAGGGACTGGGACCATGACCGAAAGCAGCCCTCGCTTAAAAAGCAGACGTCATCTCAGGGCTACTGACGCACTGATAAGTCTCACTTCCTGCTTGTTCCACTGGTGGCTACAGCTAATCGCTAATGGTATGACTTCCTTGCATTTGAAGTAGAAAGTAATGCGCCGATGTCGCACAGTGAGATTCTTCAACCAGACAGGTAAATATTAAGTGAATTTGTTTCTGTGCCATCCAGGAAGTAAGCTGTCAAACTTCCAGTGCGCTCAACAGACTTACCGAGATAGCAATACGTTAAACTAGCTGAGCGTGTTTAGCTGATTTTCCATATAGTGCTTCGGAGTCGGTGCACGGTGTAGTTAACACCCTGATGGTACGAATTAGGAACGATGTTTGCACCCTGTCACAATATTCAAATGAATTCTAGGCGTTTTGTACGACAGCAGACAGGCAGATCTTGTAGAGATTATCCATGCGCTACTGGTTCTTTACGCTCAACTACGTCAGATTGTGGGACTTATTTTCTGTCCGTGAAAGTTTCTCAGCAGTGGGTAAATAAGCATCAGCATCCACATTCTGGTATCACACACAAGACAAATTTGTCAATCGCAGTGAAATGCAATATGACGGTGTCTTTCTGACAATCTTTTCCGTTTTTGTTTTCTGCTTTGCAGTAGCCTGTCACCTCGTTTTGGAAGTGAAAAAAGGTTTTTCTAGTCCACCACACCATAATTCACAACCACCCCTTTCCCAGACAATGACAATTGCAACCGGAGATGTTAAATAAAATGACACTGGGCGCAATTTCATACCTACCCTATCTGCTTCTCGTTGTCAGCTTTTTGAGGCTATTGTACTTTGATTCTGAAAACATAAACGCCTCCATTTTTACAGCTCCACCAATGAAAATGGCGTTCAAAAACTGAAATTCGTTTGACAGATAAACAATTGCAACTGGCAAGTGTGGCGAATTCTTTCATCTGTTACGAACTCAGTTCGTGAGATTCTTGAAGTTAACGTTGCAGCCTTATCCATTTCAAATACAGGAATGGTTACAAAAGCTTCCCGCTTTAAAGATACTTTTTTAGTGGGATTTGACTGTATGACTACAGTTGCAGAAGTAGACAGATGATGTCAAGTCTAAAGATTCTCTCATTTCTTTAGTACAGACTAAGTTAAAAAGCGGCTATTATAATTATTGAAGTCATCATATGGCATTATTGTGCCGGATATCCCAGGCGGGATTGTTCGGCTGCATTACTATTTATCTCGAATTTAACATACTGCAATAACATAGGCAGACACAAATGAGGCATCAACATTCAATTTAAATTTTCGGCCGCAGCCTTCTTTAGAAAGAGAAACACTCAGGCATAACTGATACACACACGTCGGCCATCGCTGGGAGCTCAGCACACCTTGACATACATTCAAGTACGCTTTGCTCATCAGGCGTTTATGCGTTCTGATCCGTTAGTTACAGGAATTCTTAGCATCGGTTTTGTTTACTCTCAGCTCTAGTGAGGCTGTTCTGGTCTCAGACGGAAAGCGGTGCTAGTGAGTGAACATTGAGGCGCTATGCTACGATGCGCGAGGCCGTACGCCGTCGGGGGTTTGAATCCTCCCTCGGGCATGTTTGTGCCGTCTTTAGTATAAGCTAGTTCATAAGTAATTTGTAAGTTTAGGGACTGATGACCCCGCAGTGAAGTCCCACAGGTTTCACAAAACGAGTGAACAGAAATAGAGGCCCAGTGGTGCCTTCCGCTAGCGTAAAGAAATGTATCACGTGTCCTGACTGAAATCATGGCCTATATGGGTAGCGGATAGTGTTACTTCCTTAGTTTTCGCGCGACATCGTGTAATACACATTTTATAAGCCACTTTATCATCTTCATTCATGGCACAACAAAAAATTACGAAAATAGGTTTTCCATGCTGTAAATTACGAGAGACATTGTAATTTATTCTTCAGATGAGTCCCTTGTAGACGAAAACGTAAATTTACTATGATGATTGATTACACACGTATATTTGTCAGACAATAAACGTAATGACAGTTAAACGATATTTATTCGTCATGCATTGTCTGTGAAGAGTCCAAAACATGTCAAATACTTGTCTCGGAGTGGGAAGTGTATTTATTAAAATAACTAATGGGTCATACATTTCGTAAGTGGAAACACTGCAGATGATTACTCAATTGTAACATATAAACTTGTGTAATGGCTGTCATTTAAATTGCGTAACAGACGGTAATTTGCCTAAGCAATTATTTGCAGAATTCATTATTTACCATACGATTTAACTTTCTTATTCCTATTCAGACAGGTTCAAATGTTTAAGCTTAAGGGACTTAACTGCAGGGTCATCAGTCCCTAAACTTACAAACTACTTATGAACTTTTTTATGGAATTCTCTACACAATCACCACAAAATATAGAAAATTAAACTTGACTTTGTCGTAGGTGGTGTGTAAAGAATGAAATCGTAACAGCTGTCAAGATGTGTTTATTCCGACACTACCGGTTTCTCATCAGTAAAGATGAATCTTCAGATGGATGACATAAAATGATTACATGATTGGAATAGCATCCAGCTTTCAGGGTACCTTGTTAAAACATTCCCACAACAGGGTGTGGTCGTCTTTAGGTAAATATTGCCGCTTTATCCTTTATAAACCACTGATGGGAACTACCTTATGAACTATATATACTGAAGACAGCACAAACATCCATGACCAAGGGGAGATTCGAACCCCCGACCGTAGCGGTCCTGCAGACTGACTGGCGCGGCGCACACCGCTCGGCCACTGCGGCCGGCTCACAGGTGTATCGTGTATTGGACTGGAGCAGACAAACGAGTGTTTTCTTTCAAATGTTAAGGGTTTTTAGTCCCATTCTCTGCTTGTTCCGATGGTCTGCTGGTCATATGACGCCACCGGCACTTACGTCAGCCCTAGATTAGTCCCACCAGGACTACCACGTTGTAAAGCCGGTAGACAGTGACGCCGTGTCGCTCTCTTAGCATCCCTACTGTTCTGATGTAGAAATTCTACTGTCCAACATTTGCGATGGTTACAATATAACTGCTGCTGATGCTTTGCCGAGAAACGTGAGAAGCCTTACAGATTAAAATTTCTTTCAGAATGCCTCGATTCTTGAGTGTTAAATAAATTACAGGCAGCTCCACACTAACGAACATTTTCAGCTATTAAACGCGAAGGAATTATCAAAGGGTAACTGCTGGATCACTTGACTGATTTAAGTAATATTCAATGTTTGGATGAATCTGGCTCGGAAAGCAACGTCAGCTTTATTACAGTTAATCTCCTGTCTCTGAATGATCTGACAATTGCGTTAATAGGGTATTTTCCTGTAAAAATTGGTTTTTAACACAGGAAAATACCCTATTAACGCAATTGTCAGATCATTCAGAAATTCTTATTCTGAATGATTATAACATTCAGACAGCATTTTCGCTCACTCTTACAAAACATGTTATTTTTACGTAATTAAAGCTTAAAAATCATCAAATTTCACTATTAGATCACGTGATCGAAAACGCTCCGTTATTGGCTGAAGTACAGGTGACGTCATAGTACACCTAAAGCGCGGCAACTAGATGTCGGAGCTGTATTATTGTACGCGTTTCCTCCATTTCGCAGCTTTAGGTTGTTTTTCGTGATCTAAACCCATTTACAGTTCTTACGCCACAATGGAAGATGGTTATGTGAAGACTGACAGCGGAAACCTCCCTACAGTTGATGCAATTATGGTTTCGTCATTCTTTCAAAACAACTCAAATTTTTACGTGCCAGAAATAAGAAACGTGAAAACTGTAGTGTAAGTAAAGAACACCTACATTTTAAAGCTAATCATTTCAAAAGATATTTTATGCCATTGGAAAAAAGTACCCAATTTGTTGTCAGCAGACGTAATCTGAAACCACCATGTTATGCAAAAAGGGTGAAATTTTATCTTCTATCCAAGCGGCCTTGAGTGATGTTGGCAACATCTACAACAAGATAGAAAATCTTTGTCCAGATGTTCAGACCACATAGAATGACTAGATTAGTGTATCGTACAGACCATGAAGTAAATAAATAATGCTGTTCCTGCTCTGATTCTTGTAGATACCCTTGTCCGGTCAGTAAAAGTAACTGCCCTCGTAAATCAAACGTTTCACGACGCAATATTTGCGCTGTCACGCGATTGGCTAATGGCGACGTCTCATGATTCTCGCTACTCAGCATCTGTTGCCAACATAGTCACAGGAAGCCGCCGCGATAGTTAGTAAAATTTAACCCAGTAAAGCACGCAGTTAAGGGAGTAATTTTAACTACTTCAATACTGGTGCAAAGTGGAAACATCAAAACCTGTAAAATACAGCAAAAATGCCTTGTGTATAGTTCTACAATATATCTATAGTCTAGAACAGGGACAGCGGGTTGCGTCGGTGTTTTCATTCCGCTCGTAGGTTGGCAACGCACATTTCGCGGAGACAAAGGCATGTCACTTTCATGTAAACATTGCAAGCGAGGCACGATGGAATAAATTTATACCACCGAAATTACAGCAATTATCTGGTTTGTTGTTTTTGTGAGTGAATGTTTGCGATTGTGTGTGAACTTTCTGCCATGCAAATCAGTATTTTCCTTCAATATTCAAGATTTGGTTCGATATGAATGTCATTACTTTTGACACTACAAACTAATCCATTTACGTTTACTCGTTCACATACGAAGCCCCATGTTTAATTAAAAAAATTAAAAAAAAACGCTAATCAGTTGAAGCGTTATTTACTTGCAATGAAAATTGCTGTGCAGAAGAAAAGGCTTACTTTATTTTATCTAAGATATATTGGTGATAAAATTTCACTTCGTGGAGATAAATGATCAGTGCTATACTTTTATAGTGCGCTGCAACAATATTAATGTTGTTCTTTCACCAAATATTAAGAAACGGCTTTATTACACGTAAATCGTAGGCGTGTAACATTGTGAAGTTTTACTTTGCAAATGTAAACATCAGGTCATTAACCTACACATAATACTGCTTTACATCTTTGCAGAAAGAGAATGATACTAAACAGTTTAGTTTACCAATGGAATAATATTGTTTACTTACATCAAAATGATCCTCACAGAAATACACACATGAAGTAGCCGCTATTTAATTTGGATTTCTTCGCGCCAGTGTGAACCACTTTTTGCGTATCTTCTCATTTTTTGGTACTTGCAAGAACAATTTTTTCTGGAGTCTTCACAGATGTATTGGTACAGTGCGGAACTAAGCAATAGTTGTTGGTCATTATGCACACGTTAAGGCCCCCCTACGAGGCCTCGGCCCAAATAATATACAGGTATTTGTTTATCCTACGAGAGCAGCAGCAGCGTGTTGACGTCACAGGCATTACGTGACTCAAATGTAGCGTTTTAGCGGGCTTTCAAATTATTTGAATTTCATTTCTTTTTTTAAAAAATGTACTGAAATCTACGAGGTAAGAAAGCATGTTAGGACCATAATATGACATAATTAACAATTTAAAACGATTTCCAGAAAACAAATACCCTATTCTGTAAAACGTTGTGGCAACTGAGTCAGTGATGAACACTTGCGAAGCTATATTCACCGATGGAAGGAGGGGGCGGGTGTACTTCTCTCCTTATGTCCCCACATCTATATATAAAAATAACTCTCACGGCCCACTTTAAATTTGTAGTTTTACAAGTTTTTGCAAACATTTTGGACCAAAATAGTAATCTAATAAAAAATTAATGTCTGAAACAGTCAGGAAAAAAGTTTAGTCGCGAGTTCCGAACAACTGACCTTCAGCGTCACAGTCTAACGCATTGCCCACTACGCTGTCGCTAACAACTAGAAGTTGCGTTCCTTAATATACTATTGATGGCCGTTGTTAACTGATGCTAATAAAGCATTTGTAGAGACGAGATTATCATTGATCGTACGAAGAACGACGTGGCTTTAATTCTTCAATGCGCCATTGCTTTGACAGACGTGTAAGTTACAATAAGGAAATAAACTAGGCCACGTAAAGTGGCGTATGTCAGAGTTCTGGGCGAGGAATGTCACGTGACATCTGCGAACGGCTGCTTTTCGTTAATTCAGTGGAGGGTGTCAAATCTGTTATTTTTCCAAATATCTCGGCAACGATACGAGATACGAAAAAACATTGAGCAAAGTTGTAGAAAATTTTCTCCTCTACAAATCTGGTTATTCAATTTCGGTGTCAGATAAATGGTTAAGCCGATATTTTCATTTAGAGCTGTCAAGACGATCGCAAAAGCCCACTTTTAGTGTTACTACCGTAACCTAAAGTGGGCCAAAATGTTAAGCGTATAGCCGTTGATCTTCGAAAGTTCTTGACCAATTGCTTTGAAATTTTGCCTCAACATTGCATTCTAGCCCAGGAAGGGTTTCAGGTACACAATTATGAATATATTATATATAACCTATAAAGGCGTTATTTTTGAGATTTTTCGTATAAACTTTTTCCAATTATAAAGTGTAAATAAATTCGTGACATGTTGAAAAATTTGATATATGAAACATGGTCATATTTTATTTCAAATCTTTAGGTCAAGTACATTCGGATATGTAAGATTTTGAACATAACACTAAACATGGCTCTAGGTTAGTTCTAATAGGAAATAGAAGTGAGGAGATGAACAGGAAAGCGTAATGATACGTAGAGGGAGAGGGAGGCGGTGCAAATGCACAGAAAAGGGTGGAGATCGGATAGACAGAGGGGAGAAGGAATGGGGGAGGTGGATACGGACAGAGGGGGGAGGAAGTTAGGGACAAGGAGGGGACCGAGGAGAGATGCAGAGAGAGGGGACAGATAAGGGGAGGAGACCCCCCCAGGGGATCCACAGTTCTTTTGTGGGTACGTTTGTGGCGCACACGGGGCCCCGAGCCGGAGCAGCCTTTCTTCTGCCCCAGGCTGCTTCACTTTCCCTCCCGGTTTCTGCCTTCGTGAGTTACGGTGGTTCTTGTTGTAGTTTCTCTTATTCCTTGGTTCCTTACTTCCTTACCCTTTGTTTTCTTTCTTTCTCTCCTTGTACTCTCCTAGCCTTCTTCTCCTCATTAGTCTCCGCCTCGGCGTTTGAGACACTTCTTTCCTTCATCACTTTCTCTATCCTTTTTTTCCTCCCTGTGCGTGTCTGAAGGCCGACCCACGCATTATCATGCGTAGCAGGTGACGGGGTAACGCGTAATTCCCCGCCCCGGGTAGACAAGTAGGGCACGTACGTACCCCCTGGTAAAGGCCAGGCCCAGGGAGGGGTGATTACCCGAGCTGGTACCTTCCGAACATGCCAATTGGTCCCTCCGTCAGTTCTCGGGAGGTGTGACCTGAGGTGTGAACAATCACCTAAGGCGGGTAAGCCCCCGGAGAGGGCCCCCACTAGGAAGGAGCGCGCCATGGGATACGCCGGTAATCACGGGGACACCTCTGCGAAGACTTCCTTCTCTTCTTCTGTGACGTTGACCCAGAAACGTAAGATAGATTCGCCTCAGCCAAAGAAGACTCTGCCTAATCTACCGAGATTTCTTGTCTCTCGCACCGATGGAAAAGATTTCACGTCTGTCAATCCTTTCGTCATCCAGAAAGGTGTAGATGCAATTGCTGGCCCTGTTAAAACCTGTTCGTCAGCACAATGCCACATTGTTGCTGGAAGTGAACAGTGCCTTCCAAGCTCAGAAACTAACCCGGACTACATTGTTACACACGTTTCCAGTCAAGGTAGCTCACCGCACACTCGTCACTGGGGTAGTTATTATGAGATCCCTTGACGGGTTGTCTGATGAAGACATCCAATCCTATGTCAGATCAAGGTGTGACAGCCGTCCATAGGGTGATGAAAAACGGTAGATAACCAGATGACACCGACTCATACTGTGTTTTTGACGTTCGAAAGAGTTGGACTCCCGTCGAAGGTCAAAGCAGAGTATGAAGTCATCTCTGTCTGCCCTTATGTGCCTAACCCAACGCGCTGTTTTTAATTCCACAGATACAACCACACCCATCAATCTTGTCCTAACGCAGCAAAACGTCACTTGTGATAGGTTCGCCCATGAGGGGATTGCCCACCTCCGTCCCCTCACTGACTTACTTGCAACGGCGCCCATGTGGCTTCCTCTCTAGCAAATTCGGGTCACGGAGAAGGTATCAACATCTGCCGTTCGAAAGTTGTTGGCGAGTCGAAAGCCCACTGTGCTACCAGCGGGCACATACAGTAAGGTCCTCACCTCAACTCGACCTACTAAGGATTCAAGTACCCAGACTTGGGATTTCACTTTCGCTGACAGTTGTGCGATCCGCCAGCCCGAAGATTGCCCATTCCACTTCCCCGCTTCCTCCTGCTGCCTCTAAGGTAGAGTCATCAACCTCTAGTACACCGTGGGCACCTAAAAACGATGCCCGGGCTTTGAAAAAGGAGGATTTTCTGCGTTCTCAGGCTTCCCAATCGTCGACTGCCTCTTCCCGCCGTTACTCTTCCAGAAGAGCTGACAAGAAAGAGTTCCTCTCCTTCCCCGCCGAGGCGTGACCCGTCTGTCACGCCGTCCAACAGTTGTCGGCCTCGGCCGTCTTCTGTTTCACCGGGACGCTCCGTCTGCCGGGCACCCGGCCCTTTACCGGCGGTGGGAACTGCCCCTCGTGATCGACTCAGGGAGGTGGCAGGCGCGTCGGTCGAACCTATGGACCACGACCCTTTGCCCCTAGACAGCGATAGCAGTGCTCCCTCGAAATCCGGTCCTCAGCGGCCGTCGATGTGACCCCACTTGCTTGTTGGTTTTTATTTTTATTTCTGATATCAATTTTTAGCGTGGCGCTCCTTCAATGGAATATTCGCGGCATTCGTTCCAATCTGGAGTTAAAACTACTCCTTCGGTTGCACTGCCTGCTTCTAGTCTGTCTCCAGGAAACGAAGTTGCGTCAAAGTGATCGCGCAGACTTTCCACACTACACCCCTATGCGGTTCGACCTGCCACCTGTGGAAGGTATCCCAGCCCATGGAGGGGTTGTGAGGCTCCTTAGAGACGTCTATTACCATTCCAATTCATTGCATACTCACCTACAGGCACTTGCCGACAGCATCACAATATCCAAATTTACCTTTTCCCTCTGTAATATCTATTCGCCATCATCTGCCCTTACTAGGGCAGATGAGCTACACCTCGTCGACCAGCTCCCTTTACCTTTCGTGTAGGCGACTTCAATGCCCACCACACCCTATGGGGCTCTCCGGCGCCTTGTCCGAGAGGCTCCCTTTTGGTGGACCTTCTCCAACACCTCAATCTTGTCTACCCCAACACAGGTGCACCGACCTTCCTTTCTTACACAACTCATACTTACTCCCACATAGACCTTGCGATATGCACTCCTCAGCTTGCCGGTCGGTTTGAGTGTTATGCACTTTCTGACACGTACTCGAGTGACCATTTCCATTGTATCATTCACTTCCTGCATCATTCCCCGTCTCCTCGTCCCACCAGTTGGAACATTTTTTATTCTTCCATGGCTGTTTTTCACGATCAGAATGTTCCCAGCTGTGACAGTCAGGTCGAATACCTCACAAAGGTTATTCTCACCGCTGCCGAACATTCAATACCTCATACATCATATTCTCCACGTCGTGTGCCGGTCTGTTGGACTGCAGCCTGCCGCGACGCGCTTAGAGCCCGGCGCCGTGCTTTACGCACCTTCCGCCGCCACCCAACTTTGGAGAACTGCATAAATTATAAAGGTATGGGAGCGCAATGTCGTCGTATCATAAACGACAGCAAGAAAGCTTGCTGGACTGCTTTTACTAGTTCTTTTAACCGTTTTACTCCCTCCACGTTTGTTTGGCGTGGCCTACGCCGTTTATCCGGCATAAAGGTCCACTCCCCGATCCCTGGCCTGACCGTGGAGAACGCAGTCCTCGTGGACCCCGCTGCTGTTTCCAACGCATTGGGCGGTTTCTTGGCGGAGGTTTAGAGCTCTGCCCATTACCACCCTGCCTTTCTCCCTCGCAAACAGGTAGAGGAGGCACGGCCGCCTTCTTTCCACTCTTTTAATCGTGAAAATTATAACATCGCCTTCACCATGCAGGAGCTAGACCGTGCTCTCGCCCTGTCCCGATCTTCTGGTCCTGGGCCCGATTCCATTCATATTGAGATGCTGAAGAACCTCTCTCCTGCGGGCAAGTGTTTTCTTCTTAGTACCTACAATCGCATATGGACTGAAGGTCATGTTCCCACAAGTTGGCGTGAAGCCACTGTTGTCCCCATCCCCAAACCAGGGAAGGACAAACATCTTCCTTCCAGCTATCGTCCTATTTCTCTGACGAGCTGTGTCTGTAAGGTGATGGAACGCATGGTTAACGGTCAGTTGGTCTGGCTCCTCGAATCTCGCCGCCTCCTGACTAATGCTCAATGCGGTTTTCGTCGACACCGCTCTGCTGCTGACAACCTCGTTACGTTGTCGACCTTCATTATGAACAACTTTCTAAAGAAGTGTCAAACAGTAGCCGTGTTCTTCGACTTGGAGAAGGCATACGATACCTGTTGGAGAGCGGGCATTCTCCGCACATTGCACACATGGGGCCTTCGGGGCCGCCTCCCTCTTTCCATTCAAGCGTTTTTGGTGGATCGCACATTCCGGGTACGGGTGGGCTCTGTTTTGTCAGATTCCTTTTGCGAGGAGAATGGGGTACCGCAGGTTTCCGTCTTGAGTGTGGCTCTTTGCCATTGCAATCAATCCGATCGTATATTGCCTTTCAGCCGACGTCTCCTGATCTTTTGTTGACGATTTCGCAATTTATTGTAGCGCCCAGCGGACGTGTCTGTTGGAGTGTTCTCTTCAACGCTGTCTTGACCGTCTATATTCCTGGAGCATCATGAAAGGCTTCAGATTCTCCACTGAGAAAACGGTGTGTATCAACTTCTGGAGATACAAGGAATTTCTTACACCTTCTCTACGTCTCGGCCCTGTTGCTCTCCCTTTCGTGGAGAATACGAAATTCTCAGTGGCACGTCATGGGGAGCGGAACGTACCGTCCTGCTTCACCTTTACCAGGCCATTGTTCAGTCGAAGCTCGACTATGGAAGCCCTGTCTACTCTTCTCCACGGCCGTCGATTCTCCGCCGTCTCAACTCTATCCATCATCGGGGTTTACGTCTTGTGACCGGTGCATTTTAAACCAGCCCTGTAGAAAGTCTGTATGCCGAGGCTGCTGTATTACCCTTGACCACTCGGCGTGACATACTCTTGTGTCGGTACGCATGCCGCTTGCGGTCGATGCCCAACCATCCATCTTACCGATTATTTTTTGACGACTCACTCGATCGCCAATATCAGTTGTCTGCGATTGCCTTGCCTCCACCTGGAGTCCGGTTTCGCCGCCTGCTACAGCGGCTCAATTTTACCCTTCCTTCCACCTTTCGGTTTAGCGAAAGCCCATTGCCACCGTGGCATCAGGCCCAGGTTCACACTCACCTCGAACTTAGTTCGCTCCCCAAGGAGAGCACTCCGGATTTGGTATACCGCTCGAGGCTTGTCGACCTCCGTTCGCGGTTCGATAATGCCATATTTATTTACACTGATGGTTCCAAGAGCACTGTCGGTGTCGGATCTGCCTTCGTCGTCGGGGACAACCGGTTCCAATACAAGCTCCCTGACCGGTGTTCGAGTTTCACGGCTGAGCTTTTTGCCCTCCACCAGGCCGTTTTGTACACCTGCCGCCACCGCGAACCTTTCTATGCCATATGTTCGGACTCCCTTAGTGCCCTGCAGAGGCTTAAGGACCTTTTCTCGAACCATCCTCCCGTGTATCGGATCCAACGCTCCCTCCAGTTGCTGGCGGATGACAGCTGTCACGTTTCTTTCCTGTGGGTCCCTGGCCACGTGGGAATGCCCGGGAATGAGACCGCCGACATAGCAGCCAAGGCCGCAGCTATTTTGCCTCGCATTGCTACCTTTTGCGTCCCATCGGACGATGTTCAACGGGCTCTTCGCCGGAGTATCGTGTCGCAATGGCACAGTGCGTGGTTTTCAATGTACAACAATAAATTGAGAACTGTAAAACCGATCCCGACCGCTTGGAGGACCTCTTCACTCCTCTCTCGGCGGGAGGAGGTCATCCTGGCCCGGTTGCGGATCGGTCACTGCCGTTTCAGCCACCGTCACTTGCTCTCTGCCGACCCTGCACCGCTGTGCTCCTGCAGTGAACTGCTGACAGTGCGACATGTTTTACTGACTTGTGTTAATTTTAATCATCTCCGTGTAGCCCTTCACTTGCCGTCTACTCTGGAGGAAATTTTAGCTGACACACGAGCAGCTGCTCGAGTTCTGCGTTCTATCAACTTGGCCATCTTATCAAAGGATATTTTACCCTTTTAATTGTCTTTTATCTTTTTTTTAGCCTCTTCTTGATGTTCGAACTGGCAGTTACCAATTTTTTGAGATCTAGCGAATCTCTGTTCTTGCCTGGGCGCTAATGGCCTTAGCTGTTGTGCGCCCAAAAACCACACAAAAAAAAAAAAAACAGTGAGGGATATGTTGCTTTTCCCGGAATTCTGGCAATTCATGCCGCCTTGCTCATTCTAGATTACGTGCGATGATGCATATATTTACATAGTGCAAAGTGTTCTTACCACCGAAGAAGCGATATACAAATTTGGTTCAATAACTTCTTCCAATCCATTTTGCCTCTTCTTCGCCATCCTTTTTGAAAGATGCTATAGTCTAGATTGCGGATTTTTATTTTTTAACATTAGGCATTTTGAAAAAACTTACAAGGAAAATGGGTTAATTGGGAATATGTGCGAATCCTACTCAGTGCTTCATACCCTACCCGATGGAGGAATTTAATACTGCAACTTAAATTTACTAGTCCAGGCATGAGATCATGTTTGATATAGCCACAGTGCGGACACACAGTATCATCAGCTGTTAAAATGTAAAGATTATCGGTGGTATCCTACAATGGAAAAACAAAAAACGAAAGTGGAGAAATCTCACAGAAATTACCAGCTGAGATCACTGATGAGGTGAAATGTCCCAAATCGATGAAATACTTCAGCTGAATCCACTGCCAGGCACTGCATGCTTCGCACGAGTTAGGACCACACTTGATACATCAACACGAGCCCGCTGATACACGTAGAATGCGCGGAAGCATGGATATCACAGCTAAAATGCAAATAATTCAATGCTATAAAGGGAAGTGGCGTTGGATGCAGTCTGAATCCGAACAGATTTCTGTGGCAGGCGAATCAACTCTAAAATTTAAAACGAAGTAACACTGCGATATTAGACATGATGTAAATCAGTTAAAAGGACCATCACGAAACAAAGGTTCTAAATACTTCAGACATGAGCATAAGCTGGGGTTACAACAACCAGATAAAAAATTACGTATTTAACGTTTATAAACGTGTCAGAAGTTACACACAGTTAAAGCACTATAAAAATATTTTACAGAATGCCATGTGTGAATTTTAAGAGATTAAATACCCATTAAAAACGGACATCATGCTGTCAAAATACTATTGACATCTACTGTTCAGCTGATTTACCTCCACCACAATATAAAATTAAAAAAAAGCCGAACGTTCGTATGGAAATTTCAAATTCATCGGGGAATTTGTTTCACGCTATTTCGGGTAAGATGCAGAATTTGCATATTCAAATTGGGGAGAGAATGGTCAGAAGCCTTCCTTGTTTACCATTTGCTGAGTCAACCCAAGCAAATATGAGCAATACCTGATTTATCGATAGTGAATATTGCTGGGGCCGAGCGGTGTTTGACCAACTGTAAGTCAGCATGAGGTGTGGAACCTGGCAGAGCACCAATGGACGCAAGTGAAACAATTATAGTACACACATTTCATTCCGTAAGGTAAGTTTTGATGAAGGCGCTAGCTTGACATCTAGAGCAGTAGGTGGGGTCGCCTTAGAGCTGCGACCTTGGTGTTTCGTATGATGGTAGTGCCCGCGCTGTGGTGCCGGGAAGCAAAGACTGTTGATGTGAAGTGCTCTATCCCTTCACCACGCTAAGTAGCGGCCAGTGGATCCACGCAGGGACCCGTCTGAAGTCGGATGTCATGCTGGTTCCCGACTCGGGACACCGGCTTGCCGGATTTACAAGAGTGCTAACTCGACGACATGAACATTGGCCTTTAGTACCCAACCACTGAAGACTGCACTGGCCTCAGGCAGCCACCATAGAGGTGTGAAGTCGTCAGCACACCGGATCACCATCTTCCCAGATGTTTAGTGTTAAGTATGGCCTCGACCAGACTCATTCTTAGCTGCCTTTAGCAGCTTACCCGTATGTACTGCTATCTGTGACAGACTGAGCACAAAGATTAGGCCAGTGAATTCACGACTACTGTAAGCAGGTTCTTACCTCGATTCTTCTCGGTCTCACTTCCGGAAACACACGGTAAGCGGGAAAACTGTAATCAACAGGCTCACTACTACAATAATAAAACTTGTACTTTTGGTTTCAATCATGTTTAATACTTTGTCTATTGAGCCATAATCAATAATTACATAGTTCTTTTCTATAGTCTATAACGCATCTCTCAAGACCGTTCCGTCCTCCCGCCTCGCTTCGTAGCTTACTGTTCCCTTCACTTGTATCCTTCCGCCGGCCTTTCCCACTGGCTTGCGTACAGCACTTTTACATAACAGCAAAATAACTCATACTTTATAATTCACTTAGACTAATTTGATACATTTTCTTAAGCTAATTTTAATTGATATTGGACTTATTTTCTACTATTTTCAATATAAAAAATGTTAAATAGGTAGGAACTATTTTATGCGTAAAGTCAAAACCCCGGATGTCCCCTTCCTTGAACTAAGTACCGTACGAAATATGAAAATATTCCTTTTTTGTTTTTGATTCACATATTTGAAAATATCCAATTCATTTGAAAACTACTTTAGCCTCATGTCCTTTAATTTGCCCCTTTTTCAGTTGCGAACATTCACAAAAGTAGCAAAACTATGGTAATATTATGATCACAAGCCCTATCTGCTAACTTACACTACCTCCTGGGCATCGATTCAGAACACGTTGTGTTCACTACTTATAAATGTGGGAATATTTATACATAAAATTGGCTGAAGCTATGACGTATGAAACGGTTTGAATGTGTTTCCTTCGAAAATGCAGTGTTCGCCCGATGTGTCTTTACCCCTGACGCATCCGCGGTCTTATTCACTCCAGTGGCATAGTTAAGTGTAGTTATGAAATGTTTACTAGTTGCGTCTCTGTCTGACAGCCATTTAACTCACACAGTTCGCTGACGGTAGGCTTTCCAGCTAGCCGACGCAGCGGCTGCCGTCATCACGCAAGGCGGGTGAGCATTCTCTGCTACCTGCTGCTGACCTTATTCCGTCTTGCTTAAGTGAGAAAACCAAGATCTTAACACATTTCCCTGTCACACTGTTCGCGGCGTAATATTAATTCTGTATCAATTTAGTCCCTCGGATTTTGAGACAGGGCCGGATTCAAAGCAGAATTTAAGCAAAACCCGGCAACTCTGTTTACTTAGGTCGCTTTTTAAACAGCTTCCTTCACGCGTCCCAATGGAAGTGCATGCCAGAATGCAACAACAGTTCTGTAACAGCGGATTTGCTTGGCTGTTGTAAGCGTGTGACCCTTGTCTTCAATACACCAGTCTTCCACTCCTGATAGTATGACCAATATGACACGCCAGAACTACAAGCAATAAGATACACACCAGCATGACGTCCTTTATGGACACCAGCAGGTAGTCCAAAAGACATTTCACGTCATATTTCGGCAAAATACGACCAATCCTGTTCTAAATGCTCTCTGCGTCAGGCACAAAGGCCATAGATTCAGCTGCCACTTGGTTATCATCACTCACCCGTTGCACCCTAGGCTGGTGGCGCAACGCACGTATCATCTGCCTCTCACTACAACCATTTTGACGAAAGGTGACGTCTAGATGAAACAACTCGGCTGACAAACGTTCAGGGTGTGGCTTAACACTGACCCTCTGAACGAAGGTGTGAAGTACTCCTTCACGCTGTGCTGGATGGTAACAACTCTAAAGAAGCAGATGAAAATCAATGTGAGTAGGCTTCCAATATAAAGCATGTCCCGACGTACCGTCATCTTCCCTTGATGGGTTGGTCAGAAGGAAAGCCAACCATCTTTTCAAACTACATAGTGAATTAAATATTCGGGTGGGTTGAATTTAGGCGCTCGAAAAAGCTTAATTACTTGATCATGAGCCCAACGGGAAAACTATCGTCTGCATATCAGAAAAAAACCGCAGCTTCGTCACTCCAAAGCAAGTTCTTCGAAATCACTCACAAATTGGTGAGAAGGGGCTTCCCATTGCAACTCCTTCGGTATGTTGATAGAACTGACCATCAAATAAAATGAGTAAGCACACTTAGAAAAATCATTCAACTCGATACTGAACTTGACCTGAATTAGCTGCAACGAATCACAGATGAACGCAAGTAAAGACTCAACTCAAAAACCCAGAAAAACACCGGCAGTGCTCTTGGAACCATCAGTGTAAAACGCAATCCGTTCAGTCGACGTAAGAAATAAGCCGAGTTGTTAATGTGTTCACACCTACCTACCATTGAACTCAACATATTGCTGGTTTGTCTAGCTACACGATATATCAGAACACCAATGTTACATACTATAGGTCTCAAATGAACATTCTTTGTGGATCTTCGGAACGCCATACAACCTAGGTGGTACAGCACAGTGAGAATGCCTGTTGGTCTCCAGTGACAAGGGACTGACCTTCAGGAGATTATTACTGTTCCTTTCAACCTACTTTGAAGGGTCTGCACCGTTTCTACGATATGCCGCATCAGAAACTAGAAATTGCATCTTTTGCATGAAACCGTCGCATTTCAACAAAACTAAGGCGTTTCCCATGCCCGCAAGCAAGGTAACATCAGGATCCATTGAGAGAACATAACCCAAACCCTCAGCTGTTGTAATACTGCACTTCGGTTTACTGGCCCCAGTTAACACACAGGCCACCCTCCTAGTCTCTTCCGCAGCATCGGAAGGTAGTTAGAAGACAGCCTGTTATATAGAACCTACGAAATCAAGTACCGGTGGACGGTTAGGTTTTGGTGCAAATTTCAAACCTTTCCCCAACACAGATAAAGCCATGTCGTAAAATTTCTTCTTCCTTAGAGTGATAGTCGTGAAGTGCAATTAGAATCAGACTGTCAAGAAAACGTTCAGATATCGCCAAAAGCCGAACAGTTACTGAAATTCGCAATCACTGTCGAGAGGCACGATTCAACCAATCCGAAGAAAACTCAGAGACATTAGCAGCAATCATTAAATGAAGTAGAAATAGCTCTATGGAAAAAAATCTAATAGACGAGTATACTGTATCCTTTCACGAACGAGAGCTAAGCCATCACGTTGCTTCATATCATTGCTGCAGGAGAATTACGATGTACAACCTTAACAAACATTGGGACAATATTACGATTACGACACTTCCAAAAACGAAAAAGCAAATTGTAATCTTACTCCCCTTCTGCATAGTTAAACGCACTTCCCCAAATACAGATACATTGCCTTCCCGCGGAGTAAACAATGTGGAACCTTAACTTTCCCCGGCGTAATGAATTCTCAAACAACTTAGGGGTCTGCTGCCGGGTGACATAGCCCACCGCCTATATTTCGACAGGAGCACACCCTGCCATTCTCCAGGCACAACTTTTCCTTAATTTTCATTCTATCCTCCTTTACTTGGTTTATTTAAAGGTTCTTAGAATTATGTAAAATTGAAATATTCCTTCATAAAGATAAATTTCATTTCGTTCTGGAGAGGTAAATGTATTTAATATCATGTATAGACACCTGAGAGGGAAAACCTGACCAAAATGGAAACTGTAAATTTAAAGCTATTCTTCAATCTGCTTAAGAATTGGCAGAAAATACTCTTGGTGTAGTATTTCTGGAGTAGATTGTTTAAATTGCTGTTGCCATGGCGCTCGGTGTATATGGATATTTAAATCTGGGATATACAGTTCTTACTGGTGGTTCTGACGTTTTTGTTTCTATATGCAGTTTTGATATCCCAAAGTTGGCTGTTGCTCTTAAGTCTTCGTCCTTCTGCCTCGATTGCTGATCCCTCCTAATGCACTAGGTAGTGTTTCATGAGCTTCCCTCAATGGTCTACTTTCTGTACTGGTGGTTCTGAGACTCTGTGCAGGCTGTAATCCAGATGGGGAAAGCATACTCCTGTCTAATAAAGCTGCAGCAGGTATAAATTACTTAAGGTAAATTTGCACCATAAAATTTTCCTGCTATTAACTTCAGTAGTTCTACTCCGGGCTTTGGATATCAATTCTGTAATTGCCTGTCTATATATTAAGGTACTGGTAAAGGTAATTCAAAGGTACTTTGCAGTCGTTGAGTTTCACTATGATTATATATCCTCCGTATTTTGTGGTAGATATTCAGACGGCGGTGGTCAAAAGTAATAAATTTGCTCTCCGCAGCATTAGGCGTGATCTTCCATTTTGCCAACCATGGTTCCAACTTCCTTTTGTAATATGAAGCTAATAAATGTAAATCTTCATTTGGCCGCGTCATCGGCAAATAACGCAAGATCCCTCACTCCTATTTTGGGTTGTGGAATGTCCGCTGTATATAACAGATAAAACAATTACGAAAAAATTGCGCCATAAGAGACTAGAGCTATAGGACTGAAGGTTAAATTTTTAGCATTAACGTAGACAACTGATGGCATATCATCCTAAAAGCTAGCTATTAGCATAACAAGTTGATGTGCGTAGCTCATCTTGATGTTCTTGAAATAAAATCACCGGTCCCAAATC
The DNA here is from genome assembly GCA_026315105.1 of Locusta migratoria. NCBI lineage: Eukaryota > Metazoa > Arthropoda > Insecta > Orthoptera > Acrididae > Locusta > Locusta migratoria. The sequence continues at coordinate 166,707,517 of CM048745.1, forward strand.
TTTTCAAATGCGTGTTCAGTGTCTAACATTGTCTCCAAAGCATTATTCCTGTCTCCAAAGTTAAAAGGTTGTGTGGCGCTGCTTGCTATTCTGAGTAAAGGGTTTATAGCAGAATATTCTTTTCTGAACCCACCTTGAATAGGTGGAATAAATTTTCTTTGGTCCGCGAATTTAATTACCCTTGCTATTAAAATATGAAATGTTTACCTTGAAAGGGTATCTTCCGTTTGACAATTCTCCAAATTTTGTAGAGATGCCACTAATTCATTACGAGCGACTCGTAACTCTGCCCCTTATCCCATATATCAGTGGTGCGTTATTTTCTCCTTGTTTATTGCGTCTACGAGACGTAATAGGCGTAATAATCAGGTGTGATTAGTCTTCCTCTAGATGCATGTCTTGTCGTAATAAATCTAGGTATCAATCTCATTGGCAGTAGTCTTCACTCTTTATTTCGTACATCTACGTTTGGGGTCGTACTGTAATGACCTGAGCTGTTGTGCGCCCTTAAACCACAAAAGAGAATTTCAAAAAAATTGTTTGCTTCTGTAATTCACAAGCAAATATATAAAATTTATAACGTTCCACCTTCTTACACAGGCAGCCTAAAACAGATAACTACTGGAAAACAGTTAACAAAAAATGGGCCTTGGTCAACAAAGTTTGATGAGCGAAGTAGGGCGGTCGTCTTCTTTTAGTGTTCCGCTACGGAAAGTAACAGAATGTCGAAGGACTGTTCCCTAATGACACAACTACGCACTAGCCCCAAGATGTTGAATAGCTATTCATGAAAAGCATCGCAGCAACTATTAAAAACCTGCGTCAACTCATTAAGGCGTAAATTGACATTAACTTTTGTGAGACTCGGCAATTCTTCGGAATTACCTGTTGTCGCCAATTGACACCTCAGCCTTTCCAGCTCCTCTTCCTTTTCATCTCCGCTCGAACGAACTTTACCAAAATTACCTGTTTCTTCGGTCGGAGATGATCCGGTAAACTCTCACGAGATTGACGAACTACAAAGATATTTCTTTCGCAAACAGGTACTAAAATGTGAACACAATATAAAATAATGCTTAGTGTTAATCTTTTATTCCGTCATTTTCATACAAACCTATTCTGTTCATATAATTGTATCTGTATTCTTATGAATACAAAATTACTCACTTCAAACAAGTGTTGATGTATGTATAATTTTTATACAGCTGCTTACGTAAACTCACTGTCACTTTTAATCAGCTTCAATTGGAGTTAGTATTGCTCTGGTAGATGATCCAGTTAAATCTTCCTTCATCAGGCTTAGCACAAAATCAAACTGAGGTGGATGAAGCCTAAAATAATTTCTGAAACTCGTCATTTTCCAAGTGTCCGACTGCTGAGTTAGCGTACATTCCTTCAATTTTCCGTGTTTGGGGGTACGCTATGAGTATTGCCATAATTTCCTCTTCCTCCTTTTCCGTGTCCACCAACGAAGCTACAATATTACTCTACATGTTGCGTACTCGCTCCTTTCACCAATTTGCGTATATCTTTGGACATTGTTACTCTTAAACCATGGCAATATATTCATACATGCCTACCAAACGGATTTTTATGGAGGTAATTGAACGCCGGGGCAGTCACTTGCTAGGGCAAGCGAATTTTCGCTCTACGCTCTCCCAGTCGATAACAGATAACACCTATTTGAAAACTACAACCCGGGATCTCGAAACCTCGTTCCAGTCTCTCCTTAATTTCATTAACATGGTCTTCCTCCTGTCGTGCCTTCAAATCGCTGAACAACTTCGTGGGATTTTCTGGGACGAACAAGCTCCCAACTGTCACTCTAATTGAAATATTCGATGTTCTAAATAGAATCTAAATTTCTCAAGAGCAAAGAGAACCTTCAAGGCTTCGCACCGTACCGGAGTACTTAAGCTTACGAGAAGCATTGGCTACAGGACGTCGGTTACCATCCTGTTCCTGCAATAACAGCTACAACTCCGGAGCTCGCATCGGTCTGAATATCGAAAGGTAACTGTAAACCAGGGATAGCCAAAACCAGAGGGTTCGTTAGAGCAGTCTAACAGCTTCAAAGGGCGCTTGGTCGCTCTCGTCCCAATTATAAACTATACCTTCCTTGAGCAGCTGGTTGAGGGATGCTGCTGTGCAAAATTTGGCACGAATTTGCGAAAAAAATTCTCCAAACCAATAATTCTGGCTACACTTTTTTAGGGGTAGGAAACGTATGTAGATGTTTCGTCCTTTTTTGTTCTATCCTTCAGAAGTCCCAGGAATGAAATTTGTCGGCGTGCCAGGGCGACCTTTGGAGGTTTGACAATTTGCCAAACCTCCCGTAAAGAACTCAATTTGCAATTTCATATGCTAATAAATCGTAACGCTGTACACCACCACATCGTCCAAATAATTATACACAATCATGAATTTCGGGTCCCCCAGAACTTGGTCTAGCAAACGAGATACGAAAGGATCATCTGTGGATAAGCCAAATCGCACCCTGTCAAATTCATAGTTTCCAATCTGTAGGGGACATTGTTAATGGTTTACAATCCTGCCATGGAAATCTGATCCTAACCTTGTGGAACAATAGTGAGTTGGCTAAAGGAACTGATTCTAAGATCAGTCACTGAACTGTGGAGAGTTTCGGCATGTCAGTGATTAGTCTCCCTTGGGGACTACGAGAATAGGAGACGCATTCGGAGAAGTAGGTCTAATGATACACTGTAGCAACATGCCATCAACAAAGTTGAGTAATTTTAACATTTTAGGCGGAGAGTGTGGTGTCGCACAAGTACAAAGTGCGCGCCACCTACTTTCGCCGCGCGCCGCCATGCACGCACGGCGCGGCGTTCTTACGACGACAGCCACGAGCGCCCTCTGCGACAACGCCGCTCGTGGACACCACTGAAGGAGATCGAGCACTTCGGCCGGAGATAGCAACCAGTTAGGACCTTCGTAATCAGATAGGCACCAGTGAAGACTTTGCTATCGTACAGGCACTAGACAGGCCTCTAACAACTATGTATCAACATTCTGCAGTACTATGTAAAAGTATTGTTACATTCTGTGCAATATATATCTCTCTAATTTACTCTAGTGTTTATAGTTTCTGGCTGCTCCCCTCCGTACCTGCATCAGCGTGCTATCTTATTCCTGTGTCGGTCTCATCCACTCGGCCACCGACACCTACGACGAGGCTGGGACACAAAAGCGGCGACGAAGTTGGGACACAAAAGAGAGGGCCGATGAGGGTTTCCGTACTGGAATATCATCTGTAATAAAGTTTCCGTGTCAAAGTCGCTTCTGCATGTCACTTTTTCAAACGTTTGCCGCACTTAAATCTTTCTCATTAACCACGACCACATTTTGGCTGTGTGCAGGAGACGTCTGTATTTTTGCAGGTAAGCGAAAATTAGAGTAAGCATCTACAGAGCAGCCCCACTTTGCTAAGTTGCTCGTACATCTTGAAAATGCAGTTTGAAGTCGATTCCATCCACCATATATTATGGCTGTTCATATCAACACGCGGGTTCCTCCTTGATTTAGCATTCAAGCTCTATTGGAACATGCTCCTTCCATAGGTTTACCCGGTGTGATTCAGACATTATGCTCAATGGTTGTTCTATGAAGATTTTGCGCGGTTGGGACGTCTTTGCAGCGTGATGGTACATTAAGTGCTTATCTCGCGCTCTCATTCTCTGCCACTCTGCACCATGTTTGTATGTTAGCTGAAACTGCACAACCACAAAGCTTGTGAACTGGTGTAAGGCGCAAGCAACCAGTTACAATGCGAGCTGACACATTCAGCACAAGATTCACTTGTTTAGCATTTGAGGTGGCATTCCATACTAGAGCTGCGTATTATGCTGCAGCAATTGTACCGTAACTTCCGTTCGCAGGACTTCTGGCTGAACTTCCCACGTTGATCCTGCAAATTCGCGGATGCTACAGTACCTCTGACTAATCGTACCCTTAAACTAAATGTTGCCTAAACGGGAGACTTCGGTCTAGCTTGATACCAAGGTACGTGGGAAAATCACAATGCTCCAGAAATACTCATTGCCATAAAATTTACATTTGCCTGATTGCGCCCTTGTTTCGCAAATGTGACATCTCTGCTTTTTCTGTATTTACTCTTAGATGGTTTTCATCATAATACTAAACGGTTTCTAAGGCTGATTAGTGTCCTTTCTTTTGTGTCCCGACTTCGTCGCCGCTTTTGTGTCCCAGCCTCGTCGTAGGTGTCGGTGGCCGAGTGGAATGAGACCGACACGCTGGTGCAGGTACGGAGGGGAGCAGCCAGAAACTATAAACACTCGAGTAAATGAGAAAGAGATATATATTGCACAGACTGTAACAATACTTAACTTTTACATAGTACTGCAGAATGTTGATACATAGTTGTTAGAGGCCTGCCTAGTGCCTGTACAATAGCAAAGTCTTCACTGGTGCCTATCTGATTACGAAGGTCCTAACTCGTTGCTATCTCAGTGCGAAGTCCCGTGTCTTTCCGTGGTGGCCACGAGCGGGGTTGCAGCAGAGGGCGCTCGTGGCTGTCGTCGTGAGAACGCCGCGCCGTGCGTGCACGGCGGCGCGCGGCGAAAGTAGGTGGCGCGCACTTTGTACTTGTGCGACACCACACTTTCCACTTCCTCAGCAGTTCTTTCCTGTTCACAAATCGCTGCATCATCCGCATAAAAAAGGATACCTCTTTAAGCTGTTGGTCAGATAATTTGTAAGGACGTTATACAGAAGTGATAGTACACTGCCCTGAGGTAACATTTTCTTTGTGGACTCTCCAAAGTCGGCCGCGGTGGCCGAGAGGACTGAGGCGCTCCAGTCACGGTCTGCACAGCCACTACGGTCGGGGGTTCGAATACCCCCCTCGGGCATGGATATTTGTGCCGTCCTTAGTATTAGCTAGTTTGTAAGTAGTTTGTAAGTTTAGGGACTGATGACCCCGTAGTTAAGTCCCATAGACTGCACAAACATTTGACTCTCCAGCGGCTTATGCTCCCCTGTAAAGGGATAAGAATCCTCTATTTTGGTTTATGGCGATTACAGTACAAAGCTTACAAATGATTTTCTATTTAAGATTAATGTTGTAAGAAGTTAATGGTGATCTAATTTCATAGAAAGCAGTTTAGGCTACAAATAAGCCCCTGTCAGGATCGGACTGCAGAATTATTTCTCAGGTAGATAAACCTCCAGCTCAGATACAGCTGTTGATCGATGTTACTTGCTATTCTTTCAAGAATGACTGTTTTGAAAACCTTGTGTAGTATAAAAGAGGGTGGTCGGAAATTCTTGGCTATTTTGGCGAATTAGCCGACATAGTTTCCGTGTCCTGAGAAAACACTAGTTTCATAATATTTATTGCAGTATAATACCACGGAAATCAAACGGCTAATATTTCCGGCATTCATATACTTAAAACTGAACAGTAGATAGTCGGGTTCAAACAACATTGTTACACATTGAATCTTAATTTCATTTCATGGATCGGTTTGTAAGCGGACCACAACAAAATTGCAATACATTAAAGGAGCAGCAGATGTCGTAATCCTTGCTTTATCAATAGGAAATATCATTCCCATCAGATCAGTGTAGATAATTCTGAATAGAAGATAAAATATACAGAATCGGAGATATGTACGAATAGAACAGCATATACATCAGTAAATTTTTAAATTGAGACTTGGACATGACGCAGGTTTTTACAGATAAAGTTAATACACCTCAATACGCCGTAGTATATTAACATGCATTTTTCTGTTTTTCAAGTGCAAGTTATCAGCTGTATATAGCTTTGACGTAGCTGAGCTGTCTGCTTAATTACCGACCCCCTCGTCTCTACCAAATTATTTTTTCACTTGTTAAAAAACATTCATTACATGAAAATGTAAAACACATGCTGTCATGTGTAACATATATTTATTGTATGGTTAAAAGATAGTTCTGGTACTAGAAAGTGTAACTTACCACATTGGCTGCCGAGTGGCCGCCGGCGACCACAGCTGGCGGTTCTGGGGCGCCTCTGACGTCATCGCGGCAGTCAACGAGTTAATAATCAAATAGGAAGGCTTGTGGCGCTACATGGGTCTCGGAAGACAGCATGTTAGTTGCCTTTTGGGACCGTTGCATTTCTTTTGGTAAACATAAACTCATAAAGCATTTTTATAAATTCGTTGCTAAATATTACCAAGATTTGTTAACCGTCCATCGATGGCCTAGAAAATAAAAATGTCAAAGGCGACAAAAGACACAGGATGTGACACAACTGGTATTCAGACATTCGACACAGGGCTTAAATACTGTATTGAAGTAGGTGCGCCAGATTCTATGGATAAATTAACAATAGAGGACAAGTTGTATAATCAGCACATAGCGAGGCACATGTCAATAAACCATATTTAAGAGACTGAAGGTCTAGTGAAGCCGAGAAGAACTTCAAGAAATGGGCGTTCCTTGTGCATTTCCAACTTTACACGGCGTAATGTAGTCAATAGATTTCGGGAATGCAGCCATTTCGGCCGCGTACCTTCCGGCCATCTTCAGAGTGAGTCGAAGACTGTCGACGAGGTGCCGGGCGCGGCCTTATAAGCCTGATCGCGGTGGCAATGCGCGTGCGCGTCACAGATGCTGGTTTACTGCATATCGAAGTACTCACACGCGTGCGCCCCCCGTGGCGGAAGCGCTCCGGTGTTCACTTATCGATATATGGTCGGCGGCGGCAACACCTTCCGTCTTCTCTGTGATTTCAATACTCCAAGTGCAAGGTTCCAAGCTTTGTCTAAATTAAAACCTTTATATCTGTTTAATAAGTTGTTGGCCAGTCTAATTTCAACAGCTTCCTTAAATATAGCATCCCAAAACGAAGATATGGGTGTCAAAATCTTCACATCGTTATAGTTCATTGAATGACCAGTTTCTATGCAATGTTCAGCCACAGCTGACTTGTCTGGCTGTAATAGACGAGTATATCTTATGTGTTCAACGCATCTCTCGTGGACAGTGCGTATTGTCTGGCCTATATATGAATTATCACAATTCCCGCAAGGGATCTGGTACACACCTGACTTGCGAAGCAACAAATCATCCTTCACTGAACCGAGTAAGGCTGCAATCTTCATTGGTGGCCGGAAGATAACCTTAACAAGGTGTTTGTCGAGAATGCTGCTTATCTTTGACGAAAGAGCGCCCACGTGAGGTAAGAAGGCTCTTGATCTATAACTATTACTTTCGTCTTCTTCCACGTCTCGTGCTTGCATTCTTGGACTCAAATCGAATGCTCTGCGAATCTGTTGCTGCGAATATCCATTTGCTTTGAAAACGCTCTTCAGGTGTGTGAGCTCTTCCTGCAAGTTGCCATCGTCCGATATACAATGTGCTCTGTGCACCAATGTCTTAAGGACCCCTGCGGTTTGTGAGGGATGATGGCAGCTACTGGCATGTAAATACAGATTCGTGTGGGTTGGTTTCCGATATACTGCATGTCCTAATGTGCCATCAGCTTTTCGAAGAACAAGTACATCCAGAAAAGGGAGGCAGCCATCTTTTTCCATTTCCATAGTAAATTTGATATTAGCGTGGATGGAGTTCAGATGCTCAAAAAATCGATGTAACTCATCCTTCCCGTGACGCCATACTATAAACGTGTCATCCACGTATGTCCAGAAGACCGTTGGTTTAAAACTTGCCGAGTCCAGAGCCTTGTCCTCGAAGTCTTCCATGAAGAAATTAGCTACAAGAGGGGATAGGGGGCTTCCCAAAGCAACTCCGTCAATCTGCTCATAAGTCACCATTAAACTGGAAATAAGATCACGTCAGTACATGTTTAAATAAGGCGGTGATATCCTTGTCAAAATCTTGGCCAATTAGAGAAAGAGAATCCTGTACAGGTACCTTAGTATACAATGATACCACGTCAAAACTCACCAGTACATCTGTACTATTAAGCCTGAGGTGGCTGAGTCGATGAATAAAATTTACAGAATTTCGGATATGGTGACTACATTTTCCTACCAATGGCATTAATAGTGAAGCCAAATACTGCGCAGGAAGGTAGGTAGGTGAACAGATTGTGCTTGTTATTGGCCGCATAGGCAGATCCTCCAGACGCTCATCCTTATCCAGTTTGTGGACTTCAGGAAGCCCATAAAATCTCGGTGGTACAGCACTTCGCACTTTTAAACGTCTTATAACTTCAGGTTCTAGTGACGAAGCATTCAGTAAGGCAACAGTCCTTATCGTCACCTTGCTAGTTGGGTCTTTGTTGATCTTCCGGTACGTGCCAGAACTTAATAAATCATAGATATTTTCATTGTAGTCTTCCCGAGGCAGCAGAACGGTAACGTTGCCTTTGTTAGCACGTAAAACTACTGTGTGTCCTCACGGAGTTCGCGTATGGCTAATATCTCTTCTCTAGATATGTTGCTTCTTTGTGGACGATACTTTATAATTGCTCGACAGCTTTCACGTCTGATTTCTTCAGCTGAATCTTCTGACAGTGGACGGACAGTTTCTTCAATAGTACTAGTGAAAGGTGGTATTGGCAGGGTCTTTGGAGTGGGGGCAAAATTTAGCCCTTTACTTAGAGACAGAGATCCTTTCCCGTAAAATTTATAACAGGGCGTCGAACAACAGAATCCACCTGAGGCTGGTCTAATCGGCTGTACTTCGCCATCTGTCTTGTGCTCTCGCCCTGTCCCGTCTTTTGCTCCCGGGCCCGATTCCATCCATATTGAGGTGCTGAACACCCTCTCTCCTGCGGGCAAGTGTTCTTCTTAGTACCTACAATCTCATATGGACTGATGCTCAGGTTCCCACAAGTTGGCGTGAAGCCATTGTTGTCCCCATCCACAAACCAGTTATCGCCCCATTTCTCTGACGAGCTGTGTCTGTAAGGTGATTGAACGCATGGTTAACACTTGGTTGTCTGGCTCCTCGAATCTCGCCGCCTACTAACAAATGTCCATAGCGGTTTTCGTCGACACCGCTCTGCTGCTGAGCTCCTCGTTGTCAACCTTCATTTAGAATAACTTTCTAAAGAAGCGTCAAACAGTAACAGTGTTCTTAGACTTGAAGGCATACGACACCTGTTGCAGAGCGGGCATTCTCCGCACATTGCACATGTGGGGCCTTCGGGGCCGCCTCCCTATTTTTATTCAAGCGTTTTTTGCAGATAGCAATTTCCGGGTACGGGTAGGCTCTGTTTTGTCAGATACCTTTTGCCAGGAGAATGGGGTACCGCAGGGCTCCGTTTCGAGTGTGGCTCTTTGCCATTGCAATCAATCCTATCGTCGATTGCCTTTCATCCGACGTTTCTGGAACCCTTTTTATAGATTTCGCAATTTACTGCAGCGCCCAGCGGACGTCTCTTGGAGCGTTGTCGTCAACGCTGTCTTGACCGCCTATATTCCTGGAGCATTGCGAACAGCTTCCGATTCTCCACTGAGAAAACGTTGTGTATAAACTTCTGGAGATACAAGGAATTTCTTCCGCCATCTCTACATCTTGGCCCCATTGCTCTCCCATTCGTGGAGACAAAATTCTTGTGGCTAATGTTGGATCGGAAACTGTGCTGGTCCACACACGTGTCCTACCTGGCTGCCCGTTGTGCCCGATCCCTTAACGTTCTTCGTGTCCTCAGTGGCACGTCATGGGGAGCGGATCGTACCGTCCTGCTTCACCTTTACCAGGCCATTGTTCAGTCGAAGCTCGACTACGGAAGCCTTGTATACTCTTCTGCACGGCCGTCGATTCTCCGCCGTCTCAACTCTATCCACCATCGAGGATTACGTCTGGCGACCGGTGCATTTTATACCAGCCCTGTTGAAAGTCTGTATGCCGAGGCTGCTGTATTACCCTTGACCACTCGCCGTGACATACTCTTGTGTCGGTACGCATGCCACCTGTGGTCGATGCACAACCATCCATCTTACCGATTTTTTGACGACTCACTCGATCGCCAATATCAGTTGCCTGCGATTGCCTTGCTTCCACCTGGAGTTCGGTTTCGCCGCCTTCTACAGCGGCTCGATTTTACCCTTCCTTCCACCCTTCGGTTGACTGAAAGCTCATGGCCACCGTGGCATCAGGCCCAGGTTCACACTCACCTTGAACTTAGTTCGCTCCCCAAGGAGAGCACTCCGGATTTGGTATACCGCTCGAGGCTTGTCGAACTCCGTTCGCAGTTCGATAATGCCATATTTATTTACACTGATGGTTCCAAGAGCACTGCCGGTGTCGGATCTGCCTTCGTCGTCGAGGACAACCGTTACCAATAAAAGCTCCCCCCCAGGGGGCCCACAGTTCTTTTGTGGGTACGTGTGTGGCGCGCACGGGGCCCCAAGCCGATCAGCCTTTCTTCTGCCCCAGGCTGCTTCACTTTCCCTCCCGGTTTATGCCTTCGCCCGGAGACGGGCGTATTTCACGAGTTCAGGTGTTTTCTTGTTGTCGTTTCTCTTATTCCTTGGTTCCTTCCTTTCTTACCCTTTGTTTCTGTCTCTCTCTCCTTGTCCTCTCCTCGCCTTCTTCTCATTAGTCTCCGCCTCAGCGTTTGAGACACCTTTCCTTCTTTCTCTTCACTTCCTCTATTCCTTTTTCCTCCCTGTGCGTGTCTGAAGGCCGACGCACGCATTATCATGCGTAGCAGGTGACGGGGTAACGCGTAATTCCCCGCCCCGGGTAGACAAGTAGGGCACGTACGTACCCCCTGGTAAAGGCCAGGCCCAGGGAGGGGTGATTACCCGAGCTGGTACCTTCCGAACATGCCAATTGGTCCCTCCGTCAGTTCTCGGGAGGGGTGACCTGAGGTGTGAAAATCATATAAGGCGGGTAAGCCCTCGGAGAGGGCCCCCACTAGGAAGGAGCACGCCATCGGAGACGCCGGTAATCATGGGGGACACTTCCGCAATGACTTCCTTCTCTTCTTCACTGACATTGACCCAGAAACGTAAGATAGATTCGCCTCAGCAAAAGAAGACTCTGCCTAATTTGCCGAAATTTCTTGTGTCGCGCACCGACGGAAAAGACTTCACTTCTGTCAATCCTTTCGTTATACAGAAAGGTGTTGATGCAATTGCTGGCCCTGTTAAAACCTGTTCGCGTCAGCGCAATGGCTCATTGTTGCTGGAAGTGGACAGTGCTTTCCAAGCCCAGAAACGTATCCGGACTACGTTATTACACACGTTTCCAGTCAAAGTAGAAGCGCACCGCACACTCAACTCGTCACGTGGGGTAGTTTTAACGAGATCCCTTGACGGGTTGTCTGATGACATCCAGTTCTAAATGTCCGATCAGAGTGTGACAGCCGTCCACAGGGTGATGAAAAAGGTAGATAACCAGCTGACACCGACTCGTACTGTGTTTTTGACATTCGACAGAGTTGACCTCCCGTCGAAGGTCAAAGCATGGTACGAAGTTATCTCAGTCCGCCCTTATATTCCAAACCCAACGCGCTGCTACCAATGCCACAGGTACAACCATACCCGTGAACATTGCCCACATGCAGCAAAATGTGTCACTTGTGGTAGGGACGCCCATGAGGGGGATTGCCCACCTCCGTCCCCTCACTGCCTAAACTGCAACGGCGACCATGCGGCTTCCTCTCGCGACTGCCCTGTATATAAGCATGAAAAAATCATTCAGCAAATTCGGGTCACGGAGAAGGTATCAACATCTGCCGCTCGAAAGTTGTTGGCGAGTCGAAAGCCCACTGTCCTCCCAGCGGGTACATATAGCAAGGTCCTCGCCTCAACTCGACCTACTAAGGATTCCAGTACCCAGACTTGTGATTTCACTTTCGCTGACACAGTTGTGCGATCCGCCAGCCCAAAGATTGCCCGTTCCACGTCCCCGCTTCCTCCTGCTGCTTCTAAGGTACAGTCTTCGTCAACCTCTAGTAAACCGCGGGCACCTAAACAAGATGCCCGTACGTTGAAAAAGGAACCCGTCCGTGAGGATTTTCTGCGTTCTCAGGCTTTCCAACCGTCAACTGCCTCTTCCCGCCGTCACTCTTCCAGAAGAGCTGACAAGAAAGAGTTCCTCTCCTTCCCCGCCGAGGCGTGACCCATCTGTCGCGCCGTCCAACAGTTGCCGGCCTCGGCCGTCTTCTGTTTCACTGGGACGCTCCGTTTGCCGGGCGCCCGGCCCTTTACCGGCGATAGAAACTGCCCCTCCTGATCAACTCAGGGAGGTGGCAGGCGCGTCGGTCGAACCAATGGAACATGACCCTTTGCCCCCAGACAGCGATAGCAGTGCTCCTTCGAAATCCGGTCCTCAGCGGCCGTCGAGGTGACCCCGCTCGCTACTTGGTTTTTATCCTTATTTCTTCTCATTTTTATCATGGCGCTCCTTCAATGGAACATTCGCGGCATTCGTTCTAATCGGGAGGAGTTAAAACTACTCCTTCGATTGCACTGCCCGCTTCTAGTCTGCCTCCAGGAAACTAAGTTGCGTCCACGTGATCGTGCAGACTTTCCACACTACACCTCTGTGCGGTTCGACCTGCCACCCGTGGAAGGTGTCCCAGCCCATGGAGGGGTTCTGATGCTCCTTCGAGACGACGTCTATTTCCATCCCATTTCCTTGCACACTCACCTACAGGCAGTTGCCGTCCGCATCACCTTATCCACATTTACCTTCTCCCTCTGTAATATATATTCGCCATCGTCATCTGCCCTTACTAGGGCAGATGTGCTAAACCTTGTTGATCAGCTCCCTTCACCTTTCGTGTTGGTAGGCGACTTTAATGCCCACCACCCCCTATGGGGCTCTCCGGCACCTTGTCCGAGAGGCTCTCTTTTGGTGGACCTTCTCCACCACCTCGATCTTGTCTGCCTCAACACCGGTACACCGACCTTTCTTTCTGACACAACACACACTTACTCCCATATAGACCTCGCAATATGCACTCCTCAGCTTGCCGGTCGGTTTGAGTGGTATGCACTTTCTGACACGTACTCGAGTGACCATTTCCCTTGTATCATCCACTTCCTACATCATTCCCCATCTCCAAATCCCACCAGTTGGAACATTTCTAAAGCCGACTGGGGGTTTTATTCTTCCATGGCTGTTTTTCACAATCAGCATTTTCCCAACTGTGACAGTCAGGTCGAATACCTCACAGAGGTTATTCTCACTGCTGCTGAACGTTCCATACCTCGTACATCCTCTTCTCCACGTCGTGTCCAGGTCCCTTGGTGGACTGCAGCCTGCCGCGACGCACTTAGAGCCCGACGCCGTGCCTTACACACCTTCCGCCGCCACCCAACTTTGGAGAATTGCATCAATTACAAACGTATGAGAGCGCAGTGCCGTCGTATCATAAACGACAGCAAGAAAGCTTGCTGGACAGATTTTACTAGTTCTTTTAACCGTTTTACTCCCTCCACGGTTGTCTGGGGTGGCCTACGCCGTTTGTCCGGCATCAAGGTCCACTCCCCGATTCCTGGCCTGACCGTGGAGAACGCGGTCCTCGTGGACCCAGCTGATGTTTCAAACGCATTGGGTCGTTTCTTTGCGGAGGTTTCGAGCTCTGCCCATTACCACCCTGCCTTTCTCCGTCGCAAACAGGTAGAGGAGGCACGGCCGCCTTCTTTCCGCTCTTTTAATCGGGAAATTATAACGTCGCCTTCACCATGCAGGAGCTCGATCGTGCTCTCGCCCTGTCCCGGTCTTCTGCTCCTGGGCCCGATTCCATTCACATTGAAATGCTGAAGAACCTCTCTCCAGCGGGCAAGTGCTTTCTTCTTAGTACCTACAATCGCATATGGACTGAAGGTCATGTTCCCACAAGTTGGCGTGAAGCCATTGTTGTCCCCATCCCCAAACCAGGGAAGGACAAACACCTTCCTTCCAGTTATCGTCCCATTTCTCTGACGAGCTGCGTCTGTAAGGTGATGGAACGCATGGTTAACGCTCGGTTGGTCTGGCTCCTCGAATCTCGTCGCCTCCTGACTAATATCCAATGCGGTTTTCGTCGACACCGCTCTGCTGCTGACAACCTCGTTACGTTGTCGACCTTCATTATGAACAACTTTCTAAAGAAGTGTCAAACAGTAGCCGTGTTCTTCGACTTGGAGAAGGCATACGATACCTGTTGGAGAGCGGGCATTCTCCGCACATGGCACACATGGGGCCTTCGGGGCCGCCTTCCTCTTTTCATTCAAGCATTTTTGGCGGATCGCAAGTTCCGGGTACGGGTGGGCTCTGTTTTGTCAGATACCTTTTGCCAGGAGAATGGGGTACCACAGGGCTCCGTCTTGAGTGTGGCGCTCTTTGCCATTGCAATCAATCCGATCGTAGATTGCCTTTCAGCCGACGTCTCCGGATCTCTTTTTTTGACGATTTCGCAATTTATTGTAGCGCCCAGCGGACGTGTCTCTTGGAGCGTTCTCTCCAACGCTGTCTTGACCGTCTATATTCCTGGAGCATCGCAAACGGCTTCCGATTCTCCACTGAGAAAACTGTATCAATTTTTGGAGATACAAGGAATTTCTTCCACCTTCTCTACGTCTCGGCCCTGTTGCTCTCCCTTTCGTGGAGACTACGAAATTCTTGGGACTCATGTTGGATCGGAAACTTTGCTGGTCCACACACGTGTCCTACCTGGCTGCCCGTTGTGCCCGATCCCTTAACGTTCTTCGTGTCCTCAGTGGCACGTCATGGGGAGCGGATCGTACCGTCCTGCTTCACCTTTACCAGGCCATTGTTCAGTCGAAGCTCGACTATGGAAGCCTTGTATACTCTTCAGCACGGCCGTCGATTCTCCGCCGTCTCAACTCTATCCACCATCGTGGATTACGTCTAGCGACCGGTGCATTTTATACCAGCCCTGTTGAAAGTCTGTATGCCGAGGCTGCTGTATTACCCTTGACCACTCGCCGTGACCCTCTTGTGTCGGTACGCATGCCACTTGCGGTCGATGCCCAACCATCCCTCTTACAGATTATTTTTTGACGACTCACTCGATCGCCAATATCAGTTGTCTGCGATTGCCTTGCTTCCACCGGGAGTTCGGTTTCGCCGCCTGCTACAACGGCTCGATTTTACCCTTCCTTCCACCCTTCGGTTGAGCGAAAGCCCATTGCCACCGTGGCATCAGGCCCAGGTTCACACACACCTCGAATTTAGTTCGCTCCCCAAGGAGAGCACTCCGGATTTGGTATTCCGCTCGAGGCTTGTCGAACTCCGTTCGCGGTTCGATAATGCCGTATTTATTTACACTGATGGTTCCAAGAGCACTGCCGGTGTCGGATCTGCCTTCGTCGTCGGGGACAACCGGTTCCAATACAAGCTCCCTGACCGGTGCTCGACCTTCACGGCTGAGGTTTTCGCCCTCCACCAGGCCGTTTTGTATACCTGCCGTCACCGCCAACCTTTCTATGCCATATGTTCTGACTCCCTTAGTGCCCTGCAGAGTCTTAAGGACCCTTTCTCGAACCATCCTCTCGTGTATCGGATCCAACGCTCCCTCCAGTTGCTGGCTGATGACAGCTGTCACGTTTCTTTCCTGTGGGTTCCTGGCCATGTGGGTGTGCCCGGGAATGAGGCCGCCGACACAGCAGCCAAGGCAGCAGCTCTTTTGCCTCGCATGGCTACCTCTTGCGTCCCATCGGACGATGTTTAACGGGCTCTTCGCCGGAGTATCGTGTCGCAATGGCACAGTGTGTGGCTTTCACTGTACAACAATAAATTGCGAACTGTCAAACCGATCCCGACCGCTTGGAGGACATCCTCACGCCCCTCTCGGCGGGAGGAGGTCATCCTGGCTCGGTTGCGGATCGGTCATTGCCGTTTCAGCCACTGTCACTTGCTATCCGCCGAACCTGTACCGCTATGCTCCTGCGGTGAACTGCTGACAGTGCGACATGTTTTACTGACTTGTGTTAATTTTAATCATCTCCGTGTAGCCCTTCACTTTCCGTCTACTCTGGAGGAAATTTTAGCTGATGACACACGAGCAGCTGCTCGGGTTTTGCGTTTTATGAACTTGGCCAACTTATCCAAGGATATTTAACCCTTTTAATTGTCTTTTATCTTTCGTTTTTAGCCTCTTCTTGATGTTCTGACAGTCACCATTTTTTTTGAGATCATAGCGAATCTGTTTTTGACTGGGCGCTAATGACCATAGAAGTTGTGCGCCCTAAAACCACAAAAAAAAGGCATCGGTCGTAATTGATGGTTCCAACTTAATAGCTCCAATGGGACAACAAAAATTTTTCCTTGTTACATATAGAGGGTTTTCAGAAATTGAACACCCTTCCCCAACATGATCTACAATATGAGTATGAGTAGTGTTACGGTTATACACGATTTCTTGACAGTGTAACTGATGGTGTCCTAATATGGTATTCACTCAAATTTGAACAAGAGAAAAGTTCCACACCTTCCAATTATGAAAATTAACTACAGCACTCGAATAGCTCTTACAGTGTGTAAATTTAGTGTTTCAGTAAGCGCCTGTATTCAGGGTTTTACTATTAGTTGACGAACACTATCATTTATGGGATCAAATATTTGTCATGTTAGCGAAACTATTCACAACGTTGTAAATGATTTTGATCTATTAGCCGCGGGGGAGTGGCCAAGCGCATGGAGGAGCTATGCTCAGAACCCCGAGGCAGTTTCCCGTTGGGGGTTTGAATCACGCCTCGGGCATGGATGTTGGTGTGGTCTTTGGTATAAGGCAGTTAATTAGTAGTTCGTAAGTTTAGGGACTGATGATCCCGCAGTTACGTCCCTTAAGCTTAACATACTATTGAACATTTCTTAATATTAAGCTTGAAAATATTTGTATACCTTAATCGAGTAGTGTTCTGATCCTGTTAAATTAATCCTGCAGTACTTCATTGCCAAATGTTGGTAAACTTCAGAAACTTAAGACTAATGTTAGTACAGCTTCATAGAATATAATACTGTCAGTGACGGCTGAGAGTTGTCGTGTAATTCAAATAAATCAGTTCGTCATACATGTGTAAAAGCATGTATCATATGCAAGATGTGCATACGAATGTGTTTCAGTTCTCAGCGAAATTATTTCCAACCAGCCCTGTTTCTTTCGAATACGAACGAGTTGTTGCTGAATCTCTTGCACTAATACGTGGCGTTTAGAGCCTTCGAAAAATTTTGTGATATTTGATCAGAAGTCAGTATTTTTTAGTAAGTAAATATAGATCTCCTTTGATCCCATATCTCGTACGTCATGTCACATAATGTGGAGTAGTCGTTCTCGAAACAGTGTTATTGATTATAAATTTAGTTCTCCCTGTAAATATGCCAGAAGAGACATCGAAGGCCACTTCGCACTAGTTTAAGTGAACATGGAAGAAAGGCATGATGATAAATTTCTTGCATGTAAAGACAAAATATTCAATACAATTTTTGTAGCAAAGCTATTTTTTTTAAAGAAAAGTAACTGTGTCATTAGGATTAAGCACACAAAAGTAAAACCTCACTGGTGATTAAGCCATAACGAAAATCGCATTATGGTCTATTGCCTATTAAAATGTGATAAAATGAAATGTTCCGTGAAAATAAAAGCTGCCAAATGTTTTTCAGAATTATATAAGGCTGATATTTACACCAGACAACATAAATGTTGGATAGCTATTTTGATAAAAGCAGTGTAAATATACAATGCTTCAATGCTTGGTAGGTTTGATTTCACATTTCTCACAGTATACTTTAATTGATCATAATTCTTGCACCAGACATCAGAGTTAGATTTGTATGAAGTCAGTGCATTTTTTATTACTTAGGATTAATACAGTTATACAATATATGAATTTGTAATATTGAAATTGTTAGATAAACAAAATCTTCTCATAGGTAAATGTTTCTTCATAATGTGCATTGTAGCAATGAGTTACTGGTAGTCCCCAAGACGTTTGTGTAAATATTGTTAATGATGCATTCATGGGACTAAAGCATGTCAGCATATGACGCTGACATTACCCTTGTACTTAAGTTCTAGTATTACAGTGATTAGTTTTTCTTGTGATAACTGTAAGCTTTCATACTTTGAAAGACATTCTACGTTCTTTGATATTGCATAGCCTTCCTGTGGCTGACATCTGCGTATAGCATGTATCGCTTATTGTTTTGAGATGTTTTTATATTTGTAAGTCTACTGATATCTATTTAACCTGTGTGAACTGGCGCCTATAAATGTTAAACGATCGATCGCGTGTATATTATCTTGCTCACACTCGTTTTGAAATGTGAATAAATTTCTTTTTACAAGAAAACTGAAATAATGTTTCAACGTGTCAAAAATGCAATCATTTAAAAACCTGTGAGCAAAATGATCATCGCGATAGGTCGTGGATTAAATGGCAGTAACGCACAAAGTACTTACTACTGATGTCAGTAATTGATACATACAGTGTGATGTAAATTTAATGTAACTGCGAGGGCGTAAGATTCATCTTAAGGAATATGTATTCACATATATTGTAAATACATCGACAAACAGTTGTGTAAAGCTGAATAATTACGCTCTGCAGTGGAGAGAGCGTTGATCTAAAACTGTGTACCAAGAAATGTAAAGCAATTTAACATTTGGTGTTAAATATATTCACCTGTAACAATTCAAATCAATAGTACAGCTGCTTGGTAAACCTAAATTTTCATATAGTTGAAAGTATATCACTGAGTGAAATTGGAAAAACGTGGAGATAAATTGGTCTTCTCCGTTTGCTTTCGAAGTCCTGTGTACTTCAATAAGAAATTTCTAATGAAACATAGTATCTATGTACTTCGGTTAAGTAATAATTTCAGGGAGAGGGCCACTAATTTATAACTAGAAACTTCCTACAGTTTTCTATGCACTAAAACTCTTTTTGTAAACATCACTTAAGACAGCACTTCTACTGAATTTAAGTGTAATTGACAAATCTAGTAAGAAATTAGTAATTCTCCGTTTCCTATTTAAATATAGTATACTATCGTCTAAAGTCCTAAACGTGCAAGCTGGCAGCTGACATTTCTTCCGATCCTGTCATCTTTCCTGTCGGCCTCCTTTGGCCAACTCTTGCTTTCTTCGACCCCGATGGTATTAGGTTGCGAGGCCTGAGGGTGTCTTTCATTTTTCTTGACCCGAGTCTTCGAGGAAGTGATACTGACGATGTCACCATTTCAGCAAGTATGGGTAAAGCTACTATACTGCGGCTGGTGTTTCTAAGATTGTGTGATCACTGACAAGAAGTCTTTACGAATCAAAAGGTGACCCCACACTTCAAAATGTACCTCCGATTACAAAATAAAGTATGCTAGATGAAGAGGGTGTCCAGAAAGAGGTACCCTTCAAAGCTTGATGTAAACACAGCAAGTGAGAACTGATGTTGCTCTTAGATGTGTCGTCAGGATATGTATAGTGAAAGCCGGTATCAGTTGTTACTGCCGTTACTTCAAGCGCAATACTGGAGAGAAGTATATCAGCGATTGACCAATTCTGAAGGCTTGTGAACAAGTGGTCCACGGAACATGAACCAAGAAATTATTTCCAATATCTGAAATAATGAGCGAAACCAAACTGAAGTTTCGTTGGAGTGTAGCCACTCCTGAAGACTGATCCAGTGTAATTATTCAAAAAATCGTGCTCAGTCGCCCAGAAGGCGTCCCAGGCGTTTTGGACGAAATGTGTAAATATCTTCAAATGCTACTGATGACTACAGGAAGTGTGACAAATCATAACAAAACTTCAGCATTTCTGCACGCTGTAAGTCAAATCCAGCCAGTCTACCAGATCCTTGAAGTATCATTTGTTCACTTTGGGAAGGAACATGTCTGTGGGATGACGTCATTCCACAAAAGTGTTGAAACTGTGCTAATCAGAAAGATTCTTCTAATGATGTACGTGCCCCTGCATAAATAGGGCAGACTGCCAAAGCAGAAGCACCAGTTGCTAGTACGTCAAACACCAATGTTTTGTAAACCTGCACATTTTAGTTTCTTTCGGTACACAAGTGATATTTCGCCAGTTGAGTGCTGTATCAATCACCTGTGGACTTTTGTGTGATGATACAGTGCAAGATGCCAGTATTCTGATGCCGTAAACATACAGGACCGTTCACGACATTACCCACCAGACATTGTTGCCTCGTAGAATTCTGATAGCAACTGCTAGTGATTCATGTCACTGTCCTGCAAGTCAATGAAAGGACTCAAGAGGAAGGCAGCGCTGGATGTGACATGAGCCCATTAAACAAGTCCACAGCCTGTTATTACACTGTGTTTAATTTCAAATAGTGAGCATTATCGACGAGAGAATAAAAGATAAGGAACTGAGGCGCAAATAGCTGAGTGCTAATAGCTTTTGTGAACATTTGCTGTCCGACAACTGACGAGGAAGGCTATACGTGCGTGGACATACAGTAACATGAAAATTCAATTTAAGAAGTATGTACCTCTTAAAGTAACACTGTACAACCTTAATATTAAGTCGTCTTTCGTGCAGCCCCTCTCTTGGGTAATTGTGCACTAATTGGCACCATGCTATTCATATGAATATTATACAGTTTGTATTACTGTACAAAACGACGATAAAGAAATGCATGTTCTGTTATGGCCGCGAGAGACCATGTACACAGACGGCCGGCGTGGCGCAGGGATAGCGTCACCAATGCGGTGCTGAACGTCGCCGGTTCAATCATGCCCACCGGTAACAATTAGAGAATGTTCTATGTCTTTGTTCTCTTGTAAACACTACTTGTTTCTTAACTGTTGTTCTAATTTCTGGTACATTCTGTGTATAAATAGCAGAGCACTGTGCCCAAGAGGCAGTTGGTGCAGCGTGTATGTTAAGTTAGTAATAAACTAGCTTTCAGTATGTTCTGTGTTCAGTTGCCTTCGAAGTCAAGCGTGCTCCCATTTCAACGCGACATTGTTCGGTGGAGGCGCCGGGTACACTGTGCAACAGCTGCATCTCACAGACTGCGATTAGGCAACGTAAAAGCCGTTGCTTACACGGACTAGAACCGGAATAAAAAAGGTATACCGAGTACATCCTTCCGAAAGTCCGTATCATCCAAAGAACGATGGAAAAGAAACCAGCGGTAAGGCAGCTGCACATCAGACATTCGTCGGTGTTGCCTGGAGACGCTGCACAGGACCCCAGTAAAGGGCTAATTGGGTTCGACCGAGTCGCCAAGAAAAACAGGTAGAGACATACAACGTTCTTGGCCAACGTTTGTTTCTACCTGGACGAAACAGCCTAGCAAGGGTTCCAGAACAACGAAGACAAAATGAATGACTGGGAAACGTTTCAGGCGGAACATAAGACTACGTTCGAAGGCCGACAGCGACAAATCCGCTCGGCGGAAGTACTGAAGAACTGAGCCCAGCGACATGGTGAGCCGACACGGTCGTACATACAGGATGTTTTCGCTCTGTGTAACATAATCCGAATATGACAGAGGCCGATAACATCACGCACCTAATGAAGGGTATTGCAGAAGACATGTACCAAGCTCTTTTGACGAAAGAAGTCGCTACGATGGAAGAGTTAAGTGGTGCCAGCGTACTGAAGAGATGCAACAAAGGAGGGTTGGACGAATGAAGTATGACTCTCCCCAATGTAGTCCCTATGGCCGTTGTGGAAGACCAGCTTCCCTCATACGACAAATTGTTAGAAACATGGATATAAGCCCTGTAAGTCACGAGGGAGCCAACGCCGCTGAGAAAAGGGTGTATCAGGCAATAGCTTCTGTCTGCCCAGCCAACCGCACACGAAGTTTTCTCCTAAAAAAAACGCACACGAAGTGAAGAATGTCATCGTCCTGCTGCTACTTACGCTGCAGCTGCCAAATGACAGCCCATGAACCAGCCGACGCGGTCACAACCAACTCCCTCGACAACTATGACGCCACGCAGATGTCCGGAGGACAGAAGACAACAGTTTCCACTGTGGGCGCCCCAGACATGTCGTACGCTACTGCAGAGAGAAAGCGAGTATTCGATTATTTTTGCCGCAAGAAGTCATCCATCAGAGCAATTCTAGTCCAGACAGTTACCTGCTGATGCGTTCAGTCGACCTATGGGAAGAAGCCCATCGCAGCCGTTCACCGTCGCCGTACAGAGGTACAAGCCACTCCCCTAGCCGCCGCGGTCAGGAAAATTAAGCGAGGCAACCATCTATGGAGGTGAGGCCGCCGCAGATGAAAATCGTCATCGACGGCCAACCTGTCCGGGCACTTATTGATTCAGGACGTCTTTCTCTGTATTGTCGGATAATTACAGCCGCACGCTAAAGAAAATATTCTGTGATACGGGGACAACTGTGCTGAAGGTCGCGAATGGAAAGTACGTCCAGCCAGCAGGAACTTGTGTCGCAAGAATAACCATCAACAACAGGACGCAGCCGTTTGAATTTGTCGTGTCGACAGAATGTACTCACAATGTCATCCTCGGATGGGGACTTCCTTCAGGCATCCCAAGCTCATTCACTGTGGAAGATGTAAGCTGCAAATTGACGAACTCATTCCGACGGGTACACGTAATACAGAATTTTCTTGGAAGTTATTTTCCGTTGACAATGTGTAGATCCCGCCGTTGACCACGAGAAGAGTTGCAGTCACACACAAATGACCGATTAAACGGTGAAGTGCTCGTTGATCGTAAAAAGTTTATCAAGTTCACCAAACAATTATACATACCAGCGGCTGTCATAAGCATTACCGGAGGTCGAGGAGAGATTTGGATCACTAATTGTCACGAGCAGTAGCAACGTATCGCCAAGGAATGTGTATCAGAACAGCTGAACCAATCCTGGACTGTGAGCTGAGCGTCATCAAAGACGACGCATATTCTGCTGTTAGTACAGACAACACGCTGGAGGAAACAAATGTGGAACTGCCAATAGGGCCCGGACTGACCAAGGAACAACGCCAGCTGGTGTTAGCTATACTACGTCAATTTTTGTGGGTGTATTCACACCTCAGCAGGAGAAGTCGGATGAAACGGCCAATGACGAGGCACCGTATCATCCACCAATTAGCCAGTGTTCGCATAGTGTCGCCAGCTGAAGTGGAAAAGATGTTGCACGACGACATTCAATCTTCGGAGAGTCCTTGGTCGTCTCCGGTAGTCCTTGTAAAGGATGACACTGGCGATTCTGTGTCGACAATCGGCGGCTGAACAAAATCACAATTGACGACACCTTAGACTGCTTCAAAGGAGCTACATACTTCTCAACTATGGACGTGCAGACAGGTTACTGGCAAATACAGGTTGACGAAGCTGACAGGGAGAAAACTGCTTTCAGTACACCTGAAGGCCTCTATGAATTTAAAGTAATCCCATTTGGGTTATGTAATGCTCCGACCACATTCGAACGCATGATGGACAACTTGCTTCGACACCTCAAGTGGATGACGTGTATTTGCTATTTAGATGACATTGCCGTTTTCTGGAAAACGTTTGAAGAACATCTGAGTCGCCTGTCAACTGTGAAGTGTGTTCAGACAAGTGCCTCTTCACCACCAAAGAGAAAAATCCTGGGGCACATTGTCAACAGAGAATGCCTCGCTGTTATGTGGGCTGTCAACAAGTTCCGGCCGTGTTTATTCGGCAAGCCATTCACTGTCGTGACAGACCACCATTCGTAGTGTTGGCTGACTAGCTTGAAGGATCCATCAGGTCGACTAGCAAGATGGGCACTGTGACTCCAAGAGTATGTCACAGTGGTATTCATGAACGGGTGCAACCACAAGGATGCCGACTGGCTTTAGAGGAATCCATTAGTGGAATACAACAGCATGAATGAAATTTCTATCCTCAATTAGATGACATTACAGCTGAACAGAGGGAAGATCCAGCACTATTAAAAACGACAGAGGCCTTGGAGAAAGGAGAACCGACCAATGGAGAGTTCCAACTTAGTAACAAAACATTGTATAAGAGCAACTACGATCCACTGGACCCCAAATGGCTACTGGTCGTTCCAGCTCATCTCAAGTCAGCTATTGTCAAATATTCCACGATGCTCCAATATTCGGTCATCTTGGATTCGTGAAGACCCTAGACAGAATCAGACGCAAGTATTACTGAGCTTCCGATCTCTACCGATCTGTCAAGCACTACGTGAGTCATTGTAAAGAGTGCCAGCGACGGAGGCATGTGCTGCAATTACCTCCAAGGCATCTCGTACCGATTCCGCCGGCAGCAGCTCCATTCCACCGAGTTGGGATCATCTTTTAGGGAGGTTCCCGAAGTCGACAACCGGTAACCGATGGATAATAGTTTGCACTGACTACCTCACACGCTACGCTGTCACCAAACCTGTGCCGACCGCAGAAGCTAAAGAGATCGCAAAATTCTTTGTAGAAGAAATTTTGATACATGGAGCACCCCGTTTCATATCTGATAGTAGAAAAGTATTCTAGTCAAAACTAGTATCAGAGGTAATGTCACGGTGCGACATTGTCCACAGAATGACAACTGCATACCATCCTCAGACAAATGGTCTTACGGAACGTTTTAACAAGTCGTTAGCCGATATGCTGTGGTTGTACGTAGATGTTGCGGAGAAGGATAGGGATACAATTCTGCCAGTCGTGACATTTGCTTAAAATACCGCAAGACAAGGCACCACAGGCTTTACAACATTTTTCCTGCTCCATGGCCGTGAAGCTGAGACAATGGATACGCTGTTGACGTTCCAACCGGACGACACTAAGGTTATGTCACAGCTCATCACCAGTGTCGAAGAAGCGAGACAGCTGGCTCGCATACGAACACTGGACGCCCAGGAGGAGGACCGTCAGCGGTATAACAAGCACCGACCTGTTGTGTACAGCCCAGGAGATCTGGTATGGGTTTTTACCGCTGCACGGAAAGTTGCAGTGTCAGAAAAGTTATTGAAGCGATATTTTGGTCCATATCGTGTCATACACCGCCTATCATAAGTCACATACAAAGTTGAGGATTATGAGCCGTTGTCGAAACGAGAAAAACGAAGAGACATTGTTCACGTCCTGCGCATGAAGTCTTACTACGACCCTGAAGAGCAGGTAGGCGACAATTTCTTCTTGTTCAGACTCTGACGGTAATGTTACTGATGAAGCCATGACAGGAACGTCTGTCGTCGATAATCGTGAAGGGAAGGATTCTCCAGAACTGCCTTAGAGAGGACCCATAACAAGGTCAAGATCCATGACATTGCAGCTGGCTCCACACGGAACATAATAGCGGGTTGCTGTTTCTCCAGGTGACTAAGCAATGCCGCGAGACACCATGTAAATTGAATGCCGGCGTGGCGCAGGTGATAGCGTCACCGGCTGCGGTGCTGAAAGTTCTTTGTAACTTAAAATTCCAGGATGTTCTACATCTTATGTTCACTAGTAAATCCTACTTATGTTCTAATTTCTGGTACACTGTATGTGTATAAATAGCAGAGCACTCTGCCCGAGAGGCAGTTAGTGCTGCATGTATGTAAAGTTCGTAAAAAACGAGCTTTCAGTATACGTGCTCTGTTCAGTTGCTTTCGAAGTCAAGCCTGCTTCCATATGACAATATTGCCTGGGCAGTAAACTAAAAATGTTGTAGAATCAAACTTAAAGAATAAAACTGAAGAGGCTAACTTCTGATATCAGTCCAAAATACTCTACTAGTGGCTGCTCCTGGATTATTTTATTATAGAAGAATTTATATATATATATATATATAAATTTATTTGTACAATAACCACACAAAGCAGTATTGTTCATTTGTCTGTGAATAGATTTGTGGTTCTTAGACTGTAAAATTGAAGCGACCTGTAGTGCAGTTTTAAGCTTCTTGTATAGATAAAATTAGTCACTTTGTTACAGGCAAAGGCAATGATTCTTGTACATTGGCATTTGTGATTTCAAAGTGCCAGTTGTACCATGTTGGTCCTGCAGTCTTTTGTGAAACACATGTACTTCGTTATGCATAATGTTTTGTATACGCTACCTTAATATTACTAGTTCCATAGCACATCTTTAAAATTCGTAAGGGAGAGCCAATTTGTCGGCAATCTGATGATTAAATTTGGTACTAAAACATACATTTAATGGTGTGGTGACACTGCTTGTTTTTTATTTGTACATTTGTAAGATACACACGACCCATTCTAAATAGCTCGCTGTGGAATGTTTCACAATTCCTATTACAGGCATATAGAAGCTGTAGAGAAGGTTTGGGAAACGTACTTCAGATGTGGGACCCACTCCCACAAATGTACCGTCAGGTAAATTAAGTTCAGCCTTGGTTCGAACTACATAGCATATTCATCTGTAATAGGGATTGGGGAATCCCTGTATTTCCAGCGAACACATCGATGCAAAAAGGCTTTGCTTCTATTGAGATCAAAAAATTACGCATTTGGTTTGTGTACCAATTGCATGTCATTACTACTTTGTACGATATTGGTTGTAATTTGTTTTGTTAGTTGGCTTTTATCATTCTTTTGTTGGTTACTTTACAAGAACAAAATCTTTTTTCTACGAAATTTGGAGCTCGGTAAAGAAAAAACTTCTGTTGGTGAATAAATTGTAACCTGACAGTGCCGAAATAGTATTCTAGCAGTAAAAATATATACTGTATAGTTCCTTTGTGAATTCATATGCGTATGTAAAGAACACTTATTCACGAAGTGTTTGTTATAACCGTTGAGTGTTTACGCATCGCAAGTATGAAGTTGGCGTACTTTTCTGTATCTGCTTGTCATAGTGTGTAAATTTACATACAAAAGTCTAGAGCGCAATGATTTTTATTTGTATCAATTAGTTTTGGTCCTATTTTGAACGATCTTCCAGATTGCATGTCGTGGAGCTTGGAAGCCTTGCAGTGCGTCACTGAAACAATGTTTCAAAAATATGGGAATGAATACCCAGGTGTTAAAAATTCAGTAAAGAATATACCATCTGTAAAACAGCCAAGTCTGACTAAAATGTGTTTGGTTCTCAACTGAAGTTATGTAAGCCAGAAAAAAAAGTCGAATTCTTTAAAATTATGCTTCATTTGTTAGACGGTGGTAACAGGAAACCATCAGTTACCCTATTTATTCACCTCCTTCCGAACTGTAATACTTTAAATTTGATTTTAAACCTTATGGACAGGCGCTTGATAAGAGACAATGACAATATTTTAAACTGTCAATAGTTCCATGAAACAAGGAAAACAGAATTTTTCTCATGGAGGCAGCGAGTTTATAAGCAGACTACCGCATAAATTCAAACCCTATGAGTGTTGGTTCTATATCGACAAAATATCCTGAATTTAAATATTTCTGTTAGATTTTGTGGCTGACCATTAAGATTCGGTGTGCTGGCCGCCATGGAAGGGGTTGTTAAGCGGTTTCCCTCGTCCTTCTACGTGAATAACGGGTCGGTTCCCATGCTTCGCTTGCCATTATGCTAATACTATGCTTTCCAGATTTGTCCATATGATGTACACGTAGCTGGCTGGGATAAATCACTTGCGTTTCGGAGTAGACCGATGTTTGAAAGTTGAACGACACAATGGCAGCAGGAAGACAGGCGGTTTCACGTTTTCCTAAATGTAGCGCGCGCGCGCGCGCGCGCGCGCGCGCGCGCGCGCGCGCGCGCGCACACACACACACACACACACACACACACACACACACACACACACACACACACACACACCTTAGACAGGCAAGATGCCACGTCTGATAGCAGTGTCAGATGAACCTGTATGCACATTAACATGCACAGTTTTGCGATATAAATGTAGATACACGGTTATGTTTTACTGGAGTCAATTCACATACTTCTAACGTTACATAAGATAATGTGCGAGATGTGCAATACTAAAGACCAGTACTACGTGTTAATGAGATAGCTTGCCATCGTTAGCTGCACTTAGTATACCAGCTTTCTCGGTATTCTCAGAATGTAATTGGTTTGAATGTCATATTCAAAGCACATAGATGCTCCAGTTTGCCTGCAATGGAAATGTTAAATCTTCTGATTCGCTGAATACCGGGATTCTGTAATCTCGTTAACGCTGTCAAACGTAATGGGATATTTCACAGTATAAATATTGCACTATCACGGTTACTTTAACACTCCTGATTGTTTTTTTGTTTTTTGAGGTGGTTACGCAGCTAGAAAGAACTCTCCGCGTTCTGGGGTAAGTTCTATTAATCCCAGGGAGGGATATGTTGCTTTTACCTGAACAATGCGCAATCGATGACTGGGAGACAAATTCTGGCAATACATGCCGCCTTGCCCATTCTCGATTACGTGTGGATGATGCACATCTTTACATAGTGCAAAGTCTTCTTACCACCGAAGAAGCGATAGATTAAAATCTGGTTTAATAACTTCGTCCAATCCATTTTGCCTCTGCTTCGCCATCCTTTTTGAAAGATGCTATAGTCTAGATTGCGGATTTTTATTTTTTAACATTAGGCATTTTGAAAAAAACTTAAAAGGAAAATGGGTTAATTGGGAATATGTGCAAATCCTATTCAGTGCTTCATACCCTACCAGATGGAGGAGTTAAATACTGCAACTTAAATTTACTAGTCAAGGCATGAAAACGTTTCATATAGCCACAGTGCGGACACACAGTATCATCAGCTGTTAAAATGTAAAGATTATCGGTGGTATCCTACAATGGAAAAACAAAAAACGAAAGTGGAGAAATCTCACAGAAATTACCAGCTGAGATCACTGATGAGGTGAAATGTCCCAAATCGATGAAATACTTCAGCTGAATCCACTGCCAGGCACTGCATGCTTCGCACGAGTTAGGACCACACTTGACACATCAACACAAGCCCGCTGATACACGTACAATGCGCGGAAGCATGGACATCACAGCTAAAATGCAAATAATTCAATGCTTGAAGGGAGATGGCGTTAGATGCAGTCAGTCCTAAAAGAGATTCGTCTGTGGTAGGCGAATCAACTCTAATATCGCAGTGTTGCTTCGTTTTAAATTTTAAACATGATGTAAATCAGTTAAAAGGACCATCACGAAACAAAGGTCCTAAATACTTCAGACATGACCATAAGCTGGGGTTACAACAACCAGATAAAAAATTACGTATGTAACGTTTATAAACGTGTCAGAAGTTACACACAGTTAAAGCATTATAAAAATATTTCAACAGAATGCCAAGTCTGAATTTTCTTTTTTAAATGAAAAGAAAAACGTAAATAGACTAAATACCCATTAAAATGGACATCAGCTGAACAGTAGATGTCAATAGTATTTTGACAGCATGATCTTTTAGCAGATTCTCCCACCCCACCCCAATATGATATAATAAAAGAAAAAGCAAAATATAAAAGCTGAACGTTCGTATGGAAATTTCAAATTCATCATGAATTTGTTTCACCCGAAAGCAGGTAAGATGCAGAATTTGCATATTCACATTGGGGAGAGAACGGTCAGAAGCCTTCATTGTTTACCCTTTGCTGAGTCAACACAAGCAAATATGGGCAATACCAGATATATCGATAGTGAATATTGCTGGGGCCAAGCGGTGTTTTCCCAGCTGTAGGTCAGGATGAGGCGTCGAACCTGGCAGAGCACCAATGAACGCAAGTGAAACAGAATTATAGTCGACACATTTCATTCCGTAACAAGTTTTGATGAAGGCGCTACCTCGACAGGATCTGGAGCAGTAGGTGGTGCCGCCTTAGAGGTGCGACCTTGTTGTTTCGTATGATGGTAGTGCCCGCGCCGTGATGCCGGGAAGCGATGCAAAGACTGTTGATGTGAAGTGCTCTATCCCTTTATCACGCCAATGGATCTACGCAGGGACCCGTCTGAAGTCGGATGTCTTGCTGGTTCCCGACTCGGGACACAGGCTGGCCGGATTAGCACCAGAGTGCTAAATCGACGATAGGAACATTGGCATTTCGTAACCAACCACTGTGCTGGCCTCAGGCAGCCACCATAGAAGTGTGAAGTCGCCAGCACAGCGGATCACCATCTTCCCAGATGATGTTTAGTGTGAAGTATGGCCTCGACCAGACTCACTCTTAGCTGCCTCTAGCAGCTTCCCCGTATGTACTATGACAGACTGAGCACAAAGATTAGGCCAATGAATTAAGGACTACCTTCTGGGCATCGTCGATTCAGAACAAGTGACTGCTGCTTATAATGTGGGAGTATGTTATCATAAAATTGGCTGTATTTATGACGTACGAAACGGTTGGAATGTTTCCTGTGAGAATGCAGTGTTCGCCCGATGTGTCTTTACCGCTGACGCATCCGCGGACTTATTCAGGCCTGTGGCATGTAGTTATGAAATGTTTACTAGCTGCGTCTGACAGCCATTTCAGTTCGCCATTTCAACTCGCCGACGCAGCGGCTGCCGTCATCACGCAAGGCGGGAGAGCATTTTCTGCTACCGGCTGCTGTCCTTATTCCGTCTTGCTGAAGTGAGCAAACCAACATCTTAACACATTTCCCTGTCACACTGTTTGCGGCGTAACAATATTAATTCTGTATCAATTTAATCCCTCTGTTTTTAACGAGACAGGGCCGGATTCAAAGCAGAATTGAAGCAAAACCCGGCAACTCTGTTTACTTAGGTCGCTTTTTAAACAGCTTCCTTAACACTTTACAACGGAAGTGCCTGCCAGAATGCAACAAAAAAGATTTGTAACAGCGAATATGCTCGGCTGTTGTAAGCGTGTGACGCTTATGACCAATATGACACGCCAGAACTACAAGCAATAAGATACACACCAGCATTACGTCCTTTACGGACACCAACAGAAAGTCGAAAAATACATTTCACGTCATATTTCGGCAAAATACGACCAATCCTGTTCTAAATGCTTTCTGCGTCAGGCACAAAGGCCATAGATTCAGCTGCCATCACTCACCCGTTGCACCTTAGGCTGATGGCGCAACGCACGTTTTATCTGCCTCTCACTACAACCATTTTGACGAAAGGTGACGTCTAGATGAAACAACTCGGCTGACAAACGGTCAGGGTGTGACAAGATATTCGCCCTGGGAACGAAGGTGTGAATTACTCCTTCACGCTATGCTGGATGGTAACAACTCTCAAGATGCAGATGAGTCAATGTGACTAGGCTTCCTATAAAAAGTATGTCCCTACGTACAGTCATCCTCCCTAGAAGTGTTGGTCACAAGGAAAGGCTACCATCTCTTTCAAACTCCATAGTGAATTAGATATTCTGGTGGATTGTATTTAGGCGATCGAAAAAGCTTAATTTCTTGATCATGAGGCCAAACGAGAGAAGTATCGTCTACATATCAAAGTCCGAAACTTTCAGGCACTCCAAAGTACGGCCTTCGAAATCACTCGTAAACAAATTGGTGACAATGGGCTTCCTATTGCAGCTCCTTCGGTATGTTGGTAGTACTGACCATCAAATAAAATGAGGCAGCACACTTCGAAAAATCATTAAAGTCGATGCCAAACTTGAATTAGCTGCAACGAATCAGAGGAACGCAATTAAAGAAACTCAAATCAAAAACTCGGCAAAACATGTCATTCAAACGCAGTCCGTTCAATCGACGTAAGAAATAAGCCGAGTTGTTAATGTGTTCACACCTAACTACCATTGAACTCGACAAACTAGCAGTATGTTTAGCTACAAAATATGTCGGAGCACCCATGTTACATACTATAGGTCTCAAATGAACATACTCTTTGTGGATCTTCGGAACGTAATACAATCTAGGTGGTACTGCACAGTGAAAATACCTCGTGGTCTCCTGAGACAAGGGACTAACCTTCACTCTTTCTCTCAACCTTCTTGTGCCGCAACAGAAACTAGACATTGCATCTTTTGCATGTAATCGTCGCCTTTCAACAAAACTATGGCGTTTCCCATGTCAAGGTAACATCAGGATCCATTACGAGAGGACGTAAACCAGAAGCCTCAGCTGCTGTGGTATTGGAAGGTCGTTAGGAGAGAGCCTGTTATATAGAACTTACGAAATCAATTACCGTTATACGGTTAGGCTTTCGTGCAAATTTCAAACCTTTTCCCAACGCAGATAAAGCCACTTCGTAAAAAGTCTTCCTGAGATTGATAAAGTCGTGAAGTGCAATTAGAATCAGACTGTCAAGAAAACGTTCAGATATCGCCGAAAGCCGTACAGTTACTGACTGAAATTCGCAATCACTGTCAGAGAGGCACGGTTCAACCACCCCAATAAAATGTAGAAACATTAGCAGCAATCATTAAATGAAGCCGAAATAGCTCTTTAGAAACAATCTAATAGACGAGTATACTGTCCTTTCACGAACGAGAGCTAAGCCATCATGTTGCTTCATATGATTGCTGCAGGAGAATTACGATTTACAACCTTAACAAACATTGGGACAATATTACGACACTTCAAAAAACGACAAAGCAAATTGTAATCTTCCTCTACTTCTGCGGAGTTAAACGCACTTCCCCAAATACAGATACATTGCCTTCCCGCGGAGTAAACAATGTGGAACCTTAACTTTCCCCGGCGTAATGAATTCTCAAACAACTTTGGGGTCTGCTGCCGGATGACATAGCCCACCGCCTATGTTTCGACAGGAGCACACCCTGCCATTCTACAGGCACAATGTTTCCTTAATTTTCATTCTATCCTCCTTTACTTCGTTTATTTAAAGATTCTTAGAATTGTGTAAAATTGAAATTTCCTTCATAAAGATAAATTTCATTTCGTTCTGGAGAGGTAAATGTATTTAATATCTTGTATACACACCTGAGGGGAAAACCCCGACTAAAAGGAAACAGTAAATTTAAAGCTATTCTTCAATCTGGTTAAAAATTCGCAGAATATCCTCTTGGTGTAGTATTTCTGGAGTAGATTGTTTAAATTGCTCTTGCCATGGCGCTCGGTGTATATGGATATTTAAATCTGGGATATACAGTTCTTACTGGTGGTTCTGACGTTTTTCTATATGCAGTTTTGATATCCCAAAGTTGGCTGTTGCTCTTAAGTCTTCGTCCTTCTGCCTCGATTGATGATCGCTCCTAATGCACTAGGTAGTGTTTCATGAGCTTCCCTCAATGGTCTACTTTCTGTACTGGTGTTTCTGAGACTCTGTGCAGGCTGTAATCCAGATGGGGAAAGCATACTCCTGTCTAATAAAGCTGCAGCAGGTATAAATTACTTAAGGTAAATTTGCACCATAAAATTTTCCTGCTATTAACTTCAGTAGTTCTACTCCGGGCTTTGGATACCAATTCTGTAATTGCCTGTCTATATATTAAGGTACTGGTAAGGGTAATTCAAAGGTACTTTGCAGTCATTGACAGTTTCACTATGATTATATATCCTCCGTATTTTGTGGTAGATATTCAGACTGCGGTGGTCAAAAGTAATAAATTGGCTCTTCTCAGCATCAGGTGTGATCTTCCATTTTGCCAACCATGGTTCCAACTTCTCTCTGTAATCTGAAGCTAATAGCTGTAAAACTTCAGTTGGCGCATGGCATCAATAAGCCGTTTCATCGGCTCATTACACAAGTTCGTTTTTCTTTTTTTTGGGTTGCGGAATGTCCGCTGTATACAACAGATAAAACAATTATGATGAAATTGCGCCATAAGAGACTACGGCTATTGGACTGAAGGTTACATTTTTATCATTAACGTCGACCATTGATAGCATATCATCCAAACAGCTAGCTATTAGATAACAAGTTGATGTGCGTAGCTCATCTTAATGTTCTTGAAATAAAATCACCGGTCCCAAACCTTGTCAAAAGCGCGTTCAATGTCTAGCATTGTCTCCAAAGCATTACTGCTTTCTCCAAAGTTAAAAGGTTGCGTGACGCTGCTTGCTATTTTGAGTAAAGGGTCCATAGTAGAATATTACTTTCTGAACCCAACTTGAATGGGTGGAATAAATTTTCTTTGGTCCGCGAATTACCCTTATCATCTGAAATGTTTACCTTGAAAGGGTATCTTCCGTTTGACAGTTCTCCAAATTTTGTAGAGATGCCTCTAATTCGTTAAGAGCGACTCTTAACTCTGCCCGTTATCCCATCAATCCCCGGTTCGTTATTTTCTCCTTGTTTATTTCGTCTATTACTTCTTGTTTGCTGATCTCGTAATCAGGTATGATTAGTCTTCCTCTAGATGCATGTCTTGTCGTAATAGATAAATCATGGTATCATCCTCATTGGCAGTGGTCTTCACTCTTTATTTCGTACATCCACCTTTGAGGTCGGACAATAATGACCTGAGCTGTTGTGCGCCCTTAAACCACAAAAGAGAATTTCAATACAATTGTTTGTTTCTCTAATTCACAAGCAAATATATGAAATTTATAACGTTCCACCTTCTTACACAGGCAGCCTAAAACAGATAACTACTGGAAAACAGTTAACAAAAAATGGGCCTTGGTCAACAGTTTGAGATATGCAGTAGTAGTGCGGTCGTCTTCTTGTAGTGTTCCGCTACGGGAAGTAAGATATCGGACTGCCATCTGATGAAGAGACAAAACTCTGAAGAAACAGGGCGTGACGTTCCTGAAGTCGTTGCTTATGTCCTCTAATGACACAACTACACACTAGCCCCAAGATGTTGCATAGCTATTCACGAGAAGCATCGCAGCAACTATTACAAACCTGCGACGTCAACTCATTACGGCGAAAATTGACATTTTTAATTGTTACGAGACTCGGCAATTCTTCGGAATTACCTGTTGTCGCCTACTGTAGCCTATCCAGCTGATCCTACTTTACACCTCAGCTGGAACGAACGTTACTAAAATTAGATGTTTCTTCGGTCGGAGATGATCCGGTACACTTTAACGAGATTAATGACTAACCACAGAGAGATACTAATTATGCAGACAATTACTAACAATTTGAAAACACTATAAAAAAATAAAAAAAACTTTCTAAAAGCATTCCGTCATTTTCATACAAACCTATTGTATTCATATACTTCTATCTGTATTCATATCAATACAAAATTACTCACTTGAAACCAGTGTTGATGTATGAATAAATTTGTATACAGCTGCTTACGTAAACTGCCATTTTTAATCAGCTTCAATTGGAGTTAGTATTGCTCCGGTAGATGATCCAGTTAAATCTTCCTTCACTAGGATTAGCACAAAATCAAACTACGGTTGATTAAGTCTAAAAAATTTCTGAAACTCTTCGTGTTCCAAGTGGCCGGATGCTGAGATACATTCCTTCAATTTTTCGCTGAGTATTGCCATAATTTCCTCTTCCTCCTCGCCCACCAGCTAAGCTACAATATCACTATCCATGTTGCGTACTCGCTCCTTTCACCAATTTGCGTACATCTTTGTACAATGTTGCTCTTTAACAATGGCAATAGTTCCATGCACGCCTACCAAACGGATTTTTATGGAAGTAATGGATTACGGGGGCAATCAGGTGTTTAACCAATAGCATTTTCGCTCTACGCTCTGATGGTAACAGATAACCTCTTTGAAGACTACAACCCGGGATCCCCAGTCCTCGTTCCAGTCTCCCCTTAATTTCATTAACATCAGGCTGTTCGTCCTGCCCTGTCTTCAAATCGCTGAAACACTTTGTGGGATTTTCTGGGACGAACAAGCACCCAACTGTCAGTCTCTAATTGAAATATTCGATGTTCTAAATATAATCTGAATTTCTCAAGAGCAAAGAGAACCTTCAAGGCTTCGCACTCGTACCGGAGTACTTAAGAGAGGCATTGGCTACAGGACGTCGTTCACCATCCTGTTACTGCAATAACAACTGCTACTCCGGAGCTCCAGGCATCAGTCTGAACATCGAAAGGTACCTGGAAGCCAGGACTAGCCAAAACCGGAGGGTTAGTTAGAGCAGTCTAACAGCTTCAAAGGGCGCTTGGTCGCTCTCGTCCCAATAACAAACTGTTGCTTTCTTGAGCAGCTCATTGAGGGATCCTGATGACGGCAAAATTTGGCACGAATTTGCGAAAAAAATCTCCATAACAAATCTGGCAACAATTTTTTACGGTCAGGAAACTAACGTAGCTGTTTCGGCCTTATATTAACCCTCCAGACGTCCCAGGAATGAAATTTGTCGGCGAGCCAGGGTGACCTATGGTTTCACAATGGTTTCGGAACAGTATGACAAAGATAATACGCTATCAACCTTGACTTGTACTCTCGTGAACAGGAAATTGACTGGCCACTGACTAAATTCTCGCGTTATTACTATTGTGGACACATTTGTCAAAACGGCTTCTTAACGTTATTCCAGTAGTAGCAGGCCCCTCTGTTAACCGCAAAAAGAAAGTCGTTCAATATTTACTTCTGGGTGCAGGCACAGCTGTATATTGCCTGAGAACGTGGCATGTTGTCAGCGACGGCAACCCAGATTTTAACCACTGACTTCAAAGGTGTAAAATAGTGACTATCGGTCCACTGAAGTTGGAAGAACAACACGTTGCCTTCTCGGCGCAGCCTGAGCTCGGTGGTCCACTCATACCTTTTACCTTGGTAAATCCTTCCCCCTCAAATTGTTTCACGTACCTATCCTTGTTAGGTGTGGTCACGATTTTTGTATAATAATTTCCGTAGTGTTTACTGGTTATTAGCAGGTGTCATTGCCTCCATCAAGTGAGAGGTTTCACGCCTTTGCTGATCTTAGTGTTCACTAGACTTCCAGATCTAGCACCTCACATCACATGCTTTTCATTTCCCCTCCACCTATCCTGTCTCCATGTTCCTTCCCAAGGCTTCGTTGCCCGATTATCGTATGTGCAGCTTGCTTCTGAACTTCAGTCGACACCGCCTGGTCTCAAATTTGGAATGGCAGCAGACAAAATCGGCCTGCAACCATCCTCATTTAGGTTTCCCCGAGTTCCCTAAACCAGGCCAAATAAACCTGGATGGGTTCTTTGAGAGGTCAACGCAGATTTCGTTCACTGACCTTAACGAAAAAGAACTCTAACTGTGCTCGTAATGGGACTTGAATCGCAACCCACCTTCCTTGCTAGTTTCAAAACTTGCTAGAACTAGTTCCTTTAATCATAAAAATAAATGTGCCATAATATTGAACTATTAAATATTTACAGTGTTACAAATCAATATTAGATACAATGTGTCGTGTAAAACGTGACTTTCTGCGTTCACTACCAATATTTTACACAATTTAGTACCTATCCGTTATTATCGAACGATTGGATGTGGTGTTATCATTTCTCATTAGATCAGCTCTAGTAACACCCTTTGTTGACCTTGCCATTGCTGTCTCATACTTAATCTAAAATAATTGTCGCGCCGATGTGGCACCACTGTAGGCTGAGGCACTTGCTGCAGGAAGGCGTGACATCATTTGGAGGCTCCCTGTGCCGTTAACTTACGTAGTCAAGACGTACATTGCATGTAGTGTGAACTGTCTGGTTGTCAAGACCAGTCACTGCTAACATCTTCACAGCACCTCTGAACACCGAAGTCAAGGGTGTCATTTTCTCACATCTTACAAATACGTCTAATGCGACGAGAGATGCATCTATCTTTATAGTTACCTGGCATGGTAAGTCTGTGGAGAAAGATCTGAATATTTATAGAATAAACCTTGTTGACCTTGTTGAGGTTATTGAGGTACGGTCGTATTTTTGTCTTCACCAGTTTCGATGATAAATATATTTTTGTGTCCCAGCCTCGTCGCCGTTTTGGTGTCTCGTTTCCGTCGGAGGTGTCGGTGGCCGAGTGGAATGAGACTGACACTGGAATAGATAGCACGCTGGTGCAGGTACGGAGGGGAGCAGCCAGAAACTAGAAACACTAGAGTAAATTAGAACGAGATATATATTGCACAGAATTTATACAATACTTAACTTTTACATAGTACTGCAGAATGTTGATACATAGTTCAGCTAGAGTCCTGCCTAGTGCCTAACTGATAGCCAAGTCTTCACTGGTGCCTATCTGATTCCGAAGTCTTTACTGATTCCTATCTCAGTCCCAAGTGAACGATGTCGTTCAGTGGTGGCCACGAGCGGAGTTGCCGCAGAGGGCGCTCGTGGCTGTCGTCGTAAGAACGCCGCGCCGTGCGTGCATGGCGCGCGCGGCGAAAGTAGGTGGCGCGCACTTTGGACTTGTGCGACACCACACTTCATTTAAGAAAGTTTCTCGTCAAAATAAAAAGTATAGTCAGCTTGTTAAAGTGTTCGTTAGCTAAATGGATCATCGTACCTGATAGAATATATTTTCAGTGTTCCTCACATAAGGCCGTTTAGATGCATCTAATTTATTTATTTCTTGGCATTTTCTCTGAACGCCCAATGTACCGCAGCTGCCTGGGACTCTTCAGATTGCATCTCGCAACTGCTGTGTCCTGTGTCCTGTGGTCTTAGGTCTAAAGTACTTCCTGGTATTCATCGCTTTTCATTGTTTCATTGTTGGGTAGCACCAATCAGCTACTGATGCAGGAGTACTTAATGCAGTTCCTGTTTGTCACTACATCTGGTGGATCACTAAAACATTCAGAGGAGTGAAAACCTGGGACTCTTCTAGAAAATGACGCCTTTCCTGGTGGCCGTACACAGGCCGATGAGTAATTCATGGTTAACCTAGTCTATAAATCTAGGTCATAATACATGTAAAAACAGCAGCCTATTAGTTTTTATTGTTGAGAGTTAAAGCATCAGTCAGAAGAGAACTAACAGATCTATGGCCAAATGATTTCCACCAATCTCTTCCTATATAATTATGGAGACATTTGGCTTTAAAATTAATTATACATTTTTGATTCAAAACATTTCTCGTGGTTGCGGCAAGCGACCGATGGAACTGGCATTTAATGTACAGAAAGATCTTGGTCGCAGTAATTTTTACTACTTATTACGCGTTTCGATGACATATTTTCAGCGATGAAATACAAATCTAACACAAAGCTAGTTAGATAAAGGAAAAGGCAAAGTTGTTAAAGTCGTCCGATTAGATAGATGTTAGTACTCAGGTTACATTTTAGATGGTAATAGCATAGGCCTTGGGTATTTGTAAGAATCTACTAACACATGTTCCTATAATCTGTGTAAATTTCATAAAAATCTGGCGTGTTTAGCTATACAGCTTAAGAGTGAATCGTTCAGTCAATGCTCAAAAGATTGGTATTATCCATAAATTAATCAAAAAATACATGTAACCTCAAAATGAAATGTCTTCAAATGTCCTAATACAATGAAAAATTCGTAGAACTCACATTGCGGTAGAAGTATTAGATGTAATTAAAGGTGGAACTAGTCTTTGTAATTAAAAATCCAACAGCAGATAACGGTAATTCGTTACTAGGTCATTTGTGTGGCACTTCAACCAGGGCAATACAAAACGTTAAAGTATACTAGTTACCAGTTATCAATGATAGTTATATGCTGTGTAACATCATTGGTGCATTATTTTGGCCCCGACTTAAAATCATGCAGGCGATGGGAACCTTCACTGAATTGACCTGCCCTCAGATTCCCGAGTAGGCGCACACCGTAAAATCAAAATGCCCAGTAGCTCTGTATTTTTGCACGAGTCGATTAGCTGGCCTTGCCTGGCCTGGTGGACACACAACAGCGAAACATCTTCCAACTGTCTACAGTTGGTGCCTTTGTCCCCACACGTCTGATCATTACCTGTACACTGAGGTTTCGCAGCCATCTGATACTGGTCCTGCTCCTTTTCATACGTTATAAGCCATTGCTACAGGAACAAAAGCAAAAACCCACCAATTCGCTATGATCTGTAACAAAATTGAATAGCTGAAATCACTCCTCGATATTTGTATGGCGCTGGCACAGAATCCGTAATACGTATTTTGGTAAAAAAAGTCTTGTTTGCACAAATGCGACGTTTCACTTACTTACACATGCCGCATTTCGCCTCTTTTAGACATCATCGGACGTTGAAGGGGAAACATACAAAAACCTTTAATAGACGGGGTTAACGTAGTAATATGTAAAATTTTCCCTAAGAAAGAAATAATAGAAGTAGGGAAGATGCAGGCTGATAAAACTGCAGGTCGTACTACCACACTCACTTTTTGGCGTGAGGATGGCGGTGGAATTAATAAAATACCACTGAATGGTTTAAAGGGGAAAAATTGCCTAGTTCTTGAGGTAGCAAGGCGTCAAATTATTCAATTAAAATAATTTTACAAAAGATACAGCAACTGTAGCTTGGGAGTGGAAGGGGGGCAGAAATAAATGGTAAAACCGAACATAACTTAAGCAGGCGAAGTTTATTTACTTTCGTAAAAGCCTCTCCCTGCTACAACTTGGCCTGCTTACGCGCTCGCTATCTTGCTAGCAAAAAAATTGCAAATGCAGTAATTTATCTAAAAGCCAGTTTCGTGTACATAAAAATTCCATCATTTCTTCTCCGACTTAGGTAGTGTCACCGATGGCTTTAGAATTGATTCTTTCGAAATATTTGTCATACTAGCAGTAAAGCTCTGATGCAGCTATTTCCAGCAGAAAAGCTTCAAATTTTGATAACAAAATCTAAGTTCGATAACTTTTTTGCATTGTCACGCAGTGCTCGTAGCGGCAGAAGCGCGCTGCCGTTCCCGGCTGGTGACGTCATCAGGCGCTTCCCCCCTCAGTGTCTTCGCGGGACAGCTTGCGGTCCAAGTGCAGAGTCTGCAGCCGTGGAATGCGGCGGAGTCGGGCCAGGCCGCCTGCATCTGACAGCTTGCCCAAGGGGCAGACCTCTGGGACGAGAATTGTGTTGCAATAACTCTTGATCGCAGAGGTTTTATTTTACCGGTTTCAGCCTACTACAGGTCATCTTCAGAAATATACAGCCCCTGTGGCCGTTGGAGCATGTAGGACTGCTGTCGCTGTTTTGTGGCCGTAGGTTGGTAACTGTTGGGATGAGTCTAGAACAGCAAGCACTGGTCCGGCACTGTGCTGAACAGCAGCTCCTGATACGCCTTGCCCGGCGACAGGTGTGGGACCAACATGGAAAACAAAAAAAATTGAATTGTGTGTGTTTCGTACATTGCGGTGTTAACTGCTGTACTGCCAAAATGGCTAACATTATTCTGCTCACAGGGCTTCATCGTAATATCGCATGTCCGCGCCCTAAAAGCAACTATTCATCATACTAAAAAAAAGATATTGGCAGAAAAGCCACAGTTAATTAAAAATGTATTTGACTTCATTGTCCAGGAGTGTGACGTTGATATATTATCTCATACCTTATGCACGATGGTTACGCCATAGTCACAAGGAATAGAAAGAAACCTTTTCAGTTTCGATGATATTTGTCATCAAACGTAAGAATTCCAGAAATTACAAGAAACAGAGTATATACTGAGATAATCATGCGAATAAATTATAAAGCAATTTGTTTAGAAACTACAGCCATCTAGAGGAGCTAAAGTGGCACCCAACTGTGTGATATCTTCACAGCATACGGTATCAAACCATTTGCGGCCGTAATTTACTCCATACCACACAGCAGAAGAGCAAGCTGTAGTAATGTTTTGCTGTGAGAACTACAATGCGTTCATTAAAGATGCCTTATTGGAAACCAGGATCAGACGGTCTACTTCATTGACATCTTCCAACGGGTAGAGAATCTACTGATAACCTGTGTGCAGACACAGTACATAATCGTATTGCATTCTAGTTCATTTGGAGTGATCATGTATATTACAGGTTTCCGGTAAGATACCATTAGTGAATACACATTGTAATTCTCTTCACCGGTTTCGATGATAGATATTTTCAGAAGGTTGCTTGGTTTTACAAAATATTCTTTGCTTCGTAAAATAAAGGGTTTCTAGTCGAAACAGAAGATTGAATGTACAATCAATGCTGCACCCTCAGGTCTTTAGTCCAAAGTATCTGCTGGCGTGATCGGTTGTGATTGTCTTGGTTATCTTTTTATTTTTGTGGAGCATCACTCAACCACTGATTCATGTGTACTTAACACAGTTCCTCCTTGCCACTATAACTGGTCGATCACTACACGAATCCTAGGAGTAAAAATGCTGTACTCCTCCAGAAAATGACGCCTTCCCAGTTGGCTGCACACTCGCCGATGAGTCACTCATGGTT
Organism: Locusta migratoria; assembly: GCA_026315105.1. Lineage (NCBI taxonomy): Eukaryota > Metazoa > Arthropoda > Insecta > Orthoptera > Acrididae > Locusta > Locusta migratoria. The sequence goes on from CM048745.1 coordinate 166,749,495, forward strand.
AACCTACAGTCCTTAATCTCACAGTAACTGCAACCGCAGCCTACTATATTTTGTATTAGGGAGACAACCGTTAAAGCATCAATTAAGAGAACTAATACGTATATCGCCATATGATTTCCACCACTCCCTCTACATTCTACTTTAGGATATATTGAGAAACTTGGTTTGAAATGTCAGTATATATTGTTGAATCATAACATGTTCCATAGTTGAGGCAAGTGACCATTCAGAACTGGCACAGAAACGTCTCAGTTGCAGTAATTACTTATTACGCTTTTCGATGACCCATCGTCAGATATGAAATCCAAATTTAACACAAAGGTTGACAGAGCAAAAGATACATTACTTATGTCATCCGTTTACGTAGATGTTACTACTAAGGCTACATTTTAGATCGAAGTAGCATCGTCTTTGGTTATTTGTAAGGTTCTACTACTACGTGTGCCTATAATGTACTAAAGTCTCTTCAAAATATGACACATGATAAGCTGTACAGCTTAAAACTGGAACGTTCCTACCGAAGACGCAAAAGAATCAAATAATGCAGAATACAGTCAAAAACAAAATACACATGTGATCTCAAAACGAAATGGCTGGAAATGTCCTAATACAATGAAAACTATTCGTAAAACCCATATTGCGGTAGACGTATTAGCATGTAATTAAAGCTTGAACTAGTCTTCGTAATAAAAAATCCAAAAGAAGATAATGGTAATTCGTTACTCGGTCATTTGTATGGCACTTCAAGCATGGAGATACAGAATGTATTAGCCATAGAAATATGCTGCGTAACATCCTTCTTGCAGAATTTTCGCCTCGGCATTATATTCACAGTATGTGAGGCACACACCGTAAAATCCAAATGCTTAATAGGTCCGCATGTTTGCATGAGACGATTACCTGCCTGGTGGAGACACCAAAGAGACATCTTCTGTTTACTGCTGGTGCCTTCGTCCCATATTTTTGCGTAACATCTCAGTTTACAGGTAATCTGGCATCTGATACAGGTTCTGCTCCTTTTAATAAATAAGACAAAGCTACAGGAACAAACACAAAGAGACACTAATACGCTATGATATGTAACGAAATTGCATATCTGAAATCACTCCACTTCATATTGGTATGGCACTGGCACAGCTTCCGTAATACGTATTTTGATAAGTTTTTGTTGCACAAAAGTGATGTTTCATTTATTAACACATGCCGCGTTTCGCCTCTTCTGGACCTCATCGGACGTCGAAGGGACTGATGACCCTGTAGTTAAGTCCCATAAGCGATACAAACATTTGAACATTTTGAAAATGATTGAGAATTTGAGATACCTTTCTTGGGAAATAATTGAGAGTATACAGAAATCTGCAGTTCGCGTTAAAAAAACCTATTAGTTTAGACAGTAGCACATTACTCATTGGATCATTGTGGTAGTACCACTGCATACCTAGGAATCGCAGACCTGTCTGGGATACAGGATCCCAACGGAAGGCCCCCCAGGGGGCCCACAGTTCTTTTGTGGGTGCGTGTGTGGCGCGCACGGGTCCCCGAGCCGGAGCAGCCTCTCTTCTGCCCCAGGCTGCTTCACTGTCCCTCCCGGTTTATGCCTTCGCCCGGAGACGGGCATATTTCGTGAGCTACTGTGGTTCTTGTTGTGGTTTTTCTTCCTTCGTTCCTTCCTTCCTTACCCTTTGTTTTCTGTCTCTCTCTCCTTGTCCTCTCCTAGCCTTCTTCTCCTCATAAGTCTCCGCTTCGGCGTTTGAGACACTTCTTCCTTCTTTCTCTTCATTTCCTATCCTCTTCTTCTTTCCTCCCTGTGCGTGTCTGAAGGCCGACCCACGCATTATCATGCGTAGCAGGTGACGGGGTAACGCGTAATTCCCCGCCCCGGGTAGACAAGTAGGGCACGTACGTACCCCCTGGTAAAGGCCAGGCCCAGGGAGGGGTGATTACCCGAGCTGGTACCTTCCGAACGTGCCGATTGGTCCCTCCGTCAGTTCTCGGGAGGTGTGACCTGAGGTGTGAACAATCACCTAAGGCGGGTAAGCCCTCGGAGAGGGCCCCCACTAGGAAGGAGCGCGCCATCGGAGACGCCGGTAATCACGGGGGACACTTCCGCGATGACTTCCTCCTTATCTTCTTTCGTGACGTTGACCCACAAACGTAAGTTAGACTCGCCTCAGCCTAAAAAGACTCTGCCTAATGTGCCTAAATTTCTGGTTGTCTCTCGCACCGACGGAAAGGATTTCAATTCTGTCAATCCTTTCGTTATACAGAAAGGTGTAGATGCAATTGCTGGCCCTGTTAAAACCTGTTCACGTCAGCGCAATGGCACATTGTTGCTGGAAGTGGACAGTGCCTTCCAAGCCCAAAAACTTATACGTACTACGTTGTTGCACACGTTTCCCGTTAAGGTAGAAGCACACCGCACACTCAACTCGTCAAGAGGGGTAGTTTTTACGAGATCCCTTGACGGGTTGTCTGATGAAGACATCCAATCGTATATGTCCGATCAGGGTGTGACAGCCGTCCACAGGGTGATGAAAAAGGTCGATACCCAATTGACACCGACTCGTACTGTGTTTTTGACGTTCGACAGAGTTGACCTCCCGTCGAAGGTCAAAGCAGGGTATGAAGTCATCTCTGTCCGACCTTATGTGCCTAACCCAACGCGCTGTTTTCAATGCCACAGGTACAATCATACCCGTGAACATTGCCCAAATGCAGCAAAGTGTGTCACTTGTGGTAGGGACGCCCATGAGGGGGATTGCCCACCTCCGTCCCCTCACTGCCTAAACTGCAACGGTGACCATGCGGCTTCCTCTCGCGACTGTCCTGTATACAAGGATGAGAAGGTAATCCAGCAAATCCGGGTTACGGAGAAGGTATCAACATCTGCCGCTCGTAAGTTGTTGGCGAGTCGAAAGCCCACTGTCCTCCCAGCGGGTACATACAGTAAGGTACTCACCTCACCTCGACCTACCAAAGATTCCAGTACCCAGACATGTGATTTCACTTTCGCTGACACAGTTGTGCGATCCGCCAGCCCGAAGATTGCCCGTTCCACGTCCCCGCTTCCTCCTGCTGCTTCTAAGGTACAGTCTTCGTCAACATCTAGTAAACCGCGGGCACCTAAACAAGATGCCCGGACCTTGAAAAAGGAACCCGTCCGCGAGGATTTTCTGCGTTCTCAGTCTTCCCAACCGTCAACTGCCTCTTCCCGCCGTCACTCTTCCAGAAGAGCTGACAAGAAAAAGAGTTCCTCTCCTTCCCCGCCGAGGCGTGACCCATCTGTCGCGCCGTCCAACAGTTGCCGGCCTCGGCCGTCTTCTGTTTCACCGGGACGCTCCGTTTGCCGGGCGCCCGGCCCTTTACCGGCGGTGGAAACTGCCCCTCCTGATCAACTCAGGGAGGTGGCAGGCGCGTCGGTCGAACCTATGGACCACGACCCTTTGCCCCTGGACAGCGATAGCAGTGCTCCCTCGAAAACCGGTCCTCAGCGGCCGTCGAGGTGACCCCGCTCGCTACTTGGTTTTTATCCTTATTTCTTCTCTCATTTTTATCATGGCGCTCCTTCAATGGAACATTCGCGGCATTCGTTCTAATCGGGAGGAGTTAAAATTACTCCTTCGATTGCACTGCCCGCTTCTAGTCTGCCTCCAGGAAACTAAGTTGCGTCCACGTGATCGTGCAGACTTTCCACACTACACCTCTGTGCGGTTCGACCTGCCACCCGTGGAAGGTGTCCCAGCCCATGGAGGGGTTCTGATGCTGCTTCGAGACGACGTCTATTTCCATCCCATTTCCTTGCACACTCACCTACAGGCAGTTGCCGTCCGCATCACCTTATCCACATTTACCTTCTCCCTCTGTAATATATATTCGCCATCGTCATCTGCCCTTACTAGGGCAGATTTGCTAAACCTTATTGACCAGCTCCCTTCACCTTTCGTGTTGGTAGGCGACTTTAATGCCCACCACCCCCTATGGGGCTCTCCGGCACCTTGTCCGAGAGGCTCCCTTTTGGTGGACATTCTACACCACCTCGATCTTGTCTGCCTCAACACCGGTACACCGACCTTCCTTTCTGACACAACACACACTTATTCCCATATAGACCTCGCAATATGCACTCCTCAGCTTGCCGGTCGGTTTGAGTGGTATGCACTTTCTGACACGTACTCGAGTGACCATTTCCCTTGTATCATCCACTTCCTACATCATTCCCCATCTCCACGTCCCACCAGTTGGAACATTTCTAAAGCCGACTGGGGGCTTTATTCTTCCATGGCTGTTTTTCACAATCAGAAATTTCCCAACTGTGACAGTCAGGTCGAATACCTCACAGAGGTTATCCTCACTGCTGCTGAACGTTCCATACCTCGTACATCCTCTTCTCCACGTCGTGTCCAGGTCCCTTGGTGGACTGCAGCCTGCCGCGACGCGCTTCGAGCCCGGCGCCGTGCTTTACGCACCTTCCGCCGCCACCCAACTTTGGAGAATTGCATAAATTACAAACGTATGAGAGCGCAGTGCCGTCGTATCATAAACGACAGCAAGAAAGCTTGCTGGACAGCTTTTACTAGTTCTTTTAACCGTTTTACTCCCTCCACGGTTGTCTGGGGTGGCCTACGCCGTTTGTCCGGCATCAAGGTCCACTCCCCGATTCCTGGCCTGAACGTGGAGAACGCGGTCCTCGTGGACCCAGCTGATGTTTCAAACGCATTGGGTCGTTTCTTTGCGGAGGTTTCGAGCTCTGCCCATTACCACCCTGCCTTTCTCCCTCGCAAACAGGTAGAGGAGGCACGGCCGCCTTCTTTCCGCTCTTTTAATCGCGAAAATTATAACGTCGCCTTCACCATGCAGGAGCTAGATCGTGCTCTCGCCCTGTCCCGGTCTTCTGCTCCCGGGCCCGATTCCATTCACATTGAAATGCTGAAGAACCTCTCTCCAGCGGGCAAGTGCTTTCTTCTTAGTACCTACAATCGCATATGGACTGAAGGTCATGTTCCCACAAGTTGGCGTGAAGCCATTGTTGTCCCCATCCCCAAACCAGGGAAGGACAAACACCTTCCTTCCAGTTATCGTCCTATTTCTCTGACGAGCTGCGTCTGTAAGGTGATGGAACGCATGGTTAACGCTCGGTTGGTCTGGCTCCTCGAATCTCGCCGCCTCCTGACTAATATCCAATGCGGTTTTCGTCGACACCGCTCTGCTGCTGACCACCTCGTTACGTTGTCGACCTTCATTATGAACAACTTTCTGAAGAAGCGTCAAACAGTAGCCGTGTTCTTCGACTTGGAGAAGGCATACGATACCTGTTGGAGAGCGGGCATTCTCCGCACATTGCACACATGGGGCCTTCGGGGCCGCCTTCCTCTTTTCATTCAAGCGTTTTTGGCGGATCGCAAGTTCCGGGTACGGGTGGGCTCTGTTTTGTCAGATACCTTTTGCCAGGAGAATGGGGTACCACAGGGCTCAGTCTTGAGTGTGGCGCTCTTTGCCATTGCAATCAATCCGATCGTGGACTGCCTTTCAGCCGACGTCTCCGGATCTCTTTTTGTTGACGATTTCGCAATTTATTGTAGCGCCCAGCGGACGTGTCTCTTGGAGCGCTCTCTCCAACGCTGTCTTGACCGTCTATATTCCTGGAGCATCGCAAACGGCTTCCGATTCTCCACTGAGAAAACTGTGTGTATCAATTTCTGGAGATACAAGGAATTTCTTCCACCTTCTCTACGTCTCGGCCCGGTTGCTCTCCCTTTCGTGGAGACCACAAAATTCTTGGGACTCATGTTGGATCGGAAACTTTGCTGGTCCACGCACGTGTCCTACCTGGCTGCCCGTTGTGCCCGATCCCTTAACGTTCTTCGTGTCCTCAGTGGCACGTCATGGGGAGCGGATCGTACCGTCCTGCTTCACCTTTACCAGGCCATTGTTCAGTCGAAGCTCGACTATGGAAGCCTTGTATACTCTTCAGCACGGCCGTCGATTCTCCGCCGTCTCAACTCTATCCACCATCGTGGATTACGTCTGGCGACCGGTGCATTTTATACCAGCCCTGTTGAGAGTCTGTATGCCGAGGCTGCTGTATTACCCTTGACCAATCGACGTGACATACTCTTGTGTCGGTACGCATGCCGCCTACGGTCGATGCCCAACCATCCATCTTACAGATTATTTTTTGACGACTCACTCGATCGCCAATATCAGTTGTCTGCGATTGCCTTGCTTCCACCGGGAGTTCGGTTTCGCCGTCTGCTACAACGGCTCGATTTTACCCTTCCTTCCACCCTTCGGTTGAGCGAAAGCCCATTGCCACCGTGGCATCAGGCCCAGGTTCACACACACCTCGAACTTAGTTCGCTCCCCAAGGAGAGCACTCCGGATTTTGTATTCCGCTCGAGGCTTGTCGAACTCCGTTCGCGGTTCGATAATGCCGTATTTATTTACACTGATGGTTCCAAGAGCACTGCCGGTGTCGGATCTGCCTTCGTCGTCGGGGACAACCGTTTCCAATACAAGCTCCCTGACCGGTGCTCAAACTTCACGGCTGAGCTTTTCGCCCTCCACCAGGCCGTTTTGTATACCTGCCGCCACCGCCACCCTTTCTATGCCATATGTTCTGACTCCCTTAGTGCCCTGCAGAGTCTTAAGGACCCTTTCTCGAACCATCCTCTCGTGTATCGGATCCAACGCTCCCTCCAGTTGCTGGCGGATGACAGCTGTCACGTTTCTTTCCTGTGGGTCCCTGGCCATGTGGGTGTGCCCGGGAATGAGGCCGCCGACACAGCAGCCAAGGCAGCAGCTCTTTTGCCTCGCATGGCTACCTTTTGCGTCCCATCGGACGATGTTCAACGGGCTCTTCGCCGGAGTATCGTGTCGCAATGGCACAGTGTGTGGCTTTCACTGCACAACAATAAATTGCGAACTGTGAAACCGATCCCGACCGCTTGGAGGACATCCTCACGCCCCTCTCGGCGGGAGGAGGTCATCCTGGCTCGGTTGCGGATCGGTCATTGCCGTTTCAGCCACCGCCACTTGCTATCCGCCGAACCTGCACCGCTATGCTCCTGCGGTGAACTGCTGACAGTGCGACATGTTTTACTGACTTGTGTTAATTTTAATCATCTCCGTGTAGCCCTTCAGTTTCCGTCTACTCTGGAGGAAATCTTAGCTGATGACACACGAGCAGTTGCTAGAGTTTTGCGTTTTATCAATTTGGCCAACTTATCCAAGGATATTTAACTCTTTTAATTGTCTTTTATCTTTCGGTTTTAGCCTATTGTTGATGTTCTGACAGTCTACATTTTTTTAGATCATAGCGAATCTATGTTCTTGGCTGGGCGCTAATGACCATAGATGTTGTGCGCCCTAAAACCACAAAAAAAAAAAAAAAAAAAAAAAAAAACCCAACGGAAGGTAGAACGTGTTTTGCCTCATTCAGATGCATCAGCTTAGAGATAGACCTCTGAATTAATAAATCATAAAGTACAACATGAGTTTCGTGCATGGCTGTGAATCAGCAACTGTTACAGTATAATTAAAATTTTAAGGTGCAGCCCTCAATTTCCGGCCACACACAAATCATTCGCCACGCTGTCTCTTTCCTATACCACAGCCTATTTATTCTATAATGCTCGCAGCCACAATACTGTAGTCTTGCATCAGGGAGACGTGCAGGGAAGTCATCTGCAGTCGGGCTGGTCGCTGTGTCCTCGGTGGCGGAGTGGTCAACAGGTCTGCCTAGTAAGCAGATCCTGGGTTCGAATCCCGGCCGGGCACAAATTTTCATTCGCCACGGTTTGGTATTCCATCTAAACCGAATACAGTGAAGCTATAACATCGCAAATTGAGATTTCATTCATTTGAACGCTGTAATTCGTCAAAATGAAAATCTGACGTACTTGTGACAGAGCTAAGAGTAGTGCTCGTTTTTTTATTTTTTATTATTTCGTCAACCAACCGAGCCTCATAACCATTGTTGATGGCTACTGTTTTAATGAGATCAATTTCTTTGTTGGTTTTCTTTAGTCAAAAGGACTGACAGTGCTCTGTGGTCAACTAAGAAAAAGAAGTCATTCTTATGACACGTTAGATGTGTAAAAGAGGCTGGAACAATTTGGTCTGTTTGCGTCATTTTACGGAAGATATTAAATAAAATTTTATCGTACTTAGCGACTGAGGGCTGCCCCCCTTAAAAGTTTAATAATTAATGTTCCACACCATTTTTTACAACCAGCTGGCACAGGCATCGGTCGTAATTGATGGTTCCAACGTAATTGTTCCAAGGGGGACAACAAACATGACTTCCCTTGTTTCATATAAATGGATGGTATTCCTAAATTGAACACCCCCCCCCCCAAACGTGATCCACACTGAGTAATCTTACTGTGAAGTTCCAATACAAAGGAATGTTACGGTTATATACGGTTTCTTGACAGTGTAACTGGTGGTGTCCTAGTATGGTATTGTTCATTCAGTATTTGAGCAAGAGAAAAGTTAAGTTCCACACCTTCTAATTAAGAAAATGAACTACAGCACTCGAATAGCTCTTACAGTGTGTAAAGTTAAGTTTGAGTGTCTCAGTGCATGTATTTGGGGTTTTACTATTACGTGTTGAACACAAAGATCATTTATGGGTTCAAATATTTGTCATGTTTGCGAAAATATTCACAACGTTGTAAATGATTTTGATCTTACTATTAGCCGCGGCGGAGTGGCCAAGCGCGTGGAGGAGCTATGCCGAGGCCGTTTCCCGTCGGGTTTGAATCACGCCTCGGGCATGGATGTTGGTGTGGTCTTCGGTATAAAGCAGTTCATTAGTAGTTCGTAAGTTCAGGGACTGATGATCCCGCAGTTACGTCCCTTAAGCTAAACATATTAAACATTTCTTAATATTAAGCCTGAAGATATTTGTATACCTTAATCGAGTAGTGTTCTGATCCTGTTAAATATATCTTGCAGTAATTCATTGCCAAATATGTTGATAAACTTCAGGAACTTATGACTAAATAGTTTGAGTACAGCTTCATAAAATATAATACTGTCAGTGACGGCTGAGGGTTGTCGTGTGGTACCATGGCTTCACTGTGTACATGTGAGTATATGTGTTGCATGCCTGTGACGGAGGCTAATACATAAGTATTATTAGATTTTATATCTGTATTGTTCTTGTTCCTGTTTGTGTAAATACTGTTAATGATGAATTGATGGGACTTAAGTTTGTCAGCATATGACGCTTATGTTACCTTTGTACTTACTAGTTCCTTTATTACAGTGATTAGTTTTTCTTGTGATAACTATAAGCTTTCATACTGTGAAAGACATTGTTCTACGTTCTTAGATATTGCATATCCTTCCTACCTGTGGCTGACAATGTCTGCGTATAGCATATATCGCTTATTGTGTTGTTTTTATATTTGTAAGTTTTCTGATGCTATCGATTTAGCCTGTGTGAACTGGCGCCTATAAATGTAAGGCGATCGATCGTGTGTATGTTATCTTGCTCACACTCGTTTTGAAATTTTGTGAATATTTTTTTATAAGAAAACTCAAATGTTACTGTTTCGAAATGTCAAAAATGCGATCATTTTAAAAATCCTGTGAGCAAAATGATCATCGCGATTGGTCGTGGATTAAGTGGCAGTAACGCACAATGAAAGTAACTACTGACGTCGGTAATTAATACATGCACTGTGATGTAAATTTAATGAATTGCGAGGGCTTAAGATTCATCTTAAGGAATATGTATGCACATATATTGTAGATACATCAACAGATAGTTGTGTAAAGCTGAATAATTACGCTCTGCAGTGGAGAGAGCGTTGATGTAAAACTGTGCCCGAGAGGGATTAGCAATCTATCAAGAAATGTGAAGCCATTTAACATTTGGTGATAGATATACCCACCTGTAACATAACTCAGATCAATAGTACAGTTGATAGTTTCAACTACATGAAAATTTACATTTACCTAAAATGTTACTGAGTGAAATGGGAAAGACGTGGAGATAAATATGTATTCTGTTAGGTTTGGAAGTTCGGTACACTACAATAAGCAATGTCTAACTTAGTATCTGTGCACATCTGTTGTGTAATTATTTCAGGTAGTGTGCCAATAATGTGTTAAAAGAAACTCTGTATAGTTTTCTAGGCACTATAACTGGCATTTGCAAACATCACTTGAGACAGCACTTCTACTGAATTTAAGTGTAATTGACAAATCTACTATGAAATGAGTGTAATTCTCGGTTTCAATCTATTTGGACATAGTATAATCATATAGTAGGAAGTCCTAAACGTGCAAGCTAGCACCTGACATTTCATCCAATTCCGTCTTCTTTCCTGTCGGCCTCTCTTGGCCAACTCTTGCTTTCTGCGATTCCGATGGTATTAGGTTGCGAGACCTGAGGGTGTCTTTCATTTCTTTCTTGAATTGAGTCTTCGAGGGAGTGATACTGAAGATTTCACCATGTCATCAAGTATGGGTAAAGCTGTTACACTGAGTCTGGTGTTTCTACGATTGTGTGATCACTGACAAGAAATCTTTACGAAACAAAAGGTGACCCCACACTTAAAAATGTACCTCTGATACAAAATGAAGTATGCCAGATGATGTCCAGAAAGTACCTTTCAAAGCTTGATGTAAACACAGCAAGTGAGAACTGATGCTACTTTTCGATGTCATCAGAACATGTAGAGTGAAAGCCGGAATCAGTTGGTACTGCCATTACTTCAGGCGCAATACTAGAGAGAAGCACATCAGCGATTGAGCAGTTCGGAAGGCTTGTGAAAAAGTGGTCCACAGAAATCGTAAATTATGAACTAATCCAAACTGAGGGTTCGTTGGAGTGTAGCCACTCCTGAAGACGAAGACCCAGTGTAATTCCTCCAAAAGACTCGTGTGCTCAGTAGCTTTAAAGGCGAGACGTGTGTAAAACATCTTTACATGCTACTGATGACAATTTGAAGTATGACAAATCATTGTACAGGACATCAGCACTTCTGCACCTTGGAAGTCAGATCCAGCCAGTCTACCAGATCCTTGAAGTATCTTTTGTTCACTTTGGGAAGGTACATCTGTGTCGTCTGACGTCTTTCCACAAATGTTGAAACTGTGCTAATCAGAACGATTCTTCTGGTGATGTACGTACCCCTGCATAAACAGGGCAGAGTGCCAAAGCAGAAACAGCAATTCTTAGTGCGTCAAACAGATGTTTTGTAAACCTGCACATTGTAGTTTCTTTCTGGACATACGTGGTACCCCGCCAGCTGAGTGCTGTATCAATCACCCATTCACTTGTGTGATAACAGTGAAAGTTGCCAGAAGTGTTCTGGTGCCGTAAACATAAAGGACCGTCCACAAGTAAGTCAACGATGTAACCGTTAGTGCCCTCTTTGAGACAAGACTCCGGAGGAAGGCAGCGCTGGATGTGACATGAGGTCATTAGCTAAAGTCCACAGCCTGTTCTTACACTGGGTTTAATTTCAAATAGTTAGCAAAACCGACGAGAGAACTACGATGTGCAACTGAAGCGCAAATAGCTGATTGCAGAGTGCTGATAGCTTTTGTGAACATTTGCTGTGCGACAACTGACAATGGGGGCTATACGTGCATGGACATTAAGACACTTCTCCACTGTGGATTTTCATGTGGTTACTATGTCCCTCTCAATATTAAGGTTGTACAGTGTTACTTCAAGTCGTCTTTCGTGCAGCCTCTCTATCGTGGGTAATTGTGCACTAATTTGCACCATGCTATTCATACGAATACTATAGTTTGTATTACTATAGAAAACTACTATAAAGAAATGAATGTTTCTTCTGTTAATATTGGCGCGAGAGACCCCGTACACAGACTGCCGGCGTGGCGCAGGGGATAGCGTCACCGACTGCGGTGTTGAACGTTGCCGGTTCAGTCCAGCCCACCGGCATAAATTTATTTCTTTGTAATTAACAATTCCAGAATGTTCTACATCTTTATGTTCACTTGTAAATTCTACTTGTTTCTTATGTTAACTATTCTTCTAATTTCTGGTGCATTATTTCTGTGTAAAAATAAGAGCACTCTGCCCGAGAGGCAGTTAGTGCTGCGTGTATGTTGAGTTTGTAATAAACCAGCTTTCTGTAAAAGTGGTGTGTTCAGTTGCCTACGAAGTCAAGCCTGCTTCCATTTCAACGCGACATCGTTAAGTGGAGGCGCCGGGTAAACGGTGCAACAGCTGTATCACCGTGGCTTCGATTAGGCAACGTAAAAGCCATTGCTTACACGGACTAGAACCGGAATACAAGGGACATACCGAGTACATCCTTCCGAAAGACCGTATTATCAGAGCTATGGACACATAACCAGCGGTAAGCCAGCTACACATCAGACACCCGTCAGTGTCCTCTGGAGTTGCTGGACAGGACTCCAACAAATGACTAAAAGGGTTCGACCGAGTCGCCATGTACAACAGGTGGGATCATACGATGTGCTTGGCCAAAGTTTATTTCTACCTCGACGGAACAGCCCAGCAGTGGTTCTAGAACAACAAAGACAATCTGAATGACGGAGACGTTCCACATGTTTCGTAACAGCCAGCGACAAATCCGCTCGGAGGAAGAAAATAATCTGGCCCAACGACATGGAGAGCCAACACAGTCGTACGTAATGTATGTTTTGGCCCTGTGTAACATAGTGAAACCGAATATGACTGAGGCGACAAAATCACGCACCTGATGACGGGTATTGCAGAAGACACGAACCAAGCTCTTTTATTAAAAGAATTCGCTACAACGGATGAGTTCATTAACTGGTGCCAGCGTATTGGAAGAGATGCAACAAAGGAGGGTTGGGCGAATGAAATGACACTCCCCAATGTAGTCCCTATGGCCGTTGTGGAAGACCGGCATGACTTCGCTTCCCTCATACGACAAATTGAGGGAAGAATTGCCACAGTTCATGGCAGCCGGGACTATTAGACCGAGCAAGCATCAGATCATGGCTATGGATGTAAGCCCTGTGACGAGGGAGCCGACGCCGCTGAGGAAAAGGTATATTGATTCTGTCTGCCGCCATCAATCGCACCCGATGTGAAGAATGGCATGGCCCTGCTATGACTTACGATGCAGCCGCCAAACGGCAGCCCAGGAACAGGCCGACGCGGCCACAACCAACTCCCCCAGCAACTAAGACGCATCACAGAACAGATGTCTGGAGGACAGAAAACACACCACTGTTTGCACTTTGGGCGCCCCGGACAGGACGTACGCTACTGCAGAGAGAAAAGACGAGTATTCGACGATTTTGCCCAAAGAAGTCAGTCTTCAGAGCAGTTCTATCCCAGGCAGTCACCTGCTGACGAGTTCAGTCGACCTATGGGAAGAGGCCCATCGCCGTACCCTAGAATAGATCGCTTCCCGACGTGCCGCAGCCGTTCACCGTCGTCGTACAGAGGTACCAGCCGCTCCCCTGGCTGCCACGCCCAGGAAAACTAAGCGAGGCATCTACTGAGGCGAGACCGCCGCAGATGCAAATCCTCCATGAACGACAGTCGGGACAGATGTCGGGAAATCTCATCGACGTCATAATCGACGGAAATGTCCGGGACCTTGATTCAGGAGCGTCTTTTTCTGTATGTCGGATAATTACGACCGCACGATAAAAAGACAATGTTCTGTGATACGGGGGCAACTTTGCTGAAGGTCGCGAATGGAAAGTACGTCCAGCCAGCAGGAACTTGGCAAAAGAATAACCATAAACAAGACCCAGCCGTTTGAATTTGTCGTGTCGACAGAATATAGCCACAATGTCATCCTTGGATGGGACTTCCTTCAGGTATCCCATGCTATCATTGACTGTGGAAGATCGGAGCTGGAAATTGAAGTTGTTCCGCCGGATACACGTAATACAGAATTTTATGGGAAGTTATTCGTCGTTGACAATGTGACGATACCGCCGTTGACAATGAGTTGCTGTCATAGACACAAATGAGCGATTAAACTGTTAAGTGTTTGTTGATAGTAAAAAGTTTCAGGCTCACCAAAGAAATTTACATACCAGCGGCTATCATAAGCATTACCGGTGGCCGAAGAGAGATTTGGATCACTAATTGTCACGAGCAGTCGCAACGTATCCCCAAAGGAATGTGTATCGGGACAGCTGAACCAATCCAAGACGGTGAGCTCGACGTCATCAGCGAAGACCCATGCTCTGCTGTTCGTACAGACAACACGCTGGAAAAAACAAACGAACTACCAATAGTGCCCGGACAGACCAAGGAACAACGCCAGCGGGTTTTAGCTATGCTACGTCAATTTTCTGGTGCCTTTACACCTCAGTAGGGGAAAAGTCAGACGAAATGGACCACATTTAGGCACCGTATAAATATTGGGATCATCCATAGATTAGCCAGCGTTCGTATAGTGTCGCCAGCTGAAAGACGGATAATTCGGTAGGAATTGGAAACTTTGTTGGACGACGACATTATTCAACATTCGGAGAGTACTGGGTCGTCCTTGTGAAGGATGGCATGTGGCGGCTGAACAAAATAACAAAGAAAAATGTCTACCCACAGCTGCGCATTGATACCTTAGACTGCTTGAAAGAAGCTACATACTTATTAACTATGGACATGCAGTCAGGTTACTGGCAAATAGAGGTTGACGAAGCTGACAGGGAGAAAACTGCTTTCAGTACACCTGACGGCCTCTATGAATTTAAAGTAATCCCATTTGGGTTATGTAATGCTCCGACCACATTCGAACGCATGATGGACAACTTGCTTCGACACCAAGTGGATGACGTGTATTTGCTGTTTAGTTGACATTGCCGTTTTCTGGAAAACGTTTGAAGAACATCTGAGTCGCCAGTCAACTGTGTTGAAGTGTGTTCAGACAAGTGAAATGCCTCTTCATCGCCAAAGAGAGAAATCCTGGGGCACCTTGTCAACAGAGAATGTCTCGCTGTTATGTGGACTATCAACAAGTTCCGGCCGCATTTATTCGGCAAGCCATTCACCGTCGTGACAGACCACCATTCCTTGTGTTGGCTGACTAGCTTGAAGGATCCATCAGGTCGACTAGCAACATGGGCACTAAGACTCCAAAAGGACGATGTCACAGTGGTATTCAAGAACGGGCGCAAATACAAGGTTGCCGACTGCCTTTCGAGGAATCCATTAGTGAACACAACAGCATGAATGAAATTTGAGCCCTCACTGAATTAGATGACGTTACAGCTTAACAGAGGGAAGATCCAGCTCTATTAAAAACGATAGAGGCCTTGGAGAAAGGATAACCGACCAATGGAGAGAGAACTTATAAACGGAACATTTTATAAGAGTAACTATGACCTACTGGGCCATAAATAGCTACTGGTCGTTCCAGCTCATCCCAACCAGCTATTCTCAAATATTTCCACGATGCTCCAATATCCGGTCATCTGGGATTCAAGAAGACCCTAGACAGAATCAGACGTAGGTATCACTGGAAAGGTCTGTCGAGCACTATGAGAGTCATTGTAAAGAGTGCCAGCGACGGAAGCATGTGACGCAATTACCTCAGGGCATCTGCAGACCATCCTCCGACAAATGGTCTTACGGACTGTTTTAACAAGACGTTAGCCGATATGCTGTTGATGTACGTAGATGTTAGAGGGATTGGAATAAAATTCTGCAAGTCGTGACACTGCCTTACAATGCCGCAAGACAAGATCCCACAGGCTTCACGCCGTTTTTCCTGCTCCATGTCCGTGAAGCTGAGACACTAGACACGCTGTTCCCGTTCCAACCGGACTGTTAAACACATAACAAGGGTCGAAGAAGCGAGACAGCTGGCTTGGATACGAACAAAGGACGCCCAGGAGAGAAGAACCGTCAGCGGTATAACAAGCACCGACCTGTTGTATACAGCCCAGGAGATATGATATGGATTTTTACCCCTGTACGAAAGGTTGGACTGTAAGAAAAGTTATTGAAGCGATATTCTGGTTCATATCGTGTCATACGTCGCTTATCATAAGTCACATACAAAGTTGAGAATTATGAGCCGTCGTTGAAACGAGAAAAACGAAGAGACATTGTTCACGTCCTGCTCATTAGCCTTACTACGATCCTAAAGAGCAGGTAGGCGATAATGGCTTCCTGTTCAAGGACTTTAAGGTAATGTTACTGATGAAGTCTCGACAGGTACGTCTGTTGTCCATAATCGTGTAGAAGGGAAGGATTCTCTTAAACTGCCATACAGAGGACCCATGAGACGGTAAAGATCCAAGGCATTGCAGCTGGCTCCACAGGGAACATAACAGCGGGTCGCTGGTTTTCCAGGAAAGGGAGCAATGCCGCGAGGGACCACATACAGACTGCCAGCGTGGCGCAGGGGATAGCGTCAGCAATGCAGTGCTGAAAGTCGCCGGTTCTATCATGCCCAGTGGTAAATACTCGAGAATGTTCCATATCTTTGTTCACTTGTAAATTCTACTTGTTTCTTATGTTAACTATTCTAATTTCTGGTACATTCTGTTTGTGTATAAGTAGCAGAGCACTCTGCCCGAGAGACAATGCTGCGTGTATGTTACGTTCGTAATAAACCAGCTTTCAGCATAAGTGCTGCGTTCAGTTACCTACGAAGTCAAGCCCGCTTCCATTTCAACACGATTATATTGCCTGGGCAGCAAATTAAAAATTTTCAGAATCAAACCTACAGAATGAAACCAAAAATGTTAACTTCTGATACTAGTCGAAACACTCAAAGCAGTATTTTTCGTTCTTCTGTGACTAGATTTGTGGTTCTTTGACTAAAATTGAAGCGACCTGTACTGCAGATTTTAAACTTCTTGTATAGATAAAATTTGATAGTCGCTTTGTTGCAGGCAAAGGCAATGATTCTTGTACACTGACATTTATTTCAATGTGCCAGTTGTACCTTGTTGGTCCTGCAGTCTATTTTGTGAAACACATGTACTTCGTTATGCAAAATGTTTTGTATAAACTACCTTAATACTAGTTTAAAATTCGTAAGGGAAAGCCAATTTATCGGCTGTCCGATCATTAAATTTGGTACTAAATCAATTACATTTTTATTAATGGTATTGTAACAAATTGCTTGTTTTTATTTGCTCTATATTTGTAAGGTACACACGACCCTTTCTAAATAGCTCGCTGTAGAATGTAAGTTCCACAATTCCCCTTACAAGAATATAGAAGCCTTAGAGACGGTTTAGTGGACGTACTTCGGATGTGGGACGCACTCCCACAAATGTACTGTCAGGTAAAGTAAGTTCAACAATGGTTAGCACTACATACCATATTCATCTGTAATAGGAATACCTGTATTTCCAGCGAACACATGGATGCAAAAAGGCATAGCTTAGAGTGTTGAGATCAAAGAATTACGCATTTGATTTAGGTGTAGTGCTAAGTCATGAGTTCGTAGTAATGACAAGCAATTGTTACACAATGTACAATTTTTTGTTTTATTTTGTTAGTCGGCTTTTTATCATTTTGTTGGTTACTTTACAAGAATCAAATAGTTTTTATACGAAATGTAGAGCTTAGTCAACAACGAAAATTTTGTTGTTGAATCAATTGCAACCTGACAGTTCCGAAATGGTATTCTAGCAGTAAACATTTATACTGTGTAGTTCCTTCGTGAATTCATATGCGTATGTAAAAAAAAAATCTTCACGCAGTGTTTGCTATATTATACCGTTAAGTGTTCATGTATCGCGAGTATGAAGTAGTCTAACTTTTCTGTATCTGCTTGTCATATTGTGTAAATTTACAAATGTCTAGAGCAATGATTTTTATTTGTATCAACTAGTTTTGATCCTTTTTTGAACCATCTTCCCGATTGCAACTCCATTGAAGTCGTGGAGCTTGGAAGCCTTGCAGTGCGTCACTGAAACAAATATTTCAAAACATGTGAATTGTGTAAATGAACATCCAGGTGCTGAGAATTCAGTAAAAAATATACCATGTCTACAACAGCTAAGTCTGAATAAAATGTGTTCAGTACTCGACTGAAGCTATGTAAGAGAGAAATATGTCAATAGTTCCATGAAACAAGGAGAACAAAATTTTTCTCATGGAGGCATCGAGTTTATAAGCAGACTACCGCATAACTTAGACCTTAGTAATATTAGTTCCGTATCAACAAAATAGGTAGATTGAGGGTATTTATAAAAGATTTTGTGGCTGACCATCATCTGTTGAATTTGTACTCACACCTACCGGTTTCGGTCATCTATCAAGCTAAAGTAGAGGCTCATTGTAATCCACCTGACATTCTCAACTAAAAGTTCCATCTGTGTGGTGTCCAGCTCATGCTGTGCATGTGGTTAGCGACACCCATAAATGTCCACCACAGCGCTGGCCCTTGGACAAGAGCTCTCAATACTGAGACAAACTCGAGAAAATCGTAGATAGCAGAGTGAGACAGACGGGTATTGACTGTTCAGAAGACTGCTCAACCGATTAAAGAATAGGGTTCGGTGTGCTGACCGCCATGGAAGAGGTTTTTTATGCGGTTTCTCTCGCCCTTATACGTGAATAACGGGTCGGTTCCCATGCTTAGCTTTTCAGATGTGTCCATATGATGTACACGCAGCTGGCTGGGATAAATCACCTTCGTTTCGGAGTGGACTGACGTTTGAAAGTTTTAACGACTAAACAAGTCAACAGCAGCAGGGCTAAAGGCTGTAAGTATACACACACACACACACACACACACACACACACACACACACACACACACACACACACACACACCCTCAGACAGGCAAGATGCCACGTCTGATAGCAGTGTCTTGCCACGCCCTGTCCGATGAACTTGCAAGCACATTACATTTATATCGCAAAACAGTGCATGTTAGAGATAGACTGGAGTCAATTCACACACTTCTAACGTTACATAAGATAATGTGCGAGATGTGCAATACTAATGACCAGTACTATGTGGTAATGAGATAGCTTGTCATCGTTAGCTGCAGTTGGTATACCAGCTTTCTCGGTACTATTCCCAGAATGTTCGTGGCTAGTGAGCACTCCGAATGTAATTGGTTTGAATGTCTCACATTCAAAGCACATAGATGCTCCAGTTTGCCTGCAATGGAAATGTTCAGTCGTCTGATTCGCTGAATACCGGGATTCTGTAATCTCGTTAACGCTGTCAAACGTAATGGGATATTTCACAGTATAAATATTGCACTATCACGGTTACTTTAATACTCCTGATTTTTTCTTTTTTGAGGTGGTTAATTACGCAGCTAGAAAGAATACTCTCCGCGTTTTGGAGTAAGTTCTATTAATCCCAGCGAGGCATATGTTGCTTTTCCCGGAACAATGCGCAATCGATGGTTGGGAGACAAATTCTGGCAATGCATGCCGCCTAGCTCATTCTAGATTCCGTATGGATGATGCACATCTTTACATGGTGCAGTCTACTTACCGCCGAAAATGCGATAGATACGTTTGGTTTAATAACTTCTTCCAATCCATTTAGCCGCTCCTTCACGAACCTGTTTGAAGGATGGTATAGTTTTGATTGCGGATTTTTATACCTTCACATACATTAGGCATCTTGAGACAACATAGAAAGAAAAAGGGGTTAATTGGGAATCTGTGCAAATCCTACTTAGTGCTTCATATACTACCCGATGGAGGAATTACATACTGCAACTTACATTTACTAGTCCAGGTATGGGAACATGATTGATATAGCCATCGTGCGGACGCACAGTGTCTCGATCATCAGCTGTTAAAATGTTAGGATTATCGGCGGTATTATAAAATGAAAAAAAAAAAACACGAAAGTCGAGGAACCTCAAAGAAATTACCAGCTGAGATCACTGATGAGAGGTGAAATCTCGCAAATCGATGACATACTTCACCTTAATCCACTGCCAAACACTGCATGCTTCGCACGAGTTAGGACCACACTTCACATAACAAGAGCCAAGGGTAACTTAGAATGCGCGGAGGCATGGATATCGTAGATAAAATGCAAATGATTCAATGCTTGAGAGGTGGCGTTAGATAAAGTTTGTCCTAACAGGTTCGTCTGTGGTAGGCGAATCAACTCTAAAATTTAAAACGAAGTAACAGTAAGTGCCAGATTTGACATGATGTAAATCAATTAAAAAGACCATCATGAATCAAAGGTTCTAAAAACTTCAGACATGAGCATCAGCCGAAGTTCCAACAACGAGACAAACAATTTTTACTTTTACAAAATTGGGAGTGGGTCAATAGTTACATTTGTCACTATAAATATGTTTCAACAGAATGCCAAGTGTGAATTTCCTTCTTTAAATAAAAAGGAAAATGTAAAATCCAGAGAGTAAATATCCATTAAAAAATGACATGCTGTCAAAATACTATAGACATCTATTGGTCAGCTGATCATTTAGCAGATTCTCACACACCACAATATAAAAATAAAAAATAGCATTCATATGGAAATTTAAAACTCCTCGAGCAATTTGTTTCACGCTCTTTTGGGTAAGATGCAAAATATGAATATTAACGTTGGGGAGAGAATGGTCTGAAGCCTTTGTTTACCCAACACAATACAACAAAAGATGAGTAGCACCAGAAATAGCGATATTGAATATTAGTTCCGTATCAATTTAGTCCCCCTGTTTTTAACGAGCTACAGGGCTGGATTCAAAGCAGAATTTAAACAAAAAGCGCCATCTGTTTAAAAGGCGACCTTACAAATAGCTATCTTCCCAATGGAAGTGCGTGCCAGAATGCAACACAATGTTCTGTAACAGCGGATTTGCTCGGCTGCTGTAAGCGTTTGACGCTTGTGTGCAATACACCGGTCTTCCAGTCCTGATAGTATTACCAATATGATTTGCCACAACTACAAGGAATAAGATAAACACCAGCATTACGTCCTTTCCAAACAGCAACATGCGCTCGAAAAAAATAATTTCACGTAAATTTCCGCAAAATACAACTCCATCAGTATGTTCGTAGTACTGACCATCAAATAAAAAGTGAGTCAGCACACGTAGGAAAACATTAAACTCGGCAACGAACTTGGCCTGAATTAGCTGCACGACTCAGAGAATGCAAGTGAAAAAACACCACATATAAACACAGTAAAACATGTCATTCAAACGCAATCCGTGCAATTGATGTAAGAAATTTGCGGAGTTACTAATGTGTTCACTAGAGATGTGCAATCTGCTCCTGAATTGATTCAAAGAGCCATATCCTTCTAAGGAGTGAATGATGATTGAATTCGAAAAAAAGAGTGGTAGTTCATCAGATTCGGAAAGTCCCTCTGGTAACAGAAATGAGCTGCAAAAGCACCCCTTGCCAAATGCTTGCCACAAGCTACAAAATAAATATGGTATAGACCAAATGCAAGTATAAAACTGCAGAAAATGAGCGCCTAAACACGCGCAGCTGCGAGTCTACAAACGTTGAGTCGAGAGTTGGCAAGTCAGACAAGCAGCATGGTTCAGTGAGCTCGCTGCTCCGCACGACTCTGGCGATCGGGGCGATCCGACCGCCAACTGAGTCGGTGAATTAGCTGGCTCACCGGTTCACCTCTGCCAACCACTCTCCCGACTCCGCTCGCTTGTGGAGCGGCCCGTGTGGCGAGCTGCTTATTATTCCTCCCCACTCCTCTGGCGAATCGCACGGTGCCGAACAAAGTGACTCCGCGCATTTCTCTGTTCTCAACTTCTGTATTCTGATAAATCTTGCAGCTCGCTTACAGAAACGATCATATGAAGCAACAGAAACCGTCATATAGGCAAATGTCATATTCCGAATAGTATTAGAAATGAAACGTATTTATTTAATTTTATGCTTTTTCTTAATAACAGGAAATCTGCAATCTGTAGCGAAAACACGTTACTGTACAGAAATAAACTATATAAAATTTCCGCGAAAAAGATCGTACTCCATTTTTTTCGAAGACATGTAGTTTGCATGAAGGGTGCAAGAGACAAAATCTTGTGCAATGTGCATTCTCTGTTGCTTAGATTGATTTTGTAAGCCCATATCACGCAGTTTTGTGACTTGATAAAGTATCCTGTATCAAATTATGCGTCTTTTATGCATCTACACTAACGTTGAAAACAATGACTATATAACCGAATAACAATGGGCGTTAATGTTTTCCCTGAAACCATTCAGTTTTGGGAATGAGTCCTTTGAAACTTTTGCTGCTGGCGTCAAATCTTTGACAGTAACAACAAACGTGTTTAGAGAGAGAGAGAGAGAGAGAGAGAGAGAGAGAGAGAGAGAGAGAGAGAGAGAGAGAGAGAGAGAGAGAGAAAACACTAGGATGTCAAACGAGATGTCTAAAATGACGTTTCTAAGTAAAATATCTTGCTATAATATTTCATTACGAATTTAATGCGTTTGGTACAGCGGGATGTGTGTGTGTTTGAAATTAAAAATAGAATATATTGGGAAACACTTAAGAATAATTTGAGTTGCCCTATATAGAGACACTATAAACACTTTGCACAAATAACACGTGAAAGGGTTGCAGTTACAGGAATTAAAATACAAAATGGAACGGAAAACGTACCAGCAACTGCAAAACTTAGAATGTAAGAGCCCAGAACGCTACCCCTGTACTACGCCGACTGTAAGAGTATCACCACCGTTATTTACCTAATTATTTCTTTCGGTAAGACTTTCTTCGCACTTAATCAGTTGTTGATGGTTTGTACTCACGAAAGAAAACCTCATTGACGACATAGTCGTCATATTTTCGAAGTATTTGAGTAGGGATCTTCAGTCTTTTTTTCGTATTTGAAGTTATGAATGAAACAATCCAATAACATTCCTCGCTTTGTAAATTTAATGGACATTACTCTTTTGATGCCTTATTTCCTAAATTAAATCTTTATTGCTTACTCTGGAGCTATCATTTTACTGTTTATGGGTGCCAGAATTTAGAAACAGGTGATCGGTTCTAGCGGCCATCTTGTAGCGAGAATCTGTCGCGCTCACGTAAGACACCCGGCCGTGTCGCCGAATATAGCTGCTTGTAGCTGTCGTGTTGCGTCGCTGAATGTCGCGCGCTGTCACTCGCTTTTGTCACTCACGTAGGACACGGCCTTATTGCGCACGGCTATTCCGCTGCAGCAGTTGCCATGTCCTACATGGAACTCTGCGATATGTCACGTTTCATTCAACTCGCTCAAACTCGCAAACTACTCACTGTATAAATATGGACCTAGTATCATTTTATTCTGCAAAATATTGTATTTTTTGAATGAAATTATAAAATATAAAAATAATAATTTTCTCTTTTTCCAATTATTTCACCTGAAAAAATATTTAAATTCTGTTAAGACATTTTTAATTTTTAACATAGGCGTAAATAACAAATTATAATTCTCGAAACTACTAAGAACTTACAATAAAATCATTACTCTTCTTTCACAATATGGCCAATTGAGAAGAAGGTATAGTAACAAAAAAGCAATGTGACATCGTTTTAATTTTTTCAGTTGGTGAGCCGGTGAGCCATAAAAAAAGAACTATCTCATGCCAGTGAGTGACTATTTCTGATCCGATCTCTTAAAAGATCGGTTTTGCTCATCTTTAGTTCTCACGTACCTACCATTGGACTCAACAAACGAGCAATATGTTTAGCTACACGATATGTCGGAGCACAAATGTTATATACTATAGGCCTCAAATGAACATTCTTTGTGGATCTTAGGAGACAGTCTTCATTCACACTGTGCTGTACCACCTAGATTGTATAGCCTTCCTATAACAAGGGACTGACTTTCTGTAGGCTATTACTCTTTCTTTCAACCTCCTTTGTAAGATTAGCGCCGTTTCTACGATATGACACACCAGAAAATAGACATTGCATCTTTTGCATGTAATCGTTGCTTTCCAACAAAATTATGGCGTTTCCCTTATCAGCAAGCAAGGTGACATTATCTGGATCCATCACGAAAGTACGTAAAGCAGAAGACTCGGCTACTGTGGTATTGCACTTTGGTGGACGGGCCCCAGTAAACACACAGGCCACCCTCCTAGCCTCTTCCGCAGCATCGGAATGTAGTCAAGACACAGCCTGTTCAACAGAACTTACGAAATCAATTACCGGTAAACGGTCAGGCTTTGGTACAAATGGAAAACTTTCCCCTAAAACAGATAAAACATTGTCGTAAGAATTCTCCTCCTTGGTACTGATAACGGAACGTCGTGAAATTAGAATTGGACTCAGCCAAGGAAACGTTCAGATTTCGCCGAAAGCCAAGAAGTTAGACTGAAATTCGCAATCATTGTCAGACAAGCATGGTCCAACGAATCCCAAGAGAATTCAGAAACATTAGCAGCAATCATTAAATAAAGCCGAAACAGCTCTTTAGAAACAATCTAATGGACGAGTAATAGTGTATCCTTTCACGAACGAGAGCTAAGCCATCACGTTGCTTGATAGGATTGGCGCAGGAGAATTAGGATGTACAACCTTAACAAACAATGATTACAACTAAAGAAAACGACAAAGCAAATTGTAACCTTACTCTATTTCTGCGGAATTTAACACACTTAAGGAAACAAATTTGCTGCCCGTAGAGTAAACAATGTGAAACCTTATCATTCCCCGGCGTAATGAATTCTCAAACCTCAGGGGTATGCTGCAGGGGTGACATCGCCCACCGCCTATATTTAAGACAGGAGCAGACCCTGCCATTCTCCAGGCACAAATTTTCCTTAATTTTCATTCTATCCTCCTTTCTTTTGATTTTTTAAAGATTCTTAAAATTATTTAAAAATTAACATTCCTTTACGCAGATAAATTTCATTTTGTTCGGGAAATTAAGTATTAAATATTGTAGTCACCTGAGGGAAAACCCCCTTAAAAAACCTCACTATAAGAAAGCAGCAAATTTAAAGCTATTCTTCAGTCTGGTTAAGATGTTGAAGTATAGCCTCTTTTCTGGTATTTCTTGAAAAGTGCGTCCTGGAGTAGACTAATGAAATTGCTCGTGCTATGGCGCTCCCTGGATGTGGATATTATAATCTGGGATATAAAGTTCTTGCTGGTTGTTAGTTCTGGCGTTTTTGTTTCTATATGCAGTTTTGATATCCCAAAGTTCGCTGTTGCTCTTACGAGTCTTCGTTCTTGGGGTTCGATCGGTGTTATATGCTGAAGATCCCTCGTACTGCACTAAGTCGAGTTTTAAGAGCTTCTCTCAATGATCCTTTTTTCTGTTCCAATGAGTTTCGGAGAAGGTGCTGAGGGTGTAATGCAGATATAGCAGCATACTCTGGTCTAATGAAGTGTAGTACATTTGCACCATGGAATGAGTAGTCTTGTTCTGTGTCGGGCTTTGGATATCCACTTTGTAATTGCCTGTATATGTGTTACCTTTGAATTACCTTTACCAGAACGTTATTTTGCAGTCTTTGACATAGTTTCACTATGATCATATATCTTCCGTATTTTTTGGTAGATATTCAGACTGCGGTGGTCAAAAGTAATAAATTGGCTCTCCGCAGCGTTAGGTTTCTTCCATTTTGTCACCATGGTTCCAACTTCGCTTTGTAATCAGAGACTAATCATAGTAAATCTTCTGCAGTTGGTGTTCGGCACAAATACGCCGTGTCATCGGCATATAACGCAAGTAACACATTACTTTCTTGGGTTGCGAAATGTTCACTGTATGTAGCAGATAAAACAATAGCGAAAAAATTGCGCCATAAGAGACTGGAGCTATAGGACTGAAGATTATATTTTTATCATTAACGTAGACCATTGATAACATCATCCAAACAGCTAGCTATTAATTTAACAAGTTAATGTGGGAAGCCCATCTTAATGTTCTTGAAATACAATGCCCAATCCCGAACTTTGTCAAAAGCGCGTTCAATGTCTAGCGGCGTTGTTGGCCGTAAAGCGGCGTTGTGTGACGCTGCTCGCTATTCTTAGTAAAAGGTCCATGGTAGACTATTCTTTTCTGAACCCAACTTGAGTAGATGGAATCAGTTTTCTTTGGTCCGCGAATTTAATTACACCTGCTATTAAAATCATCTGAAATGTTTTACTGATCACGGTGAGCAGAGTTACAGGACGAATAGACTTGAGATCATTCGATAGTTTTCGTGAATTTGAAACGAAACTAACGCTATTTACCATTGAAAGGGTATCTTTTGTTCTACAATCGTCCGAATTTTTGTAGAGATGTCACGAATTCGTTAGGAGAGACTCTTAACTCTGTCCCTTATCCCATGTATCAGTGGTGCGTTATTTACTCCTTGTTTATTGCGTCTATTACTTCTTGTATGCTGATCTCGTAATCAGGCGTGATTAGTCTTCCTCTAGTTGCATGTCTTGTCGTAACAGAAATATTATGGTATCATCCTCAGTGGCAGTAGTCGTAATTATTTTTTTTTTACATCCACATTTGGGGACTGATAGTAATGACCTGAGCAGTCGTGCGCCCTTAAACCATAAAAGAGAATTTTAATACAATCGTATGTTTGTGGGGTACGCTTTGAGTATTGCCATAATTTCCTTTTCCTCCTTTTCCGCGTCCACCAACGAAGCTACAATATTACTATCCATGTTGCGTACTCACTCCTTTCACTAATTTTCGTATATCTTCGGACAATGTTGCTCTTAAACCATGGCAATAGTTCCATGCACGCCAACCAAACGGATTTTACAAGCCGGGATCCCCAGACCTCGTTCTAGTCCCTCCTTAATTTCATTAAAATCAGGGTCTTCCTCCTGTCGTGCCTTCAAATCGCTGAACAAATCTGTGGGATTTTGAGGGAAGTGCCGAACAATCCCACCTGAGTTACATTCCTGAAGGCTAGTCCCAATGGTTTCTTCAAACATCCTACTACGTGCATTAGTAATTGGTTATCTGAACTCCCTGATAGGCTTGACCTTCAAGCGAGCTGTCCAGATACGGACCGCCCACCAAGCTATACGACCTGTTCTTCTAGGACGAACCAGCACCCAACTGAGAGCTTGTCAGTCTCTACTAGAAATATTCTGTGTTCTAAACAGAATCTAAATTTCTCCAGAATAAAGAGAACCTTCAAGGCTTAGCACTCGTACCGGAGTACTTAAGCTTGCGAGAGACATTCGCTGCAGGACGTCGTTCACCATCCTGTTCCTGCAATAACAGCTGCAACACCAGAGCTTCAGGCATCGGTCTGAACATCGAAAGCTACCTGGAAACCAGGGACAGCCAAAACCGGACGGTTAGAGCAGTCTAACAGCTTCAAAGGGCGCCTGGTAGCTCTCGTCCCAATTACAAACTATTCCTTCCTTGAGCAGCTGGCTGAGGGCTCCTGCTAACTGCCAAATTTGTGAAAAAAAAATTCTCCATACCAATAAATCTGACTACACTTTCTTTTTAGTGGCAGGAAACTTACGTAGACGTTTCGGCCTTTCCTGGTATACCCTCCAAACGTCCCAGAAATGAAATTTGTCGGCGGGCCAGGGTGACATTTGATGGTTAGACAATAAGACCCACCTCCCCTAAAGAAGTCGACAGTTTTTGAGTGCATAATGTTAACAACATATGCAACACCATATCGTCCAAATAATTATACACACACTTGTATTTCGGGTCCCCCAGAACATGGCGAAGCAAACGAGAAATGGAGCATCTGTGGATAAGCCAAATTGCACCCTGTAAAATTCATAGTGTTTCCAATGTTTAGTGAACGCTGTTAATGGTTTACAATCCTGTCTAGGAAAATGTCACTTGTGGTAGGGCCGCCCATGAAAGGGATTGCCCACCTCCGTCCCCTCACTGCCCTAACTGCAATGGTGACCATGCGGCTTCCTCTCGGGACTGCCCTGTATACAAGGATGAAAAGGTCATCCAGCAAATTCCGGATACGGAAAAGATATCAACATCTGCCGCTCGAAAGTTGTTGGCAAGTAGAATGCCCACTCTCCTCCCAGTAAGGTCCTCACCTCCACTCTACCTAATAAGGATTAAAGTACCCAGACCTGTAATTTCACCTTCGCTGACACGGTTGTGCGATCCGCCTGCCCAAAGATTGCCCGTTCCACGTCCCCTCTTCCTCCTGCTGCTTCTAAATAAGTCTTCGTCATCCTCTGGTAAACCGCAGGCACGTAAACAAGATGCCCGGACTTAGAAAAAAGAACCCGTCCGTGACAACGTAGAAAATCCTCAGGCTTCCCAACCGTCAACTGCCTCTTCTCACCGTCAATCTTCCAGAAGAGCCAAGAGGAAAAGCGTTCTTCACCTTCCCCGCCAAGGCGTGACCCATCCGTCACGCCACCCAACAGTTGCCAGCCTCGGCCATCTTCTGTTTCACCGGGCACCCGGCCCTCTACCGGCGGTGGAAACTGCCCCTCCTGATCAACTCAAGGAGGTGGCAGGCGCTTCGGTCGAACATACGGACCACGACCCTTTGCCCCTAGACAGCGATAGCAGTGCTCCCTCGAAATCCGGTCCTCAGCGGCCGTCGAAGTGACCCCGCTTGCTAGTTGGTTTTTATCCTTACTTCTTATGTCATTTTTATCATGGCACTCCTTCAATGGAATATTCGCGGCATTCGTTCCAATCAGGAGTAGTTAAAACTACTCCTTCGGTTGCACTGCCTGCTTCTAGTCTGCCTCCAAGAAACTAAGTTCTGTCCAAGTGATCGTGCAGACTTTCCCCACTACACCTCTGGGCGTTTCGACCTGCCACCTGTGAAAGGTATCCCAGCCCATGGAGGGGTTCTGATGTTCATTCGAGACGTCTATTACCATCCCATTACATGGCATACTCAGCTACAGGCAGTTGCCGTCCGCATCACTC
Organism: Locusta migratoria; assembly: GCA_026315105.1. Lineage (NCBI taxonomy): Eukaryota > Metazoa > Arthropoda > Insecta > Orthoptera > Acrididae > Locusta > Locusta migratoria. The sequence goes on from CM048745.1 coordinate 166,778,262, forward strand.
TACCACATTTACCTTTTCCCTCTGTAATATCTATTCGCCATCGTCATCTGCCCTTGCTATGGCAGATGTGCTACACCTCGTGTACCAGCTCCCTTCACCTTTCATGTTGGTAGGCGACCTTAATGCCCACCACCCCCTATGGGGCTCTCCCGCACCTTGTTCGAGAGGCTCCCTTTTGGTGGACCTTCTCCAACACCTCGATCTTGTCTGCCTCAACACAGGTGCACCGACCTTCCTTTCTGACACAACTCATACTTACTCCCACATAGACCTTGCAATATGAACTCCTCAGTTTGTCGGTCGGTTTGAGTGGTATGCACTTTCTGACATGTACTTATGTGACCATTTCCCTTGTATTGTATACTTCCTGCATCATTCCCCCATCTCCTCGTCCCACCAGTTGGAACATTGCTAAAGCCGACTGGGGGGCTTTACTCTTCCATAGCTGTTATTCACGATCAGAACTTTCCCCGCTGTGACAGTCAGGTCGACTACCTCACAGAGGTTATTCTCACCGCTGCTGAACGTTCCATACCTCGTACATCCTCTTCACCACGTCGTGTCCAGGTCCCTTGGTGGACTGCAGCCTGCCACGACGCGCTTAGAGCCCGGCGACGTGCTTTATGCACCTTCCACCGCCACCCGACGTTGGAGAATTGTATAAATTATAAACGACTGCGAGCGCATTGTCGTACGGTTATAAACGACAGCAAGAAAGCCTGCTGGACTGCTTCTACTAGTTCTTTTAAGCGTTTTACTCCCTCCACGGTTGTTTGGGGTGGCCTACGCCGTTTATCCGGCATTAAGGTCAACTCCCCGATTCCTGGCCTGACCGTGGAGAACGCAGTCCTCGTGGACCCCTCTGACGTTTCCAACGCATTGGGCCGTTTCTTTGCGGAGGTTTCGAGCTCTGCCCATTACCACCCTGCCTTTCTCCCTCGCAAACAGGTAGAGGAGGCACGGCCGCCTTGTTTCCACTCTTTTAATCGTGAAAATTATGTCGCCTTCACAATGCAGGACCTAGACCGTGCTCTCGCCCTGTCCCGGTCTTCTGCTCCCGGGCCCGATTCCATTCATATTGAGATGCTGAAGAACCTCTCCCCTGCGGGCAAGTGCTTTCTTCTTAGTACCTACAATCGCATATGGACTGAAGGGCATGTTCCCACAAGTTGGCGTGAAGCCATTGTTGTCCCCATCCCCAAACCAGGGAAGGACAAACAAATTCCTTCCAGTTATCGCCCCATTTCTCTGACGAGCTGCGTCTGTAAGGTGATGGAACGCATGGTTAATGCTCGGTTGGTATGGCTCCTCGAATCTCGCCGCCTCCTGACTAATATCCAATGTGGTTTTCGTCGACACCGCTCTGCTGCTGACCACCTCGTTACGTTGTCGACCTTCATTATGAACAACTTTCTAAGGAAGCGTCAAACAGTAGCAGTGTTCTTCGACTTGGAGAAGGCATACGATACCTGTTGGAGAGCGGGCATTCTCCGCACATTGCACACATGGGGTCTTTGGGGCCGCCTCCCTCTTTTCATTCAAGTGTTTTTGGCGGATCGCAAGTTCCGGGTACGGGTGGGCTCTGTTTTGTCAGATACCTTTTGCTAGGAGAATGGGGTACCACAGGGCTCCGTCTTCAGTGTGGCGCTCTTTTGCCATTGCAATCAATCCGATCGTAGATTGCCTTTCAGCCGACGTCTCCAGATCTCTTTTTGTTGACGATTTCGCAATTTATTGCAGCGCCCAGCGGACGTGTCTCTTGGAGCGTTCTCTTCAACGCTGTCTTGACCGTCTATATTCCTGAAGCATCGCAAACGGCTTCCGATTCTCTACTGAGGAAACTGTGTGCATAAACTTCTGGAGATACAAGGAATTTCTTCCACCTTCTCTTCATCACTGCCCTGTTGCTCCCCCTTTTGTGGAGACTACGAAATTCTTGGGACTCAAGTTGGATCGGAAACTTTGCTGGTCCACACATGTGTCCCACCTGGCTGCCCGATCCCTTAACGTTCTTCGTGTCCTCAGTGGCACGTCATGGGGAGCGGATCGTACCGTCCTGCTTCACCTTTACCAGGCCATTGTTCAGTCGAAGCTAGACTACGGAAGTCTTGTATACTCTTCTGCAGGGCCGTCGATTCTCTGCCGTCTCAACTCTATCCACCATCAGGGATTACGTCTGGCGACCGGTTCATTTTATACCAGTCCTGCCGAAAATCTGTATGCCGAGGCTGCTGTACTACCCTTGACCACTCGGCGTGACATACTCTTGTCAGTACGCATGTCGCTTGTGGTCGATGCCCAAGCATCCATCATAACGATTATTTTTTGACGACTCACTCGATCGTCAAAATCAGGTTGTCTGCGATTGCCTTGCTTCCACCTGGAGTTCGGTTTCGCCGCCTGCTACAGCGGCTTGATTTTACCCTTCCGTCCACCCTTTGGTTGAGCGACAGTCCACTGCCACCGTGGCATCAGGCCCAGGTTCACACTCACCTCGAACTTCGTTCGCTCCCCAAGGAGAGCACTCCGGATTTGGTATACCGCTCGAGGCTTGTCGAAGTCCGTTCGCGGTTCGATAATACCATATTTATTTACACTGATGGTTCCAAGAGCACTGCCGGTGTCGGATCTGCCTTCGTCGTTGGGGACACCCGTTTCCAATACAAGCTTCCTGACCGGTGCTTGAATTTCACGGCTGAGCTTTTTTTCCCGCCACCAGGCCGTTTTGTTCATCAGCCTCCACCGTGAACCTTTCTATGCCCTATGTTCGGACTCCCTTAGTGCCCTCAGAGTCCTAAGGACCCTTTCTCGAACCATCCTCTCGTGTATAGGAACCAACGCTTCCTCCAGTTGCTAGCAGATGACAGCTGTCACGTCTCTTTCCTGTGGGTCCCTGGTCACGTGGGTGTGCCCGGAAATGAGACCACCGACATAGCAGCCAAGGCCGCAGCTCTTTTCCCTCGCATGGCTACCTTTTGCGTCCCATCTGACGATGTTCAACGGGCTCTCCGCCGGAGTATCGTGTCGCAATGGCACAGTGCGTGGTTTTCAATGTCCAACAAATTGCGAACTGTGAAACCGATCCCGATCGCTTGGAGGACCTCCTCACGCCCCTCTCGGTGGGAGGAGGTCATCCTGGCCCGGTTGCGGATCGGTCACTGCCGTTTCAGCCACCGTCACTTGCTGTCCGCCGACCCTGCACCGTTGTGCCCCTGCGGTGAACTGCTGACCGTGCGACATGTTTTACTGTCTTGCGTACTTTTCAATCATCTCCGTGTAGCCCTTCACTTTCCGTCTACTCTGGAGGAAATTTTAGCTGATGACACACGAGCAGCTGCTAGAGTTTTGCGTTTTATCAACTTAACCCTCTTAATTGTCTTTTATCTTTCGTTTTTAGCCTCTTCTTGATGTTCTGACTGTCACCATTTTTTTGAGATCATAGCGAATCTGTTTTTGACTGAGCGCTAATGACCATAGAAGTTGTGCGCCCTAAAACCACAAAAAAAACGCCAACCAGACACGTAGGGCCGCTTAAATCGCATGAGGCGGGAAATTAAGGCTGCAGTTTAAAACCACCGGATCGAGGACGGGCAGACCTCGTGTCAACGCTCAGTCCAGACGACGGAAGCGCCTGGAGAGTCGCGAAGGTTTTCCTTCGCCGCCGCCAGCGCATACCGCCCCCTCCGGATCGGGGACAACTACGCAAGTGATCCGGATGCGAAGGTCAGCGCGCTGGCTGACTCATAAGCGGCCCTTCACACCAGTAGAAGACGTCGTCGAGGAGCACACCCGCAGAGTCGCCGAGTAGCTGCCAGTGTTCCTCGCCGCTAGGGAAGAAGACAACGTCATCGAGCCGATCACGGAGAATGAGGTGGAAAGCAGCTTCGCTCGTTGAACCAGAGGAAGGCGGGAGGCAGCCGACGATATCCCTAACCGCCTGCTCACGAACCTACTTCAGGGAACGCATCGGCTCCTCGCCAATGTCTAACGAGATTCTCCGATCGGGAGTCTTCTGCATGTTTCCATGCGCTGGGGAAGTGGTTGCAATCCTGAAAACCTGCAAGGATCCGCGCCAGGTTGCCAGCTACCGGCCCATCAACCTGCTGTCGTCCCTCTCGAAAGTTTTCGAGAGGCTGTACGTGGTTTGGGCTGGGCGATGAGTAAATCAATCAATCGGGACACTTGATATATCGAGATTGAGTTTCCTCTTGACAGTCCACTGTGCAAAATTGCACCAAGGGTGGAGCAATAGATTTGTATATAACCCTCACAACCCAAACAAATACATCGACATTCTCGAGATACAGATGATGGGATGATGGCATATGATCTGCATTCTTTGTCTTTAGAAGGGCACTGCCAGGAGACACTACTCACCAGCCACCTACAGAGCCTGTCCCAGAGGCGCAACACTGGCCCGCGGCGATCCCTGCCGCCCTTGGCGGTGTGCCCAGCCGCCAGGCGCGCCCACTTCTGCCAGGCCGCGTCTAACCACACGTCCTCCCGCTTCCACTCCCTTATTCCCTTACACAGCCGCTCGCAGATGCCGCCTTCCCCCTCTCCGGCCCCCAGCAGTTTGACTATCTCCGAGCAGATGACCTCCTTAATATCTTAGGAGTCCCTCTGCTGGGAGAATACGGCAAAGTGTTCCATGAAGAGGTGGTCATCACTGACCGCCCTCCTCACTTCCCGACTGTCCGGGGTTAGCCGGTAGAGGGTCCCGCCCGTGTCCAGGAACTCCGCTCCCGGAACACTGACCATGCTCCTTTGAAGGAACAGGTCCCCGGTGTCGGATGCGAGAGCGGCATTTGTACACAGTAGTAGTGTGAAATAAGGAGTGTTCAGCTGGTCTCTGACGCGGAGGAAGGACTTGTGGTACGCGGCCAAGCTGAAGCCGTTGTTGCCCTTAGGCTGCAGGAGCGCGGCTCTGGTGACCACGGGGGAGCCTCGAGTCGGGGCCCGGTGCTTGAGCTGCGCCAGCAGCAGGTAGTTGTCGGCGCTGTTGCGGTAGCGCCACCGCAGCACCACGTCGTCGTACTTCCCAGCAGCCTCGTTGTCAGAGGAGAGGCTGAACCGCTGCGCGTACCGCAGGCCGCGCAGGAAGGCTAGGGCCAGGGTCTGGTCCTCGAAGTCCACCCCCCTGGTGTCTGCCGCGGCCCGCAGTTTGGGGAACCGTACGGGGCTGGACCTGCAGCAGAGATGGAGCAATGGAATAATGAAACTTCCTGGCTGATCAGGATTCGAACACAGGACCTTTGCCTTTCGCGGACTCTCACTCTGAGTGATCCACAGTGGTGTGACTCCCAGCCCATCCTCACAGTCCCGCTTTTGCCAGTTCCTGGCCTCCTACTTTGGAAACTTCACCAAAGTTCTCCTCCAAACCTTGCAGGACTGTCACGCGCGAGAACATCATACCGGACGAGCAGTTCGGTTTCCGCGACGGCCATTCCACCACGCACCAGCTACTCCAGCTGGTCGAGCTGGCAATGCGGGCACTGAAAACAAGGGAATTCCTTGGGGCAGTGTTCCTTGATGTCCCTCGCGCGTTCGACTCCGTCCGGCACGACGGACTCGTGTACAAAATCTTTGTGCACCGAATTCCGACGTCTCATGGGAGACTGTTGCAGTCGTACCTGTCTAAACGAACTTTCCATGTGAGGGCAGAAGACGGTACATCGACGGAAAGGCAGTTACGTGCAGGAGTGCCGCGAGGGTCGGTTCTCGGGCCCCCTGCTGTACTCCTTGTACACTGCCGACGCAACTCGGGTAGCACGCGTAGAATTGGCGCTCTACGCCGATGATACAGCGCTGTTTACCCGCAGCATGAACGCACACACGATGAGACGCCGTCTGCAAGCTGGATGCGACGTCCTGGGGGCATGGGCCACTAAGTGGCGGTTGAAATTCAACGCCGTGAAAATCCAGGCAGTCGTCTTCACTAAAAGACGAGTGCCTATTGGGCTACCGCCGATTGATATTCTGGGGGCTCCCAACCCGTGGAGCACGCCGTCGAAATACGTAGGGATTACCTTAGATCAAAGGCTCACCTGGAAACATCAGGTCAGTGACGTAAGACAGAGGGCCATTGGGCGATTGCGCGTAATTTACCCGCTGTTTAACCCGCAGTCGTCGCTGCCGCCGCAACATGGGATCACGATGTACTTGTGACTGGTTCGCCCAGTGCTAGAGTACGCGTCCCCAGTATTTGGAAACGCCGCAGACCTCCACATCGAGTCGCTGCAGAGGATCCAGAACCGCGCCCTGAAGACTGCCCTGCATCTTCAGACGCGGTACTCCACCGCCCAGCTTCATGACGAAGTCGGCATTTTGCCACTCCGGGAGAGGTTCCGCGCCACCGCCAGGAAGTTCTACGAGAAGTCGCAGCAGTCCCAAAACCGGCTCGTCCGGGACCTTGGGACACAACACCACTTCAGGCCAACAACTTGTTGGCCTGATATGCTACGAGATTAATCTCATAATCTCATAGCAACTGTGGAGGAAACCACACCGTCGTCATCTGACACCCTAAGACCCTTCAGTCAGGCCAACAAGTACCGCAGGAACAGCAGTAAATGCTTAGCCTGCAACCCATCTTACCAAGGTCGAGGTCCGTCAACAGAAGCGTGAGCGTGAACATCCCGTCACTTCGCCAAAAGATGACACGAAGCTCATAGAAACATTTCACAAGACGACGCCATCACTCGACTGAATCCCCCTCAGGGGGCTCACCGCTCTGTGGTGAGTACGTGCGTGGCGAGCACGGGGCCCCAGCCTTTGTAGCACTCCTTCCTTTCCGTGCTACATGACGCTTCTTCTACTGTCCTTTTCCCCTCTCTTGGGGACCGAGTGTGTGCATCCTTCGGGGAACCGAAGTTCTGACCCTTTTGGTTTTACAGTCTTTTCACCTCTTTCTTTGCCTCCGCGTCTGCGTTTGAGGCTTCTCCTATTTCTCTGCCTCCTCGCTGTACGCACTTGAAGGCCACCCATATGGGTGACTGGGTAATGCGTAAGTCCCAGCCCCGGGCTGGCATGTAGGGTGCGTGCGTACCCCCTGGTTAAGGCCAGGCCAGGGGAGGGGCGATTGCCTGCGCTGATACCTTCCCGATTCGCCGATTGGTCCCTCCGTCTGTAGATCGGGAGGTGTGACCTGGGGTGTGAACAATCACCCAAGGTGGGTGTGCTTCCGTTGGGGGGCCCCCAGCAGGAAGGAGCGTGCCATCAGAGACACTGGCAATCGTGGGGGATACAACCGCGATGGTTCTAAAAAAAAGAAAATGGAAAGAGCCTTTAGAAATGGATGTACTAGACAATAGTGTGTCTGAACAGAAAAATTTACAGACATCAAAGTTCCTTGTGGTGACCCGTACTGAGGAAGGACAGTCCTTTTCGTCGGTGAACCCATTTATTATTCAAAAAGGGGTTGATGCCATTGCCGGCCCAGTTAAGACCTGCAACCGCCTGCGTAATGGAACACTACTGTTAGAAACAGAAAGTGGCTCCCAGGTACAGCGGCTGCTTAAGGCTACTCTGCTCCACAGCTACCCGGTTCGTGTTGAGCTCCATCCAACCCTCAATTATTCCCGAGGGGTAGTCTTCTCGGCCAGTTTGGACGGTCTGACTGAGGATGAACTGAAAGAATATCTGGCGGCTCAAGGCGTCGTCGCAGTACACAGTGACAAAAAAGAGAACAATGTTGTAGTGCCCACTCGCACAGTGTTTCTGACCTTCGACCGAGTGGCTCTGCCGCCGAAGATCAAGGCAGGGTATGAGGTCATCACAGTACGACCTTATATCCCTAACCCTACTCGGTGTTATGCCATCGATTTAACCACACAAGCCAGTCTTGCAAGAACCCAGTCATATGTGTCACCTGTGGTAAAGAGGCCCATGAGGGGATTTGTCCACCACCGTCCCCTCATTGCATCAATTCTAACGGGAATCATGCTGCTTCCTCCCGGGAATGTCCCGTGTTTGCCAATGAACGAGCCATCCAGGAAATCCGTGTAAAGGAAAAGGTTCCCATACCAGTTGCACGTAAGATGTACGCCACTCGTAAGCCCAAGACCCCGCCACGTGGTAACTATAGTACTGTAGTTGCAACGCCTCCACCAACACGGGATATGGCCACACAGACTTGTGACCTACAGTTTACGACAGTAGTTGTCAAACAGTCTACATCGACAACGGCGTCACGTTCAACGAAAAGTGTGAGTACCTCTTCCAAGTCTTCATCTTCAGCTGTGAAACCACAGATAGAGACGCGAAAGTCTAAGAAAGAGCATTCGCGCGAGGATTTCCTCCACACCCCTACCAAAACATCTGAGCCAACCAATGAGCTTCACCAGGGCTCCAAGAAATCAAATAAGGGGAAAAATCTCCCCCCTCCTACCTCACAATGTGACGATGGCATCCCCTGGAAGCCTATAGTCTCTCCAGGTGCATCAGCCAAAGATGGGGCTGCCGACCACACTCACGCAGCTGCGCCGGCCGCGGTGGCCGAGGGGATTGAGGCGCTCCAGTCACGGTCCGCACGGCCACTGCGGTCGGGGGTTCGAATCCCCTCGGGCATGGATATTTGTGCCGTCCTTAGTTGTAAGTAGTTCATAAGTAGTTTGTAAGTTTAGGGACTGATGACCCCGTAGTTAAGTCCCATAGACTCTACAAACATTTGAACATTTGAACACGCAGCTGCTGTGGTAACCTCTGAGAATATGGAGCAAGACCCTCCTGTCTGACACCACCAGTTGCGAACATTCACACTGTGGCCCGCCGCCTTCGTCGGGCTGATGTCCACCTTCATCTCATTTTATCCCATTATGGATATTCTTCAATGGAACAATCGTGGTATCCGGTCGAATTGGACAGAACTGCAGCTTCTAACGTGAACATATCATCCAATCATCTTCTCTCAACAGGAGACAAAATTGCTCCCTGGTACTCGAATTACTTTCCCATGCTACACTACCGTTCGCTTTGACCTTCCTCCAGTGGCAGGAATTCCAGCCCACGGGGGCGTAATGTTGCTTATTGGGGATGACGTACATAGTACATCGGTCCCTTTGTGTACTCCAATACAAGCTGTTGCTGTCCGGATATACCTTCCTGGATTTGTCTTCACACTGTGCAATATTTACGCTCCTTCCTCTTTTCCCGTCACTAGATCAGATCTCCTAGATCTTATTGACCAGCTTCCGTGTCCGTTTTTGTTGGTGGGAGATTTCAATGCACACAACCCCCTTTGGGGCTCCCCACGACCATGTCCACGGGGCTCCCTCCTGGCAGATATACTGAACCACCTTCAGCTCATCTGCCTTAACACTGGTGAACCAACTTATCTTTCAGACATCACAAATACTTTCAGCCATATAGATCTAGCTATCAGCACTGCTCAGCTGGCACGGCGTCTTGAATGGTCTGCTCTCTCACACACATTCGAGCGATCATTTTCCATGTGTAATTCACCTAATGATGCCTGACACCCTTGAGCATCCACACCGCTGGCAGTTAACGAAAGCGGACTGGGAGCTCTACACGTCACTGGCGGATTTTGGTACTTACCATTATCCTAGTATAGACGACCAAGTGGAACACATTACCACAGTTATTCTGACAGCCGCGGAATGTTCCATCCCCTGCAAGACTTCCCACGCACGTCGTCCCCTTGTCCCGTGGTGGACCGCGGAAAGCCGTGACGCTCTGTGAGCACGGCGATGTGCCCTTAGAATCTTCAAACAACGGCCCACGCTCGACAACTGCATCCGATACAAACGGCTGCGGGCCTATTGTCGTCGCCTCTTTCGCGACTGTAAACGCGCCAGTTGGCGCTCATTCACGAGCTCTTTTAATAGGTCTACCCCTTCCTCCATCATTTGGGGTAACGTTCGAAACATTTCGGGCACTATGGCTCATTCGCCAATTCCTGGTCTGTGTGTCGCAACTGACACCGTCGTCGATCCTCCACAAATAGCCAACGCACTGGGTCGACATTTTGCAGAGGTCTCTAGCTCTTCACATTACACTGACGCTTTCCTAGCTAGGAAACGGACGGTGGAGGCGACTCCATTGCCCTTTACCTCTCACAACCGTGAATGCTACAATACCGAGTTTACTGTACGAGAGCTCCACCACACACTCTCGTCTTGGCGGTCCACCGCTCCAGGACCAGATGGCATTCACGTGGCGATGCTGCAACACCTTTCACCAACGAGCTTGCACTTCCTACTGGCCACCTACAACACCATATGGATAGAAGGCACCTTTCCGCGACGCTGGCGTGAAGCCATAGTCATTCCCATACCAAAGCCTGGGAAGGACAAATGTCTCCCTTCCAGCTACCGCCCCATTTCCCTCACCAGTAGCGTATGCAAGGTAATGGAACGCATGATTCACGGGCGCCTGGTATGGTGGCTTGAAACGCGACATCTCCTGTCTAATGTCCAATGTGGGTTTCGCAAGCACCGTTCTGCGGTGGATCATCTTGTTGCCCTATCTACCTCAGTAATGAATAACTTTTTACGGAAGCGCCAGACAGTAGCGGTGTTCTTTGATCTGGAAAAGGCATACGACACCTGCTGGAGGATGGGCATCCTCCGCACTCTGCATACATGGGGTTTTCGGGGTCGCCTGCCAATTTTTATCCGCGAATTTTTAACAGACCGTGTATTTAAAGTGCGTGTTGGTTCGGTTTTATCGAGCACTTTTAATCAGGAGAACGGAGTCCCCCAGGGCTCGGTCCTGAGCGTGTTTTATATGCAGTGGCAATCAATTCTATAGCCGATCACCTTCCACTGGGAGTGTCGGCGTCCCTATTTGTTGACGACTTCGCGATCTACAGCAGCACTGAGCAAACGGGTCTCCTGGAGCGGCGCCTCCAGCGGTGCCTAGACAATCTCCACGCGTGGAGTATGGACACTGGCTTTCGATTCTCAGCTGACAAGACAGTCTGCATGAACTTCTGGCGGCGGAAGGAGTTCCTTCCCCCGTCCCTTCGTCTGGGCCCCATAGTACTTCCATTTGTGGATACCACGACGTTCTTGGGACTTGTTCTCGACAGGAAGTTAAGTTGGTCTCCCCACATATCCCGTTTGGCAGCTCGCTGTACCCGCTCTCTCAATGTGCTGCGGGTGTTAAGTGGCACCTCGTGGGGAGCTGACAGGTCTACTCTCCTCCATCTGTATCGCACCATAGTTCGGTCCAAACTGGACTATGGTAGCATCGTTTATTCTTCGGCTCGACCGTCCATACTGCGCCGCCTTAATACAATCCACCACCAAGGTCTCCGTCTGGCGACAGGAGCGTTTTATACTAGCCCCGTTGAGAGCCTCTATGCCGAGGGCGCCGAACTACCCCTTTCTTACCGTCGGGAACTCTTGCTTAGCCGTTACGCTAGTCGTTTGTCGTCCATGCGAGGACACCCGACGTACGCAGTTTTTTTTAACGACTCACTTGACAGTCTCTTCGCTCTGCGCCCGTCTGCTCTGCTACCACCGGGTGTACGCTTGCGTTCGCTACTCGGCCAGCTTGGCGTTACAATGCCTGCTATCTTCTCGACTGCAGAGAGCATCTCTCCACCGTGGCGAAGCCCCGAAGTCCGTGTTAATTTTGATCTTCATTCTCTTCCAAAGGACTCGACACCTCGTTTCGTCTTCCAGAGAGAATTTCACGCACTCCGGTTTAAATTTGATGACAATTTGTTCATTTACACTGATGGCTCAGACAGACCAGGGTGTTGGGTGTGCATTTGTACTTGGCAACGTCTCTTTTAAATATCGTCTTCCTGAGTGGAGTTCCATTTTTACAGCTGAGCTGTATGCATTATACCAAGCCACACAATACGTCCGGCGAAACTCACTCAGTAAGACTGTCATTTGCTCGGACTCTCTGATTGCTCTGTTGAGCCTTCGCATCCTATATCCGGCCCATCCCCTGGTACAAAGCATCCGCAATTGCCTTACTTCTCTTTCAACGAGCGGAACTACGGTGACGTTTCTGTGGGTCCCTGGCCATGTGGGAGTGTTGGGGAATGAGGCTGCGGATACGGCTGCCAAGGAAGCAGTTCTCCCTCCTCGGCTATCTACCTTTTCCACCAGCTCTGATGACCTTCGCGCTGGTATCTCCCAGCGTATTATCTCCCGTTGGTATCTACATTGGTCATCCCTGTCAGGGAACAAATTGCGAGCCATTAAACCTGTGCCTGATCTCTGGTCAACGTCATCTCGACCCTCCCGCCGAGAGGAGATTGTTCTGGCCCGGCATCTTATTGGCCACTGCCGTTTTAGCCACCAGCATTTATTACGTGGTGGTCCTGCTCCCTTATGTGAGCACTGTGATGCACCTTTTACTGTGAACCATCTTTTAGTGCAATGTCCATTTTTTAACCGTCTCCGTCATGATCTGTGTTTCCCATTTGAAATGTCTGACATTTTAGCTGATGACCCGCAATCGGTTAACAGAGTTTTACTTTTTACACATCGTGCATATATGGCGAAAGCCATTTAATTTCTAACCCCGGTTCTTTTTTACTATGGGCAGTGTTGGGCGCTAATGACCACAGCAGTTGTGCGCCCTAAAACCACAAAAAAAACTCGACTGATTACCCGAGAAGACTTAATTAAAAATTAATTTAGTAGAGTCGAGGGGTAGTAATGACGTACAGACATAGCTGTATACAGCTTTGACTAGCTTATCTGATAGACTTACAACTGGTACCCGACAAACAGCAAAATGCATGTCAATGTTCAACATCATCCTCATGTGTGTATTAATTTCAACAGAAAAAAAGGAAGAGGCATGTACAGACCACAATTTTGAAGTGTATTCAGGGAACACTTTATTCATACATGGCTCTGATTTTGTATACTTTATCGTCTATTCAGTTTTAAGATCGACACAAACCAAACACTTAGTCAAGTAAAATGCCTTTTCATACTACGTTGTGAACCACTACACCTTGTGGCCATTGATCTACCCGATACTCTCCCTAGTGGTCGAGGTACTGTTAAATATATATTGAGAATTTGATATGTTCTCAAAGTTCGTAAAGCTTTATGCTTTCAAGACCGCCACTGCTACGGCAGTGATACGCCACCTTAAATCTTTTTCATTTCCGTCCTGTGGAAAACCAACCAGTATTTTATCTGATGCAAACAAACTCGCCTGTCATACTTGGTCAAACTTCATACGTCGTCAGATGTGAAACTATTTTAATTTCAAGATTCAACCAAGCTGCAAACCTCAAGGAAAGAATGTTTCGTAAAGTGAATAGATTTATCCACACATTTGTGGCTACAAAACAGTCAATTTGGGTAGAATACCTGGATACCTGGGACTGTTCGAACAAGTATTCAACAATTTACCCCTATTTTCTACACCATACACACCAACTGATTTAGTTCTGCAAACTAAGGAAAACAATGATTGGGTAAACCCTAACAAAAATAAGAGAGCAGCCATCGCTGGAAGAGAAGGTAAAAATGGTTTTAGCAGCACTAACGAACGAAGCTTTCAAACGTTATAACTATTTCGACAAACAAATAAAACGCACAGTCATTCAAACCCAATGATTTGGTAATGTTAAGGGTCCACCCAAAGTCTTCAGCTATTCAAAAGAAAAAAAGAAATAACAATACCTTTATTGCGGACCGTACAGAATACTACAGATTCCTCACAAAGGAAGTTATTTGTGACTTATACACATGACACGGCCTAGAGGAATCTATCAACACAACGACCTTGAGAAATATTACGCATGAATTCTTAATAAGCTGATTCTATGATGTAATGTGTACCATAAGGCCTACTGGAATGTACTGTCATATTTGAAATACTCATGCATTGAAAAATCACTCCTAATTACCGACACAGTGATTCCCTTTTCAGGGAATCATGTGTGCACTATAATCCAAGTAACGTTTTTGTAATGGGTGGTGTAATTTTGCAATTGAATGAATGAAATTCTTATGGAGAGATTTGATATGATGAATTTATTATGGTTAGTAGTTGGGGAAAACATTATTATGCAGGTGGAGCGTACAAGCACACTTATATTTTATTGGGAACACACACATCCAGAACATCTACGACTCACTCGATCTACATATTGTATTCTGTTCTCCTTGTATTCTGTTAACTTTACAGATAATCTGATAAAATTTGTCGGAAGCATTTATAAATTGATCACCTGGTGTTTCTGACAAATATAACGTATATCCCTTTTCGGTATTTGCATGTGCACGCACGCACGCGCTGCTTGCTGGGCAGTTGCGTTGACCCTTACATCACTAGAGGCACAGCAATCACCACAACTGCGCAGACTACTCAAGCACGCTTCCTGTCAGACAGATTCTTAATTTTATTCTGCTCACCATTAATCAAACTCGCGGTTTCTCAAACTGTGACACCCGTAAGAATAAGAGCCTAAGAGTGTCTCCACATAACAATTGCAGCAATACATCGAACTGCAAGAACTTGCTCTGCTAAAAACCTTCAAATGCAACAGTCAGTTTTAAGTGTTTGTGAAAATTTGTTTACAATCTGTTTGGCTCACAAGTCAATCATCAGTTTCTGTGATTTAACATGGAAATTAACGCTTGTCTACGTGAAAGGTATTCTTCATGTCTTACCAACGAATCCGTCTTCGTGTAGCATAGCGAGCAGTCAGAATATGCAATTTTGCAAACACAACACTCTTACTATTGCGAGGGTTAAGGTCGGGGTGAGAGTTTAATTTTTAGGGAAAGATTAATTTTTAAAACTCACAACCACCAACTGAGAACCAAATTCATAAACATGCAAAAACACTGGAACTGTGATTACTACTTGTTTGAATCGTTTTCAAAGGTGATATCACACGTTCACAGCTTTCCTTCCCTGCATATGATTAACAAAAAATTAATAAAGTAAGTTCATGAGAGAAAAGGGTGTACTAACTACTAACTTTGAAAACAAGTGAAAGTTCACTTTATGTTGTTGATTACATCACATTAAAACTCTGTGGCTGATAAGTCCGTACGTCGACACATTTATCAAATAAAGTTATAACTCGTGAGATCCCCCAGACAAAATGAATATTTGTCGTAAATTGTTTTCACACCATGTGCCTGTCTCAAACACCGTTTATGTTCATGCCTATGTGACGACACGTGTTACATTAACAAAACAGTCACTTTAATTCAGTGCGATGCACACCTTGTTCCACTGGCTAAATATTCACAACACACAGTAGCACTCGATTCAACTTGGTGCAGTCTACGACGAGCAACCACACCTGGCAATTGCCACACAAAAGTCTATAGTCTCCACCTGGAGATCCACTGTCTAGAGCGACGCCGCCCGGCCAGCTACACCACTCGCTCCCCACTCGTCACAAGCGACCGCGGCGCGCGCGCGCGCGCTCGCGCGCGCGCGCGCGCGCGCGTGTCACAAGCCCAGCTGCTCGGTTTCCCCCCTATGTCACCAACTTCCCCATGTGAGCTGTTCTAACCGACTTCCAACGTACAGCGCTCAGCCAATAAATTTCTAAAACTTTACTTAAAATCAAAATAATTATACTACACATTAAACAAATTGCTTATTATGTTTTTATATTGGTATAAACATCCTTTGCACTATTTATTACAATTATGCAATTTCTTATATCACAGATAAATGATGTAACTGAATATTTAAAGATAAAATACACAAGATTAATTGAAAATAAAATGAGAAATAATTATTACTTTTATAAACAACCAATGCCCCCCCCCCCCCCCAGGGGCCCCACAGTTCATTTGTGGGTACGTGTGTGGCGCGCACGGGGCCCCGAGCCGGAGCAGCCTTTCTTCTGCCCCAGGCTGCTTCACTGTCCCTCCCGGTTTATGCCTTCGCCCGGAGACGGGCATATTTCGTGAGATACGGTGGTTCTTGTTGTGGTTTTTCTTCCTTCGTTCCTTCCTTTCTTACCCTTTGTTTTCTGTCTTTCTCTCCTTGTACGCTCCTAGCCTTCTTCTCCTCCTCATTAGTCTCCGCCTCGGCGTTTGAGACACTTCTTTCCTTTCTCTTCATTTCCTATCCTCTTCTTACCTCCCTGTGCGTGTCTGAAGGCCGATCCACGCATTATCATGCGTAGCAGGTGACGGGGTAACGCGTAATTCCCCACCCCGGGTAGACAAGTAGGGCACGTACGTACACCATGGTGAAGGCCAGGCCCAGGGAGGGGTGATTACCCGAGCTGGTACCTTCCAAACATGCCGATTGGTCCGTCCGTCAGTTATCGGGAGGGGTGACCTGAGGTGTGAAAATCACATAAGGCGGGTAAGCCCTCGGAGAGGGCCCCCACTAGGAAGGAGCGCGCCATCGGAGACGCCGGTAATCACGGGGGACACTTCCGCAATGACTTCCTTCTCTATATCAGTGACGTTGACCCAGAAACGAAAGATTGATTCGCCTCAGCAAAAGAAGACTCTGCCAAATTTACCGAAATTTCTTGTGTCTCACACCGACGGAAAGGATTTCAATTCTGTCAATCCTTTTGTTATACAGAAAGGTGTAAATGCAATTGCTTGCCCTGTTAAAACCTGTTAGCGTCAGCGCAATGGCACATTGTTGCTGGAAGTGGACTGTACCGTCCAAGCTAAAAAACTAATCCGGACTACATTGTTACACACCTTTCCTGTCAAGGTAGAAGCGCATCGCACACTCAACTCGTCACGGGTGGTAGTCTTCACGAGATCCCTTGACGGGTTGTCTGACGAAGACATCCAATCCTATATGTCCGACCAGGGTGTGACAGCCGTCCATAGTATAATGAAAAAGGTCGATAATCAGCTGACACAGACTCGTACTGTGTTATTGACGTTCGACAGAGTTGACCTCCCGTCGAAGGTCAAAGCAGGGTATTAAGTCATCTCCGTCCCCCCTTATGTACACTCTTTGACAAAATACCTGGCCGCCGGCCGGCCGCCGCTGAGCCTAAGTCCGAGCCGATCGCGACGTGTGACAATAAAAGTGGCCGCGCTGATTCGCTCTAAGTCCAGCTATCTGCACAATCTTGCAACACTGCAGACGGCGGGAGTTCATACACCACTTCTTGTGTGCAGCTAGAAGATAACTGGGTCAGATCCCTCCTTGGTCTTGCGGTAAAGTGCGTGACTTTCATATTCAGTATTAGCGATCGAAACCGACTGTTGACAAAAATTTTAAATTCACGTCACTCGTGCATGCTGATGCCACATGTGCTAGGGGAGCATATGTGTAACGTATTTCATTTTTTTGGTACACTGGTAATAACATTTCGGCCCAATAACATTGCCACCTCTGGCCGCAGCACTTGGCAGAGCTCTCCGCGGCCCACACACCTCGCCGGCAGCAGCGGTGGCGGCGCTACACAGCGCTGCCTCGCCCTCTGCCCACAGCGCCTGCCGCCGCTCATCGCCCTGGAGGCGTAAAATGCTGTAGTGTTGCTAAGTGGTGATCCACAAAAAATGTTGCGATTCGTATTTCACACAGGATATAACGAAGCAGACCATCTATTTTGAAT
The DNA here is from genome assembly GCA_026315105.1 of Locusta migratoria. Lineage (NCBI taxonomy): Eukaryota > Metazoa > Arthropoda > Insecta > Orthoptera > Acrididae > Locusta > Locusta migratoria. The sequence goes on from CM048745.1 coordinate 166,795,777, forward strand.
GATGAGCATATACATTAGAGAGGCAAAAAATTGTCATTGTCCAATCCAATGGCACTCTACGATGGTTAACACTTATTTGTGGTTTAAATCTCGATTCTTTTCCTTTCAGAAAAGCCTTTCATGTAATTTGTTATTGTCATCAGTTCATATGTTTTCATCAAGACACAATAGGTAACCCACTAAAATGTTTTAGTGTCGTCGTTTCACTCCGTACGGTAAATGTATGAGCTAAATTATGTGAATACGTTTCAGTGCACGTTCTAAAGCAATACAGGCATACTGCAAGGTTCGTGTCTTCATGTCTCATTTCTACAGGAGATATTTCACATCAATGGAGGTGAATTCGAATTTCTTCGAAGGCGTTTGTATGGTGAAGCAAAGAAGACATCTAATACCATTTCCATAATTTAAGTCGACCTTTCTGAAATACTTATTGTGTAAAGTTTTTCTTATGATTTCGTTAGAGAGTTTCTTCTTGCTATCTGCAGCGTATAAAGTAAAATAAAATGAAATTAAATTCCATCCCCAAACGCACTTTCTCCAACCAGGATTTGAACTGCCGCCTCACACCAAGCTTGCATCACAAGACACAAGCAGAACAACACAGCCAACCACACACTGCCAGAGATTGGCCTTATTCTCTCACATATTGAATGCTTAGCCTCTAACGCATCGCGAAAGAACCTGAAAGTCACCTACACAAATAACTACATTCCTTGAGCGCAAAAGTTAAATTTGTCTCTCATTTCACGTCGGCATTACAAATCATTAGTCATGAAAGTAGGAAAGGAATGTCAAGTGAACTTAGTGAGACAATTCAGTACCACTTGAAGTAACTGCACTGTCAGTGTTGCCAAATATCAGAAACGATGTTGTCAGTTCTTAGCTGTACTAGGAAGACCTGTGTAGCGATAAGCGACGCGAAATCGCGCTGGTCGCATGTGGGCTTCTAGAGGGGAGTCGCGCATTTCGGTTAATATGCGCTATCTCCTGATAGATTCCGTCGTAACATTTACGATGCAGATATTAAATTCATTCAATGAGGCCGAAACTAGCGTTTAAATTTTTTGAAGCTTTACAGCATTATGATATATTTTCAGCAAATAACTAGAGAAAAAAATACTGATATTGTGATTGTAACATACGGCAGGTCAAAGTCTGAGATATATAAACTTCCATCACGATTTCAGTTTCACCCCCCCCCCCCCCCCCGAAAAAAGACTAAAACAATTGCTTTGATACATTTCGACAAAAGTAAATTTTTTGTTGAAAAGTTACTGGAAATTAATGATGCCACATCCGTCTCGAGAAGCTTCGCAACTTGAAAGCGACTGCGTTTCAAAATGCAGCCTTACGACTGTACAAGTAATATTTCATGTCTTCTACGTGTTGGTTTGCTTGAAAGCCAGAAGAACCCTAGTTAAATGATTATTTGTGCAACACAGAAATTACTTTACTTAAATATTCAGAAGATTGGATATTTAAAATTACGGCCATGAACACAGAAACTAAACTGTATATGTGGGAAACGTGCAATTCTGATGTTTTTCCTCTGCAAACGTATACATATAATCTATAGACTACTAAGCAGCTTATTGATTTTGTAGTGTTACAGCCTTGATGGGCCAACAAATGATGATGAGAATCCGAATCCATGTGTCAGATGGATTTTTTCGAACGTTGCAACCTATGACTTGCATGTGTTGTTGCTTAGTATCTCTCATCACGATGTTAAATCAACAAAAATTGTTACAAACATTTTACCTACTTTCTCCTATTCTCCTATTTTTCGTCAAACCACACATTCTTTCTGGTCTCTTGGCCATATGGTAAAGAAAGCTTTTGCAACTGAATTAATGATAATAATGATAGTAATAATGATAGTAATCAATTATATTTACGGCATTACAGCAGAATTATTAAGAGTACAATAACAATAGAAAATGACGATCTCTTGGTTGACACACTGCAATGAGTTTTGGTATTTCGTTGCTGAATGCCATTTAGGATATTTTTCAGAGGAGAAATATAGACCTGAAGCCACACACATCACTAGTACAACGATACCTCACTAATCAACTATGCTTGCTGTAGATGAGAAAACGAGAGTGGCGCGACCGAGCTAAAATGAGATTTCTCGTTCAGTTATCTGACATTTGTTGGCAGTTAATACAGACAGTCCCGACATAAAACAAAATTGTTTGCAGTTTAAGGAGGGATAGACCTTTCTAGGATCGAAAATTTAATTCAGGATAAGTCATTTAAATGCAATGACTAATGTCATATCCTTATGAATATTGGAAAATACCTCGAATTCTGGAACTAAGGGAACGATCAGAGTTTACTAGCATCGTAAGCAATACTGCTAAGCTATAGGAAGAATTTCTTGGCCATCCCACAATATCATCATTCCTACAAACAGCATGCTTCAACTGGCTTTTATCCATGCTGCGCTGCCAACGCCCATTCTAAGTAAGGCTTCAGTCCGAAAGCAGAAAACATCATTGAAAATGCTAATGAATAGATGACTTATGTTCATCAATTTCCGGGGAGAGTTTCTTTCAACGAAACGAAGAAAGTGTGAAATGAATACTTCCTCCAAAGTTACTACGGACCTTTGTCCCAAATTGGACGTATATACGTTCAATCTTGTCATACGCGGCTCACATTCCAGGAATATCACCAAAATGAGCATCTGGCGGGTACCGTCCTAGAGCAGCTATTACAGAAGTTTTTACCGATAATCATAAAATTGACAAGACGGCTTTTGCTACAGAATATAGTGACTTCTATTACATCCGCATAACCTTTCCCAATAAGAAACTGTTTTCTTCGTATAGTGATGCCCCTGTTTAGGTGCATTATAATGTTAGTGTTTAATGTTGCTTCAGAAGTACTTTTTGTCTTAAATATTTTTATATTTGCAGGTGATTCAAAGTAATTGTAATAATTAGTTTCCCTTCAAATTACTCCATTCATTCGATCTGTTATTTGTAAAGTAATTGCAACCGCTAAAAGTGTAATTGTCCTATAAACCAAACCGTTAGGTCATTCGTATACGGGCAGAACACTTTCATCTGAAATACCTCCACGAAAGGCAGACGGTTGTCTGTCATAGTAGAGTTAGGTTCGCTTAGCTAGTCCTCTGTGCAGAAGAGATGGAATTATATGTTGAAGAAAGAAGTCATATCTAAGAAACTTTAATATTAATGTTATTTTTCCTCGTGTATTTACATTCTTTCAGTTTATATTCGCCTTTACTTCTCACAAAATAATGAGATTTTTCTCTGCTAGTAGCTACCTTTGGTCGTTTCCGACCGCATTACATTTTCCGTTGTCTCTTGGTGGATAATACTTTGTCTCTGCCGATCCCAGATTTCACGTCGAAAGAAAACATGTGCTCCACATAAATCATTTCGCAGTAGGCTGTCGTATTTCCACCGTTGGTATATTTACTTGTACGAATATTGTTCGTAACCGTAAACAGTTTGCTCTTGCTGTTCATCTCCTTAATATTGTTAAACACATATTTTCCCTGTAATTCTCCTCGTGAAGTGTTTGAACTGCTGTGCTTTATTATTGTTAGTTCCATTAGTTCTTATTTCAAGTTGATCTCTGAATTTGTATTTTGTATTACCGTTATATTTGTTTTTTCAATATGTTTCACAATATTGAAGATCAACAAGTTCTCATATCCATTAATATAAGCGACTTAGAGCTAATGTATAACGTTCATTTTAGTCTTGTTTCATCCGATTTCCTTCGACATCCTTATCATAACAACCCGAACTTCTGCTTCGCTCTAATGACCCCCTTGTCGATGGGACGTTAAATTGTAACCTTCATTCTTTCTTTCGTGTCTCGTGTGCAAGAGAGCTTACTTTGTTCATGTTTTCGTGTGTTGGTACAAATTTTGCAGTTCATTTCAAACCAACTTCCCTCTGAACAAGAGACCTTGAACTTTCAACTTAACTTAGAACTGGATGACACTGCTTCATTAACGCCATTTCTTAATTGGTGTGTGGTGGAGGGCAATTTTTATACAACTGCTGTTTCCGCCTGTTCCTCTTCCAGTCGTGAATGGTTCGCCGTTAAAACTATTTCTGGTAAGACTTAGTGTGAGTTCATATCGCCCTATCTTTTACCTTCGCGATCTTTTCGTGACTAATACATAAGAGGGGTCAGGTGAAATAGAAATAAAAAAAAATGTATCGAATGTCTCTGTATTCTCATAAAAACGGTTGAAACTGAATGAAAAATTTCACACATACAAAATTTGAAAAGTGTAAAATAATCATTAAGATGGAAAATGCATAGAAACGTGGGTTTAAAATAGACTAAGACGTATGAAGTAACTTTTGTCCACTCGATAATTGCTACCGCGTTAAGGATAGTTCCAATAAATTTTCGAATTTTTATTAGCTATGTCAGACATCATAGAAACACTGTAACATAAAGTGTTCTTGCATCATGAGTAATGCTAACAGTAGCGTTTAGTGGCCACCAACGTGAAGGGTAATTTATTTCATTAACGTTCTGAAGTCGATAAGAGGTATGACGCGGTGGGGGCAGCCACGGTCGTTTTGGTAAATGCGGCACAACGAGCGAGCGAAGGCACGCGCGTCTGGAAACGGAGAAGGCGGAGCGCGCCTGCCGGAGGGATAGTTTTCGTTCTGAACAGAGGAAGCCATCAAACGGAGCGTAACAGATACTCGGTAGACCTCTTGACTTTAACATAAGAAATAAATGAAATTCTAGAATTGCATTGAACATTGTAATGTATAGTAAATTAATGTCGTCCGCTATCTGCGACGATACCGATCGAATGATAATTATCGACGTGAGATACCTGGCACTTTGTACTTTGAAACCTATCACCGCGCTGTAATGAACACGTTGCAATTAAAACTATGTTTAAATCGCATCCGGCCATGAGACTACGTAACATTTTATGACATCAACGAGACAGGCAATAAAGACAATTCCGGAATCCATTGAGCACCTCATCAAGGAACGTGCTCAAAAAATTCAAATGGAACGCTATTTATCGTAGCAAGATGTTCTGTCAATAACAGGTCGCTTGTAATTTCCATATTGACCTGTGGACATTTTATTTTATTACGAAGCAAACTCGAAGGAAACTGGACAAATTTGAGTATTTAGGAAGACTTTTCTGCGACAAATTGTCTTATTGTTGGTTAATAGAGTGCAGTAAACATAACGGTAAGTCCTGCATATGAATCAACCATAAACCGAGAAACAAAACTGGTAATACGCTCAATGAGGTATTCATTGATTTCTTTAATAGTGACATATGCGGAATTTGGAGAGCACAGTATCTCGAGCGTGAGTGGAATTACGGATCCGGATCCTAACATGCAGGACGCCAGCCAAAAAAACACGTTCATCAGGCCACCAATGTAATCAAGATGTTCCAACGTAGTAGTAGGGCCTATTGTTTCGCAACTTCGGCATCATGTAGATGTGAGTCTGATATGTAATTCTGCAGTCAGATGACTTTTTCTTGTCATCTACATTATTTTCAAAAATTAACAACATAATATGGTCGTTGTAGTAGTTAACTGAATTTGCGTTCAAGAAGGTCGTTTCATACATTAACTACTCCTACTCTCTTTCTCGTTGCGAGCAATCTGCCTCAGCTGTGAGTAAATAAATGAGGTAGGTTTATAGCAGTAATGTCTAGCTGTATAATAGTCACTTTCTGAAAACCTAGCCAATTTAGAAATAGGGGCCGTTTTGTTGCAAAAGCTGGATCTCATTTCGTCTCGTTACGTCTTTAATTTATCCGCTTACTATCAAACAAAATCATCCGTGCCAACTGTCTCTTGGAAACCTCATAGCAGATCCTGTAGCCACCTACTTCAAGAATATCAAGTGACATCAGAAACAAAACGAAAGAACATTTTCTTAAATGAATTTATCAATTATTCTAAAATGATGGTAAAATTTAAATATAGATAGAACAACTTATTTGGAAATCCCTTCAAATGTAGTCATCCCATCTAGTAAATAATAAATTCTGAAGTCGTGTCAGCTGTTTTTTTATTATTATTATTAAGAATGTTGCTTTACAGGTCAAAGACCGTTTTCAAGTTTATGAAGACCCATCTTTAGGTGTTAATTTTTTTCATATGAAAATTCATTATAGAGATACAAGGTTCTAATTGGTTTCATCTGTCATGGGAATAGAATTTCATTAATTAGGCTCAGATATATGGAACAAGTCCAACAGAAATCATCACTGTCATTCAGAATAAAAACCAAGGACATTAAAATGTGGGACAAATATTCGCGTAATTTTGATTACTGTATTTTCAATGAAACCAGTAGATCGCCGATGAAGTGAAGGAGTACAAACCAAAGAAAACTGTCCAAAGAATCGAAGAAACCGATAGATGATGGATTTGTATTTTGCTCATCTTTGCATCAAGTATTACGGCATGGTAAAAAACTTGCGAACATGCGCAACCACCCAGATTCTCTGTTTTGTTACAGCTTCGTGTAGCATAGCGAGCAGTAAGAATATGCAATTTTGCAAACACAACACTCTTACTATTGCGAGGGTTAAGGTCGGGGTGAGTTTAATTTTTAGGGAAAGATTAATTTTTAAAACTCACAACCACCAACTGAGAACCAAATTCATAAACATGCAAAAACACTGGAACTGTGATTACTACTGCAACGAATCAGAGGAACGCAATTAAAGAAACTCAAATCAAAAACTCGGCAAAACATGTCATTCAAACGCAGTCCGTTCAATCGACGTAAGAAATAAGCAGAGTTGTTAATGTGTTCACACCTACCTACCATTGAACTCGACAAACTAGCAGTATGTTTAGCTACAAAATGTCGGAGCACCCATGTTACATACTATAGGTCTCAAATGAACATACTCTTTGTGGATCTTCGGAACGTCATACAATCTAGGTGGTACTGCACAGTGAGAATACCTCGTGGTCTCCCGAGACAAGGGACTAACCTTCACTCTTTCTCTCAACCTTCTTGTGCCGCAACAGAAACTAGACATTGCATCTTTTGCATGTAATCGTCGCCTTTCAACAAAACTATGGCGTTTCCCATGTCAAGGTAACATCAGGATCCATTACGAGAGGACGTAAACCAGAAGCCTCAGCTGCTGTGGTATTGGAAGGTAGTTAGGAGAGAGCCTGTTATATAGAACTTACGAAATCAATTACCGTTATACGGTTAGGCTTTCGTGCAAATTTCAAACCTTTTCCCAACGCAGATAAAGCCACTTCGTAAAAAGTCTTCCTGAGATTGATAAAGTCGTGAAGTGCAATTAGAATCAGACTGTCAAGAAAACGTTCAGATATCGCCGAAAACCGTACAGTTACTGACTGAAATTAGCAATCACTGTCAGGCACGGTTCAACCACCCCAATAAAATGCAGAAACATTAGCAGCAATCATTAAATGAAGCCGAAATAGCTCTTTGGAAACAATCTAATAGACGAGTATACTGTTCTTTCACGAACGAGAGCTAAGCCATCATGTTGCTTCATATGATTGCTGCAGGAGAATTACTATGTACAACCTTAACAAACATTGGGACAATATTACGATTACGACACTTCCAAAAACGAAAAAGCAAATTGTAATCTTACTCCCCTTCTGCAGAGTTAAACGCACTTCCCCAAATACAGATACTTCGCCTTCCCGCGGAGTAAACAATGTGGAACCTTAACTTTCCCCGGCGTAATGAATTCTCAAACAACTTAAGGGTCTGCTGCCGGGTGACATAGCCCACCGCCTATATTTCGTGAGGAGCACACCCTGCCATTCTCCAGGCACAATGTTTCCTTAATTTTCATTCTATCCTCATTTACTTGGTTTATTTAAAGGTTCTTAGAATTATGTAAAATTGAAATATTCCTTCATAAAGATAAATTTCATTTCGTTCTGGAGAGGTAAATGTATTTAATATCATGTATAGACACCTGAGAGGGAAAACCTGACCAAAATGGAAACTGTAAATTTAAACCTATTCTTCAATCTGGTTCAAAATTCGCAGAATATCCTCTTGGTGTAGTACTTCTGGAGTAGATTGTTTAAATTGCTCTTGCCATGGCTCTCGGTGTATATGGATATTTAAATCTGGGATATACAGTTCTTACTGGTGGTTCTGACGTTTTTGTTTCTATATGCAGTTTTGATATCCCAAAGTTGGCTGTTGCTCTTAAGTCTTCGTCCTTCTGCCTCGATTGATGATCGCTCCTAATGCACTAGGCTGTGTTTCATGAGCTTCCCTCAATGGTCTACTTTCTGTACTGGTGTTTGAGACTCTGTGCAGGCTGTAATCCAGATGGGGAAAGCATACTCCTGTCTAATAAAGCTGCAGCAGGTATAAATTACTTATCGTCCATTTGCACCATAAAAATTTCCTGCTATTAACTTCAGTAGTCTTGTTCTACTCCGGGCTTTGGATATCAATTTCTGTTATTGCCTGTCTATATATTAAGGTACTGGTAAAGATAATTCAAAGGTACTTCGCAGTCATTGACAGTTTCACTATGATTATATATCCTCCGTATTTTGTGGTAGATATTCAGACGGCGGTGGTCAAAAGTAATAAATTGGCTCTTCGCAGCATCAGGTGTGATCTTCCATTTTTGCCAACCATGGTTCCAACTTCTCTCTGTAATCTGAAGCTAATAGCTGTAAAACTTCTTCAGTTGGCGCATGGCATCAATAAGCCGTTTCATCGGCTCATTACACAAGTTCGTTTTTCTTTTTTTTGGGTTGCGGAATGTCCGCTGTATACAACAGATAAAACAATTATGATGAAATTGCGCCATAAGAGACTACGGCTATTGGACTGAAGGTTACATTTTTATCATTAACGTCGACCATTGATAGCATATCATCCAAACAGCTAGCTATTAGATAACAAGTTGATGTGCGTAGCTCATCTTAATGTTCTTGAAATAAAATCACCGGTCCCAAACCTTGTCAAAAGCGCGTTCAATGTCTAGCATTGTCTCCAAAGCATTACTGCTTTCTCCAAAGTTAAAAGGTTGCGTGACGCTGCTTGCTATTTTGAGTAAAGGGTCCATAGTAGAATATTACTTTCTGAACCCAACTTGAATGGGTGGAATAAATTTTCTTTGGTCCGCGAATTACCCTTATCATCTGAAATGTTTACCTTGAAAGGGTATCTTCCGTTTGACAATTCTCCAAATTTTGTAGAGATGCCTCTAATTCGTTAAGAGCGACTCTTAACTCTGCCCGTTATTCCATCAATCCCCAGTTCGTTATTTTCTCCTTGTTCATTTCGTCTATTACTTCTTGTTTGCTGATCTCGTAATCAGGTATGATTAGTCTTCCTCTAGATGCATGTCTTGTCGTAATAGATAAATCATGGTATCATTTTCATTGGCAGTGGTCTTCACTCTTTATTTCGTACATCCACCTTTGAGGTCGGACAATAATGACCTGAGCTGTTGTGCGCCCTTAAACCACAAAAGAGAATTTCAATACAATTGTTTGTTTCTCTAATTCACAAGCAAATATATGAAATTTATAACGTTCCACCTTCTTACACAGGCAGCCTAAAACAGATTACTGGAAAACAGTTAACAAAAAATGGGCCTTGGTCAACAGTTGGAGATATGCAGTAGTAGTGCGGTCGTCTTCTTGTAGTGTTCCGCTACGGGAACTAAGAGATATCGGATGCCATCTGATGAAGAGACAAAACTCTAAAGAAACAGGGCGTGACGTTCCTGAAGTCGTTGCTTATGTCCTCTAGTGACACAACTACACACTAGCCCCAAGATGTTGCATAGCTATTCACGAGAAGCATCGCAGCAACTATTACAAACCTGCGACGTCAACTCATTACGGCGAATATAGACATTTTTAACTGTTACGAGACTCGGCAATTCTTCGGAATTACCTGTTGTCGCCTACTGTAGCCTATCCAGCTGCTCCTACTTTACACCTCAGCTGGAACGAACGTTACTAAAATTAGATGTTTCTTCGGTCGGAGATGATCCGGTACACTTTAACGAGATTAATGACTAACCACTGAGAGATACTAATTATGCAAACAATTACTAACAATGTGAACACACTATAAAAAAATAAAAAAAACTTTCTAAAAGCATTCCGTCATTTTCATACAAACCTATTGTATTCATATACTTCTATCTGTATTCATAAGAATACAAAATTACTCACTTGAAACCAGTGTTGATGTATGAATAAATTTGTATACAGCTGCTTACGTAAACTCACTGCCATTTTTAATCAGCTTCAATTGGAGTTAGTATTCCTCCGGTAGATGATCCAGTTAAATCTTCCTTCACTAGGATTAGCACAAAATCAATCTAGGGTTGATTAAGCCTAAAAAATTTCTGAAACTCTTCGTGTTCCAAGTGGCCGGATGCTGAGATACTTTCCTTCAATTTTTCGCTGAGTATTGCCATAATTTCCTCTTCCTCCTCGCCCACCAGCTAAGCTACAATATCACTATCCATGTTGCGTACTCGCTCCTTTCACCAATTTGCGTACATCTTTGTACAATGTTGCTCTTTAACCTTGGCAATAGTTCCATGCACGTCTACCAAACGGATTTTTATGGAAGTAATGGATTACGGGGGCAATCAGGTGTTTAACCAATAGCATTTTCGCTCTACGCTCTGATGGTAACAGATAACCTCTTTGAAGACTACAACCCGGGATCCCCAGTCCTCGTTCCAGTCTCCCCTTAATTTCATTAACATCAGGCTGTTCGTCCTGCCCTGTCTTCAAATCGCTGAAACACTTTGTGGGATTTTCTGGGACGAACAAGCACCCAACTGTCAGTCTCTAATTGAAATATTCGATGTTCTAAATAGAATCTAAATTTCTCAAGAGCAAAGAGAACCTTCAAGGCTTCGCACTCGTACTGACCTATGGTTTGACAATAAGACCGACCTCCCCTAAATAAGTAAACAGATTGCAAGTGTATAGTATGTTAATGGATCGTAACGCTTTACACCACCACATCGCCCAAATAATTATACACACACATGAATTTCGGATCCCCCAGAACTTGGTCTATCAAACGAGGTACGAAAGGATCTGCGGATAAGCCAAATCGCACCCTGTCAAACTCATAGTTTCCAATCTGTAGGGAACACTGTTAATGGTTTACAATCCTGTCATGGAAATCTGATCCTAATCTTGCGGAACAATAGTGAGTTGGCTAAAGGAACCGATTCTAAAATGTTCCCATTAACTGTATGTGATTACAGTTCAGGAAATGAAACAGTAATCGACAGGCCGAAACTCACCACTGTCTCCGTTGGGTACTACGAGAATAGGAGACGCATTCGGAGAAGAAGGTTTAATGATACACTGCAGCAACATGCCGTCAACCAAGTTGCGTAATTTTAACATTTTAGGCGGTGAGGGCATATGAGGGCTTCCGTACTGGAATGTCATCTGTAATAATTTAGTTTCCCTGTGAAGAGAAAAATTGTCTTCGGTATGTATCTTTCCCATACGTTTGCCGCACTTACACCGCGACCAAATATTCTTGTGTGCATGAGACATCCGTATTTGCGCAGGTAAGTGAATGGTCTGGTGTTACTGCACAGTTAATCATCCACACTGCAGCCCCACTTTGCGAAGTTGCTCGTACATCTTGAAAATGCAGTTTGAAGTCGATTCCATCCTCCATATATTATGGCTGTTGATATCAACACGCGGTTTCTCTTTGCTCCTTCCATAGGTTTACCCGGTGTAATTCAGGCATTATGCTCAAAGGTTGTGTAATTTTGCGCGGTTTGGGACGTCTTTGCAGCGTGATTGTACATTGGGTGCTTATTATTCAGTATTTCTCGCTCTCTGCTACTCTGCCCCTCTGCACCATGTGTGTAGTTGTGCAATTTAAGCTAATAAAGCTTGTGAACTGGTGTAAAGCGCAAGCAACCACTTACAATGCGAACTGACACATTCAGCACAAGATTCACTTGTTTAGAATATGAGGCATCCCATACTAGAGCTGTGTATTCACCTGCAGCAACATTACCGTAACTTTCGTTCGCAGGACTTCTGGCTGAGCTCCCCACGTTGATCCTGCCAATTCGCGAATGATACAGTACCTCTAATCGTACCCTTCAACCAAATGTTGCCTAAACGGGAGACTTCAGTCTAGCTTGATACCAAGGTACGTACGATTAGCACAATGCTTCAGAAATACACATTGCCATAATATTTACATTTACATTTGGCTGATTGCGCCCTTGTTTCGCAAATGTCATCTGTGATTTTTTCTGTTTATACTCTTAGATGGTTTTCATCATAATACTGAACTGTTTTTAAGGCTGATGTAAGTATCCTTTCCACTTCCTCAGCAGTTCTTTCCTGTTCACAAATCGCTGTAGCATCCGCATAAAAATCGCGGTACCTCTTAGAGCTGTGTCAGATGATGTGTAAGGACGTTGTACAGAAGAGATCATAGTGCACTACCCTGAGGTAACCCAGCGGCTTATGTTCCCTTGTAAAGTGACATGAATCCTATTTTGGAGCATGGCGTTTACATTACTCGTCAGTAGGAAATCATTTCTAAGCTTTGTAATTTTGTAAGCAATTAATGGTGATCTACTGTCATAGATAGCAGGTAAGTCTAAAAATAAGCCCCTGTCAGGATCTGACTGTAGGATTTCTCCGATAGAAATACCTCCAGCTCGGATACAACGTTAATCAATGTTACTTGCTATTCTTTCAAGAATGACTGTTTCGTAAATCTTGGGTGGCATACAAGTAAGAGCGGGTGGTCGGAAATCCTTGGCTATTTTGGCTAATTAGCGGACAATTTCAGAGCTTGTTTGTGTCCTTAAACAAAACATTAAGTTCATAATATTTATTGCAGTATAATACCACGGAAATCAAATGGCTAATATTTCCGGCATTCTTGGTCTTCAAAACTGAACTTTAGGTAGTCGGGTTCAAACAAAATTGTTACAAACCGATCCTTGAAATGGAATCTAATCTCTAGTGCAAGTCGACCACATCATTATTTTAACACATTAAAGGAGTAAGAGATGTAATCCTTCCTTTATTAATAGGAAATCTGATTTCCATGAAACCAGTGTAGATCTTAATGCTGAATAGAAGATAAAATATACAAAATCGTTATGTACGAATAAAGACATTCATCAGTACATTTTCAAATTTGTACTTGTACATACCGCAGATCTTTACAGATCAAATTCATACACCTCAATACGTCGTAGTATATTAAAATGAATTTTGCTGTTTTTCAGGTACATGTTTTCAGCTGTATACAGCTTTGAAGTAGCTCATCTGCCTCTGTGCGTCATTACCGACCCCCTCGTCTCTACGAAATTTTATTTTGACTTGTTAAAAAACAAATTGATTAAATGAAAATGTAAAATACTTGCTGTCATGTGTAACATATTTCTTCTATGGTTGAAAGATAGGTCTGATACTAAAAAATGTAACTTATCACATGGGCTGCCGTGTGGCCGCCGGCGGCCACAGCTGGCGGTTCTGGGGCGCTCTGACGTCATCGCGGCAGTCAACAAGTTAATAATCAAATAGCAAGGCTTGTGGCGCTACATGGGTCTCGGAAGACAGCATGTTAGTTACATTATTGGGACCGTTGCATTAAATATGTTGATATAATATGGGAGATATTGTTTTGAAAATTATAGTCTTACGTAGGATCATTTAAGAAGATACAAACGACGCGATGGTCGTGTACAAAATCTGAAATGTCGAGCGTGATGCACTTCACGAGCGTTACCGTAATATTGTACAGATAAGGATTTCTTTTGGTAAACATAAACGCGTGAAGCATTTTTATGAATTCGTTGCTAAATGTTACCAAGATTTGTTAACTGTTCATCGATGGCCTAGGAAATCAAAATGTCAGAGGCGACAGGAGCTGCAGGATGTGACACAACTAGGTTATTACTTCTGCTGCTGGTAGTCAGAAATTTGACAAAAAAGGCTACATAGGTTCCTCTTAAATACTGTATTGAAGTGTTTGCCAGATTCTATGGAGAAATTCATTATAAAGACCAAGTTGGATCATCAGCAGATGGCGAGGCATATAGTGAACAAACCATATTTGAGACTGAAGGTCTAGTCAAGCCGAGAAGAACTTCAAGAAATGGGCGCTTCTTGTCATTGTCTGCTCATTCAGCAGAATGTTGCTGGGCGATTGAGGAAATGTCAGTATTTTGCCATGAACAAAGACGTCAAATACCTTCCTTTACTTCCCTTAAGCCATAATTTGAGTTAGTGCGCTGTGGCCACTGAAGTGTGCTGCGAATAACTGATCAGCTATATCTTGTCTATCTGCAATGACAATAGTCACCATGTGTTCGAAATCGGTTTGCCATTATTAAAGCAAGGATTACGATCAGTGCTGCTCACTCCACGTTATATTGATCCTTGCTATACTGCACCTGCCACTAGACGTTCCTATTACTTTCTACATTTGGTGGTGGTTGACCGTTCACACTTGTTTACCTTTGCTATCCCGCTTGTAAAACTTTTTGCGGACTACACACGGATGCAGACTAAATCTCCACGATGCTGTCCTTCAATTTTTCTTGAACGGAACATGGTTGACGTCCACTGCTTCTCATTTGGTCCAGTACTTCTCGCCTTGATTATGTAGTACTCGCCTTTCATGAGTTATATGACCTTATATTACCAGCTTCGCCCCACAAAGCGGAAAGACGTGCGCGTCATGCAGTGCGCCTCGCAGCAGAAGCGCGCTGCCGTATCCGGCTGGTGACGTCATCGGGCGTCTCCCCCTCAGTGTCTTCGCGGGACAGCTTGCGGTCCAAGTGCAGCGTCTGCAGCCGTGGAATCCGGCGGAGTCGGGCCAGGTCGCCCGCAGCGAAAAGTTTGCCCAAGAGGTAGACCTATGGGACGAGATTTTGTTGCAATAACTCTTGATCGCAGAAGTTTTGTTTTAGCGGTTTCAGCCTACTACAAGTCGTCGTCAGAAATACACAGCCCCTGTGGCGGTTGGTGGACCATGTAGGACTGCCATCGCAGTTTGGTGGGCCGTAGGTCGGTTACTGCTGGTAGGAGTGTCCAGGCCAGCAAGCACTGGTCCGGCAGTGTGTTGAACAGCAGCTCCAATTCCGCCTTGCCCGGCGACAGGTGTGGGACCAACACGAAAAGTAAAAATTGTACTGTGCATCTGTTTCGTACATGGCGGTGTTAACTGCTCTTCTGCCAAGATGGCTTCCATTATTCGGCTCATAGGGCTTAGTTCTGTAAACCGTAATATCACATGATCGCGCCCTAAAAGCCTCTATTCATCAAACTAAAAGAAGCGATATAGGCAGAAGAGTCAATGTTAATTAAAAACGTATTTCATTTTACATTATTGTCCAGGAGTGTGACATTGATATTTTATCTCATACCTGATACACAATGGTTAAGCCATACTCAAAACGACTAGAAAAACCTTTTATTTTTAGTTTCGATAATCATTGTCATCAAAAGTAAGAATATCACGAATTGCAAGAAACTGAGTATATACTGAGATGATCGTGTGAATAAATTATAAAAATGTAGTTGGTACAGAAACTGCATCCAGGCCATCTAGAGGAGCCAAAGTGGCCCCCAACTGATAGATTCACAGCATTCACGTTATCAAACCGTTTGAAGCTGTATTTTACTCCATGCCATACAGCAGAAGAGCAAGATTGCTTTTTCAAACAAATTAATATTTTGATGTGAGAACTACAATGTGTTCATTAAAGATACCTTACTGGAAACTAGGCTCATGGACTGACAATGTACTTCATTGACGTCTCCCAATGGGTAGACAATCTACTACCTGATAACTTGTGTGTAGACAGTACATACTCGTACGGCGTTCTAGTTTCATTTGGATTGATCCTGTATATTTTAGGTTTCCGGTAAGGTACGTTTAGTTAACGAACACATTGTAATACTCTCTACCATACCTACTATATTTTACCTATTTACATTTTATAATTTTACTGAGTCGAGTATGCGTGCTGTTGGGAGGTAGAAGATTCCACTCTGCAATCTGTTCCAAAGGATAGCAATGCTGTATCGAAGGAATGTTAGCTATTAACACAATATTCGCTAGAATGTTCAACCGTCGTATGTTTTGCTGCAAAGCTGCAACCACTACTTTTTTCACCATAAGGCAAGCTAGTGACATGCTACTGTCCATATGAGATGAGAATGTTAACAGCTAGATTAACAAGGTGATTGTTGTGGCCATATCGAAAAAGCTTAATTCCCCTGGAGGGGGGTCGTTGTCCGTCATAGTTCCGTTGTTGTTGAAATGGGATATCTCTTAACGAGGGAAGGAATTACCCTCCGGTTAACCCTTAGTCGTCGGTATTTACTGTGGCTCTCCAGAGAGTAACATGTGCAGGAAATCTTCAATGGTGTTCTCATTATACGAAGTGTCGGGGTGCTAAAACGGTAGACAAGAGGAGAGTTACTAACAAATGGTGCAATTAACCTGTAACCTGCCAACTTGCTTCGATATTTCCGGAAACTTCAGGGAACTGTATTAAGGAAAACGATCAAATTCAACTGCGCATTACCTCAAAGACACGAAACTTATGCAACAATGACAGATGACATTAATGGAACATAAAATTCCCACGTCCAGCTCCGTACAGTACACCGCTCCTTTTCTTCATTGTTACCTTGTCGACATTTCACGGGCATCTGGCAATGGCTGAAAGTTATCTTAACGCGATCACCAATATTAGGTAAGGAAGCCTTGTAGTTTGATTTCTCCTGCTTCAGTGGTAGAATAAGTGGTTTCGGAACAGTATGACAAAGATAATACGCTATCAACCTTGACTTGTACTCTCGTGAACAGGAAATTGAATGGCCACTGACTAAATTCTCTCGTTATTACTATTGTGGACACATTTGTCAAAACGGCATCTTAACGTTATTCCAGTAGTAGCAGGCCCCTCTGTTAACCGCAAAAAGAAAGTCGTTCAATATTTACTTCTGGGTGCAGACACAGCTGTATATTGCCTGAGAACGTGGCATGTTGTCAGCGACGGCAACCCAGATTTTAACCACTGACTTCAAAGGTGTAAAATAGTGACTATCGGTCCACTGAAGTTGGAAGAACAACACGTTGCCTTCTCGGCGCAGCCTGAGCTCGGTGGTCCACTCATACCTTTTACCTTGGTAAATCCTTCCCCCTCAAATTGTTTCACGTACCTATCCTTGTTAGGTGTGGTCACGATTTTTGTATAATAATTTCCGTAGTGTTTACTGGTTATTAGCAGGTGTCATTGCCTCCAGCAAGTAAGAGGTTTCACGCCTTTGCTGATCTTAGTGTTCACTAGACTTCCAGATCTAGCACCTCACATCACATGCTTTTCATTTCCCTTCCACCTATCCTGTGTCCATGTTCCTTCCCAAGGCTTCGTTGCCCGATTATCGTCTGTGCAGCTTGCTTCTGAACTTCAGTCGACACCGCCTGGTCTCAAATTTGGAATGGCATCAGACAAAATCGGCCTGCAACCATCCTCATTTAGGTTTCCCCGATTTCCCTAAACCAGGCCAAATAAACCTGGATGGGTTCTTTGAGAGGTCAACACAGATTTCGTTCAATGACCTTAACGAAAAAGAACTCGAACTGTGCTCGTAATGGGACTTGAATCGCAACCCACCTTCCTTGCTAGTTTCAAAACTTGCTAGAACTAGTTTAGTTCCTTTAATCATAAAAATAAATGTGCCATAATATTGAACTATTAAATATTTACAGTGTTACAAATCAATATTAGATACAATGTGTCGTGTAAAACGTGACTTTCTGCGTTCACTACCAATATTTTACACAATTTAGTACCTATCCATTATTATCGAACGATTGGATGTGGTGTTCTCATTTCTCATTAGATCAGCTCTAGTAGCACCCTTTGTTGACCTTGCCATTGCTGTCTAATACTTAATCTAAAATAATTGTCGCGCCGATGTGGCACCACTGTAGGCTGAGGCACTTGCTGCAGGAAGGCGTGACATCATTTGGAGGCTCCCTGTGCCGTTAACTTACGTAGTCAAGACGTACATTGCATGTAGTGTGAACTGTCTGGTTGTCAAGACCAGTCACTGCTAACATCGTCACAGCACCTCTGAACACAGAAGTCAAGGGTGTCATTTTCTCACATCTTACAAATACGTCTAATGCGACGAGAGATGCATCTATCTTTATAGTTACCTGGCATGGTAAGTCTGTGGAGAAAGATCTGAATATTTATAGAATAAACCTTGTTAACCTTGTTGAGGTTATTGAGGTACGGTCGTATTTTTGTCTTCACCAGTTTCGATGATAAATATATTTTTGTGTCCCAGCCTCGTCGTTGTTTTGGTGTCTCGTTTCCGTCGGAGGTGTCGGTGGCCGAGTGGAATGAGACTGACACAGGAATAAAGACAGCACGCTGGTGCAGGTACGGAGAGGAGCAGCCAGAAACTAGAAACACTAGAGTAAATTAGAACGAGATATATATTGCACAGAATTTATACAATACTTAACTTTTACATAGTACTGCAGAATGTTGATACATAGTTCAGCTAGAGTCCTGCCTAGTGCCTAACTGATAGCCAAGTCTTCACTGGTGCCTATCTGATTCCGAAGTCTTTACTGATTCCTATCTCAGTCCCAAGTGAACGATGTCGTTCAGTGGTGGCCACGAGCGGAGTTGCCGCAGAGGGCGCTCGTGGCTGTCGTCGTAAGAACGCCGCGCCGTGCGTGCATGGCGCGCGCGGCGAAAGTAGGTGGCGCGCACTTTGGACTTGTGCGACACCACACACATCATTTAAGAAAGTTTCTCGTCAAAATAAAAAGTATATAGTCAGCTTGTTAAAGTGTTTGTTAGCTAAATGGATAATCGTACCTGATAGAATATATTTTCAGTGTTCGTCACATAAGGCCGTTTAGATGCATCTAATTTATTTAAATTATTTCTTGGCATTTTCTCTGAACGCCCAATGTACCGCAGCTGCCTGGGACTCTTCAGATTGCATCTCGCAACTGCTGTGTCCTGTGGTCTTAGGTCTAAAGTACTTCCTGGTATTCATCGCTTTTCATTGTTTTTCTTGTCTTATTGTTGGGTAGCACCAATCAGCTACTGATGCAGGAGTACTTAACGCAGTTCCTGTTTGTCACTACATCTGGTGGATCACTAAAACATTCAGAGGAGTGAAAACCTGGGACTCTTCTAGAAAATGACGCCTTTCCTGGTGGCCGTACACAGGCCGATGAGTAATTCATGGTTAACCTAGTCTATAAATCTAGGTCATAATACATGTAAAAACAGCAGCCTATTAGAGTTTATATTGTTGAGAGTTAAAGCATCAGTCAGAAGAGAACTAACAGATCTACGGCCAAATGATTTCCACCAATCTCTTCTTATATAATTATGGAGACATTTGGCTTTAAAATTAAATATACATTTTTGATTAAAAACATTTCTCGTGGTTGCGGCAAGCGACCGTTGGAACTGGCATTTAATGTACAGAAAGATCTTGGTCGCAGT
This sequence comes from Locusta migratoria, assembly GCA_026315105.1. Lineage (NCBI taxonomy): Eukaryota > Metazoa > Arthropoda > Insecta > Orthoptera > Acrididae > Locusta > Locusta migratoria. The sequence continues at coordinate 166,815,341 of CM048745.1, forward strand.
AATTTTTAGTACTTATTACGCGTTTCGATGACATATTTTCAGCGATGAAATACAAATCTAACACAAATCTAACACAAAGCTAGTTAGATAAAGGAAAAGGCAAAGTTGTTAAAGTCGTCCGATTAGATAGATGTTAGTACTCAGGTTACATTTTAGATGGTAATAGCATAGGCCTTGGGTATTTGTAAGAATCTACTAACACATGTTCCTATAATCTGTGTAAATTTCATAAAAATCTGGCGTGTTTAGCTATACAGCTTAAGAGTGAATCGTTCAGTCAATGCTCAAAAGATTGGTATTATCCATAAATTAATCAAAAAATACATGTAACCTCAAAATGAAATGTCTTCAAATGTCCTAATACAATGAAAAATTCGTAGAACTCACATTGCGGTAGAAGTATTAGATGTAATTAAAGCTGGAACTAGTCTTTGTAATTAAAAATCCAACAGCAGATAACGGTAATTCGTTACTAGGTCATTTGTGTGGCACTTCAACCAGGGCAATACAAAACGTTAAAGTATACTAGTTTCCAGTTATCAATGATAGTTATATGCTGTGTAACATCATTGGTGCATTATTTTGGCCCCTGATTTTAAATCAGGCAGGCGATGGGAACCTTCACTGAATTGACCTGCCCTCAGATTCCCGAGTAGGCGCACACCGTAAAATCAAAATGCCCAGTAGGTCTGTATTTTTGCACGAGTCGATTAGCTGGCCTGGCCTGGTGGACACACAACAGCGAAACATCTTCAAACTGTCTACAGTTGGTGCCTTTGTCCCCACACGTCTGATCATTACCTGTACACTGAGGTTTCGCAGCCATCTGATACTGGTCCTGTTCCTTTTCATACGTTATAAGCCATTGCTACAGGAACAAAGGCAAAAACCCACCAATTCGCTATGATGTGTAACAAAATTGAATAGCTGAAATCACTCCTCGATATTTGTATGGCGCTGGCACAGAATCCGTAATACGTATTTAGGTAAAAGTCTTGTTTGCACAAATGCGACGTTTCACTTACTTAGGCATGCCGCATTTCGCCTCTTTTAGACATCATCGGACGTTGAAGGGGAAACATACAAAATCTTTAATAGACGGGGTTAACGTAGTAATATGTAAAATTTTCCCTAAGAAAGAAATAATAGAAGTAGGGAAGATGCAGGCTGATAAAACTGCTGGTCGTACTACCACATTCACTTTTTGGCGCGAGGATGGCGGTGGAATTAATAAAATACTACTGAATGGTTTAAAGGGGAAAAATTGCCTAGTTCTTGAGGTAGCAAGGCGTCAAATTATTCAATTAAAATAATTTTACAAAAGATACAGCAACTGTAGCTTGGGAGTGGAAGGGGACAGAAATAAATGGTAAAACCGAACATAACTTAAGCAGGCGAAGTTTATTTACTTTCGTAAAAGCCTCTCCCTGCTACAACTTGGCCTGCTTACGCGCTCGCTATCTTGCTAGCAAAAAATTGCAAATGCAGTAATTTATCTAAAAGCCAGTTTGGTGTACATAAAAATTCCATCATTTCCCCTCCGACTTAGGTAGTGTCACCGATGGCTTTAGAATTGATTCTTTCGAAATATTTGTCATACTAGCAGTAAAGCTCTGATGCAGCTATTTCCAGCAGAAAAGCTTCAAATTTTGATAACAAAATCTAAGTTCGATAACTTTTTTGCATTGTCACGCAGTGCTCGTAGCGGCAGAAGCGCGCTGCCGTTCCCGGCTGGTGACGTCATCAGGCGCTTCCCCCCTCAGTGTCTTCGCGGGACAGCTTGCGGTCCAAGTGCAGAGTCTGCAGCCGTGGAATGCGGCGGAGTCGGGCCAGGCCGCCTGCATCTGACAGCTTGCCCAAGGGGCAGACCTCTGGGACGAGAATTGTGTTGCAATAACTCTTGATCGCAGAGGTTTTATTTTACCGGTTTCAGCCTACTACAGGTCATCTTCAGAAATATACAGCCCCTGTGGCCGTTGGAGCATGTAGGACTGCTGTCGCTGTTTTGTGGCCGTAGGTTGGTAACTGTTGGGATGAGTCTAGAACAGCAAGAACTGGTCCGGCAGTGTGCTGAACAACAGCTCCAGATACGCCTTGCCCGGCGACAGGTGTGGGACCAACATGGAAAACAAAAAAATTGAATTGTGTGTGTTTCGTACATTGCGGTGTTAACTGCTGTACTGCCAAAATGGCTAACATTATTCTGCTCACAGGGCTTCATCGTAATATCGCATGTCCGCGCCCTAAAAGCAACTATTCATCATACTAAAAAAAGATATTGGCAGAAAAGCCACAGTTAATTAAAAATGTATTTGACTTCATTGTCCAGGAGTGTGACGTTGATATTTTATCTCATACCTTATGCACGATGGTTACGCCATAGTCACAAGGAATAGAAAGAAACCTTTTCAGTTTCGATGATATTTGTCATCAAACGTAAGAATTCCAGAAATTACAAGAAACAGTATATACTGAGATAATCATGCGAATAAATTATAAAGCAATTTGTTTAGAAACTACAGCCATCTAGAGGAGCTAAAGTGGCACCCAACTGTGTGATATCTTCACAGCATACGGTATCAAACCATTTGCGGCCGTAATTTACTCCATACCACACAGCAGAAGAGCAAGCTGTATTTTTCAAAGATAGTAATGTTTTGCTGTGAGAACTACAATGCGTTCATTAAAGATGCCTTATTGGAAACCAGGATCAGACGGTCTACTTCATTGACATCTTCCAACGGGTAGAGAATCTACTGATAACCTGTGTGTAGACACAGTACATAATCGTATTGCATTCTAGTTCATTTGGATTGATCATGTATATTACAGGTTTCCGGTAAGATACCATTAGTGAACACACATTGTAATTATCTTCACCGGTTTCGATGAAACATATTTTTAGAAGGTTGCTTGGTTTTACAAAATATTCTTTGCTTCGTAAAATAAAGGGTTTCTAGTCGAAACAGAAGATTGTACATGCAATCAATGCTGCACCCTCATGTCTTTAGTCCAAAGTACCTGCTGGCGTGATCCGTTGATTGTCTTGGTTATCTTATTTTTGTGGAGCATCACTCAACCACTGATTCATGTGTACTTAACACAGTTCCTCCTTGCCACTATAACTGGTCGATCACTACACGAATCCTAGGAGTAAAAATGCTGTACTCCTCCAGAAAATGACGCCTTCCCAGTTGGCTGCACACTCGCCGATGAGTCACTCATGGTTAACCTACAGTCCATAATCTCACAGTAACTGCAACCGCAGCCTACTATATTTTGTATTAGGGAGACAACCGTTAAAGCATCAATTAAGAGAACTAATACGTATATCGCCATATGATTTCCACCACTCCCTCTACATTCTACTTTAGGATATATTGAGAAACTTGGTTTGAAATGTCAGTATATATTGTTGATTCATAACATGTTCCATAGTTGAGGCAAGTGACCATTCAGAACTGGCACAGAAACGTCTCAGTTGCAGTAATTACTTATTACGCTTTTCGATGACCCATCGTCAGATATGAAATCCAAATTTAACACACAGATTGACAGAGCAAAAGATACATTAGTTACGTCATCCGTTTACGTAGATGTCACTACTCAGGCTACATTTTAGATCGAAGTAGCATCGTCTTTGGTTATTTGTAAGATTCTACTACTACGTGTGCCTATAATGTACTCAAGTCTCTTCAAAATATGACACATGATAAGCTGTACAGCTTAAAACTGGAACGTTCCTACCGAAGACGCAAAAGAATCAAATAATGCAGAATACAGTCAAAAACAAAATACACATGTGATCTCAAAACGAAATGGCTGGAAATGTCCTAATACAATGAAAACTATTCGTAAAACCCATATTGCGGTAGACGTATTAGCATGTAATTAAAGCTTGAACTACTCTTCGTAATAAAAAATCCAAAAGAAGATAATGGTAATTCGTTACTCGGTCATTTGTATGGCACTTCAAGCATGGAGATACAGAAGGTATTAGCAATAGAAATATGCTGCGTAACATCCTTCTTGCAGAATTTTCGCCTCGGCATTATATTCACAGTATGTGAGGCACACGCCGTAAAATCCAAATGCTCAATAGGTCCGCATGTTTGCATGAGTCGATTACCTGGCCTGGTGGAGACACCAAAGAGACATCTTCTGTTTACTGCTGGTGCCTTCGTCCCATATTTTTGCGTAACATCTCAGTTTACAGGTAATCTGGCATCTGATACAGGTTCTGCTCCTTTTAATAAATAAGACAAAGCTACAGGAACAAACACAAAGAGACACTAATACGCTATGATATGTAACGAAATTGCATATCTGAAATCACTCCACTTCATATTGGTATGGCACTGGCACAGCTTCCGTAATACGTATTTTGATAAGTTTTTGTTGCACAAAAGTGATGTTTCATTTATTAACACATGCCGCGTTTCGCCTCTTCTGGACCTCATCGGACGTCGAAGGGACTGATGACCCTGTAGTTAAGTCCCATAAGCTATACAAACTTTTGAACATTTTGAAAATGATTGAGAATTTGAGATACCTTTCTTGGGAAACAATTGAGAGTATACAGAAATCTGCAGTTCGCGTTAAAAAACATTAGACAGTAGCACATTACTCATTGGATCATTGTGGTAGTACCACTGCATACCTAGGAATCGAAGACCTGTCTTGAATACAGGATCCCAACGGAAGGTAGAACGTGTTTTGCCTCATTCAGATGCACCAGCTTAGAGATAGACCTCTGAATTAATAAATCATCAAGTACAACATAAGTTTCGTGCATGGCTGTGAATCAGCAACTGTTACAGTATAATTAAAATTTTAAGGTGCAGCCCTCAATTTCCGGCCACACACAAATCATTCGCCACGCTGTCTCTTTCCTATACCACAGCCTATTTATTCTATAATGCTCGCAGCCACAATACTGTATTCCCGCATCAGGGAGACGTCAGGGAAGTCATCTGCAGTCGGGCTGGTTGCTGTGTCCTCGGTGGCGGAGTGGTCAACAGGTCTGCCTAGTAAGCAGATCCTGGGTTCGAATCCCGGCCGGGCACAAATTTTCATTCGCCACGGTTTGGTATTCCATCTAAACCGAATACAGTGAAACTATAACATCGCAAATTGAGATTTCATTCATTTGAACGCTGTAATTCGTCAAAATATATAAAAATCTGACGTACTTCTGACAGAGCTAAGAGTAGTGCTCGTTTTTTATTTTTTTTTATTTCGTCAACCAACCGAGCGTCATAACCATTGTTGATGGCTACTGTTTTAATGAGATCAATTTCTTTGTTGGTTTTCTTTAGTCACAGGGACTGACAGTGCTCTGTGGTCAGCTAAGAAAAAGAAGTCATTCTTATGACACGTTGGATGTGTAAAAGAGGCTGGAACAATTTGGTCTGTTTGCGTCATTTTACGGAAGATATTAAATAAAATTTTATCGTACTTAGCCACTGAGGGCTGCCTCCCTTAAAAGTTTAATAATTAATGTTCCACACCATTTTTTACAACCAGCTGGCACAGGCATCGGTCGTAATTGATGGTTCCAACGTAATTGTTCCAAGGGGGACAACAAAACATGACTTCCCTTGTTTCATATAAATGGATGGTATTCCTAAATTGAACACCCCCCCCCCCCCCCAACGTGATCCACACTGAGTAATCTTACTGGGAAGTCCCAATACAAAGGAATGTTACGGTTATATACGGTTTCTTGACAGTGTAACTGGTGGTGTCCTAGTATGGTATTGTTCATTCAGTATTTGAGCAAGAGAAAAGTTCCACACCTTCTAATTAAGAAAATGAACTACAGCAGTCGAATAGCTCTTACAGTGTGTAAAGTTTGAGTGTTTCAGTGAGTGCCTGTATTTGGGGTTTTACTATTACGTGTTGAGGAACACTAAGATCATTTATGGGTTCAAATATTTGTCATGTTTGCGAAAATATTCACAACGTTGTAAATGATTTTGATCTTACTATTAACCGCGGCGGAGTGGCCAAGCGCATGGAGGAGCTATGCCGAGGCCGTTTCCCGTCGGGTTTGAATCACGCCTCGGGCATGGATGTTGGTGTGGTCTTTGGTATAAAGCAGTTCATTAGTAGTTCGTCAGTTTAGGGACTGATGATCCCGCAGTTACGTCCCTTAAGCTTAACATATTGAACATTTCTTAATATTAAGCTTGAAGATATTTGTATACCTTAATCGAGTAGTGTTCTGATCCTGTTAAATAAATCTTGCAGTACCTCATTGCCAAATATGTTGGTAAACTTCAGAAACTTAAGACTAAATAGTGTTAGTACAGCTTCATAAAATGTCAGTGACGGCTGAGGGTTGTCGTGTGGTACCATGGCTTCACTGTGTATATGTGATGCATGCCTGTGATGGAGGCTAATACATAAGTATTATTAGATTTTATATCTGTATTCTTGTTCCTGTTTGTGTAAATACTGTTAATGATGAATTGATGGGACTAAAGCTTGTCAGCATATGACGCTTATGTTACCTTTGTACTTGCTAGTTCCATTATTACAGTGATTAGTTTTTCTTGTGATAACTATAAGCTTTCATAAAGTGAAAGACATTGTTCTACGTTCTTCGATATTGCATTGCCTTCCTACCTGTGGCTGACAATGTCTGCGTATAGCATATATCGTTTATTGTGTTTTTATATTTGTAAGTTTTCTGATGCTATCGATTTAGCCTGTGTGAACTGGCGCCTATAAATGTTAGGCGATCGATCGTGTGTATATTATCTTGCTCACACTCGTTTTGAAATTTTGTGAATATTTTTTATAAGAAAACTCAAATGTTACTGTTTCGAAATGTCAAAAATGCGATCACTTTAAAAATCCTGTGAGCAAAATGATCATCGCGATTGGTCGTGGATTAAGTGGCAGAAACGCACAATGAAAGTAGTTACTACTGATGTCGGTAATACATGCACTGTGATGTAAATTTAATGAACTGCGAGGGCTTAAGATTCATCTTAAGGAATATGTATGCACATATGTTGTAGATACATCAACAGATAGTTGTGTAAAGCTGAAAAATTACGCTCTGCAGTGGAGATAGCGTTGATGTAAAACTGTGTGCCGGAGAGGGATTAGCAATTATATCTACCAAGAAATGTGAAGTCATTTAACATTTGGTGATAAATATACCCACCTGTAACATAACTCAGATCAATAGTACAGTTGATAGTTTTAACTACATGAAAATTTACATTTACCTAAAATGTTACTGAGTGAAATGGGAAAGACGTGGAGATAAATATGTATTCTGTTAGCTTTGGAAGTTCGGTATACTTAAATAAGCAATGTCTAACTTAGTATCTGTGTACATCTGTTGTGTAATTATTTCAGGTAGTGTGCCAATAATGTGTAACAAGAAACTCTGTATAGTTTTCTAGGCACTATAACTGGCATTTGCATACATCACTTGAGACAGCACTTCTACTGAATTTAAGTGTAATTGACAAATCTACTATGAAATGAGTGTAATTCTCGGTTTCAACCTATTTGAACAAACATAGTATAATCATATAGTAGGAAGTCCTAAACGTGCAAGCTAGCACCTGACATTTCATCCAATTCCGTCTTCTTTCCTGTCGGCCTCTCTTGGCCAACTCTAGCTTTCTGCGATTCCGATGGTATTAGGTTGCGAGACCTGAGGGTGTCTTTCCTTTCTTTCTTGAATTGCGTCTTCGAGGGAGTGATACTGAAGATTTCACCATGTCATCAAGTATGGGTAAAGCTGTTACACTGAGTCTGGTGTTTCTACGATTGTGTGATCACTGACAAGAACTCTTTAAGAAACAAAAGGTGACCCCACACTTAAAAATGTACCTCTGCTTACAAAATGAAGTATGCCAGATGTCCAGAAAGTATCTTTCAAAGCTTGATGTAAACACAGCAAGTGAGAACTGATGCTACTTTTCGATGTCATCAGAACATGTATAGTGAAAGCCGGAATCAGTTGGTACTGCCATTACTTCAGGCGCAATACTAGAGAGAAGCACATCAGCGATTGAGCAGTTCGGAAGGCTTGTGAAAAAGTGGTCCACAGAAATCGTAAATTATGAACTAATACAAACTGAGGGTTCGTTGGAGTGTAGCCACTCCTGAAGACGAAGACCCAGTGTAATTCCTCCAAAAGACTCGTGTGCTCAGTAGCTTTAAAGGCGAGACGTGTGTAAAACATCTTTACATGCTACTGATGACAATTTGAAGTATGACAAATCATTGTACAGGACATCAGCACTTCTGCACCTTGGAAGTCAGATCCAGCCAGTCTACCAGATCCTTGAAGTATCTTTTGTTCACTTTGGGAAGGTACATCTGTGTCGTCTGACGTCTTTCCACAAGTGTTGAAACTGTGCTAATCAGAAAGATTCTTCTGGTGATAGACGTACCCCTGCATAAACAGGGCAGAGTGCCAAAGCAGAAACAGCAGTTCTTAGTGCGTCAAACACAGATGTTTTGCAAACCTGCACATTGTAGTTTCTTTCTGGACATACGTGGTACCCCGCCAGCTGAGTGCTGTATCAATCACCCATTCACTTGTGTGATAACAGTGAAAGTTGCCAGAAGTGTTCTGGTGCCGTAAACATAAAGGACCGTCCACGACAAGTCAACGATGTAACCGTTAGTGCTCTCTTAGAGACAAGACTCCAGAGGAAGGCAGTGCTGGATGTGACATGAGGCCATTACCTAAAGTCCACAGCCTGTTCTTACACTGGGTTTAATTTCAAATAGTTAGCAAAATCGACGAGAGAACTACGATGTGCAACTGAAGCGCAAATAGCTGATCGCAGAGTGCTGATCGCTTTGGTTAACATTTGCTGTGCGACAACTGACAATGGGGGCTATACGTGCATGGACATTAAGACACTTCTCCACTGTGAATTTTCATGTGGTTACTATGTCCCTCTCAATATTAAGGTTGTACAGTGTTACTTCAAGTCGTCTTTCGTGCAGCCTCTCTATCGTGGGTAATTGTGCACTAATTTGCACTATGCTATTGATACGAATACTATAGTTTGTATTACTACAGAAAACTACTATAAAGAAATGAATGCTTCTGTTAATATTGGCGCGAGAGACCCCGTACACAGACTGCCGGCGTGGCGCAGGGGATAGCGTCACCGACTGCGGTGTTGAACGTTGCCGGTTCAATCCAGCCCACCGGCATAAATTTATTTCTTTGTAATTAACAATTCCAGAATGTTCTACATCTTTCTTATGTTCACTTGTAAATTCTACTTGTTTCTTATGTTAACTATTCTTCTAATTTCTGGTGCATTATTTCTGTGTAAAAATAAGAGTACTCTGCCCGAGAGGCAGTTAGTGCTGCGTGTATGTTGAGTTCGTAATAAACCAGCTTTCTGTAAAAGTGCTGTGTTCAGTTGCCTACGAAGTCAAGCCTGCTTCCATTTCAACGCGACATCGTTAAGTGGAGGCGCCGGTTATCCTGTGCAACAGCTGTATCACCGTGGCTTCGATTAAACAACGTAAAAGCCATTGCTTACACGGACTAGAACCGGAATACAAGGGACATACCGAGTACATCCTTCCGAAAGACCGTATTATCAGAACGATGGACACACAACCAGCGGTAAGCCAGATACACGTCAGACACCCGTCGGTGTCCTCTGGAGATGCTGGACAGGACTCCAAATGACTAAAAGGGTTCGACCGAGTCGCCATGTACAACAGGTGGGATCATACGATGTGCTTGGCCAAAGTTTATTTCTACCTCGACGGAACAGCCCAGCAGTGGTTCTAGAACAACAAAGACAATCTGAATGACGGAGACGTTCCACATGTTTCGTAACAGCCAGCGACAAATCCGCTCGGAGGAAGAAAATAATCTGGCCCAACGACATGGTGAGCCAACACAGTCGTACATAATGTATGTTTTGGCCCTGTGTAACATAGTGAAACCGAATATGACTGAGGCGACAAAATCACGCACCTGATGACGGGTATTGCAGAAGACATGTACCAAGCTCTTTTAACAAAAGAATTCGCTACAACGGATGAGTTCATTAACTGGTGCCAGCGTATTGAAGAGATGCAACAAAGGAAGGTTGGGCGAATGAAATGACACTCCCCCAATGTAGTCCCTATGGCCGTTGTGGAAGACCGGCATGACTTCGCTTCCCTCATACGACAAATTGCGGGAAAAATTGCAACAGTTTATGGCAGCCGTGACTATTAGACCGAGCAAGCATCAGATCATGGCTATGGATGTAAGCCCTGTGACGAGGGAGCCGACGCCGCTGAAGAAAAGGTATATAGCTTCTGTCTGCCGCCATCAATCGCACCCGACGTGAAGAATGGCATGGCCCTGCTATGACTTACGCTGCAGCTGCCAAACGGCAGCCCAGGAACAGGCCGACGCGGCCACAACCAACTCCCCCAGCAACTAAGACGCATCACAGAACAGATGTCTGGAGGACAGAAAACACACCACTGTTTGTACTTTGGGCGCCCCGGACAGGACGTACGCTACTGCAGAGAGAAGGCGAGTATTCGATTATTTTTGCCGCAAGAAGTCATCCATCAGAGCAGTTCTAGTCCAGACAGTTACCTGCTGACGAGTTCAGTCGACCTATGGGAAGAGGCCCATCGCCGTACCCTAGAATAGATCGCTTCCCGACGTGCCGCAGCCGTTCACCGTCGCCGTACAGAGGTACCAGCCGCTCCCCTGGCCGCCACGCCCAGGAAAACTAAGCGAGGCATCTACTGAGGCGAGACCGCCGCAGATGCAAATCCTCCATGAACGACAGTCGGGACAGATGTCGGGAAATCTCATCGACGTCATAATAGACGGAAATGTCCGGGAACTTGATTCAGGAGCGTCTTTTTCTGTATTGTCGGATAATTACGACCGCACGATAAAAAGACAATGTTCTGTGATACGGGGGCAACTGTGCTGAAGGTCACGAATGGAAAGTACGTCCAGCCAGCAGGAACTTGGCAAAAGAATAACCACAAACAAGACCCAAGACCCAGCCGTTTGAATTTGTCGTGTTAACAGAATGTAGTCACAATGTCATCCTTGGATGGGACTTCCTTCAGGCATCCCAAGCTATAATTGACTGTGGAAGATCGGAGCTGGAAATTGAAGTTGTTCCGCCGGATACACGTAATACAGAATTTTATGGGAAGTTATTCGTCGTTGACAATGTGACGATACCGCCGTTGACAATGAGTTGCAGTCATAGACACAAATGAGCGATTAAACTGTGAAGTGTTTGTTAATAGTAAAACGTTTATCAGGCGCACCAAAGAAATTTACATACCAGCGGCTATCATAAGCATTACCGGTGGCCGAAGAGAGATTTGGATCACTAATTGTCACGAGCAGTCGCAACGTATCCCCAAAGGAATGTGTATCGGGACAGCTGAACCAATCCAAGACGGTGAGCTCGACGTCATCAGCGAAGACCCATCCTCTGCTGTTCGTACAGACAACACGCTGGAAAAAACAAACGTGGAGCTACCAATAGGGCCCGGACAGACCAATGAACAACGCCAGCGGGTTTTAGCTATGCTACGTCAATTTTCTGGTGCCTTTACACCTCGGTAGGGGAAAAGTCAGACGAAATGGACCACATTTAGGAACCGTATAAATATTGGGATCATCCATAGATTAGCCAGCGTTCGTATAGTGTCGCCAGCTGAAAAACGGATAATTCGGTAGGAATTGGAAACTTTGTTGGACGACGACATTATTCAACCTTCGGAGAGTACTGGGTCGTCCTTGTGAAGGATGGCAAGTGGCGGCTGAACAAAATAACAAATAAAAATGTCTACCCACAGCTGCGCATTGATACCTTAGACTGCTTGAAAGAAGCTACATACTTATTAACTATGGACATGCGGTCAGGTTACTGGCAAATCGAGGTTGACGAAGCTGACAGGGAGAAAACTGCTTTTATTACACCTGACGGTCTCTATGGATTTAAAGTAATCCCATTTGGATTATGTAATGCTCCGGCCACATTCGAACGCATGATGGACAACTTGCTTCGACACCAAGTGGACGACGTGTCTTTGCTATTTAGATGACATTGTAGTTTTCTCGAAAACATTTGAAGAACATCTGTGTCGCCTGTCAACTGTGTTGAAGTGTGTTCAGACAAGTGAAGTGCCTTTTCATCGCCAAAGAGAAAAAATCCTGGGGCACCTTGTCAACGGAGAATGCCTCGCTGTTATGTGGGCTATCAACAAGTTCCGGCCGTATTTATTCGGCAAGCCATTCACCGTCGTGACAGACCACCATTCCTTGTGTTAGCTGACTAGCTTGAAGGATCCATCAGGTCGACTAGCAAGATGGGCACTGTGACTCCAAGAGTATGTCACAGTGGTATTCAAGAACGGGCGCAAATACAAGGTTGCCGACTGCCTTTCGAGGAATCCATTAGTGAACACAACAGCATGAATGAAATTTGAGCCCTCACTGAATTAGATGACGTTACAGCTTAACAGAGGGAAGATCCAGCTCTATTAAAAACGATAGAGGCCTTGGAGAAAGGAGAACCGACCAATGGAGAGACAAAACTTATAAACGGAACATTTTATAAGAGTAACTATGACCTACGGGGCCATAAATAGCTACTGGTCGTTCCAGCTCATCTCCAACCAGCTATTCTCAAATATTTCCACGATGCTCCAATATCCGGTCATCTGGGATTCAAGAAGACCCTAGACAGAATCAGACATAGGTATCACTGGAAAGATCTCTGCAGATCTGTCGAGCACTATGAGAGTCATTGTAAAGAGTGCCAGCGACGGAAGCATGTGACGCAATTACCTCAGGGCATCTGTATACCATCCTCCGACAAATGGTCTTACGGACTGTTTTAACAAGACGTTAGCCGATATGCTGTTGATGTACGTCGATGTTAGAGGGATTGGAATAAAATTCTGCAAGTCGTGACACTGCCTTACAATGCCGCAAGACAAGATCCCACAGGCTTCACGCCGTTTTTCCTGCTCCATGGCCGTGAAGCTGAGACATTAGACACACTGTTCCCGTTCCAACCGGACTGTTAAACACACAAGGGTCGAAGAAGCGAGACAGCTGGCTTTGATACGAACAATGGACGCCCAGGAGAGAAGGACCGTCAGCGGTATAACAAGCACCAACCTGTTGTATACAGCCTAGGAGATATGGTATGGATTTTTACCCCTGTACGAAAGGTTGGACTATCAGAAAAGTTATTGAAGCGATATTCTGGTCCATATCGTCATACGCCGCTTATCATAAGTCACATACAAAGTTGAGAATTATGAGCCGTCGTTGAAACGAGAAAAACGAAGAGACATTGTTCACGTCCTGCTCATTACGCCTTACTACGATCCTAAAGAGCAGGTAGGCGACAATGGCTTCTTGTTAAAGGACTTTAAGGAAGGTAATGTTACTGATGAAGTCTCGACAGGTACGTCTGTTGTCTATAATCGTGTAGAAGGGAAGGATTCTCTTCAACTGCCATACAGAGGACCCATGAGACGGTCAAGATCCAAGGCATTGCAGCTGGCTCCACAGGGAACATAACAGCGGGTCGCTGGTTTTCCAGGAAAGGGAGCAATGCCGCGAGAGACCACATACACAGACTGCCAGCGTGGCGCAGGGGATAGCGTCAGCAATGCGGTGCTGAAAGTCGCCGGTTCTATCATGCCCAGTGGTAAATACTCGAGAATGTTCCATATCTTTGTTCACTTGTAAATTCTACTTGTTTCTTATGTTAACTATTCTAATTTCTGGTACATTCTGTTTGCGTATAAGTAGCAGAGCACTCTGCCCGAGAGACAATTAATGCTGCGTGTATGTTACGTTCGTAATAAACCAGTTTTCAGCTTAAGTGCTGTGTTCAGTTACCTACGAAGTCAAGCCCGCTTCCATTTCAACGCGACTATATTGCCTGGGCAGCAAATTAAAAATTTTCAGAATCAAACCTACAGAATGAAACCAAAAATGTTAACTTCTGATACTAGTCGAAACACTCAAAGCAGTATTTTTCGTTCTTCTGTGACTAGATTTGTGGTTCTTTGACTAAAATTGAAGCGACCTGTACTGCAGATTTTAAACTTCTTGTATAGATAAAATTTGATAGTCGCTTTGTTGCAGGCAAAGGCAATGATTCTTGTACACTGACATTTATTTCAATGTGCCAGTTGTACCATGTTGGTCCTGCAGTCTATTTTGTGAAACACATGTACTTAGTTATGCAAAATGTTTTGTATAAGCTACCTTAATACTAGTTTAAAATTCGTGAGGGAAAGCCAATTTATCGGCTGTCCGATCATTAAATTTGGTACTAAAACAATTACATTTTTATTAATGGTGTTGTAACAAATTGCTTGTTTTTATTTCCACTATATTTGTAAGGTACACACGACCCTTTCTAAATAGCTCGCTGTAGAATGTAAGTTCCACAATTCCTATTACAAGCATATAGAAGCTGTAGAGACGGTTTAGTGGACGTACTTTGGATGTGGGACGCACTCCCAAAAATGTACTGTCAGGTAAAGTAAGTTCAACAATGGTTCGCACTACATACCATATTCATCTGTAATAGGAATACCTGTATTTCCAGCGAACACATGGATGCAAAAAGGCTTAGCTTAGTGTTGAGATCAAAGAATTACGCATTTGATTTAGGTGTAGTGCTAAGTCATGAGTTCGTAGTAATGACAAGCAAATGTTACACAATGTAAAATTGTTTTATTTTGTTAGTCGGCTTTTTATCATTTTGTTGGTTACTTTACTAGAATCATAGTTTTTATACGAAATGTAGAGCTTAGTCAACAACGAAAATTTTGTTGTTGAATCAATTGCAACCTGACAGTTCCGAAATGGTATTCTAGCAGTAAACATTTATACTGTGTAGTTCCTTCGTGAATTCATATGCGTATGTAAAAAAAATTCTTCACGCAGTGTTTGTTATATTATACCGTTAGGTGTTCATGTATCGCGAGTATGAAGTAGTCTAACTTTTCTGTATCTGCTTGTCATATTGTGTAAATTTACAAATGTCTAGAGCAATGATTTTTATTTGTATCAACTAGTTTTGATCCTTTTTTGAACCATCTTCCGGATTGAAACTCCATTGAAGTCGTGGAGCTTGGAATCCTTGCAGTGCGTCACTGAAACAAATATTTCAAAACATGTGAATTGTGTAAATGAACATCCAGGTGCTGAGAATTCAGTAAAGAATATACCATGTCTACAACAGGTAAGTCTGAATAAAATGTGTTCAGTACTCGACTGAAGCTATGTGAGAAATATGTCAATAGTTCCATGAAACAAGGAGAACAGAATTTTTCTCATGGAGGCATAGTTTATAAGCAGACTACCGCATAACTTAGACCCTAGTAATATTAGTTCTGTATCAACAAAATAGGTAAATTGAGGGTATTTATAAAAGATTTTGTGGCTGACCATCATCTGTTGAATTTGTACTCACACCTACCGGTTTCGGTCGTCTATCAAGCTAAAATAGAGGCTCATTGTAATCCACCTGACATTCTCAACTAAAAGTTCCATCTGTGTGGTGTCCAGCTAATGCTGTGCATGTGGTTAGCGACACCCATAAATGTCCACCACAGCGCTGGCCCTTGGACAAGACCTCTCAATACTGAGACAAACTCGAGAAAATCGTAGATAGCAGAATGAGACAACGCAACAGCTTCAGACGGGTATTGACTGTTCAGAAGACTGCTCAACCGATTAAAGAATAGGGTTCGGTGTGCTGACCGCCATGGAAGAGGTTTTTATGCGGTTTCTCTCGCCCTTCTACGTGAATAACGGGTCGGCTCCCATGCTTAGCTTGTCATTATGCTAATACCATGCTTTTCAGATTTGTCCATATGATGTCCACGCAGCTGGCTGGGATAAATCACCTTCGTTTCGGAGTGGACTGACGTTTGAAAGTTTTAACGACTAAACAAGTCAACAGCAGCAGGGCTAAAGGCTGTAAGTATACACACACACACACACACACACACACACACACACACACACACACACACACACACACGATGCTACGTCTGATAGCAGTGTCTTGCCACGCCATGTCCGATGAACTTGCAAGCACATTACATTTATATCGCAAAACAGTGCATGTTAGAGATAGACGGTTATGTTTTACTGGAGTCAATTCACACACTTATAACGTTACATAAGATAATGTGCGAGATGTGCAATACTAACGACCTGTACTATGTGGTAATGAGATAGCTTATCGTTAGCTGCAGTTGGTATACCAGCTTTCTCGGTACTATTCTCAGAATGTCCGTGGCTAGTGAGCACTCCGAATGTAATTGGTTTGAATGTCTCACATTCAAAGCACATAGATGCTCCAGTTTGCCTGCAATTGAAATGTTAAGTCGTCTGATTCGCTGAATGTCGGGTTTCTGTAATTTCCATAAGAACGACGTCAAACATAAAGGGATATTTCACAGTATAGATATTGCACTATCACGGTTACTTTAACACTCCTGATTGTTTTTTTCTTTTTTGAGGTGGTTAGTTACGCAGCTAGAAAGAATACTCTCCGCGTTTTGGAGTAAGTTCTATTAATCCCAGCGATGCATATGTTGCCTTTCCCGGAACAATGCGCAATCGATGGTTAGAAGACAAATTCTGGCAATACATGCCGTCTAGCTCATTCTAGATTCCGTATGGATGACGCACATCTTTAGATGGTGCAGTCTACTTACCGCCGAAAATGCGATAGATACAAGTTTGGTTTAATAACTTATTCCAATCCATTTAGCCGCTGCTTCACGAACCTGTTTGAAGGATGGTATAGTCTTGATTGCGGATTTTTATACCTTCACATACATTAGGCATCTGAAGACAACATAGAAAGAAAAATGGGTTAATTGGGAATCTGTGCAAATCCTACTCAGTGCTTCATACACTACCCGATGGAGGAATTACATACTGCAACTTACATTTACTAGTCCAGGTATGGGAACATGATTGATATAGCCATCGTGCGGACGCACAGTGTCTCGATCATCAGCTGTTAACATGTTAGGATTATCGGCGGTATTCTAAAATGGGAAAAAACAAAACACGAAAGTCGAGGAACCTCAAAGAAATTACCAGCTAAGATCACTGATGAGAGGTGAAATCTCGCAAATCGATGACATACTACACCTTAATCCACTGCCAAGCACTGCATGCTTCGCACGAGTTAGGACCACACTTCACATATCAACAAGAGCCAAGGGTAACTTAGAATGCGTGGAGGCATGGATATCGTAGATAAAATGCAAATGATTCAATGCTTGAGAGGTGGCGTTAGATAAAGTGTGTCCTAACAGGTTCGTCTGTGGTAGGCGTATCAACTCTAAAATTTAAAACGAAGTAACAGTAAGTGCCAGATTTGACATGATGTAAATCAATTAAAAAGGCCATCATGAATCAAAGGTTCTAAAAACTTCAGACATGAGCATCAGCTGAAGTTCCAACAACGAGCCAAACAATTTTTACTTTTACAAAATTGGGAGTGGGTCAATAGTTACATTTGTCACTATAAATATGTTTCAACAGAATGCCAAGCGTGAATTTCCTTCTTTAAATAAAAAGGAAAATGTAAAATCCAGAGAGTAAAAATCCATTTAAAAATGACTTGCTGTCAAAATACTATTGACATCTATTGGTCAGCCGATCATTTAGCAGATTCTCAAACTCACGCCACAATATAAAAAAATAAAATAAAAAGCATTCGTATGGAAATTTAAAACTCCTCGAGCAATTTGTTTCACACTCTTTTGGGTAAGATGCAAAATATGAATATTAATGTTGGGTAAACAAAGGCTTCAGACCATTCTCTCCACAACACAACACAAGATGAGTAGCACCAGATATAGCGATAGTGAATATTAGATCCATATCAATTTAGTCCCCCTGCTTTTAACGAGCGACAGGGCTGGATTCAAAGCAGAATTTAAACAAAAAGCGCCATCTGTTTAAAAAGCGACCTTACAAATAGCTACCTTCCCAATGGAAGTGCGTGCCAGAATGCAACACAATGTTCTGTAACAGCGGATTTGCTCGGCTGCTGTAAGCGTTTGACGCTTGCGAGCAATACACCGGTCTTCCAGTTCTGATAGTATGACCAATATGATTTGCCACAACTGCAAGGAATAAGATAAACACCAGCATTACGTCCTTTCCGAACAGCAACATGCGGTCGAAAAAAATAATTTCACGTAAATTTCCGCAAAATACAACTCCATCAGTGAGTCAGCACACGTAGGAAAACAAACTCGGCAACGAACTTGGCCTGAATTAGCTGCACGACTCAGAGAATGCAAGTAAAAAACACCACATATAAACACAGTAAAACATGTCATTCAAACGCAATCCGTGCAATTGATGTAAGAAATTTGCGGAGTTACTAATGTGTTCACACTAGAGATGTGCAATCTGCTCCTGAATTGATTCAAAGAGCCATATCCTTCTAAGGAGTGAGTGATTGAATTCGAAAAAGTGGTAGTTCATCCGATTCGGAAATGAGCTGCAAAAGCACCCCTTGCCACATGCTTCAAAAGTTTCCTAAGCTACAAAATAAATATGGTATAGACCAAATCCAAGTATAAAACTGCAGAAAATGAGCGCCTAAACACGCGCAGCTGTGAGTCTACAAACGTTGATTCGAGAGTCGGCAAGTCAGACAAGCAGCATGGTTCAGTGAGCTCGCTGCTCCGCACGACTCCGGCGATCGGGGCGATCCGACCGCCAACTGAGTCGGTGAGTTAGCTGGCTCACCGGTTCACCTCTGCCCACCACTCTCCCGACTCCGCTCGCTTGTGGAGCGGCCCGTGTGGCGTGCTGCTCATTATTCCCCCCCACTCCTCTGGCAAATCGCACGGTACCGAATAACGTGACTCCGCGCATTTCTCTGTTCTCTCAACTTCTGTATTCTGATAAATCTTGCAGCTCGCTTACAGAAACGATCATATGAAGCAACAGAAACCGTCATATAGGCAAATGTCATATTCCGAATAGTATTAGAAATGAAACGTATTTATTTAATTTTATGCTTTTTCTTAATAACAGGAAATCTGCAGTCTGTAGCAAAAACACGTTACAGTACAGAAATAAACTATATAAAATTTCCGCGAAAAAGATCATATTCCATTTTTTTTTTTTTCGAAGACTTGTAGTTTGCATGAAGGGAGCAAGAGAGACAAAATCTTGTACAATGTGCATTCTCTGTTACTTAGATTGATTTTGTAAGCCCATATCACGCAGTTTCGTGACTTGATAAAGTATCCTGCATCAAATTATGCATCTACACTAACGTTGAAAACAATGACTATATAACCGAATAACAATGGGCGTTAATGTTTTCTCTGAAACCATTCAGTTTTGGGAATGTGTCCTTTGAAATTTTTGCTGCTGGCGTCAAATCTTTGACAGTTACAGCAAACGTGTTTAGAGAGAGAGAGAGAGAGAGAGAGAGAGAGAGAGAGAGAGAGAGAGAGAGAGAGAGAGAGAAACACTAAGATGTCAAACGAGATGTGTCTAAAATGACGTTTCTGAGTAAAATATCTTGCTATAATATTTCATTACGAATTTAATGTTTGGTACAGTGGTGTGTGTGTGTGTGTGTGTGTGTGTGTGTGTGTGTGTGTGTGTGTGTTGAAATTAAAAATAGAATATATAGGGATACACTTAAGAATAATTTGAGTTGCTCTATATAGACTATATAAACACTTTGCACAAACAACACGTGAAAGGGTTGCAGTTACAGGAATTAAAATACAAAATGGAACGGAAAACGTACCAGCAACTGCAAAACTTAGAATGTAAGAGCCCAGAACGCTACCCCTGTACTACGCCGACTGTAAGAGTATCACCACCGTTATTTACCTAATTATTTCTTTCGGTAAGACTTTCTTCGCACTTAATCAGTTGTTGATGGTTTGTACTCACGAAAGAAAACCTCATTGACGACATAGTCGTCATATTTTCGAAGTATTTGAGTAGGGATCTTCAGTCTTTTTTTCGTATTTGAAGTTATGAATGAAACAATCCAATAACATTCCTCGCTTTGTAAATTTAATGGACATTACTCTTTTGATGCCTTATTTCCTAAATTAAATCTTTATTGCTTACTCTGGAGCTATCATTTTACTGTTTATGGGTGCCAGAATTTAGAAACAGGTGATCGGTTCTAGCGGCCATCTTGTAGCGAGAACCTGTCGCGCTCACGTAAGACACCCGGCCGTGTCGCCGAATGTAGCTGCTTGTAGCTGTCGTGTCGCGTCGCTGAATGTCGCGCGATGTCACTCGCTTTTGTCGCTTTTGTCGCTCACGTAGGACACGGCCTTATTGCGCACGGCTATTCCGCTGCAGCAGTTACCATGTCCTGCATGGAACTCTGCGATATGTCACGTTTCATTCAACTCGCTCAAACTCGCAAACTACTCTCTATATAAATATGGACCTAGTATCATTTTATTCTGCAAAATATTGTAATTTTTGAATGAAATTATAAAAATATAAAAATAATAATTTTCTTTTCCAATTATTTCACCTGCAAAAATATTTAAATTCTGTTATGACATTTTTAATTTTTAACGTAGGCGTAAATAACAAATTTTATTTCTCGAAACTACTAAAGACTTAAAATAAAATCATTACTCTTCTTTCAAAATGTGGCCAATTGAGATGAAGGTATAGTAACAAAAAAGCAATGTGACATCGTTTTACTTTATCAGTTGGTGAGTCGGTGAGCCATGAAAAAGAACTATTTCATGCCAGTGAGTGACTATTTCTGATCCGATCTCTTAAAAGATCGGTTTTGCTTATCTTTAGTTCACACGTACCTACCATTGGACTCAACAAACGAGCAATATGTTTAGCTACACGATATGTCGGAGCACAAATGTTACATACTATAGGCCTCAAATGAACATTCTTTGTGGATCTTAAAAGACCGAGTCTTCATTCACACTGTGCTGTACCACCTAGATTGTATGGCCTTCCTATAACAAGGGACTGACCTTCTGTAGGCTATTACTCTTTCTTTCAACCTCCTTTGTAAGATTAGCACCGTTTCTACGATATGACACACCAGAAAATAGACATTGCATCTTTTGCATGTAATCGTTGCTTTCCAACAAAATTATGGCGTTTCCCTTATCAGCAAGCAAGGTGACATTATCTGGCTCCATCACGAAAGTACGTAAAGCAGAAGACTCAGCTGCTGTGGTATTGCACTTTGGTGGATGGGCCCCAGTAAACACACAGGCCACCCTCCTAGCCTCTTCCGCAGCATCGGAAGGTAGTTAAGACACAGCCTGTTCAACAGAACTTACGAAATCAATTACCGGTAAACGGTCAGGCTTTGGTACAAATGGAAAACTTTCCCCTAAAACAGATAAAACCTTGTCGTAAGAATTCTCCTCCTTGGTACTGATAACAGAACGTCGTGAAATTAGATTAGAAGTAGACTGAGGAAACGTTCAGATATCGCCGAAAGCCAAGAAGTTAGACTGAAATTCGCAATTGTCAGACAAGCACGGTCCAACGAATCCCAAGAGAATTCAGAAACATTAGCAGCAATCATTAAAGCCGAAACAGCTCTTTAGAAACAATCTAATGGACGAGTATAGTGTATCCTTTCACGAACGAGAGCTAAGCCATCACGTTGCTTGATAGGATTGGCGCAGGAGAATTAGGATATACAACCTTAACAAACAATGATTACAATTAAAGAAAACGACAAAGCAAATTGTAACCTTACTCTATTTCTGCGGAATTTAACACACTTCAAGAAACAAATTTGCTGCCCGTAGAGTAAACAATGTGAAACCTTATCATTCCCCGGCGTAATGAATTCTCAAACCTCAGGGGTATACTGCAGGGGTGACATCGCCCACCGCCTTTATTTAAGACAGGAGCACACCCCGCCATTCTCCAGGCACAAATTTTCCTTAATTTTCATTCTATCCTCCTTTCTTTTGTTTAAAGATTCTTAAAATTATTTAAAAATGAACATTCCTTTACGCAGGTAAATTTCATTTTGTTCGGAGAATTAAGTATTAAATATTGTATAGTCACCTGAGGGAAAACCCCCTTAAAAAACCTCACTATAAGAAAGCAGCAAATTTAAAGCTATTCTTCAGTCTGGTTAAGATGTTGAAGTATAGCCTCTTTTCTGGTATTTCTTAAAAAGTATGCGTCCTGGAATAGACTAATGAAATTGCTCGTGCTATGGCGCTACCTGGATGTGGATATTATAATCTGGGATATAAAGTTCTTGCTGGTTGTTAGTTCTGGCGTTTTTGTTTCTATATGCAGTTTTGATATCCCAAAGTTCGCTGTTGCTCTTTAGAGTCTTCTTGGGGCTCGATCGGTGTTAATTGCTGAAGATCCCTCATACTGCACTAGGTAGAGTTTTATGAGCTTCTCTCAATGATCCTTTTTTTCTGTTCCAATGAGTTTCGGAGAACGTGATGAGGGTGTAATCCAGATGGGGACAGCATACTCTGGTCTAATGAAGTGTAGTACACGTGCACCATGGAATTTCCCTGCTATTAAATTGAGTAGTCTTGGTCTGTTTCGAGCTTTGCATATCCACTCTAATTGCCTGTATATGTGTTACTTTGAATTACCTTTACCAGAACGTTATTTTGCAGTCTTTGACATAGTTTCACTATGATTATATATCTTCCGTATTTTGTGGTAGATATTCAGACTGTGGTGGTCAAAAGTAATAAATTGGCTCTCCGCAGCGTTAGGTTTCTTCCATTTTGTCACCATGGTTCCAACTTCGCTTAATAATCAGAGACTAATCATAGTAAAACTTCTGCAGTTGGTGTTTGGCACAAATACGCCATGTCATCGGCATATAACGCAAGTAACACATTACTTTCTTGGGTTGCGAAATGTTCACTGTAGCAGATAAAACAATAGCGAAAAAATTGCGCCATAAGAGACTGCAGCTATAGGACTGAAGATTATATTTTTATCATTAACGTAGACCATTGATAACATATCATCCAAACAGCTAGCTATTAATATAACAAGTTAATGTGGGAAGCCCATCTTAATGTTCTTGAAATACAATGCCCAATCCCGAACTTTGTCAAAAGCGCGTTCAATGTCTAGCGGCGTTGTTGGCCGTAAAGCGGCGTTGTGTGACGCTGCTCGCTATTCTTAGTAAAAGGTCCATGGTAGACTATTCTTTTCTGAACCCAACTTGAGTAGATGGAATCAGTTTTCTTTGGTCCACGAATTTAATTACCCCTGCCATTAAAATCATCTGAAATGTTTTACTGATCACGGTGAGCAGAGTTACAGAGTTTTTGAGTGCATAATGTTAACAACATATGCAACACCATATCGTCCAAATGATTATACACACACTTGTATTTCGGGTCCCCCAGAACATGGTCAAGCAAACGAGAAATGGAGCATCTGTGGATAAGCCAAATTGCACCCTGTAAAATTCATAGTGTTTCCAATGTTTAGTGAACGCTGTTAATGGTTTACAATCCTGTCAAGGAAATCTGATACTAAGCTTGCGGAATAAGAGTTAGCATAAGGAACCGATTGTAAGATCGTCTCATTTACTGAACTGTGGAGTTTCGGCCTGTCATTGATAACAGCTCAGTGAATGAAACAGTAGTCAACGACAGGCCGAAACTCTCCTCTGTCTGTCTTGGGCACAACGAGAATAGAAGACGCATTCGGAGAAATAGGTATAATGATGATCTGCCGTCAACCAAGATGCGTAATTTTAACATCTTAGGCGGAGACGGCCTATGCGGGCTTCCGTACTGGAATGTCAGCGGTAATTAGTTTCCGTCTCAAGAGAAAAATAGCCTTCTGTATGTCATCTTTCCAAAAGTTTGCCGCACTTACAGCTTTCTCATTAACCACCACCACATTTTGGTTGTGTGCAGGAGACTTCCGTATTTTTGCATGTAAGCGAATGGTTTAGTGATTACTGATAAATGAGAGTAAGCATCCACAGAGTAGCCCCACTTTGCTAAGTTGCTCGTAATCTTGAAACTGCAGTCGATTCAGTCCTCCATATATTGTCTGTTCATATCAACACGCGAGTTCCTCCTAGATTTAGCAGTCAAGCCCTATTGGAACAAGCTCTTTCCATAGGTTTACCTGGTGTAATTCAGGTATTATGCTCAAAGATTGTTCTATGAAGATTTTGCGCGATTTGGGACGTCATTACAGCGTGATGGTACATTGGGAGCTTATTATTAATTATCTAGCACTCTGCTTCTCGGCCATTCATTATATTAGCTGAAACTGCATTACCACACACATGATGCAGAGCTTGTGAACTGGTGTAGGATGCAAGCTACCAGTTAAAATACGAACTGACACATTCAGCGCAAGATTCACTTGTATAGCATATGAGGAGGCATCCCATACTGGAGCTGCGTGTTTATCTACAGCAATAGTACTGTAACTTTGGTTCGCAGGACTTCTGGCTGAGCTCCCCACGTTGATCCTGCCAATTTGCGAATGATAAAATACCTCCGACTAATCATACCCTTCAACTGAATGTTGCCTAAACGGGAGTCTTTGGTCTGACTTGATACCAAGGTACGTGGGAATAGCACAATGCTCCAGACATACACAGTGCCATAAAATTTAAATTTGCGTGATTGCTTCCTTGTTTCGCAAATGTCACATCTGTGCATTTTCTTGGTTTACTCTTACATGGGTTTCATCATAATACTGTACTGTTTTTAAGTCTGATGTAAGTATCGTTTACACTTCCTCAGCAGTTCTTTCCTGTTCACAAATCGCTGTAGCATCCACATAAAAAAACCGGTACCTCTTAGCGCTGGGTGTCAGATCATTTGTAAGGACGTTATACTAAATGGTGATAGTACACTACCCTGAAGCAACACATTTTTGTGTACTCTCCAGCGGTTTATGCTCCCTATAAAGTGATATGAATCTTTCTATTTTGGTTTATGGTGATTACAGTACAAAGCTTACAAATGATTTTCTATTGAAGAGTAATTTTGCAAGCAGTTAATGGTGATATACTGTCATAGATAGCAGGTAAGTCTAAAAATGAGCCCCTGTCAGGATCTGACTGCAGAATTATTTTCCAGGTAGAAAGACGTCCAGCTTAGATACAGCTGTTGATCGATGTTACTTGCTAGTCTTTCAATAATGACTGTTTTGAAAACCTTGAGTAGTGTGCATGTAAGAGTGGGTGGTCGGAATCTGTGGCTGTTTTGGCGAATTAGCGGACATAGCAATTTCAGAGCTCGTTTCCATGTCCTGAAAAAAAACACTAGTTTCATAATATTTATTGCAGTATAATACCACGGAAATCAAATGACTAATACTACTGGCATTCTTATCCTTCAAAACCGAACTATAGGTAGTCGGGTTCAAACATCGTTACACTTGAGATTAGATTCCATTTCATGGATCTGTGTGTAAGTCTATCACACACGATTAATATAACTCGTGGAAAGGGCAGATGATGTCTGATGGAAATATATTTCCTATTAATAAATCAAGGATTACGACAAGGGTCGATCTTAAAGCTGAACACAAGCTGAACACAAGATGAATACAAAATCAGAGCCATGTATGAATAGTGTTTCATGAATACACTTTAAAATTGTGGTTTGTACATGCCTCTTTATTTTTTTCTGTTGAAATTAATACACATATGAGGATGTTGTAGAATATGACATGCATTTTGCTGTTTGTCGGGTACCAGTTCGAAGTATGTCAGCTGTATACAGCTTTGACGTAGCTTATCTATGTCTGTACGTCATTACTGCCCCTCCCCCTCGACTCTACCCGAGAAGACTTCATTAAAAATTTAGTAATCAGCCGAGTGATGGCGTCTTGTCGCAACGTTTCGATGAGCTTCGTGCTCATCTTCTGGCGAAGTGACGGATGTTCTCGCTCACGCTTCTCTTGACGGACCTCGACCTTGGTCCGATGAGTTGCAGGCTAAGCATTTACTGCTGTTCCTGCGGTACCTGAAACATAGGCGGTGGCCGTGGGGACTGAGGCGCTCCAGTCATGGTCTGCACGGCCACTACGGTCGGGGTTCGAATCCCCCCTCGGGCATGGATATTTGTGCTGTCGTTAGTATAAGGTAGTTCATAAGTAGTTTGTAAGTTTAGGGACTGATGACCCCGTAGTTAAGTCCCATAAGCTTACGAACATTTGAACATTTTTGAAACATAGCAAACATATTAATGGCCTGACTGGAGGAAGGGTCTTAAGGCGTCGGATTATAACGATGTGGTTTCCTCCACAGTGGCTATGAGATTGAGATTAATCTCGTAGCATATCAAGCCAATGATTTGTTGGCCTTAAGTGTTGTGTCCCAAGGTCCCGGACGCCCCGGTTTTGGGACTGCTGCGACTTCTCGTAAAACGTCCTGGCGGTGGCGCGGAACCGCTCCGGGAGTGGCAAAATGCCGACTTCGTCATGATGCTGGGCGGTGTAGTACCGCGTCAGAAGATGCATGGCAGTCTTCACGGCGCGGTTCTGGATCCTCTGCAGCGACTCGATGTGGAGGTCTACCGCGTTTCCAAATACTGCGGACGCGTACTGGAGCACTGGGCCTTTCCATCGATGTACCGTCTTCTCACATGGAAGGTTCGTTCAGACAGGTGCGACTGCAACACTCTCCCATGAGACGTCGGAATTCAGTGCACAAAGAGTTAGTACACGAATCCGTCGTGCCAGATGGAGTCGAACGCGCGGGAGACAAGGAACACTGCCTTTTGTATGGAATTACCTTGTTTCCAGTGCCCGCATTGCCAGCTCGACCAGTCGGAGTAGCTGGTGTGTGGTGGATTGGCCAGCGCGGAAACCGAACTGCTCGTCCGGTATTTATGATCTCGAGCGTGACGTGATCCAGCAGTCTCTTCACGTACAGCCTCTCGAAAACGTTCGAGAGGGATGACAGCAGGCTTTTGGGCCGGTAGCTGACAACCTGGCGCGGGTCCTTGCGGGTTTTCAGGATTGCAACCACTTCCGCGTGTTTCCATGCGTTGGGGAAGACTCCCGAGCGGAGAATCTCGTTAAAGTCGTCGGCAAGGAGCCGATGCGTTCCCTGAGGTAGGTTCGTCAGCAGGCGGTTAGTGATACCGTCGCTGCCTCCCGCCTTCCTAAGGTTCAACGAGCGAAGCTGCTTTGCAACCTCATTCTCCGTGATCGGCTCGATGGCGTCGTCTTCTTCCCTGGCGGCAAGGAGCACTGGCAGCTGCTCGGCGACTCTGCGGGTGTGCTCCTCGTCCATGTAGTCTTCTACTGGCGTGAAGTTGGCCGCGAATGCGTCAGCCAACGCGCTGGCCTTCGCTTCCGGGTCACTTACGTAGTCGTCCCCCCCCCCCTACCATTCACGAAACAAACGATATTTGTCGCTGATGATTGCCAGAATGTGGCGTGGGAGCTGTCCCGAGAAATCTCGCGGCTGGCGTGGCGGTGTCGGAGTTGCGTCTTCCGCAGCTCGCTGGGTCGTCCTGGAGAGGAAGGCGAGGGTAGCGTCGGCCCCGGCCTCGGCGGGGTTAGGCGCTTCCTCGAGTGCGGCAAGCACTTGGTCTTGGTAGCACTCAGCGTCTAAGTTCTTGTACCTGGGGCGTTGCTCTCGCAGGGTTGCGCCGATCACGTCAAACTCGAATATGACCGGTACATGGTCCGAGCTCAGGACGTTTCGCGGACCAGCGAACGTATAGCGGCCGATGCCCTTCATGAGGGCAATGTCGAGCACGTCGGGTTCCCCTCGGTCCAGGAAGTGCGTGGGGGTCGAAATGCAAAAAAATCAGTTTCTTCAAATGTTTGTAAAGTTTATGGGACTTAACTACAGGGTCATCAGTTCCTAAACTTACAAACTACTTAACTACACTATACTAAGGTCGGCACAAATATCTAAGCCCAAGGGGGGATTCGAACCCCCGACCGTAGTGGCCGTGCAGACCGTGACTGGAGCGCCTCAGTCCCCTCGGCCACCGCGTCCGGCAGGTCGAAGGGCCCCAGCCTAATTGCGCCGCAACGATTCACGGCGCGGGAAAGTAGGCGCTCGCTGACGTTGGCGACTCCAGAGTTGCACTCTGGGTGTTTCGCATTGAAATCCCCAGCAATGAAAAGCCGCCCCTCAAGCGACAGCAGGGTCTCGAAATCTGCTCCCATAAGCGGCCTGCCAGGCTGCCTGTATACCGACACGAAAAGAAACTTTCCGGCGGTAGTGTTGACGACTACTCCTAGTTTCCAGCGTCGGTGTCTCCGGAAGAATGCACTCTATGATGCTGCAGCGACTTCTTCACGTAGATGGCAGTGCCTCCCCCTTGGGCAAGCCTGTCATCTCGGTACCAGCAGTAGTTTGCCGCTCGCACGTTTACCCCGGGTTTGAGGAAGGTCTCCTGTACTAGGCAGATGTCGACCGCCTCCTCCCGTAGGAGCAGGCGAAATTCGCCCTGCTGAGGACGGGGACTCCTCATTACACGTGCAGATGGTCAATCCGTGGATATGGGCATTATCCATGGTGACTGCTGGAGTTTACGGAATTGGCCTGGACGGTCGCGATTACTGCCTCCACGCGAATCGGGAGTTTCACCAGCAGCTGGTTCAGCGAGCGCCCCCCCCCCCAGGGGGACCACAGTTCTTTTGTGGGTACGTGTGTGGCGCGCGCACGGGCCCCGAGCCGGAGCAGCCTTTCTTCTGCCCCAGGCTGCTTCACTGTCCCTCCCGGTTTATGCCTTCGCCCGGAGACGGGCATATTTCGTGAGCTACGGTGGTTCTTGTTGTGGTTTTTCTTCCTTCGTTCCTTCCTTTCTTAACCTTTGTTTCTGTCTTTCTCTCCTTGTACTCTCCTAGCCTTCTCCTCATTAGTCTCCGCTTCGGCGTTTGAGACACTTCTTCCTTCTTTCTCTTCATTTCCTATCCTCTTCTTCTTTTCCTCCCTGTGCGTGTCTGAAGGCCGACCCACGCATTATCGTGCGTAGCAGGTGACGGGGTAACGCGTAATTCCCCGCCCCGGGTAGACAAGTAGGGCACGTACGTACCCCTGGTAAAGGCCAGGCCCAGGGAGGGGTGATTACCCGAGCTGGTACCTTCCGAACGTGCCGATTGGTCCCTCCGTCAGTTATCGGGAGGTGTGACCTGAGGTGTGAACAATCACCTAAGGCGGGTAAGCCCTCGGAGAGGGCCCCCACTAGGAAGGAGCGCGCCATCGGAGACGCCGGTAATCACGGGGGACACTTCCGCGATGACTTCCTTATCTTCTTTCGTGACGTTGACCCACAAACGTAAATTAGACTCGCCTCAGCCTAAAAAGACTCTGCCTAATGTACCTAAATTTCTGGTTGTCTCTCGCACCGACGGAAAGGATTTCAATTCTGTCAATCCTTTCGTTATACAGAAAGGTGTAGATGCACTTGCTGGCCCTGTTTAAACCTTTTAGCGTCAGCGCAATGGCACATTGTTGCTGGAAGTGGAAAGTGCCTTCCAAGCCCAAAAACTGATACGTACTACGTTGTTGCACACGTTTCCAGTTAAGGTAGAAGCGCACCGCCCACTCAACTCGTCACGGGGGGTAGTTTCTACGAGATCCCTTGACGGGTTGTTGATGAAGACATCCAATCGTATATGTCCGATCAGGGTGTGACAGCCGTCCACAGGGTAATGAAAAAGGTCGATAACCAATTGACACCGACTCGTACTGTGTTTTTGACGTTCGACAGAGTTGACCTCCCATCAAAGGTCAAAGCAGGGTATGAAGTCATCTCCGTCCGCCCTTACGTACCTAACCCAACGCGCTGTTATCAGTGCCACAGGTACAACCATACCCGTGAACATTGCCCAAATGCAGCAAAGTGTGTCACTTGTGGTAGGGACGCCCATGAGGGGTATTGCCCACCTCCGTCCCCTCACTGCCTAAACTGCAACGGTGACCATGCGGCTTCCTCTCGCGACTCCCCTGTATACAAGGATGAGAAGGTAATCCAGCAAATTCGGGTCACGGAGAAGGTATCAACATCTGCCGCTCGAAAGTTGTTGGCGAGTCGAAAGCCCACTGTCCTCCCAGCGGGTACATACAGTAAGGTACTCACCTCAACTCGACCTACCAAGGATTCCAGTACCCAAACATGTGACTTGACTTTCGCTGACACAGTTGTGCGATCCGCCAGCCCGAAGATTGCCCGTTCCACGTCCCCGCTTCCTCCTGCTGCTTCTAGGGTACAGTCTTCGTCAAACTCTATTAAACCTCGAGCACCTAAACAAGATGCCCGGACCTTGAAAAAGGAACCCGTCCGTGAGGATTTTCTGCGTTCTCAGGCTTCCCAACCGTCAACTGCCTCTTCCCGCCGTCACTCTTCCAGAAGAGCTGACAAGAAAAAGAGTTCCTCTCCTTCCCCGCCGAGGCGTGACCCATCCGTCACGCCGTCCAACAGTTGCCGGCCTAGGCCGTCTTCTGTTTCACTGGGTCGCTCCGTCTGCCGGGCACCCGGTCCTCTACCGGCGGTGGAAACTGCCCCTCCTGATCAACTCAGGGAGGTGGCAGGGCAGGCGCGTCGGTCGAACCTATGGATCACGACCCTTTGCCCCTGGACAGCGATAGCAGTGCTCCCTCGAAATCCGGTCCTCAGCGGCCGTCGAGGTGATCCCGCTCGCTAGTTGGTTTTTACCCTTATTTCTTCTCATTTTTATCATGGCGCTCCTTCAATGGAACATTCGCGGCATTCGTTCTAATCGGGAGGAGTTAAAATTACTCCTTCGATTGCACTGCCCGCTTCTAGTCTGCCTCCAGTAAACTAACTTGTGTCCACGTGATCGTGCAGACTTTCCACACTACACCTCTGTGCGGTTCGACCTGCCAATCGTGGAAGGTGTCCCAGCCCATGGAGGGGTTCTGATGCTCCTTCGAGACAACGTCTATTTCCATCCCATTTCATTGCATATTCACCTACAGGCAGTTGCCGTCCACATCACCCTATCCACATTTACCTTCTCCCTCTGTAATATTTATTCGCCATCGTCATCTGCCCTTACTAGGGCAGATGTACTACACCTTGTGGATCAGCTCCCTTCACCTTTCGTGTTGGTAGGCGACTTTAATGCCCACCACCCCTTATGGGGCTCTCCGGCACCTTGTCCGAGAGGCTCCCTTTTGGTGGACCTTCTCCAACACCTCGATCTTGTCTGCATCAACACCGGTGCACCAACCTTCCTTTCTGACACAACACACACTTACTCCCATATAGACCTCGCAATATGCACTCCTCAGCTTGCCGGTCGGTTTGAGTGGTATGCACTTTCTGACACGTACTCGAGTGACCATTTCCACTGTATCATCCACATTCTGCATCATTCCCCATCTCCTCGTCCCACCAGTTGGAACATTTCTAAAGCCGACTGGCGGCTTTATTCTACCATGGCTGTTTTTCACGATCGGGATTTTCCCACCTGTGACAGTCAGGTCGGCTACCTCACAGAGGTTATTCTCACAGCTGCCGAACGTTCCATACCTCGTACTTCCTCTTCTCCACGTCGTGTCCAGGTCCCTTGGTGGACTACAGCCTGCCGCGACGCGCTTCGAGCCCGACGCCGTGCCTTACGCACCTTCCGCCGCCACCCAACTTTGGAGAATTGCATCAATTACAAACGTATGAGAGCGCAGTGCCGTCGTATCATAAACGACAGCAAGAAAGCTTGCTGGACAGCTTTTACTAGTTCTTTTAACCGTTTTACTCCCTCCACAGTTGTCTGGGGTGGCCTACGCCGTTTGTCCGGCATCAAGGTCCACTCCCCGATTCCTGGCCTGACCGTGGAGAACGCGGTCCTCGTGGACCCAGCTGATGTTTCAAACGCATTGGGTCGTTTCTTTGCGGAGGTTCCGAGCTCTGCCCATTACCACCCTGCCTTTCTCCCTCGCAAACAGGTAGAGGAGGCACGGCCGCCTTCTTTCCGCTCTTTTAATCGTGAAAATTATAACGTCGCCTTCACCAGTACCTCAGTACCTACAATCGCATATGGAATGAAGGTCATGTTCCCACAAGTTGGCGTGAAGCCATTGTTGTCCCCATCCCCAAACCAGGGAAGGACAAACACCTTCCTTCCAGTTATCGTCCCATTTCTCTGACGAGCTGCGTCTGTAAGGTGATGGAACGCATGGTTAACGCTCGGTTGGTCTGGCTCCTCGAATCTCGCCGCCTCCTGACTAATATCCAATGCGGTTTTCGTCGACACCGCTCTGCTGCTGACCACCTCGTTACGTTGTCGACCTTCATTATGAACAACTTTCTAAAGAAGCGTCAAACAGTAGCAGTGTTCTTCGACTTGGAGAAGGCATACGATACCTGTTGGAGAGCGGGCATTCTCCGCACATTGCACACATGGGGCCTTCGGGGCCGCCTTCCTCTTTTCATTCAAGCGTTTTTGGCGGATCGCAAGTTCCGGGTACGGGTGGGCTCTGTTTTGTCAGATACCTTTTGCCAGGAGAATGGGGTACCACAGGGCTCCGTCTTGAGTGTGGCGCTCTTTGCCATTGCAATCAATCCGATCGTGGACTGCCTTTCAGCCGACGTCTCCGGATCTCTTTTTGTTGACGATTTCGCAATTTATTGTAGCGCCCAGCGGACGTGTCTCTTGGAGCGTTCTCTCCAACGCTGTCTTGACCGTCTATATTCCTGGAGCATCGGAAACGGCTTCAGATTCTCCACTGAGAAAACTGTGTATAAACTTCTGGAGATACAAGGAATTTCTTCCACCTTCTCTACGTCTCGGCCCTGTTGCTCTCCCTTTCGTGGAGACTACAAAATTCTTGGGACTCATGTTGGATCGGAAACTTTGCTGGTCCACACACGTCTCCTACTTGGCTGCCCGTTGTGCCCGATCACTTAACGTCATGGGGAGCGGATCGTACAATCCTGCTTCACCTTTACCAGGCCATTGTTCAGTCGAAGCTCGACTACGGAAGCCTTGTATACTCCTCAGCACGGCCGTCGATTCTCCGCCGTCTCAACTCTATCCACCATCGGGGTTTACGTCTTGCGACTGGTGCATTTTATACTAGCCCTGTTGAAAGTCTGTATGCCGAGGCTGCTGTATTACTCCAGACCACTCGGCGTGACATACTCTTGTGTCGGTATGCATGCCGCCTGCGGTCGATGCCCAACCATCCATCTTACCGACTATTTTTTGACGACTCACTCGATTGCCAATATCAGTTGTCTGCGATTGCCTTGCTTCCACCTGGAGTTCGGTTTCGCCGCCTGCTACAACGGCTCGATTTTACCCTTCCTTCCACCCTTCGGTTGAGCGAAAGCCAATTGCCACCGTGGCATCAGGCCAAGGTTCACACTCACCTCGAACTTAGTTCGCTCCCCAAGGAGAGCACTCCGGATTTGGTATACCGCTCGAGGCTTGTCGAACTCCAGTCGCGGTTCGATAATGCCGTATTTATTTACACTGATGGTTCCAAGAGCACTGCCGGTGTCGGATCTGCCTTCGTCATCAGGTACAACCGGTTCCAGTACAAGCTCCCTGACGGGTGTTAGAGTTTCACGGCTGAGCTTTTCGCCCTCCACCAGGCCGTTTTGTATACCTGCCGCCACCGCGAACCTTTCTATGCCATATGTTCGGACTCCCTTAGTGCCCTGCAGAGTCTTAAGGACCCTTTCTCGAACCATCCCTCCAGTTGCTAGCTGATGACAGCTGTCACGTTTCTATCCTGTCGGTCCCTGGCCACGTGGGAGTGCCCGGGAATGAGACCGCCGACATAGCAGCCAATGCCGCAGCTCTTTTGCCTCGCATGGCTACTTTTTGCGTCCCATCGGACGATGTTCAACGGGCTCTTCGCTGGAGAATCGTGTCGTCATGGCACAGTGTGTGACTTTCACTGTACAACAATATATTGCGAGCTGTAAAACCGATCGCGACCGCTTGGAGGACCTCCTCACGCTCCTCTCGGAGGGAGGAGGTCATCCTGGCCAGGTTGCGGATCGGTCACTGCCGTTTCAGCCACCGTCATTTGCTCACAGCCGATCCTGCACCGCTCTGCTCCTGCGGTGAATTGCTGACCGTGCGACATGTTTTACTGTCTTGCGTACTTTTCAATCATCTCCGTGTAGCCCTTCACTTTCCGTCTACTCTGGAGGAAATTTTAGCTGATGACACACGAGCAGCTGCTAGAGTTTTGCGTTTTATCAACTTGGCCAACCTATCCAAGGATATTTAACCCTTTTAATTGTCTTTTATCTTTCGTTTTTAGCCTCTTGTTGATGTTCTGACAGTCTACATTGTTTTAGATCATAGCGAATCAATGTTCTTGGCTGGGCGCTAATGACCATAGAAGTTGTGCGACCTAAAGCCACAAAAAAAAAAAAAAAAAAAAAAATGCGCTGGGGAAGTGGTTGCAATCCTGAAAACCTGCAAGGATCCGCGCCAGGTTGCCAGCTACCGGCCCATCAACCTGCTGTCGTCCCTCTCGAAAGTTTTAGAGAGGCTGTACGTGGCTTGGGCTGGGCGATGATGAATCAATCAATCGGGACACTTGATATATAGAGATTGAGTTTCCTCTTGACAGTCCACTGTGCAAAATTGCACCAAGGGTGGAGCAATAGATTTGTATATAACCCTCACACCCTAACAAATACATGGACATTCTCGAGATACAGATGATGGGATGATGGCATATGATCTGCATTCTTTGTCTTTAGAAGGGCACTGCCAGGAGACACTACTCACCAGCCACCTGCAGAGCCTGTCCCAGAGGCGCAGCACTGGCCCGCGGCGCTCCCTGCCGCCCTTGGCGGTGTGCCCAGCCACCAGGCGCGCCCACTTCTGCCAGGCCGCGTCCAACCACACGTCCTCCTCCCGCTTCCACTTCCTTATTCCCTTACACAGCCGCTCGCAGATGCCGCCCTCCCCCTCTCCGGCCCCCAGCAGTTTGACTATCTCCGAGCAGATGACCTCCTTAATATCTTCGGAGTCCCTCTGCTGGAAGAATACGGCAAAGTGTTC
Organism: Locusta migratoria; assembly: GCA_026315105.1. NCBI lineage: Eukaryota > Metazoa > Arthropoda > Insecta > Orthoptera > Acrididae > Locusta > Locusta migratoria. Next base: position 166,850,367 of record CM048745.1, read on the forward strand.
CATGAAGAGGTGGTCATCACTGACCGCCCTCCTCACTTCCCGACTGTCTGGGTTTAGGCGGTAGAGGGTCCCGCCCGTGTCCAGGAACTCCACTCCCGGAACACTGACCATGCTCCTTTGAAGGAACAGGTCCCCGGTGTCAGATGCGAGAGCGGCATTTGTACACAGCAGTAGTGTGAAATAAGGAGTGTTCAGCTGGTCTCTGACGCGGAGGAAGGACTTGTGGTACGCGGCCAACCTGAAGCCATTGTTGCCCTTAGGCTGCAGGAGCACGGCTCTGGTGACCACGGGGGAGCCTCGAGTCGGGGCCCGGAGCTTGAGCTGCGCCAGCAGCAGGTAGTTGTCGGCGCTGTTGCAGTAGCGCCACCACAGCACCACGTCGTCGAACTTCCCAGCAGCCTCGTTGTCAGAGGAGAGGCTTACCGCTGCACGTACCGCAGGCCGCGCAGGAAGGTGAGGGCCAGGGTCCGGTCCTCGAAGTCCACCCCCCTGGTGTCTGCCGCGGCCCGCAGTTTGGGGAACCGTGCAGGGCTGGACCTGCAGCAGAGATGGAGCAATGGATGGGCTACAATACCTAGAATAATGAAACTTCCTGGCTGATCAGGATTCGAACACTGGACCTTTGCCTTTCGCGGACTCTCACTCTGAGTGATCCACAGTGGTGCGACTCCCAGCCCATCCTCACAGTCCCACTTTTGCAGTTCCTGGCTTCCTACTTTGGAAACTTCACCAAAGTTCTCCTCCAAACCTTGCAGGACTGTCACGCGTGAGAACATCATACCGGACGAGCAGTTAGGTTTCCGCGACGGCCATTCCACCACGCACCAGCTACTCCGGCTGGTCGAGCCGGCAATGCGGGCACTGAAAACAAGGGAATTCCTTGGGGCAGTGTTCCTTGATGTCCCCCGCGCGTTCGACTCCGTCTGGAACGACGGACTCGTGTACAAAATCTTTGTGCACCGAATTCCGACGTCTCATGGGAGACTGTTGCAGTCGTACCTGTCTAAACGAACTTTCCATGTGAGGGCAGAAGAAGGAACATCGACGGAAAGGCAGTTACGTGCAGGAGTGCCGTGAGCGTCGGTTCTCGGGCCCCCTGCTGTATTCCTTGTACACTGCCGACGCAACTCGGGTAGCACGCGTAGAATTGGCGCTCTACGCCGATGATACAGCGCTGTTTACCCGCAGCATGAACGCACACACTATGAGACGCCGTCTGCAAGCTGGATGCGATGTCCTGGGTCAAGGGCCACTAAGTGGCGGTTGAAATTCAACGCCGCGAAAATCCAGGCAGTCGTCTTCACTAAAAGACGAGTGCCTATTGGGCTACCGCCGATTGATATTCTGGAGGCTCCCATCCCGTGGAGCACGCCGTCGAAATACGTAGGGGTTACCTTAGATCAAAGGCTCACCTGGAAACATGTCAGTGACGTAAGACAGAGGGCCATTGCGATTGCGCGTAATTTACCCGCTGTTTAACCCGCAGTCGTCGCTGCCGCCGCAACATGGGATCACGATGTACTTGTGACTGGTTCGCCCAGTGCTAGAGTACGCGTCCCCAGTATTTGGAAACGCCGCAGACCTCCACATCGAGTCGCTGCAGAGGATCCAGAACCGCGCCCTGAAGACTGCCCTGCGTCTGCCGACGCGGTACTCCACCGCCCAGCTTCATGACGAAGTCGGCATTTTGCCACTCCGGGAGAGGTTCCGCGCCACCGCCAGGAAGTTCTACGAGAAGTCGCAGCAGTCCCAAAACCGGCTCGTCCGGGACCTTGGGACACAACACCACTTCAGGCCAGCAACTTGCTGGCCTGATATGCTACGAGATTAGTCTCATAATCTCGTAGCAACTGTGGAGGAAACCACACCGTCGTCATCACACCCTAAGACCCTTCAGTCAGGCCAACAAGTACCGCAGGAACAGCAGTAAATGCTTAGCCTGCAACCCATCTTACCAAGGTCGAGGTCCGTCAACAGAAGCGTGAGCGTGAACATCCCGTCACTTCGCCAAAAGATGACACGAAGCTCATCGAAACATTTGACAAGACGACGCCATCACTCGGCTGATTACCCGAGAAGACTTAATTAAAAATTTAGTAGAGTCGAGGGGCAGTAATGACGTACAGACATAGCTGTATACAGCTTTGACGTAGCTTATCTGATAGACTTACAACTGGTACCCGACAAACAGCAAAATGCATGTCAATGTTCAACATCATCCTCATGTGTGTATTAATTTCAACAGAAAAAAAGGAAGAGGCATGTACAGACCACAATTTTGAAGTGTATTCATGGAACACTTTATTCATACATGGCTCTGATTTTGTATACTTTATCGTCTATTCAGCTTTAAGATCGACACAAACCAAACACTTAGTCAAGTAAAATGCCTTTTCATACTACGTTGTGAACCACTACACCTTGTAGCCATTGATCTACCCGATACTCTCCCTAGTGGTCGAGGTACTGTTAAATATATATTGAGAATTTGATATGTTCTCAAAGTTCGTAAAGCTTTATGCTTTAAAGACCGCCACTGCTACGGCAGTGATACGCCACCTTAAATCTTTTTCATTTCCGTTCTATGGAAAACCAACCAGTATTTTATCTGATGCAAACAAACTCGCCTGTCATACTTGGTCAAACTTCATACGTCGTCAGATGTGAAACTATTTCAATTTCAAGATTCAACCATGCTGCAAACCTCATGGAAAGAATGTTTCGTAAAGTGAATAGATTTATCCACACATTTGTGGCTACAAAACAATCAATTTGGGTGGAATACCTGGATACCTGGGACTGTTCGAACAACTATTCAACAATTTACCCCTATTTTCTACACCATACACACCAACTGATTTAGTTCTGCAAACTAAGGAAAGCAATGAGTGGGTAAACCCTAACAAAAATACGAGAGCAGCCATCGCTGGAAGAGAAGGTAAAAATGGTTTTAGCAGCACTAACGAACAAAGCTTTCAAACGTTATAACTATTTCGACAAACAAATAAAACGCACAGTCATTCAAACCCAATAATTTGGTAATGTTAAGGGTCCACCCAAAGTCTTCAGCTATTCAAAAGAAAAAAAGAAATAACAATATCTTTATTCCGTACCGTACAGAATACTACAGATTCCTCACAAAGGAAGTTATTTATTGTGACTTATACACATGACACGGCCTAGAGGAATCTATCAACACAACGACCTTGAGAAATATTACGCATGAATTCTTAATAAGCTGATTCTATGATGTAATGTGTACCATAAGGCCTACTGGAATGTACTGTCATATTTGAAATACTCATGCATTGAAAAATCACTAATTACCGACACAGTGATACACTTTTCACGGAATCATGTGTGCACTATAATCCAAGTAACGTTTTGTAATGGGTGGTGTAATTTTGCAATTGAATGAATGAAATTCTAATGGAGAGTTTTGATATGATCAATTTATTATGGTTAGTAATTGGGGAAAACATTATTATGCAGGTGGAGTGTACAAGCACACTTATATTTTATTGGGGAACACACACATCCAGAACATCTACGACTCACTCGATCTACATATTGTATTCTGTTCTCTTTGTATTCTGTTAACTTTACAGATAATCCGATACAATTTGTCGGAAGCATTTATAAATTGATCACCTGATGTTTCTGACAAATATAACGTATATCCCTTTTCGGTATTTGCATGTGCACGCACGCACGCACGCACGCGCTGCTTGCTGGGCAGTTGCGTTGACCCTTACATCACTAGAGGCACAGCAATCACCACAACTGCGCAGACTACTCAAGCACGCTTCTTGTCAGACAGATTCTTAATTTTATTCTGCTCACCATTAATCAAACTCGCGGTTTCTCAAACTGTGACACCCGTAAGAATAAGAGCCTAAGAGTGTCTCCATATAACAATTGCAGCAATACATCGAACTGCAAGAACTTGCTCTGCTAAAAACCTTCAAATGCAACAGTCAGTTTCAAGTGTTTGTGAAAATTTGTTTACAATCTGTTTGGCTCACAAGTCAATCATCAGTTACTGTGATTTAACATGGAAATTAACGCTTGTCTACGTGAAAGGTATTCTTCATGTCTTACCAACGAATCCGTCTTCGTGTAGCATAGCGAGCAGTCAGAATATGCAATTTTGCAAACACAACACTCTTACTATTGCGAGGGTTAAGGTCGGGGTGAGAGTTTAATTTTTAGGGAAAGATTAATTTTTAAAACTCCCAACCACCAACTGCGAACCAAACTCATAAACATGCAAAAACACTGGAACTGTGATTACTACTTGTTTGAATCGTTTTCAAAGGTGATATCACACGTTCACAGCTTTCCTTCCCTGCATATGATTAACAAACAAAAATTCATAATAAAGTAAGTTCATGAGAGAAAAGGGTGTACTAACTACTAATTTTGAAAACAAATGAAAGTTCACTTTATGTTGTTGATTACACCACATTAAAACCCTGTGGCTGATAAGTCCGTACGTCGACACATTTATCAAATTTATAACTCGTGAGCCCCCACAGACAAAATGAATATTTGTCGTAAATTGATTTCACACCATGTGCCTGTCTCAAACACCGTTTATGTTCATGCCTATGTGACGACACGTGTTACATTAACAAATCAGTCACTTTAATTCAAAGCGATGCACACCTTGTTCCACCGGCTAAATATTCACAACACACGGTAGCACTCGATTCAACTTGGTGCAGTCTACGACGAGCAACCACACCTGGCAATTGCCACACAAAAGTCTATAGTCTCCACCTGGACTGTCTGGAGCGACGCCGCCCGGCCAGCTACACCACTAGCTCCCCACTCTTCACAAGTGCCCCCCAGCGCGCGCGCGCGCGCGCGCGCGCGCGCCAGAAGCCCAGCTGCTGGGTTTTCCCCCCTATGTCACCAACTTCCCCATGTGAGCTGTTCTAACCGACTTCCAACGTACAGCGCTCAGCCAATACACTTCTAAAACTTTACTTAAAATCAAAATAATTATACTACACATTAAACAAATTGCTTATTATGTTTTTATATTGGTATATACATCCTTTGCACTATTTATTACAATTATGCAATTTCTTATATCACAGATAAATGATGTAACTGAATATTTAAAGATAAAATACACAAGATTAATTGAAAATAAAATGAGAAATAATTAATATTACTTTTATAAACAAACAATGCACCCCCCCCCAGGGGACCGACAGTTCATTTGTGGGTACGTGTGTGGCGCGCATGGGGCCCCGAGCCGGAGCAGCCTTTCTTCTGCCCCAGGTGGCTTCACTTTCCCTCCCGGTTTGTGCCTTCGCCCGGAGACGTGCGTTTTTTCATCAGTCCAAGGTTTCTTTTTCGCTTCCTCTGTCTTCTCTTCTTGGTCCTCTTTGTTTCCTGTTCTGCGGCCTTCCCCTCTTTTTCCTTTCTCCTTGTTCTCGACTCACCTTTTAATCTCCGCCTCGGCGTTTGAAATTCTTCCTCCTCCTTCATCCCTTTCTCTCCTTCCTCCTTTCTTTCCTCCCTGTGTGTGTCTGAAGGTCGACCCACGCTCTACGTAACCGGTGACAGGGTAAGGCGTAACTCCCTGCCCCGGGTAGACATGTAGGGCACGTACTAACCCCCCCCGGTAAAGGCCGGGCCCAGGGAGGGGTGATTACCCGAGCTGATACCATCCGAACATGCCAATTGGTCCCTCCGTCCGTTCTCGGGAGGTGTGACCTGAGGTGCGAACAGTCGCCTAAGGCGGGTGCGCCCTCAGTGAGGGGTCCCACAAGGAAGGAGCGCGCCATTGGAGACGCCGGTAATCATGGGGGACACCTCCGCCATGAAACCTTCCACATCAACTATAACCCTGACCCATAAGCGGAAACATGATTCTCAGCCGCAGAAAGCATTGTCTAACATTCCAAAGTTCCTGGTGGTATCACGTACGGACGATAAGGATTTTTCTTCAGTCAATCCGTTTATCATTCAGAAGGGTGTCGATGCGATCGCAGGTCTCTTGAAAACCTGCTCCAGGCAGCGCAACGGGACCTTGTTACTCGAAATAGAGAATGCATTCCAGGTGCAGAAGTTACTTCGGGCCACACTTGTACATACTTTCCCTGTGAAAGTGGAGGCTCACCGCACCCTCAACTATTCGTGGGGAGTAGTGTTCTCTAGATCGCTGGATGGGTTATCAGACGAGGAGATATTGAACTATATGTCAGATCAGGGAGTCACAACTTTTCATCGCGTGATGAAAAAGTCAACAATGACCTCGTGCCAACCCGTACTGTCTTCTTAACTTTTGACAGGGTTGACCTACCATCTAAAGTGAAAGTGGGCTATGAAGTCATTTCCGTTCGCCCGTACCTACCAAATCCTACACGCTGCTTCCATTGCCAAAGGTACAACCATACAAGTAAATCTTGTCCAAATGCAGCCAAGTGCGCCACCTGTGGCAGAGACGTTCATGAGGGTGAATGTCAACCTCCATCCCCTCGCTGCATTAATTGCATGGGTGACCATGCTGCTTCTTCACGGGACTGCCCCATTTATAGAGAAGAGCGGGTCATCCAAGAGATTCGCGTGAAGGAAGTAGGAAGGAAGTAGGAAGCCCGCTGTACTCCCATCAGGTACCTTCACCCGCGGCCTCGCCTCCACTCGACCAACTAAGGAGGTAGGCATCCAGACTTGCAATCTAACGTTCTGTGACACTGTCGTCAGGTCGGCTAGCCCGAAAATTGCTCGTTCCACCTCTCTGATCCCTTCTGCCCGTTCTACAGCGAATTCGTCGACCAGTTCACACACATCCCGGACACCCAAATCTGCTGCCCGGAGTACAAAAAAAGAACCAGTCCGTAAAGATTTTCTCAACACTCAGATTTCTCAATCGTCAACCGCACTTTCCACCCGTCATACATCTAAGAAGGCTTCCAGAAAAAACAGCCCCCCCTTCCCCGCCGAGGCGTGACTCTTCGGTAACGCCATCCAACAGTTGCCGGCCTCGGCCGTCTTCTGTTTCACCGGGACGCTCCGTCTGTCGGGCACCTGGCCGCTTACCGGCAGTGGAAGTTGCCCCTCCTGATCCACTCCGGGAGGTGGCAGACGCGTCGATCGAACGAATGGAACATGACCCTTTGCCACTAAATGGCGATAGCAGTGCTCCCTCGAAGTCCGGTCCTCAGCGGCCGTCGAGGTGACCCCATATGCTTGTTCCTTTTTATCTTCTTTTCTTCTCTCATTTTTTATCTTGGCGCTCCTTCAATGGAATATTCGCGGCATTCGTTCCAATCGGGAGGAATTAAAACTACTCCTTAGATTGCACTGCCCGCTTCTAGTCTGCCTCCAGGAAACTAAGTTGCGTCCAAGTGATGGTGCAGACTTTTCACACTACACCTCTGTGCGGTTCGACCTGCCACCCGTGGAAGGTATCCCAGCCCATGGAGGGGTTCTGATGCTCCTTCTAGACGATGTCTATTACCATCCCCCCCCCCAGGGGGCCCACAGTTCTTTTGTGGGTACGTGTGTGGCGCGCACGGGGCCCCGAGCCGGAGCAGCCTTTCTTCTACCCCAGGCTGCTTCACTTTCCCTCCCGGTTTATGCCTTCGCACGGAGACGGGCGTATTTCACGAGTTCAGGTGTTTTCTTGTTGTCGTTTCTCTTATTCCTTGGTTCCTTCCTTTCTTACCCTTTCTTTCTGTCTCTCTCTCTCCTTGTCCTCTCCTCGCCTTCTTCTTCTCATTAGTCTCCGCCTCGGCGTTTGAGACACCTTTCCTTCTTTCTCTTCACTTCCCATCCTCTTCTTCTTTTCCTCCCTGTGCGTGTCTGAAGGCCGACCCACGCATTATCATGCGTAGCAGGTGACGGGGTAACGCATAATTCCCCGCCCCGGGTAGACAAGTAGGGCACGTACGTACCCCCTGGTAAAGGCCAGGCCCAGGGAGGGGTGATTACCCGAGCTGGTACCTTCCGAACGTGCCGATTGGTCCCTCCGTCAGTTATCGGGAGGTGTGACCTGAGGTGTGAACAATCACCTAAAACGGATAAGCCCTCGGAGAGGGCCCCCACTAGGAAGGAGCGCGCCATCGGAGACGCCGGTAATCACGGGGGACACTTCCGCGATGACTTCCTTATCTTCTTTCGTGACGTTGACCCACAAACGTAAGTTATACTCGCCTCAGCCTAAAAAGACTCTGCCTAATGTACACTCTTTGACAAAAAACCTGGCCGCCGGCCGGCCGCCGCTGAGCCTAAGTCCGAGCCGATCGCGACATGGGACAATAAAAGTGGCCACGCTGATTCGCTCTAAGTCCAACTATCTGCACAATCTGGCAACACTGCAGACTGCGGGAGTTCATACTGTGCTTCTTGTTTGCAGTTAGAAGACAACTGGGTCAGCTACCTCCGTGGTCTTGCGGTAAAGTGCGCGACTTGCATGTTCACTATTAGCGATCGAAACCGACTGTTGACAAAAATTTTAAATTCATGTCACTCGTGCATGCTGATGCCACATGTGTAAGGGGAGCATATGTGTAACGTATTTTATTTTTTGGTACACTGGTAATAACATTCCGGTAGAATAACATCGCCGCCTCAGGCCGCAGCACTTGGCAGAGCTCTCCGCGGCCCACTCGCCGGCAGCAGCGGTGGCGGCGCTACACAGCGCTGCCTCGCCCTCTGCCCACAGCGCCTGCCGCCGCTCATCGCCCTGGATATGCTGTAGTGTTGCTAAGTGGTGATCCACAAAAAAGGTTGCGATTCGTATTTCACACAGGATATAACGAAGCAGACCACCTATTTTGAATGATGAGCATATAATACATTAGAGACGCAAAAAATTGTCATTGTCCAATCCAATGGCACTCTACGATGGTTAACACTTATTTGTGGTTTAAATCTCGATCCTTTTCCTTTCAGAAAAGCCTTTCATTCAATTTGTTGTTGTCATCAGTTCATATGTTTTCATCAAGACACAATATGTAACTCACTAAAATGTTTTAGTGTCGTTGTTTCATTCCTTACGGTAAATGTATGAGCTAAATTATGCGAATACGTTTCAGTGCACGTTCTAAAGCAACACAGGCACACTGCAAGGTTCGTATCTTCATGTCTCATTTCTACTGGAGATATTTCGCATCAATGGAGGTGAATTCGAATTTCTTCGAAGGCGTTTGTATGGTGAAGCAAAGAAGACATGTAATACCATTTCCATAATTTGAAGTCGACCTGTCTGAAAGACCTATTGTATAAAGCTTTTCTTATGATTCCGTTAAAGAGTTTCTTCTGGCAATCTGCAGCGAATAAAGTAAAATGAAACAAAATAAAATGAAATTCCATCCCCAAAAGCAATTTCTCCAACCAGGCTTGCATCGTAAGACACAAGCAGAACCACACAGCCAACCACACACTGCCGCCTGGTGCCCTCAGTCTCTCACATATTCAATGCTGAGCCTCTAACGCATCGCGAAAGATAACCTGGAAGTCACCTACACAAGTAACTACATTCCTTGAGTGCAAAAGTTAAATTTCTGTCTCTCATTTCACGTGGGCATTACACATTACGAGTCATGAAAGTAGAAGAGGAATGTCAAGTGAACTTAGTGAGACAATTCAGTACCACTTGCGGAAGTAACTGCACTGTCACAATGTTGCCAAATATCAGCAACGATGTTGCCAGTTCTTAGCTGTACTAGGAAGACCTGTGTAGCGATAAGCGACGCGAAATCGCGCTCGTCTCATATGGGCTTCTAGAGGGGAGTTGGGCATTTTGGTTAATATGCGGCGCTCTCTCCTGATAGATTCCGTCGACACATTTAGGATGCAAATATTTAATTCGTCCAATGAGGCCGAAACTATCGTTTAAATTTTTTGAGACTGTACTGCATTATATTTTCAGCAAATGACTAGAGAAGTTAAAAATAAGGATATTGTGCTTGCAACATACGGCAGGTCAAAGACTGAGATATATAAACTTCCATTACGGTTACAGTTTCATCTCCCCCCCCCCCCCCCAAAAAAAAAGATACTAAAAGAATTGCTTATTTGTATTTCGACAAAAGCTAATTTTTTTTTTGGAAAGTTACTGGAAATCAATGATGCCATCACGATTTCAGTTTCACCCCCCTCTCCCCCCCAAAAAGACTAAAACAATCACTTTTTTAGATATCTACAAAAGCTATTTTTAATGAGTTACTGAAAATGAACGTTGCATCATCCATCACTAAACAGTAACGTATCAAACACTTCACATCTTGAAAGCGACAGCCCACAATATTCTCAATCCTACTAGCATCTGGTCTAAACTGGCTTTTAGCCATGCATTGAGAAGAAATGCTGATGAATTGGTAACTTACCCTCATCAACTTTCAGTGAGAGCTTTTTGTAACAAAACGAAAAAGTAATGCATACCATCATTTTCTCCAATGATACTAGGCACTGTTGTCCGAAGATGGACTGTATCTACATTGAGTCTTGTCAAACGCGTCTCACATTCAAGGAATATTACCTAAACGAATTTAGTCCTCATGAAGCTGTAACAAAACAGAGAATCTGGGTGGTTGTGCATATTCGTAAGTTTTCTTACTTTGCCGTAATAGTTGATGCAAGATGAGCAAAGTACAAATCCTTCATCTATTGGTTTCGTCGATTCTTTGGGCAGTCTTCTTTGGTTTGTACTCCCTCACTTCGTCGGCGATCTACTGGTTTTATTGAAAATACAGTAATCAAAATTACGCGACTATTTGTCCCACATTTTAATATCTTTGGTTTTTATTGTGAATGACAGTGATGATTTCTGTTGGTCTGGTTCCATATATCGGAGCCTAATTCATGAAATTTTATTCCCATGACAGATGAAAGCAATTAGAAGCTTGTCTCTTTAAAGAATTTTCATATGAAAAAAATTAACACCTGAAGATGAGTATTTAAAAACGTGAAAACGGTCGTGGACCTGTAAAGCAACGTTCTTAATAATAATAATAATAATAATAATATAATAATAATAATAATAATAAACAGCTGACGTGGCTTCAGAAATTATTATTTACTTTATGGGATGATTGAAGTGATTTCCAAATAAATTATTCTATCTATATTTAAAATTTTACCATCATTTTAGAACAATTGATAAATTCATTTAAGAAAATGTTCTTTCGTTTTGTTTGAGACGTCACTTGATATTCTTGAAGTAGGTGGCTACAGCATCTGCTATGAGGTTTCCAGGAGACAGTTGGCAGGGTGACAGTAAGCGGTGACAGTAAGCGGATAAATTTAAGACGTAACGAAACGAAATGATGAGATCCAGATTTTGCGACAAAACACACCCGATTTCTAAATTGGCTAGGTTTTCAGAAAGTGACTATTTTACAGCTAGACATTACTGCTGTAAACCCTACCTCATTGATTTACCCACAGCTGAGGCAGATTGCTCGCAACGTGAAAGAGAGTAGGAGAAGTTAATGTATGAAACGACCACCTTGAACACAAATTCAGTTAACTACGACAGGGAGCACATTATGATGTTAATTTTTCAAAATATTTAATGTAGGTGACAAAAAAAGTCAACTGACTGCAGAATTACATATCAGACTAACATCTACATGATGCCGAAGTTGCGAAACAATAGGCCCTACTACGACGTTGGAAAATCTTGATTACATTGATTGTCTGATGAACGAGTTTTTGTAGCTGGCGTCCTGCATGTTAGGATCCGGATCCGTAATTCCACTCAGGCTCGAGATACTGTGCTCTCCAAATTGCACATATGTCACATGGCCAGCTATTAAAAAAATCAATGAATACCTCATTGAGTGTATTACCAGGTTCGTTTCTCGGTTTTTGGTTGATTCATAAGCAGGACTTATAGATATGTTTACTGTACTCCATTTACTAACAATAAGACTCACAATTTGTCGCAGAAAAGTCTTCCTAAAAACTCAAATTTTGTCCAGTTTCCTTCGAGTTTGCTTCCTGATAAAATAAAATGTCCGCAGGTCAATATGGAAATTACAAGCGACCTGTTATTGACAGAACATCTTGTTACGTTAAATAGCGTTCCATTTGAATTTTTTGAGCACTATCCTTGATGAGGTACTCAATGGATTCCAGACCTGTCTTTGTTGCCTGCCTCGTTGATTTCATAAAATGTTACGTAGTCTCATGGCCGGATGCGAAGCAGACATAGTTTTAATTGCAGTGTGTTCATTACAGTGCGGTGATAGGTTTCAAAGGTCAAACTTAATGGCGACTTTTAGGTGCCAGGTATCTCACGTCGATAGATTATCATTCGATCGGTGTCGTCGCATATAGCGGACGACATTAATTTACTAACCATTGCAATGTTCAATGCAATTCGTGAATTTCATTTATTTCCTATGAACGCGTTAGTTCGGGGAGGTCTACCGAACATCTGTTAGACTCTGTTTGATGGCTTCGTGTATTCAGAGCGACAACTATCCTTTCCCTCCAGCAGGCGCGCTCCGCCTTCTCCGTTTCCAAATGCGCGCGCCTTCGCTCGCTCGTTGTGCCGCATTTACCAAAACGACCGTGGCTGCCTCCACCGCGTCATACCTCTTATCGACTTCAGAACATTAATGAAATAAATTACCCTTCAAGTTGGTGACCACTAAACGCTACTGTTAGCATTACTCATGATGCAAGAACACTTTATGTTGCAGTGTTACTATGATGTCTGACATAGCTCTTAAAAATTCTAAAATTTATTGAAACTATCCTTAACGCGGTAGCAATTATCGAGTGGACAAAAGGTATTTTATACGTCTTAGTGCATTTTAAAACCACGTTTATATGCATTTTCCATTTGAATGATTGTTTTACGCTTTTCAAATTTTGTATGTGTGAAATTTTCATTCAATTTCAAACATTTTTTATGAGAATACTACAGAGACATTTTATACATTTGTTTTATTTCTGTTTCACCTAACCCCTCTTATGTATTATTTTGTGTCCCAACTTCGTCGCCGCTTTTGTGTCCCAGCCTCGTCGTAGGTGTCGGTGGCCGGGTGGATGAGACCGACACAGGAATATAGATAGCACGCTGGTGCAGGTACGGAGCGGAGCAGCCAGAAACTAAAAACCCTCGAGTAAATTAGAAAGAGATACATATTGCACAGAATGTAACAATACTTAACTTTTACATAGTACTGCAGAATGTTGATACATAGTTGTTAGAGGCCTGCCTAGTGCCTGTACGATAGCAAAGTCTTCACTGGTGCCTATCTGATTACGAAGGTCCTAACTGGTTGCTATTTCCGTCCCAAGTGGCGATGTCCTTCAGTGGTGGCCACGAGCGGAGTTGTCGCAGAGGGCGCTCGTGGCTGTCGTCGTGAGAACGCCGCGCCGTGCGTGCATGGCGGCGCGCGGCGAAAATAGGTGGCGCGCACTTTGTACTTGTGCGACACCACATATTAGTCACGAAAAAATCGTGAAGGTAAAAAAGATAGGGCGATATGAACTCACACTAAGTCTTACCAGAAATAGTTTTAACAGCGAACCATTCAGGACTGGAAGAGAAACAGGCGGAAACAGCAGTTGTATAAAACGTGCCCTCCACCACACACCAACTAAGAAATGGCGTTAATGAAGCAGTGTCATCCAGTTCTAAGTTAAGTTGAAAGTTCAAGGTCTCTTGTTCAGAGGGAAGTTGATTTGAAATGAACTGCAAAATTTGTACCAACACACGGAAACATGAACAAAGTAAGCTCTATTGCACACGAGACATGAAAGAAAGAAGGAAGATTACGATTTAACGTCCCCTCGACAAGGGGGTCATTAGAGCGAAGAAGTAGTTCGGATTGTCATGATAAGGATGTGGAAGGAAATCAGCTGTGCCCTGCCGCAGGGACCATTCCGGCATTTGCCTAGACTGATTTAGGAAAATCATGGAAAACTCAAATCCAAATGTCCAAAGGCCAGTTCGATGCGCCGTGCAGCCAATATGAGTCGAGTGTGTTACCACTTCACTAACTCGCTCCGTAGCAAAAACGAATGCGAGTAAATATTGCATTATCACACGATTCTGAGTTACGTTAATTAAGTTTCTGGGCTATCGTTAGTATAAAATCAAGTGTAAAATTTGTAACAAAAACACAAAAGACAAAAAGCAACTTAATAAACACGTATTACAACGATTCAAATTGATCGATGAATTGTGCCATGGTTTAAAACAACATTAGGGAAAGCAATTGCACTGTTGCTTGTTAAAAGTTAGTAAATAAAAGTATTGACATCTCTCTTATTCATTGATTTTTAACAGATGCCGTAGAATGCTCAAGGCTGTAATTTTACCGCTATTATAAAAATTAAGTTCAACCACTTCACGAGGAGAATTATAGGGAAAATATATGTTTAACAATATTAAGGAGATGAACAGCAAGAGCAAACTGTTTAGGATTACGAACAATATTCGTACAAGTAAATATACCAACGGTGGAAATACGACCGCCTACTGCAAAATGAATTATGTGGAGCACATTTTTTCTTTCAACGTGAAATCTGGGACCGGCAGAGAGTATTATCCATCTAGAGACAACGGAAAATGTAATGCGCTCGGAACCGTCCGCTTCTCTGCCTTTCGTGGAGATATTTCAGATGAAAGCGTTCTGCCCATGGACGATAGACCTGAAATAACCAAACGGTTTGGTTTATAGGACAATTTCACTTTTGGTGGTTGCAATTACTTTACAAATAATAGATCTAATGAATGGAGTAATTTGAAGGGAAACGAAGTATTACAATTACTTTGAATCACCTGCAAAGATAAAAATATTTAAGACAAAAAGTACTTCCGAAGCAACATTAAACACTAACATTATAATTCACCTAAACCGGGGCATAACTAAACGAAGAAAACAGTTTCTTATTGGGAAAGGGTATGCGGATGTAATAGAAATCACTAAATTCTGCAGCAAAAGACGTCTGGTCAATTTTATGATTATCGGTAAAAACTTGCGTAATAGCTGTTCTAGGACGGTACCCGCCAGATGCTCATTTTGGTGATATTCCTGAACTGTGAGCCGCGTATGACAAGATTGAACGTATATTCGTCCAATTTGGGACAAAAATGCGTAGGAATTTTGGAGAAAGTAGGCATTTCACACTTTATCCGTTTCCTTAAAAGAAACACTCCCTGGAAGTTGATGAAGGTAAGTCATCTATTCATCAGCATTTTCAATGATGTTGTCTGCTTTTGGACTGAAGCCCTACTTAGAATGGGCTTTGGCAGCGCAGCATGGATAAAAGCCAGATGAAGCAAGCTGTTGGTAGGAATGAGGATATTGTGGAATGGCCAAGAAATTCTTCCTATAGCTTAGCAGTATTAGTTACGATGATAGGCCAACTCTGATCGTTCCCTTAGTACCAGAATTAGAGGTATTTTCCAATATTCATGAAGATATGAGATTAGTCATTGCATTTAAATGACTCTGTTATCCTGAATTAAATTTTCGACCGCAGAAAGGTCTACCCCTGCTTAAATTGCAAACAGTTTTGTGTTTTATGTCGGGACTGTGTATGTTAACTGCAAACAAATGTCAGATAACTGGACGAGTAATCTCATTTTAGCTCGGTGGCGCCGTTCTCGTTCTCATCTACAGCAAGCATAGTTGATTAGTGAGGTATCGTTGTACTAGTGATGCGTGTGGCTTCAGGTCTATTTTTCTCCTCTGAAAAATGTCCTTAATGGTATTCAGCAACGAAATACCAAAACTCATTGCAGTCTGTCAACCAAGAGATCGGCATTTTCTATTGTTATTGTAATCATTCTGCTGTAATGCCGTAAGCATCATTGATTACTATCATTATTATCATCATTAATATCATGAATTCAGTTCCAAAAGCGTTCTTTCCCATGTGGCCAAGAGACCAGAAAGAATGTGTGGTTTGACGAAAAATAGGACCATAGGAAAAAGTAGGTAAAAAGTTTGTAACAATATCTGTTGATTTAACATCGTGACCACAGATACTAAGCAACAACACATGCAAGTCATAGGTTGCAACGCTCGAAAAATCCATCACACACATGGGGTCGGATTCTCATCATTTGTTGGCCCAACAAAACTATAACACTACGAAATAAAAAGCTGCTTAGTAGTCTATAGATTATATGTATATGTTTACAGAGGAAAAACCTCAGAATTGCACATTTCCCACATATACAGTTTAGTTTCTGGTCGTAAGGCTGCATTTTGAAACGCAGTCGCTTTCAAGTTGCAAAATTTTTCGAGATGAATGGGGCATCATGGATTTCCAGTAACTTTCCATCAAACAATTAGCTTTTGTCGAAATGTAACAAAGCAATTCTTTTAGTCTCTTTTTTTTTTGGGGGGGGGGGGAGATGAAACTGTAACCGTAATGGAAGTTTATATATCTCAGTCTTTGATCTGCCTTATGTTGCAAGCACAATATCCTTATTTTTAACTTCTCTAGTCATTTGCTGAAAATATAATGCAGTACAGTCTCAAAAAATTTAAACGATAGTTTCGGCCTCATTGGACGAATTAAATATTTGCATCCTAAATGTGACGACGGAATCTATCAGGAGAGAGCGCCGCATATTAACAAAAATGCGCGACTCCCCTCTAGAAGCCCATATGAGACGAGCGCGATTTCGCGTCGCTTATCGCTACACAGGTCTTCCTAGTACAGCTAAGAACTGGCAACATCGTTGCTGATATTTGGCAACATTGTGACAGTGCAGTTACTTCCGCAAGTGGTACTGAATTGTCTCACTAAGTTCACTTGACATTCCTCTTCTACTTTCATGACTCGTAATGTGTAATGCCCACGTGAAATGAGAGACAGAAATTTAACTTTTGCACTCAAGGAATGTAGTTACTTGTGTAGGTGACTTCCAGGTTATCTTTCGCGATGCGTTAGAGGCTCAGCATTGAATATGTGAGAGACTGAGGGCACCAGGCGGCAGTGTGTGGTTGGCTGTGTGGTTCTGCTTGTGTCTTACGATGCAAGCCTGGTTGGAGAAATTGCTTTTGGGGATGGAATTTCATTTTATTTTGTTTCATTTTACTTTATTCGCTGCAGATTGCCAGAAGAAACTCTTTAACGGAATCATAAGAAAAGCTTTATACAATAGGTCTTTCAGACAGGTCGACTTCAAATTATGGAAATGGTATTAC
Organism: Locusta migratoria; assembly: GCA_026315105.1. Classification (NCBI taxonomy): domain Eukaryota; kingdom Metazoa; phylum Arthropoda; class Insecta; order Orthoptera; family Acrididae; genus Locusta; species Locusta migratoria. The sequence continues at coordinate 166,867,514 of CM048745.1, forward strand.
ATGTCTTCTTTGCTTCACCATACAAACGCCTTCGAAGAAATTCGAATTCACCTCCATTGATGCGAAATATCTCCAGTAGAAATGAGACATGAAGATACGAACCTTGCAGTGTGCCTGTGTTGCTTTAGAACGTGCACTGAAACGTATTCGCATAATTTAGCTCATACATTTACCGTAAGGAATGAAACAACGACACTAAAACATTTTAGTGAGTTACATATTGTGTCTTGATGAAAACATATGAACTGATGACAACAACAAATTGAATGAAAGGCTTTTCTGAAAGGAAAAGGATCGAGATTTAAACCACAAATAAGTGTTAACCATCGTAGAGTGCCATTGGATTGGACAATGACAATTTTTTGCGTCTCTAATGTATTATATGCTCATCATTCAAAATAGGTGGTCTGCTTCGTTATATCCTGTGTGAAATACGAATCGCAACCTTTTTTGTGGATCACCACTTAGCAACACTACAGCATATCCAGGGCGATGAGCGGCGGCAGGCGCTGTGGGCAGAGGGCGAGGCAGCGCTGTGTAGCGCCGCCACCGCTGCTGCCGGCGAGTGGGCCGCGGAGAGCTCTGCCAAGTGCTGCGGCCTGAGGCGGCGATGTTATTCTACCGGAATGTTATTACCAGTGTACCAAAAAATAAAATACGTTACACATATGCTCCCCTTACACATGTGGCATCAGCATGCACGAGTGACATGAATTTAAAATTTTTGTCAACAGTCGGTTTCGATCGCTAATAGTGAACATGCAAGTCGCGCACTTTACCGCAAGACCACGGAGGTAGCTGACCCAGTTGTCTTCTAACTGCAAACAAGAAGCACAGTATGAACTCCCGCAGTCTGCAGTGTTGCCAGATTGTGCAGATAGTTGGACTTAGAGCGAATCAGCGTGGCCACTTTTATTGTCCCATGTCGCGATCGGCTCGGGCTTAGGCTCAGCGGCGGCCGGCCAGCGGCCAGGTTTTTTGTCAAAGAGTGTACCTAAATTTCTGGTTGTCTCTCGCACCGACGGAAAGGATTTCAATTCTGTCAATCCTTTCGTTATACAGAAAGGTGTAGATGCAATTGCTGGCCCTGTTAAAACCTGTTCACGTCAGCGCAATGGCACATTGCTGCTGGAAGTGGAAAGTGCCTTCCAAGCCCAAAAACTGTTACGTACTACGTTGTTGCACACTTTTCCAGTTAAGGTCGAAGCGCACCGCCCACTCAACTCGTCACGGGGGGTAGTCTTCACGAGATCCCTTGACGGGTTGTCTGATGAAGATATCCAATCGTATATGTCCGATCAGGGTGTGACAGCCGTCCACAGGGTCATGAAAAAGGTCGATAAACATCTGACACCGACTCGTACTGTGTTTTTGACGTTAGACAAAGTTGACCTCCCGTCGAAGGTCAAAGTGGGGTATGAAGTCATCTCCGTCCGCCCTTATGTACCTAACCCAACGCGCTGTTTCAGTGCCACAGGTACAACCATACCCGTGAACATTGCCCAAATGCAGCAAAGTGTGTCACTTGTGGTAGGGACGCCCATGAGGGGGATTGCCCACCTCCGTCCCCTCACTGCCTAAACTGCAACGGTGACCATGCGGCTTCCTCTCGCGACTGCCCTGTATACAAGGATGAGAAGGTAATCCAGCAAATTCGGGTTACGGAGAATGTATCGACATCTGCCGCTCGTAAGTTGTTGGCGAGTCGAAAGCCCACTGTCCTCCCAGCGGGTACATACAGTAAGGTCCTCACCTCAACTCGACCTACTAAGGATTACAGTACCCAGACTTGTGATTTCACTTTCGCTGACACAGTTGTGCGATCCGCCAGCCCGAAGATTGCCCGTTCCACGTCCCCGCTTCCTCCTGCTGCTTCTAAGGTACAGTCTTCGTCAACCTCTAGTAAACCGCGGGCACCTAAACAAGATGCCCAGACCTTGAAAAAGGAACCCGTCCCTGAGGATTTTCTGCGTTCTCAGGCTTCCCAACCGTAAACTGCCTCTTCCCGCCGTCACTCTTCCAGAAGAGCTGACAAGAAAAAGAGTTCCTCTCCTTCCCCGCCGAGGCGTGACCCATCTGTCGCGCCGTCCAACAGTTGCCGGCCTCGGCCGTCTTCTGTTTCACCGGGACGCTCCGTTTGCCGGGCGCCCGGCCCTTTACCGGCGGTGGAAACTGCCCCTCCTGATCAACTCAGGGAGGTGGCAGGCGCGTCGGTCCAACCTATGGACCACGACCCTTTGCCCCTGGACAGCGATAGCAGTGCTCCGTCGAAATCCGGTCCTCAGCAGCCGTCGAGGTGACCCTGCTCGCTACTTGATTTTTATCCTTATTTCTTCTCTCATTTTTATCATGGCACTCCTTCAATGGAACATTCGAGGCATTCGTTCTAATCGGGAGGAGTTGAAACTACTCCTTCGTTTGCACTGCCCGCTTCTAGTCTGCCTCCAGGAAACTAAGTTGCGTCCACGTGATCGTGCAGACTCTCCACACTACACATCTGTGCGGTTCGACCTGCCACCCGTGGAAGGTGTCCCAGCCCATGGAGGGGTTCTGATGCTCCTTCGAGACGACGTCTATTTCCATCCCATTTCCTTGCACACTCACCTACAGGCAGTTGCCGTCCGCATCACCTTATCCACATTTACCTTCTACCTCTGTAATATATATTCGCCATCGTCATCTGCCCTTACTAGGGCAGATGTGCTAAACCTTGTTGAACAGCTCCCTTCACCATTCGTGTTGGTAGGCGACTTTAATGCCCACCACCCCCCTATGGGGCTCTCCGGCACCTTGTCCGAGAGGCTCCCTTTTGGTGGACCTTCTCCAACACCTCGATCTTGTCTGCCTCAACACCGGTGCACCGACCTTCCTTTCTGACACAACACACACTTATTCCCATATAGACCTCGCAATATGCACTCCTCAGCTTGCCGGTCGGTTTGAGTGGTATGCACTTTCTGACACGTACTCGAGTGACCACTTCCCTTGTATCATCCACTTCCTACATCACTCCCCATCTCCACGTCCCACCAGTTGGAACATTTCTAAAGCCGACTGGGGGCTTTATTCTTCCATGGCTGTTTTTCACGATCGGGATTTTCCCACCTGTGACAGTCAGGTCGACTACCTCACAGAGGTTATTCTCACAGCTGCCGAACGATCCATACCTCGTACATCCTCTTCTCCACGTCGTGTCCAGGTCCCTTGGTGGACTGCAGCCTGCCGCGACGCGCTTAGAGCCCGACGCCGTGCCTTACGCACCTTCCGCCGCCACCCAACTTTGGAGAATTGCATCAATTACAAACTTACGAGAGCGCAGTGCCGTCGTATCATAAACGACAGCAAGAAAGCTTGCTGGGCAGCTTTTACTAGTTATTTTAACCGTTTTACTCCGTCCACGGTTGTCTGGGGTGGCCTACGCCGTTTGTCCGGCATCAAGGTCCACTCCCCGATTCCTGGCCTGACCGTGGAGAACGCGGTCCTCATGGACCCAGCTGATGTTTCAAACGCATTGGGTCGTTTCTTTGCGGAGGTTTCGAGCTCTGCCCATTACGACCCTGCCTTTCTCCCTCGCAAACAGGTAGAGGAGGCACGGCCGCCTTCTTTCCGCTCTTTTAATCGTGAAAACTATAACGTCGCCTTCACCATGCAGGAGCTAGACCGTGCTCTCGCCCTGTCCCGGTCCTCTGCTCCCGGGCCGGATTCCATTCATATTGAGATGCTGAAGAACCTCTCTCCTGCGGGCAAGTGCTTTCTTCTTAGTACCTACAATCGCATATGGACTGAAGGTCATGTTCCCACAAGTTGGCGTGAAGCCATTGTTGTCCCCATCCCCAAACCAGGGAAGAACAAACACCTTCCTTCCAGTTATCGTCCCATTTCTCTGACGAGCTGCGTCTGTAAGGTGATGGAACGCATGGTTAACGCTCGGTTGGTCTGGTTCCTCGAATCTCGCCGCCTCCTGACTAATATCCAATGCGGTTTTCGTCGACACCGCTCTGCTGCTTACCACCTCGTTAGGTTGTCGACCTTCATTATGAACAACTTTCTAAAGAATGTCAAACAGTAGCAGTGTTCGTCTACTTGGAGAAGGCATACGATACCTGTTGGACAGCGGGCATTCTCCGCACATTGCACACATGGGGCCTTCGGGGCCGCCTTCCTCTTTTCATTCAAGCGTCTTTGGCGGATCGCAAGTTCCGGGTACGGGTGGGCTCTGTTTTGTCAGATACCTTTTGCCAGGAGAATGGGGTACCACAGGGCTCCGTCTTGAGTGTGGCGCTCTTTGCCATTGCAATCAATCCGATCGTGGACTGCCTTTCAGCCGACGTCTCCGGATCTCTTTTTGTTGACGATTTCGCAATTTATTGTAGCGCCCAGCGGACGTGTCTCTTGGAGCGTTCTCTCCAACGCTGTCTTGACCGTCTATATTCCTGGAGCATCGCAAACGGCTTCCGATTCTCCACTGAGAAAACTGTGTGTATCAATTTTTGGAGATACAAGGAATTTCTTCCACCTTCTCTACGTCTCGGCCTGTTGCTCTCCCTTTCGTGGAGACTACGAAATTCTTGGGACTCATGTTGGATCGGAAACTTTGCTGGTCCACACACGTGTCCTACCTGGCTGCCCGTTGTGCCCAATCCCTTAACGTTCTTCGTGTCCTCAGTGGCACGTCATGGGGAGCGGATCGTACCGTCCTGCTTCACCTTTACCAGGCCATTGTTCAGTCGAAGCTCGACTATGGAAGCCTTGTGTACTCTTCAGCACGGCCGTCGATTCTCCGCCGTCTCAACTCTATCCACCATCGGGGATTACGTTTGGCGACCGGTGCATTTTATACTAGCCCTGTTGAAAGTCTGTATGCCGAGGCTGCTGTATTACCCTTGACCACTCGACGTGACATACTCTTGTGTCGGTATGCATGCCGCCTACGGTCGATGCCCAACCATCCCTCTTACAGATTATTCTTTGACGACTCACTCGATCGCCAATATCAGTTGTCTGCGGTTGCCTTGCTTCCACCGGGAGTTCGGTTTCGCCGCCTGCTACAGCGGCTCGATTTTACCTTTCCTTCCACCCTTCGGTTGAGCGAAAGCCCATTGCCACCGTGGCATCAGGCCCAGGTTCACACACACCTCGAACTTAGTTCGCTCCCCAAGGAGAGCACTCCGGATTTGGTATTCCGCTCGAGGCTTGTCGAACTCCGTTCGCGGTTCGATAATGCCGTATTTATTTACACTGATGGTTCCAAGAGCACTGCCGGTGTCGGATCTGCCTTCGTCGTCGGGGACAACAGGTTCCAATACAAGCTCCCTGACCGGTGCTCGACCTTCACGGCTGAGGTTTTCGCCCTCCACCAGGCCGTTTTGTATACCTGCCGCCACCGCCAACCTTTCTATGCCGTATGTTCTGACTCCCTTAGTGCCCTGCAGAGTCTTAAGGACCCTTTCTCGAACCATCCTCTCGTGTATCGGATCCAACGCTCCCTCCAGTTGCTGGCGGATGACAGCTGTCACGTTTCTTTCCTGTGGGTCCCTGGCCATGTGGGTGTGCCCGGGAATGAGGCCGCCGACACAGCAGCCAAGGCAGCAGCTCTTTTGCCTCGCATGGCTACCTTTTGCGTCCCATCGGACGATGTTCAACGGGCTCTTCGCCGGAGTATCGTGTTGCAATGGCACAGTGTGTGGCTTTCACTGTACAACAATAAATGGCGAACTGTCAAACCGATCCCGACTCCGCTTGGAGGACATCCTCACGCCCCTCTCGGCGGGAGGAGGTCATCCTGGCTCGGTTGCGGATCGGTCATTGCCGTTTCAGCCACCGTCACTTGCTATCCGCCGAACCTGCACCGCTATGCTCCTGTGGTGAACTGCTGACAGAGCGACATGTTTTACTGACTTGTGTTAATTTTAATCGTCTCCGTGTAGCCCTTCACTTTCCGTTTACTCTGGAGGAAAGTTTAGCTGATGACACACGAGCAGCTGCTCGGGTTTTGCGTTTTATGAACTTGGCCAACCTATCCAAGGATATTTAACCCTTTTAATTGTCTTTTATCTTTCGTTTTTAGCCTCTTGTTGATGTTCTGACAGTCACCATTTTTTTGAGATCATAGCGAATCAATGTTCTTGGCTGGGCGCTAATGACCATAGAAGTTGTGCGCCCAAAAACGACAAAAAAAAAAAAAAAAAAAAGAAAGCCAGTGAGGTGGCGGCCGGGGCCTCTAAGTGTGACGTAGGCACGGCCTGTTGTAAGGCTTTGTCTTCTAGGTGGTGTTGGCTCAGGCATGTTTTTCTAGTCGGCCATGACAGCGCCGCGGCCTTCGCTCTAGGTGGTGCTGACGTAGGCGCTATGTTCCGATGCGCGAGGCCGTTCCCCGTCGGGGGTTCGAATCTCCCTTCGAACATGGATGTTTATACTGTCTTTAGTATAAGGTAGTTCGTAAGTAGTTCGTAAGTATAGGGACTGTTGACCACACATTTAAGCCCCCATAAGCTTTACAAACAATCGGACATTCGGTGTAATTACATTCCTCAACAACACTATTTTAAACTCGACTCCTGACTTTTGTCAGTTGCAGCACTCAAAGATATAGAGAGAAAAATGTTGGATATGAAAATTACCAAGAAGTATCAGGAGAATTTCAACTAAGAGACTGAACAAACAGAGGGCTGATTCATGTATAACAAGGAAACTTATTTTGGCCCACTTTAGGTTACGGTAGTAACACCAAAAGCGGGCCTTTGCGATCGTCTTTTGACAGCTCGAAATTGAAATGAAAATAACGGCTTAACAGTTCGTCTGACACGAAAATTGAATAACCAGATTTGTAGAGGAGAAAATTCTCTACAACTTTGCTCCATTGCGTCTATATCATATTTCCCATCGTTTCAGCGATATTTGCAAAAATAACGGCTATGTGACATCCTCTATTGAATTTACGGAAACCAGCCGTTCGGAAATGTCACGTGACATTCTTCGCCCAGAATTCACTCTGGCATACACCAACTTTCGTTGCGTATTTGATTTTCTTATTGTAACTTGTACGTTGTCATTTCTAAAGAATGGCGCACTGAAGAATTAACAAAAACGTGTCGTTCTTCGTACGATAAATAATGTAATGTCTAAAACTGCCATATTAGTATCAGTTAATTGCCATTAATAGTACAAGAATGAAAGTAGCACGCTTTAGTAGTTACCCGTGGTGTAGTGGATAACGCGTTGGACTGTAATGCTCATGGTCAGTGGTTCGAAACCCTCTACTACCCAACAAATGTTTTCTTCTCCTTTTTTCCTAAAGGGGTTTCGGGCATCCTTATTATACAGAGCTATGTTCTTCAATGTTTGGAGTTGTGCATATGTAAAAAATGCTCCCTCTAAATTGCGTGTTTCTGCTATTTCGTGAACATGCCGTGAAATACGTAACAACGAACTGAAGAATGGTCTTCTGAATCATATGCCCGTAGACTGTGAGGATACTGTAATAATGAACATTCTGAACAACGTGCTGATACAGGTAGTTTCGTATATATAAAGTTCTAGATTTCTGTGGCAAGTGTAATTGCTTAATAATACGAGAGGGGAGTGTATACTTTGCAACAAATTACCTTATTTTTTCCAAACATTTATTCACTATTTATGGAATATATTGAAAGTCATTAATTACAATCACTGCATCTACTAAAATGTCTGAAATGGTTGCTATGGACGGTTTTAACGTAGATATTACCTTTCCTGTAGTGCAGATATGACTTCATGTTACTCTGTAAAATAAGTAGCAAATATTATATTTCAAACCGTGATTACGTTTTCTTTTACAGCTAAAATCACAAACGGAATAAGTGTGGTAATACTTAAATCGACATAACTCTAGTACTTAACATATATACAAATATATATTTACAACAGTCATTGTAACAGTATCTCCCCAGTTTATGTACATATGATAAAGAAGTCTGTTTACAAATCGTTGCTATGTATTTCATGGCAGGTTCTCGAAACAGAACAAATGCACTTTTCAGAGATAGGGCTGTTACCTTTGAACAATTCTGAATGTTGCAGAATATAGTTGTTCAGTTAAATAGTGTGCGAAAACCATTTAGGAAGCAAGAGGAAATAATATATATTATGTGGTCGTTTGTTCATATTCGTTCTGGGTTGTTCGTTGAGAAATTTACTCAGTTTTGTATTACAGATGGCGTTGAACCAACACCGTCTGAAGAGAACGCCTGTGCACTACCGTGCCACGTCACGTCACGCAGAGTATATCGCGATCGCGTAGCTCACTGGCTGGCTGTTGAGGCACAGCCCACCGTCTCACAGCGGCTAGCCAGTGAGCTACGTTCGTTCCAGGGTACAGTCATTCGTAACCAGTACTGGCAAACAAAATAAACTTTGAACTACCATGGCAAGACAGGTGATATTTTAACGGAAAAATATAACGAAAATGTAGGAGAGAGATTCGAATGTTCAAATGTTTGAAGAGCTTATGGGACTTAACTACGGGGTCATCAGTCCCTACACTTACAAACCACTTATGAACTAGCTAATACTAAGGACAGCACAAATATCCATGCCCGAGGGGGGGATTCGAATCCCCGACCGTAGTGGCCGTGCAGATCGTGACTGGAGCGCCTCAGGCCCCTCGGCCGGCGGAAAAATGCAACATACTCGTTAACAATATATCCATCAGTGTACATGCAGTACTCAACGTAATATTTATTCAGTAGTAAATAAAAATACATCTCGTGGGTTGCGAAGCTACAGGTTGGTTACTAAACCAACATCATCGGGTTTCCTTAGTTGAAGCCGAAACCATGGTTAAGTAATCAAACTGTGGCTCTGTAACAGATGAGCTGTATTTTTGAATGTTAGTCTTTTACCAACGGTGAAACATTCATCACGTAAGCGACGCTAGCGCTCCAAGCGACAGCACTGTAGTTACAAAAGAATGCTGCAACTTCAGACATTGTCTGAGGAGTGCGACTTCCTTATCACCAGATACATGTTTTATCGTCTACAAGAAAAACCTCTTCACAAAATTAAAGTACTGACTTTACTAATGGAAGAGATAAATTAAAAAAAATATCCTGTCTAAAATAATGGATTCCTAAATCAGGTAGTTAGAGCGTTCCCGTAATAAGAAAACAGGTCTGGACTGAATTATTATAAGCTTTGTCTCCCTGAACACTTGTTTGTTCTCTTGACTGGAAATCTGTTTCACATGACAGGACTGTCAAACGCAAAACGGTTTCACTAATTTTGTAATTATTACAGAAGGTTGTAGGTTAATATTATCAAAGTTCTCCTCTTAGTGTTATCAGTGTACCTGTCTGGTCGTGTGGAAACACCTTTTGTCTACTAGAGTAATCATTAAGCATAACAGCTCTCTGTGCAACTGTAGGAAACTTATAAGTTATACAGAAGTTACAAGAAGATTGAGTGAGTCTCTGGTGACACAAAAGTACTTGAAAATGGTGACATAGCTTCACTGAAACTAGTTGTACAAAATAAAGAAATAGTAAGTCATACAGTAACTATGGCACATAGGCACATTGTTTAACCCTAGCACCACTAAGCTCGGATCTGTCACATGGATGTCTAAAGGGGGGGGGGGGAATTGCCCTCAGGTTCTTTTCACTTCTTAACAATTTATTTTTGTTCATTTATTTTTATTTATTTTTCATTATTTAATGAACTAGGAATTTCTTTAACAAATAAAGTAATGAATATGAGAAATGTTATTATATTTTTATCATGAAACTAACACTTAGATATACATCAGACTAGTATTAAGAAATCATAAAGAACGTACAATTCCAAACCACAAATACGAAAAGAGAAAATTAAAGTAAAAATAACAATTGTTTTCCTTCCTACTCACTTTCACTTTCACAATTTGTGCATATGATTGTTTTTGTAGAATGAGTGGAACACACATACTTGGAACACTTGCAACAAACAATAGACACTTCTGTCATCTTGTCCTTTTCTCTTTGAGTTTTTAGTCTTCAGATGTGACATCTTCCTCTTGAATAAAAGTCAATAGCTTGAACAGTTGCAGTAATTCTGCTACTGACGAGACATTTTATTAGAACTGCGAGTAATGTAGAGCTGCTCTAACAGCAATGGAGATTTATCAAAACAATGGGAACTTAATACAACGGTACCAACTGTCAGAAACTGCATTTATTTCTGTCGTACTGAGAAATATTTTAATGAGAAAAGTTGCCCCACCGGTGTCTAACGAGGAGGGGGGGGGGGGAGAACTACCCGCACTTAAATTAAATGTAATAGGCAGGTTGAAATAATTCACAAAAATTATAAAACGGTAACGACATAAGCTCTAGATATTTTTTCAATAACTACCTAAATTCTTGCTTCTTTATTGCAACAACTAGATATATTAAACAAATACCGCGGGCAATTTTTGCCCCACCCCCTTAGCAGTGCTAGGGTTAAATGTCTTAATAAAATAAAATAAAATAAAATAAAAAAATACAGGAGAAGTGCGGTTTGCTCTTTCTCCGCTAGGGGCTACTGTCGTTTCAAATGCTATACTTAAACTTTTTATGTACAAGTTTGGGATATTTGGGGGGTGGGGCTATCCGTTATAATAAGTAGAAATTGCTCCTTCCAACTAGGAGACTAGAGGGAACATGCATATACATATCCATTTTATTGACAAGATTGTATCGTGTTATTGAGCCAGTTTTTTTTTTTCTCTTAAATATTTGCTTATTTTGTTTATCGCCCGTCAATGGACTTATTTAAGCATGAATTATTTGAAAGACATTGCTTATTGGACGGCTGTCGAGGTTTATGGTGTCCCCGCGTATTCAATGTGAGAGCTGTAAGGCGTGGCAGATTTTGGGACCGGCGCACTGCCTAGAGAGCGTGAATCAGCAGAGAGGTCCCGTTGCCTTACACCCCCGATAGCTGATAACAGCCTCTGAGACGACACGGTTGGGGGGGGGGGGGGGGGGGAGGAGGAGGAGGCTTAGTGACGTGGCCTCGGCGTGGCTCGCATCCATCACTCGCGCGCCGACCAGGACAGCCAGTTCCCAGCACGACCTCAAAAACGCTGACGAGCCCAGCCTCACACTCCACTCCACTCTGATTATCTGCTGCCGCTCAACGTCCGCTCCTGAATGGGTCGTCCAATCTGCGAGCCTCTCAAGCAGTTAATGAGCTGAATGATGTCCGTGCTACAGTAGCGGCTCCTAACTAGGCCGAGGTGCCGTTAACTTGACGGGTGATTCTGCACGCCTTTCAACGTGTAGCTGATCCCCTCTTCCTTTACATAACACTGCAAGAGTTTTAACAAGGTGCTACAATTAGAGAGGCTGTAATGCAAACAAGCAAATAACTACATTGTTCGTAAATACCAGATCATCACTGCTATTTAACAAACTACTTACAGGTCAGTTCAAAGTTGTTGGTTCGGTTCAGAGTTTTCGTTTAGTGGCACTGTTGATCCGGTATTTACGCCATAATGAGGTGTATCTGGAGTACGCTAGGTTGGCCAGACGTCCCATATTTTGCGGGATCGTCTCTTATTTCGCCTAAGTGTCCCGTTGTCCCGACAATTCACAAACGGGACGTAATTTGTCCCGATTTTTGAAACTTTTTGTTTTTAAGTAACATGTACCATAATAACACGAGGAGCTCAATATGTGATCCCCAAAAAAGACGAAGTAAAGTACACTGTTTAAAGCAAGCCGGACGCGGTGGCCGCGGGGACTGAGGCGCTCCAGTCACTGTCTGCACGGCCACTACGGTCGGGGGTTCGAATCCCCCCTCGGGCATAGATATTTGTGCCGTCCTTAGTATGGGGTAGTTCGTAAGTAGTTTGTAAGTTTAGGGAATGATGATCCCGTAGTTAAGTCCTATAAGCTTAACAAACATTTGAACATTTGTTTAAAGCAAACTGTACGATAAACGATATATGAATTTCTTTGTTTGCTACTATGTCTTTTCACATGGCGAGCAGTTGCTTCAGGACATACCATTTACATCTGTCGTTTTTCTACTTTTAAGAGACACCAGTTGCGTTACATTATCGCATAAACGTAAAAAAATCTTTGCTTTTGTAATTTCTGAAAAGAAAACTTTAATTCCGTTGTTAAAAACAAAGCGAGAAATTATCACGTTCAATAGTCATTTTCGGTCGACAGTGGATGTCGGTAGGACGTTGTGCAACACACACGGCCTAGGTTTTCAGAGTAACACTTCGTCCTAAAGTATGTCTTTCGTTTCAAATAGCGAGAATAGTGCCATCGTAAATGAAGATCGGCGCATTGAGGCGTTATGCTGCGATGCGCCAGACCGTTCCCCGTCGTGGGTTCGAATCCCCCGCCCCACCCTTCTCGGGGATATATGTATTTATGTATGTATGTATGTTTGTGCTGTCTTTAGTATAAGGTTATTCATAATTAGTTTTTTAGTTTAGCTGTTGACCGCATAAGCTTCACACACATTTGAACATTTGATTTGTAAATGATGAATTTTGTTTCTTGCTGCCGAGAAAGGCTTCCCTGCTTTCCGCGCAACGAAACTTATTTTCCCTCAAGTCAATATAAGTGCACTATGTGAATGATGTTAGAAAAGATATGTGAAGCGGTAAAGCACGAATTTAAAGAGATCTTTTTCACCAAGACAGTAGTTGTAATTTTTTTTTCATATCGTGATTTTTGCTGAAAAATTTTGCAGTTAGTAATTCCCTTTGCACAGTGTCTAACGCCATTGCTTTAAGAACTGATGAAGACAAGAGGTTTCGTATTGTTCATTTTTACAAAATTGTATTTCAAATTATATTACTCCTGAACGTCCTACATTCTGCTCAAAAATATAGTTGAAAGAGTAAGAAATGAGTAACTTATGCACAAAAATGTCAGCCTTAATGAAAGATGTCGTTATATGAAATTTCTATATTGTTTCCATGTGACAACCAAAAAAATAATAACGTAAGGAATTTTTACGCTTTTTAAGCGAGAGTTAACAAAAAGGTTCGGTGATGTATGTCACCACATATTTGAACTCTTTTACTAATACAGTATTTACGAAACGTTTCACAAAATGTGGCTTCACTTCAACTTCTAACTTGTGTCCCGTATTTTGATTTTGGAAATCTGGTCACCATAGTGTTGTAAGCTGCATGCTCATTTTAGTGTCTTTCACAAGCTGCTATACTGATCTGCTGTTCATTATGTGCTCTATGCTCAGGCCGCGTGAGCTAAGGCGTCATGCTACGCACGGGCGATCATTCCCGTTGGAGGTTACAGTCCTCCATCGGGCATGGTGTGTGTGTGTGTGTGTGTGTGTGTGTGTGTGTGTGTGTGTGTGTGTGTGTGTGTGTGTGTGTGTGTCTGTCTAGCGACTAATGACCATCGCAGTTTCTTCCAAGAGGTTTACAAGCATTTAGTTTCAAGCATAATAATTATGCGCTTATATTACACGATTCTTCAAGACGTGATGTTTTAACTTATTTATTTTATATATAGAATCTCAATTTTTTAAAATAAGTATTTACTTGGGGTAAAGAGCTCGACTGGAAACCGAAGGGTCGCGCGTTCCAAACCCGTTGGGAACATGGGTTTTTAGAGTCTCCACTCTAACCCATCCTTCACCTCTCCTCTCAGGGGCTCAGCATTAATTTGCTGAGTACGGGCTTGGCGAACCCGGGGTCCTGAGCTGTGGGCTGTGTCGCGCCAACAGTCCGCTACACCGTAAACTCTGTGCTTGCTTCAACGACCATCGTTCGGCGCGACGGTGGAACGTTGTACGTTTCAGAGCCTGGGGATCTTGGCTTAATCGCCCGGGTCGTGAGGACGGTACGAACCTCTATAAAGAAACCTTCAATCTCAAGGTGTGCTACGTGCTGAGGAGATGCATGGCTGTTGAGTTTGAACAGCCGCTAGCGAGCAACCTCTGAGGAACCTGCCGCACCTCAGTTGTACAAGGCTTACCCAGGTAAGCGGGGCTCTACCTGGGTGGACCTTATTTCCCTAGCTGCTCGTGGGATGGAAATGAAACGAGCCATAAATAGCGTGGGCGGTCGCAAAAAACGCCGTCTCTGAGAGAGGAAGAAACGAATTCAATGGTGCACAGTATGACCCCAGATCGTTTCCTTCCCTGGCCACACCTTGGGAAGAACGTCGGGCCCTTAACCAATCTGAGCATTACTCCCCCCCCCCCCCTCAGTATTTAGTCTGTACTCGGGCTGATGGGGAATCCTTTACTAAGCCGCAATTTTTTGTTGAAACCATTGAAAATAGATTTGGCGAAGTGGCATCATTTTCTAAAATGAGAAGCGGGTCTGTCTTAATACAAGCGGCATCCCCTGCGCAGTCAAGGGCTTTACATGCCTGTGACAAGCTAGGAGACGTCGCCGTAAGTTTCACGCCGCATAAGACGCTCAACATGATCCAGGGCTTAATATTCCACCGTGATCTCCTGTCACAGACTGACGACGAATTGCGCGCTGATTTAGAGCGGCGAGGAGTTCACTTCGTCCGGCGCATCTATAGGGGACCGAAAGATCGCAGGGTTGCCACCGGTGCATTTATCTTGGCCTTCGAGGGCGATGTACTGCCTGAGAAGGTCAAGATAATGATATACCGGTGTGAAGTAAAACCGTACATTCCTCCCCCTATGCGATGCTTTCGGTGCTGGAAGTTTCGGCATATGTCCTCCCGATGCACTTACAGCCCCTGCATGTAGAGACTGTGGGCGTCCATCACACCTGGACGCTCCGTGTACACCTCCTCCTGTATGAGTGAATTGTGGGCTGCAATACCCACCTTGCACGCCGGCCTGTAGTGTGCTACATAAAGAACGAAAGATCATGGAATTCAAAACCCTGGATCGATTATCGTACTCGGAGGCCAGACGAAAGTATGAGCGTCTTCATCCCGTTCGGATGTCGTCATCCTTTGCTGCCATTGCGTCGTCTCCAATCACTAAGGGGACGTCAGCCTCCAAAGTCTCGCCACCTTCTCTGGTCCCTGTGGGCCGACAACATCAAACTGCCCCCTTGATGGTTGGGGGCTCCTTCTGTTGCCCCTCACTACCTCCTGTGGGGGCAACTGCCCCACAACCATTGGGGACTCCAGTCCCCAACACCCAGCCGGAGAAGCAGCAGCCTTCTCTGGCACCTCTCGCCAGGAAGGGGTCCCTGGGCTCCCTTCCTCCTATTGTTTATTGTTTCTCCCACTGACACTGTGGGTACCAGTGAGTGGCTCACACAGCCACTTACTTCGAGTCATGGTCGTAGGGCTTCAAGGTCCTCCTCAGTCCCTGATGCTGAGGTCAAGGCCCCAAAGCCCTCCCAGCAAGAGAAACCTAAAAAGGAGCGAGAGAAGAAGTAGTCTAAG
Organism: Locusta migratoria; assembly: GCA_026315105.1. Classification (NCBI taxonomy): domain Eukaryota; kingdom Metazoa; phylum Arthropoda; class Insecta; order Orthoptera; family Acrididae; genus Locusta; species Locusta migratoria. The sequence continues at coordinate 166,882,885 of CM048745.1, forward strand.
GCTGCTAAGCAAACGTCTTCCACAGTGGAAGCCGTGCCACCACCACCACCACCACCTCACACGTCTGAGGATGTGGTGGAACTCCTCGCCTCACCAGAGGACTTGGCTATCACCAATACTTTAAAGGCGATGGATGTAGAGGCCCTGCCTCCATCATTGGCGACGACCAGTGATTCCGTGGCACCAACAGCACCCTATATACCGTCATGCCTCAGCAATGAAGAAGTAGCATGATCTTGCAGTGGAACTGTGGAGGCCTTTTCCGCCAATTACCCGAGCTACAGCAATTACTGTGCCGCTATCCTGCTTTCTGCGTAGCCCTAGAGGAAACATGGTTTCCTGTCCAGCGGACCCCAGCCCTCCACGGCTATCGGGGCTACTATAACAACCACACTGACTACAACAGGGTATCTGGAGGTGACTGCATTTATGTCCTCGCCACTGTTCCTAGTGCTGCCGTGCCACTTAACACGGCTCTTGAGGCAGTAGCTGCAAGAATTAGAACAATGCAGGACATAACTGTCTGCTCTCTGTACCTCCCACCAGATGAGGTCGTGTCCCTTGCTGACCTCACTGCCTTGGTCACACAATTACCCCCACCATTTCCCCCCCAGGGGGCCCACAGTTCTTTTGTGGGTACGTGTGTGGCGCGCACGGGGCCCCGAGCCGGAGCAGCCTTTCTTCTACCCCAGGCTGTTTCACTTTCCCTCCCGGTTTATGCCTTCGCACGGAGACGAACGTATTTCATGAGTTCAGGTGTTTTCTTGTTGTCGTTTCTCTTATTCCTTGGTTCCTTCCTTTCTTACCCTTTGTTTCTGTCTGTCTCTCTCCTTGTCCTCTCCTCGCCTTTTTCTTCTCATTAGTCTCCGCCTCGGCGTTTGAGACACCTTTCCTTCTTTCTCTTACTTCCTCTATTCTTTTTTCCTCCCTGTGCGTGTCTAAAGGCCGACCCACGCATTATCATGCGTAGCAGGTGACGGGGTAACGCATAATTCCCCGCCCCGGGTAGACAAGTAGGGCATGTACGTACCCCCTGGTAAAGGCCAGGCCCAGGGAGGGGTGATTACCCGAGCTGGTACCTTCCGAACGTGCCGATTGGTCCCTCCGTCAGTTCTCGGGAGGTGTGACCTGAGGTGTGAACAATCACCTAAGGCGGGTAAGCCCTCGGAGAGGGCCCCCACTAGGAAGGAGCGCGCCATCGGAGACGCCGGTAATCACGGGGGACACTTCCGCGATGACTTCCTCCTTATCTTCTTTCATGACGTTGACCCACAAACGTAAGTTAGACTCGCCTCAGCCTAAAAAGACTCTGCCTAATGTTCCTAAATATCTGGTTGTCTCTCGCACCGACGGAAAGGATTTCAATTCTGTCAATCCTTTCGTTATACAGAAAGGTGTAGATGCAATTGCTGGCCCTGTTAAAACCTGTTCACGTCAGCGCAATGGCACATTGTTGCTGGAAGTGGAAAGTGCCTTCCAAGCCCAAAAACTGATACGTACTACGTTGTTGCACACTTTTCCAGTTAAGGTCGAAGCGCACCGCACACTCAACTCATCACGGGGGGTAGTCTTCACGAGATCCCTTGATGGGTTGTCTGATGAAGACATCCAATCGTATATGTCCGATCAGGGTGTGACAGCCGTCCATAGGGTGATGAAAAAGGTCGATAACCAATTGACACCGACTCGTACTGTGTTTTTGACGTTCGACAGAGTTGACCTCCCGTCGAAGGTCAAAGCAGGGTATGAAGTCATCTCCGTCCGACCTTATGTGCCTAACCCAACGCGCTGTTTTCAATGCCACAGGTACAACCATACCCGTGAACATTGCCCAAATGCAGCAAAGTGTGTCACTTGTGGTAGGGATGCCCATGAGGGGGATTGCCCACCTCCGTCCCCTCACTGCCTAAACTGCAACGGTGACCATGCGGCTTCCTCTCGCGACTGCCCTGTATACAAAGATGAGAAGGTAATCCAGCAAATTCGGGTTACGGAGAAGGTATCAACATCTGCCGCTCGAAAGTTGTTGGCGAGTCGAAAGCCCACTGTCCTCCCAGCGGGTACATACAGTAAGGTACTCACCTCAACTCGACCTACCAAGGATTCCAGTACCCAGACATGTGACTTCACTTTCGCTGACACAGTTGTGCGATCCGCCAGCCCGAAGATTGCCCGTTCCACGTCCCCGCTCCCTCTTGCTGCTTCTAGGGTACAGTCTTCGTCAAACTCTAGTAAACCGCGGGCACCTAAAAAAGATGCCCGGACCTTGAAAAAGGAACCCGTCGGTGAGGATTTTCTGCGTTCTCAGGCTTCCCAACCGTCAACTGCCTTTTCCCGCCGTCACTCTTCCAGAAGAGCTGACAAGAAAAAGAGTTCCTCTCCTTCCCCGCCGAGGCGTGACCCATCTGTCGCGCCGTCCAACAGTTGCCAGCCTCGGCCGTCTTCTGTTTCACCGGGACGCTCCGTTTGCCGGGCGCCCAGCCCTTTACCGGCGGTGGAAACTGCCCCTCCTGATCAACTCAGGGAGGTGGCAGGCGCGTCGGGCGAACCAATGGAACATGACCCTTTGCCCCCAGACAGCGATAGCAGTGCTCCCTCGAAATCCGGTCCTCAGCGGCCGTCGAGGTGACCCCGCTCGCTACTTGGTTTTTATCCTTATTTCTTCTCTCATTTTTATCATGGCGCTCCTTCAATGGAACATTCGCGGCTTTCGTTCTAATCGGGAGGAGTTAAAACTACTCCTTCGATTGCACTGCCCGCTTCTAGTCTGCCTCCAGGAAACTAAGTTGCGTCCACGTGATCGTGCAGACTTTCCACACTAAACCTCTGTGCGGTTCGACCTGCCACCCGTGGAAGGTGTTCCAGCCCATGGAGGGGTTCTGATGCTCTTTCGAGACGACGTCTATTTCCATCCCATTTCCTTGCACACTCACCTACAGGCAGTTGCCGTCCGCATCACCTTATCCACCTTTACCTTCTCCCTCTGTAATATATATTCGCCATCGTCATCTGCCCTTACTAGGGCAGATGTGCTAAACCTTGTTGATCAGCTCCCTTCACCTTTCGTGTTGGTAGGCGACTTTAATGGCCACCACCCCCTATGGGGCTCTCCGGCACCTTGTCCAAGAGGCTCCCTTTTGGTGGACATTCTCCACCACCTCGATCTTGTCTGCCTCAACACCGGTGCACCGACCTTCCTTTCTGACACAACACACACTTATTCCCATATAGACCTCGCAATATGCACTCCTCAGCTTGCCGGTCGGTTTGAGTGGTATGCACATTCTGACACGTACTCGAGTGACCATTTCCCTTGTATCATCCACTTCCTACATCATTCCCCATCTCCACGTCCCACCAGTTGGAACATTTCTAAAGCCGACTGGGGGCTTTATTCTTCCATGGCTGTTTTTCACAATCAGCATTTTCCCAACTGTGACAGTCAGGTCGAATACCTCACAGAGGTTATCCTCACTGCTGCTGAACGTTCCATACCTCGTACATCCTCTTCTCCACGTCGTGTCCAGGTCCCTTGGTGGACTGCAGCCTGCCGCGACGCGCTTAGAGCCCGGCGCCGTGCTTTACGCACCTTCCGCCGCCACCCAACTTTGGAGAATTGCATCAATTACAAACGTCTGAGAGTGCAGTGCCGTCGTATCATAAACGACAGCAAGAAAGCTTGCTGGACAGATTTTACTAGTTCTTTTAACCGTTTTACTCCCTCCACGGTTGTCTGGGGTGGCCTACGCCGTTTGTCCGGCATCAAGGTCCACTCCCCGATTCCTGGCCTGACCGTGGAGAACGCGGTCCTCGTGGACCCAGCTGATGTTTCAAACGCATTGGGTCGTTTCTTTGCGGAGGTTTCGAGCTCTGCCCATTACCACCCTGCCTTTCTCCCTCGCAAACAGGTAGAGGAGGCACGGCCGCCTTCTTTCCGCTCTTTTAATCGGGAAAATGATAACGTCGCCTTCACCATGCAGGAGCTAGATCGTGCTCTCGCCCTGTCCCGGTCTTCTGCTCCCGGGCCCGATTCCATTCACATTGAAATGCTGAAGAACCTCTCTCCTGCGGGCAAGTGCTTTCTTCTTAGTACCTACAATCGCATATGGACTGAAGGTCATGTTCCCACAAGTTGGCGTGAAGCCATTGTTGTCCCCATCCCCAAACCAGGGAAGGACAAACACCTTCCTTCCAGTTATCGTCCTATTTCTCTGACGAGCTGCGTCTGTAAGGTGATGGAACGCATGGTTAACGCTCGGTTGGTCTGGCTCCTCGAATCTCGCCGCCTCCTGACTAATATCCAATGCGGTTTTCGTCGACACCGCTCTGCTGCTGACCACCTCGTTACGTTGTCGACCTTCATTATGAACAACTTTCTGAAGAAGCGTCAAACTGTGGCCGTGTTCTTCGACTTGGAGAAGGCATACGATACCTGTTGGAGAGCGGGCATTCTCCGCACATTGCACACATGGGGCCTTCGGGGCCGCCTTCCTCTTTTCATTCAAGCGTTTTTGGCGGATCGCAAGTTCCGGGTACGGGTGGGCTCTGTTTTGTCAGATACCTTTTGCCAGGAGAATGGGGTACCACAGGGCTCCGTCTTGAGTGTGGCGCTCTTTGCCATTGCAATCAATCCGATCGTGGACTGCCTTTCAGCCGACGTCTCCGGATCTCTTTTTGTTGACGATTTCGCAATTTATTGTAGCGCCCAGCGGACGTGTCTCTTGGAGCGTTCTCTCCAACGCTGTCTTGACCGTCTGTATTCCTGGAGCATCGCAAACGGCTTCCGATTCTCCACTGAGAAAACTGTGTGTATCAATTTCTGGAGATACAAGGAATTTCTTCCACCTTCTCTACGTCTCGGCCCGGTTGCTCTCCCTTTCGTGGAGACTACAAAATTCTTGGGACTCATGTTGGATCGGAAATTTTGCTGGTCCACGCACGTGTCCTACCTGGCTGCCCGTTGTGCCCGATCCCTTAACGTTCTTCGTGTCCTCAGTGGCACGTCATGGGGAGCGGATCGTACCGTCCTGCTTCACCTTTACCAGGCCATTGTTCAGTCGAAGCTCGACTATGGAAGCCTTGTATACTCTTCAGCACGGCCGTCGATTCTCCGCCGTCTCAACTCTATCCACCATCGTGGATTACGTCTGGCGACCGGTGCATTTTATACCAGCCCTGTTGAAAGTCTGTATGCCGAGGCTGCTGTATTACCCTTGACCAATCGACGTGACATACTCTTGTGTCGGTACGCATGCCGCCTACGGTCGATGCCCAACCATCCATCTCACAGATTATTTTTTGACGACTCACTCGATCGCCAATATCAGTTGTCTGCGATTGCCTTGCTTCCACCGGGAGTTCGGTTTCGCCGTCTGCTACAACGGCTCGATTTTACCCTTCCTTCCACCCTTCGGTTGAGCGAAAGCCCATTGCCACCGTGGCATCAGGCCCAGGTTCACACACACCTCGAACTTAGTTCGCTCCCCAAGGAGAGCACTCCGGATTTGGTATTCCGTTCGAGGCTTGTCGAACTCCGTTCGCGGTTCGATAATGCCGTATTTATTTACACTGATGGTTCCAAGAGCACTGCCGGTGTCGGATCTGCCTTCGTCGTCGGGGACAACCGTTTCCAATACAAGCTCCCTGACCGGTGCTCAAACTTCACGGCTGAGCTTTTCGCCCTCCACCAGGCCGTTTTGTATACCTGCCGCCACCGCCACCCTTTCTATGCCATATGTTCTGACTCCCTTAGTGCCCTGCAGAGTCTTAAGGACCATTTCTCGAACCATCCTCTCGTGTATCGGATCCAACGCTCCCTCCAGTTGCTGGCGGATGACAGCTGTCACGTTTCTTTCCTGTGGGTCCCTGGCCATGTGGGTGTGCCCGGGAATGAGGCCGCCGACACAGCAGCCAAGGCAGCAGTTCTTTTGCCTCGCATGGCTACCTTTTGCGTCCCATCGGACGATGTTCAACGGGCTCTTCGCCGGAGTATCGTGTCGCAATGGCACAGTGTGTGGCTTTCACTGCACAACAATAAATTGCGAACTGTCAAACCGATCCCGACCGCTTGGAGGACATCCTCACGCCCCTCTCGGCGGGAGGAGGTCATCCTGGCTCGGTTGCGGATCGGTCATTGCCGTTTCAGCCACCGTCATTTGCTATCCGCCGAACCTGCACCGCTATGCTCCTGCGGTGAACTGCTGACAGTGCGACATGTTTTACTGACTTGTGTTAATTTTAATCATCTCCGTGTAGCCCTTCACTTTCCGTCTACTCTGGAGGAAATCTTAGCTGATGACACACGAGCAGCTGCTCGAGTTTTGCGTTTTATCAACTTGGCCAACTTATCCAAGGATATTTAACTCTTTTAATTGTCTTTTATCTTTCGTTTTTAGCCTATTGTTGATGTTCTGACAGTCTACATTTTTTTAGATCATAGCGAATCTATATTCTTGGCTGGGCGCTAATGACCATAGAAGTTGTGCGCCCTAAAACCACAAAAAAAAAAAAAAAACCCTTATCCACATTTACCTTCTCCCTCTGTAATATACATTCGCCATCGTCATTTGCCCTTACTAGGGCAGATGTGCTAAACCTTGTTGACCAGCTCCCTTCACCTTTCGTGTTGGTAGGCGACTTTAATGCCCACCACCCCCTATGGGGATCTCCGGTACCTTGTCCGAGAGGCTCCCTTTTGGTGGACCTTCTCCACCACCTCGATCTTGTCTGTCTCAACACCGGTGCACCGACCTTCCTTTCTGACACAACACACACTTATTCCCATATAGACCTCGCACTATGCACTCCTCAGCTTGCCGGTCGGTTTGAGTGGTATGCACTTTGACACGTACTCGAGTGACCATTTCCCCTGTATCATCCACATTCTGCATCATTCCCCATCTCCACGTCCCACCAGTTGGAACATTTCTAAAGCCGACTGGGGGCTTTATTCTTCCATGGCTGTTTTTCACGATCGGGATTTTCCCACCTGTGACAGTCAGGTCGAATACCTCACAGAAGTTATTCTCACTGCTGCTGAACGTTCCATACCTCGTACATCCTCTTCTCCACGTCGTGTCCAGGTCCCTTGGTGGACTACAGCCTGCCGCGACGCGCTTCGAGCCCGACGCCGTGCCTTACGCACCTTCCGCCGCCACCCAACTTTGGAGAATTGCATCAATTACAAACGTATGAGAGCGCAGTGCCGTCGTATCATAAACGACAGCAAGAAAGCTTGCTGGACAGCTTTTACTAGTTCTTTTAACCGTTTTACTCCCTCCACAGTTGTCTGGGGTGGCCTACGCCGTTTGTCCGGCATCAAGGTCCACTCCCCGATTCCTGGCCTGACCGTGGAGAACGCGGTCCTCGTGGACCCAGCTGATGTTTCAAACGCATTGGGTCGTTTCTTTGCGGAGGTTCCGAGCTCTGCCCATTACCACCCTGCCTTTCTCCCTCGCAAACAGGTAGAGGAGGCACGGCCGCCTTCTTTCCGCTCTTTCAATCGTGAAAATTATAACGTCGCCTTCACCAGTACCTCAGTACCTATAATCGCATATGGACTGAAGGTCATGTTCCCACAAGTTGGCGTGAAGCCATTGTTGTCCCCATCCCCAAACCAGGGAAGGACAAACACCTTCCTTCCAGTTATCGTCCCATTTCTCTGACGAGCTGCGTCTGTAAGGTGATGGAACGCATGGTTAACGCTCGGTTGGTCTGGCTCCTCGAATCTCGCCGCCTCCTGACTAATATCCAATGCGGTTTTCGTCGACACCGCTCTGCTGCTGACCACCTCGTTACGTTGTCGACCTTCATTATGAACAACTTTCTAAAGAAGCGTCAAACAGTAGCAGTGTTCTTCGACTTGGAGAAGGCATACGATACCTGTTGGAGAGCGGGCATTCTCCGCACATTGCACACATGGGGCCTTCGGGGCCGCCTTCCTCTTTTCATTCAAGCGTCTTTGGCGGATCGCAAGTTCCGGGTACGGGTGGGCTCTGTTTTGTCAGATACCTTTTGCCAGGAGAATGGGGTACCACAGGGCTCCGTCTTGAGTGTGGCGCTCTTTGCCATTGCAATCAATCCGATCGTGGACTGCCTTTCAGCCGACGTCTCCGGATCTCTTTTTGTTGACGATTTCGCAATTTATTGTAGCGCCCAGCGGACGTGTCTCTTGGAGCGTTCTCTCCAACGCTGTCTTGACCGTCTATATTCCTGGAGCATCGGAAACGGCTTCAGATTCTCCACTGAGAAAACTGTGTATAAACTTCTGGAGATACAAGGAATTTCTTCCACCTTCTCTACGTCTCGGCCCTGTTGCTCTCCCTTTCGTGGAGACTACAAAATTCTTGGGACTCATGTTGGATCGGAAACTTTGCTGGTCCACACACGTCTCCTACTTGGCTGCCCGTTGTGCCCGATCACTTAACGTCATGGGGAGCGGATCGTACAATCCTGCTTCACCTTTACCAGGCCATTGTTCAGTCGAAGCTCGACTACGGAAGCCTTGTATACTCCTCAGCACGGCCGTCGATTCTCCGCCGTCTCAACTCTATCCACCATCAGGGTTTACGTCTTGCGACTGGTGCGTTTTATACTAGCCCTGTTGAAAGTCTGTATGCCGAGGCTGCTGTATTACTCCAGACCACTCGGCGTGACATACTCTTGTGTCGGTATGCATGCCGCCTGCGGTCGATGCCCAACCATCCATCTTACCGACTATTTTTTGACGACTCACTCGATTGCCAATATCAGTTGTCTGCGATTGCCTTGCTTCCACCTGGAGTTCGGTTTCGCCGCCTGCTACAACGGCTCGATTTCACCCTTCCTTCCACCCTTCGGTTGAGCGAAAGCCAATTGCCACCGTGGCATCAGGCCAAGGTTCACACTCACCTCGAACTTAGTTCGCTCCCCAAGGAGAGCACTCCGGATTTGGTATACCGCTCGAGGCTTGTCGAACTCCAGTCGCGGTTCGATAATGCCGTATTTATTTACACTGATGGTTCCAAGAGCACTGCCGGTGTCGGATCTGCCTTCGTCATCAGGGACAACCGGTTCCAGTACAAGCTCCCTGACGGGTGTTAGAGTTTCACGGCTGAGCTTTTCGCCCTCCACCAGGCCGTTTTGTATACCTGCCGCCACCGCGAACCTTTCTATGCCATATGTTCGGACTCCCTTAGTGCCCTGCAGAGTCTTAAGGACCCTTTCTCGAACCATCCCTCCAGTTGCTAGCTGATGACAGCTGTCACGTTTCTATCCTGTCGGTCCCTGGCCACGTGGGAGTGCCCGGGAATGAGACCGCCGACATAGCAGCCAATGCCGCAGCTCTTTTGCCTCGCATGGCTACTTTTTGCGTCCCATCGGACGATGTTCAACGGGCTCTTCGCTGGAGAATCGTGTCGTCATGGCACAGTGTGTGACTTTCACTGTACAACAATATATTGCGAGCTGTAAAACCGATCGCGACCGCTTGGAGGACCTCCTCACGCTCCTCTCAGCGGGAGGAGGTCATCCTGGCCAGGTTGCGGATCGGTCACTGCCGTTTCAGCCACCGTCATTTGCTCACAGCCGATCCTGCACCGCTATGCTCCTGCGGTGAACTGCTGACAGTGCGACATGTTTTACTGACTTGTGTTAATTTTAATCATCTCCGTGTAGCCCTTCACTTTCCGTCTACTCTGGAGGAAATTTTAGCTGATGACACAAGAGCAGCTGCTCGGGTTTTGCGTTTTATGAACTTGGCCAACCTATCCAAGGATATTTAACCCTTTTAATTGTCTTTTATCTTTCGTTTTTAGCCTCTTGTTGATGTTCTGACAGTCACCATTTTTTTGAGATCATAGCGAATCAATGTTCTTGGCTGGGCGCTAATGACCATAGAAGTTGTGCGACCTAAAGCCACAAAAAAAAAAAAAAAAAAAATGCGCTGGGGAAGTGGTTGCAATCCTGAAAACCTGCAAGGATCCGCGCCAGGTTGCCAGCTACCGGCCCATCAACCTGCTGTCGTCCCTCTCGAAAGTTTTAGAGAGGCTGTACGTGGCTTGGGCTGGGCGATGATGAATCAATCAATCGGGACACTTGATATATAGAGATTGAGTTTCCTCTTGACAGTCCACTGTGCAAAATTGCACCAAGGGTGGAGCAAATACATGGACATTCTCGAGATACAGATGATGGGATGATGGCATGTGATCTGCATTCTTTGTCTTTAGAAGGGCACTGCCAGGAGTCACTACTCACCAGCCACCTGCAGAGCCTGTCCCAGAGGCGCAGCACTGGCCCGCGGCGCTCCCTGCCGCCCTTGGCGGTGTGCCCAGCCACCAGGCGCGCCCACTTCTGCCAGGCCGCGTCCAACCACACGTCCTCCTCCCGCTTCCACTTCCTTATTCCCTTACACAGCCGCTCGCAGATGCCGCCCTCCCCCTCTCCGGCCCCCAGCAGTTTGACTATCTCCGATCAGATGACCTCCTTAATATCTTCGGAGTCCCTCTGCTGGAAGAATACGGCAAAGTGTTCCATGAAGAGGTGGTCATCACTGACCGCCCTCCTCACTTCCCGACTGTCTGGGTTTAGGCGGTAGAGGGTCCCGCCCGTGTCCAGGAACTCCACTCCCGGAACACTGACCATGCTCCTTTGAAGGAACAGGTCCCCGGTGTCAGATGCGAGAGCGGCATTTGTACACAGCAGTAGTGTGAAATAAGGAGTGTTCAGCTGGTCTCTGACGCGGAGGAAGGACTTGTGGTACGCGGCCAACCTGAAGCCATTGTTGCCCTTAGGCTGCAGGAGCACGGCTCTGGTGACCACGGGGGAGCCTCGAGTCGGGGCCCGGAGCTTGAGCTGCGCCAGCAGCAGGTAGTTGTCGGCGCTGTTGCAGTAGCGCCACCACAGCACCACGTCGTCGAACTTCCCAGCAGCCTCGTTGTCAGAGGAGAGGCTTACCGCTGCACGTACCGCAGGCCGCGCAGGAAGGTGAGGGCCAGGGTCCGGTCCTCGAAGTCCACCCCCCTGGTGTCTGCCGCGGCCCGCAGTTTGGGGAACCGTGCAGGGCTGGACCTGCAGCAGAGATGGAGCAATGGATGGGCTACAATACCTAGAATAATGAAACTTCCTGGCTGATCGGGATTCGAACACTGGACCTTTGCCTTTCGCGGACTCTCACTCTGAGTGATCCACAGTGGTGCGACTCCCAGCCCATCCTCACAGTCCCACTTTTGCAGTTCCTGGCTTCCTACTTTGGAAACTTCACCAAAGTTCTCCTCCAAACCTTGCAGGACTGTCACGCGTGAGAACATCATACCGGACGAGCAGTTAGGTTTCCGCGACGGCCATTCCACCACGCACCAGCTACTCCGGCTGGTCGAGCCGGCAATGCGGGCACTGAAAACAAGGGAATTCCTTGGGGCAGTGTTCCTTGATGTCCCCCGCGCGTTCGACTCCGTCTGGAACGACGGACTCGTGTACAAAATCTTTGTGCACCGAATTCCGACGTCTCATGGGAGACTGTTGCAGTCGTACCTGTCTAAACGAACTTTCCATGTGAGGGCAGAAGACGGAACATCGACGGAAAGGCAGTTACGTGCAGGAGTGCCGTGAGCGTCGGTTCTCGGGCCCCCTGCTGTATTCCTTGTACACTGCCGACGCAACTCGGGTAGCACGCGTAGAATTGGCGCTCTACGCCGATGATACAGCGCTGTTTACCCGCAGCATGAACGCACACACTATGAGACGCCGTCTGCAAGCTGGATGCGATGTCCTGGGTCAAGGGCCACTAAGTGGCGGTTGAAATTCAACGCCGCGAAAATCCAGGCAGTCGTCTTCACTAAAAGACGAGTGCCTATTGGGCTACCGCCGATTGATATTCTGGAGGCTCCCATCCCGTGGAGCACGCCGTCGAAATACGTAGGGGTTACCTTAGATCAAAGGCTCACCTGGAAACATGTCAGTGACGTAAGACAGAGGGCCATTGCGATTGCGCGTAATTTACCCGCTGTTTAACCCGCAGTCGTCGCTGCCGCCGCAACATGGGATCACGATGTACTTGTGACTGGTTCGCCCAGTGCTAGAGTACGCGTCCCCAGTATTTGGAAACGCCGCAGACCTCCACATCGAGTCGCTGCAGAGGATCCAGAACCGCGCCCTGAAGACTGCCCTGCGTCTGCCGACGCGGTACTCCACCGCCCAGCTTCATGACGAAGTCGGCATTTTGCCACTCCGGGAGAGGTTCCGCGCCACCGCCAGGAAGTTCTACGAGAAGTCGCAGCAGTCCCAAAACCGGCTCGTCCGGGACCTTGGGACACAACACCACTTCAGGCCAGCAACTTGCTGGCCTGATATGCTACGAGATTAGTCTCATAATCTCGTAGCAACTGTGGAGGAAACCACACCGTCGTCATCACACCCTAAGACCCTTCAGTCAGGCCAACAAGTACCGCAGGAACAGCAGTAAATGCTTAGCCTGCAACCCATCTTACCAAGGTCGAGGTCCGTCAACAGAAGCGTGAGCGTGAACATCCCGTCACTTCGCCAAAAGATGACACGAAGCTCATCGAAACATTTGACAAGACGACGCCATCACTCGGCTGATTACCCGAGAAGACTTAATTAAAAATTTAGTAGAGTCGAGGGGCAGTAATGACGTACAGACATAGCTGTATACAGCTTTGACGTAGCTTATCTGATAGACTTACAACTGGTACCCGACAAACAGCAAAATGCATGTCAATGTTCAACATCATCCTCATGTGTGTATTAATTTCAACAGAAAAAAAGGAAGAGGCATGTACAGACCACAATTTTGAAGTGTATTCATGGAACACTTTATTCATACATGGCTCTGATTTTGTATACTTTATCGTCTATTCAGCTTTAAGATCGACACAAACCAAACACTTAGTCAAGTAAAATGCCTTTTCATACTACGTTGTGAACCACTACACCTTGTAGCCATTGATCTACCCGATACTCTCCCTAGTGGTCGAGGTACTGTTAAATATATATTGAGAATTTGATATGTTCTCAAAGTTCGTAAAGCTTTATGCTTTAAAGACCGCCACTGCTACGGCAGTGATACGCCACCTTAAATCTTTTTCATTTCCGTTCTATGGAAAACCAACCAGTATTTTATCTGATGCAAACAAACTCGCCTGTCATACTTGGTCAAACTTCATACGTCGTCAGATGTGAAACTATTTCAATTTCAAGATTCAACCATGCTGCAAACCTCATGGAAAGAATGTTTCGTAAAGTGAATAGATTTATCCACACATTTGTGGCTACAAAACAATCAATTTGGGTGGAATACCTGGATACCTGGGACTGTTCGAACAACTATTCAACAATTTACCCCTATTTTCTACACCATACACACCAACTGATTTAGTTCTGCAAACTAAGGAAAGCAATGAGTGGGTAAACCCTAACAAAAATACGAGAGCAGCCATCGCTGGAAGAGAAGGTAAAAATGGTTTTAGCAGCACTAACGAACAAAGCTTTCAAACGTTATAACTATTTCGACAAACAAATAAAACGCACAGTCATTCAAACCCAATAATTTGGTAATGTTAAGGGTCCACCCAAAGTCTTCAGCTATTCAAAAGAAAAAAAGAAATAACAATATCTTTATTCCGTACCGTACAGAATACTACAGATTCCTCACAAAGGAAGTTATTTATTGTGACTTATACACATGACACGGCCTAGAGGAATCTATCAACACAACGACCTTGAGAAATATTACGCATAAATTGTTAATAAGCTGATTCTATGATTTAATGTGTACCATAAGGCCTACTGGAATGTACTGTCATATTTGAAATACTCATGCATTGAAAAATCACTAATTACCGACACAGTGATACACTTTTCACGGAATCATGTGTGCACTATAATCCAAGTAACGTTTTGTAATGGGTGGTGTAATTTTGCAATTGAATGAATGAAATTCTAATGGAGAGTTTTGATATGATCAATTTATTATGGTTAGTAATTGGGGAAAACATTATTATGCAGGTGGAGTGTACAAGCACACTTATATTTTATTGGGGAACACACACATCCAGAACATCTACGACTCACTCGATCTACATATTGTATTCTGTTCTCTTTGTATTCTGTTAACTTTACAGATAATCCGATACAATTTGTCGGAAGCATTTATAAATTGATCACCTGATGTTTCTGACAAATATAACGTATATCCCTTTTCGGTATTTGCATGTGCACGCACGCACGCACGCACGCGCTGCTTGCTGGGCAGTTGCGTTGACCCTTACATCACTAGAGGCACAGCAATCACCACAACTGCGCAGACTACTCAAGCACGCTTCTTGTCAGACAGATTCTTAATTTTATTCTGCTCACCATTAATCAAACTCGCGGTTTCTCAAACTGTGACACCCGTAAGAATAAGAGCCTAAGAGTGTCTCCATATAACAATTGCAGCAATACATCGAACTGCAAGAACTTGCTCTGCTAAAAACCTTCAAATGCAACAGTCAGTTTCAAGTGTTTGTGAAAATTTGTTTACAATCTGTTTGGCTCACAAGTCAATCATCAGTTACTGTGATTTAACATGGAAATTAACGCTTGTCTACGTGAAAGGTATTCTTCATGTCTTACCAACGAATCCGTCTTCGTGTAGCATAGCGAGCAGTCAGAATATGCAATTTTGCAAACACAACACTCTTACTATTGCGAGGGTTAAGGTCGGGGTGAGAGTTTAATTTTTAGGGAAAGATTAATTTTTAAAACTCCCAACCACCAACTGCGAACCAAACTCATAAACATGCAAAAACACTGGAACTGTGATTACTACTTGTTTGAATCGTTTTCAAAGGTGATATCACACGTTCACAGCTTTCCTTCCCTGCATATGATTAACAAACAAAAATTCATAATAAAGTAAGTTCATGAGAGAAAAGGGTGTACTAACTACTAATTTTGAAAACAAATGAAAGTTCACTTTATGTTGTTGATTACACCACATTAAAACCCTGTGGCTGATAAGTCCGTACGTCGACACATTTATCAAATTTATAACTCGTGAGCCCCCACAGACAAAATGAATATTTGTCGTAAATTGATTTCACACCATGTGCCTGTCTCAAACACCGTTTATGTTCATGCCTATGTGACGACACGTGTTACATTAACAAATCAGTCACTTTAATTCAAAGCGATGCACACCTTGTTCCACCGGCTAAATATTCACAACACACGGTAGCACTCGATTCAACTTGGTGCAGTCTACGACGAGCAACCACACCTGGCAATTGCCACACAAAAGTCTATAGTCTCCACCTGGACTGTCTGGAGCGACGCCGCCCGGCCAGCTACACCACTAGCTCCCCACTCTTCACAAGTGCCCCCCAGCGCGCGCGCGCGCGCGCGCGCGCGCGCGCCAGAAGCCCAGCTGCTGGGTTTTCCCCCCTATGTCACCAACTTCCCCATGTGAGCTGTTCTAACCGACTTCCAACGTACAGCGCTCAGCCAATACACTTCTAAAACTTTACTTAAAATCAAAATAATTATACTACACATTAAACAAATTGCTTATTATGTTTTTATATTGGTATATACATCCTTTGCACTATTTATTACAATTATGCAATTTCTTCTATCACAGATAAATGATGTAACTGAATATTTAAAGATAAAATACACAAGATTAATTGAAAATAAAATGAGAAATAATTAATATTACTTTTATAAACAAACAATGCACCCCCCCAGGGGACCGACAGTTCATTTGTGGGTACGTGTGTGGCGCGCATGGGGCCCCGAGCCGGAGCAGCCTTTCTTCTGCCCCAGGTGGCTTCACTTTCCCTCCCGGTTTGTGCCTTCGCCCGGAGACGTGCGTTTTTTCATCAGTCCAAGGTTTCTTTTTCGCTTCCTCTGTCTTCTCTTCTTGGTCCTCTTTGTTTCCTGTTCTGCGGCCTTCCCCTCTTTTTCCTTTCTCCTTGTTCTCGACTCACCTTTTAATCTCCGCCTCGGCGTTTGAAATTCTTCCTCCTCCTTCATCCCTTTCTCTCCTTCCTCCTTTCTTTCCTCCCTGTGTGTGTCTGAAGGTCGACCCACGCTCTACGTAACCGGTGACAGGGTAAGGCGTAACTCCCTGCCCCGGGTAGACATGTAGGGCACGTACTAACCCCCCCCCCCCCGGTAAAGGCCGGGCCCAGGGAGGGGTGATTACCCGAGCTGATACCATCCGAACATGCCAATTGGTCCCTCCGTCCGTTCTCGGGAGGTGTGACCTGAGGTGCGAACAGTCGCCTAAGGCGGGTGCGCCCTCAGTGAGGGGTCCCACAAGGAAGGAGCGCGCCATTGGAGACGCCGGTAATCATGGGGGACACCTCCGCCATGAAACCTTCCACATCAACTATAACCCTGACCCATAAGCGGAAACATGATTCTCAGCCGCAGAAAGCATTGTCTAACATTCCAAAGTTCCTGGTGGTATCACGTACGGACGATAAGGATTTTTCTTCAGTCAATCCGTTTATCATTCAGAAGGGTGTCGATGCGATCGCAGGTCTCTTGAAAACCTGCTCCAGGCAGCGCAACGGGACCTTGTTACTCGAAATAGAGAATGCATTCCAGGTGCAGAAGTTACTTCGGGCCACACTTGTACATACTTTCCCTGTGAAAGTGGAGGCTCACCGCACCCTCAACTATTCGTGGGGAGTAGTGTTCTCTAGATCGCTGGATGGGTTATCAGACGAGGAGATATTGAACTATATGTCAGATCAGGGAGTCACAACTTTTCATCGCGTGATGAAAAAGTCAACAATGACCTCGTGCCAACCCGTACTGTCTTCTTAACTTTTGACAGGGTTGACCTACCATCTAAAGTGAAAGTGGGCTATGAAGTCATTTCCGTTCGCCCGTACCTACCAAATCCTACACGCTGCTTCCATTGCCAAAGGTACAACCATACAAGTAAATCTTGTCCAAATGCAGCCAAGTGCGCCACCTGTGGCAGAGACGTTCATGAGGGTGAATGTCAACCTCCATCCCCTCGCTGCATTAATTGCATGGGTGACCATGCTGCTTCTTCACGGGACTGCCCCATTTATAGAGAAGAGCGGGTCATCCAAGAGATTCGCGTGAAGGAAGTAGGAAGGAAGTAGGAAGCCCGCTGTACTCCCATCAGGTACCTTCACCCGCGGCCTCGCCTCCACTCGACCAACTAAGGAGGTAGGCATCCAGACTTGCAATCTAACGTTCTGTGACACTGTCGTCAGGTCGGCTAGCCCGAAAATTGCTCGTTCCACCTCTCTGATCCCTTCTGCCCGTTCTACAGCGAATTCGTCGACCAGTTCACACACATCCCGGACACCCAAATCTGCTGCCCGGAGTACAAAAAAAGAACCAGTCCGTAAAGATTTTCTCAAGACTCAGACTTCTCAATCGTCAACCGCATCTTCCACCCGTCATACATCTAAGAAGGCTTCCAGAAAAAACAGCCCCCGCTTCTCCGCCGAGGCGTGTCTCTTCGGTCACGCCATCCAACAGTTGCCGGCCTCGGCCGTCTTCTGTTTCACCGGGACGCTCCGTCTGTCGGGCACCTGGCCGCTTACCGGCAGTGGAAGTTGCCCCTCCTGATCCACTCCGGGAGGTGGCAGACGCGTCGATCGAACGAATGGAACATGACCCTTTGCCACTAAATGGCGATAGCAGTGCTCCCTCGAAGTCCGGTCCTCAGCGGCCGTCGAGGTGACCCCATATGCTTGTTCCTTTTTATCTTCGTTTCTTCTCTCATTTTTTATCATGGCGCTCCGTCAATGGAATATTCGCGGCATTCGTTCCAATCGGGAGAAGTTAAAACTACTCCTTAGATTGCACTGCCCACTTGTTGTCTGCCTCCAAGAAACTAAGTTGCGTCCAAGTGATGGTGCAGACTTTTCACACTACACCTCTGTGCGGTTCGACCTGCCACCCGTGGAAGGTATCCCAGCCCATGGAGGGGTTCTGATGCTCCTTCGAGACGATGTCTATTACCATCCCATTTCATTGCATACTCACCTACAGGCAGTTGCCGTCCGCATCACTTTATCCACATTTACCTTTTCCTTCTGTAATATTTATTTGCCATCGTCATCTGCCCTTGCTAGGGCAGATGTGCTACACCTTGTTGATCAGCTCCCTTTACCTTTCGTGTTGATAGGCGACTTTATTGCCCACCACTCCATATGGGGCTCTCCGGCACCTTGTCCGAGAGGCTCCCTATTGGTGGACCTTCTCCAACACTTCGATCTTGTCTGCATCAAAACAGGTGCACCAACCTTCCTTTCTGACACAACACACACTTACTACCTTATAGACCTTGCAATATGCACTCCTCAGCTTGCCGGTCGGTTTGAGTGGTATGCACTTAGACACGTACTCGAGTGACCATTTCCCCTGTATCATCCACATTCTGCATCATTCCCCATCTCCTCGTCCCACCAGTTGGAACATTTCTAAAGCCGACTGGGGGGTTTATTCTTCCATGGCTGTTTTTCACGGTCAGAATTTTCCCAACTGTGACAGTCAGGTCGACTACCACACAGAGGTTATTCTCAGCGCTGCCGAACGTTCCATACCTCGTACATCCTCTTCTCCACGTCGTGTCCAGGTCCCTTGGTGGACTGCAACATGCCGCGACGCGCTTAGAGCCCGGCGCCGTGCTTTACGCACTTTCCGCCGCCACCCGACTTTGGAGAATTGCATACATTATAAACGTATGGGAGCGCAATGTCATCGTATCACAAACGACAACAAGAAAGCTTGCTGGACTTCTTTTACTAGTTCTTTTAACCGTTTTACTCCGTCCACGGTTTTTGGGGTGGCCTATGCCGTTTATCCGGCATCAAGGTCCACTCCCTGATTCCTGGCCTGACAGTAGAGAACGCAGTCCTTGTGGACCCCTCTGACGTTTCCAACACATTGGGCCGTTTCTTTGCCGAGGTTTCGAGCTCTGCCCATTACCACCCTGCCTTTCTCCCTCGCAAACAGGTAGAGGAGGCACGGCCGCCTTCTTTCCACTCTTTTAATCGTGAAAATTATAACATCGCCTTCACCATGCAGGAGCTAGACCGTGCTCTCGCCCTATCCCGATCTTCTGCTTCCGGGCCCGATTCCATTCATATTGAGATGCTGAAGAACCTCTCTCCTCCGGGCAAGTGCTTTCTTATTAGTACCTACAATCGCATATGGACTGAAGGTCATGTTCCCATAAGTTGGCGTGAAGCCATTGTTGTCCTCATCCCAAAAACGGGGAAGGACAAACACCTTCCTTCCAGTTATCGCCCCATTTCTCTGACGAGCTGTGTCTGTAAGGTGATGGAACGCATGGTTAACGCTCGGTTGGTCTGGCTCCTCGAATCTCGCCGCCTCCTGACTAATATCCAATGTGGCGCTCTTTGCCATTGCAATCAATCCGATCGTAGATTGCCTTTCAGCCGACGTCTCCGGATCTCTTTTTGTTGACGATTTCGCATTTTATTGCAGCGCCCAGCGGACGTGTCTTGGAGCGTTCTCTTCAACGCTGTCTTGACCGTCTATATTCCTGGAGCATCGCAAACAGCTTCCTATTCTCCACTGAGAAAACTGTGTATAAACTTCTGGAGATACAAGGAATTTCTTCCACCTTCTCTACATCTCGGCCCTGTTGCTCTCCCTTTTGTGGAGACTATGAAATTCTTGGGACTCATGTTGGATCGTAAACTTTGCTGGTCCACATACGTGTCTTACCTGGCCGCCCGTTGTGCCCTATCCCTTAACGTTCTTCGTGTCCTCAGTGGCACGTCATGGGAAGCGGATCGTACCGTCCTGCTTCACCTTTACCAGGCCATTGTTCAGTCGAAGCTCGACTACGGAGGCCTTGTATACTCTTCTGCACGGCCGTCGATTCTCCGCCGTCTCAACTCTATCCACCATCGGGGATTACGTCTGGCGACCGGTGCATTTTATACCAGCCCTGTTGAAAGTCTGTATGCCGAGGCTGCTGTATTACCCTTGACCACTCGACGTGACATACACTTGTGTCGGTACACATGTCGCTTACGGTCGATGCCCAACCATCCATCTTATCGATTATTTTTTGACGACTTACTCGATCGCCCATATCAGTTGTCTGCGATTGCCTTACTTCCACCTGGAGTTCGGTTTCGCCGCCTGCTACAGCGGCTCGATTTTACCCTTGCTTCCACCTTTCGGTTGAGCGAAAGCCCATTGCCGCCGTGGCATCAGGCCCAGGTTCACACTCACCTTGAATTAGTTCGCTCCCCAAGGAGAGCACTCCGGATTTGGTATACCGCTCGAGGCTTGTCGAACTCCGTTCGCGGTTCGATAATGCGATATTTATTTACACTGATGGTTCCAAGAGCACTGCCTGTGTCGGATCTGCCTTCGTCGTCGGGGACAACCGGTTTCAATACAAGCTCCCTGACCGGTGTTAGAGTTTCACGGCTGAGCTTTTTGCCCTCCACCAGGCCGTTTTGTACATCTGCCGCCACCACGAACCTTTCTATGCCATATGTTTGGACTCCCTTAGTGCCCTGCAGAGTCTAAAGGACCCCTTTCTCGAACCATCCTCTCGTGAATCGGATCCAATGCTCCCTCCAGTTGCTAGCAGATGACAGCTGTCACGTTTCTTTCCTGTGGGTCCCTGGCCACGTGGGTGTGCCCGGGAATGAGACCGCCGACATAGCAGCCAAGGCGCAGCTATTTTGCCTCGCATGGCTACCTTTTGCGTCCCATCGGACGATGTTCAACGAGCTCTTCGCCGGAGTATCGTGTCGCAATGGCACAGTGTGTGGCTTTCACTGTACAACAATAAATTGCGAACTGTCAAACCGATCCCGACCGCTTGGAGGACATCCTCACGCCCCTCTCGGCGGGAGGAGGTCATCCTGGCTCGGTTGCGTATCGGTCATTGACGTTTTAGCCACCGTCACTTGCTATCCGCCGAACCTGCACCGCTCTGCTCCTGCGGTGAACTGCTGACAGTGCGACATGTTTTACTGACTTGTGTCAATTTCAATCGTCTCCGTGTAGCCCTTCACTTTCCGTCTACTCTGGAGGAAAATTTAGCTGATGACACACAAGCAGCTGCTCGAGTTTTGCGTTTTATCAACTTGGCCAACCTATCCAAGGATATTTAACCCTTTTAATTGTCTTTTATCTTTCGTTTTTAGCCTCTTGTTGATGTTCTGACAGTCACCATTTTTTTGAGATCATAGCGAATCAATGTTCTTGGCTGGGCGCTAATGACCATAGAAGTTGTGCACCCTAAACCCACAAAAAAAAACCACCATTTATCCTTTTGGGGGACTTCAACGCCCACCACCCTCTCTGGGGCGGTATACAGCCCTCAGGACGTGGTAGAGACGTTGAAACGTTACTGACACAGCAGGACATATGCCTCTTAAACACTGGTGCACCCACACATTTTAGTATAGTATATGGCACATATTCTGCTATTGACCTATCTGTATGTAGCCCAAGCCTGCTCCCACATTTCAGTTGGAAGGTCCATGATGACCTTTGCGGGAGTGACCATTTCCCCATTCTTGTCACTCCAGCACTTTGAACCTGCAGGCTACCCATCCAGATGGTGTCTACATCGAGTGGACTGGCGGCGTTACACCTCGGCTGCTGTGGCTTCTGTTCCATTACCACATGATACTGATACGGCAGTCCAACAGGTCACAGCTGTTATAGTCTCAGCTGCAGAGGAGACCGTTCCGATCACCACTGGCTCCCCTCGGCGCAAGGTTGTTTCCTGGTGGACGCCCGAGATTGCTGATGCCATCCGGGACCGTCGGCGTGCACTACAACGCCACCGGCGTCGCCCTACACTTGAAAATTTTATAGCCTTTAAAAGGCTCAGGGCCCAAGCCCGACGCCTTATCCGGCAAAGTAAACAGGACTGTTGGGAGCGGTACGTTGCCTCAATAGGCTCTCGTGCCTCCCCTTCTCGGGTCTGGTCTCAGGTACGGCGCCTCTATGGATACCGCCCACCAGCGGGAATCCCATCTCTGACCGTTGATGGAACTCTCTGTACTGACCCAGCTGTAATTTCTGAGTGCATGGCAGAGCATTATGCAAGATGCTCCACAAAGGCAAATTATAGTGCCTCCTTCCGCTCCCTTAAACAACAGGTGGAGCAAAATTCTCTATCATTCCACGCGCGCCGCCGGGAACTGTACAATGCTCCATTTACGGAATGGGAGTTTACCACTGCTCTTGCTGCATGCCCCGATACCTCTCTGGGACCAGACCACATACATGGGCAGTTCGTCCGTCACCTGTCAGCAGACTTTCATCAGAAATTGCTCGCCTTATTTAATAGTATCTGGACAGGGGGTGTTTTCCCATCCCAGTGGAGGGATAGTATTATTATCCCTGTTATGAAACCGGGAGCAGATCCGCTGGCAGTTGACAGTTACCGCCCCATCAGCTTAACTAATGTCCTGTGTAAGTTGCTTGAGCGTATGGTGAGTCGCCGTCTTATGTGGATCCTTGAAGATAGGAGTCTACTTGCTGCAGAACAGGGTGGGTTTCCGCTAGGGTCGCTCCACTATCGACAATTTAGTGTCATTGGAGTCGGCCATCCGTACAGCCTTCTCTAGGCGTGAGCACTTAGTTGCGGTCTTGTTTGACCTCCGGCGGGCATATGACACGACATGGCGCCACCATGCATGTATGACTGGGGCTTACGGGGTCCACTCCCAATTTTTATCAAGAATTTCCTCTCGCTACGCACTTTTAGGGTTAGAGTTGGTACCTCCTTCAGCTCACGTCGAGTTCTGGAGAACGGCGTCCCACAGGGCTCCGTTCTCAGCGTACCGCTCTTTTTAATTGCGATAAACGGTCTTGCTGCGCCAGTGGGATCATTCGTTTGTTGTTCTTTATTCGCCGATGACTACTGCTTATACTACAGCTCTCCTAGTATTGGTGTTGCTGAAAGGCGTCTTCAGGGAGCCATCCGAAGGGCACAGTCATGGGCCACGACACATGGCTGTACGTTCTCAGCTTCTAAAACCCAGGTGATACACTTTTGTCGTCGTCGGGCAGTTCACCCTGACCCAGAACTGTACCTAGCTGCTGACCAGCTTCTAGTTGCAGAAAGCCATCGGTTTCTCGGGTTACTGTTTGACAACTGACTGACTTGGGGGCCACACCTTCGTCAGCTGAAGCAGAAGTGCTGGCGGCACCTAAATATATTGCGATGTCTCAGCCACACTGCCTGGGGAGCTCACCGTCGAACCCTCGTGCACCTCTTAAAGGCGCTCATCCAATCATGCCTGGATTATGGGAGCCAAGTGTATGACTCTGCATCACCTTCAGCACTGAGCATCTTGGATCCTATTCTTCATGGTGATGTCCGCTTAGCAACAGGGGTATTTCGCACCAGCCCTGTGCCTAGCCTCCTTGCTGAAGCTGGCATCTCTCCCTTGAGGTACCGCCGGCAACAGTTGCTGGCCTCCTACATTGTCCATGTCAATGCTACGCCTCACCATCCAAATCGCAGGTTATTGTTTGCAAATACCAACCTTCCCTCTCCGCAGCCTCGAGCCAGATCGGGTCTTCCAGTTGCGGTCTGGGTACATTCTCTTCTTTCTTCACTCGAGTCTTTTCCTCTCCGTCCTGCATTCTCTTGCCTATCTAACATCCCTCCTTGGACCGTCCCCGCTTCAGCTTCACCTACAACTGTCCTGCGATCCAAAGGCGTCGATTTCTCCACAACTACTTCGACACCAGTTCCTGGACATACTTAACACATTCCGTGATGCAGACGTCATATACACTGATGGCTCCCAGGTAGACGGCAGAGTGGGTTACGCCTATGTTCATGGCGACCACACTGAACAGCGCTCCCTGCCCCCTGGCTGCACTGTCTTTACGGCAGAGCTGATCGCAATAACCCGTGCACTCGACCATCTCAGAGCATGCCCCAGGAAGTCATATCTTATCTGTAGTGACTCCCTGAGTGCCTTGCATGCTCTCAACCACTGCTTCCCCAAACACCATTTGGTGCGATCCACAGTGTTTAGTCCTGGCAAGTCACGCCGTTCTGTGGCTTTCATCTGGACCCCAGGCCACATTGGAATTACAGGGAACGAACGCGCTGATCATCTGGCCAAGCAGGCCATCACATGCCAGCGCCTGGATATCGGTACCCCAGAAGGCGATATCCACTTGGGTCTCCAAAAAATGTTCAAATGTTTGTATAGTCTATGGGACTTAACTACGGGGTCATCAGTCCCTAAACTTACTAACTACTTATGAAATACTTACGAACTAGGACGGCACAAATATCCATGCCCGAGGGGGGATTCGAACCCCCGACCGTAGTGGCCGTGCAGACAGTGACTGGAGCGCCTCAGTCTCCTCGGCCACCGCAGCCGGCGCTTGGGTCTCCACCGAAAGATCTTTGAGGTTTGGAATTCAGAATGGGCAACAATGAGTATGCCCAATAAGCTCCGTGGAATCAAGCCCACGACAGCAGCTTGGAAGACTTCCCTAAAGCCTTCTCGAAGGGACTCAGTCATTCTGTCGCCTGCGTATAGGCCATAGGTGGCTAACTCACGGCCACCTCCTACGCCGAGAGGAACCGCCAGAATGTCATTGTGGAGCTGAGTTGACTGTAGTCCACATCTTGTTGGACTCTCCACTTTTAGCTGCATTGCGGCAGTCTTTTAAGCTGCCCCCTGCACTCCCTTTGATTTTAGCTGACAACGCCTCTATGGCTAACTGTGTGTTTTTATTCGCGCAGCGAGCTTTTATCACAAGCTTTAACGGTGGGATCATATGCCTGATCTTCAGGCATACACCGCTTATAGTTTTAATCTGTTGTCACTTTTGTCTGGTCAGTCCCTTTTCCGACTGGCAGTTGTATAGTATGTGCAGAATGGCTGGCTCATCCATTATTATCCTAGTGATCAGCCAGTCAACAACATCTGATGTGATTTTTAGTTGATTATTAGTTCCACCACTACTGTGGATCCCTTTTCCTTTTTATGTTGCAAATATGACCAACACTGTCTTCCTGTACGTCTTTTGTACTAGTTGCAGCGTGCTTATTTTAATCATACATGAAATCCTGTGATCTCTTAGCTGGGAACAGGGGACTGATGACCAAGCAGTTTAGTCCCCTTTAAACACCCAACACCAACTAACCTTCACCTCTCAACGATGCGAGGAGTCGCCAGAAACGACACGTGGTTTGGATTCCATGTTAAGCTGTAGGTCCCCTTTTCCCGGTTGGGTAACTGGGGTAGGCTAGCGACACGCAAGTCGCTGAAGTGGCGTCCAATTGAAAGATTTGCACCAGGCCAATGAGCCACACGAAATTATTATTACTATTATTATCAGCTGAGTAGCGTCGTCGTCGATGCAACGTTTTAGTGGATTGAATGGATCCATCATCTTTGCCTGAAGCTAAAGAATAAGCAATCCATTGAAATGTTGCATCGACGACGACGCTACTTGGCTGATAACCCATGAAGATGTTATAGCGAAAGGCTACTGATATTAAACGTGGCTTTTAACTTGAGACCTAAATTTATCAGAACGTAGGTTTGAAACTACCAATAATTGACGGTGGAAAAACGGAAGAGAATCCAAGTATTGCGGAAACACTAACAAAATGAAAGGGCAGGTTATAGGATATGTGACATCAGGGAATATCCTATATGGTACTACAGACAGCGGTAGAATATGAGGCAGAGACGACGATATAAAGGATCAACCGATGTTTGAAGCTACAGTTAACTATGACAAATGAAGCAAACACATTAGATGGTATCCTACAGGGAATGGTCATTATCTACAGGCATTGTCACAAACAAGTATTGTTGACGCTTCTTTCTTTTCCGCCTGAGTAACAACAGGTAATTATTGATACATTTTATCTATTATGAGAAATTGTTGGTATTGATATTTCAATATATAGATGAAAACACGCTGCTGCTTTGTTTTTGTAGAGGTGATAGGAATCATAGCAACGGATTATCGTCGCTTACATTTAGCCTATTGCTAGTGGCTGTTAAATGACGGCTTAAGGGGGACGTTGATGAAATCGACCAAAAATCTCAATTTTAAATTTTTTATTTGTGAATATAACTTGTGGACAATAAGTTCCCAATGTTCGCATGTTGAAATCTCATCCGAAGAGCCTGAAAATTAATTAAAAGTGTGATGCGGCCTTCCTGAGACACCCACGTTTTGAAGCAGCACTTTAATACACAGAATCGTTGTTCACTGAGCTGGTATTGCTTTCAACCAGACATGTGCGGGATACATCTCGAAGACTGCGAGTCATACTCTTTGGTTTTGTAGATCTGTTTTTTACTCTGTTCCAAATATTATAAACAATAACGAACTAGGTGCCTCGTTTATGACAAAGCAATTCTTCTTTTTTCATTGTGATACTGTCGGAGATTTATACAAGTGTTGGATTCTTTCTTCATTCACTTATACTACGATGACAGCGTATGAAAAACTGGATAAATTGTGAATAAGTTAGTGAATAGAAGACGTGAGAAACGACAATTCAGCAATGCGGCTATGTCCGAAGTAAGAAAATCTACTGAAACTGTCAATTCGTCTCCTAGCAGATCCAAGCGAAGAATAGAGTTGAATGGTGCATACTACAGCGATGAATCTCGGTTTCAGGCCGATCCTGCACGTCTCAAAAACTGTGTTTATGGCAAAACCAAGAATCCGACCCCTCAGGGGCTCAGCATTAATTTGCTGGGTACGGGCTTGGCGAACCCGGGGTCCTGAGCTGTGGGCTGTGTCACGCCAACAGCCCGCTACACCGTAAGATCTGTGCGTGCTTCAACGACCATCGTTCGGCGCGATGGTGGAACGTTGTACGTTTCAGAGCCCGGGGATCTTGGCTTAATCGCCCGGGTCGCGAGGACGGTACAAACCTCTATAAAAACCCCTCAATCTCAAGGTGTGCTACGTGCCGAGGAGATGCATGGCTGTTGAGGTTGAACAGTCGCTAGCGAGCAACCTCAGAGGAACCTGCCGCACCTCAGTTGTATAAGGCTTACCCAGGCAAGCGGGGCTCCGTATGGGTGGATCTTTAATTCCGTAGCTGCTCGTGAGACGAACGTGAAACGAGCAAATAAAAGCGTGGCCGGCCGCGAAAACGGCGTCTCAAAGCGTGGTAGAAGTACATTCAATGCCTCACAATATGACCCCCAGTCGTCCCTAGCTACCCCATGGGAGGAACGACGGGCGAAAGACAGGGTTCAGTCCTACTCCCCTAAATTTCTTGTCTGTGCCAGGACTGATGGGGAAACTTTTAGCAATACGAAGCCACTCTTTGTGGATAATCTAGAAGACAAGTATGGCAACGTCATAGGTCTGTCTAAAATGAGAAGTGGTGCAGTCCTCAATGAAGCGGCATCCCCAGCACAGTCACGGGCGCTTCTGGCCTGTGATAAGCTGGGAGATGTTCCTGTTACTTTCACTCCTCACAAGAGTTTAAACATGGTTCAGGGGATTGTTTTCCACCGTGATCTCCTCCTGCAGTCCGATGATGAGCTCCGCGCCAACCTTGAACGATGGGGTGTCCACTTCGTCAGGTGCATCTATAGGGGACCTAAGGATAACAAGGTAGCCACCGGTGCCTTCATCCTGGCCTTTGAGGGCGATTCTTTGCCCGAAAAGGTCAAGATTATGGAATACTGGTGCGATGTAAAACCTTATATTCCTCCTCCGACGTGGTGCTTCAAATGCTGGAAATTTGGGCACATGTCCTCCAGGTGCAATTCCAGCTCCACCTGTAGAGAATGCGGGCGTCCATCCCATCCGGACGCTCCTTGTGCTCCTCCTCCTATTTGTGTGAACTGCGGACAGCACCATCCCCCTTGCTCGCCAAACTGCACGGTGCTCCATAAGGAAAGAAAAATTAAGGAGTACAAGACCATGGATAAACTGTCGTACAATGAGGCCAAAAAGAAGTTCGAGCGACTGCACCCTGTATCACTGAAGACGTCACGTCGTCGCCTTTTCCCTCGGTGTCGGCGGTCCCCATGTCTTTAACAACTTCTGTGGGCCCTCAGGGCCCTAAACCTCTATCAGCCCCCTCGATGGTTGGAGGTTCTCCACAATGTGCTGCCCCCAATACACCTCCTGCGGAGCACACCCCCGTTACTCAGCCGGAGAAGCAACACCTTCCTCCGGCTCCTCTCGCTCGGAAGGGTCCCTAGGGACGCTCCCTTCCGGGGCCTCTCGGAGTACCACGGAGGGTCCCAGCCAATGGCTGTCGGACTCGTACACCCCTGGTCAAAGGGCTCTACACTCTACCTCGAGCCCTGACACAATCTCTGAGAAGCCCTCTCAGTTCGTAAAACCAAAAGGACAGCGAGAGGATAAGAAAAAGAAACCAAAGAAAAAGGATTCTTCTGTGGCTCTAAAGCCACGCCATCACACATCATCTGCTTCTGACGACGAGTTGGAGATCCTTGCATCGCCCAAGGATCTCGCCATTCTCAACTCGCCAGAACCTATGGTTCTTGATCCAGCAGATTCTGATCAGTTGGCAGCGGATACTCCTGTGGAATAAGCTGCCTTGCTTTCAGACTATGGCTCATCAGCTCGGTGCAAATTCCATCCTCCAATGGAATTGTGACGGTCTTTTCCATTATATTGCTGAGCTGCGACAATTACTTTGCCGCTACGCAGCATTTTGCGTCGTTCTGCAGGAAACATGGATTCCTGCCCAGCGGACCCCTGCCCTTCGCGGCTATCGGGGTTATTTTAAAAACCGTGTGGACTATGACAGGGTCTCTGGAGGTGTTTGCGTGTACGTCCCTGCTACTGTCCCCAGTGCTCCCGTGGCTCTTCACACTAGCCTAGAGGCAGTGGCTGTCAGGATCAGAGCGCTACAAGACATCACGGTCTGCTCTCTTTACCTGCCCCCAGATGAGGCAGTTTCTTCCACTGACCTCGCTGCCTTGGTCGCCCAACTTCCCCCACCCTTCCTTCTATTGGGGGACTTCAACGCCCACCACCCTTTGTGGGGTGGTTCTCAGCGCATGGTAGGGAAGTTTTGCTTGTGCGGCAGGATGTGAGCCTTCTGAATACTGGTGCTCCTACGCACTTCAGCATCGCACATGGCACATATTCTTCCATAGATGTATCCATCTGAAGCCCAAGCCTTTTGCCACATCTTAGCTGGAGCGTCCATGACGACCTTTGCGGTAGCGATCACTTCCCTGTCATTGTCTCACTATGGATTTTCACCCTGCAGCTGGGCCACTCCGTTGGTGTCTCTGTCGAGCTGATTGGCAGGGTTACACCTCGACTGCTGTGGTCCCTACTACACTACCAGCAGACACGGATATGGTGGTTCGACTGATCACTACTGCCATAGTTTCTGCTGCCGAGGCTAATGTTCCGACTACTGCTGGTTCCCCTCGGCGCAAGTCTGTGCCCTGGTGGACGTTGGAAATTGCTGAGGCCATCCGAGACCGTCGAAGAGCGATGCAACGTCACCAGCGCCGTCCCACATTAAAAAATTTAATTGCCTTTACAAGACTATGAGCCCGAGCCCGACAACTCATTCGACAAAGCAAGCAGGACTGTTGGGAGAGGTACGTCGCCTCCATCGGTTCTCGCGCCTCCCCTTCCTGCATATGGTCTCGAGTACGACGTCTTTTCGGGTATCGGCCACTGGCAAGAGTCCCATCTCTGAATATCGAGGGCACCCTTTATAGTGACCCGTCCATAATAGCCGAGTGCTTGGCAGACCATTATGCACGATGCTCTGCGATGGTGAACTATAATGCGTCCTTCCGTTTCCTCAAGCAGCGGGTAGAGCGGACTCGGTTATCTTTCGCTACACGTCGCCGGGAACCATACAATGATCCGTTTACAGAGAGGGAGTTCCAAACTGCTCTCAATGCATGCCAGACCGCATATACAGCCAGTTCATTCATCACCTGTCGGTGGAATTCCAAACCAAACTGCTGTCCCTGTTTAATAGTGTCTGGGCAGGGGGTGTTTTTCCATCCCTGTGGAGGGATAGTATCATTGTTCCTGTGCTGAAACCAGGTAGAGATCCGCTGGCGGTTGACAGTTACCGTCCCATCAGCTTAACAAATGTACTGTGTAAGCTGCTTGAACGCATGGCGAGTCGCCGGCTTCTCTGGGTACTCGAAGATCGATGTCTCCTGGCCCCGCAACAGGGGGGTTTCCCTCAGGGTCGCCCCAGTATTGACAATCTAGTGTCACTGGAGTCTGCCATTCGAATGGCCTTCTCTAGGCGTGAGCACTTAGTTGCGGTCTTTTTTGACCTCCGGAAGGCATATGACGCTACCTGGCGCCACCACATTCTTGCGACATTATATGACTGGGGCTTACGTGGTTCACTCCTCATTTTTATCCAGAATTTTCTTTCACTCCGCACATTCAGGGTTAGAGTTGGTACTGCCCTCAGCTCCTCCTGAGTCCAAGAGAACGGTGTCCCACAAGGCTCCGTTCTCAGTGTACCACTCTTTTTAATTGCGATTAACGGTCTAGCAGTGGCTGTTGGGTCATCGGTTAGCTGTTCCTTATTTGCCGATGACGTTTGCATATATTACAGCTCTTCTAGCATTGTTGTCGCCGAACGGCGTCTGCAGGGAGCCATTCGCAAGGCACAGTCATGGGCCACAGCCCAAGGCTTCACCTTCTCCTCTCCCAAAACCCGGGTCGTACACTTCTGTCCTCGTCACCCCGATCCAGAACTCTATCTAGCTGATGAACAGCTTCGTGTTGAGGAAACACACCGGTTTCTCGGCATGCTGTTTGACAACCGACTTACTTGGGGGCCGCACCTTCGTCAGTTGAAGCAGAAGTGCTGGAGGTCTTTAAATATCTTGCATTGTCTCAGCCACACTACCTGGGGAGCTAGCCGTCAAACTCTCCTTCACCTCTACAAGGCTCTAATCCAGTCACGCCTGGATTATGGAAGCCAGGTGTATGACTCTGCAGCAACTTCCGCTTTACAGATCTTGGATCCGATCCTTCATGGTGGTGTACGTTTAGCAACAGGGGCTTTCCGTACTAGCCCTGTTCCAAGCCGCCTAGCCGAAGCTGGTATCCCGCCTTTGTGGTACCGCCGGCAACAGCTGTTGGCTTCTTATGTTGCCCATGTTCACACTACACCGCATCATCCCAATCGCAGGCTTTTGTTTCCGAATACTGCCCTACCCTGTCCACAGCGTCGACCCAGATCGGGTCATCCGATTGCAGTCCGCGTTCGTGGTCTCCTTTCCTCCCTCGAGGCTCTCCCTCTCCCTATCGCATTCTCCTGCCACTCGCATATCCCTCCTTGGTCCATCCCTCGCCTACAGCTCAACCTACAATTGTCCTGCGACCCCAAGGCAACGGTTCCATCACACATACTTCGTCACCAGTTTCAGGACACACTTTGCGCGTTCGGTGATGCAGACGTGATATATACTGATGGCTCCCAGGTAGATGGCAGAGTGGGTTATGCCTACGTTCATGGCGACCACTGTGGACAACGCTCGCTCCCACATGGCTGCACAGTCTTTACGGCAGAGTTGGTCGCAATACTCAGAGCCCTCGACCATCTCCGTACATGCCCCAGGAAGTCGTATGTCGTATGCAGTGACTCCCTGAGCGGCTTACGAGCCCTTGACCAGTGTTTTCCCAAACACCACCTGGTGCGGTCCACCCAGGACTCCGTTTTCAATCTCGGCAAGTCCGGCCGATCTGTGGCCTTCATCTGGACCCCCGGCCACATTGGCATTCAGGGGAACGAACGTGCTGATCAGCTGGCAAAGCAGGCAATCAACTGCCAGCGCCTGGAGATCGGTACCCCAGAAAGGGATATCCGATTGGGTCTACACCAAAAAATCTCCATGGCCTGGGACCGTGAATGGTCCACGGTGACAATGCCAAATAAGCTCCATACAGTTAAACAGTCAACTGCAGCTTGGAAGACCTCCTTATAGCCTTCTCGAAGAGACTCGGTTGTCCTGTGTCGCCTGCGTATAGGCCATACATGACGAACGCACGGCTACCTGTTACGACGTGAGGACCCACCAGGCTGCCGTTGTGGCGCGCTGCTCACGGTGGTCCACATCTTGTCCGACTGTCCGCTTTTAGCTGCATTGCGGCAGTCATTTTTACTTCCTTCTGCTCTGTCTTCGATTTTAACCGACGATGCCTTCACGGTTAAACGTGTTTCAGGTTTTATTCGTGCAGCTGGATTTTATCACATGATTTAATGGTGGCACCTGAAGCTAGATCTTTCAAGCGCCTACCATTCAAACAGTTTTAGTATGTCATTACTTTCGTCTCGCTAATCTTTTTTACTTTGCAGTTTTAGTACGTGCAGGATGGCTGGCTCATCCATTATTATCCTAGTGATCAGCCAGCCTCAACCTTCTGTTGAGCTGTTTTAACAACATTGCTTATTTGAGCGTCAACTTTTATGGATTTTCCCTTTTTATGTTGCCAAGGCGCCTCTTGTCACTTCATCCTGTAAAATGGGCTATGAAGTGCTCGTCTTTCCAACGGAAAACGATACTTAGTGCACTCCTCGATAGGAACGGGGGACTGATAACCCAGTCGTTTAGCCTCCCTTTAAAACCCCCAACAACAACAACAACAACAACAACAACCAGAATCCGAATGAGTCTAAATTCACTCATGTGGAAACGATGCCGTAAAATACATTTGAATCTTCTACAGTTGCCAGAATTGCAACTTACGTTGCACTTCTTGTATTTAATGATGGGAACGTCGGGAGGATGAAGGTATTAGATTGGACTTCGAGTAGGAAATTTTACTCGAAATATCGCGAGGAAAATAGTTTTACAGCTGAAAAGTCAGTTGAAGACCTGGTAAAGGGTAGAAGCCAACAGGAAACCGGAAGAGAAGCCTTAAAGGGAAAGACGACCGAGAGAACAAATGTGGTGCCTTCTGAAGTGACATAATGAAAAAAGGTTGAACTTTAAACTGCGTTTCGTGAAAAGTTCGTTTTAAAGTTTATGTACCTTTCCCTCAGATTTTATGAATACTAAAATTATGAAATTTTGTGCATATATTTCTGTAAGCGTAATAAATGTTGTCTCAAAAGCAATTCTTGAAATTCTTATTGCAAGCTGAGATATGAGCCAAAGTGGTTGGAATTTAGCATAAATTTAAAATTATAGTTGTGGAGTTATAATTAAAAAGTACGAAAATTCTCCTATTCGACCTATTCTAAAATCGGCATGTGATAATCTTACGTATAAAGAGGTGAAACAGAAATGTTTGTAGAAATCTCTGTAATACTTTGAGTAAAAAGAAATATACATAATGTTGTTTTAAAAAACTTCAAATTTTATTAAAGTTGAATATATATAAACAAAGGATTTTGTATGTAAATGTGTTACTTTCACGTAAGGTGTGGTAAAAAATGTAATTGCCATATTTCCAAAACAGTGGATGTGGTGCATTTTTGAAATAATGTTTATCATCTACGTCCCCCCTTGAGTATTGTAATCGTCTTCAGTGTTCTTTACTGAAAATTTCCAATACGAAGTTTGCAGGAATGTAATTCTTCACAGTTCAGCTACTCGGCACCAAATTGTTTTAAATTATGTATATAAATCTTCCTAATAAATAAATGTTTTGTTTTCACTTATAGATAATCACTGCAGCTCCGTCAGCGTTCTTCCTTATATCTGTCGCCTTGTTTCAGATTTCTTTAAAGTAAGCAATTTTTTACTTTTTAAATGTTGCTCCTTATGTTTAAACTAGCTGGTACCCGGCGCGGTGTTGCTACAGAACACACTGTAAGGTACTATCCACCTTGTAACGTACGGTAGATTACGAAAGATAGCTCATGCGCTAATCCAAGCTATAATTTATCTGTATTCCAAATTTCATTAAAATCCATCCAGCTGTTTCAACGAGAAGAGAGAAAAATGTATTAATTCATTGTAAGGTATCCTCCGTCACGCACCATACGATAGGTTACGAAATGTAGCCCATATATTAATAAGTGTATAAGGTACTTCTGTGCCAAATATCATTCATATCCGTTCAATCATTTCAGCGTAAAGGCCTAAGAAACGAATTACCTAATTGTAAACCACTTGTAACGATACACTGAGATTATTTATTTTTTGTTTATCTTTGATCAGCGATGCTTATCGCCTCCGGTTCCCTCTGACTCGTAATACAACTAATTTAATTTCTTTCGTCATTTTTTACTTAAAAACAAGCGAGAAGACGGAACCGAGATAGTAGTTTGACTCACTCTCTTGTCTATGTTCGTTCTGTACGGACGTCTGCCATTCCTGTATCCATTAAATGTAAGTTTGATGCAAGATGTTTTAAAAATAAGTTTCTTAAATTTAAAATCATCCTCTCTCTTTGGCTTTTATTTGAATGAATCCCTCCATGTCAAATACTTCTTTTCTACAGCGGTTGTTCGCCTGATAGTAAGCAGTATGTGTACCGAGTTTGGTTGCAGTCGGTCCACTACTTTAGGAGGAGGTGCAGGAAGATGGCTCGCATGGTTTTGCAGTAATTCAAGAATATCGTAGTTTACGACTTCGTGTCTCCTGTAGCGTGAGTGGTAGGTGTTTAATTCATGACAGCGGTTGTTCGCCTGATAGTAAGCAGTATGTGTACCGAGTTTGGTTGCAGTCCTCTACGTCCGTAATAGTTTAATGTTCAGACGCCATTACAATCGCTTCGCATTGTCTGCAAAATTTCAATCAATCAATCATCCTTATACTATACTTTGCTTGAATTTAGAACCTGCAGTCATTTCTTTTGTAATTTCACGAAGTCGAATCTCTTCTTTTTATTATTCTATCATTACCAGTAACTTCATGTTCCACCCACGGTCACACAACAATGAAAAGCGAAGTGAACAGTCTGAACATTGATCTACTACGGAAAGTATCTTCAACGTTCATATATTAAATAAAAAAAAATGTTATTATTTCCAGCTTCTACAATACGAAGTGCAGGATAAAGCTAGATGCTTTCTGTAAGTTTTATAACGTGCTGTTGCTTGTATGGTGCCCAACTTTAATATGCAATCCATGGTTTATTTGCTTCAATGTTCATTTTGTGCTGTGCTTTAACTTATTTCAAATTCAAACATTCTGTATCAATTTTTTGTCCAAAAATATAATCGCGGAATCAACTTTTAACAATTATGGCATCATACGAAGCAAGGGCAACGTTATACACTCTCCGTGATGCGCACCTTTCGAAGTTAAATTTGGTATGCGTAAGAGCAAGAAGTACGTTGAGAGTTTTATCGCAGTAGGATGTACGGTATGGCCGTGCATAAAATACGACAAAATCACTTAAATTTTTAAATATTAAATAAGGAATCCATTATGCAATTGTTGCTGAGGACGTGGTAGCAACGTTTATAAGACCGAAAGAGGTTACAAACGCCTTTTCCAATTTTTCGTACGCCTTGACAGCTCTTAATGTTACAGAACACGGCTGGAACCAAGAAAAACTGCACGTTACTGGGCCGCAACATCTGAGCGAGCGCTCTGCGACCGCCTCAGTGCAACGAGAAAGAAAGATCAGCTAAAATAAATAAGCTGACACTTTCAGAATCCCCCTCAGGGGCTCAGCGTCAATTTGCTGAGTACGGGCTTGGCGAACCCGGGGTCCTGAGCTGTGGGCTGTGTCGCGCCAACAGTCCGCTACACCGTAAGCTCTGTGCGTGCCTCAACGACCATCGTTCGGCGCGACGGTGGAACGTTGTACGTTTCAGAACCGGGGGATCTTGGCTTAATCGCCCGGGTCGCGAGGACGGTACAAATCTCTATAAAAAAAACCTCAATCTCAAGGTGTGCTACGTGCCGAGGAGATGCATGGCTGTTGAGGTTGAACAGCCGCTAGCGATCAACCTCTGAGGAACCTGCCGTACCTCAGTTGTACCAGGCTTACCCAGGCAAGCGGGGCTCTGCCTGGGTGGACCTTTAGTACCCTAGCTGCTCGTGGGACGAGAATGAAGCGAGCAAAAAATTGCGTTGCCGGACGCAAAACCGGCGTCTCTAAGCGTGGGCGAACTGAATTTAATGCTGAGACATATGACCCCCAAGCGTTTCCTTCCATGGCCACACCATGGGAAGAACGCAGGGCTCGTCAGTAAGGTGAGGCTTATGTCCCCCGTTATTTGGTATGTACTAGGACAGACGGCGAATCGTTTACAACTACGAAGCCTTTGTTTTTTGTGGAAAACCTTGAGGATAAGTTTGGGGAAGTAGATGGCATGTCTAAAATGAGATCTGGGGCTGTACTTATAACGACATCGTCCCCAGCCCAGTCATGGGCACTGCTTGCCTGTGACAGGCTGGGTGACGTCCCCGTTAGCATTACTCCCCACAAGAGCTTGAACATGGTACAGGGACTTATATTTCACAAGGACCTTCTATTGCAGTCGAGGAGTCCATTTCATCCAGCGTGTTTATAGGGATCCGAAGGACAATAGGGTAGCCACCGGTGCGTTTATCTTGGCTTTCGAAGGCAATTCGTTGCCAGAGACTGTCAAGGTAATGATATACCGGTGTGACGTAAAACCCTACGTTCCTCCCCCTATGCGTTGCTTCAAATGCTGGAGGTTTTGGCACATGTCCTCCCGATGTGATGGTAACCCTACATGTCGGGAGTGCGGATGTGCCTCACATCCGGACGCCCCTTGTGTCCCTCCTCCAGTATGTGTCAACTGCAAGCAGCATCACTCTCCTTGTTCGCCAGACTGCACGGTTCTTCATAAAGAACGTAAAATTATGGAATATAAGACCCTGGACCGGTTATCATACTCAGAGGCCAAGAAAAAGTATGCCAATCTCCATCCTGTGAGCATGAAGACATCATATGCCACAGTTGCATCACAACTGCCTCTGCCATCTCTGGTACCACTCTCCGCTGCCTCGTCTTCCACAGTGGGCCCTTCGCCCAAACCGCCCACATCTACTCCCATGGTGTTTGGGGGTACCTCATCCTCTGTTGCCCCCAAGGTCCCTCCCTTGGGAGCACCACCATCTCTGCCTGTGGGGCCCTCAGTCCCCACCCCTGAGCCAGAGACACAACAGCCATCTCTGGCTCCTCTCGCGAGGAAGGGCTCCCTTGGATCCCTTCCTTCAAAGGCTTCTCCTGTAGATATCACTAGGTGGCTGAAGGAGCCACCTACTGCTGGTTGCAGGGCATTGCAGGCATCCTCAGTTGCTGAGGAAGGGTCCATGAAGCCCTCCCGGCATGAGAAGCCTAAGGAACCTCGTGAAAAGAAAAAACACAGAAGTAAGAGTAAATCCAAGGATTCTCTGGTGGCTACCGTGCCACCGAAACATTCCTCTTCATCTGAGGATGAAATAGAGATCCTCGCGTCCCAAAAAGACTTGGCTATTACCGAGTCTTTGGAAGTTATGGACGTTGAGGACCTGCCTCAAAAATCGGCAACAGAAGGAGAAGCTATGGACCCTACTGCGCCGCAGAAATCAGTATGTCCCAGCGACCAGAAGGCTCTATGATCCTCCAATGGAACTGTGGCGGCTTTTTCCGCCATCTGCCAGAATTGCAACAATTGTTGTGCCGCTTTCCAGCATTTTGTATAGCCCTGCAGGAAACCTGGTTTCCTGCTCAAAGGACCCCAGCCCTTCGTGGCTATCGGGGGTTATTACAAAAACTGTACCATATATGACAGGGTCTCTGGAGGTGTATGCATCTATGTCCTTGCCACTGTCCCCAGTGCCGCTGTGCCTCTCCACACGACTCTTGAGGCGGTGGCTGTTAGCATTCGTGCTACACAAGAACTGACGATCTGTTCTCTTTACCTTCCTCCAGACGAGATGGTATCGTTTACTGACCTTGCTGTCCTGGTGGCACAACTTCCCCCTCCATTTCTGCTTCTGGGGGACTTCAATGCCCACCATCCCTTGTGGGGTGGAGCGCAGACAACAGGCCGCAGTAGGCACATAGAGACGCTTTTATCACAGCACGACATCTGCCTGCTAAACACTGGTGCACCCACGCATTTTTGCGTGGCGCGAGGCACGTATTCCACAATTGATCTCTCGGTTTGTAGCCCGAGCCTGCTCCCACACATCCAGTGGAGGGTCCATGATGACCTTTGCAACAGCGACCATTTTCCTGTTCTCTTGACGCTCCTTGATTTTCAACCTGCGGGCTGCCCATCTTGATGGTCTCTCCATCGAGCTGATTGGAACCACTTCACCTCAGCTGCTACGGTTCCCGCTCCATTACCAGCCGACTTGGACATTTCGGTTAACCAGGTCACCAGTTCGATAGTTTCAGCTGCTGAGGCAGCCATTCCTACCACGTCTGGCTCCCCACGGCGTAAGTCTGTGCCCTGGTGGACGCCGGAAATCGCTGAGGCAATCCGGGATCGTCGTCGGGCGCTCCAGCGCCATCGTCAACATCTCAGTATAGAAAACCTAATAGCTTTTAAACGGCTCCGGGCCCGGGCTCGACAGCTCATCCGGCAGGGTAAACGGGACTGTTGGGAGACGTATGTTGCCAGCATAGGCCGTCGCGCCTCAGCATCTCGGGTGTGGTCGCAGGTTCGGCACCTATTTGGGTACCGTCCACCTGCGACGATTCCCAGCCTACGCATCCACGGTACCCTATGCACTGACCCGACTTCCATAGCAGAACACATGGCCGAGCATTATGCTCGCACCTCTGCAACATGCAGATACAGTGCGGACTTCCGTGCTCTGAAGGAGCGTGTTGAACAGAGACGGCTGTCCTTTCACACGCGTCGAGCCGAATTATACAACTCTACTTTCAGTGAATGGGAATTCGAAACTGCCCTTGCCGCATGCCCCGATACCTCTCCAGGACCGGACAGAATCCACAGCCAGTTCATCCGGCACCTTTCCGTGGAGTTTCAACACCAGCTTCTCGCTCTGTTTAACCTTTTATGGGTGGAGGGAGTTTTCCCGTCACAATGGCGAGAAAGCATCATTATTCCGGTGATCAAACCTGGTGCTGACCCACAGCTGGCTGATAGTTACCGCCCGATCAGCCTCACCAACGTTCTGTGCAAGCTATTCGAACGTATGGTGAGCCGGCAGCTTATGTGGATCCTTGAACATTGGGGTCTGTTGTCCCCACGTCAAGGGGGTTTCCGCCAAGGCCGCTCCACTGTTGACAACCTAGTGGCTCTGGAGAACGCCATTCGTACGGCATTTAGCAGGCGTGAGCACCTTGTTGCAGTCTTTTTTGACCTCAGAAAGGCCTAAGATACCACTTGGCGCCACCACATTCTGGCTAGACTGCACGGATGGGGATTGCGAGGTCCGCTCCCACTTTTTATTCAGAACTTTCTTTCTTTCCGGTCTTTTCGGGTACGGGTTGGTACTTCCCTCTGCTCTTCTCGCGTCCAGGAGAACGGTGTCCCACAGGGCTCTGTCCTTAGTGTACCCCTCTTTTTAATTGCCATCAATGGACTTGCTGAGGCAGTGGGGTCATCAGTTTCTTCCTCCTTGTTCGCCGATGACTTCTGCTTATGCTTCAGCTCAGCTAGCATTGGGGTAGCTGAAAGGCGTCTACAGGGAGCCATTCGAAAGGCGCAGTCGTGGGCCTCAACCCATGGATTCCAGTTTTCTCCATCTAAAACCCGAGTTATGCACTTCTGCCGTCGTCGAGCTGTCCATTTGGACCCAGAGCTATATTTATATGATGAACTTCTTCGTGTCGAAGAGACTCACCGATTTCTTGGCATGCTCTTCGACAGCCGGCTCACTTGGGTGCCCCATCTTCGCCAGCTCAAGCAGAAGTGCGTGCGGTACCTCAATATTCTACGCTGCCTCAGCCACACTAGTTGGGGAGCCGCTCGTACAAGTCTTTTGCAGCTCTACAGGGCGCTGATTCAATCGTGCTTAGATTACAGGAGCTTTGTGTATGGTTCAGCAGCCCCATCTGCATTGCAGGCCTTGGACCCAGTACTACACAGTGGCATCCATTTAGCAACAGGGTCCTTCCGTACCAGTCCTGTGACAAGCCTTTTTGCTGAGGCTGGGGTTCCCCCCCTGCGATTCAGAAGGCAACAGCTAATGGCTTCTTATGTTGCCCATATTCATGCCGTACCTCACCACCCAAATCGCAGGCTCCTCTTCCCAGCTGAAGCACTCCCTTCCCCGCGACGACGGCCGCGGTCGGGCCTCCCGGTTGCGGTCCGTGTTCGTTCCCTTCTTTCTTCTCTAGGATCCCTTTCTATTCCTCTCACCTTCCAGTACCGTTCTAGTACTCCTCCTTGGGTCATTCCTCGCCTCCAGCTTCGGTTAGACTTGTCCCAGGACTCCAAAGCCTCTGTTGCACCGACGACTCTGCGTCAACAGTTCCAGGCCCTTCTAGATTCCTACCATGACGCTGAATTTATATACACCTTGGCTCCCTAGTCGATGGCCATGTTGGGTATGCCTATACCCATGGCCGGCATATAGAACAACGTTCATTGCCCTGTGGGAGTAGTGTGTTTACGGTGGAACTTGTCGCCATTTGGCGGGTCCTTGAACACCTCAGAGCCTGCCCCGGGGAGTCTGTGGTTATCTCTACTGACTCCCTGAGTGGTCTGCACGCCCTTAACCATTGTTTCCCAAAACATCCTTTGGTACGGTCCATTCAGGAAGCTGTATACGGACTATATACATCTGGTCGCACTGTGGTCTTCCTTTGGACTCCAGGCCACGTTGGAATAAAAGGAAATGAACGACCAACTGGCGAAGGAGGCTACTACCTCAACTATGCTGGAAATCGGTCTCCAGGAGAGTGATCTCCGGGCGGTGCTCAATCGGAAGGTTTTAAGCCTTTGGAACACAGAGTGGGCTGAATTGAACGCACCAAATAAGCTCCGTGCTGCTAAGCCTACTACGGCAATGTGGAGGTCCTCCCTGCGAGCCTCTCGTAGGGAGTCCGTTGTACTCTGCCGACTCGCATTGCCCATACGTGGTTAACACACGGCCACCTCTTGCGTCGAGAGGGCCCACCAGTTTGTCGTTGTGGCGCCCAGCTGACAGTGGTGCACATACTGTTGCATTGTCCGTTTTTAGCCGCTTTGCGGCAGTCCTTTAGCCTACAAGATTTGCTGCCATCAGTTTTAGGTGACAATGCCTCCTTGGCTACTACTGTTTTAAATTTTATTCGCGCCTCTGGTTTCTACTCTTCCATTTAATGGAAGGCGCTTCTGAGTGATTCGCAGACTCTCATTTTTACACTGTTTTTAAGTTACTTGATAGCCTCTACCTTTTCGGTTGAGGGTTTTTTTTTTTTTTTTTTTTTTTTTTTTTTTTAGTGTGTACAACATGGCTCGCTCATCCGTTTTTATCCTAGTGATCAGCCGGCCATTGCATTCTGCTGTGAAATTGTCGTCTTAACCCTTTTGTGCAGTCCTCTGTGTATAAGTGTAGTATTTGTCTTTCTTTTACATTCCAGGAATTCTCTAATCCTAGTTCTGTGTTTTCGTTCTATCACATGTTACATCAGTGCCTGGAACAGGGGACTGATGACCTTGTAGTTTGGTCCCCTATAAACAACAACAACTTTCAGAATCTATATGGCGTCGACATATAGAAGATATTTTGAAATATATCTTTTAGGAAGAAAACTATGCAAATACTTCAGTCTTGCATGTTAATCTATTAAAAATGTTGCTTTGAGACCTCAGTTTTAATTATTTGTTTGTTACTGGATAAATGATGGGGCTATACAGGAAGACCTTTTAGAATTATAACCACGGAAGGTCGCACAAAAGGTGCGACGCAATTAAAGAAATTGCAGAAAAAATGACTTCAGTAAATTAACGTCAACGATCGTCAAGAATGGTTTGATGTCACAGATTAAAAGGGGATAGGATTACCGAAATTTACTCTCAATTCACCGCTTATTGCATCAAGAAAGTTTGACATGTCAAATTTCAAATACCAAATTGAAGAAAACGTTTGAGTTATAAATTTTATTGGTTCCCATGAACTTAATCACGAAAAGTTTAAAGAACTACAGGAGGAATTGCAATGAAGACTGCATTCGTCCAAACAACGCAAATATAGACGAGATAGCCGGAAAGTTCTACATCATAAGTCACCTTAATGCATATTTCTATATTAGTGCCTAAGTTTGATTTCCAATTAATGAATAAAGCACCAGATTCAATAACACACCTGTGACTTCCTTATATAGCCTTTTGCATGTGCAGTGTATCTGACCTTATTTTTAATTTTTTTTAATTTTCTTTGACAGTTTGAGATTAATGGAATTATAATTTCTTTTGGCCAACGGTATAATACTTTAATAATACATCTGCCTCATCTTGCACGAAAGTACTTCAGAAACAAGATACACTGATCCAATTCTTATTTTTGGTAGTGACTTAAAAATTACTAATGACTGCTTTCCTTTCATTCATTGTTCATATGCTCCTGCCTAGCTACATAAAATTGTAAGTTTACGAAACTCGTGTTAATTTCAGTTATACAGTGATAACAGTGGAATCAGTTAAGTGCACTGTATGATTCTCTTCAGTTTGCTGAAAATTGATCAGCAGCATTTTACGCTATTTGTAATACTTGTAATCGTTTGTTGTGAAATATATGCTTGATTTCCCCCCTTGCTTCGAATAATGGTAAGCATATACAACTCGTAAATATTGTGACAATCATTCTGTGAAAGTCTGTGAATGGTACATGTCGTCATCGACTGCAATAATCGTTGTGGTAGCATGAGTGAGTCTTAACACTCAGCTCTCGTGAAGACTACTAAAAACACTACTTGACAAAACATAGGGTTTACTCGGACATGCCCTCTTTTTTAGACCCTAAAAATAGTCCGGCCGGGTTTTTAACAAAATGGGGAAATTTCCTCTTTTTTGCGTTGTGCAATTGCTTCAACTTAAAGGTGCGTAAATAAAACTCTCTGAACTCCAGAGAAATTAACCTTTCTTGAAACAATGTGTTTTTTTCCTGTGCCGCCGCTGCTCTGACGTCAAGGCTACTTCAGGACAATGGAAATAATATTGGCGTGGCAGATGTCGCGGAATACGAGCTTCCGAGGTGGCCAATTAAAAACATACGTCTCCAACAATTCAAGATAGTGCAATACACACAGTATGTATAATATGAAACTCTCACAACCCCCCCCCCCCTTCTCCGGTCGGAGTGTTATGTGGCCCAAAAATAAGACGTTCCGTTTGTTGTGTTGGGACTCGACAGTTTACGATAAAAATAAACATAAATTTGTTTCGTGAATGCTTGGGAGATAAATGAGCTACTGCGTATGCTTTACTCAAAGGTAAATAAAGTTAAAGGATTTAACTGTATAGAAGGGCAATGAATTTCAAGAGCTGCGTTCAGGCTGACGCATTCAGATGTTTTCAGTAAAGGTCAAATAAAATGATCAAATGTTTGTAGAACTTACGGGACTTAACTACGGGGTCATCAGTCCCTAAGCTTGCAAACTACTTATGAACTAGCTAAGACTAGGGACGGCACAAATATCCATACCCAAGGGGGGATTCGAACCCCCGACCGTTGTGGCCGTGCAGACCGTGACTGGAGCGCCTCAGTCCCCTCTGCCACCGCGGCCGTCTGTAAACGGTCTATCTGATTCATTTCCTAGACCATAAGAAATGGTACTTCCACATATAACAGTTTTATTTGAAGCTACACGTTTCGATTTTCCAGTTATTGAAACAAAGTAGAAATTTCAACGGCATTTTCCCCCATATCAGACACAAAGATGTGTCATGGTGGTAGATTTTCTTCTTGAAACACAGTCAAGTGTAATTTTCAGAATCAAATTTTCACATAGCAGCGGAGTTTGCGCTGATATGTAACTTCCTGGCAGATTAAAATTGTGTGCTGTACCCTGGATTGGAACGTGCGATCTTTGACTTTCGCGGGCAAGCGCTATTCCATTTGAAGTATCCCGACACGCTTCAGTCAGTCGTCACAACTTCTGCCTTTTCCTCACCTCCTACTTTCCAAACTTCACAGAAGGCCTCCGGCGCACCTTGCAGGACTAGCACTCTTGTATGAAAGTATGGTGGAAACCTGGTTTAGCCACAGCCTAAGGGATGTTTCAAGAATGAGAACTGTGAAGTTTGGAAAGTAGGAGGCGAACTACTGGCAGAAGTAAAGTTTTGTAAACGAACTGTGAAGCGTGCTAGGATAGATCAGATGGTAGAGCGCTTGCCAGCGAAGGCAAAGGTCCCATGTTCGAATATCGTTTCTGGCCTACAATTTTAATCAGTCAGGAAGTTTAAAATGCAATTCTGTTGATCGCGAAAACTTTCTTGAAAACCTATCTCGTTTTGAATATCAACTACATTAAGAATGAAGAAGAAATTGAGTCAGTGCATGGCGGCGCGCACTTTAGACTTGGGCGACACCACAATATTAATATACTTCCATCTAATTACCAATGCACTCCTAGTTCCGACGCACTATGGCGTCATTTTCAAGTCCCTACGATTAAAAAAATAAATGATTCAACCACATTAAACAGTGAGAAATTTAATAATTAATCAAACCATGTGTACCGCACGGGAATGGCCGTGTGATCTGGGGCGCGGCCACTCCCACCAGAGGTAGGAGTCATCCCTCGGGAGTGGGAGTGTGTTGTCCTTAGAATAAGTAGATTGTAATAGAGGGGCTTTTTGAGACGTTGTTGTCGTCGTCGTCGTCGTCGTCGTCGTCGTCAGTCCGGAGACTGGTTTGATGCAGCTCTCCACAATACCCTATCCTGAGCAAGCCTCTTCATCTCCACATAAGAACGGCAACCTACAACTGTCTGAATCTGCTTACTGTATCCATCTCTTCGGCTGC
This sequence comes from Locusta migratoria, assembly GCA_026315105.1. NCBI lineage: Eukaryota > Metazoa > Arthropoda > Insecta > Orthoptera > Acrididae > Locusta > Locusta migratoria. The sequence continues at coordinate 166,927,707 of CM048745.1, forward strand.
TTCTGCGGTTTTTGCCCCACACACTTCCCTCCAACGCTAAATTCACAATTCCTTGAAGTCTAAGAATGTGTGCTACCAATCTATCCCATCTTTTAGTCCAGGTATGCCAGAAATTTTTCTCCCCAATTCTGTTCAGTACCTCCTCATTGGTTACGCGATCCACCCACCTAATCTTCAGCATTCTTCTGTAGCACCATATTTCAAAAGCCTCAATCCTCTTCCTGTCTGCACTGTTTATCGTCCATGTCTCACTCCCATACAAGGCAACACTCCATACAAATGCCTTCAGAAAGGACTTCCTTAGGCTTAAATCAATATTCGAAGTTAACAAATTTCTCTTTTTCAAGAACGCTTTTCTACCCATTGCCATTCTTCATTTTATATCCTCTGTACTGCGACCATCTTTTGTTATTTTACTGCCCAAGTAACAAAACTCACATACCTCCTTTATTGCTTCGTTTCCCAATCTAATTCCTTCAGCATCACCTGATTTTCTTACGCTGCACTCCAATAACCCTAGTTTTGCTCTTGTTAATGTTCATCTTATATGCACCTTTCAGTACACTGTCCATTCCGTTCAATTGTTCTTCCAGGTCCTTTGCTGTATCTGACAGAATTACTATGTCGTCAGCAAAACGCAATGTTTTTAATTCTTCACCCTGAACTTTAATTCCTTCTCCAAATTTCTCCTTGCATACCTTTATAACTTGCTGAATGTACAAATTGAATAACATTGGAGAAAGGCTACAACCCTGTCTCACTCCCTTTCCAACCACTGCATCCCTTTCATGCCCTTCAACTCTGACAACCGCTGTCTGGTTTTTGTACAAGTTGTAAATAACCTTACGCTCCCTATATTTTACTCCTGCTTGCTTCAGAACTTGAAAGAGTTTATTCCAATCAACATTGTCAAAAGCCTTCTCCAAATCTACAAAAGCTAGAAATGTAGGTTTGCCTTTTCTTAATCTATCTTCTAGGATAAGCCGTAAAGTGAGTATTGCCTCCCGTGTTCCTACATTTCTCCTGAACCCAAACTGATCTTCGCCGAGGTCGGCTTCTACCAGCTTTTTCATCCTTCTGTATATAATTCGTGTTAATATTTTGCAACCATGACTTATGAAACTGATGGTTCTGTAGTTTTCACACCTGTCTGCACCTGCTTTCTTTGGAATGCGGATTATAACATTTTTTTGAAGTCTGAGGATACTTCACCTGTCTCATACATCTTACACACCAGGGGCCTTGTTTCGACTTAAGTCTTTCAGTGCTCTGTCAAATTCTTCTCTCAGTACGGTATCTCCTATTTCATCTTCATCTGCATCCTCTTTCCTTCCTACAATATTGTCTCGAAGTTAAATTTCCTTAGTAGAGCCCCTCTATATACTCTTTCCACCTTTCAGCTTTCCCTTCTTTGCATGTCCTACGTTTCTGCAGTCACAATTGAGCCAAATGGCTCAATTAATATGTACAAAATATTTTTCGACCACAATTGTTTGAATTTTCAAGTGGTCAGTCTTACTCAGTGTTATAGTCCAATTATTCCAAAGTTGTAAATATGTAGAGAAACTTATGCCAATTTTGCTCGGATTCCTCTGTATAGAGATGCGCATATACCCACCTGGCGCAGCTCAGAATCAGTTACATATTGAATGAAATTCAGAGCCTGAATGCCCAATGTTCAGCAGTTGACAAGTGTTTCTTCCTTTATGATGATGATGGATGAAGGAAGTTTGGCCACAGCTGAACACAGTGCATTCACGCTCAAAATTATGTTTTTATTTTTATTTTGGGGTAAATTTAGAAAATTTAAACTGTTTAATGTGTTTGAATCATTGTAATATTTTTGTGGTCATAGGCATTTGAAAATACCGCCATAGTGTGCAGGAACTTATAGTGTATTGGTAGATGATGAAAGTAAATATTTCTTTGCACGAAGCGACTGTGGCTTTGGAACATATTTTGTATGTTTCCTATAGCAATTATATTTGACAATAAATGTAATGTGTGTGGGTTTTAAAATTAGTCTCACAAAGTCCTTAAGGACATGTTCATCTTCCTCACGCTTGTGCATCCCCCCTGCCCCCAGAAAATATTTCTGTATCCGCCATTGGGTACAATTGTTGTTATAAATCATCTGCCCACAAAACAACGCAACAACATTTTGTCGGCCAATTACAGTGTTGCTATTGGGGGAGCCGTTGAGGGTGGCAGCAATATGTAACAAAGAACATTCTACACGAAGTGTTGTGAAAGGTATCGACCGTATCGATAGGGGCTAGAAAGTCAGTTGATGTTCGTAACTCACCATGTACGTAGGTTGCCAATCAATGCAAAGACGTTTAAATCTGCGTCCCGAGGTGCTACATCGTTTTGGCCAGAGAGAGAGAGAGAGAGAGAGAGAGAGAGAGAGAGAGAGAGAGAGAGAGAGAGAGAGAGAGAGGGAGGGAGGGGGGGGGGGAGGTGAGTCTGACAACGACTAGACTAGTGGGTTTACTTGACGAGACACATGCTCAGGGAGCAATGCTGTCAACGGTCGTGATTCCCGGGAATTATGAGACGTCGGTTTTATCCAATCGGGTGATAGTATTACTATATCCAATGAGATTTGCTGCTTTATTTTCGCGGAATATCTTAATGCATGAAATAGGCGTTGGTTGGTTTGTTTTTCATTTAGTTTCAATCATAGGAACAACCAGTTTGTCAATACCCTTGATATATCAACAAACTTTCGTAGAAGTGATTGTCTACGAAACGATACAATTTGGGAGAACGTGAGAACACAGAACTTAGCCTACTTCAGGAATCAAGACAGATAACATTGAAATATCATCACTACAGAATTCCCAATCATGTTTCATACTAATAGAAATCGGGAAGTTCTTGAGTTATGACACACCAGATTTCATTCATGGGAGGAAATAAATAAATTAGTCGTTTGTTTGAATGGGACAGTGACCGCACAATATTTAACAAAATATGCCGCCCATTAAAAATTAAATGTTACCTAACACTTTCAGTCCTGTGAGAAGTTAATTCATCGAAGCTCAACAATTTGACATGTCGACTCCTGAATAACTAAAATCCAGTAATGTTACCGAATATTTTGGCCTCTGCATACAGATATTCCACGAAGCATGTGATTACTCAATATATGATATGTAGTGCCCTTCCTACCGAACTTAGAATATTTTTATTCTTAACAGGAATACTTCAAATAACAGGATAAGTTTCCGTATTCCTTGGTAAGTGGCAAGAAAACTCATTATCAAGGAATAAAAGCAGACTCCGTACAGTTTCCAGGGATTTACCTGTTGAGTCTTATCATCCACATATTTACGGAATGGTAGCGAAACGTAGGCAGTTTACGTTTAATTCACCGACTTTTTAGTCTCTAAAACGACGATACAATCAAACTTTTGGTCAACAGCCAACAAACCATACATGGTTCCTAGGATAAAAATGCTCCGCATACTGTCACCGCGATTCGCTTAACTGGGTACTAACTTAAAAACAACAAAATTTCCTGTAGGAATCTGAGAGTTCAAATAAATCTGTGGTGTCGCACATGTCTAACGTGCGCGCCACGTACTTACGCCGCGCGCCGCCATGCACGCACGGCGCGGCGTTCTTACGTCAGCCACGAGCACCCTCTATTACAACTCCGCTCGTGGCCACGTCTGCTGCATCGACCACTTGGGAATCAGATAGGCACCAGTTAAGACTTGGCTATCGGGTAGGCACTAGGAATCATCAGTAGGCAGGCCTCTATATAAACTATGTATCAGCATTCAGCAGTCAAGAACTATGTAAAAGTTAAATATTACTAAGTCTCTATGAAATATATATCTCGTTCTAATTTCCTATAGTGTTTCTAGTTTCTGCTGTCCCACTGGCTGATTACCTCCGTACCTGCACACGCGTGCATCCTTTATTCCTATGTCGGTCTCTTTCTACTCGGCCACCGAAACCTACAACTACCAGCGGAAACGAGACACAAAAGTGGCGACGAGGCTGGGACAGAAAAAAATCCTATTACACCGACAAGTCTTTTAAACGTGCCAAGAGCAAAATTAGATATTTCACTTACCTACCAGAAATCTTAATTCCTCTTTACCAAATATTTTTTCATCTCATCCGCACAGATCATGTAGAATTTAGTGTTACAAGTGTTTTGACCAATTTTTTACTGCAAGAAGACACATACGCCAAAATGCAACGCTCATTTTACGACAGGAAACAGAAAAGTCAGGATGATTCCAAACGGAATCATTATGAGCATTAAATATAAGAAAATAAGGCCCGAAAATTTGGATATTTAATTCGGATTAAGATGACAGTATTTTCCTTTATACCTCGTAGGTGGTACTTTGGTAGGCTACTCGTGTCTGCCTGGAAACGGAAAGGTAGTTGAGACCTTGCACAGTAATATCGAGAAATCTCAGATCTTGTAGCATGGGGTTCAGAGCAACGTAATTTTTTTAATAATAATATAGTGATTGACATTTCAAAATGTTCAAATGTTTGTAGAGCTTAGGGGACTTAACTACGGGGTCATCAGTCCCTAAGCTTACAAACCACTTAAATAGCTAATACTAAGGACGGCAAAAATATCCATGCCCGATTGGGGCGATATGTGTTAAAGTGGTTCGGTCACCATTTATTTTTTAGTAGTCACCGGAACACATACATCTGTCAATGTTTTAGCCTCAGTTTTAGTCCTTTTACAAATTGTTTTAAGCTGTCCCTACAGCTGTAGGTGTGCTTTTGTATTTCGCAAGTCCAGCCGACATGCGTCATTTTTCTTTCATCCATTCAAGTTTGAGCACGGGCGCTGGTGAAAACGATGTTGAGCGCTCTGTATCACCAATCAATCAATCAACCGAAGGGTGATTTGAACCCCCGACCGTACTGGCCGTGCAGAACGTGACTGGCGCGCCGCAGGCCGCTCGGCCACCGCGGCCGGCGTTTGACATTTGTGATACTGAATATTAAAATTTCGTCCTTTGGGCCATTATGAAATGGAAATAATTGCTATTTGGCTTATGTGAGACCCTCAAAATTATTCGACATGATACAGAAGCAGCTTTAGTCGCATTGTGTTCGTGATTACGCTTTCTTGTATGTATTTAACTCTATGAATTGCTTTATTACTATGTTGCTTATATCTGCCTTGCTTTTGTTTATATCCGTAACAGTGTGTGGAGTACCTGTTCGATATGTTTTTAACTTAAAGGAGGAGACGACTATATCACATTGTCTACATTTTGCTGTTTTAGAATATGTGCGGGAACTGTTCGAAAAATGCGTTGTAAGCACATTGTTAGTATTCTCCTTTGTTACTTCGCATCCGTTTTTCGTGCTTGCTGAAATATAAATGGAAACCTTTATTGCAATCAAACTTTATTAAACTTTGTTATAGAATGAATATGAAATCTGCTTGGAATGGTGGTGTTTCTTATTGCTGAGTATGAGTTCAGTGGCTAAGGCATTCTTCTTTGCGAATGCAACAGTATTTACAAAAAAGTGTTCCCACGTTATTAATACATACTACAATCATATTCCAACTCTTATGAAAATATAAAGGCAAGTAATACACACACTCATGCCTCTATCATTGAATCTGTCGGTGAAATCAGTGCACAATCAAATGTTCTAATGTTTGTAAACCTATCGAACCGAACTGCTATGGTCATAAATCTCTAAACTTACAAACTACTTATACTAGGGACAACACACACACACACACACACACACACACACACACACACACTGAAAAGTAGGATATGCAATGTTAATAACTTTGAATGTCTGTAAAATATCTTTGGCTCCACAAGGACAAAGGTGTGCGGTGTTCCGTGTTTGAGCAAACTGAGTTTGGTCGCCGGCCTCCGACGGGTTAGCAGTAGTAGTCTTGTTCTAGCAGCCTTGGAATGTAGTCGCAAATTGCAGTGTGAGGTTGAATCATTTGAATCCTTTTATATGTGATAACGTTGTGAAATATTTGAATTTGAAAATGTTCTGAGCCTATGAAGCATAAAGGTGAGAAGAGTCATATTTTCATTATTAGGCGCTTCACGTGATTGTTGTCCATCTCCAACAGAAATTCAACATCATTTTATTTTTCGTCTTTTATGACCATTCTTTAAAATAATTAAAAGTATAGTGCGGGAATTTAGTATGTTTTAGTGTACAAAAAACGGAGGACGTGTGATGCAGACAATTTCGACTTTTTATTTACATTTTATAAAATACTAGCTGATATTTCTTTTGTTGAAAATTACAGTAGAAGTAAATGGTTTCCCGAAAAGATTTGTGTAATACTTTCCCAAATGGTAATCACCATTTTTGTGCAATACTGTGTATATTTTTTCATAAAAGGAGAACATGAACTTTAACACGAAACAGACCTGAGGTTGAAGTTTGAATTTAAGTGCTTGTCATTCATCCTGAAACCCAATTAATGATTTGTTTTATATACGACAGAGATAGACAAAATTAGTATTTGTGTAGTTAGTGGATTCGCATTGCACTCCTGCAAATACTGTAGTTAGTATTTGACCTTGCTGCTGCTGCTGCTGCTGCTGTAGCTGCATTTTTTCCCTTGTCAGTTATTCTGGGAACAGTTGCACATGTTTCCTTGCACACAGGAAGGCCATAAAATCAGTATAAACCCTTCAGTGAGATAATTCAGGAATAATTGTCGAACTCAGATCTATTTGCGAATCAGACACTTCTGCAGCAAGCTGATGTCCTATTGTTCAAGTAATTGCAATCTTTAATTAAAGAGATTATTTTCCACCGTAGGTCAAATTGACCATTCTATGAATATTCACAGGGTCAGAATAGGTTTTTATTACAGAATAGGTTTATTTTACATATTTGGTTTTTTTATCAGCCATGCTTAACTAATTTATTGGATAAAGTGTTACGTCAGATTAGCAAGTTTGAGTTACAGTGCAGATTTATTTTACAGCTACCCCAACACACACAAATACACACGACACAATTGTTTGAGAAATCACTAAATTACAGTAAAGCAATTCTTGTTGACAAGCTGCGAGAACAGTTCTAAACAGTACTATTTTAATTATAATACAAATAATTATAGATTAATTTTGAGTAAGAACCTTCATTACAGTATTTTTATTATTAACAACATTCAACCAACACGGGCACGCACGCACGCGAGGACTCGAACCTCCGGCGGGAACTGCCGCCCACTCCGTAGCAGGACGCATTAGAAAACAAGGCCATTCCGCGCAGCTAAATCAGAGCAATTAGTTTACAAAACGCGGTAACAAGTCAGTACGGTGGAAGTACCTTCCACACTACAAAACAGAATCTCATGTATCTGTTTGCACTTCCATGTAGAAAATTTTGTATCATAATAGTGACTGACAAAAACCTAAGTACTTCGTCACTAATGCTACAATGAAAGCAGGAGGCAAGAAGCAAATAACTGTCAACCATATGTTCAAATGTTTTTAAATCTATCGGACCAATCTGCGTGGTCATCAGTCCGTAGCTTACAAACTACTTAAACTAAGATAAACGAACCTAAGGACAAACACACCCACCCATGCCCCAGGGAGGACTCGAACCTCCACAGCGAGCAACCGCGCGATCCGCAGCGAGACGCTTTAGACCGCTCGGCAACTCCACCGCGGCACTGCGAACCAGTCAGTGCAAAGGTGTCATTTAGTTAGTTAACAATTATGAGAACAGGTGATAACATAGTTCTCAAGAATATTATGGAAAACAGGCGCGAATTAAAGTAGAAGAGGAACGATGTACTTAATCTGTTAAAATCTAGCAGTTACCACACGGATTCGTCGATAGCAACATCCACAAAACACTAAGGTGATAAAAGCAGGTCCTGTTTTAGATAAAACATAATCAAATACAGAAACTTTTACACCACGTAATATTACGTAACCGGGCAAAAATGAAGCAGAACCCGAACAATATATTCACAATTCAATTAAGATTATTAAACACAAAGTCGTATAATCATATACAGACTGTTATGAAAACGTCTCCTGTTTTGAAAGAAACCAGAACAAATATGGAAGATTGTGAACCACCAAATAAGAAACTGAGGTGATCGGGTGATAAAACTGTCAAGACTCCAAGTGTTTCGTCGCGAACGTGTTACGGCGTTTCTGCGATTATCACTCCCGCTAAGCCTTTTCCGGATCCATTATTGAAGAAATAGCGCATGGAGACATTATTTGACTGGTGACGTCAGCATCAATCACCAGACAGCACATCCCTCGCATATATGAACACCTACACGAAGCAGTTCAAAATATACATATTAGGTGTATAAAATTATTATATACCTTGGATACGGATCTATATGGCAATAAGAGATGTTTGGTGTCACCTCACAACTTCACTTCTCTGAAGCAGATGCCGCGATTTCCGTTAGCAGAATGACGGACGACAGACGCGATAACCCAGTGTTCCCGAGAGCTGGGCACGTGGCGTGTATTGGTTGAGATGACAGCACTCCGCTGTTTGCGATAGTTGCCTGACTAATTGTATGGCTTATGACATCATTCCCGCTTAGCGCGAGATAACGGACTCGGCCTGCATACATGGCGTTGGCTGATGCTGGGTGTAAGCGTAGGAGGGTTGGGGCGAGGCAAAGCAAAGAGAAGAGACGGACGGACACAGGCAGTTATGGAAATAAGATGGCCATAACTGGCTGATACGGTTCTGTTCGCCACAATGTCGTCCCTTATGAAACATTGTGATCACCAGAACCGACGCAGCGGCTGTGAAATCGAAGACGAGCACAGTGGACTCCGGGTTAAATCGCAAATTCCTGGTTGATCCCTTTCAAAGTGTTAAAAAAATGAGAGAGAGAGAGAGAGAGAGGGGGGGGGGGAGGGGGAGGGGGGAGACCTTATGCTTCATCGCTGATCGCTATATTGTCGACGTCGACAATGTTTCAAGTTGGTTGTCGTGATGCTAATCGTCGGTTCACACTGTTCTTCATTCATAGTGAGACTTAACCTGATGTAAACCAACACGGAGCGAGGATTGGTCATCGGCCGTTAGACATGTATACAGGTGCTGCTCCGCTCTTGGAAACAGCTATACCTTATGTGTTAGTATTCTGATTGTTCTGTAGTGTTCAACCGACATTATTAACTATATGTTGCATATGTCACATCCTTGGTCGTTCCGGCGATTTCTTCCCTCAATAACTCCTTTTATTGTTCCAATGACGGTCTAGTACTTTAGAATGTGCCACACTAATTTGTCTCTTACTGTCAGAATGTCCCTCCAGAGATCTGGTTTCCTGGTCTCTTGTAAGCACATTTGCATTTGTTTCTCTCTTTCTCTCTCCAACGGTATCTTCACCATCATTCTGTAGCACCAGATCTCGAGAGCACCTATCCGTTCTCTTTCCCTCCCATCAAATTTTATCAGTATAGGGTCATACTGCAAACAAACTTTTCCTTGTTTTCAGTTTAATGTTATTAATGGAGAGTTCTTTCCTAAATTAAATGCAATATTGACCTGCTATATACTGCTGACAATTTCTATACGGTTTCTATCATCCCTAGTAATTTTACTTCCTAAATAGGCGAGTTCCTCCATCACTTCCAGAATCTCTCCCTGGCGGCAGAACGGACGCCGGTAGAGGGCAGCACTATGCAATAACTAATTGCTCTTCAAAAAAAAAAAAATGTTTGTACAGCTTATGGGACTTAACTATGGGGTCATCAGTCCCTAAACTTATGAACTGCTTATGAACTGCTTATGAACTGCTTATGAACTGCTTATGAACTGCTTATGAACTGCTTATGAACTGCTTATGAACTGCTTATGAACTGCTTATGAACTGCTTATGAACTGCTTATGAACTGCTTATGAACTGCTTATGAACTGCTTATGAACTGCTTATGAACTAGGACAGCACAAATATCCATGCCCGAGGGGGGATTCGAACCCCCGACCGTAGTGGCCGTGCAGACCGTGACTGGAGCGCCTCAGTCCCCTCGGCCACCACGGCCGGCAACTAATTGCTCTGATGATCCTACTGTCATATACACATTCTGTTAGTCATCTAACGGAGATTCGAAAAATGAACCGCGTGGGAGTGCACGTCTGCTCCCTGTTGAAGGTTTTAGCCTCCTGTTTGTGTGTGTGTGTGTGTGTGTGTGTGTGTGTGTGTGTGTGTGTGTGTGTGTGTGTGTGCGCGCCGTAAGTTAAATAGTTTGTAAGTCTAGGGACTGGTGACCATGGCAGTTTGGTCTCACAGCTTTACAAACATTTTATCGAAGAATGGTTTGAAGTCGATATTTCATCTACGGATGAATATATAGCAGGAAAGTAACACGAAGAAACAAGATCCTTTTGCGCAGTTGAATTTCTTTCAAGAGGTCTTATGAAACCAGGCGGAAAAGTAAAAGCTTTCATATAAATGAAAATACCCCTGCCCTGTTTTTCAGCCCACTTTTAGAAATATGAATAATAAATAAAAGGTATTCGAAAAGAAGGGGTTCATTGACATTTTCCAGAGAAAAAACGGGATGACTGCATACAAGTAGCTGTGTGTTTCTTATGATAAGGTTGTGTAATAGTTCGAAAAAGTATTGTAATAGAAAGTAACGATGAAAGAATTTAGAGAATGACTTGATGCAAAGAGCGCTTTCGTTAATGTAAAATTCGGTACTTATCTAAATAATGTTGTTTATCTATTCTATTAGTGTTATGCTTAATTTAGAAACTTTATTATAAAAGAGTAGATATTTCTAAGACATGTTACATAAAGAGACATAAATAGTTTGCAAAACAAGGATTCTAGATGGAATTGAATGTTTAAAGTCATCTGAAAATATTCTAACAAAGGAACCTTGTAGTGGGACAGATTTCTGAGCCTCCTACTCTCCCATATCAACTTTGTTTTGCAGGAGATGAAAATTAAACATTGCGTATTAATGAAAATGATTTAATAAATGTTGAGTAATGTTTTGTGTTTGTTTCTGTTTCATGGTCGATGGAGGTACTGCAATAAACAGGAGCAGCGTCGCCGCAGCACGGACCGGCATCACAGAGCTGGCCGTTATATGGAGTTACGCGGTGGCCGAGGAGACTGAGGCGCGCCAGTCACTACGGTACGGGGTTCGAATCCTCCCCCGGAATGGATATTTGTGCCGTTCATAAGTAGTTTGTAAGTTTAGGGACTGATGACCCCGTAGTTACGTCCCATAAGGTATAGAAACATTTGAACATTTCATATGAAGTTAGCCGACGGTCACGGGGCAGCGGGCGTCTCTGCGCCTTCTTTATTGCAGGGCATCGATCGTCCTCTAAGAAGATTATTTAACATTATTATTGCTATGGATGTTCGTCAGTTCAGATTACGTCCTTGTGAATGTATGATCAGATCAGAAGAAAATAGTATATGCTTGTATTGCAAGAAGACCAATAAACGTGTAATATTTAAAACTCTTCTTCAGTCAAACATCACATCATGTGTATGGAATGATCTATTACTTAATGTGAAATATGGAAATGTTCAATACGTTGTTTGATCTTTTACATCTAGGAAGAAAACACCATCAGTTTGAAAAGTTTATAACTGGACTCTGAATTTCAAAATGCATTCAAATGAAACAGTGGAATGTTAAATGTGAAACTAAAATATAGTAGGCTGTGGATTTTCGCTCGAACGCCAGTTTCATGACTGAATTGGTGGTAAAGAGTATAAACTCTGAATGTGAAGTTACATACTGGCGTTTTATCTTTCTCCCGCGGGTGTAAGGACCTGTTTGTATTTTAAGGAAAGATAGTTTATATTCCTATTATGTATTTTTTATATTAGGCGGTGGACATGACTTTGGAGGGAAGTTCGGTGCCACGGTTCACGAGAGGTATTAAGTTGCTAGGTGACATTAGAAAACATAAATATTTACTTAGCAACTGAGAATAAGACCTATAAACAACTTTTCTTAATAAGATTGAACCAAATTTAGGACTAGTTTGGTATGATACGAGATTATTATGACAATTTAAAGTTCATCACCTTTCCCTTTGTCCCACCGCAAACTCCCCATCGCAACCCCCTCAGATTTAAAGTTGTCGTAGTGGATAGACCGTGAAAAACTGAACACAGATCAATCGAGAAAACTGGTAGTAATTCTGTGGAAGTATTTAAAAAAAAAAAAAAAAAAAAAAAAAAAAAAAAATAAGCGAAATATAAAAGCTGAATAGTCGATGAGAAAGATAGACAACGTCGAGCACATTGTGTGCATAGGAGTGCCGTGGTCCTGTGGCTAGCGTAAGGAGCTGGCGAATGAACGATTCTTGGTTCATGCCTTTCCTCGAATGAAAATTTTACTTTATTTATTTTCGCAAAATTATGATATGTCCGTCCGTTCTTTGACGTCTCTGTTCACTATAATCAGTTTGTCTGTATTGTGCGACCGCACCGCACTGCAAAACCGTGCGATTAGCAGACGAAAGAAAGTGCCTGTGCAATGGGAACCTAAAACATTTGATCGCAAGGTGATAGGTCAGTCGATTCCTCCACAGGAAAAGACGCATTCTATACGACACTGGTGACGGTATGTGCGTCATATGACAGGAATCTCTTGTCGACCCACCTAACTTGTACACTTGGTGAATGGGTAAAGAGATTCTGCAATGCCCTATTTAGGTTTTCTTGTGGATGTGATCAAACAGTGATGAAAACGTAAGAGTTTATCACATAAACTGCAACAAATGAATGTAACAGTTTCACAGTCGCACAATTTCCCTGTGGTCTGTCAAAACATGTGTTTTTACCGTTTTCGAATTATACTCTCCGCCGTGCACTGTAGTCGACTGACGTCGTGTGTTTAGATGTTTGTTTAGGCGTAGCGTCTCCATACTATGGCGCAGTTACCTCCCATCGGATGGACGGAAAGATAGTAATTTTCTGAAAATGAAAAAATTATAATTTTCGCCTTTGGGAAGGCTCGAATCACATACCTCTCGCTCCGCAGCTCCTCACGATAGCCACAGGACCATCACGCTCTGTTATCGACGTTGCTTACCTTGCACATAAACTGCTCCGTTTTTATATTTTTCTTTTTTTTTCTTTTACCCCCCTTCATAGTTCCACACAACTTCTTCCAGTTTTCTCGACTGATCTGTGTTCAGTTTTTCGCGGACTATCCACTGCTCCAACTTACAACTAAATCTGAGGGGGTGCAAAGGGGTGGTTCCCTTCTAAGATGTCGATGAGCTTCTTCTAGATGTACACACTTCACATACTTCACCTGAAAAATTTATAATATGTCGATGAGCCCCCTTCTTTCCGTGCAACATTCAAATGATATAAAACTAAAAATAATTATCAAAATATTATTTTTATTAGGCTTGATTCCGTAGTGGCACTTGTATTCAACGACTGTTTATTTGATTTGTAGAAAATTTTACAGCATTTAGTAGCAAATGTTAATTTATTCAGATCTAGATTTCGACCACTGTGTGGTCATCATCAATGCTTAAACCAAAACGGTATGAACGTAACCTCCAACATGGCGGTCGTAATGTTTTACGTATTTTAACTGTTTATGTTTTAAGGATTGATAATGGCTACACTGGTCGAAATCTAGATCTGAATAAAACAATATTCACGAATGTTTGTTGAAAAATTCTCTACAAAAAACATTAGTTTTATGTATTTAATCTTCCATAATTTTATCAAGTATTGTACAATATATTGTTATTGTTATACCTTTATTTTTATGATATAATTTTTTGTCCGGAGAGATGCTTGTAAAAATCACAAATACAGGAAAACCTAAAATGTGTCCTAAAACACGTCCGACTTTTATCCCTGCTGCGAGGGGAGGGGGGAGGGGGGGTAGTGGCGTAACAAAGCAACCAAAACCCTATAGTGCTGCTACGGAAGGGAAATATAAATTTTACAGAATGCAGGAAACAGTATTGGTCCAGTTGAGTTAATTTCAAGAGGTCATACAAATAAAGGCGGAAAAGTAAAAGCTTTTATATACATGAAAATCTCACTGCCCTGTTTTTCAGCCCAAAAGAATAAAAAAAAACCAAAGTTTACAGAAAATAGAAATCAACTTTTTTCAAAATCAGTTAATATAAAGAAAGATAATAACATACCTAGAATAGGATACCCTGTGCACTCCTTTAATTAGCAACATTCTTCAATAACAAAATACATAACAATGTTGTCATGGTCAAGGCAAAACTGATTGACAAGCTTCCCACATTAGCTATGCTTGTGCAGCGCCTCCTAGCACCCTCTATTTAAATTACTAATTACGGATTTACTTCAAACATTAAAAATTTAACCAAGCGAAGCCGCCCTCTGCTATGTTTATCCAACGTCTTCAGCACGAAAGTGACAGTACTGCATTCTCGTACAGACATTGAGTCTACAATTGACAATAAAATCCATATGGTAAGGTATAAACAGTAAAAATGATATTCACTAATTAAAATACATTTTCCACTTCCGGCAAGACAAAGTGCAATCTTCGTACATCAACGCCTTATGTTACAAGTGGCATTGAAAGTCGGTGACCTCTGTTGACATACCGTTAGCTACTGACACTATTGAATGGCACTTTAGTGCCCATTTATGTTAATGTTATAGCTGATCTAGGACTCCTGTTCAATGAACATTTTTCTTGGCAATATCCTTACGTCACAATGGTATCTGTCACCGACCTGATAGTGTAATGAAACATTACGTCAACAGATCATCGACTCTCAATGGTACTTACTTGTTGTAACAGACGTCGTTGATGTACTCAGACTGCTCTTCGTCTTTCCGGATGTAGAAAATATATTTTAATTACTACATATCATTTTTACTGTTTATACCTTACCCTATGGATTTTGTCAATTTATACTAAATGCCTCTACGAGATCCTGTACTGTCATTAATTTCGTTCTGAAGACGTTGAATAAATGTAGCAGCGGACGTCTTCGCTTACATTATGAATATTTTAATTAAATTGCGCCCGAAATCGATTGGCATAAATAAAAGCAATAAAGATTTCATGTTACTAAAGCTGTTCCCTGCATTCCTCATGATTTTAATTGTGTAGTGGCTCTGCACCTGGCTCCTGATAGAGGCTGTATATAAATCTTTATATATATCTTTATATATATATATATCTCTATGTATAAATCTGTATATAAATCTTTTCTTCGTCTTTTATCTTTGACCCCGCTTGGATGTCGGATAATGGCAAAAGGTAAAGCAGGAGAGAGAGAGAGAGAGAGAGAGAGAGAGAGAGAGAGAGAGAGAGAGAGAGAGAGAGAGGCGTGCTGTTTATCACCCCGTCAACATCGTTGTTACTAGAGACGGAGCACACGCTCGAGTAGTTTCTGTCAGCGATGGGAAGGAAATCAGCCGTGCCCTATGAAAGGAACCAGCTTGGCATTTTCCCGGAGTGATTTAGGGAAAACCTTAATTAGGATGGCCGGAGGTGGGTTTGAAGTGTCGTCTTCTAATACCAATGTGGGACCGCAATACCGAGCAAGGCTGCGCAGTTGACTCATTCGGATAGCCTTACGTGGATTTGAACCACCGTCCTCCCGAATGTAACTTTTCCGTGATTTACTTAAGTCACTCCAGGGAAATTTCTGGATGGTTCCTTTCAAAGGGCATGGCCTATTTCATTGCCTATCTGTACCGAAACTCTCAGATCATTAGTTCCTTCTCCCATGACTACAACGTCGATGAGATGTTATGCCATAATTATGCTCCTCTATTTTTAACACTGCGTCACCTCGCTCGGTAAAAATACGGAAGAAAACCTCTATAAGGCCCACGGTAGCAGCACTGCGCTTTGTACTACCTAGATGTTGGCCTTCAACTTTCTGATCTACCATATCATCGCATTTTGTGTCTTGCCAAATTATAACTTGGCTGCTAGAAAACACAAAAAGAAAATACATCCCCATTGCACCACCATACCACTCCTTTAATAACAGGAAAATGCTTATTTTCAATGTGCGATGTACTGTGCCCGCTCCTCGCAGTTTTACTAATCTTTAAATACATCTCACTCTAAATCCAGAACAAACAGGTTACATGTACTACTAGATTCATATTTTTCTTTTCCCTTGTCGCCTGCAATTGTTGTTATCGATCACTAGCGCTATCTGCGCAGTGTCCTCATACGTTTCAGTCGTGGTTTAAACTATGTTTACTGTAGATTTCATAATTTCTTGTCGGAGTTTATTGAACTCAAAGGTAGTTAGATTCCTCGTGCGGATGTGGTGGGAGAAAGCAAGCTTAGGATTTAACGTCCCGTCGACACCTTGGTCATTGGAGACGAGCTAACACTCTGAGGAAGGAAAGCGGCCGTGCCCTTTGAATGGAAACATCTCAGCATTTTCCTGGAGTGAATTAAGAAAATCACGGAAAACCTAAATCTAGATGGCCGGAGGTGGATTTGAACCACTATCCTCCTGAATATTAGTCCAGTGTGTTACTACTGCGTCACCTCGCTCGGTAATGTGGTGTGGGGTGGAATACCGTAAGCTAGGAAGCGGAAGATACTGGTACCGAATATTTGTATAGATTCATCCGGTAAGCCACGAAGGGGTGTGTTGCTTACTTGTGACGGATGGTGTTGAAGACGATAGTGACAAGCATATGAGAAATAAAGCTGAAATGTCTTGTGCAGACTGTCACAAGACGGCTGAATATCGCACTCGTCAATCCTGTCAGCACGAAAAATATGCATTAGGAGCTCCAGGGGCAGTGATCCGAAGGGCAAGTTGGAAATCTAAAACCACAAACCGGTGCTGGAAACATCCGTAGGAGGCCAACATGAGTCAAAGGCAAAAGATGTAAACTGAGGAGCAATGGAATACACTCATTTGGTCGACTGAATCTTGCTTTACTGAAATTTTATGCGAGATATCTTTCCAAGATGAAGATGGCACGGCATTTGGTGGTGATTATGGCAGCTATATCGTGGTATTCCATTATGCGAGGCAATATTACTGTCGATTTGGCTGATGGGGGTCCATCACACGGTAGAATTTTTGTTTCGCAATGGTGATGAAGCATTCTTAGTCAGACAGCTAAACATAAGAACAGTAGGACAAATTGTCACATCTTTCTCTGCTACCATATCTGCCAGGTCTCAGAATTATTGGGGTGGTCTTACTTCGATACAAGTGGTGAACACCTAAAATAGACACAATATTCGTTTTTAGAACATCCCAAGTTCATCGAGGAATAAAATTTCATCAATTACTTCACCAAAACATAACTTCAATTACTTCAATCATGTTGGAGTTAAAAATTTGGTCCCAGCTCTCTGCTCTAAAACTCTCCACAATGGCAACTGTGCTGTCCAGAGGAGATATTTGAAAAGTTTATGATACTGCAAAAAGTGTACTCACACTTTTTGGTATTGTGTGTGTGTGTGTGGGGGGGGGGTTATGTATCAGTTTGCAATATGTTGGAATATGGCAGTGTTCGTTATTAATACGTTATAGTAAACAGTTTGTCGTAGAGGATGGTGAGATGTTTAATCACTGTTACCCGACCACAGAGGGTAAAAACCCCCCAGGGGGCCCACAGTTCTTTGGTGGGTACGTGTGTGGCGCGCACGGGGCCCCGAGCCGGAGTAGCCTTTCTTCTGCCCCAGGCTGCTTCACTTTCCCTCCCGGTTTATGCCTTCGCCCGGAGACGGGCGTCCTTTGCTAGTCAGGTCATTTTTTGTAGTAGTTTCTCTCATTCCTTGGTTTCTTCCTTTCCAAACCTTTGCTTCTGTCTTTCTCTCCTTATACTCTCCTAGCCTTCCTCTCCTCCTCATTAGTCTCCGCTTCGGCGTTTGAGACACTTCTTTCCTTCTTCCTCTGCATATCCTATCCTCTTCTTCTTTCCTCCATGTGCGTGTCTGAAGGCCGACCCACGCATTGTCATGCATAGCAGATGACGGGGTAACGCGTAATTCCCCACCCCGGGTAGACAAGTAGGGCACGTACGTACCCCTTGGTAAAGGCCAGGCCCAGGGAGGGGTGATTACCCGAGCTGGTACCTTCCGAACGTGCCGATTGGTCCCTCCGTCAGTTCTCGGGAGGTGTGACCTGAGGTGTGAACAATTACCTAAGGCGGGTAAGCCCTCGGAGAGGGCCCCCACTAGGAAGGAGCGCGCCATCGGAGTCGCCGGTAATCACGGGGGACACTTCCGCGATGACTTCCTTCTCTTCTTTAGTGACGTTGACCCAAAAATGTAAGTTAGACTCGCCTCAGCAAAAAAATACTCTGCCTAATGTACCTAAATTTCTTGTCGTCTCTCGCACCGATGGAAAGGATTTCAATTCTGTCAATCCTTTCGTTATACAGAAAGGTGTAGATGCAATTGCTGGCCCTGTTAAAACCTGTTCCCGTCAGCGCAATGGCACATTGTTGCTGGAACCGGACAGTGCTTTCCAAGCCCAGAAACTAATCCGGACTACGTTATTACAAACGTTTCCAGTCAAGGTAGAAGCGCACCGCACACTCAACTCGTCACGGTGGGTAGTTTTTACGAGATCCCTTGACGGGTTGTCTGATAAAGACATCCAATCCTGTATATCCGATCAGGGTGTGACAGCCGTCCACAGGGTGGTGAAAAAGGTAGATAACCAGTTGGCACCGACTCGTACTGTGTGTTTGACGTTCGACAGAGTTGACCTCCCGTCGAAGGTCAAAGCAGGGTACAAAGTTATCTCAGTCCGCCCTTATATTCCAGCCCAACGCGCTGCTACCAATGCCACAGGTACAACCATATCCGTGAATCTTGCCCAAATGCAGCAAAATGTGTCACTTGTGGTAGAGACGCCCATGAGGGGGATTGCCCACCTCCGTCCCCTCACTGCCTTAACTGCAACAGCGACCATGCAGCTTCCTCTCGCGACTGCCCTGTATATAAGGATGAAAAAATCATTCAGCAAATTCAGGTTACGGAGAAGGTATCAACATCTGCCGCTCGAAAGTTGTTGGCGAGTCGAAAGTCCACTGTCCTCCCAGCGGGTACATACAGTAAGGTCCTCACCTCACCTCAACTCGACCTACTAAGGATTCCAGTACCCAGACTTGTGATTTCACTTTCGCTGACACAGTTATGCGATCCGCCACCCCGAAGATTGCCAGTTCCACGTCCCCGCTTCCTCCTGCTGCTTCTAAGGTACAGTCTTCGTCAACCTCTAGTAAACCGCGGGCACCTAAACAAGATGCCCGGACCTTGACAAAGGAACCCGTCCGTGAGGATTTTCTGCGTTCTCAGGCTTCCCAACCGTCGACTGCCTCTTCTCACCGTCACTCTTCGAGAAGAGCCAACAAGAAAAAGAGTTCCTCTCCTTCCCCGCCGAGGCGTGACCCATCCGTCACGCCGTCCAACAGTTGCCGGCCTCGGCCGTCTTCTGTTTCACCGGGACGCTCCGTTTGCCGGGCGCCCGGCCCTTTACCGGCGGTGGAAACTGCCCCTCCTGATCAACTCAGGGAGGTGGCAGGCGCGTCGGTCGAACCAATGGAACAGGACCCTTTGCCCCCAGACAGCGATAGCAGTGCTCTCTCGATATCCGGTCCTCAGCGGCCGTCGAGGTGACCCCGCTTGCTAGTTGGTTTTTATCTTTATTTCTTATCTAATTTTTTATCATGGCGCTCCTTCAATGGAATATTCGCGGCATTCGTTCCAATCGGGAGGAATTAAAACTACTCCTTCGGTTGCACTGCCCGCTTCTACTCTGTCTCCAAGAAACTAAGTTGCGTCCAAGTGGTCGTGCAGACTTTTCACACTACACCTCTGTGCGGTTCTACTTGCCACCCGTGGAAGGTATCCCAGCCCATGGAGAGGTTCTGATGCTCATTCGAGACGACGTCTATTTCCATCTCCTTTCATTGCATACTCACCTACAGGCAGTTGCCGTACGCATCACTTTATCCACATTTACCTTTTCCCTCTGTAATATCTATTCGCCATCGTCATCTGCCCTTACTAGGGCAGATGTGCTACACCTTGTTGACCATCTCCCTTCACCTTTCGTGTTGGTAGGCGACTTTAATGCCCACCACCCCCTATGGGGCTCTCCGGCACCTTGTCCAAGAGGCTCCCTTTTGGTGGACCTTCTCCACCACCTCGATCTTGTCTGCCTCAACACCGGTGCACCGACCTTCCTTTCAGACACAACACACACCTATTCCCATATAGACCTCGCAATATGCACTCCTCAGCTTGCCGGTCGGTTTGAGTGGTATGCACTTTCTGACACGTACTCAAGTGACCATTTCCCTTGTATCATCGACTTCCTGCATCATTCCCCATCTCCTCGTCCCACCAGTTGGAACATTTCTAAAGCCGACTGGGGGCTTTATTCTTCCATGACTGTTTTTCACGATCAGAATTTTCCCAACTGAGACAGTCAGGTCGAATACCTCACAGAGGTTATTCTCACCGCTGCTGAACGTTCCATACCTCGTACATCCTCTTCTCCATGTCGTGTCCAGGTCCCTTGCTGGACTGCAGCCTGCCGCGACGCGCTTTGAGCCCGGCGCCGTGCTTTACGCACCTTCCGCCGCCACCCAACTTTGGAGAATTGCATAAATTATAAACGTATGAGAGCGCAATGTCGTCGTATCATAAACGACAGCAAGAAAGCTTGCTGGACTGCTTTTACTAGTTCTTTTAACCGTTTTACTCCCTCCACGGTTGTTTGGGGTGGCCTACGCCGTTTATCCGGCATCAAGGTCCACTCCCCGATTCCTGGCCTGACCGTGGAGAACGCAGTCCTCGTGGATCCCGCTGATGTTTCCAACACTTTGGGCCGTTTCTTTGCGGAGGTTTCGAGCTCTGCCCATTATCACCCTGCCTTTCTCCGTCGCAAAAAGGTAGAGAAGGCACGGCCGCCTTCTTTCCACTCTTTTAATCGTGAAAATTATAACGTCGCCTTCAATATACAGGAGCTAGACCGTGCTCTCGCCCTGTCCCGATCTTCTGCTCCCGGGCCCGATTCCATTCATATTGAGATGCTGGAGAACCTGTCTCCTGCGGGCAAGTGCTTTCTTCTTAGTACCTACAATCGCATATGGACTGAAGGTCATGTTCCCACAAGTTGGCGTGAAGCCATTGTTGTCCCCATCCCCAAACCAGGGAAGGACAAACATCTTCCTTCCAGTTACGCCCCATTTCTCTGACTAGCTGCGTCTGTAAGGTGATGGAACGCATGGTTCACGCTCGGTTGGTATGGCTGCTGATCACCTCGTTACGTTGTCGACCTTCGTTATGAATAACGCTTTGTTGACCGTCTATACTCCTGGAGCATCGCAAACGGCTTCCGATTCTCCACTGAGAAAACTGTGTGTATCAACTTCTGGAGATACAAGGCATTTCTTCCACCCTCTCTACGTCTCGGCCCTGTTGCTCTCCCTTTTGTGGAGACTACGAAATTCTTGGGACTCATGTTGGATCGGAAACTTTGCTGGTCCACACACGTCTCCTACCTGGATGCCCGTTGTGCCCGGTCCCTTAACGTTCTTCGGGTCCTCATTGGCACGTCATGGGGAGCGGATCGTACCGTCCTGCTTCACCTTTACCAGGCCATTGTTCAGTCGAAGCTCGACTACGGAAGCCTTGTATACTCTTCTGCACGGCCCTCGTCTCAACTCTATCCACCATCGGGGATTACGTCTGGCGACCGTGCATTTTATGCCAGCCCTGATGAAAGTTTGTATGCCGAGGCTGCTGTATTACCCTTGACCACTCGACGTGACATACTCTTGTGTCGGTACGCATGCCGCCTGCGGTCGATGCTCAACCATTCATCTTACCGATTATTTTTTGACGACTCACTCGATCGCTAATATCAGTTGTCTGCGATTGCCTTGCTTCCACCTGGAGCTCGGTTTCGCCGCCTGCTACAGCGGCTCGATTTTACCCTTCCTTCCACTCTTCGGTTGAGCGAAAGGCCATTGCCACCGTGGCATCAGGCCCAGGTTCACACTCACCTTGAACTTAGTTCGCTCCCCAAGGAGAGCACTCCGTGTTTGGTATACCGATCGAGGCTTGTCGAACTCCGTTCGCGGTTCGGTAATGCCATATTTATTTTCACTGATGGTTCCAAGAGCACTGCCGGTGTCGGATCTGCCTTCGTCGTCGGGGACAACCGTTTCCAATACAAGCTCCCTGACCGGTGCTCGAACTTCACGGCTGAGCTTTTTGCCCTCCACCAGGCCGTTTTGTATACCTGCCGCCACCGCAAACCTTTCTATGCCATATGTTCAGACTCCCTTAGTGCCCTGCAGAGTCTTAAGGACCCTTTCTCGAACTATCCTCTCGTGTATCGGATCCAACGCTGCCTCCAGTTGCTAGCTGATGACAGCTGTCACGTTTCTTTCCTGTGGATCCCTGGCCAGGTGGGTGTGTCCGGGAATGAGGCCGCCGACATAGCAGCCAAGGCCGCAGCTCTTTTGCCTCGCATGGCTACCTTTTGCGTCCCATCGGACGATGTTCAATGGGCTCTTCGCCGGAGTATCGTGTCGTCATGGCACAGTGCGTGGGTTTCACTGTACAACAATAAATTGCGAACTGTCAAACCGATCCCGACCGCTTGGAGAACCTCCTCACGCCCCTCTCGGCGGGAGGAGGTCATCCTGGCCCGGTTGCGGATCGGTCACTGCCGTTTCAGCCACCGTCATTTGCTAACCGCCGATCCTGTACCGCTGTGCTCCTGCGGTGAATTGCTGACGGTGCGACACGTTTTATTGTCTTGCGTAATTTTTAATCATCTCCGTGTAGCCTTTCACTTTTCGTCTACACTGGAGGAAATTTTAGCTGATGACACACGAGCAGCTGCTCGAGTTTTGCGTTTTATCAACTTGGCCAACTTATTGAAGGATATTTAACCCTTCTTATTGTTTTTTATCTTTTGTTTTTAACCTCTTCTTTATGTTCTGACAGTCACCAATTTTTTTTTAGTTTTTTTAGATCTAGCGAATCTATGTTCTAGTCTGGGCGCTAATGACCGTAGACGTTGTGCGCCCTAAAACCACAAAAAAGGCCAAATCATAAAGGAAACTGCCCCATGACTGATTGTAGGAAATTGCGTTGTCTTCCGCTATTAAAGGTGTATCAGCTGCAACCATTCCACGAATGTTGAACTCGGCAGCCTCGTTGTTTTTATCGAAACAGTGTTCGTCACGTGAGTGTTAAGTTCTGCAATCGCCTTTGTCTTGGCAGTTTTACGTTGTCCGTCCACAATCATTATTAATGTTCTCAGTAGATGTCCGTTAAATTCGGGTTTGCCGGCCGCGGTGGCCGAGGGAACTGAGGCGCTCCAGTCACGGTCTGCACGGCCACTACGGTCGTGGGTTCGAATCCCCCCTCGGGCAAGGATATTTGTGACATCCTTAGTGTTTGCTAGTTCATAAGTAGTTTGTAAGTTTAAGGACTGATGACCCCATAGTTAAGTCCCATAGCCTAAAAAAAATCAGGTTTAGCCAACTATTAATCTTCGCCAATGGTGTTTTGTGTACACTGTCATTACGAAGGATGCTGTCTGTAGTGAAATATTAAACCGAACAGCCGTTTTCGTCACTATTGCACCCTCCCCCCTAAATGTCACCATCGAATTGTCCTCTGAGAGATCACGAATTTACAGAATTATTTGTTGCCCGTTGCTGAGCAAAACTTGTAATATACTGCGTGTTAATGTTCGAAAAAATGTTCAAATGTCTGTAAATCTATCGGACCAAACTACGTGGTCATCAGTCTGTAGCTTACAAACTACTTAAACTTAGGTAAACTAACCTACGGATAAACTCACACCCATGCCCCAGGGAGACTGTTGTGTACTGTGGTTACGTCTCAGTGTTGACACGTATGCTGTGGGTTCAACTTGTAGCAAGATATTGTGTAAAGCATGGTGCACATATTGCTTTTTGCACCCCATGTAGAACGTAGCATGACCAATTTCGTCCTCCTTCAACGTTGCCAGAGCTTGCTGCTATTTAGCAGGAAGAATGCCGATATATGATTGCTTTGGAAACCACACAGTACGTTAACTGTATTGAACGCCAATCGTTTTCCTAAATAGTATTAGGCACGGCAATGTGTTTGTTCTGTTTCTGTATTTTGTCCACCTCTCCTACATTCATGGCTTGTCAGGATAAGGAGAAAATGCTTGTAGGAAGTGCTTTTACGCAATAATACAAAAATTCAGCAAAATGAATATTTATTTATAATAGTTTTAGATATACAAAATTGTTATTCCGGTATGTAGCAGATTGAGATTCATCGTTGAGCTGATACGCCGTATTTCAGAACGACTGACAACAGCAGCGGCAGAGCAGGTTTGTTGTAGTTGGTAGTGCCTGGGGATCTCTCCGAGGATGTTAGCGCCTCGCTGCTGGTCAGAAGTCCTGCGGCGTGTGGGGCGGAGGGGGCGGGGCTCAGACGCTGCCCTTGAACGTGATGGTGACGTCGCGCTGGTAGATGTTCTTGGTGAAGAACTGGTCCTGGTCGATGCGCCGGTCGAACGGGAAGCCCATGGGCTTGGCGTCTGGGTAGCGGTGGCCCAGCGTGCCGCAGTAGCTCACGGAGCCGCCGTAGTCGTAGTCGTAGGGCAGGTCGTTCACCTGTGGGCAGGCGTGCACGTGGTCAACAAACGTCATCCATCAAAACAAAGCGCGGACATGAAGTAAAAATGTTCAAATGTTTGTAGAGCTTATGGGACTTAACTATGGGGTCATCAGTCCCTAAACTTGTAAACTACTTATGAACTAGCTACAACTAAGGACGTCACAAATATCCATGCCCGAGGGGGGATTCGAACCCCCGACCGTAGTGGCCGTGCAGACCGTGACTGAAGCGCCTCACTCTCCTCGGCCACCGCGGCCGGCAGTACTAAATTTACAGAATCATCAGTTTCATAAGTATCGCTGCAAAATTTACAGACGAAGTGTAGGAAGTGTAGGAAAACGTGAGGCAATATTTACGACATAGAAGACAGGTTAACTAAAGGCAAAACCCTGATTTTTAGCTCTTGATAGTGGTTACTGGAATATACTCTATCAGATTCTGGAGGTAGCTGTGGTAAAATATAGGGAACGAAAGGTTATATACAACTTGGACAAAAACCAGGCAACAGTTATAAGGGTAAATAGGCATGAAAGAGACAGTGTTTGGGAAGGAAGTGAAAGAGGGCTGTAAGTTTTCCCCAATGTTATTCAGTCTGTGCGTTGAGCACGCTGTGAAAGAATGGAGAAATTCGGGAATATAATTGAAGTTCAGGGTGAATAAATAAAAACTTTGCGATTTGACAATGACATTGTAATTCTAGAAGACAGTGAAGAACATGGGACATCAATTGTACGAAATGAAGTATCTTATAAGGGAGTTTACGTTAACAAGAGCGAGAAATGTGTAATAGGGAGTAGTCTAAGAAAACCAGCCATTGCTGAAGGTGGTGTCAACACAGTAAAAGTAGCAGTTCACTTTTATTATTTGGGCAACAAACTTTGTGATGCTCGAATGGCTATGGGAAGAAAAGCAATTATGAGGAAAAAAAATTTGTTGACATCGAATATTAAGTGCTTCGAAATCTTTTTTGCAGGTATTTGTCTGTAGTGCGGTAATGAAATGGAGAGAATATAAAGCTATTACTATGTTGACTAAAAGAAGGGGTTGATTGGTATCAGATATTATCTAGGAATCATCAATTTAGCTTTGATTGCGAATTATTTTAGTTGACGTTTGCCCAAAAAGTTTCATGACTTTCTATGTGCAATTCATTCTACTTCCATGGATTACCTAGTAAAAATAATAATGAGAATGTTATGTATTTTGGATAAATTGAAATGCTTCATTATGTATGATTTAAAATGTTTATAGTATTCGTCTTTTAAGACAGTAAATTCTATAATGGAATACATTTCTCAAAATTCACATGGGATGGGAAGAGCTACAGAAATAGTTAGCTCAACTGCAACTCGTGTAGATAGCACACTGCAGTTGTAAAGAGTGGTAGAACTCGACAGGGAGGCGATGTTTGAGAACGGATTAATGTAGTCACCTATCCCACAAGCTACTCATTCTATAGACGGAGGAAACCGTGAGGGAAACCAAAGGAGAAGGGAGAGACAGTGTTTGGAGTTCAGCGGATACGACAGAAAAACTTTGTTATCAGTAACATTGTAATTAATAAACTGTCATTTATTGGTTTCCTATGTTAACAACTTTAACCACCGCCGTATACAATTGCTCTACTACTGTATTCAACTTACTACAGATCGACACTAAAATACCAGCTGCGGTATTCATTGAAAACGGTAAGAGGCTAATGGAAGTTTATGAAACTGACGATGATTGTTTTAAGAAACGTTGGTACTTCTTAACTAACCAAGGAACCGTCAGTCTTAAGGTCTTCTTTGTATTACCGCATTTCTTTTCTGAATCCCACTGAGGGAAGAAGCATAGATCTCATCAGAAGATTTCAGAAGCTCGTAACATAATATTCATGTTCCCGCAAAGTTGTTCCTAATTTTTGTCTCTCTGCTAACAATCCAGCAAGTTACTTCGTTTAGAGCGTCCCTCGTCAGCGTTATTAACGTGTAACACTATTTAAAAACCAGCTCCGCCGTGTTACCGTCAATATTATACGGATACCTTTTTTAATCACTCCACGAATAATGGATTGAACTTCCCGCTAATGACTTATCGATTTCACTGGAGGAAGCGAATTGATAAACTGTCGCCAAGAGAAGCACCGTGTCGGGTGCTGAGGCAGCTGACACGAAAGAGGCGCTCCAGTGGTCGCACAGCGGAAGCCCGCGCTGTGGGAGGGCCAGTGTGGGGCCAGTTAAGCCCCGGCCGGAGTGGGCCGCCATCTCAAACACGTTTATGCTGGAGAAACAGTCGGTCCGCCACAGTGTACATGGGAGGCCTGGCCCGTGTTTGCACTGGGATAGGACGGGCTCTCTCGGACCGAAGAGAAACAGTAACCACTCTGAAAGTAATCGTTTTGTCATCTTTGTTTGCACTGTATTGATACTGTACCTAGTTACGATCAGTGAGGAACTTAGCTTGAGATTTGATGACGAAGCAGGCTCCGTATCCTTCATTAATGTTCCGCCTAAGTGAAGTGTGTAATGCGTTACTAGAGAATATACGAATCATCAAAGTCTTCGATAGAGTTTTGAACTGGATGCTGTGTCGCTAAATATTTACTTTTAAGAAGTATTAATGTCGTGCAAACAAGTAAATGTAGATGGACAGGAGTGTCAGATGCAGGTGATAAGCTGTGCTTTCTTCTGCTGCTGGAGACTGACGACCCTAGCTGTACCTTCAGTCAGCTGTTCAAAGCATGTGTAGGGTTTAAGAACATTGAAAATTGAAGATGTGGAAGAAGTTGAGACAGTGTTATAGGGCAAGGTTGTACAGTATCCTCCGAATTTTTCTATTTGTAAACAACAACAACAACAACAACAACAACAAGGAAACAGTATCGATATGGCCACAGACAAGCTGACAGTTGCCAACATGAGTCCCTGCAATCCTGCAAGAGGTCACGCATACCGAACTCAACCACTTGAGTGAATCCTGATAAGCCGAAGCATACTGTCTGTGGACAGCGTCGTGTTCATACAGACAATGCGTTGTGTTCATGGAATGATCCGTGATACGATCAGCAGATAGTTATACGATTCCAGGCAAAGTACCACGTTACGTGAAACAGTGACACAAGACGAACTCTCGGATTGTCACTTGGAAATATTACGGACAGAAATGGAACACTGAAGACATTAGCAGTCCGCTTCTACAACACCAAGTTCAATATTTGTCATTTTCACATGTATTACTAAATTTGTGAGATTTTTTATCAATTGACATAGAAAAAAATCAGAGATGTGTGGGAACTAAATTAAAGTTGAAGGAGGCAAAATAAAAACCTTAAAATGTGAAACGTTTAAATTGTATTTCTAGGAGAACAGTTGAGAATGGCATTATGATAAAACAAGGGAAATGAAATGAAATCCAATTACATCCTGCAGTAATGAGAGAATTAGTGTGAGAAATGATAAATTAAATAAAGTAAACGAATTTCACCCCTAAATAAGTGAAGACAGCTGAAGTAAGGACGATATAAAATGAACATAGCAACAGGAAGAAAGGAACTTAATTAAAATAGATATATTATGGAACAAAACTGAAATCAAGTTAGATGCTGCAATCGTTATGGAATAAGAGTGAGAAATGAGATAGAAAATAAGAAAAGACATGTGAAGTAGGGGCGATATAAAATGAATATGGCAGCAGGAAGAAAGGAATTCAAGTAAAAGTGATGTATTTTGGTATATAATATAAATTTAAGATGTACTAAGGTTTTTCTGAGAGTATTAGGATTATAGTCATGTTAGAAAGTAAAACGTGCACTATAAACGATAGGAAGGATAGTGACAGGATACTAGAGAATTACGGTTGAGGATTCGTTGGCTGCATAGAGATACTGGACAGTGAATTGCATCTGGGAGAAAATATATTTATTGCAAAACTTCGCTATAACGATCCATTGATAGATCGTACAGAGGCATAATGAAATGTAGAGTGCATGGAAATTGTAGAGGTATATCAAGCCTTCTTAGCTTTAATTAAGTTTTCTATTAGTACGCTTTGACATAGCTACGTGGAGTTGAAGAACTTGGCAAATAATATTGCACAAGATGTGGTCATGCATTAGAGGTATCGGAGACGATAACAACAGTGGGGCACTCACCTTGTCCTTCTGGTAGTCGGTCAGGACGACGAACAGTGTGAAGGGCATTCCGTCGCGACGGCCCTTGGGCAGCAGCAGGCGGTCTGGGTAGCCGCAGTGGCGGACGTCCTGGAACACGAGACGGAAACCGTTACCCAGCTGATCAAAGAATACACGAGACTGAGGACGCTGAAAGTATGTAGGAAGTGGGATACCAACAGCCGTAGATTTGACAGAAACATTTATACTTTCACTATCAGTTTCGGCATTCCATTATCCCATCTTCAGGTCCCTACATCGGAGTGTAATATCCATTACGTAGGGATATCAAATCTGGTTTCATGGATTTCTTTCTCTCAGCAGGAACCAACAACTTATAGAAAACAGTTTTTGTGTGCATAGCCGTATGGGGACGAGTATTGTCGTGGAGCAACGCAACACCTGCGGAAAGCATTCCACGCCTCTTGTTCTAAATGACACGTTCTTCGACCTGAGTTTGGACAATGGCGAAAACCTGAAGAGGACTTTCACAAGCTGGTTTAATTCACTGATGGCAGACTTCTACGACATTTAAATGCAAACGCTGATCCACGATATTATTAGTGTCTCGAGTATTTTGATGGGTATGTCGAAAAAGAGATCAAAAATTGCTGTGATTGTCAATAAAGAGTTTACATATTGTCTTTGTTGAAAATAAAGTGCAAACTTTCTTTCTCGATGCACCATATAATTCAGCTGATATTGATGTAGACTATACATCTGTAATGACTTTAGGGCTTTCGGGTCCCTTATTATGAACCATGCGGTCTCATAGTGGTGACGAGTACCTTCTTCGTCTTCATTGGAATCAGGATTTGAAATTCTGAAGTGCCTAAGGGCCTCATGTTTACCGTGGGAGCATGCACTTAGACCTTCTTATCGAGGGAGTAGGAGCAATGGTAAAGCCAGATCTTCACTTACATGAAAATCGTTCATGCTTCCTCTGTATCAATTGAGTTGAATCAGGGATTGGTTCAGTTGAACATTACACTACCGATTTAGTTGCCATGATAGACCATTCTTTGTGCTTGTTTTCCATTTGCAATCCTATAAGTACCATGAAGCCACTGGAAGTGATGTCTGTAGCTTATTTTGGGTGTCCCATGCACATTAATTAAGTAAGCCACGATCTGCTTCTATTGAGATATTAGCAAGCTGCGGCAACAAGACGGTGTTGTGACGTACCTTGTTGACGGTGAGCTGGGCCTTGCCGGCGATGGCGTCCTCCACCTTCTGGGTGAGCACCTTGGTGGTCTCGCGGTCTGGGATGGTGACGCTGGACTCACTCGACTTGCGGGTGATGACGGTCTTGCCGGCGTTCACTACGGGCATGCAAACAAACAGCCTGCATCAGTCTGCCGCAGCGTATCTTCTTTAGCTAGTTGACGGCTACCGTGCTCGTAGATATTGAAAGTATAAGAATAGTGTACAAATGTGTGTGTCCGAGTCTCGAATCTGTTGGTTGCTTGTCTATTACTCGTGTTTGTTAAAAGTCTGTTAAGAGAGATAGACGTCACGTATGAGTGCCAATGTTGCACAATTCAGATAATTTATTTTGTAATTAAAGATGAAAAATAAAATAGGCTGTAATGTGAAAATATTCCCAATAGCATTTGACCTATTTTTTGAGGTAGATCTTAAGTAAAATTCTAGTATAAAGGAACAGAGATTCACTGAGTTTTTTAACGTCACCTATGAGGAAACATACACAAATAAACGAACCATAATATAACATTGTCTAACTTTACAGTCAACTGCACGTTTCCCATTCCCGGTTGTTGTCATTGGTTGCCCGGAAATGGTCAAGGAAAGGGCTTATGTTTATTAGTTTTTTTTTTGTTCAGAATAACCAGTATTATCACCCCTCTAACCATGTGCCTTTCCTCATAATTCACACTGTACCTGGATGCCACCTCGAAACTATAGTGTGCAAACAGTCGTGCATAGCGTCAAATTATTATTATTTCCTTCTCTTTCCAAAACTAAGTAAGTAAATTATTAGAAAACTTAAAAAAAGGCTTTTGTAACTGATTCTTCGGCCTAATCTATGGGGAACATCCTCAGACATATAGAATGACCTAAATATGAAATTGGAATACTTACTCCACTCGTAAGTTTCAATTGAAAAAAACACCAGATACGAATTACTTCAATAAATTTATTGCGAATTTTTGAAATCACAAGTTTGATTGGTTTTGTTTTATCGTTTAATGGGGGCTTTTTCTTACTAATTTATTGTCATTTATTTGTATACCTGCGCCGTTGGGGGCTCACGGTTCTTTTGAGTGTATGTGGGTGGCGAGCAGGGGGCCTTGAGCCAATCTAGTCAGTCTCGCTTCTTTCCTCCCTGCATTGAATTACCTTTCTCTTCCCCTCCTTTCCTACGCTCACTTCTTCCTCTTCCACCGAGGGACTGATGACCTTGGCAGTTTGTTCCCCTGTCTCAAACAACCCATCCATCCATCAATCCCTGCCGCACCAGAGTGGCCAATCGCATTGAGGCACTATGCTCCGATGCGCGAGGACCTTCCCAGGGGTTCGAATCCCCCTGGGCCATGGATATGTCGTCTTTACTATAAGGTAGTTCATAAGTAGTTCGTAAGTTGAGGGACTGATGACCCCCGTAGTTGAACATTTTGAACATCAGTCCATCCATTTGTGTACATGGTAGGTACTGTCAGTGTACCAGACTGTAGTGCTCACCTTTGGCGACGAACTTGTCGATCTCGACGATGTAGTGCCTCTTGTCGTTGATGGGGATCTCCTGGCCGAACCAGTCGTACTTGGGGCCGAGGAAGACGCGGACGGTGACGAGGCGCTCGGCGTCGCTGTTGACCTTGACGCTGAAGACGAACGGCTTGTGGTTGAGGCGGCGCACGCGCGCGTGGATGCTCACGTCGGGCAGCTCCTCCGTGTCGTCCAGCGCGTTCAGCAGGTCCACGTCGAAGTACTCGAAGAACGTCTCCAGGGGGTCCACCTGCACCTCCTCGATGGTCGTGCCGGGCAGGTCAAGCTGCGGGAGAGAGGGATGTCACCACAATGGTAAATATCGACATTTAGCTGACGCTTGTAGGGGGAAGTAGTGTGCGGTAGAGAATGCCTGCTATTATGAGATCACACCTGCACGTTTGCTCTCTAAGCTGGATTTGTCCTTACACTCTGGATGCAAATATAGGCGCATGGGGAGGCAAGGTGAGGCAATTAGTTCGAATTGGAGAGGTTTTACCGAAGTTAGTCTGTAGAAATATTGACTAAGCACTGGGTAATTAGAGACGTGGGTGAAAGTTGTTAACTTGCCAGTACACCGATTCAATGCAAATATTTTAAAAACGCTTAAAGTATTATTAGTGTGGTACAGATGAGTAATGAACATGGTATTTTGGCGATGTATTTGAAGTTCGGATCTGGTATTGCTGGTAGGTTTCAACTCATTCTCGAAGATTAGGCACATTTCTAGAAATAATGTAATAGGTGCTCATCAGACTATCGGAAAAGAATGTATGAAATATAGTGCTAGTAATGTACTTCGTGACAAACGTGTTCATCTACATGTGTCTCGGGTTATATAAAAGCACAAGTGTATGGTGTGACGGATTACGTATATTTAATTACAATAACAATGAAAGGACATTGGCTAATTTTATGCATTTTGGAGTTAAATACTTGTTGCTATTATGAAAGTAAATAACTGGTTTATGTGCTAATGTTGTCAGGCCACCGAATGTACGCAGGTACAACAAACGTGGTCAAAGGCATAACATCCATGAATCTAGTGAATGTGGTAGATTTCAATTGCTTTCAATTTGCAAACATACTTCGCTCCCCATGTCCATTGTTTGTGAACGGAGAATTGAGTGATACCTTGCCCAATACACTGTGCAGTTGCTGTTAAGTGTAAGTACAGATGCAAGAGAGAGAGATACAATAGCAATACTAGAGTAGCTGCTTACTCAAATACAAAGAACATTCGACACGTTGGAATCGTCATTCCACTTTTTCCTGTCACCTGTGCTGTTTGTGGTTTTTAGCTGTGAGTGTGTGTGTGTGGCTGTGTTTTCAGAGCACGAGAAGGACGTCCTATGTCTGGTAGGTGTCATACTGTACCTCCTCAACGGTATAGCGCGGCAGCAGGTCCTTGTGCTCGTAGAACAGGTTGTCAATGTACTTGTGCAGCCGGAAGAAGGCGGGGTCCCTGGTGGCGGTCTCGAAGTGCTCCATCACACCGGGAGGCATCTGGAGTCAGAGAAGGCGTTTGTTATTGCATAGCAATGGAAGGACCTACGTTGAAACAGCAGTCAAACATTTAGGTAGAGGCTAAATTTTAATGGCTGGTATCAGTTCGGCAGTATACGAGTACATAATCAGGGACATAGCAAAGGTCTGAAGGCTTATTAATCTTATGCCGGAAATTCCTTTCCTTTCATTATTGTTATTCCCAGTTTCGTTTCGATAATGTTTTAGCGCTCTTCCAACAAACGGTATCGATTGCCTATCCGTTTTATAACTGCATTCTTCTCGTTGACATTATAGAAAACATTGATGTTCAAGTAAATATCTTTACAGTGTTCATGATTTGAAATATCTTTCGAACCTCTTCATATTTCCTGTTCGCATTCGTCGTTATACATATTGTCTTGTAAACGTTTTACTAGTTGCAGCTAGAATCTCCACTGAACGGGACAAGTCTTTTTTGTAGACGTTCTCTTACAGATTAATTCAAACAAAATAGGCAATTCCGACATCGCACGACAAAGCGCAACGGAAATATGGCCGTTGGTTTCGTACACTGGTAAGCCTCCGTGTGAATTTAGGCGGTTTCCCACTTTTCCCAGGTCCGTTTGGGTAAAGAGGTGAACACTTTCTACATTTCCGCCGCGTTTGAAAGCAGTTAAAATATAATAAAGACTATGGGAAGGAAGGTGATACGGAATTCCTCCCCCGGGCTAGTTGTCGCCGTGTTACCTGACGACAGAATAAGCAGATTTTCACCATATGAAGGAGGTAAGCGCTAGGTTAGAGATATATCTCTATTCGTGAAGAGCCATCGCTGCCCTGACGTATGAGATTACAGAATAAAACCAGATCTATTGCTATCCACATATTACACATATGAGCAGTTACTTGGGAGTAATTATCCGCTTATTTTGTTGCAGTTTGGCCTCCAAGCTACCCTGCGAAAGACCAGATACTTGAATACGTGCGATGTGATATTAGGAAAAGAGATACTGTGGTGTCACTCAGGAATCATCTTCCATTCTTAGTAATCAGTACCTATGCGACTTATTAAAAAATATTGAGACCAAGAAACACAACCGAAAATGTGCCACAGCTGATGAACTAAAATCGTAACGGGCAAGTGACATTTTCCAAAATCCGCTAGTTGCATCGTGTGAATAAGAAACACCGTGAGGACCATGATTTCGTACTCCTACAGATTGTTATGACTTAACATGTCACTACACCCACACCAAATGACCTGTTATCGTTGTTCAAATTTCTTCGAAGGAATTCTATAGGATTTCGTGAAGTTTGATGTACGACAGATTAGATTCTGAACTATAACATGAGGGTGGTTTTTAGCTCTGTTTTTTTTTTTTTTTTTTTTTTTTTTTTTTTTAAAGCAACAATAGCATATGTTTAGCTGCGAAGTGTCGGCCAGTCATCAGATGGTGGTACTCACGTTGAACTTGCGCTTGGGGTCGGTGATCTGGCCCAGCATGATGTGTCCGTAGTTGTGCAGGGCGCCGTAGTACTCGCGGTGCTTGGAGCGGGTGGACGGCTCGACCAGCTCTCCCAGCACGTTGATGCCCTCCAGGCTGCTGATGTTGTACAGGTCGCCGGTTTCCTGCGGGCACACCACAAGCCAACACTCAGCCGCAAGCTCTTCCCATGAACGAGTATGAATGTAAGGTGCCCGACATTCCTTGTTCCAATTTTGTGATTATTATGGAGTTGGTTAATAGCTAACAAGTTTGAGAGTATGGCAGTCTGGTTTGAAATTGGAAGAGCAGTAAGGCAAGGACGCTGTATTTCAGCAATTCTGTTTCCCATAATAATGGAGACTTCACACGCACGTTTAGAAAAGGAGAAGGAAGCAATGACCTTATAAGGCCAGATTTACTGATGACATGGTACTGTTTGCAGACGGTACAATCTCTCGTCCATACAATGGACGCTTTCACAGCAGGTTGACATGGCTAAACTTTATCGGCACCTAAGGACGATACGTTGTGCTCCATCATACTGTTCGTTTCCTAACATTTTGTCCATAACATCTTCAGAGGCCCTGATCCTCCGTTGAGACCCTCTCATGTCCAGCACAATTTTACCCCTCCCCCTCGTTTTAGTTGTACTAACAACAGCTCTTGAAGATGGAGTTGAAGGACGGAAGGAAACTACTGATCCATATGAATATCTATTTAGCTGCAAGGAACGTTAATGAGCTTGTCATGGTTTTAATGAGCTTGTCATGGTTTTAATGAGCTTGTCATGGTTTTAATGAGCTTGTCATGGTTTTAATGAGCTTGTCATGGTTTTAATGAGCTTGTCATGGTTTTAATGAGCTTGTCATGGTTTTAATGAGCTTGTCATGGTTTTAATGAGCTTGTCATGGTTTTAATGAGCTTGTCATGGTTTTAATGAGCTTGTCATGGTTTGCGTTGTTGCATTCCTTATTTGATAAGGAGCTTTAGCCCAGATCTAGTCATAAAGGAAATTAATTTTCGCAAATTTGGCAGTTGTACGAAATTAAATGTATAATATTGATAATTTGAGAAAAATATAGGAGGATAATAATCAGGAAGTTGGTCTGGAAAGGAGTCAACGGAGATCATGGTGGTGTCAGGAACCTGCCAATAGGCAGACAATATTAAAGCGATCAGTGTCTCATCGCAGTTAAACTAAAACATCCAGGTGTCAGTCACATTTGTACCAAACGTTGTATATCGAGTGAGTAGCAACCAAAAGTAAAATGTAATTCGTTCTATGTGGGCGTGCTGTTGTCCAGGAGAACTTGCATGAACTTTAGTAATAAGTAACACCTGTTCTACGAAGTGGAGGAAAGCCATCACTGTAAGAGCTCCTGTGAGCAAGTTGATAGAGCATTAGTTTCTTATACTGCGGATCCTGGATTCAAGCCCTCCTCTTCAACACTTTTTTATTTATTTTTTTACTGCAATACATTGGCAAATGTTAAATGTGGCAAGGTGTTCCTCACTAAAAGGACTGTTCGGATTTTATAGCAGTGTGCTAGAAAGTAGTCATCCTGTAGAGTTTATTCGTAGTTTGAAAAAACAGAGGCAATCGGAACACAAGAATAAAGAAACAATTGTACCATACGTGCGTTATTATTAATAGTAATAATATACTGTAACATTAATAGTAATGATAATAATAAATGCTTGCCGTTTAGACAGCACTTTTATATGTCAGGAACAT
Organism: Locusta migratoria; assembly: GCA_026315105.1. Taxonomy (NCBI): domain Eukaryota; kingdom Metazoa; phylum Arthropoda; class Insecta; order Orthoptera; family Acrididae; genus Locusta; species Locusta migratoria. Next base: position 166,963,923 of record CM048745.1, read on the forward strand.
TTTGTCCCATATAAAACTCGGTTTATGTATATGCAGAACAATTTCTAACGTAACACAGAAAAAGACCGCGTCATCAGGGTTTGAACTCAGGATCCTTGGAACGACAAACGTACTCTCTATCGACTTCCCCATGGGAGCGCAAAACAATGGACTCTCATTGATATGCTTTTCCTATATGCAGGACAGATGTTTATTAATTTTCGCTTACGCACATTCTCCTAGACTGCAGCACCTACCCCGAATAATATTTGAGTTTTGGATGATAATCAATATACAACATTTGGTACCGATCTGACAGACATCTGATGGTTTGGAAGTTACAAATTGTATTGATGAGTATTGTGGTACAAGAACTGCGTGAAAACCAACTATCTTAGAAGACCGAAATAAATAATCTATAAACAGTACGTTGTTAAGAGATTATTAACGTGAGAGGAGGTGTACTCACGGTGATGACTGCCTGCTGGGAGATGGCCTCTCGGACGCGCCTGGTGTAGTCGATCATCTGCTGCACCTTGATGTTCTGCAGGTCGTGGAAGGCGAAGTTGTCGGGCCTGGCGGGGAACTCCCCTCCGACGCGGTAGGTGGTCTGCGGGTAGAAGCCGTCCTTGATGCGCTCGTTCCAGTACAGTGGCTCGACGAACGGCAGGTCGTTGGACAGGCGCTCGAGGTCGAAGCGCGCGATCAGCTGGTGGTGCATGTAGTAGAAGAGCTCGCCCTTGCGCTCCTTGGGGATGCCGTACTCCTCCTCCTTCCACCAGAAGGGGAAGTCCATGTGCCACTGCGCATGGTGCGAGTTCATGCCCAGGTCCTCGCCCAGGTAGGCGACGCGCTGCTCGGGGTTGCGGATCGTTCCTGCCACACCACCACACTTCATTTGTATATATCTGACATAGAGTTTGGGGGAGATCCAATAATTTTATTAAGAAATGCAAAAAAGGACAGGTCCGCTTCAAAAACTCTAAATTTAGGATGCTATCATCACAAATGTAAACTATAAAAGAATTAAGCTGATGTATCCACATACCATGTGAGGTGGTAGATTAAATGAGACGAAACTATTAATAGATAGCTTTTGAAGAGATCGTAAGCAACCTGTGCTTTTTTGCAGCTTTTTTAAATGGCCTTGCTACCTACTGTGATTACAATGCTGGGTTTTAAATCATTTTCTTGAAAGACAAAGGTCTTATAGCAGTACATTTCTTCTCATTGCCTCGGAAACTGACATTTACAGACTGTGGCTGTGTAAAAAATCCAGGATGGATTGTGCAAACAAGCTACTATTAACAAGATTGTTTATTTCAAAACTAGTGCTGTTATCAGTTTCTGGATTATAGCTCGCTGTGGTGAAATGTTGTTGGGAATAGCACCACTACAGGGTGTTTGAAACCAGAAATGAATGTATTTCAAAGTGAAAACTAGTGTCATGATGAAGTTTCAGGTTGGAAAATGATAACTGCACTTAAAAAAATTAATAACTTTTTTAGTAGTTGGTTGCTGTTTCTTTGTTTGCAAGAACCGACCAGTACAATTTATCTCCTTTCCATTCGTGCCTAACTCTCCGCTTCCCTTCCCTTCTGTTTTGTTTAGGCATTTTTTGTGGTATTGAAAATATGGACTGCATTGTGAGTACTGCATCTAGTGTGCACTGCAGCTGAGAAGACTGACCAGTGAACGATGTTAAAATCGTTATTTCATCCTTCAGGTTGAGGGTTTACTCCCTTAATTTGAAATATAGCATAATATATTCAGATATGATGTAATGAGAGGGAATTGCAATGTAGAGTAACAAAAAATAATTAATGATTGAAAGGTACCATATAACAGTTTGTAGGGAGAGGAGGAACAAGAAGTTAAAAATTCATTCAATTTACTTCCTAAAATCAAGAATTATAAATTATTTCCCAGAAAGATAAAAAGCTCGATGTAGTATATATTTTCCGTTTCCCTTGGATCTCCTACACACTTGTTCCTGCATTCTATTACTCTATATTAAATTGCACGGAACAGCTCTAATAATCTATTTTGTTACCAGTTTCGGATTCACACTGAAACTAACATCAGGCCCCTAAAACAAGTAGGGAGAGACTGAGCAGTCATCATTGATTATGGGTGAAGGAATTTTGTGAACCAACGACACCTGTTGAATTAAGTTCCTAGTACTGGAACCTCTTAATTAGTTATGTTACATATACGCGGTGTCAATACCCGGACCACTTTTGATCCTGCAGGTACTATAAATTCACATTCATGTAATTTATTGAGATTACTGCATACCTGAACCCAGGTCTCCTGCTTTCTAGGCAGTTCTAGTGATCCATAATTAGTGTTTTGCCTATGTGAGCAACTGCCACAATTATTATTTAAAAATAGCAGCAATGTGTTACACTTCTTTTTCTTTTATTTATCGGTTTTGGGCACTCAGTGTGCTTTTTCAGATATATGTTGATATATGTTGGTTTTTTTTTTTTTTTTAGGAGCCTGAAGACGGCTTCCATGTGAAGCCGAATCCAAAAGCAGAATAATTATAGAAATTTGCGTTTGTAGGTTCCATTCAGTTTAACATATTTTGTCCAGCTGCACTGCACAGTCCACATTAATGATGGCTGCAATTAAATTTTCTTGGTTCACTACGATGGGGTGGGTGGAGCAGGTGGCAACTGTGTCGACTGACCTGTGAAGTTCATGTGGACGACGGCGGGCTCCTGCCTCATCTTGGCCTTGTAGGCGGCGTGGATGACCTCGGAGTTGACGAAGAGGTGGGGGTAGATCTCGTAGGGCGGCGGCAGCACCACGCCGCGCGTGTCCTCGCGGTGCAGCACGGCGACGCTGAGCGCGTACACGAATTGGCCCTCGTTGACGCGGTCGCGCGCCCACGCCGCCGTGCGCAGGAACGTCTCCCAGTCGTTGGCGAACAGCAGCGACTCGAACAGCAGGATCATCTGCTCGCGGTGCGTGTCGTCGAACAGCGTGAAGATGGCGCCGCGCGGCAGCAGCGAGCCCGCGCGGTACAGCCGCACCAGCTGCTTCACCGGCGCCGGGTTCTGCACACACACACACAGCATGTGATACTCAGTTACGTCACGCTTTGTAGGCTCAGCTAACAAGACACACAGTCCGTGGCGCGTACGTCGAGTCACGTTATCAGAGAAGGCTCGAGACAACTCGATCGCTAGCTGATAGGCCGGCCGTTGAGACACAGCCCACTGTCTCATAGCTGCCAGCCACTCAGCTAGCGATAGCGACGACTCAGGCCTCACTTGTTCAAGTGATGTGACGTATGCGCCACGGCTTGTCTTTCTCGTTGGCCTCGTTACAGGCTGAGGCCAACAAAACAGGCAGGCCATGGTGCAAACGCCATGGTGCAGTCAGAGAAGGTTAGAGACAACTCGATCGCTAGCTGAGTGGCTGACCATTGGGGTTCAGCCGATTGTCTCATAAAGGCCAGCTAGTCAGCAAACGATCATGTTGTTTCAACCCATCTCCAAAGACTTGACATGACGTACAAATCAGAGATTTTCTCTTTGTGAAGTTACAGACGGAAATTGGTGTGAGATGGTACATTGCAAATTTGGGCGCCATATTCAAATCAGACCCGACATTGCACTCCTAATTGAAAAGTTACAAAACTTTAGGTTTAAAGGTACAGAGCCCACATTTCGGTGTAGATAAGACATTTAATGTGTTCTGCATGCTGCCACTGATGGCCAACAAACATGTGAAAAGCAGATTGCCATTGTCGTTCACTTGCAGACGTATTTCCGCAGAAACCATGGAACACGTTTCTTCAGTGTGTTCCTCTACATGATGTCTGTTGCTTATTTTCTCTGCAATTATGTTTTGTCTTAAATTGTCCCACACATAAAAGTCAAATCATGTGGAATTGCTCTATCTGCGTGTTCGCGTTTCTCGACATGATGTCTGCTATATATATTTCTCTGCAAATACGATTTGCTATGAATAACCTCCCCACACCCCTAAAACTAGAGTGGTGTGAAATTAGGCGATCTGGGTGGCTGTTCCACAGAACCATGTCAGCCAATGCAGTGACCGGGAAACAGACCATCTAACCACTGCTGAACAATGTAGCGTGGTAGTGCCCCATTCTGTTGAAAGTATGAGTGAAAGCTGCCACCTTCATACATAAGTAAGGGAAACTCTACTTGATGCAGAATTCCCAGCTATCTTTGAGAATTTACGTTCTGGTCAAACAAACTGGGTCCAGTTAAACAGGTAACCCCATACTAGACATCACACCATAACTTTTTCACCAGCTACATTTGAAGAAGCCATCCAGTGTGTATTCTGATCACTCTACCTGTGGTTGTGATGGTTGACTTCATTACTGACGAAAATATTTGCTTCGTCAATGAACAAGACATCTTGTTCAGAAAAGGAATTTTGTTGTAACTATTCAACCATAACTGCTTCATCTTATCTGTTAACAGGACAAACCGTGATAAAATTCTGGTCTCGTTTGAAATATTACACGACTCCCTTTCCATTACAAAAATTAGATTGAAGATGGCCGATTTAAAGATGGCACCCATGTTCGGTACATGCTGTAAAAGAGAGCCCACCTCACCCCCAATATTCAGATTTCCCATTTCGTGTCAGTATTTGAAATAAAATGGTGAGCTGCGACTTTTTTACTCATCATGTATACCTTTAATTGTTGACATACATAACGTGAAAATGTCCATTCATAGTGTGTTAAATTAGCACTAAGAGGCTAGTAGATAAACTGGAAGTTACTAAGACGCAGAATGAACAGCGGGGGGTTACAATTATGAACTATAGCGGAATCCTTTCTTTCTAAGACAAAACCGTCCATCCCAGTCAGTGTTTAGTGTCTGCTGCACTTCGGTTAGAATACTAGCAGTGTTACATTGTTGAATAACAACTACAGTTGCAGTATGAGACGAGATGAGGGCTTACCTTGTAGCGGGGCAGACTGTTGATAGGCTCATAGGCGTTGCCCAGCTCCTGCTGTTCCTTGTAGCGGTTCGGCTCGTGGACTTTGTTGAGCAGTCGGAGGACCTCGCGCTGCTTCACCAGGAACGGTTGGTCGGCTGTGGAAAGTAGGAAGGGGGCGGTCAGCAATGGGCAACCACAGCAGCTGATGCGCCACGTCACGAGTTGTGACTTCATGGCGAGTATAACGCAAAAATAGTAAACAGGAAGCAAGAAAAATATTTCAGCTAGGTAGACGGAGTGAGGTGGTCCACTGGTAACACGCTGGACTCATATTCGAGAGAACTGCGCTTGAAACACGCCTCCGGGAAGTGAGATTTAGGTTTCTCCTGATTTCCCTTAATCCAGATAAATGCCGGCTCCTTTCAAACGACACGGCCGATTTTTATCCGTATCCCAACCAAAATGACCCCGAGCATCTGATCCGTCTCTTAATGATCATGAAGTCTACAGGACGTTAAACCCTAATTTTCCTTAGTAATACATTAATATTAACAATGGTAATGTAATTTAGTCCAAGAAAATCAGGTTTTCCTGAAGGAATTAGATAGGTAACGAGACAATACATGTACGTGAGTTATTTGGGCAGCAAAATCTGATGGCCGAAGTAAAGAAGATATGCAGAAAGGCAATGGGATGAAAAGCATTCCAGAAGGAGAGAAAATTGTTGACGTCCAATATTAATTTGTAATTTAGGAAGTCCTTTCGTAAATCATACTTGTGGAGTGTGGCATCGTATGGGCGTGAAAAGTGGAAGATGAGTTCAGACAACGAGATAATAAATGCTTTTGGTATGTGGAGCTACAGGCGAATGGTGAAGATTAAATGGTTTGATCGTGTTGTTACTGAAGTGGTAATGAACGGAATTGGGAAGAAAGAAATTTATCATGTATCCTGAATAAAAGAAGGGATCCATTGATAGGACACATTCTGAGACATCAAGAAAATTTGTATTTAGTATTGGAGGGAAGCGTATGGTTACTAATCGCTGAAGGACCAAGAGGGAAATACTGTAAGTATATTCAAATTGAAATCGGTTGCTGTTGTTATTCGGGGCTGAAGAGGTTCGTATTTGACAGCCTGAAGAGCTCCTTAAAACGGACTGAACACCACAAGACATACATATGAACTGTAGTCAGAGACGATTGTGGTCGTAAGTATCATGGTAATGAGAAACAACTATTAAGAATGCCGTGTCATCCCATTTCTCCCAACAGTTCTGTGGAGGGTTCAATGCTACATGGCTGCAAGAATTTAGTGCGGTAGAAATAACAGCGGTGGACTGAAATGCCCAAGGGGATGAAATTATATAAAACCACTAGAAGTGATAATTCGAAAGCAGACTTTGAAATTTAGAGGGGATTATTCTAGATGATAACATTGAATATGATTGTGATGTCAACAGTACATTCAAAATTTCGCTAGTATACCAAAAAGAGAGAAGAAAAATTTTTGAAGATCAATGTTTCATGGCCGTGGTAACTGATTTGTTAGTCAGTATACTGTTGCTAGAAATGTTGGATTTATTTACAGTTAGGGTCTTTGTCTATTTTTCAAATTTTCCAATGTTGTCTCCTGGAGGAAATTCCAAATTCTGTATGTAGTGCCGGCCGCGGTGTCCGAGGGGACTGAGGCGCTCCAGTCACGGTCTGCACGGCCACTACTGTCGGGGGTTCGAATCCCCCCTCGGGCATGGATATTTGTGCCGTCCTTAATCTTAGTTAGTTCATAAGTAGTTTGCAAGTCCCATAAGCTATACAAACATTTTTTTTCCTGTACGTAGTTTGGATGTTCTGTACACCGTTTTATTGAGCGAAATGTTGGGTACTCTTATCAATTGTGTCAAAATTAAACATTAGATTGCAGCTCATGGAAATACATGTGGACTAAACTGAGCTGTTATTGTAAGCGCTTATTCAATGATTATTTTGTTTTCAATTTATTTCATTTATGGCATACAGAAGAAAACTGTGATTTTAATTAATGCGAATCCACAGTGATTATTGACGTATCTATGAAGAGATGAATTGAAATGAGATCGTCTCAGAAGCGTACTGTAGGATTGGTAACGTTGGTTTTATGGAGTGTTAATTCGCATTGTTGGCCCACTTTAGGTTACGGTAGTAACACTAAAAGTGGGCCTTTGCGATCGCCTTTTCACAAATCGAAATTTAGATAAAAATAACGGCTTTTCATCTCACACGAAAATTGAATAACCGAATGTGTAGAGGAGAAAATTCTCTACAACTTAGCTCCCTTATGTTTTTTCATATCTCCTATTGTTTGAGACATATTCGCAAAAATAATGGAGATTTGACAAACTCCATTGAATTAACGAAAACCATACGTTCGGAGATGTCACGTGACATTCCTCTCGTATTTGATGACTTTCTTATTGTAACGTACACGTTGTCATTTCAGAGCAATGGTGCACTGAAGAATTAACGAAAACACATCGTTCTTCGTATGATAAATGATCATCTAGTGTCTACAAATGCCATATTAGCAACAGTTAACAACGGCCATCAATAGTATAAGATTAAAGAATTCATAATTTGATTGACAGCTGTAGCGTAGTGGGCAAGGCGTTGGACTATGACGCTAAAGATCGCTGGTTCAGAACGCACCCCTACTATTTTTTTCCCTAAAACGGTTTCAGACACACTTGTTAATTAATTTTTTTATTTTAGTCCAAAATGTTTGCAAAAACTTATAAAACTGCAAATCTAAAGTTGGCCGTAAAACACGCCAGTGCGATTTTTTTCAGTGGAATGCCATACCGCAAAACTCGGAAGGAGTTCATGGAGAAAGAAACGTTAGTTGGAGTGACTTACCCGGTACGTCGCCGAGCCCAGCTTGAGCGCTGGAGAGCGCCACAGCCACCACGAGCACCGCCAGCCACGCCATGCTGCTTCTGCTGCTGTTGCTGTTGGCAGCTGCTGGGCTGCGTATTTAAAGTGCGCCTCGCCGCACGGACCACACCTCACCGTGTGCACACGCCGGGCGCAAGTGTTTCGCCTGCGGGCAGGCTACCCGCCACGCAACACCTGCAGCTGCCTCGTGTGCCCTGTGCTCGTGCTGTCGGACAAGGCGCGTCGTTGGACGTTCTCAGGTAACCAATTCTACATGAGGCTTATTTTTATTATGATTTTTAAGATTGTCTGTCTGCGGCAGCAGCAACTGTTTTAACGTAATGTACTCTATGAGTATTCAGCCAACAATTGCTTTAACCCGCGATCTAACATTTACGATTTTACTTGAGTATTCCATCACATTTCAAAGCTAATGAACTGACCATCTAGAAATGCATTCTTTCATATCTCGTGATTCAATTAATCTGTGACTCTACAATCAAATTTCAATAATAGCTTGTTAGTTGTGGCGTTGTTTGAAGTGGTGCCCAGTGTTAGATTATTTCTAACATGGGACTCTTTACGTAACAATTACTTCTCCTTCCGTGGAAATCCGCCTTGCTTCACTTTTAGTCTTTTTTTTTTTTTTTTTTTTTTTTTTTTTACTTGTAACAAGCGGCTGTGTTCGTTTGTTTTGTCCTGAAACTGTTCTGCACATACGTCTTTTATGAGCAAAGCAGATATTCTTATTGAGTTTTACGAATTGAATAAAGCAATTGTTTATACAGAGTACATGAGATTCTCTGTCGGATATGGAAGTATATAAAACTGAAAAACAGTGTAAGGGGCCAGCGGTTTCGTCTTGAAACACAATATTCTGATTTCGAACGGTCGACAATTTCTACACCAATTTTTTTGAGATTGTAGAGTGTAATTTCTTCGCGTTTGTTCGCTTCGTCAGTGTCAGCGTCTTCAGAATCGTCGCTGTGCATGGTGGAAAACATTAGATCGTTATTTTTCTGTTTATTTTTTTTTAGACGCATGAGCAAATGAAGCAGTTGTTGCTTGGTTTTTCTCCAAATGCTGCTCTTTAGTTGCCTACATTTTACGTCCAGAAATTCAGGTGGAATTTCTCTTTTATTCTTTCGTAGAGTATCTACTAATGTGAATCTTTGGTTGGCATACATTTTGTTACCCTGTGGTATAGATGTGAAATAATTGACCATCGTCACGTTTCTGCCTGTTTTGTCAATCGGTCTAATCAATCGTAACACCACATGCTCTGCATCATTTGCTACTTGATATGACCCAGTTGGCTGTTTGCCTGCGTGTACTTCTATATGTAGCGTCTAAAAGGTTCTGGCATCACAAAGCGCATGTACCTTGATGCCATATTTTGCAGGCTTGTTTTCTATATACTGCCTGAATTTGAAACTTCCGCGGACTGGTTCTAAAATCTCGTCTATCGTTGTCAGTGCATAGGTACTACAGCTCTTCTTGCAAACATCCACGAATTCGTCAAATGACATGATCCATACCATGTTTATACTAATTTAGAATAATTGGTAATAACAAAAATGATTTATTGTATAAACGTGTCTGTTTCTGGCACAAAGAGATGAAAATGTGCGATATATCAATGTTAGAAAAAATCTAACACGGGAGTTATCGCGAGACAACAATATACGCGAGTGACCGCGGGTTAAAATAACTGAATTTTATCTAGATTTCTACTAGCACTAAGGGTGTCTTCATCAGGAATAGAACCACAACATACGTTTAGACAGAGAGCTAACACGCGCATGATGTATAAAGTTGATGAAGACACCCATAGTCGTAGTCGGAATCTGAAAGTTCAGTTATTGTGATGCAAATGGTGGACTGAATTCTCATACAGTACATTATGTTACTTTCAATTATTTATTTACTTTGCTGGCTTTTTGCAGCGGTCGAAGTCACGTCTTATAAATGTAATAACCAGGGAAAAAAGGGCATTAGTCGACATTTAATGAAAATCAATTATAGTGACTTAGTAATAAGAAAGCAGCATTATTTGAAATTTTTCCTTTTATTAAAATGCAAAACCATTTGTCACTTAGTAACCATCGTCATTGCTATATAGCCAGTCTCACTGCTGGCCTTTATTAAACATTTGAAGCTTGCAAATATCATAAACTGTAACATCAATATAATGCAAGAGCAAACAATTTTGTACACTACAAACCTTTTTATCACAGTGTGACAGTCAAAAACTGGTCACAAAGGTACTGAGATCGACTCAAATTTTATCAAAAACAAGGCAATGATACTTTTTTCCCTGGATAAAATTATTTGTTAATCGATGAACACAATATTCCATGAAATGGAATCTAATCTGAGGTCTTGCAAGTTTTTACAAAATTTGAGGGCATGTCCGGCGTCACATTTTCTTTACTTGTCCCATGTAGACTTGATATCGACTGAATCCTAGAATGAAAAAAAGCTGTTATCATAGTGTAACAAAACGCACATACGTCGTGGACAAAGGTGTAAAAGAGAAGAGATAGCTTCACTATTTTTCTAGGAGCTTCAGAAGTATTTAAACGAAAAACACGATTCATGTTATGATTTCGGTTTTCATGACACGTAGTATAATTCCATCTAACGTGATATTTCCCATGACATTAAAGTTTACGATCCACGTATCCCAACTGCTGGGCACTTACTATTACAAAAAGAACACCCCTCAACAACTCGATGTGCTGAGTAATAAGGCTTAACTCGTAAAGAAACGCGAATATGTCAAGATGTTTTATTCTAGTATTTTTTATGCTACCAGCTAAAGTGAAAAGGTATCAATTTTCTTTTTTTCTTAGACTCTGACCACGATAAACTTCCAGTTTGTTCCACTGTGAAAGGAGCAGATTGTCATTCTGGATAAATAATTTTATTGCAAAACACTGCTGTCGTATTCGATAGGAAATGGGAATAACATGCTCCTCTAAATTTCACCGCGAAAAATTAAGTAAACGCTGTCTTTAATATTATTTTACTGTAAATGCTTGCTGTAATTAACCCAGATGGCAATGACGTCCTTCCAGAAGGACGAAATGGCTTAGTTTTTCATGCTTGTAGTTAAAATTTTGTGCACAGTGTCGTATTTCATTTCTTTGAATCGCCTCCTTCCATTTTAGATAATTTATAGTGTGTATTGTTGATTGCAAAGTGGTAGGTTACAGCTGCAAAGTTGAGGTTTATACAGATGTTATTGAAGACTTCCCCGTAGTTATGTTCATATTTCTTGAACATCTCTTAGTTTTTGGGACATTTGTATGCATATATTTTATTTGAAATAGTGTTTCGATGATGATGATGATGATGATGATGATGATGATGATGATGATGATGATTATGATGATGATGATGAAAATTCTAAAGCATTTATTTTTACGTGCTTCTAGAAAGACGGGCAAGATTCCTAAACTAATGGTGTGATTGTGGAAAAAATCACAACGTTTTTTTTATGTCATATGAAGGTAATTTATACCTTTTGGCATAAAAATACAACCAAAATAATTCCGCGCTACCTGGCATAAAGTAAAAACAAGTAAATGGTAATTACCTATCAAAACAGTATGAACTTTCAGCCTGCCATTTTCTGCAGGTGCTAAGTCTCAACATGTGCTTTAAAATATGATATCTTCACAACTGATTATAATTATTCGATTTAAAAAGTTCGATTATAATTTATGCATTTAGCGACCGTACTGCAAAGTTTGAACCATTTCAGAAAGTTTACGAGTACGCTTCAAAATCTGCCACAAAAACTGCGCTTTGCACGTAATACAAAATCTGAACAATTGACTTAAAAAGTCTCCCATTAGCTGAGCATTTATTTCAGTCAAAATGGTTTATTTTTCATGGGATTTAATCGAATTACATAATTAGCCTGACCGCCATCTTTAGATTCCTTACACGGGGTTTTACAGGACGAACCGTAAATATTCTAGGAGGTTGTAATGTTGACCAATTGCAATAAAAATGCAGAGTTCATTTTTTTTTTACTATTCCGATTTTCAGTTTACAAGTCCATCTTCAGACTTTAAACGCTAAAATAACCTTGTAGGACGTAGACAAAAATTTTGCTTTTAATTCAGTACTAGAGTGGTGATGTTGTCATTTGCCTTTTATTTAAGTTTGGGTTTCATTATAAGAGCTATACCTCTGGCATGACATTTTATTCCAATTTACAAGACATCCTTTCAGATCCTGTATACTGTAACATAGCGACTTTAACAGGTTCTAATGGCCATACAAATGAATAAATAGGAATAAAACCGTCTAGATTGCTGAAATTGTCTTTATTTATTTTGTAGTTTCTCCATCGGTCAACAACATATCTGTCATTAACATGAAACGAACATAAAAGTTTTCTGTGTACTATAGAGTTTTCAGAGACTTCCAAACACAAATTAAAAAAATAAAACTTACGAAAATGTATGCTCACGTAAAAACGTCTGAACTTTCAAGACAAAGTTCAGTGTCAGAAATGAAATCAGTAAATAAAATTTTCGGTGATATTGGGATTTATATTTAAAAAAATTATTTGAAAATAATACATTGCCAAATATATTTTTTAAACTAGAGTTAAACTGTATTTGACTGTGTATAATTTTAAATTATTTTTATATAAATCCAAATGGTAGTAAAAATTGAATATAAAACGTAAAAATAGGTAGAAAATTCCCCACACTAGCAACAATCGTCAGCTTGTTATATAATCATTTGTTTTTCAATTTGTATTTGAAACTTTCTGTGCGTTCGATTGTCTAACCAACACTTGCATGTTTCTTTTATTTAATTTCAGATCTGAGGAAGGCAAATGTCGAAACGTCAGTTTTATTGTTATTGAGAAGAAACGTAGATTGCGGAAATGCAGGAAATCGTTTTCTTGCTACATAAAAATGGATGGTGGGGCTGACCTAAACGCATGATCTTAGAGTATCATCGCAACACCAAACCCTCCAAAAACCGCGATTCATCACTCGGCAGCTTCAAACATATTTATCGCAGGGCTACCGAGCTGTATTAATAAGCGGATAGACAGGGGCAACAGGAACTCAGTGCATTAACAATTTGTTAAAACAGAGATCAAATTTCGCGGGCACATTATCTCGTCCGTAGGCATCACACCCGATCCTGACAAAATCAAGGCCATAAAATATTTCCCAGAACAATGTAACAAGCGGCAATTAAAAGCCTTCGTCGGGCTACGTTCCTTTTTTCGAAAATTTCTACCTAATCAATTGTTAAATAGTCCATCTTTGCTATCACTGCTACGAAAAAATGTTGCGTGGTACTGGTCCGACGCTTGTCGCATAATTTTGCACGAATTAAAGAAGCCACGGTAAATTCTGTAATGCTCAGTTATCCAGATATGGCAAAGGATTTTTGTATATCCACAGATTCGTCGAGCTATGGAGCCGGTGCTTGTTTGTTTCAAATATCTAACGATTTTGATCCACAATTAATCAAAATTATCAGTTTTGCTAGTCGTACACTCACCGAGTGCGAAAGGCGATACACTACTACCGAGCATGAATTACTCGCCATCCTCTGGAGTTTCAAAACATTTCATTAGTATGTCTTTGGTAAACATACGAAGGTATTTTGCGATCATCAAGCCTAGAGTTTCCTCATTTCATGCAGACTTCTACACAATAGGCTGGCACGTTGGGCAATGATTCTTCAAGAATATGACTTTGAAATAATACACATTAAAGGCTCAGATAACATAATTGCCGACACGCTTTTTGGTCTTCCGCAAGGCTTACCTAATTCTGATGATTACACAGAGAACGACACCGAATTTTGAATCATGTTGATGAAAGACGCAGAATATGGCCCGTACTACCTTGAATTGTTTCGTAACATCCGCGATCTTCAGTACACGGATGACCAGTGGAAGAAAGTAATCACTAAATTATCAACAAACTCCGCCTCTGATCTGAAAGAGCACTATCGAATACACCAAGGTGTATTGTTTTCAGTCGCCATGCACAATCAAACTTGTGTTGCCTTTGTATACCGTCATCTCATGAAAAGGCTCTAATCTGGCATACCCACAGATTATGGGGTCATTTCGGCCCATTGAAATGCCTCCGTAAGGTGAAGCTGTATTGTTTCTTTCCTAATATGGCACGAAAAATTCATCATACTCTAAAAACTTGTTTAATTTGTCTAAAATGTAAACCCAACAATTTATCCAGCAAAATGGAACTGCAATCCATTCTACCTGTCAAACCCCTACATCTCGTTGCCATCGACCTCGCCGATAGGTTGTCGAGGTGTTCGCTATATTCTTTGCCTATATGACGTATTTTCAAAGTTCGTCAAATTTTATGCACTAAAAACCGCCACTGCGAAAGCAGTAATCCGTCGCATAACACAGGACTACATTTCCTTGGTCGGCAAGCCGACAAATATTCTTTTTGGACAATGCTACCACCTTCACTTGTCGTGCGTGGAAAAATTTCATCAACGAGCACAACATTCGGCACATTCTGATCTCCAAATTTCACCCTTCTGCTAACCCTACGGAACGTACGTTCCGTGAACTTAACAGATTTATCAGAACCTACGCCGCAAATAGCCAAACTCAGTGGATAAACTATCTATATTCTTTTGAACAGGTTGTGAACAATCTTCCTCTTTTCTACACCGTATACCCCATCTGATCTGGTTCTGGCAACCAAAGAATCAAGTGAATGGCTGAATCCAATACCGCAGATACCTAAAAACAATACCACACTGAAGAAGAAAGTACGTGATGTTTTGATTGATCTTACAGATGCAGCTTTTTAAAGGAAAGCATACTATGATAAACAACTCAAACGTATACAAAGATTCCAGATAAACGACCTTGTATTAATTCGCACACATCCTAAAGGATCAGTTATACATAAACAGAATAAGAAGTGGCAGCATATGTATAGTGGACCGTACAGAATTTTACAGATTCCACACCGAGGCAGTTATCTCTTAGCACACATAAACACTGGAAAGATTAAAGGTCTGTACCCACACAAAGATTTAAAAAGATTTCACACTTGATATGAACGCCTGTGTGCATTAAGCGGCATTATTTATATTTATTTATTTAAGCATCAAGCATGTCATGCGTCTGAACTTCACCGAGCGACGTGCAAGATCTCAGGTAAGTGCCTAATATTTGTCAGCTGGCACCATCATTCAATGGATAATAAGTAAACAGATGTAAGTTACCACACTTAAACAGTTATGGGCAGTTAAAGACTTAATAGCCAAATATTTCGACGTGGGTAATGTTTTGTGTATGAGTAATATTTTATATTTACGGGTATATTTATATATGTGTTGCTTGGAAGAAGTAGGTGATATATTCTGGTTTGTGATCGGGAATATGTATTTATTCATTCATTTGACGTGGAGTGTACGAGCACACGTTTCAGTTATATGCATTTTTGCCCGACCAAATCTTGGATAGTCACTTTTGGGGACAGGTAATGTATGTTGTTGTGATAGGAGAGAGGAGAATATGAGATTTCGTTTGCCCACTAAAAATATTTTTTTGCAGTAACTATTTATGCTACCAGGGAAGGATACACCCAGCTATAGAAATTTTGTCAACTTGTATGCGAATGATCAGCTGACAACAAAAACAAAACACGTAGAATCATGTGGCATGACAATACAAGCTTGCACGCATACAATCTGCATAAAATAAGAATGGACTTAAATTTTCTCCTCTTAATGACTGTTGTATGCAACAACGATTATGCAAAGAATTCAAGATGCAGGGTACACATTATTTAATTGCTATATGTTTGTATAGTCTATGGGACTCAACTACGGGGTCATTAGTCCCTAAACTTAAAACTACTTATGAACTACTTACGAACTAAGACGGCACAAATATCCATGCCCGAGGGGGGATTCGAACCCCCGACCGCGGCCGGCTAATTGCTATATAAAGCGCTGCTTGACACTTTTTTCTTTATCACACTTCATGTGTGTAAAATGCTTAGGATTTACTTGAATAATGCAGCTGTTAGAAATATTTATCATTTGCTTAGGTTATGCAATTTTTTGTTTCACATCCACACATTGCGTGAAACGCATGCAATTGCACAAAATAGCGTGGTATGGAACATTTACTACTGAAACACCGTAGACTTAAGCCTAGATATATGAACTTTTATTTCAGCAAGAAGAAACGACGAGTACGTGTAGCCGCCACCGCTGGAATTATTTACTTTAACATCTAACTCAGGAGGCGCATTTTAAATTAAAGATTTACTAACTTTGACACGAACACAGAAAGACACAGACACACACATACAGGAATACACACTGAGGGCCATAATTTTATTTACAATTACCTATCTTTGCACAGATTTAAAATTACGCACATCAGAGCAGGATTAGGTACGGTCGCCAATGTTCGAAAAATACGGATGTTGTGACAAGATGCTAGGATCGATGATTTATGTTTTATGTTGCTTGTTCGCTAATTGATGTTAGGAGTGATCTTTGCTGTATCGATTGTAGACTGATAAAATTGATATTCTGCAAGTAGAATTAGAGAGATTCCTCTGTCCTCAGTCTTCCTTCTTTAACTGTATTTCTGCCGCACATATGGTGCGAAATCTACCTTGTGTCTAACACGACGGCCGGGCCTGATCTTTTCTTGCCTTAACTTGTGTGTAATATATATATATATATATATATATATATATATATATATATATATATATATATATATAATTTGTGTGTATAAATTTTTATTGCCAATGTTTTGTGTGTGTCTGGATTACTTATTTTGATGAACACCAGGGTAACACAACACGGATAACGAATTTTAAAACGTTACAACAGATGACACGTCATTTTAAAAAATGAAAACATGTACTGAATAGCGACAATTGTTTAAGTCTGTAAAGAAAGACATTTAGACATGTAATACTGCATAGAAGCGACGAGCAGTGAGTATCGGATAAACAAGACTGAAAACAGCATTATCCCAAAACAAACTGACATGAGCATAGGCAAACCACATATGGTCAATGTTATGCTCAATATCAAAGCATGCTTATGTATTTCGTAAATTGTAAAAAAAAATATTTCCGTTAAATAGGTAATGAAATGAATTTTGTAAAAGAGATAGGATTTTATGTGATTTGCATATTAACTTAATTTGTTGGGTACGAGCTTGGCGAACCCGGGGTCCTGAGCTGGGAACTGGTAAGCGCCACCAGTTCTCTAGACACCGTAAAGTCTGGGCACGCTTCAGCGACCACCGTGTGGCGCGGCGGTGGAACGTTGTGTGTACTGGGGAATGGGGATCTTGGCTTGACCGCCCGGGTCGCGAGGATGGTACAAACCTCTATAAAAAACCCTTCAATCCCAAGGTGTGCTACGTGCTGATGGGATGCATGGCTGTTGAAGAGGAACAGTCGCTAGCGAGCACCCTTTGGGGATACCGCCGCACCTCAGTTGTATAAGGCTTACCTAGGCACGCGGGGCTCTGTCTAGGTGGACATGTACTTCCCTAGCTACTCGTGGGACCGAGAAGCAAAAATCTAATTTAACCCATGAACCTTCCAGTGGGATGGGTGTACCACTGGGGGGTACCAACACCCAATCAAAAAAGAGGACTCGGGTACCTAGTCCTCCAGATTTAGGTTCTTCGAAAAAAAAAATTTTTGTTCAGAGTAACAGAACACAGGCTGCTAACCAGAATGTGTTTATTGCCGTGAAGAGAAAAGAAGGTTCGTTTGAGAAGGTGTCGCCCTTCTATATCAAAAAAAGGTCTCGAAGGAATTGCTGGACCTTTGAAGTCAGTAAAGCAGTTGCGTAATGGCACCCTGTTGGTGGAAACATCAACTTCCCAACAGGCGTCCAAACTTCAAACAGCTAAGAGTCTTGGGGAATATCAAATCGAAACGGAGCGACACAGTACTCTTAACTATAGCAAGTGTGTAGTCTCCTGTAGAGATCTGATTGACATTCCAGTGGATGAACTGAAAGAAGAATGGGCTTCCGAAGGCATAGTCGATGTGCAGAACATGAAGAAAAGGGCGAATGGAGAACTCGTTCCATCTGACTCCTTCATCCTCATTCATCCTCACCTTCAATAGCCCTCGACTACTTGAGCATATTAAGGCGGGTTTTCTGCGTTTAAATGTACGACCGTGTGTCCCTAACCCCCATGCGCTGTTTTAAGTGCCAGCGCTTTGGGCATACCACCTTGGGATGTAAGGGAGAAGCTACATGTTGCAAATGTGGTAAAGCAGCACACAATGGGTTTGACTGTACTCCACCTATGACCTGTCAACTGTTCCGGCGACCACCCAGTCTGGAGTAGGGACTGTGCAGTCTACCTTCAGGAGGAGACAATACAAAAAAGTTAAAACCACTCAGCGTCTCTCCTATGCAGAGGCCAAGAAGACATTCAAGGCCATGCAACCTGCTGTGTTTACCTTTGCCTCAGTACTGCAAAAGCCAGTTGCCAGAGCTGATGCGTGCACACAAACTGAGGTTGTCAGTATAGGAACCAACACGTGCACTTGCCAGTGCACGTGTCAGGCCGTGGAACCTGCACCTTCCGTAGCCCCACTAACGACAGCTGACAAAGGTACGGATACTGCCTTTGAAGAGCCTGTGGTACTTCTTCCTGCAGAGCCCGCCATCACTGCCACCGCCACCGCCACACCCACCACCAACGTCACCACCGTCACCACAGTTGCAATCACGACCTCTGTCTCCACCACCAAGCCACCTAAACCGAAGAAGGTTACCAGCAAACCACAGTAACAGGCAAAAACAGTTATGCACCTTTCAGACTTCGTTGAAGTTATTCCACCTGAGCCTTCGTCTGACCCAGCTCCAGACCTCATGGAGCTGGATCTCCCTCAGGGGCAACCCTCTCGCCCCCATTCTGGACCTCCACCACGTTCAGTGTCTCCGTCTCGGAAGAAAGAGAGGGTAAAGATCCAACCTCCCTGATAAATGGCCCCATACTGCAGTGGAACTTGCAGGGTTTCAGGACGCATGTGGAGGAACTCCGTATATTGACTCAGGGTAGACCAATTTGTATATGCCTTCAAGAGACAAACTTCAAAACCACTGACAACCCTGAGCTGCATGGCTATGTACTCCACAAGAACGACGATTTTAGTGGAGAGAGAGAGCGAAAGGCGGATTGGCAATTTTTGCTAATACAGCTTATCACTCTGAGCCCCTCTCTCTCACTATGCAGTTACAAGCCGTTGCAGTTTCTGTCTGTGCGCCACCGTTTGACAGTGTGCTCCCTCTATCTGCCACCCCATGACACATTTGATGTAGAGGCCCTCGAAGACCTTGTGATGAAGCTCCCCCTCTGTAGGGATTTTAAAGCACATAATGTGCTTTGGGGTTCTGCCAGGACCTGCCGAGGCGTCGAGCAACAGAGAGGCTTCTCTTGTCATAGAGCACACATTTATTGAACACGGGACAGCCCACACATTTTTGTACTGTGATGGGGTCGTTCTCAACCATAGATCTGTCGATTTGTTCTCCAGCCCTCGCCCCTCAACCACAGACCACCTCATTGGGTGATCAGTAAAGCCGACTGGATACTCGCTGAGCTGGAAATTCGCGGCAATGTCCAGGAATGGGTGGATTCTATCACTCACACGATACACAGTGCTGCTGATGCATCTATGCCGCTGTCGTTAGAACGACCAAAACGGCAGCCTATCCCTTGGTGGACGGCTGAGTGTCGCTCAGCAATTAGGGCCCGGCGTGCAACTCTGCGTAGATTCAAGAGTCGGCCAACTGCAAACAACCTCGCGGCCTTTCGAATGGCGAGGGAAAAATGTCGCCATATAATACGAGAAAGCCGAAAGAGATCTTGGCAACAGTTCCTGAGTGCCGTTACCCGCTCCACCAAAAGTTCCACTGTATGGGAGACCATACGGATGATTTCTGGGAAAGGGGGAGGTGTCCAGTGACTGCTATCATGGGGAATAGCGTTCTCCACACCAGCCCGCAGGATATTGCCCAGCACTTGGCTAAGTATTTTGCCAGTGTTACAGCTACTGCCAATCAGGATCCGGTATTCCAGCGCCACAGATTGGTTGCTGGGAGGGGCAATTTGGACTTCAGGTCCACTGGTCATCAGGATTACAACTGCACTTTCACACTATGGGAGCTGGATTCTGCTTTGTCTGTGGCGCATGACACATCCCCTGGCAATGACAGCATCCACTACAGTATGCTGAGGCACCTGGCACCGCGAAATAAAGTAGTTCTCCTGAATCTTTTTAATGCCATTTGGTCATCAGGTCACTTTCCTGATTCGTGGAGAGAAGCAATTTTAATCCCTCTTCTAAAACCTGGGAAAGATCGTACATGCCCAAGCAGCTATCGTAGTGTTGCCCTCACTAGTTGCAATGGAAAGACCTTCGAGCGGATGGTCAACCGCCGCCTTGTCTGGATGTTGGAATCTAGGCAGCTCCTTAGTCGTTTCCAGTGTGGGTTCAGGAGGTATCGTTCCACCTTCGATAACCTGGCTTCTCCTGCGACGTCACCACCTTTTGGGTGTATTTTTTTATATCGAGAAGGCCTACGATACTACTTGGAGGCATCTTATACTTCGGCAGCTTCACGAATGGGGATTTCGAGGTTCTCTACCAACTTTTATTCGGTCTTTCCTTTCTCCACGTTTTTTTTTAGGTATCGAGTTGGTGGCGTGCTCTCTGACCGCTTTGAGCAGGAAAACGGTGTCCCTCAGGGTAGCGTTTTAAGTGTGACGTTGTTTGCTATTGCTATTAACAGCATTACTTCTGTTGCGATAAGTCCTGTCCAGTGTTCCCTGTTTGTTGATGACTTCTCCGTCTTCTGTTCTTCCTCCAGCCTTGCAACGACAACACGTCAGTTGCAGCTCACTCCCCGACGGCTAGACGAATGGGCACAGAAGACCGATTTTAGGTTTTCAACCGAGAAGTCTGTGTGTGTTCTTTTTAACCGTTCACGTTCTATTTTTAACTTACCCGAACACCGGATGAGGGACAATATTCTGAATTTTATAGACACTGTGCGTTTTTGGGGCTTACATTTGACTGTAAACTTACTTGGTTGCCGCATCTTAAAGATTTGAAGAGGCGGTGCCTCACAGCAATCAGTATTTTAAAGGGTCTTAGTCACACTTCATGGGGAGCTGACAGGACTCGTCTGCTCCAGTTTTATATAGCCTTTGTACGATCCCGACTTGATTACGGCTGCACGGTGTATGGGTCTGCAAGACCTTCCTGCCTCAAAATGTTGGACGTGGTGCACCATGAAGGGATTCGGTTGGCTACCGGGGCATTTCGAACCAGCCTTATATCGAGCCTTTGCGCCGAGGCTGCCGAGCCACCGTTTTCCATACGGTGACAGCTCCTCATGGTGCGTCAGGCGTATGCAGCGTTGTCCACGCCGTATACACCTGCTTACGATACTGTCGCTCGGCCGCCTATGGAACGGCTGTTTCGTAATCGGATTCGAGCTATGAGGCCTTTGGGGATTCGTGCTAAGGACTGTTTTTTAGATATGGGTGTTTCAGATTTTACTGTTTTGCGTCGAGGATGGAGTAGATATCCCCCTTGGTTATTACAGAGGCCCAGCCTCCTTTTAGATTTAACCAGTTTTAAAAAAGATTGCACCCCGGACATAACGTTTCAGTCAGAATTTTTTAATATTTTAAATCAGCATCGTGATTGTACAGTGGTGTACACTGACGGATCAAAACAAGGGGACTCGGTGGGATGCTCTGCAGTGTTTCCAGGTCACATTGTAGGGATTCGCCTGCCCGCTGCCTACTCCGTTTTCTCGGCAGAGGTGCATGCTTTCCTCCAGGCACTGGAACACATCCGGCGTGCTCGAGATAAAAAATTTCTACTATGCTCCGATTCCCTTAGTGCCCTCCAATCACTGCTGGTCATGTACCCGGCTGAACCTATAACACAATTGATCCCTGACCAACTGTACCTCCTCCAACGGCGGGGTAAAGAGGTGTCATTTCTTTGGGTACCTGGGATATGGGGATGTTGGGATATGGGGAAATGAAGCAGCTGATGTGGCTGCCAAGGCGGCCTGCAGTGACCCAAATGTCAAAGAGTGTGCCATTCCCTTGCGGGACGTCTACTCTGTGCTGCTCCAGAGGTCCCTTCAGTTGTGGGAGGAGACGTGGCTGGCAGTGACAGGTAATAAACTGCGGTTGGTTAAACCAACTGTCCGACCATGGAGAACCTCCTGCCAGCCATTCAGGCATTTCGAAGTGACACTGACCTGCTTTCGCATTGGACACAGCCCTTTGACGCACAGTTTTTTATTCCGTCGGGAGAATCCGCCGATTTGTGAGGCTTGTGGCGTACAAATCACTATACGTCACAATTTGAGTGTATTTTATATCGCGCTGAGAGGGCAGCGGCTAATCTTGGTCGTGCCCTATCCATTGTTTTAGCTGACGACGAGGTGAGTGTGACGAACGTTTTACAATTTTGTGAACGTTCCCGACTCTGGCCTAAGCTCTTAGGCCGGAGGTTTTAGTGTGTTACAGGAAGGCTCGCTGATGCCTCTAACATCAGCGATCAGCGTCGCCCTATACTCCGACATTTTCTTTTAAGGACTTGTAAGGTTGGGTACTGCGGTCTGCCACTTTACATCGCTGAATTGCAATATGTGTTCGTGTTGTTGCCATGGCTTGCTTCATTTACTGTTGTTTCTCTTGTCAGGATGCTAAAAACCTTGCTGTTGTGCGCCCAAAACATCCTATCCTATCCTATCCTTGCATATTAAAGAACAGTGCACCTAGTTATTTGAATAGGACATGTGGATTAGGAGACCGTGTGAATTTATCAGCAATAAGCACAGATGTGTTGTTAATTGCAGTGAAAGACGCCAACAAGTGATTTCATTACTCTTAAGAGACGTTCAACGACATTCGCGCTAGAGAAAGTGCAAATTTCAAAGTTTATCACCCCACGAAAAGACGCTGTCCAGTGAAATAAGTGTTTACAACAATTTAAAAAAATTAAGACAGGCATACAAGAACCGACAAATAGTGATCAATTAGTTTAAACAGTGCGTGATGGTGAATAAAGACTTTTTTAACGCGACCATAAACACTAACGCGAATTAATCATAAAAAAACTGTGAATAATACGCACGGAAGACGTTTAATTGACCCACGTGTTTACATACTGTGAATCAATTAATAGACGTGTGCACATGAATAAGAGAATAGTACCGTGTGATAATTCAGAGACACTGCTAGGTGATGTGAATTCCATGACACGTACAAAAACATAATATGGTACTCACCCACCGGTATGAAGTGTGGACCCTCGACGAGTGCATACTAAACACTCCTTCCTTAAAACGCACCACTCTGTAATCCCAAATGTGTTGCAGTTTGAAACAGTACGAATAAAATTACGGAAGTCATACCGCGCGATCCTGCCACGATGCAACGCAGTCACAGATTGAAGCTGAACCAGTGGCGCGATGTGACGTCATTACTCATTGTTGACAGCGCTATGCAAACAAAGCTCTTACAACACGTGTAACGGAAAATATTATTCAAATAAAAAATATTAAAAAATGTGCCGTGACACAGCAAGCTGCGTTAGCATTAATAAAAACTGAATCTATTCAGCGATAACAAAAATATTAATATAGAATCAAATCAGATACTTTAAAATGTTAGCATAAATTTAAATCATATGCCATAGCATGTAAGATATTTCAGATAATTTCTCCATTTCTTGTGACCTCTTTTATTTATATGTATGATAGATACTATGTTATGAAACAGCTAATATTTTGCTTTGAACGCTCGCATGTACGATCAACATGAATAATGATTCTGACCAATGACTAGTATTCATGATAGGCAGTCCGTAAGTAGTCACGTATATAGCAACAGTATATATATTCAATCAAGCAATAAGTTTTGCGAATGCACAAAAAAACACTCATGCACCAGACAACGTGTGAATGAATGAAACTAATCAAATGTGCATTCTTTGTAGGAAAAAAAAATTAATATCCTAGTGCAGTAGACATTGCTAACTCCAATCGTTTTGTTCTTTTCATGAGCAAAAATTGCAATGAGACGGTGCGAGCGAGGGGCGCTGAACTGACGATTCATCACGAACCGCTGTTGCCCACGCGCACACTCCGTGCGCAATAATGGAAGCCGTTCGCTTCCGCCGCCGCTGTCACCGCACCCGCCGCCAATACCAATCCAAAAACCTAGAGACGTCGCCGCTGTTACTGATATTCAACCTACAGACAGTACTAAAAATTGAAGTTCATAATCAATAAAAAGGAATTTGATGCAATTCCTGTACTATAGACATCAATCGAAGTGAATAGACTGTAATATGACGAAACATGATTTTTTGGTGAAAAAAAATTCAGAAAAAAATATATTGCAAAAGACTGACCCATATTGTACTTATGTGATGTGGATTATATGTAATTTACATTATTATCTTATGTAATATTCGATGTATTTGTGTTCTATGAAACTAGTCTTGACATAATGCTTGTTTGTCACGGCTATCGGATTCTGTATGATACCTAAGCCGTGACAAAGGGGGGCCGTATAATGACACGGTTTCCTTTCCCCGATATTATCATAGAATATTTTGTATGTTTATATTATTTCGGCATGTAAAAATAATCATCTATGAATGTCAGAAAAAAATTTAAGAACAAGACTTTATTTTTTTATTTTTTTAAGAAAAGAAAGAAGACACTTTTGCCTTGTACTTCGTACCGATACAATCTTGCAGACGAGAGTTGCACTTCATCATATTATGTGGCCGATTTTATATGGATTTTCTACATTCACGTAAATATATGTGTTGTGCGCAAATCTTACTTTTATTAATAAAACCCACCTCTCACTTAAATTCACACTTAAGAATTTTTATTATTAATTCTGCCTTTTCCTCCCTCTGCTCATGATGCTTTCTTTCAGCCTTGTTGCATTGCCGCAACAATGGATGGCACTGATTTTAGTTAATATTGAATGGTGATATTTCGTGTAGCCTGCCACTCTTGTTTCAATATTTATTCTATAATATTATCATATACCGGCAATAGAATCAGCAGTCGATTTTCCTTTAAATTTTTAGAAGTATAATGTGTTTGACTTACGTAATATTCCTATCCGATTTTTATCATGTCACTTATCTTACTTTACGGTTTGCTACACAAGTCGTAGTTTGATATTGACTAATTGCCATCCACTGTTCGGCGACTGGTTATCGTATTATTAAAATTTCATTTACAGCCAAAATTCAACCACTGATGGATCTCTTGTTAAAGGTAACTGCTCGTCGATTCTTTTTTGTAATGTTCTGCCTGCACAACACTCCACCGTTACGTAACTTGCCATTTCATTTAAATGCATGTAATAATTTTTCCAATTTTTTTCCGTAATTTTCTAATTAGAATCTTTCATAGCTTCTAACTTCAAACCTCTTCCTTCTGTAAATTTGTTACTCTCGAAAATCAATAGCCAGGCTGGAACAATATAGTCGCATGAAATCGTTATTGCTTTTATTTCTACAAGTCACTGAGTGGCCATCTTCAGTTGAGTTTCTTTCAAGAGGTCATACAAAAAAAGGTGTAAAAGTAAAAGCTTTGATATAAATGAAAATCGCACTGCCCTGTCTTTCAGTCCAAAAGAATAAAAAAATAAACCAGAGTTTACAGAAAATAGAAATAAACTTCTATCAAAATCAATTAGCATAAAGAAAGCTAATAACATACCTAGAACAGGATGTCCTGTGGGCCCACATAACTAGCAAAATTCACCAATAAGGTAGTTCATAAGTAGTTTGTAAGTTTAGGGACTGATGACCCCGCAGTTAAGTCCCTTAAGCTTGAAAAACAATGTGGGAAATATATTGTATTTAGTATAATCATATTTACTGTTTATACCTTACCCTATCGATTTTATTGTCAATTGCCTCTACGAGAATTCTGTACTGTCATTACTTTCGTTCTGAAGACGTTGGATAAATGTAGCTGTGGGAGTCTTCGCTTGGTGTTTGGCTTACATTATGAATATTTTAGTTAAATTCTGACCGAAGTCGATTTGGATAAATAAATGCAATAAGGATTTCATATGACGAAAGCTGTTCCCTGCATTCCTCATGATTTGATTTGTGTGGTCGCTCTGCACCTGGCTCCTGATAGAGGCTGTATGTAAATCTGTATATAAATCTTTTCTTCGTCTTATCTTTGACCCCGCGTGAATGTCGGATATTGGCAAAAAATAAAGCAGGAGAGAGAGAAGCTTACAGTTTATCGCCTCGGCAACATCGTCGTTGCTAGAGACGGAGCACACGCTCATCTAGTTTGTCATCGATGGGAAGGAAATCAGCCGTGCCCTGTGAAAGGAACCAGCTTTGAATTTGCCCGGAGTGGTTTAGGGAAAACCTTAATTAGGATGGCCGGAGGTGGGTTTTATAATGCCCTTCCAATTTCTGTCGTTCGTGGTGAATAAACTGTTGTTGTAAGCAATGAAGTGTTTCGACGTGCCACTAGTCTATACGATGCTTGTAACCAGAGAAATTCATGTGACGCACAGAGAATAATTATTGCAAATGGACAATCATAATTATTGTGGTCTTTTAAATAATTACTATATAATAAGTTGTATGAAAAAGAATTGAGCTTTTTTTGTCTTATGCTTGTCCTTTTCGTGTCGTGTACTTGCGATAGTAAAAGCGCTGTTAGATTGTTTCTTTAATGTACGATAATGGAACCAACAATGTTAAAAAAAGTGTGTAATCTGAATTATTTGGACTTAAATCACCCAATTATCACCTTTAAAAGTGTATGTGAGAAGTTTCAGCTAAAATGTTACCAGCGGATACTGCCAGTGGTCAACGATCGAGATTGCCAAACGCCGCAAAGATTATGCGGCAAAATTAAATGTAATAATTATTAGAAATCAGGGCAGGGAGCTATAAGATAGAAAAAGACTTTGATATAATGTATTTTTCAGTCTTCCTGGACAACAGTGGCAATCTCAAAGTTAGTGAGAAAATAAAATTGTGACTGAAACGTGTGGCTAAGTAAACAGTGTTTTCCAAGTGAAAGATTTTCTAAAAATAAAACGAGAAGTGGTATTTAATAATTTTTCATTCAGGAATAAAATATCAGTGATCATGGAACTATTTAAGAATATTTTTTTGTGAAAATTAGTTAACTTGTCAGGGACTTGTTACTACATTCAATGATGCTGAATGGGCATTAAAGCCGTATATAACGTTAGAATTTTACTATAATCATATTTCAGTATATTAGAAATCGGAATAAATGAAGGGTGGTAGGTTCCATGTAACTTTGTTAAATACTAACTTAAAAAATAAAACTAAAAATGATTTGATCATGAATCATATGGAGCTGTGTTGTAATGGTAGTCATACCAACTGCGGGCCTTTAACTAAAATTTCACCTAACTGAGGTAGCTTTCAACTTGAAACAGAGCAACAAATATTTTTACAGAAAGTAGTTAGAAATCAAATCCCTTCAATTCAGTAAAGATTTTTTATAGTGTGTTTTTACAATAAGAGTAAAAAGATAAATAAAAACCCTTTTAAATATCCATAGCAGACGAGTATAATAGAACCTTATAAAATCACGAGTATCTTTACAATTTGGCGCCTAACGTTTAGGCCAAACAGAAATAATTTTGAAAAAACAATAAGGGTACTGAACAATAGAAAACTGATTAAATTCAGTTTATATTATATTCATATGTATATATGGGTATAAGGCACCAATATTTGTGACTAATACCTGTGTACGAATTTATGTTTCATGTACCAACCCGGAATTTTGTCAATCCGATACAACAAGTTGTTGGAAGAAGTGTTCAGAATAGCAGTTCCAACAACAACCCAACTGACCTGTACAACCTGTATATACAAGGTAGGAACTGCAATTCATAATAGTCTGGTTGCTGTAATCGTTGTAGGATAGGAAATAGAGAGTGTAGTGGTTCATAAGGTGTGCTCAATAATTTTGAAGGCACAGTATCGAAGATTTCTGGAACCAGAATTATTTTTTTCAATGTGTGTAATTTTAAAAGCTTTGTGTGAACTTTAGGAAAAGTATACAGGCATATAAGTGTTGTATATATTTAAAGATATGTTTATAGAGTGTATAATTAGAAAATGGGTAGTCCCAGGGAGATGTTAACCGAAAGTGTAGAATCTGATGTGAATACTATTGAAAACACATTAGATTCAGAAGTAGAGGATGATAGGACTGAAATTATTGACCCAAGTTCGCCTGTAATAGAAATACGACTAGAAATAAATTCTCAAGACATGGAAGGACAGAATAGTGGAGATGAGCCATTTGCAACGCCCACTAAACCTCCTACTAGTGGTACAAATACTGTGAATAGATCTTCACCGATCCCAGATACATTTGTGCAACTATTAAAAATGCTAGAAGAACGAGACAGAGAAAGGGAAAAACTGGATAGAAAAAGATACGAAGAAGACAAAAGGCAAACGGAGGAACGTGAAAGATAAAGGGATAGACGCGAAAAAGACAGAGAACAACGCGAAAGAGAGGAAGGGAACGAGAGAGGAAGAGAGACGAAGCTTTAAAAAAGGAACTCGTACAACGCGATGAAGCGCTAAAAGAAATGATCGGGCGACAGGATGAAAGGGTAGACAAATCTTTAGCAGATTTAAGAAATAACTACAAACAGTTACCAGAAAAAGTAAAAGATCTCGCAGCACAATCGAAGAACCTTCAGCTTGAGAACAGTACGGTCAAAGAAAACGTACAAGAATTAGCAGAACGACAAGGAAATAGGAGAGGACGTAGATACGGAGTTAAAGAAAGCTATTTCACGCGTACAGTCAGAGCTGGTCAATGTTGCCAACTTCAACCGCAGCTCAAGCCGACGCGGATAATAAAATTTTACCTTCAAGCGCTTCACGCACAACAGATGCACGCGAAAAGCTTGCTACCATGTTCTATGTGCCACAGTATTAGTATAGACAGCAATACTAATGCCGTGAAGAACCAAATAGTGAAAGCCAACGAACAAAATGTCAATAATCAGATAGTTAAAGCAATACCGACTGTATCATGTCTTGTTATAGAAGAAAGCTTGATAAATAATCAATTCGAAAAGTTCAACCACGAAAAGAAAACCATACATCCGGTTATTTTCATACGGAGCATCGAAGATATTTTGACATCCATGTGGAGTGAAATACAGAAGATCAAATACATTATTTCACGTAGCTATACAAGGGAAGGCGGCTATGTGAGCCAATCAAGCTGTTCGTGAATGTAGTACTTGTGAACAGTTTGAGCAAGTTTTCCTTGCAAAATATTGATCGGCGAACGTACAGGAGAGGCTAAGGAAGCAAGTGTATCAACCAGACCCGTATAACCCTAGACAAGGATCCTTACGCACAAATTTTGAAAGATACATCAATAAAACTAGATTTTGGTACGGCCCTATTTCAGATAGGGATGTCATAAGATTGTTAAAACCGCAATTGCCAGACCGTGTCAAAGATCAATTAGTTAACACGCCAGAATATGATCAGGAATATTTCTTAACGGTTTTAGACAATATTGATTTGCTAGCCGAGAATAGACGTCATAACCATGATAACAGGAATAATAATCACAACTCGCAGTACAAGGGCAATAATTGTGGTAATTCACCGAAGAGAAATGGTCATAGTAATGGGAAGAATGGAAACAGAAACAAAAATAATGACCAAACGAACGGGAACCCACAGATTAACGGGAAACGTCCTTATGATTATAGGATGAATCCAGGATACCAAGGTAGACCCCAATGGAGAAACAGCGGGAATAACAGCAATTATCATAGATCGTGGAACAACGATAATGTGCAAACGAGTAACGAAAACCGTAACGTGATCACACAGCAGAATGACATTAGTAACTCAAACATGAATCTGGAGGTGAAACCTTGGCCAAGTCATAATGTAAGGATAGTTGAAATCACGGATGAGCCAACACCTTCCATTTAAAGTCAACAGGTAAGCGAACAACAGCCTCAATAAGCTCTCCGTTGAAGGCGAGGGCACTGACGATAGAAACAAACCAAATGTGAGGATGCTTAGGTAGGAAGATGGTACTTCGTTAGAAGAAGAGCTACTTAAAGAACAGCAACCGTGTAAAAAGGAGAATACTGAAGAGATCCATTATTGACACAGGTGCCACAGTGAGTGTAATGAGTGCTGATTTTTAACAAAGGCTGTGTCAGTTGGCGAAAGTTCCAACTTTTCCTGTAGCGAACTGTAAGGTAAAGGGAGCAATAAGTGCTCAGTCACAAATTATTAAAAACCAGATGCGGGGTGACAGTTGCATCCGAGAAGGAAGAAATGAATTGTACCTTTCTCGTTGTAAAAAACTGAAATGTGCCATGCATCCTGATAAGTGATTTCCTAAAGGAGAGGAAGGCAACGATCGACCTCTCACAAGGAAAGTTTATTTTTATTCATGACAATAGACCTATTTTGCTGGAATTGCTGAGAGCATTACAGCTGCATGAGAAATATTGCCAGACTATAAAGATCAGGTGTAGAAACTCCAGCATTGTACATGTGGACAACCAAGTCTTTATTAATGATTTTTATAATATTAATTTGAGTGAAAGGGATCCAAACTTTGATTTGCAGTTACTTGATCAGAAAAACAAGGAATCGGAATACCTAGATCCTCAACACCACTGGTAGTTTAAAAATATTCTTCAAGGATACATTGGTGTTTTCTCTGTAAAACCTGGTATTATAAAAGGATACGCTTACAACTTTGATGTAGTACCACATGATATGTATAGTAACAGCGTATATTCAGTATCTTGGGCAATGAAACCTACAGTAAAACACGAAATAAGAAAAATGCTAGAATGGGGAATTGTCGAACCATCTCATTCACCATCCCCCGCCCCAGGGGGCCCCTCAGCTCTTTTGTGGGTATGTGTGTGGCAGGCACGGGTCCCCAAGCCATTGCGGCCTTCCTTCCTGTTTCCCAGGCCGCTTTTCTTCATCCAGTTTTCCTCCCCTCCCTAATCCTTCTTCCCCCCTAACCTTCTCCAACCCCACCTCTAGGTGTTCTCGCGATGACGGTCCGGCTATTTCCACAGTTCTGCTGGTTTCGCTATTTTGTCTTTGTTTGCCGTTTTCGGCCCAGTTAGGTCCCCCTCGGGGAATGACCTCCATCTAAATTTCAGTTTAAGTGTGAGCCATTTGGGAAAGAACTCCCAACCTAGCCCCTACAGCGCGGATTCCTACCCTTTCCTTCCAAATCCCTTCCTCGCCGTAGCTCCCTCCCCCGCTAGGTCACCAGCACAGTAGCCAGTCCGTGTGGTGGGGTGTTATGTACCCTCATGGTTGAGCCTACTGAATTGCTGTGACCTCCTCATGAATGCCAAGGAGTCGATGCTTGTCTCTGTGGAGCATCAGGACTCCCAGCAACGGCCATCCTGCCAGGTGGCATTGCTGTGGCTTGGTGGCGCCCTTGAGGAGAACCCCTGTTTTGGAGTGGGTGGCATCGGGGCGGACGTTCCACAATGAAGAGAAAACAAACTTCTGAAAATCCTGGCTCTAAGTCAGGTGTCTCTAAGTGTGGTAAATTTAATTTTAATGCTGCAAGATATGACCCCAAATCGTTTCCTTCCCTAACTCCATCATGGGGGCAACATGGGCCCACAAAGAAGACTGAACAATACTCACCACGATACCTAGTTGTTACCAGACAGGATAGAGAATCTTTCCAGGCCACTAAGCCTTCCTTCTTCATCTGACACCTCAAAGAAAGGTTTGGAGAAGTTACCAGTATGTCTATACTGCGCGACGGTTCGGTCCTGTTACAGGTGGAGACCCCTGATCAATCACGAAGCCTCTTAACGTGTGACTACTTAGGCGATATTCCTGTCTCAATAACGCCCCACAAATCTTTAATAGGGTACATGGGGTGATATATCATGGAGATCTTTTGCTGCAGACATATGAGGAGTTACGCAACAATCTGCAACAATGTGGAGTCCATTTTGTCAGACGCATTTTTTTGTGGACCAAAAGATAATAGGTTGGCCACTGGTGCATTTGTCTTGGCCTTTGAGGGTGACAATCTGCCCGAAAACATCAAAGTTATGATGTATCGATGTGACGTCCAACCGTACATCCCCTCTCCAATGTGATGCTTTAAATGTTGGTGTTTTGGGCACATGTCCTCTCGTTTCAACGCTGCTGCAACCTGTCGGGACTGTGGCCGCCCCTTCCATACGGACTCTGCCTGTGCCCCTCCTCCATATTGCGTCAAATGCAGTGGTCACCACTCTCCCTGTTCACAGTACTGTTCCACTCTACATAAAGAGCGGTAGATAGTCGAATATAATACTCTAGATCGCCTAACATAGTCGGAGGCTCGAAGTAAATTTGAAGAACTGCATCCTGTCTCAATACTAACTTTATATGCTGCAGCTACAACGATGGCGTCACCACCGGTGGCCACTTCAGGACCAGTTCTACCTCCCTCTGTGGGACCTATGGGTTCACCTTCTCTGGCTTCTTCTTCTGGGAAGGGAACCTGTTCCCCCCCTTCCGAACTTATCATCCACGAAGTTGGATATTAACCAGCGGCTGAAGGACCCTCGGCCAGATAGCTGTTTGGGTCCTCAGTCTTCCCACACTCCTCAAGCCCCTCCAGTGAAACCATCTGGTAGGCCCAAGGAACGACGGGAATACAAGAAAGAAAAGACAGTACAGCGCAAGGAGACACTGGCGGCCTTGGTGCCCCCAGGTCTTGCACCTGAGGGTGAGGTCATCCTTCTCGCTACACCTGAAGATTTGGCCTTCGCCGATCTCGGGGTGCCATGGACACAAGAGGATCAGACTTCACAGCCAGAGACGAGTGCTCATGCCAATCATCTTCTATATTCATCGTCTTCATGCACCATCAGTCAGGAGACAGTCTGTTCCTGCAATGGAATTGTGAAGGTTTTTTTCTGTCACTTGGCTGAATTGCATCAGCTGTTGAGCTCCTTTCCAACTTTTTGTGTTGCTCTCCCTTTGGGGCTACCGAGGTACTTCAATAACCGCACGGTCTGCAATAGGGTATCGAGTGGAGTATGTCTATATGTACATACCTCGGTCTACAGTTTCCCAGTGCTACTTGAAGCAGCCCTGGAGGCTGTTGCTGTCAGGGTTCGGGCATCACAGGACATTACCATCTGTTCCCTATATCCCCCTCCTGATACAGATGTTGCACCAGTCGACCTAGCATCCCTGTTTGCAACGTCCTTCGCCATTTCTTCTTTTCGGAGATTTTAGCGGCCATCATCCCATATGGGATGCCTGGTTGCCTTTAAACGTCTTCAGACCCAGACACGGCGGCTCATCCAGCAATGCACGCAGGCATCCTGGGGAGAATGCGTTTCCACAATTGGACCCCGTGTCTCTTCTACCCAGATTTGGACGAAGATTCGCCGTATATCAGGCTACTACCCACGGGCAGCGATCACGGGTCTCTTTATCCGTGGTACTATCCATACTGACCCGACCATCATTGCCGAGTATTCTGCAGCGCACTTTGCTCTCAATTCGGCATCCACTGCCTATAGCCAAGGTTTTTGTACCTTGAAAGAACGGGCTGAGAGAAAGAATTTGGTATTCTGCACAAACTGCCAGGAGCTGTACAATGCGCAATTTACCGAGTGGGAGTTTCAAAGTACTCTTGCCAATTGCCCCAATACATATGCAGGGACGGACAGAATCCACTGTCAAATGCTTATAGTGGGTGGGGCCAGGAATAGTCTTGATGAGGATGGGGAATATGATATAGATGGTGATCTGGAAAGGATAGCAACTCATACTGGTGGCACGAATATGCATTTCGTGCAGCTGTTTCAGCGTCATGATAGGCCTTGTCTTAATGCAGTGTCAGCTGTGTTAACATAGGGCTTGAGACGGCGCTGATGACAGAGGGCATGGATCACATTGCAGTGGTGCCAGTTGAGACTATCCAAAGGTCGGATTTAACTAGGCATGATCCGCACCTCAATAGGTATGGGAAGGGGAGGTTGGCAGAGCTCATAGGTGACAGTATAGTAGGGGGTGGGGGTGTCACTCAAGGAAAAATTCCTGTAGTAGTTGGTGTTAAGGCTGCACCTTTTTTAGACTGAAGACAGCTGATAGGTATTCCTGCTTAAAGGAAGTCCCTCTAAGAAAGGAACCATCTTTGACAAAGTCTAAGAATATAAGTAATAAGGGAATTACTGTTTTTCATCAAAATATACAGGGTATCAGAGATGAAGTTAATGAACTACTTATTGATGTTGACTCTGACATTATTGGTATTTCAGAACACTTTTTAAGTGGTGTGAAAATTCAGAGACTTCCTTTGCCAGGATACAGGTTAGCTGCCTTCTACTCTAGGAGTTCCTTGCAGTGTGGGGGAGTGGCCATGTATGTAAAAAACGATTTTTCATCGGAGTCAATCGATTTTTCTAAACACTGCACAGAACAGATATTTGAATGTTCTGCAGGAGTTGATAATGTTATTGGAACTAAACTAGTAATAGTTGTTATTTATAGATCCCCCGACTAAGATTTTAAAATGTTTCTGCTCAAGCTGGAATTGGTTCTGGGTTCACTGTATAGGAAGTATAAAAATTTAATTCTGGAAGTCAGAGGTAACCTATCGTAAGTGCAAAAATGACGATTTTGAGGTTTTTATCTTATGTGGCTTGTTTAAGTCATACCTTCTTAGGGGTAGAATACTGTATGCATATATTTTACATAAAAGAATTTTAGCAATGCGATACTATCGTATTTGCAATCTGAAACCAGTGGTAAACAGTGGTAAATGACAATACGACAATTGACCTGAATATAGACCGCCCAGCTCTTTATCGTATTGGCTGTTACGATGGTTTACCTCTAAGTGTTACGTTACTTGCATATTGTTATACACATTGTTAATCACGGTAGAATAGCAGGGTGCTGTATTTTGTGATGTTTGCAGGAGCATTTTATGACGGACTCTAAGATTAAAATGGATTCTGGCGGTGGCGTTCCCAGTAACATTGAGAGTCTTCAATCACATCCACGGACTGAAAATGCTGATAATGCAGGCGTGATTGCTTCATCAAATGTTGCATCTAATGCCTTGGATGACCTTTATACATTTATTACACTAGAATCAGAATTTACAAGAGGCCGGAAGCGAGTGTGGCAAGAAAATAAGTGGAAGTGCAATATAAGGAAAAGATGTAGAGAGGCTGGTGCTGAGTATACATCTAAAACCTGAACCGTAGTTCCGGAAAAATGTATTAAACCTGCCTGCAAATCTTCATGTAAAAGAAAATGTTCAGAAAACATTACTTCTGAAGATAGTCAGCATATTTTCAAGTTTTTGGAGAGAAGGGAATAATAATGATTTGAAGAGATTATCTGTTGCCTCACATGTAATTGCAATAAATGTTAGTAGAAGAGTAGTTCAAGAGAGGGAGTTTAGGCGTAATGTGACACTTCATTACTTCTTTGGAGTTCGTGGCCAGAGACTACAAGTTTGCAAAACATTTTTTCTTAAATACTTTGAGTATTTCTGAAATGTATGTCAAGACAGCTTTGTCCAAAAAAATTAATGGTTGACTTATTGAACCAGATCAGAGAGGAAAGAAAGATCCACCAAACAAGTTGGATGAAGAAATAAGGGACGGTATTAGAAACCACATCAGAATGTTCCCCACGATCGAGAGTCACTACAGCAGAGAGGAAAAAGGTAGATAGTATCTTGGCAGCCATCTCAATATATCAAAAATGTATTCTTTGTATGTAGAGCACTGCAAGGAAAATGAAATGAAGCAAGAGTTAATTGCAAAGCAGTGGCTTTACCGTGACATATTTAACATTGAGTTTAATTTAGAATTCAAGGAACCTGCGACTGATACGTGTGATGACTGTGATGGGTTTCAGGTGAAACTTAAAAATGATATAATAGCCGAAGAAGCAGTCCAAATTAAATCAGATTATGATGCTCACTTGTCGAAGCAGATATAAGATATAAAAACAAGACCTTCGACAAAAATCGGTCAAAACAACCTGGATCAAAAGCAAAGGTTATCATGTTCGATCTTCAGAAATGTTTGCTCACCTTACTAATTCCAGTGCGTTTTATCTAAGAAAGCTCTGGGTGTATAATCTGACAATCCTTGATGCTTCAGAGCAGAAATCCTATTGTTGCATGTGGGATGAAACAGTAGCAGGTCGTGGACCTAAAGAAGTGTAATCTAGTTCGCTAAAGTGGGCCCTAGCTAACCTGCCAAAAACCCAAAATGAGGAACTTACGATATAGACTGGCAACTGTGGAGGCCAGAATCGTAGCTTCCCCATGATTGTCATATTTTTGGATTCTTAGGTGATAAACCATAAATTCTTATTGAAGGGACACACTCATATGGAGGTAGATGGTGTACATGTTGTTATTGAACGTGCCAAAAACAAACTGAGCCCAAATGACATAATTACAACTCCTTGGGATTGGCAACAATTTGTTCGCCAGTGCAGATTCAAAGAACTCATTGAAGTATATATACAAATGGCAGATTTCAAAAACTTTGAAAGTCTTTTCAAAGGATCATTATCACCTTTAGTTAAACGGACAACCAAAAGTTTATTGTATGGAAAATGTTTGGTTAGCCAAGTTGTGCATCTAAAAGTACGAGCAAGGAATTTAGGTTCTGTGTTCTACAAAACAGCATTTGATAGTGAATTTCTAGAGATTGATGTGCAACAGCGAACAATAGGGGCAGTATGGCCGGAAGAGCTGCCTGCTATACGAAATACTCTCAGACCTATTGCTACAGAGAAGTATAAAGATTTACAAAAGCTGCTACAGATTTTGTCAACACAAACTGAAAAGGACTCAGAAGGATATGAACATGATGACATTGTTGTCAATTAATTGTACAAGGGAATCCTTTTTCTACATTTCGAATTTTGTCCTCAATTTGTTAATGAATATATGATGAATTTGGACAGAAATGTTTGTCATTGTCTCAGTTTTTAAAGTGGTTTAACCTTTGTTACTTTGTAGAGTAAGCTACTATGGTTGGAATTTATTTTGTTCAATTTACTTAAACTTTGCTGAGTGACTAGTATTTGTGACTGGCTTTGTGAAAGGATAAAATTATAACTCTTAATAACTCCACTGGTATTCAATAATAATGAATGCCCTTATTTCTTAAATTCAGTACCAATAATTCTCATATTCCTATTCGTATTTCGTAGAATAATCCTGTGTAATAAACAATTAAAAACATAAAAAAGGACGTTTATAAATATAAAAAAGCATGCAAATGAACAGCAATCCTAATGTAATAAGCACCTTGACAATATCGTATGTGTAAATAAAGACGGCTTCACAAATATATTTACATGAGGTAAAATATCGTAAGTGCAGTTTCTCCCGTAACATTTCATAAAATATTTCTAAAAACGAAGTACATGTAGAGTCTAACTAGAAAAGATATAAAAAAATAGAGCTCTTCATGATGGGGTATTTGACTTATTCTACAGGTTGCAAAATCCGAGTCGCAGCAGCTTCTTTTTGCTCTCCTGTAAAGTCAGCGAAATGTTACTTACGGTAGGTTACCTCTGGCGTCCAGATATTGTGTGGAGATTTTGACATTAATTGTGTAGGTGATAGCTCAAGGAATAATAATAACTTTCTGAATATAGTAGGGGAACTAAATAAAACTCTAGTTTCTACAGGTAATCATATAACGTTTTTAGGAAATGCCTTTCTGAGGCTGTTACCTGAAATGGTCCTTCATGATACTTCCATAGGTGAGATTGAGTCAATAATTAAATCACTAAAGACTAAGGACTCTTGTGGATATGATGGGGTATATAGCAGAATTCTAAAGTACTGTTCTCCATATGTTAGCCCAGTACTAAGCCATATTTGTAATTTTTCCTTTCAGAATGGTCAGTTTGCTAACAGATTACTCAGTAGTGAAACCACTTTATAAAAAAGGAGAAAGGGATAATGTAGACAATTATAGACCTATTTCTAGGCTATCGGTTTTTTCTAAAGTTATTGAAAAGGCTGTATATTGAAGATTAATTGATCATTTCAGTTCACATAATTTATTGTCAAACGTACAGTTTGGTTTTAAAAGTGGTTTAACGACTGAAAATGCTATATTTTCGTTTCTCTGTGAGGCACTTGATGGGTAAAATGAGAGGCTACAGACATCAGGCCTCTTCTCTGATTTAACAAAAGCGTTTGATCACAAAATACTGTTGCAGAAGTTGGAACATTATGGAATACGGGGAGTAGCCCACAACTGGTTCACCTCTTACTTTAATAATAGACAACAGAAGGTAATTCTCCGCAGTGTAGAAAATGGCTATGACGCGCAATCCCAATGGGGTACAATTAAGTATGGGGTGCCCCAGGGGTCTGTTTTGGGACCATTGCTGTTTCTTATTTATATAAATGATATACCTTCGAGTATAACAGGTGACTGTAAAATATTTTTGTTTGCTGATACCAGCTTGGTAGTGAAGGATGTTGCTCGTAATATTGTCACAGTATCAAATAATGCAGTTCAAGAGATATGTTCATGGCTTATAGAAAACAAGTTGATGTTAAATCGCAGTAAAACTTAGCTTTCGTCAAATTATGCGTTATAAATTGTAAAACCTGACATTCTGATTACACATAATGGGCATGTGATTTAAGTGAGATTGAACAGTTCAAATTTCTAGGTATTCATATAGACACTAAGCTGTCATGGAAAGCCCATGTTCAGGATCTTGTTCCAAAACTAAATTCTGCTATATTTACCATTAGAACAATATCTGAGATAAGTGATTTTTCAACACGAAAAGTAGTCTATTACGCTTACTTTCATTCACTTATGGCGTACGGCATTGTTTTTTGGGGTAACTCGCCTGATGCAAAAAGGATATTCCTGGCTCAAAAACGGGCAGTTCGAGCAATATCTGGTGTAAGTTCGCGAACTTCATGTCGACCCCTTTTCAGTAGTCTGGGAATTTTGACTCTGGCGTCACAATGCGTTTTTTTCTATAATGTCGTTTGTTGTTAATAATATCGGCTTATTCCCACGAGTTAGTAGCTTTCACCCGTGTGAATACTAGACAGAAGTCGAATTTACATTTGCATCACAGCACCTTAACGCTTGTGCAGAAAGGGGTACAGTTTTCTGCGGCATCCATTTTCAATAAGCTGCCACCAGAACTAAAGAATCTTAGCGCTAATCCACACGCTTTCAAATCTAAATTGAAGAGTTACCTCATGGCTCACTCCACTTATTCTGTCGAGGAACTCCTAGAAAAGTTAAACAATTAAACCAATTCACTTTTTCTTTATTGATTCTTTTCACTTTGTCTTTAAGATTGTCGTGTGCAAAGGACTACTTAAACATTTTCTATTACCATTCTTGTGTAACAATTAATGTATTGTTGTTCCACTCCTCAATTGGGTCCTATGGAACAAAAAAAAAAAACAAATAAAATAAAATAATAAAATAAAATAAATCTCTCTGTAAACTCGCAACGTAATCTTTGGGATTTTTTCAATAGTCTCTGTATCGAGGGATCATACCCGTCCCAATGGCAGGAGAGTATCGTTATCCCTCTGTTGAAACCAGGTGCAGATCCATTGAACGATGATGGTTACCGTCCCATAAGTCTCACAAACGTTCTTTGTTTGGTTTTTGAACGTTTGGTGAGTCGGAGACTGCTGTGGGTTCTCGAGTATCGGGGTCTGCTCGCCCCACAAGAAGATGCGTTCCGGCAGGGTCGTTGTGCCATTGATAACCTCCTCTCTTTGGATTCGGCGATCCGCACCGCTTTCGCACGACGTCACCACCTCGTCGCCATTTTTTCGACCTCCGGAAAGCATATGACACGGCATGGCGTCATCACATCCTTGCCACGCTACATGGATGGGGTCTCCATGATTCCCTCCCAAATTTTATTCAGAATTTTTTACTTTCGCGCCGCTTCAGAGTTCGCGTTGGCACTTTCTTCAGTTCTCGCTATATCCAAGAGAATGAGGTACCACAAGGGTCCGTACTAAGTGTACCCCTCTTCTTGGTGGCCATTAATGGCCTAGTGGCTGCAGTGGGGCCATCAGTTTCCTGCTCTCTCTATGCAGACGACTTTTGCCTGTACTATTCTACCGCTAGTACAAGTGTAGCCGAACGACGACTGCAGGCAGTCATTCA
This sequence comes from Locusta migratoria, assembly GCA_026315105.1. NCBI lineage: Eukaryota > Metazoa > Arthropoda > Insecta > Orthoptera > Acrididae > Locusta > Locusta migratoria. The sequence continues at coordinate 167,004,087 of CM048745.1, forward strand.
TTGGGCGCAGAATTGGGCTTCTGCCCATGGTTTTCAATATTCCCTTGCGAAAACTAGAGTGATGCACTTCTGTCGCCAACGGACGGTACATCCGCATTCGGAGCTCTACCTTGATGGTGAGCTCCCTCAAGTTGTGGACACACACCGTTTCCTGGGACTCCTTTTTGACTCACGTTTGACATGGCTCTCTTATCTGCGCCTCCTTAAGCAACGGTGCGAACGAGCAAAGACACATCTGTCTGGAAGTCCTCACAGCTGGGATCCCATAGTGAGTCTGTGGCCCTCTGCGGTCTCCACATTAGTCACACCTGTCTGACGCATGATCACCTCCTCAGTCGAGAGGACCCGCCCATGTGCCAATCTGGTGCTCCGTTGACAGTGGTTCATTTCCTCCTTCAGCGTCCCATTTTAGCTCCACTACAGTATTCTTTTAACCTCCCAAACACTCTCTCTTTGGTGCTCGGCGACGGTGCCTCCGTGGCTAATATTGTGTTACGATTTCTTCGTGCGGGGGGATTTACCACTTGTTATGGGTCCTCTGGTTGGTCTTTTAGATCATTATCTACGTTCCACTTGACATGTCTTTAGACTACAGGTTTTCTTGTGTAAGCTATGTGGTTGGCTTTTCCCCTTTTATACTCATGGTCGGTCATCCACATTCATTGACTGTCATTTTATCCTATTTTTATCCCCTATCTGTTACTGTGTGTCTGGCGTCTTTTGTATCGTCTCTTGTTGACTCTGTCAATATTTGATTGACAGTGTGTTCTTTTATTCTGCGCTATTTTAAATCTAGCTGAGGCGCACTTATCGACGATTATGTTTTTCAGGGTGTCGCCTAGGTATGAAATGGGGGACTGATGGCCATAGTAGTCCAGGCCCCCTAAAAAACCGCATACCAACCAACCAAACAACCAATCATTCACCATACCGTAGTCCCTTAGTACCGGTGATTAAGCCTGGCGGGAGTATAAGACTTGTACTGGATGTGAGAGAAATAAGTAAGATCACAATTCCAGTCAGAACAAGACCTGAGAACTTAGAGGAGCAGTTACACGAATTTTATGGCATCAAGTACCTTACTTCAATATATTTACGATCATCATATTGGCAGATTTTGCTAATAGAACGATCGCGGAAGTATACAGCACTTCTAATCGCGGGAAGAAGCTATCAGTTCAGAGTCTTGCCATTTGGATTGAACGTTAGTGCTGGTGTATTTATAGCAGCTTTAGATGCCGTCATTGGACCTGAACTTTTAGATAGAATGACAGTATATGTGAATGACTTACTGATCGCCACACAAACATGGGGAAACACATAGTATTAAAGAAGTTTGCAGACGCCGGTGTTACTGCCAACCTTGAAAAGTCAAAGTTCGGCAGGCAACTAATAAAATTTCTCGGGCACATAGTGTCGCCAATATGGATTACGCCGGATCTTAAAAAATTGGAAGCAATTTAACAATTTCGAACGCCGCGTACTAAAAACCAACTAAAATCATATCTTGGATTTATTTACTTTTTTCGAAGATTTTTACCCCACAATATAATGAACAGTGAACCTCTGTTGCATTTACTCAAGAAGAACAGCAACAAGTATTACAGATCAGAACTACATCCGATAATAGCGACTGAACCACTTCAATTAGTGTCAATTGATACCGCAGGTCCATTTCCAACTTCTCTTGATGGAGTTAAATATATACTAGCTGTATATGATATTTTCTTAAAATACCTGAAGATTGGTTAGAAGGTTGGTTAGAACCGCTATCAACACTACAACGAGTAACAAAACTGCGTGAACAGAGTACACGGGAAGTAGTGCTATTGAGAACGCATCCCAAGGCATCTGCGATTAGTAGATGTAATAAGAAATGGCAAGTTCTATACAGTGGGCCATACAGAATAAGTAAAATAAATTATTGTGCTTATGTACTTAGTTATATGAACAGTAACAAGATAAAGAGCATGTACCTGTACAAGGATATTACACCATATCCTAAATATGAGACACAAGTGCCTTGACTATGTAAGATGCGACTATGTAAGATAGAGGTACATATGTTTCGGTATGTATGTATGTGTAAATATTAGTGTATATATGTAGGTATATATGAATGTAAGTGGTTTTCAATGAGAGACAGATACTAGAATAAGTGAATATTTGGAGAAGGTACTTTCTTCAGTAAAACTATAATCTAGAGGAGCATAACCTTGTATCCCTCTAAATTTTCTATACATAAGGAAAGATTACTATTTATTTAGTTACCTTAGAAAGTAAGAAGCTTCAATTTGGAAGCAAGTATATCGTTAATTTATTTTATTTTAAATTTTTAGGGACTCACGTAGGTTCTGACTCAGGGAAAGCAGACCCAATGTTTTGCAGTCCTAATATATGCCATTATATTAAGTACTAGTGTTAATAATGTGTTTCGCATGAAAGAATTATATGGCACGATGAACTAAGTTGTACTGTGATGACAAAATATCACATAATGACATACGGGCATAACTAACATAAACTGGTAACAGTATTTTATAGACTAAAGGTGCCCTGTGTAAATATTGTCACAATATTATGTTTGCATATCAAGCTGTGTCTTATTGAACGTTCAGGTATGATGCTAATGTCCTTCCAATTTTTGACTGTTGTTCGTGATGAATAAACTTTTAAGCAATGAAGTGTTTCGACGTGCCACTAGTCTATACGATGTTTGTAACCAGAGAAATTCATGTGACGCAGAGATAATGATTGCAAATGGACAATTATAATTATTGTGGTCTTTATAAATAATAACTATATAATAAGATGTATGAAAAAGAATCGAGCTTGCCTTTTCTTATGCTTGTCCTTTTCGTGTCCTGTGTTTGCGATAGTAAAAGCGCTGTTAGATTGTTTCTTTAATGTACGATAATGGAACCAACGATGTTAAAAGGTGTGTAATCTGAATTATTTTAAAAGTGATACAAAATATAACGATATATTTTAAACTTGCATTTACATCATTCGGACTTAAATCACCCAATTATCACCTTTAAAAGTGTGTGTGAGAAGTTTCAGCTAAAATGTTACCAGCTGATGCTGCCAATGGTCAATGATCGAGATTGCCAAACGCCGCAAAGATTACGCGGCAAAATTAAATGTAATCTATATCTATATATAAAAGGCTTGTGTGTGTACGTGCTGACAGCCACTCGTGGCTGTGGTTGTAGATTGCCCTTGGTCTAATGATGGTAGTAAGGGAGTTTCGTCGTGGTGAGTGGCAGTGGTGAGTGTGACGAGCAAAAATTCTCAAAATATGCAATAAATACTCTTAGGAAAAGCTATATACTCTGTGACTTACGAACTTCACGGTACGAGTCAAAATCTGTTTATTCTTTCAATCGTCAGACAATGCGGTCCTTTCAGACTTTAATAACGAGGAATATCAAATACGCAATTTTTTTAAAGAGATCACATGTTTCCGTCAACCACACATTACCGACTATGAACAGAGACACAAAACAAAGATAAAAATCCAGATAGTCAAAGATAACAATACTTGTGGAACATTGATCACTGTCGTGGAAGCGTGGTGGAAACATAGACTTACTAAATAACACAAACATACACTACGTTTACATGCAACACATCTTCCGGAAGACGAAAACCGATTTTCGTAAACCGTTTTTCGCTGTCGTGTTTACATGGCATAGCCTGAATCGGATTTCCTAGCTCACTTAACATGGCGGCTGATAAACAGCTGATTCAGTTCTTTATTTATCTGCACAATCGCTATTTTTATTTATTTAAATACACAGATTTATATTCACACTAATATATATACTTTTATTTCACATTAGAAAATATCACTCTTTCCATATGTGCCGAAAATTCGTAACAAGAAAGCACAATCTGACAAGCTAAGAACGCTTCAAAAACGGTTGCGTTTACATGGGCACGAAAATCGATTGTGGAACTGGAAAACCGCTTTAGAGAAGCGAATTTCCAGAATCGATTTTGGAGCGTTTACATTACCAACCAAAAACGGAATTGGGAAATTGGTTAACGAAATCCGGTTTTGGAAGCCCATGTAAACGGCGTCGTACATTAATGAATGTCTCTTAGGCCATAGATATTGATATGCCTGTGCCAGTAAGCTCACTGGTCTGTGCTAATCAGTGATCTCTGATACATATAGCCGCGACACTCTCTACTGTGAAAGGTGTTATCGTTTGACAGCTGAGTCAAGAAAAACTATGCAACGTAGTCCTACTCATATCCCGGCGGCCTCCTGTGATAATGTTGGCAACAGATGTTGAATAACGAGAATCATGTGACATCGTCTTAAGCCAATCGCGTGACACGCAAATATTTTGTCGTGCAATCAAGCATACAGCAGGAACAGCAGTATTTATCTACAGTCTATGTGGCTCGGTCACCTTTGCAACGATTTTATATCGTGTTATTGATATTGCCAACATAAAAAAACACGAGGCCGCCAGGATAGAAAGTAAAAGTTTACCGAATCAGATACATCCGTTGTTGTCACATCTCATTATGACCAGCACTTTCACGCAAAACTCTTTTGTACAGAGTCTCATGATTCACACAGTTCTACAATTCATTACAAATTCCTATTCAAGAAGACATTTGTGAAAACTATTACAAATCAATATTCGCACTTATGCAATATGGTTTTCAGAAATGTAATTTGCCAGCCGCTTTCGGCGCTGCTGTTGCAATGTATAACTGTATGAACACAACCTAACATTGAATTTACATTGTTCAGAAGCACGGAGTTTAATTAATTTCACTCTCAGTATGAAAAACTTTATGACCATTCATCGTTTTCGACAATGACTTCTACTTAAATCTGACATCTTGGCTAGGAGAACTGAGTTTATTGACAGAGAGATCCAACAAGGATTGTGATTTTGCTGACCTACGTCCGGAACCCAAAGAACTATAATATTCTCAGGACATTCTTTAACAACCGTTGCGAAGCACGGGCATATAGGCTAGTATTTATTATAAATCAGGGCAGGAAGCTATAAGATAGATAGAGACTTTGAAATAATGTATTTTTCAGCCTTCCTGGACAACAGTGGCAATCTCAAGGTTCGTAAGTGAGAAAATAAAATTGTGACTGAAACTTGTGGCTAAATAAGGACAGTGTTTTCCAAGTGAAAGATTTTCTAAAAATAAAAGGGGAAGTGGTATTTAATAATTTTTCATTCAGGAAAATATCAGTGATAATGGAACTATTTAAGAATATTTTTCGTAAAAATCAGTTAACTGATCAGGGACTTGTTGCTACATTCAATGATGCTGTATAGGCATTCAAGCCGTGTATAACGCTAGAATTTTATTATAATCATATTTCAGTACTTTCGATATCGGAATAAATGCAAGGTGATAGTATTTAACAAAGTTATATGGAATCTAACTTAAAAATAAAACTAAAAATCATTTGATCACGAATCATATGGAGCTGCGTTGTAATGATACTCATACCAACTGCGGACATTTAACTAAAATTTTACCTGACTGAGCTAGCTTTGAACTTGAAACAGAGCAACAAATATTTTTACAGAATGTAGTAAGAAATCAAATCCCTTCCATTCAGTACAGATTTTTTATAAAGTGTTTTTACAATAAGAGTAAAAGAATAAATAAAAACCATTTTAAATATCCATAGCAAACGAGTATAACAACCTTATAAAAATTACGGATATCATTACAGTTTGAAATGCCGTCTTCCAGAGTGAGAGTCCAATGTGGTACCGCAGTACCGAGCGAGGTGGCGCAGTGGTAGCACAATGAAATGGTTAGCCGGTCGTGGCTTTGAACCACCGTCCGCCCGAATGCAAGTTTTCCGTGATTTACTTAAATCACTCCAGGGAAATTTCTGGATGGTTCCTTTCAAGGGCACGGCCTATTTCATTGCCCATCTTTACCGAAACTTTCCGATCATGAGTTCCTTCTTTAATGACTACAACGTCGATGAGTCGTTATGCCATAATTATTCAAGGTTTTTTAATTTATTTATTATATATTTTTTATTTATTTATATTCTTTCTTATCACTGCGTCACCTCGCACAGAAGAAAATCTCTATATGGCCCATGGTAGCAGCACTGCGCATTTGGGTCACATATTGAGCTCTGTGCTATCTGGATGTTGGGCTTCAAGTTTCTAATCTACCATATCATCGCATTTTGTGTCTTGGGAAATTATAAGATGGCTGATACAAAACACAAAAAGAAAATACACTTCCGTTGCGCCACCATACCACTCCATTCAATCGCACATTGAAAATATGATTTTTTTTTTTTTTTTTTTTTTTTTTTTTTTTTTTTTTTTTTTTTTTTTTTAACTGCGAACTGTCCTGTTATTATTATGCCCGCTCCTCGTAGTTTTACTAATGATTAAATATATCTTATTCCAGATCTAGAGCAAACAGGTTAATGTACTACCCTATTCATATTTTTCTTTCCCTTTGTCGCTTACAGTTCGTTGTTTTCGATCACTAGCACTATCTGGACAGTGTCCTCATACGTCTCAAGTTTCAGTCGTGGTTTAAACTGTGTTCTCTGTAGATTCGATAGTTTCCTGTCGGAGTTATTGAACTCGAACGTAGTTCGATTCCTTGTGCTGATTTGGTGGGAGGAAGGAAGCTTAGGGTTTAACGTCCCGTCGGCAGCTTGGTCATTGGACACGGAGCTAACACTCTGAGTTTTGGGTAAGGATGAGGAAGGAAAGGGTCCGTGCCCTTTGAAAGGAACCATCCCGGCATTTGCCTGGAGTGACTTAGGAAAAACGCGGAAAACCTAAATCTAGAGGGCCGCAGGTGGATTTGAACCACCATCCTTCTGAATGTTAGTCCCGTGCGTTACTACTGCGCCATCTTGCTCGGTGATATGGTGTCAGATACCGTAAGCAAGGTAGCGAAAGTTGCTTGTACCGAAGATTTGTACAGCTTCATCCGATAAGCCACAAAGGGGTGTGTTGATTACTTGTGACGGATGGTGTTGAAGAGGATATGAGAAATAAAGCTGAAATGTGTCGTTCACAATGCCACAAGATGGCTGAATATCGCACTCGTGAAACGTGTCAGAACCAAGAAAATGCATTAGGAGCTCCAGGGGCAGTGATCGGAAGGGCAAGTCGGAAATCGAAAACCACAAATCGGTGCTTGAAACATCCGCAGGAGGCCAACATGAGTCAAAGGCAAAAGATCTAAACTGTGGAGCAATGGAATACACTCATTTGGTCGATTGCATCTTGTTTTACTCAAATTTTATGCGAGATATCTTTCCAAGATAAAGATGGCACGGCATTTGGTGGTGATTATGGAAGCTACATCGTGGTATTCCATGGATCATCAATTCTGCGAGGCAATATTGTCGTTTTTGTTGATCCGGTCCATCGCACAGTAGAATTTTTGTTTCTCAATGGTGATGAAGCATTCTTAGTCAGACAGCTAAACATAGGAACAATCGACAAACTGTTACATCTTCCTCTGCTACCATATCTGCTAGATCTCAGAAGTGTTGGGGTGGTCTTTCTTCGATACAAGTGGTGGACACTTAAAATAGACATAATATTGGTGTTTAGAACTTCCCAACTTTGTCGAGGAATAAAATTTTATCAATTATTTCACCAAAACATAACTTCAATTACTTCAGCTATGTTGGAGTTGAAAATTTGGTCCTAACTCTCTCCTACAAAAACTCCCCACAATAGCAGAGGAGATGTTTGAAAATTTTCTGATACTGAAAAAAGTATGTCTCAAACGTTTTTGTACTGTGTGTGTGTGTGTGTGTGTGTGTGTGTGTGTGTGTGTGTGTGTGTGTGCGCGTGGGAGAGGGGAGAGGGGGTGCAGTATCAGTTAGCAATATGTTGGAATGTAGCAGTGGTTGTTGGCAATACGTTATTATAGTAAGCAGTTTGTCGTCGAGTATGGTGAGATGTTTATTCACAGTTACCCAACCACAGAGGGTAAAACGGTTAAATACCACGACATAGATGCCCAAATCATAAAGGAAACTCCCACATGTCTGACTGTAGGAAATTGCGCTGTCTTCGCTATTAAAGGTTTAGCAGCTGCAGCCGTTCCACAAATTTCGAACTCCTACGTCGTCCATCCACAACCCTTATTAATGTTCGGCAGTAGTGAGAGGAACATAGTACTTTGAGTCTGATATCACATGCAGCCAAAGTCTTGCTAAGGATGCTCAACAGCAGACTATATGGAAGTTGAAGGCAGTATTTGCTGAGGAACAATTTGGTTTTAGACGAGGAGTAGGAACTAGAGATGCGATTGGACTACTGAGAGTGATAGGAGAGAGGTACATGGAGAAGAAGAGAAAGGTATTCATTGATCTGGAGAAGGCATTTGACGTGTGAGATGGATCAAATTGATGGCAATCCTAAGGAAACGTGGAGTTGACTGGAGGGATAGATAACTAATTACAAATGTACTTGAACCAGACAGCAAGAGTACGAATAGGAGGTGTGATATGCGCATATATTGAACTAGGAAGAGGTGTATGACAAGGGTACTGCTTGTCACCAACACTGTTCAATATCTATCTTGAAGACATAATCAAAGAATGCTTTAATGGAAGCAGTGAAGTTTGTATTGGGGGACGGCGAGTAGAGTGTGTTAGATTTGCAGACGACATGGTTGTGATGGCAGAAAGTGCAAAGGAGATGGAACAAATGTTAGATGACCTAAACACAAAAATAGAAGAATATGGAATGAAGATTAACAAGAAGAAAACAAAAAGCATAATTGGAGGAAGGCACACAAAATGTCGTTTAAAAATAGGGGGAGAACAAATAGAGCAAGTGCATAGCTTCAAATACTTGGGAAGTATGATAATGGAGGCTATGTACTGCACTGCAGAAATTAAGAAAAGAATTGCCATAGCAAAAGAAGTATTCAAAATGAAACAGATTACTTTGCCGACCATTAAAGAAAGATCTGAGTAAAAGACTTGCCACGTGTTATATCTGGAGTGTTGTGCTGTATGGTGCAGACACCTGGTTGTTGAGGAAGGAAGATGAAAGAAGATTGGAGGCACTAGAGATGTGTTATATAGAGAAGAATGGAAAAAGTGAAATGGGAAGACCGAATAAGGAATGAGGAAGTATTAAGAAGAGTTGGAGAAGAAAGAAACATGCTGGAAGTCATTAGGAAAAGAAAACGAAACTGGATTGGATATTGTTTGAGGAGGGACTCTTTACTGAAGGAAGGAATAGAACAAATGGTGAAAGGAAAAAAGAGGAAGAGGAAAGCCACTATATCAAATGCTGGACAACATCCAAACAAATAAATACGAAGAAATGAAAAGATTGGCTTTGGACAGAGAAAAGTGGAAGAGGATCAACCCATGACAAGAAGAAGATCAGCCCATGACAAGACCTGCCGTAAGGCAGAATGCAATTGATGATGATGATGATGATGATGATGATGAAGAGTAGATATCCGTTAAATTCGGGTTTCGCCAACTATTAATCTTTGCCAATGGTGTTTTGTGTACACTGTCATTGCGAAGGATGTTGTCTGTAGTGAAATTTTAAACCGAAGAGTCGCTTTCTTCACTAATGCCCTCTCTCCCCAAATGTCACCATCGAATTTCCCTCTTAGGTGGACTGAGAGATCACAAATTTCCAGAATTATTTGGGTTACACGTTGCTGAACAAATATTGTAATGTACTGCGAGTTAATGCTGGAGACTCCGTCAATTGCGTACTGTGGTTACGTCGCAGTGTTAACACATACGTTGTGGGTCCAACTTGTAACAAGATATAGTGTAAAGCATGCTGTGCATATTCTTTCGTGCACCCCACATAGAAGGCAGCGTGATCCCTTCTCCTTCAACGTCGCCAGAGCTTGCTGCTATTTAGCAGGAAGAGTGCTAGATATATGATTACGTTGAAAAACACACAGTAAATTAACCGTATTGAACGCCAACAGTTTTCCTAGATAGTATTAGGCACGGCAATGTGTTTGTGGTGTTTCTGTATTTTTTCCACCTCTCCTACATTCATGGCTTGTCGGGATAAGGAGAAAGTGATTGTAGGAAGTGCTTTTACGCAACAATACAAAAAGTACAGCAAAATGAATATTTATTTATCATAGTTTTAGATATACAACATTGTTATTCCGGTATGTAGTAGATTGAGATTCATCGTTGAGCTGATACGCCGTATTTCAGAACTGACAACAGCAGCAGCACAGCAGGTTTGTTGTAGTTGCGAGTGCCTGGGGATCTCTTGGAGGATGTTGGCGCCTCGCTGCTAGTCAGAAGTCCTGCGGCTTATGCGGCGGAGGGGGCGGGGCTCAGACGCTGCCCTTGAACGTGATGGTGACGTCGCGCTGGTAGATGTTCTTGGTGAAGAACTGGTCCTGGTCGATGCGCCGGTCGAACGGGAAGCCCATGGGCTTGGCGTCTGGGTAGCGGTGGCCCAGCGTGCCGCAGTAGCTCACGGAGCCGCCGTAGTCGTAGTCGTAGGGCAGGTCGTTCACCTGCGGGCAGGCGAGCACGTGGTCAACAAACGTCATCCATCAAAACAAAGCGCGGACATGAAGTAAGGCCCGTGCTAGGCGCGCTCACGAGTGCGTTTCATACACATTGGCTACCACACTCAAATACAACAGTGCCATGAAAATGAATGTTCTGAAGCTTTTGTCATGTACCAAGTAGTTAAGAAAAATATAGTAATTCCCCTTCCAAAGAAAACCGGTGCGGATTAGTGCTAAATTTACAGAACTATCAGTTTCATAAGTCATCACTGCAAAATTTACAAACCAAGATCAGTTTGTATTTAGGAGAAAAGTAGGGAAACATTAGGCAATATTCACCTTACAACACAGAAGACAGGTTAACTAAAGGCAAACCTATGATTTTTAGCTTTTGTAGACACAGCGAAAGCTTTTGACAATGTTGACTGGAATATACTCTTCCAGATTCTGAAGGTAGCTGGTGTAAAATATAGGGAAAGATAGGTTATATACAGCTTGTTCAAAAACCAGATAAGTTTTAAGGGTCGAAGTGCATGAAAGGAACGCAGTGGTAGGGAAAGAAGGACAGGGCTGTAGCCTTTCCACAATGTTATTCAATCTGCGCGTTCAGCACGTAGTGATGGAAAGTAGAAATTTGAAGATGGATTTGAAGTTCAGGGTGAATTCCGGTTTGACAGCGACATTGTAATTCTGGCAGACAGTAAAGAACCTGCAAGATATGTTGTACGGAATGTTCAGTGTCTTGAAAGGGAGTTATCAGATTAACATTTACAAGCGCGAAACATGTGTAATGGGTGTAGTCTAAGAAAATTGGTCAAGTATATGGTAAGAAGACAATAAAAGTAGTTGAGTTTTGTTATTTTGGTAGCAAAATATAATCGATGCTTGAACGGGTATGGGGAGGAGAGAAATTTGTTGACATCGTATATTGTTTGAAATCTTGTCTGGAGTGTGGTAATTAACTGCAGAGCATAATATAAATTTATGGCATACATTGACTAAAAGAAGGGGTCGATAGCTATGACATTATTTAGGAAGCGTCAATCTAGCTTTGATTATGGCTACTTTTAGTTGACATTTGCCATAAAACTTTCATCTGTCACTATGTGCAATTCATGCTATTTGAACATGGGTTACGTGTGATTGTAGAAATAACAAAGAGAATTTTCGTATTTCGGATAGGTACCGAATGCTTCATTAGGAATGATTTAAGCGGTTTATAGTATTTTCAGAGATTTGGATAATGGAATACACTTCTCAAAATTCAGATGGGATGGAAGATTCACAAAGATGGTAAGGTCAGCTATAATTCCTGCAGATAGCACACTGCAATTGTAAAAAGTATTACAACTTGACAGGGAGACACTGTTTGAGAATGGATTGAGGTAGTCACCTATCCAAGAAGCTACTCATTCTATAGTCGGAAGAAAGTGTGAATAAAACCCAAGGAGAAATTCTGGACAGTATTTGGAGTTCAGCGGATATGACAGAAAAACTTTCTTCATTACCAGCAGTATATTAATTAGATTCGATACTATCGATACTGCAGGATGTTCAGCTGTCGGAATGGATAGTAGCAAGAAACCAACATGTATGTTGAACATAAACAAAGCAAACTTAGCTTGAGGTTTGATGACGAAGCAGGCTCCGTACCCATCATTAATGCGCCATCTAAGTGAAGTGTTTAATGCGTTACTAGAGAATAAATGAATCATCAAAGCATTCGACAGAGCTGTGAACTGGATGCTGTGCCGCTAAATATTTATTTAGATTATTAAAGTCATGCATAAGTAAATGTAGATCGACAGGAGTGTCAGATGCAGGTGATAAGCTGTGCTTTCTTCTGCTGCTGAAGACTGACGACCCTAGCTGTACCTTTAGTCAGCTGTTCAAAGAATGTGTAGGGTTTAAGCACATTGAAAATTGAAGATGTGGAACAAGTTGAGACAGTGTTATAGAGCAAGTTTGTACAGTATCCTCCGAATTTTTCTATTTGTAAATTGGAAGACTAGTAAAAGAAATGTAGTATTACTTATTGTGAAGCAACCAAAGACTACAAAAAAGCAGTATCGATGTGGCCACAGACAAACCAACAGTTGCCTACATGAATCCCTGCAATCCCGCAAGAGGTCACGCATACCGAACTCAACCACGTGAGTGAATCCTGATTAGCGGAAGCATACTGTCTGTGGACAGCCATCGTGTTAATACAGACAATGCGTTGTGTTCATGGAATGATCCGTGATACGATCAGCAGGTATACGTGATACGACTCCAGGCAAGGTACCACGGTAGGCGAAACAGTGCCTGAAGATGAGCTTTCGGATTGTCACTTGGAAATATTATGCACATAAATGGAACGTCGAGGACTTTAGCAGTCTGCTTTTACATCTACAACACCAAGTTGAGTATTTATTTGAAATTTTCACATGTATTACTAAATTTGTGAGATTTCACCACCTAACACACCCACAACAGGAAATATCAAAGTGATGTGTAAGAACTAAATTAAATGCAGGAGGCAACATAAAAACCTTAAAAATTGCATCGTTTACATTGTTTTTCTAGGAGAGCAGTTGAAAATAATTGAATGTATTATGGGAAAACAGGGGATATGAAATCGAAGTACATCCTGCAGTGACGAGATAATTAGTGTGAGAAATGAGAAAAGAAGTAAGCGAATTTTACCGCAAAATAAGTGACGATAGATGACGTAAGGACGATATAAAATGAACATAGCAACAGGGAGAAAGGAATTTAATGAAAATAGATATATTGTGGAACAATGGGAACAAAATTGAAATCGAATTAGATGCTGCAGTCCTTATGGGATAGGAGTGAGAAATGAGATAGTAAAGGCACTAGATGAATTTAATCGCAAAATAACAAACGACAGGTGAAGTAGAGGCTATATAAAATGAATATGGCAGTAGGAAGAAAGGAATTCAAGTAAAAGTGATGTATTTTGGTATATAATATAAATTTAAGGTGTACTAAGGTTTTTCTCAGAGTATTAAGATTATAGCCATGTTCGAAAGTGAAACTTGAACGATAAGCGGTAGGAAGGAGAGTGGCAGCTTTTGAAATTTACTAGAGAATAACAGCTGTAGATTCGTTGGCTACATAAAGATAGTGAAGAGAGAGTGAATTGCATCTGGGAGAAAATATATTTATTGCAAAACGTCGCTAAAACGATCCATTGATAGATCGTACAGAGGCATAATGAACTGTAGAGTGCATGGAAATTGTAGAGGTATATCAAGCCTTCCGAGCTTTAATTAATTTTTCTATGAGTACGCTTTGACATAGCTATGTGAAGAACTTGGCAAATAATATTGCACACGATGTGGACATGCATTAGAGGTATCGGAGACGATAACAGCAGCAGCGCACTCACCTTGTCCTTCTCGTAGTCGGTCAGGACGACGAACAGCGTGAAGGGCATTCCGTCGCGACGGCCCTTGGGCAGCAGCAGGCGGTCTGGGTAGCCGCAGTGGCGGACGTCCTGGAACACGAGACGGAAACCGTTACCCAGCTGATCAAAGAAAACGTGGGACGTAGGACGTTAAAAGTATGTAGGAAGTGGGATACCAACAGCCGTAGGTTTAACAGAAACATTTATTCTTTCACTGCCAATTTTGGCATTCTATTATGCCATCTTCAGGTCTCTACATCGGAGTATAAAATCCATTACGTAGGGATATCAAAACTGGTTTCGTGGATTTCTATCTCTCAATGGGAAGCAACAACTTATAGGAAACAGTTTATGTGCGCCCAGCCGTATGGGGACGAGCATTGTCATGGAGCAACGCAACACCTGCAGAAAGTATTCGACGCCTCTTGTTCTAAATGATACGTTCTTCGACCAGAGTTTGGACTATGACGGCAACCTGAAGACGACTTTCAGAAGCTGGTTTAATTCACTGATGGCAGACTTCTACGACATATGAATGCAAAAACTGATCCACGATATGATTAGTATCTCAAGTATTTTGATGGCTATGTCGAAAGAGATCAAAAATGGCTGTGCTTGTTTTCAATAAAGCGTTTACATGTAACTATGTTGTCTTTGTTGAAAATAAAGTGGAAATCTACTTTATTTTTCCGCGTCGTAATTTAGGCGATATTGCAGTATGTGGAATATACTTCGTTAATGACTTTAGGGATTTCGGGTCCCTCATTATGAACCATGTGGTCTCATAGTGGTAACGAGTACCTTCGTCGTCCTCAGTGGAACGAGGAGTACAGGATTCGAAATTCAGAAGTGCCTAATAGCCTTATGCTGACCGTTGTGGCATGCACTTGGTCCTCCTAATCGAGGGAGTTGGAGCAATGGTAAATCCAGATATTGCAGATCGTTCATGCTTCCACTGTATCAATTGAGTTGAATTAGGGGTTGGTTCAGTTGAACCTTACACTACCGATTTAGTTGCCATGATAGACTAATCTAAGGTTGTGCTTGTTTCCCTTTTCAATCATATAAGTACCATGAAGCCACTGGAAGTGATGTCTGTGGCGTATTTTGGGTGTCCCATGCACATTAATGAAATAAGCCACGATCTGCTTCTATTGAGATATTTGCAAGCTGCGGCCACGATAGGGTATTGTGACGTACCTTGTTGACGGTGAGCTGGGCCTTGCCGGCGATGGCGTCCTCCACCTTCTGGGTGAGCACCTTGGTGGTCTCGCGGTCTGGGATGGTGACGCTGGACTCAATTGACTTGCGGGTGATGACGGTCTTGCCGGCGTTCACTGCGAGCATACAAACAAACAACAGCCTGTATCAGTCTGCCGCAGCTTATCTTCTTTAGCTAGTTGACGGCTACCGTGCTCGTAGATATTGAAAGTATAAATATAGTGTACAAATGTGTGTCCAGGTCTCGAATCTGTTGGTTGCTTGTCTATTACGCGTGTTTGTTACAAGTCTATTAAAAGAGATAGACGTCAAATGTGACTGCCAATTTTGCACAATTCAGTTAATTTATTTTGTAATTCAAGATGTAAAATAAAATAGACTGTAATATGAAAATGTTCCCAATAGCATTTGACGATTTTTTTAGGTAGATCTTAAGTAAAATTCTACTATAAAGGAACACAGATTAACTGAGTGTTTTTTAACATCATCTATGAGGAAACATACACAATTAAACGAACCATAATATAACATTATCTTACTTTACAGTCAACTGCACGTTTCCCATTCCCTGTTGTTGTCATTGGTTTGCCGGAAACGGTTAAGAAAAGGGCTTATGTTTATTAGAAGTTTTTTGTTCAGTATAACCAATATTATCACCCCTCAAATCATGTGCCTTTCCTCATAAATCACACTGTACCTGGATGCCACCTTGAAACTATAGTGTGCAGTCGCGCATAGCTTCAAATTGTTATTAATATTTCCTTCTCTTTCCACAACTAAGTAAGTAAATTATTAGAAAAATAAAAAAAATGTTATTGTAACTGATACTTCGGCCTAATCCATGGGGAACATCCTCAGACATATAAATGACCTAAATATGAAGTTGGAAGTCTTACTCCACTCGTAAGTTTCAGTTGAAGAAAAATACCATGTACGAATTCCTTCATTAAATTTGTTGCGAAGATAGTAACCAGTTTTGAAATCACAACTTTGATTGGTTTCTTTTATTGTTTAATGGGAACAGTTTTTTACTAATTTATTGCTATTTATTTGTGTACCTGCCCCAGTGGGGGCTCACGGTGATTATGAGGGTGGCGAGCACGGGATCCTGAGCCAATCTAGTCTGTCCCGCTTCTTTCCTCCCTGCATTGAACTTCCTTTCTCTTCCCCTCCTTTCCTATATCATTCCTTCCCCTTCCCACTGAGGGACTGAAGACCTTGGCGGTTTGTTCCCCTGTCCCAAACAACCCATCCATCCATCAACACATGATGCTCCGATGCGCGAGACCGTTCCCCGTCGGTGGTTCGAATCCCCCTCGGGCATGGATGTTTGTGTCCTTAGTATAAGGCACTTCATAAGTAGTTCGTAAGTTCAGGGACCCCGGAGTTGAACATTTTGAATATCAATCTATCCATCTGTGTACCTGCTGGGTACTGTCAGTGTACCCGGCTGTAGTGCTCACCTTTGGCGACGAACTTGTCGATCTCGACGATGTAGTGCCTCTTGTCGTTGATGGGGATCTCCTGGCCGAACCAGTCGTACTTGGGGCCGAGGAAGACGCGGACGGTGACGAGGCGCTCGGCGTCGCTGTTGACCTTGACGCTGAAGACGAACGGCTTGTGGTTGAGGCGGCGCACGCGCGCGTGGATGCTCACGTCGGGCAGCTCCTCCGTGTCGTCCAGCGCGTTCAGCAGGTCCACGTCGAAGTACTCGAAGAACGTCTCCAGGGGGTCCACCTGCACCTCCTCGATGGTCGTGCCGGGCAGGTCAAGCTGCGGGAGAGAGGGACGTCACCACAGTGGCAAATATCGACATTCAGCTTGGAAGTAGTGTGTGATAGTGCTGACGTGAAGGTGTGATCCCATAATAGCAGCCATTCTCTGTTCTCCTAAGCTGGATTTTTCCTTATGCTCTGGATGCATTTATAGGCGTTTGGGGAGGAAATATGAGGCAACTGGCTCCTATTCGAATTGAAGAGGTTTCACCGACGTTTGTTAGAAGTCTTTGTTTCTAGAATTATAGACAAAGCAATGGATAATTGTAGAGGTGGGTGAAAGGTGTTACCTTGTAAGTATACCGATTCAATGCAAACACTTACAGTATTAAATTATTGGTGTAGGTATAAATGAGAAATGAACACGGTATTTTGGCAATGTATTTAAAGTGCGCATATCGTATTGCTGGTGGGTTTCCGTTTCTTCTCGAAGATCATGCACATTTCTAAAAAAAAGTAATAGCTGCTCATCAGATGTATAAGGCACATTCGGAAAAGAGAGCATGCAATATAATGTTAGTAATGTATCACGGCAAACGTGTTCGTCTACTTCTGTCTCAAATTATGTAAAAGCAGAAGTGTGTGGTGTGACGGATAACGTAATACGATTGTTTAATAACAAAGGATATTGGGAAATTTCATCATTTTGCAATTAAATAGTTGTTGCTATAATGCAAGTAAATAAATGGTTCATCTGTTAGTGTTAGCAGTCCACGGAAGGTACGCAGATACAACATATGTGGACAAAGGCAAAACACTCACGAATCTAGTGAATGTGATAGATTTAGGCATGAATGAAAATACCACTGGCACAAGTCAAAGTAATCCACACTTTTAAGTGCAAAGTTCCCATGTGGTACTCAAGCGTGTTCTGTCTCCATCTAGAGAAGTGCCAGCCACTACAAAGCTCAAACGTCAGCCACCTGCCCGAAACCACTGCAAATACTGATATGATTAATGGAAATTGTCGTGCCTGATGTAAGTATTGATCGCTTTTAATTTACAGGCATACTTCCCTCCCCATTTCCTTTGTTTCTGAACAGGGAATTGAATGATATCTTCCCCAATACACTTTGCAGTTGCTGTTAAGTGTAAGTACAGAAGCAAGAGGGACAGAACAATACCAGTACTTGAGTATCTACATTCTAGAATACAAAGAACATTCGACACGTTGGATTCGTCATTCTACTTTTCCTGTCACCTGTGCTGTTTGTGGGTTTTGGCTGTGTGTGTGTGTGTGTGTGTGTGTGTGTGTGTGTGTGTGTGTGTGTGTGTGTGTGTACAGAAATGCGAAGCAGAACATGAGAAGGACGTGCTATGGTAGGTGTCATACTGTACCTCCTCCACGGTATAGCGCGGCAGCAGGTCCTTGTGCTCGTAGAACAGGTTGTCGATATACTTGTGCAGCCGGAAGAAGGCAGGGTCCCTGGTGGCGGTCTCGAAGTGCTCCATCACACCGGGAGGCATCTGGATTCAGAGGTCTTTATTATTCCATAGCAATGGAAGGACCGACTTTGAAACACTTAGCAGTCAGACATTCAGGTAGAGGCTAAATTTTCATGGCTGGCATCATATCGGCAGCAAACGAGTACATAGTCAGGGACATAGCAATGGTCTGAGGACGCACTAATCTTCTGCCGGATATTGCTTTCCTTTCATTATTGCTATTCCTAGCTTCGTTTCGATCATCTTTTAGCGCTCTTCCAACTAACAGTATCGATTGCCCATCCGTTTTATAATATCTACTGCATTCTTCTCGTTGACATTATGGAAAATATTGACGTTAAAGTGAATATCTTTACAGTCTTTATTATTTGAAATATCTTTCGAACCTTTCCATGTTTTCTGTTCGCATTCGTCGTTATACAGCTGTAACTAGTAGAACGTGCCCACGTCATTTACTGCAAACAAAATACTCCATTCCGACATCGCACGACAAAGCGCAACGGAAATATGGCCGTGGGTTTTGTACACTTGTAAGCCCCGTGTGAATTTAGGCGGTTTTCCACTTTCCCCATGTCCGTTTGGGCAAAGGGAGAACACTTCCTACATTTCCGCCTCAGAAAATGCGATTCAAAGCAGTTAAAAACTGATAAAAACTAGTGGACTGATGGTGATACGGAATTCCTTCCCCCGGGCTAATTGTCCATGTGTTAACTGACGATAGAATAAATCGATTTTCACCATATGAAGGAGGTAAGCCATCACGAGAAGTAAATTGGTGATGAATACGCCTTCGTTACCCTGACGTATGAGGTTACAGAATAAAACCAATACATTGCTATCCACATGTGACAAATAAGAGCACAGTTACTTGGTGGTAATTTTCCGCTTATGTGGTTGCAGTTTGGCCTCAAAACTACCCTACGAATGACCCGATATACGAATACGTGCGATGTGATATTAGGAAAAGAGATACTGTAGTCTCACTCAGGAATCATCTTCCATTCTCAGTAATCACTTATCAGTACAACTTATTAAAAAAAATAAGCTACAGATCAAGAAACACAACCGAAAATGTGCCGCAGCTGATGCACTATAATCGTAACGGGGAAGTGGCATTACCCAAAATACGTTATTTGCATCGTTTGGATAAACAACACCATTGAGGACGATGATTTCGTACTCCTACAGATTATAACTTAACATGTCAGTATACCCGCATCAAATGACCTGTTATCGTCTTTCAACTTTCCTCATAGAAATTCTATAGGATTTCGTGAAGTCTGATGTACGACAGATTGGATTCTGAACTATAACAGGAGGGTTGTTACTTAGCTCTACATTTTTTTAGCAACTACAATTTCGTTGTCGGCCAGTCATCAGATGATGGTACTCACGTTGAACTTGCGCTTGGGGTCGGTGATCTGGCCCAGCATGATGTGTCCGTAGTTGTGCAGGGCGCCGTAGTAATCGCGGTGCTTGGAGCGGGTGGACGGCTCGACCAGCTCTCCCAGCACGTTGATGCCCTCCGGGCTGCTGATGTTGTACAGGTCGCCGGTTTCCTGCGGGCACACCATAAGCCAACACTCAGCCGCAATCTCTTCCCATGGGCAAGTAGAAATTTAAGGTGCCAGACATTCCTTTGCCAATTTCGTGATTCTTATGGAATTGATTAATAACTAAAAAGTGTGACAGTATGACAGTCTGGTTTGATATTGGAAGAACAGTAAGGCAAAGGTGCTATATTTAAGCAATTCTGTTTCCGATAATAATGGAGACTTTACAGTAAAGACGTTTACAAAAAGAGAAAGAAGGAATGACTTTATAAGACATGGTACTGCTGACATGGTACTGCTTGCAGACGAAACAATCTCTCGTCCATGGAATGAACGATTTCACATCCGGATGACGTGGCTAAACTTTATCGGGATCTAAGGATAATATGTCGTGCTCCACCATAGTGTTCAGTTCCTAACATTTTATTCATAACTGGGCTGGACATCTTCAGAGTCACTGATCCTCCATTGAGGCCCTCTCATATCCAGCGCAGTTCTACCCCCTCCCCCTCGCTTTAGTTGTACAAAAAACAGCTCTTGAAGATGCAGTTGAAGGATAGAATAAAACTACTGGACCATATGAATATGTATTTAGCTGCAAGGAGCTTCAGCGAGGTTGTCTTTATTTGCGTTATTGCATACCTTATTTGATAAGGAACTTTGGCCCTAAACTAGTCATAAAGGAAATTAATTTTCGCAAACTTGGCATTTGTATGCAATTAAATGCACAATTCTGATAATTTGAGAAAAATATAGAATAACAATCAGGAAGTTGGGCTGGAAAAGGAGACAATGTAGATGACGGTGATGTCAGGAACCTGCCAATAGGCAGACCATCTTAAGGTGGTCAATGTAACATTGCAGTTACTCTCAAACTTCCAGATGTAAGTCAGATTGGTACCAAACGTTGTATACCGAGTGAGTAGCAACTAAAACTCCGATGTAATACGTTCTATGTGGTGTTCTCCAGGAGAACTCCGATATAATACGTTCTATGTGGTGTTGTCCAGAAGAACGTGTATAAACTGTAATAATAACACCTGATCTACGGAGTGGAGGAAAAGCATCACTGTAAGAGTATAGGTTGAGCTCCTGTGGGCAAGTTGATAGAGCATTAGTTTGTTATACTGAGGGTCCTGGATTCAAGCACACCTCATCAAATTTTTATATTTGTTTCACTGCAGTACGTTGGCAAATGTTAAAAGTGGCAAGATGCTTCTCACTGATGGGACTGTTCGGATTTTATAGCAGTATGTTATCGGCAGTTTAGGGTTTATTCGTAGTTTGAGAAAACAGAGGCAATAGGAACACAAGAATAAAAAACAATTGTAACACAAATGCGTTATTATTAATAGTAATAATAATACTGTAACCGTAGGACACGTGTTAATTGACTCACGTTATCCTGGACAGCAGAACTTAGCACGAATTATATGGAAGTTTTGGTTGATTATCGATATAAAACGCTATGTACCGATCTAACTGTCTGACATCTGAAGGTTTGGGTGTTAGAAATCGTATTGATGAGTAATGTGCTACAAGAAATATGTGAAGACTACCTATTTAAGGAAACCACAATAAATGATCTATGAACAGTACATCCGTGCTTGACAGAGGTTACGAACTAAAGAGGAAGTGTACTCACGGTGATGACTGCCTGCTGGGAGATGGCCTCTCGGACGCGCCTGGTGTAGTCGATCATCTGCTGCACCTTGATGTTCTGCAGGTCGTGGAAGGCGAAGTTGTCGGGCCTGGCAGGGAACTCCCCTCCGACGCGGTAGGTGGTCTGCGGGTAGAAGCCGTCCTTGATGCGCTCGTTCCAGTACAGCGGCTCGACGAACGGCAGGTCGTTGGACAGGCGCTCGAGGTCGAAGCGCGCGATCAGCTGGTGGTGCATGTAGTAGAAGAGCTCGCCCTTGCGCTCCTTGGGGATGCCGTACTCCTCCTCCTTCCACCAGAAGGGGAAGTCCATGTGCCACTGCGCGTGGTGCGAGTTCATGCCCAAGTCCTCACCCAGGTAGGCGACGCGCTGCTCGGGGTTGCGGATCGTTCCTGACACACCACCACACTTCATTTATAAATAACTGACATAGAGTTTGGGGGAAATCCAATAATTTTATTAAGATGTGCAAAACAGGACAGATCCGCTTCAAAAACTCTACATTTAGGATTCTACCATCAGAGCATGACTCCCACGAAAAACTTTGGTAAAATATCATGCTGGAGGGAAAGTCCTGTGTCAAGAGTAAACACAAACATAAACTATAAAATAGTTATAGTGATGTTTCCACATTCTGTTGAACTTAAATGGCGACTCAACATGTAATGGTGGTAGCCTACATGAGTCAAAACTATTAATAAATAGCTCTTGAAGAGATCATAAGCAACCTGTGCTTTTTTGCAGCTTTTTTTAAATGACCTTGCTACCTACTGTAAGTAACTAAAATGCTGGGTTTTAAATCATTCTCTCGAAAGACAAACGTCTTATTGCGATTCATTTCTTCCTATTCTCCCGGATGAGTTTTGCAAACAAGCCACTATTAACAAGGTTGTTTATTTTAAAACTAGCGCTGTTACCGGTTTCGAACCTGAAGGTTCATTATCAAATGGCTGTTCACGTCGAAATACATTCGTTATTATTTAATTCTGTATTCTAGCCAGCTGTGGTGAAATGTTCTTGGGATGAGCACCACCATACCAAGAGTGCGTATTTTCACACAGGCGACTAGAAAACTACACTAAACAATAACGATTGCATTAGACATGAAGTTTCAGGTTCGTAAACGCTAACGACGCTATTTTATTTTTAAATAAATGACTCAGTAATAGTGGTTGGTTGCTGTTTTTTTGTTTTTGTTTGCAACAATGAACGTGTATATTTTTCCCTTTTTCCCTTGGTGCTTTTGTTCCCGTCGCTCCTCAGGCATTTTTTGTGGTGTTGAAAATTATAACAAATTGTGAGCGGAGCATCTAATGCGCATCCTTCCTCAACCAGGAAGGAGAAATAACGATTTTCATTTGAAACGTGGCATTATGTACTCAGCTCATGATGTAACAAAAGGGACTTCCAGTGTAGAGTAACAAAAAATAATTAACGATTCACAGCTTTCATATAGTAGGAATGGGGAACGGAGTGGGGGAGGGGATGGGGCACAAGAAGTTGAAAATTTGTCCGTGCTACTAAATAAATTTCTGAATTTTAAAAATCATTTCTTGACAGAAAAACATAGAATGTAGTATATTTTCCCTTGGTGTCGTCCCCCAACTACCCTGATCCAGAGTTTCCTTGCTAAATGTTAAATTCAATGAGAGAGTTGTAGTAACTATTTTGTTACCGGTTTCAGGTTCACAGTGAAACCATATTCAGCCTCCGCCCCTTAAACCAACAGAGAGAGATTCGGTATTCATCATTGTTCAGAAGTGAACGGATTGTGTGAATACACACTTATTGAATAGCTTCCTAATACTGTACAAAGATAATGAAACTCTGATTAGTTAAGTTATAAGAATATATTCGTTGATGTCCGAAAGAAAAGGCGCACCGCTTTTGATCCTACACTTAGTATCGCAATTTACCACGACAACTGCGAATATGAAAAGCTGAATGCTTTCTAGAGAGTTCCGCCGATCTCTAATTAGTGTTTTGACTATTTCACCGATTTCCACAGATTTAAAAATAGAAGCAAATGTTTTGGGCACTTAGTGTGCTTCCTCTGATATATATTGGTATATTGTTAGGAGCCTGAAGATGGCTTTCATGTGAAGTCGAAACCGGTAGCAGAATAATTTATAGAAATTTACGACTATAGGTTGAATTCAGTTTAACAATTCCTGACCAGCCACAGTAAACATTAATGATGTACGGAGTTAAATTTTCTTGATGCTCTTGATGGACTGTGAAGTGGGTGGAGCAGGTAGCTAGTGTGTCGACTGACCTGTGAAGTTCATGTGGACGACGGCGGGCTCCTGCCTCATCTTGGCCTTGTAGGCGGCGTGGATGACCTCGGAGTTGACGAACAGGTGGGGGTAGATCTCGTAGGGCGGCGGCAGCACCACGCCGCGCGTGTCCTCGCGGTGCAGCACGGCGACGCTGAGCGCGTACACGAACTGGCCCTCGTTGACACGGTCGCGCGCCCACGCCGCCGTGCGCAGGAACGTCTCCCAGTCGTTGGCGAACAGCAGCGACTCGAACAGCAGGATCATCTGCTCGCGGTGCGTGTCGTCGAACAGCGTGAAGATGGCGCCGCGCGGCAGCAGCGAGCCCGCGCGGTACAGCCGCACCAGCTTCTTCACCGGTGCCGGGTTCTGTGCACATCAAGGACACACCGGTCTGTCACATTGCGCATTACAGGCTGAGGGCAATGTGAAAGGCAGGCCGTGGCGCGTCACATAATCAAATGAGGCCAGAGCCGACGAGATCGATAGCAGATTGGCTGACTGCTGGAGCACATCCCACCATCTCATAGCTGCTATTGATCGCGCCGGCTCAGGCTTCACTTGTTCGACGTGACGTGTGCACCGTGGCCTGTCTTTCTCATTGGCCTCGTTACAGGACCAGCAAAGAGGCAGGTCGTGACGTGAACGCCAAGTCACGTAGTCAGAGAAGGCTAGAGACAAGTCGATCGCTAGTTGACTGGCTGATTACTGGGGCGCAGCCCACTGTCTCGTAAAGGCCAGTCAGTCAGCAAACGATCGTGTTATTCAAGCCTTCTGCGATGATTTGACATGACGTACATGGCACAGCTTTTCCATTTGGCGAAGTTACAGACTAATACACACAGCTAGAGTGCTAATAGTTCAGAACAGCCATTATGTGTGTGTGTGTGTGTGTGTCAAATGGAAAAGTACACCATTTTATTTACAAAGCTTCGGGGGAATTGGTGTGAGGTGGTACATAGGAAATTTGGGCCCCATCTTGAAATCGGACATCTCAAACCTTTTTAGTGGAAAGGTGGTGGTGTGGTACATCAAATAACATCATTTTTGTCGAGTTCATTCCTGTAGATGGACCAGACGCAGCACTCGTGATTGATTAGGCTTAAAGGTACAGGCCACACTTTTCTGCGTAGGTAAGACATTTAATGTGTTCACAATGCTTTCACTGCTGGTCAACAAGCATGTGAAGAAACAGATTGCAATTGTCGCCTACTCGCAGACGCATTTCCGGAGAAATTCTGGTACACGTTTCTTTGATGAGTACCTCTACATTATGTCTGTAGCTTATTTCCTCTGCAATTAAGTTTTGCCTTAAATAGTCCCACAGATAAAAGTCAAATTAAGTGAAATATTGCTATCTGGGTGTTCACGTTTCTCGATATGATGTGTGCTACACATTTTTCTCTGCAAATACGATTTGCTTTGAATGTCCCTCACACCAAAAAGTAGAGTAGTGTGAAATTATCCGATATGGGTGTGCGTTCCACAGCACCATGTCGGCCAATCCAATGACCAGGAAACTGACCATCTAATCACTGATGAACAACAACTCTGTAGTGTGCTAGAGCCCCATACTGTAGAAAGTATGAGTGAAAGCTGACACCTTCATACAGAAGTAAGGGAATCTCTCGTTCTTGCAGAATTCCCAGCTAGATTTGAGAATTTACGTTCTGGTCAGAGAAACTGGGTCCAGATACACACGTAACCACATATTAGACATCACACCATAACATTGCAACCAATTACATTCGAAGGTGCCATCCAGTGTGGATTCTGATCACTCCAGTTCCTATGGTTGTGATGGTTGACTTCATCATTGACATAAACGTTTGCTTCATCAATGAACAACACATCTTGTTCTGAAAAGGAATCTTGTTATAACTTTTCAACCATAACTGCTGCATCTAATTTGTCAATAGGACTGAAATCGAGAAAAAATTCTGGTGTCTTTTGATTTATTACACGAGTCCCTTTCCATTACAAACATTGACTTAGACTGAATATGGCCGATTTAAAGATGGCGCCCATGTTCGGTACATACCGTAAAAGAGAGCCGATCTCACCCACAATATTCAGGTTTCCTAGTTCGTGTAGAGAATTTGAAATAAAACGGTTAGCTGCAACGTTTTCACTCACCACGTGTAGCTTTCCTTGTTGACGTACATAACGGTGCAAAATGTCCCTACATAGTGTATTAAACTAGCACTAAGAGGCTAGTAGATAAATTGGAAGTTAGTAAGAAGCAGAATGAAATGCACGAGACTATAATTATGTAGCTACAGCAGAATCCTTTCTTTCTCAGACAAAACCGTCCATCCCAGTCAGTGTCGATTGTCCGCTGCACTTCGGTTTGAATACTAGCAGTGTTACATTGTTGAATAGCAACTACAGTTGCAGTATGAGACGAGAGGAGGGCTTACCTTGTAGCGGGGCAGACTGTTGATAGGCTCATAGGCGTTGCCCAGCTCCTGCTGTTCCTTGTAGCGGTTCGGCTCGTGGACTTTGTTGAGCAGTCGGAGGACCTCGCGCTGCTTCACCAGGAACGGTTGGTCGGCTGTGGAAAGTAGGAAGGGGGGCGGTCAGCAATGGCCAACCACAGATGCTGATGCGCCACGTCACGAGTTGTTACTTCACAGCGAGTATAACGCAAAAATAGTAAACAACAGGGAGCAAGAAATAATGTTTCAGCTAGGTAAACCGAGTGAGGTGGCGCACTAATAACATGCTGGACTCATAGTCCAGAGGACTTCGGTTGAAACACGCCTCCCAGAAGCCATATTTAGGTTTATCTTGATTTCCCTTAATCCGGATAAATGCCGGCTCCTTTGAAAGGACACGGCCGATTTTTATCCGTATCCCAACCAAAATGATCCGAGCATCTGATCCGTCTCTTAATGATCACGTCTACGGGACGTTAAACCCTAATTTTCCTTAGAAATATAAACATTAACAAGAGCAAAATAATGCTAACGCAATTTAGTCTAAGAAAATCAGTTTCTGCTAAAGGAATTAGATTAGGTAACGAAACAATAGTAGAACGTGAGTTGTGTTATTTGGGCAGCAAAATCTGATGGCCTAAGTAAAAAAGACATGCAGAAAGGCTAAGAGAATAAAAGTATTTCTGAAGGAGAGAATATTGTTGACATCCAATATTAATTTGTATTTTAGAAAGTTCTTTCGGAAATCATACTTTTGGAGTATGGCATCGTATGGGAGTGAAACGTGGAAGATGAGTTCATATAGAGATAATAGATGCTTTTGGTACGTGGTGCAACGGACGAATGGTGAAGATTAAATGGGTTTATCGCGTTGTTAATAAGGTATAGAATGGAATTGTATCTTGAATAAAAGAAGGGATCCATTGTTAGAACACATTCTGAGACACCAAGAAAAGATTTAGTATTGGAGGGACGTTTATGGTTACCAATCGTAGAACCAAGAGACAAATACTGTAAGTGTATTAGAATAGATGTGGGTTGTTGTTCTTATTAGGGAATGAAGAGTGTATATGACAGCCTGAAAAGCTCCTTAAAACCGACTGAAGACCACAAGACATACATATGCACTCTAGTCAGAGACAATTGTGGTCATAAGTATCATGGTCATGAGAATCAATTATTAAGTATGTCGTGTCATCCCATTTCTCCCAACAGTTGTGTGGAGTGTTCGATGCTACATGGCTGCAAGAATTTAGTCTGGTTGAAACAACAGAGGTGGAATGAAATGCCCAAGGGGCACGAAATTAGAGAATAACTAAACCACAAAAAAGTGATTATTTCGAAAGCAGACTCTGAAATTTAGAGTGGATTATTCTTGATGATAATATTGGATATGATTGTGACGTCAACAGTACATTCACAATTACGCTAGTATACTGAAAAGAGAGAAGGAAAAATTTGTTGAAGATCAATGTTTCATGGCTGTGGTAACTGACTTGCTGTGGATGTCAGTATACTGTTGCTAGAAATGTTGGATTTATTTAGTGTCTTTGTCAATTTTCAAATTTTCCGATGTTGTCTCCTGGAGGAATTTCCAAATACTGTACGTAGTTTGGATATTCTGTACACCGTTTTATTGAGCGAAATGTTGGGTACTCTTATCAGTTGTGTCAAAATTAAACATTTGAATGCAGCTCATGGAAATACATGTGGACTAAACTGAGCTGTTATTGTACGCGCTTATTCATTGATTTTGTTTTCATTTTTTTTCATTTAGGGCATACAGAAGAAAACTGTGATTGTAATTAATGCGAATCCACAGTGATTATTGACGTATCTGTGAAGAGATGAGTTGAAATGAGATCGTCTCCGAAGTGTATTGTAGGATTGGAAACGTTGTTTTATGGAGTGTTAATTCGTATTGTTGGCCCACTTTAGGTTACGGTAGTAACACTAAAAGTGGGCCTTTGCGATCGTCTTTTGACAGATCGAAATTTAAATGAAAATAACGGCTTAACTATTCATCTGACACGAAAATTAAATAACCGAATTTGTAGAGGAGAAAATTCTCTACAACTTTTCTCTCTTATGTTCTTTTCATATCTCGTAGCGTTTCAAAGATATTTGCAAAAATAACGGCGATTTTGGGATGACTGTGTCTGTCTGTCTGTCTGTCTGTCTATCTATCTATCCGTAACGTTTTCCCTGTTTTTTAGACGAACCATTCAACCTATCAACACCAACTTTTACAGTCATGATTGTAGGCCACCAGAGACCAGAACCTCCCTTTTTCAAATTTTCGGACAACAATTGTAATATAATTGTAATTGCAAACGAACCGTTCATCTCACACGAAAATTGAATAGCCTAATTAGTAGAGGAGAAAATTCTCTACAACTTAGTTCCCTCATGTTTTTTTTTCATATCTCGTATCGTTTAAGACATATTCGCAAAAATAACGGAGATTTGACACCCTCCATTGAATTAACGAAAACCAGCCGTTCGGAGATCTCACGTGACATTCATCGCGTATTTGGTGATTTACTTATTGTAACTTACCGGTTGTCATTTCAAAGCAATGGCGCACTAAAGAATTAACACAAACACATCGTTCTTCGTACGATAAATGATAACCTAGTGTCTACAAATGCCACATTAGCAACAGCTAACAACGGCCATCAATAGTATAAGATTAAAGGATTCATATTTTGATTCATAGCTGTAGCGTAGTGGGCAAGGCGTTGGACTATGACGCTAAAGATCGCTGTTTCAGAACCCGCTACTACCAATTTTTTCTTTTCTAAAAGGGTTTCAGACACACTTCTTAATTAATTTTTTATTATTTTGGTCCAAAATGTTTGCAAAAACTTACAAAAATGCAAATCTAAAGTGGGCCATAAAACACGTCAGTGCGATTTTTTTCAGTGGAATGCCATTCCGCAAAACTCGGAAGGAGTTCATGGAAAAAGAAACGTTAGTTGGAGTGACTTACCCGGTACGTCGCCGAGCCCTGCTTGAGCGCTGGAGAGCGCCACAGCCACCACGAGCACCGCCAGCCACGCCATGCTGCTGCTGCTGCTGTTACTGTTGGCAGCTGCTGGGCTGCGTATTTAAAGTGCGGCTCGCCGCACGGACCACACCTCACCGTGTGCACACGCCGGGCGCAAATGTTTCGCCTGCGGGCAGGCTACCCGCCACGCAACACCTCCAGCTGCCTCGTGTGCCCTGCGCTCGTGCTGTCGGACAAGGCGCGTCGTTGGACGTTCTCAGGTATCCAATTCTACATGAGGGTTATTTTTATTATGATTTTTAAGATTGACTGTCTGCAGCAGCAGCAGCAACTGTTTTAACGTAACGCACTCTATGAGAAATCAGCCAACGATTGCTTTAAAATAACTGATTTTTATCTACATTTCTGCTACCACTAAGGGTGTCTTAATCAGAAATGGAACTAAAACATATGATTACACAGAGAGCTAAATGAGCGCATGATGTATAAAGTTGATGAAGACACCCATAGTTGTAGTCGGAATCTGAAAGTTCAATTATTTTAAAGCAGTTGGCGGACTGAATTCTCATACAGTACATTACGTTATTTTCATTTATTTGTTCACTTTGCTGGCTAAGTTTGCAGCTGTCGAGGTCATGTCTTGTAACTGTAATAACCAGGGAAAAAGCAGCATTAGTCAACATTTACTGCAAATCACCTTTCGTCACATACTAATAAAAAAGCATTATTTGAAATTTTTCCTTTTATTAAACTGCAAAACCATTTTAATCACTTAGTAACCATCGTCAGTGCTATATCTCCAGTTACACTGCTGGTCTTTATTTAACATGTGAAGCTTGCAAATATCATAAACTGTGACATCAATGTTATGTAAGAACAAACAACTTTGTACACTACAAACCTTTTTATCACAGTTGTGTGACCGAGTCAAAAAACTGGTCACAAAGTTACTGAAATCGACTCGCAGTTTAACAAGAACAAGACCAATGATACTTTTTTCCCTGGATAAAATTATTTTTTAATCGTTGAACACAATATCCCATGAAATGGAATCTAATCTGAGGTCTTGCAAGTTTTTACACAATTTGAGGGCATATGCGGCATCACTTTTCTTTACTTGTCCCTTTTAGACTTGATATCAACTGAATCCTAGAATGAAAAAAGCTGTCATCATAGCGTACCAAAATGCGCATACGTCGTGGACAAAGGTGTAAAAGTGAAGAGATAGCTAAACTATTTTTCTGGCAGCTTCAGAAGTATTTAAACGGAAAACACGATTCATGTTGTGATTTCGGTTTTCATGACACGTAGTATAATTCCATCTATCGTGACATTTCCCATGACATTCAAGTTTACGATCCACGTATCCCAACTTCTGGGCACTTGCTATTACAAAAAGAACACCCCTCAACAACTCGATGTGCTGAGTAATATGGCTTAACTCGTAACGAAGCGCGAACATGTCAAGATTTTTTATTCTAGTGTTTTTGATGCTGCCAGGTAAAGTGAAAAGGTATTATTTTTCTTTTTCTTCTTAGACTCTGACCACGATAAACTTCCAGTTTGTTCCACTGTGAAAGAAGCAGTTTGCAATTCTGGATCAAAAATTTTATTGCAAAACACTGCTGTCGTATTCGACAGGAGTTTGGAATAACATGCTCCTCTAAATTTCACCGCGAAAAATTAAG
Organism: Locusta migratoria; assembly: GCA_026315105.1. Taxonomy (NCBI): domain Eukaryota; kingdom Metazoa; phylum Arthropoda; class Insecta; order Orthoptera; family Acrididae; genus Locusta; species Locusta migratoria. Next base: position 167,035,087 of record CM048745.1, read on the forward strand.
TAAATGCTGTCTATAATATTCTTTTACTGTAAATGCTTGCTGTAATTAACCCAGATAGCGATGAAGTCCTTCCAGAAGGACGAAATGGCTTCGTTTTTCATGCTTGTAGTTAAAATTTTGTGCACAGTGTCGTATTTCCTTTCTTTGAATCTCCTCCTTCGATTTTAGATAATTTATAGTTTGTATTGTAGAGTGCAAAGTGGTAGATTATAGTTGCAAACTTGAGGTTTATACAGATGTTATTGCAGACTTCCCCGTAGTTATTTTCCTATTTCTTTGAACATTTCTTAGTTTTGGGACATTTATATGCATATATTTTATTTGAAATAGTGTTTCAACATTAATAATACATCAGTTGAAAATTCTAAAACATTTATTTTGACGTGCTTCTAGATAGATGGGCAATATTTCAAAACTAATGGTATGTTTGTGGGGAAAGAAAAACACTTACAACGTTTTTGTGAAGTCATATGAAGGTAATTTATACCTTTTGAAATAACAATACAACCAAAAATAATTCCGCGCTATCTGGGTTAATGTAAAAACAAGTAAATTGTAATTACCTATCAAAACAGTATGAACTTTCAGCCTGCCATTTTCTGCAGGTCCAAAGTCTCAATATGTGCTTTAAAATACGATATCTTCACAACGGGTTATAATTATTCGATTTAAAAAGTTCGATTATAATTTATGCATTTAGCGACCGTACAGCAAAGTTCGAACCAGTTCAGAAAGTTTACGAGTAGAAGTGACTCGCTTCAAAATCTGCCACAAAAACTGGGTTTTGCATGTAAAACAAAATCTGAACAATTCACTTAAAAAGTCTCCCATTAGATGAGCATTTATTTCAGTCAAAATGGTTTATTTTTCATGGGATTTAATCGAATTACATAATTAGCCTGACCGCCATCTTTAGATTCCTTACACGGGGTTTTACAGGACGAACCGTAAATATTCTAGGAGGTTGTAATGTTGACCAATTGCAATAAAAATGCAGAGTTCATTTTTTTTACTATTCCGATTTTCAGTTTACAAGTCCATCTTCAGACTTTAAACGCTAAAATTACCTTATAGGACATAGACAAAAATTTTGCTTTTAATTCAGTACTAGAGTGATGATGTTGTCATTTGCCTTTTATTTAAGTTTGGGTTTCGTTCTAAGAGCTATATCTCTGGCATGACATTTTATTCCAATTTACAAGACATCCTGTCAGATCCTGTATACTGTAACGTAGCGACTTTAACATGTTGTAATGGCCATACAAATGAGTAAATAGGAATAAAACCGTCTAGATTGCTGAAATTGTCTTCATTCATTTTGTAGTTTCTCCATCGGCCAACAACATATCTGTAATTAACATGAAACGAACATACAAGTTTTATGTGTACTATAGTGTTCTCAGATACTTCTAAACACAAATTTAAAAAATTATATTTTTTGAAAAGGTATATAAAATGTTCACTCACGTAAAAACGTCTGACAACCAGCCAACCAAAAACGTCTGAACTTTCAAGACAAAGTTCAATGTCAGTAATGAAATCAGTACCTAGCAGGGGAATCAGCTAAATTCTTCAGCTATATATGCACCGCAAAGACGTTCAACGAGCTGCGATAGGCACTAAAAAAAGACCTGGACTTTAAATTATATATATAAAATTTCCGGTGGTATTGGGATTTATATTAAAAAAATTATTTTAAAATAATACATAACCAAATATATTTTTTTAAACTACAGTTAAACTGAATTTAGCTGTACATAATTTTAAAGTATTTTTATAGAAATCCAAATGGTAGTAAAAATTGAATATAAAATGTAAAAATGGTAGAAAATGCCCCACACTCGCAACATTTGTCAGATTGAGTTATGCATAGTAATTATTAAACAAGATTTTACTTTAGGCTCCTGCTAGATACACATTTTATTATGGACAAGAAATCTGTTTCCCAAGTTCAGAGGTTTTTAGGTGAGTGAATATTCTAAATACCTTGTTTAAAACTTTTGTTTTTTAATTTGTATTTGAAACTTTCTGTGAGTTCGATTGTGCAACCAACACTTGCATGTTTCTTTTATTTAATTTCAGATCTGAGGAAGGCAAATGTCGAAACGTCAGTTTTATTATTATTGAGAAGAAACGTTGATCGCGGAATCATGCAGGCAATACTTTCCTTCATACATACAAATGGATGGTGGGGCTGATCTGAACGCATGATCTTAGACAGAGTATCATCGCAAAGCCAAACCCTCCAAAAACTGCGATTCATCAGTCGGCGGCTTCAAACATATTCATCGCAGGGCTACCGAGCTGTACTGATAAGTGGATAGACAGGAGCAACAAGAACTCAGTGCATTAACAATTGGTTAAAAGTTAAAACACAGTAACGAAACACACCGTAGAGCAATGTTGACTTCTTATAAGAAAGCTTGATTTGTCCCTCACAAGGCAATGTGAATATTGGTTTCCAAAACAGCAGTAACCAGTTGCAGTGAATTGTGTTTATTATGATTGGTTTCGGACAGTTTTGACATGTAATGGAACTAGTATATGTTCAGTCTGAACATGGTTGAAGAGCATTGTGTCATTGAACATGTTCGCACTGAACATATAAGTGACAGCAATTTCCGCATCCGTGCATAAACTGGCTGCTGTTATTTGAAAAACCTTTTGTATAACAGTTGCTGCTATGGTCAAAATACTAAAGATGTGAACACTAATACGAGCGTTTCTAAAAGAAAAATTACCGTCTTCAAACTTGACAAATACGCCTTAGCACTGGAAGACAGCAGTTTTACAGTTACGGAAAAGAAAAAAAAATACATAAAACATGATGTGCATAACATTTAAAAGCATAAAATATACAGCCATTCCATTGAACGTTCATTTAGGCATCGGCGTGTTTAGAAAAATCTGCAGTGTACATAAAAAAGGTTATGGTTTAAAATCTATACCACTTCTTTTGTAATTTGTAATTCCACCACAATCACAGTCCAGGCAAGAGACAATATGTAGACTACACAAGACTTCCCCTAATCTCCACCAATATTGGTCATTCAAGCTTCTGGCTCGATTGGTTGTGATAAGGGTGGACAAGGAATGAATGTACTGTGTTCTACTGCATTGCAGAATTTAACAATAAATTATTTTTAACTAGTATTCATTAGGCAAACGGAAATATATAGGATAGAATAAGCAGGAGTGGAGAATATGGAGATGCAGATAACTCGGTATGAAATGCAGTGGTCGTGCTTTTACCAGCTGCAGTCCTTCACTTTTCATTCTAGTCGAACTTCAAGGTACAGTTCGGATTATTAGTCAAGAATGTTGCCACCGATTTGCACACTTCCAATTACAGCTCTCCATCTTGTTCTATCCTGAGCAAGCCTCTTCATCTCCTCATAAGAAAGGCAACTCTCATCTATTTAAATTTGCTTACTGTATTCGTCTCTTGATCTCCCTCTGCGATGTTTTCCCTCACACATACTTCACTTCCAATGAAAAATCACGATTCCCTTATGTCTAAGAATACGTCCAACCAATCGATCCTTTCTTTTAGTCAAGATATGCCAAAAATTACTTTCTTCACAAATTACGTTGAAAACATGTTCATTAGTGACGCGATCTACCCACCTAATCTTCAGCGTTCTTCTGCGGCACAACATTTCGAAAGGGTCTATCCTCTTCCTGTCTAAACTATTTATCGTTTAAGTTTCACTCCCATACAAGGCAACATGCCACTCACATGCCTTCAGAAGGACTTCTTAAACATAAATTAATATTCGATGTTATCAAATTTTTCTTTATGAAAAACACTTGTCTTTCCATTGCCATTCTACATTTTATATCCTCTCTACCGCGATAGTCTTATGTTATTTTACTAATCAAGTAACAACTCATCTACCAACTTTATTGTTTCGTTACCTAATTCCTTCAGCATCGTCTGATTTTCTAAAACTGCATTCCATTACCCTTGTTTTGATTTTGGTAATATTCCTCTTCTACGCTCTTTTCAACACAATGTCCGTTTTTCAACTGCTCTTTCTGGTCCTTTGATGTCTGACAGAATTATGTCATCAGAAAAACGCAATGTTTTTTCTCTCTTCACCCTAAGCTTTAATTCCTGTTCCACATTTCTCTTTGATTTCCTTCACAGCATGCTCAGTGTACAAATTGAATAACTATGGAGAAAGGCTGTTTTACTCCCGTCCCAAGCACGCGCTTCAACTCTAAATAGCTGTTTGGTTAATGTACAAGTTGTAAATAACCTTCCGTTCTCTATATTTTACCCCTGCTGACTACAGAATTTGAAAGAATATATTCCAATCAACAATATCAAAATCTTTCTACAAAATCTAGAAATGTAGGTTTGACTTAATCTACTTTCTAAGATAAGTCCTATTTCCCCCCCCCCCCATGTTCCTACATTTCCTCTGAATCCGAACTGATCTTCCACGAGGTGAGCATCTATCAGCCTTTCCATCCTTCTGTAACTAATTCGTGTAAAAACATTTTGTAACCATCACTGATGGTTCTGAAATTTTCACACCGCTTTCTTTGTAATGGGGATTATTGCATTTTTCTTATTCAGCTTTCCCTTCTTTACTCAGAACTGGTTTTCATTTGATATTCATACAGGTATGTTTCGTGTCTCTAAATGTCTCTTATTTTCATGTAGGCGGTATCTATTTTTCCCCTAGTTACACATTCTTCTACAGATTTGCATTTGGCTATTAGCCTCTCCTGCTTAGCCATTTTGCACTTCCTGTCAATTTCATTTCTTAAGCACCTAAAATGGAGTACAGACGATTCTTTTGCTGCATTTTTTACATCTTCTCCTTTCATCAATTAAATTCAATATTTGTGTGATATTCCATTTCTACCTTTTTGGTCCTCGGCTGCTTTTAGTATTTCCTCTGTCGAAACTTTCCTTTCATCTGTCAATGACTTATATTCAATGCGTTACTGTCAAAGGTTGTCTAAAGCTCCCTTGGAAACTCTAAAGAACCTTAGGTATCTTCAATTTCTTCAGTCCACTTCACCTCATTATCTTATTTTTGTGCAGTTTCTTCAGTTTCATTACCAATAAGATATGGTCAGAATCCATATCTGCCTTAGATACATCTTTCAGTTTGAATCCTGGTACCGAAATCTGTGTCTTACCATTAAAAAATCTATCTAGTACCTTCTAGTCTCTCCTGGTCTGTTACACGTATACAACCTTCTTTCATGATTCTTGAACCAAGTGTTTGTTACGATTAAATAATGTTCTGTACAAAATTCTACAAGGCGGCTTCCTCTTTCATTCCTTTTTATCCCCAGTCCATATTCGCTTATTATTTTTCCTTCCCTCCCTCTTGTTACCACCAAATTCCAGTCCATCATCATAATTAAGTATTCCTCTCCCTTAATTGTCTGAATAATTTATTTTACTTCCTTACACATTTCTTCGACCTAATCATCGGCAGAGCTAGTGAGCATATAAACTTGTACAACTGTGGTTGATGTTGGCTTTGTATCTGACAATGATAATGCGATCACTGCGCTGCTCGTAGTAGTTTACCCGCATTCTTAGAGTAACATTTCCTTTTTAAATTTTCTAACCTTCCTGCCCGATTAAGGGATCTAACATTGTAAGAATGCCAGCGTTGTCTTTTCTGATGACGTCCTCCTGGGTAGTCCCCACCCGAAGATCCGAACGGTGGAGTATTTTACCCCACAGGATTCCATCATCATACATTCATACTGTAGAGCTGCATGTCTTCAGGAAATGTAACACCTGTAGTTTTCCCTTTACTTTCAGCCGTTCGCCGTAACTGTATGGCAAAGCTGCTTTAGCTGATCTCAAAAGACCATCTCAGTCAATCATCAAGATTGTTGCCCCTGTAACTACTGAAAAGGCTGCTGCCCCTTTTGAGGAACCACACGTTTGTCTGGCCTTTCCACAGATACCCCTCTGCTGTGGTTGCACCTACGGTACGGCTATCTGTAGCGTTGAGGCACGCAAGCCACCCCACCTCGGCCATGTCTGTGGTTGATGGGGGTTAACCATTGGCGAGGCAAGGAAAAGGTACTTTAAGCCCACCCTCTGAAAATAATGTAATTTTAAAAATCCGAAGAAAAACATTTATTGTATTTAATAAAGTCTTCTATGCCCCATAAATGATTTAAATTTTTCAGTTAAACTTCACCAATAATTTTCTACTTTATTGCAGTATATATATGTTCCTTTTTATTGCTTTATCACACCAACATAAGTATGTATAACAACAAAAGTTACCGAATTTTCAAGTTTAGGGTGGGCACACACAGCGTTGTATTTCGAATAATTTCCTTTCAGTCCACTTTTGCGAAATAATAATCACTGATTCACTGTGTCCTGTTTATGTTTCTGAAGCACTTTGATTAATATATGTTAAAAATCAAAGGCTACTTGCATAAATAGTGATAATCAAGCACTCATACTTTTCAAAAGGTTCTTTTCTCATAGCCCATTTGGAAACGCTATCTGACGTAATATGTAAAGGATACCGTTACTCTTAATTCAGTCATCTTAGAATTAATGAGGATTATAAAATGTTGCATCATCTCAACCTAACTTATATTTTTCAGTGCAGAATTTCGTTTAAAGGTTTTGAAAGTGTTGTGAGCCTTTCTTACATCAATAAAAAATTAACGCCTAGAAAGAAATTGATATTCACGATTTCTTTGGTACAGCTCCAATTGACAAAATTGCCTTTTTACAAAGTATGGCGTCCCACACTTTCGTCCTGTTTTGGTGAGGAGGTATGCGTGTGACGACATACTCTCTGTTCCCAATGTTCGACATCGATTGTAGCTGCATAAAACTGTGAAAATGTCAAAATTCAAGTACGTGTGAATAGGGGATGAAACGTAAGAAAAGTTATTTCTTTCAATAGTTGTTATCATGTGTGAGTTCTAATACAAACATAACGACTTTGTGACACTTCTTCGCAAACTACGTTCTCGACAGAGTAAATGTACGAAGATTAATATTGCTGAAGGACGTGAAGTCATTGATCAGCTAAACACAATATGAAACTCTCATGAATTCCATTTACAAAAGTCTGTGGTTAATTAGACATAGTTACGAGATCTTAAGTGCAAGGAAACAGCTGTGACGCCGTCGAGTGCTTTCTTTTATTGACAGTGACGAAAGCCGAGGTTAAAATAGAAGTGCAGCGTGCACATCAAACGGTCGCTCGCTAACAAGACGATCGGAAGGGCTGTTGAAACATCTCACAGACACTACGTGAAAACTTAAAATTAAAATCCAACCGGGAACCGTGACAGCAAAAGTAATTGCCTCGAGGCAGATCTCACTACGTAGTGGTTCTCAACAATATCGCGACAAATACAGGTACTCCACCAAATACTCACTCTGTGACATACTTAGCTTCATATCGGCGATGAGGTAAGACTACGTGATATGCGAACTCTATCCAAAGACTAATTAGGATAGAATTAAATGTTAGAATGGTTACAAGCGAATGAAAAATAAATTTTAATAATTTGAGTTTAGAAATTCTTGTTATTTGTCCGTGGTTACTGATTACATTTAGTGTTATTAGAACCAGCCTTCTGCATAACAGTGTTTGTCTTTTTCTTTATTTGTATCATCTTCATCTGGGGATCTAGTTTGTAATACTTTACAACATTGTTCTAACTTTTGTTTCACGTAGTTCTAGGTTTAAATTCATAACGAGCACGCGATTACTTACTAGAAGCTTCATTAATTTCAGACTTGAATTCTATATTAGAGTCTTCTGTTTCATACCTCATTTGAATGCTTTGTGCTTCTGTTTCGTCATACTGCATGTGATGAATTTAATGACTTCGTTTTGTACACGTTCTCCTACTGCACTGTGGCCTGTTGTACCGCATATTTTCAGTCACTTCGATCTCGTGGAGCATAGTATGTTGTTGCTGCGTGGTCTTATGTGAATATTCGGTGCGAGGTCTCTCTCTCTCTCTCTCTCTCTCTCTCTCTCTCTCTCTCTCTCTCTCTCTCTCTCTCTCTCTCTCTCTGTGTGTGTGTGTGTGTGTGTGTGTGTGTGTGTGTGTGTGTGTGTGTGTGTGTGTGTGTGTAGGGAGGGGGGGGGGCGGTTGGGCGGAAGGTGTTTCGGTGCGCAAACTGCCTGTGTACGTATAAGGGAAGTAGATGGACAGAAGTAAGGCGAGAGAGGGAGTGTTTGCAAGACGCACGCACGCGCACACACATGCACACGCGCACGCGCGCATACGCACGTGTCTGAATTGTTTATTTTTCTGTATGTGCCATTGTATAAGTAAATATGTCAATTCGCGTTACGTTGTGGAGTGTTGTGTGCATTGGATAAATTCTTTCCTTCATAACATTATTGCTTTTGTATGAGAATGACCTCTTCTATTATTGATTTTTCTGTTATTATTTTACAACTGATCTTGTCTTATTGAAGTGAACAATCAATTATAACGTAAGAAACTAATGAAATGTTTCTTTAAATTTTATATGAACGGAAAAGAAACCACAAAAAAAGGATAAAGAACCGTATATGGTTATACAATAAGCAAAAAATAAAATTTTGCAAATGAAATATTTTAAATCGGGTTTAGTATTCTGTACACATTCGGACGAAAGTCAAAGGCCTAGTGTATACAGTATACAGTAACGCACTTGCAATGAAGAGAAAGACACACTGTATGCACTAACACATTGTAGAAATTTCTTTTATTTTGCAGAAGTCGGACAAGGATGTATATACAACCCTAATATAAACTGGAAAACATACCAGTCAAATAGTTTGGTCCTTAGATTTAGTGTTACCAGTAGGTACGTTAATTAATATGGGCAAAGAATTGCCCTAAACACTGTAACAAGACCCGGATTCGGACCCTCCCTCTTCTGGAAAGTGCCAGATGTGAGATGCGTTAGGAATTACACCTACATCTTTGCCCCCTCAAAAAAATTAATAAATAAAAATAAAATAAAAAAGTACAGAACTCGTTGATCAACAGAGACTAGGCCACTGCACCTGCATTCGATTTTAGACGGAGTATGGGAAGGAACGTGCCCACATTCTAGCAGCAATTACGGTCAGATAAAAAATTTCAGCTCATCCGCTCGCACCGCATGCTGCCTGCGATCCTGAGACGCTGCCGTCAATGATCATCTGTGTGGGTAAGATGACGCACTTGCTGGGGGGTTATATGAATCAGACTTGTTGGATTCTGTCGCTTATTTTATTCTTTTGAGATCTGCCTATTTACTCTGGGGAGCTTAGGGCTAACGATAATTTCAAGCCCCTGTGTAGCCAATCTAATAGCATTCTGTTTTGCGGAACCTTCGACCTTTGACTCAGCCAGTCATTTTTGTGTCTCAATATCATAACATTTGTAAAAGATTGTTTGAATACCATTATCTGTTTTACATGATAGGAAATGTCTTCTGATTTATTTCATGTTTAATTATAATAAATTGATTTTGAGCAGATCATCTTTCATTTAAGAACATTCCTTTTTCACTATTTTGGAAGGGAAACATAATAGTTAAATTCCATAGTTTACCAATATTAGTTTTGTTTGGTACAACTAATACGTTGCAATAGAGTAGGAATATTTATTATATGTTTGAAAATATGATCACATCATAGCTGATCAGTAACATATTTCTCCTAAATATGGAAAATTAAAATGGTTGCGACCCAAGATAATTAATTGGTGTCATATATATATAATTCATTTCCTGGACTCCTGTAAGAACCTTTGCATTTGAAACTTCCTGGCAGTTTAAAATTGTGTGCCGGAACCGGGACTCAAACCTGGATCCTTTGCCTTTCGTGGGAAAGCGCACTACCGACTGAGCTATCCCGACATGACTCACGATGCCGCCTCACAACTTTACTTCCGCCAGTGCCTCGCCTCCTACTTTCCAAACTTCACAGAAGTTCTCCTGCGAAGGAGAGGCCAAGGTCCCAGGTTCGAGTACCGCTTCCGGCACACAATTTTAATCTGCCAGGAAGTTTCATATCAGCGCACACTCCGCTGCAGAGTGAAAATTTCATTCTGGACCTTTGCATTTGTTGCTCTCTCTCTCTCTTTCTCTCTCCAACGGTATCTTCATCATCATTCTGTAGCACCAGATTTCGAGGGCACCTATCCGTCTTCTTTCCCTCCCATCAAATCTTGAGATCAGTGTAGGGCCATACTGCAAACAAACTTTTCCTTATTTTCACATTAATGTTATTAATGGTAAGTTCTTTCCAAAATTAAATGCAAATTTTGGCCTGCTATATACTGCTGACAATTTCTATACGGTTTCTATCATCGCTAGTAATTTTACTTCCTAAATAGGCGTGTTCCTCTATCACTTTCCCGAACCTCTCCCTCGCAGCATAACCGGACGCCAGTAGAGGGCAGCATTATGCCATAACCCGGCTGTTATGGGTCGAACTGAAAAAAAAATCGAGGATTGAGTATCGTGTAACTTTTATTTCAAAGGTCTTTCATATTAAGACTCAAAGTTCGTACACATTTCTGAATGTATATTTCCTCTGATGGTCCTACTGTCATATACAATTTCTGTCGGAGATTCGAAAAATGGGCCGCGTGGGAGTGCATGTCTGCTGCGTGTTGGAGGTTTTAGCCTCTGGTGTGTGTGTGTGTGTGTGTGTGTGTGTGTGTGTGTGTGTGTGTGTGTGTGTGTTGATCTTAGCGTAAATTAGTGTAAGTAGTTTGTAAGGCTAGGGACTGATGACCATGGTAGTTTGGTCCTACAGCTTTAGAAACATTGGAACATTTGACCGAAGAATGGTTCAAAGATGATATTTCATCTACGGATGAATATATAGCAGGAAAGTAACTAGAAGAACAAAACATTATGCATAAATCAGCAATCATAATTTATACTTATGATAAATTTCGTAATTTCAGAACAAGGCCCACACAATTATCCTTTTTGTCTCTTTTTCTTTCTTTTGCGCCGTTGAATTTCTTTGAAGAGGTCTTAGGAATCTAGGCGGAAAGGTAAAAGCTTTTATGGGGATGAAGATTCCCCTGTCCTGTTTTTCAGCCCACTTTTAGAAATATAAATATAGGGTTTTCGGAAAGAAGGGGCTCATTTACATTTTCCAGAGAAAAAATGGGCTGACTGAATACAAGCAGCAGTGTCTTTTTTTATGATAAGGTTGTGTAATAGTTCATAAATGTATTGTAATTGAAAGTTACGATAAAATAATTTAGATAATGACATGATGCAAAGGGCCCTTCTGTTGACGTAAATACTTTCTAAACTTTTCTAAATAAAGTTGTTATTCTATTAGTGTTATGCTTAATTTAGAAATATCTACACATTTATAATAAAGTTTCTAAGACATGTTACATAAAGAGACATATATGGCTGGTAAAACAAAAGTTCTAAATAGAATTAAATGTTTATGTTTATCTTCTGAAAATTCTTCCTGCTTTCTCGATTGATCTGTGTTCAGTCTTTCAAGGTCTATCCACTGTGCCAACTTACAATAAAATCTGAAGGCCCCTCAGGGGCTCCGCATTAATTTGCTGAGTACAGGCTTGGTGAAGCCGGGGTCCTGAGCCGTGGGCTGTGTCACGCCAACAGTCCGATATACCGTAAGCTCTGTGCGTGCCTCAACGACCATCGTTCGACGCGACGGTGGTACGTAGTACGTTTCAGATTCTGGGGATCTTGGCTTAATCGCCCAGGTCGCGAGGACAGTACAAACCTCTATAAAAAAAAACCTTAATCTCAAGGTGTGCTATGTGCCGAGGAGATGCATAGCTGTTGAGGTTGAACAGCCGCTAGCGAGCAACCTTTGAGGAATCTGCCACACCTCAGTTGTATAAGGCTTACCCAGGCAAGCGGGGCTCTGCCTGGGTGAACCTTTAGTTCCCTAGCTGCTCGTGGGACCAGAATGAAACGAGCAAATAAAAGCGTGACTGGTCACGAAAACGGCGTCTCTAAGCATGGTAGAGGAGATTTTAATGCTGCTGCATATAACCCCCTTTCGTTACCTTCCCTGGCCACGCCATGTGAGGAACGCAGGGCCAGAAGTCAAGGTGAGTCTTATGCCACCCGATACCTAGTTTGCTCACGCTCTGATGGGGATCCTTTGCGTCGACTAAGCCACTGTTTTTTGTTGAGCATCTGGAGGACAAGTACAGAGAGTTGGAAGGTATGTCCAAGATGCGATCTGGGTCCGTCTTGATAACGACATCATGCCCAGCACAGTCGCGGGCATTGCTCGCCTGTGAGAAGCTTGGTGATGTTCCCGCTACAGTAACACCTCATAAGAGCCTTAACATGGTCCAGTGTATCATCTTCCATCGAGAGCTGTTGTTGCAATATGATGGTGAGCTACAGTCGAACCTAGACCAGCGCGGTGTCCATTTCATCCGGCTTGTCTAAAAAGCTCCGAAGGACAACAGGGTCACCACCGGTGCTTTCATCTTGGCTTTTGAGGGTGACACAACACCTGAAAAAGTCAAGGTGATGATTTACCGGTGTGATGTAAAGCCCTAAGTCCCCCTATGCGCTGCTTTAAGTGCTGGAGATTCAGGCACATATCCTCCCAGTGTGAGGCCAACCCCACATGTCAGGAGTGTGTGCATCCATCACACCCAGACGTCCCTTGTGTCTCTCCTCCGGTCTGTGTTAACCATTCACCCTTCTCACCAGATTGCACAGTCCTCCATAAAGAAAGAAAAATCGTGGAGTATAAGTCCCTGGATAGACTGACCTATTCAGAAGCACGGCGAAAATATAGTGAGCTGCACCCCGTTACCCTGGGTAAAAGTTTTGCAACAGCAGTTCAGCCTAGGTCAACTCTACCAACTCTGACCCCACCTACTCAGATAATCTCGGTGGGCCCACAGGCCCAGTCATCCACTCTCTCCCCTTGACAGCTGGGGGCGGATCTTCCTGTATTGCTCCCAAACCCTCTACCTCGGGAGCAATACAACTCCAACCAACGGGGACACTAGTCCCTGCCCCTGAGCCTGAAAAGCAACAGCTTTTTCTGGCTCCTCTCACGAGGAAGGGTTCGCTGGAGTCCCACCCACCCTTGGCTTCTTCCTCTGGAACGCCCTATACTGGCCAGTGGCAAATAGTGCCAAAAAGGCTGGTCGTCCGGCCGCAAGGTCCTCCTCAGTCCCAAAGACTGAGTCACCAAAGCATTCCAGACGTGAAAAGCCAAATAACAGCGAGAGACTTTGAAACAGAAACATAAACCGGTGAAGAATAAAGAGACACCAGTGTTTCCCCTACTTCCGCCCCTGCCCTCATCCTCTGAGGACCAGGACGAGGTGGATACTAGCGTCCACTGAAGACCTAGATCTCGAAGGACCATAGCAAACGATGGCTGTAGATTCTACAGCTTTGTGGGCAGTGTCAGTGAGTGATCATGAGGTATAATAAGTACTTCATATTGCCTCATGTCATCCCAGTTATCGGACAGCGTTATTCTCCAGTGGAACTGCGGCGGTTTTTTCACCCACCTGGATGAACTGCACCACATTCTGAGTATTACACCTGCTTTCTGCATTGCCCTCCAGGAAACATGGTTTCCGGCAATATGGACCCCTGCCCTCCGGGGCTACAGGGGATATTATTATAATCGCAGCGTGTATAATAGGGTATCAGGTGGAGTGTGTGTGTTTATATGTCCTTACTTCTGTCTTTAGTGGATCCGTACCTCTTCAAACACCTTTAGAAGCAGTGGCTGTCAGGGTAAGGATAACACGAGAGTTTACCGTTTTCAGTCTCTACCTCCCTCCTGATGGTGACGTCTCTCAGAACGTGTTGGCTGCACTTATTTCTCAACTCCCCCCACCTTTCTTACTACTGGACGATTTTAATGCCCATAACACCTTTTGTGGTGGTTCCACGATTTCTGGCCAGGGCAGAGTAGTCGAGGCCTTCCTATCTGATCTCTTGAACATGGGTGCCCCCACAGATTTTAGTGTGGCGCATGGCACGTTCTCGGCCATTGATCTGTCTATCTGCAGCCATAGCCTTTCACCAACTGTCCACTGGAGAGCCCATTATGACTTGTGCGGCAGTGACCATTTTCCCACAACGTCAGTCTCCAGGGCGACTGCCCAGGTGGGTCCTACACAAGGATAACTGGGAGGACTTCAGCTATGCTGCTACGGTTGGCCCTCCCCCACTCGACAATGTCGATGTGGCGGTCGAGTGCACCACACACTCCATTGTTTCAGCTGCAGAAGCTACCATTCCCCATTCGTTAGGGTCCCCACGGCGTAAGACAGTCCCATGGTGGTCGCCAGAGATCGCAGCTGCTATTAAAGATCGCCGATGGACGTTAGAGCGGTACAAGCGGCACCCGTCTCTGGATCACCTCGTCGCTTTCAAGCGACTCCATGCATGTGCTCGTCATCTCATTAAGAGACGGAAGCATGAGTGTTGGGAGAGGTATGTCTCCACTATTGGCACAGGTACCTCCACCACCCAGGTCTGGAACAAGATCAGGCGTTTAAGGGGATGCCCAAACCAGCAGAAATCCCTGGGATCTCCGTGAATGAAATAGTTCGCACGGACCCAGCCACACTTGTAGAGCTGTTTGCCGAGCATTATGCTGATGCCTTCTCCTCAGCGAATTACCCATCGGCCTTCCGTACATTAAATTAGCAGGTGGAACGGCAGCCCCTCTCCTTTACTACCCGCCATACAGAGGCATATAACACGCCATTCACAGAGTGGGAATTCCTCAGTGCTCTTAAACAGTGTCCTGACATGGCTCCAGGACCTGATAGCATCCACAGCCAGATGCTGAAACACCTGATCAGCGCCCCTCAGGGGCTCAGCATTAATTTGCTGAGTACGGGCTTGGCGAACCCGGGGTCCTGAGCTGTGGGCTGTGTCGCGCCAACAGTCCGCTACACCGTAATGTCTGTGCGTGCCTCAACGACCATCGTTCGGCGCGACGGTGGAACGTTGTACGTTTCAGAGCCCGGGGATCTTGGCTTAATCGCCCGGGTCGCGAGGACGGTACAAACCTCTATAAAAAAAACCTCGATCTCAAGGTGTGCTACGTGCCGAGGAAATGCATGGCTATTGAGGTTGAACAGCCGCTAGCGAGCAACCTCTGAGGAACCTGCCGCACCTCAGTTGTACAAGGCTTACACAGGCAAGCGGGGCTCTGCCTGGGTGGACCTCTTTTCCCTAGCTGCTCGTGGGACGAAAATGAAACGAGCAATAACTAGCGTGGGCGGTCGCAAAAACGCCGTTTCTAAGCGTGGAAGATCAGACTTTAATGCTACAGTATATGATCCTAAGTCGTTCCCTTCCCTGGCAACGCCATGGGAAGAACGCCAAGCTTTACGCTGTCCGGATCCCTACTCACCGCGATATCTTGTTATTTCCCGAACTGATGGAGACTCTTTCTTGTCCACCAAGCCGCAGTTCTTCGTTGAACATCTCGAGGACAAGTATGGTGAGGTGGAGTCTTTCTCGAAAATGAGAAGTGGGGCTGTTCTGATACAGCCAGCCCAGTCCAGGGCATTATTGGCCTGTGACATGCTGGGTGATATACCTGTCAGTGTCACGCCCCACAAGACCCTCAACATGGTCCAAGGTCGTATTTACCATCGTGACCTATTGTCACAGTCTGATGAAGAGCTACGTACTAACTTGGAGCACAGAGGTGTTCACCTTGTTCGACGTGTTTATAGGGGACCACGAGATAACAAGGTTGCCACCGGTGCATTCATCCTGGCCTTCGAAGGCGATACACTGCCTGAGAAGGTCAAGGTCATGATCTACCGGTGCGACGTTACACCGTACGTCCCGCCCCCTATGAGGTGCTTCAGGTGCTGGAAGTTCGGGCATATGTCCTCCCGGTGCACTTCTAGCCCTGTGTGCAGGGAATGTGGACGTCCATCTCATCCGGACGCTTCCTGCACTCCACCTCCCGTCTGTGTGAACTGCAACCAGCTGCATCCACCGTGCTCTCCAGACTGCAAAGTTCTACACAAAGAACGGAAGATAATGGAAATTAAGACCTTGGACCGGCTATCATACAATGAGGCAAGAAAGAAGTACGAGCGTCTCCATCCGGTAAGCATGACTACCTCCTTTGCAGCTGTAGCGTCGTCCCCGCACATCACGGGTACGACTCACAACAAGATATCGCCTCCTTCTGTAGGCTCTAGAGGCCATATAAGTACCACAGCGCCCTCATCAGATGGGGGCAGCATTCCATCTGCTGGTAAGGCACCTGTTGTGGGGGAAACCACCCCACAACCATCGGGGACACCAGTCCCCAACCCCCAGCCGGAGAAGCAACAGCTTCCTCCGGCACCTCTCCCTCGGAAGGGGTCCTTCGGGACGCTCCCTTCTGGAGAGTCCCAGGGTGCGCCAGGGGATCCCAGCCTTTGGCTGAAGGATCCAAAACCTTCTGGTCGAAGGGCTTCTGGCTCTTCGACGGTCTCTGCTGCCACTTCTGGGAAGCCCTCCCGGCCCTTGACACCAAAGGGCCAGCGAGAGGGCAAAAGGAAGCCGAAGAAAAAGGATGCAAAGGAGGCATCATCAGTGCCTCGGAAGGACCGCTCTGTCACCTCTTCGGCATCTGAAGACGAGGTAGAGATCCTCGGATCACCTGAGGATCTCGCCATACTTGGAACGCCTGAATCGATGGTTCAGGATCCTGCAGAGTCTGCGCAGTTGGCAGCAGGTGCTCCTGCTGAATGACCATTCCCCGACTTACATTATGGCTATTCAGCAGACTGCAAACAACATCTTGCAGTGGAATCGCGGCGGTTTTTTCCGCCGCCTGGCTGAGCTGCGGCAATTACTCTGCCGCTTCCCTGCCATCTGTCTTGCTTTGCAGGAAACGTGGTTTCCCGTCGAGAAGAGCCCAGCCCTCAGAGGGTATCGGGGCTATTTTAAAAACCGAACCGTCTACGACAGGGTTTCTGGCGGCGTCTGTGTTTATGTCCACGCCTCTGTCCCCAGTGCTGCTGTGCCTCTTCAAACGTCTCTAGAGGCAGTCGCTGTTCGACTCCGGGTAGTACGAGATTTTACCGTCTGCTCTATCTTCCACCTGATGAGGCCATCTCTCCCACAGACCTCGCAGCCTTGGTTGCTCAACTTCCCCCACCCTTTCTTCTTATGGGGGATTTCAACGCCCATCACCCTCTGTGGGGTGGCACACAGACCTCGGCCTGGGGTAGGGATGTTGAGTCTCTCCTGTCAGAGCAGAATCTCAGCCTTCTTAACACCGGTGCTCCTACCCACTTTAGCACAGCACATGGTTCGTTTTCTGCCATTGACCTGTCTGTCTGCAGCCCTAGTCTCCTTCCACATCTCACCTGGAGGGTCCATGACGATCTGTGTGGGAGCGACCATTTTCCGATCTTCCTATCGCTCCCACAGCGTACGCCTACCACCTGTCCGTCTCGCTGGGCCCTCCGTAGGGCTGACTGGCCAGCTTATTCTTCAGCTGCTGTGATTTCCTCTCCGCTTCCAGCAGATGTTGATGCCGCCGTTCAGCAGGTCACAGAGGCTATCGTTTCTGCAGCCGGAAACTCTGTTCCCATCACATCCGGTTCGCTCCATCGCCCATCGGTGCCCTGGTGGACACCGGAGATTGCTGAGGCCATCCGCGAACGTCGGCGAGCACTACAGCGCCACCGACGTCACCCTTCTGTCGAACATCTTGTAGCCTTCAAGCGCCTCCGGGCACGGGCCCGGCGACTGATACAAGATAGTAAGAGAGCCTCGTGGGAGAAGTATGTCGCGTCCATTGGTTCTCGCGCTTCTCCTTCCAAGGTATGGTCGCAAGTTCGACGCCTCTTCGGGCACCGCCCACCGGCGGGAATTCCAAGCCTCAGAGTCCAGGGTATGCTGTGTACTGACCCTGTCGCCGTCGCTGAGCACCTGGCAGATCATTTTGAACGTACGTCGGGGACTGCTGCCTATAGTGCAGATTTTCGTGCCATTAAAGAGCGAGCAGAGAGCCAGCACATTTCATTTCGAGCACGACGTCGTGAACCATATAACGTCCCATTTACTGAGTGGGAGTTGGAAAGTGCCCTTGCTGCATGCCCGGGTACCTCCCCTGGACCCGATCGCATTCACAGCCAGTTCCTCCGACACCTATCAGCGGATGCCAAAAGCCAACTTCTCGCCCTGTTTAATCGCGTATGGCTTGAGGGTGTTTTTCCGTCCTCGTGGCGGGAAAGCATTATCATTCCGGTGGTTAAGCCTGGGGCAGATCCACAGGTGGCTGATAGTTACCGCCCGATCAGCCTCACCAACGTTCCATGCAAGCTTCTCTAACGGTTGGTGAGTCGGAGGCTCATTTGGATCCTCGAGGACCGAGGACTGTTGGCGCATCAACAGGGTGGGTTCCGTCAAGGCCGCTCCGCAATCGACAATCTCGTGTCCCTAGAGTCAGCCATTCGTACAGCATTTTCTCGCCGTGAACACCTGATTGCCGTCTTTTTTGACCTGCGGAAAGCGTATGACACCACCTGGCGCTATCATATTCTGTCTACGCTGTACGATTGGGGCTTACGGGGTCCACTTCCTACATTCATTAAGAACTTCCTGGCATTGCGTTCTTTCCGTGTTCGTGTTGGTTCTTGTTTCAGCTCACCTCATTGTCAAGAGAACGGAGTCCCACAAGGTTCCGTTCTTAGTGTTCCTTTATTCTTAATCGCCATAAACGGTCTTGCTGCAGCTGCGGGGTCATCGGTTTCTACTTCCTTGTATGCCGATGACTTCTGCATGTATTACAGCTCCTCCAGCATTGGCGTAGCTGAACGGCGGTTGCAGATCGCAATTCGAAAAGCACAGTCGTGGGCGTTTGCCCACGGTTTTCAATTTTCTGCATCCAAAACCCGTGTGATGCATTTCTGTCGACGTCGGGCAGTACACCCGGAACCCGAACTTTACTTAGCTGGCGACCTGCTACAAGTCGAAGAGACGCACAGATTCTTAGGTATGGTGTTTGATGACCGTCTAACCTGGGTGCCGCACCTACGCCAGTTAAAACAAAAGTGCTGGCGACACCTCAACATCCTGCGCTGTCTCAGCCACACTGTTTGGGGAGCCTCGCGCCAAACGCTATTACAACTTTACAAGGCCCTCATTCAGTCGCGCCTAGACTATGGCAGCATAGTCTACGATTCGGCTGCGCCGTCAGCGCTGCAGGCAATAGACCCAATCCTCCACTGTGGTGTTCGTTTGGCGACAGGGGCTTTTCGCACTAGCCCTGTGACAAGCCTCCTTGTCGAAGCTGGAGTCCTCCCGCTGCGGTTCCGTAGGCAACACCTGTTAACATCTTATGTTGCTCGTGTTCAGGCCTCGCCCTTCCACCCGAACCGCCGGCTCCTATTTCCAGACGCTGCACTACCTATCCCTCCATGACAGCCAAGGTCGGGATACCCGATCTCGGTCCGTGTTCGTATCCTTTCGTCTCTCACATCCTACCCACTTCCTACCATTTTCCACTATTCCTCTCACACTCCTCCTTGGTACAGTCCTCGTTTGCAGCTCCGTCTGGACCTGTCCCATGCGTCGAAGGCCTCTGTTTCCTCCGTACATCTCCGTCACCAGTTTCTGCAAGTGCTCGAACCGTTCCGTGCCACAGACGCCATTTACACAGATGGTTCCGAAGTAGATGGCCGTGCTGGGTATGCCTTTCTACATCACAACCATGTAGAACAGCATTCTCTGCCCTGTGAGAGTAGCATCTTCTCCGCCGAGCTGGTCGCTATTCTCAGAGCTCTCCAACATCTCAAAGCCTGCCTCAGGGGGTCATTCGTCATCTGTACTGACTCCCTGAGTGGCTTACAAGCGATCGACCAGTGTTTCTCTCGGCACCCAATAGTGCGGTCGATCCAGGACACTGTTCACTCCCTATGCCAATCAGGCCGTTCTGTGGTCTTTGTGTGGACCCCAGGTCATGTTGGCATACCAGGGAATGAGCATGTAGATCGATTGGCCAAGCAGGCCACTATGGGACCACCTGTCACAATTGGTGTCACGGAACAGGATGTTAAACTGGGGTTGCACCGGAGGGTGCGCGAGGCTTGGAGCACCGAGTGGGTTACGGCGACTGCACCAAATAAGCTTCGGGCAGTGAAGCTCTCCACAGCTTTGTGGAAATCTTCACTGCGGCCGACCCGCCGAGAGTCAGTTGTCCTCTGTCGCCTACGGATTGGACATACGTGGCTCACCCACGGGTATCTTCTTCGGCGTGAGGCTCCACCCGTGTGTCGATGTAGCACTGTATTGACAGTGGCCCATCTTTTGATGGACTGTCCGCTTTTAGCCGACCTGCGGCACTATTTTACTCTTCCAGACGCACTACCTTTAGTTTTAGGAGACGACGCCTCTATGGCTAACAAAGTTTTAGGTTTTATCCGCGCTGCTGGTTTTTATGACTCTATCTAACGGTAGGTGCTGTGGCCTGACATCTTAGGCCACCACCAATCCCGTTTTTTTACCTTTTCCGCCCTTAGGGGTTCTTCGTGTATGCAGTATGGCTGGCTCATCCTGTTTTTTCTTTGTGATAAGCCAGCCAAGGTACTCTGCTATCCAGTTTTATTCCTGACTTTCTTTTACCATTTCTGTGTGTCTTCGTTTTAAGTTATCAGAGGTTTGTCCATTGTCAACCTGTCCCTTATGTGCATGATCCTTTTTAGAGCTTTGTTTAATTTTTGTCGTTCTTGGCAGTGGACTCTGAGCTAGTAACAGGGGACTGATGACCTAGATGTTTAGTCCCCTCAATACCCAACAACAACAACAACAACAACAACAACAACAACCTGATCAGCGGAGAGCAGCGTCATCTCCTCGCGCTCTTAAAGCACATCTGGTGCGACTGGATATTCCCTTCACAGTGGCGGGAGAGTATATCATACCAGTGATTAAGACAGGAAAAAACACTGTCAATTTCGATAGCTATCGGCCCATCACACTGACCAATGTCCTCTGTAAACTGTTGGAGCGCATGGTCAGAGACGGTTGTGCTGTATCCTCGAGACTTGGGGCTTACTGGCTAAATGACAGGGCTCCGCCAGGGTCGCTGCACCAACGACAACCTGGTGTACCTCAAGTCTGCAATCCGCTCAGCCTTTTCCCGGCGCCAACATCTGATAGTCGTCTTTTTCGATATGCTAAAAGCGTATGATACGACCTTTACATGGTTGGGGTCTTCGGGGCTCGCTCCTGATTTTTATTAAAAACTTTATAGCTGTCCGTACTTTTCGTGTTCAAGTAGGTGCATCTCATAGTACGTCCCATGTGCAGGAAAATGGGGTTCCTCAAGGCTCTGTTTTGAGTGTCCCCTTATTTTTAGTCGCCATTAACGGCTTAGCTACAGCAGTTGGGTCGTCAGTATCCCCTTCACTATATGCTGACGATTTTTGTATCTATTTTAGCTCCTCCAGCACTCACGTCACCGAACGTAGGCTGCAGGGAGCCATTAGGAAGCGCAGTCCTGGGCTCTTACCAACGGCTTCCACTTCTCTGCTGCAAAGACAAGTGTTATGCACTTTTATCGGCTTCGAACGGTTCACCCTCAGCCCGAAATGTATCTCGGTGACCACCTATTAGAGACCGTGGACACTCATCGTTTTTTATGGCTTGTCTTTGACTCATGGCTGACGTGGCTCCCCCACATCCGTCAACTAAAATGGGACTGCTGGCGCCACCTCAATGTCCTCCGCCACATGGGCTATACTTCCTGGGGAGCTGACCGCTCCGTCCTGTTGCGGGTCTATCAGGCTCTGGTGCAGTCCCGTTTAGATTTTGAATGTATCGCCTACGGTTCTGCGTCACCCTCAGCATTGCGCTTGCTGGACCCCATTCACCACTGTGGGGTTCGCATTGCGACGGGTGCCTTTCGCACCAGTACTGTCGCCAGCTTACTTGCTGAGGCCAGGCTACCACCTTTGCAGATCCGCTGCCGACAACTGCTTGCAGCCTATGCAGCGCTCGTGCACAGCTCGTCAGGTCATTGTCGTGTTACATGCGCCTCCACATACAAAACAATATTTATTTGCCCATATTTAAATTAATTATGCTTATATTTGTATTTTTTTATAATTTCGTATCATTTTCAATGTGTCACTAAATTCTTAAAGTCGCAATATTCTATGAAAAACGTAAGTCAGACACTAAATCTGAACAAAGAGCAATTAGAATAATACATAGTTTTTACTATTGTTTCATTTAAAAGAAAGAAATAGTGACGCCATTTTTCTTTTCTGTGATATGCTCTCGTCTAGTAAACTTCTCTTCCATATTACGCTTGTTTGCCCTGATGAATTGTGAAAATGTCTGTACGATATATCTCAATGAGAAAGTTGTAATTGAAATGGTATACTGAATTTATGACCTGATCTCGACTGTATGAATTTAATGAGATTTCACAAAGGTAACTGAACTTTGAATGTGATGAATATGTAGACTTGCTTCATTTATTTCAATAATAATTGTTTCGTGAGTTTACCGAAAATTGTCAGAGTACTTATTTGTAGTGAGATTGGAACCTTGTTTTTTTCCTTTCACATTTTTCATTTAACTGTGATGCAATTTATTTTTCAGGACAAAAGAATAATGAATTACACTGATTTACGAATCTAATTGTTGGAGATGTGTACAACAGGACCCATTTTTATTACATTTTTTATTAAATAATTATTCCAGCTGCGACCCTAAGATTACGAACGACTTACCATTTTCGATTAGAAACAGATCAACTAGCCGGAAACGTAGTTAAAAAATCAGCGATAGTGATAATGTCTCCAACAGTCAGGTTCACGTTGTTTATCAGTATCAGCCAGGTTAGAAAAGGATTTAACTACTTTCTTGGTGCGTAGCTCATTAATTTCTCTGAAAGTACTGCACAGTAGATTCATTTCAACAGATAGTTGGTTTTGCTACGTAACCAGTATTGAAATATTTCTCCCAACCACACTTTACAGTTATTCTATTTCGTGCTCACATTAACTTGCAAAATTTTATGCTGACAAAAAAGTTTAAAATTAAAATAAGAAAATAAAAAGGGAAGAATGTTTCAATTTGGCGCCCAACGTGGGGCCTCGACTGAAATTAAATAAATAAAAAGCTTGACCTAATGTGGGCATTTCTTCTTGTTTCATGCTCTACAACTGAACGAGATATATGAAAACTAAGCATAACACTGAAACGAACTTAGAAAAAAAAATTCCCGAAAAAAGAACTTCATCAATGCAGTAAAGAAAAGGTAATGAACAACAGTTACGAATGTTTCAGTGGTTATGTGTGACAACATTCTGCAGAAAATATCAGTTTGCTCATGAGTAATTAAAGTTTTAATACTCTGTAATTTTTTATTTATAGCAGTTTAACTACTCATGCAAAGGTTGTCAGACATGGCTTCTGCCGCGCATATCAAGATGGACGCGCTCTGTTCATGAACTATTGTATTGTTGAATGTCTTTCTTGTGACTTAGTAAATTTAAATATATATAAGTGTGTAAAATTAGTGTACCTTGTGAAGATATTGGTTATGTTGTTGTTATGGTCTTCAGTCCAGAGACTGGTTTGATACAGCTTTCCACCCTACTCTATCCTGAGCAAGCCTTTTCATCTCCTCATAACAACGGCAACCCACATCCACTTGAATCTGCTTACTATACGCGTCTCTTGGCCTACCTCTGCGATTTTTACCCCACACACTTCCCTCCAATGCTAGTTTTACGATTCCCCGATGTCTAAGAATGTGTCCTACCAAGCGATCCCTTCTTTTTGTCAGGATATGCCAAAAATTCCTTTCCTCGCCAATTCTGTTCTGTACCATTTCATTCGTTATGCGATCTACCCACCTAATCTTCAGCATTCTTCTGTAGCACCACATTTCAAAAGCCTCTATTCTCTGCTTATCGTCCATGTTTCACTCCCGTACAAGGCAACACTCCACACAAATGCCTTCAGAAAGGACTTCCTTACACTTAAATTAATATTCGTTGTTAGCAAATTTCTCTTTTTCAAAAATGCTTTTCTTCCCATTGTCATTCTGCATTTTATATCCTCTGTACTGTGACCGTCATATGTTATTTTACTACACAAGTAACAAATCTCATTTACCACCTTCATCGTTTCATTAACTAATCTAATTCCTTCAGCATCGCCTGATTTTCTAAGACTGCATTCCATTATTTTTGTTTTGCTCTTGTTAATGTTCATTTTATACGCTCTCTTCAACACACTGTCAATTCCATTCAACTGTTGTTCCAGGTCCTTTGCTGTCCTAGACAGAATTACAATGTCATCAGCAAAACGCAATGTTTTTATTTCTTCCCCCTGAACTTTAATCCCTATTCCAAATTTTCCCTTGCTTTCCTTCACCGCCTGCTCTATGTACAAATTGAATAACATCGGAGAAAGGCTACAACCCTGTCTTACTCCCTTCCCAACTGATGCTTCCCTTTCATGCCCTTCGAGTCTAATAACTGTGGTCTGGCTGTTGTACAAGTTGTAAATAACTCTCCTTTCCCTGTATTTTACCCTGCTGACTTCAGAATTTGAAAGAGTGTATTCCAGTCAACATTGTCGAATGCTTTCTCCAAATCTACAAAAGCTAAAAATGTAGGTTTGCCTTTTCTTAATCTATCTTCTAAGATAAGACGTAAAGTGAGTATTGCCTCCCGGGTTCCTATGTTCCTCCTGAATCCTAACTGATCTTCCCCGAGATCAGCTTCTACCAGCTTTTCCATTCTCCTGTAGATAATTCGTGTTAAAATTTTGCAACCATGACTTATCAAACTGATGGTTCTGTAATTTTCACACTTGTCTGCACCTGATTTTTTTGGAATGGGGATTATTATATTTTTCTTAAAGTCTGAGGGTATTTCGCCTGTCTCATACATCCTACACACCAGTTCAAATAGTCTTGTCATGGCTGGCTCTCCCAGAGACTTCAGTAGCTCTGAGGGTATGTCATCTACTCCTGGGGCCTTGTTCCGACCTAGATCTTTCAAGGCTCTGTCAAATTCATCTCTCAGTATAGTATCTCCTATTTCATCTTGCTCTACTTCCTCTTCCCTTCCTACAATATTGTCTCGAAGTTCATTTCCTTTGTAGAGCTGCTCTATGTACTCTTTCCACCTTTCAGTTTTCCCTTCTTTGCTGAGAACAGGTTTCCCATCTGAGTTCTTGATATTCGTAGAGTTGCTTTTCTTGTTCCCAAATGTCTCTTTTATTTTCCTGTATGCGGTATCTACTTTTCCCCTTGCTATACATTCTTCTACAGATTTGCATTTGGCTTCTAGCCACTCCTGCTTAGCCATTTTGCACTTCCTGTCAATCTCATTTTTTAGTCGTCTGTACTCCATTTTACCTGTTTCATTTACTGCATTTTTATATTACCTCCTTTCATCAATTAAATTTAGTATTTCCTGTGATATCCAAGGATTTTTTGTAGATCTTGCCTTTCTACCTATTTTGTCCTCTGCTACCTTCACTATTTCATCTCTCAATGCTACCCATTCCTCTTCTACTGTTTTATTTCCCCCCGTTTCTGTCAATTGTTGCCTAAATCTCCCTCTGAAATTCTCCAGAAGTTCACTTTCCTTCAATTTATCTAAGTCCCACATCCTTATTTTCCTACCTTTCTGCAGTTTTTTCAGTTTCAGCCTACAGTTCATGACTAACAAGTTATGGTCAGAGTCTATATCTGCCCCTAGGTGTGTCTTACAGTTCATAACCTGGTTCCGGAATCTATGTCTTACCATTATAAAATCTATCTGATACCTTCCGGTGTCTCCTGGTCTCAACCTTCTTTTGTGATTCTTAAACCACGTGTTTGTTACGATTAAATCATGTTCCGTGCAAAATTCTACCAGGTGACTTCCTCTTTCATTCCTCCTGCCCAGTCCATATTCACCTACTATTTTTTCTTCTCTTCCTTTTCCTACTACCGAATTCCAGTCTCCCATCACAATTAAGTTTTCCTCTCCCTTAACTGTCTGAATAATTTCCTTTAGCTCTTCATATATTTCTTCGATCTCCTCATCATCGGCAGAGCTAGTTGGCATATAAACCTGTACTACAGTTGTCGGTGTTGGCTTCGTATCTATCTTGACAATGATAACGCGATCACTGTGCTGCTCATAGTAGTTTACCCGCATTCCTATTTTCTTATTCATTATCAGTCCTACTCCTGTGATACCCCCAACTGATTTTGTATTTATAATCCTGTACTCACCTGACCAGAAATCCTGTTCATCCTGCCACCAAACTTCACTAATCCCCACTATATCTAACTTCAACCTATCCAATTCCCTTTTCAAATTTTCTAATTTTCCTACTCGATTAAGGGATCTAACATTCCACGCTCCGACCCGTAGAATGCCAGTATTGTCTTCCCTGATGACAACATCCTCCTGAGTAGTCCCCGCCCGGAGATCCGAACGGGGGACTATTTTACCTCCGGAATATTTTACCCGAGAGGATGCCATCATCATATTTCCATACAGTGGAGCTGCATGTCCTCAGGAAAAGTAACGGCTGTAGTTTCCCCTTGCTTTCAGCCGTTCGCAGTAGCTGTGTGGCAAAGCCACATTAGCTAATGTTACAAGGCCAGCTCAGTCAATTATCCAGGCTGTTGCCCCTGTAACTACTGAAAAGACTGCTGCTCCTCTTCAGGAACCACACGTTTGTCTGGCCTCTCCACAGATACCCCTCCGCTGTGGTTGCACCTACGTTACGGCTACCTGCATCGTTGAGGCACGCAAGCCACCCCACCTTGGCAATGTCTGTGGTTCATGGGGGTGGGATATTGGTTAACTGTGGTGACATAATTGTTATATCCGGTTGCAGTGCTAGCTTCATTTGATTTTTTTGTAAGCAAATTATAGTAAGAACTAGACTAGCATTTAAATTACAAATGATGCAATCAATACAGAATAGCCATCAGAATATTGTCGATACCAGCCAAAGTGCTGATCCGACGACTAGCAACACGCAGGAAAGTGCGGGGAACGAGATTAATGTAGACAGCGGTACCACAACCGAAAATCCTACACCGGAGTCCGTAACTTAAATTGAAGTCAGGTAAGCTCCATTGTCTAATGATGCAATGTTAGCTCAACTTGCAAAAATGTTCGCAGATAATCGAAAACAAATAGAACAAAAGTTAGCGAACACTGATAAAAATTTTGTGGCAATAAGATCCGATTTTCGTCCGCATATAGGAAACACACAGAAACAATTAGACGAAAGATTTTCATCACAGGATGAAATGCTGAATACGTTTACCACTGAAGTTAACGCCAATTGGCTAATCAGTACCGACACATTAAACGAGAATTAAATTTCACATTTATAAACATAATAAATAATATTAAGACACACATACAAGAGGAGTTAACTAACATTAGATCAGAAATAGCAACCATTATCGATCCATACAAAGAAGTACCGGACAGTGTCACTCGATTAACCGAAGAGGTATCGGAAGTAAAAGATACACACACACATTTTCAAACAACAATTATTGATCTTTCTCAACAAGTAAATGATCTTACAATATTCAGAGCGGACAATTACACAGCAATTTCTCCGACAAAAAAAAATTATATGAAGGACTTCTCGGAATGGATAGATAGAAAAATACGGAAATAACGAGCAAAGCAGAAGCAGAAATTCGTGTAGTCATTCGTTCAATAGCTTCAGAAATTGTATCGGAGCCGGGAACAGATGCTGGCCCCTCCAGGGGGCCCACATCTCTTTTGTGGGTACGTGTGTGGCGAGCGCGGGTCCCCGAGCCATTGCGGCCTTCCTTCCTGTTTCCCAGGCCGCTTTTCCTCACCCCGGTTCCCTCCCCTCGCCAATCCTTCTTCAACCCCGTCTCTACGTGTGCTTGTGATGACGGCCCGGCTTTTTCCACGGTACTGCTGGTTTTGCAATTGTGTCTTTGTTTGCCGTGTTCACTGATTTTCGCCCAGTTTGGTCCCCGTTGTGGTTTGACCTCCGTCAAAATTTTCGAGTAAGTGTGAGTCATTTGGGGAAGAACTCCCAAACCAGCGCCTACGGCGCGGATTCCTACCCTTTCCTTCCAAATTCCTTTCCTCGCCGTAGCTCCCTCCCCAGCTAGGCCACCAGCATGGTAGCCAGTCAGTGTGGTGGGGCGGTTATATACCCTCATGGTTGAGCCACTTGAATTGCACATGGATCACACTGCCGATGCCTGAGCTGTGACCTCCTCATGCATGCCAAGAAGTCGATGCTTGTCTTTGCGGGTCATCAGGACTCCCAGCAACGGTTATCTTACCATATGGCGATGCTGTGGCTGGGTGGCGCCCTTGAGGAGAGCCCCTGTTTCGGAGTAAGTGGCATCGGGGGCGGACATTCCGCTATGAAGGCGAAACAAACCCCTGAAAATCCTGGCTATAAATCAGGTGTCTCTAAGTGTGGCAAGTTTAATTTCAATGCTACTAGAAACGACCCCAAATCGTTTCCTCCATCATGGGGGGAACGTGGTCCCACGAAGAATACTGAAGCATACTCACCACGATACCTAATTGTTACCAGACAGGATGGGGAATCTTTCCAGGCAACTAAGCCGGTATGTCTAAACTGGGCGACGGTTCGGTCCTGATACAGGTGGAGACCTCTGCTAATTCACGAAGCATCTTAAAGTGTGACCACTTAGGCGATATTCCTGTCACATTAACGCCCCACAAATCCTTAAATAGGGTAAAGGGCATGCTACAGACAGATGAGGAGTTACGCGACCATCTACAACGACGCGGAGTCCATTTTGTCCGGCGAGTATTTTTAGGACCCAAGGATAATAGGATGGCCACTGGCGCATTTGTCTTGGCCTTTGAGGGTGACAATCTGCCCGAAAAGGTCAAAGCTATGATGTATCGCTGTGATGTCCAGCCATACATCCCACCTCCAATGCGATGTTTCAAATGTTGGCGTTTCGGGCACATGTCCTCTCGTTGTAATGCTGCTGCAACCTGTCGGGACTGTGGCCCTCACTCCCATCTGGACACTGCCTGTGCCCCTCCTCCTTATTGTGTCAGTTGCGGCAGTTACCACTTTTCCTGTTCACAGGACTGTCCCACTCTACAAAAAGAGCGGAAAATAGTCGAGTACAAGACTTTGGACTGACTAACATACTCAGAGTCTCGGAGGAAGTACAAGAAGCTGCATCCAGTCTCTCTATTTACGTCCTACGCTGCACCTACAACGATGGCTCCACTACTGGGCGGAACTTCTCGCCCTGCTCTACCTCCATCTGTGGGCACTATGGGCCGCCCCTCTACCTCTGCCTCCCAGACATGTGGAGGAACCCCATCTTCTGTGGGGCAGGTACTGCCCCCCACGTCAGGAGTGGCTATCCCCACCACCCAGCCAGAAAGGATTCCCCTTCTCTCGCTTCTGTTTCTGGGAAGGGAACCTGTTCTCCCCTTCCAACCATGTCACCCTAGAAATCCGACACTAGCCAGCGGCTGAAGGACCCTCGGCCAGAAAGCCGTCTGGCTCCTCAGTCTTCCCACACTCCTCAAGCTCTTCCAGTAGGCCCAAGGAACGACGGGAAGACAAGAAAGAAAAGAGAGTAAAGCGCAAGGGGACACTGGCAACCTCTGTGCCCCCAGCCCTTGCATCTGATGCGCCTGAGCGTGATGTCATCCTTCTCGCGACACCAGAAGATTTAGCCTTTGCCGATCTCGGGGATGCCATGGATACGGACGATCAGACTTCACATCCAAAGACGAGTGCTCATGCCATTCCTCTTCCATCTTTATCTTCAAGCACCGTCAATCAGGAGACAGCCTGATCCTCCAATGGAATTGTGGAGGTTTTATGAGTCACTTGGCTGAATTACGTCAGCTGTTGAGCTCTTTTCCTACTCTTTGTGTTGCTCTCCAGGAAACCTGGTTTCCTGGTGATTGGACCCCCACCCTTCGGGGCTACCGGGGGTACCTCAATAACCTCATTGTCTACAATAGGGTGTCGGGTGGGGTATGTCTATATGTACATACCTCTGTCTACAGTTCCCCAGTGCCACTTCAAACAACCCTGGAGGCTGTCGCTGTCAGGGTTCGGGTATCACGGGACATCTGTTTCCTTTATCTCCCTCCTGATGCTGATGTGACACCAGCCGACCTAGCAGCTCTGATTGCTCAACTTCCTTCACCATTTCTTCTTTTAGGAGATTTTAACGCTCATCACACCATGTGGGATAGCGTGACTACAGGACATGGTCGAGACTTTGAACTGCTTTTTAACCAGCTTGACATTTGTATTCTTAATACATTTTAGTGTGGCCCCTGGCACGTTTTCCGCCATAGACCTTTCTGTGTGTAGTACGGGCTTATGTCCACTCCTTAACTAGTGGGTCCAGGATGACCTTTGTGGAAGCGACCACTTTCCCATCTTCCTTTCGCTTCCCCACCACCAACACCATGCACGTCTATCCCTCTGGTCTTCCACAGGGCGGACTGGGCAGCACACACTTCAGCTGCAATGTTGGATACCCCTCTCCATGCTGATGCAACAATGGCAGTAGACCAAATTATTTGCATTGTCATTTCTGCCACTGAGTCCGTGATACCATCTTTTCTGCCTTACCTCGGCGAAGATCAGTGCCCTGGTGGTCACCGGAGATAGCAGCAGCTATCTGCAATCACCGCAGAGCTCTGCAGCAGAACCGGCGCCATATCACCCATGACCACCTGGTTGCATTTAAGCGTCTTCAGGCCCAGACACACCGGCTTATCCGGCAGCGCAAGCAGGCATGCTGGGAAGAATATGTTTCCACACTTGGACCCCGTGTCTCTTCTACCCAGATCTGGACAAAGATTCGCCGCATATCAGGCTACCACCCACCGGCAGTGGTCACGGGTCTCTCTATCCATGGTACTATTCATACCGACCCGACCATAATTGCCGAGTATTTTGCAGCGCACTTTGCTCTTAATTCGGCGTCCACTGTCTACAGCCAAGGTTTTTGTACCTTAAAAGAGCGGCCGGAGCGAAAGCAGTTGGTATTTCGCACAAACTGCCAGGAGCCGTACAATGCGCCATTTACCGAGTGGGAATTTCAAAGTATTCTTGCCAGTTGCCCCATACATCTCCAGGACCGGACCGAATCCACTTTCAAGTGCTAAAACATCTTTCTGCAAACTTGCAACGCCATCTTTTGGACTTCTTCAATCGTCTCTGGATCGAGGGAGCGTACCCATCCCAATGGCAGGAGTAGTACAACTGTAGCTGAACGACGACTGCAGGCAGCCATCCACCGGGTGCAGAATTGGGCTTCTGCCCATGGTTTTACATTTTCCCCTGCAAAAACTAGGGTCATGCACTTTTGTCGCCAACGGACGGTACATCCGCATCTGGAGCTCTACCTAAATGGTGAGCTCTTTCAGGTTGTGGTCACACCCCGCTTCCTGGGTCTCCTTTTTGACTCGCATTCAAAATGGTTCCCTCATCTGCGCCTCACGACATCTTGACGTCCTTCGTTGCCTCAGCCATACTGTCTGGGGGGGCAGCATGCCCTATCCTCCTGCGGCTCTACAACGCTCTGGTGCAGTCACATCTGAACTACGGAAGCCAGGTCTTATGGCTAAGCTTCTCCATCTGCACTGAGAGTTCTCGACCCAGTACACCATACCGGCATCCGTCTGGCCACTGGAGCCTTTTGTACAAGACCTGTCACAAGTCTTTTGGCAAAGGCTGGAGTCGCCCCATTGCGATACTGGCGTCAACAATTACTCGCCCAGTATGCTGCCAGACTTCACTGTACCCCTCGGCATCCGAATAACAGACTCCTCTTTCCGGGGGAGGTCACTCGTTTGCCACAGAGGCGACCTCGGTCGGGACTCCCGATATCAGTGCGTGACCAATCGCTTCTTTCCACCCTTGACTCCTTCCCTCTTAACCGCTCAACTTTCCATGCTACTCCCTGGACCATTCCTCGGCCGCAGATTCGGTTGGATCTTTACCGTGAGCTGAAGATCTCTACCCCTCTTCTGGTCCTACGGCACCACTTGTATGCCCTGCTTTGTGAGTTCTGTAACTCAGAGGTCATTTATACAGACGGTTCTTCGGATAGTGACCACACCGGATATGCGTACATGTATTGCGCTCATATTGAGCAACGCTCTTTACCACCCAGTAGCAGCATTTTCACTGCAATACTGGGGGCCATATACCGCGCCCTAAAACACATCCGTGCATGCCCTGGGACCTCCTTTCTGATATGCAGCGACTCGTTGAGCGATTTGCAGGCCCCTGATCAGTGTTACCCTCGTCATACATTGGTCAGGGCCATTCAGGAGTCGATACTGGCTCTTGATACCTCTGGTCGCTCTGTGACACTCCTTTGGACTCCGGGCCATGTAGGCATTCCCGGCAACGAGAGCATCGACCAGCTAGCCAAACAGGCTACCACTTGCCCTCTCTGGCGACTGGCCTCCCAGAGGCAAAATTCCGCCCATCGCCCGTTGCTTCACAATAAAATACGCGAACTCTGGAACGCCAAATGATCCGCTCTGGACGTGCCCAATAAGCTGCGGACGATAAAGGACACAACATCTGTCTGGAAGTCCTCGCAGCTGGGGACTCCGTGGTCCTCTGCCGTGTCCGCATTGGTCACACCCGTCTGATGCATGGTCACCTCCTCCATCAAGAGGACCCGCCCATGTGCCAATGTGGTGCTCCATTGACTGTGGTCCATCTCCTACTCCACTGTCCCCTTTTAGCTCCACTGCGGCATTCTTTTAACCTCCCGAACATTCTCTCTTTGGTGCTAAGCGACGATGCCTCTATGGCTAATATTGTTTTAAGATTTCTTCATGTGGAGGGGATTTACCACCTGATTGGTCTTTCAGATTGTTATCTATGTTCCACTTGACGTGCCTTTCGGCTACACCTTTTCTTCTGTAAGCTATGTGATTGGCTTTTCCTCTTTTATCCTCATGGTCGGTCAACCACATTCATTGGCTTTGTCATTTTATCCTATTTTATCTCCGGATGCATTACTTTGTGTGGCGCCCTTTGTATCGTCTCTTGTTGACTCTGTCAATATTTGATTGACAGTGTGTTCGTTTATTCTGCGTTATTATAAATCCAGCTTATGCGCATTTATCAACGATTATGCTTTTCTGTGTGTCGCCTAGCTATGAATTGGGGGACTGATGGCCATAGTAGTCTAGTCCCCCTAACCCCCCCCCCCCCCCCCGCCCACAACCAACCAACCAACAGATGCCGGCAACACTTCACGTACAGAGTTAGGTGAAATAAAAAGTGTCATTCAGAACGAAATACCGTCTTGGCGTTCTGAATTAAGCACACAGATAACAAATTTAAGAAAGGAGTTCCAAAAAGTAAGATCCGATCGAGCAGAAGTACAAAACTCACCAACAAGTTTAGACGAAAATGCTATTTGTAGAAACAGATTGCCTGAGGCTTATCCATGTTATAGCGGAAATTCAACACCACGAAATTTATCTCCACAAGGTGATATAACAGAAGCTACTAAATGTCTTACAAATGTAATAACCGAACAAACCCAGTTTCAAAGTAGACCATTTCAGATATTTTGCCCTGAAAAGAAATCGCCACATCCACAAGCATTTATCAAAGCATTTCGTGGTGTTACCATCTAACTGGACAGATAGACAGAAA
Source organism: Locusta migratoria (assembly GCA_026315105.1). NCBI lineage: Eukaryota > Metazoa > Arthropoda > Insecta > Orthoptera > Acrididae > Locusta > Locusta migratoria. Next base: position 167,068,757 of record CM048745.1, read on the forward strand.
ATTGGGTTTATGGCAGCCTATATACAAGGTGGAGCCAAAGGCTGGGCATCTGAAAATACCGATACATGTGACACTTATGAAAAATTTGAAAGAGCATTTTTGTCCGAATTTTGGTCTGCGAATGATCAAGCTAAAGTTCGTAGGCAAGTTTACAATCCGCCAATGTATAACCCAAGAGACGACTCATTATATATTGAAAGATATGTGAACAAGGTCAGATATCTTGAGCAGACAATGGCAATTTGTGATGTGCTTGAGATTTTGAAAGAACGTGTTCCCACTGAAATAAGACCTTGGCCTATAAGAGCACCACTGTACGATCAGGAAGAATTTTTGTCAGTCGTTGATGAAGTAGATAGTGTCTACGAAAAACAACGTATAGGTAACAACGGAACCAACAATAACAACACAAATCATAGTAACGGGAATAACAACAATTCAAACACACAAAACCAATCAGGGAATAATGGTAATATATTCAACAGAGGGAATAATAATAACAGGAATAACAGAAGCAATGGAAATGCCATAAATGGTCATAACGGCGCTTTGGTTATAAAACGCCCATTTCACAATAGATACTATCCGGGTTACAACCAGCCAAGGCAAGGTAATCAAAACCATAATGGAAACTATAATAATGGAAACAATCAAAATAATACATGGAGAGGTCATTTCAGGGGTCCACAGTCGTGGAATCATGTACAAACAACGCATGAAAAACTGACAAGTAGTCAGAACTCGAACCAAACCCGACCACAAGATGATATTGAACCGATACGAACTGTGGAGGTGATAGAATCAAACGAGGCATCTCCGCCTACCGAACAAGCGTCAAACTAGAGGCGGTCGTATTTGGCCCCCGAATATTGGCCGCGGAGGGGAATGTGGACAACCACAATAAGTATGGTAGAATTTTGTTCTTAAGGTATAACGAAGGAAAGGACATAAGAAATGAACTGATACAAGAATAACCTTGGCCGCACAAAAATAGTAAAGATATAATTCAAGCAGCTGTATTAGGTAGAAAAGCAGGAATTTCAACTTTCATTATTATTGACACAGGTGCCAGTATGAATGTAATTAGTGAAGATTTATTTAACACAATTGAGCAAGAAGTCAAGGTACCTACTTTACCTGTTCAAAACGGCGTAGTCTCAAGTGCAATTGGGTCTCGTGCGCAAAGAATACAAAAGCAAGTGTTGTTGGAGGTTTATTTTGAGAACGGCACAGTGGAATGTTCGTTTCTCGTTATAAATGGATTGTCAGTAGGATGTATTTTAGGTATGCAATTTTTAAGGCAAGGCAACGCTGTAGTTGATCTTCGCCAAGGAAAGTGTATTGTTGAAATTCAGGGGAAGACTTTATGTATAGATTTGCTACAGACCCAAAGTACAGACAGTAAGTTATGTAACAGCGTTAATATCAAGTTAACGAATGTAGAATTATGTACGTGTCAGAAAGAGGATCCTATGACAGGTTTAAATCCAACAGATACTCTGTCAATAAATTTAGAAGAAGTCATCCCTACGATAGATCAGATGAAGGAGAAGGAGAAGATTTCAGAATGAAGGAGTTCCTGCTAACATAGAGAAATCCAAGTTTGCAAATGAAAAAGTAAAGTTCCTGGGACACATTATCACACAGACAGGCATTGCACCTGATCCAGAGAAGATTAAGGCCATACAATACCTTCCTACACCAACGCCAAAAATACAATTAAAAGCATTCATGGGGGTAATTTCCTTCTTTCGTAAGTTCGTACGAAATCAATTGTTGAATAACAGTGACCTGCTACATTTATTAAAGGAAAACACCACTTGGGTGTGGACCACTCAATGCCAGGTAGCTTTCGATTCTTTGAAACAAGCACTTGTACAATCTAATTTCCTTAGTCATCCTATTATGTCCAAACACTTTTATATAGCTTCTGATACATCCTGCATAGGCCTTGGCGCATTTTTGTTCCAAACAGAGAACATAAATGACAAAATAGAAATTAAACCAGTTTTGCTATCGGAGTACTGACGGAATATGAAATATCGTATTCCACCACAGAGTTTGAAGCACTTGCTGTAATTTTTACATTCAAGAAATTTCATTATTATGTCTATGGAAATTATCATGTTAAGGTACTATGTGATCACAAAGCCCTAAGTTTTCTTCTAACCTGCAAACTCAAGCATCAAAGATTAACCCGATGGTGCATGGTTCTGCAAGAATATGACTTTGAAATACTCTACATTAAAAGTCGTGAAAACATTGTAGCTGATGCCCTTAGTAGACTTCCACAAGGACTACCAGAATTTGCTGAACTAGTAGAACAGATTACAAATTTTCCTGTATTACTTATGAAGGACCAAGTGCATAGAAAATATTATCTTGAGATGTGCAAGAACATGATACAGTTACAAAACGATGACACACAATGGAAAGGCATAATATACAATTTAAAACAAAACCCACAGCATTAATTGTCACAACATTATACACTTCATCAAAACATTCAGTTCCACAAGAAGCAAACTAATAGCCAGAACTGGAGAGTGTGTATACCAAAGACACATGTTGAGACACTCATAAATCACACACACGTAGCCTGGGGTCATTTTGGTGTAGAAAAGTGCACACAAATTAGACAGTTATTGCCATGTGCCAAATCTTCGTCGCAAGGTATATAAAACCATAAGCACTTGTCTTGTTTGTCAGAAAGCAAAACCTAAGACCAAGTCATCAAAAATTCCATTACATGCTATTAAAACAATACGACCAGGACACATTGTAGCAATAGATGTAGCAGGACCATATCCGCAGGCCAGAGAAAGCATTAAATATTGCAGTGCAAGATTTATTTACCAAACATGTGCAGTTATGTGTCAATAATCTACACGTTCTAAACCAATCATTAAATGCATGTCACAGGAATACATTCCCACATATGGTAAACCAACAGCTATTCTTTCAGACAATGCTCCCTATTTTACTGGGAATAATTGGAGAACATTTCTTCGAAATAATAACATCCAACAGGAAAGTAACCCGAAAGAGAGAGTTTTCAAAGAGTTCAATACATTTATCCGTACTTATATACCACAAAAACAACAAGTTGGATAGAATTTGTCACACTATTCCAAGAAATATTAAACGATTTGCCACATTTATCCACTGGATTCCCACCAAATCAATTAATATCTGACAAACAATAACAAAATAGTTGGACAAAACCATTACCACAATTCACACATCATATTACAACCACAGAAGACCGAATCAGACAGGCAATCATCACATTAAACAAAAACACAGAAAAACGAAAAAACTTTTTATAATAAGGTACTAGGTACAGTACAATAATACAGTTTAGATGAACTCATTTTGTTGAAAACCCATCCAAAACCTTCACTAAATAAACGTAAGAACAAAAAATGGCAAGTGTTATACACAGGACCATATAAGATTGTAAGGATCCCACATGAAGGCTGTTTTCTTTTGGCATATCCTCGGTCAGGTAGAATCACGGGTCTATTTCTTCACAGATACTTAAAGAAGTTTATACAGTAGTCAGGCAAGATATTTTCTTTACAATTTTTTGTTATCAGTGGTCATGTCTGCACACCCTAAGCTGTAGACACATTTTATTTTAATTAGTTAAATTGTCATGGAGAATTATTGAAGGAAAGGAAATATATCCTTCATAATTAAAAGGTTGGTCTAAGATTATTCCTGAAACACAAAAGGTTCTCTTTAATCATAGATTTTGATGCAGTGATATGAGACAGGGCATGTATAGAGTAAAGATTTTTATTCACTGTGAATCCAAGTGTATTTACTATTATTATACTGGTTTAAATGAATATTTAGTCATCTTAAAGAAAAGATGATCCTGAACATTATAAAAAACATGGACACTATAGCAGAAGACTGGTATTGAAATTTGTGATACTGTTATGAGAGAACATTTTTATCAGTGATAAAGTACACTGTGTTAGAGCGATACAGTGATTTATTAAGTAAAACACAGACACGAACATTACCTGTGAAAACCCATTTTTCAAAAGAATGACAAATCATACAGACACTGCATAGTAAAGAGGTAGAGAAATTCTGACCTATTCAAAAGTCAGCACATTACCAATAATGACAATTCTCTTTTTGAAAGAAACTACAATTTTAGATGTAAGTTCATGTTTTAAACCATAAGGTACATAAGTCATGTAGCCTAGTACTTAATTTTCAGTGTATTAGTATAAAAAGTAGCCTAAGTCATGTAAATAGTATATCATGAGCTCATTGATATGTCCACGTAGGAAGAATGTCTTCCTGTTTTCTTTCTCAGTGAATACACACCATTTTGACTAAGAAAATACGAGTAGGAAATCCCACATGACACTTCAGTAAAATGATTTACTCACACAAGGTCAGGGAACAGGTGGTCCATACCTTTACTTTACCTTATTACTTGAATTACTGTTATTTATTTATGAATATTTATTTGTGTATTTTAATTGTCACGCTAGCCATGTGTGAATCACAGGTTGACACAACCTTCACCATACACAGAAAAGAGCATAATTTTGCCTATATATCACAATATGTGATATAAAAAATATGCACTTTATAAACTTCAATTTGAAGTAAACAATAGAAATAGGAAAGAATATATGTGAAAAGGAAGAAACAAAGTTTCTGCTCACGCGAATAATGTTTACAGTTTTCTTCCATTTAAAAGTTAACGCTCGCGAAAGTTCTATTTATTTAAAGCAGTTTACATAATATTATCACTTACAGACAAAGGTAGACATAAACCAGTTCAGATACTACCTACAGACCGAAACATTACATAAAGAAACGAAAACAATGACTATCTGTGCTCAAAGACGGAGCCGGGTAAAATCTTACTTAGCGGCACACAAAGAATGTGTTGGTAAGGTTGGTAACACAACCGAACTCAACGAAATTACGCCTGCTTATCGATACGCAGCAATATCAGTACTCCAGCATGTAATGAAATGACATTAACCAGAGCTGAAGTACGTATAACAATGAGCATTTTTAAATGAAATATACTGTTTAAGAAACAACAATGAAGACCTGACTCAAAAACAATTAGTGTGGTTACCGTGTAATATGAAAATGACGTACGTGCACAAATGGTAACAGATGTAACTCACACAAACTCAAAGCCTGTGATGACGCAGGGCATAAAAAGTGATTTGAAATATATTTTTAAAAAAACTAATGTGCGGCTGTGACTTTGTATTTTTCATGCCGAGCCTGTCGACGAGGGGGCGGACGAGCGCAAATGCGGCTTGCACGCCATTACCTACGCCGCCTATCAACGGCAGCCAATCCTGAGCCAGATGTAGGTGAGCCGACACCCCATAATAGACTAATCATAGCCATCTGGGGCGGGGTCCATCATCTAGGCTCATTATCCTGTCGTCACCTGATGTTCAGCCATCGGGGGCGGGGCCCATCATCTAGGCTCATTATCCTGTCGCCAGCTGATAGTTCACATGTTGCAGCTGACATACGTCAAAAGTGCGTAAAAGTGTGTGTATCACAAAATTCTACTAAGACGACAAAATGTCGCAAGTGAAAGCGTGTGACGCAAAATTTCCATTCAGACGACCAAGTGTCGCTAAAGTATAAAAAATAGTGCCCACTATGAAGTTAGTGATAACAAAGCCACACAAAGAATGAAATGTGTATGTAAAAATAAAAAAAATCACTATAAAAATTACAATATTTTGTAATAAATTTCATTTTTATTCATTTCTCTTCTCTTCTGTGTCCTGTAAATATTTATATGTATGTGCTTATGTGAGCAATTTATGTCGATTTATTCATGCCAATTAACAAGAAACAAACTTAAATGAAAAGTAGTAATCTCTACATATGTGTATGTGTATCTATGAATTATGTCTAAACACCTATAGTAAAAAAGGAAAATGTATATATTTATGAGCAATTGACAACCATATATGCAATCACTAATGAGCTTTGACAGTAAATACTTTTTTTCACTGAGGCAGGTTAATACATTCATGTGACTGATTTACGTCCATAAATGTAATTGTAACCACAGAAAAGTAACATGTGAATATTATAAATCATTTTACCTTTTGAACACACTGTTTGTCTAATATTGCAGTGATATACTTGTGGTTTTTTTTTTTTTTTTTTCAGTGATTTATTCATATATGTCTAATGCTTGAGCAGAAATGATTCAATACGTAATTTTGTTAACGTGACGAGGTCTGTCGATAACAAAGTGACCTCCAGACGTCGTGGGAGCCATGTAGTGTTACATGCGCCTCCACATACTAGACAATATTTATTTGCCCATATTTAAAATAATTATGCTTATTTTTTTCTTATAATTTCGTATCATTTTCAATGTGTCACTAAATTCTTAAAGACGCAATATTCTTTGAAAAACGTAAGTCAGAGACTAACTCTGAACAAAGAGCAATTAGAATAATACATAGTTTTCACTATTGTTTCATTTAAAAGAAAGAAGTAGTGGTGCCATTTTTCTCTTCTGTAATATGCTCTCGTCTAGTAAACTTCTCTTCCATATTACGCTTGTATAACCTGATGAATTGTGAAAATGTCTGTACGAAATATATCAATCAGAAATTTGTAATTGAAATGACGTATTGAATTTATGACCTGATCTCGACTGTATGAATTTCATGAGATTTCTCAAAGGTAACTGAACTTTGAATGTGATATGTAGACTTGCTTCATTTATTTCAATAATAATTGTTTCGTGAGCTTACCGAAATTTGTCCGAGTACTTATTTGTAGTGAGATGGGAACCTTATTTTTTTCCTTTCACATTTTTCATTTAACTGTTATTTTCCAGGACAAAAGAATAATGAATTACACTGATTTACGAATTTAATTGTTGGAGATGTGTACAATAGGACCCATTTGTATTACAGTTTTCATTAAATAATTATTCCAGCTGCGACCCTGAGATTGCGAAAGACTTACCATTTTCGATTAATAACATATCAACTAGCCGGAAACTTAGTTACAAAATCAGCAATAGTGATAATGTCTCCGACAGTTAGGTTCACGTTGCTTATCAGTATCAGCCAGGTTAGAAAAGTATTTTAACTACTTTCTTGGTGCGTATCTCATTAATTGCTCTAAAAGTACGGCACAGTAGATTCATTTCAACAGATAGATGGTTTTGCTACGTAACCAGTATTGAAATATTTCTCCCAACCACTCTTGACAGTTATTCTATTTCGTGCTCACATTAACTTGCAAAAATGTATACCGACTTAAAAATTTAAAATTAAAATAAGGAAATAAAAAGGGAGGAATGTTTCACCATCCAAACCACCGTGTTCTTTTCTCCCGCGTGGTCGTCCATGACCAACGACGGCGACCCAGGTAGGCTCATACAATCGCCTTCAGAGTTTAGTCGCTGCTGCAGGAACTTGAGTCTTACCCACTACCATCTCCATATCGGGCCCACGCACGCACGACTCCGTGGCGCCTGCCAAGGCCGTGTATTTGCCTGGACTTGGTCCGTAGGACCAAAGACTCAGTACCACCTGAAATTCTCTGTCGACAGTTCTTAGCGGTTCTAGCTCGATTCCCTGAACACGACCTGGTTTACACGGATGGCTCGAAAGTTGGGAGCAGAGTTGGTTTTGCGCATGTTCATGACAACCATGTTGAACAACACTCTCTGACGATTGGCTGCAGTGTCTATACCGCAGAGCTGGTGGCAAATTCCCGCGCTCTCGAGCACATCCTGTCCTGCTCAGGTGAGTACTCTCTTATCTGCAGTGACTCCCTGAGCAGCCTTAAAGTCCTCGACCGGCGTTATCCGTGGTCTCCTTTGGTGTTGGGAATTCAGGAGACCCTATCTACCTTTGACAGGTCCGGTCGATCAGTGGTGTTCCTCCGGACACCGGGTCATGTCGGTATTCCGGGCAAGCAGGCTGTTGATGCGCCTTTTTTAGAGATCGGCCTTCCGGATGCTGATCTTCGGACAGTGCCGCGAAATCAAGTGCGCGAGCCTTGGTCCACCGAGTGGCGTAGCCTGACAACAGCCAACAAACTCAGGGCTATAAAGGAGACGACAGCTGTGTGGCGTTCTTCCATGCGGACCTGCAGGCGGGACTCCGTAGTCCTGTGAGGCTCCGCATTGGCCATACATGGCTGACTCACGGCCATCTCCTTCGCGACGAGGATCCGCATGTATGGCGCTGCAGCGCCCGCCTGACGGTGGCGCACATCTTAGTGAAATGCCCTGTTTTAGCCACTCTGCGGAGGAGCTTTAATTTTCCTGCACAATTATCCCATGTTTTAAGCGACGATGCCAAAATGGCTGATATTGTTTTAAGTTTTTGGGGACAGTGATTTTTACCCCTCCATTTAAAGCATTTTTTCAGTATTGTCTGTATCTGTCCTCTCATGACCTCCGATTGGAGGTTCCCATTTGTTTCCGTGTAGCTGACTTTTCCTGTCTTTAGTTTCACGGTCGGTCAGCCACTGACGTTGGCTTTTACATTTTATTTCTTGTCGTTTCTTGGTGATTTTGTGTGATTTTCACGTTTTTCATTATCTCATGCCGACCTTATAGTCCTTTAATTGACTCGGGGGAGATTCCTGTCTACTAAGGGAGGTTCCCTACTAAGATGTCGATGAGCCTCTTCTAGATGTATACACTTCAAAAGCTTCTCCTGAAAAATTTCTAAAATATCGATGAGCCCCCTTTTTTTCTGTGCACCATTCAAATGATATAAAACTAAAAATAGTTATCAAAACATTATTTTATCACGCTTAATTCCATAGTGCCACTTGTATTCAACAACTGTTTATTTGATTTGTAGAAAATTTTACAGCAATAAGTCGCAAATATTAATTTATTCAGATCTAGATTTCGACCACTGTGTAGTCATTATCAATGCTTAAAACGGTATGAACGTAACCTCCAACATGGTGGTCGTAATGTTTTACGTGTGTTAACCGTTTTTGTTTTAAGCATTGATAATGGCCACACAGTGGTCGAAATCTAGATCTGAATAAAACAATATTTACGAATGTTTGTTGAAAAATTCTCTACAAAAACTCTTATTGTTGTGTATTTAATCTTCTATAACTTTATTAAGTATTGTGCAATATATTATTACATTTTTATTTTTATGGATAATTTTTTGTCCGAGATGCTTGCAAAAATCAGAAATACAGGAAAACCTAAAATGTGTCCTAAAACACGTCAGTGCGACTTTTTTTCCTCCTGGGGGCTAGTGGCGTAACACAGCAACCGAATCCCTTTAGAACCCTTGTGCAGTGCTGCTACGGTAGGGGAATATAAATCTTAAGGAATGAAGGAAACAGCAATGGTGGCATAAAATCTTATTGCTTTTATTTCTACAAGTCACTGTGTGGCCATCTTCAGTTGAGTTTCTTTCAGAGGTCATACAAAAAAAATGCGGAACAGTAAAAGCTTTTATATAAATGTAAATCGCACTGTCCCGTTTTGCAGCCCAAAAGAATAAAAAAATAAACCAATGTTTACAGAAATTAGATGTCAACTTTATTCAAAATCAAGTAGTATAGAGAAAGCTAATAACATACCTAGAACAGGATGCCCTGTGGGCCTACATAACTAGCAAAGTTCATAAATAACAAAATACATAACAATGCCGTCACGGTCCAAGCAAAACTGATTGACAAGCTTCGCACATTAGCTTTGCGTGTGCAGTGACTCCTAGCGCCTTCTATATGAATTACTAATTACGGTCTTAGTTATTACATTAAAACTAAAAAAGAAAACAAAAATACAACAAATTTAAAAATTTCAAAAAAGAATAGGATACACATTACAGAACATAAAATAATTTAACCAATCGAAGACGGCCTCTACTACTTTTATCCAACGTCTTCAGAACGAAAGTGACAGTACAGCATTCTCGTACAGGCATTGAGTACACAATTCACAATAAAATCCATAGGGTAAGGTAAAAAACAGTAAAACTGATATATACTAATTAAAATATATTTGCCACATCTGCCAAGACGAAGTGCAGTCTTACTACATCAACGCCGTCTGTTACCACAAGTGCCATTGAGTCGGTGACCTCTGTCAACTAATGACACTCCCCCCAGGGGGCCCACAGTTCTTTTGTGGGTACGTGTGTGGCGCGCACGGGGCCCCGAGCCGGAGCAGCCTTTCTTCTGCCCCAGGCTGCTTCACTTTCCCTCCCGGTTTATGCCTTCGCCCGGAGACGGGCATATTTCGTGAGATACGGTGGTTCTTGTTGTGCTTTTTCTTCCTTCGTTCCTTCCTTTCTTACCTTTCGTTTTCTGTCTCTCTCTCCTTGTCCTCTCCTAGCCTTCTTCTCCTCATTAGTCTCCGCTTCGGCGTTTGAGACACTTCTTCCTTCTTTCATTTCATTTCCTATCCTCTTCTTCTTTCCTCCCTGTGCGTGTCTGAAGGCCGACCCACGCATTATCGTGCGTAGCAGGTGACGGGGTAACGCGTAATTCCCCGCCCCGGGTAGACATGTAAGGCACGTACGTACCCCCTGGTAAAGGCCAGGCCCAGGGAGGGGTGATTACCCGAGCTGGTACCTTCCGAACGTGCCGATTGGTCCCTCCGTCAGTTCTCGGGAGGTGTGACCTGAGGTGTGAACAATCACCTAAGGCGGGTAAGCCCTCGGAGAGGGCCCCCACTAGGAAGGAGCGCGCCATCGGAGACGCCGGTAATCACGGGGGACACTTCCGCGATGACTTCCTCCTTATCTTCTTTCATGACGTTGACCCACAAACGTAAGTTAGACTCGCCTCAGCATAAAAAGACTCTGCCTAATGTGCCTAAATTTCTGGTTGTCTCTCGCACCGACGGAAAGGATTTCAATTCTGTCAATCCTTTCGTTATACAGAAAGGTGTAGATGCAATTGCTGGCCCTGTTAAAACCTGTTCACGTCAGCGCAATGGCACATTGTTGCTGGAAGTGGACAGTGCCTTCCAAGCCCAAAAACTTATACGTACTACGTTGATGCACACGTTTCCCGTTAAGGTAGAAGCACACCGCACACTCAACTCGTCAAGGGGGGTAGTTTTTACGAGATCCCTTGACGGGCTGTCTGATGAAGACATCCAATCGTATATGTCCGATCAGGGTGTGACAGCCGTCCACAGGGTCATGAAAAAGGTCGATACCCAATTGACACCGACTCGTACTGTGTTTTTGACGTTCGACAGAGTTGACCTCCCGTCGAAGGTCAAAGCAGGGTATGAAGTCATCTCTGTCCGACCTTATGTGCCTAACCCAACGCGCTGTTTTCAGTGCCACAGGTACAATCATACCCGTGAACATTGCCCAAATGCAGCAAAGTGTGTCACTTGTGGTAGGGACGCCCATGAGGGGGATTGCCCACCTCCGTCCCCTCACTGCCTAAACTGCAACGGTGACCATGCGGCTTCCTCTCGCGACTGTCCTGTATACAAGGATGAGAAGGTAATCCAGCAAATCCGGGTTACGGAGAAGGTATCAACATCTGCCGCTCGTAAGTTGTTGGCGAGTCGAAAGCCCACTGTCCTCCCAGCGGGTACATACAGTAAGGTACTCACCTCAACTCGACCTACCAAAGATTCCAGTACCCAGACATGTGATTTCACCTTCGCTGACACAGTTGTGCGATCCGCCAGCCCGAAGATTGCCCGTTCCACGTCCCCGCTTCCTCCTGCTGCTTCTAAGGTACAGTCTTCGTCAACATCTAGTAAACCGCGGGCACCTAAACAAGATGCCCGGACCTTGAAAAAGGAACCCGTCCGTGAGGATTTTCTGCGTTCTCAGGCTTCCCAACCGTCAACTGCCTCTTCCCGCCGTCACTCTTCCAGAAGAGCTGACAAGAAAAAGAGTTCCTCTCCTTCCCCGCCGAGGCGTGACCCATCTGTCGCGCCGTCCAACAGTTGCCGGCCTCGGCCGTCTTCTGTTTCACCGGGACGCTCCGTTTGCCGGGCGCCCGGCCCTTTACCGGCGGTGGAAACTGCCCCTCCTGATCAACTCAGGGAGGTGGCAGGCGCGTCGGTCGAACCTATGGACCACGACCCTTTGCCCCTGGACAGCGATAGCAGTGCTCCCTCGAAATCCGGTCCTCAGCGGCCGTCGAGGTGACCCAGCTCGCTACTTGGTTTTTATCCTTATTTCTTCTCTCATTTTTATCATGGCGCTCCTTCAATGGAACATTCGCGGCATCCGTTCTAATCGGGAGGAGTTAAAATTACTCCTTCGATTGCACTGCCCGCTTCTAGTCTGCCTCCAGGAAACTAAGTTGCGTCCACGTGATCGTGCAGACTTTCCACACTACACCTCTGTGCGGTTCGACCTGCCACCCGTGGAAGGTGTCCCAGCCCATGGAGGGGTTCTGATGCTCCTTCGAGACGACGTCTATTTCCATCCCATTTCCTTGCACACTCACCTACAGGCAGTTGCCGTCCGCATCACCTTATCCACATTTACCTTCTCCCTCTGTAATATATATTCGCCATCGTCATCTGCCCTTACTAGGGCAGATTTGCTAAACCTTGTTGACCAGCTCCCTTCACCTTTCGTGTTGGTAGGCGACTTTAATGCCCACCACCCCCTATGGGGCTCTCCGGCACCTTGTCCGAGAGGCTCCCTTTTGGTGGACATTCTCCACCACCTCGATCTTGTCTGCCTCAACACCGGTGCACCGACCTTCCTTTCTGACACAACACACACTTATTCCCATATAGACCTTGCAATATGCACTCCTCAGCTTGCCGGTCGGTTTGAGTGGTATGCACTTTCTGACACGTACTCGAGTGACCATTTCCCTTGTATCATCCACTTCCTACATCATTCCCCATCTCCACGTCCCACCAGTTGGAACATTTCTAAAGCCGACTGGGGGCTTTATTCTTCCATGGCTGTTTTTCACAATCAGAATTTTCCCAACTGTGACAGTCAGGTCGAATACCTCACAGAGGTTATCCTCACTGCTGCTGAACGTTCCATACCTCGTACATCCTCTTCTCCACGTCGTGTCCAGGTCCCTTGGTGGACTGCAGCCTGCCGCGACGCGCTTAGAGCCCGGCGCCGTGCTTTACGCACCTTCTGCCGCCACCCAACTTTGGAGAATTGCATCAATTACAAACGTATGAGAGCGCAGTGCCGTCGTATCATAAACGACAGCAAGAAAGCTTGCTGGACAGCTTTTACTAGTTCTTTTAACCGTTTTACTCCCTCCACGGTTGTCTGGGGTGGCCTACGCCGTTTGTCCGGCATCAAGGTCCACTCCCCGATTCCTGGCCTGACCGTGGAGAACGCGGTCCTCGTGGACCCAGCTGATGTTTCAAACGCATTGGGTCGTTTCTTTGCGGAGGTTTCGAGCTCTGCCCATTACCACCCTGCCTTTCTCCCTCGCAAACAGGTAGAGGAGGCACGGCCGCCTTCTTTCCGTTCTTTTAATCGGGAAAATTATAACGTCGCCTTCACCATGCAGGAGCTAGATCGTGCTCTCGCCCTGTCCCGGTCTTCTGCTCCCGGGCCCGATTCCATTCACATTGAAATGCTGAAGAACCTCTCTCCTGCGAGCAAGTGCTTTCTTCTTAGTACCTACAATCGCATATGGATTGAAGGTCATGTTCCCACAAGTTGGCGTGAAGCCATTGTTGTCCCCTTCCCCAAACCAGGGAAGGACAGACACCTTCCTTCCAGTTATCGTCCTATTTCTCTGACGAGCTGCGTCTGTAAGGTGATGGAACGCATGGTTAACGCTCGGTTGGTCTGGCTCCTCGAATCTCGCCGCCTCCTGACTAATATCCAATGCGGTTTTCGTCGACACCGCTCTGCTGCTGACCACCTCGTTACGTTGTCTACCTTCATTATGAACAACTTTCTGAAGAAGCGTCAAACAGTAGCCGTGTTCTTCGACTTGGAGAAGGCATACGATACCTGTTGGAGAGCGGGCATTCTCCGCACATTGCACACATGGGGCCTTCGGGGCCGCCTTCCTCTTTTCATTCAAGCGTTTTTAGCGGATCGCAAGTTCCGGGTGCGGGTGGGCTCTGTTTTGTCAGATACCTTTTGCCAGGAGAATGGGGTACCACAGGGCTCCGTCTTGAGTGTGGCGCTCTTTGCCATTGCAATCAATCCAATCGTGGACTGCCTTTCAGCCGACGTCTCCGGATCTCTTTTTGTTGACGATTTCGCAATTTATTGTAGCGCCCAGCGGACGTGTCTCTTGGAGCGTTCTCTCCAACGCTGTCTTGACCGTCTGTATTCCTGGAGCATCGCAAACGGCTTCCGATTCTCCACTGAGAAAACTGTGTGTATCAATTTCTGGAGATACAAGGAATTTCTTCCACCTTCTCTACGTCTCGGCCCTGTTGCTCTCCCTTTCGTGGAGACTACGAAATTCTTGGGACTCATGTTGGATCGGAAACTTTGCTGGTCCACACACGTGTCCTACCTGGCTGCCCGTTGTGCCCGATCCCTTAACGTTCTTCGTGTCCTCAGTGGCACGTCATGGGGAGCGGATCGTACCGTCCTGCTTCACCTTTACCAGGCCATTGTTCAGTCGAAGCTCGACTATGGAAGCCTTGTATACTCTTCAGCACGGCCGTCGATTCTCCGCCGTCTCAACTCTATCCACCATCGTGGATTACGTTTGGCGACCGGTGCATTTTACACCAGCCCTGTTGAAAGTCTGTATGCCGAGGCTGCTGTATTACCCTTGACCAATCGACGTGACATACTCTTGTGTCGGTACGCATGCCGCCTACGGTCGATGCCCAACCATCCATCTTACAGATTATTTTTTGACGACTCACTCGATCGCCAATATCAGTTGTCTGCGATTGCCTTGCTTCCACCGGGAGTTCGGTTTCGCCGCCTGCTACAGCGGCTCGATTTTACCCTTCCTTCCACCCTTCGGTTGAGCGAAAGCCCATTGCCACCGTGGCATCAGGCCCAGGTTCACACACACCTCGAACTTAGTTCGCTCCCCAAGGAGAGCACTCCGGATTTGGTATTCCGCTCGAGGCTTGTCGAACTCCGTTCGCGGTTCGATAATGCCGTATTTATTTACACTGATGGTTCCAAGAGCACTGCCGGTGTCGGATCTGCCTTCGTCGTCGGGGACAACCGTTTCCAATACAAGCTCCCTGACCGGTGCTCAAACTTCACGGCTGAGCTTTTCGCCCTCCACCAGGCCGTTTTGTATACCTGCCGCCACCGCCACCCTTTCTATGCCATATGTTCTGACTCCCTTAGTGCCCTGCAGAGTCTTATGGACCCTTTCTCGAACCATCCTCTCGTGTATCGGATCCAACGCTCCCTCCAGTTGCTGGCTGATGCCAGCTGTCACGTTTCTTTCCTGTGGGTTCCTGGCCATGTGGGTGTGCCCGGGAATGAGGCCGCCGACACAGCAGCCAAGGCAGCAGCTCTTTTGCCTCGCATGGCTACCTTTTGCGTCCCATCGGACGATGTTCAACGGGCTCTTCGCCGGAGTATCGTGTCGCAATGGCACAGTGTGTGGCTTTCACTGTACAATAATAAATTGCGAACTGTCAAACCGATCCCGACCGCTTGGAGGACATCCTCACGCCCCTCTCGGCGGGAGGAGGTCATCCTGGCTCGGTTGCGGATCGGTCATTGCCGTTTCAGCCACCGTCACTTGCTGTCCGCCGAACCTGCACCGCTATGCTCCTGCGGTGAACTGCTGACAGTGCGACATGTTTTACTGACTTGTGTTAATTTTAATCATCTCCGTGTAGCCCTTCACTTTCCGTCTACTCTGGAGGCAATTTTAGCTGATGACACACGAGCAGCTGCTCGAGTTTTGCGTTTTATCAACTTGGCCAACTTATCCAAGGATATTTAACCCTTTTAATTGTCTTTTATCTTTCGTTTTTAGCCTCTTCTGGAAGTTCTGACAGTCCCCATTTTATTTTAGGCCATAGCGAATCTATGTTTTTGACTGGGCGCTAATGACCATAGAAGTTGTGCGCCCTAAAACCACAAAAAAAAAAAAAAAAAAAAAAACTAATGACACTAGTTAATGTTATTTTGTGTGGTCGCTCTGCACCTGTCTCCAGATAGGCTGTATATAAATCTGTGTATAAATCTTTCCTTCGTATTTTATCTTTGACCCCACCTGAATGTCAGATAATGGCATAAGGTGAATCAGGAGAGAGAAGCTTACAGTTTATCACACCGTCAACGTCGTCATTACTATAGATGGAGCACACGCTCCGGTAGTTTATGCCTGCGATGGGAAGAAGATCAGCCGTGACCTATAAAAG
The DNA here is from genome assembly GCA_026315105.1 of Locusta migratoria. Lineage (NCBI taxonomy): Eukaryota > Metazoa > Arthropoda > Insecta > Orthoptera > Acrididae > Locusta > Locusta migratoria. Next base: position 167,085,066 of record CM048745.1, read on the forward strand.
AACCAGCTTGGCATTTGCCTGGAGTGATTTAGGGAAACCCTTAATTAGAATGGCCGGAGGTGGGTTTGAAATGCCGTCTTTCAGAGTGGGAGTCCAATGTGGTACCCCCTTCAGGGGCTCAACATTAATTTGCTGAGTACGGGCTTGGCGAACCCAGGGTCCTGAGCTGTGGGCTGTGTCACGCCAACAGTCCGCTACACCGTAACGTCTGTGCGTGCTTCAACGACGATCGTTCGGCGCGACGGTGGAACGTTGTATGTGTCAGAACCCGGGGATCTTGGCTAAATCGCCCGGGTCGCGAGGACGGTACAAACCTCTATATAAAACCCCTCAATCTCAAGGTGTGCTATGTACCGAGGAGATGCCTGGCTATTGAGGTTGAACAGCCACTAGTGAGCAACCTCTTAGGAACCTGCCGCACCTCAGTTGTATAAGGCTTACCCAGGCAAGCGCTGCTCTGCCTGGGTGGACCTTTAGTTCCCTAGCTGCTCGTGTGACCAGAATGAAACGAGCAAATAAAAGCGTGACCGGACGAGAATACGGCGTCTCCAAGCGTGGAAGAATTGCTTATAATGCAGCGACTTATGATACCCGAACGTTCCCTTGCCTGGTCACTCCATGGGAGGAACGGCGGGCTAAAGAAAGGGATGAGGCATACTCATCTAAGTATCTTGTTTGTAGCCGAACAGATGGGGAAACGTTCATCTCGACGAAGCCACTTTTCTTCGTTGAAAACCTTGAGGATAAGTTTGGTGAAGTCTCAGGCATGTCAAAGATGAGAAGCGGTTCGGTACTGATCGAAACAGCGTCATCCGCCCAATCAGAAGCATTGCTTGCTTGCGATAAGCTGGGTGACGTTCCGGTCAGTATAACACCCCATTAATCGCTTAACATGATCCAGGGTCTGATCTATCACAGGGACATACTTTTCTTTCTTTCCTTTATTTCTACGCGCCAACCTAGAGCGACGGGGTGTCCACTTTGTCCGGCGCATGCATAGGGGTTCGAAGGACAATAGGGTAGCCACCGGTGCTTTCATCTTGGCCTTTGATGGCAATACATTGCCCGAAAAGGTCAAGGCCATGGTATACCGGTGTGACGTAAAGCCTTATATCCCTCCCCCTATGCGCTGTTTCAAATGCTGGAAATTTGGACATATGTCCTCCAGATGTAGCTCCAGCCCTATATGTAGGGTACGCGGGCGTCGATCAAACCCGGACGCTCCGTGTACTCCTCCACCTACCTGTGTCAACTGTGGGCGCAACATCCACCCTGTTCTCCATTCTGTACCATGTTCCATAAGGAGTGAATGATTATGGAATACAAGAACCTGGATCGACTGTCATTTACAGAGGCACGTAAGAAATACGAACGGCTTCACCCAGTTTCCATGACTTTCCATGACTTCCGCTGCAGTTACGTCATCGCCACCAATTCTGATCACACCTACTGTGCAACTACCTTCTGTGGGCCCAAAGGGCCGTCAAAGTTCATCTGCCTCCATCAAGGTCGCGGGAACTCCCCTTACTTCCCCCCCACTACCACCAGTGGGAGCACCTTCATCCCCACCACCAAGGACACCAGTCCCCACCTCCCAGCCGGAGGAGGAGCAGCCTCCTCCGGCTCCCCCTCGTTCGGAAGGGGTCCCTCGGGGCACTCCCTTCTGAGGCTTCTCCTAGTGCTCCAGCGGATTCCAGCCAATGGCTGAAGGATCTAAAACCTGTGGGTAGAAGGGCTTCATGCTCTTCTTCTACCCCTGGCGTCATTACAGAGAAGCCCTCCCAGCGCTGCAAACCTAAGGGCCAGCGAGAGGATCGGGAGAAGAAGACAAAAGACTCTTCGGTGGCTCTCAGGCCACCTGCTGCCTCATCTTCTACATCAGACGATGAGGTGCAGATCCTCGCGTCACGTGAGGATCTCTCACTTACTGAATCCTCAGAACGAATGGTCCTGGATTCCATAGGTTCTCAATCGGCTGCAGCAGATGAACCTAAGGAATAACATTGTTATATTTTATAGTTATTTTATCTTTTTATCATGGCCCTTAAAGTCACTAACCACCACATCCTCCAGTGGAATTGCGGCGGTTTCTTCCACCATCTGGCTGAACTGCAACAGCTAATGAGCAACTTCCGTGTGCTCTGCATAGCAATACAGAAAACGTGGTTTCCTGTGCAGAGGACCCCGGGCCTGCGTGGCAACCGGGGCTATTTAAAAAATCGCCCCTTCTGTGACAGGGTCTCTGGAGGTGTGTGCCTCTATGTCCTTGCCACTGTCCCCAGTGCAGCTGTGCCCCTCACCACGAATCTCGAGGCAGTGGCTGTTAGGATGAGAGTAAGGTAGTAACTAACAATCTGTTCCCTCTACCTTCCTCCAGATGAGGTTATTACTCTTGCTGACCTTGATGCCTTGACTGCTCAACTCCCCTCGCCGTTTCTCCTTCTGGGGGATTTTAATGCCCATCACCTTATGTGGGGTGGGACGCAGACCTCGGCTCATGGTAAGGATGTGGAGATGCTCTTGACACGGCGAAACCTTTGCCATCTTAATACAGGCGCTGCGACACACTTCAGCGTAGCTCATGGCACATATTCGGCCATCGACCTATCTATCTGTAGCCCGAGTCTCCTCCCTCATCTGAACTGGAACGTCCATGATGATCTCTGTGGCAGCGACCATTTTCCCATCTTTCTGTCGCTCCCAGAGACTGCAGCCGCAAACCGGATATCTCATTGGTCGCTCCATAGGGCTGACTGGCCGGCATATGCTTCAGCTGCAGTGGTACCAACTCCGCTTCTAGCTGGCATTGAAGTGGCTGTACAGTAAGTCACGAAGGCCATAGTATCCGCCGCTGAGAAAACTGTCCCGACCGCGTCTACGTCACTTTGACTAAGTCGGTCCCTTGGTGGGCCCAGGAAATCGCTGAGGCAATCCGGGAACGTCGGCGTGCACTTCAGCGGCACCGGCGACACCCTTCTCTAGACAATCTAATCGCCTTTAAGCGGCTGCGTGTACGAGCTCTGCGATTGATTCGGCAGAGTAAGAAGGATTCCTGGGAGAGGTTTGTAGCCTCGATTGGCTCTCGCGCCTCCCCTTCTCGGGTCTGGACCCAAGTGCGGCGCCTCTTTGGATATCGCCCACGGGTAGGAATCCCATCGCTCACCATTCAGGCTGCACTCTGCACTGACCGACAAGCCATAGCTGAGTACATGGCGGATTACTATGCACGTTGCCCAGCAACTGAAACGTACAGTACAGATTTCCGCACCTTCAAAGAGAGGGTCGAGCAGAAGCAGTTATCATTCTGCACACGCCGCCAGGAACTTTACAATGCCCCATTTAGCGAGTGGGAGTTTGAAATTGCTCTGGCTGCATGCCCCGATACTTCTCCGGGACCAGATCGGATACATAGCCAGTTCCTCCGTCACCTTTCGGCTGAGTTTCAACACCGACTCCTCTCCCTGTTTAACCGTGTATGGACAGATGGGGTCTTTCCACCACAGTGGCGGGAAAGCACCGTCATCCCACTGTTGAAACCCAGAGCAGATCCATTGATGGCTGACAGTTACCACCAAATCAGCCTTACCAATGTGTTCTGCAAGTTACTCGAACAAATGGTGAGTCGGCGGCTGATGTGGCTCCTTGAAGACAGGGAACTTATAGCCCCACAACAAGGGGGATTTCGTCAAGGCCGTTCCCGCCATTGACAACCTTGTCTCGCTGAAATCGGCTATTCGCACTGCCTTCACCAGGCGCGAACATCTCGTTGCAGTCTTTTCTGATCTTCGAAAGGCATATGATACAACCTGGCGCCACCATATTCTGGCTGCACTGCATGGTTGGGGTCTGATGGGCTCCCATCCAATTTTTATACCGAACTTTTTATCGCTCCGCTCTTTTCAGGTTCGTGTAGGCACCTATCTCCGCTCTCCTCATATCCAGGAGAATGGTGTCCTGCAGGGCTCTGTTCTCAGTGTTCCCCTCTCCCTGATTGCAATCAATGGTCACACAGCAGCGGTGGGCTTCTCAGTTTCTTCCTCCCTGTTTGCGGACGATTTTTGTATCTACTTCAGCTCCGCCACCATTGGTGTCACCGAACGGCGGCTGCAGGGAGCCATTAGAAAGGCAAAATCATGGGCCTCCGCCCACAGTTTCCACTTCTCGGGCTCGGGCTCGACTTTTGTCGTCGTCGGGCACTTCACCTCGATTCAGAGCTGTACCTGGATAACGAACTCCTTCGAGTTGAAGAAACACACCGCTTTCTCGGTATGGTTTTCGATGCCCGGCTGACTTGGCAGCCACACCTCCGCAGCTGCGACAGAAATGCTGGAAACAGCTTAATATCCTTCACTGTCTCAGCCACACGGCTTGGGGAGCATCACGCCCAACACTTTTGCAGCTCTATAAGGCTTTCATACAATCGTGCCTGGACTACGGGAGTATCGTATATGATTCTGCAGCGCCGTCAGCACCACAGGTATTGGACCCGGTCCTCCATAGTGGTGTCCGTTTGGCGACAGGGGCTTTTCGCACAAGATCAGTGTCAAGTCTGCTAGATGAAGCAGGGGTCCCACACCTGCGTTTCCGCCGGCAGCGTATGTTTTAGAATGTGCGGAGTGGCTGGCTCAACCTTTATTATCCTCGTGATCAGCCAGCCACAATTTTCTGCTGTAATCTTTTAGAACAGTTATGTTTCTTTCCTCTTTGGGTATTCTTCCTTTTAGGTTTCTTTCCTCTTTGAATTTACTTCTTTGAGTGTCCTGAACTCATAGTCTATCATTGCGAACCCATTATGCGTTTGTCTTCTCTGTGAGTCATGCATGGTTTCGCTCGCAACAGGGGACTGATGACCATGCAGTCTAGTCCCCTCTAAACAACAACAACAATCCAATGTGGTACCGCAGTACCGAGCGAGGTGGCGCAGTGGTAGCACATTGAACTCAAATCCAGATAGCCGTACGTCCTCCCGAATTCAAGTTTTCTGTGATTCACTTCAGTCACTACAGAGAAATTTCTGTATGGTTCGTTTCAAAGGGCATGGCCTATTTCATTGCCCATCATTACCGAAACTCTCCAAGCTCGAGTTCCTTCTCCAATGACTACTACGTGGATGAGCCGTTATGCAATAATTATTCCTCTCTCTTTTTTTAATTTTTTAAATCACTGCGTCACCTTGCTCGATAAAAATACGGCCGCGGTGGAGTATCCGAGCGGTCTAAAGCGTCTCACTGTGGAGCGCGCGGTTGCTGGCCGTGGAGGTTCGAGTCCTCCCTGGGGCATGGGTGTGTGTGTTGTTCTTAGGTTAGTTTACGTAGGTTAAGGTAGTTTTTAAGCTACAGACTGATGACCACGCAGTTTGGTCCGATAGATTTACAAACATTTGAACATTTTCCTTTATAAAAATACGGAAGAACACCTCTATACGGCCCACGATAGCAGCACTGCGCATGAGGGTCACATATTGGGCTTTGTACTACCTACATCTTGGGCTTCAACTTTCTGATCTACCATATCACCGCATTTTGTGTCTTGCCAAATTATAACATGGCTGCAACAAAACACAAAAAGGACAGTTATGGAGCGGTAGAGGGTATGTCAATGATGAGATCTGGATCAGGTCTAATAAAGACGGGCTTTGCTAGCCTGTGACAAGCTGGGTCATGCTTCCGTTACAATCACGCTACATTAGAGCTTAAATATGGTCCAGGCTGTCATCTTCCACAAGGATCTTCTGTTGCAATCAGACGACGAAGTACGATCTAACTAGGAGCGGCGAGGTGTGAATTTCATCTGGCGCATCTATGGGGGTCCGAAGGACAAAAGGGTTGCCATGCTGCCTTCATCTTGGCTTTCGAGGGCGATTCATTGCCTGAGAAAGTCAAGGTGATCATCTACCGGTGCGACGTAAAGCCCTACATTCCTCACCTATGCACTGCTTCAAGTGCTGGAGGTTTGGACATATGTCCTCCAGATGTGATGCCAACCCAACATGTTGGGAGGGTGGGCATGCATCGCATCCGGACGCCCCTTGTACCCCACCTCCAGCGTGCGTCAATTGTAATCAGCAGCATCCTCCTTGTCTCCCATCTGCTCTGTACTCCACAAAAAGCGTAAGATCTTGGAGTACAAGACCTTGGACCGGCTGACATACGCAGAGTTCAGACGTAAGTATATGAAGTTCCACCCTGTGACTATGACAACCCCTTACACCACAGTAGCTTCAATGTCAATCTTCAGACCATCTGTACCACAAATGCCAGTGGGACCCCAAGCCCAAACCACTGCACTTGCCCCCTTGACAGTTGGGGCCGCTACTCTTTCGGCAGCTCCCACACTTTTCACGTTGGTAGCAACAGACAAACCATTACAGGGAACACCACTGCCAGATAAACAACAGCCTTCTCCGGCTCCTCTCGCCCGGAAGGGGTCCCATGGGACACTACCTTCGGATGCTTCTCTCTGTGGGAAAGTGGATCCCAGCAAATGGCTGAAGGATCCCCCAGCTGCTGATCGAAGGGCCTCCTGCTCTTCGTCAGCTCCTGCCGCCCCTTCTGAGAAGCCCCCACGGCCCTTAACACCAAAGGGCCAGCGAGAGGGCAAAAAATTGAACAGGAAGAAGGAAACATCGGTAGCTACAAAGCCACCCACACCCACATCCTCTGCTTCAGAGGATAAGTCGAGATCTTCGCTTCCACTGAGGATCTCGCAATTCTTGATTCGCCTGACCATAGGATCGCTGCACAACCGGTATCAGCTAAATCTATGGTCTTAGATTCTGTATATCCTGACCATAAGGCAGCAGATGTTCCTATGGAATGTTCTTTTATTTCATTTCTTTTATGGCCATAGAGGGTGGAGAACGAGTTATTCTCCAGTGCAATTCTTTAATCACCTGGCCGAGCATCGACAATTACTGTGCTGTTATCCTGCATTTTGTATCGCCCTACAGGACGTTTCCAGCACAGCAGACCCCTGCCCTTCATGGGTATTGGGGCTACTACCGCAATAGGTCCATATACGGCAGGGTGTCTGATGGTGTCTGTGTGTACGTCCTGGATACTGTCTCTAGTGCCCCGGTGCCACTCCACTCTTGAGGCAGTGGCTGTTAGAATCTGGGCAACGCAGGAATTAACTGTCTGCAGCTTGTAACGTCCTCTGGATGAGGCTGTGTCTCTCAACAACCTTACTCCTCTGGTCTCCCAACTTCCCCCACCTTCCTCCTTTTGGGGGACTTTAATGCCCAAAACTCATTGTGGGGTGGACTCCAGACTACAGGCTGCGGTAGGGATGTTGAGACATTATTGGCACAGCAAGACCTTTGCCTCCTGAATTCAGGTGCCCCCATGCATTTTAGCTTGGCACAGGGCACATATTCAGCGATCGACCTCACCGTCTGCAGCCCCAGCCTTCGACCACACCTCGGTTGTCGTGTGCAGTGCATGATGACCTGTGTGGCAGTGACCACTTTCCAATCTTTGTGTCGCTCCCGCAGTACCAATCTGAAGACTGCTTGCCCTGTTGGTGCCTCAGTAGGTCTGACTGGCCTGCTTATGCCTCAGCCGCTGTAATCGATGCACCACTGCCAGATGACATCGACAATGCAGTCCAGCAGAAGACTGATAGTATTGTTGTAGCCGCTGAGGCAGCAGTTCCACAAACCACCAGTTCCACTAGGCATAGGTCCGTGCCTTGGTGGACACTGGAGTTTGCTGAGGCTATCCAGGAACGAAGGCGAGCGCTCCAGCGCCATCGACGCCACCCTTCCGTGGAGAATTTGGTAGCCTTTAAACGGCTCCATGCGCGTACTCGACGACTCGTACTGCAGAGCAAGCTGGACTCCTGGGAGCGGTATGAAGCCAGTATCGGCTCCCGCATCTCCCTGAGTCAGGTATAGACGCACGTCAGACGCGTCTTTGGATGCCGCCCGCCGACAGGAATACTATCCCTCTCCGTCCAGGGTGTGCTCTGCACACTCCCGACAGCTATCACCGAGCATATGGCAGAGCACAACACTCGATGTTCTGAGACTGACACGTGCAGTACCGACTTTGTCTCCCTCAAATAGCGGTCCGAGTGGAAACAGTTATCCTTCCGCACTCGTCGTCGGAAACTATACTCGTTTAGTGAGTGGGAGTTCCGAACTGCCCTTGCTGCGGGCCCTGATACCACTCCAGGACCAGATAGGATTCACAGCCAATTCCTCTGACACCTTTCACCAGAGTTTCAACCGGGAAAGCACTATCATCCTGGTGCTGAAACCTGGTGCAGAGCCCCTGGTGGCTGACAATTACCGTCCGATCAGCCTCACCAACGTTCTCTGCAAGCTCTTCGGACATATGGTGAGTCGGCGGCTTCTGTGGATCCTTGAAGAGCGAGGACTCCTTGCTCCACAACAGGGGGCTTCCGCCAGGGCCGTTCTGCCATTGACAACCTCGTGTCACTGGAGTCGGCCATTTGCACTGCCTTCGCTAGGCATGAGCATTTGGTTCCTGTATTTTTTTACCTTTGAAAGGTGTACGATACCACCTGGCGCCACCATATAATGACTGAATGACTGGACTTACATGGCGCCCTTCCTATTTTTATTCGCAATTTCCTCTCCTACTGCTCGTTTCGGGTGAGTGTTGGGGCCTCTTTTAGCTGCCCCCATATTCAAGAGAACGGTGTCCCACAGGGCTCCATCCTCAGTGTCACATTGATTTTAGTGGCAATAAACAGTCTTGCTGGGGCTGTGGGTTCATCGGTTAGTTGCTCCCTGTTCGCCGATGACTTCTGCCTGTAATTTGGCGTAACTGAACGGCGGCTGCAGGGTGGCAATCCGGAAGGCCCACTCATGGCCCTCTACTCATGGATTTCAGTTCTCCGTGCAGAAAACCTGCGTGATGCACTTCTGTCACCGTCGGGTAGTTAACCCTGACCCAGAGTTCTACCTTGGTGGTGAACTATTTCAGGTGGAGGAAACACATCAATTTCTGAGCATGGTCTTTGATGCCCAGCTGACTTGGGTGCCACACCTTCGTCAGCTGAGAAAGAAGTGTTGGCGGCATTTAAATATTCTTTGGTGCCTCAGCCATAATGGTTGGGGAACAGCCCATTCCACCCTCCTTCAGTTGTACAGGGCTCTTATTCAGTCGCGGATTCCCGTTATGGGCTCAGCATTAATTTGCTGGGAATTGCTTGGCGAACCCGGGTTCCTGAGCTGTGGGCTGTGTCACGCCAACAGTCCGCTACACCGTAACCTCTGTGCATGCTTCAATGACCATCGTTCGGCACGATGGTGAAACGTTGTACATCTCAGAGCCCGGGATCTTGGCTTAATCGACTGGGTTGCAAGGACTGTACAAACCTCTATTAAAAAAAAAAAAAACGCAATCTCAAGTTGCTAGGAGATGCATGGCTCTTTAGGTTGAACAGCCGCTAGCGAGCAACCTCTGAGGAACCTGAGGCTTACCCAGGCAAGTGGGGCTCTGCCTGGGTTGACCTTAAGTTCCCTAGCTGCTCGTGGGACCAGAATGAAACGAACAATTAAAAGCGTGGCCGGTCGCGAAAGCGGCGTCTCAAAGCATGGAAGAGTCTTCTTTAATGCAGCATTGTATGACTTCCAATCGTTGCCCATCCCTTGCTACGCCGTGGGAGGAACATTGGGCTTGTGGTCAAGGTGAGACGTATGCACCCCGATACGTGGTGTGCAGTCGAACAGACAGCGAATCGTTTATCTCGACTAAGCCTGTTTTTTGTCGAGAACTTTGAAGACAAGTTTGGCGAGGTAGACGGAATGTCAAAGATGAGATCCGAGTCGATTCTGATAACGTCGTCGTCCCCAGCCCAGTCACGGGCACTGCTTGCCTGTGACAAGCTGGGTGACGTTCCCATTACCATTACACCACACGAAAGTTTGAACATGGTCCAGGGTATTATCATTCATCGTGATCTCTTACTTCACTCCGATGACGAACTCCGGAAGAACTTGGAGAAGCGAGGAGTGCAGTTTATTCAGCACCTATACAAGAGTGCGAAGGATAACAGGGTCGCCACCGGTGCCTTCATCTTGGCTTTTGAGGGTGATTCATTGCCTGAAAGGTGATGATTTACCGGTGTGACGTCAAACCCTATGTCCCTCCCCCTATGCGCTGCTTTACGTGCCGGAGGTTTGGCCATATGTCATCCCACTGTGATGCCAACCCCACGTGTCAGGAGTGCGGACGTGCATCTCATCCAGACGTCCCTTGTACCCCGCCTCCAGTCTGTGTCAACTGTGGCCAGCACCACTCTCCCTGCTTTCCACACGGCACAGTTCTCCACAAAGAAATAATGGAGTACAAGACTCTGGAAAGGCTTTCATATTCTGAGGCCAAGTGAAAACATGAAAAGATTCACCCTGTCAGCATGAAGTCTACGTATGCTACAGCAACATTACCGTCTGCTCCTATGGTAAAGTCACCTCCGGTTCCATCTACAATGCTGGGCCCTCCAGCCCAACAGTTACCAGAGAGCCCCTTAATGTCAGGGGGCGCGTCCACTTCTGTTGATCCCAAGGTCTGTACTTTGAGAGCAACAAGTACAAAACCACAGGGGACAACGGACCCCATCCCTGAGCCAGAGAACTAACAACCATCTCTGGCTAGTCTTGCAAGGAAGGGCTCCCTCGATGCCCTTCCTCCTAAGGTCTCCCACGCTGGTACAGTAGATGCCAGTGAGTGGCTGAAACAGCCACTACCTGCTGGTCGCAGGGCCTCGAGGGCATCCTCCGTCCCAAACGTCAGCCTCAGAGGACGAAATAGAGATTCTCACGTCCCCTGAGGACTTGGCTTTTGTTGAGTCCCCTGACGCAATGGACGTTGAGGCTCTGCCTCCGCCATCAGCGACGGCAAACAATCTTGCAGACTCCACTGCACCATCCCAATCTGCATTTCCAGCGATCAGGAGCCTCTATGTTCATGCAGTGGAATTGTGGCGGTTTTTTCCGCCATTTGTCCGAATTGTAGCAATTGTTGTGCCGATTTCCAGCATTCTGTATAGCCCTGCAGGAAACTTGGTTCCCTACATAGAGGAACTTAGCCCTTCGTGGCTATCGAGGCTAATACAACAATCGTTCCATCTATAACAGGGTATCTGGCGGAGTTTGTGTCTATGTTCTTGCAACCGTCCCCAGCGCTGCTGTGCCTCTCAACACGACCTTGGAGGCAGCGGCTGTTCGAATCCGGGCAATAGAGGAATTCACCATCTGTTCCCTTTACCTTCCCCGGATGTTGTCTCTGCTGCTGACCTCACTGCATTGGTTACCCAATTATCCCAACCGTTCCTCCACTTGGGTGATTTCAATGCCCACCATATTCTGTGGGGTTGAACTGAGACCAAGGGCCATGGTAGAGACCTTGAGAACCATTTCACATAGCTTGACATTTGAGTCCTGAACATTAGGGCACCCACACACTTTAGTGTGGCACATGGCTCTTTCTGCGCCATCGATTTGTCCATTTGTAGCCCGAGTCTCCTTCGGCATTTATCTTGGAAGGTCCAATACGACCTTTGTGGGAGGTACCACTTTCCTCTTCTTTTGTCACTCTCACAATTTTACCCTGTAGGACAGCTGCCATGGTGGAACCTCCATAGGGCTGACTGGCACGGCTATACCTCTACAGCTGTGGCTACTACTCCATTGCCAGTTAACATCAATATCACAGTCAAACAACTAACTGAGGTCATTATTTCCGCCGCTGAAACGAATGTCTCGACTACCACAGACTCACTTCGGCGCAAGTTGGTGCCTTGGTGGACTCGGTATAACGTTGCCCTTGCATAGTATCCGTAGGGATTTTTTCTCGGTAGACTTTCAGTGGCAGCTACTCGCCCTTTATAATCATCTCTGGACAGAAGGCATTTTTCCCGTCACAATGGTGAAGTACTATCGTCCCAGTGATTAAACCAAGTGCAGATCCGTCCGACGCTGGGACTACCGCTCCATCAGTCTCACCAACGTTCTGTGTAAGATCCTCGAACGTATGGTGAGTCGACAGCTTGTTTGGCTACTGGAGGATCAAGGTCTCCTGGCTCCATAACAGGGAGGCTTCCGTCAGGGCCGTTCCACTCTAGACAATCTCGTGTCCCCTGGAGTCAACCATACATACCGCTTTTACTCGCCAAGAATACCTTGTCACAGTCGTTTTTGACCTCCATAAGGCTTATGATACAACCTGGCGTTATCACATTCTCTCTACACTGTATGAATGGGCTTACGTGGTCCCCTCCCAATGTTAATACAGAACGTTCTGTCGCTACACTCTTTTCAGGTTTGGGTTGGCACCTCTCTTTGCTCCCCTCATGTTTTAGAGAACGGCGTCCCACAGGGCTCCGTTCTAAATGTTCCATTATTTTTGATTGCCATTAACGGACTAGCTGCGGCAGTATGAATGACTATCTCTTGTTTGCCGACGACTTTTGCCTTCAGCTCCAGCAGCATTGGCGTCACGGAACGGTGGCTGCAGGGAGCCATACGAAAGGCGCAGTCGTGGGCCTCTGAGCATGGTTTCCAATTTTCGGCGCAGAAAACCCGTGTCATGCCTTTTGTTGCTGTCGGGTTAGCTCATCGGGAGCCTGAGCTATATTTGAATGATGAACCCCTTCGCATTGAGGAGACACACCGCTTCCTAGGCATGCTTTTCGATGCCCAGCTGACTTGAATACCGCATCTTCGCCAACCAAAACAAAAATGCTGGAGACACCTAAACATTCTCCGCTGCCTCAGCCACACAAGTAGGGGAGCTGCTCGCCCGACTCTACTGCACCTGTATAAGGCACTTATCCAGTCACGCCTGGATTATCGCTACCTTGTAAATGATTCTGCAGCTCCAACTGCACTGCATATCTTGGATCCGGTCCCTCACAGTGGCATCCGTTTAACGACAGGGGCCTTTTGTACAAGTCCTGTGATAAGCCTTCTTGCTGAGGCTGGGGCTCCCCCCCTGCGATTCAGAAGGCAACAGCTCGTGGCTTCTTATGTTGCCCGTATTCGTGCCGTACCTCACCAACCCAATCGCAGGCTCCTTTTCCCAACTGTCACACTCCCTTCCCCACGACGACGGCCGCGGTCGGGCCTCTCTATTGCGGTCCATGTTCGTTCCCTTTTTTCTTCTCTAGAGTTCCTTACTATCCCTCTCACCTTTCAGTATCGTTTTAGTACTTCTCCTTGGGTCATTCCTCGACTCCAGCTTCGGTTGGACTTGTCCCAAGACTCCAAAGCCACTGTTGCACCGGCGACTCTCCGTCAACAGTTTCAGACCCTTCTCGATTCGTACCGTGGCGCTGAATTTGTATACACCGATGGTTCCCTAGTCGATGGCCATGCTGGATATGCCTACACTCACGGCCGGCATATTGAAAAACGTTCATTGTCCTGTGGGAGTAGTGTGTTTACAGCAGCACTTGTCGCCATTTGGCGTGCCCTTGAAAATCTCAAATGCTGCCCCGGGGAGTCTGTGGTTATCTGTACTAACTCCCTGAGTGGTTTGCAAGCCCCTAATCAGTGCTTTCCGAAACATCCTTTGGTACGGTCCATTCAGGAAGCTGTATACAGACTAGGTACATTTGGTCGCACTGTGGTCTTCCTTTGGACTCCAGGCCACATTGGCATAACAGAAAGTCATGTCGACCAACAGGCGAAGGAGGCTACTACCTCAACCATGTTGGAAATCGGTCTCCAGGAGAGGGATCTCCGCATGGTGCTGAATCAGAAGGTATTGAGCCTTTGGAATACTGAGTGGCCTGAATCGAATGCATCGAATAAGCTCCATGCTGTTAAGCCCTGTGGAGGACCTCCCCGTGACCCTCTCGGAGGTAGTCCGTCGTACTCTGACAAATGCGCATTGGCCATACGTGGTTAACGTACGGCCACCTCTTGTGTTGAGAGGGCCCACCAGTTTGCTGTTGTGGCGCCCTGCTAACCGTGGTCCACATACTGCTGTATTGTCCGCTTTTAGCTGCTTTATGGCAGTCCTTTACCCTACCACATTCGCTGCCTTCAGTTTTAGGTGACAATTTCTCCTTGGCTACTAATGTTTTACATTTTATTCACGCATCTGGATTCTACCATTCCATTTAATGGAAGGCGCTTCTGCCTGCTTCAAAGACCCTCATTTTCACACTATTTTTAAGTTATTGATAGCGTCTACCTTTTCGGTTAAGGTGGTTTTTTAGTGCGTACAGCATGGCTTGCTCAACTGTTTTTATCCTTGTGATCAGCCAGCCATTGCATTCTGTTGTGACAGTGTACTTTTATCCCTTTTGTGCACTCCTCTGTGTATCAGTGAAGTGTTTCTCTTCGTTCTACACTCATCAAGGAATTTTCTCTGTGTTTTCCTTCCGTCACATGTTACATCACTGCTTGGAATAGGGTACTGATGAACTTGTAGTTTAGTCCCCTATAAACAACAACAACAGTCGAGGCTTGATTATGGCAGCTTGGTTTATGACTCAGCAGCACCTTCTGCCTTGTGGGTCTTAGACCCCATTCACCACACTGGTGTGCATCTCGCAATGGTGGTTTTTCGCACCACTCCAGTGCCGAGCCTTCTAGCTGAAGCTGGTGTTCCCAAAATGTGTTATAGCCGGCAATGGATGTTGGTGGCTTATATTGTCCGGGTTCATGCTTCACTCCGCCATCCGAACCAAAGGCTTCTCTTCCCACTTTCTGAACTTCCTTCCTCCCGAGCTCGGCCCAGATCAGGTCTTCCGATTGAGGTCCGTGTCCGTTCCCTTCTCTCCTCACTTGATTCCTTACCCCTTCCTCCACCTTTCCATTACTCCCCCTGTATCCCCCCCTGGACAATTCCTCACGTGGAGCTTTGGTTGGATTTGTCCCAGGATTTGAAAGCCTTCATTCCACCACTGTTTCTCCATAGCCGGTTCCAAGCACTGCTGGACACATTTCAGGGGGCAAACATTCTTTACACGGACGGTTCTTTGGTTGATGGCCATGCTGGATATGCCTTTGTCTATGGTGACCACATCGAACAGCGATCATTGCCTTGTGGAAGCAGCATCTTCACCGCGGAACTGGTCGGTATTTTGAGAGCTCTTGAACACTTTAGAGCTCGCCCCAGAGGGTCGTTTGTCATCTGCAGCGACTCCCTGAGTGGCTTACGGGCCCTCGACCAATTTCTCCCCAAACAGGCTGTGGTGCGAGCAATTCAAGATGCTGTCTTCGCCCTTGGTGAGTCAAGCCGTTTGAAACTCGCCCGGTGTCCTGTTGAGTGTTAACTAGCCGTGTTTGTGAAATTACCAATTGACAGCTTGCTCGCAAAATCTAATTACGGCGATATTCACACAGCGGCGGAAGTATACAGTTCCCTTAAGCAAAACTCTGATTCTATAAGTTAAGCAAACAGTTCTACCTTTACTGTAATCTTTAGAGGAAACTGCACACAATTAAATAATGATTCGCCATCATGGATCTAAATCAAAAATAAATGTTGGCAACTGTAATGTATTTACCCTGGAGGGTCCCATTTGTTTGAATAATTGAAGTATTCGATACCATAGTATTGTAACCTAATATTCCATGTTTATATTATATATGAATTTTATAGCGCTTCTGTCAAGTCAAATTTTCATTTGCATTACTAGGGTCTTCTAACAAACTTAATTAAATTATTGAAGCTTAATGTTGAACAATAATGGGAACATATATTAACACTGCGCGTAGTGTTACTTACTATGATCTTTTGTATTGTTTATTTTCATACAAAAAACTTATTATTACATTTGTCATAATATTGTGTATCCCCACGTAAGCAAAATAAGCGTCTGTTTCATGAACAAAACGTTAAATGTAAACCTTTGTAACTTTCGTGTTCTAGAATGTTCTAGAAATCTATAACAGATATTAATATGCGCAAATTGGCGGGAACACGAGTAGTAGTAATGGAGTAGTTAGGGAGTAATCAGTCAGTCGTAAAGTAGTAATCAGTCAGTAGTTAGCATTGTTGTCAGTCAGTATGAAGTTAGTTACTAATGGAGTAGAAGTATGGAGTCAGTATAAAGTTAGTATGGAAATAGTAATGGAGTAGGAACAACTTCGTCTTGAGTTTGTAGGGAAGTGTGTTGTGAACCAGTCTTACTTTTGTATTACTTCTGTGCTTCATCAAGAATGGATAAATAAATAAATATGTTAAAAATGAGATGTGTCAAATTGAAAGTTACCATGACTTGGAAGAACCTGATGTCTTATTATTTTGTGATGTATTATTGGCAGGCAAGCTACTAGTTCTTCGGGACCACTGAAGAACCAACAGAGGAAGGTTACATATGGAAAAATAATGGTTTTAGTATATTATTATCATTATTATTGTTATATAAAAACTATTATACATGGCGAATTCGGTGCAGGAAATACTGTCGATTTTCGGAAACCTACAAATTTGACATGTTTCAGAAGCAACGATGATGCACCATGAAGAAGAAACGATATATGTACAAATGTTTCATGGATGAAGTCTTAATAAATTAAACTGGCATGGATTTCAGAACGAAATGAAGATGTATAATAATTGGTTAAAAAGGACGCTGCAGCAAGACAAGAGTGCAGTATGTATGAACTGGAAATGGACTGGATGACTAAACCTGTAAGTACAATCTAACTTTGATTTTTAGTTTTTTGAGTGCAGTTTGTTCAGAATGGACAAAGAAAATATTAAAATGTCAAATGTAGATGGGGATTTTGCTTCAGACATGCTACAATCAGTACTGAACGAACTGGAAAATAAATTATTTAAAAAGTTAACTGACCAACAAAATCTAATTAAAAATGAACTAATTAATGAACTTAAAGTTTCGTGCGAAGAAACTGAGTTAGGCCTAATAAATGAGAGTTATGTGAAGTAGAATCAGCAGGTCAGACAGTAGAAAAAGGTGCAGATTTTGTTAAAGATGTTAATAGTGAAAAGGTTAATTTATCATCAGGTGATTGTGTGAATAATAATCCTGTAACTAATGTCATACACAGTTTTGGTTCATGGTCTGAAACTCCTATAAAGAATGTTTCCAGAACACGATGTACACCCTGTAGATTTCATTTTAAGCTGTGAAAATAGTTTTATAGTAGGTATGTGTGATGCAGACAAAATTAAATATATAATATATCACTTAAATGGTGAGGCATTAATCTGGGCTAATACAAACAGAAAACTTAGGAAAAATTTTGAAGAATTTAAAGAAAGTTTTTAAATAATTTTTGGTCAAAAAAATGACCAACACAGGGTTGAAAGTAGATTTTTGTTTGGACCAGCATACAATGAAAGACCTGGTGGACTGTTTGATTTTTGTAAAAATGAATTACAGATACTAATACACTTGAAGTATCCCTTAGATGTTAGGACACAAATTCATGTGTTATAAAATATGCTACCACACTATGTGCAAAGAGAATTAATACATGCTCCTGATAATGATAAAGATGAATTTTTGAATTTTGTTTATAACGTTGACATTTCTGTTGAAAAGCAAAGGTCTAATTACAAGAATAGATGGAGTGGGGGGTGGCAAAGACATAATGATTATGGTAATCAAAATGTCAATAGAAAAAATAAATACAGAGGTATTAATAAACAAAGTTTCAAATTTAAAAATGACTGTATATTTGTAACTAGTTGCGACAAGAATTTTGTATCAAAATGTGATAATGATAACGTAAACTTTGTGCATGATACTGAGAGCCATAACATTTTACCTGAGTGTGACACTTGTATTGTTGAGACAAAAGATAAGGTTTATGTTGAAAAAAGTGAGGTATTTAATGTTTCTTGTAAAGTGTTACTTACTGAAAATGAAAATACATATGACATTTTTGATTATGGAAGTAGTAGCTCTGATGATAAGGATTATAAGGAGTCTGTTGCGTTGAGTAAAGAACAAAGTATTAACAATGTAAGGGTTGATGTTCATGATGATGAAATTATGCTTGGTAATGAGAATACTTTTTATGGTGAAAGTAGGGAATTTGTTGAAAATGGTAATGATACTGACAGTACATTGTATGTTAAAGATGTAAATGTTGAAAATAGGGAACTTAGTACTATTGATGAAGGGTTTAAAAATGTTTGTGATGAAATTGTTGACGACAGTGAAATCACTGATCAAACTATGTTGTGTCTTAAAAATAATACTAAAAAAGTAAACTTGAATGGTATTGTCTTAACTAAAACTGACCATAATTTACCTGATTTCACTCATGTAAAGAAAATATTAAGGCAGACGTTTAAAATTCACATATACTTTATATGGAAGACGCTAGAATTGAGCTGGAAAAAATTTTACCCAGAGTGATGGAAACATCATAAAGTAAAAAGAAATAGGAACACTATTGTTGGTATGGGATCTCTTATAATTGAAACACAATCCCAAGCATGGTCTGGAATTGTAATTAATTTTATTTGTTTTAAACTAGACTGTACAGTTATTTTTGACCTTAGTTCATAAACGTTTAGTTAACTATTTGACATCTGTTGATTCTTTTGAAGATTTGGTAAATGTTAATGTGTAAGTTTTAAATGTTTACTTATGGTAGGCCTGTATATGTTGTAAAACAATGTTCTGTGTAATTGCTATGACTGATATTCAAAATTACAAATTTTAGGTGCTTGTGTGTGGTTCGCACAAGTGCCGAACTGGTAGGGTTTGTGTTCTAAATCTTCTGGTCACATTTGTTGATATATTATGTCATAAACTAGCTTTACACTTTTATATTGTCATTAAGACATATTACTGGTTATTTTGCTGTTAATATTCTCATAGTAATAATCGTCACATAATTATCATGATCAGTTTTTTTATGTCTTTTCTTTAAATATGACATGATGAAGTTCTCATTATTGTTTGCAATATGAAACTTGGTAATTATTTTGTATTATCAAATTACTTTCAGCATTAAAACTTGTAATAACTTCTTATGAATTCACTCAAGGTACAATTGTAACCAAAAGATTGTTGTAGTAATCAATTTTTACTGTCTTGCTGAAATTTAATATTCTCTGATTTTTTTAAATTTATGCACTCTCTACACAGATGAGTTGTACACTAATTAACATGCAACTTCATTAAGTTTATCATGTATGACTTCAGACTGTACTCGTGCTATGTAAATCCGGTTCAACAAAACTTTGTCTGCTTGCTCATGATTTTTTATAAACAGTTTATTGTTCTTCTGTATCTAAAGTCATGGTAATTTAATTTAAAGAATTGTGCATTTCTGAAATTATATTATCGTCAGTAGTAGAAAAATTTTGCTTGGTAACCGTTTTCTATAAAATCAGTCATTTTATGCTTAAAATGGTATACACTGTAACATGATTTAAAATTGAATTTGACAGATAAGTAGTTTCAAATTAATTTTTGCTGATTGTAAATACTACCAATTCTGTTATCACACAATGTCATCCACATGTACTGTCTGACATTGTGTGAGAGGGGTATTGTAATGTATTTAGCTTGGAGGATCCTGTTTGTTTGAATAACTGAAGTAATCGATACCATAGTTCATCATAGTATTGTAAGCTAATATTCCATGTTTATATTAAATAAGCATTTTATAGCGCTTCTGTCAAGTCACATTATCATTTGCATTACTAGAGTCTTGTAACAAACATAATTAAATTATTGAAGCTTAATGTCGAACAATAATGGAAACATATACTAACACTGGGCTAATTGTTATTTACTTACGATCTTTTGTATTGTTTATTTTCATGCGAAAAACTTATTATTACATTTGTCATATTGTTCTGTATTCCCACGTAAAGCAAAATATGCGTGTGTTTCATGAACAAAATGTAAAATGTAAAACTTTGTAACTTCTGTGTTCTAGAATGTTCTAGAAAAACTATAACAGTTATTAATATGCGAGAATTGGCGCAAACATGAGTAGTAGTAATGGAGTAGTTAGGGAGTAATCAATCAGTCGTAAAGTAGTAATCAGTCAATAGTTAGCACTGTTGCCAGTCAGTGTGAAGTTAGTTACTAATGGAGTAGTAGTATGGAGTCAGTATAAAGTTAGTATGAAGTTAGTAATGGAGTACGAACAACTTAGTCTTGAGTTTGTATGGAAGTGAGTTGTGAACCAGTCTTACTTTTGTATTACTTCTGTGCTTCATCAAGAATGGATAAATAAATAAATATGTTAAAAATGAGACGTGTCAAATTGTTTTTCTCGACTTCAAAAAGGCGTTTGACGCGGTGCCACACTGCAGACTGCTAACGAAGATACGAGCTTATGGAATAGGTTCACAGATTTGTGACGGGCTGGAAGACTTCCTAAGTAATAGAACGCAGTACGTTGTTCTCGACGGCGAGTGTTCATCAGAGACGAGTGTATCGCCAGGCGTTCCCCAGGGGAGTGTGATAGGACCACTATTATTTTCTATCTATATAAATGATCTGATGGACAGAGTAAGTTGTAGTTTGCGGCTGTTTGCTGATGATGCTGTGGTATATGGGAGGGTGTCGTCTCTAACTGACTGTAATAGCATACAGGATGACTCAGACAAAATTTATAGTTGGTGCGAAGAATGGCAGCTAGCTCTCAATGTAGAAAAATGTAAGGTGATGCACATGAGTGGGTAAAGCAATCCCATAATGTTCGAATACAGCATTAGTAGTGAGCCTCTTGATGCTGTCGCGTCGTTCAAATATCTAGGCGTAACATTGCAGAGCGATATGAAATGGAACGAACATGTAAGGACAGTTGTGAGTAAGGCAGACAGCCGACTTCGGTTTATTGGGAGAATTTTGGGAAGATGTACTTCACCTGTGAAGGAGACCGCGTATAAAACGCTTGTACGACCACGTCTTGAGTATTGCTCAAGTGTTTGTGACCCGCTGCAGATCGGTTTGAAGGAAGACATAGAGGCGGTTCAGAGGCGAGCAGCTAGATTTGTTACCGGTAGGTTAGACCAATGCGCGAGTGTCATGGAAATGCTCCGGCAACTCAATTGGGGATCGCTGGAAGAAAGACGACGTTCTTTTCGTGAATTTCTGTTAAGTAAATTTAGAGGGCCGGAATTTGAAGCTGAGTGTAGTACGATCTTGCTGCCGCCTACTTACATTTCGCGTAAAGATCACAAAGACAAGATAAGAGAAATTAGGGCTCGTACGGAGGCATATAGGCATTCTTTTTTTCCTCGTTCAATTTGGGAGAGGAATAGGAAAGGAAATGCCTAGTAGTGGTACAGTGTACCCTCCGCCACGCACCTTACGGTGAATTGCGGAGTATGTATGTAGATGTAGATGTAGAAAGTTTACATGTCTTGGAAGAACCCAATGTCTTATTAATTTGTGATGTATTATTGGCAGGCGAGCTACTAGATCTTCGAGACCACTGAAGAACCGACAGAGGAAGGTGATGTATGGAAAATTAATGGTTTTGGTATAATAGTATTATTATTATTATATAAAAAACTATTATACAACGGAAACGCAAATATTCTCTACTCCAGAAGGGAGCAGAGACACAAGATACATGAACAAATTACCCCACATGAAATCAAAATAAATGATGAGGGGAGAATTTAAATAAGCACAGAAGGATTATAGTTTAACAAATTAATTTATTGTCAAAACAAGAACAAGGGGGAAGACCATTTTCTTTTTTAATTTCAATAAAAGACACACCTTACAAAACATTCAAAATATCCACAATTACATGGCCTTAAAAATGCCCACCTGCAAAGTTGAGTACAGGTTAATTATGATCACTTTTCATAGGGGGGAACGGAGGAATTGCAGCACATTCACAAAAACTTTCATACGCCAAGCTATGCAGTTACTTACCAAGCACCCTACATCAGTACACCAAGACGACAGCCAAGCTATGCGGACAATGCAGATCGAAGGTTCACTCACGCACAATGAAATAGTATTTCGCTTCCATAACGTGTCAGGCTATGGCTTAGGCTCATGATCAACTATCAGAAGCAAACGCATAAAGTGCGGTGTACAAACGGATGTTAAAGTTTCCCTAGAACTTCTAACTATACATTAAATCAAGATTCCATTAAATAATATATAAAAACGGTCGCTCTGCTATTAGTTTAGCACAGGGGGAAGATAACTACAGAAGGTTAAAGTTGTTAGATCAATACAGCACTCTAACAAGTCGGAACACAAAATATGCATAAAGTTAACAATATCAGTTTCGAAGAGAATAAGATTGCGAAATATATCGTGTAATCCTTCTTTCTGATCAGAGGAATGATATCTATTAGATAAGCAAGGTTACAGATTGCTACAACACGATACAGAGTTCGGTCACAAAAATTCAGATAAGTGAAATAATTCTATTTCATGAAAATTAAAAACACGATATACATCACGCAAAGGTTATTTCTACACCGAGGAAAAAGATATATTTAATGGTGATAACCACGACAGGGAACACGCTAATCAGCACATACATGGGCCAACAAGTACACAGATTACAAGTTAGAATGGACAATTTTCAGGGAAAATTATCACGCTACACTTACTAGGAAGCACCTTAGCAAATTAGCTATTCAATTATTAACCACTCATGTGCACTGAATGATGGAAAAGCTTAATGGCTTAGTCTGGTATCGTCCACGTGTTCTGTCGACAAAGTACGAACAGTATACGCGCCGCAAATCCCCGAAAATATTTGAATTCAACTACGATAAGAACACGAAAGACATTGAACATACTTAAACATGCGAAGAAGTAATTTAAAAGTTGTAAAGTGCAAGAACTATACTATCGAAACACCACCAGAGCCTCGGAATCAGATTCCAGCAAAAATCGACATAAAATTAGCCATCCTGTAGGAAATTAAGCAAAATCTCACTACTACATATAGTGTAGCTGCTAATCCCGGAATTAAACTCGCGAAAAGGTATAAATACGACTACGGAGCCAGAATTAAGTCGAGCCACGAGGCCACAGCAGAACCAAACCCAGAGGTACTACTTACCCTACCAGGAAACAAGAAGCTCTCTTGACCACTGCCTAGCCGTTACCGAGGAGGGGTAGTGGAGGGGAGCCCAGAGAGCGTCACTGTTCATCAGGCAGTTAACCTGACCAACCCCCAGCCAAGGAGGTCTTTGCTAAGACTGGGTTCTGCTCAGCAGTTGGCAAACCTACTTCTCTCCCAGAGACATTTAACGCCCAGAGTTTGAAAGAAACGACGACACAATAGAGACGAGGCAAGCCTAGCACTTCCAAAACTCTCTTACATACAAAGTTTCATTCATTCTGTGGAGGCCAGGGCCAGTGGGAGCACATCACAGTGTACACTAATAGATATTTGGGGTCTCATGTACTACATAGACACTTATAATTTTACATACAGATAGATCTAAATCAATACATAATGCCTGGTACCTCGCATATTACGAGTGTAGTGTCTTGCTACACTAAAAAAAATGTCTGAAGATCATCAACATTTGTTCGTGGGGAGTCAATTAAATGGAACATGTTATGTGGACGTGTTTCACGTTCTGTTGCTTTTGTTTGGACGCCGGGCCACATAGGTATACCGGGCAATGAACACGTTGATCAGCTGGCCAAGCTGGCCAGCACTTCCCTGGATATTGGCCTCCCAGACTCAGACCTGCAAACATAGTTGACACGCAAGGTCCTTGGGATTTGGAATTCTGAATGGGCAGACTCGACTGAACCGAATAACCTCCGTGTTGTCAAGCCATCGACCGCTGCATGGAAGACCTCACTGAGGGCTTCTCGCTTTGAGTCGATTGTTCCTTTCCGGCTCTGTATAGGCCATACTTGGCTCACAAATGGTAACCTTCTATGTCGCGAGGACCCTCCTCAGTGTGATGTGGTGTGCATTTGACAGTCGCCCACATCTTACTTGAATGCTGAAATTTAACCAGAAAGCGACGAAATTTTAATATCCCTGGCGATTTGCAGCTTGCTTTAAGTGACAATGATTCCATAGTTGACTCTGTTTTAAATTTTATACCCAAGTGTGAATTTTACAAATCCATTTAAAGTTTGTGTTTGTTTGTCATTGCTCTGTCCTCCACCTGCCCAAGTTGTTTTTTTTTTTTTTCGGTAGGTGATTTTAAAGTGTCCCAGAGTGGCTGGATGTGTTCCTTATATTTCTATGATCACCCAGCAAAAACACTATTGTAATGTTTCAGCTCCTTTCTCTATTCTTCGTTTTTATTTGTATTCTTTGTATATATTTGCCAGTGAGTTTTAAACTTTGACTTGTTAACGCATTTACTTAGGAGCGCTTAACAAAATGTTTTACCTTTAAGAGTGAAACAAGGGACTGATAACCATCACTGTTTAGTCTCTTCCAAAAACCAACAACAACAGAAAATACATTTCCATTGCGCCACCATACCAGTCTATTTCGTCACACATTGAAAATATGCATTTTTTAAAC
The DNA here is from genome assembly GCA_026315105.1 of Locusta migratoria. Classification (NCBI taxonomy): domain Eukaryota; kingdom Metazoa; phylum Arthropoda; class Insecta; order Orthoptera; family Acrididae; genus Locusta; species Locusta migratoria. Next base: position 167,109,475 of record CM048745.1, read on the forward strand.
TACCAACTGTCCTCTTATTATTATGCCCGCTCCTCGCAGTTTCACTAATTTTTAAATACATCTTAATCTAGATTTAGAACAAACAGGTTACATGTACTACCTTATTCATATTCATATTTTTCTGTTTCCTTGTCGCCTGCAGTTTGCTGTTTTCGATCACTAGTGTTATCTAAGTAGTGTCCTCATACGTTTCAAGTTTCAGTTGTGGTTTAAACTGTGTTCTCTGTAAATTTCATAGTTTCCTGTAGTTCGATTCCTTGGGCTGATGTGGTGAGAGGAAGGAAGTTTAGGGTTTAACGTCCTGTCGGCAGCTTGGTCATTGGAGACGGAGCTAACACTCTGAGAAAGGAAAGCGGCCATGCCCTTTGAAAGGAAACATCTCAGCATTTGCTTGGAGTGATTTAGGATGGTCGGAGGTGGATTTGAATCACCATCCTCCTGAATGTTAGTTCAGTGCGTTACCACTGAGCCACCTTGCTTGGTGATGTGATGTGGTGTGGAATTCCATAAGCCCGGTAGCAGAAGGTTGCTGGTACCAAAGATTTGTCCAGCATCATCCAATAAGCCACAAAGGGGTGTGTTGATTACTTGTGGTGGATGGAGTAGAAGAGGATAGTCACAAACATATTAAAATAAAGCTGAAATGTCTTGTGCAGAATGTTGCAAGCCGACTGAATATCGCACTCGTAAATCCTGTCAGCACAAAAAAAAAAAAAAATAAATAAATAAATAAAATAAAATAAAATAAAATAAAAATGCGTTAGAAGCTCCAGGGGCGGTGATCAAAAGGGCAAGTTGGAAATCGAAAATCACAAACCGGTGCTGTTAACATCCATAGGAGGCCAGCATGAGACAAAGGCAAAAGATCTAAACTGTGAAGCAATTGAATACACTCATTTGGTCGACTGAATCTTGTTGTACTCAAATTTTATGTCAGATATCTCTCCAAGATGAAGATGGCACAGCATTTGGTGGTGATTATTGCAGCTAAATCTTGGTATTCCATGGATCATCAATTCTGTTGTTTTGGCTGATGCAGTCCATCACATGGTAGAACTTTTGTTTCACAATGGTGGTGAAGCATTCTTAGTCAGACAGCTAAACATAAGACAAGGAGCACAAATTGTCACATCTTCCTCTGCTACCATATCTGCCAGATTTCAGAATTATTGGGGCAGTCTTACTTTGATACAAGTTGTGGACATCTAAAATTGATACAATATTGGGTTTTAGAACATGCCAAGTTCTTCAAGGAATAAAATTATATTAATTACTACACCAAAACATGACTTTAATTACTTCAGCTATGTTGGAGTTGAAAATTTGGTCCTAGCTCTCATCTCTAAAACTCTCCACATTGGCAACTGTGCTGTCCAGAGGAGATGTTTGAAAAGTTTATGATACTGCAAAAAGTATGCCTCACACTTTTGGGTATTGTGTGAGTTGGGGGGGGGGGGGTAGGTGCTGTATCAGTTTGCAATATGTTGGAATATGGCAGTGTTCGTTGTCAATACGTTATAGTAAGCAGTTGTCGTTGAGGATGGTGAGATGCTTATTCACTGTTATCCGACCACAGAGGGTAAAACAGTTAAATACCACGACATAGATGCCCAGTCCATAAAGCGAACTCCCCATGTCTGGTTGTAGTAAATAGCGTTGTCTTCCGCTATTAAATGTTTATCAGCTACAGCCGTTCCACGAATGATGAACTTGGCTGCCTCGTTGTATCCGTCACGTGATTGTTGAGTTCTGCAATCGCCTTTGTCTTGGTAGTTTTACGTTGTCCGTCCACAACCGTTATTAATGTTCGTCAGTAGATGTCCGTTAAATTCGGGTTTCGCCAACTATTAATCTTTGCCAATGGTGTTTTGTGTACACTGTCATTACGAAGGATGTTGTCTGTAGTGAAATGTTAAACCGAACAGTCGTTATCGTCACTAATGCCCCCCTCTCTCCAAATTTCACCATGGAATTTCCCTCTTAGGTGGTCTGAGAGATCACGAATTCCCAGAATTATTTGTGTTACACGTTACTGAACAAAAATTGTAATGAACTGCAAGTTGATTCTGGAGACTCTGTCAATTGCGTACTGTGGTTACGTCGCAGTGTTAACACATATGTTGTGGGCCCAACTTGTAACAAGATGTAGTGTAAAGCATGCTGTGCATATTGTTTCGTGCACCCTATGTAGAGGGTAGCGTGATCAATTTCCTTCTCCTTCAACGTTACCAGAGCTTGCTGCTATTTAGCAGGAAGAATGCTGATATATGATTACGTTGAAAACCACACAGTACGTTAACTGTATTGAACGCCAACAGTTTTCCTAGATAGTATTAGGTACGGCAATGTGTTTGTGGTGTTTCTATATTTTGTCCACCTCTCCTACAGTCATGGCTTGTCAGGAAAAGGAGAAAATGTTTGTAGGAAGTGCTTTTACGCAATAATACAAAAAGTACAGCAAAATGAATATTTATTTATCATAGTTTTAGATACACAAAACTGTTATTCCGGTATGTAGCAGATTGAGATTCATCGTTGAGCTGATACACCGTATTTCAGAACGACTGACAACAGCAGCGGCAGAGCAGGTCGTTGTAGTTGCGAGTGCCTGGGGATCTCTCCGAGGATGTTGGCGCCTCGCTGCTCGTCAGACGTCCTGTGGCGTGTGGGGCGGAGAGGGCGGGGCTCAGACGCTGCCCTTGAACGTGATGGTGACGTCGCGCTGGTAGATGTTCTTGGTGAAGAACTGGTCCTGGTCGATGCGCCGGTCGAACGGGAAGCCCATGGGCTTGGCGTCTGGGTAGCGGTGGCCCAGCGTGCCGCAGTAGCTCACGGAGCCGCCGTAGTCGTAGTCGTAGGGCAGGTCGTTCACCTGCGGGCAGGCGAGCACGTGGTCAGCAAACATCATCCATCAAAACAAAGCACGGACATGAAATCAGGCCCGTGCTAGGCGTGCTCACGAGTGCGATTCATACACATTGGCTACCACATTCAAATACAACAATCCCATGAAAATGTTCTGAAGCTTTTATCATGTGCTAAGTAGTTAAGAAAAATATAGTAATTCCGCTTCCCAAGAAAACTAGTGCGGACAAGTACTAAATTCACAGAACCATCAGTTTCATAAGTTGCGATGGGAAGAGCTACAGAGATGGTAAGGTCAACTATAATTCGTGCAGATTGCACACTGCAATTATAAAGAGTAGTACAACTTGACAGGGGAGCGGTGTTTGAGGATGATTTAAGGTAATTACCTATCCAAGAAGCTACACATTCTATAGATGGAAGAAAGTGTGAATGAAACCCAAGGACAAATTCTGGGCAATATTTGGATTTCAGCAGATATGACAGAAAAACTTTTATCTATTATCAGCAGTATTATAATTAGATTAGATATTGTAGATACTGCAGGATATTCAGCTGATGGAATGGATAGTACCATGGAACCAACATGTATGTTGAATATAAACAAAGCAAATCTATGGTAGTGGAATGAAGTCATATTAAACCAGATGATTCGAGGAAATTGGACTAATAAAGGTAAACAACTGAGAGATCACAGATAATGACACACTGTTTGTACATCAGTAATCGACGATGGCAGACGTAGAGGTTAGTACACTAAATATAAACTTCCATTTTTTTGTTTGCTATGTTAACAACTTCAACATCCGCCATCCACTATTGCTCTACTACTGAAACACCAACTGCGGTAATAATTGAAGAAAGTTTATGATATTGATGATGATTGTTTTAAAAAATGAAGGTACTTCTTAACTAACCAAGGAAATTTTCAGTACTAAGTTCTTTATATTCCCACATTTCTTTTTTAGAATCCCACTGAGGGAAGAAGCATAGATATCATCAGAAGATTTCAGAAGTTCTTAATATAATATTCATCTTCCCGCAAAGTTGTTCCTCATTATTGTCTCTCTGGTAACAAACCACTAAATTAATTCGTTTAGTCCGTCCCTCGTCAGTGTTATTAACATGGAACACTATTTAAACACCCGTGCCACCGTGTCACTGTCAGTATTATATGGATACCTTTTCTAATCACTCCACGAATAATGGATTGCACATAGCGCTAATGACTTATCGATTTCACTGGAGGAGGCGAATTGATATTAACTGTAGCCACGAGAAGCACCGTGTCGGGTGCTGAGGCAGCTGACACGAAAGAGGCGCTCCAGAGGTCCCACAGCGGAAGCCCGCGCTGTGGGAGGGCCAGTGTGGGGCCAGTTAAGCACCTGCCGGAGTGGGCCGCCATCTCAAACACGTTTATGCTGGAGAAACAGTCGGTCCGCCACAGTGTACGTGGGAGGCCTGGCCCATGTTTGCACTGGGATAGGATGGGCTCTCTCTCTCAACTTGGACTGAAGAGAAACAGTGACCACTCTGAAAGATAATCCTTTTGTCATCTTTGTTAGCGCTGTATTGGTATTGTACTTAGTTACGATCAGTGAGGAACTTAGCTTGAGGTTTGATGACGAAGCAGGCTCCGTACCCTTCATTAATGCGCCATCTAAGTGAAGTGTGTAATGCGTTACTAAAGAATATATGAATCATCAAAGCCTTCGACAGAGCTGTGAACTGGTTGCTGTGTCGCTAAATATTTTCTTGTGAGAAGTGTTACAGTCATGCAACAAGTCAATGTAGATCGACAGGAGTGTCAGATGCAGATGATTACCTGTGCTTTCTTCTGCTGCTGGAGACTGACGACCCTATCTGTACCTTCAGTCAGCTGCTCAAAGAATGTGTAGGGTTTAAGCACATTGAAAATTGAAGATGTGGAACAAGTTGAGACAGTCTTATAGAGCAAGGTTATACTGTATCCTCCGAATTTTTCTATTTGTAAATTGGAAGGCTATAAAAGGAAATGTAGTATTACTTTTTGTGAAGCAACCAAAGACTACAAAAAAGCAGTATCGATATGGTCACAGACATGCCGACAGTTGCCAACATGAGTCCCTGCAATCCCGCAAGAGGTCACACATACTGAACTCAACCACGTGAGTGAATCCTGATTAGCCGAAGCATACTGTCTGTGGACAGCCATCGTGTTAATACAGACAATGCGTTGTGTTCATCGAATGATACGTGATACGATCAGCAGATAGGTATACGATTCCAGGCAAAGTACCACATTACGCGAAACAGTGACTCAAGATGAACATTCGGATTGTCACTTGGAAATATTATGCACATAAACGGAACGTCGAGGACGTTAGCAATCTGCTTTTACTTCTACAACACCAAATTGAGTATTTATTTGAAATTTTCACATGTATTACTAAATTTGTGAGATTTTACCACCTAACACACCCACAACAGGAAATATCAAAGAGATGTGTGAGAACTAAATTAAATGCAGGAGGCAACATAAAAACCTTAAAAATTGTTTTTCTAGGAGAGCAGTTGAAGATAATAGATGGTATTATGGGAAAACAGGGGACTTGAAATCGAATTACATCCTGTAGTGACGAGATAATTAGTGTGAGAAATGAGAAAAGAAGTAAGCGAATTTTAGCGCAAAATAAGTGACGATAGATGAAGTAACGACGATATAAAATGAACATAGCAACAGGGAGAAAGGAATTTAATGAAAATAGATATGTTATGGAACAAAGGGAACAAAATTGAAATCGAATTAGATGCTGCAGTCCTTATGGGATAGGAGTGATAAATGAGATAGTAAAGGTACTAGATGAATTTAATCGCAAAGTAAGAAACGACACGTGAAGTAGAGGCTATATAAAATGAATATGGCAGTAGGAAGATAGGAATTCAAGTAAAAGTGATGTATTTTGGTATATAATATAAATTTAAGATGTACTAAGGGTTTTTCTCAGAGTATTAGGATTATAGCCATGTTCGAAAGTGAAACGTGAACGATAAGCGGTAGGAAGGAGTGTGGCAGCTTTTGAAATTTACTAGAAGATAACAGCTGAAGATTCGTTGGCTATATAGGGATACTGAACAGACAGTGAATTGCATCTGGGATAAAATATATTTATTGCAAAACTTCGCTAAAACGATCCATTGATAGATAATACAGAGGCATAACGGTTACTCCGTAATGAACTGTAGAGTGCATGGAAATTGTAGAGGTATATCAAGCCTTCCGAGCTTTAATTAAGTTTTCTATTAGTACGCTTTGACATAGCTATGTGGAGTTCAAGAACTTGGCAAATAATATAGCACACGATGTGGACATGCATTAGAGGTACCGGAGACGATAAAAACAGCAGGGCACTCACCTTGTCCTTCTCGTAGTCGGTCAGGACGACGAACAGTGTGAAGGGCATTCCGTCGCGACGGCCCTTGGGCAGCAGCAGGCGGTCTGGGTAGCCGCAGTGGCGGACGTCCTGGAACACGCAACGGAAACCGTTACCCAGCTGATCAAAGAATACACGCGACTGAGGACGTTGAAAGTATGTAGGAAGTGGGATACCAATAGCCGTAAGTTTAATAGATACATTTATTTCACTACCAGTTTCGGCATTCCATTATGTCATCTTCAGGTCCCTACATAATATCCATAGGGATAGGGATATCAAAATTGGTTTCGTGGATTTCTTTCTCTCAGCAGGAACCAACAACTTATAGAAAACAGTTTTTGTGTGCATAGCCGTATGGGGACGAGTATTGTCGTGGAGCAACGCAACACCTGCGGAAAGCATTCCACGCCTCTTGTTCTAAATGACACGTTCTTCGACCTGAGTTTGGACAATGACGAAAACCTGAAGACGACTTTCATGAGCTGGTTTAATTCACGGATGGCAGACTTCTACGATATATAAATGCAAAATCTGATCCACGATATGAATAGTGTCTTAAGTATTCTGATGGCTATGTCGAAAAAGAGATCAAAAATGGCTGTGCTTGTTGTCAATAAAGAGTTTACATGAAGTTTTGTCGTCTTTGTTGAAAATAAAGTGGAAACTTACTTTCTTGATGCGCGTCGTAATTTAGCCGATTTGCAGTATGTGGGATATACTTCTGTAATTACTGTAGGGATTTCGGGTCCCTTATTATGAACCATGCGGCCTCATAGTGGTAACGAGTACTTTCTTCGTCTTCATTGGAATCAGGGGCACAGGATTTGAAATTCTGAAGTGCCTAATGGCTTCATGTTAACTGTGGGGGCATGCACTTGGACCTACTTATCGACGGAGTAGGAGAAATGGTAAAGCCAGATCTTCACTTACTTCGAAGTCGTTCATGCTTCCACTGTATCAATTGAGTTGAATCAGGGGTTGGTTCAGTTGAACTTTACACTACCGATTTACTTGCCATGATAGACTAATCTAAGGTTGTGCTTGTTTTCCTTTTCAATCACATAAGTACCATGAAGCCAATGGAAGTGATGTCTGTAGCGTATTTTGGGTCCCATACACATTAATGAAATAAACCACGATCTACTTCTATTGAGATATTAGGAAGCTGCTGCCACGACGTTGTTACGTACCTTGTTAACGGTGAGCTGGGCCTTGCCGGCGATGGCGTCCTCCACCTTCTGGGTGAGCACCTTGGTGGTCTCGCGGTCTGGGATGGTGACGCTGGACTCACTCGACTTGCGGGTGATGACGGTCTTGCCGGCGTTCACTGTGAGCACGCACACAAACAACAGCCTGCATCAGTCTGCCGCAGCGTATCTTCTTTAGCTAGTTGACGGCTACCGTGCTCGTAGATATTGAAAGTATAAGAATAGTGTACAAATGTGTGTGTCCGAGTCTCGAATCTGTTGGTTGCTTGTCTATTACTCGTATTTGTTAAAAGTCTGTTAAGAGAGATAGATGTCATATGTGAGTGCCAATGTTGCACAATGCAGTTAATTTATTTTGTAATTCAAGATGTAAAATAAAATAGGCTGTAATATGGAAATGTTCCCAATAGCATTTGACGATTGTCTAAGATCGATCTTAATAAAACTCTAGTATTAAGGAACACAGATTCACTGAGTGTTTTTAACATCTTCTATGAGGAAACATACACAATTAAACGAACCATAATATGACAGTATCTTACTTTACAGTCAACTGCACTTTTCCCGTTCCCAGTTGTTTGTCATTGGTTGCCCGGAAATGGTCAAGAAAAGGGCTTATGTTTATTAGTAACTTTTTTTTGTTCAGAATAGCAGTATTATCACCCCTCAAAGCATGTGCCTTTTCTCCTGATTCACATTGTACGTGTATGCCACCTCGGAACTATAGTGTGCAATGAGTCGTGCATAGCTTCAAATTATTATTAATAACATTTCCTTCTCTTTCAAAAATTTAGTAAGTAAATTAATAGAAAAATAAAAAAATGCTTTTATAACTGATACTTCGGCCCATCTATGGGAAACATCCTCAGACATATAGCATGACTCAAATATGGAGGTGGAAGACTTATTCCACTCGTAGGTTTTAATTGAAGAAAAACACCAGATACGAATTACTTCATTAAATTTATTGCAAAGGTAGTAACCAGTTTTGAAATCACAAGTTTCATTGGTTTCTTTTATCGTTTAATGGTGGCTTTTTTACTAATTTATTGCTATTTATTTGTGTGCCTGCCCCATTGGGGCTCACGGTTCTTTCGTGATTATGTGGGTGGCGAGCACAGGGCCCTGATCCAATCTAGTCTTTCTCGCTTCTTTCCTCCCTACATTGAATTTCCGTTCTCTTCCCCTCCTTTCCTACACTCACTTCTTCCCCTTCCCACTGAGGGACTGAAGACTTTCTCGGCGGTTTGTTCCCCTGTCCCAGACAACCCATCCATCCATAAACCCATGACACGGCGGAGTGGCCAAGCGCATTGAGGCTCTATCTCCGGTGCGCGAGACCATTCCCCGTCGGTGGTTCGAATCCCCCTCGGGCATGGATGTTTGTGTCTTTAGTATAAGGCATTTCATAAGTAGTTCGTATGTTCAGGGACTGATGACCCCGCAGTTGAACATTTTGAACATCAGTCCATCCATTTGTGTACATGGTAGGTACTGTCCGGCTGTAGTGCTCACCTTTGGCGACGAACTTGTCGATCTCGACGATGTAGTGCCTCTTGTCGTTGATGGGGATCTCCTGGCCGAACCAGTCGTACTTGGGGCCGAGGAAGACGCGGACGGTGACGAGGCGCTCGGCGTCGCTGTTGACCTTGACGCTGAAGACGAACGGCTTGTGGTTGAGGCGGCGCACACGCGCGTGGATGCTCACGTCGGGCAGCTCCTCCGTGTCGTCCAGCGCGTTCAGCAGGTCCACGTCGAAGTACTCGAAGAACGTCTCCAGGGGGTCCACCTGCACCTCCTCGATGGTCGTGCCGGGCAGGTCAAGCTGCGGGAGAGAGGGACGTCACCACACTGGCAAATATCGACATTCAGGTGGCACTTGTAGGTGGGAAGTAGTGTGTGGTAGAGTGCTGACGTGCAGGTATGATCCCATAATAGCACTATTTTCTGTTCTCCTAAGCTGGATTTTTCCTTTTGATGCATTTATAGGCGTTTGGGGATGAAAGATGAGGCAACTGGCTCCTATTCGAATTGGAGAGGTTTTACTGAAGTTTATTAGAAGTCTTTGTTTGTAGAATTATAGACAAACCAATGGGTAATTGGAGAGGGGGGTGAAAGTTGTTACCTTGTAAGTATACCGATTCAAGGCAAACACTTACAGTATTAAATTAATGATGTAGGTGTAAATGAGAAATGAACACGGTATTTTGGCAATGTATTTAAAGTGCTGCTGGGTTTCCGTTTCTTCTCAAAGATCATGAACATTTCTATAAAAAAGGTAATAGGCGCTCATCAGACGTATACGGCAGACTCGGAAAAGAGTGCATGCAATATAACGTTAGTAATGTATAACGGCAAACGTGTTCGTCTACTTCTGTCTCAGATTATGTAAAAGCAGAAGTGTGTGGTGTGACGGATTACGTAATACGAATGTTTAATAACAAAGGATATTGGAAAATTTCATCATTTTGCAATTAACTAGTTGTTGCTATAATGCAAGGAAATAACTGATTCATCTGATAGTGTTAGCAGGCCACGGAAGGTACGCAGATACAACATATGTGGACAAAGGCAAAAGATTCATGAATCTAGTGAATGTGATAGAATTAGGCAAGAATGAAGTTCTAGATACCACTGGCACAAGTCAAACTAATCCACACTTTTAAGTGCAAAGTTCCCATGTGGCACCTCAAGCGTGTTCTGTCTCCATCTAGAGAAGTGCCAGCCACTACAAACCTCAAACGTCAGCCACCTGCCCAAAACCACTGCAAATGCTGATATGATTAATGGAAATTGTCGTGCCTGATGTAAGTATTGATCGCTTTTAACTTACAGGCATACTTCCCTCCCCATTTCCTTTGTTTGTGAACAGTGAATTGAATGATATCTTCCCCACTACACTTTGCAGTTGCTGTTAAGTGTAAGTACAGATGCAAGAGAGACAGAACAATACCAGTACTTGAGTATCTGCATTCTAGAATACAAAGAACATTCGACACGTTGGATTCGTCATTCTACTTTTCCTGTCACCTGTGCTGTTTGTGGGTTTTGGCTGTATGTGTGTATGTGTGAGTGTGTGTGGCTGTGTTTTCAGAACAGAAAAAGGACGTGCTATGTATGGTAGCTGTCATACTGTACCTCCTCCACAGTGTAGCGCGGCAGCAGGTCCTTGTGCTCGTAGAACAGGTTGTCGATGTACTTGTGCAGCCGGAAGAAGGCGGGGTCCCTGGTGGCGGTCTCGAAGTGCTCCATCACACCGGGAGGCATCTGGAGTCAGAGAAGGTGTTTATTATTTTTCCGTTTATTATTGTTATTCCCAGTTTCGTTTCGATTATCTTTTAGTGCTCTTCCAACTAACGGTATCGATTGCCCATCCATTTTATAACATGTCCTGCATCCTTCTCGTTGACATACAAAACATTGATGTTAAACTGAATATCTTTACAGTCTTTATAATTTGAAACACCTTTCGAACCTCTCCATATTTCCTGTTCGCATTCGTCGTTGTAGATATTGTCGTGTCCCGTTCAATGAAGATTTTAGTTGCAACTAATAAAATGTTCCCACTTCTTTTTTGTAGACTTTCTCTTACAGGTTACTGCGGAGAACAAAATAGCCAATTCCGACATCGCAGGACAAACTGCAACGGAAATATGGCCGTTGGTTTTGTACACTGGTAAACCCCCGCGTGAATTTAGGCGGTTTTCCACTTTCCCCACGTTCGTTTCGGCAAAGGGCTGAACACTTTCTACATTTCCGCCACAGAAATGCGATTCAAAGCAGTTAAAATCTGATAAAGACTACTGGACGGATGGCGATACGAAATTCCTCCCCCGGGCTAGTTGTCGCCTTGTTACATGACGATAGAATAAATAGATTTTCACCATACGAAGGAGGTAAGCGCTAGGTTAGAGAGATTGTCTTTCTCTTCGTGAAGACCTATCGCTCAGGAGTGAATCGCTCATGAATATACCTTCACTGCCCTGACGTATGAGATAACAGAATGAAACCAGATTTATTGCTGTCCACATATGACAATTATGAACACAGTTACTTGGCAGTAATTTTCTGCTTATTTGGTTGCAGTTTGGCCTCCAAGCTACCCTGCAAAGCAACAGATACATGGATATTAAGAAAAGATATATTGTAGTGTCACTCAGAAATCATCTCTCATTCTCAATAATGACTACCTATGCGGCTTATTAAAAAAAATATGGAGACCAAGAAACACAACCGAAAATGTACCGCAGCAGATGAACTATAATCGTGACGGGAAAGTGACATTTCCCAAAATCCTATTAGATGTATCGTTTGAATAAACAACACAATGAGGACCATGATTCCGTATTCCTACCGATTGTTACGTCTTAACATGTCACAATACCCGCATCAAATTATCTGTTATCGTTGTTCATCTTTCCTCAAAGAAGTTCTATAGGATTTCGTGAAATCTGATGTAGCACAGATTGGATTCTGAACAGGAGAGTTGTTACTAAGCTCTACTTTCTTTTAGCAACTACAATTTCGTTGTCGGCGAAGTGTCGGCCAGTCATCAGATGGTGGTACTCACGTTGAACTTGCGCTTGGGGTCGGTGATCTGGCCCAGCATGATGTGTCCGTAGTTGTGCAGGGCGCCGTAGTACTCGCGGTGCTTGGAGCGGGTGGACGGCTCGACCAGCTCTCCCAGCACGTTGATGCCCTCCGGGCTGCTAATGTTGTACAGGTCGCCGGTTTCCTGTGGGCACATCACAAGCCACCACTCAGCCGCAGGCTCTTCCCATGGACAAGTAGGAATGTAAGGTGCCTGGCATTACTTTGCCAATTTTGTGATTATTTTGGAGTTGGTTAATAACTAACAAGAGTGACACTATGACAGTCTGGTTTGAAATTGGAAGAGTAGTAAGGCAAGGACGCTGTATTTCAGCAATTCTGTTTCGAATAGTAATGGAGACTTCATAGTGTAGACGTTTACAAAAAGAGAAGAAAGGATTGACTTTATAAGGCCAGATTTACTGATGACATGATGCTGTTTGCCGACGGAACATTCTCTCGTCCATAGAATGGACGCTTTCACAGCCGGATGACTGATACTGTTCGTTTGTTAACATTTTGTCCATAACTGGGCTGGACATCTTTAGTGGCCCTGGTCCTCCTTTGAGGCCCTCTCATGTCCAGCGCAGTTTTATCCCTCCCCCTCGTTTTAGTTTTACTAACAACAGCTCTTGAACATGGAGTTGACGGACGGAAGAAAACTACTGAACCATATGAATATCTATTTAGCTACAAGGAACTTTAATGAGCTTGTCATGATTTTAATGAGCGTGTCATGATTTGCGTTGTTGCATACCTTATTTAATAAGGAGCTTTAGCCCAAAACTAGTCATAAAGGAACGTAATTTTCGCAAATTTTGCAGTTGTATGCAATTAAATGCATAATATTGATAATTTGAGAAAAATATACGAGGATAACAATCAGGAAGTTCGTCTGGAAAGGAGTCAATGGAGATGACGGTGGACTCAGAAACCTGCAAAAAAAGGCAGACCATTTTAAGGTGGTCAATATAACATTGCAGTTACTCTCAAACTTCCAGATGTCAGTCAGACTGGTACCAAACATTTTATACCGAGTGAGTAGCAACCAAAACTCCGATTGATAAGTTCTATGTGGGAGTGCTGTTGTCCAGGAGAACGTGTATAGACTGTAATGACAAGTAACACCTCATCTACGGAGTAGAGGAAAAGCATCACTGTAAGAAAATAATGTTGAGCTCCTGCAGGGGCAAGTTGATAGACCATTTGTTTTTTATACTGAGGAGCCTGGATTCAAGCAATCCTCATCAAATTTTTATATTTGTTTTACTGCAGTACGTTGGAAAACGTTAAATGTGGAAAGGTGCTCCTCACTGAAAAGCCTGTTTGGATTTTATAGCAATGTACTTTGAGAAAACAGAGGCAATCAGAACACAAGAATAAACAAACAATTGTACCCCACGTTCGTTATTATTAATAGTAATACTGTAACCATAGGACAGGTGTTAATTTACTCACGTTCTCCTGGACAGCAGCACATAGCACGAATAATATGGAAGTTTTTGTTGATTATCGTTACACAACACTATGTACCGATCTAACTGTCTGACATCTGAAGGTTTGGGTGTTAGAAATCGTATTGATGAGTAATGTGGTACAAGAAGTGCGTCAAAACCACCTATCTTAGAAAACCTAAATAAGTGATCCATAAACAGTGCATCAGTGTGTGAAAGGGATTGTTAACGTGAGAGGAGGTGTACTCACGGTGATGACTGCCTGCTGGGAGATGGCCTCTCGGACGCGCCTGGTGTAGTCGATCATCTGCTGCACCTTGATGTTCTGCAGGTCGTGGAAGGCGAAGTTGTCGGGCCTGGCGGGGAACTCCCCTCCGACGCGGTAGGTGGTCTGCGGGTAGAAGCCGTCCTTGATGCGCTCGTTCCAGTACAGTGGCTCGACGAACGGCAGGTCGTTGGACAGGCGCTCGAGGTCGAAGCGCGCGATCAGCTGGTGGTGCATGTAGTAGAAGAGCTCGCCCTTGCGCTCCTTAGGGATGCCGTACTCCTCCTCCTTCCACCAGAAGGGGAAGTCCATGTGCCACTGCGCATGGTGCGAGTTCATGCCCAGGTCCTCGCCCAGGTAGGCGACGCGCTGCTCGGGGTTGCGGATCGTTCCTGTCACAACAGCGCATTTGTATATAACTGACAAAGAGTTTGGGGGAAATCCAATAATTTAATTAAGATATGCAAAACAGGACAGATCCGCTTCAAAAACTCTAAATTTAGGATGCTACCATCAGAGCATGACTCCCACGAAAAACTTTGGTAAAATATCATGCTGGAGGGAAAGTCCTGTGTCAAGAGTAAACACAAAAGTAAACTATAAAACAGTTATGGTGATGTTTCCACATACCGTTGAACTTAAATGGCAACTCAACACGTAATGGTGGTAGCCTACATGAGCCGATACTATTAATAATTAGCTTTTGAAGAGATCGTAAGCAACCTGTGCTTTTTTGCAGCTATTGTTAAATGACCTTGCTACCTACTGTAAGTAACTAAAATGCTGGGTTTTAAATCATTCTCTTGAAAGACAAACGTCTTATTGCGGTTCATTTCTTCCTATTCTCCCGGGAACTGACACTTAGAAACTGTGGCTGTGTAAAAAATACAGGATGAGTCTTGCAAACAAGCCACTATTAACAAGGTTGTTTATTTTAAAACTAGCGCTGTTACCGGTTTAGAACCAGAAGGTTCATTATAAAATAGCTGTTCACGTCGAAATACATTCGTTATTATTTAATTCTGGATTCTAGCCTGCTGTGGTGAAATGTTCTTGGGAGGAGAACCACCATTCCAAGAGTACGTATTTTCACACAGGCGACTAGAAAACTATACTAAATAATAACGAATGTATTAGAGATGAAGTTTCAGATTCGTAAACTCTAACGACGCTATTTTATTTTAAAATAAATGACTTAGTAATAGTGGTTGGTTGCTGTTTTTTTTTTTGTTTGCAAGAATGAACGTGTATATTTTTTCCCCTTTTCCCTTGGTGCTTTTGCTCCCGTCCCTCCTCAGGCATTTTTTTGTGGTACTGAAAATTATAAGAAATTGTGAGCGGAGCATCTAATGTGCATTTCAGTTGAGACTATGATCTGTGAACGATTTTAATGGGGAAAACAAACCTCAAACAGGAAGGAGAAATAACGATTTTAATTTGAAATGAGGCATTATGTACTCAGCTCATGACGCAACAAATGGGTATAAAATAACCAAAAATTATTAACGATTCACGGCTTTCCTATAGCAGCTGTAGGAATGGGGATCGGAGTGGGGGTGGGAAGGAGGAACAAGAAGTTGAAAATTTGTTCGTGATAATAAATAAATTTTCGAATTTTAAATCATTTCTTGACAGACAAACCTTCTTGTCCTCTCCCAACTACCCTGATCTTGTGTTTCCTTGCTGAATGTTAGACTGAATGGGACACTAGTAGTAACTATTTTGTTTCAGGTTCACATTGAAAGCATATTCAGTCTCCGCCCCTTAAACCAACAGGGAGAGACTCGGTAGTCATCATTGTTCAGAAGTGAACCGTTTGTGTGAATACACACCTATTGAATAGCTTCCTAATACTGTACAAGGATATGGAACCTCTGATTAGTTAAGTTGAATATATTCGTTTGATGTCCGAAAGAAAAGACACACCGCTTTTGATCCTACACTTAGTATCGGAATTTACCACAACTGCGAATGTGAAACGTTGTATGCTTTCTAGGGAGTTCCGTCGATCTCTAATTAGTGTTTTTACTATTTCACCGACTTCCACAGTTAGTATTTCAAAATAGAAGCAAATGTTTTGGGCACTTAGTGTGCTTCGTCTGATATATGTTGGTATATGGTTAGGAGCCTGAAGATAGCTTTCATGTGAAGCCCAAACCAGTAGCAGAATAATTTATAGAAATTTACGACTATAGGTTGCATTCAGTTAAGTTTAACATATCTTGGCCAGCCGCAGTCCACATTAATGATGTATGGAGTTAAATTTTCTTGGTGCTGTTGGTGTACTGTGATGTGGATGGAGCAGGTAGCTAGTGTGTCGACTGACCTGTGAAGTTCATGTGGACGACGGCAGGCTCCTGCCTCATCTTGGCCTTGTAGGCGGCGTGGATGACCTCGGAGTTGACGAAGAGGTGGGGGTAGATCTCGTAGGGCGGCGGCAGCACCACGCCGCGCGTGTCCTCGCGGTGCAGCACGGCGACGCTGAGCGCGTACACGAACTGGCCCTCGTTGACGCGGTCGCGCGCCCACGCCGCCGTGCGCAGGAACGTCTCCCAGTCGTTGGCGAACAGCAGCGACTCGAACAGCAGGATCATCTGCTCGCGGTGCGTGTCGTCGAACAGCGTGAAGATGGCGCCGCGCGGCAGCAGCGAGCCCGCGCGGTACAGCCGCACCAGCTGCTTCACTGGTGCCGGGTTCTGCGTACACCAAGAACACACCGCTCTGTCACGTCGCGTATTACAGGCTTAGGGTAACGTCAAGGGCAGACCGTGGCGCGAATGTCATGTCACATGATGAAATGAGGCCAGAGCCGGCGAGATCGCTAGCAGATTGGCTGACTGCTGGAGCACGCCCCACTGTCTCATAGCTGCTAGTGATCGCGGCGGCTCAGGCCTCACTTGTTTGACATGTCGTGTGCACCGTGGCCTGTCTTTCTCGTTGGCCTCGTTACAGGCTGAGGCCAAGAAAACAGGCAGGTCGTGACGTGAACGCCAAGTCACGTTGTCAGAGAAGGCGAGCGACAAGTCGATCGCTAGCTGACTGGCTGACCACTGGGGCGCAGACCATTGTTTCGTAAAGGCCAGTTAGTCAGCAAACGATCGTGTTGTTCAAGCCTTCTGCGATGATTAGACTTGACGTACATGACGCAGCTTTTCCATTTGGCGAAGTTACAGACTAGTACACATAGCTAGAGCGCTAATAGTTCAGAACTGTCATTATGTGTGTGTGTGTGTGTGTGTGTGTGTGTGTCAAATGTAAAAGTACACCATTTTATTTACAAAGCTTCGAGGGAATTGGTGTGAGGTGGTACATAGAAAATATGGGCCCCATCTTGAAATCGGACATCTCGAACTTTATTTAGTGGAAAGGTGGTGGCGTGGTACATCAAATAACATCATTTTTGTCAAGTTCATTCCTGTAGATGGACCCAACGCAGCACTCGTGATTGATTAGGCTTAACGGTACAGGCCACACTTTTCTGCGTAGGTAAGACATTTAATGTGTTCACAATGCTGTCACTGCTGGTCAACAAGCATGTGAAGAAACAGATTGCAATTGTCGCCTACTCGCAGACGCATTTCCGGAGAAATTCTGGCACACGTTTCTTTGATGAGTACCTCTACAGTATGTCTGTAGCTTATTTCCTCTGCAATTAAGTTTTGCCGTAAATAGTGCCACAGATAAAAGTCAAATTATGTGAAATATTGCTATCTTGGTGTTCAAGTTTCTCGATATGACATGTGCTATACATTTTCCTCTGCAAATACGATTTGCCTTGAATGTCCCTCACACCAAAAAGTAGAGTGGTGTGAAATTATCCGATATGGGTGTGCGTTCCACAGAACCATGTCGGCCAATCTATTGACCAGGAATCTGACCATCTAACCACTGGTGAACAACTACTCTGTAGTGTGGTAGAGCCCCATACTGTTGAATGTATGAGTGCAAACTGACACCTTCATACAGAAGTAAGGAAAACTCTAGTTCTTGCAGAATTCCCAGCTAGATTTGAGAATTTACGTTCTGGTCAGAGAAACTGGTTCTAGTGACACACGTAACCACATATTAGACATCACACCATAACATTGCAACCAACTTCATTTGTAGGTGCCATCCA
The DNA here is from genome assembly GCA_026315105.1 of Locusta migratoria. Classification (NCBI taxonomy): domain Eukaryota; kingdom Metazoa; phylum Arthropoda; class Insecta; order Orthoptera; family Acrididae; genus Locusta; species Locusta migratoria. The sequence continues at coordinate 167,127,390 of CM048745.1, forward strand.
GTGTGGATTCTGATCACTCCAGTAGATATGGTTGCGATGGTTAACTTCATCACTGACGTAAATGTTTGCTTCATCAATGAACAACACATCTTGTTCAGAAAAGGAATCTTGTTATAACTTTTCAACCATAACTGCTGCATCTAATTTGTTAATAGGACTGGTGTCTTTTGATATATTACAGGACTCCCTTTCCATTACAAAAATTGACTTAGACTGAATATGGCCGACTTAAAGATGGCGCCCATGTTCGGTACATACCGTAAAAGAGAGCCGATCTCACCCACAATATTCAGGTTTCCCAGTTCGTGTAGAGAATTTGAAATAAAACGGTGAGCTGCAACGTTTTCACTCAGCACGTATGGCTTTCCTTGTTGACGTCCATAACGGTGCAAAATGTCCCTTCATGGTCTATTAAATTAGCACTAAGAGGCTAGTAGATAAACTGGAAGTTAGTAAGAAGTAGAATGAAATGCATGAGACTATAATTATGTAGCTACAGCAGAATCCTTTCTTTCTCAGACAAAACCGTCCATCCCAGTAAGTGTCGATTGTCCGCTGCACTTCGGTTTGAATACTAGCAGTGTTACATTGTTGAATAACAACTACAGTTGCAGTATGAGACGAGAAGAGGGCTTACCTTGTAGCGGGGCAGACTGTTGATAGGCTCATAGGCGTTGCCCAGCTCCTGCTGTTCCTTGTAGCGGTTTGGCTCGTGGACTTTGTTGAGCAGTCGGAGGACCTCGCGCTGCTTCACCAGGAACGGTTGGTCGGCTGTAGAAAGTAGGAAGGGGGCGGTCAGCAATGGGCAACCACAGAAGCTGATGCGCCACGTCACGAGTTGTGACTTCACAACGAGTATAACACAAAAATAGTAAACAACAGGGAGCAAGAAATAATGTTTCAGCTAAGTAAACCGAGTGAGGTGGCGCACTAATAACATGCTGGACTCATAGTCAAGAGGACTTCGGTTGAAACACGCCTCCCAGAAGCCATATTTAGGTTTATCATGATTTCCCTTAATCCGGATAAATGCCGGCCCCTTTGAAAGGACATGGCCGATTTTTATCCGTATCCCAACCAAAATTATCCGAGCATTTGATCCGTCTTTTAAGGATAATGAAGTCTACGGGACGTTAAACCCTAATTTTCCTTAGCAATATATAAATATTAACAATGATAATGTAACTTAGTCTTAGAAAATCAGGTTTTCCTGAACGAATTTGATAGGTAACGAGACATTAGAAGTACGTGAGTTATTTGGGCAGCAAAATCTGATGACCGAAGTAAATAAGATATGCAGAAAGGCTATTGGAAGAAAAGCATTTCTGAAGGAGAGAACATTGTTGACGTCCAATGTTAATTTGTATTTTAGAAAGTCCTTTCGTAAATCATGCTTTGGAGTGTGGCATCGTATGGGAGTGAAACGTGGAAGATGAGGTCAGACAAAGAGATAAAGGATGCTTTTGGTATGTGACGCTACAGACGAATGATGATTAGATGGGTTGATCGCGTTGTTAATGAAGTACTGAACGGAATTAGGAATAAAAGAAATTGATCGAGTATCTTGAATAAAAGAAGGGATCCATTGTTAGGGCACATTCGGAGACATCAAGAAAATAAAGATTTAGTATTGGAGGGAAGCGTATGGTTATTAATCGCTGAAGGACCAAGAGACAAATACTGTAAGTATTTCGAAATAGATGTGGCTTGCTGTTCTTATTCGGGTATGAAGAGGTTCGTATATGACAGCCTGAAGAGCTCCTTAAAACGGACTGAAGATCACAAGACTCTGGTCAGAGACAGTTGTGGTCGTAAGTATCATGGTTATGAGAAACAATTATTAAAAATGCCGTGTCATCCAATTTCTCCCAACAGTTCTGTGGACTGTTCGATGCTACATGATTGCAAGAATTTAGTGTGGTAGAAACAACAGAGGTGGACTGAAAAATTAGATAACTAAACCACAAAAAGTGATAATTCGAATGCAGACTTTGAAATTTAGAGGGGATTTTTTCTTGATGTAAATAATGAAGATGACTGTGATGTCAACAGTACATTCACAGTTACGATAGTATACTAAAAAAGGAGAAGAAAAAATTTGTTGATGATCAATGTTTAATGCCCTTGGTAACTGACTTGCTGTGGATGTCATATTACTGTTGCTAGAAATGTTGGATTTATTTGGAGTTAGTGTCCTTTTCTATTTTTCAAATCTTCCTATTTGTCACGTGGAGGAAATTACAAATTCTATACGTAGTTTGGATATTCTGTACACTGTTTTATTGAGCGAAATGTTGGGTACTCTTATCAGTTGTGTCAAAATTAAACATTTGAATGCAGCTCATGGAAATACATGTGAACTAAACTGAGCTGCTATTGTAAGCACTTATTCATTGATTACTTTGTTTTCATTTTTTTTTTTTTTTCATTTAGGGCACACAGAAGAAAACTGTGATTTTAATTAATGCGAATCCACAGTGATTATTGACGTATCTATGAAGAGATGAATTGAAATGAGATCGTCTCAGAAGTGTACTGTAGGATTGGTAACGTTGGTTTTATGGAGTGTTAATTCGCATTGTTGGTCCACTTTAGGTTACGGTAGTAACACTAAAAGTGGGCCTTTGCGATCGCCTTTTCACAGATCGAAATTTAAATGAAAATAACGGCTTAACTTTTCATCTGACACGAAAATTGAATAACCGAATGTGTAGAGGAGAAAATCCTCTACAACTTAGCTCCCTTATGGTTTTTTTTTTTCATATCTCGTATTGTTTGAGACATATTCGCAAAAATAATGAAGATTTGACACCCTCCATTGAATTAACGAAAACCATCCGTTCGGAGATGTCACGTGACATTCCTCTCGTATTTGATGACTTTCTTATTGTAACTTACACGTTGTCATTTCAAAGCAATGGTGCACTGAAGAATTAACAAAAACACATCATTCTTCGTATGATAAATGATAATCTAGAGTCTACAAATGCCATATTAGCAACAGTTCAAAAAAAATGTTCAAATGTTTGTAAAGCTTATGGGACTTAACTACGGGGTCATCAGTCCCTAAACTTACAAACTACTTACGAAATAGGACGGCACAAATATCCATGCCCGAGGGGAGATTCGAACCCCCGACCGTAGTGGCCGTGCAGACCGTGACTGAAGCGCCTTAGTCCCCGCGGCCACCGCGGCCGGCCAGCAACAGTTAACTATGGCCATCAATAGTATAAGATTAAAGGATTCATATTTTGATTGATAGCTGTAGCGTAGTGGGCAAGGCGTTTGACTATGACGCTAAAGATCGCTGGTTCAGAACCAGCCACTACCAATTTTTTTTCCTAAAAGGGTTTCAGACACAATTATTAAATAATTTTTTTATTATTTTGGTCCAAATTGTTTGCCAAAACTTATAAATCTGCAAATCTTAAGTGGGCCATAAAACACGTCAGTGCGTTTTTTTTTTTTTTTTTTTTTTTTTTTTTTTTTTTTTTTTTTTTTTTTTTTTTTTCCAGTGGAATGCCATACCGCAAAACTCAGAAGGAGTTCATTGGAGAAAGAAACGTTAGGTGGAGTGACTTACCCGGTACGTCGCCGAGCCCGGCCTGAGCGCTGGAGAGCGCCACAGCCACCACGAGCACCGCCAGCCACGTCATGCTGCTGCTGCTGCTGTTGCTGTTGGCAGCTGCTGGGCTGTGTATTTAAAGTGCGCCTCGCCGCACGGACCACACCTCACCGTGTGCACACGCCGGGCGCAAGTGTTTCGCCTGCGGGCAGGCTACCCGCCACGCAACACCTGCAGCTGCGTCGTGTGCCCTGCGCTCGTGCTGTCGAACAAGGCGCGTCGTTGGACGTTCTCAGGTATCCAATTCTACGTGAGGCTTATTTTTATTATGATTTTTAAGATTGTCTGTCTGCAGCAGCAGCAACTGTTTTAACGTGATGTACTCTATGAGTATTCAGCCAAAAATTGCTTTAACCTTCGATCACTCGCGTTGTTAGAAAAAAATCTAACGTTTACGATTTTTCTTGAATATTCCATCACATTGCAAAGCTAATGAACTGACCATCTAAAAATGCATTCTTTCATATCTCGTGATTCAATTAATCTGTGACTCAGCAATCAAATTTCAACAATAGCTTGTTAGTTGTGGCATTATTTGAAGTGGTGCGCAGTGTTCGATTTTTTTCTAACACGGGACTCTTTACGTAAAAATTACTTCTCCTTCTGTGGAAATCCGCCTTGCTTCACTTTTAGTCTGTTTTTTTGTACTTGTAACATGCGGCTGTGTTCGTTTGTTTGGCCTGCAACAGTTCAGCACATGTTACATCTTTTATGAGCAAAGTAGATATTCTTATAGAGTTTTACGAATTGAATGAAGCATTTGTTTATGAAGAGTACATGACATTCTCTGTCGGATATGGATGTATATAAAACTGAAAAACAGTGTAAGGGCCCAGCGGTTTCGTCCTGAAACACAATATTCTGATTTCGAACGGTCGACAACATCTACACCTAATTTTTTGAGATTGTAGAGTGTAATTTCTTCAAGTTTGTTCGCTTCGTCACTGTCAGCGTCTACAGAATCGTCGCTATGCATGGTGGATAACTTTAGAATGTTATTTTTCTGTTTATTTTTTTATTTTATTTTATTTTATTTATTTATTTATTTATTTATTTATTTTTTATTTATTTTTTTTTTTTTGAGACGCATGAGCAAATGAAGCAGTTGTTGCTTGGTTTTTCTCCAAATGCTGCTCTTTAGTTGTCTACATTTTACGTCCAGAAATTCCGCTGGAATTTCTCTTTTATTCTTCCGTAGAGTATCTACTAATGTGAATCTTTGGTTGGCATACATTTTGTTACCCAGTGGTATAGATGTGAAATAATTGTCCATCGTCACGTTTCTGCCTGTTTTGTCAATCGGTCTAATCAATCGTAACACCACATGCTCTGCATCATTTGCTACTTGATATGACCCAGTAGGCTGTTTGCCTGCATGTACTTCTATATGTAGCGTCTAAAAGGTTCTGGCATCACAAAGCACATGTACCTTGATGCCATATTTTGCAGGCTTGTTTTCTATATACTGCCTGAATTTGAAACTTCCGCGGACTGGTTCTAAAATCTCGTCTATCGTTGTCAGTGCGTAGGTACTATAGCTCTTCTTACGTACCATGTTTATACTAATGTAGAATACTTTGGTAAATGATTTATTGTATAAACGTGTCTGTTTCTGGCACAAAGAGATGAAAATGTGCGATATATCATTGTTAGAAAAATCTAATACGGGAGTTATCGCGAGACAACAATATACGCGAGCGACCGCGGATTAAATTAACTGAATTTTATCTAGATTTCTACTAGCACTAAGGTGTCTTCATCAGGAATAGAACCACAACATACGTTTACACAGAAAGCTAACGCGCGCATGATGTATAAAGTTGATGAAGACACCCATAGTCGTAGTCGGAATCTGAAAGTTCAGTTATTGTGATGCAAATGGTGGACTGAATTCTCATACAGTACATTATGTTATTTTCAATTATTTATTTACTTTGCTGGCTACGTTTGCAGCGGTCGAAGTCACGTCTTATAAATGTAATAACCAGGGAAAAAGGGTATTAGTCGACATTTACTGAAAATCAATTTTAGTCACTTAGTAACAAAAAAGCAGCATTATTTGAAATTTTTCCTTTTATTAAAATGCAAAACCATTTTAGTCACTTAGTAACCATCGTCAGTGCTATATAGCCAGTCTCACTGCTGGCCTTTATTAAACATTTGAAGCTTGCAAATATCATAAACTGTGACATCAATATTATGTAAGAGCAAACAATTTTGTACACTACAAACCTTTTTATCACAGTGTGACAGAGTCAAAAACTGGTCACAAAGGTACTGAGATCGACTCACATTTTAACAAAAACAAGACAATGATACTTTTTTCCCTGGATAAAATTATTTGTTAATCGATGAACACAATATTCCATGAAATGGAATCTAATCTGAGGACTTGCAAGTTTTTACAAAATTTGATGGCATGTCCGGCGTCACATTTTCTTTACTTGTTGTCCAAGTTAGACTTGATATCGGCTGAATCCTATAATGAAAAAAAGCTGTTATCATAGTGTAACAAAACGCGCATATGTCGTGCTGTAAAAGAGGAGTAGCTTCACAATTTTTCTGGGAGCTTCAGAAGTATTTAAACGAAAAACATGTTATGATTTAGGTTTTCATGACACGTAGTATAATTCCATCTAACGTGACATTTCCCATGACATTCAAGTTTACGATCCACGTATCCCAACTGCTGGGCACTTACTATTACAAAAAGAACACCCCTCAACAACTCGATGTGCTGAGTAATATGGCTTAACTCGTAACGAAACACGAATATGTCAAGATGTTTTATTCTAGTATTTTTTATGCTACCAGCTAAAGTGAAAAGGCATCAATTTTCTTTTTCTTCTTAGACTCTGACCACGATAAACTTCGAGTTTGTTCCGCTGTGAAAGGAGCAGTTTGTCATTCTGGATCAATAATTTTATTGCAAAACACTGCTGTCGTATTCGATAGGTGTTGGGAATAAAAGGCTCCTCTAAATTTCACCGCGAAAAATTAAGTAAACGCTGTCTTTAATATTATTTTACTGTAAATACTTGCTGTAATTAACCCAGATAGCAATGACGTCCTTCCAGAAGGACGAAATGGCTTAGTTTTTCATGCTTGTAGTTACAATTTTGTGCACAGTATCGTATTTCATTTCTTTGAATCTCCTCCTTCCATTTTAGATAATTTATAGTTTGTATTGTTGATTGCGAAGTGGTAGGTTACAGCTGCAAAGTTGAGGTTTATACAGATGTTATTGAAGACTTCCTCGTAGTTATGTTCATATTTCTTGAACATCTCTTAGTTTTTGGGACATTTGTATGCATATATTTTATTTGAAATAGTGTTTCAATAATAATAATAATAATAATGAAAATTCTAAAGCATTTATTTTTACGTGCTTCTAGAAAGATGGGCAAGATTCCTAAACTAATTGTGTGATTGTGGAAAAAAAATCACAACGTTTTTTATGTCATATGAAGGTAATTTATACCTTTTGAAATAAAAATACAACCAAAATAATTCCGCGCTACCTGGCATAATGTAAAAACAAGTAAATGGTAATTACCTATCAAAACAGTATGAACATTCAGTCTGCCATTTTCTGCAGGTGCAAAGTCTCAACATGTGCTTTAAAATATGATATCTTCACAACTGATTATAATTATTCGATTTAAAAAGTTCGATTATACTTTATGCATTTAGCGACCGTACTGCAAAGTTTGAACCATTTCAGAAAGTCTACGAGTACGCTTCAAAATCTGCCACAAAAACTGCGTTTTGCACGTAATACAAAATCTGAACAATTGACTTAAAAAGTCTCCCACTAGCTGAGCATTTATTTCAGTCAAAATGGTTTATTTTTCAAGGGATTTAATCGAATTTCATAATTAGCCTGACCGCCACCTTTAGTAATGTTGACGAATTGCAATAAAATACAGAGTTCATTTTGTTTACTTAATCAATTTTCAGTTTACAAGTCCATCTTCAGACTTTAAACGCTAAAATAACCTTGTAGGACATAGACAAAAATTTTGCTTTTAATTCAGTACTAGAGTGGTGATGTCGTCATTTGCCTTTTATTTAAGTTTGGGTTTCATTCTAAGAGCTATACCTCTGGCATGACATTTTATTCCATTTTACAAGACATCCTTTCAGATCCTGTATACTGTAACATAGTGACATTAACATGTTCTAATGGCCATACAAATGAATAAATAGGAATAAAACCGTCTAGATTGCTGAAATTGTCTTTATTTATGTTGTAGTTTCTCCATCGGCCAACAACATATCTGTAATTAACATGAAACGAACTTACAAGTTTTCTGTGTACTATAGAGTTTTCAGAGACTTCCAAACACAAATTAAAAAAATAAAACTTATGAAAATGTGTATAAAATGTATACTCACGTAAAAACGTCTGAACTTTCAAGACAAAGTTCAATGTCGGAAATGAAATCAGTAAATAAAATTTTCGGTGATATTGGGATTTATATTTAAAAAAAATTATTTGAAAATAATACATTGCCAAATATATTTTTTTTAAACTAGAGTTAAACTGAATTTAGCTGTGTATAATTTTAAATTATTTTTATATAAATCCAAATGGTAGTAAAAATTGAATATAAAATGTAAAAATAGGTAGAAAATTACCCACACTCGCAACATTTGTCAGCTTAAGTTATATATATAAAATATGTGCATAGTAATTATTAAACAAGATTTTACTTTAGGCTCCTGCTAGGTACACATTTTATTACTGACAAGAAATCTGTTTCCCAAGTTCAGAGGATTTTCGGTGAGTGAATATTCTAAATACCTTGTTTAATACATTTGTTTTTTAATTTGTATTTGAAACTTTCTGTGAGTTCGATTGTGTAACCAACACTTGCATGTTTCTTTTATTTAATTTCAGATCTGAGGAAGGCAAATGTCGAAACGTCAGTTTTATTGTTATTGAGAAGAAACGTAGATTGCGGAATCGTGCAGGAAATCGTTTCCTTGCTACATACAAATGGATGGTGGGGCTGACCTGAACGCATGATCCTAGACAGAGTATCATCGCAACACCAAACCCTCCAAAAACCGCGATTCATCACTCGGCAGCTTCAAACATATTTATCGCAGGGCTACCGAGGTGTACTAATAAGCGGATAGACAGGGGCAACAGGAACTCAGTGCATTAACAATTTGTTAAAACAGAGATCAAATTTCTCGAGCACATTATCTCGTCCGTAGGTATCACACCCGATTCTGACAAAATCAAGGCCATAAAATATTTCCCAGAACAATGTAACAAGCGGCAATTAAAAGCTTTCGTCGGGCTACGTTCCTTTTTTCGAAAATTTCTACCTAATCAATTGTTAAATAGTCCCTCTTTGCTATCACTGCTACGAAAAAATGTTTCGTGGTACTGGTCCGACGCTTGTCGCATAATTTTGCACGAATTAAAGAAGCCATGGTAAATTCTGTATTGCTCAGTTATCCAGATATGGCAAAGGATTTTTGTATATCCACAGATTCGTCGAGCTATGGAGCCGGTGCTTGTTTGTTTCAAATATCTAACGATTTTGATCCACAATCAATCAAAATTATCAGTTTTGCTAGCCGTACACTCACCGAGTGCGAAAGGCGATACACTACTACCGAGCATGAATTACTCGCCATCCTCTGGAGTTTCAAAACATTTCATTAGTATGTCTTTGGTAAACATACGAAGGTATTTTTAGATCATCAAGCCTAGAGTTTCCTCATGTCATGCAGACTTCTACACAATAGACTGGCACGTTGGGCAATGATTCTTCAAAAATATGACTTTGAAATAATACACATTAAAGGCTCAGATAACATAATTGCCAACACGCTTTTTGGTCTTCCGCAAGGCTTACCTAATTCTGATGATTACACAGAGAACGACACCGAATTTTGAATCATGTTGATGAAAGACGCAGAATATGGCCCGTACTACCTTGAATTGTTTCGTAACATCCGCGATCTTCAGTACACGGATGACCAGTGGAAGAAAGTAATCACTAAATTATCAACAAACTCCGCCTCTGATCTGAAAGAGCACTATCGAATACACCAAGGTGTATTGTTTTCAGTCGCCATGAACAATCAAACTTGTGTTGCCTTTGTATACCGTCATCTCATGAAAAGGCTCTAATCTGGCATACCCACAGATTATGGGGACATTTCGGCCCATTGAAATGCCTCTGTAAGTTGAAGCTGTATTGTTTCTTTCCTAATATGGCACGAAAAATTCATCATACTCTAAAATCTTGTTTAATTTGTCAAAAATGTAAACCCAACAATTTATCCAGCAAAATGGAACTGCAATCCATTCTACCTGTCAAACCCCTACATCTCGTTGCCATCGACCTCGCCGATAGGTTGTCGAGGTGTTCGCTATATTCTTTGCCTATATGACGTATTTTCAAAGTTCGTCAAATTTTATGCACTAAAAACCGCCACTGCGAAAGCAGTAATCCGTCGCATAACACAGGACTACATTTTCTTGGTCGGCAAGCCGACAAATATTCTTTCTGACAATGCTACCACCTTCACTTGTCGTGCGTGGAAAAATTTCATCCACGAGCACAACATTCGGCACATTCTGATCTCCAAATTTCACCCTTCTACTAACCCTACGGAACGCATGTTCCGTGAACTTAACAGATTTATCAGAACCTACGCTAGATTCTTTTGAACAGGTTGTGAACAATCTTCCGCTCTCTTCTACACCGTATACCCCATCTGATCTGGTTCTGGCAACCAAAGAATCAAGTGAATGGCTGAATCCAATACCGCAGATACCTAAAAACAATACCACACTGGAGGAGAAAGTACGTGATGTTTTGATTGATCTTACAGATGCAGCTTTTTAAAGGAAAGCATACTATGATAAACAACTTAAACGTATACAAATATTCCAGATAAACGACCTTGTATTAATTCGCACACATCCTAAAGCATCAGTTATACATAAACAGAATAAGAATTGGCAGCATATGTATAGTGGACCGTACAGAATTTTACAGATTCCACACCGAGGCAGTTATCTTTTAGCACACATAAACACTGGAAAGGTTAAAGGTCTGTACCCACACAAAGACTTAAAAAGATTTCGCACTTGATATGAACGCCTGTGTGCATTAAGCGGCATTATTTATATTTATTTATGTAAGCATCAAGCATGTCATGCGTCTGAACTTCACCGAGCGACGAGCAAGATCTCAGGTAAGTGCCTAATATTTATTGTCAGCTGGCACCATCATTCAATGGACAATAAGTAAACAGATGTAAGTTACCACACTTACACAGTTATGGGCAGTTAAACACTTAATAGCCAAATATTTCGACGTGGGTAATATTTTGTGTATGAGTAATATTTTATATTTACGGGTATATTTATATATGTGTTGCTTGGAAGAAGTAGGTGATATATTCTGGTTTGTGATCGGGAATCTGTATTTATTCATTCATTGGACGTGGAGTGTACGAGCACACGTTTGTTATATGCATTTTTGCCCGACCAAATCTTGGATAGTCACTTTTGGGGACAGGTAATGTAGTTTGTTGTGATAGGAGAGAGGAGAATATGAGATTTCGTTTGCCCACTAAAAATATGTTTTTGCTGTAACTATTTATGCTACCAGGGAAGGATACACCCAGCTATAGAAATTTTGTCAACTTGTATGCGAATGATCAGCTGACAACAATCTGCATAAAATAAGAACGGACTTAAATTTTCTCCTCTTAATGACTGTTGTAAGCAACAACGATTATGCAAAGAATTTAAGATGCAGGGTACACATTATTTAATTGCTATATGTTTGTTTGTATAGTCTATGGGACTCAACGGCACAAATATCCATGCCCGAGGGGGGATTCGAACCCCCGACCGTAGCGGCCGCGCAGACCGTGACTGGAGCGCCTTAGTCCCCTCGGCCACCGCGGCCGGCTAATTTCTAATTGCTGCTTGACACTTAACAGTCAGAGATAATGCTTTATCACATCGTTAACTTAAGGATTTTTTTTCTGTATCACACTTCATGTGTGTAAAATGCTTAGGATTTACTTGAATAATGCAGCTGTTAGAAATATTTATCATTTGCTTAGGTTATGCAATTTTTTGTTTCACAACCACACATTGCGTGAAACGCATGCAATTGCACAAAATAGCGTGGTATGGAACATTTACTACTGAAACACCGTACACTTAAGCCTAGATATAAGAACTTTTATTTCAGCAAGAAGAAACGACGAGTACGTGTAGCCGCCACCGCTGGAATTATTTACTTCTAACTCAGGAGGCGCATTTTAAATTAAAGATTTAATAACTTTGACACGAACACAGAAAGACGCAGAGACACACATACAGGAATACACACTGAGGGCCATAATTTTATTTATAATTACCTATCTTTGCACAGATTTAAAATTACGCACATAAGAGCAGGATTAGGTACGGTCGCCAATGTTCGAAAAATACGGATGGTGTGACAGGATGCTAGGATCGATGATTTATGTTTTATGTTGCTTGTTCGCTAATTGATGTTTGGAGTGATCTTTGCTGTATCGATAGTAGACTGATAAAATTGATATTCTGCAAGTAGAATTAGAGAGATTCCTCTAACTACTCTGTCCTCAGTCTTCCTTCTTTAACTGTATTTCTGCCGCACATATGGTGCGAAATCTACCTTGTGTCTAACACGACGGCCGGGCCTGATCCTTTCTTGCCTTAACTTGTATATATATTTTTGTGTGTATAAATTTTTATTACCAATATTTTATGTGTGTCTGGATTACTTATTTTGATGAACACCAGGGTAACACAACACGGATTACGAATTTTAAAACGTTACAACAGATGACACTTCATTTAAAAAAAAATTAAAACCTGTACTGAATAGCGACAATTGTTTAAGTCTGTAAAGAAAGACATTTAGATATGTAATACTGCATAGAAGCGACGAGAAGAGAGTATCGGATAAACAAGACTGAAAACAGCATTATCCCAAAACAAACTGACATGAGCATAGGCAAACCACATATGGTCAATTTTATGCTCAATATCAAAGCATGCTTATGTATTTCGTAAATTGTAAAAAAAATTATTTCCGTTAAATAGGTAATGAAATGAATTTTGTAAAAGAGATATGATTTTATGTGATTTGCATATTAACTTAATTTGTTGGGTACGGGCTTGGCGAACCCGGGGTCCTGAGCTGGGAACTTGTAAGCGCCACCAGTTCTGTAGACACCGTTAAGTCTGGGCCCGCTTCAGCGACCACCGTGTGGCGCGGCGGTGGAACGTTGTGTGTACTGGGGAAGGGGGATCATGGCTTGACCGCCCGGGTCGCGAGGATGGTACAAACCTCTGTAACAAACCCTTCAATCCCAAGGTGTGCTACGTGCTTATGGGATGCATGGCTGTTGAAGAGGAACAGTCGCTAGCGAGCACCCTTTGGGGATACTGCCGCACCTCAGTTGTATAAGGCTTACCTAGGCACGCGGGGCTCTGTCTAGGTGGACACGTACTTCCCTAGCTACTCGTGGGACCGAGATGCAAAAATCTAATTTAACCCATGAACCTTCCAGTGGGATGGGTGTACCACTGGGGGGGGGGGTACCAACACCCAATCAAAAAAGAGGACTCGGGTACCTAGTCCTCCAGATTTAGGTTCTTCGAAAAAAAATTTTGTTCAGAGTAACAGAACACAGGCTGCTAACCAGAATGTGTTTATTGCCGTGAAGAGAAAAGAAGGTTCGTTTGAGAAGGTGTCGGCCTTCTATATCAACAAAGGTCTCGAAGGAATTGCTGGACCTTTGAAGTCAGTAAAGCAGTTGCGTAATGGCACCCTGTTGGTGGAAACATCAACTTCCCAACAGGCGTCCAAACTTCAAACAGCTAAGAGTCTTGGGGAATATCAAATCGAAACGGAGCTACACAGTACTCTTAACTATAGCAAGGGTGTAGTCTCCTGTAGAGATCTGATTGACATTCCAGTGGATGAACTGAAGGAACAATGGGCTTCAGAAGGCATAGTCGATGTGCAGAACATGAAGAAAAGGGCGAATGGAGAACTCGTTCCAACTGACTCCATCATCCTCACCTTCAATACCCCTCGACTACCTGAGCATATTAAGGCGGGTTTTCTGCGTTTAAATGTACGACCGTATGTCCCTAACCCCATGCGCTGTTTTAAGTGCCAGCGCTTTGGGCATACCACCTTGGGATGTAAGGGAGAAGCTACCTGTGGCAAATGTGGTAAAGCATCACACAATGGGTTTGACTGTACTCCATCAATGCCCTGTGTCAACTGTTCCGGCAACCACCCAGTCTGGAGTAGGGACTGTGCAGTCTACCTTCAGGAGAAGACAATACAAAAAATTAAAACCACTCAGCGTCTCTCCTATGCAGAGGCCAAGAAGACCTTTAAGACCATGCAACCTGCTGTGTTTACCTTTGCCTCAGTACTGCAAAAGCCAGTTGCCAGAGCTGATGCCTGCACACAAACTGAGGTTGTCAGTATAGGAACCAACACGTGCACTTGCCAGTGCACGTGTCAGGCCGCGGAACCTGCACCTTCTGTAGCCCCACTGACGACAGCTGACAAAGGTACGGATACTGCCTTTGAAGAGCCTGTGGTACTTCTTTCTGCAGAGCCCGCCATCACTGCCACCGCCACCGCCACACCCATCACCAACGCCACCATCGTCACCACAGTTGCAATCGCGACCTCTGTCTCCACCACCAAGCCACCTAAACCGAAGAAGGTTACCAGCAAACCACAGTCACAGGCAAAAACAGTTATGCACCTTTCAGACTTCGTTGAAGTAATTCCACCTGAGCCTTTGTCTGACCCAGCTCCAGACCACATGGAGCTGGATCTCTCTCAAGGGCAACCCTCTCGCCCCCGTTCTGGACCTCCACCACGTTCAGTGTCTCCGTCTCGGAAGAAAGAGAGGGTAAAGATCCAACCTCACTGATAAATGGTCCCAGTACTGCAGTGGAACTTGGGGGTTTCAGGACGCATGTGGAGGAATACCGTATATTGACTCAGGGTAGACCAATTTGTATATGCCTTCAAGAGACAAACTTCAAAACCACTGACAACCCTGAGCTGCGTGGCTATGAACTCCACAAGAAGGACAATCTTAGTAGAGAGAGAGCGAAAGGCGGAGTGGCAATTTTTGCTAATACAGCTTATCACTCTGAGCCCCTCTCTCTCACTACACAGTTACAAGCCGTTGCAGTTTCTGTCTATGTGCGCCACCGTTTGACAGTGTGCTCCCTCTATCTGCCACCCCATGACACATTTGATGTAGAGGCCCTCGAAGACCTTGTGATGCAGCTCCCCCACCCTTTCATCCTCTGTAGGGATTTTAATGCACATAATGTGCTTTGGGGTTCTGCCAGGACCTGCCCCAGGCGTCGAGCAACAGAGAGGCTTCTCTTGTCATAGAGCGCACATTTATTAAACACGGGACAGCCCACACATTTTTGTACTGCGATGGGGTCGTTCTCAGCCATAGATCTCTCGCTTTGTTCTCCAGCCCTCGCCCACTCAACACAATGGGAAGTGGTCGATGACCTGCATGGTAGTGACCATTTCCCCATCTGGCTTGCAGACAGAGTGGACCCCGACCACAGACCACCTCTTTGGGTGATCAGTAAAGCCGACTGGATACTCGCTGAGCTAGAAATTCGCGGCAATGTCCAGGAATGGGTGGATTCTATCACTCACACGATACACAGTGCTGCTGATGCATCTACGCCACTGTCGTTAGAACGACCAAAACGGCAGCCTGTCCCTTGGTGGACGGCTGAGTGTCGCTCAGCAATCAGGGCCAGGCGTGCAGCTCTGCGTAGATTCAAGAGTCGGCCAACTGCAAACAACTTCGCGGCCTTTCGAATGGCGAGGGCAAAATGTCACCAGATAATACGAGAAAGCCGAAAGAGATCTTGGCAACAGTTCCTGAGTGCCTTTACCCGCTCTACCAAAAGTTCCACTGTATGGGAGACCATACAGAGGATTTCTGGGAAAGGGGGGAGGTGTCCAGTGACTGCTATCATGGGGAATGGCGTTCTCCACACCAGCCCGCAGGATATTGCCCAGCACTTGGCTATGTATTTTGCCAGTGTTACAGCTACTGCCAATCAGGATCCGGTATTCCAGCGCCACAGAGTGGTTGCTGAGAGGGGCAATTTGGACTTCAGGTCCACTGGTCATCAGGATTACAACTGCACTTTCACACTATGGGAGCCGGATTCTGCTTTGTCTGTGGCGCATGACACATCCCCTGGCAATGATAGCATCCACTACAGTATGCTGAGGCACCTAACACAGCGAAATAAAGAAGTCCTCCTGAATCTTTTTAATGCCATTTGGTCGTCAGGTCACTTTCCTGATTTGTGGAGAGAAGCAATTTTAATCCCCCTTCTAAAACCTGGGAAAGATCGCACATGCCCAAGCAGCTATCGTAGTGTTGCCCTCACTAGTTGCATTGGAAAGACCTTAGAGCGGATGGTCAACCGCCGCCTTGTCAGGATGTTGGAATCTAGGCAGCTCCTTAGTCGTTTCCAGTGTGGGTTCAGGAGGTATCGTTCCACCTTCGATAACCTGGCCTCTCCTGCGACGTCACCACCTTTTGGGTGTATATTTTTATATCGAGAAGGCCTACGATACTACGTGGAGGCATCTTATACTTCGGCAGCTTCACGAATGGGGATTTCGAGGTTCTCTAACAATTTTTATTCGGTCTTTCCTTTCTCCACGTTTTTTTAGGTATCGAGTTGGTGGCGTGCTCTCTCACCGCTTTGAGCAGGAAAACGGTGTCCCTACGGGTAGCGTTTTAAGTGTGACGTTGTTTGTTATTGCTATTAACAGCATTACTTCTGTTGTGAAAAGTCCTGTCCAGTGTTCGCTGTTTGTTGATGACTTCTCCGTCTTCTCTTCTTCCTCCAGCCTTGCAACGACAACACGTCAGTTGCAGCTCACTCTCCGACGGCTAGACGAATGGGCACAGAAGACCGATTTTAGGTTTTCAACCGAGAAGTCTGTGTGTGTTCTTTTTAACCGTTCACGTTCTATTTTTAACTTACCCGAACTACGGATGAGGGACACTATTCTGAATTTTAAAGACACTGTGCGTTTTTTGGGGCTTACATTTGACTGTAAACTTACTTGGTTGCCGCATCTTAAAGATTTGAAGAGGCGGTGCCTCAAAGCAATCAGTATTTTAAAGTGTCTTAGTCACGCTTCATGGAGAGCTGACAGGACTCGTCTGCTCCAGTTTTATAGAGCCTTTGTACGATCCCGACTTGATTACGGCTGCACGGTGTATGGGTCTGCAAGACCTTCCTACCTCAAAATGTTGGACGTGGTGCATCATGAAGGGATTCGGTTGGCTACCGGGGCATTTCGTACCAGGCCTATATCGAGCCTTTGCGCCGAGGCTGCCGAGCCACCGCTTTCCATACGGCGACAACTCCTCATGGTGCGTCAGGCGTATGCAGCGTTGTCCACCCGTATACATCTGCTTACGATACTGTCGCTCGGCCGCCTATGGAACGGCTGTTTCGTAATCGGATTCGAACTACGAGGCCTTTTGGGATTCGTGCTAAGGACTGTTTTTTAGATATGGGTGTTTCAGATTTTACTGTTTTGCGTCGAGGATGGAGTAGATATCCCCCTTGGTTATTACAGAGTACCAGCCTCCTTTTAGATTTAACCAGTTTTAAAAAAAGATTGCACCCCGGACATAACGTTTCAGTCAGAATTTTTTAATATTTTAAATCAGCATCGTGATTGTACAGTGGTGTACACTGACGGATCAAAACAAGGGGACTCGGTGGGATGTTCTGCAGTGTTTCCAGGTCACATTGTAGGGATTTGCCTGCCCGCTGCCTACTCCGTTTTCTCGGCAGAGGTGCATGCTATCCTCCAGGCAATGGAACACATCCGGCGTGCTCGAGATAAAAAATTTCTACTCTGCTCCGATTCCCTTAGTACCCTCCAATCACTGCTGGTCATGTACCCTGCTGAACCTATAACACAATTGATCCATGACCAACTGTACCTCCTCCAACGGCGGGTTAAAGAGGTGTCATTTCTTTGGGTACCTGGGATATGGGGATGTTGGGATATGGGGAAATGAAGCAGCTGATGTGGCTGCCAAGGCGGCCTGCAGTGACCCAAATGTCAAAGAGTGTGCCATTCCCTTGCGGGACGTCTACTCTGTGCTGCTCCAGAGGTCCCTTCAGTTGTGGGAGGAGACGTGGCTGGCAGTGACAGCTTAAACCAACTGTCCGACCATGGAGAATCTCCTGCCAGCCATACAGACGTTTCGAAGTGACACTGACCTGACTTCGCATTGGACACAGCCCTTTGAACCACAGTTTTTTATTCCGTCGGGAGAATCCACCGATTTGTGATGCTTGTGGCGTACAAATCACTATACGCCACATTTTAATTGAGTGTATTTTATGTCGTGCTGAGAGGGCAGCGGCTAATCTTGGTCGTGCCCTATCCACTGTTTTAGCGGACGACGAGGCGAGTGTGACGAACGTTTTACAATTTTGTGAACGTTCCCGACTCTGGCCTAAGCTCTTAGGCCGGAGGTTTTAGTGTGTTACAGGAAGGCTCGCTGATGCCTCTAACATCAGCGATCAGCGTCCCCCTATACTCCGACATTTTCTTTTAAGGACTTGTAAGGTTGGGTACTGCGGTCTGCCATTTTACATCGCTGATTTGCAATATGTGTTCGTGTTGTTGCCATGGCTTACTTCATTTACTGTTGTTTAATTCTCTTGTCAGAGCGCTAAAAACCTTGCTGTTGTGCGCCCAAAACATCCTATCCTATCCTATCCTTGCATATTAACGAGGGACAATCATTTAGGCAATGTATTACTAAATCGAAACTGTATGGGAAAGAACAGTGCACCTAGTTATTTGAATAGGACATGTGGATTAGAAGACCGTGTGAATTTATCAGCAGTAAGCACAGATGTGTTGTTAATTGCAGTGAAAGACACCAACAAGTGATTTCATTATTCTTAAGAGACGTTCAACGACATTCGCGGTAGAGAAAGTGCAAATTTCAAACTTTATCACCCCGTGAAAAGACGCTGTCCAGTGAAATAACAGTGTTTACAACAATTAAAAAAATTAAAAGACAGGCATACAAGAACCGACAAATAGTGATCAATTAGATTAAACAGTGCGTGATGGTGAATAAAGACGTTTTCTAACGCCACCATAAACACTCAGGCGAATTAATCATAAAAAAAAAACTGTGAGTAATACGCACGGAAGACGTTTAATTGACCCACGTGTTTACATACTGTGAATCAATTAATAGACGTGTGCACATGAATAAGAGAATAGTACCGTGTGATAATTCAAAGACACTGCTAGGTGATGTGAATTCCATGACACGTACAAACCTCGCGTGTTGCAGACAAAAACATAATGTGATACTCACCCACCGGTTTGAAGTGTGGACCGTCGACGAGTGCAAACTGGACACTCCTACCTTAAAACACACCACACTGTAATCCCAAATGTGTTGCAGTTTGAAACAGTACGAATAAAATTACGGAAGTCATACTGCGCGATCCTGACACGATGCAACGCAGGCACAGACTGCAGCTGAACCAGTGGCGCGACGTGATGACATTACTGATTGTTGACAGCGCTATGCAAACAAAGCTCTTACAACACCGTGTAACGGACAATATTATTCAAATAAAAAAATATTAAAAATGTGCGGTCACACAGCAAGCTGCGTTAGCATTAATAAAATCTGAATCTATTCAGCGATAATAAAAATATTAATATAGAACCAAATCATATACTTTAAAATGTTAGCATAAATTTAAATCATATGCCATAGCATGTAAGATATTTCAGATAATTTCTCCATTACTTGTGACCTCTTGCATTTATATGTATGATAGATACTAAGTTATGAAACAGCTAATATTTTGCTTTGAACACTCGCATGTACGATCAACATGAATAATGATTCTGACCAATGACTAGTATTCATGATAGGCAGTCCGTAAGTAGTCACGTATATAGCAACAGAATATATATATTAAGATAAATACTATGTAAATAACTTGCTAGTATCAGAGTCATGGACATACGTAATTTGTATTGGGAACTAAAAAAATCATTTTTGTATAATATCTGGCGTATTTTCATGTCAGTTTCTTCATTTTATCATTTACCCACAAGAGCGCAAACACTCACACACACATATATACCTAGATACCTCCTTCAATAGCCACAATTCAATCAAGCAATAGGTTTTGCGAATGCCCAAAAAAACACTCATGCACCAGACAACGTATGAATGAATGAAACTAATCAAATGTGCGTTCTTTGTAGGAAAAAAAATTAATATCCTAGTGCAGTAGACATTGCTAACTCCAATCGTTTTGTTCTTTTCATGAGCAAAAGTTGCAATGAGACGGTGCGAGCGAGGGGCGCTGAACTGACGATTCATCACGAACCGCTGTTGCCCACGCGCACACTCCGTGCGCAATAATGGAAGCCGTTTGCTGCCGCCGCCGCTGTCATCGCACCCGCCGCCAATACCAAACCAAAAACCTCGAGACGTCGCCGCTGTTACTGAAATTCAACCTACAGACAGTACTAAAAATTGAAGTTCATAATCAATAAAAAGGAATTTGATGCAACTTCCTGTACTATAGACATCCATCGAAGTGAATAGAATGTAATATGACGAAACATGATTTTTTCGTGAGAAAACAATTCTGAAAAAAAAAATTGCCAAAGATTGATCCATATTGTACTTATGTGATGTGGATTATATGTAATTTACATTATTATCTTATGTATTATTCCATGTATTTGTGTTCTATGAAACTAGTCTTGACATAATGCTTGTTTGTCACGGGTATCGGATTCTGTATCATACCTCAGCCGTGCCAAAGGGGGCCGTATAATGACACGGTTTCCGTTCCCCGATATTGTCATAGAATATTTTGTATGTTTATATTATTTCGGCATGTAAAAATAATTATCTATGAATGTCAGAGAAAAAATTTAAGAACACCACCTTCAATATTTTTTTTTTATTTTTTTTATTTATTTATTTATTTATTTATTTATTTTTTTTAAGAAATAAGACACTTTTGCCTTGTACTTCGTACCGATACAATCTTGCAGATGAGAGCTGTACTTTATCATATTATGTGGACGATTTTATATGGATTTTCTACATTCACGTAAATATATGTGTTGTGCGCAAATCTTACTTTTATTAATAAACCCCACCTCTCACTTAAATTCACACTTATGAATTTTTATTATTAATTCTGCCTTTTCCTCCCTCCGCTCATGATGCTTTCTTTCAGCCTTGTAGCTTCTAACTTCAAGCCTTAATCGCAAAAATTAATAGCCAGGCTGGAACATTATAGTCGCATGAAATCGTTATTGCTTTTATTTCTACAAGTCACTGAGTGGCCATCTTCAGTTGATTTTCTTTCAAGAGGTCATACAAAAAAAGCGAAAAAGTAAAAGCTTTTATATAAATGAAAATCCCACTGCCCTGTTTTTCAGCCCAAAAAAATGAAAAAATAAACCAGAGTTTACAGAAAATAGAAATAAACGTCTATCAAAATCTATTAATATAAAGAAAGCTAATAACATACCTGGAACAGGATGTCCTGTGGGCCCACATAACTAGCAAAATTCATCAATAAGGTAGTTCATAAGTAGTTTGTATGTTTAGGGACTGATGACCCCGCAGTTAAGTCCCTTAAGCTTAACAAACAGATGTGGGAAATATATTGTATTTAGTATATATCATTTCTTTATGGATTTCATTGTCAATTGTATACTAAATGCCTCTACGAGAATTCTTTGCTGTCATTACTTTCGTTCTGAAGACGTTGGATAAATGTAGCAGTGGGAATCTTCGCTTGGTGTTTGGCTGCCATTATGAATATTTTAGTTAAATTGTGACCGAAGTCGATTTGGATAAATAAAAGCAATAAAGATTTCATATGACCAAAGCTGTTCCCTGCATTCCTCATGATTTGATTTGTGTGGTCACTCTGCACCTGGCACTTGATAGAGGCAGTATGTAAATCTGTATATAAATCTTTTCATCGTCTTATCTTTGACCCCGCGTGAATGTCGGATATTGGCAAAAAATAAAGCAGGAGAGAAGCTTACAGTGTATCGCCTCGGCAACATCGTCGTTGCTAGAGACGGAGCACACGCTCAGCTAGTTTGTCAGCGATGGGAAGGAAATCAGCCGTGCCCTGTGAAAGGAACCAGCTTCGAATTTGCCCGGATTGGTTTAGGGAAACCTTAATTAGGATGGCCGGAGGTGGGTTTTACAATGCCCTTCCAATTTCTGTCGTTCGTGGTGAATAAACTGTTGTTGTAAGCAATGAAGTGTTTCGACATGCCACTAGTCTATACGATGCTTGTAACCAGAGAAATTCATGTGACGCACCGAGAATAATGATTGCAAATGGACAATCATAATTATTGTGGTCTTTTAAATAATTACTATATAATAAGATGTATGAAAAAGAATTAAGCTTGTTTTGCCTTATGCTTGTCCTTTTCGTATCGTGTACTTGCGATAGTAAAAGCGCTGTTAGATTGTTTCTTTAATGTACGATAATGGAACCAACGATGTTAAAAAGGTGTGTAATCTGAATTATTTTAAAAGTGATACAAAACATAACGGTATATTTTAAACTTGCATTTACATCAATTGGACTTAAATCACCCAATTATCACCTTTAAAAGTGTATGTGAGATGTTTCAGCTAAAATGTTACCAGCGGATGCTGCCAATGGTCAACGATCGAGATTGCCAAACGTCGCAAACATTACGCGGTAAAATTAAACTTAATAATTATTAGAAATCAGGGCAGGGAGCTATAAGATAGAAAAAGACTTTGATATAATGTATTTTTCAGCCTTCCTGGACAACAGTGGCAATCTCAAAGTTAGTAAGTGAGAAAATAAAATTGTAACTGAAACGTATGGCTAAGTAAGGACAGTGTTTTCCAAGTGAAAGATTTTCTAAAAATAAAAGGGGAAGTGGTATTTAATAATTTTTCATTCAGGAATAAAATTTCAGTGATAATGGAACTATTTAAGAATATTTTTCGTAAAAATCAGTTAACTTATCAGGGACTTGTTACTACAGTCAATGATGCTGTATAGGCATTCAAGCCGTGTATAACGCTAGAATTTTACTATAATCATATTTCAGTATATTAGAAATCGGAATAAATGCAGGGTGGTAGGTTCCATATTACTTTGTTAAATACTAACTTAAAAAATAAAACTAAAAATCATTTGATCATGAATCATATGGAGCTGTGTTGTAATGGTACTCATACCAACTGCGGGCCTTTAACTAAAATTTCACCTAACTGAGCTAGCTTTGAACTTGAAACAGAGCAACAAATATTTTTACAGAAAGTAGTAAGAAATCAAATCCCTTCCATTCATTAAAGATTTTTTTATAGAGTGTTTTTACAATAAGAGAAAAAAGATAAATAAAAACCCTTTTAAATATCCATAGCAAACGAGTATAATAGAACCTTATAAAATTACGAGTATCATTACAATTTGGCACCGAACGTTTAGGCCAAACAGAAATAATTTTGAAAAAACAATAAGAGTTCTGAAAAATAGAAAACTGAGTAAAATCACTTTATATTATATTCATATGTATATATGGGTATAAGACACCAACATTTGTGACTAATACCTGTGTACGAATTTATGTTTCATGTACCAACCCGGAACTTTGTCAACCCGATACAACAACAAGTTGTTGGAAGAAGTGTGCATCATAGCAGTTCCAACAACAACCCAACAGACCTGTACAACCTGTATATACAAGGTAGGAACTGCAATTCATAATAATCTGGTTGCTGTAATCGTTGTAGGATAGGAAATAGAGATGTAGTGTTTCATGAGGTGTGCTCAATAATTTTGAAGGCACAGTATCGACGATTTCTGGAACCAGCATTCTTTTTTTCAATGTGTGTAATTTTAAAAGCCTAGTGTGAACTTTAGGAAAAGTATACAGGCATATAAGTGTTGTATATATTTAAAGATATGTTTATAGAGTGTATAATTAGAAAATGGGTAGTCCCAGGGAGATGTTAACCGAAAGTGTAGAATCTGATGTGAATACTATTGAAAACACATTAGATTCAGAAGTAGAGGATGATAGGACTGAAATTATTGACCCAAGTTCGCCTGTAATAGAAATACGACTAGAAATAAATTCTCAAGACATGGAAGGACAGAAGAGTGGAGATGAGCCATTGTCAACGCCCACTAAACCTCCTAATAGTGGTACAAGTACTGTGAATAGATCTTCACAGATCCCAGATCCATTTGCGCAACTATTAAAAATGCTAGATGAACGAGATAGAGAAAGGAAAAAACCGGATAGAAAAAGATACGAAGAAGACAAAAGGCAAACGGAGGAACATGAAAGAGAAAGGGATAGACGCGAAAAAGAGAGAGAACAACGCGAAAGAGAGGAAGAGACGAGAGACGAAGAGAGACGAAGCTTTAAAAAAGGAACTCGTACAACGCGGTGAAGAGCTAAAAGAAATGACCAGCCGACAGGATGAAAGGTTAGACAAATCTTTAGCAGATTTAAGAAATAACTACAAACAGTTACCAGAAATGGTACATCTCGCAATACAATCGAAGAACCTGCAGCTTGAGAACAGTACGGTCAAAGAAAACGTACAAGAATTAGCAGAACGACAAGGAAATAGCAGAGGACGTAGATACGGAGTTAAAGAAAGCTATTTCACGCGTACAGTAAGATGTGGTCAATGTTGCCAACTTCAACCGCAGCTCAAGCCGACGCGGATAATAAAATTTTACCTTCAAGCGCTTCATGCACAACAGATGCACGCGACAACGCGAAAAGCTTGCTACCATGTTCTATGTGCCACAGTATTAGTATAGACAGCAATACTAATGCCGTGAACAACAAATAGTAAAAGCCAACGAACATATTATCAATAATCAGACAATTAAAGCAATACCGACTGTATCATATCTTGCTATAGAAGAGAGCTTGATAAATAATCAAATCGAAAAGTTCAACAACGAAAAGAGAACCGTACATCCTGTTATTTTCATAAGGAGCTTCGAAGATCATTTGCCATCTATGTGGAGTGAAAGACAGATGATCAAATACATTATTTCACATAGGTATACAAGGGAAGGCAGCTATGTGGGTCAAGCAAGCGGCTCGTGAATATAGTACTTGTGAACAGTTTGAGCAAGTTTTCCTTGCATAATATTGGTCGGCGAACATACAGGAGAGGCTAAGGAAGCAAGTGTATTAACCAGACCCGTATAACCCTAGACAGGGATCCTTACACACATATTTCGAAAGATTCATCAATAAAACTAGATTTCAGTACGAACCTATTTCAGATAGGGATGTCATAAGATTGTTAAAACCTCAATTGCCACACCGTGTCAAAGATAAATTAGAACACACCAGCAGATGATCTGGAAGATTTCTTAACGGTTTTAGACAATATCGATTTGCTAGCCGAGAATAGACGTCATAACCACGATAACAGGAATAATAATCACAACTCGCAGTACAAGTGCAATAATTGTGGTAATTCACCGAAGAGAAGTGGTCTTAGTAACGGGAAGAATGGAAACGGAAACAAAAATAATGACCAAACGAACGGGAACCTACAGATGAACATGAAACGTCCTTATGATGTTAGGATGAATCCAGGATACCAAGGTAGACCCAAATGGAGAAACAACGGGAATAACAGCAATTATCATAGATCGTTGAACAATGATAATGTGCAAACGAGTAACGAAAACCGTAACGTGAGCCCACAGGAGAATGACATTAGAAATTCAAACATAAATCTGGAGGCGGAACCTAGGCCAAGTCATAATGTAAGGATAGTTGAAATCACGGATGAACCAACTCCTTCCATTTATAGTCAACAGGTAAACAAACAACAGCCTCAATAAACTCTCCGTTGAAGGCTGTAAGGTTCAGCGAGGGCACTGACGATAAAAACAAACCAAATGTGAGTATTCTTAGGTACGAAGATAGTACTTCATTAGAAGAACAGCTACTTAAAGAACAGCAACCATGTAAAAAGGAGAACACTGAAGAGATCCAATCTTTAATTAGAGCATATAAGACTTGTGTGTGTACGTGCTGACAGACTTTTCTCCATGACCACATACTGCCACCCACTCGTGGTTGTGGTGGTAGATAGCCCTTGGTCTAATGATGTTAGTAAGGGAGTTTGGTCGCGGTGCGTGGCTGTGGGTGAGTGTGACGAGCAAAACTTCGCAAAATATGCAATAAATACTCTTAGGAAAAGCTATATACTCTGTGACTTACGAACTTTACAGTACGAGTCCAAATCTGTTTATTCTTTCAATCTTCAGACAATGCGGTCCTTTCAGACTTTAATAACGACGAGGAATGTCAAATACGCAATTTTTTTTAAATAGATCACATGTTTCCGTCAACCACACATTACGGACTATAAACAGAGACACAAAACAAAGATAAAAATCCAGATAGACTCAAAGATAAAAAATACACGTGGAACATTGATCTCTGTCGTCGAAACGTGGTGGAAAAACAGACATACATTAATGAATGTATCTTAGGTCATAGATATTGATATGCCTGTGCCAGTAAGCTCACTGGTCTGTGCTAATCAGTGATCTCTGATACATATAGCCGCGACACTCTCTGCTGTGGAAGGTGTTATCGTTTGACAGCTGGGTCAAGAAAAACTATGCGACGTAGTCCTACTCATATCCCGACGGCCTCCTGTGATAATGTTGGCAACAGATGTTGAATAACGAGAATCATGTGACATCGTCATAAGCCAATCGCCTGACACGCAAATATTTTGTCGTGAAATCAAGCATACAGCAGGAACAGCAGTATTTTTCTACACTCTATTTAGTTCGGTCATCTTTGCAACGATTTTATATCGTGTTATTGATGTTGCCAACATAAAAACACGAGGCCGCCAGGATAGAAAGTAAACTTTTACCGAATCAGATACATCCGTTGTTGTCACATCTCACTTTCACGCGAAACTCTTTTGTATAGAGTCTCATGATTCACACAGTCTTACAATTCATTCCAAATTCCTATTTAAGAAGATATTTGTGAAAACTGTTGCAAGTCAATATTCTCACTTATCCAATATCATTTTCAGAAATGTAATTTGCCAGCCGCTTTTGGCGCTGCTGTTGCAATGTGTAACAAAATTGAGAATAACGACACACAATATCAAATATATAAGTTTTTAACTTCTCGGAGCGTTTTCCTCAACGATCAACAGAGACAAAGATGAAAATGCAGATAGGCTAACAAATGAGTAATAGAGCGCTACACTAAAAGTACTTCCTACAAAATATACGTCGTTACAATTCTTGCTACCAGATGACATCGTTCGGGGGTACAACAGTATATTCTAACCCAAGCAACGCTGGGTTTATATATATATATATATGTGTGTGTGTGTGTGTGTGTGTGTGTGTGTGTGTGTGTGTGTGTGTGTGTGTGTGGTATCCCTACAAATATTATTATTGACACAGGTGCCACAGTGAGTGTAATGAGTTCTGATTTTTACCAAAGGCTGTGTCAGGTGGCGAAAGTTCCAACTTTTCCTGTAGCGAACTGTAAGGTAAAGGGAGCAATAAGTGCTCAGTCACAAATTATTAAAAACCAGGTGCGGATGACAGTTGCATTCGAGAAGGAAGAAATGAATTGTACCTTTCTCGTTTTAAAAAATTTCAATGTGCCATGCTTCCTGGGAAGTGATTTCCTAAAGGAGAGGAAGGCAACTATCGACCTCTCACAAGGAAATATTATTTTTATTCATGACAATAGACCTATTTGGTGGAATTGCTGAGAACATTACAACCATATGACTAATATTGCCAGACTATAAAGATCGGATGTAGAAACTCGGGCATTCTACATAACCAAGTGTTTATTAATGATTTTTATAATACTAATTTGAGTGAAAGGGTCCACACATAAATTTGCAGTTACTTGATCAGAAAATCAAGGAATCGGAATACGTAGATCGTCAACAACAGGGGCAGTTTAAAAATATTCTCCAAGGATACTTTGGTGTTTTTTCTGTAAAACCTGGAATTACAAAAGGATACTCTTACAACATTGATGTAGTACCACATGATACATATTGTAACAGCGCATATTCAGTATCTTGGGCAATAAAACCTGCAGTAAAAAACGAAATAAGGAAAATGCTAGAATGTGGAATTATCGAACCATCCCATTCACCATACCCCCAAGGGGGCCCACAGCTCTTTTGTGGGTATGTGTGTGGCGCGCACGGGTCCCCAGTCATTGCGGCCTTCCTTCCTGTTTCCCAGGCCGCTTTTCCTCGCCCCGTTTCCCTCCCCTCCCAAATCCTTCTTCCCCCCATTCCCCTAACCTTCTACAGCCGCATCTCTAGGTGTTCTCGTGATGACGGCCCAGCTATTTCCACAGTACTACTGGTTTCGCTATTTTGTCTTTGTTTGCAGTTTTCACTGTTTTCAGCCCAGTTAGGTCCCCCTCGGGGTTTGACCTCCATCAAAATTTCATTTTAAGTGTGAGCCATTTGGGGAAGAACTCCCAACCTAGCCCCTTGAAACACGTTCACATAACGTGTTCCATGTAATTGACTCCTCTTGAACAAATGTTGACGAGCTTCAGACTTTTTTTTGGAGTGTAGCAAGCCACTCTACTCGCAATATGCGATATACCAGGCATTATATATTGATTTAGTTTTATCTGTATGTAAAATTCTAAGTGTCTGTGTTGTACATGAGGCCCCTAATATCTATTAGTGTGTACTGTGATGTGCTCCCACTGGCCATGGCTTCCACCAAATGAATGAAATTTTGTATGTAAGAGAGTTTAGGAAGTTCTAGGCATGCCTCGTCTGTTTTGTGTCGTTGTATCTTTCAACTGCTGGGTGTTGAATGTCTGTGGGCGAGAGGTAGGTCTGCCAACTGCTGAGCAGAACACAGTCTTAGCAAAGATTCCTAATGGAGCTTGCTCTTAACCTCCTTGGCTGGGGGTTGGTCAGGTTACCTGCCTGACAAACAGTGACGCTCTCTGTGCTCCCCTCCACTACCCCTCTCTGGTAACAGTTAATTAGTGGTGAAGAGATTGATTCATTCGCTTCTTAGTTCCTGGTAGGGTAAGTACCTCTGGGTTTGGTTCTGCTGTGGCCTCGTGGCTCGACTTAGTTCAGGCTCCATAGTCGTACTTATGCCTTTTCACGGGTTTAATTCCGGGAGTAGCAGCTACACTATGTGTAGTAGTGAGATTTTGCTTAATTTCCTACAGGACTGCTAATTGTATGTCGATTTTTGCTGGAATCTGATTCCCAGGCTCTGATGGTGTTTTAAATCACTTCTTCGACTGTTTATATATGTTCAATGTCTTTTGTGTTCTTATCGTAGTTGAATTCAAATATTTTCATGGATTCGCAGTACCTATACTGTTCTTACTTTGTCGACAGAACACGTGGACAATATCAGACTAAGCCTTCAGCTTTTCCATCATTCAGAGCACATGAGTGGTTAATAACTGTATTGCTAATTTGCTAAGGTGTTTGCTAGTGAGTGTAGCGTGACAATTTTCCCCAAAACTTGTACATTCTAACTTGTAATCTGTGTACTTGTCGGCCCA
The DNA here is from genome assembly GCA_026315105.1 of Locusta migratoria. NCBI lineage: Eukaryota > Metazoa > Arthropoda > Insecta > Orthoptera > Acrididae > Locusta > Locusta migratoria. Next base: position 167,156,775 of record CM048745.1, read on the forward strand.
CGTGTGTGCCGATCAGCGTGTTCCCTGTCGTGGTTATCACCATTAAATAGATCTTTTTCCTCGGTGTAGAAATAACCTTTGCGTGATGTATATCGTGTTTTTAATTTTCATGAAATAGAATTATTTCACTTATCTGAATTTTTGTGACCGAACTCTGTATCGTGTTGTAGCAATCTGTAACCTTGCTTATCTAATAGATATCATTCCTCTGATCAGAAAGAAGGATTACACGATATATTTCGCAATCTTATTCTCTTCGAAACTGATATTGTTAACTTTATGCATATTTTGTGTTCCGACTTGTTAGAGTGTTGTATTGATCTAACAACTATAACCGTCTGTAGTTATCTTCTCCCTATGCTAAACGAACGCCAGAGCGACCGTTTTCAGATATTATTTAATGACATCATGATTTAATGTATAGTTACAAGTTCTACGGAAACTTTAACTTCCATCTGTGGTCTTAAACCAAGTGCGTTTGTTTCTGATAGTTGATCATGAGCCTAAGCCACTAGCTTGACATGTTATGGAAGCGTTATGGAAGTGAACCTTCGACCTGGATTCTCCACACTGCTTGGCTGTCGTCTTGGTGTATTGGTGTCAGGTGCTTGGTAAATACGTGAATGGCTTGGCATATGAATCTGTGTGTGAATGTGCTGCAATTTCTTCGTTCCTCCCTATGAAACGTGATCGTAATTAACCTGTACTAAACTTTGCAGGTGAGCAATTTTATGGCCATGTAATTGTGGATATTTTGAATATTTTGTAAGGTGTTGTTTCTTTTTATTGTAATTTAAAAAAAATGGTCTTCCCCCTTGTGGTTCTTGTTTTGAACAATAAATTAATTTATTAAACTATAATCCTTTTGTGCTCATTTAAATTCTCCCCTCATCATTTATTTTCGATTAATATAGGAGTTATTTGTTCATGTATCTTGTGTCTCTGCACCCTTCTGGAGCAGAGAATATTTGCGTTTCCGTTGCCAACATTTATGATTTCCGATTTAGATCCATAACTGCGGATCATTATTTAATTGTGTGCAGTTTCCTATAAAGATTACAGTAAAGATAGAACTGTTTGCTTAACTTATAGAATCAGAGTTTTGCTTAAGGGAACTGTATACTTCTGCCACTGTGTGAATATCGCAGTAATTAGATTTTGTGAGCAAGCAGTCAGTTGTTAACTTCACAAACATGGCTAGTTAACTGTCAAAACAACAGAAGGCGAGTTTCACCCAGACAGCGCGGATTCCTACCCTTTCCTTCCAAATCCCTTCCTTGCCGAAGCTCCCTCCCCCGCTAGGTCACCAGCATGGTAGCCAGTTCTTGTGGTGGGGCTGTTATGTACCTTCATGGTTGAGTCCCCTGAATTGCACAGGGATCACACAGCCGACGCCTGAGCTGTGACCTCCTCATGAATGCCAAGGAGTCGATGCTTGTCTCTGCGGGGCATCAGGACTCCCAGCTATGGCCATCCTGCCAGGTGGTGTTGCTGTGCTGGGTGGCGCCCTTGAAGAGAACCCCTGTTTCGGAGTGGGTGGCATCAGAGCGGACATTCCGCAATGAAACAAATCTCTGAAAATCCTGGCTCTAAGTCAGGTGTCTCTAAGTGTGGTAAATTTAATTTTAATGCTGCAAATCGTTTCCTTCCCTAAATCCATCATGGGGGGAACGTGGGCTCACGAATAAGACTGAACAATACTCACCACGATACTAGTTGTTACCAGACAGGATGGGGAATCTTTCCAGGCAACTAAGCCTTCCTACTTCGTCGAACACCTTGAAGAATGGTTAGGAGAACATGCTGGTATGTCTAAACTGCACGGCGGTTTGGTCCTGATACAGGTGGATACCCCTGCTGAATCACGAAGCCTTTTAACGTGTGACCACTTAGGCGATATTCCTGTCTCAATTGCGCCCCACAAATCCTTGAATAGGGTACTGAGGGTCATATATCATAGAGACCTTTTGCTGCAGACATATGAGGAATTACGCAACAATCTGCATCGATGTGGAGTCCATTTTGTCAGACGCATTTTTTGGGGACCAAAAGATAATAGGGTGGCCACTGGCACTTAAGTCTTGGCCTTTGAGGGTGACAATCTGCCCCAAAAAGGTCAAAGTCACAATGTATCGATTTGACGTCCAACGTATATCTCCCCTCCAATGCGATACTTTAAATGTTGGTGTTTTGGGTACATGTCCTCTCATTGCAACGCTGATGTAACCTGTCGGGACTGTGGCCGTCCCTTACATCTGGACTCTGCCTGAGCCCCTCGTTATTGCGTCAACTGCAGTGGTCACCACTCTTCCTGTTTACAGGACTGTCCCGCTCTACATAAAGAGCGGTAGATAGTTGAATATAAGACTCTAGACCACCTAACTTACTCAGAAGCTCGAAGGAAATTTGAAAAGTTGCATCCTGTCTCAATACTAACTGCATATGCTGCAGCTACAAAGACGGCGCAACCACCGGTGGTCGCTTCTCGACCACCTGTACCTCCTTCTGTGGGCCCTATGGGTTCACCTTCTTTGGCTTCTTCTTCTGGGAAGGGAACCTGTTCCCCCTTCCGAACTTATCACCCACGAAGTCCGATACTATCCAGCGGCTGAAGGACCCTCGGCCAGATAGCCGATGGCTCCTCAGTCTTCCGACACTCCTCAAGCCCCTCCAGAGACACCCCCCTCGTCTGGTAGGCCTTAGGAACGACGGGAAGGAAAGAAAGAAAAGACAGTAAAGCGCAAGGAGACACTAGCGGCCTCGGTGTCCCTAGCCCTTGCACCTGACGCGCCTCAGGATGAGGCCATCCTTCTCGCTAAGCCTGAACCTTTGGCCTTCCCCGATCTCGGGGATGCCATGAACACGGAGGATCAGACTTCACAGCCAGAGACGAGTGCTCATGCCATTCCTCTTTCATATTCGTCGTCTTCATGTACCTTCAATCAGGAGACAGTCTGTTCCTCCATTGGAATTGCGAAGTCTTTTTCTGTCACTTCGCTGAATTGCGTCAGCTGTTGAGCTCCTTTCCAACTCTTTGTAATGCTCTCCAGGAAACCTGGTTTCCTGGTGATCAGACCCCCTCCCTTCAGGGCTACCGGGGCTATTTCAATAACCGCACGGTATACAATAGGGTATTGGGTGGGGTATGTCTATATGTACATACCTCACTCTACAGTTCCCCAGTGACACTTCAAACAGCCCTGGAGGCTGTCGCTGTCAGGGTTCGGGCATCACGGGACATTACAATGTGTTCCCTTTATCTCCCTCCTGATACAGATGTGGCACCAGTCGACCTAGCATTCCTGATTGCAATTTCCTTCGCCATTTCTTCTTTTAGGAGATTTTAATGCCCATCACCCCATATGGGGTAGCAACGTGACTAAAGGACATGGTCAAGACATTTAAATACTTTTTAACTAGCTTGACCTTTGTATTTTTAATACAGGGGCCCCTACCCATTTTAGTGTCGCCCATGGCACCTTTTGCGCCATAGACCTTTCTGTGTATAGTCCGGGCTTACGTCCACTCCTTAACTGGTGGGTCCATGATGATTTTCTGGAAGTGACCACTTTCCCATCTTGCTTTCGCTTCCCCACCACCAACGCCATGCATTGCTAGTCATTCCACAGGGCCGACTCAGCAGCATACACTTCAGCTGCAACGATGGATACCCCTCTCTCTGCTGATGCGACAATGGCAGTAGACCGTATTATTTCCGTTGTTGTTTCTGCCGCTTAGTCTGCGATACCATCTTTTTCTGGCTTATCCCGTCGAAGACCAGTGCCCTGGTGGTCACCAAAGATAGCAGCAGCAATTCGTAATCGCCGCAGAGCTTTGCAGCAGTATCGGCGCCAGCCCAGCATTGACCACTTGGTTGCCTTTGGGCCCAGACGTGGCGGCTCATCCGGCAACGCAAGCACGCATGCCGGGAAGAATACGTTTCCACAATTGGACCCCATGTCTCTTCTACCCAGATTTGGACGAAGGTATGCCGTATATAAGGCTACCACCCACCGGCAGCGGTCACAGGTCTCTCTATCCGTAGTACTATACATACTGACCCGACGATCATTGCCTAGTATTTTGCATCGCACTTTGCTCTCAACTCGGCATACACTGCCTACAGCCAAGGTTTTTGTACCTTGAAAGAGTGGGATGAGCGAAAGCATTTGGTATTCCGCACAAACCGCCATTTACCGAGTGGGAATTTCAAAGTACTCTTGCCAGTTGCCCCAGTATATCTGCAGGAACGGACCGAATCCACTGTCAAATGCTAAAACATCTCTCTGTAAACTCGCAACGCCATCTTTTGGATTTTTTCAATCGTCTCTGGATCGAGGGAGCATACCCTCCCAATGGCAGGAGAGTATCATTATCCCTCTGTTGAAACCAGGTGCAGATCCATTGAACGTTCGTTCCGGCAGGGTCGTCCTGTCATTGATAACTTCCTCTCTTTGGAGTTGGTGATCCGCACCACTACGCCCGACGTCACCACTTCGTAGCCATCTTTTTCGACCTCCGGAAAGCGTATGACACGGCATGGCGTCATCACATCCTTGCCACACTACATGGATGGGGTCTCCATGGCTCCCTCCCACATTTTATTCAGAATTTTTTACTTTCGTGACGCTTCAGAGTTCGCAGTTCCACCTCCTTCAGTTCCTGCCATATGCAAGAGAATGGGGTACCACAAGGGTCGATCCTAAGTGTACCCCTCTTCTTGGTGGTCGTTAATGGCCTGGTGGCTGCAGTGGGACCATCAGTTTCCTGCTCTCTCTATGTGGACGACGTTCTACCACTATTCTACCACTAGTACAATTGTAGCTGAACGACGATTGCAGGCAGCCATTCATCGGGCTCAGAATTGGGCTTCTGCACATGGTTTTCAGTTTACCCCTGCGAAAACTAGAGTGATCCATTTCTGTCGCCAGTGGACGGTACATCCGCATTCGGAGCTCTACCTTGATGGTGATCTCCTTGAGGTTGTGGACACACACCGTTTCCTGGGTCTCCTTCTTTAGTCACGTTTGACATGGCTCACTCATCTGCGCCATCTTAAGCAACGGTGCTCACGGCATCAGGACGTCCTTCGTTGCCTCAGCCATACTGTCTGGGGGGCAGCACGCCCTTTTCTCCTCCGACTGTATAACACTCTGGTGCAGTCACGTCTGGACTACAGGAGCCAGGTCTATGGCTCAGCCTCCCCATCTGCACTGAGAGTTCTTGACCTAGTCCACCATACCGACATCCGTCTGGCCACTGGAGCCTTTCATACGAGCCCTGTCTTGAGTCTTCTTGCAGAGGCTGGAGTCGCACCATTGTGATAATGGCGTCAATACCTACTCTTCCAGTATGCTGCCAGAGTCCACTGTACCCCTCAGCATCCAAATAACAGACTTCTTTTCCCAGGGGAGGGCATTCGTTTGCCGCAGAGGTGACACCGGTCAGGACTCCCTATAGCGGCACGGGTCCAATCGCTTCTTTCGACCCTTGACTCCTTCCCTCTTAACCCCCTTTCCGCTCCTCCCTGGACCATTCCTCGACCGCGGATTCGATTGGATCTTTCCCATGAGCCGAAGACCTCCGCCTCTCCTCTAGTCCTACAGCAGACGTTTTAAACCTTGCTTTCCTGAATTCCATTACTTTGAGATCATTTATACAGACGGTTCTTTGGATGGCGACCACATTGCATATGCCTACATGCATGGAGCCTATGTTGAGCAACGCTCTTTCCCACCCGGCAGTGGCGTCTTCACTGTGGAACTGGTGGCTATATACTGTGCCCTTAAATACCGGGACCTCCTTCCTGATATCAGCGACTCACTGAGCAGTTTGCGGGCCCTTGACGAGTGTTACGCCCGTCATACATTGGTCAGGGCCATCCAGGAGTTGATAATGGGCCTTGATGACTCTGTTCGCTCTGTGACATTTATTAGGACCCCAGGCCATGTAGGCATTGCAGGCAACGAGAGCTGCGAACGATCAAGGACTCATCTGTCTGGAAGTCCTCGCAGCTGGGGTCCCGTAGGGACTCCATGGCCCTCTGCCATCTCCCTCATTTCCTCCTTCAGCCCTCTGCTCATTTCCTCCTTCAGCGTCCCATTTTAGCTCCACTACGGCATTCTTTTAACCTCCTGAATACTCTGTCTTTGGTGCTCGGCGACGATGCCTCTGTGGCTAATATTGTTTTACGATTTCTTCGTGCGGGGGGCATTTACCAGTTGTTATGAGTCCTCTGGTTGGTCTTTTAGATCATTATCTACGTTCCATTTCACTCGTCTTCAGACTACAGCTTTTCTTGTGTAAGCTATGTGGTTGGCTTTTCCCCTTTTATTGTCATGGTCGTTCAACCACATTTATTGGCTCTGCCATTTTATCCTACTCGTATCTCCTATCTGTTGCTATGAGTCTGGCGTATTTTATATCGTCTCTTGTTGACTCTGTCAATATTTGATTGACAGTGTGTTCTTTTATTCTGCGCTATTTTAAATTCAATTGAAGCGCACTTATCGACGATTATGTTTTTCTGTGTGTCGCCTAGCTATGAAATGGGGGACTGATGGCCACATTTGTATAGTCCTCCTAAAACCTCCCATACCAACCAACCAACCAACCAACCAACCAACCAATCATTCCTCATACAATAGTCCCTTAGTACCGGTGATTAAGCCTGGCGGGAGTATAAGACTTGTACTGGATGCGAGAGAAATAAAAAAGATCACAATTCCAGTCAGAACAAGACCTGAGAACTGAGAGGAGCAGGTACAAAAATTTTATGGCATCAAGTACCTTACTTCTATAGATTTACGATCATCATATTGGCAGATTTTGCTAACAGAACGATCGCGGAAGTATATAGCATTTGTATTCACGGGAAGAAGCTATCGGTTCAGAGTCTTGCCATTTGGATTGAACATTAGTGCTGATGTATTTATAGCAGCTTTACATGCCGTCATTGGACCTGAACTTTTAGATAGAATCACAGTATATGAGAATGATTTACTGATCGCCAAACATGGGGAAACACATCGAAATAATGGCCAAAGTATTAAAGAAGTTTGCAGACGCTGGTGTTACTGCCAACCTTGAAAAGACAAAGTTCGGCAGGCAACAAATAAAATTTGTCGGGCACATAGTGTCGCCAATAGGGATCACGCCGGATAATAAAAATTTGGAAGCAATTTAGAAACTTCCAGCGCCACGTACTAAAAAACAACTAAAAGCATATCTTGGATTAATTTTTCGAAGATTTTTACCCCACAATATTATGAACAGTGAACCTCCGTTGCATTTACTCAAGAAGAACGTAGCATGGGTTTGGTCAACGGAATGCCTGAGAGACTTTCGGAGAATGAAGCAAGCTATGTTAGATGCGAACATACTGTACCATCCCAATATGAATAACGACTTTTCTATATCATCAGACACGTCAGCGTATGGGATTGGCGCGTGTTTGTTCCAGATAGAAGAAGTCGACCAGTGTAAAGAAATAGTTAAGTCCCATAAGCTTAACAAACATTAGAATATTTGTAAAGAAATAAGGATATTGGTTTTGCCAGCAAAATTTTGACGGCTTGCGAAATGTATTATTCAGTCTTACAGTAGTGTGGGCGGTGAAGAAATTCAATTATTATATTTATAACAAGCAGATAAAAATATTTTATGACCACCAAGCGTTGAGTTTTTTACTGTCGTGCAAACTGTTACATGATAGACTTGCCAGGTAGGCATTATTCTTGCAAAACTACAGAATACATATTATGTATATTAAAGGGAAAGACAACATTATAGCGGATACACTTTCACGTCTTCCTTTGGGAATGGAAGAACTTACTGACACTCTGGAACAAGCTTCAGAGTATAAAATTATGCAGTTAACTGCGACTTCATATCGAAATTTTTTTTTTTTTTTTTTTTTTTTTTTTTTTTTTTTTTTTTTTTTTTTTGCTATATGAAGAAACCTGTCACAGGTAGCTGATGAATGCTTGAAAAACATTAGGCTTTCTGTAAAAGATCAAAATGACGTTCACTTGAAGAAACTGTACAAACTAGAAGATAACTTTCTCTTTTACCGGAAGACAGAAGATTCTGATATATGGCGTGTGTGTATCCCTAAGCAAAATATTGTAGATCTTGTATGGTTTACAAACTTAAAATGGGGACACTGTGGAGTTGTAAAGTGTTTTACATTATCGAAGAGACATGTATATTTTCTTCAATGAGAAAGTCCATTCATGCAATCATTTCAACATGTGACTCTTGTCAAAGAGTAAAGTACAGCAACAAGTATTACAGATCAGAACTACATCCGATAATAGCGACTGAACCATTTCAGTTAGTGTCCATCGATACCCCAGGTCCATTTCCAAATTCTAGTGGTGGGGTTAAATATATACTTGCTGTATATGATATTTTCTTAAAATACCTGAGGATATATCCATTGAAGCAATGTGTGTCAAGAACAATAATAAACTAGTTCTCGACAGACTATTTTTGCAATGTCGGAAAACCTAAAGTAATTATTTTTGATAACGCTTCTTACTTCACCAGCATGTCATGGAGGAATTATTTACAGCACGAAGGTATAAGGCACATTTTAATATCACGATTTCACCCAGAAGCAAACATGGTAGAGAGGATATTCAAAGAATTCAAAATTTTCATCAGAACATATTGTACAAGGAAACATACAAGGTGGGGAGAATACGTACAAGTGTTCTAGAGGTTATACAATGCAATACCACACGCATCAATAGGATTTCCGCCAGAACAAGTTATGTGTGGTATCTCAGATGAAAGTTGGTTAGAATCGCTACCAACACTAACACGGCAAACAAACCCGCGTGAACAAATTACACAGGAAGTCTTGGACAATGTAAGGCGTAATGCTGTAAGTCGCAAAAAGCAGTATGACAAGAGTGTGAAAAACACACATAAATACGTAGTCAATGACGTAGTGCTATTGAGAACGCATCCCAAGGCATCTTCGATTAATAGATGTAATACGAAATGGCAAGTTCTATATAGTGGGCCATACAGAATAAGTAAAATAAATGATTGTGCTTATGTACTTAGTTATATGAACAGTAACAAGATAAAGGGCATGTACCAGTACAAGGATATGAAACCATACCATAAATACAAGTGCCTAGACAATATAAGATGTGACTATTTCTATTTTTTTATTTACCTTAGAAAGTAACAAGCTTCAATTTGGAAGCAAGTATATCGTTAATTTATTTTATTTTAAATTTCTAGAGACTCGCGTAGGTTCTGACTCAGGGAAAACAGACCCAATGTTTTGCAGTCTTCTTATAAGTGCTAATTGTGTATATTATATATTTGTCATTATATTAAGTACTAGTGTTAATAATGATGTGTTTCACATGAAAGAATTATATGGCACGATGCACTAAGTGGTACTGTAATGACAAAATATCACATAATGGCATACGGGCATGACTAACATAAACTGGTAACAGTATTTTAGAGACTAAAAGTGCCTTGTGTAAATGTTTTGTCAGTATTATGTTTGCTTATCAAGGTGTGTCTTATTGAACGTTCAGGTATGATGCTACGGCAGATACAACGTCAATACGTGCGTAAACGTTATACATAATCAAATTTCATAGACTGTGTTTGAAGGTGCATTGCTTGTGGCCGCGGTGGAGTAGCCGAGCAGTCTAAGGCGCCTCGCTGCGGATCGCGCGGTTGCTCGCCGTCGGAGGTTCGAGTCCCCCCTGTGCATTGGTGTGTGTGTTTGTCTTTAGGTTAGTTTACCTTAGGTTAAGTAGTTTGTAACCTACGGACTGATGACCACGCAGTTTGGTCCGATAGATTTACAAACATTGCTTGTGCTGCAGAGACGGCTTAAAAAATGAAATGACACTGTGGTTCAAAACACGTGAATTTGAGTGTTGTGAATTCATATCAACAGTTTTAAACTGATCGTCGTGACAACTTCAAAACAGTGAAGATGAACGACGTGGTAAATGATTTGTGAAACGTAGAGTGACTGCATGTGTTCAAACGTACTGGACATTCAAATATTGCCAGCATGAAAATAACAGTCTGTGTTCACAAACATTACAACGTGAATTTTATGTATACGTCACACAGAATAAAAATAAGTACGCATGAACTTACTGCATCTATGGCAGAAGTGATTTCTAGTCTGTGAAAATTGCATCGACGAAGTTTTAGTGTCTTAACCAAAAACCAATTCTTTCAGGTGTAATGGTAGTAGAAATATTATATCTGATGCTGTTGTATTTGATTTTTTACATGGTCACAAAAAACGTCACGAGCGGTAAGTGCACATCCGTGTTCGAGACGAGTATGAGTATGCAGACTGCAGATCCAGATGTACCAACCACTCTGGGGGGGCAGCAGCAGCTCTCCAACCACCAACTCACGTCATCGCATCCCGAACGACCTACCGACGCTATCAAAATGCATCCCATATCAGAGAAGACCGTCGATACCAATATAAATTCATGAAAAACTATGTTGCATAAACTAAAATTGGCTCTAAAATGAGAACCAGTAACCATATGATGTATGTTAAAGAACTTTTAACGTCATGTCGCATGACAACGAACTTTGATTGTCATAATGAACTTTTTCATTATTAATTTGATGCACTTTTATTGAATATATAAACTTCCTTTAAAAATATGTGAACTTTAAAAAACGTGAACTGCTCAAAGGAAATGAACTGTTAAAGGCAAATGAACTGTTCTGATAAATGAACTGGTACAGGTGTAGTCACTGGCTTTACACAAGTTTTCCCGGTTTTCTTGTCGTACGCGCCCACATGGGGAAGCCACAAATTAATTTTCCGTAGTAGATAGGGTATATTGTCGGCACTTTTAGATTAGATTTTGTGATAGAAAAGGTTCCTAAATACAATGGAAAACTGTTTTTCTGAGAAGTGCTATAAACATTTGAACATCATAGCAAAAAAGTGATGAAACTGTGTGTGTAAAACTAACACAAAATATAGTGAGAACATAGTGATTATGTGAACTCGAGTGTTTTAAATAAGACTGATGATAGAACATTAGTGAAATAATACACACAGAAAGAAAGGTAATAACTATTGCTCGCATTATTTTGGGGGGCATTTGATTTTTTTTAATTTGATTTGATTTTTTCAGGGAAGCCAAAACAGTCTTGGTTCAACCCACCACTGCCCGCACCGAAACTAAGTTTATTGTGCGGTATCGCTCCCTGTATCTCTAGTAAAGCCAACCAATGCCCTTGAACAGTGCAAGGAGTCCCTTTACCAGTTCTTTATTAGACACAATTTCTTCAGGTCTGGTTGTCCCAAATGTTCTGTGCATTTTACTCTTCAATGCAATGCATTCGAAGATTAGGTGTGATGCAGTTTCATCACCATCATCACAGATCCTACACGAAGGGTTCTTTTCTGTTATTCCCATTGTATGTAGGTGTTTTTTGACATTCCCATGGCCTGTCAGCAATCCAACCATGAGTCTAATCTCTCTCCTGTTCAGGCTCAGGATTGCAGAGCTTCTTTTAAAACATGGCTTTGGCATCATTACCTTGCCATGTTTTTGTTGATGGACTTTGGTCCAATATTCTACGCGCTGTCTTCTGAGCCAGTTATGTAGCTCCAATTTGATCATTGCCTTGGTGATTGTCAGGACAGGTTCCGGTCCAATAAATGGAGTCTGTGCCCCCATCCTGGCTAATCTGTCGGCATGTTGGTTGCCACTGATACCCTAGTGGCCAGGGACCCACAATAGGTGTACTCTATTGCTTTCCCCTAGCTCCACCAGAACCCTGTGACATTCTGCAACAAATTTAGAGCTTGTGGCAGGAGCTGCAAGCGATTTCAGGGCTGCCTGGCAGTCTGAATAGATATAGATGCTACGATCTTTGTAGCACCTACGCAAATTCTCCTCCACACACGTCCTGATGGCAGTGATTTCGGCCTGGAATACTGAGGCCAGTTTCCCTAGAGAGATGACGCCCTCCAGTCTTGGCTGCACCCCATATACCCCGGCCCCAACGCCTTGGTCTGATTTTGACCCGTCAGTGAACCAGACAATATCGTCTGTATGGTGTCGAACTGTTTTCTCCCACTGCTCCCTACTTCCAATGGTTATATTTAAGCAGTATGGGGTTATAATATAGTCGGCTGACATTTCCCCAAACTTTCCTATATTTACCTCACTCACTATTTTAGTGTGTGATACTGGATATCCCAAAGAGTTACAGTTGTTGCCAGTTTTGAGTCTGTATGCACCAGCCGCTGCCTCCATCTTGACCCAAAGGTGTAATGGGGGCATGATTTCCATCCCAGCAGTTGGTGTGCTGCTAATTCCGACTGTTATGGCTAAGCAGGCTAATCTTTGCACCTTACCAAGCTCCTTAGCAGCAACCTGCTATTATACCTTCTTCCACCACACAACCGCCCCATAGGTGATCCTGGGTCTAATCACTGTGGTGTATATCCAGTTCATACCCTTGGGGCTCAGGCCCCAATGTTTGCCACAAGCTCTCCGGGTACTTACAAGAGTACCTTTTGCCTTGGAGCAAATATTCCTAATGTGAGGGGTCCATGTCAGTTTCTCATCTAGGGTAACCACTAGATATTTCACTGTCCCCTTCACAGGTAGCGCTTCATTGAAAAGCTTTAGATTCCAACTTGAATGTTGGTTATGCTTCTTTGTGAATGGTACAACAACAGTCTTATTAGGACTAACCCCCAGATCCTGTTTTATGCACGAGTCTTGCACAATTTCTAATGCACCTTGTGCCATATTCTTCACTGTGTCAGCAAATTTGCCAAGTATTACTATGACAAGATCATCTGCGTATCCTTGGCAAAAAGTACTGCCTAGAGTTTAATTTTCCAATGAGATCATTCACCACTAGATTCCACAGTAAAGGGGAACCATTTTTTCATTCATCTGGTAGCCTCTACCTTTCTTCCACTGTGCATGGCCCTAGTCCACCTACATAAAGTGGTCCCTAGGTCATGCATCTCTGCTGCCCTAACCATGGAATCGAAGGTCGTGTTGCTAAAAGCGCTCGGTGTCCAGGAAGATACAGAGGGCTATTTCCTGAAAGTGTAGTGCTTTCTCCACCTTCCCAACGAGTTGGTGGAGAGCTGTCTCACATGATTTACCTGGCTGATATACATGTTGGTTTGAATGTAGAGGAGCCCTACTTAACCTCCTTTCTCCAACATGCACATTAACCAGCTTTCCCAATGTCTTACAAATGAAGGAGGACAGGCTGATTGGTCTCATATCCTTCGCATTGGTATGATCAATTTTCCCTGGTTTTGGAATGAAGACAACCTTCACTGTCCTCCAGGCATTGGGAATGATTCCTGCTACTAGGCTAGCCCTGAATAACCTGCATAGGAATCTAATAAGATTTTCTCTCGCTTGTTGCAGGAGAGCTGGAAAGATTCCATTGGGGTCAGGTGACTTGAACGGTTGAAATGTTCCCACCGCCCATCGAACCTTACTGAAATCGACACACTCTTTGACCAAATCCCAGTTCTCTTTGCAAATACCTGAGAACCATTGTCTATCAGGAATCGCATTCTGGTCTGAGTTATCCCCCAGAGTATATTGAGGAAAGTGAATCTTTAGGAGCAGTTCCAACGTTTCATGTGCCGTCTTTGTATACTCCCCATCCTCCTTCCTCAATGTTCCCCCTGGATTAGTTGGTACCCTAGTGAGTATTTTATGAAGTCTCGCTTGAGCAGCCGTGCCCTCAACTTCCTCACAGAATACCGTCCAGGATGCCTCCTTTGCCCATCTGATGGCAAGGTTGTCATTGACAAATGCCTCACGATACTTTGCCCATTGTCCTTTGCGCCTCACAAGGTTAAACAGTCTTCATACCTGTTTCCTTTGCATTTCCAGGCTATTATTCCACCAAGGCAAACTCCTATTTGTGCACTTCTTGGTAATTGAGCAGTTGTCCTGGTATGAGGTCACTATATCAGAGGTTACAGCCTCTGCTACTTCCTCAAACTCTGCTGGATTCCTTATCGAAGTTTTAATTTCCGATAGGCTGAAGTCAAGGTCTCTCCTATATGTCTCCTAGTCCGTTTTCCAGGGTTTCCTATAGGCCATGGTCTGTCTGGTTCCCATTTCAACCTTGAATTTAAAATACATATGATCTGATGAAGATGATTCCAGGACCACATCATCATGGAACCAAAAGTTATCTCAATTACTTCTTCCCTTCTACTCTTCCTGAATGTAGGTTCATCACCCCTATTCAGGATCTCCAAGTTGTTAGATAGGAGAATTTCAAGAAGGTTCTAACCTCTACTGTTGGTTTCCTTGCTGCCCCACGATAGATTGTGGGCATTGGCATCACATCCCACCAATAGTTCGTCACCTTGCCAATGGCAGGCTTCCGTCAGTCTCCTCACTTCCAAAGAAGGAGGAGAGCTGTCTTCATAAGGAAGGTATGCTGAGGCCCAAAAAATTTCCCTCATGATACCTTCCTCACATTGCTGCATCCTGATGGTCACCATGTCCATGAAACAAAAATCCATCATTGGCATGAAAGGTATTCCATTTCTAACATAAATGCATGTTCTTGAGTATTTTAGATTTCTAGCATAAATCAGCTTACCTCCAGTACCACCGAGACCCGATACAAACCCATTGTATAAATAGGGTTCTTGTATCAGGGCCACGTCCACCTCCTGTCTCCCCAGGCGACAGCTCAGGGCATCAGTGGCTGCAGGTTTATCTGCAGCACTTCCAGTCCCCATCTTGCTGCCATTATTGCCTTTAAGGTCTTTTCATTACCCTGACGGCGACCTGCGAGAACCCTAAAAACAGTTTTAGGCCTTGCTCTCGCATTGCCTTCAGGGACTTCTCTCCGACCTCCACCACCAGGGTTCGTCCTTCCGGAACGACCTTTTGGTTAATTACCCTCCAATGCTCTGTCGAGACTTTTGGGTTCTGGACCCATATTTTCTCGAACAGAGTCTTTGGAGAGACATCCTTAAGGATCTTTGGTACCCATATTGATACCTTTGCGGTCTTCAGGAGTCCGGCTACTGTCTTGACCAGCAGCATCGCATCCTCCAACGGGGATATCATGGGCACCTTGTATTTAAGCAATTCTGCTGAGTGCTCCCCCTCACAGACAAAAATGAGGGCACCGCGATCTAGATAGACCCTCCTGAATTTGGGTCCTGAACTAGCATCCCCCCTCCCAATCTCTTCAAAGAGGGCCATCTGCACCAGCTACTCCTGCTGCGAGGTGATGCTCACCAGTGGGTATCCATCATGGACAACCGCCATTCTAAAGGTTCTATAGGTCTGTTTCCCTATCTCCTGCCTCAGCCTTTTAGGATCACGCTTGTCCAGAGAGGAGGGAGTCTTAGATTCCTCCCTAACCGTCTTGCCACCTGTCTTAGACGTCGAGGGGGCCTGTGTATCCCCTTTGACCTGAGGCAGTTTCTTTTTGGGGGTCTTGGGCTCAAGCTCTTTTGATTCCCTCCACTTATGCTTAGGAAGCCATTCTTTTCCTTTCTTTTGCTTCTGTTGCTTGAGAAGTTTCCTCCTCTGAGCCCCAGACAAGGCCTTAATCGTAATCTGGTCCAACTTCTCTGTTACAGTTCCCACTTCTTGCTCAGGTCTAGACCCTGATTCAGAAGTAGGAGTTCACTCCATCGGTCCTGATCCCGATGTCTGAGTATCTGAGATCTCAGATTGCCCCTCAGATTCTTTTAAAATACTTTCTTTCTCTGTGTTCATCTTAGTCCCACGAGATTTGGGGATTTATGTGGTCCACACCACGATAACCCCGCACGGTGCAAGGCTACTTACTCAGGGAGGTCGCCTGCTATCCCTGAGGCTCCGTTCGAGACACATCCACCCATGTGCCACGCACCCCTCGTCACGGATTGCATCACACCTTGGGTTGGGAAAGGAATTGGGAAATGACTAGGAAAGTATAAGGAAGACGGGGCATTGTAGAACACTCTTCGTCAGATCCATCAGCTGAAGCCATTCCGGCAGTAGGTTCTCTACCTTCGGTATAGCCCGCAGCTTCACATGGATATGCAAGCCTCTCCACCTGCACGGACAGTGCTTCGTCAAGGTGGTGTCGCCCGGAGAGGTCGGGGGGCATTATAACGTCCTTCCAATTTTTGACTGTTGTTCGTGATGAATAAACTTTTGTTGTAAGCAGTAGTCTATACGATGCTTGTAACCAGAAAAATTCATGTGAGGCACAGAGAATAATGATTGCAAATAGACAATCATAATTATTGTGGTCTTTTAAATAATTACTATATAATAAGTTGTATGAAAAAGAATTGAGCTTGTCCTTTTCGTATCGTGTACTTGCGATAGTAAAAGTGGTGTTCGATTGTTTCTTTAATGTACGATAATGGAACCAACGATGTTAAAAAGGTGTGTAATCTGAATTATTTTAAAAGTGATACAAAATATAACGATATATTTTAAACTTGCATTTACATCATTTGGACTTAAATCACCCAATTATCACCTTTAAAAGTGTATGTGAGAAGTTTCAGCTAAAATTTTACCAGCGGATGCTGGCAATGGTCATGGAGATTGCCAAACGCCGGAAAAATTACGCGGCAAAAATAAATGTAATAAGTATTAGGAATCAGGACAGGGAGCTATAAGATAGAAAAAGACTTTGATATAATGTATTTTTCAGCCTTCCTGGACTACAGTTGCAATCTCTAGGGTCGTAAGTGAGAAAATAAAATTGTGACTGAAACTGTGGCTAAATAAGGACAATGTTTTCCGAGTGAAAGAGTTTCTAAAAATAAAGGGGGAAGTGGTATTTAATAATTTTTCATTCAGGAATAAGATATCAGTGATATTGGAACTATTTAATAATATTTTTAGTAAAAATCAGTTAATTTATCGGGGACTTGTTACTACATTCAATGATGCTGTGTAGGTATTCAAGCCGTGTATAAGCTAGAATTTTACTATAATCATATTTAAGTATTTTCGAAATCGAAATAAATGCTAGGTGATAGTTTTTAACAAAGTTATATGAAACCTAAATTTTAAAAAAAACTAAAAAACTCATTTGATCACGAATTATATGGAACTGTGTTGTAATGATACTCATACGAACTGCGGGCCTTTAACTAAAATTTTACCTGATTGAGCTTGCTTTGAACTTGAATCAGATCAACAATATTTTTACTGAATGTAGTAAGAAATCAAATCCCTTCCATTCAGTACAGATTTCTTAAAAAGTGTTTTTACAATAAGAGTAAAAAATTAATAAGAACCCTTTTAAATATCCATAGCAAACGAGTATAACAACCTTATAAAATTACGAGTATCATTACAGTTTAAAATGCCATCTTCCAGAGTGAGAGTCCAATGTGGTACCGCAGTACCTAGCAAGTTGGCGCAGTGGTAGCACATTGAACTGGTTAGCCGGACGTGGATTTGAACCACCGTCCGCCCGAATGCAAGTTTTCCGTGATTTACTTAAGTCACTCCAGGGAAATTTCTGGATGGTTCCTTTCAAAGGCTCTGCCTATTTCATTGCCCATATTTACCGAAACTTTCCGATCATGAGTTCCTTGTTCACGACTACAACGTCGATGAGACGTTATGCCATAATTATTCACCCTTTTTTAAATTTATTAATTATATTTTTTATTTATTTATGTTTTTTTCTTATCACTGCGTCACCTCGCTCGGTAAAAATACGGAAGAAAACCTCTATATGGCCCACGGTAGCAACACTGTACATGAGGGTCACATATTGAGCTCTGTACTATCTGGATGTTGTGCTTCAACTTTCTGATCTACCATATCATCGCATTTTGTGTCTTGGCAAATTATAAGATGGCTGCTACAAAACACAAAAAGAAAATACACTTCCATTGCGCCACCATACCAGTCCATTACATCGCACATTGAAAATATGCATTTTTGTAACTACGAACTGTCCTGTTATTATTATGCCCGCTCCTCCTAGTTTTACTAATTTTTAAATACGTCTTACTCTAGATCTAGAACAAACAGGTTACATGTACTACCCTATTCATATTTTTCTTTCCCCTTGTCGCTTACAGTTTGTTGGTTTTGATCACTAGCGCTATCTGGACAGTGTCCTCATACGTCTCAACTTTCAGTCGTGGTTTAAACTGTGTTCTCTGTACATTCCATAGTTTCCTGTCGGAGTTTATTGAACTCGAGCGTAGTTAGATTCGTTGTGCTGATGTGGTGGGAGGAAGGAAGCTTAGGGTTTAACGTCCCGTCGGCAGCTTGGTCATTGGAGACGGAGCTAACACTCCTTTGAAAGGAAACATCCCGGCATTTGCCTGGAGTGATTTAGGAAAATCGCGGAAAACCTAAATCTAGGGGGCCGGAGGTGGATTTGAACAACCATCCTTCTGAATGTTAGTCCCGTGCGTTACTACTACGCCACCTTGCTCGGTGATGTGGTGTCGAATTCCGTAAGCGAGGTAGCGGTAGTTGCTGGTACCGAAGATTTGTACAGTGTCATCCGATAAGCCACAAAGGGGTGTGTTGATTACTTGTGACGGATGGTGTTGAAGAGGATAGTGACAAACATATGAGAAATAAAGCCGCGCACAATGTCACAAGACGGCTGAATATCGCACTCGTGAATCCTGTCAGAACCAAGAAAATTTATTAGGAGCTCCAGGGACAGTGATCGGAAGGGCAAGCCGGAAATCGAAAACGACAAATCGGTTCTTGAAACATCCGCAGGAGGCCAACATGAGTCAAAGGCAAACTGTGGAGCAATGGAATACACTCATTTGGTTGCCGGCCGCGGTGGCCGAGGTGACTGAGGCGCTCCAGTCACGGTCAGCACGGCCACTACGGTCGGGGGTTCGAATCCCCCCTCGGGCATGGATATTTGTGCCGTCCTAGTTCGTAAGTAGTTCATAAGTATCTTCATGTTTTCGCGGCGCAATGACTGTTCAAAGAAGTTTGGGCGTGCAGCCGCATAAAGTTTTCTTCTTCTAATTTCTTTATTCAATAACGAGTTCTTTGAACAAACTGACGGTGTCGCCATGGGTAGTCCTTTGTCCCCTTTGGTGGCCAATATGTTTATGGAGGACTTCGAGGAAAAGGTGCTGGAATCTGCCAAATTGAAGCCCACAGTGTTCTGGAGGTATGTTGCTGACACATTTGTTGTGTGGCCTCACGGTGAAGATAAGTGACAAGAATTTTTAAACCACCTGAATTCCATCCATAACCAAATCCAGTTTACAATGGAAGTCGAAAAAGATGGATGCCTTCCATTTCTGGATGTGATGGTACGACGTAAAGACGATGGCACCTTAGAACATTCAGTATATAGGAAATCTACGCATACTGATTTATACTTACATGCAAATAGCTGTCATCATCCATCCCAGACGATGAGTGTTCTTAGAACACTGGTCCATAGAGCACACGTCATTGCTGATGAGAGGAGTCTGCAGGACGAGCTTGTACACCTGAAGAGAGTCTTTGAAGCAAACGGGTACTCTCCACAACAGATACATAAGGCGCTACGTACGAAGCCAACGGTACGTGCAAAGAATATGGAAGATCATACAAAAAGTTTTAAATCTATGGCTTTTCTGCCATATGTTGGGAGCCTGTCGTCGAAAATCGGACGGATTATGAACAAACACGATGTTAAAGTAATTTTTCGACCCACACCAAAGACAGCAGCACTTTTGGGTTCTAACAAGGATGATTTGGAGCTCCGGAAGGTCGGGGTTTACAAGATCCCATGTGAATGTGGCCTTTCGTACATAGGACAGACGACACGTACAGTGCAGGAAAGATGCACGGAACACCAGAGATATACCCGTCTTTTACAACCAAATAAATCGGCAGTGGCAGAGCACTGTATTGATACTGGACACTCCATGACGTACGAAAACGTCAAAATTTTAGCTTCCACTTCATCTTTCTGGGATTCAGTAGTGAACGAAGCAATAGAAATTCTCTTGGGGACGAATTTGATTAACAGGAACAGTGGCTTCACTTTAGATAAATCATGGAATCCGGCACTTTCTTTAATGAATTTACAAAGACGCCACCACAGCATATATCATAATACATCGATTTCTCCGCAGTAATCGACCATGCAGCCACAGACATAATTTACATATACGTGTACTTCCTTGCCGCCGAGTAACGTCTTTGGCGCCTTGTTGTATCTGTGGCCGCATGCGCAGTAGCGCGGCCCGCGTGTTTATAAGTACGAAGCGTGTGCTGGAGCGTCAGTCTTCGACTCGTCTCTGAAGATGGCTGAACGTTTCTCAGCCGAAATATTAGAAGAAGAAAACTTTATGCGGCTGCACGCCCGAAACTTCTTTGATCAGTTCATAAGTAGTTTGTAAGTTTAGGGACTGATGATCCCGAAGTTAAGTCCCATAAGCTTTACAAACATTTGAACATTTTTAGAATTTATTTGGTTGGCTGTATCTTGTTTTACTCAAATTTTATGCGAGTTATCTTCCCAAGATGAAGATGGCACGGCATTTGGTGGTGATTATGGCAGCTATATTGTGGTATTTCATGGATCATCAATTCTGCGAGGCAATATTGTCGTTTTTGCTGATGCGGTCCATCACACGGTAGAATTTTTGTTTCGCAATGGTGATAAAGCATTCTTAGTCAGACAGCTAAACATAGGAACAAGACGACAAATTGCCACATCTTCCTCTGCTACCATATCTGCTAGATCTCTGTGTCCACCACAAGTGGTGGACATTTAAAATAGACATAATATTGGTGTTTATAACATCCCAACTTCTTCGAGGAATAAAATTTTATCAATTATTTCACCAAAACATAACTTCAATTACTTCAGCTATGTTGGAGTTGAAAATTTGTTCCTAACTCTCTCCTCTAAAATCCCCACAATAGCAGAGGAGATGTTTGAAAATTTTCTGATACTGAAAAAAGTATGTCTCAAATGTTTTAGTACTGTGTGTGTGTGTGTGTGTGTGTGTGTGTGTGTGTGTGTGTGTGCGTGCGTGCGTGGGAGAGGGGGCGCAGTATCAGTTAGCAATATGTTGGAATGTAGCAGTGGTTGTTGGCAATACGTTATTATAGTAAGCAGTTTGTCGTCGAGTATGGTGAGATGTGGTATTCAACCGTTTTACCCTCTGTGGTTGGGTAACTGTGAATAAACAACATAGATGCCCAAATCATAAAGGAAACTCCCCCATGTCTGACTGTAGGAAATTGCGCTGTCTTCCGCTATTAAAGGTTTACCAGATGCAGCCGTTCCACAAATTTCGAACTCCTGCCTTGTTGATTTTATCGAAACAGTGTTCGTCACGTGAGTTTTGAGTTCTGCAGTCGCCTTTGTCTTAGTAGTTTTACGTTGTCTGTCCACAACCCTTATTAATGTTCGTCAGTAGTGAGAGGAACATAGTACTGTGAGTCTGATATCACATACAGCCAAAGTCTTGCTAAGGACGCTCAACAGCACACTTAATGGAAGTTGAATGCCGTAATGACTGAGGAACAGTTTAGTTTCAGACGAGGAGTAGGAACTAGAGATGCGATTGGACTACTGAGAGTGATAGGAGAGAGGTACATGGAGAAGAAGAGAATGGTGTATGCCGTATTCATTGATATGGAGAAGGCATTTGACCCTGTGAGATGGGACAAATTGATGACAATCCTAAGGAAACATGGAGTTGACTGGAGGGATAGAAAACTAATTACAAATTTGTACTTGAACCAGACAGCAAGAGTAAGAATAGGAGGTGTGATAAGCGAAGAATTTGAACTGGGAAGAGGTGTATGAAAAGGATGCTGTTTGTCACCAACACTGTTCAATATCTATCTTGAAGACATAATCAAAAAATGTTTTAATGGAAGCAGAAAAGTTTGTATTGGGAGACAGCGAGTAGAGTGTGTTAGATTTGCAGACGACATGGTTGTGATGGCAGAAAGTGCAAAAGAGATGGAACAAATGTTAGATGACCTAAACACAAAAATAGAAGAATATGGAATGAAGATTAACAAGAAGAAAACAAAAAGCATAATTGGAAGAAGGAATACAAAATGTCGTTTAAAAATAGGGGGAGAACAAGTAGAGCAAGTGCATAGCTCCAAATACTTGGGAAGTATGATAATGGAGGATATGTACTGCACTGCAGAAATTAAGAAAAGAATTGCCATGGCAAAAGAAGGAATCAAAATGAAACAGATTACTTTGAGGACCATTGAAGAAAGATCTGAGGAAAAGACTTGCCAAGTGTTATATCTGGATTGTTGTGCTGTATGGTGCAGACACCTGGACGATGAGGAAGGAAGATGAAAGAAGATTGGAGGCACTAAAGATGTGTATATGGAGGAGAATGGAACAAGTGAAATGGGAAGACCGAATAAGGAATGAGGAAGTATTAAGAAGAGTTGGAGAAGAAAGAAACATGCTGGAAGTCATTAGGAAAAGAAAAAGAAACTGGATTTGATATTGTTTGAGGAGGGACTATTTACTGAAGAATGGAATAGAAGGAATGGTAAAAGGAAAAAAGAGGAAGAGGAAAGCCAAGATATCAAATGCTGGACAACATTCAAAGAAATAAATATGAAGAAATGAAAAGGTTGGCTTTGGACAGAGAAAAGTGGAAAAGGATCAACCCATGACAAGAAGAGGATCAATCCATGACAAGACCTGCCGTAAGGCAGAATGCAATTGATGATGATGATGAGTAGATGTCCGTTAAATTCGGGTTTCGCCAACTATTAATCTTCGACAATGGTGTTTTGTGTACACTGTCATTACGAAGGATGCTGTCTGAAGTGAAATTTTAAACCGAACAGCCGTTTTCGTCGCTAATGACCCTCCCCCCCCCCACCCTAAATGTCAGCATCGAACTGCCCTCTTAGGTGGTCTGAGAGATTACGACTTTCCAGAATTATTTGTGTTGCCCGTTGCTGAACAAAACTTGTAATCTACTGCGAGTTAATGTTGGAGACTCCGTTCGTCAGCTGCATACTGTGGTTACGTCTCAATATTAACACATACGTTGTAGGTCCAACTTGTAACAAGATATAGTGTAAAGCGTGGTGTACATATTCTTTTGTGCACCCCATGGAGAGTGATCAAATTCCTTCTCATTCAACGTTACCAGAGCTTGCTGCTATTTAGCAGGAAGAATGCTGATATATGATTACTCTGGAAACCACACAGGGCGTTAAATGTATTGAACGTCAAAAATTTTCCTAAATCGTATTAGGCACGGCAATGTGTTTGTTGTGTTTCTATATTTTGTCCACCTCTCCTGCATTCATGGCTTGTCAGGATAAGGAAAAAGTGCTTGTAGGAAGTGCTTTCACGCTATAATACAAAAAGTACAGCAAAATGAATATTTATTTATCATAGTTTTAGATACACAAAACTGTTATTCCGGTACGTCGCAGATTGAGATTCATCGTTGAGCTGATACGCCGAATTTCAGAACGACTGACAACAGCAGCGGCAGAGCAGGTTTTTTGTAGTTGCGAGTGCCTGGGGATCTCTTCGAGGATGTTGGCGCCTGGTCAGACGTCCTGCGGCGTGTCGGGTGGAGGGGGCGGGGCTCAGACGCTGCCCTTGAACGTGATGGTGACATCGCGCTGGTAGATGTTCTTGGTGAAGAACTGGTCCTGGTCGATGCGCCGGTCGAACGGGAAGCCCATGGGCTTGGCGTCTGGGTAGCGGTGGCCCAGCGTGCCGCAGTAGCTCACGGAGCCGCCGTAGTCGTAGTCGTAGGGCAGGTCGTTCACCTGCGGGCAGGCGAGCACGTGGTCAGCAAACGTCATCCATCAAAACAAAGCGCGGACATGAAGTAACGCCCATGCTAGGCGCGCTCACGAGTACGTTTCATACACTTTGCCTACCAGACTGAAAATGTTCTGATGCTTTATCATGTGCTAAGTAGTTAAGAAAAATATAGTAATTCTACTTCCAAAGGAAACCATTGCGGAGAAGTGCTAAATTTACAGAACCATCAGTTTCATAAATAATCGCTGCAAAATTTACAGACCAAGATTAGTTTGGAATTAGGAGAAAAGTAGGGAAACGTGAGGCAATAGTCACCTTACGACATAGAAGACAGTTTAACTAAAGGCAAACCTATGATTTTTAGCTTTCGTAGACATACCGAAAGCTTTCGACAATTTGACTGGAATATACTCTTTCAGATTCTGAAGGTAGCTGGTGTAAAATATAGAGAACAATTGGTTATATACAGCTTGTTCAAAAACCATTTAAGGGTCGAAGGACATGAAAGGAACGCAGTGGTTGGGAAGGAAGTAGGACAGGGCTGTAGCCTTTCCGCAATGTTATTCAATCTGCGCGTTCAGCACGCTGTGAAAGAAAGTAGAAATTTGAAGAGGGAATTAACGTTCCGGGTGAATTCCGGCTTAACAGTGACATTGTAATTCTGCCTGACAGTAAAGAACCTTGAAGATATGTTGTACGGAATGTTAAGTGTCTTGAAAGGGAGTTATGAGGTGAACATTTACAAGAGCGAAACATGTGATCCGAGATACAATCAGCAGATAGGTATAAGATTCCAGGCAAAGTACAACGTTGCGTGAAACAGTGTCTCAAGTTGAACACTCGGATTGTCACTCGGAAATATGGACAGAAATGGAACGTCGAAGACTTTAGCAGTCCGCTTTTACTTCTACAACACCAAGTTGAGTATTTGTCATTGTCACATGTATTACTAAATTTGTGAGATTTTTTAGCAATTAACACTCCCACAACAGGAAAAATGAAAGAAATGCCTGGGAACTAAATTAAAGTTGAAGGAGGCAAAATAAAAATCTTAAAGTGTGGAACGTTTACAATGTATTTCTAGGAGGGCAGTTGAGGATAATAGATGGCATTATGAGAAAACGAGAGAAATGAAATGAAATCGAATTACTTCCTGCAGTGATGAGAAAATTAGTATAAGAATTGAGACATTAAAAGAAGTATACTAATTTTACCGCAAAAATAAGTGACAATAGCTGAATTAAGGACGATATAAAATGAACATAGCAGCAGGAAGAAAGGTTAAGTAAAATAGATATATTATGGAACAAAGGGAACAAAACTGAAATAGAATTATAAGCTGAAATCCTTATGGAATACGAGTGAGTATTAGGATTATAGCCGTGTTCGAAAGTGAATCTTGAACGATAAACGGTTGGAAGGATAGTGTCAGCTTTTGAAATTTACTAGAGAATTTTAGCTGAGGATTCGTTGGCTATATACAGATATTGAAGAGACAGTGAATTGCATCTGAAAAAAAAATACATTTATTGCAAAACGTAGCTGAAACGATCCATTGATAGATCATACAGAGGCACAAGGGTTACTCCGTTATGAACTGTAGAGTGCATGGAAATTGTAGAGGTATATCAAGCCTTCTCAGCTTTAATTAATTTTTCTAATAGTACTCTTTGCCATAGCTATGTGTAGTTGAAGAACTTGGCATATAGCACACGATGTGGACATGCATTAGAGGTATCGGAGACGATAACAACAGCAGGGCACTCACCTTGTCCTTCTCGTAGTCGGTCAGGACGACGAACAGTGTGAAGGGCATTCCGTCGCGACGGCCCTTGGGCAGCAGCAGGCGGTCTGGGTAGCCGCAGTGGCGGACGTCCTGGAACACGAAACGGAAACCGTTACCCAGCTGATCAAAGAATACACGCGACTGAGGACGTTGAAAGTATGTAGGAAGTGGGATACCAATAGCCGTAGGTTTAACAAAAACATTTATTCTTTCACTACCAGTTTTGGCATTCCATTATGCCATCTTCAGGTCCCTACAGCGGAGTATAATATCCATTACGTAGGGATATCAAAACTGGTTTCATGGATTTCTATCTCTCAGCGGGAACCAACAACTTATAAACAACAGTTTTTGTGCTCCTACCCGTATGGGGACAAGTATTGTCATGGAGCAACGCAACACCTGCAGGAAGCATTCCACGCCTCTTGTTCTAAATGACACGTTCTTCGATCAGAGTTTCGACAATGACGAAAACCTGAAGACGACTTTCAGAAGCTGGTTTAATTCACTGATGGCAGACTTCTACGACATATGAATGCAAAAACTGGTCCACGATATGATTAGTATCTTAAATATTTTGATGGGTATGTCGAAAAAGAGATCAAACATTGCTATGCTTGTTGTCCATAAATTATGACATGTAGCTATGTTGTCTTTGTTGAAAATAAAGTGGAAACCTACTTTCTCGATGCGCGTCGTAATTTAGCCGATACTGCAGTATGTGGGGTATACTTCTGTAATTACTTTAGGGCTTTCGGGTCGCTTATTATGAACCATGCGGTCTCATAGTGGTAACGAGTACCTTCGTCGTCCTCAGTGGAACGAGGAGCACAGGATTCGAAATTCAGAGGTGCCTAATGGCCTCATGCTGACCGTGGGTCCTTCTTATCCAGGGAGTTTGAGCAACAGTAAAATCAGATCTTCACTTACTTCGAAATCGTTCATGCTTCCACTGTATCAATTGAGTTGAATCAGGGGTTGGCAACTAACGATTTAGTTGCCATGACAGACCATCAAAGGTTGTGCTTTTCTCCCTTTGCAATCATGTAAGTACCACGAAGGCAATCGAAGTGATGTCTGGAGCGTATTTTGGGTGTCCCATGCACATTAATGAAATAAGCCACGATCTACTTCAATTGAGATATTAGGAAGCTGCGGCCACGATAGGGTGTTGTGACGTACCTTGTTGACGGTGAGCTGGGCCTTGCCGGCGATGGCGTCCTCCACCTTCTGGGTGAGCACCTTGGTGGTCTCGCGGTCTGGGATGGTGACGCTGGACTCACTCGACTTGCGGGTGATGACGGTCTTGCCGGCGTTCACTGCGAGCACCCAAACAAACAGCCTGTATTAGTCTGTCACATAGTATCTTTTTTAGCTAGTTGACGGCTACCGTGCTCGTATATATTGAAAGTGTGTTATAAGAATAGTATACAAATGTGTGTGTCCGAGTCTCGAATCTGTTGGTTGCTTGTCTGTTACTCGTGTTTTATTACAGGTCTATTAAGAGAGGTACACGGCAAGTGAATGAGCCAATGTTGCACAATTCAGATAATTTATTTTGTAATTCAAGATGAAAAATAAAATAGGCTGTAATATGACAATGTTACCAATAGCATTTGACAATTTTTTGAGGTAGATCTTACGTAAAATTCTAGTATAAAGGAACACAGATTCACTGTGTGTTTTTAACATCATCTATGAGGAAACATACACAATTAAACGAAACATAATAGAACATTATCTTAGTTTACAGTCAACTGCACGTTTCCCATCCCCTGTTGTTGTCATTCGATGCCCGGAAACGTTTAAGAAAAGCGCTTATGTTTATTAGAAGTTTTTTGTTCAGAACAACCATTATTATCACTCCTCCAAGCATGTGCCTTTCCTCCTGACTCTGTAACTGGATGCCACCTCAAAAACAGTATGCACAGCTTCAAATTATTATTATTAACAACATTTCCTTTTCTTTCCAAAAAAATTATTAGAAAATTTTTATAAATTAATTTATAACTGATATTTCGGTCTAAACTATGGGGAATATTTTCAGACATATAGCATGACCTAAATATGAAGATGGAAGACATATTCCACTCGTTTCAATTGAAGAACACAAGATACGATTTACTTCATTAAATTAATAGCGAAGACAGTAACCAGTTTTCATATCACGAGTTTGATTGCTTTCTTTTATCGTTTAATGGGAGTTTTTTGATTAATTTATTGCTAATTATTTGTTTACCTGCCCCATTGGGGGCTCACGGGTCTTCCGTGGGTGTGTGCGTGGCGATCACGGGGCCGTGAGCCAATCTAGTATTTCTCACTTCTTTCCTCCCTGCACTGAATTTCCTTTCTCGTCCCATCCTTTCTTACACTCACTTCTTCCCCTTCCCACCGAGGAACTGATGACCTTGGCAGATTGTTCCCCTGTCCCCAACAACCCATCCATCCATAAATCCATGCAACGGCAGTTCGAATCCTCCCTCCCCCCCTGGGCATGGATGTTTGTGTCGTCTTTAGTATAAGGTAGTTCGTAAGTAGTTTGTAAGTTGAGGAACTAATGACCCCACAATTAAGTCCCTTAAGCTTCACAAATATTTGAACAATTTGAACATCAGTCAATCCATTTATGAACCTGGTGAGTACTGTCAATGTGCCCGGCTGCAGTGCTCACCTTTGGCGACGAACTTGTCGATCTCGACGATGTATTGCCTCTTGTCGTTGATGGGGATCTCCTGGCCGAACCAGTCGTACTTGGGGCCGAGGAAGACGCGGACGGTGACGAGGCGCTCGGCGTCGCTGTTGACCTTGACGCTGAAGACGAACGGCTTGTGGTTGAGGCGGCGCACACGCGCGTGGATGCTCACGTCGGGCAGCTCCTCCGTGTCGTCCAGCGCGTTGAGCAGGTCCACGTCGAAGTACTCGAAGAACGTCTCCAGGGGGTCCACCTGCACCTCCTCGATGGTCGTGCCGGGCAGGTCAAGCTGCGGGAGAGAGGGACGTCACCACAGTGGAAAATATTTACATTCAGCTGGCACTTGTAGGTTGGAAGTAGTGTGTCATAGTGCATGTGTGATCCCATATATTCTGTTCTCTTAAGCTGGATTTTTCCTTATACTCTGGATGCAGTTATAGGCGTTTGGGGAGGAAAGATGAGGCAAGTGGCTTCTCTTCGAATTGGAGAGGTTTTACTGAAGTTTGTTAGGAGTCTTTGTGTTTGGATTTATAGACAAAACAATGGGTAATAGGAGAGGTGGGTGACATTTGTTACCTTGTGAGCATACCGATTCACCTACTGTATTAAATTATTGGTGTAGGTATAAATGAGAAATGAACACGGTATTTTGGCAATGTATTTAAAGTGCGGATATGGTATTGCTGCTGGGTTTCAGTTTCTTCTCGAAGATCATGCAGTTTTCTATAAAAAAGGTAATAGGCGCTCATCAGACATATAAGGCAGACTCGGAAAAGAGTGCTGCAATATAATGTTAGTAATGTATTAATGGCAAACGTGTTCGTCTGCTTCTGTCTCAGATTATGTAAAAGCAGAAGTCTGTGGTGTGCTGATGTTAGCACGCCACGGAAGGCACGCAGATACAACAAACGCGGACAAAGGCTTAACATCCATGAATCTAGTGACTGTGGTAGATTTAGGAAAGAAAGAAGTTCTGGATACCACTGACATAGCACAAATTAATCCACGCTTTTAAGTCGAAAGTTCACAGCTTATACTCGAGCGTGTCCTGTCTTCATCTGGAGAAGTTCCAGCCACTACAAAGTTCAAACCTCAGCCACCTTCCCAGGTCCACTGCTAATATTGGTATGATATATGTGCCTGATTTAAGTATTAATCGCTTTTAACTTACAGGCATACTTCCATCCCCATGTCCTTTGTTTCTGAACAGCGAATTGAATGATATCTTGCCCAATACATTGCGCAGTTGCTGTTAAGTGTAAGTACAAATGCAAGAGAGACAGATACAATAGCAATACTTGAGTAGCTGCACTCTAGAATACAAAGAACATTCGACACAATGAATTCGTCATTCCACTTTTCCTTTCACCTATGCTGTTTGTGGTTTCTGTGTGTTTGTGTGTCTGTGTGTGTGTGTGTGTGTGTGTGTGTGTGTGTGTGTGTGTTTGTGTGCAGAAACGCAAAGCAGAACAGGAGAAGGACGTGCTTTGTATGGTAGGTGTCATACTGTACCTCCTCTACGGTGTAGCGCGGCAGGAGGTCCTTGTGCTCGTAGAACAGGTTGTCGATGTACTTGTGCAGCCGGAAGAAGGCGGGGTCCCTGGTGGCGGTCTCGAAGTGCTCCATCACACCGGGAGGCATCTGGATTCAGAGAAGGTGTTCATTATTCCAAAGCAACGGAAGGACCGACTTTGAAACACTTAGCAGTCAGACATTCAGCTAGAGGCTACATTTTCATGGCTGGCATCATATCGGCAGCAAACGAGTACATAATCAGGAACATAGCAATGGTCAGAGAATGTATTAATCTTCTGCCAGATATTGCTTTCCTTTCATTATTGTTATTTCCAGTTTCGTTTCGATTATCTTTTAATGCTCTTCCAACTAACTGTATCGATTGTCCATCCGTTTTATAACATCTCCTGCATTCTTCTCGTTGACATTATGGAAGACATTGATGTTCAAGTGAATATCTTTACAGTCTTTATGATTTGAAATATCTTTCGAACCTTTCCATATTTCCTATTCGCATTCGTCGTTATACAGCTGTAACTAGTAGAACGTGTCCACGTCATTTACTGCAAACAAAATACTCCATTCCGACATCGCACGACAAAGTGCAACGGAAATATGGCCGTGGGTTTTGTACACTAGTAAGCCCCCGTGTGAATTTAGGCGGTTTTCCACTTTCCCCACGTCCGTTTGAACAAATGGCTGAAAACTTTCTACATTTCCGCCTCAGGAAATGCGATTCAAAGCAGTTAAAAGCTGATAAAAACTAGTGGACTGATGGCGATACGGAATTCCTTCCCCCGGGCTAGTTGTCCATGTGTTAACTGACGATAGAATAAATCTATTTTCACCATATGAAGGAGGTAAGCCATCACGAGAAGTAAATAGGTCATGAATACGCCTTCGTTACCCTGACGTATGAGTTTACAGAATAAAACCAATACATTGCTATCCACATGTGACAAATAAGAGCACAGTTACTTGGTGGTAATTTTCCGCGTATGTGGTTGCAGTTTGGCCTCAAAACTACCCTACGAATGACCCGATATACGAATACGTGCGATGTGATATTAGGAAAAGAAATACTGTAGTGTCATTCAGGAATAATCTTCCATTCTCAGTAATCACTTATCAGCATGCGACTCAGTAATCAGTATGCGACTTATTAAAAAAAATATTGAGATCAAGAAACACAACCGAAAATGTACCGCAGCTGATGCACTATAATCGTAACGGGGAAGTGACATTACCCAAAATACATTAGTTGCATCGTTTGAATAAACAACGCCACTGAGGACGATGATTTCGTACTCCTACAGAGTATGATTTAACATGTCACTATACCCGCATCAAATGACCTGTTATCGCCGTTCAACTTTCCTCACAGAAATTCTATAGGATTTCGTGAAGTCTGGTGTACGACACATTGGATTCTGAACTATAACAGGAGGGTTGTTACTAAGCTCTACTTTCTTTTAGCAACTACAATTTCGTTGTCGGCGAAGTGTCGGCCACTCATCAGATGGTGGTACTCACGTTGAACTTGCGCTTGGGGTCGGTGATCTGGCCCAGCATGATGTGTCCGTAGTTGTGAAGGGCGCCGTAGTACTCGCGGTGCTTGGAGCGGGTGGACGGCTCGACCAGCTCTCCCAGCACGTTGATGCCCTCCGGGCTGCTAATGTTGTACAGGTCGCCGGTTTCCTGCGGGCACACCACAAGCCAACACTCAGACGCAAGCTTTTCCCATGGACGAGTATGAATGTAAGGTGCCAGACATTCCTTTGCCAATTTCGTGATTCTTATGGAAATGATTAATAACTAAAAAGTGTGACAGTATGACAGTCTGGTTTGATATTGGGAGAACAGTTAGGCAGGGTGCTATATTTAAGCAATTCTGTTTCCGATAATAATGGAGACTTTACAGTAAAGACGTTTACAAAAAGAAAAGGAAGGAATGACTTCATAAGACATGGTACTGCTGACATGGAACTGCTTGCAGACGGAACAATCTCTCGTCCATAGAATGAACGCTTTCACATCCGGATGACATGGCTAAACTTTATCGGGATCTAAGGATGATATGTCGTGCTCCACCATAGTGTTCAGTTGCTAACATATTGTTCATAACTGGGCTGGACATCTTCAGAGTCACTGATCCTCCATTGAGGCCCTCTCATGTCCAGCGCAGTTCTACCCCCTCCCCCTCGCTTTAGTTGTACAAAAGAAAAGCTCTCGAAGATGCAGTTGAAGGACAGAACAAAACTACTGGACCATATGAAT
Organism: Locusta migratoria; assembly: GCA_026315105.1. NCBI lineage: Eukaryota > Metazoa > Arthropoda > Insecta > Orthoptera > Acrididae > Locusta > Locusta migratoria. Next base: position 167,188,820 of record CM048745.1, read on the forward strand.
ATGTATTTAGCTGCAAGGAGCTTCAGCGAGGTTGTCATGATTTGCGTTATTGCATACCTTATTTGATAAGGAACTTTGGCCCTAAACTAGTCATAAAGGAAATTAATTTTCGCAAACTTGGCAGTTGTATGCAATTAAATGCATAATACTGATAATTTGAGAAAGACATAGGATAACAATCAGGAAGTTGGTCTGGAAATGTAGACAATGGAGATGACGGTGATGTCAGGAACCTGCCAATAGGCAGACCATCTTAAGGTGGTCCCTGTAACATCGCAGTTACTCTCAAACTTCCAGATGTCAGTCAGATTGGTACCAAACGTTGTATACCGAGTGAGTAGCAACTAAAACTCCGATGTAATACCTTCTATGTGGTGTTCTCCAGGAGAACTCCGATATAATACGTTCTATGTGGTGTTGTCCAGGAGAACGTGTATAAACTGTAATAATAACTCCTGATATACGGAGTGGAGGAAAAGCATCACTGTAAGAGTATAGGTTGAGGTCCTGTGGGCAAGTTGATAGAGCATCAGTTTGTTATACTGGATTCAAGCACACCTAATCAAATTTTTATATTTGTTTCACTGCAGTACGTTGGCAAATGTTAAATGTGGCAAGATGCTTCTCACTGATGGGACTGTTCTGATTTTATAGAAGTATGTTATCGGCAGTTTAGAGTTTATTCGTAGTTTGAGGAAACAGAGGCAATAGGAACACAAGAATAAAAAATAATTGTAACACACGTGCGTTATTATTAATAGTTATTAATAGTAATAATAATACTGTAATCATAGGACACGTGTTAATTTACTCACGCTATCCTGGACAGCAGAACATAGCACGAATTATATGGAAGTTTTGTTTGATTATCGATATAAAACGCTATGTACCGATCTAACTGTCTGAATTCTGAAGGTTTAGGTGTTAGAAATCGTATTGATGAGTAATGTGCTACAAGAAATGCGTGAAAACCACCTATCTTAGAAAACCTAAATAAGTGATCCATAAACAGTGCATCAGTGTGTGAAAGGGATTGTTAACGTGAGAGGAGGTGTACTCACGGTGATGACTGCCTGCTGGGAGATGGCCTCTCGGACGCGCCTGGTGTAGTCGATCATCTGCTGCACCTTGATGTTCTGCAGGTCGTGGAAGGCGAAGTTGTCGGGCCTGGCGGGGAACTCCCCTCCGACGCGGTAGGTGGTCTGCGGGTAGAAGCCGTCCTTGATGCGCTCGTTCCAGTACAGCGGCTCGACGAACGGCAGGTCGTTGGACAGGCGCTCGAGGTCGAAGCGCGCGATCAGCTGGTGGTGCATGTAGTAGAAGAGCTCGCCCTTGCGCTCCTTAGGGATGCCGTACTCCTCCTCCTTCCACCAGAAGGGGAAGTCCATGTGCCACTGCGCGTGGTGCGAGTTCATGCCCAGGTCCTCGCCCAGGTAGGCGACGCGCTGCTCGGGGTTGCGGATCGTTCCTGTCACAATAGCACACATCATTTTTACATGTAACTGACATAGAGTTTGGGGAGATCCAATAAGTTTATTAAGAAATGCAAAACATGACAGATCCGCTTCAAAAACTCTAAATTTAGGATGCTATCATCAGAGCATGAGTCCCACGAAAACCATTGGTAGAATAGCACGCTGGAGGGAAAGTCCTGTGTCAAGAGTAAACACAAAGGATAACTGTAAAACAGTTATGGTGATGTTCCCACATACCGTTGAACTTAAATGGCAACTCAATACGTAATGGTGGTAGCCTACATGAGCCAATACTATTAATAAATAGCTTTTGAAGAGATCGTAAGCAACCTGTCCTTTTTTCAGCTCTTTTTAAATGACCTTGCTACCTACTGTAAGTAACTAAAATGCTGGGTTATAAATCATTCTCTTGAAAGACATACGTCTTGTTGCGGTACATTTTTCCCATTGTCCCAGGAACTGACATTTAGAAACTGTGGCTGTGTAAAAAATACAGGATGAATCTTGCAAACAAGCCACTATTAACAAGGTTGTTTATTTTTAAACTAGTGCTGTTATCGGTTTCGAACCTGAAAGTTCATTATTATTTAAATCTGCAGTCTACCCCTCTGTGGTGAAATGTTCTTGGGATGAGCACCACCATACTTAGAGTACGTATTATGACCCAGGCGACTAGAAAACTGTACTAAATAATAACGAATGTATTTAGAGATGAAGTTTCTGGTTCGTAAACGCTAATGACGCTATTTTATTTTTAAATGAATGACTTATTAATAGTGGCTGGTAGCTGTTTTATTGTTTGCAAGAACGAAAGTATATACTGTTTTTCCTTTTTCCTTGGTGCTTCTCTTATCCGTCCCTCCTCCAGGCATTTTTTGTGCTACTGAAAATTACAACGAATTGTGGCTGGGGCATATAATTTGTATTGCAGCTGTGACTACCGATCTGTGAACGATTTTAATGGGAAAACAAACCTCAACCTGAATGGAGAAATAACGATTTTAATTTAAAATGTTGCGTTATTTACTCAGCTTATGACGTGACAAAAGGACTTGCCGTGTAGAGTAACAAAAAATAATTAACGATTCACAGCGTCGATATAACATTTTGTAGGAAGTAGGGACGGAGTGGAGGAGGGGTTGGTGAACAAGAAGTTGAATATTTTTTCCTGCCACTAACTAAATTAAATCATTTCCTTGACAGACAAACAGCTGAATGTAGGATATTGTCCATTTCCCTTGGTGTCCTTCCCCAGTACCCTCATCTTGTTTCCTCGCTGTATGTTAAATTGAATGGGACAGTCGTATTATCTATTTTGTTACCAGTTTCAGAGTCACACTGAAACCATATTCAGCCCCCGACCCTTAAACCGACATGGAGAGACTGAGTAGTCATCATTGTTCAGAGGTGAACGAATTGTGTGAATACACGTCTGTTGAATAGCTTCCTAGTTCTGTACAAGCACATGGAACCTCTAATTAGTTATAAGTATATATACGGTGATTTTTTTTAATCTATCGGACCAAACTGCGTGATCATCAGTCCGTAGCTTACAAACTACTTAAACCTAGTTAAACTAACGTAAGGACAAACAAACACACCCGTGCCCCAGGGAGGACTCAAACCTCCACGGCGAGCAACCGCGCTCTCCACAACGAGACGCTCGGCTACTCCACCGTGGCATACGGTGATGTCCTAAAGAAAAGACATCACTTTTGATCTTATAGTTACTATCAATTCATATTCACTGTGAATATGAAAGGTTCAAAATGTCTACTGGGCCAGGTTTGGAACACAGGTCTCCTGCTTTCTAGGGAGTTCCGCCTATCCATAATTAGTGTTTTGACTATTTCACTAACTCCCACAATTAATATTTAAAAATAGCAGCAACGAGTTGCACTTCTTTTTGTTCATCTTAGGGTGGGTCCTCAGATACGTGTTGCTATTTGTGTTAGGTGCCTGAAGATGGCTTTTATGTGAAGCCGAAACCACACGCAGAATAATGATTTGTAGAAATTTGCTTTTGTAGGTTCCATTAAGCGGAACATATCTTGACCAGCTGCGGTGCACACTACACATTAATGATGACTGTGTTGTTGGAGGAGCAGGTAGCTAGTGTGTCGACTGACCTGTGAAGTTCATGTGGACGACGGCGGGCTCCTGCCTCATCTTGGCCTTGTAGGCGGCGTGGATGACCTCGGAGTTGACGAAGAGGTGGGGGTAGATCTCGTAGGGCGGCGGCAGCACCACGCCGCGCGTGTCCTCGCGGTGCAGCACGGCGACGCTGAGCGCGTACACGAACTGGCCCTCGTTGACGCGGTCGCGCGCCCACGCCGCCGTGCGCAGGAACGTCTCCCAGTCGTTGGCGAACAGCAGCGACTCGAACAGCAGGATCATCTGCTCGCGGTGCGTGTCGTCGAACAGCGTGAAGATGGCGCCGCGCGGCAGCAGCGAACCGGCGCGGTACAGCCGCACCAGCTGCTTCACTGGCGCTGGGTTCTGCGTACACCAAGGACACACCGATCCGTCACGTCACGCAGTACAGGCTGAGGGCAACGTGACAGATAGGCCGTGGCGCGAATGTCACGTCACAAAATCAAATGAGGCCAGAGCCAGCGAGATCGCTAGCTGATCAGCTGACCGCTGGGGCACAGGCCATTGTCTCATAGCATCCAGCCACTCAGCCAGCGATCGCGCTGGCTAAGGCCTTACTTGTTCAAGTGACGTGGCGTGTTCGCCGCGGCCTGTCTTTCTCGTTGGCCTTGTTACAGGCTGAGGCCAACGAAACAAGCAACCTATGGTGCAAATGCCAAGTCACGTTATCAGAGAAGGCTCAAGACATGTCGATCGCTAGCTGACTTGTTGATCACTGGGGCATGTTGTTGAAGCCTTCTGTGATGATCTGACTTGACGTACGTGACACAGCTTTTCCATTTGGCAAAGTTACAGACTAGTACACGCAGCTACAGAGCTAATAGCTTAGAACTGTCGTGTGTGTGTGTGTGTGTGTGTGTGTGTGTGTGTGTGTGTGTGTGTGTGTCCCAAACTTCGCGGGAATTGGTGTGAGATGGTACGTAGCAAATATGAGCGCCATATTGAAATCGGACATCTTGAACCAAATTTTTTTAATGGAATGGTGGTGGTGCAGTGTATCAAATAACATCAGCATTTTCTGTTAAGTTCATTCCTGTAGATGGACCCGACATAACACTCGTGGTAGGAAAGTTACAAAACATTAGGTTTAAAAGTACAGACTCCACTTTTTTTGCGTATATAAGACATAAACGTGTTGAGCATGCTGTCACTGCTGGTCAACAGACATGTGAAGAAGCGGATTGCAATTGTCGTGCGCTTGCAGACGTACGTCCGAAGAAATGGTGGAACACGTTTCTTCGGTGTGTTTCTCTACATCATGTCTTTTACGTATTTTCTCTTCAATGAAGTTTGGTCGCATAGATAAATCCATTTATGTGAAATTGTGCTATCTGGGTGTTCTCGATATGACATCTGCTACACATTTTTCTCTGATTAATACAATTTGCTTTGAATGTCCTTCACACTTAAAAGTAGAGTGGTGTGAAATTAGCCGATCTAGGTGTCCGTTCCACAGAGCCATGTCGGCCGATCCAATGACCAGGAAACTGACCAACGAACCACTGCCTAACAACTACTCTGTAGTGTGGTACAGCCCCATTCTGCTGAAAGTATTAGTGAAAGCTGCCACATTCATACAGAAGTAAGGGAAAATCCACGTCTTGCAGAATTCCCAGCTATCTTTGAGAATTTACGTTCTTGTCAAAGAAACTGGGTCCAGGTACACAGGTAACCCCATATTAAACATCACATCATAACATTTGTCACCAACTACATTTGAAGGTTCAATCCAGTGTGGATTCTGATCCCTCCTGTACCTATGATTCTGATGACTGACTTCATTACTGACACAAATGTTTGCTCCATCAATGAACAACACATCTTGTTCAGAAAAGTAATCTTGTTATAACTTTTCAACCATAACTGCTACATCTAATCTGTTAATAGGATTGAACTCGTGAAAAATTCTGGTGTCTTTTGATATATTACACGACTCTCTTTGCATTAAAAAATTGACTTTGATTGAATATAGCCGATTTAAAGATGGCGCCAATGTTCGGTACATACCGTAAAAGAGAGCCCTCCTCACCCACGATATTCAGGATAGTGGATAAACTGGAAGTTAACAAGAAGCAGAAAGAAATGCGCGAGACTATAATTATGTAGCTACAGCAGAATCCTTTCTTTCTCAGACAAAACCGTCCATCCCCGACAGTGTTGAGTGTCCGCTGCACTTCGGTTTGAATACTAGCAGTGTTACATTGTTGAATAACAACTACAGTTGCAGTATGAGACGAGAGGAGGGCTTACCTTGTAGCGGGGCAGACTGTTGATAGGCTCATAGGCGTTGCCCAGCTCCAGTTGTTCCTTGTAGCGGTTCGGCTCGTGGACTTTGTTGAGCAGTCGGAGGACCTCGCGCTGCTTCACCAGGAACGGTTGGTCGGCTGTGGAAAGGGGGCGATCAGCAATAGGCAACCACAGCAGCTGATGCACATAACGAGCAGTAGAGTTGTGACTTCATGGCGAATATGACACAAAAATAGTAAACAACAGGGAGCAAGGAAATATGTTTCCGCTAGGTAGACCCAGTGAGATGGCGCACTAGTAACATGCTGGACTCATAGTCGAGAGGACTGCGGTTGAAACACGCCTCTGGGAAACCAGACTTAGGTTTCTCCTGATTTCCCTTAATCACCCCATATAAATGCCGGCCTGGCTCATTTGATAAAAGTGGCAGATCTTTATCCGTATCCCAACCAAAATGATCCGACCATCTGATCCGTCTCTTAAAGATCACAACGTCTACGGGACGTTATACCTTCTTTTTAGTAATATGAATATTAACAACAGCAAAACAATGCTAATGTAATTTAAGAAAATCAGCTTCTGCTGAAGGTATTAGATTAGATTGCGTTATTTAGGCAGAAAAATCTGATGGTCGAAGTAAAGAAGACATGGAGAAAGGCTATGGAAAGAAAAGCATTTCTGAAAGAGAGAAAATTGTTGACATTCAATATTAATTTGTATTTTAGAAAGTCCTTTCGGAAATCATGCTTTTGGAGTGTGGAATCTTAAGGGAGTGAAACGTGGAAGATGAGTTCAGGCACAGAGATAATAGAAGCTTTTATGTGGTGCTAAAGACGAATGGGTTGATTGCGTTGTTAATGATTAGGTACTGAACAGATTGTGAAGAACAGAAATTTATCGTTTATCTTGAATAAAAGAAGGGATCCATTATTAGGACACATTCTGAGACATTACAAGAACATGGATTTAGTATTGGAGGGAAGTGTATGGTTACTAATTGCAGGACCAAGAGAGAAATATTATAAGCATGTTAAAACAGATGTGGGTTGCCTTCCTTATTCGGGGATGGAGGTTTGTATATGACAGCCTGAAGAGCTCCTTAAAACGGACTGAAGACCACAAGACATACATATGGAATCTAGTCAGAGACAGTTGTGGGCGTAAGTATCATGGTAATAGGAAACAATTTCTAAGAATCCCATTTCTCCCAACCATAAAAAAGTGATTATTTTGAAAGCAGACTTTGAAATTTAAAGAGGATTATTCTTGATGTAAATAATGAAGATGACTGTGATGTCAACTATACATTCACAGTTACGATAGTATCCTAAAAAGAGAGAAGAAAAAATTGTCGATGATCAATGTTTCATGCCCCTGGTAACTGACTTGCTGTGGATGTCATATTACTGTTGCTAGAAATGTTGGATTTATTTGGAGTTAGTGTCTTTTTCTATTTTTCAAATCTTCCTATTTGTCTCCTGGAGGAAATTCCAAATTATGTACGTAGTTTGAATATTATGTACACCGTTTTATTGAGCGAAATGTTGGGTACTATCAGTTGTGTCAAAATTAAACATTTGAATGCAGCTCATGGAAATACGTGTGGAATAAACTGAGCTGTTATTGTAAGCGCTTATTCATTGATTATTTTGTTTTCAATTTTTTTCATTTAGGGCATACAGAAGGAAACTGGGATTTTAATTAATGCAAATCCACGGTGATGATTGACGTATCTATGAAGAGATGAATTGAAATGAGATCGTCTCAGAAGTGTACTGTAGGATTGGAAATGTTGGTTTTATGGAGTGTTCATTCGTATTGTTTTTCGGTGTAATTCCATACCGTAAAACTCGGAAGGAGTTCATGGAGAAAGAAACTTTAGCTGTAGTGTGACTTACCCGGTACGTCGCCGAGCCCGGCTTGAGCGCTGGAGAGCGCCACAGCCACCACGAGCACCGCCAGCCACGCCATGCTGCTGTTGCTGCTGTTGGCAGGAGCCAGCGATGCCGTTGAGCTGCTGGGCTGCGTATTTAAAGTGCGCCTCGCCGCACGAACCACACCTCACCGTGTGCACTCGCCGGGCGCAAGTGTTTCGCCTGCGGGCAGGCTACCCGCCACGCAACACCTGCAGCTGCGTCGTGTGCCCTTCGCTCGTGCTGTCGGCCAAGGCTCGTCGTTGGACGATCTCAGGTATCCAGTTCTACATGAGGGTTATTTTTATTATATTTTATTATATTATTTTAAGATTGTCTGTCTGCAGCAGCAACTGTTTTAACGTAATGTACTGTACGAGAATTCATCCCAATAATTCCTTTAACATAACTGAATTTTATCTAGATTTCTATAACCACTAAGGGTGTCTTCATCAGGAATAGAACCACAACATATGTTTACACAGAGAGCTAACGCGCACATGATGTATAAAGTTGATGAAGACACCCTTAGTGGTAGTTCAATTATTTTAAAGCAACTCGTGGACTGAATCCTCATACAGTACATTACGTTATTTTCGCTTATTCATTTACTTTGCTGGCTACGTTTGCAGCCGTCGAGGTCATGTCTTGTAACTGTAATAACCAGGGAAAAAGGCATCATTAGTCGAAATTTACTACAAATCAATTTTAGTCACTTAATTATAAAAAATCAGCATTAATTGGAATTTTTCCTTTTATTAAACTGCAAAACCATTTTAGTCACTTAGTAACCATCACCAGTGCTATATCACCAGCCTCATTGGTGGACTTTAATAAACATTTGAAGCTTACAAATATCATAAACAATATTGTACGTTACGAACCTTTTTATCACAGTTGTGTGACCGAGTCAAAAATTGGTCGCTAATTTGCTGAAATCTGTTCGCAGTTTAACAAAAACAAGACCAATGATACTTTTTTCTCTGGTTAAAATTTTTTCATCGTTGAAGACAATATTCCATGAAATGGAACCTAATCTGACGTTTTCAGGTTTTTACACAATTTCAGGCACCGTGCGGTCTCATATTTTCTTTACTTGTTGTTCAACTGAATCCTAGAATGAAAAAATCTGTTTTCAGAGCGTAACAAAACGCGCGTACGTCGTGGACAAAGGTGTAAAAGAGAAGAGATAGTTTCAGTATTTTTGTGGCACCTTCAGAAGTATTTAAACGAAAAACATGTAGAGGAACACGATTCATGTTGTGATTTCGGTTTTCATGACACATAGTATAATTCCATCTAACGTGGCATTTCCCATGACAAAGTTTACGATCCAAATATCCCAACTGCTGGGAACTTGCTATTACAAAAAGAACACCCCTCAACAACGCGCTCTGCTGAGTAATACGGCTTAACTCGTAACGAAGCGCGAATATGTCAAGATTTTGTATGTTTGATGCTGTCAGGTAAAGGGAAAACGTATTAATTTACTTTTTCTTCTTAGACTCTGGCCACGATAAACTTGCAGTTTGTTCCGCTGTGAAAGGAGCAGTTTGTCATTAAGGATAAATAATTTTATTGCAAAACACTGCTGTCATAGTCGACAGGAGTTGGGAATAACATGCTCCTCTAAATTTCAGCACGAAAAATTAAGTAATCGCTGTCTTTAATGTTATTTTACTGTGAATGATTGCTGTAATTAATGTGAAAACAAGTAAATAGTAATTACCTGTCAAAACATTATGACCTTTCTGTCTGCCATTTGTGCAGGTCGAAAGTCTCAACATGTACTTTAAAACAAGATATCTTCACAACGGATTGATTATTCGGTTTAAAAAGTTCGATTATCATTTATGCATTTAGCGACCGTACTGAAAAGTTTGAACCAGTTCAGAAAGTTGACCAAAGGATAAAAATTTTCTGTCAGTTGTCAACACGGACGTAGTCTCATTATTGTTATAGCCAAATGTGTTATAACTATTGTGCTTAAATAGAACACTGTTATCTTATTGTATAAGAGTTTATTGAGGATCGTTTTGTCCATGAAGTAACGAATTTTTAAATCTGTTTTTCGACTTTCGATATATTCCATAACCTTACGTACATAGCAGTTTTACCTGAACACAACTACGGCTAAGGCACCATTAATTTCAGAAGAATGGCTCAATGATTTGTAAATCGGTAAATATTTATTTCAGTTTTATAACTGCAAAGTGAATAGCGACCTGTAGACTGCCACTTTCGTAATTTATTTTCAAACTCTGTTTTGTAACCTTTTTATTCATGTTCCTTCATTTTTTGCTTTAAACTGTTGTCAGTTGTTCCACAGATTATCCAAACCTATTCAAGATTGCAATCAATATATTCTGTATACGCATACGATGTTTTCCATCGAAAACGTTTCCAATATTTGATCTTATTAATTACTTTCATAGTTCTCACTGAACATTTCCCACAAAACACATTTGAAAGGTATTTACGAAAATATACTTTGATACCAAATTCTGTATACACATTATTTAGTTTAGAATTTCCTTTCCGTGCAAAACGTAAGGTCATCAGACTAAAGTAACGTGGTTTACCCCAGTGTTCATCCTGCAAATACAATTGTGAACTCCATCGTGCATTTAAAGATTGAACAACATTGTGGATAAAGTACCTTCTGTTCTCCTCCCTTTATTCATCTGCATCGATATTATATGTCTGTCTTTCACATCTAAAATTTCTGATGTTCCTTCATATACATTTCCTATAGCTAATATAAGCTGTAAAGCGTTACCTCTGTGCCCCATTATGCTCCATAACTCGGAAGATGGCTCTTTAACTTGCCAAGTCCGGCCATATAAGTGTGTATATTTCTTTCCAAGGAGGACTAATGAGGTTATCTAATATTAAGAAAAATGTGTTAAATTCCAAGACGGCTTTCTAGCTATGTCGCGTAGTCATAGATCATTAAATATGCTAGGACTAATAAAAAAATTCTACGCACTTCCTGTAATAAAGCAGCTTTCTCTCGGTCTACCATGACCATCTTTGGTCCGAAGATACATTTCTAACTTAGTCTCTATGACTCTAGTCTTTGGTAGATGTTCAGTGCATTTATTTTTGTTTTAATCCGGATTTACTAACGATCCGAATTTTTAATACCTTTGGATCGTCTTCAATTTGTATTTTCAGCTTGTATTTTATCGCCACTCTGACATTCAATTTCTTTTCGCTGCGTTCGTTCTTACACTTTACTGATTACCGACTAATCACGAACACTCCTAAGATTTTCGCTTATGTATGCAGCAACCGAGGTATCTGGCTGGGGAGGATACAGCCACTTTTCGAATCCTAAATGCATTCAGCCGTTTTATTCGTATTTCTTCCGTTGATGTTGTTAGGAATAGGAGAGTAAATAAGGTAATCAATAAGGAATAACAAGAAGATAAGTGAAGAATTCTCAAGTGATTTTGATTAGCAATGAATGAAAATTTTCAGTTTCATTGTATGGAAAAATTCGGAAATATACTGTTTCCAATTGATCACGAAGGATTCCAATCGAAGCACCGAATGCGTGATTCTTCTCTACTGTGAGGCCCGCTGGAAAACATTATTTGGAGACTTGAGAGTTACAACGCGCTTATGGAAACTCATCGGGGACTGCACAGCTGTGCCGAGCAACAGCTAAACAGCTATTGGTAGCGTAATTGATGGTTAATGCTCAGCACCGGTTTCCTAGCAAGGTTATCATACCTGTGTAATACGTCAATTACGAAATAATTATTGCTATCAAAGCTTTGAAGTAACGATATAGGCACGCGAAGATTGCATTCGGTAAATGTTTTTGGTCGTCAGAACTAGTTCTTGCAGGGAGACTACCAGCAGAGTGAAAAAAAAAGCAAAGATAAGATTTTGTAGTCAAATTCTTTACTAATTTAAGTCGATTGTAGACCCATTACCTTTGTTATAACGTATTACTGATACTTATTAAATTTTCTATTAGTATACTCATACGAATAAGTGTTCAAATTATAAGGAAATATATAGAAACTGACTTGCAGACGTGTTTTGTTAGATTATTTATTTATGAGTGGTAGCGAAGCCAACGGGGAATTTGATGTTGAGATAATGTTCTTAATTTTGCGAAAGTGTTAATAAAATTTAGTTTTCTATTTGTTTATGACTTGCAGTATTTTCTTCCTTCGTTGATAATATATCTCTTTAAGATTACTGTGTGGTGGGTGTTTCATGCAGGAAAACTTAATTTAGCAGTGTCAGGGAACTACTTTGTATGACTGCTAAACACACTGACTATAATGTTTAATTTTTACTTGGAAATGTGTAATCCAACCATTAACTCGTCAACGATCCCCTCATCTAGTCGGATAAATCCCACAATGTCGATATGTTGTTAAAGGTTAAACATAAAGTGCAACGTTGTCCTTATTAAATATTTAAAATACTCTATTAGTATTAACAGCTGCTTGTAAGAGTCTCCTACAAGCACATGATAATGTTACTTGGGTATTTTATTTTTTGACTAAGTACAATGTTGCATTTTCTGTTTAATCTTCTTTTTTTAAACAACATGACCACATTGTAGGATTTACACTACCAGATGATGATGGCATAGCCCATCGAAACCAGATGTCAGTACATTAATTAATCATATTGCGATCTTCACATTTCTCTTTTGAAGATAATTATTCTACTCGCATCGCTTTCATCCTTCGACGTTAGGTAATGTCAAACTGTTACTTTGTGACTTGTAATGCTTTTAATGTCTCGTAATGCGCCTTATTTTCAAAGCGCCACTTGTGTCTCAATTTGTAATATTTTCGTATGTAGAAGGTGTCACAAAGAACTGAGAAGCTGATAACAGTGTTGCAGAGTAGTCTGTGTTGAGAAATAATTGATTCCTACTTAATAGATATTGAAGTTACCCAGTCACACGTCAGGGAATATAAAAGACATAAACTTCTATAGGGGCGTTAGTGTCAGCTGTACAATAAGGCACTTATTTGGAAAAAAAATGTTTGAAAAAATTAGAAAAAAATGTTGGCCACCATATTGTGGAAGACCAGAGTGGTTTTAGGCAGAACAGATTATGTACCGATAACCTATTTATTTTTCATTAACTAATGGATAAATTTATAGCAGCAGCGAAGGAGATACACACTGCCTTCGTAGATTTAGCAGAAGCTTACGATACAGTCCCTAGATCTAAACTGTGGGAAGTAATGAAAGATACAGGTACGGATGACCACCTTTTACTAACTATTATTGAAATGTACAGAGGCAATGTGGTACAGATTAAACAAAGTTCAAAGATATCAGAAACTATCAATGCTACTAAAGTTTTGCGACAAGGTTGCAGTAAGTCACCAACCTTGTTCAATTTACATGTAGAAGTGGCTCTTTGAAGTTGGAAGAACAGCTGCAGAGGAATGGGAATCACAGTCAACGATTTACAGACATTTTCATTAAGTTTTGCTGACGAGCAAGCTATTATAGCACAAGATGATTATGATCTGAAGTCCATGATACGACTATTATATCACGAATATATTACATGGGGACTACAAATAAGTGTCACTGGTACCATTGTATCTCCAGACACTTTTTCTAAAAAAAAAATGCCCGTCAGTGTTAGCCAACAACCGAGGATATTTACTACAATTCCCGTGCATTATATACGGATACTTCATTCTGAAGATGCGCCACAGCTAAAATAATCTGTCTTAATAAAAATGAGAATGTTCGTCTTTGTAAACCCATTACGCTCCAGAAGATTGCGACAGATTGTCTTGGCACAACTTTGAATTGTAATACTGGATTGTTTTTATAAATCGAACTTCTGTAGTATGTGCAGCTCTTTGCACTTCGTAACAACGTTGCCCGATTCTGAAATTTATGTAAGAGCAAATATGATTTATATATAAATAGTTATTTATATAAAACCGCGCGCGTGCTATAGTACAACGTTGTGTGAGAAACAGCATTCGGTCAATAAAATTCTGAGACTTGCGATTAGGTAGATCTACATTTCTTATGTAAGTACAAATTTTCGTTATTTCAGGGTCTCAAATCTGTAAAGGTTCTACATTAATTACGTTGCATTCGATTTCTTTCTGGTTGTAAGTACTCACTGCAACGCTATCTGGAATATACATGAAACGTTATAAAAAATTTAAATGATGATTCGTTCAAAACCCTTAATCTTCAATAGTTATGGACCGATCGCTTTGAAATTTTGACACAACGTTGCACTCTACCATAAATGAGTTTTAATATACTTATGTCTTTAGTATATTATATATAAGTTACAAATCATAAATTCAACTTTCTTGTTTTCTGTTGAAGCCAACAGCATGGAAGAAAAACAGTACAGTACTTTATTGCACTTTATTTTTCTTTTAAAATATAAGTAAGAAAAGAGAACGTTTCTGAGATAAACATTTTGTCTACTGGTTTAAATACAATGCTACCTTAGTTCAAACTGACTGACAGAATGAAAGCGAGAACTGATATTTTCGCAGCACAGCTTAACACATCATTTCACCTCTTACAGATGGTTTAAGCAGGATGTGTTTACTTTGTTGTTAAAAATGTACGGCTTATGATCGTTCAAATTTTTGTTTGAAAATGGTTTAAACAATCTCTCCCTCTCCTTCTCCATCCCTCCCTCCACCATCTCCCTCTCTCTCTCTCTCTATCTCTCTCTCTCTGCTAAAGACAATTTGCAATTTGATTGCTTTCAAACTCGCTCAGTTGACTGTAGTAATCACGGGTGTGTTTCTGTATACAGCGTCTGCATGCTTCACACGTTTATAACGCACTGCACGTTATGGCTGTTACAACTCCCTATTAAATAATACACAGAGAAAGTGTCTTGTTACCTACTCTATCTGTTGGCGGGTGACATTGAACCACTATCACGTCATCTCGCCGGGGAGCATCTCCCCTCATCGTATCAAAATCTACGTCGTTTACTTAGATGTGTTAATATTTCCCATCAGCATAGTGTTGAGCTCAACATGATTTATGCGTGTCGTATCCATCATAGATAAGGATTAATGAGGACAAAAATTCCACAAGTAAAAAGGAAAATTGGCGTTTTGTCAGTGACACATGCAAAGTTTTACAACCGTTGTCTACATTTCAAAGTATACGTTGACGCAGAGCGGATGTAAATAGAGAAACAAAATGCCAGTCGATACGAGCGCAGAATCGTTCGCGAGTGACATAAACGCTGGTGAGTGATGTATCGAGGGTTAAGACCTCACATGATTTATTATCTTCAATTCGACGCCGGTTGCAACAGTGAATTTATATGACAACGTCCTCGTGAAACGCTTTCGGTGTCAGATTGCTATTAAAATGAACCATTATTCATTGATATAGTATTCTGTGCAAACATACAGTAACTACAGTGGTTGCATTCCGGCAGTCCCCCAAACAGCAGCGTTTGTTTAAACATGGGATTAATGAAAGTTTTTCAATAAAACACAATGAAACTAAGCTGAAACCAATAGGTATAACGCTGTCGCTAAAGCTTCGAAATACATCCAACAACTAATTATTAAGCACGATAGTGTGTATCAGATACTGCACAGATAACTGGCCAATGGCGAAAATTGCTATTTACTGTAGCTATAAAGCATTACAAATACCCTGCATTACTTAGGCGTTATGTCTTGAATCTGAAAACTTAGTGGCAAAACTAACTTGCGATCTTCACTCCGGATATTGGTTTGATGCAGCTCGCCATCTTGCTCTATCCTGAGCAAGCCTCTTCATCTCCTCATAAAGGCAACTCACAGCTATTTGAATTTTGCTTACTGTATTCGTCTCTTGGTCTACCTCTGCGATGTTTTCCCTCACACATATTTCACTTCCAATGCAAAATTCACGGTTCCCTTATGTCTAAGAATATGTCCAAGCAATCAATTCCTTCTTTTAGTCAAGATATGCAAAAAATTCTTTTTTTCACCAATTACGTTCAGAACCTCTTCATTAGTTACGCGATCTACCCATCTAATCTTCAGCATTCTTCTGCGGCACCACATTTCGAAAGGGTCTATCCTCTTTCTGTCTAAACTATCGTTTGTTTCACTCCCGTACAAGGCAACACGCCACACACTTACCGGCAGAAGGACTTCTTAAACATAAATTAATATTCGATGTTGCCAAATTTCTCTTATCAAAAACACTTTTCTTTCCATTGCCATTCTGCATTTTATATCCTCTCTATCGCGATAGTCTTATTTTACTACTGAAGTAACAACTCATTTACCACTTTTTTGTTTCGTTACCTAATTCCTTCAGCGTCGTCTGATTTTCTAAATCTGCATTCCATTACCCTTCTTTTGATTTTGTTAATGCTCGTTTTCTACGCTCTTTTGAACACAATGTCCGTTTTTCAATTGCTATTTCAGATCCTTTGATATCTCTGACAGAATTACAACGTCATCAGCAAAACGCAATGTTTTTTTCTCTCTTCACCCTAAACTTTAATTCCTGTTCCACATTTCTCTTTGATTTCCTTCACAGCTTGCTGAATGTACAAATTGAATAACGTTGGAGTAAGGCTGTTTTACTCCCATCCAAACCACGCTCTTCAACTCTAAACAGCTTTTTGGTTAATGTACAAGTTGTAAATAACGTTCCCTTCTCTATATTTTACCCCTACTGACTACAGAATTTGAAAGAGTGTATTCCAATCGACAAAATCTCCCTCCAAATCTTTGAAAGAGTGTATTCCAATCAACAAAATCTCCCTCCAAATCTACAAAATCTAGAATTGTAGGTTTGAATTTCCTTAATCTACTTTCTATGATAAGTCCCAAGTATTTGCCAACCGTGTTCCTACATTTCCCCTGAATCCGAACTTATCTTCCTCGAGGTGAGCATGTATCAGCCTTTCCATGCTTCTGTAACTAATTCGAGTAAAAAATTTTGCAACCATCACTTATTAAACTGATGGTTCTGAAATTTTCACACCGCTTTCTTTGGATTGGGGATTATTGCATTTTTCTTATTATTCGGCTTTCCCTTCTTTACTCATAACGGATTTTCCATGTTGATATTCATACAGCTATTCTTCTTGTCTCTAAATGTCTCTTATTTTCATGTAGGCGGTATCTATTTTTCCCCTAGTTATACATTCTTCTACAGATTTGCATTTGGCTTCTAGCCTCTCCTGCTTAGCCATTTTGCACTCCCTGTCAATCTCATTTCTTAATCGTCTTTACTTTATTTTACATACTTCTTTTACTGCATTTTTACATCTTCTCCTTTCATCAATTAAATTTAATACTTCCTGTCATATTCCCTTCCTACCTTTTTGATCCCCCGCTGCCTTCAGTATTTCCTCTATCAAAGCTTCCCTTTCCTCTTTCAGTGAGTTATTTCCTTTCGTTTCTATCAATGGTTGTCTAAAGCTCCCTCTGAAACTCTAAAGAAACTTAGGTACCTTCAATTTCTCCAGATCCCTTCACCTTATTATCTTACTTTTGTGCAGTTTCTTCAGTTTCAGTCTACAGTTCATTACCAATAAGATATGCTCAGAGTCTTATCTGCCTTAGTTACGTCTTTCAGTTTAAAACCTGGTTCCGAAATCTGTGTCTTACCAGTAAAAATATCTCTCTAGCACCTTCTAGTCTCTCCTGGTCTGTTGCACGTATACAATCTTCTTTCGTGGTTCTTGAACCAAGTATTTGTTATGATTAAATAATGTTTTGTACGAAAGTCTACAAGGCGGCTTCCTCTTTCATTCCTTTCTTTTCCAAGTCCATATTCACTTATTATTTTCCTTTCCCTTCCGTTTGCTACCAGCGAATTCCAATCCATCATCACAATTAAATTTTCCTCTCAATTAATCGTTTGAATAATTTCTTTTACTTCCTTATGCATTTCTTCGATCTCCTCGCGATCGGCAGAGCTAATGAAGCATATAAACTTGTTCGGTGTTGGCTTCGTATCTGACAACGATAATGCAATCACTGCGCTGCTCGTAGTAGTTTACCCGCATTCTTGTTTTCTTATTCATTATTAGATTAACCTCTCTACCCGATTAAGGGATTTAACATTCTACGCTCCGACCTTGTAGCATGCAAGCGTTGTCTTTCCTGATGACATCCTCCTGGGTAGTCCCCTCCCAAAGATCCGAATGGTGGACTAGTTTACCCGAGAGGATGCCATCATTATATATTTACACGGTAAAGATGCAAGCCACCCCACCTCGGCAATGTCTGTGGTTCATGGGGGAGGAGGTTGTGATCATATATCACGACCTATATAGGTCTGTGCTTCATGGGCGTTAACCATTGGAAATATATAAGGGACTGCTGGGAAGAAGGTACTTTCAGCCCACTCTCTGAAAATAATGTAATTTTAAAACTCAGAAGAAAAACATTTATTGTGTTTAATAAAGTCTTATAAGCCCCATAAATTATGTAAATTTTTCAGTTAAAATTAATCAATAATTTTCTACTTTATATATATATAATAGCTTTATCACACCATCATAATTATATATAGAACAAAAGTTAACGAACTTTCAATTTTTAGGGTGGGCACATACAACGTTGTATTTCGAATAATTTCCTTTCAGTCCATTTTTGGGAAATAATTATCTACTGATTCCTGTTTATATTCCTCAAGCACTTTGAATAATTGTGTTAAAAATCAAAGGCTACTCGCATAAGTAGTGATAATCAAGCACTGGTACCTCGCAAAAGGTACTTTTGTCATTTCCCATTTGGAAGCGCTATCTGACGTAATACGTAATGGATATATTTACTCATAATTAAGTCATCTTAGAATTAATGAGTATTATAAAATGTTGCATCATCTCAATCTAACTTATCTTTTACTGGGTTGAATTTTGTTTAAAGGTTTTGAAAGTGTCGTGAGCCTTTCTTATGTCAGTACAAAATTAACGGCTTGAAAGAAATTGATATTCACGATTTTTGGGTGTAGCCCGAATTGTGACTGTCAAATAAAAAGTTTTTGATCAGCTAAAACCAACACGCAACTCTCACAAATTCCATTTATAAAAGTCAGTAGTTACGAGATCTTAAGTGCAAGGAAACAGCAGTGCCGCCGTCGAGTGCTTTCTTTTATTGGCAGTGACGAAAGCCGAGGTAAAAATACAAGTGCAGCGTGGAGATCAAAAGGTCGCCCGCTAACAAGACGCCCTGGAGGGCTGTTGAAACATCTCACAGACACTACGAGAAAATTTAAAAATAAAATCCAACCGGGAACCGTGACTGCAAAAGTAATTGCCTCGAGGCAGATCTCACTGCGTAGTGGTTCTCAACGATATCGCGACAAATACAGGTACTCCACCAAATACTCACTCTGTGACATACCAGCGATATGAGAACTCTATCCAAAGTATGACAAAAAACAAGACCAATTAGGGTAGAATTAAATGTTAGAATGGTCAGAAAACAATGAAAAATTAATTTTAATAATCTAACTGAGCATAGAAATTCTTGTTATTTATCCGTGGTTACTGATTACATTTAGTTTTATTAGAACCAGCCTTCTGCGTAACAAAGAGTTTGTATTTTTCTTTATTAGTATCATCTTCATCTGGGGATCTAGTTTGTAATTCTTTACAACATTGTGCAAACTTTTGATGCACGTCGTTTTAGGTCTAAATTTGTAACAATCACGCGATTACTTACTAGAAGCTTTATTAATTTTGAAACTTGAATTCTACATTAGAGCCTTCTATTCCATACCTCATGTGGATGCTTTGTGCTTGTGTTTCATCATACTGCATGTGATGAATTTCATGACTTTGTTTTCAACACGTTCTTCTTCTTCACTGTGGCGTGGTATACCGCATATTTTCAGTCACTTTGTTCTCATGGAGAATAACTGCGTGGCCCTGTGTGAATATTCGGTGCGAGGTAGGTGTTTGTGTGTGTGTGTGTGTGTGTGTGTGTGTGTGTGTGTGTTTGTGTGTGTGTGTGTGTGTAGAGGGGGTGGGGCGGAAGCAGTTTCGGCGCGCAAACGCCGATGTATGTATAAGGAAAGTAGATGGACAGAAGTAAGGCGACACACACACACACACACACACACACACACACACAGAGAGAGAGAGAGAGAGAGAGAGAGAGAGAGAGAGAGAGAGAGAGAGAGGGGGGGGGGGGGGGAGGGGGGAAGCAATTTTTTTATAATAGAAATGTCTGTATTGTTCATTTTTCTGGATGTGCCACTGTATAAGTAAATATGTCAATTCGTGTTACGTTGTGGAGTGTTGTGTGCATTGGATTATTATTAATTTCTGCTAAATACTTTTGTTTTGTCTGAAGATTTACATTTTTTTTATTATTTTAAAACTGATCTTGTCCTATTAAAATGAGCAATCAACTATAACGTAAGAAACTAATGTAACTTTTTCTTTGCATTTTACAGAAACGGAAAAAACAACAAAAACAGGATGAAGAACCGTACATGGTTAAACAATAAGAAAAAAATAAAATTTTGCAAATGACAGATATTTTAAATCAGGTTTAGTATTCTGTACACATTCGGACGAAAGCCAAAAGCCTAGAGTATGAAGTGCAATGAAGTGAAAGCCACACTGTATGCACTAACGCATTATAAATAACTGTAAATTTTGAAGAAGTAGGAGGAGGATGTATACTGTATTCCAGGAGGACAACCCTAATTTAAACTGGGAAATATACCAATCAAAAAACTTATTTGGTCCTTAGATTTAGTCTTACCAATAGCTACATTAATGAATATAGGCCAAAGAATTGCTCTAAAAACTTTAACAAGATCCGGATTTGGGCCATCCTGGGGCAACAGATGGGCTTCATTTCAGCACAGCCCTAACAAAACGAAAAAATAGCATAATATGCTATTTTAGAAGTCAGAACCATACTTAATTTCTTAGTACATCAAGAAACAAATAAATTAGTCTATTATTGTATTGCTTAAACCAGTAGCAGCAGTAGTTTGTGAAGTTCATGTTCATGTTCATGTGACAGAAATAAGCGCTATAATCTTACCTTTACGAATAGAAATTGACTTTTAATTTAATTAGTAATGAAATAAAAATTTTGTACTGAACATTACTTTGCTTCTTTCGACAGGATTTATTTGTATTTTTCTTCCTTTGTACCGGTAGAGGTGCTAAACTCTAACAAAATAATATTTTGCGTCTTACATCTTGATACACATTTGTAATTTTACATTTATGTTAACTTTTGTTTGAGGTCCTTCGTCGATCGGCTGCCAGCAGTGAGAAGTTTTGCAGCAACTACGGGTCGCACTCTGCGGTGAGAAGATCCGAAAGTTCTACGAGTGGAGTGCACCCGTTCCTGATTTCTTTTTAAACTATTGTTACCATTTAAGTAATTTTTCGCAGAAAATAAAATAAAAGGAATACTAAAAGAAGACTCCGTACAGCTCCGTATAAAGAGGAACACTGTAAAACTCTCCCGATAAATTGTTTCTGAAACTTATTAAAAACGTGAAAAAATATCTTCTAAATGAGTTTCTTTTCCTCATCTGATTATCACGATATAAAATACGATTAAAAAGGAAATGTTATTATCTTTCTTGCCGAAACCGAAGAAACAATCTCCAGGTAAGTTGTTATTTTTACAGAAGATGGTACGTTTCGTTCGTCAAATATGAAGATATTTCATTTTAATGAACTGAAGGTAGGTATGTCAATAATATAACTGGTTGCAGCTCATCGCAGAGGTACGCAGAAAAGATAATCACACACACACACACACGCGCGCGCGCACGCACACACGCACACATCTACAACAACTGCAGCAGCCATAGACGGTGGTCTTAAGATTATGCGTTGTGCCTCTGTAATTTTCCGAAGATTATAATTTTCGCAAAATCACAAAGGCACAACGCATATTCTCATGAGCGTCGTCTATGGCTGCTGCAGATCCAGTGAATATTAAAATAAAA
Organism: Locusta migratoria; assembly: GCA_026315105.1. Lineage (NCBI taxonomy): Eukaryota > Metazoa > Arthropoda > Insecta > Orthoptera > Acrididae > Locusta > Locusta migratoria. The sequence goes on from CM048745.1 coordinate 167,210,553, forward strand.
TACGTTAAAAGTAAATCTATGCCTACGCAGCATATAAGAGAATAAAGAAGGAACTTTGCTGAGGCTATAAGTGCAAGGCCTGTAGCAGGACATGTAGCGTACACACTGTAAAACGTGGACTGAAAAATTAAGCTAGCTACTCATAGCTTGAATAATTCATGAGAAAAACCACAAAGAAACTATCGCAGAATTTTAAGTGGCAAATCCGATAAATTTAGGTGAGTTTTAGAGCATCTTTTGTAGCAAAACATAAGTCGCAGAATGGACTTTATATTGGAAATTTATATTCGAAGTGTACAAAATTGGTGCTGAGACAGAAAAGAGACTGGTGTAATTAAAAGCATCCATACATTACTTTGATTGCTGATTATGTAATCGTACCTACACAACAATCCTTGATCGTACCTCTCACTTTTCGCCAGCGAATATTCTAGACAGAATATTCAGTGGGCTCATTACTTTATGTGACTGTAAGCCTAGGTGACAGTTCTGTGCTTTTACCATCTGGAGAAAGTCAGGAAGCTGCTAAAACACTTCCATCAAAATACAAAAAGTTCTATTTTTCAGTCATCCATGTCTGTATGTGGGGCAGTAATCTCCATATATAACAGTAAATTTTCTCCTAAGGTAGTCACATTTCGGCGGCGATCTGTTATATTACTTTATTAGGTAAAACAGCCGAGAACTCTAATTATCTCTATTAAGATAACCGGTTTCGGCCATCGTCAGATATATCACTTCATGAGCCAAATCAGAAAGGAAACCATTTAAAAATGTATTTCTTCACCCACTTCATTGTACGTATGTCATAATGCAAATAAAATGTGAAACACTTTATGCTTCAGTGTGATGAGTCACAGTTAAAGCAAAATTGACTATGTTTGATATGCCACAACCGGTCATCTTAATACAGGTAATTAGCAATCTTTGTTGTTTTACATAATAAGTAAATGTTCTGTGTGATTCATTCAGTGAACTTAATGGAACTTCTTTAATTAAGAATTTATGGCCATATTTTAATAGGCCTAGTAAAAATCTGTTGATTGACAGTAATCAATCATCGTTAAAATATCGATATTTATTTGAAAAGACCTAGATTTTGGCCACTAACTAGCCATTATCTATGATAAAGTATGCAAAAAGCACAACGTCACTTACAAGTACGACTGTAAATAAGAACACATACGGAATTAAGACCATGTGCATACCGGCATTTCAAAATACTGTTTGTTAAGTGTATTGTGTACGCCGTGGACATGTTTACATCAACTTGTTAAAATTCAGATACTAAGTTGAAAGAAAGTAGTGAGATCATAGGGTATGTCGTCTGGCTGTGTGGTGCCCTCACTGTGTACCTCATTATTGTTAATACATTTCTGCACTCCAGACAAAAATAAAATACAATACATAAAAATTTTCCTTTGTTAGTGTTTTACAGACCATCCTAATGCAGCTAAAATCAACACAAAAGATATATGAACATTTAAAAACTCTACAAACTGTAAATCACTTCATATGAGTCAAATTATTTTTGGTTTTGCTAAAAGTTGAAGCCATATCAATAGTATGACACACTATAATACAGGGTGTTACAAAAAGGTATGGCCAAACTTTCAGGAATAATTCCTACACACAAAGAAAGAATATATATTAGGTGGACATGTGTCCGGAAACGCTTAATTTACATTTTAGAGCTCATTTTATTACTTCTCTTCAAGTCACAGTACTCGTGGAATGGAATCACACAGCAACATAACGTACCAACTTGACTTCAAACACTTTGTTACAGGAAATGTTCAAAATGTCCTCCGTTAGCTAGGATACATGCATTCACCCTCCGTCGCATAGAAACCCTGCTGCGCTGATGCAGCCCTGGAGAATGGCGTATTGTATCACAGCCGTCCACAATACGAGCACGAAGAGTCTCTACATTAGGTACCTGGGTTGCGTAGACAAGAGCTTTTAAATGCCCCCATAAATGAAAGTCAAGAGCGTTGAGGTCAGGAGAGCGTGGAGGCCATGGAATTGGTTCGCCTCTACCAATCCATCGGTCACCGAATCTGTTGTTGAGAAGTGTACGATCACGTCGACTGAAATGTGCAGAAGCTCCATCGTGCATGAACCACATGTTGTGTCGTACTTGTAAAGGCACATGTTGTAGCAGCACAGGTAGAGTATCCCGTATGAAATCATGATCACGTGCTCCAGTGAACGTAGGTGGAAGAACATGAGGCCCAATCAAGACATCACCAACAATTCCTGCCCAAACATTCACTGAAAATTGGGCCAACTGGCGGTGAATCGCGGAAGTACAGTGCATACTAACGAAACAATTGGGTATTTTTACAATTGTCTGCATTTAAAGAGAAATACTAAAATCAGCTCTAACATGGAAATTAATCGTTCCCGGACACATGTCCACATAACATTTTTTTTTTTCTTTGTGTGTGAGGAATGTTTGCTGAAAGTTTGGCAGTACCTTTTTGTAACACTCTGTATAAACGACATAAGATTGTATTGTCTTCTGACTAGTTTTTAATATATTTTATAATTCTTGTAGCAAATTACGATGTGTTCTTATTGGTTCATATAACCGCTCACAGAGATAGCATTAACTATGACGAACACATACGTCAGTTGAAGCCTGTCCGCCATATTGATGAGTTATGGAATGCTATATCTCTGTTAAAATTATGCGTTAAAACGACAGTCTTGCTGTTAATGCATTGAATTGACAGTCAGTGCAGAGTATGTACTTTCAAACAATATATTTTCTTGGATAAATACTCAGCTCTGCTGTACGAACACTTCTCCTAGACTCAGCAACATGGCGGAGACAGCCTTCACTTTTTCAACATAAGGGCTTCTCCCTATATCCTTACCTCCTTGGAATATATTAACTAGCGGCAGGCATAGAGAAGAAAAATCTCTGGAGTGAGCATTCAGATGCGCAGAACAGATTATGTGTCATCAACATTAAGGTAGAAATGTCACGTGATATTGGTAAATATCTACTAATCGGTGACTTGATCTTGGTTCCTTTTTGTTCGGTTAAGACGCTATGTGTAAATGGCCCTTTTAGCGACGCTTCCTCAACTTTCTTGTTGCTTCTATGACACATTTATTTACATATTATGTTATATGGTTGCTGTGTGAAAAGAGGTGGGGTTTCTTTGAGACCATTGTGGTACAAACCAATGGTAAGAGCAAATAAATGTGTGGAAAAGTGGATTTGTCTCAATATCACTGGGTAATTCCAGCTTGATGCTGAGAAGATGCACAGTCGCAATGCTCACTCCGTAGATATTTTTACTCTATGTACAATTGTTATACTCATTGAAAGATGCACTTCTTTTCTTTCCATGACATAAGGGATACAGCTAGGTAGGATAAAATTTTTATTGTGTCCTACCTGGGTTTAATTTTATTTCCAGTGGCAGCGCTTTAGTTTGCTATTGTCGGCAACGAATTACTCGCTTTAGGAGGAGGATTAATTTACTAACCAGAACAGCATAAATTATTTCTTTCTTTCTGAACATGCAGAATTATTCCCCTCATTCGACGTGACTTATTTTTGAAAAAGCATTCAACGGCTGTTGCCAACATCAGCACTCAACGCCACCGCCGTAAGTATAACTCTACCCCTTCTTATAGTGTATGACACCCACAGTCATGAGAACGGAAAAAAACAGCAACACCACAATTAGTTATTTGGTGTACTACAGATCTAACATCGCCTCACTTTGTCCTTCCCTGTACTATGGCGTTTTAGAGGCATTTCTAAGTAGAACATATTCAAAATGTAATGAGGATACACCGAAATCAGAAAGGGAACTACATAAATTCGTGCCACTGCAAGTAAAATTTAAGCAAGGTACGACACACAAAATAATGATTTTACTAGTTGTATCCCGCATGCCTTGCAATGCCATGGAAAGAAAAGAAGTGCTTCTTTCTGCGGGTATCATTTGAATTTAAAACATAACGACGATCCTTCGCGTCTTTTGATGTTCTCCTTGCAAAGAATTCTTATGTAAATTCGAGCATCGAAGCTGTGAATATACAAAGTGTAATCTGCAACTAGCTGTTAAATGTTAGCTTGCATTTGCAGACATAAGATTGCGGCTCTTAATTCAAAATACTTCTGTTACTGAGATAATACGCACAATACAATTATGAATTGTTTCTTTGTAGCACTACAAAACCAACAGCACCTTTAGTGGTTCGTTGCTGCTCTATGGCATAACGATCGAAAAGAAATAAAAAATATGAAAAATTAAAAATCGCAGCCAACTATTAGTTCTTTGGTGTACTACGTTGCTAACAGGGCCTCTATTTGTTCTGTACAGTACTACACAATTTTCTAAGTAACCCTAAACAGAATGGACTCCAGATGTAATACGTATGCACCGAAATCAGAAAGGAAACTACATAAATTCGTGTTTCCTTGCAAAGAAATCATAGTAAATGAAAGTATCGAAAGACGCGAAGGAACATCGCGGCCGGCGTTCATATAGTACGCTTGGAGATATACTGTACTACATCGTACTTTTTAGCATAGAAAACACATAAACAAATTACGACATCTTCCCTTCCTCTGATCCAATTTTGATTAAGTGAAGACTATGTTACTCTCCAAACTATTCTTAATTTACCTGTGGAAGCTCTTGAAAGTTCGTATAGTACTTTTGGAGATTATCCTCAACATATATACACAATGGATTTTAAACAAATGATTCATTAGGATATTTTCATTTTCTCTGATCCGATTTTAATTATTGGAGCCCTGCACGAAAATTCGTCAAGTAGTTTTGGAGATAAACGTGTTCGTAGAGGCAGACAGACATGACAGTCGTCAATAAATAATTTCAGATTCCGATATTCTTTTTTTCCGTCATGAGATTTTTCCCGAAGTTATGCATCAAGTTACCTGTGAAAACCCCCTGCAAATTCGTGAAGTACTTTTGGAGATAAGGGGTATTTAATAGTTGAACAAACAGACACGATGGTTACTGAAAACACTTAAAATTAAGATACCTTTTTTACACGTGATCCGCTTTTGATAAAATTACGCTTACATGTAGTCCCAAACTTTTTTCGTGTTTCCTGTGAAAATCGCACGAAGATTGTTCGGTATCTTCGAAGAGTGAAGTAAACAGCGACAGGCCTACATTTACAGATTAATTATTAGTATCGATTACATATAAGTACCAAATTTAATGGCGACTGGTCGAACGCTGTCGAAATCTGGAGTAAGATGCCCTTCACGGTGTATATTTTATCCTCCCTACTGAACCTCGAAATTCTTTGCAACTGGGAACTGGATATACGTCCAACACTTCTTCCCCTAATCCTCTGCCCATCTCGCACCCATCTGTTACGTCAGATGTATGTAATTTTGATATGTCACATGGTTTCGAATTTTGGACTAACGTACACAGCAATGTTTATTTACCCTCCGCTATGCAACGAAATTTAGACAGTGACCTTCCTGCAGATTTTTTTTTATTATTTTTTATTTGAAGGCGAGGTGTGCAAAATTTTATCAACATTGAATTAAAACTGTAGATTGGGTCGAAATCTGCTTAAAGTATCCTTCGCCATGCAGAATACGAATTATTAAGATGGCCTGGCCGTTAGTTAGTGTTGGGAGATCAAGTGTGCAGAATTCTATCGCAAAAGGACAGCTAGAGAAGTTTGGTTTGAACACAATCACCTCCGAAGTTATTTTACTAAAATGTTGCGTGTTCAACACGTACTACTTTGTTGAAATAGCTAGCAGCTATTAGATTACAAATTGTCTTGAAAGTTATAGTCATACGGAAACTCGGAATTACAAATAATTAACTGAACTTCAGCTATTAAAATGTAGAATAAAGTTCAGCAAGGTACATAAATTTAAGAACTAATCACAAAATTGTACTACTAGGGCTGGACTTTTTTTTCAACCATCAATGGAGCATAATGAACGAGAATATCATTTTGTTCCCAGAAATCAAGAAGTATTACAATCATTTCTCCACGCAGTCACCATCAAGATTAAGGTATTTGTCATATCGATAAACGACATTTCCAAATGGATGCCACCGGCATACGGAGATAGGAATTGAGTGAATGCTACGGCGGAGCGGCCGAGCGCTTTGAGGCGCTGTGCTCCGAAGCACGAGGCCGTTCCCCGTCGGAGGTTAGAATCCTCCCTCGGGCATGGATGATTGTGCTGTCTTTTGTATAAGTTTATAAGTGGTCTGCAAGTTTAGGGACTGATGACTCCGCAGTTAAGTCCCATAAGCTTAACAAACATTTGAACATTTTGACTGAATTAAGTTCTCCATTTGTGCGAAACTGAAGTCGTCCCAGACTTCATTTCAACTGCCGGAAAAAATTAAAGTCACTAGGCAGTAGATCTGGACTGTATGCAGAGTGATCGAACACTTCGCTGTGATACTGATTAACACTGCAATGCTCGAGTCACGAGGAGCAACATTCGTGGTCGCGTTGTATCTGTGAGATACAGGGTCAACGTTGCAACGTTAGGTTTCATTAACCTCAGATGTTGCAGTGAATAAGAAAACAAAACGACGGAAAGACATGTAAGTATTACAATAGTATTAACAATAGAAAGTCCGCTGACTCCGTGTTGCCCGTTCCCGGAAGATGTTTTGTTTTCTCAGGTATCAAAACAATACAAGATAATAGTATACCCCTTCTTTTGTTTTGTATGGATCTCTCGAGGTGATGTAATTTCTGGCAATATACATCTGAGGAGACTGTACTCCCTCGCTCTATAAACTCCACAAACAACACCCCTTTCTGATTCCGTCCATGTTGATGAATGTTTGTGCGGGGAATTCGTGTGCATCCATTGTTCGGATTCTTCTTTGTATTCTGGATTGTCATAAATAATCAAAGCTTGTCCGCTGTGATAATGGAGCTCAAAAACTCTTCTCATTCATCAAGATGATTTGTGTGCAAAGAAAAGACAGATGTCATGCACTGCGCTATGTGCTTTTTTTAGCGACGGTGTGAAGAGGAAGTTATCGGTGGCCTAACTGTTCTGTAACAATAACGTACAAAAGCTGACCTTGAATTTGTGACACCATAATTTATTTTTGTACCTATTTCGTCATTTATAATTTATGTGCTGTCCATATACGACATGTCCTGTATCGACTACTTTTGATGTGTAAATTTTTGCAAATTTATTATCTTTTGGGCAGGTATGTTTGGCTAGTGAAAATTTGTAATTCACTGTTGTAAATTTTTTGTACACATTCTTGGCTTTGTAATACTTACGTTGTTAAACGTTTTGTAAATTACTAATATTGTAGAGGTTCCGTCTTAGGTTTATTGTAATTCATATTCATGTGTAAAAGATGGGGTCATTCCCCTCTCAAGGAAAGGTGATGACGTGGAGGAAAACATATGGAAATAGTGCGCCAAGTGACCGGCTAGCGTGGCTAAAAACTTAACTAGAGAGGAGTCTTTGTCTGGGCGCTGAACACAGTACAGTACCAGTGACATTTGGCCATATTCTTCAAGAAGTGGCCTGGAGTGAATAATTTTTGTTCGGTTACTGGCGTGATACTGGTGGTATACAATTCAAATTAATTCGACTCTTGAATTAAGAGCCAGTAATGGGTACCATTATGCATCAGCGAGCAACATTTGAGCGGCAGTCTTTCATAACGGGCAGAGTAGTCTTAGTATTGTAATAACAGCCTGAACCTCACTTTTGTGATTTAGTGAATAATTATCGTATTGTTTTTAAACAGTGCTGTTAACCCGTTATTTTTCCTTTTCATTAGTTCTGCACAGGTTCCTTTTCCTATTAAATTGATGTATTCTTAGTGTCCTTGTGAAATACTTCGAAAATTTTAATAATGTTTCAATTTTGAGTTTTAAAAATCATCGGAAATTTTTGTTGCATAATTATACTGTGGAGGGTAAACATAAGTGTAGGCTATGTTAAATTTTCATTTTCACAGGGTACAAAACTTGCAATCAAAGATGCATTATTAGAGTTTTTGTTTAATATCTATCAAAGAAAGATTTGCGTGATAGGATTGCAAAGTTTCTTCTTTGCAGTATTAGAGTTTATTGCTGCTTACGTTAGCTAAGAGACTGAGCAGAACAGATTCAGGTTCAATATTTTGCAATGTGTGTATTTAAACCAATATCACATTTATAATATTCTATGTAACAAATAAGTACAAAGTAGGCTTATTATGTAATCAAAGAAGTAGTTTAACAGAGTAAAATTTTCTCGGTTTACATGCCGCGTCAGTTCATTATCGTTAAAAGCTCGAGATTTCACCCGGAATTGACGCAGCAAGTAAACCGAGAAAATTTTACTTATGAATGCCGTCACGATTAATTAAAATACCAGCAGGTAACATATGTTTGAACATTTGATACCAGTTTTCTCACAAATTTGCAATTTCATTAGTCTCACAAAATTAATACCTATTAATGATATGTCCTATTACTAAAGTACGGTATTTTTTAAGACACATGATTGTAAACTTGGTCGTATTAGTTTTTGATTCTTTTTTATGTTAGCGCTAATACTATTACACAGTGCTTTAGTACTTTGCTGTAGTTCACAAGTTGACAGAAAAGCAGATTAAAGTTGCTCAATGTTTACCTTTGAAGTGTAGATTGCTATGATTGCTATCTGATATGAGTAAAAATGCTTGCATTTTAAACAGTGCTGCATTTAGTGTTTGTTCATACTCTACATCTCAATACATAGAGAAAAGAAATATTTGTCTTGCTTCATAATTACATTCAAATTATAAATGATAGCCCATTCTTGCCCATAGAGACTGTCGATCTTAATTATAAGAAATTGTCATAAGCTCTATAACTGGTTCTCTGAATTCTTGAGGTTTTATTACTATCGTTTCTCTTGTGCTATATATTTTTGTGAAGGGACTGCTACGTCTAATGATTTCTGACATTAGGAACATACACGGTCAAAATTATACACTCTCAGAGGGGCACAATTCTGTAAGCTGAGGTTTGTAGTAGGAATTCGGCGCAGTTAGGAATATTGCATTAAGCGTAACTAATTTGTGTCGAATTATTGCGAATTACTAGCTCTGCTGTACAGCTAAACCAACTGACAGGAGTGTTGCAAATTGCCCGGAAATTAAACGGACAACTCACGAATGGCAAACGTCTGCCTCTCTCAAAAGACTTGATGAACTCGCTTCCCAAACATTTTGTCATTAGCGACAGATTACATTCTAGTCCACGTTTATCATGAACATCCGTTCGACCTTGTTTAAATTTCCTACGAAATTCACACACAACATCCACATTTATACAGTGTGTACCATACTCATGGCTGTTTTGCTCTGTTCCCTTCTGTCTGTAGAAAATAAATTGAGCTTTGCAGTTCACACTTGACCGGATAATCAATATTTAGAAATGTTCAAATGTTTGTAAACCTGTTGGACCAAACTGCTATGGTCGATAGTCTGTAGACTTACAAACTACTAAAACTAACGTAAACTAACCTAAGGACAATACACAGAGACAACCATGCTCCAGAGACCATTCGAAACTCCTACAGCGAGCAATCGCATGCTCCGCAGCAAGATGCCGTAGAGCGCTCGGCCAGTTCACAGCGGCCTCGATATTTAATAAAATGCATTTCGAGCTGTCAGATGTTTTATTAAAATCTTTAGTATCTACTAGTAACGGCCACTGATCATGATCAAAGGATAACTAAGAGTATAAAACGCAAAAATGCCGCGCAGGAGTATCCGAGCGGTATGGAGCGCCACGTTGCGGATCGTGCGGCCTCCCGCGTCGGAGGTTCGAATCCTCCCTCGGGCATGGATGTTTGTGTTGTCTTTAGTATAAGTTAGTTCATATGTAGTTTGTAAGTTTAGGGACTGATGACCCCGCAGTTGAGTCCCATAAGCTTAACAAACAATTGAAACCCAAAAAAATACGCCAGGTAGGGAAAAAGCGTAGCACTATACCCACTAAATTATCATTTTGCACAGTTACAATGTTTAAAACAGATCAAGGTAATACATAATATAGAATTGTGACTTGGTAAAAACAGCAACAGTCTATTGATATGTTCTGATTAAAATGTGCCATTTATGAGCAGCTCCTGGAACTTGGATGAATGCATTAACAGTGTAATGGGCTTACGTTAGTTGCATCTGTGAAAGACTTCAATAGAATCCAAACCACCGATACACTTATGGTGTACAATTTCGTAACTATTCAGTACGAAATTTCATTGGTATACATCTTTGGATACAATAAAGGTAATGAAAGTTACGAAATCAGTTTAAAAACAAGTTTCGTAACAATTAGTGTTTGTTAACAAATACTTCAATGAAATTGTTGAATAATTTGCAAAATTAATGACATGGTGTATGTAGTGGAGACCAGCGCACGTTGGCTATAGGGGCAGCATGGCGCTGAGGAATTAGTTCAAACAATAGACGAGAGAACGTCCTAGGAATCAATCAGCTGTTTGGTAACACTTAATCCCTCCCTCTACATGACTAATATGACCGGCGGATCTGTTTTGGACAACCTATACTGATTAATTTTTATGCGTGTTTCCGTATAATTCTACTCGTCCGTTAAATGTCTGTTATTTACCTTTTGATTGAGTTGCGCGCAAAAGATGGAATAGTATAATAAAAGGGTGTAGTTTACGGATTACGTATATACGATATACATTCTAAATGGCTTCGGTGAGTTTTTTAACAACCATAATTTATTGTAAAGATGGCGATAGAGCAGTTTGGCCCAGAGAGAACGGGGTACGATGGCCAGCTGGGAAAGCCTGCCCCCTCCTATAGAGACTCATTATTTCAAACACGATGAAAGGTTTGTTATTTATAATGATAACTTTTATAATCCGTCGAGTTTATTAAATTATTAAGGTAATTGACGTAGTTTAACGTACTTGGATATAACATGTGCTTGAGTGTTTATCTTCCGCAATAGCTGTTAAAATTAACTGTAAGAGGTTTTCTGTCGTATGCAGTCCAAAATTATTGCAGTCGGCATAATAGGTAAAACCTCTGATTGTTAATACTTTGATACGTTTCAGATGGCAAAGACAGTCATTTTCACGAGATAAAAGGTGTTTTAAAAGAAACCACCAACCTCTAAATTTTGTTTTAATTTTAAATAGCCATCTCAGTAGTCAAAATCTGCTTCATTTCCTTGATTTAGAAACATCTGAGTTACGACGTTGTTTTAAAACTACTTTTATTTGCAGCACATAAAAATTGTTCGAAATAATAAAAGAAAATGTGAAGGAGGAATGATTTATGAAGATGCTAAAAACAGTTTTAGACGTAAAAGACGAGTTTGGGATTCCAAGGAAAGTACAAACAGATCTCATGTCATCCTATATGGTCAACCGGAAGTCAGGAAACTGACTCTCAGCCCATAACAGTAACCCAAAAACAATGCGAAAGCGTTGGAAAGAAAATCACAGGGTAGAAAATAAGAATTTGGAAAAGAAAATACGGAAAGTGGTAGGATGAAATTAACTAAATCAAGTGCAGTATATCTAAAACATACGAAGACATGACAAAGATTCACTGTTCCTAAGGTGCCTCAAGCTGTTTTCCAACGGTCGACCTGGAACACAATGGCTTAAGTGCACAAAATGCAAGCGTTGAGCTCATCAGACATTAGTGAAAACTGAAATTCGTTAACTATGATCTTTTAGATCTGGACAGTGATTAAAGTTGACTAGTTTGTTTTAAGACATTATAAATCCCAATAACTTTAAGCTTTCCCGTTGTTATAGTAAAATGACAAGCATTTAACTCGCTAGTCAACATGTAGATAAGATATGTTTCTTGGTAACTGTTTTCTTTCCTAAATTATACTAGTTTAACTTATGAAGAGATTACGTGGGTCAAGGTGCCTCAGACTCTGGGCCAACGTACCCCGAGGTAGGGACAGATTGGCCCACTTGACATATGTACAATAATTTTTTTTTCTAATATTTTAAATCATATTTTAAATCTTCATAATCGTCATCCAGATTGAGTAAGAACTCTCTAAATTTCAATAAGGAAAATAAATTAATGTAACTTAATATTCAGTGTGAAGATATAAAAACATTGTAATTCTGTCAGAGACAGCAAAATACCTGTAAGATCAGTTTGGACGGAATGAACAGTGTGTTTGAAAGGAACATATAAGATGAACATTAACAAGAGCAAAACAAGGGTAATGGAGTGCAGTCTAAGAAAATCGGACGATGCTGAAGGAATTAGATTAGGTAACGAAACAATAAAGGTGGTAGGCGAGTTTTCTTACTTGGGCAGTAAAATCACATGCGATGGTCGCAGTGCAGAGGATATACAATGCAGAATGGCATTGTGAAGAAAAGCGTTTTTGAAAAAGAGAAATTTAACATCGAATATTAATTTAAGTGTAAGTAAGTCTTTCTAAAGGCATTTGTGTGGAATGTTGCCTTGTATGGGAGTGAAACGTGGACGATGAACAGTGTGGACGGGAAGAGGATAGAGGCTTCAGAAATGAGGTGCTACAGAAAAAAGTTGAATGTTAGGTGGGTGGATCGCGTGACTAATGAAGAGGTACTGAACAGAATTGGGTAGAAAAGGAATTACTGGCATACCTTGACTAAAAGAAAGGATCGATTGGTAGGACACATTCTTAGACATCAATGAATCGTGAATTTAGCCTTGGAGGGCAGTGTGTGGAGTGAAAACAGCAGATGGAGACCAAGATAAGAATACAGTAAGCAGAATCAAATGCATGTAGGTTGCAGATCTTATGAGAAGTTGAAGAGGCTTGCTCACGATAGAGTAGGGTGGAGAGCTGCATCAAAAAATGTTCAAATGCTTGTAAAGCTTATGGGACTTAACTACGGGGTCATCAGTCCCTAAACTTACAAACTACTTATGAACTACTTACGAACTAGGGCGGCACAAATATCCATGCCCGAGGGGGGATTCGAACCCTCGACAGTAGTGGCCGTGCTGACCGTGACTGGAGCGCCTCAGTCACCTCGGCCACCGCGGCCGGCCCGCATTAACTAATTAGGTTGAATTTGGGCAGGATGGGAAGCGTGTCAGGATATTCAACTGGTTAAGGTGACCGCTGGTCCGAACCGGGTAATCCGACTTCAAATTCCGGCCCACCTCAAATTTTCAACTTCGCCGTTACATTTATTTCAAAGGCCAAATTTAATACTTCAAATTAATAACTTACAAAAGCTGTGCCCTTTCCTCACTATTACATGAACGAACATCATGATAAAACGTCAGCTTAGAGTGCATACATTGTCAAAAAATGAAGTATGCTGTAAATAATTTACTGATATTGTTGTGCAAATTATTTGACACTGTCTGAACAAATGCTAAATAGTACAGTAAGCTCGAAAATTGGTGCCGAACCTCTGTGCCATGACAATCTGCCCTCGATAAACCTCAGACACTTCGCACGGATTCCTCATTCCACCCACTGACAGCACGCTAACAAACTACAAGCACTGTGCGTGTTAGTCATTATGCGTCAGGTGACGCTCCTATCGCTTGGACGTTTTTATATCGATTGGTGTACGGCAATGGGGTTTCAATCTTGTTATTCATCACACTTGTTATTAAAACTTACGAAATATTTCACGTTTTAGGTGATATTTATTTGCAATCGCGTAAGTGGTATGTGCCTTAAATTCTAAAGATACTGTCTGCTTCAAGTACGCCTATGTTGCTGGATATATTTTCTGTTAGTGGGTGGTTTCAGTATATGAAACGCACTCATGCATGCTACACAGACTTGTTAGTTTCTCTGCTTTCTAGATATCATGTAATGGATTTTTTTTTTTTTTTTTTTTTTTTGCACACAGCCTTGTTCCTCTAGTTTTGCAGCTAAAGTGTGCAAAATTACAGCAATATCAGAATGAAATTGTAGATCGGTGTCAGCATCTGTTTATAGTTTGCCATGCACCTTACGAAAACAAGACAGTTATTTTGCTCTTGTTTTAAATGCGAAGTGTGTAAAATTTCATCAAGATTGGAATAAAACAGTAGACTGGTGTCGAAATCTGTTGTAAATCTCTCTCCGCCATGCACCGTACAAAATTTTACGTAGACACTGACCTCGTTTTGTAGATCACGTGTAAGAAATTTCGACACAGTCGTCAAAAACCGTAGACTTCTTCAAAGTCTGCTACTTAAATACCTACCGCCATGCACAATAAGAAATTTCATGTAGACAATGACATTCCTCTTGGTTTGAAGGGCAAGTATGCAAAATTTCATCAATATCGGTATAAAATTTTAGATCTGTATGCATTACAAACAAACCTTTTGAGTGAATGGACGGTTTATCGTGTTTTTCATTGTTTATGGCGTGATATCTCCTGAACGACATATCTTACGTGATCTTTAACCCTATATCAATTGTTCCCTCACGGTAAGGAACATGTGTACCAAATTCGGTTTAAATCGGTCCAGGAGAATTGGAATACTTCCGTGATGAAGCAGTTTATAGCGTATTTCATTTTCTATGATGTAATCTCTCGTGAACTATGTGTCGTACGTGACAACTCACAGCGACCTTCCTCTTCGCTTGATGGTCAAGTATGCAAAATTGGCATTGGAACAGAACTTTACATTTTTATGTATGTATAAAGATGGTTGAAATTTTGAACTTTATTTCATTCGTATGACGCAATGATCAATGCCGTCGAGATATATACGGTTTATGCTAATGAATGTGATAAGAGGTAATGTGTTCAACAATAAATTTATCTTCGAAAAGTGAAAGATGAAGAAGTAAGATATGCGCACTTAGAAACTAGTAATAATAAATACAGAAAAAAAAAAAAAAACTGCTTCCAGTGCTGATGTTTTAATTCCTTTAAGATGCTTTATAAAATTCATTGTCATCAAACGAAATGAATCGCACTTGGAATTCAACAAAAGATGTAGAAAGACACAACGCGTCGTACCATTATACTTGTTTTCAAATAGTGGTATATTTAGACTCTTCCGAAATTAAATTTGCACATCTAAAAATTATGGTCACAATTTCAGTATGGCAGAGTCCAAAGATACACCCTTACATCAAATAACATTGCTTTATAAAATGAGAGTTAATCGAAGTGGTATTTCTACCACATCGTTGAAGAATAGCGGAGGGAGGATGTGCATTTCGGGAACAGAATTAACATTTACTAGAAATTACGTAGAGAGAAAACGAAACGGAAACACATATAAAGTTAAGATTTTCGTTCTTTGCATGGTGGCTCACAGTGAATTACCCAAAAGAAGGAAAAATTGCTGATTTCCGGTTGTGGTGCATTTTTGCATGAGTACGATAACTATTAACACTTCGATCCCTGTTACGCTTTAATATAGCGACAAAATTCAAAAAGTTTCTAAGGAATATCATCTTCTTTTAGGTACCGTTAAAGTAGAGACGATTTTCAGTGACTAGAAAGTATTGGACAGACAATATGTAATTCCTAATGCATAAATAAAGTTTAATGGAAATTTGCAAGGTATCTCGAAGATTAATGTTTAATGGTAATTGAACAATTGTGCGTACTATGTACGTAAAAAAAAAGAAATGAACTTTTAAAAGCCGAACAATGTGGTGACTATGACCACCGAGGTGAGCCTTAGAAAACATTAATATGCGCAACGGACACGCTCGTGAAAGGAGGAAATTCAAACACTAGAATTTTTTTGGCCCTGTCTAAAGTACTCCCAAAGGGTACAACGAAAATGATGGAGTTGAATAATGAAAGGGGGAAACAAACTCGTACCATCTTATTACAAAACAGGAAACAACAAGCAGCTCGAGTCATGCAGTATTTCAGTATTAAAATTTTCAAAAATGATAGGTAGGTAGTAATTAAGTTCAACAATAATCATAAATAAAGAAAATGCATCCAAATGATCACGCAGAAGGCAAATTGAATATTAGAAATTACGAATACTCTCTCTCGCAGCCAGAGCGCTTACTCTACAATAGCAAACTTCCAAAGATTACTGTGCCACTTACAATATACACCTTATAGCCAGTTTACCAATGTACAAAATATTACAGAAAACCGGCTTATGGCCGCGGTGGAGTAGCCGAGCGCTCTAAAGCGCCTTGCTGCGGAGCGCGCGGTTGCTCGCCGTGGAGGTTCGAGCCCTCCTTGGGGCATGGGTGTGTGTGTGTGTGTGTTGTCCTTAGGTTAGTTTAATTTAGTTTAAGTAGTTTGTAAGCTACTGACTGATGACCACGTAGTTTGGTCCGATAGATTTACAGACAGGCAACCGGCTTATGTCGGGACCATGGGGACCTTACACTAATTTTGGTACCCAAAAATATAGAATTTTTAATGTTTTTCTCAGGAACATCCCACGGAGGGGAACAGAATTACATAAATTTTAGGGAATTAAACCACAATTAGTCTCACCTACTGCACAAAGAGAAAAAAGATTTTGCTGGCTTGTAGGAATTTGACCTTGTGTTGCAGGATTGCTACAATATGATTATTCTTCCGATATGTGATCCTCAGGCGAAGGATAAACAGAACCCATTTTTTTAATGTATTGGTACCGTGCAATGTCGTGCACTACACGATTAAAATGCAAGCACTGTATGTTAAGAATCCTGAAAAAAAAGGGACACAAGACAGTCATTCTAACGATGATTGGTAGACGTGAGAGGTCGCTTGGAAACTTTTATCTACTCCGGGAGTAAACCGTAGATAACTACTATCGACATGGGCACACACACACACACAGACAGGCACACATACACACACAAACAAACAAATAAACAAAATCAGGTGAATGCGTACATTCCGGTTCCACACACACATACACTCAAAGATCTAATAGTTTGCGTGGGAATCAATGATCATACACTAAGAACATTTTTAAAAAAATGAGACCCTTTTGTATTTGTAATGTTTCAAGTAGCGGCAAATCCACTGGTGAACTGGACTGTACCGGCAACCTCTTATCTGGATTCATTGCCACATAATTCAGTTCTGTACGGGAAATGTGGTGAAATACAGAAAAAGAAGAGACATTAAAATTTCACGTTCTGTCGATATAGGGGTCATAGCCAATTAAACACAAAGTTAATTAAAGTATTATAAAATGAAATGCCAAGTTCAGTTATAATTTGGTAACATGCTCTTGGAAAATTATCCTCGACTTTCGTTATATCTGTTAAAGTACCATCAAATAAAAGTTTGCATAATGAGGAGGAGGGGAATAAGAAATGATAGTGTAACGGTGGTCAATGATACGTCCTATCCTGTTCTTTCACAATCTCAATACTTTTCATTGTGTATGAATAAGGAAGTAAAATCACTTTTTTTCTGTTGATACAGGAACTGCTGTCAAACCAACATATGAAACAGTATGTGATTATATGAAAACATTTCATAGTTTCCCAAAAGAGGAGTAGCATTGTTTTAAAGATATAATAACAATTTCTACAATTGTTCACTATTTAAATACAACTTATTTGATGAATTTAGTGAAGAAAGCAAACTAGAATGAGACTAGATAGATTCATAGCAATGTGTGAAGAAATGAAATTGATAAAAGAGTAGGCCTATTCACATACCTTTGAAACATCTAAGATCAACTCTGCTACATGAAAAACGAGCAGTTAGAAATCTTCAAGGTAAGACACTTTCACTCACTGATATTCCAACGGTTATATTAATCTGCGTTACACGAAACATATTCTTTGTGTAACGGCATGTACTTACAAATATCTAACGACTCCACACATTTTAGTTTAAGTACTCTCGCTCTCAATTATTATCTGTATTGAAATAAACAAACAGCGGAGGCTGCGGATTTGTATACTTTGTTGTTGTTATGGTCTTCAGTCCGGAGACTGGTTTGATGGGCGGCCGCGGTGTCCGAGGGGACTAAGGAGTTTCAGTCACGGTCTGCACGGGCACTACGGTCGGGGGTTCGAATCCCCCGTGGGGCATGGATATTTGTGCCGTCCTTAGGATTAGCTATTTCATAAGTAGTTTGTAAGTTTAAGTACTGATGACCCCGTACTTAAGTCAAAAAAAAAAAAAAAAAAAAAAAAAAAAAAAAAAAAAAACTGGTTTGATGCAGCTCTATCCTGAGCAAGCCTCTTCATCTCCTCATAAGAACGGCAACCCACATCCATTTGAATCTGCTTACTATATGCGTCTCATGGTCTCCCTCTGCGATTTTTACCCCACACACTTCCCTCCAATGCTAAATTTATGATTCCCCGATGTCTAAGAATGCGATCCTTTCTTTTAGTCAAGGTATGCCAAGAATTCCTTTTCTCACCAATTCTGTTCAGTACCTCTTCATTAGTTATGCGATCTACCCACCTAATCTTCAGCATTCTTCTGTAGCACCACATTTCAAAAGCCTCTATTCTCTTCCTGTCCGCACTGTTTATCGTCCACATTTCACTCCCGTACAAGGCAACACTCCACACAAATGCCTTCAGAAAAGACTTCCTTACACTTAAGTTAATATTCCATGTTAGCAAATTTCACTTTTAAAAAAAAAATGCTTCTTTTCCCATTGCCATTCTGCATTTTATATCCTCTGTACTGTGACCGTCATATGTTATTTTACTACACAAGTAACAAATCTCATTTACCACCTTCATCGTTTCATTAACTAATCTAATTCCTTCAGCATCGCCTGATTTTCTAAGACTGCATTTCATTACCTTTGTTTTGCTCTTGTTAATGTTCATTTTATACGCTCTTCCAGGTCCTTTGCTGTCTCTGACAGAATTACAATGTCATCAGAAAAACGCAATGTTTTTATTTCTTCCCCCTGAACTTTAATCCCTATTCCAAATTTTTCCTTGCTTTCCTTCACCGCCTGCTCGATGTACTAATTGAATAACATCGGAGAAAGGCTACAACCCTGTCTTACTCCCTTCCCAACTAATGCTGCCTAATGCTTGTACACCTTAATAACGTGTTTCTTCTATAGTAGACATCTTCAGATAATATTTACTAGTTCGGGCATGGGCAGTTCGTGAATTGTGATATGGTCAACTTGCGAGGTAGCAGTATTCAGTACCTGTATTTGGACGCTCTTAGTTAGGCTTCCTTGAAATGTAACATTATCTTTTAAACTCTTATCTTTTGATTGGTGGAAGGAGACAAATTAAAACAAAAAATCTATTTTATCTGTACGCAAGAGCATGCTATAAGAAATAAAAATAGAAAATCAGTATGTTGTTGATTTACTAATAGAGTGAAAATATGGTATTATTTAATCGAAATTCCTGTTTGAGCAAAGGTTATTTATATTTAAACGCCGCAGTACTAAAAAAAGAAGTAATATCTTCCACAAATAGTTACATAGCAGTGGCACTGCATTTATCATGAAATGTGAAATATGTACCAGCGCACATTTAATTAAAAAGTTAGCTTCAAAATTTAATGCTGGTACAAAAAAAACTAAATAAATAACGGCAGTCTACAATAATTTAAAGGTCGGTAGTTTGTTGGCGTTTGCGAAAGAATCCAACTGTTGGAGTGCAGACTGCCGATTTATTAAACGTAACCTACGGCCAGCTAAAATAATAAATCTGATAAAATTAAACAAATCGGCAGATCTCAAGAACATAATACATCATGAAAAGTGATTATATTCCACGAACGGAATCGGCTTTTGCACCGTATGCATCTCCAACAATTGCATCCGTTCTGCACCAAGATGGAGATCGACGTATTGCTGAAATACAACATCACATAATATTAATTTTCTTTAAATTATGGAAAGAAAATCAAGCTTGTTTAAATCATCTCAAGAGCATCGAAATTCTGACTTAAATAATTATTATTGCAAAATCCGCTTTTACAAACAGGCACTTACTTTTACATACACGACAGAATGTTCCCTACATGAAAATCTATTAAAGTCAAGAGAAGTTAAATAATACGTCCTATCATAAACGAGAGAGGTCCTGGCGCTAGTTATAGACAATTGACAACTGAAAATATTCGTTTCTTTATTGTCTCTGCTTTCTGGTTAATTAAAATAGTTCTTTGCCTTTGCCACATTATCAAATTAGTTAAATAACAATGTAATTTGCAGTTAATCGGTCATCGCTTTTGCATTTATAGTTCGTGTTAAAATTAATTAATTATCTCTGAAATCATCTCATATTCCCCGTAATATTATAGCCGCAAGAGAAACATATACTTTTGTTCAGAAAAAAAACTGAACACCTGTACTAGAAACTGGAAGTGAATATTCGTACAGGACATGTTCATTAGTATATTCTGAAGAAACGAATTGCATTTCAGTCACCTGAATCTGAATCAAATTATGTCCGCCGTGGCGCCTGATAACTTGGTCGCTGCGTGGTGGCATCGTCGTGTATGAGGTGGTAACGACGTCCTGTGGTAGAAAGTTGTGTTTGCGTTGGGTCACAGCGATGGAACTGTCGTTTCACCATGTCTCACAGTGACGATAATGTTGGTGTGGCGGACCAAGGCAAAAGGCTGACATACTGTGACACCAACAAAGCACATGTTCATACAGAAACCTGTGGTCGAGCATTATACTGCTGGAGAATGGCGTCTGGAGTGTCGTGCAGAACGGCTTTCACTAAAAATCGCAACATGTCATTCACTTGGTCAAACTGGTCGCAGATCACTGGACACGAACCAACTGTGAATTGTGGTGGTAACCAATACCACCTCTCACCATAAGGCCTGCAGTTGGCCCTGTGTGTCTTGTGCGAATGCGGTCACTGTGATGCCATTGCCCATGACTGTGACTAACAAAAATGCTGCCATCATTTTCAAGCGAACGGAACTCGAATGCGTGAAAAAATAGTTTCTGATGCCATTCGCTCCCTACACCAGTGCTGTATTACATGTTTCTAAATACGGCCTCTGACGAAAAAGTTCGGTGAATGGTCCTGGTTACAGGACGTAGATGAACTGTGAACTACAGTTACTGCCCTTCGAAATAGTCACCTCTCGTAACTATGCACCGCTGAGCTCTGCGATACATATCCTGGACTTTAAGTCTTCCTTTGGGACGGTGTTCAAAAGCCAAGTTTACTTGGATGTTAGGAATATCGTCAAATCCCTTTCCTTTCTGAGCGAGGTTGGTATCGAGGAAACAGGAAGAGGTATGAAGGAACGCGATCCGGCGACTATGGTGGATATTCAAGTTGGACATCCAATATCGTCAATCAGTTCCCGACAAATAAGGGAGTGGAGGAGCTTGAATATTCACCATACTCATCGGGTCTCAGTCTCACCATACTCATCGGGTCTCAGTCCTTCATACTTCGTCCTATTTCCTCAACTCAAACTCGCTTCGAAAGCAAATAAATTTGACGATATTCCTGACATCCAACGAAACATCACGAGGCTTTTGAAAACCATCCGAAAGGAATTCATGCAAAGCTTTCAGGACATGTAGAGTTCGAGGTGTATAGTTATATGAGGTGACTATTTCGCTCAGTAAAGTAACTGTAGTTCAGGACTAAGCAACTGGACTATTCATCGAACTTTATCGTCACAGATTGTATTAGTTTAAGGTAGACGGAGAAGTGGATGACGCGCTCTAACATATGCCGTAATATACGAGGTGTTCCAATGTTATGCCAGAGCAGCTAATCTGATCTGCAATGCGATACGGCTGAGGGTCGAGCTTCTCGGGGTGGGGTGCAAGTCTGGGTGGTGCGACGTGACACATCTCGTCATCTTTCGTGGCTTTCCGTGAACCATTCTGCATTCATCCGTTGCACTGCCGCAAAACACGAGCAGCAATTTTTCGAATGGATACATCGCAATCTCTCGTGTTAATAACGAGCCCTCTGACTGACTTGACGCTAAAGCTGCGAGGTATCCTGCACATTTGCTTAACTCACACTCTTCAGTTACCTACAGTTTGAACCGACAACGAGAACCGCAAGCACTGCATATTTTATCAAAGCAAGACTTATTAGTCTTCAGGGAGATATTGCGATCGTTATATGAATAAAATTCTTGAATGTCCGTCTCCAAATCGCTTATATTTTCTAAAACATTACCGGTTTCGGGACAGCTGCCCATCTTCAGATCAAAATTTAGAAGTTACAGAGTAACCTGTCCTGTAATGAACGACTGTGAACATTCGTTCATTACAGGACAGGTTACTCTGTAACTTCTAAATTTTGATCTGAAGATGGGCAGCTGTCCCGAAACCGGTAATGTTTTAGAAAATATAAGCGATTTGGAGACGGACATTCAAGAATTTTACTGCATATTTTACCGGTTGTCGTTGTTATGGTCTTCAGTCCGGAGACTGGTTTGATGCAGCACTCCACCCTACTCTATCCTCAGCAAGCCACTTCATCTCCTCGTAAGGACGGCAACCCACATCCATTTGAATCTGCTTACTACGTGCATCTCTTGCTCTCCCTCTGCGATTTTTCTCCCCACACTTCCCTCCAATACTAAATTTACGATTTCTCGATGTCTAAGACTGTGTCCTACCAAGCGATCTCTTCTTTTAATGTATGGTGAAAAATTCCTTTTCTCTCCAATTCTGATCAGTACCTTTTCATCAGTTACGCGATCTACTCACCTAATTTCAGCATTCTTCCGTAGCGCCACTTTTTAAAAGACTCTGTCCTCTTCATGTCTGAACTATTTATCGCCCATGTTTCATTTCCATACAAGGCAACACTCCGCACAAATGCCTTCAGAAAGGACTTTCTTACGACTAAATTAGTAATCGATGTTAACAAATTTTTCTTTTTCAAATATGCTTTCCTTCGCATTGCCATTCAGCATTTTATATCCTCTGTACTGCGACCATCACGTGTTATCTTCTGCCCAAGTAACAAAACTCATCTGTCACCTTTATTGTTTCGTTATCTAATCTAATTCCTTCAGCATCGCCTGATTTTCTAAGACTGCGTTCCATTACCCTTGTTTTGCTCTTGTTAATTTTCATCGTATATGCTCCTTTCAACACACTTCCATTCTGTTCAATTGTTCCTCGAGGTCCTTTGCTATCTCTGACAGAATTACACTGTCATTAGCAAATCGCAAGGTTTTTATTTCTTCACCATGAACTTTAATCCCTATTCAAAGTTTCTTACTTTCCTTCACAGTTGCTCGATGTACAAACTGAATAATGTTCGAGAAAGGCTAAAACCCTGACTTACTTCCTTACCAAACAATGCTTCCCTTTCATGCTTTTCGACTCTAATAACTGCGGTCTGGCTTTTGTACAAGTTGTAAATAACCTTTCTTTTCTTGTATTTTATTCCGGCTAACTTCAGAATTTGAAAGAGTGTATTCCAATCAATATAGGCAATGCTTTCTCCTAATCTACAAAATCTAGAAATGTGGGTTTCCTTTTCATTAATCTATCTTCTAAGATAAGTCGTAAAGTGAGTTATGTCTACCGTGTTCCTACATTCCTCCTGAATCCAAACTGATCTTCTCCGAGGTCGGCTTCTACCAGCTTTCCCTTTCTCCTGTTATAATTCGTGATAAAATTTTGTAACCACGACTTATTATACTGATGGTTCACACTTGTTTGCGCCTAATTTCTTTGGAATAGGAATTATTACATTTTCTTAAAGTCTGAGGGTATTTCGCCTGTCTCACATGTCTTACACACCAGGTGATAATAGTTTTGTCATGTCTGGCTCTCCAAAGGACATCAGCAGCTCTTAGGGAATGTCATCTACTCCCAGGGTCTTGTTTCGACCTAGGTCTTTCGGAACTCTAACAAATTCTACTCTCAGTATAGTATTTCCTTTTTCATCTTCATCTACTTCCTCTTCCCTTCCTACAATAATATCTCGAAGTTCATTTCCTTTGTAGATCTCCTCTATGCACTCCTACCATCTTTCAGCTTTCCCTTCTTTGCTGAAAACTGGTTTTCTATCTGAGTTCTTGATATTCCTATAGCTGTTTTCCTTGTCCCCAAATGTCTTTTATTTTCCTGTAGGCAATATCTACTTTTCCCGTCTAGTTATACATCCTTCTACAAACTTGCATTTGTTCTAGCCACTCCTGCTTAGCCATTTTGCACTTCCTGTCAATCTCATTTCTTAGTCGTCTCTACTTCCTTTTGCCTGTTTCAATTACTGCATTTTTATATTTGCTCCATTCATCATTAAATTTAGTATTTCCTGTGATATCTAAGGATTTTTTGTAGATCTTGCCTTTCTACCTATTTGATCCTCTGCTGTCTTCACTTTTCATCTCTCAAAGCTACCCATTCCTCTTCTGCTGTTTTATTTTTCGTCGTTTCTGTGACTTGTTGCCTAAGTTCCCTCTGAATTTCCTAACAACTTTAGGTCCTTGAAGACTCCTGTGCAGTCCCAACTGATTTTGTATTTTTAATCCTGTACTCACCTGACCAGAAATCCTGTTCCTCTTTTCAGCGAATTTCACTAATCCTCACTACATCTAACATCAAACTATCCCTTTCCGTTTTTAAATTTTGTAAACATCCTACCCGATTAAGGGATCTAACATTTCACGCTCCGATCCATAGACTGCCAGTATTGTCTTTCCTGATGATGTCATCCTCCTGGGTAGTCCCCGCCCGGAGATCCGATGGAG
Organism: Locusta migratoria; assembly: GCA_026315105.1. Taxonomy (NCBI): domain Eukaryota; kingdom Metazoa; phylum Arthropoda; class Insecta; order Orthoptera; family Acrididae; genus Locusta; species Locusta migratoria. The sequence goes on from CM048745.1 coordinate 167,235,148, forward strand.
CTACTTTATCTGCTGAATATTTTATCCGAGAACATGCTATTATCGTATTTTCTTACAGTAGAGCTGCATGTCCTCGGGAACAGTAACGGCTGTAGTTTCCTCTTGCTTTCACCCGTTCGCAGTAACTGCATGGCAAAGCCAGATTAGCTGATGTTACAAGACCTGCTCAGGCAATTAGCCAGACTGTTGTCCTGTTAACTACTGAAAAGGCTGCTGCTCCTCTTCAGGAACCACACGTTCGTCTGGTCTCTCCACAGATACCCCTCCGATTTGATTGGACCTACGGTACGGCTTTTGTATCGTTCAGGCACATAAGCCACACCACCTCGGCAATCTCTGTGATTCATGGGGGTGGATTTTATCAATATGAATAAGAATTCTTATTTTATCTGTATCAATAAGAATAAAAACTGTCGAGATTCCTGAAAAAAAAGAGATGCACCGGGAAAGACGAAGTCGGTTTTGATGCGATAACAGCAGATGCAACATGTGGGATAGTACAGGCGTTGATAATGTTTTCAAATCCGTCCTCCAACAGATAACGTACTCACACCCTTGTCAGATCGCCATTTGCTTGAACTCTTTAATACAGATACCCAACACAGACGCCCGCAAAGACGGGGCAGATCGAACAGATACCACAGGACAAATAAGAGGGTATGTGTGCCATGAAGTGTCAACATAAACTATTTGCTCTGGTTGCTAGCAGTAGAACGACGAGAACGAAAATCTCTAGTATAATGGAACTGCCCTGTGGTTAAGGTTTATGAAAAAGTTTAACTTTCAGTTAAGAATTAATTTCGTTAACTATTAACGAAATTAATTCTCAACTGAAAGTTGAACTTTTCACAGGCCATAATTTCTGAATACATAGTGAAAATAATTATGATTCTTTAAATTACTTGAAAAATAGAATGGCAGATGTTGGCGGCAGTTACACTATAAACAGACACAGAGTTTACCTTTTTACCTTTTGTGTAACATATGTCAGATCATTCTGTTGGTTGCTGTAATAAAAGGCATTTTACGCCACTGTAGATCGATCAACAGTTTATATAAAACACTTAATTCAGCCAAGATCGCTAAAAATTTATTTTCGTCCATTAACCGGTTTCGGTGAGCTCAGTCACCATCCTCAAAAAGTCCAGTACAGTCACTGCAAAAAGTTATACAATGTCTACAAACTGCAAAGTTAATGTTGTATACAAATAAAATGACAGTTAGCAAAACATGTACATTACCTTAGCGTCATATGTAAGAATAGAAACATAACCTTCTAACACTCATAAATATCTTATTAAAGTTTCTCATTACAGGGTGGTTTGTCATAATGAATAAAATGTGGTCTTGGCCCAAGCAAACAGGAGACTGAACAGGAAAACATTGCACAACAGACTTGCTACAGGTTGCCACTAGGTGCTCTATGTAGACATCAAGCTATATATGCAAAGACTGACTTCCTTTCTCATAATATGAGAATTATTATCTTAACTTTTATATATTACATATTATAAAAATGGGTATTTCACAACTCCACTGTAGGACGCCTTTCTGCATTTGGAACTGTGTACATATTACTTTATATTTATAGTTATGTATTTCTACTCTATGTAGACATTAGGCTATTTGCACAGTGACTTAGTTGTCGTCTATTATTTTGTTTTGACATGACTGCCACCTAGTGGCAACCTATAGCAACTCTTTTGTGCAATGTTTTCTTGTTTAGTCTCCTGTTTGCTTGGGCCAAGACCACATTTTATTCAAAATGTTCAAATGTTTGTAGAGCTTATGGGACTCAACTACGTGGTCATCGGTCCCTAAGCTTACAAACTACTTATGAACTACTTAATACTAAGGACGGCACAAATATCCGTGCCCAAGGGGGGATTCGAACCCCCGACCGTAGTGGCCATGCAGACCGTGACTTGCGCGCCTCAGTCAGCTCGGCCACCGCGGCCGGCCCCACATTTTATTAATTATGACGAACCACCCTGTGATGAAAAACTTTAATAAGATGTTTATGTGTGTTACAAGGTTATGTTTCTATTTTTACATATGACGCTAAGGTAATGTTTTTTTTAACTATCATTTTATTTGTATACCACAATAACGTTGCAGTTGTAGACATTGTATAACTATTTGCAGTAACTGTACTGGACTTTCTGAGGATGGTGACTGAGCTCACCGAAACCGGTTAAGGGACGAAAATAAATTTTTAGCGATCTTGTCTGAAGTCAGTGTTTTATACAAACTGTAAAAAAAATTCGTGTTCATTAAGGTAAAACACGTTCAGTTTATATTTTATGACGATTTTTTTTTTCTTTTTTTTTTTTTTTTTTTTTTTTTTTTTTTTTTTTTTTTTTTTTTTTTTTTGTAGCAGATTTGTCACAGTGGGCATACACTGTAAAACTGCCGTTCTTTGGAATGTGCGAGAAGTGGCACATCGGGTACTGAAACATTACTGCATGTCGTGTGAACAATGAAGCTTACACATTTCAGATGTCACATTGTAGACTAAGAAGACATCACAAAACTACTTCAGTTTCACCTCCTGATGAGAGCTAGGACAGTTTCGTTGATGACTCAGATGAGGACCCAATTTACAAACCTAGGAGGAAAAAGGAACAACAATTGAAATGGTAAATAAAACATTAGGGCTGTAAAATTAATGTATAATTGAGGGGTATGTCAACTTTTGAATCTACTCCTCCTCTCAACATTGTACAACGTTTTGACTAATCAGGTCAGCAGAAGATTGAGTTCACTTGTCCTAGAATAGTTACAACATATAACCAATTCATGGGGAGACTAGACTTACTAGATGACCTATTAGCTGCTATAAGATCAAGGAAGGTTTACTTGCGATTTTACTTTCACTTCATCTACATGGTTATTGTCAATGGTTGGCTTCTCTTCCGACGAGTCTACAAAAGGAATTGTATTCCTATTCAGGGAGTAATGGTTCCGCTAAATTTCCGATGTGAAGTCGGCGAGTCTTTTTGCAATTTAGCAGCCGATCCAGTATAAATAGGAAGTCCATCAACAGACATAGTAGAGAACGAATTTTCAAAGGAAAATGAGAAGGGCTCATTGTGTTAATATCCATGTTGAAAATGTTAGGAGAGATAGGCGTTGGGCGTTGGCCCACTGTCGCTGAAGCTAGACGGATTTCCTTTTGTAAAATACACAATCTGTATATCCCTTTCCAATTTCTTGTGACGTACAGTTCTAAATAAATTGTCAGTATGAGAGGTGTACTATCAATTTTAATGATACATGTATCTATTTCTCACATCCCCTCTGACTTTAAACCTTACTACTATTTTCTCTATTGCCCAAAGTGCACTCACTTAAATGAGTCCAATTATTCTTATTACCCGATGTGCCAAATATGGTGCGTGCCCGAAAAATGTTTAGAAAATAAAATTAAAGGTCTAAAAAATAAATAAATAAATAAATCATCTAAACACCTTTCTGAATAACTTCCACAGAAAAAATATTTCTTCTTTCAAAAGGAATTCATATAGCGGGTATGAATAGGTTAATTCTTAATTCCGACAATGTATAATTAAAATTACAAATCGGTAGTATGTTTTTCACTATTTAATGTTTCTCTTAATAAATAATTAGTGTCTAAGTTGTGATGCATTCGAACGAGCATTAAAAGAGATTCATCAAAATTCATTTACACGATCAATTACTCACGTAAATTCACTTAAATACCGAGTAATCACAGACACAAACAACTGAAATTGGAAACAACAGATATACAATGTTGTTGAAATTATCCACTCCATATCTTTGTGACGTTGGAGGAGGAATTTACAAAATTGTTAAAACAGGAGTTAAATAAATATATGTCAAATCTTAACTAAGCAAGAAATATTAGAAATAGGGAAGGTTTATACTGCAGTTTTATCAGTTTGTAAAATTCCCCTTCAACGTCTGATGATCAGGGCCGTATTTAGGCAGGTGCAATATATGCACCTGAACAGGGCGGCAAAATTTTGTGGGCGGCAAGATTTTGCGATATATATATATATATATATATATACGAAGAAAAAAATAATAAAATATATCACGTCACAAGAATATTCAAATCTACAGCATAACAGAATGTGGTATAACACCTGAAGATGACTATTAAGTCGAAATAAGCTTATATTATAACTAATACGAATTAAAAATATACAGTCTTGAAATTATATAATTATTATTATGAAAAAATGTAACAAAAAATTAAAAACTGTTCCAAAACAAATTAATATGCACTAAAAAGTAAGAAAATAATTTCGTATTCTTCTACAACTTAATGATCAATTTACTTTTTATGCAGGTACGATCTATATGTTTACTACGCAAGAAGATAGGTAGATACCTACCCACTTTAAATCTAACTCAGCACAAAGACCGATCTCCTGCAAGCCAAATGCCTTGGAGGTTTCGAAGTATTGGGCACGTGTAATATAATTACAATTGTAACTATTTATCAATTTATGATATGTATGGCTACTGTAAATTTGTATGTTTCTGACTCGATAATATATAATATATATTACGATAGTACAATTTATTTACAATTATTGTTATTTTTGGAGTCGGTGTCAGCCATGGATACAATATACCTAACAAAAATAATACGAGAATATTAAGACCGAAGTCGGATCGGATGTTTCCTTATCTGAAAACACTTCTGAGCGTCTTCTGTTCATCTTCGCTGTGTATTACCAATATATTTCTATTTATAGCGGTTTCTCGTGTAGAAGAAGGTCGTGAACTTTTGTTTAATCCACAAACTCAACATCAAATGATTAAACATTTAGTGGGCACACGTTGGTGTTCTCGTCTCTTTGTTGACAAAATACCGATAAGGTGGCTGGGTGGACTCACTCGCCTTTGGACCTGGTGTTGACTGGAAGGGCGACAGTTAGGTTTCAATCTACTACGCTACGTTCTTCTGCTATGAAGAATCAAGTAGTGATACACGAACGTCGTATGTGAGAACATTTGTTACTGCTTAGCAGATTATAAACATGTTGTACCTTCGTTTGTAACATTCCGAACTGCGATTTTTAAATGAAGTGGTCGCTGATCTGTCAAATATCTTATGCTACCGTTTAAATAAAGAACGACTGTATTCAGCAGATTACAGTTGTCATCTGCCTCTACCTAAATCTGTGGCAATAGATTGCCGCACTACCAGTACGTTTTCTACAGATTGTTCAGTTCCGCTTTCATAGAAATTGCATATACTCTCACTGATCCCTCACTTTAGCATGTAACCACTACTACTTTAATATTAATAACGACAATATATGTTACATAATATGAGTATAATATGAGCAGTTTACCTCTCTCAGTTCCTCACTACGTCCTCGGAAACAGGGCGCATGTATTTTCACATGGACGCCTGTCACCACAGAGCCAACGGAAGCTGCATAGAATACAGTTTTGTAATTTCAGTTGGGCTGGCTCGCAGGGTGTATACTCTTTTTTCGGAAGCTACTGCAGGAACGAAACTTTTCCATGTTACCGCCATCATCATTATTCCTCATATAAGGGGATAATGGGTTCCAAATCGTCATTTGGTCTTCAGGACTAGGGGCCGCGGCGGAACAGCCGTGCGTACTGAGGCGCCGTGCTGCGTTGTACGCGGTGTTCTCTGTCGGGGGTTCGAGCCCTCCCTCGGGCATGGGTGTACGTGTTGTTCTTAGGTTAGTTTGACCTAGCTTAAGTAGTTTGTAAACTAGGGACTAATAACCCAGCAGTTACGTCTCATAGATTTTCAAAAATCTGAACAAATATTATTTGTGTGTTTTAGTAGTTGATTCCCTAATGCCGCTGCGATAGAAATATCAAGCATACGTCCCTTCGCAAATCAATCAATAATCGAAAAGATATTAAATATTCTTCTACATTTACATAGCTACTCCGCAATTCACATATATGTGCCTGGCATAAGATTCATCAAACCGCTTTCAGACTGTTACTGTACCGTTCCATTCGCGAGCAGCATGCATTAAAAATAAGTAACGCCTAATATTTCCATTTTAGGTCTGATTTCTCTTATTTTATTATGTCATATATAGGTAGATGCCAACAAAATATGTACGTATTCGGATGAGAAAGTTGGGAAAAGAAACTTTGTAAAAGACGTCGCCACAGCGGATAACACCTTTATTCCTTCCATACCCCTCTTTGGAGTATCCCTCGTTTACAGATTAGGTTGGATTTGTCCTATAACTCGAAAGATTCGGTCCCACCACATGCTCTCTGTCGCCAATTCCAAGCGCTGCTCGATCCATACCGCGAGGCAGCAGTTGTCTACACGAACGGCTCCCTCGCGGATGCTCATGCTGGGTATGCGTTTATTTGTGGTGACCATACTGAACAGCGTTCATTGCCTTGTGGAAGCAGCACCTTCACTGCAGAGCTGGTCGCTATTTTAAGAGCTGGTCGCTATTTTAAGAGCTCGCCCCAGGGGGTCGTATGTTATCTGCAGCGACTGAGTGGCTTACAGGCCCTCGACCAGTTTCTCCCAAAGCACTCTTTAGTGCGAGCAATCCAAGATGCTATCTTCGGCCTTGGCGTGTCAGGCCGTTCTGTCGCTTTCATCTGGACGCCAAGCCACGTAGGCATCCCAGGCAATGAACGTGTTAATCAGCTGGTCAAACAGGCCACCACTTCACGGTCTCTGAATATTGGCCTACCAGAAAAAGACCTCCAATCCCAGTTACGTAGCAGGGTCCTTGGGGTTTGGAACTCTGAGTGGGCGAGCTTGACTGAACCAAACAAGCTCCGCATTGTCAAGCCCTCCACCGCTGCATGGAAGTCCTCACTGCGGGCTTCTTGCAGGGACTCGGTGGTCCTTTGCCGGCTGCGTATTAGCTGACGCATGGACACCTTCTGCGTCGCAAGGACCTTCCTCAGTGTGGATGTGGTGCGCCTTTGACAGTCGCCCATATCTTAGTGGAATTCCCCAATTTAGCCGCAGAGCGACGGAAATTTATTACCCCTGACGCCTTGACGCTTGTTTTAGCTGACAATGCCTCCATGGTTGACAGTGTTTTAAATTTTATTCGTGAGAGTAGACTGCACCGATCCATTTAATGTCTCTTCTGTGTCTGCCATTTATCTATTCTCCGCTTGCCTAAGTCTATTAGGTAGGTGTTTTAATGTGTACCAGACTGGCTGGATGTGATATTTATGTGATCACCCAGGAAAAACACTCTTGTCCTGTCCCAGTACTTTTATCCCTTTTTCGTATTTATGTGGACCCTTTCTTCGTTTTTACATGTTCCTTTTAAACTTTGACGTGTTAAAGCATATGCTTCGAAACGCTTAACACAATGTTTTATCTCTAAGACTGGAACAAGGGACTGATAACCCTTGATGTTTAGTCCCTTTCAAAAACCACCACCACCACCACCCCAACTCGTCCATAATTTTCGTGACTCTCTGTCCCCTGTTTCGCGGTATCAGAAATGAGCTGCCCTTCTCTGAATTAATTGAGAAATAAAAATATTTGCATTCATCGAGGATCGAATCCTGGACCTTTCCATTTATAGTGTTTACCGCAGACGTACTGCTTCCTTCGATTTTACATTTCCCCCCACCTGGTAAGGATAGCACACTGCGCAGCAATACTCCAAAACAGGATTGTTCTTGGTTTTGTGTTTCAGGGAGACAAAACCAAAATTGGACAAACAAATACACTGAAGGGATTCTATTTAGTAATACCTTAACATCCACCATGTGTACTTCAAATGAAACACAGTCTTTGATTTGTTTGCCCAACATTCTGTATCTTGGTCTTTGTTGCACAAAAGCGATGTTTCACTTATTTATACATGACGCGTTTCGCCTCTTCTAGGCATCATCAGCAGGGCCGTATTTAGAGCATGCGATGCCCCTGTGCAGTAATTTATTTTACGCCCCCCTCCCACCTCTCCCTGGCATCTGTGATTCAAACTGATTTCTAGGAAAAAGAAAAACACCATTCCCCATTTTTAAAATTTATTGCTCTAATCTAAACTCAAAATAATGATGATTCAACTAACGTAACTTATAATATTGTGCTGTCATGCAAGATCTTTATCAAGTTACGGATTTTGAAATTTATTTGACAGCTCTACAGAGATGTAATAATAAAATATATCACGTCACAATAATATTCAAATGTACAGCATAACAGAATGTGGTATAACACCTGAAGATGACTATTAAGTCGAAATAAGCTTATAGTGTAACCAATACGAATTAAGGAAATACAGTGTTGAAATTATATAATTCTTATTATTAAAATTGTCGATATATACGACATCACTAACACTGTAGGCCCTGCAGATAAGTTAACATTTTTTTTATTTTTTTATTTTTAGTGAATCTGAAGTACAGTAACTAATTTTTCTGACCATGGGTAGACCTACTAAACGTGCTACTCATATGAGACAGCGGGATTTAAATGTAACAAACAAAGTCAGGGAGAATCGCCTATCTCAATAGAGGAAATCTACCTCGAGGACAATTTCAAGCCGGCCGCGTGGCCCAGCGGACTGCGGCGCGCCAGTCAGAAGTTTTCTTTTATGGTGTTGTCTACATTTGATATTTGATATTTGATATTTGTGTAGATGTTGGAGTCAATAATACACCTTAATCTTTCCACTCTGTCAGCTAGGTCACACACTAGCACACACTAGCACTGAAATGAAAAAAAGAAATTGTTAATGATAGTTTATTGCGTTAAAAGAGGTCAACGACGTTTTAAGGAGCATGAGTCTGCAATGAATCGTAGTACATAACTGCAGTATAAAACAAAGAAATCAAGTAGAAAATTAATTAAAAACTGCACTATTTGCATTATTATAGAATTAATAATCCAATAAAACAATATTACAAACAGTTATTCGGATTTACAAAACCATTTATTGCACTGTTACCAATTTACCCACCATCAAGCCGTAGTATTGATTGACGGTCATTAGTGTAGCTTATAGACCAACATGGTGCGACACAAAAGAGCATACCTCTTTCCTTTATGTAAAGAAAGACAGCAACGTCAATACCATGTGGAATCAAAACTACCGTCCGATAACGGGCTCAGGCTCAAAACAAGTAATGGTGCGATAAATATTAATGTACATTTAAATTGAGGTGTTTGTGCCTATATTTCACCATGCAGCCATCACTACACATCGCAAACGAATAGTGTTTGCCGGCCGCGGTGGCCGAGCGTACTGCGGCGCGTCAGTCACAGTCTGCACGACCACTACGGTCGGGGGTTCGAATCCCCCGTCGGGCATGGATATTTGTGCCGTCCTTAGTAGTAGCTAGTTCATAAATAGTTTGTAAGTTTAGGGACTGATGACCCCGTAGTTAAGTCCCATAAGCTCTACAAACATTAGTGTTTGTATGTGGGAGTAGGTATCAATCTCCCGTTGTGCACTATAGTGGTAGAGGTTTGATAACGATAAGGGGGTGGAAGATTTGGGAGTTGAAGGTTACCGACCTCTATAAAATTCTACGTGTGGGTGTCAATATTTTGTTCTTCAGCAAAAATTACACAATGAAGACGAACGATCTCACTGTGTTGTAGTACAAAGTCTCCCGTTGTACACCACAGCAGTTCTGTGTCGGTAGCTATAACAGGGTGGAAGATATAGTGGTTGAAAGTCGTCAGCATATATGAAATTCGGATTGAAGACCAGAGATGACTTTTGACACTGAAATTGCATGAGGTCACAAACTGCGAAACTTGATGAACATTCTTCGGCGGTTTTTCTGCAACAAGCGTACGAATACAGAAAAATTAGTGCATATTGAATTGTGAAAAGGAAAACTAACAAGAAAGATGCCAAAACGAAGAAAGAAATTTCGCGTTCTCGATCCGTTTCTAAAAGACGGAATACGCCGTTGAAAAGTGAATCTACAGACGATAGAAACTTGAAATTAGCAGTTGTTGTTTATCTTACACTGTAGGTATTACCGATTTTTCGATATTTCCATCCCTAATGGGGTGAAATAAGGGATGAACGGTTTTTTGAAGCAAGAAATGCAAAACTTTGCTTTTAGATTTTTGATTGGAATTTTAAGAACACATGTATCCAAATATTTGGAATTTAAACCATTAAGGGTGTGATATAAGGGAAAATCTTTTAAGGGTGCTATTACGACTATATTGATTCTACAAATGCGAAAATTTGTATTTTGTTCCTTGGTTAGAATTTTTTTTAAGTGTTTCGGAATGTTTAGAATTCTGCCGTCAATGGTGCAATAGTGGGGTGGCAAGTTATCTCAAAATACTTGATTAGGAAAGCATTTTTAAAGATAAATCTATGAACATTTATATTGAGATGTAGGAGCGACCAATGCACACCGTTTAGTCTACGCGTGCGAAGCAGCGTGAAATAAGCTAGTCGATTTATGAACAAACTTTTGGAAAGTTTGCAGTATTTGTTTACTACAGTGTTGTTGTTTGTTCGTAGAGCTTATGAGACTTAACTACGTGGTCGTCAGTCCCTAAACTTACAAACTACTTATGAACTAGTTTATGCTAAAGACGGCCCAAATATCCATGCCCGAGGGGGGATTCTAACCCCCGACCGCAGCAGCCGTGCAGACCGCTCGGCCACTGCAGCTGGACGGTGTTTTTATGGGAAGTTGCAGTGTTGTTGGATCAATATGGATAAACTAATTCTAAATTTATTTGTCTAGGATGAAGTAATCATTGTTTTATAGTAATTGTGATCATGTACATTAAAGATGGGCACAAATCGGCTCAATGATCAGCGCTCCATCTCAGTACGGAAAAAGAGCAGCGTTCGCGCTCGTCCGGTAGTTATCCTAGTTGCCGCTAGAGGTCTGCATGCTTGCTGGCGCACGTAGTTCCGTGAGAGTCCGGTATTAAACAAAACACTGTGATTAAGTTATCTCACAAGTAGGTACAGCATTATAATACATACCTCTATTTTACTTCCTTCCTAGCATAGATTATTAAGAAGATTAAGTCGCATTTCACCTTCTACACTTCCATACTGGTTGAAGTGATATGTTCCATAGTGGCGTTCTAAATTGTACTTTTTTATGCCTAGTATTTTAACGCATACAAAACATTTTGCTCCTCCTTCGCTTTCAGTGAACAAATAACCACACTCCCAACCAGAGTTGAACTGGAAAATAGAACTCCGCCTTACCGTGCTGATTTGACTAGCCATTTCAACTCCACAGCGTACTGTACCATAACGTAATATCATAGATTATAACGAAAATCCTGATGTACAAAATTCGAACTTACAAAAAAATGTTCAAATGTTTGTATAGTCTATGGGACTTAACTACGGGGTCATCAGTCCCTAAACTTACAAACTACTTATGAACTACTTACGAACTAGGACGGCACAAATATCCATGCCCGAGGGGGGATTCGAACCCCCGACCGTAGTGGCCGTGCAGACCGTGACTGGAGCGTCTTAGTCCCCTCGGCCACCGCGGCCGGCTCGAACTTACAGATGGCATTGTTAGCGGTGTCTTCTGAAAAAAAAATCGCTATTATCTTTATATTTGCCGACTCGACTGCACGCGCTGGGCGTTTTACAGAAGAGTTTCCAGTATTATGTTACTTACTTATAAAGATAATAGCATTTTTCAGGAGATACCCCTAGCAGTGGAATCTGTTCATTCGAGTTGGATACTAAAGTGTTTGCACTATGATCTTTGTGGTGTCGCACAAGTATAAAGTGAGCGCCACCTTCTTTCGCCGCGCGCCGCCATGCACGCACGGCGCGGCGTTCTTACGACAGCCACGAGCGCCCTCTGCTGCAACTCCGCTCGTGGCCACGACTGCTGCATCGTTCACTTGGCACTGAGATAGGAACCAGTTAACACTTACGAATCAGATAGGCACCAGTTAAGACTTGGCTATCGGATAGGCACTAGGAATCATCAGTAGGCAGCCCTCTATCTAATTTATATATCAGCGTTCTGCAGTCATGAAACTTATGAAAGTATTGTAATCTCTCTATGAAATATATATCTCGTTCTAATTTACTCTAGTGTTTCTAGTTTATGTTGTCCCACTGGCTGGTCACCTCCGTACCTGCACACGCGTGCATCCTTTATTCCTGTATCGGTCGAGACGCAAAAGTGGCGATGAGGCTGGGATACAAAAGTGGCGACGTTATTTTATAACGCACTCAGCCAGGTGCATTTCTGCTACGTTAACGCGTTGGCTGCGCATAACGCCATCTAGTCTTTTCAGCAGGAACTACGTGATGGACGCCAGCTACTCGCGGCTCTGCTCTTGCTCAGGCAGGCGGCTCCGAGAGCGCGGCTCGCTCATTGCCCACCTCTGATGTACATCGTAGTTTCTAAAGCAAAAGACGAACATGCCACACACACAGGCCATTGAGGTAGGGGCGGGTAACGCCTGATGGAGTCATAGGATATCTAAGGCCTTGAGAGGCACTTGGCTGGCTTCATAGTCTGCTAGTTTGCATGTTTCTCGCTAGAGTGTCAGTCTGGAAGCGAGAAGAGGCCACTAAGGCATATCGAGTCTCCGCGGTGGAGCCGGCGTCGATTACGCCGTAATTGCAGTGGCTCTGGAAATGAGAGTTGACGGCAGTGGCGCAGGAGCTGCATCAGCTACGTGCCAGAGGAGCGAACCAGGGCGTGCGAGGAGGTGCTGACTGCGACCGTACCTTACTGCTGCCACGTGCCGGGCTGTTGCTACCGTGAAGTAAGCAGTACTGTGTGGCTGGAACTTCCTGCCCGCCAAAGGCGAAGATCCGAGATTAGAATCTGCCGGGATGTTTCATATCAGAGCACACTCCTCTGATTCGCTGCCTTCAGTTTTAGGTGACAATGCCTCCTTAGCTTCTACTGTTTTACAGTTTATTTGCGCATCTGGTTTCTACCATTCCATTTAACGGAAGGCCTTCTGCCTGCTTCAAAGACCCTCATTTTTAAGTTATTGATAGCCTCTACCTTTTCGGTTGAGGTGGTTTTTTAGTGCGTACAGCATGGCTCGCTCATCTGTTTTTATCCTAGTGATCAGCCAGCCTTTGAATTCTGCTGTGTCATTGTACTTTTTTCCTTTTTGTGCACTCCTCTGTGTATAAGTGAAGTGTTGCTCTTCTTTCTACACTGATCAAGGAGTTCTCTCTATGTTTTCCTTCCGTCACATGTTACATCACTGCTTAGAACAGGGGACTGATAACCTTGTAGTTTAGTCCCCTATAAACAACAACACTTCTCTGCAGAGTGAAAATATCGTATCAGTACCGAGTGGTTGCTGGCAGTACGGCACCAGAATGTAAAAAGATCATTGGCAGTGGAAGCTTTTGAAACACCGTGAAGGGTAGTAGCTTTCATTCACTGAGGTATCGGAAGGAGTGGTACAAAGGGGTTTCTGAGACACTTTCTGACTGATAACTCAAGGTTACCCATCTCACAACCGTCGATCCCACCCATTCCCGCCCCTCAACAATCTCTATACATGCTCCTCTGGTCAACAACGCCTCATTATGCGCCTGCTTCTTGTTTACCACGTGTACTGGAAAACAACAGGGTGGTCTGAAATCCCAAAAAGCTGTCCAAAAGCTTCATTTGTTTCTGGTGACTTGTTGTGGTTGAAGTAGTTATAGACCGGCCGCGGTGGCCGGCCGCGGTGACCTAGGGGACTGAAGCGCTTCAGTAACGTTCTGCACGGCCACTACGGTCGGGGGTTCGAATCCCCCCTCGGACATGGATATTTGTGCCGTCCTTAGTTGTATCTAGTTCATAAGTTTAGGGACTGATGACCCCGTAGTTAAGTCCCATAGACTCTACAAACATTTGAACATTTTTGAGTAGTTATAGTTCTGTACCTAGGACACATTATGACAGTAAACGAAGAAGAACCGTTCCCCCCTCATTCAGGAACTCATTCCATTCGTGAGCATTGTGCCCGCTACAGTATTTTTTCATCTCGTGTCAAAAGTGAGGCAAATTTTAAAGGTGTAATAGAATCGCTAAGAGTTGACGGATATGGATTCCGAAAGTGGATTTTCACCCAGAATGTAAGAACAATTTAAACTTGTTGCTCGAAATTACCAGTTTGTCATATTTTGGGACGATCTTCTCAATCAATTTATTACAGAAAACCGCCAAGATCGTAATAACTTTACATTTCGATTACCGATTTCGACAGATTAAACTGCAATCATCGGATCTTTAATTTCATTTACCACATTACAAATAAAGACTTAAAACACAATTATTCAGCAACATTATTGTTGGGCTCTCATCATACAAAGAAATGTCATGGTCCGACTAAATTAAAACTCTAAACAAGACGGTAGTTTCATCTGCCCAAAACCGGTAATCAAAATTTAAAATTTTAAGTGTCCTTGGCTTTATCCTTAATGAAGTTGTAAATCATAAATCAAAACACTGATATTTTCCTTTTTTCTTCGACGCGTTCTAAGAAGATCTCTAAAAACAAAAAGAATAAGTCAAACTTTGTACCGTCCCTGGCTCTTAAACCGAATGGAAAGTGTTGCTTAGACATTTCGTCATAATACAGATAAAACTAACCTGTAACGTACGGAGACTTTCACTTTTATTATAATTTTTATGCGATGATTAGGCTGTCTTTGAAGTTTTTCGTAATTTTTTTGGCCTTAAATGTTGTTTTTAGAGAAGTATTGGAATTCAAGAAGAGGTGGAAACAAGTAAGCAAAAAGGAAATACAATTTTTCTGAAAATTTGACTAGTAGCCCAATGTTCCTATATCTTTCATAATTGAAAATGAGGGTTAAATAGACAATGTGGCCTCATAAAGTACATGACAGACATTTTCTGCTCATCTTTAGTAGTGCCCGAGCCAGAATCTTCCTCCAAAGAAACTAAAATTCTTCTCCGGATACACAGTTGATCTATTGAATCTATCCTTAATTACATAATTAAGTCAAATGTTTTCAACTGAAATGAGCAATGCATCTCTCTCCATACTCCCGAAATTATACAAAAAATGTTTCCCTGTATCTTTTTCTAAATTTTGACTACGAATTGGTAATCAGTGACACTGAAAAGCCTCAAGTGCAGACATTTCATCAAACTTATTTCGACTTTTATCCAGAGTTTTGGAATTTGAGACCGCTGTATGGCGGTTGGTGTGGTTACAGGAATAGTTTCATACCGTAAAGTGAATCGGTAAAACAGGCACTCTGTTTTTAGGAAAATATATATAAACACTTACGTTCCCTCCTGCTTTCGTTTCATTCTTTTCACGCACGAATCGCATTTTACAAAACGGCATAGCGCCACATTTGGAACGGCCCTAAACTTACAAACTACTTATGAACTAGCTATTACTAAGGACTGCACAAATATCTATGACCGTGGGGCGGATTCGAACCCACGACCGTAGTGGGCGTGCAGACCGTGACTGGCGCGCTGCATACCACAAGGCCATAGTTCCATGAGTGGCAAATCTATAATATTACGGTTCGTAAATTTCGACTACACAGCAGAATTGATGCAAGTTGTAATGGAGGCTAAATGGTCACTTGCATCATGGCCGGGGGGAGGGTGCAGGGTGCGGCTGATTATTGGTTTGTGAGACGACCCAGGTCCTGCGACAATCTTAGTATACCGAAACCCGTGTGAAATTGGCGAAATTGAACCATCTACAATTTTCTCTAGTACGTATAATCATCATCATTAGAGACTCATTATAACTTCCGGCGTTCAGTCTGGAGCGTAGTTCCCCAAATAACATTCTTCCATTATCCCCTATTCATTGCTAACAATGGGGAACTGATGACCTCTGCAGTTTTGCCCCCCTAAAACATCCAAAGAACAACAACAACAGTTGCTAACATTGATGCCCCGTCTGATGTTTGATGTTCTCCATTAGTTGCTCCGCATTTTACAGCACTGACTGTAACAACTTCCACGTTATCGTCTTTCATATTCACTAATGTAAATACCACTTTATTTGCTCATCATATGGGGCGACTTTCCTACTGTAACATATTAAAAATGCCAAGATCGCAGTTTTATTTTAATTTTATTTTATGCAAGTCAACCGATTTCGACACTCAAGGGTCACTGCTGGTCACTGCTACAACTAGCATTTATCCGTTTACTAAAACGCTCCACATACTATTTTGAAATTGTATAAATGTATAGGCTAATAAAAAACACTTTTGTTTTGGTAGGAGGCGATCAGGCAGCAAGTGCACTTTGGTGCTTGTTCGTGTAAATCTGTTTTATTATTTTTGACTTTCCACCAGCACAAAAGTATTTCATATTTGACTACAAACTTGTACAATTTCAAAATAGTATTTGGAGTGCTCTAAAAACATACAGAAGCTAGTTGTAGCAGAGAACAAAAGATGACAGTCCTGAGTATCGAAACCGGTCGTCCTGCTGAAATTAAAAAACAAAAATTGCGATTTGGAATTTTTTAATTATATTAATACCACATCAGTTAAAACACATTACAATGACATTTGAAACAGTGAATCGGTCATAGTATATTCGGTTTAAGTACTCACAAAGAAAGTATTTTGGCTCGAACAAACACATATACATCAAAATCGTATGAGAGATAATGTAAAGGTCCCTTATTGCACTAGTGATACTGCCACATCTGCAAAACTCTGCAGTCGTCCGTTAGAGGCCTCTGCGTGTGCCACGCCGCATTGCACTTTGACCTGTCGGTTCGCCAGTAGGGACGGTGCACTGAGTTAGTGCAGCGTTCTGATGCGCTTCGCCCTGCGATGTTCGCCGCGCCGATTTAGGGTGGGGTTTATGTCTGAGCTCGGCAACCGCCAAACGGGGGCGCCCGCTAACAGGAAACAGCGCTTCGTATCCGCAACGACGTCGGCCCGTCGATACCGGCGCCCTCGTCTGGAAGTCGTCAGCGAGGCAGCCGGCCGGAAGCGACCCAGCCGGTCTGCCCCTCCACTGCCGGGGTCACGACGGGTCCTGCGTCGATTAGGGCAGCTCCAGCAGGCACTGAAAAGGGGAGTAATCTGAAACGAAGTGCCAGGTACCGCTTTCTAAAAATTAAAAAGGTGATGCATCATCGCAATTTTAGGGGTTCATGAGCCTTTTGATAAAAATGGAATAGGGATATACACTGCTCAAAACAGTTAGAGGATCAAGTGGCATATGATACACAGTATACAAATGATAAAGTATTGTATTCAAATATTTGTTAAAATTGCAATTTTTGTGTGATTCAGTACGAAATTTTGCTGTCTCAACACTTTACTTGTGGTTCACATGACATTGACTAGATTCCATGAGGCTACCATAATAGTAAAAAAGTAACCGACGTTGCCCTCGAATATATGATGACCCTGGACGGCCAGTACAGTTGCACATCCATGTGAGATGGACAATAGTTACAAATCAGCTCTTGAACGATATGTGACCAGTGTTCCACGATTGAAACATATAGATACGGGAGGTTTGTCTGACTGGAATGCGTCTACCAAGTGTATCCCAGACATGTTCAATCGTGTTTACGTCCTGTGAACATACTGGCCACTCCATTCGTCCAATATCCTCGGCTTCAAAGATGTCGTACACCAATGCAGCTCTGTGGGGATGAGCCTTATCGACCACCATAAGGGCACAACAAAACGTTAAAGATCTTGTCTCTATACCTCTGAGCAGTTAAAGCGCCATTCTGAATGATCTAGAGGTCCGCACGTCCGCCCATACTGACTCTTATTGACTCTTACTCTTCTGGATGCGCCCGGCGGAGGACGGTGCTCTGTGGTCGCCATAGATTGCTGAGGCTATCAGGGATTGCAGGCGAGCACTCCAGCGGTATAACAGACACCCGTCCTTGCAGAACATTTCGTTCAATTGGCTCCGTGCACGATCACGTCTTTTAATTAGGCGTCGTAAGCAGGAGTGTTGGGGACGGTATTTGTCCACTATTGGCACATGTACCTCTCCATCCCAGGTCTGGGAGAAAATCAGACACCTCTATGGATACCAGAGTGCTTCAGGTGTGCCAAGGATTTCTATGAATGGAGGAATTTTTACGGACCCGGATGCAATTGCTGAACATCTCTCTGAGCACTATGCTCAGAGTTCTGCATCTGTGAATTACCCACCATCCTTCCGGTCCGGAAGAACGGGAAGAACGGAAGCGACTGTCCTTCTCGACCCGACGAATGGAATCGTAATCAGATGCTGAAGAACGTGTCGGTGCAGTCTACACGAAACATGCTACGCATGTTCAATCGCATCTGTTACGATGGTGTCTACCCGTCGCAGTGGCGAGAAGGTTTCATCGTACCGATGGTTAAGCCAGGTAAAAACCCACGCGATCTGGATAGCTACCGACCCATCAGCCTCACCAACGTTCTTTGCAAACTGCTGGAACGTGAAGTGAGCCGGCGGCTGTGCTGAGTACTTGAGTCTAGAGGCCTACTGGCTTCATGCCTGGGCAATTTCCGTCAAGATCCAAAAGGATCTTCAATTACATCATGGCGTTATAGGCTACATCTAAATGGGTAGTTGAAGTGAAGAAGGATGAAGCAGAAGCTGGAATTACACCACAGATGGTCCACAAAAGAGGAGAGTTCAGAACCAGAGTTGACAGCATCAAATCATTTCGAGAGGAACCACCAAACAAAAGACCCACACGAATCGTTTCTGAGGAGGAGAGAAAAGCCGCGGTGAAGTAGCCGAGCGGTCTAAGCCGCTCCGCTACGGAGTGCGCGGTTGCTCGCCGTCGGAGGTTCGAGTCCTCCCTGGGGCATGGGTGAATGTGTGTTGTCCTTAGGTTAGTTTACCTTAGTTTAAGTAGTTTGTAAGCTACGGGCTGATGACCACGCAGTTTGGTCCGATAGATTTACAAACATTTGAACATTTGAGGAGAGAAAAAGTAGAAACGAACGAATGAAGAGGTTCTGGGAGGAAAAGAGAAGAAGAGCCACAAAGTCTTAAGTTTCTTGCGGTCCATAGTTGGGCAAGTTCAAATACAAAATAAAAATTACCTCCTCAGAAACGCTGTTAAAAACGGTTACCCGATCTCAGTCTGTGTTCGTTTCCTTTTTTTGTCCCTCAAATCGTAACCACTGTCTCCCACTTTCCAATATTCCTTTCAAACCCCTCCTAGGTCCATTCGTCATTTGCAGCTCTGTCTGGATCTGTCCTGTGCGTCGAAGGACTCAGTTTCCCCAATATATCTCCATTGCCAGTTTCTGCAACTCTATTCGTTCTGTGGCGCTGAAGCCATTTACACAGATGGTTCTGTAGGAGATGGCCGTGCTGGGTATGCATATATTCATGACGACCATGTGGAACAGCATTCTCTGCCGCGTGAGAGCAGCATTTTTCCTCAGAGCTGATCGCCATTCTCAGGACTGGAACATCTCAAAGCCTACCCCAGGGGGTCATTTGTCATCTGTAGTGACTCCCTGAGTGGCTTACAGGCGATTGACCAGTGTTTCTCTCACCGCCGACTAGTGCGGTACTGCATACTCTCTTGGACAATCTGGCCAGTCTGTGGTCTTTGTGTGGAACCCGGGCCACATCGGCATACCGGGGAATGAACGTGTTGATCAGTTTGCCAAGCAGGCCTCTATGGCAACACCTCTCGATATTGGCATCACGGAACCAGATCTCAAATTGGCGTTGCGCCGGAAGGTGCTTGAGGCTACGAGCACCGAATGGGCTACGAAATAAGCAGCTGTAGACTGGCCGAGTGCTCTAAGGCGCCTTGCCTTCGGAGTTCGAGTCCTCCCTCTGGCATACGTGTGTGTGTGTGTGTGTGTGTGTGTGTGTGTGTGTGTGTTGGCGTCACGGAACCAGATCTCAAATTGGCGTTGCGCCGGAAGGTGCTTGAGGCTACGAGCACCGAATGGGTTACGAAATAAGCAGCTGTAGACTGGCCGAGTGCTCTAAGGCGCCTTGCCGTCGGAGGTTCGAGTCCTCCCTCTGGCATACGCGTGTGTGTGTGTGTGTGTGTGTGTGTGCGTGTGTGTGTGTGTGTGTGTGTGTGTGTACTCTAGAATAAGTTAATTTAAGTCGTTAGTAAGCATGGTGACTGATAACCGCAGCAGTTAAGTCCCTTATATTTACAAACATTTGAACATTTCTTGAAACTAGGAAATTGGAAATGGACTATGTGAGACTGAGTGGAGATAACGTGTTCCATAACAAAAACCTGCAAGAAAATAGTTCTACAGTGGTACGGAAATATATGCAGAAAGATCGGCCATAGATGGCAAAGGAACACTTTGAACTGGGAACCGTTCGAAAATGGAAGATGAGGAAAGCAGAGTTGGGAAAAATACAAACAGGAAGAGACCGGAGAGCACATAGAAAATATTGTAGGGAAGGCGAACCAAAGGTTACATTTCATTGGCAGAACGCTTCCAAGATGCAACAGCTCCGGCAAAGAGACTGTCTAAGTAACACTTGTGCGTCCTCTCCTGGAGTACTGTTGCCCAGTGTGGGAACCTCGCGAGATGGGACTGACGGAAGATATCGTGAATGTTCAGAGAAGGGCAGCTCGTTTTGTTTTATCACTTTACAGGTGGGAAAGCGTAACGGAAATGTTGCACGATTTGAGGTGGAAATCATTATAAGAAAGACGTTATTCATTGCGGCGAGATCTATTTGCGAAATTTTAATCACCGACTTTTACTTCTGAATGTAAAAGTATTTTGCTAGCACACTCCTACATTGGTAGACATGATCGTCCCAATAAAATAAGAGAAATCTGATCGAAAACGGAGCGATTTAGGTGTTCTTTCTCTCCCATGCGCTATTAAAAAATGGAGCCGTAGAGGAAGGTTATGAAAGTGGTTAATGAACCCTCTGTCAGGCACTTAAATGTTATTTGCAGAGTATCTATGTGGATGTAAATGGTAAAAAGAAATTCGAGAACGAGGAAGAGACTTGTGGAGGTCGCAAATCTATTATTGTTAGTGAAAACTACCGAAAAAGAATATGGAAGTTATTTTTCTTTGTTTGATTTTATTATTAGTACTCATCACTGTGGAATTAGCCCCTCACGTTGAGTTATTTCTGGTTTGGCCCTGTGCTCTCTTAATTAACAGAATGTCCTGTGTATCAGCCAACATAACCTTGGGAGAAATGGACCTTTAACCTGTGACCTGGAGCCTTGCTGTGGACCTTGATAAAACGGGCTACACTCGGCAACAGCCACCGACGGCTAGTCAGCTGTAGGGAGATAAGGCGAAGCCACGGGCCTTATCTCCGCCAGATACTCGCCTGCCAGCGTACCATGGCGGCCTTCCATACTACAACCCCCCCCCCCCCCGTCTGTTAACTTCCGTTTGTTCTTCTCAAGGGCGCCAAATGTCGCCAAGTCAAACGGACACACGAGGGGGTGTGGAGAGGGCATTCCACCAGAATCGAAATACTACTCATCAGCAGCTTAGGATACCCCGTTTAGTGTTATTTGTGTAACGCTATAAGCACAGCACACAGGACAAATCGAAAAGAATATTTGTATAAATAAGAATATATGTATAAATAAAGGGCATTTGAGGAGGTAGGTAGTACAGACCAGTTACAATTAAATACCACATAACATGTTCTCAATTTTTATTGAATACAGACATACAGCTAAATATAATTCCTTTGCAATTCCTGTATCTGTGCACCGGTTGCTATGGGCGCATTTATCGCATGGCAGCAGTAGAGAGTTAACGTTCAAGTTATGAAGTCGTGCTTCACTTTACATTGAATTTTTCACTGGGTATTGTTAGCGAAGACTACCGTATATTTCCGCAGGTAAGACGATGGCTGAATCATTAAAAATGGGCCCCATAAGCCGAGGTCGTCTTATCCGACGGTACAAAAAAAATTAGATTGTAATTTAGTCTGAAAATGGTAATTTCGATGTGTTGCATAGCGCGGCTTCGATCTCCAAACGATATATATCGAAGCGGTTAAGTATGCAAACAATACGTATCGAACAGGCGAATGTTATGATTTTTATGAATATGTCGTGATTTTACAGAATGTGGTTATGCAGGAATATATCAGTACAGCTTTCTGGGTAATTTACAAGAAAGCTTACACTAGAAGTAGCTCGGCCTGAAATGATATATATCGAACGTAGAACTGTAAATCGATTTTGTGTCTTTGAACCGTAGATTCGGCCGCTACTGCTGCCGCTACGCGCCCTCAGTACTAAAAATAACTTTTTTGAAAGTGTAAGTTAGGTATAGGACACACAAGAAATTTGTTTAGCGCTAATCTCCGGTTCATAAACATTCGCTTATTTCATACATATCGTTTCGATATATATCGTTTAGACGTCGCAGCACATCAGCGATATTACCCTGATGAAATTTACATCTTGGAGGAAAGATTTCGGGAAACAAAGTATTGTGTAATTTTTTAAAAAAATATTTGCTTTAATTTATTGAGTGGACAACGGTGTATATACGGTAACATGTATGCTTTATTTTACAATGTCGCACGTCAAAAATAATTTCTCAATATATCTAGAGTCGCACGATTAGATTAAATTTACGTACGGAGTAGTGAAAGGGTTAAAATATTTCGGAACTATACGCAACAATTGCGGCTTTCTTCGAAATCCTTTATCTTCTGTTCTCAGGCAATTTCGTGTGCATCGGCGCGATTACATGTCGTCTCGGCGAAAGAATTCCCTTTTTTTTCTTCGGCTTCGCAGTAAAAAAAAAAAATCATGCTTCTTCACGATCGGATACAACGTAGCACTACACCCACGAAAGTTCAAAAGCAGATCGCAAACACTTGAACGAAGGGTGAAATCCAGGTGTACCTGTCATGAAAACTACTTTTGGCGGCTTCTAACAGCATTTTTCGGAACTTTCTGAAGATTTTCTCGGAATCTATTTCGAAGGCATTTTTTTAGATCCCGAAAACCGGAAAAAAAGTGCAGCATGCATTCGTGTATATACGGTAACTTCGGGGTCGTCTTATAGGCCATAAACAAGCTTAAACTATAAAATCTTGATCAAAATTTGTACCTCGTCTTATCTGAAGGTCGTCTTATCTGCGGAAATATACGGTTATTTACTGCAGCGTGCAGTGTTGCCATGTGTACTTCTTTTGAAGATCTCCTTTTTTAGGCATCTGCTTTCGACTGGTTATAAAAATGCAAAAATCTCCCTTTTTTAATTTCCGCGAAAATCTACTTAATTTTTTTTTTTTTTCTTTTTTTTTTTCGTTACGGTTATTCGCAGTCGATAGGGAATGCAATCACTCATCTTCATTATTACGGTGAAGTGCTCTTCATGTGGCCTCTCATGAGAAACACACTGCATAGTACCTCTACGCGATGAGGAATGAAAGATAATTCCCATAACTCACAGAAAAGTCGCTCTTGCTATGCGGACTTTGTGAGGAACAGGTTTTAGGTGGGGATGGTTTCATAAGTGGTTGTGTAAAATACCGATAGAGGTCTGGCCGAAACTATCTCGATTTATGAAAATACCTACCTCCGCAAACAATTGCACTGCAGCTGTTGGCAAATGCTCAGGTGAGATGATCACTGTGCATAAACGAGGAGACAAAAGTGAAAGTGGATTGATGAACTGTCTTACTCAAGTTTTATACTGAAAGTGGTAGTGATACTTTTATGTTATGTTGAGTTAAATGATCAGTGACTATGTGTGAAGGAGACATGAAAAAAGTCAATTACTCTCAAACTTGCAGCTCAGAATGCAAACAATCCAGTAACTTAAAGGGTTTGTAAATGAAAAGTAAAAAGGGGGGAGAGGTTTGCATGTTGCAAGTCATGAGACATATGTATTAACATTGCCTCTGCAGGCCAAACCGAGCTGGAAAAACATGCTGAAAGTCAGAAACACTTAAATAATGTTAAGAGATTTGCAGGTCAAGGGACTAACCTCTTTTGTAAGCGATTCTTCAACATGGTGTAATTACAGAAAAAAAATTATTTCTTCAATATGATAGATAAGCTGTGAATAAATAATATTCAGGTAAATGCCAGGGAATTTAGAATGTGCCAGGGAAATATGAAAAAATACTGTAATGTTTTCTTAGTGGTCATCCTTGAGATCTCTTGAGCTTGCCATTCGAAATTCTACTTTTTTCTCCAGGAGCGTCGATTCCGTGGGTGCTCCGGTGCTGGCGCACCCCCCCCCCCCCCCCCAGAGAAATTTTTGCGGATGCTCAGCGCCCACACGAAAACGAGAGAAAAATTCAATAAAGAGCATGGTCCATATTGATTCTGCGATTAGTAAATGGCTAAATATGAACATTTGTGGTAGGCCGTGTTATCCCATTTTTGTTCTAAAAAGTTACATTTCAGAAGCCTAATAAAAAGTACTCAGATATTTTAAAACAGTAGTTTTGTATTTATTTCCTGAATTGCGTGTTTCCCGGATGTAGCATGACGCTACATCGAAGCAGCTTGGAGTAGTAGCCGATCATGTAAAGCACAGCTGGCAAATCACAAGAATCAAATGTTTGTA
Organism: Locusta migratoria; assembly: GCA_026315105.1. Classification (NCBI taxonomy): domain Eukaryota; kingdom Metazoa; phylum Arthropoda; class Insecta; order Orthoptera; family Acrididae; genus Locusta; species Locusta migratoria. The sequence continues at coordinate 167,259,621 of CM048745.1, forward strand.
TAGTCTATGGGACTTAACTACGGGGTCATCAGTCCCTAAACTTACAAACTACTTATGAACTACTTACAAACTAGGACGGCACAAATATCCATGCCCGAGGGGGGATTCGAACCCCCGACCGTAGTGGCCGTGCAGACCGTGACTGGAGCGCCTTAGTCCCCTCGGCCACCGCGGCCGGCTCACAATAATCTGTCGCGCGCTTGCCCATTTGATTGTTGTCAGCGTGAGCGAGCGACAATGCTCGGTGAAGACAGCACACCTGCTGCAACAGCCTGCTGACGATTCTCTGTCCTCCAGAAACAATAATTTATTAGTGCTCGGCGCTACTCTCTCGGAACCGTCAGGAATGGTTCTGAACGGAGTTGCCGACAAATATTTAAGCCGCCTGTTTTGCGTCCTTAGATATTCTTTCATTCAGCCGTTCTTAACACGATATTATTTACAAAGAGAATTACAATTTTCTAATTTTTTAAAATTTTTTTAGTTGGTTTCTGTAACGCATAAATCTGTTGTTCGCTCGTCGATGAAGAAAAGTGATTCGGCTACGACACATCCAGAAGTTAATTCAGGTGGTTCCAATTCAGCTGGTGTATCGAATGAAATAAAGATAACTGGTCGTGTTGGTGATGGCCGTTCTTTTCAAAAACAGTGGAAAGGCAAATATAAGTGGGTTTTATACGACAAAAAGTGCGATAAAGTGTTCTGTTCTGTATGTAAGGAAATGAGTTCCGGAAGTGGGCCTTCTGTGAAGAAAACTAAACAAGACGTAGATGCAATAAAAACATTCGTTGAAGGAGGGTTTTCTTCTTGGAACAAAGCGTTAGAAAGATTTGCTACTCCTGGAAAGTCGAATTATCACATGTCTTGCAGTGGTAGGAAAATTACAATTGATAAAGGTGTGAACGTGCAATGTTTAATGTCAAAAGTCAAGGAGGGAGAAATGATGTCTGCTAGAGTAACTCTGTTGAGAATATTATCGTCATTACGGTATCTCATGGTGCAGGGGTTAGCAGTCCGTGGTCACACAGACGAAAATTCAAATTACAATGGATTGTTACAGTTAATTGCTGAAGATAACTCTGATTTGTCCTCTAGCCTCCGTCGTACAAAGTATAGATTGCTTTCGCATGATATAACAAATGAACTAGATTCAGTTATGGCGAACGAAGTCCATATAATATAATATAATATAATAGTAAAACATTCTCAATACTATTCCATAATTGTGAATGAGACTAGCGATATAACTCAACATGATCAAGTTTCCACTTGCGAAACTTCAGAAAGATCGAAAATCGAAATAAAACTGTAGTTTGGTTTTGACTTTGTTGTAAAGTAGCCTCTGCCACACACCGTATGAATTATTATGCAGACAGGGGAGAGATGGGATGAAAAGACACAGGGGACAGAAGGGAACTGGCAGAGAGCGGGGGAGTAGCGGGAGGGGTAGTGGGATGGGGAGGGGAGGTAATTAGACAGAGAGAGGGAGGAGGTGATGGACAGAGGGAGCAGTGAGGACACGGGGTAACTTTAAATCTTTTCTGAATTCTGTTATAGGATCAAAATTGGTTCGGTATGTAAAATCCACAACAAAGAACTATTGGGAAAGTTGAAGATAAATGCAAATTAATTATCTGTTTGTAGTGTTAAGACTGTGTAGGTAGTTCATTTGAGAAGTAAAAAGTAATATTTTAATTTATAACATTTCTTTCTCTCGACAAAGATTCCAAAATCTCGAAATTCTGAATTTTTTCCACATATCAAACTTTTCGAATCTGGCAAGTGTAATTGTACGGAACACTTCCCAATTACATCAGTTATAGCCTACAATTGCGACTCACAACAAATTGCGACGCGCCTCGTTTTCCAAGATTACGAAAAGAATCTGTACTCCATTGCCAACTGCCAATACCAATTCTGTGTTGTTCATTCGTTAAAAATGCAACAATGGCTAGAATGGCTTTCCTAAAAGTAAGGCAGCAACTGAAACAATAGTTTTCATTGCCGGCGGCCACACAAACACCACAATGGCTACTCTCAAAACAAGAAACGAGTCGTCGCGGAATTGCTCTAGCCTTGCCCAAAAGACTGCCAGACTCGCCACTGCTGTTGTCTAGACGTCTGGTGCCGGCCGCACGTTTCGAACATGCCTTGCGCCGGCCCTGGTGACACTCGTACAGTGGCCAGCAGTGTTTATTGCATCTGAAGGTGTGAATGAACAGGCGGTGGATGAAGTGTAGTACATTATTCAGTCGGTACAACGTAGTCCTTCAACAAGCATACGCAGAATTCTGCAAGTCTTGATGTGCCGCACATTAGCCGACATTATGTACGCAGGGGATCAAAAAAATGTTCAAATGTTTGTAGAGTCTATGGGACTATCAGTCCCTAAACTGACAAACTACTTATGAACTACTTACAACTAAGGACGGCACAAATATCCATGCCCGAGGGGGGATTCGAACCCCTGACCGTGGTGGCCGTGCAGACCGTGACTGGAGCGCCTCAGTCCCCTCTGCCACCACGGCCGGCACAGGGGATCCATCCGTATCTTTTACAGCTCATTCAACACCTTCGATTAGGAGGTGAGGGTGACTGTAATTAGGTCGTTGGATACTCGAAAATCGCCAATTAATCCCATTTTTATGCGTCAGCTGAGTGCAGTATATGTTCTCAGAAAGCCTCGACCGCAAATGAAAGGTTGCAAATTTATTTTATGACCAGATTCAGATATAATAAAATTATAAATTTTTATAAGCAGTTACGGCAATGCAATGTTGTCATTATCAAATACAGAGGATCTCATACTTCTTTGATAAAACGGATTTTGGAAATGCAAAGGAGCAGACCTGAAAATTATAAACAACTATAACAATGCACAGATTTGTAAATTACTTAACACAAATATGTATCAGGATATCTTGATTAGTTGATGGCTGTTCTATGACTGTTTAGAGTGCGCATGTGGTAGTGCACAGATCGAAAAATATGACGCCACGTGTTCGTAGACATGCTTCTTCCTAGATGTTATTCAAAATGTTCAAATGTTTGGTAAGCTTATGGGACTTAACTACGGGGTCATCAGTCCCTAAACTTACAAACTACTTATGAACTACTTACGAACTAGGACGGCACAAATATCCATGCCCGAGGGGGGATTCGAACCCCCGACCGTAGTGGCCGTGCTGACCGTGACTGGAGCGCCTCAGTCACCTCGGCCACCGCGGCCGGCTAGATGTTATCTTTATACATATTGAGAACATGGCATTTGAGAACAACCTGGGCAATTGACCGTCATTTGTAGCTATATAGTTTCGTTTGTAATAAAACTAACATCCTTAAACTAGGATCTATGTCCTTGTTGAAATATTGGTTTGTAACACTTGTATAACCCGAATCAAGTACTTTGCTGAATACTATTACTCACATGCTCGTGTCAAGAAGTAATTTATAGCAGCATGTGAAGTCATTGTTGTCAGTCCTGCTAAGATCGCCATTGTCGACACATCTTGCGGTTCGTGAGACCAGTACAGAACAAGGGGTTGCAGAACACTGTGTTCCGCGCATACATTTAAGTAACAGTCTTCAGAAAAGTAGTTGCCTGAGATACCGTAATACAAGTGTTATAAACCAATGTTTTAACAACGACTTTGATCCTAGATTAAGGATGATATGTTTTATTACAGACGAAGCTATGTAGATACGAATGACGGTCAGTTCGCCAGAATATTTTCAAATGTCTTCATATGCAAGCTGTATAAAGATAAAATTAAGAAAGTCTACGAATACATGCAGTCACATGCTTCGATCTGTGAACTACCACATGCCCACTTCAAACAGTCGCAGAACAGCCATCAACTAATCAAGGTATTGTGTTAGGTGGTTGTCTGTTAAGTAATTTACAAATCTGTGAATTGTTATATTAGTTCATAATTTGCAGGTCTGGTCCCATTGTGGTTTCAGGAAATAACGTTCCACCTTGGATAACCTGGCCTCTCTAGAGGTTTTCCTACGCCGTCATCACCGTCTGGGTGTATTTGTTGATATCGAGAAGACCTACGATAGTACTTGGAGGCATCGTAGACAGATTTCGTGGTTGCCTTCCCATTTTTATTCGGTCTTTCCTTTCGCTCGTTATTTTAGACATCGAGTTGGTGACGTGCTCTCTGAGCGCTGTGAACAGGAAACGGTGTCCCTGGTGGTACTATTTTAAGTTTGACATTGTTAACAGTATTACTTCTGTTGTGAAAAGTCCTGTCCAGTGTTCATTATTTGTTGATTATTTCTCTGTCTTTTCTCTTCTTCTAGCCTTGAAACGACAACTCGTCAGTTGCAGCCAACTCTCCGACGGCTGGACGAATGAGCGCAGAAGAGCGGTTTTAAATTTTCAACCGAGAAGTCTCTGTATGCTTTTTTTTAACCGTTCACGTACTATTTTTAACTTACCTGAACTGCGGATGAGAGACAATGTGCTGAATGTTAAACACACTGTGCGTTTTCTAACCTGGTTGCCGCATCTCAAAGACGGTACCAGAAAGCGCTAAGTATTTTATAGTGTCTCAGTCACACTTCACGGAGAGCTGACAGGACTCGTCTGCTCCAATTTTATAGAGCCTTTGTACGATCCCGACTTGATTATGGCTGCACAGTGTGTGAGTCTTCAAGAACTTCCTACCTAAAAATATTGGACGTGGTGCACCATGAAGGGATTCGGTGAGCTACCGGGACATTTGGAATCAGCTCTGTACCAAGCCTTTGCGCTGAGGCTGCTTAGCCACCGCTTTCCATACGGCGACAGTTCCTTGTGGTGCGTCAGGCGTATGCCACAATGTCCACTCCATATACACCTGCTTACAATATCGTTGCTCGGCCGCCTATGGAAAAACTCTTTCGTAATCGGCCTCGAGTTACGTGCTAAGGACTGTTTTTTAGATATGGGTGTGTCAGATTTTATCGTCTTACGTCGAAGCCCGAGTAGATATCCCCCTTGGTTATTACAGAGGCCCAGACTCCTTTTAGATTTAAAAAGGTTGCACCCGAGACATCACGTTTCAGTCTGCATTTTTTAACATTTTAAACAGGCATCAGGATTATACAGTGGTGTACACTGACGGATCCAAACAAGGGGACTCCGTCGGGAGTTCTGTAGTGTTTCCAGATCGCATCATAGCGATTCGCCTGCTCACCGCCTACTCGGTTTTTTCGGCAGAGCTGTATCCGTCCTCCAGGCCCTAGAACACATCTGGCATTTCTACTCTGCGCCGATTCCCGTAGTGCCCTACAGTCACTTCAGGTCATGTACCCGTCTGCAACTGATTGTTGATTAGTTGATTCAAAAGCAACTATACTCGTCCAACTGTCATTTCTTTCGGTACCTGGGCATGTGGGATTCGAGGTAATGAAGCGGGTGATGTGACTGCCAAGGCGGCCTTCAGTGACCCAAATATCAAAGAGTGTATCATTCCCTTGCGGGACGTCTAATCTGTGCTGTGCTAGAAGTCCTTTCAGTTTTGGGAGAAGACGTGGCTGGCAGTGACAGATAATAAACTGCGGTAGGTTAAACTCACTCACTGTCCGATCGTGGCGAACATCCTGCCAGCCATTCAGGCGATTTTAAGTGACCCTGATGCGCCTTCGCATTGGGCACAGCCCTTTGACCCGCGGCTTTTTATTCCGTCGAGAGGATCCATCGATATATGATACTTGTGGCGTACAAATCACTGAACGCCACGTTTTAATTGAGTGTATTTTCTATCATGCTGAGAGGGCAGCGGCTAATCTTGGTAGTGCCCTGTCCACTGTTTTAGCTGACAACAAGGCGAGAGTGACGAACGCTTTAGAATTTTGTGAACTTTCGCGACTCTGGCCTAAGCTTTTAGGCTGGAGGGTTTAGTGTGTTAAAGAATGGCTCGCTGATAACTTAACATGAGGGATCAGCGAACCGCTATACTCTAATATAGCGTTTTAAGTACTTCCAAGATTGTCTACTTTAGTAGGCCATCTTACATTGCTAATTTGCTATATGTGTTTGTGTGTTTGTTGACCATGCAGTTCACCCTTCTATTGCCTGTTCTTCTTTATTTACTGTTGACTCTTTTCGCACTCGTCGTCTAATTATTTTGTCAGGGCGCTAAAGACCTTGCTGTTGAGTGCCCTAAACTTCCTATCCTATCCTATCCTATCTGTGGTGTCGCACAAGTCCAAAGTGCGCGCCACCTACTTTCGCCGCGCGCCGCCATGCACGCACGGAGCGGCGTTCTTACGACGTCAGCCACGAGCGCCCTCTGTTACAACGCCGCTCGTGGCCACCACTGAACGACATCGTTCACTTGGGACTGAGATAGCAACCAGTTAGGACCTTCGTAATCAGATAGGCACCAGTGAAGACTTGGCTATCGTATAGGCACTAGGAAGCAGTACTAGGCAGGCCTCTAGCTCAACTATTTATCTGCAGTACTGAGCAATGTAAAAGTTAAGTATTGTATAAATTCTGTGCAATATATATCTCGTTCTAATTTACTCTAGTGTTTCTTGTTTCTGGCTGCTCCCCTCCGTACTTGCACCAGCGTGCTATCTTTATTCCTGTCTCGCTCTCATTCCACTCGGCCACCGACACCTGCGACGGAAACGAGAAACAAAAGCGGCGACGAGACTGGGACACAAAACTATCCTATCCTATCTATCCAACCTACATTTCGTGTAAAGAACAGAAGGATAAGATCGGAGAGATTAGGGCTCGTACGAATGCATACAAGTATTAATTCTTTTCCCCTCGTTCTATATGAAAGTGGAACAGGAAAGAAAGTAATTAGTAGTGGTACTGAGTACATCAAGCTGTTTCTTCAGTAGTCATTGGTCGAGGTAAGATGAATAAATTGGCTCATGGTTGAAAAACTGATTATGTTGTCGGGCAGAAGTCGCACAGAACACATTAATTTCCAGTGATTTCAGTGCGCTTCACCACGTATGATGGTGCCACATACGTAGATTTCCATTGTATACAAGTCCTGTATTGTCAAACTGCGGATACCATCGGCGAATGCGGTTGCTATTTAAATGATGTTGAGAGTGTGAACTACTATGTCTTTTGTTTACTGTTAGAAAGATTGTCAAATTTGAACTTGCCGAAAGCTTTTTTCTTATGGAACGGACAGTTTCAGTTATCAGTTCGCATGCGCTGGCTTGCGATTCACTGGCTTACACAACGATCGAAGTATTGAACTTTCCCCCCATTTTTCGTAATTGAAGCAATCAGGCACAGACGTTGTCAAGTCAGTCTTTCAAAGCCTTAGCTTAACGACTTCTGTTTGTGAGTGTCTCATTTCTTATTGATGGGTCGCCACACTTTATGTATAGTCGTTATGGCTTTATTCGTGTTGATTCGCGCTATGTACTAATGCCAGAGGACAAAAATTATCACTGTCAGTCTATGTAAAAATTCTAGTTAGTTACCACAAAAAGGCAGTTATTAAGAAGCCACTGTCAGTACACGAACTTATTAACAACAAGTCTATAGGTGTACTGAAGTCTGCTGTTATGCTTTACTGACGAAAATGTATTCCTTAGTTACATCAGCAGCATGTTTCTGTTTTTCGAGTAAACTTGTTTTCAGAATAGGACTATTTGCAGATAGAATACAAAAGTGGTGGTTATTCTATATAACTATTAAAAAGCTGAGGGAACCCCAGAAACAGCCCTTATGGTACACTGGGTTTTTGAGACATGTTACATAACAAAGGATACCCGGGGGCAACGGATAGTGCCCTCGCCCCCTCCATGGATTTCTGGAAAAGGGGAAAGAACACATTAATTATTATTTTGTGTTATTTTGGTAACCGGTGATTGGAAGTAATTCTTATTACCACTTAAAAGCCGCCATTCTTCTTAGAAAATATTAGAAGTACACCATATTCCATGAGCTTTACCCTTTCAACCCCAAATTTCATTAATTCACAAAGAAAAATATTTCATTGCATATTTCTATACATAATGATTGGAAAAATGTAGATGTGTTTTTGGATGAAACTTTGGGATCACCCCATATGACATCAGTGGGCAGGATATGTTGCCCCTCAGGGGCTCAGCATTAATTTGCTGAGTACAGGCTTGGCGACCCTGGGGTACCGAGCTGTGGACTGTGTCATGCAAACAGTTTGCCACACCGTAAGCTTCAACGATCACCGTTCGGCGCGACGGTGGAACGTTGTACGTTTCAGAGCCCAGGGATCTTAACTTAATCGCCCGGTTCGCGAGGACGGTACAAACCTCTATAACAATAATAATAATAAAAACCTCAATCTCAAGGTGTTGTTACGTGCTGGCGAGATGCATGGCTGCTGAGATTGAACAATCGCTAGCGGTGAACCTCAGGGAATACTACCGCACCTCAGTTGAATAAGGCTTTGACGGGGTAGACGTATAAGTCCCTACCTGATCGTGGAACGAAAATGAAACTATCAAATAACAGCGTCGGTGCACGCAACAATGCCATCTCTAAGTGGGGAAAGAGAGTTTGATGCAACAGCATATCTCCCAAAGTTGTTTCCTTCTCTGGCTACGCCTTGGGAGGAACGCAGGGGACTTCAACTATCTGAGCCATGTTCGCCCCAATATCTGGTGTGCACAAGATCCGATGGAGAATCTTTCTTATCGACAAAGCCGCAGTTCTTCGTCGAACACCTGGAAGACAAGTTTGGCGAGATGTCATTCTCCTCTAAGATGCGAAGTGGGGCTGTATTGATACAGACGGCACCCCTGCTCAGTCAAAGGCGTTACTCGCCTGGTGACGTACCTGTCAGCATCATGCCCCAAGACGTTCAATATGGTGCAGGATCTCATCTCCTGTCGCAGACTGACGACGAGTTGCCCGACAACATACAGAGAAATGTGTTAATTTTGACCGGTGCATCCATAGGGGACCGAAAGACCACAGGGTCGCCACTGGCGCTTTCATTCTGGACTTTGAGGGTGATACACTGACCGAGAAGGTCAAGGTAATGATATACCGGCGTGTCAAACCATATGTCCCTCCCCCTACAAGATGCTTCAGGTGCTGGATATTCGTACAAATTCCTCCCAGTGTGCTTCCATCTCGACGTGCAGTGAATGCGGGCGTCCATAACATCCGGACGCTCCTTGCACCCCACATTCGGTCTGTGTAAACCGCAAGGAGTATCATCCACCTTGCTCATTGAACTGTGCTGCTTTGCACAAAGAAAGAAAGATAATGGAGATAAATACACTGGACCGCCTAACATAGGAAGTACGAGTGGCTCCACCCTGAGCCAGCGAGAGGGACAAGAAACGAAACTGAAGCCAAGAAAGCTTCCATCTTCTGCTACAGAAGATGATATCCTCATGCCACCTGACGATCTAGCACTTACTGATTCTGTGGAAACGATTATATTAGATACAGCAGATAGCAAACAGTTAACGACAACCCTCCCCATGGAATAATCTGCTCCTCATTTCATTTCATCATCAAGGCCTTCCAACCTGGAGACTTCTCCAGTGGAATTGTAGTGGCTTCTATCACCAACTCGTTGAGCTGCGCAAATTATTGTACCGTCACCCTGCACTTTGTATAGCCTTGCAGGAAACATGGTTTCCTGCCCAGCGGACCCCTTCCCTTCTTGGCTATAGGGGCTACTTCAAGAATCGGTCCATATATGACAGGGTGTTTGGTACTCGCCACGGTCCCAAGTGCCCTCGTGCTGCTCCACACCACTCTCGAGGCAGTGGTAGTCAGAAACCAAGCAACGCAGGAATAAACCATCTGCAGCGTATACCTTTCTCCGGATGAAGTCCTGTCTCTAACTGACCTTACTGCTGTGGTCACACAACTAACCCCATCACTCCTCCTTTTGGGGAACTTTAATGCTCATCACCCATTGTGGGGTGGAAGACAGGCCACAGACCGCGGTAGGGATGTTGAGACGCTTTTGGCATGGCAAGACATCTTCCTCCTGAATACTGGTGCCCCCAAGCATTTTTGCATGGTGCGAGGCACGCACTCAGCCATAGACATCTCCATTTGTAGCCCAAGTCTTCAACCGTATTATATTGGAGGGTCCACGATGACCTAAGTGACCATTTCCTTATTTTGCTGTCGCTCCTACAGTATCAACCTGCAGCACGCTTGCTGTAATGGTCTCTTCATAGGGCGGGTTGTACACCTCAACTGCTGTCCTTGTTGCTCCACTAGGAACTGACATAGATGCTGTGGTACAGTGGGTGACCTACAGTATTGTCTCTGCCACTGAGGCAGCTGTTCCTCAAACGAACGGTTCCCATCGGCGCAAGTCTGTGCTCTTGTGGACTCCGGTTATTGCTGAGGCCATCTGGGACTGAGGCGCGCACTCCAGCGTCACCAACGCCATCCTTGCATTGAACACCTTATTGCATTTAAACGTCTCTGGGCCCAAGCCCACAAGTTGATCAAGCAAAGCAAGTAGGACTCCTGGGATAGGTACTTGGCCACAATTGGTTCTCAAGCTTCACCTTCATTAGTAAGGTGACATTCTGGGTACCGCCCACACACAAGAATACCCAGTTTCCAAATTTGGGGTACCATATGCACAGACCCACCCATTGTCACTGAGTACATGGCGCGCCATTATGCCGATACTTCTGTGACTCCAGCTTACAGTGCAGACTTCCATGACCTCCGCTCAAAGAGCGGATCGAACGGCGACATCATTCCGCACTCGACGCTGGGAACACGTCAATAACCCATTCAGCGAATGGGAATTACAGATTGCCCTCGCTGCATGCCCCAATACCTCTACAGGACCCAATACGATTCACAACCAGTTTATTCGTCACGTTTCAGCGGAGTACCAACGCCAGCTTTTCGCCCCGTACAACCACCTATGGGCAGAAGGAGTTTTTCCGTCATCATGGCGGGGGAGTACCGTCATTTTGGTACTGAAACCTGGAGCTGACCCACCTGTGACTGATAATTACCCCCCGATCGGCCTCACCAACTTCTTTGCAAGCTCTTCGAACGTGTGGTGAGTCGACGGCTAATGTAGATTCTTGAGGGTAGGGAACTCTGGGCCCCACAACAAGGGGCTTCCAACAAGGCAGCTCCGTGAACGACAACCTTCTAACCTTCTGTTGCTGGAGTCTGCAATCTGTACAGGGTTTGTTACGATCTTTTTTGACCTTCGGACATCAGCTGGCGCCACCATATTCTCGCTACATTGTATGACTGGGGCATATGAGGCCAACTTCCCATCTTCCTTCAAAATTTTCTTTCCCATCTTTTTTTTCGGGTTAATATAGGTTTCTGTTTCAGCTCATATTATATTCAAAAGAATGGTGTCCCACAGGGCTCCGTCGTCAGTGTGCCAACATTTTGTAATCGCTGTAAATGGTCTTGCTTCCGCGATAGGGTCGTCGGTATCCTCTTCCTTGTTTGCCGACGACTGTTTTAGTATTTTAGCTCAGTTAGCATTGGTGTTGCAGAACAGAGACTGCAGGGAGCCATCCGGAAGGCCCAATCATGGCCCTGCGCCCACAGTTTCCAGTTCTCTGTTCCCAAAACCCGGGTGAAACACTTCTGTCGTCGTCGTGCAGTGCACGCGGACCCCGAACTGTATTTGAGTGATGACTTGCTCCACGTTGTAGAGACACATCAATTCTTAGGCATGTAGTTCGACTCCTGGCTCACGTGGGTGCCACACCTCCGACAGCTGTGAAAAAAGTGTTGGCGTTATTTGTTGTTCGCTGCCTCGACCACACTGTCTGGGGAGCCGACCGTCCATCTCTTCTGTAACTATATAAGATACTAATCCAGTCACGTCTGCGTTACGGTAGCCTGGTGTACGATTGTGCAGTTCCTTCTACGTTGCAAGTCTTGGACCCTTTTCACCACACTGGCGCCCATTTAGCCAAGGCGCCTTTGCGCACAACTCCAGTAACAAGTCTTCTCGCTGAAGCTGCGGTTCCTCCCCTGGGAATCCACCGGCTACAGCTATTCTTGCGTTGCTCATATTCACACATTACCCGACCACCCGAATTACAGGCTTCTCTTCCCAGATGCTGTCCTCCCTTCTCCATGGCGACGGCCAAGATCGGGTCTCCCGATTACAGTCACAGTTCGTTCCCTTCGTCGCTTGAATCCCTTCCTATCCATCCTATTTCCTACTACCCTTTCCGTACACCTCCTTGGTCCAATCGTATGCAGCTTTATTTAGACTTGTCCAGGGACTCGAAAGCCTGTGTTTCACCATTGATCTTCAGTCGCCAGTTCCAGGCCCTCACTGACTCATTCCATGATGCGGAAGAGATGGTTCCCTTGTAGACAGCCTTGCTAGATATGCATGTGTTCATGGTGACCATGTTGAGCAGCATTCTTTGCTGTGTGGGAATAGAGTTTTAACAGCTGAGCTGGTGGCTATCTCTCGAGCCCTACAATATTTACAAGTCTGCCCTGGGGAGGCTCTGAGTGGTTTACAAGCCCTTAACCAGTTTCTTCCAAAGTACCATTTGGTGCGGTCTATCCAAGACGCCGTCTTCACCCTTTGTGCATCAGGCCGTTCAGTGGTTTTTGCTTGGACCCAGGACCACATTGGTATCCCAGGCAATGAACGAGTCGATCGGCTCGTCAAGCAGTTCACCATGAAATGGCTCTTGGAGATTGGTCTCCAGGATAAAGACCTCTGACTACAAATAGCGCGCAAGGGCTTGGAGCTTTGGAACTTGGAATGGGTGGACTTGAGCGAACCGAATAAGCTACGTATAGGCATGTCCTCTACAGCCGTGAGGTGGTCCTGCGGGCCTCTCACAGAGAGTGTTCTTCTCCACAGACTACGTTCTGGACATACGTGGTTAGCACACAGCCACCTGCTACATCATGCGGACCCACAGGATTGCCGTTGTGGCGCTCTTTTGACAGTGGTCCATATCTTGTTGGACTGTCCACTTTTAGCCGCATTGCGGCAGTCCTTTACCCTGACTTCTGAGCTTAGCTTGATTTTAGCTGATGACGCCTCTACGGCTGACCGTGTTTTTATGTTTTATCTGTGCAGTGGGTTTTTATCATGTGATGTAATGCTGATACCTAAGCCTTATAGTTCAATCACCCACCACTCAAACATTTTACTCTATTGTTCCTTTCCTATTGTCGGCCATATTTTTGACTGGCGGTTTTAGTATGTGCAGTGTGGTTGGCTCATCCAATATTATCTTCATGATCAGTCTGCCACATTATTCTTCTGTACTCTTATGAGTCAATCGTTAGGCCTGGGCCTTAAGTATTTTATTGTTTTACGCTCATTTTATCAGTGTAGTGGTTACTGTCACTCTCTCCACTTTGTGTGTTACCTTCATAGGTGTTAAACGACGACTTTATCTTGGGGTAACCTATGTTGAATTGGCTGTGTTTGGAACAGGGGACTGATAACCTCGCTGTTTATCCCCCATAAAAAATAACAGCAACAAAAAGGATATGTTTCTTTTATCGTAACTGACATCATTTGAAAACTTTTTATTTCTAATTTAGACATTTGACCATAATTTATTAATCATATTTTCCAATTGCTTACTTTAACTTCGAAAGTCTTGCTGCCTGTACCCGTACTTAGACGAGACGCAACAATACATGTTTTTCAATGCTTTGTAGCCTAATGCTCGCTGTTTCATCAAAGTAATGGTAGAAAACCTACTCACGATGAATTTGTGAAAGTCTTGTTCAAATCTTTAGACAAATGGTTACCACATGGCAAGGATTAACCTTCCTCGCCCCCCATATCCTACAAGCTTTTTTTTTGTAACTCGCAATTCAGAGTGGAAAAATTAGAATACTGAAAGGCAGTTAAAAAACCAAAATTTAACTGTTGCAACAGAAATTCAAACTGAAGCCAGAGAAATGAGAGAGCATATGTATCAACATCGTCAATGGTCATGTCTTTTCTTACACGATAGGTTGACGAAACGCTAATCTACATTTATACCCTTCTAGATTTACAGGAAATTTTTGAGTTACTATCGTGATACAAGTTTTTGTTGTTACGAAGTTTGGGAAAATAAATATTTCCTGCCTAAGGCCATCCACTCCCTCGAAAGAAAGACTATTGTTCCAGTTGACAAAGGTAACAGAAGTGCAGTAATTGAGAAGACAACGATACACTGACGCTATCTGAACTTAAAGTTACTCAGTTTTAATATTAATCAAGCAGACATTTTATATGGTTTTAAACTTGAGGGGAAAAAAGGAATTAAGGATTGCTAATGACATTGTAATTGCGTAAGAGAGAGCAAAAGGCTTGGAAATTCGCGTGAATCGAATGCGTGGCGTTTTGAAAAGAAGCTACAAGATGAAATTATGTAAAATTCAGGTAATAGGGTTTAAATGAATTAAGTGAGTTGCTGCCGAAGAAATTATATCGAAGATTAGCTTTCTGTAAATAACAGATGCGTTTAGCTAACTAGGCAACAAAATACAAGTCTATCGCAGAATCCAAGAGGAAAAAGCTGCTTTTCAGCGAATAAGAAATATTCTTGAGAGAGTTTATTATTTTCCTAATTTTATTATCAGAGGAACTAATCTCAGACATGATGTACCTGCTTCTTGATTTTTTAATAACTTTTCTTAATGTAGTACAGTAGTTTTTACAATATTTTATTTTTTGTGGTTAGATATTATATAATATTATATTAATGTAAGTCATTATTTCTTACATGGGTTCTTACAATTATATTCAACTAATTTCTTGGGGAAACAGTTTTCAAATATCCTTACAAATGTATCATGAAAAAAATTAAAATTAACATCTTGTTCCTTATAACCTCATCCCAGTGTAACTGCTGTAGACTTTCTTTGAAATTTCTAGTTGTTAAGTCATTAACTAAGCGCACAACTCTGGAGGACTGATCCGAATTACTGAACGGAGCTATGTCATATTCTGTTACTAGCTGTGTACCATGATCAAAAAGACCATTCTCAACACGACAAGCATTTACGTTGTGAAAATTATCTTGGTCTATAAAAACGTTATCTATCAATATACTGCTGTCCTTTACTACCCGAGCAGTAAAATCAATAACGGATATCATATTGAATGAGCAAAGTAAGACTTCCAGGTCTCTCGTCCTATTACACTGTTTCAGTGAATCAACGTTGAAATCACCACAAATAATAATTTGCTCCCCCCTATCTGACACATAGCACAACAAGGAATCCAAGTTTTTCAGAAATAACTGGAAGTTTCCTGAAGGGAATTTAGATAATGTTACAATTATAAGATAATCATCATTGAGTTGAAACTGGCAGTCACATGCTTCAGTATGTTGCTCTACACAAAACTTTTTTGTTTCTAAATTTTTTACACTGTGATAGCTTTTGACATATATGGCAACACCTCCTTTTACCTTACTATCTCTACTTACATTTGAAGCTAATTTACATCCACTGACATTCACATTTTTCATACGAGCGTCAATGTGATGCTCAGACAGTCATAATATATCTATTACATTATCAGGTTCTATATCATCTAAGAAAACTAAAATCTCATCTGTTTTATTCGTTAGTCCCCCAATATTCTGGTGAAAATGCTAACATTATTGTTTACTTTACTTTTATGAGAAACCTTTGATTTTTCAACATTTTTGACACCTTCCTGCCTGAGCGTCTCACTGGACACAGATCTTAGTCTAAAAAAGAAGTACTTCCATGAATTTCAGTGTCCCTCCTTAAGGATTTTGTTATCAACGCAGCCAGTTTCCCCTTCCCTTTCCTACTGAGATGCAGGCCACGCCTAGTGAAATCCCATCTATCGGTAGCATCAACAGGAATCAAACCTATGTCTGACAGAGTAGCCGCCCTAAGTAGTTGATCAATCTCCATATTGACTTTCCTGACAGAGCGGTTCAGTTGGGTTCGATCACACTGCACAAAAGCTGGCAACAGTCCAACATTTGTCTGGGTCTTTGCAGAACCTATTTTAACAAGGTTACACTCAATACTGTTGCCCTGATCCCTGTCAATGCTGTTCCCTACCCCACCCACAATAAGAACATGATCCTGTTTTGTTGATCAAACTGTTCTGGGTATTGGACCGCATCGTCAATGTATCAAATATTTCACCGAAGTTTCGGCCACTATTGCAAGCGGCCATCATCGTAACACTCAGATGATGGCCGCTTGCAATAGTGGCCGAAACGTTGGTGCCGGCCGCGGTGGCCGAGGTGACTGAGGCGCTCCAGTCACGGTCAGCACGGTCTCTACGGTCGGGGGTTCGAATCCCCCCTCGGGCATGGATATTTGTGCCGTCCTAGTTCGTAAGTAGTTCATAAGTAGTTTGTAAGTTTAGGGACTGATGACCCCGTAGTTAAGTCCCATAAGCTTAACAAACAATTGAACATTGAATTGAAGCGTTGGTGAAATATTTGATACATTGACGATGCGGTCCAATACCCAGAAGACTTATCAACAATGACAACGGCCGCGGAAGCCTTCGTTTACATGATCCTGTTTTGTGAAACCCTTGCACAAGAAACCTATATCCTCGACCACCTGACTAAGACCAGCACTGGGCTTGAAAACGTTTGTGAGCTGGTACCTGTCACCAAATTTTTCCTGAAAATCTGGCCCACACCTCTTCCATGGTTACTTCCTAACAACAGAACTTTCCTCCTACTATCTACTTTTTTCGAAACCGTTGGTTTCCTAGTGAAAGTCTGTTGTTTCTTAACTACACTTACTTCTAAAGGAGCTTCTTCCTCACTTAACTGTGTTAGTAAGGCAAATCTGTTGGTTGTGCCAATTGTGAAGTTGTCAGGAACTATACTCTCTCTATGGCCTCTGTTCCCTGCTACCACTTGCCACCCCTGTTCACCCTTCTCCCTCCTTAACCTTGGAAGTTCCTCCCTAGCACTATCCAGTTCAGCCTAAAATGCTCTAATATTGACTTCCTGTTCAACTATTTTTCTGTCCCTTGAACACAGTTTGCAAAACAAAGGAAAGGACTCGTTTGTATCCCCCTTTCCCACACCACTACATCCCCCCTCCCCCCCTCCCCCAAATGAAACCACTTGTCACAACAACAGCATTAAAACCCAGAACTAACAATCCTACTGCATCTCAAACACATTGCATTCATGATTGTTAGAAGGTTTACTTACGTGATATCGACAATATATATTAACTATAGATACAAAGCGTTATTAGATTTGTTTAGGACGCTAAAACATGTGTAATCTGTTAATAAATGCACATAAAACTGCGGTTTAACGCTAAATCTGCACACTCACGAATTTGGCCTATGAATATACACAAACAACTTTTGCGATTACTGAGACAATGCGCGAAAAAAGAAAAAAAAACTTTAATGGCGAGCTTGAAGAGCACACTAATAAACGTATTCAATTAGTTAACTGTGTTAATGCCCTTAAAATTACGGAGAAACGCTAAAACTGCACACTCGAAATTTAGGCCTGGAAGGGCACTTGTAAACAAACCGACCTTTTCGTGATTACTGAATCAGTACATGAATAAAAGTAAAAAACATTTCACGTTAAGCTTGAAGAGCACACTAATAAATGTTTTTAGTTACTACGTTTTATTTCTGACCAAATTACTGGTCTTTTCCGATCGCACTGACACCGCACGTCTGGTGGCCTTGCGCAGCGATCTGAAATTTCCAGATGTTTGTAAATATATGGGACAAAACGGCTGAAATCCTCGTTCCTTAGACTTACAAACTACTTAAACTAATTTATACTAAGAACAACAGAGACTCGTAACCGAGGGAGGACTCGAACCTATAACGGGAGCGACCGAGCAGTCGATGGCGCCTCAGTACGCGCAGCCATTACCGCGAGGCCCAAGGGACCTCTAACGTTTCAAAAATGCTGTTGAATAACCAGCATTCTTAGTAATCGTAGGTTACCTATCGTGTACCCTGTTTCTTATATTTTTTGGTATTCTACACGGTAGGAGGTAATAATGTATTTATATAGGGAGAGTCGGAAGAAAAAGCTAAATGCTTTGAGGAGTGCTACTACTGGTGATTATGAACTTCTAATAAACACATGTTCCTTTCTTAATCGTTCTTGGGTAAACCAATTAAAACGACTGGAAATAGGGAAAGTGCAGACGACAGACAATGATGTTTATATAACTGTGTAAGTTTCCTAACAGTTGATATTCTCAGTCAACGTGTGGTGCGGTATTATTGATGACCATCTCATCGATCCAGTTGTTTTAGCATCAAAAGTCTGACAGATAACCAACTAGTATTTAAAAAGAAATTTAAGGAATTTCTGAATGGCAACTCCTTCTACAATTTTTAGATAAAACTTGAAATGAAAAAGTAAAAAGTAAAAGAGTAAAAAATCCTCTAAATATTGATTGTCATGTATGGACAACATTTACTAGACTGAAACGTTCCACATCATAACGAAATGTCGTATATATGATTCATGGTACAAGTATTAATATAACCTTGGCGGCGCATGAAATTATGCACATTTCTCATAAAAACGCATTACATTTGCCTATGTAAGGTGCTGAATATTACTTTATACTGGCTAAATCCCATTACGCTTCGCTGCTAATCAATCTGATGGCAATGTAAATAAACAAATTCTTGCTGACAATCACTTACCAAGAAAATCTGTGACTAGGTAGAAAGAAAGAAAAGTTAATAATGATTTCTCATGTATTGTCCAACCATTGGATTCAGTGTCTTAATGGGACACGTTATTTTGATTTCCTTCAAAAGTGATACCAGAATACGTGGAGGATATCCCTTTGACAACACAAGCTCTTATGTAGTATCATCATGACGGAACTGCTACTCATTTTGTACGGCCAGTGACACAGTAACTCAACACAACGTATCCTGCTGGTTGGATCGGTCGCCGTGGAATCATTGCGCTGCCACCGATGTCACCCTATCTTGCCCCAGTGGATTGCTGTTCCTATGGGGTGACTAAAAGTCAAGTACATAAGCGCTGAGTGACGTAGGAGAGGAACTTCTCTCTCGTATTTTATATACTTGTGCTCAAGAAAAGGAATGCAGAACTGAGCTACCATCAGCAACACAACAGATGTCTAAGAGGGCAGCAAAATGCATTGAAATTGATGGTGGACTGTTTGAACATTTTCTGTGAGGGTAATTACACGATTATTAATTATTAAATGTACCATAACACAGCAGTATCTTAATATACTGTCTCCTATACTGTCTCCTGTTCCTAGTTGTTTTCATTGGTTTACCCGGAAACGCTTAAGAAAAGTTATTTGTTCAGAATCACCAGTAGTACCAACCCTCAAAGCAGGTACTTTTCCTCCTGACTCTCCCTGTATTTATCTATAGAAAATGTCTATGTTTACACTCGTGAAAGCCGACATAGTTTTATTCTAGCTTTTCCGCTGAGACTCGTGTTTCGACTTGAAACCAGCGTGAACAAAATTAAATACAACGCCCAATACAACGTAAACATATGTTAAGCGTGCACCGGACGGATCTAGTTGGTGGGTGAGATCCAAGGGCCAAAGATCATGGGAGTCATCCCACAGTCCGAATTGAGTTGTCAAGATTTGCTTAGTCCGGGAGATATCTTACATAAACAAATTAAGTCGCCCTAGACCCACTCAGTTCAACAAGAGCTGTTTGCGTTGCTCGAAAAATCTTGTAAATAATACAAGTTACAGACTATATTTCGTCCGCTATATTTTAACATGCCCTGACAAGCAGTAGTGTCGTATTACAAAACATTTAGCAGCACTGATTTTTATCACTCGGAAAAGAACGTGCATGTTGATAAATTAAAATGTGAATAGTGTGTGATTCGTGTATCCACACACGTAGTTCTAGCAAACACGAGGTACCCAAACATGTGAGTTGGTAAGGACTCTAATTAAACTTTGATATTACCCAGTATATACACTTTAATACAGAACACCATTACCCAGTATATACACTTTCATACAAGACATCATTAATAAATTTAGACTTCGAACATAAATCTGTAGCTAAGGTAGAATATTCAAAATTTTTAGGTGTTTGCATTGACGAGGGTTTGAATTGGAAAAAACACATTTAAAATCGCTGAAACCTTTGAGTTCAGCTACTTATGCTATCAGGGTCATTGCAAAATGTGGTAATATAAATCTCAGTAAATTAGCTTACTATGCCTATTTTCATTCACTGCTCTCATATGGGATCATATTCTGGGGTAATTAAACATTGAGTAAACACATATTATTGAACAAAAGCGTGTAATCAGAATAATTTCTAGAGCCCAGCCAAGATCATCCTGAAGAAATTTATTTATTGAATTAGGTATCTTCACTGTAGCTTCACAACATATATAGTCAGTTATGAAATTTTGTATTAACAACACGACACAAGTCAAAAGTAATAGCAGTGTGCATAGCTACAACATTAGGAGAAATGTTGCTACTTCGTATTCGAGGTTAAATCTAACTTTGGCACAGAAAGATGTGAAATATGTTGCCACAAAAGTCTTCGGTCACTTACCAAGTAGCATCAGAAGTCTGACAGATAACCAACTAGTATTTAAAAAGAAATTTAAGGAATTTCTGAATGGCAACTCCTTCTACAATTTTTAGATAAAACTTGAAATGAAAAAGTAAAAAGTAAAAGAGTAAAAAATCCTCTAAATATTGATTGTCATGTATGGACAACATTTACTAGACTGAAACGTTCCACATCATAACGAAATGTCGTATATATGATTCATGGTACAAGTATTAATATAACCTTGGCGGCGCATGAAATTATGCACATTTCTCATAAAAACGCATTACATTTGCCTATGTAAGGTGCTGAATATTACTTTATACTGGCTAAATCCCATTACGCTTCGCTGCTAATCAATCTGATGGCAATGTAAATAAACAAATTCTTGCTGACAATCACTTACCAAGAAAATCTGTGACTAGGTAGAAAGAAAGAAAAGTTAATAATGATTTCTCATGTATTGTCCAACCATTGGATTCAGTGTTTTGTCAGTTTTCTACAGAAACATAAATAAAATGACGGTTTACTCATACTGGAGAATGAGACCAGTGGTTGCAGTTCAAAGAAAGCAATCAGTTTCACTATTCTTAGTGAATATCTTATCTCTGTTTATCTCCTCCTCAGCCCGCTCCATTATCTCTAGCCTCATCGTAACTATCGAAAATGCAGACATTAAAAATTAGTATCTTACTTCATATTTTGTGCTAAGGACGACAAATGAGCACAACGCCATTATTACGCAAAAGAAAGCGAAGTATCTAAGACAGTAGATATCTTCATTCAGAGACTTCGTTACTACGTAGTTAGTTACTTCGTTACTATGATACTGGCAACAACATTGAAGTAGCAGTTAAGGTATTGTAGGTGCCGAGTGTGCATGTGCTACTGCAAGTGAACCATTTAAACGTGATGTCCCTTAAATGAAATCTCACGAAAGGTGTGTAACTCCTACCATAACACCTGATCGCCAAGTATGGTAGATGTTGGTAGCAAATCTTAAACTAGCTTGTTCAATGGTAAAACGAGTTTGTTGTAATTTAGGTGATTGCTGAGCTAGTCAACTGAAATTGGATTTACGTCAGACTGCAGTTCTATGAAACTGTTCTGTTAATATTATACTTTTGAAGTTCTGATAAGATATCAGAAACTATTTGCTAGTTGGAACATGGGGGGGGGGAACATACTACAGGATGCAGAATGCCAACGTCCGCCAGCTCAAGTTCAAATATTTGTTTGTAAATATAAGGGACTTAACTGCTGCGGTTATCAGTCTCTAGGCTTGGAAACTACTTAAACTAACTTACGCGAAGAACAACACGCACACACATGCCCGAGGGAGGACTTGAAATCATACGGCGAGCAACCGCACCCTCCGCAACAAGGCGCCTTAGACCCCTCGGCCACCCAACCGCGGCTTAGCTGCAACTGCAAGAAAGTAAAATATTTTCCTGAATTTTTACCTTGCTATCTGATTGTGTATTAAAATCTGTTGTTTGAAAACTTACTTGCCAGTACCTTGGATATATATCATGAATTGTAATTCCAACAGCATGACGGAAAGAACGTAAACAATTTTGCATCTGACTCATTTAATAAGTTACACGAAACACTTTTCATTACGAAAAAAACACAAAACTGTTATTAACTGTAATTCTGCGGAGGGCGCCGCTTCTCGCCGTCGGAGGTTCGAGTCCTCCCTCGGCCATTCCCTTAGATTTACATATATTTGAATGTTTCTGTTATTAACATTTGACTTTAACAAAAGCCTCTGAACAGTACTGAGATCAATAACGGATCTGAATTCCATCAACACTACTTCAATTTGGCTGCCAGTGAACATGGAGACGCTCGTTTTATCCTGCCACTAATTCCCTTCAAAATCTACCACTATTAGGATTTACATGAACACACCGTAAATTAGTCTACAATATCTGGATTATCACGTCCAATGTATCATAAATCACACATACAACATAAATCATTTTACCAAAAATTCTGTGAAATGGGGAATCCAGTGCTACTAACTACTCCACGAATACCACCTACGATTTGTAAACATATTATGATTATTATTTAGATCCTTTTTTACTCACAACACCAACAGTGTCTGCTATAAATGATGGGACTTATGGGACTTAACTGCAAGGTCATCAGTCCCTAAACTTACAAACTACTTATGAACTAGCTTATACTGAAGACAGCACAAACATCCATGGCCCAAGGGGGTTTCGAACCCTCGACGGGGAACGGCCTCGCGCATCTTAGCATAGAGCCTCAATGCGCTCTGCCGCTCCACCGCGGCAGTCTGCTATATCTCTAAAATTACAGAATAGATTAATATTACACTTTTACCTCTAGGTATTTCCACTTATTCAAGTTCCTTTCATAAAAAATAATCTGACAAGTAATATTTTCAAGAATATGTACCTGGTATGAATGCTCGTTAATAATGTTGTCTCCACTGCTTGGTAGGCGAGCTGTCATATTTAAGAAATGTTACCTCCGTGACTCTCTGCTCACAACTAACCACTGTCAGCTGATACTGCTGCTACAGGAGGAGGTGTAACTTATCTGACTCATACTGTTCACACTTTGGACACAAATCTAATACTAACAGTGATATTAGAAATGGAGACAGCTGTCACTCCCTTACTAGCTGTTAATGTCTGTCTGATGTTATTTTTATTTCGACTAAGTGCTTTGTTGCACTATTATTTAACCTCCATTTTAAATAACGTAAGATGACCACCTTGTATATTATATGACCAGATAATGGTGACACAGCTCATTGAAACTGGTCGACATAAAATAAATCATTGTTTTTCGATATTAGCTTTCTACTTTTGAAGATAATATCAATTATTTGTATTGAAAATTTGTACTTCAATTTTCGTGTTCACGTATTAATATTTTGACCTAATTTACGTATTTGCTACTGTGCCTGGTCCATATTATTACATTCGCGCCCACTCAAACAAATTCAAACTGATGTATGACTACGCACTAAAATCTTTCGAGCGATGACGTAATGCAGCTTTACTGTTTTAGAGAGATATTTCTCACCATGCTATTAATGAAGGAATTCATAGGAAAATTAAACATTTTCTAAATTCAAGAGCATGTTCAGAAAACTGAGTATATAGCTGTAATTACTGAATGTCGCCGAAAACCTTTGTATGCAATTGATCTATTAGACATAGAATTTTTCTATCTCATACGTAATACAGGAAAAGGTATAGCAGTTGTATGCTTTTCTTAGCTGAGGAAGAAGTAAGGGGTATCAAACAATCTTTTTCAACTTGATGGACCATTGAACTTCCTTCTACATACTTAGTTATTAATTCAAAAGATTAGTAATAATCATTTAAAGTTATATTCTCACATATACGATATACACATACCTAAGGGACAGATAAATCTGGATTTTAGTCTCTGAGTTACTACGCTGGTCTAAACAATTAAGGGATCAGGTGCGATATGTTGTATTACGATATTGGTTACAACTGTAATTTGTGTGTGATACAGTATGATATTATGCTGTCTTAACTCTTTACCTGATGTTTAAGTGGCGTTTACTTCGAGCGAGGCACCAGAGGCTACTATAATAGTGAAAAAGTCATTCTCTTTACCCTCCAATATGGTGTACGATCACCTCGAACGGGCAATACAGTTGCACAATTACAGCCTCGCACTAGGGACATCGTTGCCAGTAACAATAATGGATCAAAGTATTCACAGATT
Source organism: Locusta migratoria (assembly GCA_026315105.1). NCBI lineage: Eukaryota > Metazoa > Arthropoda > Insecta > Orthoptera > Acrididae > Locusta > Locusta migratoria. The sequence goes on from CM048745.1 coordinate 167,283,860, forward strand.
AACGAAACTGGTCATCGTCAAGATAAGTGTGACACCTTGCATCTAGGCGATAAAAATGAGTGATTTAACTCATTATAAACGTTCACTAACTATAGAGAAAGTAATACGTAAAATCAAGAATGTTGTTGATTCATAACACCCTGGATAATTTAATAGAAATATAGATAACCTAGGCAGCATTTAATGACATACCGTATGAAGCAAGATCAAGTTAACGATTAATTCAGGCTATGGGAAGTTCATGACAAAGTTAAAACTACAGGAACCACCTCATCCGTGTCCTGAAACTGTATTACTGTGCTCCTCCTGGCAACGTGCTGTACCTTTAAAAGGGACTAAGAGTTGAGAGTAACACTTATCGTAATTTTTCAGAGGTATTTTTCTTTTTTTCACTGCCTATTCTGATTCTAGTTGTGTATTCTCTCGCGATCGTGGTATTACACAAGCTGTAAGTAGCGTCATTTATCATGTAAGGTACGAGAGTATTATCGGAGAAATAACTTAATTAGCGTTTTTTAAACGTGGGTGCAATTACTTCACGACATTTCCATACTGTACATGTTAACAGTTTCACAACAGCGATATTTTCGTTTCACTTAAATAATGTATTAATTTGGCGCATAAATGAAATTTTGCGTTACTTCGAGATATACATTGAAACCCATCACCAGATATTCGAGGTTTGTGTACAGAGTGGTCCTAAAATATATCTCAAAAGTGAAACGGCATGTAGAGGGGACCGAAGTAAGCAGATTTCGTATAGGAATGTGCGGTCGGTGATATATTACAGCGCTAACATGTACATAAATATGAAATAAAGGAATCTGAAAAGGAAAGTAAAGACAAAAAATTATTAATCCATGGCCACCCTGTTCACCTGATCTAACCTGCGTGGAATTCTTGCTTTGGGATCGAATTAAAAGCCTGGAGCCCCGTCACATCTGAAGGAAATCTAGTAGCCCGCTGTTGCTGTTGGATATGTGGCCGACATGCCTGACGTCTTTTCTGATGTACGCCCATTCATGCATCGTAGGTGTGAATCTTGTATCGCTGTTGGTGCTCTATCTTTCGACCACCTCTTGTAAACTATTAGTAAATAAATTGTCTGACTTTACCTCCCTTTCAATTTTCCCTCCTGCCATTCGTCTGCACACGCTGGCGCTGTAATATATCATTACCGAACACACATTCGTATACGAAATCTGCTTATTTCGGTCCCTTTTCCTTGCCGTTTCATTTTTGACGTAGAATGTGCGTCTTAAAAGTTCCGTGAATGGTTCCATATTTTACAAACCGCGCTAGCGAGGATGACGTGCCCGTGCAGACACATTGAGGGACATGTCAACAAGTGCCCACTATCGTGCAAAGCACTGCAGTGAAGAGGTGGTACTCACTGCGACCCAGCTAACAGGGTCAGGGTGAGAACTCGTGTCCTTGCAACATCGAGCGCAAAATGGAGCAACGGAGCTGTACCTTAATATAAATTTTTGTTTCAAATTACACAAAATGCAACTGAGATCCATGGGATGTTTTTGAGAGTGTATGGTGTTGAAGCAGTGAGTAAAAGGTGTATGTTCGCGTGTTTTAAACGCTTTAGAGACGAAAAAGAAGGTGTCGAGAATGAGTCACGATTGGATCGACCGTCCAAAATCACAGTCCGAGACAACATCGAACGAGTGCGACGGATGCTTGTGGATGATTGGCAGCCTTCTTTCTGTTTCCCCGCCTTAAATTAACCATGAAAGGCTGACGCTTTGCAGCGCTTTGCAACGCGTGACCTCAGTGATTCGAGCAATTTCACAAGAAGCGTTTGCTGACAGTTCCCAACATCTGTACAATCGCCTTCAGACCTGTGTCAATTACTTTGAAGGCCAGTATATATATATATATATATATATATATATATATATATATATAGGGTGTATCACTAAGTGTGTTTGCCTCTGTAACTTATAAAATAATAGGTGACGGGAAATTTTAATGTTAGTTTGGGAGCTACTACCCTTCAAAGTTCCGGGGTCGGAGGCTGCGGTAGCGTAGCTGACTGGCCGAGTGGCTATCCCCTGGGGCACGGCCCACTGTCTCATGACCACCAGCCAGTCAGATACGCTGTCGTAGCCTCCGCCCCCTAAACTTTGAAGGGTTGTAGCTCCCAAACTAACAGTGATAGGAATGTAGTTTAAATTGATTTGGACGCAGCTGGTTTCAACGAATCCAATGCACGATAGAAAAAACTATTGTTCCATTCAAAAAAATTATATCTTTGTGCTGTAACTCTTTGAAAAATGATACAATAAACTATGTTCATACCTCCGCAGAAAGTGTAACAATTCTTGTGTTGACCTACCGCATTAAAATTTCCCGTCACCTATTATTTTATAAGTTACAGAGGGAAACACACTTACTGAAACACCCTGTATATATATAGGGGTAGAGGGTGTTACAAAAAGGTACGGCCAAACTTTCAGGAAACATTCATCACACACAAAGAAAGAAAATATGTTATGTGGACAAGTTTCCGGAAACGCTTAATTTCCATGCTAGAGCTCATTTTAGTATTTCTCTTTAAATGTAAATTGAAATAATTCGTCAAAATACCCAATTGTTTCGTTAGTATGTACTGTAGAGCCGGCCGCGGTGGCCGAGGGGACTGAGGCTCTCCAGTCACGGTCTGCACGGCCACTGCGGTCGGGGGTTCGAATCCCCCCTCGGGCATGGATATTTGTGCCGTCCTTAGTCTTAGCTAGTTCATAAGTAGTTTATAAGCTTAGGGATTGATGACCCCGTAGTTAAGTCCCGTAAGTTCTACAAACATTTGAACATTTTGTACTGTAGTGCCTCCTTTCACCGCAAGTTGGCCCAATTGAACGAAGGCAATGTTGACTTCCGTGCTTGTGTTGACATGCGACTCATTGCTCTACAGTACAAGCATCAACTGGTTAGTGTTCATCACGAACGTGGTTTTGCAGTCAGTGCAATGTGCAGTCAGTGCAATGCGGAGTTGGCAGATGACCATTTCATATATGGATTGTAGAATTTGTTGGTGATGCATTGACTGGGCCTCATGTTCTTCCACATACGATCACTGGAGCACGTTATCATGATTTCATAAGGATACTCTACCAGTGCTGCTAGAATATGTGCCTTTACAAGTACAATACAACATGTGGTTCATGCACGATGGAGCTCCTGCACATTTTAGTCGACGTATTCGTACGCTTCTCAACAACAGATTCGGTGACCGGTGGATTGGTAGAGGCGGACCAATTCCATGGTCTCCACGCTCTCCTGATCTCAACCCTCTTGACTTTCATTTATGGGGGCATTTGAAATCTCTTGTCTACGCAACCAGTGTACCAAATGTAGAGACTCTTCGTGCTCGTATTGTGGAGGGCTATGATACAATACGCCATTCTCCAGGGCTGCATCAGCGCATCAGGGATTCCATGCGACGGAGGGTGGATGCATGTATCCTCGCTAACGGAGGACATTTTGAACATTTCTTGTAACAAAGTGTTTGAAGTCACGCTGGTATGTTCTGTTGCTGTGTGTTTCCATTCCATGATTAATGTGATTTGAAGAGAAGTAGTAAAATGAGCTCTAACAAGGAAATTAAGCGTTTTCGGACACATGTCCACATATTTTCTTTCTTTGTGTGTGAGGAATGTTTCCTGAAAGTTTGACCGTACCTTTTTGTAACACCCTATATATATATATATATATATATATATATATATATATATATATATATATATATATATATATATATATATTGTAACTCTTATTATTTCCTATATTTCCTGATACCATTCACCGTACATTTCAGACGCACCACCCTGTTTGTACGGTGATATTTAAAATGTTTAATGTTTAGAAAAATTACAGCAGTAAAGTAAATTTTACTGTAGCCCAGAGAATGCATTGGGCATGTTGCTGTTTACGCCGTTTTTAATGATCTCGTAGGCAATAGTAATAATAACCCCAGAATTGTTTTTCACTGAATGTGGTGTTCTAAAATGAAACATGCAAAATGAAATACTATTAGATCAGATCTTCATAAGATTTCAAAGCTTCCAGAGCTTGTTTTAATGTTCAGAAATATACAATTGCGCACGTAAAAGAAATGCGAAACATGTATCCGTTGAGAACAATGGTGAGTCACAAATATTGACAACTTCCGATAATAGGAAACCTATGGTTCTCATATGCTCAATGTTAGTTAAAGTATATGGCAATTTTCACTTAATTGATAAGCTACTGGAAAAAATTCGGACAATATATCTGTCTGATAACAGCCTTCCAGTGCGTAGCAGCGATTCGAAATAGGACTACATTATTGAAGGTTTACAATTTATTCAAATAAGTGTATCACCAATTGTCACGACTCTAGGGAGTTACGGAAATGTTAAAAACTGTGACTTGTTAGATAGGCATCAATATTTCGGACAAACTTAATTTCAAGGAGAAATACCGTATTACAGCCTTTTAGATATTTCATAGCGACTGCGTTGACACGAGTAGACAAAACAGTCGTGGATTATTTCTCATTTTTCCTTATGATACTGCATCAAGGAGAAATGCAGGTATTTTGTTCAATGGGATATTCGTTCCGACAGTCAGGAAACAGAATGAAACGTACGAATTTGATGAAAAATGAAACACTATCTGCATATTTGCTTTCAAACCAGCCTAGCCCTGAGAAGTGATTGGGAATCAAGCACAATAAAATGTGAACATAATATGTTTACTAAACAGATCAAGACTATTTGAGATCTTCAAAGTTTCGCATAAATTACAACTGAAATAATTGAAACAGACACTGTGGGAAAATTACCAGTTCCAAATACCGACCAAAAACAATCCTCGTACCAACGTCACACACAGTTGTTGTTTTGGAATTTTCCATCCGTTGGAACAATCAGAAATAACAGTAGTTGGTGTTATCGAACGCACACAGCAAATAGCGTCTCTAAACCTGTGACGACAATCTCGTCTGTGTGTTTTCTGACAAACACACTGATGCCAAGAACGTTGACTTCTTAACTCTGCTGGGAACTCTGTGTTTTACGTCCTGCCAGTTCACATGTACGAATTACAAACGTGGCATAACCACCATCTCGTTCAGTGTCGATTCGTTAAGTCTATAACAAGACGTAGACTATGCCAGCCTGCTTTCAAAGTTCTAAGAATAACTGTTTAGTGAAAAAATCACGCTAGTCCCTACGTATCACTGCTAGGATATTAAGAAAAATAGAAACTTCCGTACGTGATTGGAAGGAGAAGAATTTGGTAAAAGCTCAGAAGGAGGAACATTCGTTGTTATACGGGGTGACAAAACTGTTTTTCAAAAACTTTGGATAAAACTTGACTTTTAAAGTCTCCCAACCCCCAACCACCGAGGGCGCTGCATGGGGATTGATCTATATGTCAATGGATGTTGTGAAACTCCACCGCGACCGTGGTACTAAGACTATGCCATTTCAGTAAATTTTAAATTATTCTACGAGGCAGAGTTTATTTTTTCATAATTTCATCAAAGTAAAATTAAAACTATTTTCAGAATGTAATAAAATACATAGAGCATAATGTCAGTTCTCTGTTTTCTTTATAAAAAGTATAAATAGGAGTTGCAGTTAATTCTCTGCCTCTTTCGTTTCACTATTCTCTTTCGATTCAGTTATTGCTCATTCGACTGTACTGCTTCGAGTCAATTACCTTTTTCAAGTCATTTAGATTAGCAGATCAATTGATGTAAGAATATAAAGGATAATACTATACAGGGTGTTACAAAAAGGTACGGGCAACTTTCAGGAAACATTCCTCACACACAAAGAAAGAAAATATGTTACGTGGGCATTTGTCCGGAAACGCTTAATTTCCATGTTAGAGCTCATTTTATTACTTCTCTCCAAATCACATTAATCATGGAATGGTAACACACAGCAACAGAACGTACCAGCGTGACTGCAAACACTTTGTCACAGGAAATGTTCAAAATGTCCTCCGTTAGCAGGATATATGCATCCACCCTCCGTCGCATGGAATCCCTGATGCGCTGATGCAGCCCTTCTCTGACGCTGACATTAGGGTTATCGTCGACTGCACGAAGATTTGCCTCGTCCGTTGCAGGTGTCCTCGTCGTTCTAGGTCGTTCCCAGTCGCGAGTCATAGGCTGGGATGTTCCGTGCTCCCTAAGACGCCGATCAATTGCTTCGAACGTCTTCCTGTCGGGACACCTTCGTTCTGGAAATCTGTCTCGATACAAACGTACCGCGCCACTGCTATTGCCCCGTGCTAATCCATACATCAAATCGGCATCTGCCAACTCCGCATTTGTAAACAAAACCACGTTCGTGATGAACACTAACCAGTTGGTGCTACGTACTGATGTGCTTGATGCTAGTACTGTAGAGCAATGAGTCACATGTCAACAAAAGCACGGAAGTCAACAATACCTTCCTTCAATTGGGCCAACTGGCTGTCAATCGAGGAAGTGCAGTACATACTAACGAAACAATTGGGTATTTTGGCAATTGTCTGCACGAATTATTTCAATTTACATTTAAAGAGAAATACTAAAATGAGCTCTAACATGGAAATTGAGCCTTTCCGGACACATGTCCACATAACATATTTTCTTGTTTTGTGTGTGAGGAATGTTTCCTGAAAGTTTGGCCGTACCTTTTTGTAACACCATGTATATGAATATATCGATTGTGACATTGGTATAGCACTGAGAAATATTATTTTGACGAATAATAAATCTGTAGGATTTAATTCTGAAGTAAATGTGGATTCAAAATGAAGGGTAATGGAAATCGACTATTAGTGGAAATATATTCAAATCTATTGCTCGACAACTTCGGAATTTTCATTTATTAAATAGACGTGATAATAATGTCTGCGAAGTATTTAGAAAAGTGGGTAAAGAATATATCTGATTTAGTACGAAAATAACTTCTTGTCTCAACAGAAAAAAATTATGTTTGAAGTTTTATTTTATCTCAACGCCGGCCGCGGTGGCCGAGGTGACTGAGGCGCTCCAGTCACGGTCAGCACGGCCACTACGGTCGGGGGTTCGAATCCCCCCTCGGGCATGGATATTTGTGCCGCCCTAGTTCGTAAGTAGTTCATAAGTAGTTTGTAAGTTTAGGGACTGATGACCCCGTAGCTAAGTCCCATAAGCTTTACAAACATTTGAACATTTTATCTCAACGTAAGACATTATTACAATGAGGAAAGCTTTTTAAACAGGACAGTGTGTTAATCCAGTTATGAAATCAGTGCTAAAATACAAAACTGTTTTAATAGGCTTCATATCTGAACGGAACTAACCGGGAAAAGATCTAACTTCGAAGCAGCATGGTTGCTAATATCGGTAAATCACAAACATTCAGTGCCCAATTACCGTATTAACTTCAAGCCTCTGGGATAAAAGAATCTTTGATGCTCTTAAATAAATAACGAATGCATCAAAATCTACAATATTCAACGTAAGCAAACAATATTCCAAACATACTTCGAGTTGAACAATTTTTGTTGCAATTTTTAAAATCCGATTTTTATTTTCCAAATAATGTTGTTGTGGTCTTCATTCCACAGACTGGTTTGATGCAGCTCTCCACGCTACCCTGTCCTGTGCAAGTCTCTTCATCTGATAATACGTTCGGCAACCTACATCCTTTTGAATCTGCTTACTGTATTCGTCCCTCGGGCTCCCTCTACGATTTTTACCCCACACACTTCATTCTAAAGCTATGTTGACAATTCCTTGATATCTCAGAATGTGTCCTACTAATCTATCCCTTCTCTTAGTCAGGATATACCAGAAATTTCTTTTCTCCCCAATTCGATTAAGCACCTTTCATTAGTTACGTGATCTACCCTTCTAATTTTCATCACTCGACTGCAGCACCACATTTCAAAAGCTTCTATCATCTTTTTGTCTGAACTCCTTATCGTCCACGTTTCACTCCATAGCCATTCTGCATTTTATATCTTCTTTACTTCAGCTACAATAAGTTATTTTGCTACCCAAATAACAAAACTCATCTACTACTTTCATTGTATTTTTACCTAATCTAATTCTTTCAGATTGGTCTGATTTTCTGACATTACATTCCATTAATCTCGTTTTACATTTGTTAATGTTCATCCTATATCTTCCTTTCAAGGTATTGTCCATACCATTCAACTGCTCTTCCAGATCCTTTGCAGTCTCTGACAGAATTACTATGTCATCGGCAAACCGCAAAGTTTTTATTTCTTCTCCCTGAACTTTAATGTCCTCTCCAAATATCTCCTTGCATTCCTTCACCGCTTGCTCAATAAACAAATTGAAAAACACTGGGGAAAGGCTACAACCCTTACTCCCTTCCCAACCTGCGTCCGTTTCTTGCCCTCGACTCTAATAACTGCTGTCTGGTTTTCGTATAGGTTGAATATAACTCATCGTTCCATATACTTTACTCCTGCTACCTTCAGAATTTGAAATAATGTATTGCAGTCACCATTATCAGAAGCTTTCTCCAAATCCACAAATGCTACAAACGTAGTTTTGCGTTTTCTTAGCCTGTCTTCTAAGATAAGTCGTAATGTGAGTATTGCCACCCATGTTCCTATATTTCTCGTAAATCCAAACTGATCTTCTTCAAGGTCGCATTCCACAAGTTTTTCCATTCGTCTGTAAATAATTCGTGTTAGTACTTAGCAACCATGACTTATTAAACTGATAGTTCTGTAATTTTTACATTTGTCTGCACTTGCTTTCTCTGGAATTGGAATTACCCTCCGACTTCAAGAAGAAAATTGTATTTACCCTGTCTCATACATCTTGCATACTTGGTGGAACACTTTTTTCTTAACTGGCTCTCCTGACGATGTCAGCAGTTCAGACGGAATAACATCTACTCCAGAGGCCTTGTTTCGACTCAAATTCTTCAGCGCTCTGTCAAATTCTTCTCGCATTATACCATCTCCTACCTCATCTTCCCCCGCTGCATCTTCCATTTCTAGAATATTGCCTTCAAGTTTATTTCCTTTGTATAGTCCCCCTATGTATTACTTCCCCATTTAAGCTTTTCCCTCTTTGCTTAGTACTGGTTTTCCGTCTGAGTTCTTGATATTCATACAGCAGCTTTTCTTGTCTCCAAATATCTCTCATTTTCGTGTAGGCGGTATCTATCATTTCCCTAGTTATACATTCATCTATGCTTCATCATTTGTCCTCTAGCCACTCCTGCTTCGACAGCCTGCACGTCTTGTCAATTTCATATTCCAGACGTTTGAACTCCCTTTTGCCTGCTTCACATACTGAATTCTTATATTTTCTCCTCTCATCAATTAATTTCAATATATCCTGTCTTGTACATGGATTTCTATTAGGCATTGTCCTTCTGCGTATATGATCCTCTCCGGCCTTCACTACCCTATCTCTCAGAGCTACCCATTCTTCTTCTACTGTATTACTTTCCCAGGTTTCAGCCAATCCTTGTCTAATGCTCCCTCTGAAACTCTCAACCTCCTCATGTTCCTTCAATTTGCCCAGGTTCCATCTCCTAACTATTCTACCTCCCTGCAGTCTCTTAAGTTTTAATCTGCAGTTCATAATCAATAAGTTATGGTCTGCCCCTGAATATGTCTTACAGTTTAAAACCTGGTTTCAAAATCTATTCCTTACCATTAAAAAGTTAATTTGGTATCTTCCTGTGTTCCATGCTCTCTTCCACGTATACAGCCTTCTTTCATGATGATTTAACCAAGTGTTTGTGATCATTACATTATACTCTGTGCAAAATTCAACTAGGTGATATCCTCCTTCATTCCTTTTTTCACGTCCATATTCAACTACTACACTCCTGGCTATTAAAACTGCTACACCACGAAGATGACGTGCTACAGACGCGAAATTTAATCAACAGGAAGAAGATGCTGTGATATGCAAATGATTAGCTTTTCTGAGCATTCACACAAGGTTGGCGCCAATGGCGACACCTAAAACGTGCTGGTATGAGGAAAGTTTCCAACCTATTTCTCATATACAAACAGCAGTTAACCGGTGTTGCCTGGTGAAACGTTATTGTGATGACTCCTGTAAGGAGGAGAAATGCGTACCATCGCGTTTCCAACTTTGATAAAGGTCGGATTGTAGTCTAGCGTGATTGCGGTTTTTATGACTTTTAGAAGAATATGTAATCAGGAGGCCAATACGGAACGTCGTGATGGATCCCAACAGCCTTGTATTACTAGCAGTCGAGATAACAGGCATCTTATCTGCATGGCTGTGACGCATCGTGCAGCCACGTATCAATCCCTAAGCCAACAGATGGGGACGTTTGCAAGACAACAACCATCTGCACGAACAGTTCGACGAAGTTTGCAGCAGCATGGACTATCAGCTCGGAGACCATGGCTGCGGTTACCCTTGACGCTGCATCACAGACCGGAGCGCCTGCGATGGTGTACGCAACGACGAACCTGGGTGCTCGAATGGCAAAACGTGATTGTTTCGGATGAATCCAGGTTCTGTTTACAGCATCATGGTGGCAGTATTCGTGTTTGGCGACATCGCTGTGAACGCACATTGGAAGCATGTATTCGTCATCGCTATATTGACGTATCACCCGGCGTGATGGTATGGGGTGCGACTGGTTACACGTCTCGGTCACCTCTTGTTCGCATCGACGGCACTTTGAACAGTGGCCGTTACATTTCAGATGCTAAGTGACTCAGCCTGTACGTTTCTTCAAAAGTACAGGCTGAGGCACTTAAAGTGGTTTTTCGTAGTATTTTGAACCATCATACCTGTATCAGCACATGTGAAGTTTTAGTGGAAGAGATGAAAACTCCTAAGTGCTGCATGGGGCTACAAACTATGCTCTTTCCGAATACAAGACCATATCCATCACGGCGCAATGGGATCATAAATTTCGTGAATCTTTATTTAGTCACCAAGTAGGGTTTTTAATACAATCAAAATTCTTCAGAAAGAAAAAAAAATGGCTACTAGAATTCGTAGATGCTGGAGTGTAATGCTGGTTTTTTTTTCAGTTTCTTCAGCACTATATTATATTTGTTTCATTTTGTCATCTGATTGCTATATTATACAACATTTCGGTGCGATATCTGCTGGTACGTGAATAAAACACTATTGTATCGATAATTTCTTCTTATGTGTCACTTGGTTATAGACATGATGTACTGTCACTCATTATTCTTATTTCAAAAAGTTACTGATCTGATCTTCTTATGCTTATCAACAGTTAATAATATCACAAACTAATCAACCCTTTAATTTCCATGGGGGCTTGTTGGTGTATTTTACTCTCCTAGCACTTATACACAAATGATCTGAAGAAAAAAAGAATCACCTTGAGCGACTACAGACAGGATGTTTATATTCACAGGACGTGATCATTAGTGTGTTCTGAAGTAATGACTAGAAATTCACTTACTTCAGTTTAGCATGCACTCTGTTGCCTAATAGACACAGTGTCCGCCATGGGCCAAGGTTACGCGAATCCATGTTGGATTAACCTGGTTCCAAAGATCATCTCAGATAGGTGGCATTGAGTCACAGTCGTTTCGCAACATCGCAAACATAATCGATTGGTGACAAGTCTGATGAACTAACTGTTCAAGGCAAAAGGCTGACATTCCATGACACCAACAAAGCATTGTCTTTCTAAAATGAGGTCTGGGATGTCCCGCAGAATGCCATGTAGTTTATGTTGTTCGAAATGTCCACAGTGACCTGGACATGCACTAGCCGAATCGTAAAACGTTGAAAGCGTGTGACACATTCCTGATAATCCTCCAGATACCTGCGCGTAAAATAAAATCTGAATGGTGCACATAAAAAACTGTGCGCTCTGTTGAGCGTTAATTTCATCCCAAGTTACTGACATCTTTGGCAAAAATTTAATCGATTCGCATGATATCCCTAGGAGGCAATTCCATACCGTAGTTCAAATTTGCAATGGCATGTTACACAACACAGCTACAGTAACGCAGATATTCAAATGGCTATAACAATTGGCATCCCAGGTAAAAATGGGAACGATGTAGCGTAACCTAGAGAAATGACATTAATATCAATGTCTCCATATTGAATTTAAAACTTGTAATAAATTCATTGCTCTCAAATATATAGTCATAACTACTATAATGAACATTGTTTCTGCAGCAAAGAAATTGTAATGTCGTTATAAGTATTATCTCAGTTCTTTCACATACCATTGCATAATGTGTAATCCTTCTTGTTCTGTGATACAGCTACGGAATAATATTTCCAAGCTCTGTATTAGATTTTTTCTCACTACTATCATTAGAGATGTTTAAAATTATTGTCAAATGTCAAATATGATTTTAAATAGAAGTGATAAACAGGATTTCGTGTTCTCCATGGTTTAACGTCACCCAAACAGACATTTTCGGAATTTTAGCTCCCGCTGCAGCATCTCCAAGAGCGTCGCTGCACTGCAGTCGTTAGACGCCATTTTGCTGCAGAGGTTGGAATAAAATAGGACTTTTAACTATTATTTTCCAGCTTGGACTACGATCGAGGACGGAATTCGAATAGAATTTCAGATTTTAATGAAATTTGTGTAACACGGTCTATGGACCAAACAGAGTACAAGGGGAATAATTTGAGACATTAATATTCACAAACGACAGTATGTCGTTTGGAGAATCATACAACTGGTTGTTGTGTTTTTCTTTTCTACTGACCCATCGGATATTTCTTGGGTCAGCAACAGTTACATAACCGATAGACATTTTTCATGGTTAAGATAATTTACAGACTGAGACTAGTCAGTGATTAGTGAACTCTTTTATTTAATTTTTCAGTGTAGAGATTCGTCAGAATATTATGCAGAAGCTTATCATAAATGATAACTTTAAATATGTTTATTAAGATCAATTATTTGACTTATGAAATATACATCACAATAATGGCCAGAATTAAGTACAATCAATGAAAACTCAGTAATTTCAGAATAAGAAACATTTTTCTCCCCATGCACTCTTAAAGAGGATAAGAAGATTCAATCATATTCTTGAATCAAAATTTCCTTTTATTTCATGTGTATTAAAATATATCGAAGCAGTAGATTATAGTTTTACTAGACAATAATTACTTTTATTTGCCACACCGAGCACGAAAACTCGGCCTTTTCGAACATATTTACACTACTGGCCATTAAAATTGTTACACCAATAAGAAATGAGAAGGATAAACGGGTATTCACTGAACAAATATATTATACTAGAACTGACATTTTCACGCAATTTGGGGGCATAGATCCTAAGGAATCAGTACCCAGAACAACCGCCTCTGGCCGTAATAACTGCCTTGATACGCCTGGGCATTGAGTCAGAACTTTGATGGCGTGTAGACGTACACATGCCCATGCAGCTTCAACACGATACCACAGGGGATAGATGACATAAAAATATAAGTAAAAATCTAAAATAACAATTTACATGCCAGCCTTACAGAGGTCCACTGGAACATAAAGAGAAGGTGCAAAATAATCCAATATTTCTGTCAAACAAATATACAAGTATATACAAAAAGTTCGAAGACGTTTGCAGCAGCATAATCAGCTCGGAGACCATGTTGCATCTCAGACATGAGCGTCTGCGATGGGGTACGCAACGACAAACCTGGGTGCACGAAAGGCAAAACGTCTTTTTTTTTTTCGGATGAATCCAGGTTCTTTTTACAGCATCATGATGGTCGCATCTGTGTTTAGCGACATCGTGGTGAACGCTTATTGGAAGTGTGTATTCGTCATCGCCATATTTACGTATCACCCGGCGTGATGCTATGGGGTGCCATTGATTACACGTCTCGGTCACTTCTTGTTCGCATCGATGGCACTTTGAACAGTGGCCGTTACATTTCAGATATGTTACGACCCATGGCTCTACCCTTAATTCGATCCGTGTGAAAGCCTGTATTTCAGCAGGATAATGCACGACCGCATATTGCAGGTCCTGTACGGGCCTTTCTGGATACGGGAAATGTTCAACTGCTCCCATGGCCAGCACATGCTCCAGTCTCTCACAAATTGAAAACGTTTGGTCAATGGTGGCCGAGCAACTGGCTCGTCACAATACGCCAGTCACTACTCATGATGAACTGTGGTATCGTGTCAAAGCTGCATGGGCATTTGTACCTGTACACGCCATGCATGCAAGCTCTGTTTGTCTCAATGCCCAAGCGTATCAAGGCCGTTATTACGGCCAGAGGTGGTTGTTCTTGGTACTGATTTCTGAGGATCTATGCACCCACATTGCGTGAAAATGTAATCACATTTCAGTTGTAGTATAATATATTTGTCCAATGAATACCCATTTATCATCTGCATTTCTTCTTGGTGTAGCAATTTTAATGGCCAGTACTGTAGAATTTATGTAAGTGTCCTCCTTATTTTATATATAAAAATATACTTATATGAAAAATGCAATCCAGAAACGCTATTTTTACGGTAGTACGGATTTTATCGACGCAAGCACGAGATGACGCAGGGGTCAATGCTTTAAAATAGCTGTCACAAAGAAGCGATCTGTCAAAACGTAGGAGGAGCCGGTCAGAGATATTCATTTCAAAACGGCATCCATCACGCGGCACGTGTGTGCGGTCACACGAGGCTAATGCAGATTGCCGAGTCCAGTGAAAGGCGATCCATTCGGAGTGCGCGCCACGCACCACTCTGAAACCACTGCCGGCACATTTCCAAGGCTCAATCAATACACTCTCCCAGTGCAGCGGATCTAATTGCAACGTGAACGTTGTTACGTTAGCGAAAGGTGTGTTCAGCTGTCGCTACATATAACCCGCTGCGGTGAACAAAGATTGTTACATACAAGCTGCATTTTTTACATGGCATTATTATTCCGAGATAGTCGTTATTTGCCGGTTGTAAAGCAAATGAAACATGCCAGTCACTCTGTCAAATGAGTAAAACTACAAAAATTCGTATATTTGCTATAACTTCTCTTCGCTTTAAGTGCTGGCTAAAAGCAAATGTAGAAACAAATTTGTAAATGAATCCACGGTTTAAAACATATATTACAATGCGCACCGATCTGTTACTGTATTTATGTCTTAAGTCCATGAAAGTATGCCAGAAACTAAAAGACTAGAGTATCCCAGCAATATAAAATTTTAAGACGATTTCTTTTCCCTGAGAAAACGTTTGCTATCGCTTTATCGCATATAGAAAGGACTCATCTTATTAACTACCCAGAAAAGATTTTTTCAGTTATCTGGCAGCAATGTATTCCTATCACTGCTTCGATTCAACTTTTTATTAATCACAATCAATTTCGGTCAAAAACTATATTCTGAAGGTAATTAACATTATTGTACCAATTATAATTTCAATCGAGGGTAAAATAATATAAAATATGTCTTACTCGTTTGGAATATGATTGCTTAAATTAAACAATTATGATAGTTTAGAGTCGAAACCGGTTATGATTAAAAATATAAACAAAACAAAAAAAGACCTTGTGTTACAAGCAGTAATGTGCCTTTTTACGAAGTGCTTTGTGACGGGTACTACTGCGACATCATTAGGAAAAACTACGCGTGTATTGCTGATAAATCTGAAGCATTGAATTAAAATTCGTGGTGCGGCCGGAATCGAACCCGGACCTCCATGCTTACTAGGCAGACGCCTTAACCGTTTTTTTCCTCTCTCTTTTGCTCTATGGGTAGTTCTAGTCATTGCGGACTCTGATCGTATTTGTTCGTTGATGTTCAAAGTGTTCTTGACTGAAATTTTTTATTACACAGGGCATTTAGCCCCCTGACCGGGCGCGCTGAGCCACGACGCCCGACGTTCGTTAGACTACCACACCACTAACGTTAAAAGCGCCTTGGAATAGTCTAAGTACGATTTCCCTCCATGTCATAAACTTTAATTCAGCTTGTGTGTTCCAAAGATAATTGCCACTACTGCCAAGGCTCTTCATGCAGCGGAATAGCACCTCGGCAATGGACATAGTGGAACATTCTTGTTCTTGGTGCTATTCCGCTGCATGGAGAGCCTTGGCAGTAGTGATAATTATCTTTGGAACACACAAGCTGAATTAAAGTTTGTGACGTGGAAGGAAATCGTACTTAGACTATTCCAAGGCGCATTAATCGTTAGTGGTGTGGTAGTCTAACTGTTAAGACGTCTCCCTCGAAAGCATAGAAGTCCGGGTTCGATTCTCGGCCGCACCACAACTTTTAATTCAATGCTTCAGACTTATCAATAATGTCTTTGACATATTTGAGAGGAAAATTCGTCTCAGGGATTGTTTATTTGTATTAACCTGCATTGCGTCTATTCACAAAGACAATTTACGACGGATAACCTGAGATACGAGAACCATTCAATAACTGGTTGGTATTTGGTTTTGGAAGAGTCTGTACGGATTCAATAATTAAGAGGCAAATTGGTTTAGGGGAAAAACTGTTGGTACGGCAAGTTGGTACTTTTATGGCTTTAAGTTGGAAGCACTGAAATAGCCGTGATCAATTGATGTATCAATGCTCTTTTGTTTATAACCTGAAAAAAAAAAAAACGTTTCAAGACGGCGAGTCCGCTAGAAAGTTTCACATTAGTGAACGACGTACTGTTATTAGTTTCTTGCTTGCTGAAGGCGAGAAACAATTTTATATATGCTGTAGAATGTCTAAAGTTTATGATGGAAGTAGTATGAATCATGTAAGCTTTTTCAAGTGGGTAGAGCAGTTCAAAAATTGTCGCGACTCAGTGACTGACGAACACCGTTATGGCCGACCATTTCCAGTTTCAGCTGCCACACTTGAAAATCAAATTGATGACGTTATTCGTACCGTCCGCCGTTTGACTCTGGAAACGATAGTTGATAAGGTTCAAGTTAGTACTGGTACAGTCCATAATATCGTCTGTAACAAACTGAAGCCGCGGTGGAGTAGCCGAGCGGTCAAAAGCGTCCCGCTGCGGAGCGCGGAGTTGCTCGCCGTGGAGGTTCGAGTCCTCCCTGGGGCATGAGTGTGTGTGTTTGTCCTTAGGTTAGTTTACCTAGGTTTAAGTAGTTTGTAAGCTACGGACTGATGACCACGCAGTTTGGTCCGATAGATTTTAAAATAAAATAAAATTAAAAAAAAAAAAAAACTGAAGTACCGCAAAACATGAGCAAGGTGGTTCCATAAGGAGTTGACGCAGCTACACAAGGAAACAAGGTGGAGAGTGCGCACAGAGCAAGGAACGTCATAAAAAAGGTAAGAACTTCCTCAACAAACTTTCAACTTGTGATGAAACTTGAGTTCACATTTAAGAGCCATAACATGGTTCATGGCTCACTTGTCAAGAAAAAATTTAAAACCCAAGCACCAGCAGCTTGTAGCTCGTTGCAAGAAATGCATAAATATTCAAGTGGATTATGTTGATAAGTTAAAAAAAAAAACATTGTTTTGTGTAAATAAACTTTTTTTTTTTTTTCAGGCCAATCTGAATGGCCACAGTGCTTCGAAGGATTGTACAAGAGGCATTTGCTGGCAGTTTGCAACATCTCCGATATCAGAGGTCTTTGTAGCCAATGGCGATTACTCTGAAGGTCAGTAAAGTTATTTTCTGTGTAACCGCTGTTTTCTTTATTTCCTGAGACCAGTTACCGAATTTCTAAGACCCACCTTCGAATAATCCATCTGGAGGATAAGATGAATCAACTTTGGATACTCTTCGTTTCCTTAGTTTGCAAATTTCCTTTATTCTTTCAGAGTGTTGTTCCCTTTCTTCTTGAGTCCCCTTTCGCCTAATTCTTTTTTTCTCTTCTAAAATTCTGCTTTAAGAACTGCCTTTCTGAAAGGTATTCTGTTTTCTATTGTGTCTATTGTAATTCCAGCGTTTTCCATGCCCTTTTCAGTGTCTATGAAGCACGCGGGCTTGGATTTTGTAGTTATTGGGTAGTGTGAATATACGCTTCGTTAATCTGTTGTTATCCGTTCTGAATGTATGTCCAGAAACTGTAGTATTCTCTTCCTCATTAAGTCAGTTAGTTTTTCAGTTTTCAAGTATAACTCTCTGTTTCATCTTAACGTGTATTCAGCATTATCGTTTCTTGTAGCTCCCAGTATTTTCCTTAAAATTCTCCTTTCGACCTCTAGTTTCTCAAGATCTTCATTTCTTGTTAGTTTAAGTATTTCTGCCGCTTACAGAGCTTCAGTCTGGCCACTGTTTGGTAGTGTCCTTATTTCGTGTTCCAGTTTTTGGTCATACGAAATACTATTTCCATTTTGTGTCTATATAGCTCTCTTTTCTTTTGCGTTGTATGTAATCCAATCTCCTAGGTATTTAAAGAAATCTGTTTTGTCTATTGTATTGTTGTAAACTGCAATATTTTGCGGAGCATCACAGATGTTTGTCATTAATTTTGTTTTTTCAAAGGAAATTTATAGTCCTACTTTGGCTGCTTGGTTTTGCAGTTCTCTGCCACGTCATCTGCGAAGGCCTAACATTCGACAGTGGTCTTGTTTGGATTTCCTCCTTGTTGAATCCCTTTAGTATTGATGGTCTTTTCACCTTTCTTAACACACAGTTGAAAAGCATAGGTGACAAACTGTCTCCCTGTCTGACACCTGACGATTTTTAGGGCTCTACCCTAAATTTTACTTTTGATTTTGTATGTGTCAAACTTCCTTTAATTATTTAAATTATTTTAGAATCGAGTTCAAATTATTTTAAGATATCAATCAGTATATTTCTGTTAGTTGAATCATAGGCTTTCTTTAAATCCACGAAAGTAATTACATAATTTAAGTTACATATTTTCCTCATTTCTATTATGTTCTTTATGTTTAATATTTGTTCTGCACATGGCCATCCGTTCGTAAATCCAGCCTGATACGCTCTTAGTTGTTTGTTAAGTATTTCTTCTGCTCTGTTTAAAAGCGTCTTAGACAAGATCGTACAAGTCAGTGGTAAGAGAGATAATTTCTAGGATGTGTTTTCTTCCCCTTTTTCTTATGTAGTCGATGTATTAGCGTAGATGTTCATTCTGGTCGTAAACTGTGTGTTATCCAGATTACTTTGAGTATTTCTGTATTGTGTTTCACTAAACTACTTCCAAGGTTCAGCAAATATTATCTTCTCCAGGTGCTTTATTCTTTTTTTTTTTCAGGTCTTTTTATGGTTTGTTTTATTTCTTCTGTGGTTGGTGGCTTGGAGTCCGGTGGTGTAGGGTTTACAATATCGAAATTAAATTTTTCTTTCGGTATTCACAATTATGTAGCTCTTCAATGTACTCTACAGTTCTCTGTGCTATTACATGCAGTTTTCTGCTGTTTGGGTCCGTGAAATTTAGACTACCTGTACTGTATTTATTAAAGCTACTTTTGAAAGTTTTTAGCATTGTTCTGCTTGAAGTTGGAGTCTTTTGATGCTAGTTGGTCTTTATGTATTGTACTTTGATCTTTTTAAGGCGTTTCGATGCTTGCTTTCTGGTTTATTTTCGGGAGTTTACTTTTTAACGTTTTTATTTTCCATGTGTTCCTAGGTCTTTGGGCATATATATATATATATATATATATATATATATACTTGTGAAATTTTTTGGATTTTGAATTTCATGAAATTGGAAGTATTTCAATAGCTACTTTATTTTTCATTATTAACATTTTATTAATTGCATTCTTTCACCGGTTAATTATTTTGTAATGAAAACAGTAGGTTTGCTGTGGTAAGTCTCTTGATATATTAGTAGCATATCAGTAACGAAACTTACAAGAAGACCTTATGGGTATCGGATTTTAGAATTTTTTGATATTTGTGGTACGTGAAGTTCAGAACTCTAATTACAATCAGCCAAAGATATTCGGCGCAACTCTCGACATTTCTCGAAAAAATAGAGTATCAAGTATTGCAAGTAAACGTGAGTACTAGTCCTTAATAAATTGGTGTACCTGTCGGTGTTGGTTAGGCTTTACAACCCTAGGGTCTTTGGTTCGAAAACTGTCGTAACAAATTATATTTTATTTTTTCATTGTATTCGCGTACTTACGCAATTTTAATATATAATAGTTATTTTTACAAAGAGTGCACGTGTTTTTGTTAACTCCTAATTTTGTATATTTTATAGAAGGTTTTTAATAATGATGGTTTCAATAAAAAATAAGTTATATTTTTTTTACGGTATTGGCTTCCCTATCAGTAGACGACGGTAGTCTTTGATTGTACAATTTGTAAAGAGGTAAGACACTGATTTTGGAAAGTCATCTCCATAGCTACTAATGGCTTTCCAAGCAGCTAACCTACTCAACGATAGTTTTACATGACGACAAGGTTTTCAGCTCGTCTACATACACATAAATAAAAACTGACAACACGTGGAATTGGAGATCGCAAAATGTTTTATGTAACAATTCGAAAACAAAAAATATATGTCACATCTACATCTACATAGATACTCTGCAAATCACATTTAAGTGCCTGGCAGAGGGTCCATTAACCAGTTTCATAACTTTTCTCTACCGTTCCATTCTCTAATAGCGCGCGGGAAGAAAGAACACCTAAATCGTTCCGTTTTTGATCTTATTTCTCGTATTTTATAGGGATGGTCATGTCTCTCTAAGTAGGTGGGTGCTAGCACAATATTTTCATATTCAGAAGTAAAAGTCGGTGACTGAAACTTTCCAAACAGATCACGCTGCAATGAATGCAGCATTTCGTGCAACATTTCCGTGACGCTATCACCCCGTAACGTGATAAAACAAAACGAGCTGCCCTTCTCTGAACCTTCTCGATATCTTCCGTGAATCCCACCTGGTGAGGGTCCCACAACAGTACTCCAGGAGAGGACGCACAAGTGTGGTGTAGACAGTCTCTTTGGTGGAGCTGGTGCATCTTCGAAGCGTTCCGTCAATGAAACGCAATCTTTGGTTCGCCTACCCCACAATATTTTCTCTGTGTTCTCCCCAGTCTAAGTTGTTCGTAATTGTAACTCCGAAGTATTTGGTAGAATTTACGACCTTGAGGTTTGACTGATTAATTACGTAATTGAAGTTCAGTGGATTTCTTTTAGTGGTCAAGTGTATTACTTCACACTTTTCTTTATTTAGTGTCAAATGCCAATTTTCGCACCATGCAGAAATTTTGTCTAAATCGCTTTGCAGTTCCTTTTGATCCTCTGTTGACTTCACTAACCGATAAACGACAGCATCATCCGCGAACAGTCTAAGGGATTCGAACCACCGACTCTATAGTTGTAAGACCAGAACGCTATCGTCTGAGATACAGCAACAGACACTGCTACTTTTTTAATTATTGGTACTTACAGGTACTTTGCAAAACTTCGATGTCGATTTTCTCGAGAATTTTTTAGAGTTGCGTCGAATGACTTCCGCTTTCCAAGCAGCTAAGTTCTGAACTTCACGTACCATAAATGAGGAGCAATTAATCAAAACGTATATTGTCCACTTCTGGACAAAATTGAGTTTGATATGGTTGTCGAAGGTATTTTATGTGATCTACACGCTCCTGCATTCAGATTTAATCTATTTGTATAGTTAAACACTGAAATAGTATGTTCAAAATGAATGGTTAAAACCAATCGTATATTGTCCACGTCACTGAATGAATCAGAACGTATAATGTCTACCATTTAAGTTTTATTTTGCTTCCCTTTCGTCTAATTTGGCAATTATGTCGAGTTTAACACGTGTAAGGGCTTACAATGCTTCAAAGCATTATGTGGCATTGTCGCCTTCTGGCAATGTTTGATACTTCTTGAGCCAAATCATTGTTAGCAGTGCACAGCGGCAGTATAGTGTTGCGGTTTGTGTGTATTAATCCCAATGGATTTAGGAAAAGAATCTGTGGTTGTTGGGAATGATGGTATAGATTGTGGGACAAGAAAAAGAATGAAGAAGAAATCAAAACGAGAAATAGAAACTGGCACACACTGGAAAGAAGAAAAACAATTTTTTCACGTCGGCTTTAGAAGTTCCATACAGCAGCTTCACTCCTGAACATATTGATTGTGATTGCTTACATGTAGATCCTGAAATTCACAAAATGTAGTAAATTTACTGTACCCTGTGACGATACTGCTGACCCACTCATCTCAATGTTAGCGTACGATAGCATCTGCCTGGTCCTCTCATCTCAATGTCGTCCTACGATACCGTCGGCGTCGGATCCGGAATCGTGCGGTTCAATAGTGATATATTTTGCGTGTGAAGCTACAAACGAAATAGCCAGCCTAGGAATCAGTATATGACAGTGTCTCGGTGATACTGTGATTAAAACAAGTGATAGATATCATTAATTAAGAGATTCCTATATTTGCTTTCCAGGCAGTTCTATAATCAATAGTTGCGTCATTGTATGTTATTTCAAGACTGAGACAGACGAATTGTAAAATCTTTTGTAAAAAACAAAAAGAAATGAAAATTAATAGCATTGTATATATGTTAGGCTCATAAACAAGTTGTGTTGACCAGCTAATTGTGTTATTTAGACTATTACATTAATTATCAATATTGAATACTTTGTATATATGAGATAGTTCAATATATATTAGGAACTTGTATGATGTACTCATTAACAAATTAATTGACATTTATCATTATTCTTTGTTGTGAAACAAATAGTACCGCGATTTCGTCTAAAATAGATGCCATCTAATATTATTGTATGCATAGTTTTCATTTTATATTGTGATTATTCTTATGTACATGAAATGTTTTCTTTGTGTGTTTCTTCATTGTAAATTAGTATATTCAATTGTTATGAACAATGCAGAATGTAAGGTCATTATTGCCGATGTTATATATTTGCCTCACCGCCTTGCGTGGGGGAGTTCGAGTTTTAGCTTTTACAAAGTGCACTGAAAGCTATGTCATTCTGTGTTTTGAAATGGAAGTAC
This sequence comes from Locusta migratoria, assembly GCA_026315105.1. NCBI lineage: Eukaryota > Metazoa > Arthropoda > Insecta > Orthoptera > Acrididae > Locusta > Locusta migratoria. The sequence goes on from CM048745.1 coordinate 167,306,768, forward strand.
TACCGTTCTGATGCTTTGCATTGTTTTGAATTTGTAATGTTTTGGCGGAGAAGGTGTTTGATTTCAAATTAAAGAAGAAGTGAAAAATTGTACCTACGAGTATTTATTTCTACCACGACGACCAGGAGAACACTGTTGCAGCGAGCAGAACCCCCATACATCGCAATGTTGAAAAGATGAGTATTATGTTGGAAAGTGGTAGACTGTAATTACTTAAAATCTATTAAAATGTTATAAACCTACAATATTCTGCTTGTATCACAACGTAGTGATCCAGTTTTTCACAGTAATGTAAAGCTTTGTAGCATTCCTTGAAGTAAACATTAATCTTATTTTATTATAAATGATACAACTTATGTGAAGTGCGAATGTCTAATATAACATTTTCAAATATAAAAGTTAATGTGAAGTAATCAAGGTATATTACTAAAAACCCACCAGAACGTGTAATGTCCTATATGACAAAACGTATATTGGGATTTTCTAAAAAAGAAAAATAATAAAAAATAAAAAATAAAAAAAATCATCTCTTGTAAGGTATATTCTGGTTCAGTAGCTCAAAATGGACGTAACTGTGAAAACAGCTTAAAATTGTATTGTGTAGTTTAGCAGATATCAGTTTTTTGTTTCTCCTAAAAAATCTGGATCAACGGACATTATACATTTTGATTGGTTGCTCCTCAAATATAAAGAAATTCTAAATTCCGATATCCATGCGGCCACTTTGTTAGATATTCCAGCAAGTGCCCAGCCAGACATGGTCCGCTGCGTTTGCTCAGGCTGTTTACTGTTTAGCGATGAAGCGGTGTCTGCTCATACGGCAACAGGCGCGGTGCCAACGCTTTCCCTTTATCTGCGACCGACCTCCAGCGGCAGAGCACAGCTGACAGGCAGCGTAATCTGGCCACGACTGTAGCTTTCCAGACTGGACGGCGCGCGTCCACTGTTTGTTCTCATCGTAAACCAGACTGCGCGTCTCCCGGACGTATCTTTGTATCCATTTGGTAAACATGGAAGATACGAAACACTAACGGGAGATGAAGTACTAACTCTGAGAATTTAGTGTCAGAATTCCATCAGGAAAAATGAGAGAAAATAGTTAAAACATTTATTTAGTGCCAAGAAAATGGCGTTCAGAGTATAATGCATATCGCTGGGTTCGTTATAATGTCCATTACTTCAGTCGCATATTGCTGGACGAGTTGAGTCACCACCACTGCGAATTTTGTCGATTTTGCAGTTATTCAAATTCAAATGTTTGTAGAACTTACGGGACTTAACTACGGGGTCATCAGTCCCTAAGCTTACAAACTACTTATGAACTAGCTAAGACTAAGGACGGCACAAATATCTATGCCCGATGGGGGATTCGAACCCCCGTCCGTAGTGGCCGTGCAGACCGTGACTGGAGCGCCTCAGTCCCCTCGGCCTGCAGTTGTTCCGGTTTACGTAAAACTCGCTTCTACTTGCGCGAACTAGAGCGTTGGGCTACTTGGCCAAAAAGCAGGTATGCCGTACTGCTAGTCGTGAGACATTCGGTGTTTCCATGTTTGCATTTGATATTTGAAATTCAGTCGGGCGTCACCAATATCGGGATTCGTGGTTAAACGTCACGAATACCGAACACAGTCGACTAAATAAATCACTGGAGTTCGTTCTCAGATTTATTATTTGCCTCTTAGAAGAATCAACAACATCATACACATTAATAAACAAGGAGTATATAATCTAAGGACACGCTAAGGAGGTTAGAATAAAGGAAGATGGCGTTATCTATACTGAATGCAGGGTTGGTTGAAGCCGGAAGAGCCCTACTTTTGTGCCCAAAACAAAGATTTCTCACTTAAACCCTGTGTCAATATTGCCCTCTATACGTAATATCACGAAATTGACGATCACGTCGAAGTATTTACTTACATATGACGTACATTAAAACTAGAACTATATATACACGCATCACGACATATGTTTTGGGCACAAACAAATGCCGGATTGCCCAGTTTGATGGCTTCATTTTCTCAGTGTTAGGGCACCTCCAGAGATTCTAATCTCCTTGGGTTACGCGCGCATCGTCTGTCTTCTCTCTGGACCCGACGCTGCTGCGGCGATTAACTTCTATGGTTGGCGCGAAAAGCGCGCGCCTTGACTGCCGTAAACGATTGTAGCGGTCGCTACAGTGTGACATATAAAACTTAAAATATACGTACATTGTTAAATTATGCTGGCATGCTAAAAAAACGTTGCTATTGCAATAAATTAATTTCATTTCACTTAGTGTGTTCAGCATTTATTCTTTGACTGTTTTGGTGTGGTTTAATTAAAAGAACTCGCCATCAATAACAGTTGTAATTTAATATTTCAGGTAACAATAAACGTACTGAAACAACTGTTCATTACAGAAGATATGTGAATGACATTCTACTCCTGTTTGATGTCACTGAAGATGAACTTGAAGAACTTTTGACATCATTCAGTTCGCTTCACAGTACAATAAAATACTCAAATGAACAGGAAGGAAATAAGACCATAAATTTCTTAGACCTCACCATTGAGAATGATTAACAAGAACGGAATAATTACATTTATAGAAATCCAATCTACACTGATGTCACAATACACCAATCTTCACACCCTACAAACACTCGCAATTATGTTCCATTTAGATCCCTGTGACCTAGGGCACATACGACACCTTTAAAATGGTCGGAATAGCCGTGCGCGCTAAGTACTCCCTCGGGCATTGGCGTGTGTGTGTTGTTCTTAGAATAAGTTAGTTTAAATAGTTTGTCAGTTTAGGGAACTATGACCACTGGAGTTAGGGTGCATCTTTACAAACATATGATTAGGGCGAAAAAAAGTAATTTATACAATCAAAACAGCGGCAGTGAATAATTGGTACCCGGAAAAATCAGTTGACAAACTACCATGAAAAATGCATGCCAACAACATTAACAAGAACACTATAAGCAAATCCACTGACAAAACACAAATCTCTCCTAGTAATCCATTAGTACGCACAGCATCAAAAAATAGTCAACTTATTCCAGGAAACCAATATCATCTTTCTCCACTAACAGCAAACTAGGACACAACTTGCCACACACACTGTGAACAAAAAACCACCAACACTACACAGCGCAGGGCTTTAGCGAAAGGGGGGGGGGGAGGGGAAGTGGATCATCCCTCTTCCCGAAATTGTGTTATAATGCTTTATGTGTTATAATGTATATATCATAATTTACAAGTTTTATTGCTCATCCCTTCCCCTCTAAAATCAAAATTCTGACTACGGCCCTGAATAGTGGGATATATAAATTACAACTGATGCCGTGTGTTTTACACAGGCAAAACTGCAAAAACTTACCACACACGTTACAAAGAACACACTGATGCTTTTATAGTCTATTATTTTGACAATACTTCAATAAACATAGACTAAGTCACATACACAAAAACCCTGGATTACTCCACACACATGGCAAAAATTTTTATCTATTTCAACAATTAGAGGTATTACATGAAGGAAAAATGAAATGGAAACATGTTAAATGAACGAGCAAAATTTAATAGCCACAGTTTTTCAGCAATAACAGAAATTTATTTTTTCCTGACAACACAATACTTACAATTAAATCCATTTGTCTTTTATAGCTGAGGATATATATATATATATATATATATATATATATATATATATATATATATATATATATATATATATTACTCGTGCTGTACCATACGACGTCATTCATCACTGTGAATCATCACGTTAATTGTTCAATCTCCTTATTATTTAAACTTATGTTGGTAATGTACAATGTTGTTGGTTTTGATCTTGGCAGACTCAGACCTGTCTAGGACTAATATAAATTTCTTAAGAAGCAACTCAAGATGAACTATGAGCAGTCGAAATATACCGTGTCATAAATAAATCACAATTGTGAATAAGAACGAGTTCTTTTCATTCTACAAATTAAGTAATATTACTGGCCACTTTGGCGCAGTTGTCAGCCTTACTTTATCTGTGAAAGGTACGTAAATATACGAAACGTGAAACATTACCACTTTTTAACAGCATAATTTTCACCTGTGACATAAATGGAGCTTCCTTAAGTACCGTACATCAGGAATTCCTTATTTCCGTAAGGATTTTATTAATGAAATGCTCTCTAACAATACGTACATTCTGCTACTGTGCCTTCCTGAAAACTGCCAATACAAAAACCGTACGGAGCTCCTAAACTTATAATGATTTCATAGTGTTTCCACACGTTTATGTGAATATTTTTATCGCGTAATTGTGGACAAATCGAAACACAGACAAGTGTAACGCTAAGTACAGTAACTTACACGCTACTGATCAAAAATCTAAATGATTTTGTACTCATGTGGGCCCTTTGCGACATATGTAAACATTGCTAAATTATATTGCTAAGGCAAGAACGCTGCTGCATGAATAAATTATTTAATACTACTGGCCTGATTCGGAGCGATTGTCATTGACAGGTTGTCTGTGAAAGTACACAGGTATAAAATTTCAGTTTTTAACGGTATAATTTTAACACATAACAAATGAAATAATGTTTCCTTACATGTGGTAGATCAGGAGTATTTCATTTCCGTGTAAAATCGATGTCTCCGATGGTGTCACACCATTTTACTGTTAAATCTGTTGTTGTTGGTGGTGTATTAGGCACTGCAGAACTTTCGTTGTAATAGTTTTTAATGTAGCTATCATATTACGTAATTTATTTTTATAATAATGTTACGTACTGACAACTACAATGAAGAGCCGGAGAAAACTATAGACGTAACTAATACCTTGTAGAGACCCCGCAGCACGTGGAGTTGCCGCAGAATTACGTGGCACGGACTCGACTAACCCTTTCCTGCCCGATGGGACTTGAAAGTCCCATCCCATTTAAAGCGTCATAAAACAAATTGGAAACTGATATTTGACTTGTGTTCCTGAGGGGACGGTAGGGTCCCTCTGGTGTATCACATGAAACTCCCACTGGTCGAGATTGCTCATTATCACTGCTCACAGACAATAGGAAACAACGGACTGTTTTACGTGTGTGTGCACAATTTCGACAGGAGAGTTTTGTTATAACAAGACGCCGTTGTGTGTTTTCACGTTTGTAATTTGATTTTGTATTCTTTTAGCTAATGGAAGTTGAAAATTTTCGAGGAATAGTGCTCTTTTTATTTGTATAGCTTTCAAAACCGTACCTTGAAGTTTTTAGTATTGCCAGTGTGTCAAAGGCATTTTGTGCATGTCTTTGTTGCTAGGTGTCAGTAACAAATGCTTGTACTTTTGTTTTAATTTGTTTACGAATTAAGACATATGAATAGTATTCAGTGATAGCTACAGTGTGATTTTTCCCCCTTCAGAGCAATATCTAAAATGACATTTCGATAGAAAAATGTTGCTATCATTTTTGTTACCGGTAATTCCTTATGTTAAAAGAGATAAGTATTACATAATGTTTCCTCTTGGACTATCAAGTTCCATTTTTGTTTTTAAAAAGGAAAACAAAAATGTGTGAATACGCTAATGTGCTTTCATTCAATATATGTAATTATGTGCTAGAATATTTTAGAGCTAGGACAGGATTGGAATAATGACTGACATAGTGAAGCAGGAAATTGACACCAAACATCCAGCAAGGGTGTCCATGAATCTGTAAGAGCACTAGGGATGGAGGTCTCTTTTGAACAGATTAGAGGGCCTCGGGAACACACAACAACGATAGGTATCTCAAAGGGTACAGGTACAGGTCAAACATAGGATGAACACCTAAAAACCATCGGTGTAACAGTTGTAAATTGTTGTAGTTGTCTTGGGAAAGTACCAAAGCTTCAAGCGCCAATAGAAAGTACTGAAACTCAAACCATTATAGGCACATAAAACTGACTAAAACCGCCAATAAGTTCAGTTGAAATTTTTAATAAGAAGCAAATGGTGTTCAGAAAAGATAAATTTAATAAAACATGTGGCGTCATTATTGCTGTCACAAGCGGTTTGTCTTGTAGATTATTGAAGTAGATATTTCCTGTGACTTGGTATGGGTAGAGGTTATGAATAAATTAATAACTGGCTCCTTTTACCGACCCCCTGACTCAGATGATTCGATTGCAGAAATGTTTAAAGGAAGCTGGGACCAAATTTCAAAAACGGTCCCCAAGCATACAATTTTAATTGGTGGCGACTTTAACTTCCCCTCGATATGTTGGCAAAAATACATGTTTAAAACCGAAGGCAAGCATAAAACGTCGTCCGAAATCATACTGAACGCATTCTCCGAAAATTATTTCGTACAATTAGTTCATGAACCCACTAGAAAAGTAAATGTTTCTTAAAATATACTTGACCTCTTAGCAACAAATAAACCGAAGCTAATAAAGAGTACCAAAGAAACTCAGGGATTAGTCAAAACATAATTGTTGTAGTGAAAATGAATATTGGATTTCCCGAATCTATCAGAAGTCAACGAAAAACATATCTGTTCAGAAAAGCAAATAAAATTCAATCAAGGCTTTTCTGAATGAGAATTTCCAGTCTTTCGAAACTAACAATCTTAGTGTAGATCAGCTGTGGCTTACGTTCAGAGAAGTAATATTGACAACTATTGACACATTTATACCAAACGAATTAACAAAAGAGGCCTCTGACCTGCCGTGGTACACAAAACAGGTTAGGGCACTCTTGCAAAGGCAAACAAAAGCATACCGAATTTAAACGGACACAAAACCCTGAAGACTGGCAGACTTTTACAGAAACTCGAAATTTAGCAAGACCTACAATGCGAGACTTTTTTATACCTGTTACGTAATTTGGTACAGAATACTAAGAAATGCTGGTCGTATGTAATGTATACTAGCGGTAAAACGCAATTAATACCTTTATTACGCGATAGTAAGTGATACTTCTATCTAACACAGAGTAGCGAAATTCCTTCACGAAAGAAGATGAAGCAAATACTCCAGAATTCGTATCAAGAACAGCTGCCACCATGCGTAATTTAGAAGTTGATACCCCTGATGTATTAAAGATACTTCAATCCCTTAACAAAAGTAAGTCTCATGGTCCCGATTTATACCAGTGGTACACCGTTGGCGACGTACATTGGTTTATGGAGCAGGATACAAGATGGTAGCATGTAGACCCATGGATTCTGATGAATAAACCTTGTCTTGACCGTTTATTTCTAACAGATAATCTAATTTTATTAATAAAACAATATTATAAACAGTAATAATAATACAGCTTAACAGAATACTGGTACATAGGTATTAACTCCACAGCATGAAATATATGCCAAGGACCAAGTCAATAACATGTTAAAGTAATACAATACTGAATAGTGGGGGTGGTAGCCCATACAAGAATTACAACAAATTTCTTACAGGCAGCAGCTCTATTAACCAGCCATCAAACGGTAATTAAATAGTATAATTAAATACAATGACCATCTCTCAAGACTGGGCTAGGAAATAAATACATTAGGGCGATAGGACCGCTAAACAGGAAGCTTCTATCACGAGCTTCTCAGCTGAACTAAATGATTAGAAATTTTCTAAATTCAGTCAGTAACCTGACACAACTTACTTGATAGAGTAGGAAGCAGAATAACTTCCTACGATTCACAGCTCGGTTAATCTCACATACGAAAGTGCAATAAATTTACTTAAGGCTCATTAAATTTTTAAATTACAAAAACAGGGATGAGTCTGACAAACATAATTAAAACAGTTACTAAAATGGTTAGGGCAGTAGCCCAAGCAGCTCAATAATTTCCTTACGAGAAAGAGCTCGAGTAAACAGAACTTATGAATATAGTTAATAAATTTAAAATAAATGCCTTAGGACAACACATAAAAAATGCAGAAGAAGAAGAAAGAGGCAACAGCAAATACTAAAACTGGCTAAGGCGATAACCTAACAAGAACACTAACAACCTTCTTAAGAGAAGCAGCTTAATCAGACAAATGCAGAAATACTATTTATATAATTAGAGGCACTAGCCTTTACGGTTAAATTAATAACAATCATTGCACCAGTCAAGTAGCAATTGCCTGATCAGAATTTCATGCAGTAATTCAGCAACAGCCTTCAAATAGGAAATGGAACGACAACGCTAATGCTACCACGTAAATAGATAATTTCAGCATTACTTAACTTCTACAAGTTGATGTGCCCTCGTTTACCGTATACCTTGTGCCCAGCGAGACATGTAACTCGACAGGACGGCCACAATCTCACTTAAGGCACGCAGCACACTCAAAACAAAGTACCAAAGCTGAATTAGCATTTAACAATTTACCACTAGAACTAATAATACCACTTATTGAAATGAAATTACCTGTCGTTTGATATAACAGGTGAACTGTGCTTAATACAAGTACTACAGTATAAAGCAGACTTGTAGCAAGTTACTAATCACGGACTAAATGACTGGTAATAATCCTGAATACAAACTGTTCAGTGCGGTAGAAGTATACAGTAGCAGAGAGTAGTACACAGTGAAACAAAAATTATCCTCTTGATTGTTTCGTATAAAATACTACTCAGAAAACAAATTTTCTTTATTTACTTGAAAGAACAATTCTTTGTCAATATTTTGGAACAAAGAATAATAATTTTGCTACTAATTAGTAAGTGAAATAACAATTTTAAACAGCCTCCGCAAATGTTTCACTGGGTGCCGTGTATAGTACACAGTGAAACAGCTACCATTTTCTTGTATTTATTACTTCTGAGTGACTAATAAAACATAAATATGTTTGTTAAATACAAGTACAAACATCAAAAGATACTAAATTTTGTTCAGTGAATATTAAGTGAACCAAATTGTATTGGAAAGCGAATATACTGGTGGTTGGAGAGTCTTTTCGTAGTCATAGGCAACACAGGTGGCAAAATCATTGCAATGTCCTTATGCGAAACACAGACTACGTGGGAATAAAATACAAGTATATTTTTCCGGAAGGTATGAGACTTCATACTCAGTACCACAAACTACTGACTTCAAGACGTTAGTTACAAAATATACATTTTTTCGAATTTCTCCTTTCCTTCCAGCTCTGTCCTTTTTCTTAAAGCTGTTTGCTCTGGTGTTCATGTTAATATTATGCTTCTACCTTTGGAACATCTACTCGTTTATCTGGAAGATGCTTTGGGCAAACCACGAAACTCTCTTGGCGAAGTGTATGTTTTGCTGTTGTTACTGCAATGGCTTCCTCAACATCTTCCATAGTACTCTCCAAATTGTTAGGAGGAGTCATACATCCGTCTGAGGCCAATGGTCCTGTTTCACTGTCTACCACGTACAAGTGTTTTATTGTGTACCAAAGTCACCATAAACTAAAAGGTTAGTCACTAGTCCTAACGTACGTATCTACTGTGACTACTGGTCAATATATAGCTAAAAATGTGGATCTTATCACAAAACATAATAGTTTTTTGAGCTGTATGTTATATAGAAAAATTTCAACTTACAAAGAGACGTTAACTGTTACTTCTGACCACCGAAAACCAATTATCAACCAGACTGTTCACTATTACAGTCAAACATGTATTTTATAATAAACATCCAGGGATACCAACAAGTAGAAAAAAAATTACTAAAAACAATTCAGATGGAATGTTTCACTGTGTACAGTGTTTCACTGTGTACCACTCTCCCCTACTGTCCCCAAATGCAAGTGCCAATCCTTAACACATTAAGCATTTCAGCAATCAACCTTAGCACGACGTTGCAAATAGCGAGCGTTGAAGAAACACAAAGGAGCTGCTCAGAAACTATCAAATCGCTGGGCATGCTATATCTTAAAGCTGCCTACAATTCCACAAGCCGCGGTGGAGTAGCCAAGCGGTCTAAAGCGTCTCGCTGCGGAGCGCGCGGTTGCTCGCCGTAGAGGTTCGAGTCCTCCCTGAGGCATGGGTGTGTGTGTTTGTCCTTAGGTTAGTTTACCTAGGTTTAAGTAGTTTGTAAGCAACGGACTGATGACCACGCAGTTTGGTCCAATAAATTTACAAACAATTGAACATTTTGAACAATTCCACATAACACAGGGCCCTAGTCACATTGCTGCTGCTTCCGCCTGGTTCACGTCACACCTCGTGTCTCACTCTAGCGTGTCACCACCTTTCTCTCGCCACCAGACTTGCGCGTCCCCTAACGCCATTTCCCAAATCCGCAAGTGTGAGCCGCAACACGGCTCAATCAATTTGTTTCCTTTCAGAGTGTGCTGATGCAATAGCCCCATAACTAGTTATTATGTAACAACTCGCTCAGTGAAAGTTCATTACCTAAACATTGGCAAGTTGCACGGTTACACCAAAATTCAAGAAAGGCAATAGGAGTGACACGCAAAATTACAGGCCAATTTGCTTGACGTCGATTTGGAGTAGGATTTTAGAACATATACTTTCTTCAAATATTATGAACTACCTCAAACGGAACGACTTATTGACCCATAGTCATTTCAGAAAGTATCATTCTTGTGAAACACAGCTAGCTCTTTACTCACATGATGTGAATAGTGCTAAAGACAAGGGATGTCAAATAGATTCCGTATTTCTAGATTTCCGGAAGGCTTTCGACACTGTACCTCAGAAGCGTTTTCTAATCAAACTGCGTGCTTATAGAATACCGTCATAATTGTGCGATTGGATTCGTGATTTCCTGTCAGGAAGGAATCAGTACGTTGTAATTGACGGAAAATCATCGAATAGAAGTGACATCTGGCGTTCCACAGGGAAGTGTTATAGGCCCCTTACTTTCCTTATTTTTATAAACGATTTAGGAGACAATCTGAGTAGACGGTGCTGTCATTAATCGGTTATTATAGTCACCAGATGACCAAAAGTAACTGGACAATGATTTGGAAAAGATATCTGCATGGTGCAAAAAATGGCAATTGATCCTTAATATTGAGAAATGTGAAGTCATCCGTATGACCACTAAAAGAAGCCCGTTAACCTTCATTTACACGATATATCAGGCAAAACTGTAGGCCATAAATTCAACTAAGTACCTAGGAGTAACAATTACAAGTTACAATTTGGAAAGAGCACATAGAAAATCTTTTAGGGAAATCGAACCAAAGACTAGCTTCCGTTGGCAGAAAACTTAAAAGATGCATCAGTTCTACTAAAGAAACTGCCCACACTTCACTTGTACGTCCTGTTTTGGAGTACAGCTGCGCATTGTGGGATCTGCACCAAGTGGGAGTGACAAGCGATTTAGAGAAAGTACAGAGAAGGGAATCTCGTTTTTTATTATCGCGAAATAGGGGAGAGAAAGTATCACAGAAATGATGCACGATTTAGGATGGAAATCACTAAAAGAAAGGCGTCATCTGTTGAGTCGATATCTATTTGCGAAATTTATTTCACCAACTTTCTCTTCGGAATGCGAAGATATTTTGTTAGCACCCACTTACGCAGGAAGACATGATCATCAGAATGAAATAAGATAAATCAGATAGAAAACTGAACGATTTAGGTGTTCTTTTTTCCCGCGAGTTATTAGAGAATGGCACCGTAGAGAAACATCATAAAAGCGGTTCGATGAACCCTCTGCCATGCACTTCAATGTGGTTTACAGAGTATTTATGTAGATGTAGAAGTCGATGTACACATATCAATTATAACTTTAATATAATAAGTATAATAATGCGTTAAAACCCCGATATTCATTTTAAACACCCTGTAGAATGGGATGAAGGGATGTGGATACCGACCAGATAGACGTTATATATCACCTACTGACAAAGTATGCCTCCGGCTCTCGTTGTCGCTATAAAGCTGTTAATGGATGAGTATGTCTTGAGCAGGTCTGTCGGATATCTCACAGACGTATGCGCGAACCGCACCGTCAAATCAGTGAGACTGAAAAAGGCCGTATTATTGGCCGAAGAGACTGTTAATGCATACGTCCTGGACATTGTTAATGGAGTGGGACGTGTGTGCGCGGAATGTTTAACGGAAGGCCGCAGCACACTACAAGATAGATGCGTTAGGTCTCATACCTCATCCGAATAGCATTGCAGACATATCTGTGCCCCCCCCCCCCTGGCGCCACAGTGGAACAGTGTAATACATTGTACGTTATCAGGGGTGACCGTCCGTCGTCGTTTATTACGGCACAGGTTACGTGCGCGCCGTCCACTTATCATTCGGTTACTGAACGATTCTGTAACGCAGAAATTAACTGACAGGTCAGAATTATTCATAACGAGGCAAGCGTGACTGTGGGTTATGTAATTTGAGCTTTGTCACATTCCTTGTGAGTGTACACGCTCCTTAATTGAATGTCATTCAGAACAGGAACGGATACGGGATGCAAAGTAGCTCTACCTCACTGTAGCTGCAGTGGCAGACTAACGCTGTCGGAGGTCCAGGGCGGCAAAGCAAGATAAGTTACCGGTTTAGAATTGGATGCCTCCCAGGATAAGAGGCACGGGGCAGTCAATATTTAAATAAAATAAACAGAAAGGCCAAGGGCGGTAAGCGACTACGTAGCTGACCACAGTGCTTCAAGATTACCGTCCAATAAGTTTTCAATATCTTCCTCAGATACGACGTTCGCTTAGTTGTCTCCTGTTACAGCCGTAAACGATGAGGACGAAACCTTGTCTGATCCTTCTAAATGATCGTTTCACTATTGAACAGTAGTGTTTTGTTACAGATGTTGTGGCGTCGCTATTCGCCTGCGGTCTACACAAGTCGTCGCGCAACTTGAAGAAGAGGCGACAAATCGCTCCACAGTACTTGGGCCACAGGGGTGCCCACAGTCTCGTTACCTCTCTGTGTTATTCACGCGCTGGCCAATAGGAAGAAGGGCTATATGATACCTTGCAAAACTATGTAATAAATAGAAGAGTCTGTACCACCACAAGCACAAAAAAATTGAGTGTTCTTTTGATCTGTAATAAAAGTATATATGAAGTAATCAATGCTTTTAGTTGCAGAACTTGTCCACATCCTTGCTAGTCTCAGGCCACCTCCCGCAGACAATACAGCATCCTGAGGACATAACAACGCAATTAGTATTTCGGCCTAGGCTGTTGTCAAGTAATAAAATCATTTCAGTGAAACCCACGACATCGTCGGGGAAAGAAAACTACTTGGTAATGTAGATAAATTTAGTGACAAGTGGGTTATTGTTGTTATGGTCTTCAGTCCAAAGACTGGTTTGATGCAACTGTCCACACTACCCTACCATACGCAAGCCTCTTCATCTTTGAATAAGAATGGCAACCCACATCCATTTAAACCTGCCTACTATATTCGTTCCCTGGTCTTCCTCTGCAATTTTTAGTCGACCCGCCACCAATAATTAATTGACGATCCTTGGAAGTTTTACAATGGCTACTTCCAATCGATCCATTGTTTTAGTCAAGATACAGCGGAATTTTTTTCCGAATTTCGTTGAATACATTCACATTAGTTACATGATCTATCCAGCTAATCTTAAGCATTCTCCCGTGGGTTCAAAACTCCAAAACATCCACCTTTCTTCTGTCTGAACTCATTACCGTCTAAATTGCACTCACGTTCATGGCTACACTGCAAACAAAGGACTTAAAAAGATTTCTTAGTACTTAAACTAATATTCGATCTCAAGAAATTTATTTTTTTCAGAAATGCCTTTCTTACCACGGACATTCTGCGTTTTATATCTTCTCTACTTCGGCCATCATAAGTTATTTTGCTAAAAATGCAACAAAACACATGTACTACTTATATTGTCTCGTTACCGTATCTGAGTCCATCAGCTTCGCATGATTTTCTTATATTACTATCTATTACCCTTGTTTTGCTCTTGATAATTCATCTTATAAACTCATTTCAAGACATTGCCCATTCAGTTTAAGCCATAGGTATATGAAACAAACTTATAGTTCACAGATGTTTGTATTATTTTACTTATGTGCTATTCTTGTGATGTAAAAGTAGATGTTAAAAACGCACACTATAGTTTTCGTTCTATTATCTCTAAACACTAAAAGAAAAAGAAAAAAATCATCGTTGTCTTATCGATGAGGACTGATATTACCAAATTGTTAGGTTTCTCATTGATTACACACTGGCAAATACAGTTAGGGTATCAGTTGAGATATCTAGGTTCTGAAGGGTTGTTATCTGGAGAATGCACTAAATTGGTTCGACGAATTTGTGTTGGTTCTACCAACAACATTATGACAACCAAGGAAATGGTATGGTAGCTCCATGGTGCCTCGCTCTAATAAAACGCCATGTAAACATCAAGTAAAGATTTGGGACAGCAAAATACGGTAATGTTTCATAAATAGATTAAAATTGTAAACAATACCTGAATAAAATACGTCACCATATGTATATTGTGTATGATATCTCACCCAATCCCCTAATTATTTTAGATATCTATTTCCTTCCACAACCCATGACATAGATTTTTTTTTTTTTTTTTTTTTTTTTTTTAACCTGAGATTTGATTGTTTTCCCAGGCTGTTGATATGACGGCGATAAAATTATCAACCGTTTATCTAGTTACATGTCAGTTGTCTTTCACTGAAAACTGCTTAGGTTTATTGTTTTAGTTTCCTTGAAAATTAGAAGAACACTGATTAGCGGAAGAATTTAACATATTGATAAAACTTTCGTAATGAGGTACTCCTAATGCGTAGTTAGCGGCCGTAACGCAAGCGTCGGCAAATAGCAACGCACGTCAGTAGTAAAAATCATCATGAAAAAATTAAGCGGCAAAATAAAGAAACACAGTACATGCATCTCTTTGTCTCTAATCTAAGAAATGGAGATGCGATTTGTGGTTCGTGAGAGGTAAGACAAGACTGCGTGATTGTTGTCGAGAAATGTGACCGAACTCGCAAACTCTCCGGTTAGAAATCTGAGGTGAGAAAAGTGAGTTGGACTAATAGCTTTTGGCTAAAGGAAAGACAATGACGTAGCATCCGTGTGCGGTCATTGTCTCCTTCAACAATTCGATTGTCTGCCTCACGCTTCTTACCTTGAGAAATGTTATGAAAATAAGCAGTGGAATGAAAATACCTGGTATGAATCGGTAAGGAAGGTTACGTGAGAGCATAAACCAAACTTGAAGCACATAAAAGCTATTAAAGACTACCAAGTATTTTTACCACACTCAGAATCACTCACATTTGCATCCACTAACTGTGTAGGAAGACAGAGTGACTGCAAGAAGCTAACAGTAGAAGGCACAGTCTAACATAATACAGTCGCGACCAACGTTCTTACACGAGTTACAGCGCCCTTTGCTGCAACCTATGTAAACTCCGCCCGCATATTGAGAGGAGACTGTATACAGTTTGTTGTTGTTGAACGTGAACTGCCGTATTTGATGTATACTGTAATTAGTGTGTATTTCATATACAGTTTTTACTTATAAAATACGACTGAAGTGTGTTCATCATTTAAATTCACAATTCGATGTGATAATACGGCAGTTATGTCGTGTAATAATACCAAATGTGTAGCCTTGTTTGATCTCAGTTTGTCTATACACAAACTTCCTGATTAATGGCAGTCAGCTGCCCCAAAAGTAATGTTTCAGATGACCTATCCTGCAATTCCCTTGAAGAACACACCATAAAAATGCTCGGTTTTCTACCTATTGTCTGTGTGTTTTTGAGATCTTCTTATGTTGCTACTGTGGTTAATGAAAGTGCATCGCGTACGTTGAATAATAAACTCTTCTGTCAACACCTTATAATACTATAGATGATCCTTCTCTTAATGCTTTTTCTGTATTTACTTATTTAATTTATATTATGTATCGATTGTAGTGTATGATGTCCTTGTGATGTGTTATCTTTCATGTATTGTTGATACTATATTTAATTTTGGTTTGGAATCCTGCGTATGTCTTGTAAAGACACACTTACGTAAATATTACCTACGAAATTGATATAACTGTCAAGCAGATTTTGTAACTACTTCTGTTGTAATTCGCTGGCCCATGCACAGGAAATTCAAAGATATTAGATATAGATGGTACGTAAAACCTGTATGTTGTGGCCAGTTGAGAACGAAACTGTATGTTAATATAATCTGACATCATGTCAGTAGGAGTGCAACTCAAGTAATTTATGTAATAGCTAATACAAGTGTACTGCAAGCCTCAGATGCTTTGTGGAAAAGCACTATCAAAGTGACGAAAGTTGTTTGACTGTTTTCCTAGACTGGAAAATGTGACTTCTAGGTCATTTTTATTTTGGTCTCTTATCCAGTTTTAAAAATATATTAAAAAGTTTTTTTCTATTTTATTTTAAATAATAGAAGGAAAGATGATACACAGTCTGTCATTTTATTTTTAGGTTGGATAGGACTGACCACCTTTCTTAAGTACAGGTTTCTGTACAACTTGGTCCTAAAACAACTGCTGGCCAAAATGATACATATATGGTCATATGTTATTACGTCCTTTTGAACATTTCCAAAATTGTACTATATCTAATTTTTTGTCTTAACTTTGTACTTTTATAAAAATTTTCCTTATTTTGGAGCACTTGAAAATGATGCCATAGTGCATCAAAACTGGTTTTACATTACATATGAAGTATTAAAAAAAATTTCAACAAGCAACTGTGGCTTGTATTCCCTATTACATAAAGAAATTGTATGTGTGTAACGTAAGAGGTGGTAATTGGCGAGAGAATCTGCGAGTAGCGTGGCCTGGAATTGAACAAAGCAGTAGTCGAGTTCTGGGCAGCTTAGTACTAACAACTCTGTGACGATTTGCGGGCTGTCTTACAAAAACTCTATTAAATTTTAGCTTCCTCTTTTGTTTGATAATAGTTGTTACAAAATGGCATTAGATTACTTATTCATTAGAATGTAGAAGTGGAGACTGACGCTGTAGTCATAACGTAGTTACCTTTCAAAGGTAGCGGTCGGGAACGGCGTTCATTTCCATAAAATACTTTAACAGTTACGAAGCTACTTTAATCGGTAATGATTTAGCGAAAGTGTCGGTACTTTCTTTTCAGCGCATGGAACAAATTTCGACGCAAAATTTTCAGTTAACGTAATACGGAGTATGTATTATTATCACTATAGTGTAGAGGTGACGCGTTTCAGAGGAATTAGGTAAGTATTGGTTGAAATGGGGGAAAGTAATACAGGAAAGAGGAATAGGTATCTTTGAAAGATAGAGTAGTGGAGGTCGCAGAGATAACACAGGAGCTAATCAGCTTAATTCATGAAATGAGAAAATATAAAAATGCAGCACACGAAGCAGGCAAAAGACAGTACAGGGTCTGAAAAATAGGGTTCAGAGGAAGTGCAGGCTGGCTAAACAGGAATGGCTACAGGACAAATGCAAGAAAGTCGAAGAACATAGAACTACGGAAAAGATTGAGCCGCGGTAGAGTAGCCGAGCGGTGTAAGACACCTCGCTGCGAAGATTCGACTACTTCCTGGGGCATGTGCGTGCGCGTTTGTGTGTGTATGTGTGTGTGTGTGTTGTCCTTAGGTTAGTTTAATTTAGTTTAAATTGTTCGTAAGTTTGGGGACTAATAAAGAACGCAGTTAAGTCGAAAAGATTTACAAACATTTCAACTTTTTTTGTTTTAAAGATTGATACCGTCAACAGGAAAATAAAAGAGACATATGGAGACATGAAAACACCTCTATGATTATCAGGAACCAATATTGAAAACCAGTACTAAACATAGAAGGGAAAGCTGAAAGTTGGAAGGAATTTGTCGAGAGCCTGTACAAAGGAAATTAACTTGAAGGCAGTATTCAAGAAATGGAAGAGAATGTAGGCGAAGATGAGATAGGAGAAACGATACTGCGAGATGAATTTGATAGACACTGGAAGATTTGAGTCAAAACAAGTCCCGTGGAGTAGATGATTTCCGTCTCAACTGCTGATATCGTTAGGAGAGCCAGTCATCAAGAAATTGTTCTACCTAAAAAAAAATGTTCAAATGTTTGTAGAACTTATGGGACTTAACTACGGGGTTAAGCTTACAAACTACTTATGAACTACCTAACACTAAGGACGGCACAAACATCCATGCCCGAGGGGGGATTCGAACCCCCGACCGTAGTGGCCGTGCCGACCGTGACTGGAGCGCCTCAGTCCACTCGGCCACCGCGGCCGGCTGTTCTACCTATAGGAAGATTTTTGAGACAGGGGAAATACCCTGCAATTTAAAGAAGAATATAGTACCTTCAATTCCAAAGAAAGCAAATGCAGAAAAAATGTGAAAATTACAGAAATAACAGTCTGATAAGTCATATTTGCCAAATAGTAACACGAATTACATACAAACGAATGGAAAAACTGGTGGGATTCTAACTTGGAAAGGTGAGTTCGGATTTAGGAGACATGTAGGAACAAAAGGAGACAATACATTACGACGTCTCTTAGAAGCTAGGTTAACGAAAGGCAAAACTGTTTTAGCAGTTGTAGCTCTGGAGAAAGTAGAAATCCTTTGATAAAATTGACTGTAATACACTTTTTTTTTTTTCAAATTCTGAAGACAGCAGGGGTAAAATACACGCACTAGCTTCTGCAGATGATATTGCTCCCACTTCCACGAGTGCTAGTCTTGCAAGGTTCACAGGAGAGATTCTGTGAAGTTTGGAAAGTAGGAGGCGAGGTACTGGCGGAAGTACAGTTGTGAGGCAGCACCGTAAATCGTGTCGGCATAGGTCAGTCGGTAGAGCGCTTGCCCCCGAAAGGCAAAGGTCCCAAGTTCGAGTCCCGATTCTGGCACACAATTTACCGAATGCACTACGTTAGATAGCGTTACGGAAATGATACACGATGTGGTTTGGAAATCATTTCAACAACGG
This sequence comes from Locusta migratoria, assembly GCA_026315105.1. Taxonomy (NCBI): domain Eukaryota; kingdom Metazoa; phylum Arthropoda; class Insecta; order Orthoptera; family Acrididae; genus Locusta; species Locusta migratoria. The sequence continues at coordinate 167,325,606 of CM048745.1, forward strand.
CGCTTATCGCTGTGGCGTGAGCTACTTACGAAATTCCAATCGCCAACATTCTCCTCCGAATGCGAAAATATATTGTTGACTCCCACTTACACAGGTAGAAATGATCATCAGAATAATATACGAGAAATCAGAGCTCGAACAGAGAGATTCAGGTGTTCCTTCTTCACGCGCGCTATTCGTGAATGGAATGGGAGATAAATAGTATACAGGTGGTTCGATGAAGCTTCTACCAGGCACTTAAATGTGTTTTGTAGAGTATCTCATATAAATGTAGATAACCACCACCCCTGGAAAATTGAAGGTGACCGCTGGCCCTAAGCGGGAGACCAGGTTTCGAATTCCGGTCGGGCTCTCATTAGCACTTGCCGTCATCGAGTAATTTCAGTGCCCCAGTGCAGTTAAAGTCCTTTCCTTCCTCCATTCTTGTTCCTTCCCGACCTTAATAAATAATTTGGGTATTTTTTTACATTGTCTGGTGTGTTTGCAAGTTCAAAATGTTCAAATGTTTGTATAGTCTATGGGACTTAACTACGGGGTCATCAGTCCCTAAACTTACAAACTACTTATGAACTACTTACGAACTAGGACGGCACAAATATCCATGCCCGAGGGGGGATTCGAACCCCCGACCGTAGTGGCCGTGCAGACCGTGACTGGAGCACCTTAGTCCCCTCGGCCACCGCGGCCGGCTGTTTGCAAGTAAATTCGTAAATTTGTAAGTTTAAAATATTCTCAGTAGTGTACAGAATTTATATCATACGACATATACTTGACGAGGGCATCAACTATGTAGTACACTTTCGTCAGCCGGCCGGGGTAGCCGAGGAGACGGAGGCGCTCCAGTCACGGTCTGCACGGCCACTACGGTCGGGGGTTCGAATCCCCCCCTCGGGCATGGATATTTGTGCCGTCCTTAGGATTAGCTAGTTCATAAGTAGTTTGTAAGTTTAGGGACTGATGACCCCGTAGTTAAGTCCCATAAGTTATACAAACATTTGAACACTTTCGTCATTAATAAACTCAATTATCATTTCCTACTCTTATGTAAAACAAGTGCCCTCATGTGATACAACACAGCAGAGAGCTCTACAGTGTCGGCGCTAACGTCTAAACGAAACCGACCACGTGAGACGCAGTACGGGAACAGCACGCCAGAGGCGCTGCAGTAGACCCAGTGGACTCGACTAGTCAATAGGAGTCAGAAAAGGGGATAGCGTTAAACAGGTTTTAAGGTGCAGTGTGGGTGCACGTAATCACCAGACCGAATTACCGGCCTTGGCGCGTGAACTAATCGCTTTGGCGAGATCTCTTTGAAAGCAGCGACGTTTCGACGCTCGTTCTTTTGTGTTCCGAGCCGGCTGCCCGCGCGGGCGTTCCATTGACAAACACGACAATCGGAGAATAACAGGCGGCGTATCGGCCCGAGCAGACCACAATGGCCGCGCAGGTAAATATCCGTGTTTGCTTGGGGCGTTTACCGCGCGGCGCGAGACGGCAAACACCTGCTGTGCTGCGGGGTCCAGGCGCGACCAGCCGCAAACAGAAGCCTCAAACACGGCGTGGCTGCACTCCCACCGGAAGGCCGCGGTTCGATACCAGGCCGCTGCTGCCCGTACTCCAGTTTATCGGAACGAGGATCAACAGAAAACCATGGGTAGTTTATAAACTGATTTGTCTTTTAAAAAAGTTCACATGTTTGAAAATCTAAGGGACGTAAGGGGATACGGTGGAAGAAATAATGAAAAAAAAATGCATTTTTATTTTATTGCTTATTTGATAGTAAATATAATTGAAATTATTGTAAGACTAGTTTAAACCCACGGCTCCGCTCGCGTGTTGGTTGATTATGATAGATAAGCTATCTTTCAGTAGTGTGCTATGGTTTTGAAGGATGAAATGAAATACAATGCCTTCTTTAGAAACAAACTGAAAACTATCCCTATCAGATTGCAGAAGTCTATGCACTTACCGTTTATCAGGGAAGTAAGTAGTGTAGGTCAAATCACACGTAAAAATGCACTCGTTTCGAAGAATCCAATCACGAAATTCAACAATAAATATTGTAATAATATCACAGATCGATCACTTGATGTAATGCGCGAAACGTCAAGATTTTTAAAGAGATGTATTAAAAGAAATTTCTTTTATACTGCTTTATTTATTTATTCTTATATTTCCTTACTCGTATGCTTATTTCTACAGAGAAAGAGCTGCAGACATTGTAGCACGTATAGACCAAAGATGTGGTCTGTGGCATCACATTTCGCTGTATGTAACCTCCTTGCTATAGAGTCCCAAACGTTATCGCTGCCCTTCAGGACGAATTTTTTTACAATTTGAAGACTTTCAACCATCATATCTTCCACCCTCTTATAGCTATCGGCATGGAACTGCTATGGTTTACAACGGGAAACTTCGGACGACAATTACACACAGACCATTCGTTTGCGTTCTGTAGTTTTCGCTGCAGAGCGAAATACAAACACACACGTAGAATTTCATATACACCGATAACTTTCCATCCCAATATACTCCACCCTTTTATCATTATCAACCCTCAAGCAACAATGCAACCAATAAAACTATTTTCAAAGAGTAAATATAATTTTCAAAGAGTAATTATTGTTCCGCATTTCGCGTTATTTTCTTCAAATTACTAAATATCTATCAGATCGCTATTAAACCGTGCCTAAACCTTCCTCAGTTAGAAATTTGTAACTGTACAAATACTTAAGTCTCTGCGTCTTGTCGTTCGGACGTGATAAGCGTACACTGAACAGACATTTACATTAATGTATATATAGATAAATAGCTATCCGATCGCCATAAAACCGTGACTAAAGCCTTCCCCGGGTAGACATTAGTAACTGTTCAAATTTTTAGCTCTTTATGTCTTGTGATTCAGATGTGATAAAAAAACATCGAACAGACATTCACATTTATAGATATAGATTACCTTAGATAGTCCGGATTGGAGGCGATCTGATTTTTTTTTTTTTTTTTCCCAAAATCAAATGCGAAGATCGCACATAAATCATTTATTCACTGACGACCGGTTTCAGTGAAATGTGTCACCATAATCTGGTCACAGTCACATACATATTACAAGCTGGTCATCTTGTTATAAAAAATGGGTATAAAATAACAAGAGAAACATTGCACTTAGTCACTATATAAAAAATACAAAAGTTAAAAACATGACAGATTACAAGCTGTATTTTGTAAGCTGTCATGTTTTTAACTTGGGTATTTTTAATACAGTGACTAAGTGCAATGTCGCAATGTTGTCACTCTATAAAAAATGGACAAGTTAAAAACATGACAGCTTACAAGCTGTATTTTCTAAGCTGTCATGTTTTTAACTTGGGTGTTTTAATATAGTAACTAAGTGCAATGTTGCACTTGTTATTTTATACCCAATTTTTTTAACAAGATTACCAGCTTGTAACATGTATGTGACCAGATTATGGTGACACAGTTCACCGAAACCGGTCGTCAGCGAATAAATTATTAATTTGCGATCTTGGCATTTTATTTTGAAAACTGAAATTATTATCCCAAGCCGGCCGCGGTGGCCGAGGGGACTGAGGCGCAACAGTCACGGTCTGCACGGCCACTACGATCGGGGGTTCGAATCAAATCAAATGTTTGTACAGCTTATGGGACTTAACTACGAGGTCATCAGTCCCTAAACTTACAAATTACTTATGAACTACCTACAACTAAGGACGGCACAAATATCCATGCCCGAGGGGGGTTTCGAACCCCCGACCGTAGTGGCCGTGCAGACCGTGACTGAAGCGCCTCAGTCCCCTCGGCCACCGGGGCCGGCGGGGTTCGAATCCCCCCTCGGGCATGGATATTTGTGCCGTCTTTAGGATTAGCTAGTTCATAAGTATTTTGTAAGTTTAGGGACTGATGACCCCATAGTTAAGTCTCATAGACTCTACAAAGATTTGAACATTTTTTATTATCCCAAATTTTTCCTTAAAATTCGAACTACAAATGATAAACAAAAATTAAAACCTTAAGCAGTGTCATGCGCCGAGTCAACTTTTAAACTTATAAACCAACTTATATTAAAGACAGCACTAACATCCATACTCGAGGGGGGTTCAAATCTCCGACGGGGTGCGATCTCGCGCATCGGAGCACAACGCTTCAATGCGCTCGGCCACTCCGCCGCGCCGCGACTTATTTACTGACTGACCCTCGAACATACAAAAACAACATTTCAGTTCTCTCCATTGCTAAAAAAAGATTGTGTTCCAGATTGTAGCATACACCATTATCCCTAACACCCGGACCCGGTAAGACGAGTTCTTGCCACTGACGTATGTCTGTTGGTCGTGGCATACTGTACACTACCTGTGACGGTGGGAGGGGGGGGGGAGTGTTGGCAAAGACTTGAGAGGGAGGTCGCCTTAAAACTAAAAGATCAGCACAGGTTTGAATACTACTGGTTACGTAACACAGAAAAATAGGACCAAGTATATAACTATGTAACTTATTATTTAATATTAATTCTGAATTAAGTAGATCTTAGATTGTTCTGTAGTAAACAAAGAGTGTTAACAATGAATAAGCTCAAAGGCTGAAAAGTTTTCAGGGCCCAATCAATAGGTAAATGAAGAACATGCAGTAATTAAATTTAAGAAATTCGGAAAAGGATCTACTGCCTCACAGAGTGTGTATAGTGTAGGACCTGTCTTAATGTGCGTAATTCATTTCTAACTCATGGCTGAAATGTTAAGCAATCGTAGTGCAAAATTTAAAACTCTGCCGGTAATCAAGGAAAATATTGATATGGTTTGTGTTATTTTCGAACATGTTCGAAAAGAACACACACCGGATCAATAATTGTAAATTTGCCTCCAACAGGCAACTGACAATTTCAGTAAGGACGCATTAATAAGCTCGATCGCTTACGGGAATACAGTATAGGCTGCGAGCAAGAGGAAGTAATACGCAGGGGACGCTATAATCGTAGTTAGCTACAAACTGAGAATTTATGGTGGAAGGGAAGCGTGCGTGTATATCCTAACTCGTTAACGCGACAGCTGGCTCGAAGCGGGAAATTCGGGTTCGAATTCCGATCTAGCACAAAATTTCAACTTTGTCTTTGAATATATTCCAATGCCCTGAAACGGTGGAAATGTTACAACATTTCGAGCAAATTAAAGTAGGTGTAATGACTTCTATTCTGGAATATATACAAAATCAACGTCAAACAATTTATGACAAAACTGTATGAATATATAAAGAAACTTAAATTCTTTGCTTTTGGGACTCCAAAACAGTTTTGTTAGGCTACGTAATAATGACGGGGATGCAGTTCGTCATAATATTTATTCCTGGAAAGGGATCGCTGTAATATTTTCAACTTGCAACGGCGTCACACATTCGGAAAGGTTGAAAAACATTGCACTACATTATCAAGGCACTGTTGGTCGAAATTTTCCCACACCTTAAGGGCGAACCTTTACAGTGCAACCCAGATATTTTCGATACTGTTCATGTCTGGAGAACATGTTGCCCATTCATATCTTGCGTTTCCGTTATCACGAAGGAACGAATTCACAAGATGTGAACGATGAGCGCGAGACTTTTGTGCGTTAATACGAATCTTTCACAAGAATGCTGCCGCTGTGGTTGTTGTTGTCGGTCTTCAGTCTGCAGACTGGTGTGAGGCAGCTCTCCACCCTATTCTGGCCTGAGGAGTCCTCTTCCTCATGAACGACAATCCACATCCATTTGAATCTGCTGTGGAGTGCGCGGTTGTTCGCCGTCTGAGGTTCGAGTCCTCTTTCTGGCATGTGTGTGTGTGTGTGTGTGTGTGTGTTGTCCTCAGCATAATTTAGGTTAAGTTGTTTGTAAGCCTAGAGACTGATAACTACAGCAGTCAAGTCCCTAATATTTGCCAATATTTGAACATCTCGACAGTTAGATAGGATAGGATAGGATAGGATGCTTTGGGCGCACAACAGCAAGGTTTTTAGCGCCCTGACAGGAGAATTAAACAACAGTAAATGAAGGAAGCCATGGCAACAACACGAACACATATTGCAAATCAGCGATGTAAAGTGACAGACCGCAGTACCCAACCTTACAAGTCCTTAAAAAGGAAATGATCTCGACAGTTCTGTTCAGTACTTCGTCATTAGTTACGCGATCTATTTCAAAAGTCTCTATCCTCTTCCTGTCTAAACTATTGATCGTTCATGTTTCACTCCAGTACAAGGCAATACAAGGCAATACTACACACAAAAGCTTTCAGAAAAGACTTCCTTACACTTGAATTTATTCTTGTATGTTAGCAAATTTCACTTTTTCCCATTGTCATTGTGTTTTTATATCCTCTACACTGCGACAGTCATATTTTTACAAAAGTGAAATGGTGGAGGTAAAGATCATTTAAATATTTGTACAATGTCATGTTGAGCACAGCTGATAATTTATTGGCCCAATGCTACCGGTTTCCTTTTTACATCATTATCAAGCGCCAGCAGAGCTTAACCAGTTGATTAATGTGACATGTTACAAGCTTGAAAAAATTGAAAATAAATATTTCACATTATATTTGACTTGCTAGATGAGTTTGTAATGAACAGTCACTGGAAAACCACATCTAGCAAGTCAAGTATAACGCGAAAAAATTATTTTTAATTTTTTCAAGATTGTAACATGCCACGTTAATCAACCGGTTAAACTCTGCTGACGCTTGGTGTTGAAACCGAAACCGGTAGCTTTGGACTAATAAATAAGCTTCTGTTATCAACATGACATTCTACAAACTTCATATGATTTTAATGCCCAAGTAAGAAAACTTATCGACCACCTTTATTATTTCGTTACCTAATCTAGTTTATCCAGAATCACCTGATTATCTTAGATTGCATTCCATTAGCCTTGTCTCGCTCTTGTTAAAGCTCATCTTATAGGCTTCTCTCAACACTGTCAATTCCATTCAATTGCTCTTCAGGTCCGCCACTGTCTCTGTCAGAATAATAGTGTCATCAGCAAAACAGATTGTTCGTTATTTCTTCACCCTGAACTTTAATTATTTCTGCAAATTACTCCTTGCATCCCTTCACAGCTTGCTTAATGTGCGCCGCGGTGTAGTAGCCGAGCGGTCTAAAGCGTCTCGCTGCGGAGCGCGCGGTTGCTCGCCGTGGAGGTTCGAGTCCTCCCTGGGGCGTGGATGTGTGTGTTGTCCTTAGGTTAGTTAACCTAGGTTTAAGTAGTTTGTAAGCTACGGACTGATGACCATGCAGTTTGGACCGATAGATTTACAAACATTTGAACATTTTGATTAATGTGCAAACTGAATAACATAGGAGAAAAGCTTCAACCATGTCTTACTACCTTGCCAACCAATGCTTTTCTACTGTAGGGCATTTCTACTATCCCATACATCTTGGTCACCAGATGAAATAGTTTTGCCGTGGATGGCTCTCCCAGAGACTTCAGTACCTCTGCGGGTACGTTGTCAAATCCTGGGACCTTGTTTGGACACGGGTCTTTTAGTGCTCTGTCAGATCCTTCTCTCAGTATCGTGTCTCCAATGTCATTTTCAGCTACTTACTCTTCCCTTTCTGCAATAATGTCTGATGTTCAACGCCGTTGTTGTAGTGAAACTCTCTCCTTTCTAACGGGATAGTAAAAAAACGATCAACCGTTCTTTGTAATCTGTCGATGTCCTCCGGCAATCCCACCTGAAAAGGATCCCACACCATGTAGCAAACTCCAAAGATGGACGGACAGGCGAAGTATAGCAAATCTCTCCAGTAGTTCTGTTGCAAATTCGATGAATTCTGCGAATAAAACTCAGTTTTTGGTTCGCCTTTCACACAACATTATCTACGTGTTCTGTACATTTTAAGGATGTAAATGTTATTACATCTTGTTGCATCTATGGCTTTCTGATTTGATTTATTTATCTTGTACTTGAGGTTTAACAGGTACCTTTTAATATTAATACTGACGATTTCATGATTTTCATTATTTATGGTCAATTTTCGCTGCATACAGATACCTACAACGTTTTAATCTGCCAGGAAGTTTCATTCAAACCCGTTTGTGATTTACGGGTTCATAAGCCCTCTCAAAGTCTAGAAATTATGAAATAATATCAAAATATTTGTCGATAGCATTATACGTTCCATAAAGCGTTGAACATCAAAGCGTTATCTCATTCTGAATACAGGTCACAGTAATATTTTATTTGAGACTTTACAAGTTTACAGTGGATTTCTAAAAACAGCTTTGTTATCCATTAGCGTTTTTCACTCCCGGGGTTTTAGTGTGTCATAGCTTATTTATTATTCTACTGCTGATGGTTATTCTCAGAAAAAAGGCGTTATTATTTTTGTCCATAAAAATAGCACGTTTAGACAGTGCGGTGTTTTTGCCTTACCGGCGCTGATTATTAGATAGTAACAACACTGATGCTGATGATTCAAACGAGAAAGAGCCCAGCGAGTTTTATCAATCAAGCTGATTCATGTTTCCCAGAGGAGTTCATTCTATTTATTTGTCGAAAGCAGATTAACGTTTTTCACAAATTGGACAGGTGATGTACGAAATTTCAGGAAACCGCCGTAACTCCGAGCGCAAATGCGTCCAATTTACATTAAGCTTCTCTCGTCACGACCCACGCAGCTTTAAACAAAAGGTCAAAGTTTCCCCCTATTGTGGGTAATTGCTTTTATATCTCTCGCAGCCGACAGCAGGACGGAAAAAAAAGGAAGCAAAATATTTTCGCCCCTCATTATAGTGAAGGAACACTGTAACAAAGTCCCGTTGTATGAAATCGATCGGAGAGTTCCTTTGTGCGGTCGGCGCTAGCTGCTATCAGCTTTTCATTGGCAACACCGCGGGCTGCATAGTCCGACACCTGTGCAGCCACACGGACAATAGAGTAGGACCGGCTATGCACGCCAGACAGCGCCAGCCGGTTTGCCGAGCTGTGGCGCTGTGCGAAGTTCCGGTGTGAGGACACTGACCCCTGGCAGCCATGACACTCATTCCCCCTAGAAGTTGCGTTCTAATCCTGTCCAGGGTTAACCGTTTCTGTCGGTGAACGGCTCAAACTCCAGGTATTGCGCTCATTCGTTCTAGTTTCCTCACTGATTCCCCTTGTTAATCAACTGACTTGCAGACGTCTCGTGAATCGGCACAATTTTCTTTACCACTTCCCTTCCTTGAAGAGTTTCAACTTGTACGCTGAATCTGCATTTCAGTATGAGTATCGAGTAAGAGCTCTTTACTGCACGGCCTCCATGCTGATACTGATATCTATATAAAATGGTGGAAATGAGACACAATAACGAGTTGTATGAACACATTTATGAGGAAAAGGCGACTGACCTTCTATGGACACATGATCCGCCTGAATCACTCGAGGCTCACCAAGATCATCACAGTGGCAAGCAGGGGAAAGCTGTCCAAATCCAAGTGATTCACCTCTATTAGATCAGACTTAGAGGAACTGCAGATCGCATTACATACAACCGAGAACCGGACTCAATACCGTCAGGTCATCCTACAGGGAACCTTTCCACTGTCTCTCACAAGCAAGAAGTGTACAGGCACCACCAGACCTAATGGGTGGATGAGGGTTAGCACGCCCACAGCCAGAAGATGTAGGCCTACTGGGCTAAGAAAAAGCAGTAGACACTAGCTGAGAGTTAAGCCTCGTGGTCCCTAGTAGGCCGAAAGGATCTGAAATATATACAGGGTACCTCACCTAGGAGTCGTCAGGCGCATTTTCTCTGGTGTTTGAGCAGTTATTTGGAATTTAGCTTTTGCTATGTCCAGTTGCACTCAGGCCAAACAAATTCTGCTGATCACGCCATTCCTTAACCACCCGGTGTAGATGTAAAACGTCGGTTTGTTTCCCCGACACGAAGAAAAAGATTTTTGAAGCGTGTTTTTTTTTTTTTTTTTGCTCAGTCTATGGAGCAGTCCCAAAGTAGTCTCGTGTGATATTCGGTATATCGAAATGTATTAACAGAGGCAATAAAACACGACAATTAACAAATTCTCCGGAAGCGGCTGTGTAGCGCTTCCAGTAGAAGACGCTCCTCGGCGAGGCGGTAAAGTGAGATGGGGCACGTCGGGCGAGGACGAAGTGGCTGTGGTTTAAATGAATAGTTTCAGAGTAACAGTAATGTGTAGCCAATGGCTAACACCAATACTCCAACTGCATAATGACAGTGGTTATGTCATAATCTATTTTACATTTTTGTCAATCACAATATTGGGCTACCATCAATATTTCAACTGCATGATGATAGTGTTGATGACATAATTAATTTCACATTTTGGTTAAAAGCTCCAAACGGGCTGTGGTTTAGATGAGCAATAGAGAAATCACAGTAATGTGTAGCCCATGACCACATCAGTATTTCAACTGCATAATGACAGTCATGATGACGTAATTAATTTTTAGATTTTAGTTAACAGCCCCAGCACGCTGTAGTTTAGATGAACAATAATGTATAGCCAATGGCTAGCATCACTATTTCAACTGCATAATGGCAGTAGTGATGACATAATTAATTTTACATTCTGGTTAACAGATCCAGCAAGCTCTAGTTTAGATGAAAAATAATTTGCAGTCCATGGCTAGCATAAATACTTTAACTGCATAATGACAGTGGTTATAACATATCAACTCTCAAAAGCCTCCATATCATAGGTACAAATTCAACGTACTTAGTAGAAGTGCAAGACATGTTCCTAAAATCAAACGAAGTTAATGAGGAAAAGATAATCATAAAAATTGTGGAAACTTCTTCAGTCTTCGTAGAGTTACATTTCTTGTAGCGTCACACTGCAGGCAGGAGCCCAATGCAGTGGTACATTATTATAAATTATGGGGTAGTACAATAGTGTCTTCATACATAATTACAGGATATCATATATAAGTAATAAGTTGGTATATATCACTCATAGTCAAGTGATAAATACGAAGTGTACTAAGAATATACAATATTGTCGACAATGTCATCCATAGGAAAGAAGTATAATAAACACTGTGTGACAGGCAGCGCAAGACAAGATAAGATTGATAAGGCCTAAACGTAAATTGCCTATATATATATTCTTATCAAAATGATACCATACAAATGCCTGTGATGTTTCATAACATCAGTAAGTAACAGTGTGTATGTATTCAGTTTTATCTTACTCCCAGCTCTCTTGACTAATAATCAGTAGTATAAAGATAATGTCACAAGTGTCAGATAAGTGAGTGAATCGCATTAATATACCCTGAATCAATAATATGAGATACAAGTAAAACCAAGTTTACAAATGCACATAGGTATACAGTACAAAAAAAGTGCAAATATATTATAGTCACAGTAAAATGTAAAAGGCAATGTAGCCATCAAGCAGGAAGATTACCATAAAACCCTCATTTAATCTAAGTCTCCAGATGCTGTTGTTGGCTTGATGCAGGTTCAGCATAAATGTCTAAAGAAAATTATGTGCGTCTCTTAGTATCACTGCAAGAAAGTCATCAGACATCAAGTAATGAAATACAGCAAGGATAGGTAACATAGGGACTGAAACATCTCGAGGAACAAAAAAGGATCAGTAACATAACCCACAAAATTCATAGAGATCTGATGTACCAAATATCCATGGTAGTATAAGAATGTAATTTCTTCTCATTATAGAATAATAATAAATTAAACATAACTTTCCCAAACATAAAAAAATTAAGAAATGCAAATGGTAGTATTTTTTGCAGTGTAATTATAAGTAATAAATCATTATTTAGTCCACCATACGGGTGCAAGAGAGTACTTACATAGCAAAAATATACCTGATGTAAAGTAAGAATACAAATATATTGATCAATCATGGTGTAATATAATAATTTTCACCTCCTTCAGAGTACCAATTTTCATCATCAGTGCACTGATTATGTTTCCATCCTTTTCCTTACGTTCATCATGCTACCTAATAAGTCCATACAATATTCATAATATATCCATATAATATCCATTCAAAGAATGCACCATCTGTCATCATATAATAACATAAAATATATATCTTAACTTCATATTGCAATAAAATATCATCGGTCCCTTCTCATTCATATAGATGGAAAACAAACTTTGCACTGACAATATAAACATCACACTCTTAAAAAGTTCATACCACTCTCTATACATACTGTGACTGTCTCATTTTGTATGCACAAATTTGAACATGTAAGTGGAAAATTGCACCAAAGAAAGACAAAGATAATTCAGATCTGTATAAATCACACTGCACCTTATGAAAGGTGTACTCTTATTGAATTAAGGCTTTAACATGAGAAACATGATGTAATCCTTAACACTTATGCCATCACCAAGTCTTCACTTCCACAGCATTATCATAACCAATTCTGCTTATTCTATATGGGCCAGTGTAAGTTCTATAAAACTTATGTATTAACTGCATACATTTTTTGTTAAGTTATAACCTTTAAGCAATATTTTCTGACCAACATGAAACTGTTTAGGTTTATACTTGGCATGCGATAGTTATTTTCTAAAAAAGCAAGAGATACAGTTCTGGCAGTAGCTTTGCACAGTGGCATTAGAGACACAAATTTGTATGTAAGTTCAATGCCAGCAAATACATATGATAAACCAGGACTTTTCTTATTATAGGTCAGAGTAAGCCAACAGCAGCAGTTTCTCTTAACTTAGCAGGTACAATTGGATATAAAGTCACACGTTGATTAACAGTAGGCGGCTTTGCCTTCTGACAAATTTTGTAAATCAGCTTAAACTTAATTTCATGAAACATTTGTCAGTACCAAAGTGTCCATAGCTCAAGTGATTGTACCAGATTAGTTTGTTCACCAGGTCATCAGGAATAAATAATACGCAATGTGTGTCATCAACAGAAATCGTCATACAATATACTAAAGTAATGGCTAAGCTGCAAATTTAAACTATACCAGAAAAAGCATTAAACTCCATAAGACATAACCCATAAGAAAATTAAATCTAGCAGAAAGAAAGGGATAAATTATAGCTGTAGACTTCGTTAATTAACCTGTGTTGTTGGTAAGGAATGGCAACAGAAAAATAAAATGATCTTAAATCTTATATACTTCCAGTAATTAAATATAACACATTTCAGGGCACGAAAATACGCAAAGAATGGAATATACACTATATAAATTAAGTATTTGTGGTCATCAGTAATATATACACTATAATTAGCAACAACAGTCAAATTCTTATACAGCAGGACAAAGTGCAAGTTGAAACTTCCTGGCAGATCAGCCATGTCTCCACCATATCCTTTCTTCCAGGAGTGCTAGTCTTGCAAGTTTCGCAGGAGAGCTTCTGTGAAGTTTGGAAAGTAGGAGGCGAGGTACTGGCGGAAGTAAAGTTGTGAGGCGGCATCGTGAGTCGTGTCGGGGTAGCTCAGTGGTAGAGCGCTTGCCCGCGAAAGGCAAAAGTCCCAGGTTCGAGTCCCGGTTCCGGCACACAATTTTAATCTGCCAGGAAGTTTCATATCAGCGCACACTCCGCTGCAGAGTGAATGTTTCATTCTGGAAACATCCCCTAGGCTGTGGCTAAGCCATGTCTCCACCATGTCCTTTCTTCCAGGAGTGCTAGTCTTGCAAGTTTCGCAGGAGAGCTTCTGTGAAGTTTGGAAAGTAGGAGGCGAGGTACTGGCGGAAGTAAAGTTGTGAGGCGGCATCGTGAGTCGTGTCGGGGTAGCTCAGTGGTAGAGCGCTTGCCCGCGAAAGGCAAAGGTCCCAGGTTCGAGTCCCGGTTCCGGCACACAATTTTAATCTGCCAGGAAGTTTCATATCAGCGCACACTCCGCTGCAGAGTGAATGTTTCATTCTGGAAACATCCCCTAGGCTGTGGCTAAGCCATGTCTCCACCATATCCTTTCTTCCAGGAGTGCTAGTCTTGCAAGTTTCGCAGGAGAGCTTCTGTGAAGTTTGGAAAGTAGGAGGCGAGGTACTGGCGGAAGTAAAGTTGTGAGGCGGCATCGTGAGTCGTGTCGGGGTAGCTCAGTGGTAGAGCGCTTGCCCGCGAAAGGCAAAGGTCCCAGGTTCGAGTCCCGGTTCCGGCACACAATTTTAATCTGCCAGGAAGTTTCATATCAGCGCACACTCCGCTGCAGAGTGAATGTTTCATTCTGTAAAGTGCAAGTTAATTACAGCTAAGGTTTGTGAAAAATCTATAAGTTTCGCATCAACAGTATGGTTTCTTGATAAGTATTCATTATGTGTATATATATGATTTAGTGTCTCCTCAATTATATCTTGTGGCACAAAACATGCAAAGTTTGACTCATCAGGGTGAACAGTTACAAAATGATTAACAGAGTATGCCATAGGTTGCTTACTGATTGAAGTTCCACTATGGAAGTGTTGTGTATCGTAAGTTCTGCCATCCACTTCAAGTTTCTTACTATAGTCTAATTTAAATTGTTGTTGAATACTGTCTGGTTGGGGTATTGAAGTAATTATTTTGTCAGTGACATCAAATTGAAGTACCTCTGGTGTAGGCTGAGCCTTCATAGCACTTAGTAAAGAATTGTGGTTATTTACCGGTTGGGTATCAGTAAGTTCATTAGGGACATTTACAGTACTTAAAATAACAGAAGTAGCAGGTAAATGTTGGTGAGCATATTCAATAATACTGTAAATAGCATCAGGATGTGGTAATTCAGATTTGGACGGAAGATCAACATCAGTAGGCAAAAAGCACTGATTACTCAAAACAGAAGTGTTAGTAGGTAAGCCGTGATTATCCACTTTATCTTAAATAGCATGTAAAGTTTGCAGATCATCATTATCACATAAAGTTAGTAATGTTTCAGGTTCAGAAAGCAACGTTTCATCGGAAGTTGGCGGTAGCAAATTTTCATTGTTAGACACTAAAGTTTCTTTAGATTCATTTAACAGTGAAGGGCTTACGTGTACATATAGGTCAAGAGGTACAGAATCATGTTCTTGAAACAGCTGAGAAAGATCAGGAAGAGAATCAACCGATTTCGTACTGGTATAATCATCATCATCAACATCATCACCACAAGAAATAGTGGACCAGTTATCTGTATCAGACGTTATTGCTTTAGGATCTGAGTGATTAAGGTTATCAACAGACTCGTACATATCATTTAGTATTCCAGGAAACGTTAGTTGTTCATCCATTAACAGTTGCAAAGTTTCATTGTCAGACACTAATGTTTCTTCAGTTTGGTGTAACAGTGAAGGGGTTACAGGTCATTTAGGTCAAGATCTACAGACTCATGTTCAACAGCAGCCGGTTCAGATTCACTGACTGCCGACGATATAGGTCATTTTTGTCTCCTATCATCTGGCTGAAAATTATTGTTCTGCGGAACAGGTGGTCTTAATTCGACGATCTGGACTTCCCGCTGCGGATTATTTCTATTTTGATCTGAAAAATAAGAGCTAGTATTGTGTATATTATTATTAAATTTCTGACTGCTAGGATGGTTACGTAACTCTTGTCTGTTATGCAGCACAAATTGCGCAATGGGACGTCTATTTTGTTGGTAAAATTGTTGTCTACGCTGACTACAACTATTGTTACGACTCTGATTCGAATGTTGATTATGGTTTTGTTGAGAGTGGTAGCGACTGTAAAAATGATGACTGTTATGATTCCTACAATTTTCTTTACCAAAATGCTGAGAATGATTGTTATTCTGACGTACGTCAGATGACCGCTGTTGATTACTTGATTATATTGATTAGAATTATCAGTATTACTATACTTATTATTTTGCGAGTATTGGTTAGTGTCGTCTCTTTCTTCTGAATTACTTCTGTCGCAGTAACTGTTTTGTGTGTGCCATCCCTGTAGATAATAAGGTTGATGGCGATTATCACGTGCCTGTCTATTACCCTGTTTGTCACACCTATGTTGTGAATCACTTTACGGTAATGAGTAAGCAGAAAAATTTTGAATACTAAATTTATTGCGAAAGTAACCAGAATTTTGTGAGTCATTGTCATGTTCGCGCAGTAAATAGCACGTAGTTTCCAAATCATGCTGCAACGACTAGCCATAATTACGTGTCTATAGTGTCTTGGAAATTTCGGTAAACAAATTCGAATAAGTTCGTCAGGTGGATATGGGTTAGTCAGAGAGGAGTACATTTCCCGCTTTTAGCTTGCTCAAGCTTGCTTGCACGCCAGCAGGCAGACTGCCGCGCATTGTCAGCAGAATGGGCAGGTCGCTGCACTCCTGGTCGAGCCAAGCTGAACCCAACCCAAGCAGGCTACGGGAAACCGACTTGCCTGCCCGTCTTACCGCTGTGCTACGCTACGTAGCAGTTTAGTCTGTGCGCAACATTGTCGTGTTAAGGAAGTTAATGAAAAGTTCTTACCTATTTTGTCTCGGTATCAAAAGACGAATGTCAATAGTGTATATATATATATATATATTCACTTCAGGTCAAAATATGAGATTTTATTTGCCTTTTCTACATTTTAATGCGTATCTTTCGGACTAATTATTTTTAGATATGAAATGTTTTGTCTGAAAATTCACTACTTTTCAATTCGAATCAGGAAGAATGACCGTTTTTCAGAAATTAGGTTTCCAGCGCAACTAAAACCCGTCTCGTTTGAGACACTAGTGGTTGGTATTTAATATTTTTCTTGCTACACACGCAAGCCAGGGAATTCGTTGAGAGTTATTTTTCCACCACTGTAGCGTATCATCCTCGCCCATACAGTGTTCTAGCTTGAAAATGTTAAATGTTTGTAGAACTTATGGGACTTAACTACGGGGTCATCAGTCCCTAAGCTTACAAACCACTTATGAACTAGCTAAGACCAAGGAGAGCACAAATATCCATGCTTGAGGGGGGATTCGAACCCCCGACCGTAGGTTCTTGCATGTATCTACTGACTTCATCATATAGGACGGGCGAATGTTTTGCCAACTCCTCCAATTTCGGCCTCTTACACGGTCCTGCTTTACTTTCTTGGGTGGTGTGATTGGGCACTTACACTGGAAACATATAGGTCCCAATCAATATTTTCATAATAATGCAAAGATCTTACCGCACAACATCAAAGTTGTAATAATTTTCAGATGGTGCTGTCATTTGTCGTCCAGTAAAGTCATCAGATGATCATAGCTTATTGTAGAACGATACAGACAAGATATATGTATTTTGGTGTGAAAATGATAATGTGACCATAAATAATGAGAAGTGGAAGGTTACCCATGTGAGTACTAAACGAAATCAATTAAACTTCGTTTACACGATAAACCAGTCAAATCTAAATGCCGTAAATTCAGTTTAATACCTCGGAAGTACCATTACCACCAATTGGAAAGAACACATATAAAATGTTGTGGGGCACTACAGACTATGTTTTATTGCCAAAACAGTTGGAAAATGCAATAGAACTACTAAAGAGACTGCCTACACTATGCTTGTGCCTCCTCTTTTGGATTATTCGTACGTAGTGTGTGATCCTTATCTGACACGATTGACGGGGACAATGAAAGAGTACAAAGGAGCGCAGTTCGTTTTATATAGTCGCGATACAGGGGAGCGAGTGTTGCTGAAATGATACAGGGACTGGGTTGGGAATCATTACAACAACGGCGTTTTACGCTGCGGAGAGAAATTATCATCAAAATAAAATATGAGAAATCACAGCTCAAACGGATAGATTTAAGTGTTTTCTTCCCACGCGTAACTCGAGAATGTATTGGTAAACAAACAAACTGAATGTGAAACTTCCTGGCAGATTAAAATTGTGTGCCGGAACCGGGACTCGAACCTGGGACCTTTGCCTTTCGCGGGCAAGCGCACTACCGACTGTACTATCCCGACACGACTCACGATGCCGCCTCACAACTTTACTTCCGCCAGTAGTAGTAGGAAGTTTCATATCAGCGCACACTCCTCTGCAGAGTGAAAGTTTCATTCTGGAAACTGAATGTGGTTCGATGAACCCTCTACCAAGCACCAAGTTTGATTTTCAGAGTACCCGTATACTGTAGATGTAAAATATCTGAATTAACTTAGAAACTTACCTTCAGTACACATCTGTCGAGCAGCTTGGTAAATGCATTTTGTCATTGTCAGTTAACTTTTTTGATGTCCGGTATTTAAGCACCAGAAATGTCGCAGAAATTTTCTAGAAAGGCAACGGTGGCTTGTTTCAAAACTTAAATTTGACAATCAGTTCTATAATATTCAGATGGAATAAAATTACGTACCTCTTCATAGTCATCCTGGAGAGTAGAATGAACTTTAATGCATAAAACCACGGTAGATCTAAATGTAAGGTTGGCTCCTTGTCAGATACTAAATTAGCTGTGGCTTCCTTAAATGGCTTAAGAAATGCTAGAAGCTGGCGAGTTATATAGTGATCATAATCCAGCATCTTATCGCAGGCACCTTCGCTAAAACAGCCTTCACTGAATGTATCTGAGAACGTACTGATAGCAGCATGTCAAAATAACTATTCCAACGAGTTGAGGCACACTGCTTTAAAGTTACCTGCAATCTCACACAGAGACCTCTTCTCTTGAAATCCAATAATCACACGGAGGTCTGGGGACCAGGGAGGCCAAGCATGACGAAAGTGGCGGCTGAGCATACGATCATCACCAAACGACGTGTTTAGCAATATGGGGTGGAGCGCCATCCTGCAAAAAAATCGTACGTTCCAGCAGGTGTATATCAGCCAGGCTGGAAATGATGCGATCCTGTAACATATCGGCGTCCTCTCCCTCGTCGCGGTATCAGTTACAAAAGCAGAATCACGCAGTTCCTCGAAGAAAAAAGGCCCGATAACGACAGAAGTGGTAAATCCAACCCATACCGTGACTTTCTCGTCGTGCAAAGGTTTCCACGACAGTTCTAGGATTTTCGGTAGCCCAAATTCTGCAGTTGTGAGCGTTGATAGACCCTCGGAGCGTGAAATGAGCTTCGTCGGTCCACAACACGTTACTCAACCAATCGTCATCTTCCGCCATCAGCCGGTCGCGGTGGCCGAGCGTTCTGCGGCGCGTCAGTCACAGTCTACAAGGCTACTACGGTCGGGGGTTCGAATGCCCCCCCCCTCGGACATGGATATTTGTGCCGTCCTTAGTATTAGCTAGTTCATAAGTAGTTTATAAGTTTAGGGACTGATCACCCCGTTATTAAAACCCATAAGCTCTACAAACATTTGAACATTTTTTCCGCCATCATTTGAAACGCCCAAATGCCCTCCGCTTCACTAAATCGCCAGGTAACAGTTTATGATGCCGACGGATTTTAAAAGGATAGCATCGGAGGGTACGCCTAAGTGCTAACCAAACAGTAGTGTATGGAATGCCGGTGCGAAGTGCGACTGCACGAGCGCTGACTTCCCCGTGCAAAGACGAACCCGCTACGTCTCCATTTCGTCCTGAACTGTCTCAGCAGCATTACGCCTTGTGCTCGGTCTGCCACTACGGGGTCTATCGTCTAAACAACCCGTGGCTTCGAACTTCTAAATCATTCTCGGCACAGCTGCATTTGTCAACGGACATTTACCCGTTCGAATCCCCTTCCTATGGCGATAGGATATTAACGCTGAACTAGCACATTCCTCATTCTTTATGTAATATTGTGTTTTCTTTCTTCCGATCAGGTGTTGGAGTAGTAGTTACTGTTCGTATCCGCTATTAAAGTTCACTAACAGTACAATAATACAAGAAAATAATTTTGTGGATCTGACACATTTAGGTAACTTTATAAATAGAAGACTCAAAAAAGGAAGCGGAACCTGACTTTAAAGTTTAGCGGCAGTAGTAATTTGGAATGAAAGCAACACATGAGCACAATATTACACAAAGAAACTTGCAGATTCCGCGATGACCTTTCTTACCATGATGATTATGCTAAGTTGACTGGATGTAGCAAATGGAGCTGTAAAAACTCATGGTGCATTGTGTAAAATGATACTTGGTTGACTTGGAGCAGATTGTACTAACTGAATGAACGTTTAAAAAATGTTTAGATCGATCGGATTTCGATTAATTCCGAAGATTTCCTTGCAGGCATTACTATAAAGTCGCGTTCATAAAAGTTACATATAATGGCATCTAGAAGTTTCTAGTAAATTATAGACGCATGTCCAACAATGGCTCCAAGCATCATATTACACAATTAAAATTGAAAGGTAAAGCATTCAACAATCCGAAGATTGGTTTGAACACCACAGTGCTTTACTAGGGATGGTCCTGTTTGGAGGTGGTATGCCGTTGCCTTCCTCCGAAAGCCAGCCAGTTATAGGGGGACCTACAGTTTAACGTGGGTTCTGAACCACGGTGCTACTCGGTATTTTTCACATGAGCAATACTGCCAGAGGTGAAAGCAGTGGAAAGTGACAGATAAAAATCCTAGGACCTGGCGACTGCTGGAACAATAGAATCACTTAATGAATTATTTATTAAAGGTGGGTCATTTGAAATAAGTAAAAGATTTATACGTAACTAAATATATTTTTTCATACTTCATAAGAAAAACGCTCTCACACACACTTACATTTAATAATGAAGAAGTCCCTGACGTGCGACTGTTCTTAATGAGGTAGGAAAGATGAAAGACCAAGTTCACAACCGCGTTCTGGGCAGCTCGTAAAAGACAGATGAAAATCAAAAATATAAGAATGTACAGCATTAAAATTTGATTTGTTACAAGATGTTACATCTTTTTCTGTGCTAGAGAGAGACACGGGTTAATTATTTTTGCACGTTTTTTTTAGGTTGAATGCCTGTTTTCAAAATTTTGATGGGCAGGGTTTACAAACTGAAATGGTATGTGAGTTCGGTTTTCTTTTGCAAAGTAATCAGCCTGTTGGCACAACCATATGCTCGTTAAATAAGAAATTACTAAATAAAACTTATTGTAATTATTTACAAGTGTTCATGCTAGCTGAATAGCGTCTTAAAAATGTTAACTACAGAAAATTTCATAACATAGCTATTTTAATTGGATTCAGGGTTTTTATCTTTGTATAGTGTTACCAATGAACTCCTATATGTTACGTGAATACCTATATATACATTTGTACAAGTTTGTGAGGGATAACACATCTTTTTTTTTTTTTTTTTTTTTTTTTTTTTTTTTTTTTTTTTTTACGTGCCGTAGCACAGTTTTGTGCTTTATTTCTTCACACAAGTTTAAATGTTTATATGTTGCGTGTCCATAGTGCACGGTTTATTTTAGTCTTTGTTATATTCTTCGTAAGAACTCGCACTGGAACGTGCTGTCGGTAACTGTGTGACGTAATAGTCACTTGACAACAATGAGTATTGCAGCGCCGCGCGCTCCACCAGTCTGTGAAAAGTCGCGACAGTGGTACATCACGAGCGTACCTCGTGCGTAACGGGATTTGATTTCGTACTGTGCGTTTTGATATTCTTCTCCTCTTATGCCAGACTGGATTACACTTTCATAAGAATCTGATTACGAAGACCGTCGCAGCGCTGTGAGTACCAGCCTATTATTTTTGTATTACTTTAAGTCCGTTTTAACCTGTGCGCGTCCTCGTACTGTCAGTTCGACTCTTTTTTTCTTTTATTCTTCTTCTAAATAGTCCGTTCACTAAGAAATCGTTGCACTGCTTTGATGGTACACGAATGTGATTTCAGTTCTAATAAGTATTTGTATTTAACAACACTCCACTGTTTGAAGTCTGGATAATTGAGGCCAAGTTAACCTCCTTTCACGCTTTTTTACAATTCATGATAGGCACTACAATGTTTATAGTATCCTAATTTGAAAGTGTTCATCACGGCTTGCACAGTTACTTGTATAGTATTTAGTTCATAAGTGCAATTAGAGCGCTACTTATTGTAGTTCTTATTCGTCATTGTCACGGTTTAAGTTCCTAGGTAACGCAGTTTTCTATTTCGGTTGTTTAACAGTCACAGTTTACACTTGAACTCCCTATATAACACGTTAGGTTGAAATTATTTTCACACACTGTGCTTTGGATGTGCGTCCTAAAGTTTTGTTCATAAGACTGTTTTTATGTGAAAATCACCGGAAGCGTCTTTTCACACGCAGCATTATATACATGGTATAGGTTATTTTGGTTTACACTGTCCTATCAGCGTGGCTTGATTGGTCACTTATAGCATACAAATTTTACTGTAGATCATGACAAGTAAAATATATATATATAAATAGAAAATTAATTACAAATCTTATTTACACTAGCACGTTATTTTTGCATAATAGTCATTAATTTGTGCTTTAATATTCGGTTCAAATGACAAGAATATTACATTATTCTCTTTTAAATTGGGGTTTTTCATCATCATTAGGACAGTTTTTTTTTTTCTTTTTTTCTTTTTTTTTTTTTTTTTTTTTTACATTGTGCCTTCGCTACATTATTTCGCAACATATGACTGTCAATGGCTGATCGGGAAGTTCTATTTTCCAGCAATATCCTTTTTGTTCATATTATTTACCATTTGGTAATTTTGGTGAATAAGTTACAAGTCTGATTTAGGTTTGCAGTGAATCACATTGTAAACGGTAATTAGTTATTATCTCCCTTTTTTCTCTTCAACATATCATATTTGCGAAATATTGACAGGATAGTGGTATATTGCACGGATCACTCACATATGTAGGAAAAAATATGGTACGAACTGTTTCATTCGACAAAATGGCAAGTTCAGACCCGCTTGATTATTTGGCGCAAAAATTTAAATGGAGAGGTACTTGAGAGAGAGAGAGCTCAATCAGAGATTTATCGCTACATATGCAACCAGTATCACATCAGCACCCGCAAAAAATCACCATTAACATCTATTACCAATAAATATTATTTCTACACAACTAACTACTGCCGTCTTTAGCAGAACCATTCCTTACTTCTTTCTCTTTGCGTGCATTTGTGGTCTGACCTCGGTGGTGAATAAAGTGCGTAATTGAAGGTTAAATATTGAATGGATTTACAAACTAAGTCATCACAGTGTCATTGGTGTTAGCTATCTGGAAAGGTCGTGCTTATCATTTCTATCAAAATCGCTTACAACTTAGTCTAGCGATATATATATATATATATATATATATATATATATATATATATATATATATATTTGTTTCTCTCGACGAGCCGGTCCTTTTGGTAAGTCATCTCTTTTCTATTTTTAGTTTTATATATATATATATATATATATATATATTGGTGGCTGTAGTCTTGAGATCGGAAAAGAATTTCATTCGCAAAGGTCATGGTACACTTTATGTATTCCTGCACATATTGTAACCGTGTTGTGACACATTATCGTAAATATATGGTGTACTTTGGTGTACATCTACATTCATGGGCAATAATATAAGATATAATATAAGATGTTATGCTAATTGCTGTCAAGTGAATTTTCCAATTATTTTCTGGATTACCGTTTAGCTAGTTACCGTGTGGCTCTTCATTGCACAATCTAATCAGCTGATCAAAAAATTGAATAACGTGTTCCTTATTTTTTCACGCAAGCTTGCGATGACGGCGTATCGTGGACGTAGGTGTGCGTGTTTACATGTGTTTGTGTGCAAGTTTGTGTGTATGTGTACGTGTGCATATGTGTGTGTGTGTGTGTGTGTGTGTGTGTGTGTGTGTGCGTGTGTGTGTGTGTGTGTGTGTGTGTATGTGTGTGTGTGTGTGTGTGTGCGTGTGTATGCTAGGGAAACCATACGTCCTCTTTTTCCCGGACACGTCCTCTTTTTGAGGCAAGAAAATGTGTCCGGCCGCAATTTATAAGATTCTACAAAAGTCCTCTTTTTTGGGTTCCGAGAAAGAAAACTTATTTTTGTGTCATTGGCGGCAACGGACTCGTTCGCACTGCAATTCCAAACTGTTGGCAACTATCACGCGCATAAACAGAGCGAAATTACCGTTCACAATTTCACTCTCCGCATGGGTCTGACAGTTGCAAACGATTCGAACTTCTCTACGAAGGAACCCGGTTGTCTACCTTGTATTCAACCTGTGTATACTTTGTGGTTTAGGTTGAAGGTGTATTGTGTGTTCGAGATCGTAGGTACCCTTTTGTTTCAAAATACGTACCAGCAACTGAAGTGTGGTGTACATATATCAGTCAGTCGTCTAGTGTTAGTTTGTTATTCTGAACTGCTGAAAATTGTAGAATTCTTTTTTTCTATACCTACTCATGATGCCAACACAGAACGTGTTTTCTCTTGTGAATACACAGTGGACAAAAGACAGGTGTAGTTTTAAAATAGAAAATATAAATGCTATTGTATGTGCACAGTTTAAGTTCTAACATTTGAAATGCCTGAACGTTTATCAGTACTTGTTGAAAAACAGAAAGCTCTGGAGAAAGATTTCGTCGTTCTCCAAATATAGTTGGTTCAAAAGTGAATAAGACAAGAATGAGACAATTGAGTGTAGTGATGATGAATAAACTGTCAAGGTTCATACAATTTCGTTTTACAGTAACAACGCAGGGTTACTGTTTTAGTTTGTAGTAGTTTTACGTGTTTCATTAATAAAGCAGTAAATTACATTGTCTTAAAGAAGTGTCTTCTTTTTTATATGAACTGCCCTCTTTTTTGATGATGAAGATATGGTAACCCTAGTGTTCTTTGTCGTTTAATGCATGTGAAAGAAGAGTAATATACTTACTGGGAACGTATCCTGCTTGACAACATTTTCTGTCAGTGGATACCAATAGTTTGTCTGATACTTACCGTCATTGACGTTCTGTTTAGATTGTTTACATATCACTTTTGGAAAGTGTTACCTTATACACTAAGAAACTGTTCTGTTTGTCAGCTGATCAGTTCAGATTAACCATAAAATTTCTTCAAATCTTTGTGGGGGTACAGTCCACGTATACTGCCTGAATGTACAGCGGATAACAAATAACTGCCTTCATGTGGTATTTTGACTATGCGAAGAGGCCCATGGTATACGTACTGCCACTTTTTGTTTCGGTTTCAGGATAGCAGAGGGTTTTGATTGGGTTCTAAGTAGGACATAATCTCCGACCTTGAACTGTTGTGTTCTCTTTAACTGTTTATCATAGTAAGTTTTTTTCTTTAAAGCAGCATCAGTTAAGGCTACAAGTATTTGTATTACTTTCTCTTCAAGTGTCACTTCTCCTCGTGGTATCTTTGGTATAGGTTTAACCCATTCGTTTGATTCTTTGACTTGTAAAATCAGATCTGTGTGCGTGTGTGTGTTGTTCTATAGGACACTATAGAATGAAGCGGCATTTTACTAGATTGGTTATTTGGTTTACATTTTTGACAAATCAGACGGGATTTCAAGGTATGGTGAATTTTTCTGGACATATTTGGAAAATTACAGTACTATTTGAGTTTGCGGAGGCATTTCAGCGGACCAAAGTGTTCCCAAACTCGATGGGTATGCCAAATAATAGGATTTTTGTAAGATGCCGGAATACAAACACACCATTGTTGTGATTGTGGGTGGCGGCGGAAGTAAAGTACCCCATTATATAGCTTGTAATGTTGGTGTAGTGGTTCTGCTGGGTTTCCTGCAATTCGAGCAATGATTTTGTCCCACCTATCATCTTTCTGTTGCGAGTCTTGCATGTTTTGCACATATCTAAATAATATGGTCTGAATTCTGCATACTTCATAAGCATCGCCTTGAATTCTGTGTTCGATTCAATATAGTCCTCGAACTCTGGTAATCCTTGGGAAAGACAAAGTGCGTCGGCTATAACATTGTCCGAACCTTTTATGTGTTTAATTTCGAAATCATGTTCCTGCAAAACCATATCCCATCTGGCTAGTCGGTTGTGTCAAAGCTAGATAGATACTTGACTCCATAAAATTTCTGAAGTTGCTCTTCTAAATTTTCGGGTCTAGTTCTCACAGGAATAATGATTTTATTAATTTCTCTTGCGTCAAGCATTAGACGAACAGAGCCATCTGTCTTGAAAATTGCAAGGAGTGGACTAGAATATTGTGACATGGACGGTTCTATTATATTCCATCTAAGCATTCTGCTAATTTCAGCTTTTACTGCAAGCTGTTTAGCACAGGGTATGGAATAGGTTTATTTACAGAAGGCATCATGGGGTTTGACCTGCATGTGATACTGATAGGTTTTAATGACGCCAGGTTTTTTATCAAACACACGAATATATCTATGAAGTAAATGAAGAAGCTGTTGTCTCTGATCTTCTGTAGCATTTGTGGACTCACAAATTTTTTCTGCTATAGAATCATAGGTTTCACAGCCTATTTCTTGTGGACTAGGGTACCTTTCAAAAAGGATTTGTTTGCTTTGCACTTTCTGTAGCCTGATAGAATTGTAAGGTTTTTCATGGGTTACCTCTTTCTTAACTAAATTCAGAGTGCATTCACTATTGTTTACTGACAAGTATCATTTCCCTTCCTTGAAATCTAGCTTGGCTTCTCGACTTTGCAAATATTCTACACCAAGAATGAAATCTTCTATTACAGAATCTCCAACCAAAAATGGACAGGTGTCTATTTCAGAATTAAGGTATAATCGAACAATTGTTTGCGCCTTTACAGGTTTAGATCTGGCTCCAACAGCACCAATAATTTTACAATTTTGAACAGTAAAAGTTGGCAACTTTTGAACTTGATTAATACACTTAAAGAGACTGTAAGATAGTACATTGACAACTGCTCCAGTATCTATTAGAACAGAAGTTGGTATTCCTCCTATAGCTATCAAAACATGAGCTTGGTAAACAATTACAGGCGTTTTGTTTTGCTTAGATGGTTCCTGTAGTAGCTCATCTCTGAGGTCAGTATCACCATTATATCTAAACATGTTCACAACGAGAATTGTGCCCTTGCTACGTCTGCCGCTCAATGTCGGAGGGCTTGACACGAGCTCGTTTGACGTCTGAGTACTATTAGCTTGTCTTTGTGGATTAGTCATTGTGTCAGTTACGTCGGTAATCGTCACCGTCGACTCATTTTGCGTCCAACTAGTCCGTTCCGTCGTGTCAGTGGTCATGGTCGCAATTGGTACTTGGTTTGTATTCTGTGGTCTGCGTGGAGGTCGTGAAAAGTTCTGAAATTGCTGAGCATTCATTTGATTTGAACCGTAATTCCGGTTAACATTATTCGGGTATCTATTACCATTCTGGTACTGTGTTTGTGAACTTCCATTAAAATTGTTTGGATATGCAACAACATGATTACCAAAATTTCTGTTATTGCCATTGAAATATCCAGGATTAAACCTATTGTCACGGCGTCGTCTATAATATTGTCCGCCGTTCGGTGCGTTACGCATATCATTGCCACCGTTTGCACCAGCGTTTATCTGCTGCGGACTTGGCTGCCCGGGATTGAATATCGGTTGTTGTTGCATCTGTGAATGATGGCGCGGCGGGGTTTACAGATGGTTTTGTTGCGCTGGCTGACTGGAATCAGCTGATTGTTTGCATAATTCAAATACCAGTTCCCGTTTCCGTACCGGTTATTATTGTTTCCCGACCAGTGATCTTCAAATATCCAGCGTATCTACCATGGCGAGAAAACCTTCTAAATTGAGAGTGGATACATTAGCAAGTTCCAACCTTAAATATGTTGGGCAACTTGTTGATTAACACACGCAAAACTTCGCGGTGGGACAGAGGGTCATCAAAAAATTTGACTTTATTTAAATATTTCTCAAAATATCGACGCAGGCTCCTGTTCCTATCATTGAATGGTTGTGGGTTATACACCTCATTATGGAATCTTTCTTGAACTACTGGGGAACAGAATGTAGCTAAGAATGCCTGCTCGAATTCCTGATAAGTATTGTAAATTTGCAGGGCTTCTGCCGCCCACACTGCTCCTTCACCTTGTATATAACCTATCACAAAACGAATTTTTCTTTTCTCGGACCAGTTTTCTGGAAGTAGTCCTCTGAAGGACTGGAGGAAAATTACGGGATGTACTATGCGGTTTTCACTAATGAAAATTTGAAACTGGTGGTATTTAATCATGCTCTCGTCCATAACCTCAGCAGTTTCTAAATTCTCACGCACTCCTGACTGTTTTTTCGGCGCAATTTCTTTGCCAAACCTATTAAAATCACTTGTGGTCGAAATCCGGTAATTATTTTCAGATTTTTCAGTGGAAAAATTACTCGGTCAAATGTAAGAGATTAGTGTACAATGGTGTGTGATCACGGTTCTGTCTTATTTGACGTAGGTGCGTCATGCCTACTGTGCGTCGTTTGAGCATTTTGGATAGATTTTACAGCTGTCAAATCCTCTTGCAAGGACTTAAAAGTCGTGTCATGCTTTTCATAAACGGTGACACTTTGAATTACTGCGGTTAGTTCGGTGTCTATTTTTTCATTTAATAGAGGTTCAGTGGTGAGAAGAAATTGCACATGATCTTGATTTTATTTTACCATGTTTTCGGCTTGGGTTGTGATTTGCGACACTATTCCTTCCAAAGTTTCCTGCTTGATTTTTATCTCCGACAAATTTTGTGCCAGATTATCAATTAAGGTGGGCATGTTTTTTACTGTGTCTTTGTATTCTGTTACATCACCAATCACGGATGAAATTTTTGTGTCTACTTTGTTTAACATCTCATCAACAATTTTCTTTTGTGAAGTAGTGAGCTTATTATTAATAACTTGCACGACAATGTGTGCCTATGCGCTTAATTGTTTACTAACTTCTTCGGATACGAGTGTTGGCAAATATTGCTGGGCTGTTTCTAATTTTCGTAATCGATTTTCAAACTCTTCGCGAGTGATCATTTGTTCCGCGAAAGGTTTTGTTGTTCCACGACTCGATCTAATTGTTCTAAAGTCGAATTTTGTAACTCCTGCAAGTTCTGAGTAGAATTTTGTAACACTTGCAAATTCTGTTTAGTGGAATCTTGAAATTGGTATATTTGGTTTGTTAAATGTGAAATCTGATTTTGTGCCACCTCTTGTTGTGACTGAAATTTTTCGTCCATTTAATTTGTTAGTACCGAAATTTGATCTTGTGTCGCGTCTTGTTGCAACTGAAATTTTTCGTCAATTGCGCTTTGTTGCAACTGAAAATTTTAGTGCATTTGTTGAGACATTTTCGCAAAAAGAACTTCAAAACGTTTGAATAAGTCTTCAGTAAATTTATTGTTGAAGTACTGATTTGTGTTGAAGGGCCTGTTTCACGCGCATTAGATTCAGGACTTAGTTCTACATTAGGCGGAATCATTTCAATAGTTCGGTTTTCTATATTTTCATTAGTAATTTGACCTGTCTGTTGGGAAACAATGGTGTCTTTATCGGAATCCATGTTGCTCATTTGCTTACGGGTCTTGACCATACTAATAAGTAAGCATAAAAAAAATTTGTAATAGAGGGGGGCCAACTATCGTCACACGCATTGAATATAATATTAATTTGCTATCCAATAATATATTTAATACTGTAAAATTAATCGTCACACGCTCGGGGTAGAAGTTTCCAGAGAAACAAGTAAGAATCGATCAGCTGAAGGACAGACAGGGAAACCGTCTTGGCCATTTTCCTAGCAGCACTGTTAATTACCAACTAATTACAGGGAAAATTTGAAATGACAATACTTCTACGGGCGAAAGTTAAAGCCGAACAGAAATTGCGTACTGCGATAGGGGAAGAAGTTTTTCAACACCAAATAAGCGTATTAACAGGTCTGATCTTACCTTTTTTTTCAGTCGGTGTTGGCAGCGTCGTAAGTTTTGATCATCAGTTTAGGCTCGGAATTTCTGACTATTGACATGGTTAAAATGTCTTTTCTCTTCATCAATCAATCGAAATTCCTCGTTCAGTGATTGGTTGGCGAATGAAAATAAATGCAAACAGCGATTAGTTTTCAAACAATGGCAGATGTTACAACAATTACAAACTATGGTTATCAAGTTTATAATAGATATGTTATAAAGTTTTATTTGAAAGTAACCGGGTCCTGTCACGGCCTGTCAATTCTCTATGTAAATTACGTTTTCTTTCTTCCGATCAGGTGTTGTAATAGTAGTTATTGTTCGTAGCCGCTATTAAAGTTCACTAACGGTATAATAATACAGGAAAATAATTTGGTGGATCTGACACATTTAGGTAACTTTATAAATAGAAGACTCAAAAAAGGAAGCGGAATCTGACTTTAGCGGCAGTAGTAATTTGGAATGAAAGCAACACACGAGCACAATATTACACCAAGAAACTAGCAGATTCCACGATGACCTTTCTTACCATGATGATTATGCTAAGTTGACTAGATGTAGCAGATGAAGCTGTAAAAACTCATGGTGCATTGTGTAAAATATTGCTTGGTTGGCTTGGAGCAGATTGTAGTAACTGAATGACCGTTTAAAAAATGTTTAGATCGATCGGATTTCGATTAATTCGAAGATTTCCTTGCAGGCATTTCTATCAAGTCGCGTTCATAAAAGTTACATATAATGGCATCTAGAAGTTTCTAGTAAATTGTAGATACAAGTCCAACAATGGCTCCAAGCATCATATTACATAATTACGATTACTGCTGGAAAAAATAGAATCACTTCATGAATTATTAAAGGTGGGTCATTTGAAATAAGTAAAAGATTTATATGTAACTAAATATATTTTCATCATACATCATAAGAAAAACGCTCTCACACACACTTACATTTAATAATGAAGAAGTCCCTGACGCGCGACTGTTCTCATTGAGGTAGGAAAGATGAAAGACCAAGTTCACAACCGCGTTCTGGGCAGCTCGTATAAGACAGATGAAAATCAAAAATATAAGAACAGCGTAATTAGCTGTCAGAGAAAGCTGTGGTCAGCGATAAGAATCGTAAATAAATTATATATCGATTGAAAATTTTTTATGTAATACTACAACGAGAAATGATTCTAATTCTGGATTTGTCTTCAGACTTGGCTTGCGGAGTGTGTAGACAACAATAGTGAGGTGAAAAACGTTACAAGATCGAAAGCAATCAGAGCTGAGATTCAGAGCTGGAGATGGTACTGGCACTGCTTAATGCAGATACCAGGTGGAAAATGTCCGCACCTTCGGGGTCTAGAGGGTATTTCAAAAGAAAAACTTGTCTGTAACTTTGTCCTCCGATACTGAAGAGGAAGGCTATACATCGTCAATAATAATCTGAACATGCAAAACGCCTTAAATGTGTACGAGACTGTTTAAAACAGTCTTAAATGAAAAAAAAAAAAAAAAAAGTTTCTCTTCAGACAGTCACAGATGTCAATCTAAAGTTTGCAGGCATGTTCCCCAATATTTATTACTTTTATCTTCATAATAAGTACTTTTGACACTGAAATATATTTCAACAAAGACACGTCACATTTATCTATACTAATAATAAATCTGTAAATGTAGGCCTTTCACTGTTCCCTTAAATCTTCAAAACTACTAGACAAATCTTCATGCGGTTTTCACAGGAAACATAAGGAAATTTTGGGTCAACATATAGGCATAATTTTATGAAAATCAGATCACGAAAAAAAAGATATCGTTAATTTAAGTGTTTTCAGTAACCGCCATGTCTGTTTGTTCAACTATTTAAAACCTCTTATCTCGAAATCTACATCATGAATTTGCATGGGGTTTTCACAGGTAACTTGAGCGTAACTCGGGGTAACATATAGACTTCGTTTCATAAAAATCGGATCACGGAAAAAAAGAAAATCGTAATTTGAAATTTTTTATCTACAACCGTCATGTCTGTCTCATTGAACACGTTTATCTCCAAAACTACTTAACGAATTTTCATGGGGTTTTTACACGCAACTTGAGAATATCGTGCGGTTTCATAAAGGCTTCAATAATTAAAATCGGACCAGAGAAAATGAAGATATCATAATTTAACCATTTGTTTAAAAGCCTTCGTGTATGTCCATTTGTTTAAGGTAATCTCCAAAAGTACTACAGGAACTTTCATGGGTTTCCACAGGTAAATTGGGAATAGTTTGTAGAGTAACAAAGGCTACATTTTATCAAAATCGGTTAAGAGGAAGGAAAGATATCGTAATTTGAAGTTTTATGCTTATTACTATGTTTATAAGTATTATGTAGTTCAGAAAATCTCCAAGAATACTATACGAACTTTCGCGGGGTTACATAGGTCAACTGAGAGTACCCGGGGGCAACATATAAGCTTCGTTTCATCAAAATTGGTTCAGGGAAAGAAGAGATATCGTAATTTGTAGTTTCTGGTGTATATTGTGCTTGAATTGCAGCGTAGTATAGCAAAGATCCGATAGAGGCGCTGTTCGTAACATAGTATACCAAAGAACTAATAGATGGCGATGTTGCGTTTTTTATTCACATAACTTAGGTGTAATACGCTCACATAAGGGCTACGATTTTCCTTACGACAGTGGTGTTGTGTGACAGGGAACATTTGAATTAAAAACATAACGACATTCCTTCGCGTCTATCGATACTCTAATTTACATAAGAATTCTTTGCAAGAAAAATCGAATTTATGTAGTCCTCTTTTTGATTTCGTTGTATCCTCATTAGATTTTGAGTGCGTTCTCTTTAGGAATGCCTCCAAAGCGCCATAGTACAGGAAAGGACAACTTGAGGCGACGTTAACTACATAGTACACCAGAGAACTAATTATGGCGTTGCTGCTTTTTTCTTTTTCATTCTCATAACTATAGTGTAATACACTACAAGAAAGGGTCCAATTTTACTTATGGCGGCGGTGTTGTGGGCTGATGTTGGCAAGAGCCGTTGAATGCTTTTTAAAAACTCAGTCACGTAGAATGAGGGGAATAATTCTTTATGTTCCCGATGAAATAAATAATTTATGCTGTCCTGGTCAGAAAATTAATCATCCTCCTAAAGCGAATAGTTAGTTGCCAACGATAGCAAACTAAATCGCTGCCACTGCAAGTAAAATTTAACCCAGCTAGGGCAATTTTTTTTTCTTAATTCCTAACTGTATCCCATATTATTTGCAATGTCATGGAAAGAAAAGAAGTGCATCTAACTACGGGTATAATCACTAAATTGTGCATGGAATAAATATCTATGGAATGAGCATTTCGGTCTGTGCATCTTCTCAACAGTACGTTGGAATTAGCACGTGATATTGACACAAATCCACTCTTTCCACAAATTTATTTGCTCTTACGATTGGTTTGTACTGAATTGGCTGCAAAGAAGGCCCCCCTCTACTTTTCGCAGAGCAACCACAAATATGAAATAATATGTAAATAAATGTGTCCCAGAAACAACAAGAAAGTTGAGGAATCGTCGCTAAAAGAACCATTTACACATAGTCATCCGTCTTAACCAAACAAAAAAAGGCCAAGATAAAGTCAGAGATTAATATATTTTTCCCAATATTACGTGACATTTCCACCTTAATGTTCAGGACACGAAAACTGTTCTGCGCATTTGGATGCTCACTCCAGAGATATTTATGCTCTGTGCCTGCCACTAGAGATAATATACACACGCGAGCAACAATCTCATCAGAAACCTCTCTGCTTTCATAATTGTTCAGTACAATATTGAGATTAAAATTTGTAATTACTTTCTTTTGGCGCGGACTACATTAAGATAGATACAGACGTCATCTTTTGCAGAGAAAATTGTACTTAGTGTTCTGAATATATAGTTCTATTACAGAAGGTCGATTTCAATTTCGTGCTTTACGAAGTAATCACCGCAGGGCGTGTGGACATGTATTTGCTGAAAGAGTGGCCGATGCTGCTAACACAGTCAAGACAATTCACTGGAAATACTATATTTAATGGAAAATTCTATACTCCCGATCAGCTGACGGCATTCCTTCGACGATTACCCAGACATATTTTATCGCACATTAACATCACCATGTCGTCTTATTTATACAGACATGAACTGCTCTGTTGATTTAATTATCAGACTTTCAGCATTCGTCGAGTTTTCGATAATAGGGAGCGCTACATACAGAATAACTACATTGTCCCCAGTGCAACACTGCAACATACTAATACTTCAGCATACAACTACACCATAGAACCTATACATGGCGCTGTTATTATTATTATTATTATTCATCTCAACGATAGAAGTGTTTTCAGAAGTTTACTCAAAACAGACAATTTCACACCGCAGTCTTAACTTTATGAACACAAACTAACATTAAATTTACATCGTTCCGGAGTCCGGACTTAAATTAATTTTACTTTTTGTATGACAAACTTTATGAACATTCAGCGTTTTCGACGATGACTTCAACTTAAATTTGACATCTTGGCTAGGAAAACTGAGTTTACTGACAGAGCGATCCAGCAAAGATTCTGTTATTGCTGTTCTAGGCCCGGAACCCTAAAAACCACGATATACACAGGTTCCTCTTTAACAACCGTTGCGAAGCACGGGCATATAAGCTAGTTTAAAATAAACTCCTATGGTCCAAAAAAGCGCAGCAAGTCATGTACGTGAGAAAAAATTGAGACAAGTTAGTTGAGGGTTAAGGGCAAGGAAGCGGTACGGAGAATAAATTCTTGACTATTACAACTAACAGAACTTTTGTCCAACAAGTGGGCATTCTCTCCATTTACACGATTTTTGATCATGCTCCGGTAGATGAATACTGTCACTAACAGGCAGCCTCCAAATTTTCAACAGCATTCTTAATATATCCACATGTGCTGTAATACAGGGTGTTTTGGAAGAATAGTAAATATTGTAGGACGCGGCAGTATAGACGAATTGAAATAGAAGTGCTATATAATGAGTGGCCAATTTTCATTGAGTTAAATGAATTTTTGTTTATTGTGTTAGGATGGGTGCTGTGGGTTGCTATAGACGTATTTATCGAATGTCAATAGTAGAGTGTTGATGTTCCAGTTCTGAAGTCGTGGTTTAGTATACACTAAAGATTACATTGTGATTTGTTGGTCAAGTCTACTGTACCGTAGCGTGTATACATGCCGCTCTTATTTACATACGATGATGTTCAAAATGTTCAAATGTTTGTAGAACTTATGGGCTTAACTACGGGGTCATCAGTCCCCAAGCTTACAAACTACTTATGAACTAGCTAAGACTAAGGACGGCACAAATATCCATGCCCGGGGGGGGGGGGGAGAGATGCGAACCCTCGACCGCAGTGGCCGTGCAGACCGTGACTGAAGCGCCTCAGTCCCCTCGGCCACCGCGGCCGGCACATACGCTGAGAATGCTGATATGGCATTTGTGTATGGGTTCTGTAATGGTAACGCTGCTGCTGCTCGTAGATTACGCGGCATATCATTTCCAACTGCAGACTATCAGTTTCAAGAGTGTTTAACGCGTGTTCAATACAATGCGTGGGACTGGCGAAGTACCCAGCAGTCATATTGCATTAGAACCTGTAAATAAACTGTGGATAAAGTACAAGACATTATTTAGTCAATAGATCGTAGTCCTTCAACAAGGAGATGCTGATATGGCATTTGTGTATGGGTTCTGTAATGGTAACGCTGCTGCTGCTCGTAGATTACGCGGCATATCATTTCCAACTGCAGACTATCAGTTTCAAGAGTGTTTAACGCGTGTTCAATACAATGCGTGGGACTGGCGAAGTACCCAGCAGTCATATTGCATTAGAACCTGTAAATAAACTGTGGATAAAGTACAAGACATTATTTAGTCAATAGATCGTAGTCCTTCAACAAGGAGAAGTAGAATTTCTGCACGTATCAGTGTTTCACATACAAGACTACGGCAAACATCCTGTATTCACGGATTCCATCGGTATCATTTAACCCTGCGACGGGCGCATGACGGCATACATTGCCGCCAATTTGGTTTTCTTTCAATAATTACGCCAGCGCGCCGAGCGCACAACAGTGGTGCTAGATATGCTTCAATTGTTTAGTCACGCGCTAAACTGCATTACTGCGCCGCCATTATACCCACCATAACAGCTGTGACTCACCTGGAGAGTGGACGACTGCACTGAGACCGCACTGCGTACCGCACGCGCCCGGTAATGTAAGTACATGTAGGCGTACCACTATCCCATGTTTTGATGATTAGAAGCTTTGTTTTACAACTCCGCGGGTGAATGATGATTCAGTTATTAACATTACTTTGGTATTAGAATGATTTTATTATCCCTCAGGTCTGCACAAAGGAAAGGACTAACACCAGAAGGCATTGAGCGTTTTCTTATGCAATCATCTGACGAAGAAGATTACGCTGATTTCTCTTACAGCGATGAGGAAGCAGAAATAATTGAAACTGCAGATCATTTCAGCGAATCTGAGCAGTCATGGGTTCACGGAAATGAAGTGAAAGGATTACCACATGATGAATGCCATTTTTATATTGGTAAGGACCAAGAAACTTTGTGGATATATAATCCGTTAGCACTACCAGGGAAAACGAAACGTAAGAATATAAACAAATCTTACCTGTTTCTAAACGCAATGGTAGAGAAGCTAAAACTGAAATTGAAAGTTTTCTCAAAACGCAATGGTAGAGAAGCTAAAACTGAAATTGAAAGTTTTCTCAAATCTTTTGATCCTGAGATAATTGATTATGTCGTTGGAAACACAAACAAGTACATAAATAACAAGAGATCATCTCAAGGGCTAGAGATTCCAAAACTACTTCTGCTTCTAAAATAACGGCTCTTTTAGGATCACTGTTTCTCATTGGTGTATAAAAAGTAGGACGCACAAATGTATTAGAACTGTGGGCATCAAATTTAACAGGAATTATTATTCTAAGAGCAGCATTTACCTAAAAGTGCTTTCTGATCTTGCTCCGGTCACTCAGGTTTGACGATACTTCTATAAGAGGCTCACCTGAGGATGGCTGGCAGGTGTCCAGCTGAAATATCGTGTATGGGATACAACGACGAGCGTCGGCAGACCCAAAATCTGTTTGAATAAGAATGATGTCGTAAAAAATAAATAATTAATTCTACCAAAACTTTGAAAAACTGCTTTTTTATGTATTTAAATGTAGGCGGTACTGGGTGCCGCCCGCGTCCGCTGACGCAACAATCTCAAGCGCGCCTGCCGGTGGGTTAAAGCTAATTCAACACTTTGGAACAGGAGATGAAGATAGATGATTGAAATTTTGTCGCTGGATATTTGAAAATCGACATTAAATTCCATTTTACTCTTCACTGATGTAGCCGCTTTCATCAGAGGTCTGAGAATACCTACAGGCCACTGTGAAGGCAAATTTCGAAGAACAATTCTCTATAAATGTGTGGTGCGATGTGTCAGTTGATGGGCCTGTTGTGTTACCGCATCCGTTACATGACCCCGTTATCTACACATTCTTAAAAATAAACTTCCAGCATTACTCATCAGAGGTCTGAGAATACCTACAGGCCACTGTGAAGGCAAATTTCGAAGAACAATTCTCTATAAATGTGTGGTGCGATGTGTCAGTTGATGGGACTGTTGTGTTACCGCATCCGTTACAGGACCCCGTTATCTACACATTCTTAAAAATAAACTTCCCGCATTACTGAAAGAAATACGTTTGGTTACATGGTGGGGCTCCAACAATTTTTATAGTCGTCAGGTGACATTACCTAAACCGTTCCCCGGAACATGGATCGGCAGATATGGGCAAGTTTTTGCTTGTGGGAATGGTTTAATGGCGAAGTCTACAAAGAAAAAATAAACAAAATGGACGGTTACTTCGTTGGGATTATGAATAGTACGCAAAGATGACCGCAGAAAAGCTACACGTGGTGTTATTAAGAAAAGTAAAAAGTGCATTGAAGTAAGAGGTCGAATTTTTGAAAATCAACTTTGATTGCCGTAATTTATCTTGGCTTTAAGTTTGTTACATCCTACCAGCCGAATATAGGCTGAATCACCTAAAATTTGCACCGCAAATATTGCGGAAACGAAAAGTGCGATTGATGTGCGGTTTTCACAGAATGGATTGGTAGTCATGGGCTAGTATTTTTAACCAACAACCATTTGTAATATTGCTTAAAAAGTGTATTTTTATGCAAACATGCAGTTTTTTTAAAATGTAACAATGATTTTTTTCTATCATGCACTGGAATTTTTGTCACCAGCAGTATACAAAGAACTTTGAATGACATTTGTATCGCGTTTAGTTTAGCAGCTACAACCGTTCAAAGTTTAGGGGGCTGAGGCTGCGATAGCGTTGCTCACTGGCCGAGTGGCTAGCCCCTGGGGCACGGCGCACTGTCTAATGACCACCAGCCAATTAGCTACGCTGTCGTAGCCTCCGCCACCAAAACTTTGAATGGTTGTACCTGCCAAACTAAGAGTGATAAAAATGTCATTCAAAATTCGTTGCACACTGCTGGTGTAAAAAATTCCAGTGTATGATAGAAAAAAACTATTGTTCCATTCAAAAAATTGTTTGTTTGCTTAAAAATACACTTTCTAGGTATTACTACATTCTGTTTATTGGCTAACAATACGAGTCGTTGACTACCAATCCAATCTGTGAAAACCGCACATCAATCGCACTTTCCGTTTCCGCAATATTTGCCGTGCAAGTGTTAGGTGATTCATCCTGTATAATCAATAGAAATTGTAAATATCGTGTACACCATTTTTATTGAAATTATACTGACAAGTAAATTTTTATTATTCCTCCTGCTGAAACAGTCTGTTATTTGTTCTGTGGGTTATATTGTGAGGTTGTAGAATAAATATTTTGTAAAAACTTATCAAAATTATCCGGACATTGTTATGTTAGTGGACATAAATACAGTGCTGACCATCCAAAATGCAGCACCAAGAGTGTCCGGAGATATGACAAATATATGTGACAGATAGTACAAAGTCTGAAAATGCAGCCGCATTTGAAGGTAGGAAGATGATGAAATCAGTATTGACGACGTTCCTGGCTATAGACGCTGCTAAATACTTCGACATTGAATCATAGAGGCTGAGACGCGTTCTTGAGGTAGTTCAGTCCATGTCGCTTCCGCATATTGCCAAAATGGTTTTTAGCATAACGGGGGGGGGGGGGGCTTTATCTCAAGCCAGTCGCACCGCAATACGATCGGACGTTTTCCATAAGACAGAGATCGGGAGGCAGGTAGGCCTAGGTAGCAATACACTACTGTTGCCCTGTGGCCGTCGGCAATCTTCAGGGGTACGTGTCGAAAACAGGCTCCAACATTTCAGAGTTGTAATTTGTGTACCGGCAGTGTGGACTAGGTACGTTCTGGAGTGTAGAACAATACCAAAGCAAACCATAATATGGGTTAATAAGGCAACCTCTCAACAGTGTCTCTACTCTCTAGAGCGATCATCACACTCTCTCGAGTCGCAGCTTGGTTGCAACGCGGGCACTATTTTGCAGTGCGGTAGGTCAGAGCCAGCTGTTTATTTACTATTTTAGGGTGATATCCTGTGTTCTTTCTTGGTTTCAGAGTGTTGTACATTCTTCTGTCTTCGGCAGGGAACGAAAAGGACCAGCATCGGCCTTCATGTAGTACTTTTTCGCTGTGTGTGTGTGTGTGTGTGTGTAAAGGAGAAAAAGGCACTAGTAATTAATCTGAAATTATAACACCGAATGTATTGATGGTTCTTACGCTCTTCTCCAACAATGAAGAAGCTAAGAATAATATAATTTGCTTTGTCGCATCGTCAAATTGTTTGTCCAAGAATAGAGGCAGATCACGCACCATTCGTCACTTATCTAAAATTGTTTGTCAGTACGACATGTTTTGAAACTACATTATCCCATGCTGTAGTGCCATAATTACTTTGCTATTGGGCAATGTCAGTAATAACATACATGCAGCATTTATGATTTGTCAACGTAAGGTCGTCAATTGGAAGAAAAGATAACCATTATATACTAATTACTTAATTAATTGATAATATAATTTTTGCGTGTTCATACGCTGACAGCACAAGTGTGCGGTACTTCCAAGTCTACAGTAGGTCACATCATAAATTTCGTAACACTTTCGGAATCTCGAGATGTGAGTACGTCCATTGATTCCCCAAGAATGGATGTAAATGAGATAGGTAATTTACATAATTTGACAATTTCAACAAAGAACTCGTAATGGGCCGCAGAAATGAAACGTTATAGCCTACTTTCATAGCACATGAATCACAACAACAAAGCCGATGGTCAGCGCTAGTCGCAATCATGGTGAGTTCAAATCCTGTGAAGTTGGCAACCCTTTT
The DNA here is from genome assembly GCA_026315105.1 of Locusta migratoria. Taxonomy (NCBI): domain Eukaryota; kingdom Metazoa; phylum Arthropoda; class Insecta; order Orthoptera; family Acrididae; genus Locusta; species Locusta migratoria. Next base: position 167,365,735 of record CM048745.1, read on the forward strand.
TTGGAAAATGTACGTTTTTTTCAGAGTTCTAGGCAGATTAGCTATAACTTTGGAGTTCTCTGTACAAAATTTAAATAGTTCTGCAAAATTTCCCCGAAAAAAAAAATAGTAAAAATTACCACAAATTTTAGATTTTTCAAAATAATTATTTGCCTATTAGCGCAAACATAGTTCTGATCACAGTACTAAATAGCTGTCACAGAGGTCTACAGGAAATCCTAATGACATTTTTCTGTGCAGATTATACTTTATGAGAGAAATACAGTAATGTGGAATTCATTTTCACGTTACTGTGAAATTGGCACCATTTTTTAGAGAAATACACATTGTTATTTTGGGGTTCTGTGTACATATACTATAGTTCTAGAGTTCATGTGAATACCTCTATGTAACTGCCCGAAAAAAAAAATTATGTTCACAATTTCGAATATCTGATAAGCTGTCTTATTTGTGCCCCTTATTCGAGAAAAATACATTTTTCTTAGGTCTGGACAGATATTCTATCCGCTGCAAATTCAATTTGTTGTTTTTACGTCTGAGTAATTACTGCTTATCGTAAACAAGAACTATTGCACATCTCCCTAGAACCCTGGAAAAAAAGTCTAATTCTTTGAAAAAAAAGTGCAAATTCCACAGTAGCATGTAAATGGATGCTCTATTATTGTAATTATCTCATAAAGTATAATCTGCACAGAGAAATGCTATTAGGATTTCCTGTAGAACTCTTCGACAGCTATTTAGTACTGTGATCAGAACTTTGTTTGCGCTAATAGGCAAATAATTATTTTGAAACAACTAAAATTTGTGGTAATTTTTACAATTTGTTCGGCGAAATTTTGCAGCACTATTTAAATTTTGTACAGAGAACTCCAGAACTATTGCGTCTCTGTCTATAACTCTCAAAAAAATGTACATTTTCCAATAAAGGGGTGCCAACTTCACAGGACTGTGAGTTCAGGTGTTATACCGGCCACAGAGCGGCCCCTGACGACAGGCAACACTCATGGCACAGTTGTGTACCGGGAAAAACTCTCAAGGGGCTGCTACATGTCCAAGTAGGAATGTCCAGTGACAGTGCTCTCGGCGAAGAAGAATGGGCCGTACAATTTTAGACATAACAAGGCACAAAAAAATCATTTACCTTTGGGGAATCGCGCTCAAATTCAGTGCATTCGTGTGGATGCTTTTTATCCCAGATGCGACAATTATGCCTGTTCACCTTCCCATTAGTGTGAAAAGTGCTTTCGTCACTAAAACTTAAGCGATCGACAATGGCAATTCCATCCTCATTCTATAGTTGCAACTGCGAACGAAGCTCAAAATGCTTGTCTTTGTCGTCATCACCGAACTTCTGCACTAACTCAATTTTGAATGGTTTCAAAGACAGCTTCTGCCTTACGACTTTCCACACTGTCACTGGAGCCATTTCGAGATCACGGGATGCACGACGCACAGATTTCATTGGATTCCTTATGAAATCTCTCGTACGCGCTCCACATTCACTTTACTCACATCCGTTTAACAGATGTAGCATACTTGTTTTTTTCGGACTTCAACACACAGGAAGCTCGCTCCGCACCTGAGCTCAACGTGCTTGCGACTAGCACTGACTGTGGGTAAGTTACCAAACTATGCTGTGGTAATATACATAAAATAAACATTAAGGTTTCTCTTCAAAATGACATGTATGATATCTGTGCAATGTTTGGTTCTTGTGCAATGAATTATTGAAAGTATTCCCGTACTTAACTTACACCCTTTATGTTTAACTACAAGCAACATGGAAGAATCAAAGTTCTTCTTGTAAAAATCAAATCGCATCTAAGCGGCCACGTTGCACTCCACGACGCAAAACTCTAACGTGCCAGATACTTCGGTTCAGGCTTCCCAGTGTAATAAAACGTGGAATTCCACTCCATGACGTCCCCGGTTCACGTCCACGTGAGTTTTTGCGCCCCTTGAGGGAATGGGTTAATCCTTCTCTCCAAGGGCACTTGCTTCGAAATCCGTCCGCTATGTCGAATTGGTCCGAAGTGTACTCGCCATGGCACCCTGTGCCTTAATTGCCGCTATTAGTCCAAGGATTAAGGAAAATCGGTAGCAGATTTCATGATTTCAAAACAAAAAAATGTGAGCGTATAAGAAATTAAATTTTAAACAGAATTTCTGTTTCGTGAAACCCGATCACAGATGCCGAATGTGAACAAAATAATTCGCCAGTCGGTGGAACGTACACACCATGTGTTTAATTTTAATTATTTTTATCATGATATGTGAATTTTAATATTTTGTTTTATCAACGACAATAAAGTACAACAATAGCTGTATATTGTCGACAGCCTTCTGCTCTATTAATTCAGAATAATTTTAGTACATTAATACAGTACTAGTCGGATAAGTAATTCCGAAGAAGACAAAACTATTACTGTAGGAACTTGGTAAAGGGTTAATAAACCTAATTATTCGCATATTGTAACTGGCGTTTCCAGTCTCAACTGCAAGTAGGCATTATAAACATAAAAAAACGAACTTACGTAAACTTGTATCAGAGCCAGGATTCCAACTCAGGACCTCCTGCTTGCAAACAGTTTTTTTTTTTTTTTTTTTTTTTTTTTTTTTTTTTTTAGTTAACGTATCCAATCCTTCTGGATTATCTTCAGAACATCGTAGGTGCGGCCGCATCCCGTCTCGTCTTTGTTGTGACAAGAACTTTACTTTTGTTTTAGTTGATTCCTTTCCGTCAATGTGGTGGGGTAGAGGCTTAGCGGAACGGCATTGTAAGCAGGGGTTTTTGGTTCGAATCTCGGCCCAGGCACCGATTTTCATATGTCCATGTTGTATGTTCAGAACGCTTATTAGCTGTAAAGACTAAAAAAAGCCAGTTAAACCTGTAATTACAACATCTGCAGCATTTTGGCTGTTATTTCGCCTACGAACTGGGGATTCCCTCTCAGAGAGGACACAGTTCGCAGTTATCGATAGTAAGGCATCGACTAAAACAGAGGTGATATCGGGCGTTCCACAGGGTAGTGTTATTGGTCCTCTGCTGTTCCTTATTTACATAAACGATTTAGAGGAAAATCTAAGTAGCTCTCTTAGGTAGTTTGTATATGACGCCGTCATTTACCGCCTAGTAAAATCATTTGAAGATCAAAACCAACTGCAGAACGATTTGAACGAAATATCAGTATGGTGTATAACTTGGCAGTTGACTCTAAATAATGAGAAGTGTGAAGTCGTTCACATGAGTACGAAACGAAATCCGTTAAACTTTGTTTACATGATAAATTAATCAAATGTGAAGGCCGTAAACTCCACAAAATACCTAGTAATTACAATTACTTCTGACTTAAATTGGAAAGAACACGTAAAGGCGAAACAGAGACTGCATTTTATTGGCAGAACGTAGCAACAGAACTACTAAAGAAACTGCATACACTATAGTTGTCTGTCCTTTTATGGAGTATTGCTGCCCAGTGTGGGATCCTTATCAGGACGGAGGACATCGAAAGAGTCCAAAGAAGGGCAGCTCGTTTCGTATTGTTACGATACAGGGACGATAGCGTTAAGTAAATGATGCAGGATCTGGGATGGGAATCATTACAACAACGGCGCTTATCGCTGCGGCGTGGGCTACTTGCGAAACTACAATCGTCAACATTCTCCTTCGAATACGAAAATATATTGTTGACTCCCACTTACATAGGTAGAAATGATCATCAGAATAATATACGAGAAATCAGAGTCCGAACATAGAGATTCAGGTGTTCATTCTTCCCGCACGTTATTCGAGAATGGAATAGGAGATAAAATAGTGCAACGGTGGTTCGATGAACCCTCTGCCAGGCTCTTAAATGTGATTTTCAGAGTATCCCATGTAGATGTAGATGAACTAATAAATTTCTGTAGCTCATCATTGCTTCAAATTTTGAAGTAAATTTTCAATATCTGACAGTTTTATATAAGGTATTTTTAGCCTTGCAGTGAGCTGTAAGGTCGTTTCCAAACGGCCATATTTTCTCGTCCTTCGCAAGTGGCAGACGACAGTGGGGGTTCGTGTCGTGCATCGCCCGGGACGGCAAGAAACGCCATCGCCGCGGCACAATAGCCGTCGCTGGCGCATTGTTTTTGTGAGCCTCTGCCTCTCCGTTTCCATCCGAGGGCCGCTTCTGCTCGCAGCCAGCCACCCGCCCTATTGTGTTTCTCCGTCCTCGTTTCACTCAGTGCGGACAACGCAAAGGCCAAGTGGTCTCTGTCCACAGTGAAGCGCGGTGACTAGTGTCCAATACTGAGCAACAGAACTACACTGAAGCTAGCAAAACTTCCACTACCGAAAAGCATGAAATTACGCTGTGCGTGGTGATCATACGTAAGATTGCGCCATCGTTTCACAGTAGATAGTTCTCTAATCACTGGTGTATTAGAGATCATATATTCATTCGAACGACACGAGAAAACTTTACCGGTTTCATTTCCGATCAATAATGTGAGCCGAGCGTTAAAAAGGAACGATTAAATTAAGACGCAGTTAAAAAATTAAAAGAAAATTGAGGAATATTGTGTACAACGTGGAGCACTTCCTAGAGACTTGAGGGGTAGCTACTTTGCGGGTTGTAAGACATGACTTGACAGTAACATAGTAACATGCGTGCAACAGAAATTATATTTACATCTTAACAGTACTAGTAGCAAACGTTTCGATCTACTTCGACTGATTTGTTGACTTCAATACGGTCACACCACGCAACTCCATTCAGTACTACATCCGTATTCATACATCCGTCAGAACTCACTGACACACCTATACAGTAAATTTGTATTAATTTATTTAATCCATTTTAGATACACCTTTTTCAGGCTATTTGAGAGTCTGACGTCTGGGTCACCGAATTCCATCAATTTTTGCATGTATGTTCTATACTGAATATAAATAGACACGTGTCTGGGATTTTTGGTAGACACTCAGTAGTTAAAAAAAAAATTAAAAAAAAATAAAAAAACAAGGTCAAATTTGATGAAGGATAATCGCGTTTTCAATGCAACAGGCCACACAATATCGTCTGTAGATGAGAATTTTTACTAAAATGTATGGAGCCAAAAACTAATAACATTCGAGTAATTAAAGTTTTGTGTTTTCGTACTGTAGCTTGGGTACTCGTGAACATCAGCGACTTTCTGAGCGTCGTCGCCGGTCGAGCATTCGGTGGCATGGCTCAACGCTCCCCGTGTTTAAGTGTGTTTGCCTCTGTAACTTATAAAATAATAGGTGACTGGAAATTTTAATGTGGTAGGTCAACACAAGAAATGTTACACATTCTTCGGAGCTATGAACATAGTTTATTGTATCATTTCCCAAAGAGTTACAGCACAAAGATATATTTGTTAAATGGAACAATAGTTTTTTCTATCGTGCATTGGATTCGTTGAAACCTGCTGCGTCCAAATCAATTTAAATTACATTCCTATCACTGTTAGTTTGGGAGCTACAACCGTTTAAAAGTTTCAGGGGCAGGATGGGGAGTATACAAAGACAGCACATGAAACGCTGGAACTGCTCCTCAAGACTCACTTTCTTCAATATACTCTGGGGGATAACTCAGAGCAGAATGCGATTACTGAGAGACAAAAGAGGACTGAGATTTGGCCAAGGAGTGTGTCGATTTCAGTAAGGTACGATGGGCCGTGGGAACATTTCAACCGTTCAAGTCACCTGGCTCCGATAAAATCTTTCCAGCTCCAGTAGGAGAAAATCTTATTAGATTCCTATGCAGGTTGTTCAGGGTTAGCCTAGGAGCAGGAAAAATTCCCAGTGCTTGGAGGGCAGTGAAGGTTGTCTTCATTCCTGAACAGGGAGAATTGGTCATACCAAGGCCAAGGATATGAGACCAATCAGCCTGTCCTCCTTCATTCTTAAGACATTGGAAAAGCTGGTTAATGTGCATGTTGGAGAAAGGAGGTTAAGTAGGGCTCCTCTTCATTCAAACCAACATGCATTTCAGCCAGGTAAATCATGTGAGTCAGCTCTCCACCCACTTGTTGGGAAGATGGAGAAAGCAATACACTTTCAGGAAATAGCCGTCGGTATCTTCCTAGACCTTCGATTCCATGGTTAGGGCATCAGAGGTGCATGACGTAGGGACCACAATATGTAGGGCCATGCTCAGTTGAAGAAAGGTAGAAGCTACCATGATGAATGAAAAAATGGTAATCAACACCACTAGGGGTTGCCCGCAAGGAGGAGTTCTTTCCTCTTTATTGTGGAATCTTGTGGTGAATGATCTCATTGGAGAATTAAACTCTAGGCAGTACTTTTGCCACGGATACGCAGATGATCTTGTCATAGTAATACTTGGCAAATTTGCTGACACAGTAAAGAATATGGCACAAGGTGCTTTGGACATTGTGCAAGACTGGTGCAGAAGACAGGATCTGGGCGTTAGTCCTAAGAAGACTGTTGTACCATTCACAAAGAAGCATATACAACATTCAAGTTGGAATCTAAAGCTTTTCAGTGAAGCGCTACCTGTGAAGGGGTCAGTGAAATATCTAGGGGTTACCCTAGATGAGAAACTGACATGGACCCCTCACATCAGGAATATTTGCTCCAAGGCAAAAGGTACTCTTGTGTGTACCAGGAGAGCTTGTGGCAAAAATTGGGGCCTGAGCCCCAAGCGTATGCACTGGATATACACCACAGTGATTAGACCCAGGATCACCTATGGGGCAGTCGTGTGGTGGAAGAAGGTAGAACAGCAGATTGCTGCTAAGGAGCTTGGTAAGGTGCAGAGATTAGCCTGCTTAGCCATAACAGGCGGAATTAGCAGCACACCAACTGCTGGGATGGAAACCATGCTGGATATGCCCCCATTACAACTTTGGGTCAAGATGGAGGCAGCGGCTGGTGCATACAGACTCAAAACTGGCAGAAACTGGAACTCTTTGGGATATCCAGAATCACACATTATAACAATTGGAAGTAGGGAGCGGTGGGAGAAAATAGTTCGACACCGTACGGGGGATATTGTCTGGTTCACTGATGGGTCAAAATCAGGCCAAGGCGTTGGATCCGGGGTTGACGAGGTGCAGCCAAGACTGGAGGGCGTCATCTCCTAGGGAAACTGGCCTCAGTATTCCAGGTCAAAATCACTGCTATCAGGGTGCGTGTGGAGTAGAATTTGCGTAGGTGCATGTATATCTATTCGGACAGCCAGGTAGCCCTGAGATCACTGGCAGATCCTGCAACAAGGTCTAAAATGGTTGCAGAATGTCACAAGGTTCTGATGAAGCTAGGGGAAAGCAATAGAGTAAACCTGTAGTGGATCCTTGGCCACTCGGGGATCAGTGGCAACGAACATGCCGACAGATTAGCCAGGATGGGGGCAGAGACTCCATTTACTGGACCGGAACCTGTCCTGACAATTACCAAGGCAATGAACAAACTGGAGCTACGTAACTGGCTCAGAAGACAGCACGTAGAATATTGGACCAAAGTCTGTCAGCAAAAACATGGCAAGGTAATGATGCCAAAGCCATGTTTTAAAGAAGCTCTGCAATCCAGGGCCTGAACAGGAGAGAGATTAGACTCATGGTGGGATTGCTGACAGGCTATGGGAATTTCAAAAAACACCTACATACAATGGGAATAACAGAAGAGGACCCTAAATGTAAGATCTGTGATGACGGTGATGAAACTGCATCACATCTAATCTTCGAATGCATTGCATTGGAGAGTAAAAGGCACAGAACGTTTGGGACAACCAGACCCGAAGAAATTGTGTCTAATAAAGAACTGGTAAAGGGACTCCTTGCACTGTTCAAGGGCATTGGTTGGCTTTACTAGATATTCAGGGAGCGATACCGCACAATAAACTTAGTTTCGGTGCGGGCAGCAGCGGGTTGGACCAAGACTGTTTTGGCTTCCATGAGAAAATCAAGTCAAATAAAAAAAAAGGTCTGTCACAAAATTTCGTTCTGCGCATATTTCCGGCAGAAAATGGACGTTGAAGATTGTGATGGGTGTGTCTCATATATGTCAGTGTGTTTCAGAATTACAACTACTACATCCACAAATTTCTACGGCGCTACGGAGAGTCCAAGTTACAAGCGGCAGCTTCCGCCGACAGACTTCCCCTCAAGCAACTTCGACTCTCTGTAGCGTCATTGGACGACGTTTCCGGTCATGGGTTTCTATGTTCACTTTGTTCCTCGAGACATTGCCCCACATCCCCTAGAAGTTTGTTGGTGTAGTAGTGTAATTCTGAAACACACTGACGTATGGGACACACACCCATCTCAATCTTCGACGTCAATTTACTGTCGCAAATACGCACAGGACGAAATTTTGTGGGATACTTTTCTTCATTGCTAGCATTTGAGGAATCGCGCTGCGAAGCCCATGTGTGCGATTTTAGATTCACACTGTTTAGTGGGAACTTCCTACATTGTTACACCAAGACACTACACCAATCTTCCATTCTCTGTTGAAATAAATCACTGAGGACTAGATAACAGATGCCATACTGGGCGGTCGCTCCCGTTGGAGTTGGAGTCCTCCCTGGGGGCATGGGTAAGTGTGCTATCCTTAGTATAAGTTATTTTAAGTAACTTTATAAGTCTAGGGACTGACGACCATAGCAGTTTGGTCCAATCAGTTGAAAAACATTTGAACAACACATTCTAAGTGGCAAAACTATCTCAGGGCCTAGCGAGCACGATTAAACGTCTCTTTAACGCAGCATTTAATCGAAAAATGATGCCGCCGCATTGGAAACAGGCATTTATCCGAATGATCCTTAACCCTTTCACGGCTACGGTCATACATGTGCGCCCAGTAGGTGGAGAGTCCAGACGGCTACCGGCATACATATACGCCCCGCCGGTACAAAGCCCAGGCGGCTACGGGCATTCATATACGCCCGCAGGTAGAGCGGCCTGACGGCTGACGGCATACGTCTACGCTCGGGTTCAAGGGCAGGTATACGGCCACAATGGAGCCCCGAGCCGACCCACTGCTGCCCGCCGCCGCGTTTCCTACTTTCCGGCCAGCTCTGTCATCTTTTCTTCTTCGTAATCCTGGAAAACCCTAGAGCTTCCAAATGTTCCTGCGCTCTTTATGCGTACGAGCCGAGTGCTGCGACAGTTCTGTTTCCACGTTTGGTGAGACGACAGCCTTTGAGTCTATTGCCATTACAATGTCGAGATTTGTCTTATCTGACAAGGAAATCATGGATATACTCATGAATAGTAGTGACGAAGATGACAGTGCGTCTTCGGACCTTTCTTCAGATGAAGACCTGGATATTTCTGAAGCTTCTGCAGAACCTTCACCATCACAAGATTCTTCTTCTGAAGAAGGATAAGAAGAACTGGTATGTACAACTGTGTCCGGAAAAAAGGTGTATGATTGGTCGGAAGATTATCCTGTGACGAAATGTCTCAATTTCTTCAACACATCTAGCGGTGTAAAGATAAACTTCGAAGATTCAGCGAGTCATTTGGACTTCTTTTTGTACTTAATGTCTCTCGAATTTGTGTCTGCCATTTGTACAGAAATTAATAATAATTATGCATTTATCACGGAGAAAATGACAACACTACCCAGCAGATTGGCGCGATGGAAGCCTGTAGAACCTGCAGAATTTTACTGTTTTATGGCGTGTTCCTTACTTATGCCAAGAACTAAGAAATTAGAACTAAATGAATATTGGTCTACAGATTCTCTGCTGCAAACACCAGTATTTTCTCAAATAATGGCCAGGGATCGATACAAACTTATTCTACGTTTATTGAACTTTAGTGACAATTCGGCTGTGTCTCGGGATATTGTTGTGAAAATACGACTCATTGTGGATCAGACGAGAGAAAAGTTTCGACAGGCCATAGTTCCGTTTGAAAACTTGATGATTGATGAAAGTCTGCTTCTTTTCAAAGGAAGGCTCCGATTCAAGCAGTACATACCAAGTAAACGAAGCCGTTTTGGTATTAACATTTTCGTCCTTTGTGACGTAGAAAGTAATTTTATTTTGGATTACATTGTTTACACTGGTGCCACTACGGAAATAGAATCCCGAAATTCTGATTGGGGAAAGTCAGGCGATGTGGTAGTGAGCTTGTTACTGCCATATCTAAACAAAGGTCATACCATCTACTTAGACAATTGGTACTCGAGCCCAGAATTATTCCTATGGCTCCATGACAAAAGTACAAATGCTGTCGGAACAGTGCGCAAAAACCGGAAACATTTACCACCGTTGTCTGATAAATTGAGAAAAGGTGAAATACAGTTCAAGTCCTGTGGAACACTGTTGGTATTAAAGTGGATGAACAACAAAGACGTCTGGGTGCTTTCCACCGTAAACGGACCGGATTTTGTGGAGACAAAGAAGAAAGAACATAAAACGGGCCAAAACAAATTGAAACCCAGTTGTGTAGTCAGCTACAACAAGTCCATGGGTGCCGTTGATAAGACAGACATGATGTTAAGTTCAGTACAAAGCATTCGAAAGACAATGAAGTGGTACAAGAAAGTGTTCTTTCATTTGACTGTGCTAAATTCAAAAACACTTTTTGAAATAAGAAAGCAACAGAAGTTGCCAGTAGCCAGATTCAAATTGGAACTAATCCGGCAGTTGGTTGAGAAATTTCACGGACAAAACAATACGAAAGAGATGCCACGGACACCAAAACAAGAAACTCCACTTCGGCTGCAGTATAAAGAAGGTCATTTTCCAGGATTCCTGGGCGCAACAGAGAAAAAGATATTCCACAGAGACGCTGCGTAGTCTGTGCTGCTAACTCGCGGAGAAAAATGACTCGCATAAAGTGCAAAAAGTGTGTTGCTCTTTGCATGGTCCCGAGCTTTGAAAGTTACCACACACTTAGAAAATATTAGGTAATCTATGTAAAAGTCTATGTTTTAAGGAGACAAAATAAAAAAATATAAAAGAAAAAAATTTAAAAGAAAAAAAAGAAAAAGAAAAAAAAGTTTTTAACTCAGCCAGCGGCAGTCCAAAGCCTGCGTCAAAAGTGAGGATGGGAAACCACTATATCAGATCGTACTGAAGGTGTCGTTGAAGCAGCAAACTGGCAATATTTAGACAATCGCTGCCGGTGTTTGTACTGTGGACAACCGAATTTAGGTTTAAATTACAAACTAACCAATGTAGCAGTAAGAAAACCAGCTAGACTGTCGTTTTTGGTGTTTGATTTTCCGTCAGGCTAAATGACACTCGTCGGTTTTCGAGTTCAGTAATTCTTATTTATGATTTCTAAAGAGATTTGTCGTAGTTTTGAGCGTCTTCGCTAACAACTGCTTATTTTAAATCTACATATCTTTAAACGAATTCGTCCAGTCTTAATGAAAATTTATCACGTTACAGACGCATGTATTAATAGCGCTAAACGCATGTTCTACAATTTTTCTAATCAGTAAGAAACAAATTTTCAACAGTTTACTAAAGTACCTTTTTTCCAAGTCCACGACAAATATTTAACACAAGACATGGGTCTGTTTTGAAGCTCTCTTTCGCGTTTATCAGAAAGTGGAAGGGCTGTGACATACATGATGATACGAGTGTTGGTCTAGAGCGGCTGAACGCTTGGCCGGCCTGCAGCGGTCGCAGCCTGCAGCGGTCTGGGGCCAGCTCAGCCGGCCGACGGGCAGGCGCGCTGTGCGCTCCTCCCCTCAGCCGGCCCGGGAGGCAGCCGCTCAGCTCTCTCAGCCGCGAAAGGGTTAATCCAGACGAACCGAAAAATAACCTGAATTCATACAGGTCCATAACACTGCTTCAAATAATAGTAAAAACTTTCGAAGGCATCATCAGTTACAGGATACAGCACTGAATAGAAGCCAATAATACCACCTCGGCAGCCCGGCTGCAGCCATAGCACACCGATGTAATAAGTTTATACAATATACAGTTATACGTAATAAGGTAAAATCCGTTCTTGTCAACCATTAAATTAAACCGGGTGTAGGAGCGAACAATTCGTCAGGAATGTCACGGTAGAAATGAAGAGGGCAGCGTTGGAACAGATGTTCGATCGTCTGTTCTTCCAGGTTACACTCACACATCAGTGAACTGATCCTGCCCCACTTGTGCCTGACGTAGTTGCAGCAACTATGTCCAGTCCTCAACCTTCTGATGCGACACCAGAATTTATCGTTGGTAGGTCAAAGCCTTTTGGCTTCTTTGTCGGATCAAGATGGTGGGCACTTGTTCCCAATTTAGGTCAAATCCATCAGCAATGAGTTGCCACGCAGTGACACTTACTGGTTTTCTTCATTGCAGTCGCTGCTGTGATGAATGGCAGAATTCTTGGGGCAGTGGCAGAGAGGGTGCTGCAAAGATTTTCTTAGCTTCCCTTAGTAGACCTTGCTACTTCCTTAAGTGAGGTGGAGGGATTTTACTCAGCATAGATAAACAGTGAGAGGGAATTGATTTGATGGTACCAGTAATGTAACGCATTGTATCATTCAGTTTCGTGTCTACGTACTTCACATGTGTGCTTTCCAGCCGGACGGGTGCACTCTGCAGTCAAGTTGTCGCAGCTTGCAACCCAGCAGATGCAACTGGCGCACTTCTCTTACTTAGACAATGCTCTATTGCTGTTTAAAATGCCCCACTACAACTATCCACCAAAGTAGCTAATAGCCAACATTATCAAGAACAGAAGTTTCAAGTCCGGATAGAACATACCCAAAGCAGTTGTATTCACCGAAGCGATGTCGGCACTAGTGCACTCGTTGTATGATGCGGACACCCAGGCCAAGAGGTGGGAATGATGGAATGAAGACGATACCGCTTACTGGTGTCATGCCTCAATTTGCACCATCATAAACCAATGGCCGGCCATAGTGGCCGAGCGGTCTGCGGCGCGCCAGTCACAGTCTGCACGGCCGCTACGGTCGAGGGTTCGAATCCCCCCATCGGGCATGGATGTTTGTATCGTCTTTAGAATAAGGTAGTTCATTAGTAGTTAGTAAGTTTACGGACTGATGACCCCGCAGCTAAGTCCCTTCAGCTTAACAAACATTTGTACTTTTTTATGAATAAACTAATAGACAAGCTAGAATCCTGGCTCTGCAATTGGAGAGTAAGACCAATTCCCTCAAAAAAAGTCAACTAATCATGTTTCGACAAAACTTTTTTCCAACTTACAGCTCTTTGTGAACATCACCACAATATTCTATTCTGGAAACAAGACATTATTCCGCAATATATTGTCAGGATGACAACTACAATGTTAGAAAAATAACTTCAAAAATACAGAGCTTAGAAAAATTTCACTCGAGTAGGGTTCATAAAATATAGAACAAGAGGTGTTGAACATCGAATGGGCTTACGTCAACAACGCAAACTAGAATAATTCCTTCCACAGATGGAAGAGTACTACGCTTCGATAAATTGTAGTGGGACGGATTATTGTCTCCGCTACTACCTTATGTTACCTCAGTTTCGCAGGTTATTATACTTATGTTTATGTTGATTAATGATATCAAATGTTAATACTCTGTGGAAGATGATTCTTATGAAAGTTTTATGTGTTTCTTATGTTTCATGTGACGGCGATTCAACCTACGATAGCAACATCTTCACCGCCAAGCTCAAGGGGTAAACATCAGGCCACTTCAAGTCGCAGGTCAACGGCCACGAGACAGGAAGATGCTGGTCTCTGCGGTTGCCGCCGAAAATGTTTATTTCTATTTACATTATTAACCGAGATGATTTTTAAAATTGAAATGAATCAAAAATTAGTCATTGTTTATCTTTTGCCGAGTGATTACCTGTATATTGTGAGAGCAATAAAAATGTTATAATATCTTTAACTTTAATAGTGTGTTGGAGATTTTTCTATTAACCTTTTACAAAATTTGCTAGATATATTCACAGTGATATTTTTAAAATATTATACATCGTCAAGATTTTTTACAATTTTGAGAGAAGATATTTATGTTAGTGAAAGTTAACCTTCCGACGAGAAGTAGACACTTGAGATTTACAAAGTTTCAGAATATCGATTCTTTATAAAGATCGATTACGAATGAGAGCAACTTATAATATCTGTGTTGACTACAACATACATAGCTATGGAATTTTAATTTTGACAGATCATTTCTGTTGGCAACAGAACTTTGAAATATTTTATCTAAAGTGACAGTTTCATAAAAGGGTGATAGTCCAATCGAACACTTCTTCTCTCTGTGCAAGATCCTTACACTGAAATTTGAAAAATAGTGCAAAATTCAATATAAGGAATTATTATTTTTTTTTTTTTTTTTTTTTTTTTTTTTTTTTTTTACATTTTTCTTTGACTCTTGGGCGACGTTCGGATCCTGAAGTCCGACACGGTACATCTGAAACTGACGAACGAACGAATAGTTGCAGTGTCGTCCCGGCGCAAAATGTACGGTACCAATTTGCGAAATCTCTACTACACGACACCCTCAGTACGAAAAACTTACTAATGAGACTGAAGGAACAATGTGGCAGCTTTGGACTGAAGAGACTGATCTATAATGGAGCAAAAGTAACCCCACAACATTTAACAACCAGAGATTCAAATATGCATTTCCTCCATATATCTTACTGGATCATACCTCATAACATGTACCCCTAGAAGATGAAAACATTATCGAAACCCTTAGCAGACTGAAACCATACATAGGCGTATTGGATGATCTAGCAATACAACAGTAATAATTCATTGATTCCTGGAAATTTAGTTAAAAGTAACATCAAAAGGAACGAAAACGTAAGAATAAAACGGCAACACGTCTCGACAACAATAAAAACCTCAAAATGGTAACTTCAGAAGAAGCAATGACAGCAAATCTCAGTTGCTGTTTCTATTCCACGGTAGACTTTCCCTCGGCTATCAGCGGAATGCTGTGATTTAGGAGAAAGAAGAAATAGGAATATTAAGCTACTTCAGTATACAACAAAAGGTTCTCCACAGAAGCACGCCAAATTTTCAAAATAAAAAGTTTCAAAACAGCCATTGGCTGGAAAACTTATGATCCTTTAAAAGGAGGAATGTCGAGTACTCATGGGTGGAATATGTAAGTTCTGGGTCGGTCTGGCTGGCGTGCAAAAATGATCCTTTACGAAATGCGTGATATCCGGGTTCGAGTATGTGATAACATACTTGACCTCCTAGAAACAAATAATCCAGAGTTATTATAGAGCATCAAAACAGACTCAGGAATTAGTGAACACGGTTTTGTCGTACCGAGACTGAATATCGGACTTTACAAATCGACCAAAGTTAAAATAAAATTATATTTATTCAAAAAAATAGATGGAATTTCGATTAACGCTTTCCTGGGTGAAATTTTCCAGTCTTTCCAATCTTATAACGTGTGTGTAACTCAGATTTGACTTACAGTCAAAGAAGTAATATCGACAACCATTGACAGATTCATTCCAAACAAACTGATAATGGAGGAGGCTCATCCTCTATTACAAAACAGGTTAGATCACTCTTACGAAAGCGTCGAAAAAACATGCCAAATTTTAAGGCAAAAAAAAAAAAAAAATCCTCGAGACTGGCAATATTTTACAGAAACTAGAAATTTAGCTCGAACTTCAATGATAGAAGCTTACAATAGTTTCCACAATAAAACCCTTACACGTAATTTGGTAAGAATCCTACGAAATTATGATCCTGTGTAAAGTATACTAGCGGCAAAACACAGTCAATACATTCATTACACGATATAAATCGTGATGCTACTGATAACAGTTCTGCCAAAGCAGAATTGCTTATCACAGATTTCTGAAATTCCTTCACTAATCCAGAATTCCTATCAGAAACAGCTGCCAGCATAATTTAGAAGTAGATATCCCTGGGATATTGCAACAAAAATCACAAAAGAAAAAGTATCCCGGTGTCGACTGTATACTAATTAGGTTCCTTTCAGAGCATGCTGATGCAATAACCCCATACCTAACAATCATATAGAACCTCTCGCTCAGTGAACATCCCATACTCAAAAGCTGCACACGTCACTATAATATTCAAGGAATGCAATAGGAGTGATCCGCAGAATTATAGGCCTATAACATTAATGTCGGTTTGTAGCAGGATTTTAGATTATATACTTTCCTCAAATATTATGATCTACCCTGAAGAGAAGGACCTATTTTCCCATAGTCTAGACGGATTGAGAAAGTACCGACCTTGTGAAACACAGCTAGCTCTTTACTCCAATGACGTGATGAGTCCTCGGCAAGGGATGTCAAATGTATTCTGGATTTTCGGAAGGCTTTGTACCTCACAAGCGTCTTCTAATCAAATTGCGTGCTTATGGAATATCGCCACAGTTGTACAACTGGATTCGTGATTTCCTGTCAGAAAGGACACAGTACGTTTTAAGCGAAGATAAATCATCAGTAGAAAAGAAGTGATATAAGGTGTTCTACAGGGAAGTGTCATATGACCTCTGCTATTCCTTAGTTTTATAAACGATTTAGAAGAAAATCTAATTAGCTCTTCTAGATTGTTCGCGGATGATGCTGTCATTTATCGGTTAGTAAAGTCACCACAAGATCAAAAACAACTGCAAAATGATTTAGATAAAATATCAGAATGTTGCAAAAATTGTCACTTGGCCCTTAATAATGATAAGACCACTAAAGGAAATCCTTTAAATTTCAGTTACACGATAAACCAGTCAAACTTACAGACCGTCAATTCTAAATACCTAGAGTAGCAATTACGAGTAACTTAAATTGAAAAGAACATATATAAAATATGTTAGGGAAGGCGAACCAAACACTAAAGAGACGGCATACACTACACTTGTGCGTTTTATTGTGGAATATTGTTGTGCATTAGGGAATCCAAACCGCCGGCTGCGGTGGCCGAGGGGACTGCGGAGCGCCAGTCACGGTCTGCACGGCCACTACGGTCGGGACTGATGGCCCCGTAGTTAAGTCCCGTAAGCTATACAATCATTGAACTTTTTTTGTATCCAAACCAAGTGGGACTGACAGACGATTTAGAAAAAAATCAGAGAAGGGCAGCTCGTTTTGTATTATCGCGATATAGGAGAGAGAGTGTCATGGAAATGGTGCATGAGCTGGGGTGGAAATCATTAAAAGAAAGGCGTTATTTGTTGTGGCGAGATCTATTTGCGAAATTTCATTCACCAACTTTCTCGTCAGAAGGAGAACATATATTGTTAGTACACACCTACATAGGAAGACATGACCATCACAACAAAATAAGAGGAATCAGAATGAAAACAAAAAGATCTAGGTGTTCCTGTTTCCCGAGAGCTATTAGAGAATGGAACTACAGAGAAATATCATGAAAGTGGTTCGATGAACCCTCTCGCATGCATTTGTATGTGACTTGCAGAGTATTTATATAGATGTAGGGTTCCGTTCCGGAACTAATTTTCGTATGTCGCCATTAAATTGTACAGCTGATGATGGTTCATAGTCGCAATTAGGAATACACATTTTGTAAAAATTGTTCGTCTCGAAAGAGGACAGAAATTGACAACGAATTCAACGGATGCTCCGTGAAAACATTACGTAATCGCCAGAAACAAGTTAAAATTAACAAGTAAATGATCCAAATGTAGAACTTTGTTTACTTTAAAAGCAGTCGGTATGCGAGGAAAGTGACTCCCCTAATCAAACATTCCGATCGGATTGAATTTTACTTACGACCACGGCGGCAAGTGTGTTAAGGTTGTTAATAATTTCACTTACGAGAATAATTAATTCACTGACCGGACAAGGTCAGATACAACATACTGTCAACCATACAGCAGGAACAGATTTAATTATGTGACAGTCAACAGAGAAGATTATTCGTCTTAATCAGTGTAACTGAATTTTCAAGGAGCTTTCACGATTTCATTGCCAACATCAGCACAAAACGACGCTGAGGTCGTAAGTAAAATTTTTCTCCCCCTCTTTTCTCCAGACGGTTATAGACGCCTCACACCGGAAAAAAACCTCTTTGACTGGGTCAAAATAGTATCACGTTGTATGTAAGGCTTAAAGTATTTTTAAGTCATTAATAAGGGAACAATTAATTTTTCAAGCTCCTCGTCAATTCGGTATGTAGATAATGTAACATACATTCTGGATAATCATGTATTTATCTAAGAAAACTTGTTATTATTTTCAAATATGTTAACTTATGGGTTTCCTAATATGATTTTATGATTTTGCAATTGTTTTTAACTCATTACCATTTTTGTGAATTACAGTGACATCTGTCACACAACGAAAAGTAGTTTGATTCAAAAACTACGTATTCATACCCAGAGAAACACAGTGCACAATTACTAATAGGGTTCCTGTTTTAGATTGCAAAGTTGATGAACCTCCCAACCGATAGTGGTGAGATACCGATATCAGGAGTTGGTGTCATGAATGTCCGTGTTCGAGACGAACAACTTTTGTTCGGAATATTTTGTCGTGTTGGTAAGAGTGATTTAGTAATCACTGTGATCTGTTTTTAGTACCTCACTCTGTATTTGCCAAGAACAACTATTGTACATTATCCAGAAACGAGCCGTATGTGATAATTGTGTACTACTTTATAGCACAAAAAAGGCTATTGGAACTTTCAAAAATCCATGTCATTGGAACAGAAATTTTGAAATTTAACGTCCAGTTAAAAGTTAGAATGTAACGAGTGGTATTAAAACTAAAGAATGACATCTCATTGTATTATTTCTTCATACATTATTTGATAAATGGGTAATGCGATTAGAAATGGGCTACGGTGTTACATTTTTCTTTGTAATTTCTCCTACTTCTTGAAGGAGCTATTTTCGTTCACATTTACTACATCGGAATCGATCAATATTTCGATTTTCTTGAATGTAAAATGTTGTATTAACATAAATTATGAGACAGTGTTGATTTTAAATAAGGTACAGCTACGTTTACTGCAAATAAATCTGTATGTATTAAGGGTAAGAATTTTAATATACCTCTGGTTCCTGAACCCCGAGTCAATTTATTAATGTTGATGACTTTTCTTATTTCCTTCTAGGTGATGCTTGAAAGCACCGCCATTGGCAATTTTCAGGATATGGTGTCCGAACTCAGTGAACTCTTGATGTGATTTGTGTGCACTGATTTCTGTTACGTCTCACACCTAATTCTAGAACTGGTTTAGTGAACGTATTGTCCACTGCGTTCTTCTGTCACTCGTGACTATTTACTCTTCTAGCCATCCTCGTATCAAATTCTGCGTACAAAGTTCCCGTAATGAAAAACACTGTTGTTACTTTTCACCCAAACATGTTTCAGCACCTCTGTGGCATAATCAATGATATTTTTTTTTACATTTCTTTATATCAATAAAAAATGAAAAAACTCACTGATAGTGGCACAAAGGTACTGAAACTTAAAATAATAAATAATATTACGGGATTCAGCCATAAGCATTTTTTTCTTATTGCTAATATTTCGGCAGTATACCGTTCAGCCATCATCGGAGCGACTCTAAGACAACTCGACTGTCGGCAGAGTGTTGCCGTCCTCCTTCTACACTGTAAAAGCGTAGCAAATCGACGGCAAAGATGTATAAGGCTGTAGTGCCCTCCATGAAGGGTATACTACCCGTAACATGAAGTACTGAAAATTGTTTAGGTAAAAAGTAAAAACAATATTTACCATTCGACGGACCTTATAACCAATAACTTTTTATTGCAAACACGGAAAATACAGGAGCTGCACATACAAAATTACGAATATCCTTGTATCAATCTGATAGCAAGGCTAGAAAAACTGAATTCGCTCCTTCTACCTCGAAACTGTTAGCCCACCATAATACTACATTCGTTGAAATGCAACACAATTTGCTGTTTTAGAACCAACTGTGTCACAAATACTCTTTGGAATTACCACTTGTAAATGAAATATCTAGCAACACTTCAGTACAAAATAAGTAGTTTTACATTAAGTTATTACAATTGCTTAATTATTTTCATATGATCATAGTTTTGGAAACAGCTATTGCAGTGAACATGAATTACAGTGTGAATATGGTAGCGTACATAATATATGAGAGTTACTGTTTTAATTTATATATGGGTATCTACAAGGTGTTGTGGTATTGCCTGAATAATCTGCTGCACCGTTTGTATTTTTCAAATTGCGTGGGTGGTCCAATGAACAGCTTTTTTGAAAGGCACAAGAAAGGCCACGAGGTGGAACCAAATGATACAAAGAGGATGTCTATACACAAGGCAGACAAGTAAAGCAGAGGTCGCGGGCGAAACGTGACCTTTGAAACTTTTATGACAAGGACCAGCAGATAACAGGAAAAGGTACATTTTGTGTCCCAACTTCGTCGCCGCTTTTGTGTCCCAGCCTCGTCGTAGGTGTCGGTGGCCGAGTGGAATGAGACCGACACGCTGGTGCAGGTACGGAGGGGAGCAGCCAGAAACTATAAACACTCGAGTAAATTAGAAAGAGATATATATATTGCACAGAATGTAACAATACTTAACTTTTACATAGTACTGCAGAATGTTGATACATAGTTGTTAGAGGCCTGCCTAGTGCCTGTACAATAGCAAAGTCTTCACTGGTGCCTATCTGATTACGAAGGTCCTAACTCGTTGCTATCTCAGTCCGAAGTGCCATGTCTTTCCGTGGTGGCCACGAGCGGGGTTCCAGCAGAGGGCGCTCGTGGCTGTCGTCGGAAGAACGCCGCGCCGTGCATGCATGGCGGCGCGCGGCGAAAGTAGGTGGCGCGCACTTTGTACTTGTGCGACACCACACCCCTCCCCCCCAAACCGCCGCGCCGTCGTAGCGTAGGGCTGAGGGCCACGGCGACGGCACTGGGAGGAGGGCCTGGGCGGGGGCGTTACTGGTGGGACGGGCGTCGTAGCTGAGGCCGGGATCGAGACGCCGTCCGCGCCCCGGCATCCGCCTTGCGATCCTCCAGGGAACCCGCCGAAACCTGGGGAAGGGCGCCCGCCCCCGCCCAGAGGGAGCAGGTCATCTTCTTCTGAGGTGCGTGGCCCAAGCTGGGGGGGCCCGCACGGTCCCGGAGTCCCTCTCGGTGACGCTGTCATCTGCGGCGGCGACAGCGGCGGCGACGACTGCGTCGGATGTACGTCGACGTCCATAGGGATCTCGTAGTCCGGGGACGAACGATGTGGTTGTGCTCCCTGGCGGTGAACTGGGTCTGGAATCAAGAAACCGGAGACAGGATCGCGCGGTCTGTGCAGGCGCAATTGGTTTGCGTGGCGCCGCAGCTCCGACCCTGTGGAAGAACGTACAACATACATATTGCGACCAAGCACGCGTTGAATGGTGCCCGGCAACCATGTCTTCTTGTTTCCAGCAAACACCCTGTACAGCACCGGCGTGGAAACCTGAAAACGCGTAGCGCCATACGAACCGACTCGGTGCGTGGGAGGCTGCAGCAGGTGAAGGAGAGTGCGGTGACGGCGGCCGTGTAGCAGCTCGGCAGGAGACGGGCCGTCACGAGGCATGCACCGATATGTAGACAGGAAAATTTGAAGAGCTTGTTGCCTGGAGTGCTGACCTTTCATCTTCTCCATGTGAGACTTGAATGTTCGAACGAAACGTTCTGCTTCACCATTGGACTGAGGGTGAAAAGGTGCGGTGGTGATATGCTGAATGCCATTCACACGACAAAACTGTTGAAATTCCGCATTAACAAACTGAGGTCCATTGTCACTGACGAGAGTTTCAGGCAAACCTTCGATGCAAAACACTGATGTTAAGGCACTGATTGTACTAGAAGCTGTCGTTGAGTTCATGGCAATCACAAAAGGAAACTTGCTGAAAGCGTCTACAACAATTAACCAGTGCGTATTCCAGAAAGGTCCGGCAAAGTCAATATGTAAACGTTGCCATGGTCCCTTGGGGCGTGGCCAGTCTGAGAAACGCTGTGGAGGAGCCGCCTGATGCTCCGCACAAACTGTACACTGTGATGTCATGCTCTCTATCTGAGCGTCCATACCAACCCAGGTACAATGACGTCTGGCCAGTTGCTTTGTCCTAACAATGCCCCAATGTCCTTGATGCAGGAGGCGTAACACTTCTCGTTGCAGGGAACGAGGAACAATCACTCTTGCTTGGTCGTTGTCGGTATGCAACAACAGTACACCCTGACTTAAAGATAATGCAGGACGTTGTGCAAAATAACGTCAAACCAGAGGCCGATCAATGTCTTTGGCTCTGGCAGGCCACCCTGAGTGAACAAAACGTGCTACCACACTTAGGTCTGCATCCGCAGCTGTTTCCTGTGCAACCCGACGAGAGTTCAAAGGAAAGTCTGCGACAGCGGAAGCATCTCTGGAGTCTATCTGACAACATGCCATTTCTGAAGAATCAAATGATACATCCTGGCCAACCGGAAGTCGGGAAAGTGTGTCCGCGTTGGCATGTTTAGTGGTAGGTCGGTACAAAATCTCATACTGATAATTTGACAATATCAAGGACCATCTCTGAAGCTTTTGTGCCGTACGTGGCGGAATTGGCTTTGTGGGTGAGAACAACGACGTGAGAGGCTTGTGGTCTGTCAACAAATAGAATTTTCTGCCATAGAGATAATGATGAAACTTTGCGACGCCGTAAATGATTGCTAAGGCCTCCTTTTCTATCTGACTGTAATTCTGTTGCGTCGGCGTCAGTAGCTTGGATGCAAAGGCAATAGGACGATCGTGACATCCAATACGATGTGAGAGAACGGCACCCACACCGTACGACGAGGCGTCAACTGCTAGCACTACAGGCTTCTGTGGGTCAAAGGGAATCAAACATGCATCACTGAGTAGTGCAGACTTTAGTTTGTCAAAGGCAACCTGACAATCTTTGGACCATACAAAAGGAACATTCTTCCTACGCAAGTGATGCAGTGGAGCTGCAATCTGAGAGGCATTGGGAATAAATCTGAAATAATAGTTAAGCTTTCCCATTACTGCTTGCAATTCATGCACATTCTTAGGAGGAGGCAAGTCTTTGATTGCTCGAAGATGTGACCGTAAGGGATGTATTCCTTGGGCATTAATCACATGGCCTAGGTACTCTATTTCAGTTTGAAAAAACGAACACTTTGCTTTATTGCAACGTAGACCTGCTGCAGTCAACACTTTGAAAAGGCACTCCAGGTTTGCTAAATGTTCTTCAACTGTACGTCCGGACACCACAATGTCATCTAAATAGTTCGAACAACACGGTACGGAAACTGTCAGCTGTTCCAAAAAACGCTGAAAAATAGCGGGAGCGGAAGAACTGACAAAGGGTAGGCGTTGAAATTGAAAAAGGCCCATGTGAGTATTAATGACGAAAAACTTTTTTGACTCGTCATCAAGTGGAATCTGTAAGTATGCCTCTGCTAAATCAATCTTAGAAAAGAAGCGAGACTGTCCTAATTTGTCCATTAGTTCGTCAGGTCTGGGCAGGGGATAAGTGTCTACAATTGTTTGACTGTTCACTGTTGATTTGAAGTCCGCACAGAGACGAAGTTTTCCTGACGGCTTGGGTATAAGTACTATAGGCGAGGCCCACTGACTCGCAGAAACAGGAGAAATCACCCCACTATCTTGCCAACGTTTAAGTTCTTCGGCAACTGTATCACGCAAGGCGATAGGCACTGGTCTAGCTTTACGAAATTTTGGAACTGCAGATTCTTTTAAAGTTACATGTGCCACGAAGTCTTTTGCACAACCTAGTTCCGGCGAAAACAAATCACTGTATTTTTCACATAAAGCATTGATTTTGTCCTGAGGCACTATTGACGAAAGTTTGAAGCACATCTCTTTGAATTGATAAACCAAACAAGTCAAAAGCATCTAGTCCAAAAATGTTCTGCGTAGATTTGGCCTGAAGAACAACAAAAGCAACTGTTTTCGTAACACCTTGAAAAGAGGCAGGCAGGCTACACGTTCCTAGCACGGGAATATTTTGACCTGTATAAGCTGTTAACACTTGTTGACACAGCGATAATTTCGGCGAACCCAGAAGTTCATAAGTATCTTTATTAATTAAGGTAACAGCGGAACCAGTGTCGAGCTGAAATTGCACAGTCTTATTGTCAATGGAAAGATTCACAAAAAGTTTTTGCTTTCGGCGCTCGACAGGTGCGCGAATGTGGGCAACGTCTGCTACGGTTTGTTTACTGCGCTTGCGCGGGCCGCGTCGTGAAGGAAGCGGCGCAGACTCGGCACGCAGCGGATTAACAACACTGTCACTAGAGGACACTACCGCCGGATCGGCGTCCGCGCAAGCCTGCGAAGCTACTCCAGATTTATTAACTACTGCACTACACTTTTGAGTAGCTACTTGATGTCTACTGTCACTAGCTACACAGTACTGGGCACTATTACAAGGAGCAGTTGCAGAAGGCACTATTTTCACTACAGGAATGCACTGTTCATAGTCATTTTGCTTGTCCCGAACCCTTTTCCGTTGCACTGTTTTACGCGCTCGTCGGCGCTTGCTACGTGGTGCACTATATAGATTTGCCATAGGCGCAGAACTACTTTCTTGCAATTGAGATCCAAGCAAAGCACTGTTCAAGTCCACAGCGTCTATTACATTTACTGAATGCACTGTTCTCGCACTTTGCGAAGCAATGTTCCGAAAGGCACCGTTCTTTGAGTTTTTAATTTGCATACACACAGACTGTACATGTCCCGATTTGCCACATTGATAACAGGTTGCGTTGCGACTTGGGCACTGTGCACGTTTGTGGCGAGATACACACTGGGGGCAAGATTTACGTACATTTGTCTGAAATGAGCGTTGGCGCCCGTTATTCAAATTACTGTTTCTAACACGACGGGGCGACCTTTGCGTCGCACTTTTACACTGGCTACTGTTCACTGTCTGTTCAGCACGGCCGGTAGGAAAATAAGAATCACTAGTGCTATACTGAGAACTACGGCTAGGAAAGCGTCCGTTGCGGCGCACTGAATTTACACTATGGCTTTGCATTTCTACATCAGCTAAGTCAAAAGTATCATGCGCTTCTATAAGCTGCAGTACACTGTCTAAGGAGGGGTCAGACTGTTTCAGAATTTCTGCTCTAATTCTGGGGTCCTGAATATTCTGCGTAATCGCATCCCTCAACATCACGTCACTATACGAAAGTCCACAAGAGCAAGTAAATTTACATTGGCGGGTTAAGCCCTTCAATTCCGTGATCCATTCTTGGTGTGACTGCTGCGGTAATTTTTTAAGTCTGAAAAATCGGTATCGTGCAGCGGCTACAAGAACTTTTCCCTCATAATGAGCATTCAGTGCATCTACAATTTGTTCAAAGTCTACATCACGAGGAGATGCTTGAGGGAATAGTTTCTGCAATAGTACGAAGGTCTGGGGGCCCACAATCGATAAGAAAAGGTTCTTCACTCTCTGACCTGTAATTTGATGAGCCGCGACGAGTTCTTGAAACTGCGCGAAATAGTCACTCCATTCTTCCTCACGTTCGTTGTACTGGCGGAACGTCGGAAGCGGTGCGGCGGCAGGTGTGGGCTGCTGATGCGACGGCTGTTGTTGAGTTGTCGTCAAGTGCGCCACTTCCTGGAGAAGTTGTGATATTTGCGCCGTCTGGAACTGAATAATTTCCATTAAGTTTGGGTTCGGGGTAGTGGCCATACTGACCGATTAGGCGCCGCGCATACAAATAACTTATAACAAAACACGAATGCAATATGAAAGAGGACGCTCTGCAACAAAAAAAGTCCACAAACACGTAACAAAATATCTTCCCCCAAAATTCTTATAATAAGGGTGGGTGGGCGGGAGCAATTTTTGCGTGCTCCGACTGCTGCTGTCTGGCTGCTGCAAGCGGGCTGGTCCAAGGTTCTATCACTCCTCGTCGCCACTTTTGTGTCCCAACTTCGTCGCCGCTTTTGTGTCCCAGCCTCGTCGTAGGTGTCGGTGGCCGAGTGGAATGAGACCGACACGCTGGTGCAGGTACGGAGGGGAGCAGCCAGAAACTATAAACACTCGAGTAAATTAGAAAGAGATATATATATTGCACAGAATGTAACAATACTTAACTTTTACATAGTACTGCAGAATGTTGATACATAGTTGTTAGAGGCCTGCCTAGTGCCTGTACAATAGCAAAGTCTTCACTGGTGCCTATCTGATTACGAAGGTCCTAACTCGTTGCTATCTCAGTCCGAAGTGCCATGTCTTTCCGTGGTGGCCACGAGCGGGGTTCCAGCAGAGGGCGCTCGTGGCTGTCGTCGGAAGAACGCCGCGCCGTGAATGCATGGCGGCGCGCGGCGAAAGTAGGTGGCGCGCACTTTGTTCTTGTGCGACACCACAGTACATGCTACTGAGGTAGGAGTACCAATACTGGTGAGGACAAAACGATTGTAAATAACAGTTGATAATTAACGTAATCTATCATGAAGTGGGCTGTGTTATCTTCATTTTAAAATAAATTATGAGATGAAGGTTATAATAACATGCAAACTGAAATAAGGTGCGCAAACTTTGAATATATGAAAATAAGTCTTTCAAAATGGTGTAAAGTGCGCAAAAACTGTGAAGTCGAAGTAAATGCCGTAAAGAAAACTGTCATAAAGTAATTTTCCTCAGAAACTGATATTGTACGATATCAGGATTAGGGTATTCAACAGAAGTAATTAATCTAAGACGGGTATCAGGGAAGTACACTAAAACTGACGTATGAAAAGTAGAATGTATCAGAATTGAAACAAACCGTGCGTGCCATTATGCTGAATGAAGTAAACGAGATTGCAACTCAAGATTGTAGTTTTGGGTGAAAGAAAGATGAAGTTAAAACAATATGATAGAAGACTGATCAAGTGGACAAAATGATGAGCCAGCCAGTCTGTAATTCACTGTAAGGTGGCATTAATTTTCATCTCACATTACTTGTCTCCCAATCGACCAAAACGTGGGGATGTGTGTAGGATAATCAGACCACCTTAACAAACATATTCATGAATTACGTCAGGGGGTGGCTGACGTCGTGTTTAAGTTTACCTTTACTGTCTTGTAAATATTTCTTTATTACATTTCCATAATATATGTAAGCGTTACTGGATTGGAATTGTAGAATTTTGGAACTCATTGAAATGCAGCTTATTTTCAGCCATTGCCGACTAATTCTCCTTCCACAGTCCATTTCCCCAATCACATCGTGCTCCGAAATCCAGCAAAATATCACCAGGTTCCCCGACATTCGAGGAAGTACAGCTGGTCGTGTTAACTTCTCAGCTTGCTACAAGTAGTGTACACATTGTTGTGCACTAAGGGAATAATCCAGACAGGTGTAACGGCTTTACAGTTCCAAGCTGAGGGAACTCTTTGGCTATTACGTAACGTGTATGTGGGATTCACTTTCTCAATATCCTGTTTTGTCAGCAGAAATACATACGAACATGAAGTCACTGTAGCAGGCGAGGCGTTTAAGGGCAAACAGTTTCTCATCTGCTCCATCGATAAGAAGCTCGATGCGGACTGACCATGGAACAAGTGGTGGTTGTGCTATGCAGCACATTACGTCGGCAAGTGGATGTAAGTTAGTAGAGACCTAGGTGTCAGTGTGGACTGTAAGTTGTGCAAGACATGTAGAAACTGGATAATCTGAATCAAGTTGCCTCGAAGTCCGATAGAATCAAGAAAAAAATGCCGACTCAATATTTCAAAATGTCCACTTGGCATGCACACTGCAGGACAGGACTCATACTTTGTAAAGTCACAACCATTCCTGCATGGTGCACACGTGACACGAAACCATTTCACGTGTTTTTCTTCCAAAAGTTTAACAGAAGTACCATGTGTGTCAGTTTTCTACCCATAGGGATATTCGAATCCCCTAGCCCCCTTCATATTCACCATAGGTCCAAACACTTTTGTGACTTTTGAAAATTTATGGAGTTGTACAACTCACCAAAATTTCATCCTCCTTGGCCACCCAGAAGCATTAAAAACTGTTATACCAATATGTACCAAGTGGGTCATTTTTGACCCATACAGAAACACTCAATAACACCAGCTATGAGACATGAAATAATTTATGGGCGTGCCTTGACATATTCGCGCGATGTTGTAGTATATTATGATACTTTAGGCCAGAAAAACGCTAAAAACGAAAAATTTGGAAGTTGGGTGACGCCTTACATCAGGGCGGCTTTCGGTTTACAATGGACTTGCAACATGTAAAGGGACACTGGGACAGAATATTCACCGCTATGTGTGAGGCGTTGGCAATAATTCTATGACACGTCAGCAGAAGCCAAGCGCGTAGTCCTTACACAAACTTCCCTTCTGCGTATCCCTATCTTTGTTAAAGCCGAGTGGGTTAGCGAACTCCTGGTGGTAGCGACGTGACCATGTGCTTTATTTCCGCCAGTTCGCCTCACTGAAGATAAAATGGGAAGAGTGTGTGGTCTAATGGATGCCTGATTCTCTACTAGCTGCAAAACGTTTCCCTGAGACAATCGAGTGACGAATCCGGTGGTGAGACGAACACAGAGAAGAACGGCAACTTTGTTTTACAGACTGCTGGATCAATTGATTCAGAGGCATAAAATGAACGTCAAACAAAATGCGAAACACCTAACGGTGATTTACCTCTTGTATAATGTTCCATTCTACCTAATGTTTGAACCAATAAGAGCGCAGTGCACTGTACATCTTCATTTTGTTCTGTTCTTTAGGTGTCTGTTTCGTGGTAAAAACAAAAAGAGGAGTAAAACATCAAACATATGTTTGAAGTGTAAAAGGTAGGTTGCGAAAGCAGCCAACCCAAAACCCTTGTTCGATATCTGAAATGGAAGCCGACCTCATATTAGCAGCTTAGACCATGTTCAAATGTTTGTAAAGCTTATGGGACTTAACTGCGAGGTCATCAGCCCCTAAACTTATGAACTAGCTTATACTAAACACGGCACAAACATCCATACCGGAGGGGGGATTCGAAACCCCGACGAGGAACGGTCTCGCGCATCGTAGCTTAGCGTCTCAATGCGCTCGGCCGCTCCGTCGCGGCCTTACACAATGCTGTCAACTAATTCTTCCGAAATATTTCCAGTAAGTTGCATTACAGTCTGAATTTGTATGTCATTATGATTTTGTCCCTTGATTGCAATTAGGGAGAAAACATGCTGCATTTTATAATCGCTTACAAATAATTGGTATCTACCATACATATATTTAAATGTATAAACATGAACGGTATGATTTGACACTGTTTCAATCTTAATACATATAAAAATCGAGGTGTTTATACCAATATTTCACAATGTAGCCAAAACTACACACCGCAAACGAATAGTTTTTGTATGTGGTAGTAGGTATCAGTCTCGCATTATGCACTATGGTGCTCGAGGATTGATGAAGATAAGGGGGTCGGAAGTTACCGACTTACATAAAATTCTACGTGTGGGTGTCAATATTTTGCTCTTCAGCAAAAAGAGCACAATTGAGACGCTCTCTCTGTGTTGTTATAGTACAACGTCTCCCGTTGTACACCATAGCAGTTCCGTGTCGATAGCTACAAGAGGGTGGAAGATATAGTGGTTGAAAGTCGTCAGCTTATATAAAATTCGGACTGAAGAACAGCAATGACTTTTGACGCTATACTTACGAAGAGGTTAAATACAGCGAAACGTGATGCACATTCTTTAGTTGCTTTTCTTCAACAAGCGTACGAATAAAGAAGAATAAGTGCATATTGCAGTTTGAAAAGTAAAACTACCAAGAAAGATGACAAAACGTAAGAAAGCAATTTCGCGATCTCAATCCGCTTCTAAAAGACCGAAAACGGAGCAGAAAAGTGAGTCTATAGATGACAGAAATTTGAAATTTGTAGACGTTGTTCATCTTACACTGTAGACATCAGCTTTTTTTTTCCATATTCCCATCCCTAAACGGTATGAACAGTTTTTTGAAAATATATTGCTATTAAGGCAATTTTTGTCAAGAAATACCAAATTTCTGATTTAGATTTTTGATTGGAATTTTAAAAATACTTGTTTCGATATTTTTGAAAATTCAACCATTAAGCGGGTGAAATCAGGGAAAAACTTTTAAGTGTGCTACTAAGACTATTTTGATGCAAGATACACGAAAATTTGGATTTGGAACCATGGTTAGAATGAAAAAAAAATTGTTTCGGGAATTTTTGAATTCTGCCATCTATGGTGCTATATGGGGTGGCAAGGTGTATCGAAACACTTGATGAGGAAAGAATTTTTAAAGCTAAATCTATGAATATTTATATTTAGAACTAAAAACAACCAATGTAGACCATCCAGTCTACGCGTGCAAAGCAGCGGGAATTAAAGTGGTCTTTTTAAAAACAATGTAAAATTGTTTTAATCACTTGTTTCATAAGTGTTTTGTGAAAGACTGGAATTTATTCTATAAATTATAAATAAAAAATAACATTTATTACCGAAAAGTTACCTATGACCGAGTAATATCGATTGTAGAGGAAAAATTATGTATTTCTTTCATTTGTGATTCTTTTGAATGTAATGTCAACATGACAAAACCCAAAAACCATCCAGATACAAATAATTTGTAGTTTCCTATAGTGGGTCAAAAATGACCCACATGATACTACTAGGGGTTTGGAAAAGTCCGGTACTTCTGGTCTTCAAGAAGAATTGGGCAAAATTGTATCCCCTGTTGCAGCCAACGTAATGAATTCCAGGGCCAGACGATTGCCCAGACCACTATAAGCAGGGAACATAAGCCTAAGTGTTGTTTCTTTTTGGTAATATAAACCATGTTTTCAGTCTCTGAATGTAAAAAAGGAAAAAAAAATATGAAAGAAATTAGTGGAGGAAAACATTATGAAGTCGCCTTTGTTATGGTTATCTTAAGTTAACAATATATTGTTACTTTCTAATTTTGTAGGAAAAATAGCACTATTAGGTCATGATATCCGTACCAATGAAACCACAAATAGGAGGTGTATCAAGTTTACTCTTGGTGAAAGCAGTTATGCTTCTTACGTGTATTCCGTCCCATTTCGTTTTATTCCTGTGCGCAGGGTCACCTGACAGTAAACACAGCCCTTGAACATTTGAAAATGACAATCTAACTTGTCCAGATAAGTTACTATCTCTGGAATTTTGTGATCTGGACAAACGATATGCTCGTAAGAGCACCATATGGTAATAAAATTCTATACCCATTCCAGTGCTTTATATATTATTTTATTAATTACCATTAGCCCCCACCCCCATGAACCACAGACATTGCCGAGGTGGGGTGGCTTGCGTGCCTCAACGATGTAGATAGCCGTACCGTAGGTGCAACCACAGCGGAGGGGTATCGGTGGAGAGGCCAGACAAACGTGTGGTTCATGAAGAGGGGCAGCGCCTTTTCAGTAGTTACAGGGGCAACAGTCTGGATGATTGACTGATCTGGCCTTGTAACATCAGCTAATTAGAAAATTTAAAAAGGGAAATAGATAGGTTGACGTTAGATATAGTGGGGATTAGTGAAGTTCGGTGGCAGGATGAACAGGATTTCTGGTCAGGTGAGTACAGGATTATAAATACAAAATCAGTTGGGAATATCACAGGAGTAGGATAATGAATAAGAAAATAGGAATGCGGGTAAACTACTGTGAGCAGCACAGTGATCGCATTATCATTGTCAAAATAGATACGAAGCCAACAACAACAACAGTAGTACAGGTTTATATGCCAACTAGCTCTGCCGATGATGAGGAGATCGAAGAAATATATGAGGAGCTAAAGGAAATTATTCCGACAGTTAAGGGAGAGGAAAACCTAATTGTGATGGGAGACTGGAATTCGGTAGTAGGAAAAGGAAGAGAAGGAAAAATAGTAGGTGAATATGGACTGGGCAGAAGGAATGAAAGAAGAAGTCGGCTGGTAGAATTTTGCACGGATCATGATTTATTAGTAACAAACACGTGTTTTAAGAATCACAAAAGAAGGTTGTATACGTGGAAGAGACCAGGAGACACCGGAAGGTATCAGATAGATTTTATAATGGTAAAACATAGATTCCGGAACCAAGTTATAAACTGTAAGACATACCCAGGGCCAGATATAGACTCTAACCATAACTTGTTAGTCATGAACTGTAGGCTGAAACTGAAAAAACTGTAGAAAGGTAGGAAAATAAGGAGATGGGACATATATAAATTGAAAGAACGTGAAGTTCTGGAGATTTTCAGAGGGAGATTTAGGCATCAATTGACAGAAACAGGGGGAAATAAAACCGTAGAAGAGGAATGGCTAGCATTGAGAGATGAAATAGTGAAGGCAGCAGAGGACAAAATAGGTAGAAAGGCAAGACCTACAAAAAATCCTTGGATATCACAGGAAATACTAAATTTTAATTGATGAAAGGAGAAAATATAAAAACGCAGTAAATGAAACAGGAAAAATGGAGTACGGACGACTAAGAAATGAGATTGACAGGAAGTGCAAAATGGCTAAGCAGGAGTGGCTAGAAGCCAAATGCAAATCTGTAGAAGAATGTATAAGAAGGGTAAAAGTAGATACCGCCTAAAGAAAAATAAATGAGACTTTGGGGACAAGAAAAGCAACTCTACGAATATCAAGAACTTAGATGGGAAACCAGTTCTCAGCAAAGAAGGGAAAGCTGAAAGGTGGAAGTCATGGTTGCAAAATTTTAACACGAATTATCTACAGGAGATTGGTAAAGCTGGTAGAAACTGACCTCGGGGAAGATCAGTTTGGATTCAGGAGGAACGAAGGAACCCGGGAGGCAATACTCACTTTACGGCTTATCTTAGAAGATAGATTAAGGAAAGACAAACCTACATTTTTAGCTTTTGTAGATTTGGAGAAAGCGTTTGACAATGTTGACTGGAATACACTCTTTCACAACCTGAAGTCAACGGGGGTAAAATACAGGGAAAGGAGAGTTATTTACAACTTGTACAAAAGCCAGACCGCAGTTATTAGCCTCGGAGGGCATGAAAGGGAAGCATCAGTTGGGAAGGGAGTAAGACAGGGTTGTAGCCTTTCTCCGATGTTATTCAATTTGTACATCGAGCAGGCGTTGAAGGAAAGCAAGGAAAAATTTGGAATAGGGATTAAAGTTGAGGGGGAAGAAATAAAAACATTGTGTTTTGCTGATGACATTGTAATTCTGTCAGAGACAGCAAAGGACCTGGAAGAGCAGTTGAATGGAATGGACAGTGTGTTGAAGAGAGCGTATAAAATGAACATTAACAAGAGCAAAACAAAAATAATGGAATGCAGTCTTAGAAAATCAGCCGATGCTGAAGGAATTAGATTAACTAATGCAACAATGAAGGTGGTAGATGAGTTTTGTTAATTGGATAGTAAAATAACATATGATGGTCGCAGTACAGACGATATAAAATTCAAAATGGCAATGGGAGGAAAAGCATTTTTGAAAAAGAGAAATTTGCTACATCGAATATTAACTTAAGTGTAAGGAAGTCTTTTCTGAAGGCATTTCTGTGGAGTGTTGCCTTGTACGGGAGTGAAACATGGATGATAAACAGTGCGGACAGGAAGAGAATAAAGGCTTTTGTAATGTGGTGCTACAGAAGAATGCTGAAGATTAGGCGGGTAGACCGCATAACCAATGAACAGGTATTGAACAGAATTGGTGAGAAAAGAAATTTTTCGCATACCTTGACTAAAAGAAGGGATCGCTTGGTAGGATACATTCTTAGACATCGGGGAATCATAAATTTAGCATTGGAGGGAAGTGTGTGGGGTAAAAATGGCAGAGGGAGACCACTAGACGCATATAGTAAGCAGATTCAAATGGATGTGGGTTGCCGTTCTTATGAGGAGATGAAGAGGCTTGCTCAGGATATAGTAGGGTGGAGAGCTGCATCAAACCAGTCTGCGGACAGAAGACCATAACAACAACAACCATTAGCCCATTTCGGCTTCACGATATTCCCCTCATGAGGTTTTCTATAAATACATTACAGGTAATTTACAAGTTGTAACTATAGTTAGAGGAGTTGCACCTATTTATAATTTACGTATATGTTGTTATTATCACTGCTGTCCTTGTTAAATGTTTAACTTTATCTTTTCATTTTCGCAATTTGCTAGGTTTTATTGGGATTATCTGTGTCTATGTTCATGGTTTTAGAACATTTGACATCCTGCTCGAGGGAAAACCTCCAACGGGAGCGGCCGTGCAATCCATGCCTTGGTGTCTTAAACCACTGGTGTTAATTAGTGAATATGGATTCGGTTGCGTCAACGAGCTTAAATTTCATAGAGTGGCCAACACAGGAGTTACAGTGGTTTATGCGGCTACTGACGTAAACTTAGCCGCCATCTCAACATTGGCCAAATCACTGCTTGTGAAAGTAACCAGTCTATAAAGAATCAGTGTTGACAAGCAAACACACACATATACCAGTGCTTTTCTCTGCTATTTGTTTACGAAAATATAAATTAACGCGCCTAAATATGTTCAGCTTTTAATAAAAGAACAGTAAGGGCGAAACACTAATTACAAGGGAGTACGGCTCCGTAGTCCAGTGTACAGCGTGGTAGCTTGTCACGCAGGAGATTTTCTCCATTCGGGGACTGGGTATCGTCCTCATAATCATCGACGCGCAAGTAGCCCAAGTGCCCTCACCAAAAGAGTTGCACCAGGCAGGGTCTAAGGGTCAAAAATGCCACACGGAATCATCATCACAAAGGAAATGTGAGGAAGACTCTTCAGGAAAATAAGGCCGTTTTGCAATTTTAATTACTCCTCAAATAAGTACAGGAAAACAATGAGCTTTGCAATAATTGCAGGTTTCCTTTGAAAGATAAGCAGATAACGAAGAGATAGGTATCAAATGTGAAAGAGGAAAAGGGATTACTACTACAACAAGCTACATCCACTCAGCTCATTTTAAATATGAATATATGTGTAACAAAATTAAGAGCGATGTTATTTGTAAATAGCAGTCCCAGCTGTCTTGGTAAGTATGTAATTTAAGTTTATGATTGCGCTTTTTTAACATATCTTTAATTACTCGATTAAGAGCTTTTACCAAAAAATAAAACATATGGCGTTCAATTTGTTTCAAACGTGGCGGACGTAAAGCCATCTTATGAAATTTAAACGCTTTGAACTTTGTACATAGGTATATTGATTCAAGTCAAATGCATTTCGTTTTTAATCTGCGTTAGGATTTCTACATTTCATTAAGTAACTTTCATCTACTAGTAATAATTTCTCATGGGTTTACAATTTATGCCATTTTCTTGTATATTTATATGTTTGTTATGTGACTTTCTGTTATTAGTATGTATTTAGCTTATTGGGTATCCTTGGCACACTAATTTTATCTGTATGTTGGTTATAGAAGAAAATCAGATGATGCTGAAGGAATTAGGTTAGGTAACGAGACAATAACGTCAGGAATATATAAAATACATCATGGCTATGGAAAGAAAAGCCTCTATGATGAATATCAATCTTCTTCACTGAATCTTAATTTAAATATTAGGAAGTCCTTTCTGTAACCTTGGACGGGAATTAAACGTGGAAGATAAGGAATGCAAGCAAAACAGGTAGGTAGTAACTAAAAGCGTCGTCCGATGACACTGCTAGTCGCCAGCACATGCAAGTACTAAAGAAATTAAATAATAAAAATTGTAAAACTAAGTAAAAACAAGAAAATAGACTAAGTGTGGCACACACAAAGAATGAAAGGAACAACATGTCAGTGCCACCAAACACAAGGAAACAATCTAGACGAAGCCAGTGTTCATTCTCCAACAAGCACGTTTTATAGCAAGAGAACAGAAATGTCGAGACAACATGGATTACAGAAAATCATAAGAATGGAGATACTAAGTGAAACGTGCAAAAACAGTCAAAATTTGTATCCTTATGTTAACGGAATTGGGGAGAAAAGAAATTTCAGGCAAAAGTCGACTAAAAAAAGTTACCGTCCTTATTCAGAGATGAAGAGGCTTTCCCAGGATAGGGTAGTGTGGAGAGCTGCATCAAACCAGTGTTTGAAGACCGCAACAACAAGTAGTTTATAATATGAATACAATAGTCTGTGTACTTTTTGTGTTTGATCATTAAGTATAAGTTAATAAAATATGCAAATAAAACATTTTATTAGAGATAACAGCCAAGATTGCATATAATTTATAATTCGATTATCGGTTTCGGAAGATTAAACACCATCGAGTTTCATTCAGATAGCAGATTAATCGGCCGAAACCGATAATCGAATAAAAATTATAAAAGATCTCGGCTGTAAACCCTAATGCCGGCCGCGGTGGCCGAGGGGACCGAAGCGCTCCAGTCACGGTCTGCACGGCCACTACGGTCGGGGGTTCGAATCCCCCCTCGGACATGGATATTTGTGCCCTCCTAGTTCGTAAGTAGTTCATAAGTAGTTTATAAGTTTAGGGACTGATGACCCCGTAGTTAAGTCCCATAAGCTATACAAACATTTGAACATTTTTGTAACCCCTAATAAATTGTTTGAAAGGATCGTCCCACAAATGTGGCAAGCTTTTAGCAAATAGCACAGTTGCAACTTGTTGTATAGTTATAGTGGAATGACAAAAAGGTACGGAAAAAATGGAAGTAAAGTTGAATGATCACGCACAGCGTTCTTCGGAATCAATCACTGCAAGTGTTTAAAGCGCAAATGAAAGAGCTTGATCCGCTGAGTGTTGTTAGGTCAAAAATAACTATGTGTTTTAATTAGAACCTAAGATACCGTAAAACAAACCGATTAAAATATTCAGTTCAAGGGCAGAAGGATGCCGAGTTTGAATAAAAATAAACGAAGGAGTGACTGATTCTTCATGACAACTCTGCAAATAAATACCTTTCGTTTAAAGCAAAAAGTAAGGAAAACGGTCGGATAGAACGGCTTGACCGACTGACTTTAGTTTACATCAAGGACATCCCCTTAAGAAATATGAAGAAGGGAATAACGTTGGAGTATAGAAAAGGTATGCGAGAGTTATGTAAATTCTGATACTTGACGACAAATCTGTGGATGAATACCTTTCGTTTAGAACAAAAATGTAGGGATTTGGTCTGACCGACTGACATTACTTTTCTTAAATTTTTTCGGTGTAATGGGATAAAGTTCTATTACGATTATGTTAGCTAATGAAAGACATATTACACATTTCAGGTCCCAAAGAAAGGAACTGTTTGTAGCTGTCAGGTAACTACAAAGTATTTCCATAAAATCTCGGGCGAACTGCCGTAAATATCGTGGCAAAAAGTTACGGACATCCAGCAGTTCGCCCGAGATTTTATGGAAATATCTGTACGCCGGGAAAGCTTTGAACATCACAACTACAAAGTAGCTTTTAAATTGCTATTGCCCTTCTTATTAATGCACTTTTTTCGTTTCTTTTGTATACAAA
This sequence comes from Locusta migratoria, assembly GCA_026315105.1. Classification (NCBI taxonomy): domain Eukaryota; kingdom Metazoa; phylum Arthropoda; class Insecta; order Orthoptera; family Acrididae; genus Locusta; species Locusta migratoria. The sequence continues at coordinate 167,403,098 of CM048745.1, forward strand.
TTATTTACTGAGATACTTTTTAGAATAATCTCTGATTATGGGTTTTCACTTGTTTCTTTTCATGATTGTTAAGTAAAAACAAAAAGTATTGAGCTATACGATGCATAGTGGCTGTGACACGTGTTGTTCACGTGGAGGGCTGACGTTGTTTGGCACGTGGAGGCGTCGTTCGCGGTCAGCCGGTGTATTTGAAGCTTGTGGCTGCGCTCGGCGCGTGCGGACGGCCCAGGCGCTGCGCTGCGCTGCGCACGGCCCCGCCCGCCTATATACGGCGGCCGCGCCAGGCGAACGGAGACTCCGACCAGCCAGCGCTCTGCCGCCATGCAGCTGCTCCTGGCCGTAGCCGTGACCGCAGCCGCGCTCTGCGCATGCGCACACGCCGGACCCGTCCCGGAAGACAAGGGTGAGTGGCGCGCCGCCAGGGCGGCCAACCTCGCAGGCTTCTTAACTATGTCTCGAAAAAATTGATGCATTATCAGGGGCACTTAACATACAATCTAAGTTTGACATAATCCGTCATTTACAAGTTAATTAGTACATTGATCTTTTTTAGTAAATGTATGGCATGAAGTAGCATATTATAACTGCCCAATATTGCTCAAGTTCTATTTTCAATGTTTTCAAACGCTTACATCGTAACTGCTTTAATTTATTCATGGACAGTAATTGCTAACTTCGGGATATGTAGCAGTTGCAAAACACAATTTCTAGATAATGTTATCTCCGCAGAAGCGTGTATAAAGGGGCGGAACCAGGGCGCCTGAGCCCCTCCGAAATAATGAATATAACGAAAAGAAGCTGTATTGTTATGAGTTAATGTTAGCAATTGTAAAAAAAAATCTTGATCTAGGTAAAAGCATACGTTACATGCAACCAGGAAACGGAATTAAAATGTGTGATAAGTGTCGATACTCATTAAGACCAACTATCTTTTCGTACGCAATAAGATACTGTAGCAATGTCAGGAAAGGTTTCCACTTTTGTGACAACAAATAGTTTTGACCAGTGAACAATTATCGATGATATTTTTTGCAACAGTCAAGCATTTAGGATTTGTGTGAATGGATTATTATCCATATTTCAAAATTTTTTTCTTCTTGCAACCCATTGAAGAGATAAAGAATAATCGTAATCGTGTTACTTCCATCTTAGTCGAAAATTGTGAGCCGCAGTGGAGTAGCCGAGCTGTCTAAGGCGCCTCGCTGCGAAGCATGCGGTTGCTCGCCATCGGAGGTTCGAGTACTCCTTGTGGCATGGGTGTGTGAGTGTGTGTGTGTCTGTCCTTAGGTTAGTTTACCTTAGTTCAAGTAGTTTGTAAGCCACGGACTGATAATCATACAGTTTGGTCCGATAGATTTACAAACATTTGAACATTTGAAAATTGAGAGAGTGACAGCGTAGTCGATAGAAACAAACGTTGATTCTTAAAAAAGAGTAAAACGTTACCAGATTCTATATGTATGGATGCTGTTTTTCTCTCCTGAATAGGGAAAACAGTTAATAGGCCGAACGCAACATACTTGTAGTCATAGAAGCTATCTAGCAACTACGTAAAAGCAATTTCAACATCGGATGTATAAATTTGCCCTCTTCTGTTTGGTTAACAATAACTTTCAAGTTCTTCATTGAATAAAGAACTGTCTAACAGAATTGAATCTTCACTCTGCAGTGCGGTGTGAGTAGATACGAAACTTCAATGCAGCTTAAAACTGCTTGAGCGAGACTCGAAGTCGGGCCCTGTGCCTTTCGCAAGTGAGAACTCTACCAACTGTTTACCCGAGCATTGCCCGTCCTCACAGCAGGTTCTTGGCGGAAGTAAAGCTATGAGGAGGGCGGACGAGGTAACTCAGCGGTTTCGCTCATAGGATTAGCCATCCTCAGTAAAGAAATAAAATTAAAAAAAAAACTGAGCGATTAAGTCAGCAGCAACATAGAACGAACATGATAAATGACAGCAAAGACATGATCTACAAGGTGAATAATAATATAAAAAGTACAACACTTGATCCTTTGCCGAAGTCCCGCTCTGCCACACTGATCCGCAGTATACTGTGAATCACATGTTAGTCAGATTATGTTGATGGGAGTATTCTTCTGTTGCAGCTGATACGGTGTTCCTGAAGAGGCAACTCCTGATTCTGAAACTCCTCAAACACATCAGCCAGCCTGTAGCGGATCCAGAACTCGTCAGCATCAAGAACTCTTATGTTCCGCTAGACAACCTTGACAAGTACACGGTAAGCTCGGGCGACTGTGTCTGTGTACCACGGCAGGTCAGCCCTCGCTATTGTTTATTTGTTTGATATGAATCTGTGAATAGCTGTCGGTATTATTTTTTTTAATTTAATCCACATCTGATCTACACCCATATTGTAAGTTTCGAAAGACTGGATATTGTCACTCAGGAAAGCGTTAATCGAATTTTTACCTTGTTTTTAGGATAAATATGTTTTACTTTCAATTTTGGTGGTTTTGGAAACTCCGCGATTCAGTCACTAATTTTCCCAGCACATAAATGTGCGGTATGTTATCAAGGTGTATGGTGCAGAGTTTGTTGAGGTGATGCGTGTTGCGCAGGACCCGGAGGCGGTGCGCCGCTGCTGCAGCTACGTGTCCAGCGGGCGGTCGCTGGCGCGCAACGCGGTCTTCAGCCTGTTCGACGAGCGCCACCGCGAGGAGATGGTGGCGGTGTTCGAGGCGCTGTACGCGGCGCGCGACCTGGACGCGCTGCTGGCCACGGCGCTGTACCTGCGCGACCGCCTCAACCCGCGCCTCTTCCTCTACTCGCTGAGCGTCGCGCTGCTGCACCGCAGGGACTGCCGCGGCTTCACGCTGCCACCCGCCTACGAGATCACCCCACACATGTTCCTCACCACCGACGTCGTGCGCCGCGCCTACCAGGCCAGGATGCGGCTCGTCAGTACCTCTCATTTCATTACTCGTATTTCTTCTTTTACTTTCCAATTCCTCGTCTTCAGAGGAGATCTAAAACGGTCCTTCGGCCTTAGTTACTACACATACAGGGCTATTCGAAATGAAGGAAAAGATTTCAAAAATTTATTGCTATCACACTATGAAAGATAGAGGATAAAGCTTGTTACTTTCTTCAGCAGAGTGCTCCGTGGGTTGCAATGCTGACATTCTTCATTCATAAGAACTCTTTCATTACTATGTTTTTTATCCCATGTCAGCCGCTAATGTGACATAATTGTGTGCAGAAACCAACCATCATCCCCATGAGATTCACCGGCTCAGTGAACAATCCGGAGCAGAGGGTGGCGTACTTCGGCGAGGATGTCGGCATGAACTCGCATCACCAGCACTGGCACATGGACTTCCCCTTCTGGTGGAAGCCCACCTATGACCAGCCCAAGGACCGCAAGGGAGAGCTCTTCTTCTACATGCACCACCAGATGGTCGCTAGGTACTTGCTCCTTCAGGAACTTCTGTTATACAGCGTTTCGACTTATAGTAATGACTTTTATAATGCTGCCATCACACAGTCTAGCATGCTAAAAGCAGCTTCAGTTCCCCAAAGTTTCATCTCAGAAAACATGTCATTTCATAATAACATACCATGATCAAGACGTCAGATATTCTAGGTAATATGGAATAAAACGACAGGAACGACTGTCTTTCTTTGCTACAATTTGCGTAAATGTAATGTCAGATCAAGAAGTCATCAGGATGATTCTGCCGCGGTGGCTGAGGGGACTGAGGCGCTCCAGTCACGGTCTGCACGGCCACTACGGTCGGGGGTTCGAATCCCCCCTTGGGCATGGATATGTGTGCCGTCCTTAGTCTTAGCTAGTTCAAACGTAGTTTGTAAGCTTAGAGACTGGTTGGTGCCGCAGATTCGACGCTGAACGGCTGTCCAACGACCTGCCGCCGGTGCGGCCGCTGGGCTGGTACGAGCAGATCGAGGAGGGCTTCGCGCCGGGCGCCATGTACGAGAATGGCCAGGAGTTCCCCATGAGGCCGGACCGCGTCAACTTCCGCGACCTGCCCTGGCTGCGCATCTCCAGCATGCAGGCCTACGAGGACCGCATCCGCGACGCCATCGCCGCCGGCTTCGTCAGGACCGTGAGTACCCACCCGTAAAGCCACTGTTCTAGCCTCGTTCAGTTTGTGCACCTGTAACTGCAATGGCTTACCTTTGTCATAACTTACGAGCTTGAGCCACTGAACATCTCTAATAAGGGGGGCTGACAGCTGCAGCATGTGCTGGTCAACATATCCGTTTGCTAAAGCAATACGATTTTGTAATTAAAATAATAATAATAATAATACTTCAAACATCATGCAAAATAAATACTTTTATTTATTTATTTGTAAAGGAAATGAAAATTCGCGCGACACATCAGCTATATTCCAATTGTTTATTAGATCCACAACTGGCTTCACACCATTGTAAGTTCATCTTCATGTGACGAGTTACTTTTTCATAGGGCGGCACTGTCTTCAGTGTATAGCCATATTTGGACGTTATTTCTCGAATATATATATTTTTCAAGTCTTTCTGACCATATTTGGGCATCTTGCCACAATCAAATGTTCAAATGTTTGGAAATCTATGGGACTTGACTATGGAACTTAGACGCTAGGGTCACGATCTACGTACACTCACTTAAATTAACCCAAGGGCAAACACACACACTCACATGGTCGAGGGAGGACTCGAATATCCGACGACAAGCAACAGTGCGCTCCGCAGAAAGACGCCTTAGAACGCTCGGCCATTCCAGCGCTGCTTGCCAGAATCCTGGTGTTTCTTCGCTCTAATTTTGTCGACGAATCCTGCGCCCCTGTTTGACACATCAGAGATGTTTGTGGCTGCACTAACAGCTTGATTACCAAATCTATTTATTGCCCTAGACGGAGCTTACAGGTATAAAGTTATGGTTGCTTAATTTTCTGACCGCCCCAGCAAATAACAACTACCCACCTGAAGATGAACTTATAACAGTGCGAAACCGGTTGTGGACCAAACAAATGACCGCTGATGCGACTCTGATCAATTTCCATTTATTTCTGAAAAAACGTTTTATTATTTTTCGGACAGTTTTACGTTTAGTTTTGAAAATTTCTGAAAATTTTTTTCATCTAAGCTGTAGTTGTCCTAATAACGAAATAATCTGAAATAAGTATAAATAATAATTTATATATATGTACCGCATATGAAAGTCTACTGTTGTACTAAAATCTAGCAACAATTCGGAAATGGCCATTCAAATATGTTTCTTATCTTTTTCGCGTTAATACAGGGGTATTAAACTGATGATGTTATGTTGGCATCGCCACCTCGGACTAGATTAGTATTTTATTTCTAACCACACCGTTCACGTGAGTGGGATAAAATTTTGTATAGTTGACCTTCAAAACAAGAGGAACTGCACTGTCTATATAATAATACGTTCGGTACATGGCGGAGGGTACTTTACAAGATACTCCAGCAGCAATCTAGTTTTATTCCGATCTTCAAGTAATTTTGCACACCTGATCTTCAAAATAAGAGGGAGGCTACTATTTATACAAGATTTCGTACGGTGAATGGCGGAGGATTCTTTCCTCCAGACGTCTACACCGATCACCATGAAATTTGACAGATATATGTAAATTTAATATACAGTTGAGACAAGAGGTATACAGAGAGGGGTCAGGAGGAGAGGTAACGAGGAGAGGTAACGAACAATTTATATTGTGTCAAATGATCTTGCCACTTCAACAAACGCCTTCCTTTTTCTTAATGGTAGCTACCCAAACTCACGAATCACCTCTGTTGCACTCTCTCTACGCGATAATATAAAACGAACTGCACTTACCTCAACATTTTCTGCGTCGTCCGTGAACCCATACCTCGCATTAGAACTCTAGAAAACAATAGGCGGTTTTTAGTATAAACTTTTTTCGGTATATACGATGCATGTTCTAACTAATATAAATTACCAGCTTCGTTCTCCCACGTAAGTAGAGAGAAGAGGGCATCGTCATGCAATAAGAAATATCGGTGCTCGCAGTGTCAATTTCTGCCACGTACTCCTCGAGATGGGAATAGTCTGAAAATTGAATTCTGAATCTTGTGTCAAACGCTGGAGAGACGATTGCAGATGGGCAGTAAGTGTGTACATCAGTGTGTGTGTTTTTGTGGTGTTGCAGCCGACGGGCGTGCTGTACCTGAACGAGACGGACGGCATCAACGTGCTGGGCGAGATCATCGAGTCCTCCAAGCACAGCGTCAACCCGCTCTACTACGGCCAGCTGCACAACGACGCGCACGTCCTGCTCTCCAAGGTGGTCGACCCCGACCAGCGCTACGGGGTGAGTCCACAGATGCTGCTCCACCTAGCACTTCTCTAATATCTCTGGCAAATGTCTTTTAACAGCGCACTCATGTCCAGAAATCACTTTTATAATGAAGGAGAGCAGACTGTTGTTATTCAGACTGGCTGTGTAAGCAGCTGTCTGTTGATGTGTCTCCACCACCAAAATTTACTGAACATACAAACTTTTTACATAACATTGATGCCGCAGATTATGGTAACTGTCCGTGTTTAATGTAGACCAATAGTTGGAGATCTGCGTGGATGCGGATATCCGCGGATATACCCGCGGATATCCGCAGTAGTTCTTACTTTGCGGATAAAACTGTGAGCGACGCAGATGTCCGCGTGTTGTATGCGGATAAAGAGCGAGGTATCTGCCCAGTATGTCTGCCTAAATTTTAGCTGAAAACTTCTAGCCTGTAGACATTCTTGGAATCCTTGCAGGGCACACCTAGTGCGGAAGTCTGTTGTCCTCATCCTCTGGCCACAGCGGATGTAGCTGCGCCTAAACCGTTTACGCGGCCATGTCGTGTCTGATTTCTGTGTGGCAAACCGGCCCACTGCCCACTAGAGGTGCCATGCCAAATTTCTGCTGCTTTCAGTTAGCACTATGTAGTGACCGATTGTTTACAGAGGCAGTTATTTCTTAAAATGAACACGACATAAATGGATACTATATCATATTAAGTTAAAATAGGTAATTTGACATTAGTGAAGAAAAACAAATTGAAATCGTCAATTTGGAAAAGAACTGGATACGTATTTGATTTCAAGGAGGAGATCAACGATATAGTGGCCTATTTTGCAAGTAAGAAAAGTATATTCTAACATAGAAGACAAACGTGAAACTTCAAATTTGCTGAAACATTCGTGTGAGACAGGACAAAGTAGCATAATTACTTGTTTACTTGCCAAGACAGTTACAAAAGTTGCTAAAGTTGCGTTAAATTTGAAGACAAACGCGACAGAAAAACGTACCAGTCTTGTCGGCAAAGACATTTTACCGTTCGAAGTAGAGTGTGGATCTGGGTTTCTCGAGGCAACACAGACGCACATTTCATTGTTTATTATGTCATAGCAACTAAACTATGTGCCTGACAGTCATTTAATTATGTCAATAACAATCACGAAAGTGCAAGCAATGTGTTGGTAAAAGTTCATCGCAGCCGAATGAACGGTACAACCGCGTATAAAAAACGAAGAAATACACATGCTTACGTATTAGATAAATAGTGACGGAAATAATAAAGGTTGACAATAGTATTTTGAGGCATCTTTCATAATCAGATACGGTGTACAGTGACAGTAACGTATTTAGGAAGGTACACAATGTTAGACTGTTTAGGCTGGCCGTAGCTGCAGTCGACATGGTCTCTTTTGCTCACAGTTACCAATTAGAAGTAGACGGCAGTTTTAACACTTAAAATGACATGCTTTTCTTTGTTTCATATAACATCTTGTGCGATAATATGGGGAAAATGAAGTGTCCCTTTTGTAAAACGCCATTAGAAATAGTTTCTTTCTTTGAACGTACATTAAAGTTTCCTCTATGCCGATCAGTTTTAACCACTGACATTTATGAAGATGCCTGTATTAAACAGCTGACGTAGTGTTACGACCACACGGGCTCCGAAGCGCTACTGCGTGTTCACAGCGCCAATGTTTTCCTGTTTGAAATAGCCTGTAGTGGAGTAGGTATAGAACAGTTAGCATGATATGAGAAGTCAAAAGTAGTTAAGTTGTCGCAGAAATGACAGTCTAACAATAATTATATAATTACATAGCATGACTTTAAATACTGCTATCTATTACTATTACCCAATGGAAACTTTAATATTATAGTCGACATGATCGGCTGGAGAGTGTCCGCAACTGCACTGTGTTATTTTAAATGTGTTTATTTCCGTCAACAGTTGCAATATAATTGTTTAATTACATGTTTCGAGAACTTGGATCATCTTCAGATCTTATAGTTGCATCCGCAACTCGTCTAATGGAAACTTTAATATTTGCGGATTCGGATAACGAACTTGCGAATGCGGATAAAGTACCGCGGATGTGGTTGTGGATATGGCCCTTGTGGATGTGGTGCACATAATACTTTTCTTATCCGCGCAGACTTTTACCGATAGTTATTACTTCGAAAGAGCATCCGATCTCCTAAAAAGCTATTACACACAACACTACTTGTAATGTAACTCGTCGGCAATTCATAGCAAAGAAACATACTTGAACCTGAAGTAATCGACAGATGAAATATGAAATTTTTGTCATATGTTTATCGCTTCCTGGCATACAGATTTCTACGCGTTCTAGAAAAAGATGAACATAGAGGCATGAACAGGTAACTAGCAATAGTACTAGCATTATTTATTAACTCAAGCACTCACAATAAAAAAGCCTCGTCACTCAACACAAAAAATCTAAACGTAATTGATTGAAAAACCTGGAACTGTATCTGGAGCACGTTTTGTTCTTGGGTAGGGCGCCACAAGCGCCGCTACTGAGCTGCTGTGTCTAGGGAGTCGTTACTGCTTGGCGTAACTCTCTTTGTATCGACAGATGCCGCCCGGCGTGATGGAGCACTTCGAGACGGCCACCAGGGACCCGGCCTTCTTCCGGCTGCACAAGCACATCGACAACCTGTTCTACGAGCACAAGAACCGCCTGCAGCCGTACAGGCGGGAAGAGGTGAGTCCACGCCCCACCACATCGTCGCCACCCACCAGAAGTCCATGTCCTCAGAGGACGAATAGATTTTGCTCAGGGTTTAAGCTGTTAGATAAAAATTTCCAGTAATCGTAATACGAGATTCTGGTATCGTTGTCTCTGCCGTAACTTCTAAACCTGACAATACACGCAAAAGGATATGCACGTTATCAACATACACATAGAAATGTTATCTTGGCTTTTGACTGATACTCCCATCGATTCTTACAATTAAAGGGACAATTTTTTTGCACGCACTACAAGTATTTTAAGCCCTTTTTCGGCTTGCATGACCATCTACAGATTTAACTCTGTTTTTGTATTTTTTTAAAACTAGTAACTTTACTTTATTACAAACTTCGAAGGGATGTTATTCATCTACACTTACATTGAAGTACTTTGAAAGTGGTAAATAACATATCTTCTTTGACAAAAACAGTAAAAGTCTGAAGATAGCCTCTTAACCCCAAAACCGGTTAAAATAATAGTAGCGTTTAGAACATACACTAAATTCAATTTCACATTCATTAACTCACAAACTGTACCTACTTCAAAGTATTGTACCAATAAACGTATGCCCCCGAGTTTCGTATGCAGGGCTATTTTACTAAGCTCTGCCTCCTTTGTTTATATAGGTTATTCCAGGAGGAATGGTCAGTATTCTGGGATACGGTAGCAACTATCATCTGAAGCAAAACGCGGGCTATGAGCTATGAGCCCTTTTACACTCTTGATTCTGCAAAACAGATCCTTCAACAGCAGTCTTTCAGGTTTCAATGTTTTGGTAGCAGGTTGTATGCACTACCACCTCTCAAAATATGAAAAGCAAACTGATTGCAACAGAATAGATTTTTTCACAAATTCGAAGAATAAGTGCTCATACCTCTTAAACTATGGACATTAGAGACCTCTTGCTTTCTGTCATATGTCTGAATATTGACCACACCTCTTGGTACACCCAATTTATTGTGATACATCATCTGAAGTTCTACAGCAAGGACAGTCAATTAATATGTTTCCCCTGGAGGAAGCACCATTTCCAATGCTCCTACGGAATTTACAAACGGAAAGAGTGCAGGGAAGACACAAAATCCTTTAGCGAGTGGGTACATAATGTGCGTGTTGCGAAAACCATGTGTCAAAACGAGTCGATGAATTAAGAAGCTCTTTTTTATTTTTTATACAAGTTTCCAGCCAAGGTGTCGTTTTTTATTTATGGATGACCGGTTTCGACGTTCACAGAGGTCATCTTCTGATCTCCTACATTCAACATTGTCATACCTTATATGGTTTTACCTATATCATTTCATTACATTTGTCATGGAGTAGTTGTATACAAACAATGATGGTGAATTTGGATCTACAGTGTCCTGTAATGAGTAAGATAAGAAGAAATAACGAGCTGCTTTGTTCTCGTTCCAGCTGAACTTCCCCGGCGTGCAAGTGGAGGCGGTGAAGGTGGTGGGCACGTGCAAGGCCAGCGTCCCCAACCTGCTGGTCACCTACTTCGACGAGAGCCACGTCGACCTGGGCAACGCCGTTGACTCCGACTACAAGACCAAAGTCGACATCAAGGTACGTTAACTGCTGTGGTGACACAGTCTGTGGCAAGTTGCTTCTGTTTGCTCCGTGCTGCGCCTCCTATTTTCTGGTTCTCCAAACTGCGAACTAAAACAGTTTGCAGCACTGTAATTATGCAGGAGAGTCGAAATTATGCAGTATCAAAATCGCCTTTCTGCAGCTTTTTCACGAGTTCTTTGGCCTCTCCCACCGATTCCCATTTGGGATAGCAAATAGTGATTCCCTAGCGGTTCTCCATCAAATGCGGAGACACTTTATGGAATAACGCAGTTATAATTGGAGAAACGTTTTTTCTCCTACATGTCGTTATAGAAATTCCACCTGAACTTAACCGCTCCTAACACTTTTGGCGGTTGCCTGAACGTTTACGCAAGCCATCCTACTTACAATTCGGAATATTAACGACGTGTACACTCTGAGTGACACAAGGCACTGAAAAGCTTGTTACATTCAAGCATAATGGCATGAGTTATAATCACTTTGATAAAAACTTGGAATTTAAAGCGACGAGGGAAGTCTTGATAGTGTAACATATGCACTGTCAGATCCAAATCCTCGATGAACATCTAACTTTAAACTAAATTTGTACTACAAAATCCATCTGCTTCTGAAGTAGCTACTGAAGCTAGAAATTTTGTTAAGGCTATTCCTGAAGTATCAGCCAGTAAATACAAGATTATAAATGTGATGTCGCACAAGTATGAAGTGCGCGCCACTTACTTTCGCCGCGCGCCACCATGCACGCACGGCGCGGCGTTCTTACGACGTCAGCCACGAGCGCCCTCTGCTGCAACCCCGCTCGTGGCCTCCACTGAACGACATCGTTCACTTGGGACTGAGATAGGAACCAATTAACACTTCGGAGATAGGCACCAGTGAAGACTTGGCTATCAGATAGGCACTAGGCAGGCCTCTAGCTCAACTATGCATCAGCATTCTGCAGTACTGTAAAAAGTTAAGTATTACTGAGTCTCTAACAAATATATATCTCGTTCTAATTTACTCTAGTGTTTCTAGTTTCTGCTGTTCCGCTGGCTAGTCACCTCCTACCTGCATAAGCGTGCATCCTTCATTCCTGTGTCTGTCTTTCTACTCGGCCACCGACACCTACGACGGAAACGAGAAAAAAATAAACCCAAGCGATGGCAGAGCGTGTCGCAATTAGGCCGAGGAAGCTTTCGCTGAAATGTCTCTTTTAACAGACAAAGAATAAAAGTTATTACTTGATAAATGCGGTAGAAATCCAATACATTTCCCCCAGCAGCCTTGAAATGATCTTAACAAAATATCTAATCCCAAAAACCTTTTTAATTTTTATTATTTTTCCTTTTCTTTTTCTTTTTCTTTTTTTTACGATAAGAAGAAGAATTGACGGCTTATCCCTAAAATTGGCAACTGTCCACCGGTTCCATTTCCATATAACTAAAGTGTCTCTTCCTTCGAAACAGGGTTTTTCCCCAACACTACACCTTCCAATGACACGACCGAACCTTCCCCTCCGGATAACACAGTAGAGGTGCAGCTATCCCCATTGTGATATTCCTCTTTTTCGTCGCAGGCTGTGGTGAACCGCCTGAACCACGAGCCGTTCCGCTACGTCATCACGGTGAGGTCGGACCGCGAGGTGACCGGCCTGGTGCGCATCTTCCTGGCGCCCAAGCTCAACTGGTTCGGCCAGCAAGTGCCCCTCAAGGACCTCCGTTGGAGCACCATCGAGCTCGACAAGTTCCCCATCAAGCGTGAGTACCTCCAACCACTGTATCCACTTGCTTTCTCAAGTTTCGTAAAAGGGTATCAGAAATATCGTAACAGTAATCTGCTTTAGAGAATATACGCTTCATCCAGTGATACTCCAACTTTTTTATCCTATAGGAAAAATACGGTCCATTGAATTCAGCAAAATACTCGTTGACTGTAACCGTCACTTTCTCATTTTATGTTAGAGAGCAGGAGGAAGTCACTTGGGTTTACGTTCGGTGAATAGAGGGGACGAGTAAACAATTCAAAGCCCAGTTCAAGTACTAGCGCCATTATTATCGCTAATGTTTGGGATCGTACATTATCCTGGTGATAAAGTAAATATTTTATGTATGAAAATCTTGGTATTTCTTTCAAACAAGTTTCTCATTATACAAAACTGGAGTACACTTACTGTTTTGAGGTAAAACGTAAGGATCACTCCTTCCGGGGGTTCGAATCCCGCCTCGGGCATGGATGTTTGTGTTGCCCTTAGTATTTTGTAAGTTTAGGGACTCATAACCCCGCATTTACAAACTTTTGAATATTTTTCGCCTATCTGACTACCTACAGAATTGCATCACGTTCTTATATATGTACAGTGGAGTAACTAGAGTATCATTCGCAGCATGTGCCTTGAGCAAATTCGAATACATAAGACTCAAATGTTTAAATGTTTGTAAATCTATCGGACCAAACTGCGTAGTCATCAGTCCGTAGCTTACAAACTACTTAAACCTAGGTAAACTAACCTAAGGGCAAACACACACACAACCATGCCCCAGGGAGGACTCGAACCTCCATACAACTCAGATCAGCCTTCCAAAACTGGTAGCGAGGTACGGAACAGAGTGGAAGAGTAATGAGTGCGTGCTTTTGTATTTCAGTGAAGGCGGGTGAGAACGTGGTGGTGCGCAGCTCAGAGGACTCTTCGGTGACCATCCCAGAGCCACGCAGCTTCCCAGACCTCGTCAAGGACGTGCAGGCCGCCATCCGAGGGGAGCAGGAGTACGCCGTCGACAAGGTCAGCACACACACCTAATCTCACTGCTACACCACCGTACACATGTTCCACCAAAGCCCCGAGCATAAATTCATTATCTAGAAATGAGCACAATGAAAGGCTCTGATTGAAAAGTGAGGTACCAACTGTCTCATTCCGCGTGCCTCGCAATTTTTTTTTTTTTTTTTTTTTTTTTTTTTACATTCGAACATACACTCGGTCTTTTAACAGAGAACAGTCAAAGTCCTGTTTCCTTTATTAGTGTAACGACTGACTAATTTGATTGGAAATGAGCTGTCCGTTGTGAGCAGTCAGACGATTACTAACAGGTACCTGCCTCTGTGTTTCAGTACCACCGCCACTGCGGCTTCCCGCACCGCCTGCTGCTGCCCAAGGGCAAGCAGGGTGGCATGCCCTACCTGCTGTACGTCACCGTCACCGACTACCAGAAGGACGTGGTGAGTACCACTGGCTGCACTTGTGCACCCAACTCCTAGTGCGGCTAAGCTGCAGCACAACAGCGACAGCATCATCCACTCGTACTGCCACCTGTGGTGGATCCCTGTAAAAATACGATACCAACAAGTGACTTCTACACCGCACAGTAGTTTGTGATTTCCAAAGTACTCGGAATTTGTCGATTAGGTGTATTCCACTGCATACATGGAAGTGTTTTTGTTAAAAAAAGTCTTGGTTGCATAAACTCGAAGTTTCATTTATTTAAAAATGACGCGTTCGCCTCTTCTGGGAATCATCAGACGTTGGAAGGGGGGGGGGAAAGGAGGGGAAAGATACGTTAGATCATGCGCTTCGAACTTTTGTTTGCCCCATCCATCTACTGTTAAAAGTGGAAACTATGGCCGCCTTTCATAACAATAATACTATATTGTATTCAGGAAACACCTAAAATGCGACATTAGCTCATTGTATTTGAGAGGGATGGAGGGGGGGGGAGGACTGGAGGTAAAAAGGGAAAGTACGACTTGGTGAGGAGAGTGGGTCGTGAAATTGGGAAATGCGTAAGTATTAATTTCTTTCTCGGCACTGCCAACATATTGGTGGTACGCGCTCCCTCGTACTGATCAGGCATTAAGGTGTAAATATCGCGGACAAGTGACATACATTCGAGAAGACTCATTGTTAGAGCCCCAATTTCCATGCAGTATCATAACATCTTAAATAGACGTGCATTCATGTTGTGCCGAATGAGCAAAACTGTAGAATGAAGAAATAAACAATAAAAATACGCAGTATAAAAACTGAGAATGAGTTTTTAAATAATGGCACAAGGTTTTATCCAAAAGGTTATTCGACGGGCACCAGTTCCGTTCCATAGAAAGTGCGCCCACCTGTGAGTTGGTTGCACCGATGAGTAGCCACGTCGACACCCCTCTCCTCACGAGCAATACGGCAAAACAACACTCCGCCTGCATCATACACGATTTTGTAGGAAGGGAGGAATCTTAGAGTTTAACGCCCCATTGACAGCGTGGTCATTAGAGACCGAGCTTACACTCGGATTTTTGGATAAGAATAGGGGAAAGAAATCGGCCGGGCCTTTTGAAAGGAACCATCCCGGCATTTGCCTGGAGTGATTTACGGAAATCACGGATAACCTACATCTGGATGGCCGGAGGTGTATTTGAACCACCATCCTTCCTAATACTAGCCAAGTGTGTTTTCACTACACCACCTCGCTCGGTTATTTTGAATGAAGCCGCTAGCTAAAACTGCGCATTCAGCAACCATTACAACAATGACCATTCTTCCTCAGTTCATTTTGGGACAAGTGCGATAGTTACACATTATAGTTTTACACTAATTTATATTTATGTTAAAGAGTTCATTGGATTGTGTGTGATGGAGCATTTGTTGCAGAACGAACATTCGAAGTTAGTGTTTTATTTCAAGAGCGTCAAGGAATAACATTGGAGCAAGGCTACAACCCTTTATTACTCCCTTCCTGGCCACTTCGTTTCTTTCATTCCCTTCAGTTTCCTATATTTTACCCCTGCTGACTTCAGAATTTGAAAGAGTGTATTCCAGTCAATATTGTGAAAACCTTCTTCCAAATCTACAGAAGCTAGAAATGTGTGTTTTGCCTTTCCTTAACCTAAGTCACAAGGTGAGTATTGCCTCTTGTGTTAATCCGATCTTCCCCAAAGTCAGCATCTATCAGCCTTTCTATCCTTCTGTATGCGTCTATACTACCCTCTTCTAATATATTACCACCCTGTACGTTGGAAGACTTTGGACAGTGATGTCGGTAACATTTGAATCTGTTCCTCCAGGGACGCATGCCTTGTGCTAGGCATTGAGACCGATGTTTTATCCGTATTCTAACTGTAACCGTGTTGTTGTGTCCGCCCGCCAGGTCGACGCCAAGGTGACCCCCGACGACATCGAGAGCCTGACCTCGCTCAGCTACTGCGGAGTGCTGGAGGGCAAGATCCCCGACCGCCGACCGCTCGGCTTCCCGTTCGACCGCAGGATCGAGTCTGTCGACGAGTTCCTCACGCCCAACTCCAAGGTCATCGAGATCGCCATCAAGAACGCCAAGTAGACGTCGCTAGCACCCCTGTGAACCGGAGTACGCCCACCGGACTTCACCACATCTCCAACACCTACAGCCGTCGTGGTGCCTGCAGTTGACAGTCAAATTCATCGAAACAGACCGTAAAGTTGATAAGCTGTGCAGTCCGAGGTGGGCAGACAACATTCGTCAACGGAGAATCTCATTTCTATTTTATTACTGTTATAAAAAGGAATTGTATAAATAAACCTCTTTCAAGCAAAACTGTTGTTAATTCAGATCGTCCTTCCTACATTTCCTTCTTATCGTCACTCCAAAGAAAGACAAAAAGAAGTTTGCAGTCAATGTGAGCTTTTGATATTAAACACCGCAAATACTTGTAAAATGTAATTGAATTGTAATTTTTGAAGTACAAGGGTGAGACACGCATGTTTCTGAGCGTGTTTATAAAGATGAGCTTCTTGAGAAGTAATTAAAAACTGACAATGAAAACATATAGAGTAATTTTTTCCTCGTAGCACTATAACATGACTGATAGTATTCTAATATACAACATAACAAGTATGAAACATAGTTTCATAGAAATTTCTTGCCCTACTGCAAAACCAGACCGTTTTGGGCGCATGCATTTACTTTTTTTTTTTTTTTTTTTTTTTTTTTTTTTCAGTCAAGTGCATGGCTTTTATGATATTTATGTACTGTCTTATTATATTTGTATCTTCGGGATACAGCATTAGAAGGAGGTGTGCATGGCTAGCAAAGATATGGACAAGATGCAGCTGAAAGAAATGATTAGTTCAATATACTTTTATATGATGTCCTTGTGGTACACTTTTGCCTATAAAATAATACACCTTGAAACTCGCCTGCTGTTCTCTTGACTGTTAACTAGCCGTGTTTGTGAAGTTAACAATTGACTGCTTGCTCACAATATCTAATTACGGTGATATTCACGCAGCGGCAGAAGTATACAGTTCCCTTAAGCAAAACTCTGATACTATAAGTTAAGCAAACAGTTCTACCTTTACTGTAATCTTTAGAGGAAACTGCACACAATTAAATAATGATCTGCAGTCATGGATCTAAATCAGAAATCATAAATGTTGGCAACGGAAACGCAAATATTCTCTCCTCCAGAAGGGAGCAAAGACACAAGATACATGAAAAAATTACTCCACATTAATCCAAAATAAATTATAAGGGGAGAATTTAAATTAGCACAAAAGGATTATTGTTTAACAAATTAATTTAATGTTCAAAACAAGAACAACAAGGGGGGAAGATTTTTTTTAATTACAATAAAAAACACACCTTACAAAATGTTCAAAATATCCACAATTACATGGCCCTAAAATTGCCCACCTGCAAAGTTGAGTACATGTTAATTACGATCGCGTTTCATAGGGGGGAACGGAGGAATTGCAGCACATTCACACACAGATTCATACGCCAAGCCATGCAGGTACTTACCAAGCACCCGACACCAATACACCAAGACGATAGCCAAGCAATGTGGAGTATGCAGATCGAAGGGTTCACTCGCGCACAATGAAATAGTACCTCGCTTCCATAACGTGTCAAGCTAGTGCCTTAGGCTCATGATAAACTATCAGAAACAAACGCACTTGGTTTAAGACCACAAAGTGCGGTGTACAGACGGAAGTTAAAGTTTCCCTAGAACTTCTAACTATACACTCAATCAAGATTTCATTAAATATATCCAAAAACGGTCGCTCTGGCGTTTATTTAGCACAGGGAGAAGATAACTACAGAAGGTTAAAGTTGTTAGATCAATACAGCACTGTACTATGCCAGAACGTGAAATATGCATAAGGTTAACAAAATCAATTTCGAAGAGAATATAAGATCGCTAAATATATCATGTAACCATTCTGTCTGATCAGAGGAATGCTATCTATTAGATAAGCAAGGTTACAGATTGCTACAGCGCAATACAGAGTTCGGTCACAAAAATTCAGAGAAGCGATATAATTCTATTTCAATAAAATTAAAAACACGATAGACGTCGTGCAACGGTTCTTTCTACACAGAGGAAAAAGATCTGTTGTTGTTATGGTCTTCAGTCCGGAGACTGGTTTGATGCAGCTCTCCACCCTACTCTATCCTGAGCAAGCCTTTTCATCTCCTCATAAGAACGGCAACCGACATACACTTGAATCTGCTTACTATACGCGTCTCTTGGTCTCCCTCTGAGATTTTTACCCCACACACTTCCCTCCAACGCTAAATTCACAATTCCTTGATGTCTAACAATGTGTCCTAAAAAGCGATCCCTTCTTTTATTCAGGGTATGCCAAAAATTCCTATCTCACCAATTCTGTTCAGTAGCTCTTCATTAGTTATGCGATCTACCCACCTAATCTTCAGCATTCTTCTGTAGCACCACATTTCAAACGCCTCTATTCTCTTCCTGTCCGCACTGCTTATCGTCCATGTTTCACTCCCATACAAGGCAACATTCCACACAAATGCCTTCAGACAAGACTTCCTTACATTTAAATTAATATTCGAAGTTAGCAAATTTCTCTTTTTCAAAAATTCTTTCCATCCCATTGCCATTCTGCATTTTATATCATCTGTACTGCGACCATCGCATGTTATTTTACTACCCAAGTAACAAAACTCATCTACCACCATCATTGTTTCGTTACCTAATCTAATTCCTTCAGCATCGCCTGATTTTCTAAGACCGCATTCCATTGTTTTTGTTTTGCTCTTGTTAATGTTCATTTTATACGCTCTCTTCAACACACTGTCCATTCCATTCAACTGCTCTTCCAGGTCCTTTGCTGTCTCTGACAGAATTACAATGTCATCAGCAAAACACAATGTTTTTATTTCTTCCCCCTGAACTTTAATTCCTATTCCAAAGTTTTCCTTGCTTTCCTTCACCGCCTGCTCGATGTACAAATTGAATAACATCGGAGAAAGGCTACAACCCTGTCTTACTCCCTTCCCAACTGATGCTTCCCTTTCATGCCCTTCGAGTCTAATAACTTCAGTCTGGCTTTTGTACAAGTTGTAAATAACTCTCCTTTCCCTATATTTTACCCCTGCTGACTTCAGAATTTGAAAGAGTGTATTCCAGTCAACATTGTCAAATGCTTTCTCCAAATCTACAAAAGCTAAAAATGTAGGTTTGCCTTTCCTTAATCTATCTTCTAAGATAAGACGTAAAGTGAGTATTGCCTCCCGGATTCCTACGTTCCTCTTGAATCCAAACTGATACGTGTTAAAATTTTGCAACCATGACTTATCAAACTGATGGTTCTGTAGTTTTCACACCTGTCTGCGCCTGATTTCTTTGGAATGGGGATAATTACATTTTTCTTAAAGTCTGAGGGTATTTCGCCTGCCTCATACATCCTACACACCAGTTCAAATAGTCTTGTTATGGCTGGCTCTCCCAGAGACTTTAATAGCTCTGAGGGTATGTCATCTACTCCTGGGGCCTTGTTCCGACCTAGGTCTTTCAAGGCTCTGTCAAATTCATCTCTCAGTGTAGTATCTCCTATTTCATCTGGATCTACTTCCTCTTCCTTTCCTACAACATCGTGTCTAACCAGTTCTCAGCAGAGAAGAAAAAGAACTATTTAATGGTAATAACCACGACAGGGAACACGCTAATCAGCTCACACGTGGGCCAACAAGAAAACAGATTACAAGTTAGACTAGACAATTTTCAGGCAAAATTATCACGCTACACTCACTAGGAAATACATTAGCTAAATGATGGAAAAGCTGAAGGCTTAGTCTCATATCGTCCACGTGTTCTGTCGACAAAGTACGAACAGTATAGGCACCGCGAGTCCCCGAAAATATTACAATTCAACTACGATAAGAACGCGAAAGACACTGAACATATTTAAACAGGCGAAGAAATTACTTAAAAGTTATAAAGTGCAAGAACTATGCTAAAGAAACACCATCAGATTCCAGCAAAAATCGCCATAAAATTAGCAATCCTGCATGAAATTAAGCAAAATCTCGCTACTACACATAGTGTAGCTGCTACTCCCGGAATTAAACTCGCAAAAAGGCATAAAGTGCGACTATGGAGTCTGAACTAAGTCGAGCCACGAGGCCACAGCCGAACCAAACCCAGAGGTACTTACCCTACCAGGAACCAAGAAGCTAATGAATAGCTCTCTTGACCACTGGCCAACCGTTACCAAGAGTGGGGGGGGGGTAGTGGAGGGGAGCCCAGAGAGCGTCACCGTTCATCAGGCAGGTAATCTGACCAACCCCAAGCCAAGGAGGTTAAGAACAAGCTACATTAGGAATCTTTGCTAAGACTGATTCTGCTCAGCAGTTGGGAAACCTCCTCACCCAGAGACATTCAACACCCAGCGTTTGAAAGAAACGACGACACAAAACAGATGAGGTGCGCCTAGCACTTGCTAAACTTTCTTACATATAAAGTTTCATTCATTCTGTAGAAGCCAGGGCCAGTGGGAGCACATCACAGTACACACTAATACACATATGGGGCCTCATGTACAACATAGACACTTAAAATTTTACATACACATAAAACTAAATCGATATATAATGCCCGATATCTCGCATATTGCGAGTGGAGTGTCTTGCTGCACTCAAAAAAAAAAAAGTCTGAAGCTCGTCAACATTTGTTCATGGGGAGTGAATTAGATGGAACACGTTATGTGGACGTTTTTCATCCTGCAATGTAGCAATAAGACTCCTATACTGTTCTGACTTGTGCTACTGTCATCTGCTGGCTCGCCCCTGGAACTGTAGCACTACTATAGTGCCTGGCACTGACTTGTTGACTTCTACTCGTAAATTGACTGTCGTGGCTGTGATGCGTCGAGAAGGCCACGGCGCTGTCGCGTGACGTCACGCCGAGTAGGTCGCTGCTCGTAGTTGAGTGGCTGGCCGCTTGTGGCTGGTGGGCTGGGGCCTGGTGGACAGCCAGTGAGGTATGCGATCGTGACCTACGCTGCATGACATCACATGAGACCATCGCAGCCTTCTCTTTCGGCGGTGGTGGCTGATCCGAGACGTCTTCCTCCAATTGGCTGGCGCGTGAAGCAAGGGAAAGAGTTACCGAGACTCCAGGCGACCCCGGCAACCGAAGTACTGTGGGGCGACATCGCTTCTTCATTAAGTGGAGCGGCGACGTGTGTAGAGCGCCGGCGTTGTGGCGAATAGCCACGCCACAACAATTCTATAACAAAACAAGCTGCTCTTCTATGAACTTTCTCTATATCCTTCGTCAGTCCCACTTGGTGGTGATCCCACAATGAGCAGCAATACTCCAAAATAGCACGCAAATAGTACGCAGTTTCTTTAATAGAACTGTTGCATCTTCTAAGTGTTCTGTCAATGAAATGTAGCGTTTGGTTCGCTTTGCGTACAATATTTCCTATGTCCTATTTCCACTTTAAGTTGTTTGTTATCGTTAACATTTGATATTTAGTTGTTATTTACGGCCTGTAGATTTGACAGATTTATCGTGTAAATTTAAGTTTGACGGATTTCTTTTAGTTTTCGTATGAATGATTTCAAACTTTTCATTGTTTAGGGTCAATTGCCAATTTTCGCGCCATGCAAATACCTTTTACAAATCATTTTGCAGTTACTTTTGATCTTCTGGTAACCTTACTAACCGATAAATGACAGCATCATTCGCGAACAGTCTAAGAGGGCTACTTATATTGTCTCATTAATCATTTATAATAATAAGGAGCATACTTCCTGGGGAATGAGACATATGACTTCCGCACGATGACTTTCCATCAAATGCAACACACTGTGTCTTTTCTGACAGGAAATCGCGGATCCAGTCGCACAACTGTGGCTTTATTCCACAAGCAAGCAATTTGATTAGATGACGCTTGTGAGGTACAGTGTCAAAAGTCTTCCGGATATCTAGAAATGCGGAATCTATTTGAGATTCCTTCTCGATAGTACTAATCACATCATGCAAGTAAAGAAGTAGCTGCTTTCACAAAAGCGATCCTTGTCGACTATGGGTCATTAGGTCTTTCTCTTCGAGGTAGTTCATAATATTGAGGAAAGTATATGTTGTAGAATTCTGCTGAAAATCTACGTGTATCATATAGGCCTGTAATTTTGCAGGTCACTCCTATTGCCTTTCTTGAATACTGGAGTGATCTGTGCAACTTTCCAGTCTTTGTGTACAGACCTTTCACTGAGCGAGCAGTTGTGGTTGTATATGATAACTAGGTATGGGTCTATGACATCAGCATACTCTCAAAGGAACCTAATTGGTATACAATCGGGATCGAGAGACTAAGTTTAGTTAAGTGATTTCAGTTGTTTTAGAACTCCATGGTATCTACTTCTAAATTATGGAGGCAAACAGGGAACAGACGGCTTCGTCAGAGTGGCCTATATTATCAGCGACTTGCTGTGTGTGTGCCCGTGACGCGTCATCACAGAAGGGAACGTCTCGAGCTATGTTGTGAACACGCCACCTGGACGCTCCAACAGTGGGCCAATGTACTTTTCACATAGTAAATTTAAATATGGCCCGAACAGGTTTTCTTGATTAATTTTCACTTGGATGGAACGTGGAACACCATTTTGGGAACTAAATGTTGTATAAAGTGACTGTTCTCAAGGTGGATTGCTAATGGTGTAAGCAGGGATTATGTTGCTCACTCTAGCACTTCTTTATGATATTGTAGGGTTGAATCGGTAAGTTTTAATGGCTTTCATTTATCGTGCCTAGATCCTGAGGCCTCATCTGCGGTTGTTGCGGGGTGATGGATTTTGTTTGACGACATAGCTGATGTTTTCTTGGAACTGGAAGTTGCTGCACGACTCGTGTGGTCTGTTCGTCCTCTCGATTTGAATCTCATAGAGCAGTGATGGCGAGTACATATACGGGCCCAAGAGGTGGCCCGGCATAAGGCTTTTCGTAACTATAATAGATTCAGTTTGAGAAGATTAAATGAAGTGGCAAGGGTAGATCTGTATTTGAAGGCTAGACAGCTTTACAATATGTCTGCAGTTCCTTGAATTTATGACAACTTATAGATCAGCCATTTCCACTGAAACCACATATATGTTTCTTCTGAAACAATTGCAAAGTGGTAAGTAATGTAAGTAAATAACGAAAAGAACTACTTATTTGTGAAAAAAAACCCTCTCGATATTTATTTTGAACCGTGAAATACCACGGTCAACGACTATTTGTGTGTGACTACAAAATAAAAACAACTGACTCGCTTAACGCCCAGTGTTTTGCCCATGGAAAGTGACTAACTTAAGAAACAGCCACTAACACGTGGCACTTGGCTCCTAATAATGCTGGGAATGCCACGTCTGCGCTAATGGCTAATGCGGTGCAGTGCCGGCAACTCACTAGCGCTAAACTGGTGCAGTGTCCGCTCAGTGCGTCGTAACGATTAGCTTGGTTTCGTTAAAGAGCGCTGTACACAAGACCCCCTGGCCCCAGGAGTGGACGACATTCTCTCAAGTCTACATGAATCTCTGGGAGAACCATCCATGAAACAACTATTTTATCTGGTGTATGAAACAGAGGAAATACCCCCAGGCTTTAAGAAAAATGTAATAATCCCCATTCCAAAGAAAGCAGATGCAGACAGGTGTGAAAATTACAGAATTATCATATTAATAAGTCATGGTTGCAAAATTTTAACACGAATTATTTACCGGAGTATGTAAATGTTGGTAGAAGCCGACGGATGAGCAGTTTGGATTCAGGAGAAATGTAGGAATACGGGAGGTATTATCATGGCTTGTTTTAGAAGATAGATTAAGTGGAGCCAAACCTACATTTCTAGCTTTTATATATTTGGAGAAAGCTGTTAACAATGTTGTTTGGAATAGACTCTTTCAAATTATGAAATCATCAGGAGTAAACTATAGGGAACGAAAGGTTATTTACAACTTGTAAAAAACAGACAGCAGTTATCAGAGTTGAAGGGCATCAAATTGATTCAGAGTTTTGGAAGGGTGTAAGAGTTGCAGTCTTTCTCCAATATGATTCAGTTTGTACATTGAGTAAGGTATAAAAGAAAGTAAGGAGAAATTTGGAGAAGGAATCAACGTTCAGGGTGAAGAAATAAAAACATTGCGATTTGCTGATGACCATTCTGTCAGAGACAGCAAATGACCTTGAGGAGCATCTGAACGGAATAAACAGTGTCTTGAAAGGACCGTATAAGATGAACATTAACAAGAGAAAATCAAGGGTAATGGAGTGCATTCTAAGAAACTCAGGAGATACTGAAAAAATTGGATTAATTAACGAATCAATAAAGGTGGTAGATGAGTTTTGTTACTTCGGTAGTAAAATAACATTCGTTGATCGCAGTACAGAGGATAAAAAATGAAGAATGGGAATGGGAAAGTCAGCGCTTTTGAATAAGAGAAATTTGTTAACATGGAATATTAATTAAAGCAAAGGAAGGCCTTTCTCATGGTATTTGTCTTTAGTGTTGCCTTGTACGGGAGCGAAACATGGACGCTAAACAATGCGGACAGGAAGAGGATAGAGGCTTTTGAAATATGGTGTTACAGAAGAAAGCTGAAGATTAGGTGGGTGGATCGCGTAACTAACGAGGAGATAATGGGCAGAATTCGGGAGAAAAGGAATTTCTGGCATACTTGGACTAAAAGAAGGGATCGATTGATATGAAACATTGTTGGATATCTAGGAATTCTGAATTTATCATAGGAGGGAAGTGTGTGGTGTAAAAATCGCTACGTTTTCTTCATATACGGGGATGAACAGAGACAGGGAATAGTAGAAGAATGATAGAGAGTGGGGGGAGGTGGTGGCATAGACTTTCTCGGCGTAGTAACTGATAATATTCATCTCGGGTTTGCAGCCGGATACCGTCGTCAACTAGACACGATATTTCGGCAGACCAACTGGCTGCCATCTTCAGGTGAGAGCGCTAATACACTAACTCGCCGGAAACTGAGGCAGAACAAGAAACAGCGGCCCTTTTATACACCGCTGACGACCCACCGCGCGTGCGCGAAACCAAAGTAGAAGACACTTAGGCGCAATAGAACTAGTTTCAATTAGGTCCAAAAGGTGAACCATTAGAGGACAATTACATGTCTATTGCCTTTTTGCCTTTCGTCGGGGATACTTCCTCGAAAATTTCAAGAATTTTAAGAAGATTTGACATTAAAAGTGTTTTTATGCCCCCACTTAAGACTAGGACCCTCTTTGGGTCAGTCAAAGATTATTTAGGACTGAGAAAAGCCGGTGTTTATAGTATTCCATGTTATTGTGGTAAAACTTACATCGGCCAAACGATCCGCACAGTTCAGGATCGGTGTGTGGAACACCACCGTCATACTCGTTTGCTTCAACCTGAAAAGTCAGCTGTTGCTGAACATTGTCTGAATGAGGGACACAAGATGTTATATGATGAAACTAAACTGATTGCTCCTGCTTCCCGCTACTGGGAATGTGTTCTTCAAGAATCCATGGAAATTCGTATGGCCGATAATATTATTAATAGGGACAAGGCTTTCCTCTAAATAAAACTTGGAACCCGATCTTATCTCACATTAAGCAACAACGGGCTTCATTTCGACCTGCTGTTTCTTTTAACTAGCCTTGTTTCGACCCATCGTTTTTGCCGATCTTCTCCACCGGCGCTCTACTAGTTCTATTGCGCCTAAGTGTCTGCTACTTTGGTTTCGCGCACGCGCGGTGGGTCATCAGCGGTGTATAAAGGGGCCGCTGTTTCTTGTTCTGCCTCAATTTCCGGCGAGTTAGTGTATTAGCGCTCTCACCTGAAGATGGCAGCCAGTTGTCTGCCGAAATATCGTGTCTAGTTGACGACGGTATCCGGCTGCATACCCGAGATGAATATTATTAGTCGGGGGAGGTAATTACGAAGGTAGAGGGATGGAGAAGGGGAGAGCAGGAGGAGAAAGGGCGAGGCAGAAGTAGGTAGGAAATCAGAAGGGAGAGGAAGAAATGCGTGCATTAGCAGAATATTGGAGTAAATAATGATCCGAGCGACGTCTGGTGTTCACATAGTTAACACAGTGAGATGTTTATGATGATAATGAGGCATACCTTCCTATTTATGTCGTAGAGCGCGTAATTTTAATTCATAAAAGAAAAATTTTAAATAAATTTTCAAGTCTAAAAAATTTGGAAAATATTCCGAAAATTCACTGAAATATTCTGAATACAATGAGCCAAGGGAGGAAGTAATTAAACACTAAATAATTCTGACTCATACAGTGGGAAGTGTTTCTCCAGATAGGTATAGGAGAAAGGACGAGCCTCACCTTTAACGATGACTGCAACTGCATCACCTCACAATGGAATCTGTCTGAAAAAACAGAAAATGTCATAATTGAACTCGGAACAATTAAGGTTGTTATTCCGTGCAGACGACATTGTAGGAATTTTCTAGAACCCTAATTAGTATGGATTGTTGTAAGATGCAATCACAAAAAATAAATAAATAAATAATAAAATAAAAATATCTGGCATAAGCGAATTACCAACAAAAATTATTGCTGGTTCTAGCAGGCACAAACTGAAGGAAATGAACTGATCGAATAATGATATGAAAATAGTTATTTTTGTCTGCACAGAATCCAAGTCGCCATAATGGCGCCGAGTCACCACAAGATTAGATGCTAGCGATAGTTTCTCCAGGGTTCTTGTAAAGGACTGTGAATAAAGAAAATTGTTAATGTAAGTAATCAAGATTAAGTGGCGTTTACTTAAGAATACTAACGGAACATCATACCTGCATCGTTATAAATGGAAGAAATCATGCGATGGACTAAATTACGTCCGAATGAAACGAAAGCTGAATACCGACAGACAAGTGCCGTCATTCCCCCTTATGCCGCAGAAAAAAGAATGTCGTCGTCAGGGTTACACTGCGTCCACACATTGGTACCAATGCTGGCGGCAACTCTGACAAATATTTTTGCAACAGCGCACACACATTGGAGCCAACATTCAGTCGAGTTCGTCGAGAGGCACCGTAAACATATCTGACGCACAAATCATGGCTTATGCATTAACGGTTTTGAGAATGAATAATTACATTTTGCCATTGGAAAAAAAAAGCGTGACAGAGAAAGAAATACTCTCGCATAGAAAAATAAATTGCCTTCTGGAATCGCTATACAGGTAAGACACAGACATAGAGATGGGGCAACTGATGATAGGAAGATTAACCCGCGATCACTCGCGCTGTTAGAAAAAATCTAACATTTATGAATTTAGTTAAATATTCCAGCACATTTCAAACCTAATGAACTGACAGTCTAGAAATGCTTTCTTTCATATCCCGTGCTTCAATTAATCTGTGCCTCGACAATCAAATTTCAACAATAGCTTTCTAGATGTGCCATTATTTGGAATGTTGCGTCAGTGTTACATTTTTTCTAACACGGGACTCTTTAAGTAACAATTACTTCTCCTTTCGTGGAATACCGCCTTGCTTTACGTTTAGTCTGTTTCTTGTCCTTGTATCATGCGGATGTGTTCGTTTGTTTCCTTCTGAAAGTGTTTAGCGTATATTACGTCTTTTATAAGCAAAGTAACTATTCTTATTGGGTTTTACGAATTGAATGAAGCAATTGTACGAAGTACATGGCATTCTGTGTCGGATATGAAAGTGACTATCAAACTATTCAGGTAAGAAGTCATGTCAGAGGAACAGATATTGATGTGGCTAGATGAACCACTAGACGAGGATATTCACTTAGAGGGTCCGTCATCAGATTCTGACGCACCGACTGAGCATGAAGAGATCAATACCGCAACAGATCAGCGACTCTAATACCTCTGCTACAGCTGTTTCTCAATATAGAGATCGTGAAACCTTTCTTGGTAGGGATGGAATAACTAAATGGTTGAAGCAACACGCTCCTCCAGCAAAAACTGCTCGTCAGAATATTGAAACACAGCTTGCAGGTGTGAAGGGTGCTGCAAAAAATTCGAAAACAATTTTGAAATGCTGGAAATTATTTTTTCCAGATAGTGTAATTTGTCGAATTGTGAAATACACAAACCAAGAACTTGACAGAATGGCAGCATCTTATTCACGGAGTGCTCGAGACTGCCCACGGACAGATTTTGAAGAATTATCTGCTTTACTTGGTGTATTATATCTCGCAGGAGTGAAAAAGGCACAGCATCTCAATACTGATGAGGTATGGGCCACTGATGGAACTGATTTCTTTATTGCATCGATGATCAAACGTAGGTTCAACACACTTCTCCAAGCTATACGTTTTGACGACAAATCTACAACTCAGTCAAAGGAAATAGATAATCTGGCACCTATTAGAGACGTATTTGGCGATTTTGTGTATGTTTGAAAGAAGAGCTACAGTGCCGGTGCATTGACAACGATAGATGAGATGTGGACGTTGCAGATTCAGGCAGTATATAGCAAACAAGCCTGCCAAATATGGTATCAAGGTATATGCGCTCTGTGATGCCAGAACATTTTATATGCTAAATATGGAAGTATATGTAGGCAAACAGCCTACTGGACCATATCAAGTACCCAATGATGCAGAGAATGTCGTGTTACTATTGATTCAACCGATTGACAAAACAGGTAGAAACGTCAAGATGGACAATTATTTTACATCTATACAATTGGCTAACAAAATTTACGCCAATCATCGACTCACAGTAGTAGGTACTCTACGGAAGAATAAAAGAGAAATTCCACCAGGCTTCTGGATGCAAAGTGTATGCAACTAACCAGCAGCATATTCGCATTTGGAGAAAAACCAAGCAACAACTGCTTGATTTGCTCAAACGTCCCAAACAAGAAACCCGAAAAGCATGTTCTGATGTTATCCACCATGCACAGCGACGATGCTATAGACGCTGGCAGTGGCGAAGCGAACAAACCTGAAGTCATTATATTCTACAATCTCACTAAAGGAGGTGTCGATGTTGTCGACCGTTTGAAATCGGAATATTCTGTTTCAATAATAAGCAACCGCTGGCCTCTTACACTGTTTTTCAGCTTACTTAACATTGGAGCAATAAATGCTCAAATAATATATAAGGTAAACATAAATGACTTAATTCCACGGAGAAGATTCATCACAGAATTGTGTATGATGCTTACAAAAGCCCACAAGATCAAACGCATGTCGATTCCGAGGATATCACTTCGCTTGAAGGAGAAAAATAAAAGGAGTTATACACATTTGCAAACTACCGACAGCTAAAGAAGAAAATGAATCAAGAGAAATAATAAGATTTCACTACTGCCCTGAAAGGAAAAACAGATTTACACAGCTTCGCTGCCATCATTGTTCCAGCCCCATCTGTAAAGAACGTACAGCATCGAGTGTTCTTGTTCGCCATGAGTGTACGTCACAAGAAACCATATCTGAATCTGATGAGTTAAAGGAGTGTGGTTAACCTTAATTAATCACATGCTATAAATATTACGAACTGCTGTTTACACAGGTGTTGTAATAAAAACCATTTGTGAGATCTTTGCGGGTTGAAATATTTTTAAGTTTAGCAAATTACATGTTCCATACCATGTTTATACTAATTCATAACGCTTTGGTAATAATAAAGAAATGGTTTATTGTAGAAACGTCTCTTTGTCAACTAGAGATAAAAAAGGTGCAAGAACTCATTGTTTAGAAAAAATCTAACACGGGAGTTATCGCGTGACAACAATATACGCAAGCGACCGCGTGTTAAGGAAAGGAATGTAGTACGTACATCCAATTCGAATAATTATTTAGCAACTGCGAAGCATATTCGGTAACGCTGGTTGTCTTTCTTACCTTCAAATATGATGTAATAAGGCAAGTTACCCTCAAGCAAGATCTCGGACATTTGAGATCTGCAAATGCAATTTAAAGCGCTCACTGCTGCTATAAATTACTTTGCGAGTGGCCACAGTATTTGCGCAACGGAAATATATCTAACTGCTCCCTCCTTAAGGGAGCAGCCAACGTTTTAACAAACACAAAATCAATGTTAAAAATAAATTAAACATGGAACGGGGAGCAAGAAATTATAAAGTGAACAAGCAAATAAATGTGGGGAGACCAAATTAAACACACACCTTGTACAAAAGTGAGTTAAATCACAAAGTTATTGCCCGTAATAAAATTGTTTCTGCCCTGGTAACCTGGGAGGTAAATTGCAAACACAGAACGGATAGATGAAAACACATTCATTCATTCAAAGCCAGACATGCGCATAATGCTTACCATTACCCATGTGGGGACAGTTCATAGCAGCGACAAACGAAGTGGCGGCGGCGTTTTTGACGATGTGGCGGGTGCCATGAAGCACAAATTTAAAATCACTAGGCACTAAGCCAACTCATGTTCGAGGAGGCATCAGCATACTATTCTTACCACGTGGTGTGCGATCACAAGGGATTTCCCTCTCTACCTGAGGTCTCTGGTCACCAATTTCGTCCAAGATTAGGTTGGCACCACACTAAGAACACGACGACCTCGCCATCTTGCCAAGTAAGCTTGTCTCTGGTCACCCCGCAGACGCCAGCGCAGATGACAAACGGGGCCATGCCTTGGTAATTAAAGTAAACGAGGCCGTAAACCGCGAGTCGGCGACTGTAAGCCATTGGGCAGCAGTCAGTCAATATTAAAAACAACATTCGACATTCACATGACCACACACGTTCAATCACAGAGGTGAAAACATATATAAACATCGGGCATTGATCATTATTAAACAGAATAAAAATAAGTAACATACTAAAGACAATATTAATGGTGCAGAAACACTTTATGTTAATGAATAACTCAAAAAT
Organism: Locusta migratoria; assembly: GCA_026315105.1. NCBI lineage: Eukaryota > Metazoa > Arthropoda > Insecta > Orthoptera > Acrididae > Locusta > Locusta migratoria. Next base: position 167,433,791 of record CM048745.1, read on the forward strand.
GGAACGACCACACATTCAGTGGTCGTGTTTCACACTGAAATGAGAAATGATTTTAATTTTGGGATTTGTCTTCAGACTTGGCTTGCCGAGTGTATAGGCAATAATACTGACCAGGGAAACAATGTAGCTGAAAGCAATCACAGCTCAGATTCAGAGCATAATTTGCTACCAGCACTGCTTATTGCAGATACCAGACGAACAACACACGCAACTTCAGGCCCTTGAGGGTCTTTTAAAAAGAAAAACATGTGGGTATCTTTTGACCGATACTGAAGAGGAAGAAGATACATCCTTGTCAATAATCTGAAATGCAATAAGCCTTTAATATGTGCGAGAATTTTTAAAACGTTCTTAGAGACGAAAAAATAAGTTCAATTTCAGACACTCACAAATGTCGATCTAAACTTTGTAAGTAATTTCCCCAGTATTTGTTAATTTTATCTTAATAATACCTACTTTCGACATTAAAGCAGATTTCAATTAAGACGACTCACATTTATTTAAAATAAACTCCCGAGGTCCAACAGACCTCAGCCTGTCAGGTAAGTAAGAAGAAATGAGACATGTTGGTTGAGGGTTAAAGGGCAACGAAGCGATAAGGAGAACAAATTCTGTAAATTCTGCGCTAGATGACTATTGTTACTAACAGGCAGCTCAAATGTTCAAATGTTTGTTAAGCTTATTGGACTTAACTAAGGGGTCATCAGTCCCTAAACTTACAAACTACATATCAACTACCTTATACTAAGGACGGCACAAATATCCATGCCCGAGGGGGGATTCGAACGCCCGACCGTAGTGGCCGTGCAGACCGTGACTGAAGCGCCTCAGTCCCCTCGGCCACCGCGGCCGGCACTAACAGGCAGCCTCCATATTTTTAACATCATTGCTTAATATTTCTACATGTGCTGTAATACAGGGAGTTGTAAGAAGAATAGTAAATATTATAGGAGGTGGTAGCATAGACGAAATAAAATGCCACATAACGTGTACAAATTTTAAATAAGAGATACAGATCACTGCAATGAGATTTCGTTTCGTGTGTTGGGATGGCTGCTATGGGTTGCTATAGGCGTATTTATCGAATGTCGACAGTAGAGTGTTGATGTTCCAGTTTTGAAATCGGGGCTTAGTATACATTGGAGTTTTCAATGTGATCTGTTGGCCAAGTCTACTGAACTGTAACATTTAAACATGCTGTACGTATTCAGATAGGCTGAGTATGTCGATGTGGTATTTATGGAAGGGTCCTGTAATGGAAACGCTGCAGCAGATTGTAGAGAAAAACGGCATACGATTTCCTAACTGCAGACTACCAGATTAAAAAATGTCTGCTCGTGTGTTCAATACTCTGCCTGGGACTGCTAAAGTGCCCATCAGTCATTTTGTACCTGAACGTGCTTATGAACCGTGGGTGAAGGAGAAGACATCGTTCAGTTGGTAGAAAGTAGTCCTTCAACAAGCACATGTATGATTCTGCACGTATCAGTCTTCTACGTACAAGAGTATAGCAAACATCATATATTTACGAGTTCCTTCGGTATCATTTGAAGCTAATTCAGTATTTTCGAACAGGAGACATATGATTTGGATTTTGTCGTTGGATACTTGAAAGTCACCATGAAATCCCAATTTTACTCTTAACTGATGTAGTCGCTTCCATTCCGGACGGAATCAATAACATGCATAATTCACATCAGTGGTCTGAAGAAAGCCCAGATGCCATTGTAGAGGCACATTTTCAAGAACGATTCTCTATAAATGTGTGGTGTGGGGTGTCAGTTGATGGGCTCGTTGAGTTACCGCATCGTGTTACAGGACCTCGTTAACACCACATTCTCTTTTGTCAAAAATTGGCATTGTGGGAACCGTGGCTGTGGTATTATAATGCTTATTATCGAAACAGAAACCAGCCACAAGTATGGTAATAATGTTTATTTTTTTACACGATTACAGGTTTCGGATTTCTACAAATCCATCTTCAGGTGGCTTTTCATGCTTTTAAGTTTGGGCCTCGTCTTGCATCAGTTACAGTACTGCACCCCTAGGATACACAAAAATATTTCGTTTACTTTTTTCTGAAGTTAATTCTAAGTTTCTTTATGTTCGTCTTTATCAAAATATTTATAGAAGAGATTTACAGTTAAAATATATGAAGAGTGTTCAAAACTTACATGTTGGGATCGATTTTTCTGTGACGAGATTTTCCTGCATTTTACACTTACTAAATGTGCACTGCATTTGTGCTTTTAAAGGAGGTGCATCACGCGAGACTCTGCACAGAAAAATCGCACACAACATGTAAGTTTTCGCCACACTTCATGTATTTTAACTGTAAATTCCTTCTATAAATATGTTGATAAAGAAGAAAAAAAAAGAAGAACAGAAAAACACTTAAAATTAACTTCAGCAAAAAGTAAAAGAAATATTTTTTGTCTATCGTAGGGCTGCAATACTATAACTGATGTAAGACACGGTGAAAAGCATGAAACGCCTCTGAAGATAGATTTGTATAAATCCGAAACCGGTAATGGTGTAAGAAAATAAACATTTCTACCATACTTGTGGCTGGTTGCTGTTTATTATGAACATTATAAGCTTCCAGCATCATTTAAAGAAATACCTGTGGTTACAATCTACAATCAGGACGGCGCTCCTGTAATTTTTGTAGTCGTCAGGTTTCATCACCGGACCTTACCCCTTCGCATTTTTCCCTGTGTAGATGGTTAAAAGGCGCAGTCTACAAAGAAAAGGTAAACAGAAGAGACGATTACATCGTTTGCATTATCAATAGTTCAGCCTTCATAACAGAACGCAAAGAGGACCTCAGAAGAGCTACACATGGTGTTATGAAAAGAAGTAAAAAGTTCATTTAATTTGGATTTAGAATTTTTGAAAATCAACTGTGATTGTCCTAATTTACTTTTGCTTTAAGATTGTTTGTTGTGTAAAGAGGTGCATTGCTGTGTCTTTGGCAGGGAACGAAAGTGACCAACAAGGACAAAAAGGCACTCGTAAGTAATCTGGAATTATAATGCCGAATGTACTGGTGTTTTTACTCTTTTCTGAAACAATGAAGACGCCAAGAATAGTATAATTTGTTTTGAAGCATCGTCCAAATGTTTGTCAAAGTATCGAGGCCGACACGCACGTTTTGTCACTTATATAACATTTTTTGTCAGTACGACTTGTTTCGGGACTACATAATCCCATTTCAAGTGGGATAAAATTAGTTAGCTATTGGGCAATGTCATTAATACATGCAGCACATATGATTTGTTAACGTGAGGTCGTCGTTCGAAATAAAACTTACGCATTAAAAATTTAATTTTTTGCATATTCATAAATTGACAGCGAAAGTGTGAGCTATTTCCAAGTCGACAGTAGGCGTCGTCAGCAAATCGGTAACAATGGCAGAATCTCCAGATGTGAGTACGTGTTTTTATCCTCCATGAATGGCTATAAACGAGACAGTTAATCTACATAATTTGACAATTTCAACAAAGAACTCGTAATGTGCTGCAGAAATGAAATGTTATAGCCCACTTTCTTAGCACACTAATTTTAACAACAAAGGCATTAATAAGGGACGCCTATGTCTGTCGATGTATCAAATCATACCTCACACAACGTTTTTTGAAACTTTATTCAATATTCTGAAGTTTTGAAATATATTCATTCCACGAACGCTATAGTGAAAGAATTTACGAAATACAGGGTGTACATAAAACCCGAGAACACTAATTTTGAACAGAAACCCCGAAAGTTGTTTATTTATTCCGCCACATCGTACTTTGCTAACTAGTCGATAGACAGCGCTAATCGCAAACATAGTCAGTTCAGGTGTTATACCAGCGATGGAGCGGCTGCTGTCGCGAGGAAAAACTCATGGCACAGTGGCGTACCCTCTTCAGTCTGTAAGTGCTCATATGTGCACCTAGGTTCGTAAACTGTTTTCTCTGTCTGCGACATATTTTATGTTCTCAGACCGCGAGTGTACAATCGTGTGCCTTTTTGCTTTCAAATGACGCCACTTGTATAGCCCTTGCAGCAGTACTTCTGGAGCTCCACTTATCAGAAGTTGGATGTTAGTGAAGCTGGCTGCCCGGCAGCGTCGTTATGACAGCAAGTAACAAGTAAATAATACATAAAGCTTTATGTGTTTATCTTGGTTGTAGTGAGTGATAAGTGTATTTTGAAGAATGGTCTGAAATACAGCAAATGTGAATTATTTCTATTTTCCTGGGCAATAAATGTACACATCTGTGTACATTGGTTCTTAGTGTGCATTTTTACAATAGCTCTGTACTTCATAACGTACCATATTTTGGCAACTCATGTGCTAAGTGATGAAGAGATGTCAAGCATACTAAATGGAAGTGTTGCAGAATATTCAAATTCTGTATCTGAGGATGATTTATTTGCTGTAATGAATCGACAGCGTACGAATTTTGACTCCCCACATGATACTCCTAACGAAATTCAGTCTCAAAACATTGAAGATTTAATAAATGGTGATATTAAAAAAGTACGTAAGCGGTTCGACGTGGAGAGCTATTTGGTTAGTATTGCCATACTTTGAAGAAATGTATATTTGTTTCTTTCTTTGTTTGTAACAAAATGTGTAACTTTTCACATCAAATTTGGTTTGGTGACTGTCCATGGTTATTCGTTACTATTTTAGCATGCCTGACATTGGCGCACCTCTGGACCCAAAGGAGACTTGGAATCTTTCACTGAATTCTTTACAGTTGAATTCTGAGAGATTGAGACATATTAGACAAACCTCAAATCTGTTTATACTAGTTCACTTAGTTTCAAACCAACTGCATCATGGTGGGATTAAACTTGGCACGGGGACTATTACAAAACCATCTGACAGTATCAAAAACTTGTAAATGTGTATTGTAAAATTTTTATTGTAAATAAAATATGTAGCTTGTACAAATACAACATACTGTAATTAATTTTACCCTTAAACACAGTATGTTCCCTTAAGACAATTTAAGAAATATGTTTATGATTAAAACTCGAGGTTCACAAGTGTGTACCATCAACGTTCAATATATGAAAATTTTCCAAATTGCAAAAGAGGCAAATATGGTACCTATACAAACAAACAAAAAAATATTGACATTTTCAAAATTTGAAATTAATCTTGGCACTGGGACTGAAGAGAGTACGGGAAAACACACTCAAGAAGCTGCAGCACATCCAGGCAGAAATATCCAGTGACACTGCTCTCGGGGAAGAAGAATGCCCTGTACAGTTTTCGACGTGACAAGGCACAAAAAATATTTATCTCTGGAGAATAACGCTCAAATTCAGTGCATTAGTGTAGACGCTTTGCACCCCAGATTCGACAATTATTCCTGTTCACTCTCCCGTTACTGTGAAAACTGGCATCGTCGCTAAAAATTAAGCGATCAACAATGCCAACCTCATCCTCATTCAGTTGTTGCAACTGCGAAGAAAACCCAAAACGTTTGTGTTTGTCGTCGTCATTGAGCTTCTGCACTAGTACCATTTTGAATGGTTTCACAGACAGCTTCTGTCGCAGGACTTTCCAAACTGCCATTGGAGCCATTTCGAGTTCCTGGGATGCACGACGCACAGGTTTCTTTGAACTCTGTATGAATGTCTCTGGTACGCGCTCAACATTCACCTCACTCACATTGGGACGTCCGCTTCTCTTTGCCGGGCACACGCAACCCGTCATAACGTATCTGTTGTGCCAGTGGTAAATAGCCTTCCTTGGTGGCTTCTTACCGTACTCGGTTCTAAACATCCGTTGAACAGCTGTAGCACACTTGTCTTTCTCGAACTCGATACCTGAACTCAACATGTTTGCGACTAGCGCTGACTACCGTCAAATTACCAAACTACACTGGGGCAGTATAGTGTAAATCAGGGTGATATGGTGAATAAAAAATTTGAGCCTCATAGAAAACAAGAAATTATTGATTTAAACAAAATAAATAGACTCTCCTTTCACAAAATACATAAATAACAAACTAACAGTATTACATCCTCTTTAAGGCACTATGAACGTGTGGACTGGTGAACTTATTTCCCCTGCTTTTTGCCACATACGTTATACAAAGATTCATATTTTGAACAGTCTTCATGCTGCCAACGTTGGCAGCTGATACATTTCATCCAATCTACGTCGTTTTTAGTGCAACTGTACAGTTCACCGCACCCTACACAACAACACTATGCTATAACAAGATACTCTGCAGCAACAAACAATAGTCTGAAATGTTTTTCTTACTTAAACCCCTTAACCGTTCATGTGAAACTCCCGATTTGCGGATTGAGAGTTTCGGATTTCTTTTTAAGAATAAATGTAGCCAATCCATTCCGGCAATTTCCATTTCTCGGTTAAATTTGTTGGTTATATTTCTGAGCTAGTTAATATGGCATGGAACGTACTTCTGTCCTTGTCGGTGCAAATCAAATTCAAATGTTCAAATGTCTGTAAATCTATCGCTCCAAACTGCGTGATCATCAGTCCGTAGCTTACAAACTACTTAAACCTAGATAAACTAACCTAAGGACAACACACACACCCATGCCCCAGGGAGGAATCGAACCTCCACGGCGATCGGTGCAAATCAAATTTCTCTAATTTTATGATGTGTTTTACCAACATTTCCTCACATTCTTGTGTTAGTACAGGCGGCAAACCAAAGATTTCTTCGTAAAGCACCAGTTTGCTATTCTTCTCTTCAGCGTTGACCATGGAATGTGAAACTCCTTTGAGGTTTTGTTCAGGCTTATTCCATTTTGCACTGCTCTTACGACATCGTTAATTTGCTCCTCTGTACAATCAGCACGGCTGGATCAATTTTGCCTTTTATAAAATGTAGACAACTTTGCCTGGAACAATGGCGGTAGTTAGACCATTTACTTTTTTAATCACTGACAAACCAAACTCTACTCTTAAAAAAGTTATATAAAAACTAATTTTCAAGTTAAACGATTTTATTGAGATGTCGGATAAAACAGAATATAACTCTCGCATGGATAGGAAACGCTAAAATTTCATTACTTGTAAAAAAAAAAGTTCCTTATATAGATAAATGGTTGGGATGTACCTAAATAAAAGCTTTACACATTACACGTAAGAAAAGTCCTTCACCGTATCACCCCTGCTATGGGTGAAACGATGAAAAGCACGACAAGAAGTTCAAAGCAATAGACGCAACGATTTCTAAGTTATGTAGTACTTAAACAGTATAAGAAGGCAGAATATATGTATAAAAAATACCCCGCAGACTACGCTACCTGAAGTAACATCTACAAATGCATGCAGCATATAAAAATTATTTAGGATCGAAAACAGTTTTGTTCAAATTACTTACGGTTTTGAAAACGGAGCTGGTTTTCAAGACGTGCACACTGCACAGATGATGAGAGACTGTTGGCATGCAGACATACAGAGACGTGTGTTTAACCAGTAAAAAATTAAAGCAATTCACCATTTCATCCGATTCCCCATATCACCTTGACTTTACATGAACAAAAACTCACAGCTTTCCTATTCAAAATTACACATGTATGATATCTGCACAATGTTTGGTTCTTGTGTAATAAATAATTGAAAATGTTCCCGGATTTTATGTACGCCATTTATGTTTCACTCCAAGCAATATGAAAACTTCAAAGTTCTTTGCAGTGCAGTGAAACGTGGATTTCCAATTTGTGAGGTCCCCAATTCTGGTCCACGGGCGTATTCGCGCCACGTCAGAAAAACGGCTTAAGCCTTCTCTACAATGCTACTTGCGTCGAAATCCGTCCGCTACGTCCAACTGGTCCGAAGTCTATTCGCCACCCCGTGCCTTAATGTAATTAGTCCAAGTGTTAGGGTGAACCGGTAGCTGGATTTATGATCTGAAAATAAATAAATAAATAAAGATGAAGTACATTTTAAAAAATGAGGGTATAAGAAATTTCTATTTCGCGTGAAACTCCATTATAACTGTATGATGATGATGATGTCTCCATATGTAACTGGGTGCTACCAAAATGTGCTTGCATTCGGAAGAGAAAGTTGGTGACATAAATTTCGCAAATAAATCTCGCCACAACGAATAAGCCTTTCTTTTAATGACTTCTATCCTAACTCGTGCATGATTTCTGTGATTCTCTCTCTCCTATATCGCGATAATACGAAACGAATTGCCCTTCATTGTTATCTACGTTATCCGCCAGTCTCACTTGGTTAGCATCCCACAATGCGCAGCAGTACTCCAAAATAGGACGCACAAGTGTAGTGTAGGCAGTCTGTTTAATAAAACAGTTGCATTTTGTAAGTGTTCTGCCAATGAAACGTAGCCTTTGGTTCCTGTTTCATACAATATTTTCCACCCGTTCAATGCAATTTAAGTTGTTCTTACTTATTATTCCTAGATATTTATTTGAATTTACGGCCTTTAAGTTTGAGTGATTTATCGTGAAAGTAAAGTTTGACGGATTTATTTTAGTGCGCATATGGATGACAACAGTTCTCATTATTTAGAGTCAACAAGCAATTTTTGCACCATGCAGATATTTTATCTAAATCATTTCGCAGTTGCTTTTGATCTCCTGAGGACTTTACTGCACTATATTTCGTCAGTGCACCTGGCTGCGATGGACACTTTGCTGGGGTGTGACCGGCGAATTCCTATTTAAAACATACGAAGAACGGAACACGCATGCGTGAACACGCCAAAAACGGTGACCAATAGCACACAAGCACTGATTTTGTGAAGTTTCGTTTAAGATGAACAGTTGCGATATTTCTTTACTTATTTTCATTTTATTTTTTATTTCAGGTTTGAAAGCTTCTTTTCGATTAAATTAACTGATTAAATTAATAAGAAGCTTTTAAATCTGCTAATAAAAATGAAAATAAATAAAGAAACATCGCAACTGTTCATCTTAAACGAAACTTCCCAAATGAGTCCTTGTGCGATATTGGCCATTGTTTCTGGCGCGTTCACGCATAGGCGTACCCCTCTTTGTATGTTTTAAATAAAAATTCGTCAGTCACGACCCAGCAGTGTGTCCATCGCACCTGAAGATGTCAGCCATGTATGATCTATATTTACACGCAGACTGCTGTCACCACCCTTCACAGACGAATGGGGCACTTAAAACTCTAGTACATAGGGCGCGCACTATCTCCGACACAGAGAGTCTACCCCAGAAATTGGAACACCTGAGAACTGAATTCCGAAAAAATGGGTACTCAGAGTGGCAGATTTAGCGGGCTCTCCACCCAACCACAACAGCACAACCTGTGGAAACGGATGAAAACACGAGGGAGGATGTAAGCACTGCGTTCATTCCATATACTGGCTCACTCTCGGGGAAGGTCGCCCGCATTTTGAAAAAATACCAGGTTGCAACTGTCTTTTGTACGTCGAATAAAATTCGTGCACTGGTGGGGAGCGCCACAGATGATCTCGGTTTGAGGAAGGCCGGCGTGTACCAGATTCCGTGTCATTGTGGCAAGTCATATATTGGACAGACGATGCGTACCGTCGAGGATCGATGCGTTGAACACCAGAGGCACACACGATTGATGTATCCGAACAAGTCGGCGGTCGCTGAACATTGTTTGTCGGAGAATCATGCGATGGTGTATGAACGCACTAGGTTTCTGGTAGAGACGTCGAGATACTGGGACTGCGTCGTTAAAGAGGCCATTGAAATTCGTACAAGTGACGACCTCCTATACCGTGACTGTGGCAATAATGTTAGCAAAGCTTGGGAACCAGCGATTGGGTTACGCGTACGAGCGTCTGATCTACGTCACGGGTCGGCGGATTCTGCTGCTTGCCTGCTCTCCCACAGGGGAGCGCTGCTATACGATAGTCTCTTACCTGAGGAGCCATATCGATAACTGTTCGCAGAGAAATATTTTACAGTGACAAATTAAACATAACAAGTAATCACAGTCATATAGAAAACATACAAAGTACAAATAAAATAAAATATATACATAAACAATTACAATACAGATAACAAATTAATGACAGAAAATGTTCACAGTTAAGTTACCTACATATATTGTGCATCACCATAATTAATTAAGTTACATAAGAAGTTAGTTACTACATTTTCACTATAAACAAGTTCAAACGAATAATATGTTCAAAATGAAGCTCATTCCTCGTTATAAAGTGAGGCTTACCTTAAGGGTGACCTTACAAATGAACGAAAACAGAAGAATAACATGGCACCACCACCCGACTAAAATGAAAACTCAAAATTCTAACTTCAGAAAAAGAAAAGGCAGCAAGCGGGCTGTCGGAAGAGGAATGAAAGTTTTAGAAAAAAATAAAAAAAAAATAAATAAAAAGAAAAGGCCATGAACAAATGTAGCACTCATGGCCAGTAGACAGTGTGAGGCATATGGAAGTTTTGGTCGGTATGGGTGGCATAATGGTCAATGCTACAACTCCGGAATAGCTTGTGTTCGAGTCCCGGTGCCCCTCAAATTTCCATAGTCACCATTAAATCATGCAAGTGATGTTGATTAGTATTCGCAATTGCGAATGTATTTATTTAATATGACAGCTGTGTGCGTTACAGTGTCTGTTTCCATCAATACACCACGGTCACTACACCTCGTATACTTATAATTGTCTCTACCCGTGCACGATTTAAAAGGAGGAATTTAGAGTATTCATGGGTGGAATACGGAAGTTTGTGTCAATGTTGATGGCGTGCACGAACGATCCTTCACGAAATGCGGGAAATCGAGGTTGGAGTATGTGACAACATACTTGACGTCTTAGCAACAAATAATACGGAGACAATAAAGAACCTTAAAAACAGACACAGGGATTAGAGTTTTCGTAGCGACGCTGAATATCTGACTTTCCAAAACCAACAAAATCAAAGGAAAAGTGTATTTATTCAATAAAGCAGATAAAAATTGGATAACACTTTCCTGAGTGAGAATTTGCAGTCTTTCGAAACCAATAACGTGAGTGTGGCTTACATTCAAAGAAATAATATCGACAACCATTGACAGATTCATACCAAACAAATTAATAATAGAGTGCGCTAATCCTCTATTACAAAACAGGTTAGATCATTGTTACAAAAGCATAGAAAAAAGCGTGGCAAATTTAAACGCACAAAAAATACCCAACAAAACAGGTTAGATCACTGTTACAAAAGCATAGAAAAAAACGTGGCAAATTTAAACGCACAAAAAATACCCAACAATGACAGACTTGGCAAAAACTAGAAATTTAGCTAGAACTTAAATGCGAGAAGCTTACAATGGTTATCACAACGAAACCCTGTCGCGTATTTTCGTAGAGAATGCTAAGAAACTCTGGCCGTATGTAAAGTATACTAGCGGCAAAACACAGTAATACATTCGTTGCACGATAGAAATAGTGATGCTACTGATGACAGTTCTGCTAAAGCAGAATTGCTTAACGTAGTTTTCCGAAATTCACTAGAGAAGACGAAGCAAATCATAATACCTATCAAGTACTGCATCCAACATGCGTAATTTAGAAGTGAATATCCCTGGAGTATTAAAAGAACTTAAATCACTTTAAAAAAGTAAGTCTCCCGGTCCTGACTGTATACCAATTACAGTCCTTTCAGAGTACGTTGATACAATAGCCCAATACCTAACTATCATGTACAATCGCTCGCGTAGCGAACGTTGCGTACCAAAAATGGAAGTTGCACAGGTCACTCCAATATTCAACAAAGACAATAGGAGTAACCCACCAAGTTACAGGCCTATATCATTTCGTCGGTTTCCTCAAATATTATGAACTACCTCGAAGAGAACGATCTATTGTCCCATAGTCAACGCGGATTTAGAAAGTATCGTTCTTTACTCACATGATGTGTGAGTGCTATCGATAATGGATGTCAAATAGATACCGCATTTCTAGATTTCTGAAAGGCTTTAGACACTGTACCTCACAAGCGTCTTCTAATCAAAAGGACACATTACGTTTTAATTGGCGGTAAGTCATCGAGTAGAAGTGATATATGGCGTTTCCCAGGGAAGTGCTATGGGGTCCCTACTGTTTCTTATTTTTATAAACGATTTAGAAGACAATCTGAGTAGCTGAGTCATACTATTCTCGGATGATGCTGTCGTTAGTAATGTCGCCAGAAAGAACTGCAAAATGATTTAGATAAGATATCTGCATGGTGCCAAAATTGGCAATTTACCCTTAATAATGACAGGTGTGAAAAAAAACGTTCAAATGTCTGCAAATCTATCGGACCAAACTGCGTGGTCATCAGTCCGTAGCTTACAAACTACTTAAACCTAGGTAAACTAACCTACGAACAAACACATACACCCATGCCCCAGGCAGGATTCGAACCTCTACGGCGAGCAACCGCGCGCTCCGTATTGAGGTGCTTTAGACCGCTCGGCTACTCCACCGCGGCGATAGGTGTGAGGTCATCCATATGACCACTAAAAGAAATCCGATAAATTTCTGTAAAACGATAGATCAGTCAAACCTACAGGCCGCCAATTCTACTTAATACTTAGAAGTAACAGTTACGAACAACTTAAATTGGAAAGAACACATATAAAATATCGTAGGGAAGGCGAACCAAAGACTACGTTTCGTTGGCAGAACACGTGGAAGATGCAATAATTCTACTAAAGAAACTGTCTAAAATATACTTGTGCGTTCTGTTTTGGAATATTTATGCGCATTGCGTGATTCCCATCTGATAGGACTGATGGATAATTTACAGAAAGTTCACAAAAGGGCAGTTCGTTTTGTATTATCGCGATATTGGGCAGAGAGTGTCACGGAAATGATGCCTGTGTTGGAGGGGGGGGGGGAATCATTAATAGAAAGCCTTTATTTGTTGCAGCGAGATCTATTTGCGAAATTTCTTTTACCAACTTTCTCTTCAGAAAGTGAACATATATTGTTAGCATCCAACTACATAGACATGATCATAGCCATGATCATCATAATAAAATAAGAGAAATCAGAAAGATTTAGAAGTTCCTTTTTTCCACGAGCTATTATAGAATGGAACTATAGAGAAATATCATGAAAGTTGTTCGATTATCCCTCTGCCATAAACTTCAATGTGACTTGCAGAGTTTTTATGTTGATTTAGAGCCCCGATCCGGAACTAGTTTTCATACGTCACCATTAAATTGTACAACTGATGCTGATTCATATTCGCGATTAGGAATACATATGTTGTGAACATTGTTCGTCTCGATAGAGGACAGACAGTGACATCAAAATCAACTGATTCTCCGTGAAAAGATTACGTAATCGCCAGAAACAAGGTAATTACAAGCAATATTGATCACTGTTTATTTTAAAAGCAGGCGGTAGTGCCAGGAAAGTAGAGTTCCCTAATCAAGCACTCCTATCGCATTAATTTTAACTTGCGGCCTGAGCGGCATAGTATGTTGTTTCAATGACGAGAATAATTAATTTAACAGTAAGGTTAGCTACAAGAATATGTCTACGGTACAGCAGGAACACCATTAATTATTTATGCGACGGTCAACAGAGAAAATTATTCCCCTTGCAGATTTTATTGCCAACATCAGCACACGACGCCGCTGAGGCCGTAAATAAAATTATTCTCCCCCTCCTTTCTTCAGATGGTGAAAGACGACTCACATCGGGAAAAAAGAGAGAGAAAAAAACTCTTTGACTAGGAAAAATAGTATCACGTTGTATGTAAGGTTAAAGTAGTTTTTAATTCATTAATAAACAAACAATTTTTTCCTAATTCTCATCATTTCGGTGACATGTGGACAATGTAACATACGTTCCGGATAATCATGTATTTCTCTATGAAAACCTGATTTTTATTTTAAAATATGTTACCTTCTGGCTTTCCTAATATGATTCCTATGATTTTACAATAGTTTTTAACCCATTTCCATTTTTGTCCATTACAGCGACATCTGTCATGCAAGGAAAATAAAGATTGATTTAAATTTTTCCACAGGGAAACGTAGGGCACAATTAATAATAGGATTCCTGTTTAAGATTGCAAAGTTGACGCACCTCCCAACCGTTGGTGGTGAGGCAAGTTGGTGTCAATGAAAGTCCTTGTACGAGACGAACAACTTTTGTTCGAAAGATTTTCTTATGTCGGTAAGAGTGATTTAGTTATCACGGTGACCTGTTTTACCAAGAACACCTATTGTACATTATGCAGGAACGAGCCGGGTGTGATATTTGTGTACCACTTTATAGCACAAACAAGGCTAATGGAACTTTCAAAAATCGATTTCATTGTAACATAAATTTCAAAATTCATCGTCAATTTAAAAATTAGAATGTAACGCGTGGTATTAAAACTAAACAAAGACATATCATTGTATTATTTATTGTAATTTCTCTACAAACGATTTATTTAGTGTTTCATTAACTGCTACTATGAGAAATGTCTGAACAAAAACAGTATTGGTTTCATACATTATTTAATAAAGTAATAATGTGATTGGAAATGGACTACAGTACTACTTCTTTCTCTGTAATTACTCCTACTCCTTGAAGCAGCTGTTTTCATTCACATTTACTACGTCGGAATCGAGCAATATTTCTTTTCTTGAATGTAAAATACTATGTTAATAAAAATTATCAGATACAGTGTTGATTTTAAATGTAGTACAGCTTCTCCTACCGCAAATAAATCAACATGTAGCAATAATCTACGAATTTTCCTATTTCTCTTATTCTTGAACCCCAACAGTTAATTTATTAGTGTTGCTGAATTTTCTTATGAAACAACTGCCATTGGCATTTCAGGACATGGTGTCCGAACTCAGTGAAGACTTGATGTGATTTGTGTGTACTGCTTTCTATTATGTCTAATTTTTAGAACTATTTTAGTGAACGTATTGTCCACTGCCTTCCTCTGTTACTCGCGACTCTTTACTCTTCTAGCCACCCTTGTATTAAATTCTGCGTAATGCAAAACACTGTTGTTACTTTCCACCCAAACATGTTTGAGCACCTCTGTGCCATCATCAATGGTTTCTATTTATCTATTGTTATCTCTAAAAATCACAATAAATAGATAAAAACCCACTAATGATGGTACAAAGGTACTGAAACTTAAAATAATAAATAAAATTACGGCTATTCAGCGGTAACCATTTATTTCACATTGCTAATATTTTGGCTGCATATCGTTCACCCATCATAAGAGCTGTACTCAGAAACTATAACAAGACAACTCGACTGTCGGCAAAACGTTTCCGTCCATCTTCTACACTGTAAATGCGTAGCAATCGACGGCAACGGTGTATAAGGCTGTAGTGCCGTCCATGGAGGGTTGGCTACCCGTAATTTTTTATGAGATACGCCGAGAAAATATGAAGTACTGAAACGTGCTTGGGTAAAAAGTAAAAACAATGTTTTGCATTGGGCGGAACTTATACCCATAACGTTTTATTGAAAACACGGAAAACATAGGAGCTGCACATACAAAATGATGATTATCCTTGTATCAATATGATGGCAAGGCTAAAAAAACTGAATTCATTCCTTATACCTCGAAACTGTTAGCCTACCACAATACCAGATTCGTTTAATTGCAACACAATTTGATATTTTTAGAAAGAACTGTGTCACAAATACACTTAGTAATTACCACTTGTAAATGAATTATCTAAAAATACTTCATTTCCAAAAAATTTTTTTCATAGAGTTTACTGGAAGTGCTTAATGATTTTCAGATGGTTATAATTTTAGAAGCAGCTATTCAGTGAACATGAAAAACAGTGTGTCTATGACTGCCTAAATAATATCTTAGATATATTAATTTCTATATGGGTACCTACCAGGTTTTATGGTATCGCTTGAATAGTATGCTGCACTGTTTGTATTTTCAGATTGCGTGAGTGGTTCATTGTACAACCTTTTTGAAAAGCAAAAGAAATGCTTCGACGTGTAACTAAGTGATATAAAGACGGCGTCTGTGCACAAGGCGGACAAAGTAAAGCAGCGGTCACAGGTGATACATGACCTTTGAAACTTGTATGGCAGCAAGTACCAACAGATAACAGGGAAAGATAAATGCTGCTGAGATCGGAGTACCAATAGTGGTGAGGACAAAACGATTATAGATAACGGTTGGTAATTAACCTACCGTAAAGTGTTAGCTCCATTATCAAATAAAATTTGAGATGAAGATTATAATAACATGCACACTGAAGAGAAACTTGCAAACAGTGGATGTATGAAAATAAGTTTTTCAAAATGGAGTAAAGTGCGTAAACACTGCAATGGCGAAGTACATGCCGTGAAGAAAACTGCCAGAAAGTAATTGTCCTAGAAATTGAGATAATAGTATATGAGGATTAGGGCATTCAACAGTCAGGTTTTCAGTCTCCAGACGTAATTAATATAAGACGGGTGTAAGGGAAGGACACTAAAACTGAAGTAACAAAAGTAGAATGTAACGGAATTGAAACAAACCGTGCGTGCAAATATGCCGAAAGAAGTAAACGAGATTGCAACTCAAGATTGTGTTTTTGTATGAAAAGAAGATGAAGTTAAAACAGTATTTCAGATGATGATAGTAGACTGAGGAAGTGAACAAAAAGGATGAGCCAGCCAGTCTGTAACACACTGTAAGGTGGCACTAAATTTCACCTCCCAGTACTTGTCTCCCGAGCGACCAAAGCGTGGGGATGGATGCAAAAGTAATCAGAGTACTTTAACAAACGTAGTGATATTCATGAATTACGTCAGGGCACAGCCTAACATATACAGCCACGATACTCATTGCTGTGAAAGTTGTTGACAAATGACAGTTGCAACGACACTAGCGCCCCTAATGATGGGTAAGCGGCTGTAAGAATGATGTTTGTTTGTAATTATTTATCTATGTAATAAACGAAAGGGTAATTTTTGCGATACAAGCATTAGCAAAATATCAGGAGACAAACATAGTACGGAAATTAATGTAAAAGCAGCCAAACGTAACTGATTCAGTGGTATAACGAAGAACTTCGTCATGAACCAATACTTACAAATGTTGTATAATTTCAGCTTATTCCGCTTAAAGTAAGTAGAATAGAAAAATAAGAGGAACATAAATATCTATTATAGTGGCGCAGAAACGGGGGGGGAGGGGTAATAATTGGGCTGAAGCACCACACAGCACCTGATTAAGTTTTTTTTTTTTTTTTGTTTCTTTTTTTTTTTTTTTTTTGTTTTTTTTTTTTTTTTTTTTTTTTTTGTTTAGCAGGCCGGAACGGAAATAGTACACATGTAATAGATCACAACGTAGCTCTAATTTGCCAAGCACAAGTTATCGTGACAATGGGGCGTCATGCCGCCACTAAGAATGTGTGCTGCTGTTAGTGTTGTTAGTGTGAGCGGTTTTAATGCCGCTGTGATCAGTTTTGATGCTGCCGCCATTGTTACTGCTATGCTGAAGTTAGGAGCCGATTGTTCATATGCGGCGACCCGCTGCTTTGCAGGTCAGCGGCGCCACAGAGTGGAATCTTATGAAGACCGCCAAAAACTACGAACTACAATAGTGTTATTTAGTTCAATTTTTACACATAGAGTCTCATGTTAATTAAACAGCTTCCTATTTCTGATACCGAATGATAATAACCGTTTACCATTAATACAGTAGGCCACTTGTGCCCACAGGGGGCCGCGCGGGAGTAGTCGAGCGGTCTGGAGCGCCACGTTACGGATCGCGCGGCCTCCCGCGTCGGAGGTACGAATCCTCCCTCGGGCATGGATGTGTGTGTTGTCCTTAGGTTAGTGTAACATAGTTTAGGTAGTTTGTAAGTCTAGGGACATGACCAAAGTAGTTTGTTCCCATAGAATTACAGACCTTCAAACATTTGTGCCAACGGGGGACGAATGCTTTCTGACAACGTTAAAAATGAGCACTTTTGGCCATCCTGAGGGGGGGGGTGGCTTATTAAAAAAATAATTTACAAATCTTGAAATAAAATATATTTAATCTTAATATTAAATGGCGAAGCCATTTTTATTGGTTAATTAACTAGGAACCCAGGTACTAATATCTCGGGCTGGTGTCGGGGGGCGGGCGGGGGTGAGTCATTAGCTGTACCCCACATTAAATTGTCGGGAGAAGACAAATGCGTTGAGCGAGAGGGCCACAGACCTTTTGTAATTATTCTGTCTCTAAAGATTTCACCTAAAATTCGTGGAGATTGGTGTTCTGTATGAGCAGTAGCGTTGTCTTGCTTGAATTATTCGCACTGGTGTTATGGCAACCCATACGCAGATTTTCTCTGCGTGGAATGGCCTTTCTCTTAAGGCATGTGGATTTTCAGAGGATAAATAAGTGAATTCTTAGAATTAATGTAACTAGATAGGTGAAATCAAGCCTCATCAGTGAAAGACGTTCGATCTAAAACACCAAATCCATGTCTGTTAATAAATCGCTGAAACCACTCACAATATTGCGCTATTCTTTTTTGTATGGTCGATAATATGTAATTGTTGCACTGCAGTAATTATACGGATGCAGCCCCAGTTCTTTGTGCTGTCGTACGTGAGACTTTATCCTCTTGTGATAATTTTCTTACTGATTTTCTTGGACTCCTTATCTTTCACGTTTAATTTCAGTCGAAGGTTACAGGAAAGACTTCCTAACTTATATTAATTACGTCTGGAGGCTGAAAACCTGACTGTTGAATGCACTAATCCTCATATAGTATCACTTCAATTACTAGGACAATTACTTTCTGGCAGTTTTCTTTACGGCAAGTACTTCGCCGTTGCAGTGTTTGCGCATTTTACTCCATTTTGAAAAACTTATTTTCATACATCCACTGTTTGCAAAATGCACTTCAGTGTGCATTTTATTATAAACTTCATCTCCTATTTTATTTTATCTACTGTACCGTAGGTTAATTACCAACAGTTATTTATAATCGTTTTGTCCTCACCAGTATTGGTACTCCAATCTCAGCAGCATTTACCTTTCCCTGTTATCTGTTGGTACTTGTTGCCATACAAGTTTCGTAGGTCACGTATCGCCCATGACCGCTGCTTTACTTTGTCCGCCAAGTGCATAGACGTCCTCTTTATATCTCACAGTTAAAAGTCGAAGCATTTCTTTTGCTTTTCAAAAATGTTGTTCACCCACGCAATCTGAAAATACAAATTGTGCAGCACACTATTCATGTGATACCATAAAACCTGGTTGGTACCCATATAGAAATTAATATCTCTAAGATATTATTTAGACAGTCATAGACACTCTGTGATTTATATTCACTCAATAGCTGTTTCTAGCCGGTCGCGGTGGCCGAGGTGACTGAGGCGCTCCAGTCACGGTCAGCACGGCCACTACGGTCGGGGGTTCGAATCCCCCCTCGGGCATGGATATTTGTGCCGTCCTAGTTTGTAAGTAGTTCATAAGTAGTTTGTAAGTTTAGGGACTGATGACCCCGTAGTTAAGTCCCATAAGCTTAACAAACATTTGAACATTTGAGCTATTTCTAAAATTATAACCATATGAAAATCATTAAGCACTTCTAGTAAACTCTATGAGTTTGTTGAAACATAAAAGCTAGGTTTTGAAATGCGGCGTTACAGATTAATGCTGTAGATTTTTTCCTTATTTCCTACGCTCCATCCTTTCTCTCACCAACAACGCCTTCGTCGGCTAATAACTTATATCGTCCCGCGATGACATTGCAAGTCACCTGCACATGCAAGTACTAAAGAAATTAAAAAGTAAATGTAATTAAGAGATCATTCGCAGAAGGCCTAATTGTATAATAATTAAATAAATACACGTGTTTTCCTCATGTGCTCCTGCAGGTGCGCACATCCTGAGAGTGCTGTTATTCAAGAAAATAGACTAAGGCCGCGGTGGAGTAGCCGAGCGGTCTAAAGCGCCTCGCTGCGGAGCGCGCGGTTCCTCGCCGTCGGGGTTCGAATCCCTCCTGGGGAATGGGTGTGGGTGTTGTCCTTCGGTTAGTTTACCTTAGTTTAAGTAGTTTGTAAGCTACGGACTGATGACCAAACACTTTGATCCGATAGATTTACAAACATTTGAACATTTGAGCACCCACAAATAATGAAAAGAACAACGTCCCACTGCCACGAAATACAAGGAAAACAACCTTACTGAAGCCAGTGTTCATTCTTCGGCAAGCACGTTTTAAAATAAGAGAACAAACATGTCGAGACAACACACAGCACACTGATCGTATTCACGGATTACAGCAGATTATATGAAAGGAAGAACTACGTGAAAATGAACGGAATGAGTCCTAATTTGTATTTGTATCCTTGAGGCTAATGTAGAATGAGTACCATTGTATGTATCAAGTGTCCATTGGTAACCGCGTATGAGAGCCAGAGTGAGGAAATTTAAGAAATGTCCGCATTCTTGTCAAGTTGTTGCGCTGTCCAATGATTGGTACATCGCGTAAATAATGGGGATGTACTAAACGGAATTGGGGAGAGAATAAATTTGCGGGAAATGGCTAAAAGAAGGTTACCGTCATTTTTCAGAGATGAAAAGGCTTTCCCAGGACAGGGTAGTGTGGAGAGCTGCATCAAACCAGTGTTTGGATTGAAGACCGCAACAACATGTGGTTTAAAATATGAATACAATTTTCTGTGTACTTTTTGTGATTGATATCTGTTTGATCATTAAGTATAAGTTAATAAATATGCAAATAAAGTAATTTATTAGGGATAACAGCCAAGACCGCTTATAATTTTTTTCCGTAGATTAAACTACCATATTCGGAATTCTCATTTCAGTCATATCCGAAGATGGCAGTTTAATCTGCCGAAACCGATAATCAAAATAAAATTTATAAATTTTAAACATGGCTTCAATTCAGCAACGGTGGAACAGGATTCAAAAGTCAACACAGTTTCAGCCGACGAGTTGCATAAAATGATTTATATGTATAAACCTTTACCTAGGTTTCGGCAAAATTAATTTTGCCTTCTTCAGAAGAATACATGAAGCTCACATTAAAAAAGTTGTTAAATAAAATGTGGCTGACTCCATATCAATAGATTAAAAAGTAAAATTTAAAAACAATGTCACATCATAAAATTGTGGAGCCCGTCCACACAGGTCGAGTGAGTGCTGCGTACTGGCAAAGGCGTAGAAATCCTATAAGCGATTTTAGCTGTTATCCCTAATAAGTTGTTTAAAAGGATCGTCCTCCAAATATAGCAAATAGCACAGTTACAACTTGTATATTTTGTATATTTACAGGAAACCTGACGATGGCTCAAGAGCCGAAATGGCAACAAGGTAATTAATAATATACTAGACGACCTGTGCGAATACTTACCACCGTTAGTGGAATAACAGAAAATGTTGGGAAAAATGGAAATAAAGTGGAATGTTCAGGCATAGCTTTCTTCAGAATCAATCAATGCAAGTGTTTAAAAGCGCATATGAAAGAACTTGACCCGCTGAGTGTTGTTAGGTCAGAAAGAACTGTGTACCTCAATTAGAACCGAAGATATCGTGAAACAAATCAATTAAAATATTCATTGCAAGGAAAGGATACCGTGTTGGAAAAAAAAATAAAGGATGGAGGGACTTAAATGAATTCTGATACTTGATGATAAATCTGCGAATGAATAATTTTCGTTCAAAGAAAATATGAAGCAAATCGGTCGGATAGAACGACTGACCGATAGACTTTAGTTTACAGCAAGGACATCCCCATACGAAATATACACAGAAGGAAATCGCGATCGAGTAGTGAGAAAGGAGGGCGAGAGTTAAGTGTAAATTCAGATACGTGCATGAATTAAAACAAAAATTAAGGCAATCGACAGGGTAGTTTGGTCTGATCGGCTGACTTTAGTTTCCGTAGATTCTTTTAATATATATAACGTAAGATAAAGCTCTATTACGATTATGTTAGCTACTAAAATACATACTACACTTTTCGGGTCCCAAAGAATGGAAGTGAACTGTATGGGACTGTCAGGTAAGTATAAAGTGGCTTTTCAATTGTTATTGCTGTTAAGGCACTATTTCGTTGTTTTTCAATACAAACTTATTGGATAAACAAGCAGTCCTGGGTCGCAAATTAAAAACTATTTTACCAGGTTTCGGATATGACTAAGATTGCCTTCATCAGAAATATAAAACAAAACAAGTCACATAATAAAATACACTATTGAGCTGTATAGCTTACTTCACAAAGTTTAAAATATTTTTTTTTTTTTTTTTTTTTTTTTTTTTGGTTTTGTTTGAAAAAGCTAGCCACTATTGGCTGCACGCCAGTCTGATGCCTCCGTGCAGGGGTGTAGCCCATAGTGGCTAGCTTTTTCCCAAAAAATTCTATTTTAAACTTTGTGACATAAGCTATAAAGCTGAATAATATATTTTACTAGCTTAAACCCGCGGCTCCGCTCGCGTGTTGGTTGATTATGATACATAATGCGCGAAACGTCAATTCGACGTTTTAAAGAGATGTATTAAAAGAATTTTTTTACTGCTTTATTTCTTTATTCTTGTATTTCCTTGTTTGTATGCTTATCCTTACAGAGAAAGAGCTGAGGACATTGTAGCACACATAGACCAAAGATATGGTCTGTGGCATCACATTTCGCTGTATGTAGCCTCCTTGCTATAGAGTCGCAAACGTCATCGCTGGCCTTCTATCCGAAATTGTTTTATAATTTGACGACTTTCAACTTCCATATCTTCCATCCCCTTATAGCTATCGGCAAGGAACTGCTATGGTGTACAACGTGAGACTTTTGACAATTACACACAGACCATTCGTTTGCGTTCTGTAGTTTTCGCTGCAGAGCGAAATATTAACACACACACAGGTAGAATTTTATATACACCGATAACTTTCTATCCCAATATACTCCACCCTTTTATCATTGTCAACACTCAAGCAACAATGCAACTAATAAAACCATTTTCAAAGAATAATATAATTTTCAAAGAGTAATTATTGTTCCGTATTTCGCGTTATATTCTTCAAATTACTAAATATCTATCAGATCGGTATAAAACCGTGCCGAAAACCTTCCTGAGGTATAAATTACTAATTGTACAAAGATTTAAGTCTTTGCGTCTTGTTGTTCGGACGTGATAAGAGTACACCGAACAAACATTCGCATTGATATATATATATATATAGATAAATAGCTATCCGATCGCCATAAAACCGTGCCTAAAGCCTTCCCCGTGTAGACATTACTAACTGTACAAATTTTTAGCTATTTATGTCTTGTGGTTCATACGTGATAAATGTACACCGAACAGACATTCATATTTGTAGATATAGATTATATGACTTGTTTTGTTTTATGTTTCTGAAGAAGGCAATCTTAGTAATTGCCGAAACCTAGTCAAATAATTTTTAATTTGCGACCGAGGTCTGGTTGTTTATCCATTGACGTTGTGACGGTCGCTGACAATAGCTGCTTCGTTAAAAAGAGAAAAAAGTTCAATACAAATTATTTACTGAGATACTTCTTATAGAGTCATCGCTGCTTAAGAGTTTTCAATGGGTTCTTTTCGTGCGCTAGAGAGTTACGAAAAACAGAAAACGTATTGAGCTATACAAAATACGTTTTGCGATAGTTGCTGTAACATGTGATGTTGACGTTGAGGGCTGACGTTGTTTGGTACGTGGAGGCGTCGTTCGCGATCAGCCGGTGTATTTGAAGCGCTTGGCTGCGCTCGGCGCGTGCGGACGGCCCAGGCGCTGCGCTGCGCTGCGCACGGCCCCGCCCGCCTATATACGGCGGCCGCGCCAGGCGACCGGAGACTCCGAACAGCCAGCGCTCTGCCGCCATGCAGCTGCTCCTGGCCGTAGCCGTGGCTGCAGCCGCGCTCTGCGCATGCGCACAAGCCGGACCCGTCCCGGAAGACAAGGGTAAGTGGCGCCACCAGGGGGGCCAACCTCGCAAGCTTCTTTCTTAACAATGTCTCGAAATAATCGATGCATTATCAGGGGCACTTTACATACAATTTAAGCTGTACCTAATCCGTCAGTTACAAGTTATTCAGTATATTAATTTTTCGGCATGGAGCAGTATGTTGACTCTTTCAAGCATGCTGTAACTGCCCAATATTGCTAAAGTTCTATTTTCAATTTTCTTTTATGAATTTATCAATTGTTTTAAAAACTTAGCAATTGTTTTAAAAATTGATATAGTAAACGAAAAAAAATTTATATAGTAAACGAAACACTTTTTTGAAGATTGACTTTAAAATGTCCTCTCATAAAACAACCAATATATACTGAGGCCGCGTCAGCTGTTTTTATTTAGATTCTTTTATATACAGGTCCACTACTGGTTTCACGTCAATAGAGACGCATCTTCAGGTGTTAATTTTTTTTTCTCTCATCATAATTCGTTACTGAGTCAGAATATTCTAGTTGCTTTCATTCGTCAATTGGTTAAAAATTCAATAGGGCCGAATACATGGGTCCAAGTCCAACATCAAATCAGTGTCTTTTAGGATTAGAAACTTCGACCCATTTATTCGGCCCTATTGAATTTTTAACCAATTGACGGATGAAAGCAACAACAGTAATTGCTAACTTCTTAGCAAATTAAAAAATTCGGGATATGTAGCAGTTGTAAAAAACAATTTCTAGATCATAATGTTATCTCTGCTTACGCGTGTATAAAGGGGTGGGACCAGGGCGCCTGAGCCCTCCAGAAATCTATATCTATAAATGTGAATGTCTGTTCGGCGTAGGTTAATCACGTCTGACCCACAAGACATAAATAGCTAAAAATTTATACAGTTATTAATGTCTACACGGGGAAGGCTTTAGGCACGGTGTTATGGCGATCAGACAGCTATTTATCTATATATATTAATGTGAATGTCGGTTCGGTGTTCGCTTATCACGTCCGAATGACAAGATGCAGAGACTTAAATATTTATACAGTTACTAATATATACATGAGGAAGGTTTTAGGCACGGTTTTATAGCGATCTGATAGATATTTAGTAATTTGAAGAATATAACGCGAAATGCAGAACAGTACTTTCTCTTTGAAAATTATATTTCCTCTTTGAAAATTGTTTTATTGGTTGCATTGTTGATTGAGGGTTGATAATGATAAAAGGGTGAGTATATTGGAATGGAAAGTTATCGGTGTATATAAAATTCTGCGTGTTTGTGTGTTAATATTTCTCTCTGCAGCGAAAACTAAAGAGCGCAAACAAATGGTCTGTGTGTAATTGTTGTCCGAAGACTCCCGTTGTACACCATAGCAGTTCCATGCCGATAGCTGTCAGCTATAATGGGGTGGAAGATATGCTGGTTGAAGGTCTTCAAATTATAAAAAAAAAATTTGGACTGAAGGCTAACGATGACGCTTTTGACTCTATAGAAGGAGGTTACATACAGCGAAACGTGATGCCACGGACCATAACTTTGGTCTATGCTTGCTACAATGTCTTCACCTCTTTTTCTGTAAGGATAAGCATATGAATAAGAAAATATAAGAATAAATAAATAAACAGTAAAAAAGAAATTCATTTTCATACATCTCTTTAAAAAATCGTTTTGATGATTCGCGCATTATCTATCATAATCAACCAACACGCAAGCGGAGCCGCGGGTTTAAGCTAGTAATGAATATAAGGAAAAGAAGCTGTATCGTTATGATTTAATGTTAACAATTTTTAAAAAATCTTGATCTCGGTAAAGAAAAAGGGGCATGGCGCAAATAATCCTCAGAATATGAGTAGCATAACTGATACAAAATATCATGGGGTGTGTACTTAAAATTAGTTATTTTTACATTAACCTTGGCCCCCTCATAATATATTTGCTATTACGTCAATGACAGTTGTAAGTAGCAGTCACCATTTGTACAGGGCAACTATAGTTTAAATAATACATTTATTTCAAAATATCGTGAAAAAAATGCCTTAAAAATAGGTTTCAGAAATTACTGCAACCAGTCGCCTTTTGTTTCTTCTTAATGAAGATTTATTTAGACCATTACCGGTTTCAAGCTGCCTAGCAGCTCATCTTCAGATGGTATACAATTATTTCAAGGTACATTTGAATAGTTATGCACTTTACATTTAGTTTGTCCATATTTGGTCCGCTTATTGAAAGGATTTCATAACACTTCCTTTCCATCAACACGCCACAACAAATCCCACAACTTTTAAGTGGTAAAATTAACAAGTATTTCACACACATTACGACTTTATAGCCACTAGCTTTTGTAAACAAGCTGAAAGTTGTGCTAATGGCTATAAAGTCGTAATGTGTGTGAAATACTTGTTAATTTTACCACTTAAAAGTCGTGGGATTTGTTGTGGCGTGTTGATGGAAAGGAAGTGTTATGAAATCCTATCAATAAGCGGACCAAATATGGACAAACTAAATGTAAAGTGCATAACTATTCAAATGTAACTTGAAATAATTGTATACCATCTGAAGATGAGCTGCTAGGCAGCTTGAAACCGGTAATGGTCTAAATAAATCTTCATTAAGAAGAAACAAAAGGCGACTGGTTACAGTAATTTCTGAAACCCATTTCAATAAACAGTCGCAGGTTCCTACACAATGGATAAAAGTTTGCCTTAAAAATAATTATCAGTTTTTTAAACGACCTTCACAGTGTGTCCATTGTAAGTTATCATTACTTCCTGTTACAACACATAGTTATCAGGTACAATAATGATTTTATCCATCGACGACAGCTTTTAGTAGGTCCTGTTTCGGACGTTACTAAGGGCTTGTCGAATTTATTTATTGGCACAGAATGCAATTAAAGATAGGACGTTGGGGCTGCGTAAATTTCGTATGGCCCCATGAAATAACAGCTATGCACCTAAAGATGCACTGATAACAGTGTGAATCCGATTGTGAACCTAATAAAGGATGACAATACAGGTGATCTGCCATGGATGAATTTTCATTTACCTTACAAAAAGAAAAATTCAAAGTATTTTAGGATAATTTTTTCATGATGTATGAAAATTTCAGAAAAAATCGCCCTCTATAGTTTTCATTCTTGCGAGTCACATTCTCTTATCTTCTTTAATGTCTCTGGCCGAATATTCGAACTTGATGGTCCTACGCCATTTGGTATCAGATAGTAGCGTGAAGGATTTCACAAGGCTATTAAATTCAGAATGTGAAATAAAGTGATAAATTTCATGTGAGAAAGAGACATTTAATATTTTTGGGACAACAAATACGTATCAACAGTCAAGCATTGTGTCTGAAACTTCAGTAATAATAAAAAACGAAGAAAAAACTGAATTTTAGTAAATTCAACGTTTTACTGCGAAGTTTATTTGACTAATATAAAAAGAATATGGAATTTTGTGAAATTTAAAGAAAGTGAATGTGAATTTGATGATGTTTGCGATTTAATTCGGAATACCATTGAAAAGTATTGTACCAGAGCTAATTTGTTTAACGGATAATTATCCTTTACTTATAAACAAAAAGAACTTTGTACCTTTCAGATATAATTTTTACATTTGAATCTGTTCTAATAATATCAATGAAAAGGTACCTCGTGGTATGTGTACCAGAAGGTGTCGCCGTGCAGAAACCTTTTCAGAAACTATGGTCCAGCGACTTGGTGCGAGGGATCAAGTTTCTCAATATGACCTTGCAGATGCAACGCTCAGTTCTGAGAAAATCTTTTTTTTTATATCGCTTTTGTAGGAAGGCGACAATCTCTAACATACTTGAACTCCATCCTGTATTTTGCAAAACAGTACCAATACTTAGTAGATAATAACTCTTTACACTTTTGTTTCTAGTGTCGGTGATATACACTCTTCCGAAAATTCTTGTGGCAGATATATAGTAACAGTTCAGCTAAAGAACTACAAGATACAAGATAAACTCCTAATTTTAGAAACTTCACTTTCCACAAATATCAGTACAAACAATTCGTAAATCATTTACTCGATAATACTGTTCACATTATTGTGCGTCTGATGCTTGATATATTTTAGCACCATTCTGCGGCGAGTCGACTGAGAAACTATATATAGGTAATTTATTTGAACTTAAATTTAGCCTTCCAAACTATTCAGAATTTATAAAAGTATGAATAATTATATTTCATAATTGTGAATATTGTAAAGTGTGCATATATAGCATCAACTGTAGGACATTATACCTTTAAATTTATGGAATAATTAATATTCTGCTATTGCTATTCAAAAAGTAAAATTTGGAAAGTACTGAAATTAATTACTGTAATTTAATGCATTACATCTAATGCAGTGGATATCGTTTTGTGTTAATTTTCTATGTGGCATGGATAAGACGCTTCAGATCGTAAATTGAGAGGCGTTGGCTGAAATTTACCTGTATCAAGGACAACATGATGGATGGATGGATGCTTAGGGTTTAACGTCCCGTCGACAACTTGGCCATTAGAGACGGAGCTAACGCTCGGAGTTTTTGGGTTAGGATGAGAAAGGAAATCGGCCGTGCCCTTTGAAAGGAACCATCCCGACATATGCCTGGAGTGATTTAGGGAAATCACGGAAAACCTAAATCTGGATGGCCGGAGGTGGATTTGAACCACCATCCTCCCGAATGCGAGTCCAGTGCGTTACCACTGCGCCACCTCGCTCGGTACAAGGACAACAGGAATGAGGAATATAAAGTTGTTGTAATATGTGAGAGATTGTACATCGGAGAAATCGAGAAACGCAAAGACGGGGTAGACAGTAAAATTACAGCAGATAATGGGACATTTTGGTTGGATGTAGCAAAAATTTCGTAATACTGGTAATTAACGAACAAAATAATTCGTGCTTACATCTTTTTTTGTGTTGATATGTCTGTAGAAACTAAAACTTAATCTCATCGTTAGAGATAAGTGTTTCACCCAGATTCCAAAACAAAATAGATTTTGAATAATGTCGATGTACTTCGGTACACTTTATAATTATAATGGATAATTAGGAAGGTTGATGTGTAACTAATCCACGTCTCATGTGTTCCAACAAGGAATGAAGACAGCACTACTACACAAACACACATCACAAGTGTGTTAAGACCAACTATCTTTTCACACGCAAGAAGATACTGTAACAATGTCGGGGAAGATTTCCACTTTTGTGACAGCAAATGGTTTTGACCATTACACATTTATCGATGATATTTTTCGCAACAGTTAAGCAATTAGGCTTTGTGTGAACCGATTATTATCCATATTTCAAACTTTATTTCCTCTTGCAACCCATTGAAGAAATAAAGAATAATCGTAATTGTGTTACTTCCATCTTAATCCAAAATTGAGAGCCGCGGTGGAGTAGAAGAGCTGTCTAAGGCGCCTCGCTGCGGAGCGTGCGGTTGCTCGCCGTCGGAGGTTCGAGTCCTCCCTGGGGCGCGCGCGCGCGCGCGCGCGCGCGCGCGCGCGCGTGTGTGTGTATCTGTGTGTGTATGTGTTTGTCCTTAGGTTAGTTTACCTTAGTTTAAGTAGTTTGTAAGCTACGGATGGATGATCATGGAGTTTGGTCCGATAGATTTACAAACATTTGAACATTTGAAAATTACGAGAGTGACAGCGTAGTCGGTAGAAATAAACGTAAATTCTTAAAAAAAAGTAAAAAGATACCAGATACTATTTGTATGGATGCTGTTTTTCTCTCCTGAATAGGGAAAACAATTAATAGGTCGAACACTACATACTTGTAGTCATAGAAGCTATCTAGCAACTTCGTAAAAGCAGTTTCAACATCGGATGTATAAATTTGTCCTCTTCTGTTTGGTTAACAATGAATTTCAAGTTCTTCATTGAATAAAGAACTGTCTAAGAAATCTGACAGAATTTAATCTTCACTCTGCAGTGGGGTGTGAGTAGATACGCAACTTCAATGCAGCTTAAAACTGTTTACTTGACCGAGACTCAAAGTCGGGTCCTGTGCCTTTCGCAAGTAAGCACTCTACTTGGGCATTTCCCGTCCTCGCAGCAGGTTGTTGGCGGAAGTAAAGCTATGAGGAGGGCCGGCGACGTTGCTCAGCGGTTTCGCTCAGAGGATTAGCCATCCTCAGTAAAAAAATAAAAAAAAACTGTGCGATTAAGTCAGGAGCAACATAGAACGAACATGATGACAGCGAAGACGTGATCTAGAAGGTGAATAGTAATATAAAAAGTACAACACTTGATCCTTTGCCTAAGTCCCTCTCTGCCACACTGATCCGCAGTATACTGTGGATCACATGTTAGTCAGATTATGTTGATGGGAATATTCTTCTGTTGCAGCTGATACGGTGTTCCTGAAGAGGCAACTCCTAATTCTGAAACTCCTCAAACACATCAGCCAGCCTGTAGCGGATCCAGAACTCGTCAGCATCAAGAACTCATATGTCCCGCTAGACAACCTCGACAAGTACACGGTAAGCTCGGGCGAATGTGTCTGTGTACCTTGGTGAGTCAGCCCCCGTTATTGTTTATTTGTTTGATATGAATCTTTCAATTGTAGTCAGTATAATTTTTTTTAATTTAATCCACATCTGATCTACATCCATATTGTAAGTTTCACTCAAGAAAGCGTAAATCGATTTTTATCTTCTTTTTAGAATAAATATGCTTTTCTTGTAATTTTGGTGGATTTGGAAACTCCGCTATTCGGTCACTAGTATTCGCAGCACCTAACTGTGTGATAGCAGGGTGTTAGGTGCAGTCCTGAGATGACGTGTGTTCCGCAGGACCCGGAGGCGGTGCGCCGCTGCTGCAGCTACGTGTCCAGCGGGCGGTCGCTGGCGCGCAACGCGGTCTTCAGCCTGTTCGACGAGCGCCACCGCGAGGAGATGGTGGCGGTGTTCGAGGCGCTGTACGCGGCGCGCGACCTGGACGCGCTGCTGGCCACGGCGCTGTACCTGCGCGACCGCCTCAACCCGCGCCTCTTCCTCTACTCGCTGAGCGTCGCGCTGCTGCACCGCAGGGACTGCCGCGGCTTCACGCTGCCGCCCGCCTACGAGATCACCCCACACATGTTCCTCACCACCGACGTCGTCCGCCGGGCGTACCAGGCCAGGATGCGGCTCGTCAGTACCTCTCATTTCATTACTCGTGTTTCTTCTTTTACCTTCCAATTCCTCTTCTTCAGAGGAGATCTAAAACGCCCCTTGGGCCTTAGTTGTTACAAATACAGGGCTATTCGAAATGAAGGGAAAGATTTGAAAAATTTATTGCTATCAAACTATGAAAGATAGAGGATAAAGCTTGTTATTTTCTTCAGCAGAGTGCTCCGTGGTTTGCAATGCTGACTTTCTTCATTCATAAGAACTGTTTTATAACTATGTTTTTGTATCCCATGTCAGCTGCTAATGTGACATACTTGTGTGCAGAAACCAACCATCATCCCCATGAGATTCACCGGCTCAGTGAACAACCCGGAGCAGAGGGTGGCGTACTTCGGCGAGGACGTCGGCATGAACTCGCACCACCAGCACTGGCACATGGACTTCCCCTTCTGGTGGAAGCCCACCTACGACCAGCCCAAGGACCGCAAGGGAGAGCTCTTCTTCTACATGCACCACCAGATGGTCGCCAGGTAAGTGAAAGAATTCTTATTGCAGACGTGTACTCACCAAGAAAATACACGAATCAATATGCAGCCTTGCTTTGTGAAATGAGACGACAGCTGGAAAAAGTTATTTTCTCAGAAAATTATCAGTTGTAAAGGCAGTGGATTTACAAAATCTTTTTAGTGTCCTGCTTCTGTATAAACCGAAGGATCACTTGCTTCACCGACACTGGAGCTTTTGATGCATAATTTCCCGTAAGAAAAGCAGTCGTTCATTACATTATGTCCCTCTCCTGGTAGCACTCTTAACCCTCATCCTTCTCCTTTTCTTTCTCTTCCTCGTCCTGCTCCCACCGTCCATATTTTCCTTCCTTCTCTCTCCTCACCTGATCATCTCCTCCATCTCAATTTTCTCTTTCGTCCTCGTAGCTATTCAGAATTAAGAAATTAAACATTAGGAACGCTATTTGCGGTGAAAGGAAATATGCAGTCCCACAAGCTGCACTTTATGTAGATTTCAACGCTATCTATGGGTGTCTTCATCAGAAGACTAAAATTATGACGATTTATTATTCTGATGAAGAAACCCATAGATTTTGTTGAAATGTAGATAAATTGTAATTATTTTAAAGCAACTTGGAGAGCTGCATAATTCCTTATACAGTATATTCGTTATGGTTGCTGCTACCGACAGGCGATGTTCAGAATCATAGGAAAATATATTTTGTTCTAACGGTGGCAAATGAAAAGTAAATGGTGTAACAAAGCCACTAAACGATGCCATTTATAGACGTCGTTAGTATGGTTTATAGAAATGTTTGTGTTTGTGTTGCTTAAAACGATAATATTTGCCACGGTTTCGACTCTGCTAATAATGTTTTCATCGGGGTAGCTTTAAAATTACATGCAAAATAAATGTCACTTTAGAGCGATATCGGTGACGTTAGGGAAAATTACTGCAAGAAGAATTGTTGAAAAATATAAAAATATTTAACGTTTAAAATAAATGGTTGTAATACCTTACAGAATATTAGAAAAAAGATAAAGATAAATCGGTGTAATTTACAATCAGCGTGCCCTCGTGTAACTTGCGAGTTAGAAATTGAGACTTCCTCCCAGTAAATTTGTGGCAGTGACATCTCATTATAAACTGTCTGTGTGAGCCCAGGTCAAGATGTTAACTGTCTTGGTGGCTCAGGTTCGACGCGGAGCGTCTGTCCAACGACCTGCCGCCGGTGCGGCCGCTGGGCTGGTACGAGCAGATCGAGGAGGGCTTCGCGCCGGGCGCCATGTACGAGAACGGCCAGGAGTTCCCCATGAGGCCGGACCGCGTCAACTTCCGCGACCTGCCCTGGCTGCGCATCTCCAGCATGCAGGCCTACGAGGACCGCATCCGCGACGCCATCGCCGCCGGCTTCGTCAGGACCGTGAGTACCCACCCACCTGTAAAGTCACTGCTCCGGCCTCGCCCAGTTTCTGCTGCTGCAACTGCATTGGCGAATCTTCGTCATAACTTACGAACTTGAGCCACTGAGCATATCTAATAAGGGGACCTCATAATTGCAGCATGTACTTGTCAACATACCAGATTGTTAAAGCAATACGATTTTGGAATCTAAAAAAAAAAAAAAAAAAAAAAAAAAATAAAATTAAGATATTTTCGAATATCAAGCAAAATGTAAAAGAAATGAAAATTCATGCGTGACGCATCAGCTATGTTCCAATTGTTTGTAAGGTCCACAACTAAGTCATATAGCGAAACAAAGTTGATATCTGACGTTCTCGGACTCAGGAGACAATTAGGACAATTTGGACCGTCATCTCAGAGTATCTGCAAATGATACTGCACAGTAAATCCATCAGAAGAACAAAAACAATTCAAAAATAATTTAGACAAACTGTATAGTTGGTCAGAAAAGTATCTGTTGATCTTAAAATTTATATAGGGTGTTAAAAAGAATAATATGCTTCACAAAACAAGAAAAAATAAGTCCAATAAGATGGGTCCTAAACGTATACTTGCTTAGATGAACACATCATTTTAGGAGGTGATCCACGTGGCGTTCATTCATGGCAATGTATTCCTCTGCCCTGACAACCATTGTGGACACGTCCCTGTGGTGTTTGTACATCGTTGATTCGAACTGCATAGACCCATTAATTATCGCCATAACTAAATGGTCTAGGAGAATGAGCAACATAAAGTGTGGGACTTGCCTGAGAAATTCTGCGGTACTGAAATGGCTGCGTCAGATGATCGCGCACATCCTCTAGCAAGATTCTCCAGATACTACGTCCCACTTACCCTAGGTGGTAGAAAGTATTGCCAGAACAGTTTGAAGATGCATCGTATATACCGAAGAGACTGTATATCAAAAACCTCCTATTGTTTCCTACAGTACTGTTGCGCAGTATGGATTCACGGACGGCGCAGAAACTGTTGAGGTAAGGGCAGTTCGTTTTATATTATCGCGTAGAGAGAGTGAAAGACAGGTGACTCGCGACTTGGGGTAGCTATCATTAAAAGAAGGGAAAGGAGTTTTTTTAAAGTAGCGAGATCTTTTGACAAAATATAAATGATGAACTTTCTTTTC
The DNA here is from genome assembly GCA_026315105.1 of Locusta migratoria. Lineage (NCBI taxonomy): Eukaryota > Metazoa > Arthropoda > Insecta > Orthoptera > Acrididae > Locusta > Locusta migratoria. The sequence goes on from CM048745.1 coordinate 167,467,876, forward strand.
CCACATTAGTAGAGAGAAGAGGCTATCGTCATGCAATAAGAAATATCGCTGTTTGCAGTGTCAATTGCTGCCACGTTCTCCTCGAGACTGGAATAGTCTGAAAATCTCTGTATATCCATCTCAGATGGATGACGGGACGACGGCGATTTATTAATTTCGCAAATAAAAAACCTTCCGCCGTTACTTTTTAAATCTTGGGATGAGAAGGTATATGAAGGGTTATAAATTGATGGCTAGATCTCTAATTACTGCATGGATGTTATAAGAGTCTGAAGATGAGATTACTGGAATCTCGAAACATGTAACAGATTGAAAAATTAAAAAAGAGGAAAAATTTAAAAAATAACGGCGGAAGGTGTTTCATTTGCCAAAATAGTCTGAAAATAGTTTTCTGAATCTTGTGTCAACACTGGAGAGACGATTGCAGATGTGCAGTAAGTGTGTTCAGCAGTGTTTTTGTGATGTTGCAGCCGACGGGCGTGCTGTACCTGAACGAGACGGACGGCATCAACGTGCTGGGCGAGATCATCGAGTCCTCCAAGCACAGCGTCAACCCGCTCTACTACGGCCAGCTGCACAACGACGCGCACGTCCTGCTCTCCAAGGTGGTCGACCCCGACCAGCGCTACGGGGTGAGTCCACAGATGCTGCTCCACCTAGCACTTCTCTAATATCTCTGGCAATTTTCTTTTATCAGCGAAGTCATTTACAGTAATCACCTTTATAATGCAGGAGAACTGTTCCTATTCAGACTTGCTGTGTAAGCAGCTGACTGTTTGATGTGTCTCCACCACCAAAAATAATTGTGTAACAAACCTTACAGAATCTTGATGCAGCAGATTATGGTATTTGTTAATGTTTAATCCAGACTAACAGACATTCCTTTTAAAGAACAGACGATCTCCTAATAGCTATTACACACAACACTGCATGTAATGTAACTCGTCGGCAATTCATAGCAAGGAAACATTCTCGACCATGAACTAATCTGCAGATGAACTATGATATTTTTGTCATATATTTATCACTTACTGGCATACAGATTTCTACGCGTTCTAGAAAAAGATGAACATACAGGCATGACCTTGTAACTGGCACCAGTTCGCTGTGGGTTGCATTATTTATTAACTCAAGCACTCACAGCTGCAATAAAAAAAAGCCTTGTCACTCAACACAAAACTCTAAAAGTAAATGATTGAATAATCTGGAACTAAGACTGCTGCATGTTTTGTTCTTGGGTAGGGCGCCACAAGCGCCGCTGTTTACTTGCTGTGTCTAGGGAGTCGTTACTGCTTGGCGTAACTCTCGCTCTATCGACAGATGCCGCCCGGCGTGATGGAGCACTTCGAGACGGCCACCAGGGACCCGGCCTTCTTCCGGCTGCACAAGCACATCGACAACCTGTTCTACGAGCACAAGAACCGCCTGCAGCCGTACAGGCGCGAGGAGGTGAGTCCATAACAAACCAAATCGTCGCCACCCACCAGAAGTCCATGTCCTCAGTGGACGAATAGACTTTGCTCAGGATTTAAGCTATTAGAAAATAATTTCCAGAAATCGTAATACGAAATTCTCGGATTCTACTTTCAGCCGTAACTTCTAAATCTGACAATACACGCAACAGGATATCCACGATCTGAACATACATGTAGAAATATTAATTAGGTTAGATATTTACCAGAAAATCAATTCACATTTTGACGGATACTTCCGTCGGTTCTTAGAATTAAAAGCACAATGTTTTACGTGATCTACAAGTATTTTATACCGGTTTTAGGCTTACAAAGCCATCTCTCTCTCTCTCTCTCTTTTGTCAAACAACTTACTTTGCTTTATTACAGATTTCGAAGACATGTTACACTTACATTCTAGCACTTTGAAAATGGCAAACAACATATCTTCTTTTACAAAAACAGCAAAGGACTCAAGACAGCCTCGTAACCCCAAAACCGGTTATAAATATAGTAACGAGTACAACATAAACAAAATTCAATTTAACATTCATTAATTCACAAACTGTATGTACTTGAAAGAATCGTACCCGAGTTTCGTATGCAGGACTATTTTACTAAGCTCTGCCTTGTTTGCTTTAAAGAGGTTATTCCAAGAGGAATGGATTGTATTCTGGGATACGGTAGCAACTATCATCTGAGGCAAGAAAACGTCGAGTAAACAAGGGCTATGAGCCCTTTTTCACTCTTGATACTACGAAACAGATCCTTCTACTGCAGTGTTTCTGAATTCAATGTTTTGGAAGAAGGTCTTATGCACTACCAACTCTCAAAATATGAAAAGCAAACTGATTGCAATAGAATAGATTTGTTTCATAAATTTGAAGAAGAAGTGCTCATATCTGTTGAACTAAAATCATTAGAGACCATTTTTTCTTGCTTTCTGTCATATACCCGAATATTGACCACTCCTTCTGGTAAACAGAATTTATTGTGATACATCATCTGAAGTTCTACAGCGAGAACAGTCCATGAACGGAAAGAGTGCACGGGAAACACAAAACACTCTTGCGAGTGGATACATAATGTGCGTGTTACGAAAACTATGTGTCAAAACGAGACGATTAATTAAGAAATAAAAGGATAAAACAACATAAGATAAAATAACTATGAATAAGTGAGTAGAGCAATCTTCTCCTACAGATCAAAATTGTTATCTGTCTGAATTGGAAATAAAACATAAAGAAAATAGAAACCACCCAGGTACCCGCTCCTGACAGGAAATATTACAAAACTAAAAACACAACTTCTCTGTTACGTTAGTATCAGAATTCTCAGGGAGAGTTTGGATTGAACAACATACCCTGCTAGAACCATGTCGTGGTCAAACAGTCAATACTGCCGGTAGAGCCACTTCCTATCATTAGTGTGTGCTACTACAGTGTTCAGTGTTCAGTAAGATAAGAAGAAATACCGAGCTGCCTCTTTCGTACGGAACGTAACTCTGCTGTGCTTTGTTCACGTTGCAGCTGAACTTCCCCGGCGTGCAAGTGGAGGCGGTGAAGGTGGTGGGCACGTGCAAGGCCAGCGTCCCCAACCTGCTGGTCACCTACTTCGACGAGAGCCACGTCGACCTGGGCAACGCCGTTGACTCCGACTACAAGACCGAAGTCGACATCAAGGTACGTTAACTGCTGTGGTGACACAGTCTGTGGCAAGTTGCGTCTGTTTGCTCCGTGCTGCGCCTCCTATTTTCGGGTTCTCCAAACTGCGAAATAAAACAGTTTGCAGCACTGTAATTATGCAGGAGAGTGGAAAATATGCAGTATCAAAATTTACTTTCTGTAGTTGTTTCACGAGTTCTTTGCCCTCTGCCACCGATACCCATTTGTGATAACAAATCGTGATTCACTAGCGCTTCCCTTGCAAATGCGTGTTGTCGCAGACACACTACTGAATAATAACTGGAGAAACGTTTCTTGCTCTTACATGCCGTTATAGAAATTCCACCTGAACGTAACGCCACCCAACATTTTTAGCGGTTGTCCTGAACGTTTAGGCAAGCCATTCTACTTACAATTCGGGATATTAACGACGTGTACACTCTATCTGAGATACTTAAAGCTTGTTACATTCAAGCATAATGGAGGGCATGAGTTATAATTACTTAGATAAAGACTTAGAATTTAAAGCGACGAGGGAAGTCTTGACAGTGTAACAAATTCATTGTCAGGTCCCACCCTCATCTGGTACCGTGAGGATATCTGACAAATTCCTCGATGAACATCTAAGTTTAAACTAAATTTGTATTACAAAATCCATCTGCTTCTGGAGTAGCTAGTGAAGCTAGAAATTTTGTTAAGTATATTCCCGGAGTATCAGCCAGTAAATGCAAGATTATAAACACTTGTCTAGGCCATTACAGACACGCTCTGTCATCGTTTGTACCACATACCACTGAGCAGACGAAATAATTCTGGAAGTGTCATTGTTAACTTATATATACAATATATACATCATTATATTTAGAAGCATTACGAGCAACAACACCACAAGGTGAAGTCATGTATATTACTTTAAGATTTCCGTTAGGTAATATGGTTCAGGATTTTTAGAGTTTTACTATAATTCAGTAGTTTTAATTTTGCCTTAATATTCATGCGAAGCACCCAGACGGCTACGGCTAGCCTTTAAATTAATTCTGGACACACTTACTATGAGGAGGTCTATGATTTTCCAGTTTCTACAATGCACGAAATTCATACGATTTGCGCGGAAACCAACGAGGAATGATGACTCGCTTTCTACGGATAGTCTGGCAAAAGTAGTCTCTATGCATTATTAATACTACGAGTGCCTTGCAACTGTACGTGCAGCTCTATGTTTCTTTAGTTTTTACGGTATTATTTATATCCAGACCATTTACTTGTGGAGTTTTTGATCTTATAAGTAGTACTATCCAACTGCAAATCCACTCCCCTTCCAATAAACTTCCCATATTTTGCAGTCCAAATAGGAAACAATATTTTTATGCGTACCCCTAGGGCCGTTGGTGTGCTGAAAATACTGTTGAAACAGCGCGATTGTTATATTTAGGAACACATACCGTAGAAACAATAGGAAATATAAAAAACACGTTGAAACATTAACTGCCATGATTGCTACTGTTCTGTACAACTGTGTAATCACATCTTTCAGCAGTTTGATATCTTTCTAAACTCTTCCCTTTCCTCACAATGGAACAGCAAAAAACTGTGTAATAAATCTAGAAGTATATATAATAACCAATTCAACCATGTATGATAAAGTTACATCCAGAGGTCGCAGTAGAGAGTTGGAAATATATATATATATATATATATATATATATATATATATATATATATATATATATATATATATATATATATATATATTGCGTTCCTTCTTTCTTTGTTGCTATACATGACGAAAGTGTTGCTTGCAATTTCACAGTGCAACCATTTAATTGAAACAAGAAACTGACACTGTCTTTCGAGTCCGGGAATAGCGAAGATAATGAGAGGCTATTTCCGTTTGGTTTTTCGTGGTCGTTTTACTATTTGTTTAAGGGGAGGATTTGGAAATATATAAAAACTTTTAAAGACGACAGTCAGAAGACCGAACGTCCAGTACAACTTACGGATAGAAAAAAAACGTGACATGATGGAATTATTAATTGTCAAAAGCCAAAAATTGCAGTCGGAACAGCCACACCCAGTAAATACTAGGGTTGTCGCTATTGGCCGGCGCGGACATCAGACGCACCGCCTCCAGCAACGCGGACCAATGAGAGAACGCCTAGCCGCCACACACAGGCATACATGTTGCACCCGTTCCACACTTCATTCAGCATCAGGAAACATCTGATGAAGATCGCGAGTTTAAAGATGTGACTTACAACAGCACCCATATATCTCCCACTTTTCGACGATTTGTGGTTATAAAGTTAACAACCATGTTTTTTTTCTGGATGGTTTCACCAATTCAGCGGTCGTAAGCGCAACGTAAAAAGTACACGTATCTCATCTTATGACCTAAACTACAACGTATTCTAAGTGTAAATGAATAGGCGAATGACGCTTAGACAGTACGACTTGGTATCATACACGAAACAGGACAGTTGAGCGGAGCACATCTTCAAAAGTATCACTACAAATTTCCTTCTTAATGTAACAATCATCCGTCCCCCACCGGCTATGTTGCCAACTCGTTCGTACCAAAAGTCTCTAAATGCTATTCAAAACGACTCCATTTTGAAATAAAAATACGCTAGTTTTTTTCTAAAATATATAATTTTTTTAGTAATTTTATAATTTTTTTTTAGAACCCCGTTCTTTGCAATACGTTATTAAAACAGTGGGTAAAAGATACGTATTGAACCGCGCTTCCGACTATAACATTATGTTAAAAAATCGGTTTGGGTATATACCGTAAAGTTTTCGAGTCACACGTATGGCTTTTGTACCCTTATATACCATGATTAACTAGTTATTGACGATATTCTGTAAAATACAGATTATTTGTTGGCAACACGATTAAGAATATGTAACTAGATGGAGCAGAATGTAATAACCCAACTGGTTGAAAGTAGAGGACGAAAGCACAATCAAGAAGGGGAGAAAACTATGAAACGCCTTTGGTGGAAGTAGTGGCAACCCTTCGAAGAAACAGTGCGCCTCTATCGGAATAAGCGTGAACTTGAAAAAGCAAACACGAAAATGTAAAATCATGATTCGACTCCAATGTAATGATTTTGGACTTATATTGCTAACAAAGTAGATTTTATAGTTAAATATTAGTTTACATAAACAGTTGCCGTGTTATGTTGGTAGCGGCGCTGAAAATGACGGGAAACGAATACAGCCAATCTGGAATAGCGTTCAGGTAAACAATTAGAAATCGCGTTTCATTTTACGCTTTGTAAACGAATCAGCGTTGCGAAAGACAGTTATTTACAAGTAACGTACTGCATATTAGTGATATATTCGATGAGAAATCGCTGGAGAAGACGTTAAAGGAGAGAACATACAGAACCAGTCACTACATGGTTGTAACAGTTTGTCTCAATTAGGCCGAGGAAGCTTTCGCTGAAATGTCTCTTTTAACTGACAACCAATAAAAGTTATTACTTGATAAATGCGATAGAAATCCAATACTTTTCCCCCAGCAACCTTGAAATGATCTTAACAATATATAATCCCAAAAACCTTTTTATTTTTTTAATTATTTTTATTTTATTTTATTTTATTTTTATTTTCTTTCTCTTTTTCTTTCTTTTACGATAAGAAGATTTTTCAGTCCCTCAGAATTAACGGCTTATCCCTCAGATTGGCATCTCTGTCCACCGGTTCCATTTCCATACAAGAAAAGTGTCTGTACCTTCGAAACAAGGTTTTCCCTAACAGTACATCTTCCAGTAACACGGCCGACCTTCCTCTCCAGATAATACAGTAGAGGTTCAGCTACCCCCATTGTGATGTAACCCTTCTTCGTCGCAGGCTGTGGTGAACCGCCTGAACCACGAGCCGTTCCGCTACATCATCACGGTGCGGTCGGAGCGCGAGGTGACCGGCCTGGTGCGCATCTTCCTGGCGCCCAAGCTCAACTGGTTCGGCCAGCAGGTGCCGCTCAAGGACCTCCGCTGGAGCACCATCGAGCTCGACAAGTTCCCCATCAAGCGTGAGTACCTCCAACCACTGTATCAACTTGGTTTCTCAAGTTTTATAAAAGGGTATGAGAAATGTCGTGACAGTGATCTGCTTTAGGGAATATGCACTTCATCCAGTGAGCCACCAACTTTTCTATCCTATCGGAAAATTTTGAATTCAGTAAAATACTCGTTGACTTTCAAATTTTATGAAAATTTCTATCCAGCAAGCCAAAGTTATTTCAAGCTAGAGAGCAAGAGGAAGTCACTTGGATTTACGTTTGGTCAATAGAGTGGACGAGTAAATAATTCAAAACCCAGTTCAAGTACTACCGCCATTATTATCGCTTATGTTTGGGATCGTACATTATCCTGGTGATACAGTAAATATTTTATGTATGAAAATCTTGGTATTTCTTTCAAGTAAGTTTCTAACTATGCAACACTGAAGTACACTTACTGTTTCGAGGAATATCGTGTAAGGATCACTCCTTCCGGTGGTTGGTATTACTATCAAACAAGTTTCTAATTATACAACACCGAAGTACACTTACTGTTTTGAGAAATAACGTAAGGATCACTCCTTCTGGGGGGTTAGAATCCCACCTCGGGGATGGATGTTGATGCAGTCTTTAGTGTAAGGTAGTTCATAAGTAGTTTGTAAGTTTAGGGACAGATGATCCCGCATTTACAAACATTTGAACATTTTTCACCTATCTGACTACTTATACATTTGCATCACCTTCTTATATTTGTACAGTGGAGTAACTAGAATATCAGTCGCAGCATATGCCCTGAGCAGAATTCGAATACATGCGAATCAGATCGGCCCTCCAAATAGTGGAAGCGAGGTACCGAACAGAGTGGAAGAATAATGAGTGCGTGCTTTTGTATTTCAGTGAAGGCGGGTGAGAACGTGGTGGTGCGCAGCTCAGAGGACTCTTCGGTGACCATCCCAGAGCCGCGCAGCTTCCCAGACCTCGTCAAGGACGTGCAGGCCGCCATCCGCGGGGAGCAGGAGTACGCCGTCGACAAGGTCAGCACACACACCTAATCTCACTGCTACACCGACGTACACGTGTTCCACCAAAGCCCCGAGCATAAATTCATTAGCAAAAAGGCTCTGACTGAAAAGTGAGGTACCAATTGTCTCATTCCGAGGGGGCCTCACAAAATTTTTTTACATTCGAACATACGCTCGGTCTTTTAACAGAAAACAGTCAAAGTCCTTGTTTCCTTCATTAGTGTAACGATTGACTAATTTGAATGGAAAAGAACTGTCCGCTGTGAGCAAACAGACGAGTAGCTAACAGGTACCTGCCTCTGTGTTTCAGTACCACCGCCATTGCGGCTTCCCGCACCGCCTGCTGCTGCCCAAGGGCAAGCAGGGTGGCATGCCCTACCTGCTGTACGTCACCGTCACGGACTACCAGAAGGACGTGGTGAGTACCATTGGCTGCACTTGTGCACCTAACTCCTACTGTGGCTAAACCGGAGCACAACATCGACAACACCATCCACTCGTACTGCCACCTGTGGTGGATACCTCTAAAAATACAGTACCAACAAGTGATTTCTACACCGCACAGTAGTTTTTGATTTCCAAAGTACACGGAACTTGTCGTTTAGGTGTATTCCACTGCATACATTGAGGTGTTTTTGGTAAAAACATTCTTGGTTGCATAAATTCGAAGTTTCATTTATTTAAACATGACGCTGTAAATAATACAATAGGGAGGGGGCAGACTGAAAATACACAGCGGGCCACATAACCACATTCACGTTTCGACGTGGGGTGGGGGGGGGGGCGAAAATTGAACTAATAAAATACCGCTAAAGGGCATAGCTTAATAAATAAAATTACTGCACTCTGATGTTGCAGAGCGTCAAATTATTAAAATTTGCGCACGTGTCTCGTAGATGCCGCGCTTGTGTGCGATAACAGCTACAGATTTGTATGTGTAATTCAAAAAATTTTACCATGGACTGCAGCCGCTACCTGAAGATAACTATCATTATGTCGAAAAAGTTTTGATGTTTCGACATAATTTGGTCGTTTAAAAGGCTCAGCGAATTTAAAAAAAAAGTGTTTTGTGTTTCATATTCCTCCAACGTATTTAATTTGTGGCCTTTACTAGCCACCTGAAGGATTTTTAAGTTTTCCACGCTTGGGGGCTGAAGGCCTGAAGATTTAAGATGACGGGCAAAGGGGGAGAATTTCTTTAACAATTTCTTTAACTGGCCTTTCTTAGTGAGTAGATTCTCGCTAAATCTAAAGGCAAAGGATCTTTCTGTTTGACCGATATGTTGAGCTGAACATTCGGTACACCTAATACTGTAACACCCCAGATTTAGAGAACAAATTCTTTTTGGGCTGTTCATTATGAAGGAGTGAATATTGTATTGGGGAGGCTTTTGAAAAAACCAGGTGAACGTTAGCATGCTTAAAAAGTTTTGCAATTTGTACGAAAACGGTCCAAGGAATGGGATGGCAACCGGACTGTGTGGATCTTCAGTGGGAGCAACTGATAGACCAATTGCAGGCACTATGTATAGCATTCTTCGACTCATTATATAACTGGGTTACTAACGATGGACTGTAACCATTTTTGTGTGCTACAAACCGTTAATTGTCTAATTCTTTGTCGATAGCACTACCAGAAAGAGGGAGCTCACTTATTCGTGTTATAGTAGCCCGAATGTAGCTAGGTTAATAGCTTCTTGGATTATTAGAAGAGGAATGCACGGTTGAAACACTAGTAGACGGTTTTCTGAAGATGTCAAAAGAAATTGTGCTATCTTTCAGCTGCAAGGAGAGATCGAGATAATTTAAAATACCGTCTTGGACCATTAATTCATGAGTGAATACCAACTTTGGATGCAACTCATTAAACTTCCACGGGTGCCCTTAATCAAAATGTCATCCACATACCTTTTATACAGGATAATTTTTTCTATTTTGTGAGGTAATGATTGAAATATCTGTTTATTTAGCACAAGTGTTAGTACCAGAAAATTAATTAATTATTTACTTTAGTCCGTAGAAAAAGCCTTGTTTGTCACTCTACACAACTTTGTATTATGAAAATGTATAGGTATAAATGTATAGATCTTTCTATAAAAATATAACATAGAGGATTAGAACATTCAAAATAAATTCTTTCCGTGAGAAAAAAAATTATGTCTGAAAGGGGTAACTACTCCGCACACACACATACAAACAAAAGGAGGGGGAAGATACGTTCATAGGCTTCCGAAATTTTGTTTGCCCCATCCACCTACTGTTAAAAATGGAAACTATGGCCGCCTTTCATAACAATAATACTATATTGTATGCAGCAAACACCTAAAAATGTGACATTAGCTCATTGCCTTTGAGAGGGATTCGGGGGGGGGGGGGGGGGGCTGCTGGAGGTTAAAAGAGAAAGTACGACTTGTTGAGGAGGAGAGTGGGTCGTGAAATGGGAAATGCGTAAGTATTAATTTCTTTCTCGGCACTGCCAACGTATTGGTGGTACGCGCTCCCTCGTACTGATCAGGCATTAAGGTGTAAATACCTCGGACAAGTGGCATACATTCGAGAAGACTCATTGTTAGAGCCCCAATTTCCACGCAGTATCATAAAATCTTAAATAGACGAGCATTCATGTTCTGCCGAAGGAGCAAAAGTGCAGAATGAAGAAAGAATAAAAATACCTGTATCAAAACTGAAATTGATGCTATAATAACTATGGCACAAGGTTTTATCCAAAAGGTTGCTCGACGGCCACCAGTTCCGTTCCATAGAAAGTGCGCCCACCTGTGAGTTGGTTGCACCGATGAGCAGCCACGTCGACACCCCTCTCCTCACGAGCAATACGGCTAAACAGCACTCCCCCTGCATCATACACGATGTTGAAGGAAGGAAGGAATCTTAGGGCTTAACATCCAGTTGACAGCGTGGTCATTAGAGACGGAGCTTACGCTCGGATTTTGGATAAGGATGGGGGAAGAAAATCGGCCGGGCCCTTTGAAACGAACCATCCAGGCATTTGCCTGGAGTGATTTAGGGAAATCATGGATAACCTAAATCTGGATGGCCGGAGGTGTATCTGAACCACAATCCTTCCGAATACTAGTCAAGTGTGTTTCCTCTACACCACCTCGCTAGGTTATTTTGAACGAAGCCCCTAGCTAAAAGTGCGTGTACAGCAACCATTACAACAACGACCATTCTTAAAAATTGTTTCCTCAGTTCATTTTGGGACAACGACACATCTTACAATTCTGTAAAATGCGATGGTTACCCTTTATAGTTCTACACTAATTTATATTGATGTTAAAGCGTTCATCGGATCGTGAGTGATGGAGCATTTGTTGCAGAACGAACATTCGAAGTTAGTGTTTTATCTCGAGAGCGTGCAAGGAGAGCGAGAGAGTGTTATTGTGTTTGCGTTGAGAGTTGACGTGAGATGGGGACTGTTCATAAGAACGGCAACCCACATCCATTTGAATCCGCTTACTGTATTCGCCTCTTGGTCTCCCTCTGCGATTTTCCCCCACACACTTCCCTCCAATGCCAAATTTACAATTCCGTGATGTCTATGAATGTGTCCTACCAATCGATCCCTTCTTTTAATCAAGGTATGCAAAAAATTCCTTTTCTTCCCAATTCTGTTCAGTACCTTGTCATTAGTTATGCGATCTACCCACCTAATCTTCAGCATTCTTCTGTAGCACCACATTTCGAAAGTCTTTATCCTCTTCCTGTCTAAACTATTTATGTCCAAGTTTCACTCCCGTACAAGGCAACACTCTACAGAAATGCTTTCGGAAAGGACTTTCTTTCACTTAATATTCGATGTTAGCGAATTTCTCTTTTTCAAAAATGCTCTTCTTTCCATTACCATTCTGCATTTTATATCCTCTGTACTGCGACCGTCATAAGTAATTTTACTGCCGAAGTAACGAAACTCATCTACCACGTATATTGTTTCGTTACCCAATCTAATTCCTTGCGTTCAATTACTCTTTAAGGTCTTTGTTATCTCTGACACAATTACAGTGTCTTCAGCAAAACGTAATGTTTTTATTTCTCTTTGCTTTCCTTCGCAGCATGTCAATATACAAATTAAATAACATTGGAGAAAGGCTACAAACCTTTATTACTCCCTTCCCAGCCACTTCGTTTATTTCATTCCCTTCCGTTTCCTATATTTTACCCCTGCTGACTTCGGAATTTGAAAGAGTGTATTCCAATCAACATTGTGGAAACCTTCTTCCAAATCTATAAAAGCAAGAAATGTTTGTTTGCCTTAATCTAAGTCGCAAGGTGAGGATTGCCTCTCGTGTTCCAACATTTCCTCTTAATTCGGTCTTCCCCGAAGTCAGCATCTATCAGCCTTTCCATCCTTCTGTATGCGCCTATACTACCCTCTTCTAATATATTATCACCCTGTACGTTGGAAGACTTTCGAACAGTGATGTCAGTAACCTATGAATCTGTTCCTCCAGGGACGCATGCGTTGTGCTAGGCATTGAGGCCAATGTTTTATCCGTATTCTAACTGTAACCGTGTTGTGTCCGCTCGCCAGGTCGACGCCAAGGTGACCCCCGACGACATCGAGAGCCTGACCTCGCTCAGCTACTGCGGAGTGCTGGAAGGCAAGATCCCCGACCGCCGACCGCTCGGCTTCCCGTTCGACCGCAGGATCGAGTCTGTCGACGAGTTCCTCACGCCCAACTCCAAGGTCATCGAGATCGCCATCAAGAACGCCAAGTAGACGGACGCTAGCCCCCCCCCCCCCCCCTGTGAACCGGAGTACGCCCACCGGACTTCACCACATCTCCAACACCTACAGCCGTCGTGGTGCCTGCAGTTGACAGCCAAATTCAGCGAAACAGACCGTAAAGTTGACAAGCTGTGCAGTCTGAGGTGGGCAGACAACATTCGTCAACGGAGAATCTCATTTCTATTTTATTACTGTTATAAAAAGGAATTGTATAAATAAACCTCTCTCAAGCAAAACTGTTGTTAATTCAGATTGTCTTTTCTAGATTTCCTTATTATCGTCGCTCCAGAGAAAAAAGCAATTTGCTATCAATGTAAACATTTCATATTATACATCGCAAATGGTTCTAAAATTCTTTTTCTAAGTCATATGACAAACTGATTTTGATGAGAGTCTGGTAGCACAAAAATAAAAAACCGACCTCGTGATCAACTTTTCAGTAGCAGATGTCTCTGATCATGTACGTCAACATCTTGGAATCGCCAAAATATTACACGTACGACTTCTTCACCAGTTGGAAATGTTTACAACCTCAAAATGAGCTGCAAAAATCACATTTCAGAAGAGTATCAAAGATGTCTATATACATAATACATTGATTCGAACACGGAGAAGTATTTCACAACTGTGAATTCTAATTTTCCACTATTAAATGACAAAGAATTAACTGTTACATTCGTGGAAACTGCTACACACTAAGAAACCATATACCGAACGTAAAATTGTATTCCGAATAATTTGCGATTACTCCTTATAATTTAGAAATAGCTAGTTACCATAGATGCACAATGGACAGCACAGTGAAAAACAGGAAATTCATCAACATGTACATAAATATTCTGATAATCACAGTTAAGTGCATGGCGGACGGTTCATCGAAACTCTTTTATATTTCTCTGCCATCTTATTCTCCAACAAAACGAACTGCTCTTCTCTGCACTTTCTCTACATATTTCTCTATCAGTTCCACTCAGTTGTGATCCACAATTGGCAGCTATACTCCAAAATACGACGCAAAAGTGTGGTGTACGAAGTTTCTTTAATATAACTGTTCCATCTTCCAAGTACTCTGCCTATGAAACGTAGCCTTTGGTTCGCTTTACCTAAATATTTTCTATGTCTTCTGTGGCGTCGCACAAGAATGAAGTGCGCGCCACGTACTTACGCCGCGCGCTGCCATGCACGCACGGCGCGGCGTTCTTATGACGTCAGCCACGAGCGCCCTCTGCTGCAACTCCGCTCGTGGCCACGACTGCTGCATCGGCCACGGAATCAGATAGGCACCAGTTAAGACTTGGCTAACGAGACACAAAAGTGGCGACGAGGCTGGGACACAAAATCTTCTTTCCACTTTGTTCGTAACTGTTATTCTCATATATTTAGTTGAATTTACGGCTTGTAGATTTGACTGTCTTATCGTGTAAATGAAGTTCAACAGGATTATTTTAGTGTTCATATGGATGACATTACACTTTTCATTGTTTAAGGTAAACTGCCAATTCTTGTACCATGCAGATATCTTATATAAATCATTTTGCAGATGCTTCTGATCTTCTGATCATTTTACTTACTAATAAACGACAGCATTATTACTTAGATGATTTTTGAAGATTAGGAAGAATAAGGCACCTATAATACTTCCCTGGGGAACACCAGATATCACTTCCGTTTTACTCGATGACTTTCCGTCAGTTACTACGACAGGAAATGTAAAATGCAGTCGCACGACTGTGGCGATATTAAATACGCACGCAGTTTTATTAGAAGACTTTGCGAGGTACTGTGTCAAATCGAGAAACAAGGAATCGATAACTTCACTTCTACACCTGCAGCTACATGGAATACTCTAGAAATCTCATTTAAGTGTCTAGCAGAGGGTTCATCGAACCACCTTTATACTATTTATCTCCCATACCATTTTCTAATAGCGCGCGGGAAAGAAGAACACCCGAATCTCACCGTTCGAGCTCTGATTTCTTGTATTTCATTCTATGTAATAGGGAACCAACAATATATTTTCGCATTCTGAGGAGAATTTTGGCGATTGGAGTTTTGTAAGTAGCCCACGACGCAGTGATAAGCGCCGTTTTTGTTATTATTCTCATCTCAGATCTTGTATCAATTCCGTAACGCTGTCTCCCCTGTATCGTGATTATACAAGCCGAGCTGCCCTTCATTGGACTCTTTCGATGTCCTCCGTCAAACCCGCCTGATAAGGATTCCACACTTGGCAGAAATACTCCAAAAAAGGACGGACAAGCGTAGTGTATGCAGTTTCTTTAGTAGTTCTTGTGAGTAAGAGGCTAGTTATGTTTTAAAAGAACGATACTTTCTGAATCCATAGTATATCGTTCTCTTCGAGGTAGTTCGTAATGTTTGAGGAAAGTATATGTTCTAAAATCCTGCTGCAAACTGACGTCAATGATGTATGTCTGTAATTCTGGGGATCACTGCTATTGCATTTCTTAAATATTGCTGTGATCTGTCAAACTGTCCAGTCTTTCCCTTAGAGAACGGTTGTGTATGACACCTAGGTATGGAGGTATTGCATCAGCGTACTCTAAAAGGAACCTAATTGGTATGCAATCTGGACAGGTAAACGTGCTTTTGCTAAGTGATTTAAATTGCTTTAATTTTCCAGGGATATCTGCTTTTAAATGACGCATGCTTTTCAATTCAACAAAAAGCGCGAATTAGTATGCATGATCAAGATGATCTCAAAAATACACTGGTATCCAAAATTAAACAAACAACCCGCGTCGAAAGACGATATAATCACATAAAATGTCAAGAGATGTCCAATACTGAGCCACAAAACACCACTGAAGCTAGCAAAACTTCCACTACCGGAAAACATAAGAGATTACGCTGTGCATGGTGATCATACGTAATATTGCGCCATCGTTTCACAGTATATAACTCTATAATCAATGGTGTATTAGAAATCAGGTATTCATTCGAACGACACGAGGAAATTTTATACGTTTCATTTCCGATCAATATTGTAAGCCTAGCATTAAAAAGGTGTGAGTAAAGTAAAACGCAGTTGAAAAATTAAAAGAAAATCTAGTAATGTTGTATACAACGTGGAGCACTTCCGATAGACTTCCGACAGAATTCGTAAGACATGATAGTAACATAGTAACCTGCGTGAATAAGACTTACATTTAGATCTTAAGAGTATTCCCGATAAACAACAATTGCTTTTCACGGAAGTATAGTATTCGTCCATGCACTCGCAGAAAACGTTTCAATCTGCCTCGACAGATCTGTTTACTTCAATATTGTCACATCACGCAACTCCACTCAATAGTATATCCGTATTCACACATCCGTCAGACATTGTGCAGACAGGGAGGAAAATCGCCATTAGATTTAAAGAACACACAAGATCATTTGAAAGCAACTAGTCAACATTCCATCTGCACCTTAAAACGGAAAATCAGAAAGCAAAACAGATAAAAAATGCAGTAAGATTTTACACAAAATATCTAAAGGACGTGTTATAAGCATTTTAGAAGAATTGGAAATATACGTAGAAAATTTCGCTAACGGAAGTTAAACACAAACCCTACTCGGAAACTTTTATATTTTCGACTGCGAAAATCACAGATAAAGCGAATAAAAACATTTGCTACATATACCATCCCCAAAGATATAAAAATAATCGTCCATGCCAAGGACGTTAAATACATACACCTACCTGTGAAAAATCAACGAAGTAAACGTTTATTAAATAACAAGCTTATATGCCCGTGCTTCGCAGCGGTTGTTAAAGGGGAACCTATGTATATCATTGTTTTTTAAGGTTCCGGACCTAGGTCAGCAAAAACAAATTCCTTGTTGGATCGCTCTGTCAATAAACTCGTTCTCCTAGCCAAGATGTCAAATATAAGTAGAAGTCATTCGTAAACGATGAATGTTCATGAAGATCTTCATACAAAAAGTGAAATTAAAGTCCGTACTTCGGAACAATGTAAATTCAACCTTGGGTTGTGTTCATAAAGTTAAGACTGAGGTGTGTAATTGTCTGTTTGGCGTAAACTTCTGAAAACACTTCTACCATTGATATGAGAAATAGTAATAATAATAACAGCGCCATTGATGTTGTTCATCCTGGGGATTTTGCACCTCTTATTCCGAAGCTGTTCGTCTTGAAGTGTCAGCAATCATGAGGCCACCACTACAAATAGATCTGACAGCTTTCCATCAATTGTTCATGACAATGCTGATTTTAACACACGTACATTGGATGGATATAACACCTTCCATACAATGGGAGAAATACATTTGATTACTCCTAAAAATGCCATTGCTCCGTATCAAAGAATTGTCCAAGTAAAGAAACCAATACCAGCTCCACTAATTAGTGAGATGGGAGCAGATTCCTTAAAACATTTTGAGAAGACACGTTCTCTTGGGTTAAATAATATCAACATTGAGGATCTCAAACAGCTTTTTTTATTACCTGATTCAATATTACCTTCTTTATCAGATCTACTTTGGCTTTATGGCAGGTGGAAAGATGTGCCTGGAATTCCAGGATGAGGTGGCTTCATGGAGCAAATCACAAGTAGTCTCCCCTTTCATATAACCTATGATGCTTGTCGACCATTTATAAACGCTTCACCATCTGTTCACAATATAATATATACAGCTTTAGTCGCATCCACAGAACAGAGCAAATCAATTAATCAACGAGGAGATGTGAACACCTTCGACCAGCCTCTATACCTTAAGGCAAATTATATTGTAGCTTGCCAACAAGGAGATCCCAAATTTGATAATGTCATCATCAGAATAGGTGGTCTCTTTTATAAGGATTTACAATAATCTTTAATTTCAAGAAATAAAAACTATATATAAATGTTCTTTTTTGCTGTTTTCAAAAAATGACTGATTTTCCTTATATTTTAAACCTGTTTTTTGCGGAAACCATACGACTTACAGAAAAATGTTACAGACATAAATTGTAGGTAATGTTCTCCTTTTTATTTTACAACTCCACTCCCATGAACCACAGACATTGCCGAGGTGGGGTGGCTTGCGTGCCTCAACGATACAGATAGCCGTACCGTAGGTGCAACCACAGCGGAGGGGTATCTGTGGAGAGGCCAGACAAACGTGTGGTTCCTGAAGAGGGGCAGCAGCCTTTTTAGTAGTTACAGGTGCTACGGTCTGGATGATTGACTGAGCTGGCCTTGTAACATCAGCTAATGTGGCTTTGCCACACAGTTACTGCGAACGGCTGAAAGCAAGGGGAAACTACAGCCATTATTTTTCCCGAGGACATGCAGCTCTACTGTATGAACATATGATGATGGCATCCTCCCGGGTAAAATTTTCCGGAGGTAAAATAGTCCCCCATTCGGATCTCCGGGCGGGGACTACTCAGGAGGATGTGATCATCAGGAAAGACAATACTGGCATTCTACGAGTCGGAGTGTGGAATGTTAGATCCCTTAAGCGAGTAGGAAAACTAGAAAATTTAAAAAGGGAAATGGATAGGTTGAAGTTAGATATAGTGGTGATTAGTGAAGTTCGGTGGCAGGATGAACAGGATTTCTGGTCAGGTGAGTACAGGATTATAAATACAAAATCAATTGGGGGTATTACAGGAGTAGGACTGATAATGAATAAGAAAATAGGAATGCGGGTAAACTACTATGACCAGCACAGTGATCGCATTATCATTGTCAAGATAGATACGAAGCCAACACCGACAACAGTAGTACAGGTTTATATGCCAACTAGCTCTGCCGATGATGAGGAAATCGAAGAAATATATGAGGAGCTAAAGGAAATTATTCCGACAATTAAAGGAGAGGAAAACTTAATTGTTATGGGAGACTGGAATTCGGTAGTAGAACAAGGAAGGGAAGACAGTAGGTGAATATGGTCTGGGGAAAAGGAATGAAAGAGGAAGCCACCTGGTAGAATTTTGCACAGAACATAATTTAGTTATAGCAAAAACCTGGTTCAAGAATCACAAAAGAAGGTTGTGTACGTGGAAGAGACCAGGAGATACCGGGAGATACCAGATAGATTTTATAATGGTAAGTGTGGTGTCGCACAAGTACAAAGTGCGCGCCACCTACTTTCGCCGCGCGCCGCCATGCATGCACGGCGCGGCGTTCTTCCGACGACAGCCACGAGCGCCCTCTGCGACAACGCCGCTCGTGGCCACCACTGAAAGACACCGGTCACTTCGGACGGAGATAGCAACGAGTAAAGACTTGGCACTTCGGACTGAGATAGCAACGAGTTAGGACCTTCGTAATCCGATAGGCACGAGTGAAGACTTTGCTATTGTACAGGCACTAGGCAGGCCTCTAACAACTATGTATAAACATTCTGCAGTACGATGTAAAAGTTAAGTATTGTTACATTCTGTGCAATATATCTCTTTCTAATTTACTCGAGTGTTTATAGTTTCTGGCTGCTCCCCTCCGTACCTGCACCAGCGTGTCGGTCTTATTCCACTCGGCTACCGACACCTACGACGAGGCTGGGACACAAAAGCGGCGACGAAGTCGGGACACAAAAGTGGCGACGAGGAGTGATAGACGAACCGTGGACCAGCCCGCTAGCAGCAGCCAGACAGCAGCAGTCGGAGCACGCAAAAATTGCTCCCGCCCACCCACCCTTATTATAAGAATTTTGGGGGAAGATATTTTGTTACGTGTTTTGTGGACTTTTTTGTTGCAGAGCGTCCTCATTTATCTTGCATTTGTGTTTTGTACTAATTTACTTGTATACGCGGCGCCTAATCGGTCAGCATGGCCACTACCCCGAACCCAAACTTAATGGAAATTATTCAGTTACAGACGGCGCAAATCTCACAACTTCTCAACGCAGTGGCGCAGTTGACAACTCAACAACAGCCGTCGCATCAGCAGCCCACACCTGCCGCCGCAACACTTCCTACGTTTCGCCAATACAACGAACGTGAGGAAGAATGGAGCGACTATTTCGCACAGTTTCAAGAACTCGTCGCGGCTCATCAACTTACAGGTCAGACTGTTAAGCATCTTTTATTGTCTGTGGTGGGCCCCAAAACTTTTGTGTTACTGCAGAAACTGTTCCCGCAAGCATCTCCTCGTGATGTAGACTTTGAACAAATAGTAGAGGCACTAAATACTCATTATGAGAGAAAAGTTCTCGTAGCTGCTGCACGATACCGATTTTTCAGACTTAAAAAATTACCGCAGCAGTCACACCAAGAGTGGATTACGGAATTGAAGGGCTTAACCCGCCAATGTAAATTTACTTGCTCTTGTGGACTTTCGTATAGTGACGTGATGTTGAGGGATGCGATTACGCAGAATATTCAGGACCCCAGAATTAGAGCAGCAATTCTGAAACAGTCTGACCCCTCCTTAGACAGTGTACTGCAGCTTATAGAAGCGCATGATACTTTTGACTTAGCTGATGTAGAAATGCAAAGCCATAGTGTAAATTCAGTGCGCCGCAACGGACGCTTTCCTAGCCGTAGTTCTCAGTATAGCACTAGTGATTCTTATTTTTCTACCGGCCGTGCTGAACAGACAGTGAACAGTAGCCAGTGTAAAAGTGCGACGCAAAGGTCGCCCCGTAGTGTTAGACACAGTAATTTGAATAACGGGCGCCAACGCTCATTTCAGAAAAATGTACGTAAATCGTGCCCCCAGTGTGTGTCTCGCCACAAGCGTGCTCATTGCCCTAGTCGCAACGCGACCTGTTATCAATGTGGCAAATCAGGACATGTACAGTCTGTGTGTATGCAAATTAAAAACTCAAAGAACGGTACCGTTAGAAACAGTCTTTCTCAGAGTGCGAGAACAGTTCATTCTGTCAATGTAATACGGGCTGTGGAATTGAACGGTGCTTTAGTTGGTTCTCAATTTCAAGAAAGTAGTTCTGCGCCTATGGCACAACTATATAGTGCACCACGTAGCAAGCGCCGACGAGCGCGTGAAACAGTGCAACGGAAAAGGGTTCGGGACAAGCAAAATGACTATGAACAGTGCATTCCTGTAGTGAAAATAGTGCCTTCTGCAACTGCTCCTTGTAATAGTGCCCAGTACTGTGTAGATAGTGACAGTAGACTTGGTGTAGCTACTCAAAAGTTTAGTGCAGTAGTTAGTGACTCTGTAGTAGCCTCGCATTGCGCGGACGTCGATCCGGCGGTAGTGCCATCTAGTGACAGTGTTGTTAATCCGCTGCGTGCCGAGTATGCGCCGCTTCCTACCGCATGCAACCCGCGCAAGCGCAGAAAACAATATGTATTAGACGTTGCCCACATTCGCGCACCGGTCGGGCGCCAGAAGCACAAGCTGTTTGTTACTCTCTCTATAGAAAATAAGACTGTGCAATTTCAGCTCGATACTGGTTCCTCTGTCACATTAATGAATAAAGAGACGTATGAACTTCTGGGTTCGCCAAAATTGTCGCCGTCACAGCAAGTGTTAACAGCTTACACAGGTGAAAATATTCCCGTGCTAGGAACATGTAGCCTGCCCGCCTCTTTTCAAGGTGTTACGAAAACAGTTGCGTTTGTAGTTCTTCAGGCCAAATCGACACAGAACATTTTTGGACTAGATGCTTTTGACTTGTTTGGTTTATCAATTCAAAGAGATGTGCTTCAAATTTCGTCAATAGTGCCTCAGGATAAAATCAATGCATTGTGTGACAAATATAGTGACCTGTTTTCGCCGGAACTCGGTTGTGCAAAAGACTTCGTGGCACATGTAACTTTAAAAGAATCTGCAGTTCCAAAATTTCGTAAAGCTAGACCAGTGCCTATCGCCTTGTGTGATACAGTTGCCGAAGAACTTAAACGTTGGCAAGATAGTGGAGTGATTTCTCCTGTTTCTGCGAGTCAGTGGGCCTCGCCTATAGTAATTATACCCAAGCCGTCAGGAAAACTTCGTCTCTGTGCGGACTTCAAATCAACAGTGAACAGTCAAACAATTGTCGACACTTACCCCCTGCCCAGACCTGAGGAACTGATGGACAAATTAGGACAGTCTCGCTTCTTTTCCAAGATTGATTTAGCAGAGGCATACTTACAGATTCCACTTGATGACGAGTCACAAAAGTTTTTCGTCATTAATACTCACATGGGCCTTTTTCAATTTCAACGCTTACCCTTTGGCAGTTCTTCCGCTCCCGCTATTTTTCAGCGTTTCTTGGAACAGCTGACAGTTTCCGTACCGTGTTGTTCGAACTATTTAGATGATATTGTGGTATCCGGACGTACAGTTGAAGAACATTTAGCAAACCTGGAGTGCCTTTTCAAAGTGTTGACTGCAGCAGGTCTACGTTGTAATAAAGCAAAGTGTTCGTTCTTTCAGACTGAAATAGAGTACCTAGGCCATGTGATTAATGCTCAAGGAATTCATCCCTTACAGTCACATCTTAGAGCAATTAAAGACTTGCCTCCTCCTAAGAATGTGCACGAATTGCAAGCAGTAATGGGAAAGCTTAACTATTATTTCAGATTTATTCCCAATGCCTCTCAGATTGCAGCTCCACTGCATCACTTACGTAGGAAGAATGTTCCTTTTGTATGGTCCAAAGATTGTCAGGTTGCCTTTGACAAACTAAAGTCTGCGCTACTCAGTGATGCATGTTTGATTCCCTTTGACCCACAGAAGCCTGTAGTGCTAGCAGTTGACGCCTCGTCGTACGGTGTAGGCGCTGTTCTCTCACATCGTATTGGATCTCACGATCGTCCTATTGCCTTTGCATCCAAGCTACTGACGCCAACGCAACAGAATTACAGTCAGATAGAAAAGGAGGCCTTAGCAATAATTTACGGCGTCACAAAGTTTCATCATTATCTCTATGGCAGAAAATTCTATTTGTTGACAGACCACAAGCCTCTCACGTCGTTGTTCTCACCCACAAAGCCGATTCCGCCACGTACGGCACAAAAGCTTCAGAGATGGTCCTTAATACTGTCAAATTATCAGTATGAGATTTTGTACCGACCTACCACTAAACACGCCAACGCGGACACACTTTCCCGACTTCCGGTTGGCCAGGATGTGTCGTTTGATTCTTCGGAAATGGCATGTTGTCAGATAGACTCCAGAGATGCTTCCGCTGTCGCAGACTTTCCTTTGAACTCTCGTCGGGTTGCACAGGAAACAGCTGCGGATGCAGACCTAAGTGTGGTAGCACGTTTTGTTCGCTCAGGGTGGCCTGCCAGAGCCAAAGACATTGATCGGCCTCTGGTTCGACGTTATTTTGCACAACGTCATGCGTTATCTTTAAGTCAGGGTGTACTGTTGTTGCATACCGACAACGACCAAGCAAGAGTGATTGTTCCTCGTTCCCTGCAACGAGAAGTGTTACGCCTCCTGCATCAAGGACATTGGGGTATTGTTAGGACAAAGCAATTGGCCAGACGTCATTGTACCTGGGTTGGTATGGACGCTCAGATAGAGAACATGACGTCACAGTGTACTGTTTGTGCGGAGCATCAGGCGGCTCCTCCACAACGTTTCTCGGACTGGCCACGCCCCAAGGGACCATGGCAACGTTTACACATTGACTTTGCCGGACCATTCTGGAATACGCGCTGGTTAATTGTTGTAGACGCTTTCAGCAAGTTTCCTTTTGTGATTGCCATGAACTCAACGACGGCGTCTAGTACAATCAGTGCCTTAACATCAGTGTTTTGCATCGAAGGCTTGCCTGAAACTATCGTCAGTGACAATGGACCTCAGTTTGTTAGTGCGGAATTTCAACAGTTTTGTCGTGTGAATGGCATTCAGCATATCACCACCGCACCTTTTCACCCTCAGTCCAATGGTGAAGCAGAACGTTTCGTTCGAACATTCAAGTCTCACATGGAGAAGATGAAAGGTCAGCACTCCAGGCAGCAAGCTCTTCAAATTTTCCTGTCTACGTATCGGTGCATGCCACGTGACGGCCCGTCTCCTGCCGAGCTGCTACACGGCCGCCGTCACCGCACTCTCCTTCACCTGCTGCAGCCTCCCACGCACCGAGTCGGTTCGTATGGCGCTACGCGTTTTCAGGTTTCTACGCCGGTGCTGTACAGGGTGTTTGCTGGAAACAAGAAGACATGGTTGCCGGGCACCATTCAGCGCGTGCTTGGTCGCAATATGTTTATTGTACGTTCTTCCACAGGGTCGGAGCTGCGGCGCCACGCAAACCAATTGCGCCTGCACAGACCGCGCGATCCTGTCTCCGGTTTCTTGATTCCAGACCCAGTTCACCGCCAGGGAGCACAACCACATCGTTCGTCCCCGGACTACGAGATCCCTATGGACGTCGACGTACATCCGACGCAGTCGTCGCCGCCGCTGTCGCCGCCGCAGATGACAGCGTCACCGAGAGGGACTCCGGGACCGTGCGGGCCCCCCCAGCTTGGGCCACGCACCTCAGAAGATGACCTGCTCCCTCTGGGCGGGGGCGGGCGCCCTTCCCCAGGTTTCGGCGGGTTCCCTGGAGGATCGCAAGGCGGATGCCGGGGCGCGGACGGCGTCTCGATCCCGGCCTCAGCTACGACGCCCGTCCCACCAGTAACGCCCCCGCTCAGGCCCTCCTCCCAGTGCCGTCGCCGTGGCCCTCAGCCCTACGCCACGACGGCGCGGCGGTTTGGGGGGGAGGGGTGTGGTGTCGCACAAGTACAAAGTGCGCGCCACCTACTTTCGCCGCGCGCCGCCATGCATGCACGGCGCGGCGTTCTTCCGACGACAGCCACGAGCGCCCTCTGCGACAACGCCGCTCGTGGCCACCACTGAAAGACACCGGTCACTTCGGACGGAGATAGCAACGAGTAAAGACTTGGCACTTCGGACTGAGATAGCAACGAGTTAGGACCTTCGTAATCCGATAGGCACGAGTGAAGACTTTGCTATTGTACAGGCACTAGGCAGGCCTCTAACAACTATGTATAAACATTCTGCAGTACGATGTAAAAGTTAAGTATTGTTACATTCTGTGCAATATATCTCTTTCTAATTTACTCGAGTGTTTATAGTTTCTGGCTGCTCCCCTCCGTACCTGCACCAGCGTGTCGGTCTTATTCCACTCGGCTACCGACACCTACGACGAGGCTGGGACACAAAAGCGGCGACGAAGTCGGGACACAAAAGTAAGACATAGATTTCGGGACCAGGTTTTACAGTGTAAGACATACCCAGGGGCAGATATAGACTCTGACCATAACTTGTTGGTTATGAACTGTAGGCTGAAACTGAAGAAACCACAAAAACGTAGGAAAACAAGGAGATGGGACTTGGATAAATTGAAGGAACCTGAAGTACATGAGAATTTCAGAGGGAGCTTTAGGCAGCAATTGACAGAAACAGGGGAAAATAAAACAATATAGGAGGAATGGGTAAAATTGAGAGATGAAATAGTGAAGGTGGCAGAGGACAAAATAGGTAGGAAGGCAAGACCTACAAAAAATCCTTGGATATCACAGGAGATACTAAATTTAATCGATGAAAGGAGAAAATATAAAAATGCAGTAAATGAATCAGGCAAAATGGAGTACAGACGACTAAGAAATGAGATTGACAGGAAGTGCAAAATGGCTAAGCAGGAGTGGCTAGAAGGCAAATGCAAGGATGTAGAAGAATTTATAAACAGGGGAAATATAGATACAGCCTACAGGAAAATAAAAGAAACATTCGGAGATAAGAAAAACAGCTTTATGAATATCAAGGACACTGATGGAAAACCAGTTCTCAGCAAAGAAGGGAAAGCTGAAAGGTGGAAAGAGTATATAGAGGGGCTCTACAAAGGAAATGAACTTCGAGACAATATTGTAGGAAGGGAAGAGGATATAGATGATGATGAAATAGGAGATACTGTACTGCGAGAAGAATTTGACAGAGCCCTGAAAGACATAAGTCGAAACAAGGCTCCTGGAGTAGATGATATTCCCTCAGAGCTACTGAAGTCTCTGGGAGAACCAGCCATGACAAACCTGTTTCACCTGGTGTGTAAGATGTATCAGACAGGCGAAATACCCTCAGACTTTGAGAAAAATGTTATAATCCCCATTCCAAAGAAAGCAGGTGTAGACACGTGTGAAAACTACAGAACCATCAGTTTAGTAAGTCATGGTTGCAAAATATTAACACGAATTATATACATAAGGATGGAAAAGCTGGTAGAAGCTGACCTCGGGGAAGATCAGTTTGGGTTCAGGAGAAATGTAGGAACACGGGAGGCAATACTCACTTTACGGCTTATCCTAGAAGATAGATAAACCCTACAAGCACCAAGCACGGGCAAAAATTGCCCGTACCGTTTTCCTTTATTAAAAAAATCATAATTAATATCCTTGAATGTTTATGGGCTTTTTTCTATTTGTCTCTCACCTTATAAAGTACTACCCTACACATTTACATGGTTACAATTTTAAAAAACTGATAACAAAATACAGCAATTTTATGCCCAAGGGCATATTTTGCCCTGGGTTGGTAGTCCATGCGACCATAATTCTTCATGCCCCATACAACTTCCAAGCACGGGCAAAAATTGCCCCTACATTTTTCTTATAATAAATTTCGTTTGGCAATAATGATTGTGAGTTTTTCGTGCCTTGTTGAGAGTCTGATTGTTGCGTTTGATATTCACTGTCGAGACTAACTATTGTTACTAGCAGTTTTCACAGTAGAGCAAACGCCTTTCTTGTACATTTTCTAAAATGAGTTGAGAGGGTTGAACGACGCAGAAATTCTTGCTGAACTTTTAGTAGACGATGAGTTATCAGACTTGAGTGACTCTGAATCGGCTCACACAGTAGTAAAAGAGAGCACAAATAAAGAATTGGAGGACGAAGAAGAAACAAAGCATGCAGGTAACGCTCCCAGTAAATATGTTACTAGTTCTGGTAGGGTGTACCTTGCAGAAGCTCCAGGCATTGTAAAAGGGATTTTGCCAACATAGTTCGTGAACATCAGGGAGTAACTACTGCTGGGAAAGTAACAAGTATATGTGAATCATTCACCTGCAATACAAATGAAGAAGCTGGAAGAAAAAATGTATCTCCTGTTGACGAAACTGAAATATATGCTTTTATGGGAATTTACCAGGACAACCAATAATTCACTATTTGATTTATGGTCAAATTTATAGTGAAGAGCCGTATGTAGAGGCACTATAAGACAAGAGCATATCAGCTATGATAAAGGAACCACGACAGATATAGCTGCAATAAACTCGTACACACTATTCAAGATCAATGTGCCTAAGTAGAATGAAGGGAAATCAAATGCGAGGAAACTGTATCTCCATGAATTATGCCTTGAACGTTTGAAACCACATGTAGAACAGCGATCCAGAGACTTGAAAGGACTCCAATAGCCCATTATTTGTGCGATAGGAGAGATCCTTGGAAAGAAGCTAGATGTGACCAAAACTGCTGCAGATGAAGAACCAACTAGGAACGCAAGATGCTACATATGCTTGAAGAATGCAAGTAACCAGAGAGCCAGGGCCAATATCACTAAAACCAAGTTAACATGAGGTAAATGTCAGTATTCTCTTAAAGAGAAGAGAGGTTTTTTGAAAAATTTTAATGTACCTTAAAACATATTTGTACAAGTGTTTTTATTCCAGTTTTTGAAACTTCCTGTCAACAATTAAACTAATGTTACATTGGAAACAGACTTACTTAAAATAAATACATTTTTACAGGATTTACAGCTTTTTTGTAACACGGGCAAAATTTGCCCTTGCTTGGTGCTCCGTGTAACCTAAAATACCTTGGTTCTCCTAGGGTTAAGAAAAGGCAAACCTACATTTCTAGCTTTTGTAGATTTGGAGAAGACTTTTGACAATGTTGATTGGAATAAACTCTTTCAAGTTCTGAAGCAAGCAGGAGTAAAATATAGGGAACGTAAGGTTATTTACAACTTGTACAAAAACCAGACAGCGGTTGTCAGAGTTGACGGGCATGAAAGGGATGCAGTGGTTGGAAAGGGAGTAAGACAGGGTTGTAGTCTTTCTCCATTGTTATTCAATTTGTACATTGAGCAAGTTATAAAGGAAAGCAACGAGAAATTTGGAGAAGGAATTAAAGTTCAGGGTGAAGAATTAAAAAGTTTGCGTTTTGCCGACGACATAGTAATTCTGTCAGATACAGCAAAGGACCTGGAAGAGCAATTGAACGGAATAGACAGTGTGCTGAACGGTGCATGAACATTAACAAGAGCAAAACTAAGGTAATGGAGTGCAGTGTAAGAAAATCAGGTGATGCTGATGGAATTAGATTGGGATACGAAGCAATAAAGGAGGTAGACGAGTTTTGTTGCTTGGGCTGTAAAATAACAAATGATGGTCGGATATAAAATGCAGAATGGCAATGGGTAGAAAAGCGTTCTTGAAAAAGAGAAATTTGTTAACATCGAATATTGATTTGAGCCTAAAGAAGTCCTTTCTGAAGGCATTTGTATGGAATGTTGCGTTGTATGGGAATGAGACATGGACGATAAACAGTGCGGACAGGAAGAGATTGAGGCTTTTGAAATATGGTGCTACAGAAGAATGCTGAAGATTAGGTGGGTGGATCGCGTAACTAATGAGGAGGTACTGAACAGAATTGGGGAGAAAAGAAATTTCTGGCATACCTTGACTAAAATAAGGGATCGCTTGGTAGGACACATTCTTAGACATCATGGATTGGTGAATTTAGCGTTGGAGGGAAGTATGTGGGGTAAAAATCGCAGAGGAAGACCAAGAGATGGATACAGTAAGCAGATTCAGGCAGATGTGGGTTGCCGTTCTTATGTGGAGATGAAGAGGCTGAGGATAGGGTATTGTGGAGAGCTGCATCAAACCAGTCTCCTGACTGAAGACCACAACAACAACATTTTACAACTCGACCACTTTTCGTGTTAATAGCTTGCTTTATGAGTTATAAGTTGATAACCGCAAAAAATGTGATTTTTAGTGATTTTTTGGTGATTTCTCATATTTGCTGAGGGAAGTTTTGTTGGAAAACTTCAGATTCGCGTTCAGCACCCCAAAAACATAAAAAACATAAAATAAACCACTAAAAACAATTGCACTAAATTTCAAACTACCACTTGAATAGACTATTACTGTAGTGTATTACACGATAGTTATGAGAATGAAAAAAAAAACAAAAAACAAAAAAAAAAAAACAAAAAAAAAAACGCAAGAACGCCATAATTAGTTATTTGGTGTACTATTTAACTAACGTCGCCTAACTGTCGTATTCTGTACTATGGCGGTTTCGAGTATTCCTCAACAGAAGGCACTCAGAATATAATGAGGATATACCGAAATCACAAGGGGAACTACATAAATTTGATTTTCCTTGTAAAGAATTCTTAGTAAATTAAAACATCGGTAGACGCGAAGGAACGTCGTCATGTTTTAATTTTAAATGATACCCGCGGAAAGAGTACTTTTTTTCTTTCCATGGCACTGCAAGGCATGCGGGATGCAGCTAGTAAAAAATTATTTTTTGTGTCGTACTTGGCTTAAATTTTACTTGAATTGGCAGCGGTTGAATATGTTTACGTTGGCAACGAAATATTCGCTTTAGGGGATCATTAATTTATTGATCGGAACAACATTATTTATTTCATTTCAACATAAATAATTATTCCCCTCATTGTACGTGACTGATTTTTCAAAAAGGATTCTAACGCAAGATCGCCATCTATTAATTATTTGGTATGCTATGTAACAGCTCCTCTATCGGATCTTTGCTATACTACGCTGCAATTCAAGCGCACATACACCAGAAACTACAAATAACTATATCATTTCTTCCGCTGATCCGATTTTGATGTAATGAAGCTTATATGTTGCCCCAATATATTCTTAGTTGACCTATGAAACCCCATGAAAGTTCGTATAATAGTCTTGGAGATTTGCTGTACTACACCATACTTATAAGCATAGTATACACATAAAATTTCAAATTACGATATCTTTTCTTCCTCTGATCCGATTCTGATGAAATGAAGCCTATGTTACTCTCAAAACTCTTGTGTGGTGTCGCACAAGTCTAAAGTGCGCGCCACGTACTTTCGCCACGCGCCGCCATGCACGCACGGCGCGGCGTTCTTACGTCAGCCACGAGCGCCCTCTGCTGCTATCCTGCTCGTGGCCACCACTGAACGACATCGTTCACTTGGTACTGAGATAGGAACCAGTTATCACTTGGGAATCAGCTAGGCACCAGTTAAGACTTGTCTATCGGATAGGCAGTAGGAAATCAGTAGGCAGGCCTCTACGTATCAGCATTCTGCAGTCCAGAACTATGTTAAAGTTAAGTATTACCAAGACTCTATGAAATATATATCTCGTTCTAATTTACTCTACTGTTTCTAGTTTCTGCTGTCCCACTGGGTGGTCACCTCCGTACCTGCACACGCGTGCATCCTTTATTCCTGTGTCGGTCTCTTTCTACTCGGCCACCGACACCTACTACAACTGGCGGAACGAGACACAAAAGTGTCGGCGAGGATGGAATACAAAATGTTGTAAATTTAACTGTAGAATGCCATGAAAGTTCGTGTAGTACTTTTGGAGATTACCCTCAACAAATAAACATACACGATGGCTTTTAAACAAATCATTACATTATGATATCTTTATTGTCTCTTATACTATTTTAATTATTGAAGCCTTTATGTAAGCGCGCGATATGCTAACGTTACGTGTGAAAACCTCATGAAAATTCGTCAAATAGTTTAGAAGATAATCTTGTTCAAAGAGACAGACAGACATGATGGTAGTTGATAAAATATTTCAATTTACGATATTCTTTTTTTCCGTAATCCGATTTTTATGAAACGAAGTCTATATGTTGTCCAGAGTTACGCTCAAGTTACCTGTGAAAACCCAATGCAAATTTGTGAAATAGTTTTGGAGATAAGTGGTGTTTAATAGTTGAACAAACAGACACGACGGTTGCTGAATACACTTAAAATTACGATATCTTTTGTTTCCTTGATCCGATTTTGATAAAATTATGCCCGTATGTTGACCCAAACTTTTCTCATGTTTCCTGTGAAAACCGCATGAAGATTCGTCCGTTAGTTTTGAAGATTGAAGGGATCAGCGAGAGGCCTACATTTACAGATTTATTATTAGTACAGATAACCATTGATTTCTATGGTATCTGTATGTATGAGCGTTTCAGCCATAGATGTTAATAATTAGTTTCTTGTCAAATTCAGATATGGCTCCTACGATGTATTACAAGAAAACGAAAAGGAAGCATGTTGACATAAATTTCAAATCAAGAAGTTATTCTTTGTCACGTAATAAATAATGGAAATTCGATTGCCTAATTTAAACATGGCGGACAATACGGAAACGTGTGTAAAACATTTTAATGTGTAAGCACCAAGTAGGTTAGAATAGGGGGAGATACCCTTAACGCTGCAGAAGTGAAGCCGTTATCGTCATATTGCAGAGCCAATATATGTGTCTCAATAAATCACATTTCACCCATCTGGAAGGTCTGTATTTGTTCACAGAAGTGTACTATAACAAACATGAACCAGAAATGATGTTACTTAAATATATGAAAGTTAATAGGGCAAGAACTACAGTGGTGTAATTTGAATCATATTTCGTTGACTCCACACGATGGCGGACTGGCTTCAATCGACAGATAAGGTTTTCATAGTATCGCCGTCGCCCCTTATTTTACCCTCGTTGGTAGGCACGCTGCAGACCTATGCTCAGACACCTGAGTTTTACATCCAGTTGGTATAGGAATCTCTGATAATATCTATGCCATATACACCATCCCTGACATCCAAAGACATAATAACGTAAACATTAAGCATCTGTGCTTCAACTGTCAAAATGCTAAAGTGCGTCAAATTTCAAAAAATTACTGAAAAATTCGTTAGTAAAATTATTATATAAGAACTGCCAGTTGACACTTCTCTACTAGATGCTATATGTATGTCACTAACACCGTGTCGTAAGTATTACTGTAATTTGTAATTATATTATACCTTCTTATAGACTATTATTTCTTAAGCCGTAAATAATATGCAGTGTATTATCATTTGCAGACACACTTGAAAATGGCAATATGCTGAAACAAGCTCGTTGTGCAAATTCGTAAAACACAAAAAATAATTGCAGCTACCTCGAATAATTTAATATAGTAGGTCGTATTTCGAAGTTATAAATTCTGCTGGCCGCACCAACAACGAAAAACATCCGTCAGAAGTCACATACACACATATACAATGGATTTGTATTAATTCATTTAATCCATATTAGATACACCTGTTTCAGGCTATGAATGACTCACGAGGAGAGGACCTGACGTCTGGGTTACCGATTACGATCAAATTTTGCATGTATGTTCTGTGTTGAATATAATGAGACACATGTCTCGGCTTTCTGCTAGACACTCAGTAGTTTTTTGATAAAACAAGGTCAAAGTTGATACATGATAATCGCGTTCGTAATGCTATACATCGAAAGATGAGCATTTTTACTAATATGTATGTAGTCAAAAGCTAATGACATTCGAGTAATTAACGTTTTTGCGTCTTCATGTTGTAGCTTGGGTACTCGTAAACATGAGCGACTTCCTCAGCGTCGTCGCCGGTCGAACGTTCGGTGGCTCGGCCGAACGCTCTATATTATATATACTGAGCTAAGAACACAAAGATGAACAACGAACACACGGACCGAACTATTAAAAGACAACATAGAAAAAAAGAAAACGATCCAGGGCATGGAATGTCAAACAGTGGATCCAGGTTCGAACCTCCAAGAAGCCAATTTTTGGTTACAACCAAATATATTTTTGGGTGTAGTCAATAATATTCTCATTTTTGAAATGCCTTCCTTGCCTTATATTAAGTAGATCATCGGAAAGTGTCATTATAAGGTTCGAACCTGGATCCACGGTTTGAGAGTCCAAGCCCGGCGCATGGGATGTCGCTTATTTTACGAGTACCCAAGCTACAGCACGCTAACACTACGACGTTAATAACTCGAACGGTATTAGCTTTTGATCCAATATATACTAGTAGCAAATGGTCATCAACAAACGATCTTTCAATGCATAGCAATGTTAAAGAGATTTTCCATAATCAATTTAGACTTAGATTTTTTCAAAAACTACTGCCTACCAAAAATCAGACACACATGACTGTTTATATTCAATACAGAACTTCCATGCAAAATTTCATCGAAATCGGTGACCCACATGACAGGTTCTATCCTTTTTAGTCAGTGATAGAAGGAGAAAAAAATGGGGGATGTGACGTGAATTGCCAGTGTTTATTGCTGTAATTAATGTAACTGTCCTTCAGACACGCATAGATGGACAAGGACACTGCATAGATGCATACATGAAGGACATCTTCAATGGTTCCTTTGATAAATACAAACACTGCACATCGTATTTAAATGGTGCATAGCAATTATTAGGGACAGTTGCAATAAAATAAAATACAAGAGCATACGCAGTTTTGAAAATGAATGAGATTTAAATGCATGATTTAATGGTGACTGACACCCGTATTTGGCGAGCGCTCGTGTTACCCTCTAAGCTATTTCAAACGCCACAAATTTCCTGGTGCACACGGTTACGCGTAGATTTTCCTGTCCCACACATGGTCATACGTTTGCTACAATCAATGTGGCTTATTTAAATACGATTTGTAGTGTTCAAATATTTATAAGCGTGAAGGACCAAACTACCGAGTTTGCAGAACTTACAAACTACTCAAACGAACTTTAACTGCCGCGGTGGAGTAGCCGAGCGGTCTTCATTCGAGTGGCAGCCGCAGTGCGGGACGGACGCGTGGCGGCAGTGCTGGCGTTCGCGAAGTAAACAACGGCTGAGTCGCTGTGTTTAAGGTTAGTTCTAACCGCTTTGCTTAGCTAATTGTGGCTGTGTTTGAAACGAAAAAGCAGACAGAATGAGCACGATTAATATCTTGAGGAAAGATACGATCAAATTTACTTTCGAAAGATGTCATGTAAGACCGAAAGCATATGAAGTGAAGCAATGGTTTATAGAAAAAGTACAGATTCATGAGAGTGACGTAATAGGTGTATATTTGTCCTTTGTAACAAATGCTGCGTTTGTGAAACTGAAAAGTCCTGAACTATGTTGTTCAATAGTAGATAAGTTTGGCGGTATCATAAAGTTCAATCATTCTGACGGTAGTGTGAGTGACGTTCCTGTCTGTCACGCTGGTTTAGGAATTCGGACGGTCCGCATTTTTGAACTTCCTTTTGAAATGCCGGACGAGGAAATCAACAAAGTTCTTCGGCCCTACGGCAGAATAATTTCCAACATCGCCGACAAGTGGTCAGAGGCCCATATGTTTCCCGTGTTGAACGGCGTCCGACAAGTGAAGATAGAGCTTTATAAGCACATACCCTCATACATAAATGTGAGTGGCTATCATGCTTTAATAATATACGACGGACAGCCCAGAACGTGTGCTCTGTGTAATTCCACGGAGCACATTAGAAGCGAGTGTAGCAGGAGGCGTGTCCCGCAGCTGCCGGCTGCAGAACACGCGGCGCCCGGCCAGGCAGTCGGCCTCAAGCTGACGTACGCTGCCGCCGCGTACCCGCGCAGCCCCGCTGGGCAGGAGGAAGTTGTTGCCGCACCGGCCGCACCAGGAAACTACGCAGAGCCGAGTCACGTCGAGCAAGCGCGTTCTAGCGAGGCGAGCTACTCGGCCGCGGAAACGAACGAAATACCGCGTCAGGGAGGAGCTTCACTGGATGTGCAGAAGACAACACCTGTCTCCACAGAATCTGAAAGTGGAAGCCGCTCTTCTGTTATTCAACACGAAGGCCCTCTGACTTCCGAGGTAACTAGAATGAACATCGAGGACGTGACACGCAGTCATATGGAGACAAATGAGACCCTACCGATAACATCCGACATAGAAGCCCAAAGAGGATCTGGGAAAGAGAATCGAACTACACAGGACAGCACAATTGAGGACCCTACACCTCGTAACATCACGCAGAAAGACCCAAATATGGAGGTGCAAAATGGAAATCCGAACAGGCTAACCGATAAGAAGAAGGAACAGGTGGCGACAGAGACATCGTCCACAGATTCTCAAGAGAAGTCACCTGCATCATCTAACGGGGGATCCCCAAAGCGCAGGAGAAATAAGAAGCGCAGGCTGGCTCATGAAGCCGCTGAGAGTATAGTCCCCATTTTGAAGGAAAAACTGAAAACCATTAAAGAACGCGACAAGCAGGTAACTGTTTCAGAAGCAGCAGTAACTTCCAAGGAACTTCCTACAGGAAGCGGAAGTGAAGCAACTGACAATACCATTGAGATGTCAGGACATGAACCCATGTCAAGTCAAGCTACCTCAGAGGCACGACTAGACTGGGCACAAGAATCAGACGAAGACATGGCAGATGAAGCAATACAGGATGAAGATATTTTTTACTAAAAGAGTGGGAATGAAACCGCTCAGACAAGAAGCATGAAGACAGATGACGGCGAAGGGGAGGAAAAAAAATAAAGACAATGAATTGCCCTTATCGGACTTAGAAATTTAAATCACACCTAACTAATGGAACATGTTTATAATGTGACAAATCTTAACATCAACAAAATTCAGAATGAAACAAAAGTGGCTGCTCTTAAAGATTTTTTGTATCAATCCGAAACAGACATAGCATTATTGCAGGAGGTTAACATCAAAGATCTATACGTCGTTGGTTATCAAGCAATACTGAATATTGCACCTGAGAGTAGTTGTGGGACAGCTATCCTTGCAAAGGACGGCATAGAGATGAAAGATGTCTGCCTTTTAGAATCTGGGCGGGGAATCAGATGCAAAATTTTTAATACTAATTTGGTAAATGTTTACGCACCATCGGGCAATAATGCGAGAGACGAAAGAGCAACATTTTACAAAAGTGACATTCTAGTTTTACTTAAAGACAATCCGGAAAATGTTTTAGTTGGCGGTGATTGGAATTGCGTGTTACAGGAAAAGGACCAACGCCCAAACTTCAATAAATCTAAAGAACTTCAGGGCTTAGTTAGTAACATGAAATGGAAAGACGCATGGGAAATTAAGTATCCTACCTTCGTCAGGTTCACATACATTACTAGTAGATCCCAAAGCAGAATCGATAGAATTTACGTTTCTTCGAACTTTGACAATAAAATTGCTGCAATTGAGGTTATACCAACTACCTTTTCCGACCATCTTGCAGTCAAATGCAGTGTTAAGTTACCGAAGCAGAAAACTTACTGGGGCCGACCATTGTGGAAATTGAACATAGGTATGCTGCTAGAGAATAACCTAAATGCACAAATAGAAGAAACCTGGCAGGCCTCTTTACGACAGCGCCATAAATACCGGTCAACTATACAATGGTGGGCTGCGGTTGCTAAGAAAAAATTGAGAGCTACCCTAATAGCGCATAGCAAAGAGAGAATGAGATGGACGAGACATACAACGGAATTTTATTATTGTTGTTTACGCGATCTCTATGAACAACCGATGACTAACGATATTTTCATAGAAATAAAGAGAATCAAAGCCAAGCTCATAAATATGAAGAGGTCCCAGCTAGAGGGCTTAAAAATTAGATCCCATGCACAAACCATTGTGGAAGAAGAAAACGCTTCTATCTATCACCTCATAAGACACGAACAACGGAGGCGAAGAAATTTTATTGATCACATGCGGGCGGAGGATAAGAGAATCCTTATAAACCAAAAAGATATATTAGACGAGGTTTATCGATTCTACACTACACTTTACAGTGAACAGCAGATAGACGAAGATGCGACAAAGGAATTCTTAACAACATCTGGCCTTAAGAATACAATAACGGAAGAGGACAATCGATACCTCCAGGCACAAATTACTCAAGAAGAAGTTTTCGATGTACTCAAGTCATCGCCAACTAAAAAGTCACCCGGCCCCGATGGATTGCCCATAGAGTTCTACAGATCATACTGGCATGTCATAGGCAAAGCGTTTACTGAAATGATAAATGAAGTACTAAATGGGGAGGCTGTTCCTACAGATTTGAAGCAAAGCATCACAGTACTGATCCCAAAAGGCAGGAACTTGGGAATAAAATATATCACCAAGATGAGACCAATAAGCTTACTCAACACTGATTATAAAATAACAGCTAGGGTAATTAAGGAGAGGATAACACCAATCCTACGGAGGATCGTTGGTGTTCATCAGACATGTCTCCCAGGACGAAGCATTTTTAAGACAGTCACTGAATACAGGGACATAGTCGCAATTTTCTCCAACTCTGCAGCACATGGTGGTCTAGTATTCATTGATTTTAATAAGGCCTTTGACAGAGTTCATCATGGGTATCTTTTTAAAACATTGGCATTCATGGGCCTCAATGATAACAACGTGAAGGTTTTCAACAACATTCTAAAGGGAATTAAAACTAATGTATCTCTCAATGGTCATTATAGTAAGGATATTCAAATAACGAGTGGAATCCCTCAAGGGAGCCCATTATCAATGCTGCTCTATGTAATCGCCTTGGAACCACTTTTAAGAAGGTTAGAAAATGTACTAGAGGGCATATCTCTTGCGGGACTGAAAACGGTTTGTAACGCATATGCCGATGATGTCGGTGTGCTGATTAGAAGTAACGATGACGCCACAAGAATGACAGAGAATGTAACTTTGTATTGTAAAGCAACGGGCGCAAAAGTAAATGACAAAAAGAATGCTTTTTTAAAACTAAACGGAATGGCCAACGTAAATATTGCTTGGGCAAAATGCGTTGAGCAACACACTGCCTTGGGTCTCACCCTCCATAGGTGTCCTCTTCGAACGATAGCTTCCAATTGGAAAAAAATTTTGGACAATATTCGTGGCTCCCTCATTTTAAATTATTTGAGGGACCTAAACATTTAGCAAAGAATTAAGATCATTAATTGTGCAGTTTTATCAAAAGCTACTTACATTGGGCAAATATTGCCAATACCTAAAGAAGTTGCAAAAGCTATCACGGCAACGGTTTGCCGATACCTCTGGCAAGGTCATATATTTCGAGTAGCTGCTGGAACAGTGACCCTAACTACCGCAGAGGGGGGACTTGGATTGTCAGATATTCTAAGGAAAACCAATGTTCTGTTTATAAAGAGGTCGTTGCAACTTATTGAAATGTATCCAAACAGTGTAACTTCTAAATTATTCAAACTTTTTGAGCCTAACAGCCTTCGGCCACCAATCGACATCAGAGTAATAAACTATAAATTGAAGCACATTCGACACTTTTATTTCGAACTAAGTTACATGCAATGCCTTGTACAGGATATCAACAAGAGGAACTGCAAATACATGCTGAAAAAAATAAGATCACAGGATAACCCGAATAAGATGGAATTAAAGTACCCTCACAGAAAATGGAAAAATATTTGGCAAAATATAAATAACAAAATACTTACATCAGAAGTACAGTCGACATGGTACAAAGTTGTAAATAATATAATTAACACTAACGAGAAATTATATTTAATAGGACGCAGTGACACAAACAAATGCCGTAAATGCAATAAGACTGACACATTAGATCATCGTTTCGTTTGTCAAGGGTACAGTTACTTATGGCAAGAAGTTAAAATGCAAGTTGCCTTTCTCAGACGTCATGATGGGAGAGACATCAGCCCAAATATAATATTCTTCCCGGAAGAAGTTTTTTTTCCATCTCAGAAAAATAATGCCATCTTATGGTTAATCGGAAATTACGTTAACTACATTATAAATAAAAATGGGAAAGACAGTCTATTGGAATACAGAGAATATTTACGATCAGAATACTATAAAATATACCAGAGCAAAAATCAAATAAAACCGTTTGGTAACATGCTGCGAATTGTGATCGAGAGGCAAGGAGTGGGATAGGTGGTAGATGCATGCTAAAGTAGGGGACAGCTGCTGGGGGTGAAGTACGGTGGGGACTTCGTGGGCCCCGTGGCCGCTACGGTAGCCGTGAACAGCATGCCAGTGACGACGAAGACATTCACAGTTTGATACCAAAGGACCAATACTCATTCTCAATGTGCAAGTACTTACTATGATATAAAGTAAAAAAAAAAAAATCGTGCAGAATAAATGGAGATGTAATTCATTTACTCACTGAAAAAAGGGGGAGAAAAAAAAGGTAAATGCCCTAGGAAATTTGCTTTTGTTCTGTATGCATACGTTTTAGTGTACACAGAAGTTATGATTCAAAAATGAAGCGCCCTAGAAGAGGGATTCATCTTTTAGTTATTTTTTCTTTCCTAATCAAGTACAATTTCACAAAGAGGAGCTTTTTTTCCAAATTTTTAAGGAAGAAATGTTGATAAACAAGAAAGTAATTTCAAAAATATACATATAAAAAAGACATTCACAAAAAGGTACTTTTCTGAACCGAAGGTTTCACAGTTATGAGAAGACGCAATAGGGCTGATGATGAATGCTGATGAACGAAACTAAACAGGACAATCCAAAGATTGCGGAACAACCTGCATTTGGCAGAAATCTACGAGAAGACGAACTTTGAAGCCTTAGAGTGCAGTAGTGCCTAGACACAAATCATCAATTTTCACAGTATCCAACAGGTTGATAACGAAATCAGGAAAAGGAACCAATAATCATTAACACAATTTATTTTATCTTACATTGATTTACATTCTGTAATATAGCTATGAAGCTCTAGAGAACAAAAATTTCACAACAGGCTGAAGTAAGCCTGCGCCGATGAAGGCGAAATAAACAAAAAAAGCAAAAAAAAAAAAAAAAGGGATTGAGGCAAAATACAAAAAACGGTTAAGTTCGAAAGTGGTTCATGGGTGGTTTGTGGGTTTAAATAAAAAAAAAAAAAAATAAATAAAAAAAAAAAAAAAAAAAGGAGACAAAGGCGCTACAAAAAAAAAAAAAAAAAAAAAAAAAGTCGTAGATCATTCGACTGCAGATCGAGAGGTCCCCGGTTCAATCCCGGGTGCCCCCTTCATTTTTCAGTGTCATGAAAATGTTACGATTGAAAAAAAAAAAAAAAATCAGTTATCGCTTGGTTTGGCAATCTTAAGGTCTCAGGTACAAAAAAAAAAAAAAAAAAAAAAAAAAAAAAAGCTGTCTAAAGCGTCTCGCTGCGGAACGCGCGGTTGCTCGCCGTGGAGGTTCGAGTCCTCCCTCGGGCATGGGTGTGTGTGTTTGTCCGTAGGTTTAAGTAGTTTGTAAGCTACGGACTGATGACCACGCAGTTTGGTCCGATAGAATTACAAACATTTGAACATTTTTGAATAGCAACAACACTATAGATGCAAGATATAAAGAACCAATTTATCTTCTGGATAAAATTCAAGAGAATCATGCTTACTAAAGAACCAGCCTTACAGGTAGACGAACATATTACAAACGATGAAAAAGAGAAAGCCGAATTCTTTAGTGACGTACTCGAGAACATTCGTGGTTCTCCATTTTCAATCGAAGCCACGAGGAAAATATACGGTGGGAACTTTCTACACCGTTATACCAAGACCAACTGACCACCCTCTGTTGAATGAAATCAATGAGGACGAGATAACCGCTAGCGCACTGATCGGGTCCCGCAGGAGCGGCCGCGCGGTCTAAGACAGTCGTGCTCAGGAGG
The DNA here is from genome assembly GCA_026315105.1 of Locusta migratoria. NCBI lineage: Eukaryota > Metazoa > Arthropoda > Insecta > Orthoptera > Acrididae > Locusta > Locusta migratoria. The sequence continues at coordinate 167,508,378 of CM048745.1, forward strand.
CGGCTAAATGAGCACGAGCGCTCGTGCTCGCTCGCTGCCTGTGCCGTGAGCGCTCGCGGCTGAATGGCGCTGAATGCTCAGGCAGGGAAGATGTAAACACGGGATTTCTTCAGACGGCTAAATCACAACGTCGTTTCGGCTTAGCTTCAGACGCGAGCGCGTCAAGGAGAGGGTCTGACTTGTACGTCACCGATTTCGATCGAATTTTGCGTATACCTTCTATATCGAATATAAAAGAACACGTTTTTCGGCTTTTTGCTAGACACTCAGTAGCTTTGAAAAATGAAGGTTGATGATGGAAAATCGCATTTTCAATGCTATACCTAGATAGTGCTGTAAAGATGAGCATTTTGGCTCATTTTAGTAACACTAAAAGTGGGCCTTTGCGATCGTCTTTTGACAGCTCGAAATTTAAATGAAAAACCGGCTTAACTATTCATCTGAAGCGAAAATTGAATAACCGAATTTGTAGAGGAGAAAATTCTCTACAAATTTGCTCTCTTATGTTTTTTTTCATATCTTGTAGCGTTTCAAAGATATTTGCAAAAATAACGGCGATTTTGGGATGTATGTCTGTCTGTCTGTCTGTCCGTCCGTCTGTCTGTCTGTCAGTAACGTGTTCCCTGTTATAAGACGAACCGTTCAACCGATCAACACCAAATTTTACTGACATGATTGTAGACCGTCAGAGACCAGAACCTCCGTTTTTCAAATTTTTTGTCCGAAAAATACGGTAGTAAAACCAAAAATAGCCGTTTGTAATATAATTTTAATTGCAAACGAACAGTCGCATCTGACACGAAAATTGAATAACCTAATTGGTAGAGGAGAAAATTATCTACAACATAGTTCCCTTATGTTTTTTCATATCTCGTATTGTTTTAGACATATTTACAAAAATAACGGAGATATGACACCCTCTTGCCGGCCACGGTGGCCGAGGGGGACTGAGGCGCGTCAGTCACGGTCTGCACGGCTACTACGGTCGGGGGTTCGAATCCCCCCTCGGATATTTGTGCCGTCCTTAGTATTAGCTAGTTCATAAGTAGTTTGTAAGCTTAGGGACTGATGACCCCGTAGTTAAGTCCCATAAGTTGTACAAACATTTGATTTGATAATCTAATGTCTACAAATGCCATATTAACATCAGTTAACAACGGCCATCAATAGTATGAGATTAAAGAAATCCTTTTCCGATTTATAGCCGTAGCGTAGTGGGCAAGGTACTGAAGTGTGACGTAAAAGGTCGGTGGTTCGAAACCCGCCACTACATAATTTTTTCCCTAAAAGGGTTTCAGACACTCTTATTAATTAATTAATTATTATTTAAATTATTATTTTGGTCCAAAATGTTTGCAAAAACTTATAAAACTACAAATCTAAAGTGGGCCGTAAAACACGTCAGTGAGATTTTTTTTATTATTATTATATATGGAGCCAAAAGTTAATGACGTTTGAGTAGTTAACGTTTTTTATGTTTTCATGTTGTAGCTGGGGTACTCGTAAATATGAACGACATTCCGAAATTCTCGACGGTTGAGCAGTCTAGAGCTTCGACTGCCAATCCGTGGATCGAGGGTAGAACCTCTATCATGGAAATTTGTTAGATTCTTTAAAATGTATTTGATAAGATTCCATATTGTAATACCTTTTCTTGTCTTATTTTGAAGTACGGCATTAAGTGTATCATCTGTTTACAGCTGTTTCATTTGTGATACTCAGCACAAAAACAAAAATAAGAAAAATATATTGTATTTTTCATCCATTAGAAATGTCTTTCATTCACAAGAAATAAATTCTATTTTCTCTTTCATACATCATTTTTATACAATCAATTTGCCACATAAAGATTATTCAACCACCGAGAAGCAGAACATGTCCGTAGAACATTTCAGTGGCCGTAGAATTAGACTGCCCGAAAATTCTCCGTTGTGAAGTTACTTTGTTGGGATTCCTGCCTCACCTCACTGCCCCTCACAACTCGTCCTTACCATTCAACTGTCACAAGCACCGCGAGCCGGCCGGCACCTCAATGTTGTGACAGGAGCGCGAGCCAGCTCGCTCGAGCAGATCGCTGAGCAGGCGTCGGAGGTTCGAGTCCTCCATGGGGCATGGGTGAGTGTGCTGCCCTTATTGTAGGTTATTTTAAGTAGTTTAAACTCACAAACTACTGATGTCATAGCAGTTTGGTCCAAACAGTTTACAAACATTTGAACAGTACATTCTGCACAGCAAAAATACCGTGCCGAGAAGTGACAGAATCGGACGTTTTCATCTAAAATTAACTCGGGGTCTAGCGAGCACGTGTTATCCTATTTTTAATGCGACATCTAATCAAAAAACGGTGTCGTCTCAATGGCAACACGCATTTATCCGGATGATCCTTACACCAGACCAACCGAAAATAACCTGAACTCATACAAGTCCATAACACTGCTTCGAAGAATAGTAACAACTTTCGAAGCCATTATTTACAAGATACAGCACGGCACAGATGTCAATATTATCATACCACCTGAGCAGGCCGTTTGCAAAAGCAGCCATACCACAGCCGATGAAATATTATGACTCAGCAGTAATGTTGTCGGAGCTTGCAACCCGACAGATACAACACCCGCGCTTCTCTTAGGCAAGGAACGCGATTTCGACAAAGTTTGGCATTCTGGATTTCTGTTTGAAATTCTTCCCTACAACTTTCCACCAGATGTTGTGCAGGTAATAGCCAACAGAAGTTTCAAGTCACGGTAGAACATACGCAAAGCAGTTGGTACCCCAGGAAGTGGTTCTGACGCCACTAGTGTACTCGTTATGTACTGCTGACATCCCCAGGCCAATGGGCTGGAATGATGGTATAGCTGTGTATGCAGACGATACCGCTTACTGGGGTCATGCCTCAGCTTGCACCATAATAAATGAACAGACACACACAGCGGAATCCTGGCTCTGCAAATGAAGACAGTCCTGCTCCGGCGCTCGCGGCTGAATGCTCAGGCATCGTGACGCACTGCAGCGCAGGGAAGATGTAAACCCGCGCTTTCTTCAGACGGCTAAATCACAACGTCGTTTCGGCTTAGCTTCAGATGAGAGCCATATGCCCATCACGCAGTGCATAACGTACAGAGCACCTCTTTTCACTTCAAAGAAATTTAGTACGATCGCTTCAAAGCGAAAAGCAGATATATCAACGTCAATGTACAACACGTCAGTGCAAGAAGCGTATATGCTTCTTATATGCGATTGTCTGAAAATGCTTAGCATACTTCAAAATCCTTTACACAACGAAAAAATCTAATTCACAACGGCAGTACAATACCTTCCATTCGAAAGATTATGATCACTTGCAAGATTAAGAGCGGGAAGCGGAGGTCCAAAGGTTAAAGAACTTACTACTAACAAGGAGTGGGTCTGATATATACGTCACCGATTTCGATCGAATTTTGCATACACCTTCTATATCGAATATAAAAGAACACATTTTTCGACTTTTTGCTAGACACTCAATAAATAAAAAAAAAAAAAAAAAAAAAAGGTAAAGCAGTCAACAATCCGAAGATTGGTTTGAACACCACACTGCTTTACTAGGCATGGTCCTGATTGGACGTGGTATGCCGTTGCCTTCCTCCGACCTTCGAATTGACGTACCCAGCCACTTATAGGGGGACCTATGGTTTAATGTCGGTTCTGAACTACGGTGCTACTCGGTATTTTTCAAATGAGCTATACTGCCAGAGGGGAAAGAAGTGAAAAGTGACAGATAAAAATCCTAGGACCTGGCGGGGATCGAACCCGCGATTGGATTTGTTGTCTGGCACTCTACCACTGTGCAACCGAGGCGCTTTGAAAAATCAAGGTTGATGATGGAAAATCGCGTTTTCAATGCTATACATAGAAAGAACTGTAAAGATGAGCATTTTTTATTATTATATATGGAGCCAAAAGTTAATGACATTCGAGTAGTTAATGTTTTTTTATGTTTTCATCCTTTAGCTTGGGTACTCGTTATATGAACGACATTCCGAACGGCGTCGATGGTTGAGCAGTCTAGAGCTTCGACTGACAATCCGTGGATCGAGTGTAGAGCCTCTATCATGGCAATTTTTTAACATGTATTTGATAAGATTAAATATTGTAATACCTTTTCTTGTCTTATTTTGAAGTAGAGCATTAAGTGTATCATCTGTTTACAGCTGTTTCATTTGTTTTACTCAGCACAAAAATAAAAAATAAAAAATTATATTGTATTTTTCATCCGTTAGAGATCTCTTTCATTCATAAGAAATAAATTGTATTTTCTCTTTCATACATCATTTTTATACAATCAATTTGCCACATAAAGATTATTCAACCACCGAGAAGCAGAACATGTCCGTAGAACAAATCAGTGGCCGTAGAATTAGACTGTCCAATAATTCTCCGTTGCGAAGTTACTTTGTTGGGATTCCTGCCTCACCTCACTGCCCCTCACAACTCGTCCTTACCATTCAACTGTCACAAGCACCGCGAGCCGGCCGGCACCTCACTGCTGTGACAGGAGCGCGAGCCAGCTCGCTCGAGCAGATCGCTAAGGCATCATGTTGCGCACTGGATGGTCGCTCGCGTCGGAGGTTCGAGTCCTCAGTGGGGCATGGGTGAGTGTGCTGCCCTTAGTGTTAGTTCAAGTAGTTTAAACTTAGAAGCTACTGATGCCGTAGCAGTTTGGTCCAAACAGTTTACAAACATTTGAACAATACAGTCTGCGCGGCAAAAATACCGTGCCAAGAAGTGACAGAATCGGACGTTTTCATCTAAACTTAACTTAGGTTCTAGCGAGCACGTGTACTGTAAACCTATTTTTAATGCGGCATTTAATCCAAGAAATCGTTGCCGCCTCAATGGCGACACGCATTTATCCGAATGATACTTACACCAGACCAACCGAAAATAACCTGAACTCATACAGGTCCATAACACTCCTTCGAATAATAGTTACAACTTTCGAAACCATTATTTACAGGATACAGAACGGCACAGATGTCAATATTATCATACCACCTGATCAGGCAGTTTGCAATAGCAGCCATACCACAGCCGATGAAATATTTTGACTCAGCAGTAAAGTTGTCGGATCTTGCAAACCAACAGATACAACAGTCGCACTTCTCTTAGGCAATGAAAGCGCTTTCGACAAAGTTTCGTTTTGTGTCCCAGCCTCGTCGCCGCTTTTGTGTCTCGTTTCCGTCGTAGGTGTCGGTGGCCGAGTAGGAAGACCGACACAGGAATAAAGGTAGCACGCTTGTGCAGGTACGGAGGGGAGCAGCCAGTAGTACAGCAGAAACTAGAAACACTAGAGTAAATTAGAACGAGATATATATTGCACAGAATTTATACAATACTTAACTTTTACATAGTACTGCAGAATGCTGATACATACCACTACGGTCGGGGGTTCGAATCCCCCCTCGGGCATGGATATTTGTGCCGTCCTAGTTCGTAAGTAGTTCATAAGTAGTTTGTAAGTTTAGGGACTGATGACCCCGTAGTTAAGTCCCATAAGCTTAACAAACATTTGAACATTTTGCTGATACATAGTTGAACTAGAGGCCTGCCTAGTGCCTGTCCAATAGCCAAGTGTTCACTGGTGCCTATAAGATTCCGAAGTGTTAGCTGGTTCCTATCTCAGTCCCAAGTGAACGATGTCGTTCAGTGGTGGCCACGAGCGGAGTAGCAGCAGAGGGCGCTCGTGGCTGTCGTCGTAAGAACGCCGCGCCGTGCGTGCATGGCGGCGCGCGGCGAAAGTAGGTGGAGCGCACTTTGTACTTGTGCGACACCACATTTCGCATGTTGGATTGCTATTTAAAATGCTCCCCTACAACTTAACACCAGCTAACAGTCAACAGAAGTTTCAAGTCACGGTAGAACATACCCAAAGCAGTTGTACCCCAGGAAGCGGTTCTGGCGCCACTACTGTGCTCGTTATATACTGTGTGTGGACATCCCCAGGCCAATGGGCTTGAACGATGGTACAGCTGTGTATGCAGACGACACCGCTTACTGGTGTCACTCCTCAACCTGCACCATAATAAGTGAACAGACAAACAGACTGGAATCCCGGCTCTGCAAATGAAGACCAATTCCCACAAAAAGTCAACAAATCATATTAAGACACAATTTTTCTTCAACTTACAGCTCATCATCAACATTATCACAATCTGCTACTCTGGAGACATTACTTCGGAATCCATTGTCAAATAACAATTATATCGGGATGCTAACTAAAATGGTAGGATAATACTACAGAAAATACGGAACCGAGAAAAATTTCACTCTAGACAGGCTCATAAAATGTTGGACAATAGGTGTTGATCATCGAATTGCTCTCTACACAGATGACATATTCGGAAGCTCAATACAAGAATACGAATCTCGAGCTTGGCTTATGTCAACAACACAAACTAGAAAAATTCTGAAACTTCCTGACAGATTAAAACAGTTTGTGCCGGAACCGGGATTCAAACCTGGGACCTATGCCTTTCGCGGTGAAGCGTTCTACCGATTGAGTGAAGGTCCCACGTTCGAATCCCGGTTCAAGCACACAATTTTAAGCTGACAGAAAGATTCATATCAGCGCACACTCCGCTGCAGAGTGAAAGTTTCATTCTAAGAAGAATTGGTTATAGAGATGGAAGAATGCTACGCTATCAATATGCGACGTCTCTACTACACGACAGCATCAGTACCAAGAACTTACTAATGACATTCATGGACCAATGTGACAACTTCGCACTGACAAGGCAAGGGTCGGACTTGTCATGTCGAAACCTGTGTTGCTCTTTTTACTACTATGAGTTAACATTGAAAGAAGTCTGTATGCAGACTGTTAGCTGCTGACTTGTCCTGGAAGTATGTAAGAACTTTTATGAAGTATGACCTTATTGTCGCATGTTTTCCGCGCTTATAACTGCCTGTTGTACAACCCTGACCTCTCTCGCTATAGAGCCCTGTATTGGGAGAGTAGCGCCAACCTTTTATGTGTGGCTTGCCGACAACCGCCGGCTGCTATTGGTCAGTTGAGCGCGGGTGGGGCACGTCCGCCATTTTAGGCCTAAGCAATCCATCAGCGTAAATGGCATATTTCACTTAACTAGCTGTTATTTTAGCATTTAGAGTTGTTGGAAATGTGTAGACTCATTATGTATGAAATTAAGAGCTTAACATAGCATATTCCATTTTTATATGGTGAAAAATGCCGCATTGTTGGCAGTGAATAGTTATACTAAGACAGTACGAGGTAGCAAGTTTTACGTATTCCACGGGCGAAAGAGATGCGAAAAGACGCGAATTGTGGGTACACCGCATTGGAAGAAAAAATGCATTTCCATACGAGAATGCAAAAGTTTGCGAAGTAAGTGAATTTGTATTGAAATATCGAATAAACGTCTAGGTTTATCTGTTCAAGTTTCTTGCGAGCAATGTTGGACGGACAACACATGTAAGAGAAAAGATATTTTTAAAAGATACAAATACATGAAAATCTAACATAATGTGCCGCATTTGACGAATTTCGTATTTATACTTAACCTGCATATTACGAAAGTTTGGGCGGTAAATGAAACCGCCCATTAAATAGTTCTCCAAGACTCGAATTTTAAGATAAAGTTTATTTTACTGAAGTACCCAGCAGTGCGATAACATTGTGTAAAAACTTAAAGCTTCCCAAAAGTTAGCTCAGTTAATGTTATGTGATAATATCACATGTAGGTTAGTACACAACACCTATCAACATTAGGCACTAGGTTAATGGAAAGCAACATGTATTAATTACATCTACTTTGATAAAAACCAATATATTAGATATAAAAACGTCAGTCCTTAGCTAATTTGAAGGCAGGAACGTCAGTCATTGCGAAAGCAGTGCATTTGGTACAGGGTTTAAATTTTAGCACGAAACAATTTTACAACTAGTTTTCTCAAAAATAAAGGTCTTAATCTCAGATTACCAATTTTTCCTTAATATTCGCTGTAGATGTGATGAAACGATTAAAAACTTAAGTACATTGTTTACTTAATGTATTGCCATACCACGTCGATGTACAGACCGGTTCCCTTCATCATAAATGCTAATTTAACAGCGCCGTGCATAGCGCTGCTATTGCGAGATAGGCCTACAATGGCGGCGCTCGCCCGGTTGGCGGTACTCTCCCAATACAGGGCTCTATCTCGCTACGCTTACCAACGCCATCTAGGGACAAGATGGCGTTAGCTACGCGCCGCTCTCCTGCCACAGCTGTGAGAGAGCTGATGCGCCCAGTGCGAGCGATCTTACGATAATTAATAAATACGATAATAATAAATTCGTTGAGAAATATAGCTGATGTGTTATCTACAATATTCTTTCCAAATAGCTATGAAATAGACACAAATCCATATACGGTTTAGAACACATCAAACTTTTATTTCTAGTAATTGCCACAAAAATGCGAAATATTGATACAATGTTCAAAACATAGGTTATTTTGTGCACCAAGAATATACGAGCAAAGACGACATATGACAGCCCTGCGAATCACAGACGTTGTTAGACGTCCGTAGACAAAACTCGGCCGGTGTTAGGAAGAAATCAGGCCTAATATCAGTATATTTCGAGGCGTGTAATGCATAATCATATTTTGAAACATTGGGGATGAAAACTGATAATGTACCACTGATTGCAACTTGAGAATGTTGTCAGGGTGATAGACAGGAAACTGCAGTAATTTTCACAGAATGATTTTCTCTGATCATCTTGTGATGGTGCAGCCCTTGTGTCTTCCGTGCTTGTAGTATTAGATTTGTGGTTTATTCCGCCTTATGCAAGACACTGTTTTTTGTTTTAATATCCAGACTGGTTTCGGCACTTATTGTACCATCTTCCGTGGGTTTTTAGTGTTTCTTTCTTTAATAACATGTTACATATTTTGGTTATACAATCGTTTGTACAAGTTGTTTGGTTTGAAAATTTTGTTAGACGTTTTAGGCCTAATTTATTCAAAGAAATTACATTGTGTCATTCGCAGGATTTGCATGTGCATCAATTGCTGAATGACCAGTTTTCACAGCCTGTCATCTGCAAACAACAAGACTTTTTGTTTACGAATACTGACTGATTTACTGTAGTCCAACATTAGCCTGGAAATTATATTGAAATTACTTCTATGTGGTTGTTTTGGCTTACTTACATTTTAGCTGTAATGTTGCTGCTTGTTTGTTTGTGGCGTGTTCTTACGTTTTATGGTCTTAGTGCGATTTCTGCTGTGAAAAATCACTTTTCACATCGCCATTTTTCTTGTTGTGGTGGCTGTATGGTGTTGCATTTGTTTGTGTGGCAAGTCTGTGATGTGGAGCGCAATTTTTTAATGGTTTTGATACTCGCATGGTTTTGTGGGTGTAAATTTGTGTATGTTTTTGTTGTGTGTGTGTGTGTGTGTGTGTGTTAAACAGAGAGAGAAAAAGACAGAAAGAGAGAGAGAGAGAGAGAGAGAAAATACTGTATGTGGGTGTGTGTGGGTGCGTGGTGTGGTGTAATGTGGTGGTGGGATTTATTTGTAAACTTCTTTTATGGTCTCAAAGAGTGTTTTGTTGCATAGTGACGTGTATTCATTAAGTACTTTCTTACCTTGTGCTATTGCTTTTTGGATGTGATAATTTTCTTCTATTGTTAGTTTTTGAAATAAATTGTTGCTGGTTTTGAGGATTTGTAGGTCAGTTTCTATGTTTGAAGGGGTGTGATTCTGATTTATTAAATGTTCAGAGAATGTGGTGTGACAGCTTCTACTTTTTAGTGCTCTGAGGTGTTCAGTGTATCTGGTTTTGAAATTTATGCATGTCCGACCCACATACACAGTTTGACATTGATTGCAAGTAAGCTGATTGGCTGTACTTGTCAGTGTTGGTGGAAGGTTTCTCTAGTCTTTACTGTACTGTGTTGTTGGTTTTTTATCCTATGTTTAGCCCTTGTTTCTTAAGTATGTTGCCCACTCTTGTGTGTGATTTTGTTGTTGTAAGTCATGATGTGCCATTTGTTGCTTACTGTGTGATGGTATGTTGTGTGCAGTGTCATCTCTGTATGGGATTTTTTTGGCTGTGTGTCACCTGTTTTTGTAATTTTCTGTGTATTCTGTTTTACTTTCATACAAGTGGTATTAAAACTAAACAATGACATCTGATTGTATTATTTCTTGTAATTTCTCTACAAGCGATTTATTTAGTGTTTCATTAATTTCTACTATGATAAATGTATGAACAAAGACAGTATTGGTTTCATACTTTATTTAATAAGGTAATAATGAGATTGGAAACTGACTACAGTACTACTTGTTCCTCTATAATTACTCCTACTCCTTGAAGCAGCTGTTTTCATTCAAATTTACTACATCGGAATTGATCGATATTTCGATTTCCTTGAATGTAAAATACTATATTAATGGAAATTATGAGATTCAGAGTCGAATTTAAATGAAGTACAGCTTCTCCTACTGCAAATAAATCAGTATATAGCAATAATCTAAGAATTTTCCTATTTCTCTTCTCCTTGAATCCCAACAGTTAATTTATTAGTGTTGCTGAATTTTCTTATGAAACACGTGCCATTGGCATTTCACGACATGGTGTCCGAACTCAGTGAAGACTTGATACGATTTGTGTGCACTGCTTTCTATTACGTCTAATTTTTAGAACTGTTTTAGTGAACGTATTGTCCACTGCCTTCCTCTGTTACTCGCTACTCTTTACTCTTCTAGCCACCCTTGTATCAAATTCTGCGTAATGCAAAACACTGTTGTTACTTTCCATCCAAACATGTTTGAGCACCTCTGTGCCATCATCAGTGGTTTCTATTTAATTATTGTTATCTCTAAAAATCACAATAAATAGAAAAAAACCACTAATGATGGTGCAAAGGTACTGAAACTTAAAATAATAAATAAAATTACGGGTATCCAGCCGTAACCATTTATTTCACATTGCTAATATTTCGGCTGCATATAATTCACCCATCATAAGAGCTGTACTCAGATACTATAACAAGACAACTCGACTGTCGGCAAAATGTTTCCGTCCATCTTCTACACTGTAAAAGCGTAGCGAATCGACGGCAAAGATGTATAAGGCTGTAGTGCCGTCCATTGAGGGTTGGCTACCCGTAATGTTTTATGAGATGGAAGCAATGTTTGGTGCCCTAAAAAGACTTGATCGTGGTGAAAGCGTAAATAAAATAGCGTTGGATTTGAACATCGGTAGGTCTACAGTGCTCGGTTGGAAGAAAAAGAAATCTGTAATTGAATCATGGTGTTTGAAAAGACAGTGTACAGTATCCATCGCGGAACGAAAAACAATGAGAAATGCTTAGATCGAAAAAGTTGGCGTAACTCTTTACCAATGTTTCCGTGTGCACAGGGAGAAGGGCACGCCTATGTCTGGACCCGTATGGAGACAGAAAAGTAGTCTTCAATAACAGGGTTTTTCAAACGACTTCCATAAGTTTTATTTTACACTTTTCTTCTAGTGTTCAGAAAACTTCCCATAACTGTGATAGACTTTTTATAAGCAGCATAAACCACTTCAGTAATACTTGTAATGAACACTGTATTTTCAGATTCTACTAGGCCTTTTGTCTCAAAATTATATTTGATTTCTGATTATAAGTTATAAATGTTGATATAAATATATAATTGCATATAATAAATCAATAAATGTACAATTTTAATACTCTAAATAAGCGTTCTTATGCAACTCCCAGTTATTTTTATTTAAGCTCCCTAAAAATCGACAACCTCAAAACTCGACAACCTTTAAGTCCACAGTGTGTCGAGTTTGCGAGGTTCTACTGTATCAATATGATGGCAAGGCTAAAAAAACTGAATCCATTCCTTCTACCTCGATACTGTTAGCCTACCACAATACAAGATTCGTTTAATTGCAACACAGTTTGATATTTTTAGAAAGAACTGTGTCACAAATACACTTGGGAATTACCACTTGTAAATGAATTATCTAACAACGCTTCAATACAAAAAAAAATTTTACATATAGTTCACTGGAAGTGCTTAATGATTTTCATAGGGTTATAATTTTAGAAGCAGCTATCCAGTGAACATGAAGAATAGTGTGTCTATGACTGCCTAAATAATATCTTAGATATATTAATTTCTTTATGGGTACCTACCACGTTTAATGGTCTCACCTGAATAGTGTGCTGCACTGTTTGTATTTTCAGATTGCGTGGGTGGTTCATTGAACAACCTTTTTGAAAAGCAAAAGGTATGCTTTGACATGTAACTGATATAAAGAGGACGTCTGTGCACAAGGCGGACAAAGTAAAGCAGCGGTCACGGGTGATACGTGACCTTTGAAACTTGTATGGCAACAAGTACCAACAGATAACAGGGAAAGATAAATGCTGCTGAGATCGGAGTACCAATAGTGGTGAGGAGAAAACGATTATAAATAACGGTTGGTAATTAACCTACCGTAAAGTGTTAGCTCCATTATCAAATACAATTTGAGATGAAGATTATAATAACATGCACACTGAAGTGCAGTGTGCAAACTGTGGATGTATGAAAATAAGTCTTTCAAAATGGAGTAAAGTGCGTAAACACTGCAATGGCGAAGTACATGCCGTGAAGAAAACTGCCATAAAGTAATTGTCCTAGAAATTGAGATAATAGTATATGAGGATTAGGACATTCAAAAGTCAGGTTTTCAGTCTTCAGACGTAATTAATATAAGACGGGTGTAAGGGAAGGACACTAAAACTGAAGTAACAAAAGTAGAATGTAACGGAATTGAAACAAACCGTGCGTGCAAATATGCCGAAAGAAGTAAACGAGATTGCAACTCAAGATTGTGTTTTTGTATGAAAAGAAGATGAAGTTAAAACAGTATTTCAGATGATGATAGTAGACTGATGAAGTGAACAAAAAGGATGAGCCAATCAGTCTGTAACACACTGTAAGGTGGCACTAAATTTCACCTCCCAGTACTTGTCTCCCGAGTGATCAAAATGTGGGGATGTATGGAAAAGTAATCAGAGTACTTTAACAAACACAGTGATATTCATGAATTACGTCAGGGCACAGTCTAACATATACAGTCACGATACTCATTGATGTGAAAGTTGTTGCCAACTGACAGTTACAACGACACTAGCGCTCCCAGCGGTGGGCAAGCCGCCTTAAGAAATATGTTTGTTTGTAATTATTTATCTACTTAATTAACGAAATAGTTAGTATAATTTTTGCGTTACAAGCATTAGAAAAATATCAGGAGACATACATAGTACGAAAATTAATGTAAAACAGCTGAACTTAACTGATTCAGTGGTATAACGAAGAACTTCGTCATGAACCAATACTTCCGAATGTCTGTATACTTGCAGCCTATTACGCTGAAAGTAAGTAGAATATAAACATGAGAGAAACATAAATATCTATTATCAGTGGTGCAGCCACGGGAGGAGTAGGACTAATGGGGCTGAAGCACCTGCCAAAATATTTTTGAGCTTTTCTAATTTTTTTTTTAAAATTTTATTTATTTTTTAACAGGCCGGAACCGAAATTTGAAATAGTACCCATGTAATAAATCACAACGTAGCTATAATTTGCCAAGCACAAGTTATCGTGATAGTGGGGCTCCAACGTGATTCCGCCTCTGAGAACGTGTGCTGCTGTTACTGTGAGTGGGTTTAATGCCACCACGGCCAGCTTTGGTGCTGCCGCTATTGATATGGCTTTGCTGATGTTACGAGCAGATTGTTCATACACGGCGACCCGCGGCTTAGCAGGTCAGCGGCGCCACCGAGTGGAATCTTATGAAGGCCGCCAAAAACTACAAACAACAATAGTGGTATTTCAGTTCAATTTTTACACATAGAGTCTCATGTTAATTAAACAGCTTCCTATATTTCTGATACCGAATGATAAGAACTCTTTTATCATTAATACAGTTGGCCAGATGTGCCCACAGAGGCCGCGCGGGAGTAGCTGAGCGGTCTGGAGCGCCAGTTTGCGAATCGCGCGGCCTCCCGTGTCGGAGGTACGAATCCTCCCTCTGGCATGAATGTGTGTGTTGTCCTTAGGTTAGTGTAACATAGTTTAGGTAGTTTCTAAGTCTATGGACTTATGACCAAAGTAGTTTGGTCCCATAGAATTACAGACCTTTCCAACATTTGTGCCCACAGAAAGGGAGGGGGCTTTTTAAAAAATAATTTAAAAATCTTGAAATGAAATATATTTCATTTTAATATTAAATGGCAAAGTTATTTTTGTTGGTTAATGAACTAGAAACCCAGGTGCTAATATCTCGGGCGGGTGTCGGGGGGGGGGGGGGTGGACACAGTTTTGGAGGGGTGGTGTGGTGGTGAGTCATTAGATTAGCTGCACCCCACAAATTGTCGTGAGAAGACAAATGCGTTGAGCGAGGAGGCCACAGATCTTTTGTAATCTCTAAAGATTTCATTTAAAATTCGTAGAGATTGGTGTTCTATATGAGCTGTAGTGTTGTCTTGCTTGAAAAATGAATTATTCACACTGGTGTTATGGCAACCCACACCCATACTTTCTCTGCGTGCGATGGCCTTTCTCTTAAGGCATGTGGATTTTCGGAGGACAAATACGTGAAATTTTTAGAATTAATGTAACCAGGTAGGTGAAATCAAGCCTCATCAGTGAAAGACGTTCGATCTAAACACCAAATCCATGTCTGTTAATAAATCGCTGAAACCATTCACAATATTGTGCTATTCTTTTCGCTTGGTCCACACAATGTAATTGTTGCACTGCAGTAATTATACGGATGCAGCCCCAGTTCTTTGGTTACGGCCTTTGTGCTGTCGTGCGAGAGAATTTATCCTCTTGTGATAATTTCCTTGCTGATTTTCTTGGACTCCTTATCTTTCACGTCTAATTTCCGTCAGGAAAGGTTACAGGAAAGACTTCCTAACTTATATTAATTACGCCTGGAGACTGAAAACCTGACTGTTGAATGCCCTAATCCTCATATCGTATCATATCAATTTCTAGGACAATTACTTTCTGGCAGTTTTCTTTACGGCAAGTACTTCGCCGTTGCAGTGTTTGCGCATTTTACTCCATTTTGAAAAACTTATTTTCATACATCCACTGTTTGCAAAATGCACTTCAGTGTGCGTTTGATTATAAACTTCATCTCATATTTTATTTGATCTACTTTACGGTAGATTAATTACCAACCGTTATTTATAATAGTTTTGTCCTCAGCGGTATTGTTACTCCAATATCAGTAGCATTTACCTTTCCCTGTTATCTGTTCGTACTTGTTGCCATACAAGTTTCAAAGGTCACGTATTGCCCGTGACCGCTGCTTTACTTTGTCCGCCTTGTGCACAGACGTCCTCTTTATATCAGTTACATGTCAAAGCATACCTTTTGCTTTTCAAAAAGGTTGTTCAATGAACCACCCACGCAATCTGAAAATACAAACAGTGCAGCACACTATTCAGGTGAGACCATTAAACGTGGTAGATACCCATATAGAAATTAATGTCTGTAAGATATTATTTAGACAGTCATAGACACACTGTGATTCATGTTCCCTGAATAGCCGTTTCTAAAATTATAACCATATTAAAATCATTAAGCACTTCTAGTAAACTCCTTGTCTTTGTTGAAACATAAAAGCTAGGTTTAGAAATGCAGGGCTATAGATGAATGCTGTAGATTTTTTCCTTATTTCCTACACCCCATCCTCTCTCTCATCAACAAAGCCTTCGTCGGCTAATAACTAAAATCGTCCCGCGATGACATTACAAGTCGCCTGCACATACAAGTACTAAACAAATTAAAAAAGTAAATGTAATTAAAAGATCCTTCGCAGAAGACCATATTGTATAATAATTAAATAAATACACGTGTTTTTCTCAGGTGCTCCTGCAGGTGCTCACATCCTGATAGTGCTGTTATTCAAGAAAACAGACTAAGTGTGTCACACACAAAGGCCGCGGTGGAGTAGCCGAGCGGTCTATGGCGCCTCGCTGCGGAGCGCGCGGTTGCTCGCCGTCAGGGTTTCGAATCCCTTCTGGGGCATGGGTGCGTGTGTTGTCCTTCGGTTAGTTTACCTAAGTTTAAGTAGTTTGTAAGCTATGGACTGATGACCACGCAGTTTGATCCGATAGATTTACAAACATTTGAACATTTGAGCACCCACAAAGAATGAAAAGAACAACGTGCCACTGCCACGAAATACAAGGAAAACAACCTCGCTGAAGCCAGTGTTCATTCTTCGGCAAGCACGTTTTAAAATAAGAGAACAAACATGTCGAGACAACACGGAGCACGCAGATCGTATTCACGGATTACAGCAGATTATACGAAAGGAAGAACTACGTGAAAATGAACAAAATCAGTCCTAATTTGTATTTGTATCCTTGAGGCTAATGTAGAATGAATCCTATTGTATGTACCAAGTGTCCATTGGTAACCGCATATGAGAGCCAGAGTGAGGAAATTTTAAAAAAAGTCCGCATTCTTGTAAGGTTGTTGGCCTGTCCAATATTCGGTAGATCGTGTAAATAATGGGGATGTACTGAACGGAATTGGGGGGAGAATAAATTTGCGGTAAATGGCTAAAAGAAGGTTACCGTCATTTTTCAGAGATGAAAAGGCTTTCCCAGGACAGGGTAGTGTGGAGAGCTGCATCAAACCAGTGTTTGGATTGAAGATTGCAACAACATGTAGTTTAAAATATGAATAAAATTTTCTGTGTACTTTTTGTGATTGATATGTGTTTCATCATTAAGTATAAGTTAATAAAATATGCAAATAAAACAGTTTATTAGGGATAACAGCGAAGATCGCTTATAATTTTTTTCCGTAGATTAAACTACCACATTCGGAATTCTCATTTCAGATCCGAAGATGGCAGTTTAATCTGCCGAAACCGGTAATCGAAATAAAATTATAAGCGATTTTAGCTGTTATCCCTAATAAGTTGTTTAAAAGGATCGTCCTCCAAATATAGCAAACTTTCTGCAAATAGCACAGTTACAACTTGTATATTATTGTATATATGCAGTAAGCATAACGATGGCTAAAGAGACGAAAAGGCTACAAGGTAATTAATAATATAATAGAGAACCTGTGCGAATACTTCCCACCGTTAGTGGAATGACAGAAAATGTTGGGGAAAATGGAAATAAAGTGAAATGGTCAGGCATAGCTTTCTTCAAAATCAATCAGTGCTTAAAAGCGCAAATAAAAGAACTTGATCCCTTGAGTCTTGTTAGGTCAGAGAGAACTGCGTACCGTAATTAGAACCAAAGATATCGTGAAAGAAACCTATTAAAATATTCAGTGCAAGGACAGAAGGATACCGTGTTGGAATAAAAATAAAGGATGGAGAGAATTAATTGAATTCTGATACTCGATGACAAATCTGCGAATGAATACTTTTCATTTTAAGGGAAAAGAAAGGAATTTGGTCGGATAGAATGGCCTGACCAACTTAGTTTAGTTTACAGCAAGGACATCCCCATAAGAAACATACAGAAGGAAATCGCGTTTGAGTATAGAGAAAGGAAGGCGAGAGTTACGTGTAAATTGTGATACGTGATGACAAATTTGTGGATGAATACCTTTAGTTTAAAACAAAAAAATTAAGGCAATCGACAGGGTAGTTTGGTCTGATCGGCTGACTTTAGTTTCCGTAGATTCTTTTAATATATAACATAAGATAAAGCTCTATTACGATTATGTTAGCTACTAAAATACATATTACACATTTCGGGTCCCAAAGAAAGGAAGTGAACTGTTTGGGACAGTCAGGTAACTATAAAGTGGCTTTTCAATTGTTATTGCTATTGCGGCACTTTTCGTTGTTTTTCAATACAAATTCAGTGGCTAAACAAGCAGCCCTCGGTCACAAATTAAAAATTATTTTACCAGGGTTCGGCAATGACTAAGATTACCTTCATCAGATATATAAAACAAAACAAGTCACATAATAAAGTATACTATTCAGCTGTATAGCTTACGTCACAAAGTTTAAAATAGAAATTTTTTGGAAAAAGCTAGCCACTACTGTCTGCTCGCCAGTCTGATACCTCCGTGCAGGCTTGTAGCCCATAGTGACTAGCTTTTTCCAAAAAAATATATTTTTTAAACTTTGTGATGTAAGCTATACAGCTGAATAGTATATTTTATTATGTGACTTGTTTTGTTTTATATTTCTGATGAAGGCAATCTTAGTCATTGCGGAAACCTGGTAAAATAATTTTTAATTTGCGGCCGAGGGCTGCTTGTTTATCCATTGACATTGTAACGGTCGGTGACAATAGCAGCTAAGTTAAATCATCATCATTAGAGACTTATTATGCCTTTCAGCTTTCAGTCTGCAGCATATTACCTCTAATAAAATTCCTCCATGATCCCCTATTCAATGCTAACATTAATGCATCGTCTGATGTTATGCCTTTTACTTCAAAATCATTCTTTACTGAATCTAAGTACTTTCTTCTTGGCCTACCTCGACTCCTCTTACCCTCCGCTGCCGAGCTCATGAGTCTGTTAGGTAACCTTGCTTCTCCCGTGCGTGTGACATGTCCCCACCATCTCAGTCTGTTCGCTCTAACTGCTAACAGAGAAAAAAAAGAAAAAAAAACTATACAAATTATTTACTGAGATAGTTTTATAGAGTCATCGCTGCTTAAGATTTTTCAGTAGGTTCTTTTCATGCGCTAGAGAGTTAAGTAAAACAGGAAACGTATTGAGCTATACGAAATACGTTTTGGGATAGTTGCTGTAACACGTGCTGTTCACGTTGAGGGCTGACGTTTGCGGGCAACCCAGCCGGTGTATTTGAAGCTTGTGGCTGCGCTCGGCGCGTGCGGACGGCCCAGGCGCTGCGCTGCGCTGCGCACGGCCCCGCCCGCCTATATACGGCGGCCGCGCCAGGCGAACGGAGACTCCGACCAGCCAGCGCTCTGCCGCCATGCAGCTGCTCCTGGCCGTAGCCGTGGCCGCAGCCGCGCTCTGCGCATGCGCACACGCCGGACCCGTCCCGGAACACAAGGGTAAGTGGCGCCGCCAGGGGGGCCTACCTCACAGGCTTCTTAACTATGTCTCGAAAGAATCGATGCATTATCAGGAGCATTTAACATACAATTTAAGCTGCACCTAATCCGTCAGTTACAAGTTATTCAGTATATTAATTTATCGACATGGAGCATTGAAACTTCCTGGCAGATTAAAATTGTGTGCCAGAACCGGGACTCGAACCTGCGACCTTTGCGTAGGAGGCGAGGTACTGGCGGAAGTAAAGTTGTGAGGCGGCATCCTGAGTCGTGTCGGGATAGCACAGTCGGTAGTGCGCTTGCCCTGAAAGGCAAAGGTCCCAGGTTCGAGTCCCGGTTCCGGCACACAATTTTAATCTGCCAGGAAGTTTCATATCAGCGCACACTCCGCTGCAGAGTGAAGTTTCATTCTGACATGGAGCATTATCTTGACTCTTTCAAGCATGCTGTAACTGCCAAATATTGCTTAAGTTCTATTTTCGATGTTTTTAAACGCTTACATCATGTTTTCATTTATTCAACAACAGTAATTGCTAACTTATTAGCAAATTAATATACATAGGTAATTTATTTGAACTTAAATTTAGCCTTCCAAACTAATCGGAATTTATAAAAGTATGAACAATTATATTTCATAATTGTAAATATTGTAAAGTGTGCATATATAGCATCAACCTTAGGACATTATACCTTTAAATTTATGGAATAATTAATATTCTGCTATTGCTATTCAAAAAGTAGAATTTGGAAGTAATGAAATTAATTACTGAAATTTAATGCATTACATCTAATACAGTGGATATCATTTTGTGTTAATATTCTGTGTGGCATGGATAAGACGGTTCAGATGGTAAATTGTGAGGCGTTGGCTGAAATGTAACTGTAGCAAGGACAACAGGAATGTGGAATACAAAGTTGTTGTAGTATGTGAGTATGTGGGAGATCGTACGTTGCCGGAGAAATCAAGAAACGCAAAGGCGGGGTAGACAGTAAAAATAGAGCAGATAATGGAACATTTTGGTTGAATGTAGCAAAAATTTCGTAATACTGGTAATTAACGAACAAAATAATTCGCACTTATATCTTTTTTGTGTTGATATGTTTAGAAACTATAACTTAAACTCATCGTTACAGATAAGTGTTTCCCACAGATTCCAAAACAGAATAGATTTTGAATAAGTAGATGCTGATGTACTTCGGTACATTTTATTATTATAATGGATAATTAGGAAGGTTGATGTGTAACTAATCCACATCTCATGTGTTCCAACAAGGAATGAAGATAGCACTACTACATAAACACACATCACAAGTTTTAGCGATGGGAGGAAGGGCAACCATACGTTACATACAACCAGGAAACGGAATTAAAATGTGTGATAATCGTCGGTAATCTTTAAGACCAACTATCTTTTCATACGCAAGAAGATACTGTAACAATGTCAGGAAAGGTTTCCACTTTTGACCAGTGTACAAAAAAAAAAAAAAAAAAAAAAAAAAAAAAAAAAAAAAAAAAAAAAAAAAGCAGTTAACAATCCGAAGATTGGTTTGAACACCACAGTGCTTTACTAGGCATGGTCCTGTTTGGAGGTGGTATGCCATTGCCTTCCTCCGACCTTGGAACTGACTTACCCAGTCAGTTATACAGTTTAATGTGGGTTCCGAAACGCGGTGCTACTCGGTATTTTTCACATGAGCAATACTGCCAGAGGTGAAAGAAGTGGAAAGTGACAGGTGGGGATCGAACCCGCGACTTTTGGATTTGTAGTCTGGCACTCTACCACTGTGCTACAGAGCCGCACTAGTCTATATTTATCGATGATATTTTTCGCAACAGTCAAGCATTTAGGCTTTGTGTGAACGGAGTTTTATCCATATTTTAAACTTTTTTTCTTCTTGCAACCCATTGAAGAAATAAAGAATAATCGTAATCGTGTTACTTCCATCTCAGTCGAAAATTGAGAGTCGCGGTGGAGTAGCCGAGCTGTCTAAGGCGCCTCGTTGCGGAGCGTACGGTTGCTCGCCGTCGGAGGTTCGAGTCCTCCCTGGGGCATGGGTATGGGTGTGTGTGTGTGTGTTTTTCCTTAGGTTAGTTTACCTAGGTTTAAGTAGTTTGTAAGCTACGGACTGATAATCACACAGTTTGGTTCGATAGATTTACAAACATTTGAACATTTGAAAATTGAGAGAATGACAGCGTAGTCGCTAGAAGTAATTCTTAAAAATAGAGTAAAAAGTCGCCAGATTCTATTTGTATGGATTCTGTTTTTCTCTCCTGAAGGGGGAAAACAGTTAATAGACCGAACGCTACATACTTGTAGTCACAGAAGCTATCTGGCAACTTCCTAAAAGCAGTTTCAACATCGGATGGATCAATTTTCCCTCTTTTGTTTGGTGAACAATAAATTTCAAGTTCTTCATGGAATAAAGTACTAAGAAATCTGCCAGAATGTAATCTCCACTCTGCAGCAGATACGAAACTTCATAGCAGCTTAAAACTGTTTGCTTGAGCGAGACTCGAAAGCGGAACCTGTGCCTTTCGCAATTAAGCACTCTACTAACTGAGCTACCCGAGCATTGCTCGTCCTCACAGCAGGTTGTTGGCGGAAGTAAAGCTATGAGGAGGGCCGTCGAAGTAACTCAGCGGTTTCGCTCAGAGGATTAGCCATCCTCAGTAAAGAAATAAAAAACAACTAAAAAAACTGAGCGATTAAGTCAGGAACAACAAAGAACGAACATGTTACAATGACAGCAAAGACGTGATGTACAATGTGAATAATAATGTAAAAAGTACAACGCTTGATCCTTTGCCTACGTCCCGCTCTGCCACACAACCTGGAAGTTTTAAGTTTGAGACATTTACATCCCCCCCCCCCCTTTTGTCAATAACATTCGGTGGATGAAGTCAGAACGGTTGATGAGGCAACACAGGCGAATCACAACACTACACCTGCGTAGCGATCGATGTTGAAAGCCTGCCACCACCTAAGTTCAGTTGGGCATAGTGTGCTTTCTGTCGTAGACCTGATGGATGAAGAGCTTGTAGGTGTGTTGGTTCTTAACTGAGAATAGGACAATAAGTGAGCAAAGTATCAGTTTAATTTGTTTGAAGCTTGGCAAGACACCTACGTGTATGTGTGGATCAAGCACTGTCCATTAACTGTGTGACCGAGTGGTTCGCCCATTTCCAAGGAGGCCGGGAAATCCCCGAAGCGAAAACGTTAAGAAAGAGAAGACAGCAATCACGAACGACCGGCTATTAACTTTGCGCATGATACTGGATGAACAGCAGATAACCGCGAATTCTTACGACATATCCTTACCCAGAAGTTATAGAAGAGGAAAACTTGTTCCGTCTTCTGTCACCTCACTTGACCGACGATCAGAAACATATGTTTAGAGGTTCACGGGATTTTGTTGAAACGCGGATGCGACACCCAATTTCTGAACCGTATTGTCACTGAGGATGAAACCTGGTGTTCCCTGATACGAAAGGGCAAATCGTGGAATGACATTCTCCGACATCACCATGTTGGAAAAATGTCAAAACCGAAAAACGATGCATCAAAACGATGATCATCACCTTTTTCAATAGACATGGCATTATCCAAAAGGAACTTCTAACTAAGCTGCAAGATAAGGTGAAATTTTGATCCGTTTCATGCAATGTCTACGCAGGGCACGACTCCAGTATGCACAAAAAGATTCCCTGGTTTTCTGTTCACGAGAATGCTCGCCCACACACAGCCAATATCGCCAAAAAGTTCCTGAAAAAAATGGACTGATAGAACTTGAACATCTACCATACTCGCCTGATCTCAATCCTCCATGCTTCTTCCATTGAAATGAAAGAGATTTGACAATATTCCTGACATCTAACGAACGTGTCGAAGATTTTTATCACCACCCCAAGGCAATGCTTCGTGCAAAGTTTCCAGGACATGTATCGCAGAGTTCAGCGGTGCATGGTTATGGAGGGTGACTATTTCAAACGACAGTAGGGCAACGTTAATGTTACAGAAATATTCACCAGGTCAGAGGTTGCATGTGTTCAAGTGATTCTTTATTTATTGAGGATAGTACTCGTAACCTGTACGCAGTGTTTTGCGGATCACATGTTAGTCGGATTATATTGATGGGAATATTCTTCTGTTGCAGCTGATACGGTGTTCCTGAAAAGGCAACTCCTAATTCTGAAACTCCTCAAACACATCAGCCAGCCTGTAGCGGATCCAGAACTCGTCAGCATCAAGAACTCATATGTTCCGCTAGACAACCTCGACAAGTACACGGTAAGCTCGGGCGAATGTGTCTGTGTACCACATCGGGTCAGCCCCCGCTATTGTTTATTTGTTTGATATGAATCTGTCAATTTTTATCTTCTTTTTAGAATAAATTTGTTTTTCTTTTAATTTTGGTGGATTTGGAAACTCCGCTATTCAGTCACTAGTTTTCCCAGCACATAAATGTGCAGTATGTTAGCGTGGTGTATGGTGCAGAGTTCGCTGAGGCGATGATCCCCCTGTCTGCTCCGCAGGACCCGGAGGCGGTGCGCCGCTGCTGCAGCTACGTGTCCAGCGGGCGGTCGCTGGCGCGCAACGCGGTCTTCAGCCTGTTCGACGAGCGCCACCGCGAGGAGATGGTGGCGGTGTTCGAGGCGCTGTACGCGGCGCGCGACCTGGACGCGCTGCTGGCCACGGCGCTGTACCTGCGCGACCGCCTCAACCCGCGCCTCTTCCTCTACTCGCTGAGCGTCGCGCTGCTGCACCGCAGGGACTGCCGCGGCTTCACGCTGCCGCCCGCCTACGAGATCACCCCACACATGTTCCTCACCACCGACGTCGTGCGCCGGGCGTACCAGGCCAGGATGCGGCTCGTCAGTACCTCTCATTTCATTACTCGTGTTTCTTCTTTTACCTTCCAATTCCTCTTCTTCAGAGGAGATCTAAAACGCCCCTTGGGCCTTAGTTACTACACATACAGGGCTATTCGAAATGAAGGGAAAGATTTGAAAAATTCATTGCTATCAAACTATGAAAGATGGAGGATAAAGCTTATTACTTTCTTCAGCAGAGTGCTCCGTGAGTTGCAATGCTGACTTTCTTCATTCATAAGAACTCTTTTATCACTATGTTTTTGTACCCCATGTCAGCCGCTAATGTGACATACTTGTGTGCAGAAACCAACCATCATCCCCATGAGATTCACCGGCTCAGTGAACAACCCGGAGCAGAGGGTGGCGTACTTCGGCGAGGACGTCGGCATGAACTCGCATCACCAGCACTGGCACATGGACTTCCCCTTCTGGTGGAAGCCCACCTACGACCAGCCCAAGGACCGCAAGGGAGAGCTCTTCTTCTACATGCATCACCAGATGGTCGCCAGGTACTTGCTCCTTCAGGAACTTCTGTTATACAGCGTTCCGACTTATAGTAATGACTTTTATAATGTCGCCATCGCACAGTCTAGCTTGCTAAAAGCAGCTTCGGTTCCCTGAAGTTTCATCTCAGAAAACATGTCATTTCATAATAACACATCATGATCAGTCCACTCTTCAAGATGTCAGGTGTTCTAGGTAATATGGAATAAAACAGGAACGACAGCCTTTCTTTGCTACAATCTGTGTACATGCAATATCAGGCAAAACGATCATTATGATAAGATAAAGACTTTGAAAATCTTCATCATAATTTTAGGACTGCAAATTAACCGACGCGTTTCGATTCAAGTCAATATTAAAAATAGTATCATTGATGTAAGTCAGTATAATTATAGTTTGTAGTCAACTTTTCATCACAACAGACAAGTGTATTGCATTCGTCGGTTGAGAAGAAAATTTGACTACACAGTATGTAGTTTGTGAATGAATTATTTGACAAGTTCAAATGCAAAAGGCACATATAGCTGATAAATGTCCAGTTTCGTCTATATGACGCTAGCAGTAAGCTTTGTAGGCACCCAATGTGCACACAGTGTTCATGTTCTGTGCACGCTCTCGTTATATGGCACATTTACGTTAAGACTTGTGTTGGTGTTATGCGAAAATTTTGTCAACCCGATTCCCATGATTATTGTCAGGGTACCGTAAGAATTAGTCCACGCAGAGCTGTATAACACAGGTTGAGACAAGCACCACCGTTTCCATCATTACGAGCACCAACATTAATGAAGTAGATACAATCATCAGCGCACACAGCGTTCACTCCTCCGTGGATTTCAATTGGACAGACGTTTCATTCCGTTAGAAACTCGATTTCAACACGCTGTTTGTCACAACGCGATGGTTACGGGGTACTCCGACATGTTATACGTTACAACTGGGGCCACTCTAGCGCCAGAGTACTGAAATTTCCATTAGCGAAGCTGGGGAGTCGACCAAGTGATTTGTAGTTGCCAAATCTTGGTGTGGTTCGCTGTAGCCCAGTTTGATATTAAGTGAATTGGAAAGTATGTGAATGAATTTTTATTGCAGACATAGACGCAACAAGAGATCCACGAATCTATATCCTGCCTTGCTGTATGGAATGAGACGACAGCTGGAAAAAGGTTATTTTCTCAGAAAATTATCAGTTGTAAAGCCAGTGGAATTGCAAAATCTTTTTAGCGTCCTTTTTCTCCATAAACCTAAGGATCCTGGACCCTGGAGCTTGTAAGGTGTAATTTCCCAGAGAAAAGCAGTCGTTCAGTACACTATGTTCCTCTCTTCGTACCACTCTTACTCTCCTCCTCCTTCTCTTCCTCTTCCTCGTCCTGCTCCCTCTGTTCATATTTTTCTTCCTTCTCGCCTGATCATCTCCTCCTCTTCCTCCTCCATCTCTATTTTCTCTTTCATCCTCGTAGCTATTCAGAATTAAGAAATTAAACATTAGGAACGCAATTTACTGTATAAGGAAATATGCAGCCCCACTAGCTGCACTTTTTCTAGATTTCAACACTATGGGTGTCTTCATGAGAAGACTATAATTATGACGTTTTATTCTTCTGATGAAGACACCCATAGATGTTGTTGAAATCTAGATAATTGTAATTATTTTAAAGCAACTTGCGGGACTGCATAATTCCTTACACCCTGCAACCGACAAGCGATGTTCAGAATCATTAGGAACTTACCTCAAATATTGTTCTAACGGTGGCAAATGAAAAATAAATGGAGTAACGAAGCCATTAAACGATGCCATTTATAGACGTTGTTAGTATGGGTTATAGAAAAGAGAGGATCTTTTCCATTTACAGTTCCTAGGTATGTAAGTTTAATCGGCCTTTGGCATTATTAACATTAAAAATCGTTACTTCTATTTTCGTGTTCACTTAATATTGTGATGGCCCAGTTTTAAACGTGGCTGTATTGACAGCAACCGTACAGGAATTTTAAATTGATAGATCACAACCCAATGTTTGTGTTGCTTAAAACGATAATATTGGCCACGGTTTCGACTCTGCTAATGATGTTTTCATCAGGATAGTTTTAAAATAAGATGCAAAATAAATTGTCGCTTTAGAGCGATATCGCTGTCGTTACGAAAATTTTCTGCAAAAAAAAATTGGAAGAAATAGAACGTCAAGAAGTGAGTCACTGCAAGTCTTGCTGAATGACTGATTTCTTTTTATTTTATTTTATTTTATTTTATTTATGTTCACAATTATTTTTGAGTGTAACTTTAGATGGCCAGTGTGATATCGCTCTAATGTGACTTTTCTTTTAAATTTATTTTAAAATTATTCTGATTAGCACTCTAGTTGGTGGAGATGCTGTGGTAAGAAATTACCGTTTTAATGGGCTGTGATCCATCAACTTAAAATAAATGGTTGTAATACCTTACAGAATATTAAAAAAAGCAAAGATAAATTAGAGTAATTTACAATCAGCATGTCCTCGTATAACTTGCGAGGTATAAATCGGAGACTTCCCTCCAGTAAATTTGTGTCTGTGACTTGCCATTAGTAACTGGCTGGTTGGTGGCTCAGGTTCGACGCGGAGCGTCTGTCCAACGACCTGCCGCCGGTGCGGCCGCTTGGCTGGTACGAGCAGATCGAGGAGGGCTTCGCGCCGGGCGCCATGTACGAGAACGGCCAGGAGTTCCCCATGAGGCCGGACCGCGTCAACTTCCGCGACCTGCCCTGGCTGCGCATCTCCAGCATGCAGGCCTACGAGGACCGCATCCGCGACGCCATCGCCGCCGGCTTCGTCAGGACCGTGAGTACCCACCCACCTGTAAAGTCACTGCTCCGGCCTCGCCCAGTTTGTGCTGCTGCAACTGCAATGGCGAATCTTCGTCATAACTTACAAGCTTGAGCCACTGAACATATCTAATACGGGGACCTCAAAGTTGAAGCATGTGTTGATCAACATATCAGTTTTCTAAAGTAGTACGACTTCGTAATTAAAAAATTAAAAGATATTTTCGAACGTCATGCAAAAATTGTCTCAGAAATACTTTCGATTTTTTTTTATTTATTTGCAAAGGAAATGAAAAGTCACGCGTGACATATCAGATATATTCCAGTTGTTTATTAGATCAACAACTAGTTTCACACCATTGTAAGTTCATATTCATGTGACTAGTTACTATTTCTTAGGGCGACACTATCTTCAGTGTATAGCCATAAATGACGAAATATCACATAGACTCTATTACACCAATTCTGGGATTAGTATCATAATAATCTAAAATCAATATCAAAATTTTAAGACGAACCTTAACTCATTACAAAAGTTTATTATCGTTGCTCGTTAGTTTAACAGTTTATTGTCTAAAGTTGATTGCAGCTTTAATTGCACATTCAGATTTCACTGTTTCTATTTGGACGTTATTTCTTGAATATATTTAATGTCTTCTCGGCCATATTTCGGGATCTTGCCAGAATCAGTCGTTCAAATGTATGTAAATCTATGGGACTTGGCTATGGGTCATAGACTCTAGGCTCACGAACTACTTAAACTGATTTAAAATAACCCAAAGACAAACATACACACCCGTGCCCGAGGGAGGACTAGAACTTCCGACGGCAAGCAATCACGCACTCCGCAGGAAGACGCCTTAGAACGCTCGGCCACTCCTACGCTGCTTACCAGAATCCTGGGGTTTCCTCGCTGTAACTTTGTCGACGAATCCTGGGCCTCTATTTGACACATCAGAGATGTTTGTGACTGCACTAACAGCTTGATTACCAAATCTGTTGACGTAGAAGGAGCTTACAGGTATAAACTTGGAGCTGCTTAAATTTCTGACTGCCCCATCAAATGACAACAACCCATCTGAAGATGAGCTTTTAATAGTACGAAACCGATTGTGGACCGAATACCGCTGATGCGACTCTGATCAATTTCCATTTATTTCAGAAAAAAACGTTTAATTATTTTTCAGACAGTTTTACCTTGATTTTTGAAAATTTCAGAAATTTTTTTTTCACCTAAGCTGAAGTTTTCCTAATTACGAAATAATCTGAAGTAAGTAAAAATAATAATTTATATACGGGTACCGCATTTAAAAGTCTACTGCTCTACGAAAATCTCGCAAAACTCAGAAACGGCCATTCAAATATGTTTTTTTATCTTTTTCACTTTAATACAGGGGTATTAAACTGATGATGTTATCTTGGCATCGCCTCCTCGGACTAGATACTTATTGTATTTCTAACCACACCGTCACTTGAGTGGGATAAAATGTTTGACTTTCAAAAGAAGACGAACTGCACTGTCTATATATTAATTCGTTCGGTACATGGCGGAGGGTACTTTACAACAGACTCCACCACCAATCTAGTTTTATTCCGATCATGAAGTAATTTTGCACACCTGATCTTCAAAATAAGAGGGAGCCTACTATTTACACAAGATTTAATACGGTGCATGGCGGAGGATTCTTCCCTCCAGACGTCTACACCATTTGTCAGATCACCATGAAATTTGACAGATATATGTAAATTTAATATACAGTTGAGACAAGAGGTATACAGAGAGAGGGGTCAGAAGGAGATCGGACGCGAGGGTAGGTAACGAACAATTTATATTTTGTCAAAAGATCTTGCCACTTCAAAAAATGCCTTCCTTTTTCTTAATGATAGCTACCCCAACGAACGAATCACCTCTGTTGCACTCTCTCTACGCGATAATATAAAACGAACTGCCCTTACTTCAACATTTTCTGCGCCGTCCGTGAATCCAAAATGCGCATCAGAACTCTGGGAAACAATAGGCGGTTTTTAGTATATAGTCTCTTCGGTATATACGATGCATCTTCTAACTAATAGAGAGAAGAGGGCATCGTCATGCAGTAAGAAATATCGGTGCTCGTAGTGTCAATTTCTGCCACGTGCTCCTCGAGACTGGAGTAATCTGACAATGGGTTTTTGAATCTCCTGTCAAACGCTGGAGATTACAGAGTAGTGACTGTGATGCAGATGGTGTAAATCTGAGTTCAGCAGTGTGTGTGTGGTGTTGCAGCCGACGGGCGTGCTGTACCTGAACGAGACGGACGGCATCAACGTGCTGGGCGAGATCATCGAGTCCTCCAAGCACAGCGTCAACCCGCTCTACTACGGCCAGCTGCACAACGACGCGCACGTCCTGCTCTCCAAGGTGGTCGACCCCGACCAGCGCTACGGGGTGAGTCCACAGATGCTGCTCCACCTAGCACTTGTCTCTCTTCTCTGATATCTCTGCCAACTTTCTAATATCAGCGTATTCATTTCCAGTAATCACCTTTATTATGCAAGATAGCAGTTCTTATTCAGACTGGCTGTGTAATTTGCTGGCTATTTACGTGTCTCCACCACCAAAAATTATTGTAACATACAAACGTCTTACAGAATATTGATGCAGCAGATTATGGTATTTGTCAATGTTTAATCCAGACTGTCATTTCTTCTAAAGAGCAGGCGAGATCTCCTAAGTAGCTATTACACACAACACTGCATGTAATGTTACTCGTCGGCAATTCATAGCAAACAAACATACTTGACCATGAAGTAATCTACAGATGAACTATGAAATTTTTATCATATGTTTATCGCTTCCTTGCATACAGATTTCTACGCGTTCTAGAAAAAGATGAACAGGTAACTAGCACCAGTTCTACATGTGGGTTGCATTATTTATTAACTCCAGCACTAATGAAATGTACTCGGGTTATCAGCTGAGTGGTGGCGTCGTCCTCAGGCCTGAGGATGATGAGTACGAAACTCATTGAAACGTTGCGCCAAGACGACGCCACCACTCGGCTGATAACCCGAGAACATTTCATCGTTGGAATACGCCGAGAGAGCCTGCAATCGCATAAAACTCCAGCACTCACAGCTGCAGTAAAAAAGCCCCGTTACTCAACACATACACAAAATCTAAATGTAATCACAAAAAAGGGACAAAAATACATGTAAATATAAATAATTGAATCATCTGTAACTGTGTCTGTAGCACGTTTTGTTCTTGGGTAGGGCGCCACAAGCGCCGCTACTGAGCTGCTGTGTCTGGGGAGTCGTTACTGCCTGGCGTAACTCTGGTTCTACCGACAGATGCCGCCCGGCGTGATGGAGCACTTCGAGACGGCCACCAGGGACCCGGCCTTCTTCCGGCTGCACAAGCACATCGACAACCTGTTCTACGAGCACAAGAACCGCCTGCAGCCGTACAGGCGGGAAGAGGTGAGTCCACGCCCCACCACATCGTCGCCACCCACCAGAAGTCCATGTCCTCAGAGGACGAATAGATTTTGCTCAGGGTTTAAGCTATTAGAAAATAATTTCCAGAAATCGTAATAAGAGTTTCTCCTATTCTACTCTCAGCCGTAACTTCTACATCTGACAATGCACACAACAGGATATCCACGATCTGAACCTACATGTAGAAATATTAATTAGGTTTGATATTTACCAGAATGTCAATTCACATTTTGACGGATACAACCGTCGGTTCTTAGAATTAAAAGCACAATTTTTTACGTGCTCTACAAGTATTTTATACCGATTTAGGCTTACAAAGCCATCGCTCTCTCTATTTTGTCAAACAACTTTCTTTACTTCATTACAGATTTCGACGAGATGTTACACTTACATTCTATCACTTTGAAAATGGCAAACAACGTATCTTCTTTTACAAAAACAGCAAATGACTCAAGACAGCCTCGTAACCCCAAAAAAAAGGTAACGAATAGAACATAAACAAAATTCAATTTGACATTCATTAATTCACAAACTGTACGTACTTCAAAGTATCGTACCAACTAATGCACGTTCCCGAGATCCGTATGCAGGATTATTTTACTAAGCTTTGCCTTGTCTGCTTTAAAGAGGTTAGTCCAAGATGAATGGTCAGTGTTCTGGGATACGGTAGCAAATATCATCTGAAGGAAGAAAACGTCGAGTAAACACGGGCTATGAACCCTTTTTCACTCTTGATACTGCGAAACAGATCCTTCAACTGCAGTCATTCTGATTTCAATGTTTTGGAAGAAGGTTTTATGCACTAGCAAATGTCAAAACATGAAAAGCAACTGATTGCAATAGAATAGATTTGTTTCATAAATTCGAAGAAGAAGTGCTCATATCTCTTGAACTATGATCATTATGGACCATTTTTTTCTTGCTTTCTGTCATATTCCCGAATATTGACCACTCCTTTTGGTACACACAATTTATTGTGATACATCATCTGAAGTTCTACAGCGAGAACAGTCCATGAATATATTTCCTATGGAAATTAATTTACAAACGGAAAGAGTGCACGGAAAACACAAAACGCTCTTGCGAGTGGATACATAATGTGCGTGTTACGAAAACCATGTGTCAAAACGAGACGATTAATTAAGAAATAAAAGGATAAAATAACTATGAATAAGTGAGTAGAGTAATCTTCTCCTACAGATCAAAATTGTTATCTGACTGAATTGGAAATAAAACATAGAGAAAATAGAAACCACCCAGGTACCCGCTCCTGACAGGAAATATTACAAAACTAAAAACACAACTTCTCTGTTACGTTAGTATCAGAATTCTCAGGGAGAGTTTGGATTGAACAACATACCCTGCTAGAACCAAGTCGTGGTCAAACTGTCAGTACTGCCGGTAGAGCCACTTCCTATCATTAGTGTGTGCTATTACAGTGTACTGTATAGAGTAAGATAAGAAGAAATACCGAGCTGCCACTTCTGAACCCCTTGTAACTCTACTGTGCTTTGTTCTCGTTTCAGCTGAACTTCCCCGGCGTGCAAGTGGAGGCGGTGAAGGTGGTGGGCACGTGCAAGGCCAGCGTCCCCAACCTGCTGGTCACCTACTTCGACGAGAGCCACGTCGACCTGGGCAACGCCGTTGACTCCGACTACAAGACCGAAGTCGACATCAAGGTACGTTAACTGCTGTGCAGACATATTCTCCAGCTTATACAATGCACAATATACATGAGATACCCAAGGAAAACCAACGAGGAATGAGGACGCGCTTTCCACGGATAGTAGTCTCTATGCGTTATTAACACGAGGGCCTTGCCACTGTACGTATAACTTTATGTATCTTTAATTTTTACAGCAATAATTTTAATTATACCTAATTAGTTCATATCTAGATCATTTACTTGTGAAGTTTTTGATATTACAAGTAACACTACCCAACTGCAAATCCACCCCCTATTCCAATAAACTTCTGATATTTTGCGGTCTAGGTCAAATATGAATCAATATTTTTATTCGTGCCCTTAAGGCCGTTGATTTGATGAAAATACTGTTGACAAAAAGGCGGTGGTTATATTTAGGAACACATGCCGTAGAAACAATAGGAAATATAAAAATACGTTGAAACATAACTGCCATGGTTGTTACTGTACAGTACAACTGTGAAATCACATCTTTCAACAGTTTGATATCTTTCCAAACGCTTCCCTTTACTCACAATGTTTGGAACAGGAAAAAATTGAAGTGTAGTAAATCTAGTAGTATATATAACAACCTATTCAACCATGTATGATAAAATTACTTCTAGAAGTCGCAGTAGACAGACATAACTTGGATATATATTTTTTTCCACTGTACGTGAGCTCTGTCTATTTTCTGACTCTTGCCATATATGACTAAAGTGTTGTCAGCAGTTTCACAGTACAACCACAAAAGACGGGCGCACGAAGGATTTAATTTAAACAACTTAGAGGTGGTAAAGAAAGTGACATGGTGAAATTATTACTTGACAAAAACCAAAAACTGCAGTCCGAACAGCCACACCCAGTAAATGCTAGGGTTGTCGCTATTGGCCGGCGCGGACATCAGACGGAACGCCTCCAGCAGCGCGAACCAATGAGAGAACGCCTAGCTGCCACACACAGGGAAACGTGCTGGACCCGTTCCACAGTGTCATCAGTATCAGGAAACACCTGATGAAGATTGTGAGTTTAAAGTGACTGCATAGTAGTGAAGTACAACAGCAACCATGGAAGTTATATTTAATGACCGTAAAAGTAGCTAATCCCAAAAGCATACTCTCTCTCTCTCTCTCTCCCAGCAGTATAGCTTCCAGTAACACGACCGAACCTTCCCCTCCAGATAACACAGTAGGGGTTCAGTTGCCGCCATTGTGATGTTCCCGTTTCTCGTCGCAGGCTGTGGTGAACCGCCTGAACCACGAGCCGTTCCGCTACGTCATCACGGTGCGGTCGGAGCGCGAGGTGACCGGCCTGGTGCGCATCTTCCTGGCGCCCAAGCTCAACTGGTTCGGCCAGCAGGTGCCGCTCAAGGACCTCCGCTGGAGCACCATCGAGCTCGACAAGTTCCCCATCAAGCGTGAGTACCTCCAACCACTGTACCCACTTGGTTTCTCAAGTTTTGTAAAGGGGTATGAGAAATGTCGTGACAGTGATCTGCTTTAGGGAATATGCACTTCATCCGGTGATCCTCCAACTTTTTTATCCTATCGGAAAAATAAGGTCTATTCAATTCAACAAAATACTCGTTCACTGTAACCATCACTTTCTCATTTTATGAAAATTTCTTTCCAGCAAGCTAAAGTTATTTCAAGTTAGAGAGCAGGAGGAAGTCACTTGGATTTACGTTTGGTGAATAGAGTAGACGAGTAAACAATTCAAAGCCCAGTTCAAGTGCAACCGCTATTATTATCGCTTGTGTTTGGGATCGTACATTATCCTGGTGATAAAGTAAATATTTTATGTATGAAAATCTTGGTATTTCTTTCATGAAAGTTTCTAATTATACAACACTGAAGTACACTTGTTTTGAGGAATAACGTGTAAGGATCAATCCTTCCGGAGCCTGGTATTTCTTTGAAACAAGTTTCTAATTATACAACACCGAAGTACACTTACTGTTTTGAGGAATAACGTAAGGCCCACTCCTTACGGGGTTCTAACCCCGCCTCGTGCATGGATGTTTGTGCTGTCTTTAGTGTAAGGTAGTTCATAAGTAGTTTCTAAGTTTAGGGACTGATGACCCCGCATTTACAAACATTTGAACATTTTGACCTATATGACTACCTACACAATTGCATCACCTTGTTATATTTGTACAGTGGAGTAACTAGAGTATCAGTCGCAGCATGTGCCCTGAGAAGAATTCGAATACATGCGACTAAGATCGGCCTTCCAAATAGTGGAAGCGAGGTACGGAACAGAGTGGAAGAGTAATGTCTGCGTGCTTTTGTATTTCAGTGAAGGCAGGTGAGAACGTGGTGGTGCGCAGCTCAGAGGACTCTTCGGTGACCATCCCAGAGCCACGCAGCTTCCCAGACCTCGTCAAGGACGTGCAGGCCGCCATCCGAGGGGAGCAGGAGTACGCCGTCGACAAGGTCAGCAGACACACCTAATCTCACTGCTACACCACCGTACACGTGTTCCACCAAAGCCCCGAGCATAAATTCATTAGCTAGAAATGAGCCCAATGAAAGGCTCTGACTGAACAGTGAGGTACCAATTGTCTCATTCCGCGTGCCTCACAATTTTTTTTTTTTTTTTACATTCGATCATACGCTCGGTCTTTTAACAGAGAACAAAGTCATGATTCCTTTATTAATGTAACAACTGGCTAATTTTATTTGATTGGAAATGAGCTGTCCATTGTGAGCTGTCAGACAAGTACTAACACGTACCTGCCTCTGTGTTTCAGTACCACCGCCACTGTGGCTTCCCGCACCGCCTGCTGCTGCCCAAGGGCAAGCAGGGTGGCATGCCCTACCTGCTGTACGTCACCGTCACCGACTACCAGAAGGACGTGGTGAGTACCACTGGCTGCACTTGTGCACCTAACTCCTACTGTGGCTAAGCTGCAGCACAACATCGACAACACCGTCCACTCGTACTGCCTGTAAAACTACCAAGTGACTTTTGCACTGCGCAGTAGTTTGTCATCGCCAAAGTACACGGAAGTTATCGATTAGGTGTATTCAACTGCATACATGGAAGTAGCACTTGTTTTTGGTAAAAACCAGTCGTTGTTGAATAACTCGAAGTTTCTTTTATTTAAAAATGACGCGTTTCGCCTCTTCTGGGAATCATCAGGTGTTGGAGGGGGGTGGGGAGATTTACAGACTTGTTTAAAACACAACTAAAAATATGTTAAATTTTTCCTACGCAATAAATAATAAAATAGGGAGGGTGCAGACTGAAAAAACATAGTGTGCCACATAACCACATTCACGTTTGGAAGGGGGGAGGGGGAGGGGGAGGGGGGAGGCATGAAAATTGAACTAATAAAATTCCGCAAAAGCTTAATAAATAAAATTACTTCACTCTGTTCTTAAAGAGCGTCGAATTATTAAAATTTGTTCAAGTGTCTCGTAGATGACGCGCTTCAGTGCGATAACAGCTACAGATTTGTATGTGTAATGCAAAAAAATTTACCATCGATTGCAGCCGCTACCTCAAGATTCCCATCATTATGTCGAAAACGTTTTGATGTTTCGAAATAATTTGGTCGTTTAAAAGGCTCAGGGAATTAAAAATATGTGTTTTGTGTTTCAAATTCCTCCAACATATTTAATTTGTGGTCTTTACTAGCCTCGTTAAGGATTTTTAAGTTTTGCAGGCTTGGGGGCTAATGCCCTGAAGATTTAAGATGACGGGCAAAGGGGGAGAATTTCTTTAACTGACCTTTCTTAGTAAGTAGATGCTTGCTAAATCTAACGGGAAAGGATCTTTCTGTTTGACCGATATGTTGAGCTGAACATTCGGTACACCTAATACTCCAGATTTGGAGAACAAATACTTTTTGGGCTGATCATTATGAGGGAGCGAATATTGTATTGGGGAGCCTTTTGAAAAAAAAAAAAAAAAAAAAAAAAAAACCAGGTGAACGTGTGTCTGCTTAAAAAGTTTACGAAAACGGTCCAAGGAATGAGATGGCAACCGGACTGTGTGGATCTTCAGTGGGAGCAACTGATGGACCAATTGCAGGAACTATATATAGCATTCTTCGATTCATTATATAACTGGGTTACTAACGATGGACTGTAACCATTTTTGTGTGCTACAAACCGTAACTTGTCTAGTTCTTTGTCGATAGCACTACCAGACATTCGAAGTCAGTGTTTTCTCTCAAGAGCGTGCAAGGAGAGCGAGAGAGTGTTATTGTCGTTGCGTTGAGAGTTGACGTGAGATGGGGACTGTTCATAAGAACGGCAACCCACATCCGTTTGAATCTGCTTACTGTATTCGTCTCTTGGTCTCCCTCTGCGATTTTCCCCCACACACTTTCCTCCAATGACAAATTTACAATTCCTTGATTTCTAAGAATGTGTCCTACCAATCGATACCTTCTTTTAATCAAGGTAAGCAAAAAATTCCTTTTCTTCCCAATTATGTTCAATACCTTGTCCTCAGTTACGCGATCTACCCACCTAATCTTCAGCACTCTTCTGTAGCACCACATTTCTAAAGCCTTTATCGTCTTCCTGTCTAAACTATTTATGTCCAAGTTTCACTCCCGTACAAGGCAACACCCAACAGAAATGCTTTCGGAAAGGACTTTCTTACACTTAATATTCGATGTTATCAAATTTCTCTTTTTCAAAACCACCTTTCTGTCCATTGGCATTCTGCATTTTATATCCTCTGTACTGCGACCGTCATATGTAATTTTACAACCGAAGTAACGAAACTCATCTACCACCTTTATTGTTTCGTTACCAAATCTAATTCCTTACGTTCAAATGCTCTTTAAGATCTTTGTTATCTCTGACAGAATTACAGTGTCTTCAGCAAAACGCAATGTTTTTATTTCTTCATCCTGAACTCTAATTCCTTCTTGAAATTTCTCTTTGCTTTCCTTCACAGCTTGCTCAATATACAAATTAAATAACATTGGAGAAAGGCTACAACCCTTATTACTCTCTTCCCAGCCACTTAGTTTCTTTCATTCCCTTCCGTTTCCTATATTTTACCCCTGCTGACTTCAGAATTTGAAAGGGTGTATTCCAATCAACACTGTGGAAATCTTCTTCAAAATCTATAGAAGCTAGAAATGTGTGTTCGCCTTTCCTTAATTTTTGTCACAAGGTGAGTATTGCCTCTTGTGCTAATCCTATCTTCCCCGAAGTCAGCATCTATCAGCCTTTCCATCCTTCTGCATGCGTCTACACTACCCTCTTCTGATATATTTACTATCACTCTGTATGTTGGAAGACGTTGGACAGTTATGTCAGTAACCTATGAATTTGTTCCTCTAGAGACGCAGGCATTATGCTAGCCATTCAGGCCGATGTTTTATCCGTATTCTAACTGTGACCGTGTTGTTGTGTCCGCACGCCAGGTCGACGCCAAGGTGACCCCCGACGACATCGAGAGCCTGACCTCGCTCAGCTACTGCGGAGTGCTGGAGGGCAAGATCCCCGACCGCCGACCGCTCGGCTTCCCGTTCGACCGCAGGATCGAGTCTGTCGACGAGTTCCTCACGCCCAACTCCAAGGTCATCGAGATCACCATCAAGAACGCCAAGTAGACGTCGCTAGCCCCCCTGTGAACCGGAGTACGCCCACCGGACTTCACTACATCTCCAACACCTACAGCCGTCGTGGTGCCTGCAGTTGACAGTCAAATTCATCGAAACAGACCGTAAAGTTGATAAGCTGTGCAGTCCGAGGTGGGCAGTCAACATTCGTCAACGGAGAATCTCATTTCTATTTTATTACTGTTATAAAAAAGAATTGTATAAATAAACTCTCTCAAGCAAAACTGTTGTTAATTCATATTGTCCTTCCTACATTTCCTTATTATCGTCACTCCAAAGAAAGACAAAAAGCAGCTTGCTCTCAATGTAAGCTTTTGATATTAAACATCGCAAATGCTTGTAAAATGTAATGTAATTGTAATATTTGAAGTACAGGGGTGAGACACACATGTCTTTGAGCGTCTTTATAAAGATGAGCTTCTTGAGAAGTAATTAAAAACTGACAATGAAAACATATAGAGTAACTTTTTCCTCGTACCAGTATAACACGACTGATAGTATTCCGATATACAACATAATAAGTGTGAAACGCAGTTTCATAGAAATTTCTTGCCATACTGTAAAACCAGACCGTTTTGGGGGCATGCATTTACTTTTTTGTTTTTATCCTATGCCATAAGAAAATTTTGATTTTGTTTCTAGTCTGATAGCAATAAATCAAAAACCATCCTAGTGATTAACTTTTCCTGAAAAGTAATAAAGTGTCTCTGATCATGTCTAATAATTGCTTGGAATAGCCAAAATATTACCCACCTGGCTTCAACACAAGTAGATAATGTTTACATCCTCAAAATGAGCTGCAAATTTAGAATAGTATCATAGACGGCTATGTAAATAATACATCATGGATATTGATCCGAACATGGAGAAAAATTTCACAACTGTGAATTGTAATTTGCCACTATTATGTGAGAATGTAATAACATTCATGGAACCTGCTACACACTAAGAAACCATGTAACTAACATAAATCGGAACATTAACTTGAATTCCAAATAATTTACGATTATTCCTTATAATTTAGAAATAACAAATTACACATTGTTACTCTAGACACACAATGGACAGCAATACAACCCACGAAATACAAAAACTTCTACACAGTCAAGTGGATGTCGGAGGTTTCATCGAACCACTTTTATGATATTTATGTATTGTCTTATTCTATTTGTATCTTCGGGATACGGCATTAGAAGGAGGTGTGCCGTGGCTAGCAAAGATATGGACAAGATGCAGCTGAAAGAAGTTATTAGCTCAATATACTTTTATATGATGTGGTGTCCTTCCGTGGTTCGG
Source organism: Locusta migratoria (assembly GCA_026315105.1). Taxonomy (NCBI): domain Eukaryota; kingdom Metazoa; phylum Arthropoda; class Insecta; order Orthoptera; family Acrididae; genus Locusta; species Locusta migratoria. The sequence continues at coordinate 167,547,666 of CM048745.1, forward strand.
AACCCACGTTAAACTGTAGGTCCCCCTATAACTGGCTGGGTAAGTCAGTTCGAAGGTCGGAGGAAGGCAACGGCATACCACCTCCAAACAGGACCATGCCTAGTAAAGCACTGCGGTGTTCAAACCAATCTTCGGATTGTGGACTGCTTTACCTTTTCTTGATGTCCTTGTGGTACACTTTTGCCTATAAAATAATATACCTGCAAAGTAGCAAAGGCTCCTATACTGTTCTGTCTTGTGATAACATCGTCTGCTGGCTCAAAAAATGTTCAAATGTTTGTTAAGCTTATGGGACTTAACTACGGGGTTATCAGTCCCTAAACTTACAAACTACTTATCAACTACCTTATACTAAAGACGGCACAAATATCCATGCCCGAGGGGGGGATTCGAACCCCCGACCGTAGTGGCCGTGCAGACCTCTGCTGGCTCGCTCCTGGACCTGTAGCACTGCTATGCTGCCTGGCACTGACTCGTTGACTTCTACTCGTAGATTGACTGTCGTGGCTGTCGTGCGCCTAGAAGGCCGCGGCGCTCTCGTGTGACGTCACGCCGAGTAGGTCGCTGCTAGTAGCTGAGTGGCTGGCCGCTAGTGGCTGATGGGCTGAATATACAGTTGATAGAGAAAGAGATCAATGACCAACTTAATTTCCTGGATGTATCGGTAATAAAACGAGACGACGGAACTCTGGGCCATAAGGTATACAGAAAGAAGACACATACTGATAGATACCTCCACAAGGAGTCAAACCACAATCCGAGGCAAAAAAGAGGTATCATTAAAACCTTGGTGGATAGAGCCAACAAAATTAGTGAGCCAGTTTACTTGGAGGATGAACTAAATCACTTACGGTCGGCCTTCAAGAAAAATTGATATGGCGCCAAGGAAATTGATCGAAGTCTCCATCAAAGAAGAGAAGAATCCAGAAGTTCTGAGCAACAACGACAACAATCTGGAAAAGTTTTTATGCCCTACATTAGCAGAATTACCGATCGAATCGGGAAAGTATTAGCCAAGCATGGCGTCGAAACCATGTACAGACTCACGAAAAAGATCCACGAATATTTGAGATCAGCAAAAGACGCACGTCAACCCCTAGCAACATCTGGGATTTATAAAATTCCTTGCAGCTGTGGTAAAGAATATATTGGTACAACAAAAAGAAGCGTCAACACTCGCATATCTGAACATAAAAGGAACTGTCGTCTGGGCCACACGGAAAAAACGGCAGTGGCTGAACATGTTTTTCAATAAGGAAATCATGAAATAAAATTTAACGAGACGAGCGTTTTAGCTAGGACATCTCAGTACCATGCACCCATGTATAGAGAAGCAATAGAGATCCACAAACACCAGAATAATTTTAATAGGAAAGAAGAAGGTCTGAAGTTAGATAAAATATGGATGTCGACACTGCACCGACGAAACTACAATCGATTATTTTTAATCGAGAATGACTACGTCATCCAGAGATAGCTACAAAGTCAGCATCACGTGACGTATGGTGGCGCCCTCTATGCCCTCTATAAATTCGAGAGTCCCTCGGCCCACAGTGACAGTAGCCGCAAGACCCTTGAAGATGTCTCCCGCAGTTGGACACGAAACGTCGGGAGTAATTTTTACATCTGGACCACGGCCCATCAGCCAGGAAATTTTACCTGAAGACAACGTCGGCTGTGAAAGTTTACATTGTATGTAATTAAACTATTCTTTATACCGATTTAGTCGAAAAACAAAGAGTTGCTAACCCAATGGGTTAGCCAGTATGAGGCGTGATAAGAGGCAGCCTACAAAGTATAGTTACATATGCTCTTGTCAATTTGAAGAAAAGTTATGGATGCTTCCACTCATCGAAAGCGGCTATTTGCAAATGCCATTCCAACCCTATTTTCGTTTCCTGAGCACCTACAGAAACCAAAAGCTGTAAGGAGAGTCAAATTGTGGAGAGCTTGATAAATATGTAATGTACTCCAAAGCATGAAACATCATTTGAACCACAGGCAGAATAAAGGGAATTAAAGACTTTAAAGAAGTTCGCCTGTATTTATAGGGAAGATATGTCGGCATTCCTCAGTGACAGTCTCCAGTCTTTCAAAACTGAAAATGCGAGTGTAGATCAGTTGTGGCTTACTTTCAAAGACATAATATCAGTAGCAATCGAGAGATTTATACCAAATAAATTAATAAAAGAGGGGGCTGCCCCCCCCCCTCCCCGTCGTACACAAAACAGGTCAGATCACTGTTTCAGAAACAAAGAAAAACGCATGCTAAATTTAAAAAGACACAGAATCCATAAGACTGGCAATCTTTTACTGAAACTCGCCGGCCGTGGTGGCCGAGGAGACTAAGGCGCTCCAGTCACGGACTGCACGGCCACTATGGTCGGGGGTTCGACTCCCCCCTCGGGCGTGGATATTTGTGCCGTCCTAGTTCGTAAGTAGTTCATAAGTAGTTTGTAAGTTTAGGGACTGATGACCCCGTAGTTAAGTCCCATAGACTATACAAACATTTGAACTTTTTGAACTGAAACTCGCAACCTACCGCGGACTTCAATGCGAGAAGCCTATACTAGTTACCACAACGAAACCCTGTCTCGTAATCTTGCAGAAAATCCAAAGAAATTCTGCTCATATGTGAAGTACACTAGTGGCAAAACACAAATAATACCATCACTACGCGATAGCAATGGTAATACTACCGATGACAGTACTGCTAAGGCAGAATTACTAAAGACAGCTTTCCGAAATTCGTTCACCAAAGAAGACGAAGGGAACACTCCAGTATTCAATCCAAGAACAGCTGCCAGCATGCGAAACTTAGAAGGAGATGTTCCTGGAGTAGTAAAACAAATAAGTCACTAAACAAAAATAAATCTTCAGGGCCAGATTGTATACCAACTAGATTCCTCTCAGAGTATGCTGATGCAATAGCTGCCTACTTAGCTATAATTTACAATCGATCACTCAGCGAAAGATCCGTACCCAAAGACTGGAAAGTTGCCCAAGTTACTCCAATATTCAAGAAAGACAATAGGAATGATCCCCAAAATTACATGCCTATCTCATTGACGTCGATTTGCAGTAGGATTTTGGAACATATACTTTGTTCGAATATTATGAACTACCTCGAAGAGAACGACCTATTAACCGATAGTCAACACGGATTCAGAAAGTATCGCTCTTGCGAAACACAGCTTGCCCTTTATTCACATGAAGTGTTAAGTGCCATCGACAAGGGATCTCAAATCTAATCCATATTTCTGGATTTTGACACTGTACCTCACAAGCTGCTTCTTATGAAATTACGTGCTTATGGAATATCTCCCCAATTGTGCGATTAGATTCACGATTTCCTATCAGAAAGGACACAGTTCGTTGTAGTTGACGGTAAGTCATAGGGTAAAACAGAAGTGATATCTGGCGTTCCACAGGGAAGCGTTATATGTCTTCTACTCTTCCTCGTGTTTATAAACGATTTAGGAGACAATCTGAGTAGCTCCCTTAGACTGTTCGCGTATGATGCTGTCGTTTATCGGTTAGTGAAGTCAACAGAGGATCAAAAGCAACTACAAAGCGATTTAGACAAAATTTCTGCATGGTGCGAATATTGGCAATTGACACTAAATAAAGAAAAGTATGAAGTAATACACATGACCACTAAAAGAAATCCGCTGAACTTTAATTACGCGATAAATCAATTAAACCTTAAGGTCGTAGATTCTACCAGAGAAGGGCAGCTCGTTTTGTTTTATCACGTTACGGGGGGAAAGCGTCACGGAAATGTTGCACGAATTGGGGTGGAAATCATTAAAAGAAAGACGTTTTTCATTGCGGCGTGATCTGTTTGGGAAGTTTCAATCTCCGACTTTTACTCTGAATGTGAAAATATTTTGCTAGCACCCACTTACTTAGGGAGACATGACCATCCCAATAAAATAAGAGAAATCATATCACAACGGAACTATTTAGGTGTTCTTTCTCCCCGCGCGCTATTAGAGAATGGAACGGCAGAGAAAAGTTATGAAAGTTGTTAATGAAACCTCTGCCAGGCACTTGAATGTGATTTGCAGAGTATCTAGGTAGATGTAGATGTAGGTGTAGAAATAGAAACGATTATTGACATTATAGTAACATCAAATAATGCAGCGGTTCGACGATTGTAAACATTACATTTACGATGCAGTAGTAAACGAGAAATGCTATTCGTAGTGGGAATTACTTTCCGAATTGGGTCGCACAGAAATTAAGGAAAAATCAAGACTGGCAATGGTTAATATAAAATCTATGTTAGCAGACGCCCAGTAAACACCTGGCGTGGCAACTTTTCCAATTGGCTTCAACTATGGCGGCGCTGTGGCCAGTTCATGTTGTTTATATAGTAGAGCCGGTCAAAACGGCCGCCACTCCCGCTCGGTTCCCGCAGCCCTCGCGGCTCGCTCTCGACGGCTGACGGCGGGAAACGGGTTGGTAGAGTGGAAGCGATGACGTCACACTCGCGAGAGCGAGACGTTTCGGGCAGGACGAGTCACGATACTCCCGGGTTCACGTCGCACCCGCCGAAACGAGCTGAGCTTGGCTGAGCCGCCTCAGCCTAGTCGGCGCACGCCGCCGGCTGCGTGTTCACACAACGCGCCGGACGTACCCGAGACAAAAAAATGGGTAAAATACACTTTTTCGATTTTCACGTTGTAAAAATTGTTGATGGTGTACACGATCACGCTACATCGTTTTATGAAATTAGTTTTTCCTTACTAGATTTGCCTTACCTGTGAAAAAATAAAAAGGCTAATTTTCATTCCGTATGAGTTTTTAGTTCCGTAACGCTCCTCACTCGATTTTGATGAAAGTATGCGTTTAAAAAAATCTGATTTTTGACACATTATAGGAAACATCTTAGCTTTCGTATAAGACATTTACCTTTTCGTAATTCCTAACAGTTGTTTTCAAATGACGCTATTTCTCAAGTATATGCACTTGAGTTACAAATCGTGTATTGAAAAAGTTAGATAGCGGGCAGGTTACTGTTCTATGATTTTTAGACCATATATTACTGCGAGTTAAATGGAGCTAAAAGAACAAAAAAGTTTTTGAAATTGTCATCACACTGATATCTACCTCCTTTCACAAGTAATTGCAAGTTATCAGAGCGCCCTCGGGCCGCGATCACAAGTCTACGAACTCAGCCTGTGTTGGGCGTAGCGTAAAGCACTGCAGTGCCGAAAAATCTGAATTGCTGGCTACGTTCGTCGGTCCCTCGTGATGTGTTCAGAGAACAATAATGAACTAATTTTTCTTGGGTGGCAACCGATTACAATGGACAACTATCTGCTACGGTTTTACTGCAGATCATACTTGACTTTGAGAGGCATACATCTGGTTTTTTTCACGTAATACAATTCATGGAATTTATATTTCGTGTTTGAAACTAGAAGAGAAGAACAAAGTAATGTAAACTGCGACTTTGCTCTTAATGGACTGAAATAAAATTTAACATTACAGTTAACGGCTTTCTAGCTGCAGACGAACGAGAAAGTCAAAATATATTTATATATATTGATGCATCTACTCCTAAGACTCAATATATACCTTTTCGCTTTTGTAGCTTTCGGAAAATGTGTTCCCACAGGGTGAAAATAATTGTATACAGTGTGTCCGACATAAATTCGATACTTTCACGTCTGAGATGAAAGTAAGAATGAACTGAGTTACTTTTAGTAACCTGTCTGAGACGAACAACGTTTCTACGAACATTTTGCTGTATAATTTGAAGATAATTTTCTTTTCTGCAAGATGGTACATTCGAATTTTCAACATACGCTGGTTTACTTTAGCCTCCGACACTGCAGGACAGGTCAGTAAAGGATGAGAAGCGTCTGTCACTTTTTTCTATTTTTTTTTTCCCGAGGGAAGGGAAGAGCTTGTCCCAGCTATAAGGAATCCCAACCCATTGTCAGCAGAAGATCTATTGCTGGCCATTTCAAGAATCCAGTTAACAGTTCATTGATTTTATTATATTATACATTAAAAGAATATACTAAAACTAAAGTCAGTCGGACAGACTAAACAACCCAGCTGATTTCCTTCATTTCTGTGTAAAACTAAAGGTATTCATCCACTTTTTCTACACTCAAACGAGATTTTCTTCTGTATATTTCTTATGGAGATGTCCTGGCTTTTAAACTAAAGTCATTCTGTCAGGCTGTTCTATCCGAGCCATTTCCTTCATTTTCGCTTTAAATGATTATTCGCAGATTCGTCATCAAATATTATAATTAAATTAAGTCTCTCCTTCCTTTACTTTCATTCAAACGCGGGATCCTTCTGTCCTTGCATTGGATATTTTAATCGGTTTGTTTTAGGATATCTTCGGTTCTAAATAAAGTACACAGTTCTCTTTGACCTAACAACGCTCAACGTATCAAGATCTTTCATTTGTGCTTTTAAACACTTGCACAGATTGATTCTGAAAAAAGCTATGCGTGAACATTCAACTTTACTTCCATGTCTTCCCAACGTTTTAGTCATTCCACTAACGGTGAGAAGTATTCGCACGGGTCCTCTATCTTTCTTATGTATTAAAATAATCTATTTTATAATTATAATTGATCTTAAATAAGTGTTTTGATATGAATTTAAGAAAACACAAGCTTATATAATATTCTGTATACTGTTACTATCTATAATAAATATTTTTAAATGATAAATATTTAATTTTACTTATTTCCATTTCACATGAATGGCCACTAATGCTGCAAAGTATTTGCACAGATCGCCTAGTTTTATAACTATTGTTCTCACACTGTAGTGAACCGTCGAATTTTATGAACATAAGAAATAGGTGGTAATGCACTCGTTCCATCCATATAGACTAACATTTAAGAGAGTATTTCCTTCCTTTTACATTCGATATCTTTAATATTCCCGGCGCGAGTCGGCGCCGGCACGAACCGATTGGGGTGTGGTGTTTCTTCTGCAGCACAAGTATCACAAGTCTCCAGCCTGCTTTCAGTTGAAGCTCCTCTGTATGTTTTTTTTTTCAATTATACTTATGATGATATGTTTAATTTTCTTCTATTACTATCAATTCTTTAATATGAATTTAAAAAATTAAGAAATGTTTAGTTTTTCACATAAGTAAAAACTCTCCTAAATGTTAGTCGAAATTAATGGGATGGGTCCATAACACATATTTCTAATGTGTTTATAATCCTATGAGTCACTACAGAGTGCAAACAATAGTAATAAAATTACAAAATCAATTAACAGTTAGCTGGCTCAAAGTAGATGGCAGTGAACAAGTACTGGTCACGCCTGTGTTTCCTTCGATCTTCCAGTGACAGTGGGTGACGATCCCTTGTTGTTGGCCACAAGCGCACTAAGAACGAAAAAACAAATCACAACATGAAACAGATGACACCTGTTTCTCATCCTCTACTCATCTGCAGTGTCTGAGCCTAAACTAAATCTGCGCGTTTTCCTTTCATTTAAAGTATAAAAATCGATATGAAAGTACCATGGAGACAAGGAAAATTGTGAGAATCAGGAAATGTTCATAGAAAAGCAGTTCCCATCAGACAGCTTCCTAACATAATAAATAAAAATTCTGAGAATTAGAACCGTGTAGTTCTTTGAAAGTGGAGATGTGCTGAAACATGTACAGCGTGTACCACATAAATCTGGCACACCCGACGTACCCCCATGGCTATTAGTTGCAGCATCCCTTATCAGGAGGTAACTAAAAGTCTTTAATTTTACTGTTATGTACTCCTACTTTAGTCTCGGTGTGAGGGATAGCGCTTTTATGTGAGACACTGTATATAAATTGTTTCACCTTGTGGTAGAACATTTTCTGGGAGTTACAAAAGCGAAAATTAAGAGAAGGTTCAAATGTTTGTTAAGCTTAAGGGACTTAAAGTGGGGTCCCTAAACTTACAAACTACTTATGAACTACTCTTCCGTACCGGTGTGAGGCACCACAAGGGCGCAGCAGCGACCGGACGCTGTGGCTGCAGGTACGGGCGGCCGCTACCTGCTCCTGCCCGGCCCTCGCACAATGAAACGGCCGGCACTGGGCCGGCGGTGGGACTCGGCCGGTGACCGCCAGCCTGTTCGGACGCATGTGTTTCTGCCACAGAATGTAGCGCTTCTCACAAATACAGTCCACTTTTACCAGACATGTACTTTTATTTCTAAACGCCTTTCCTTTGCAACGAATGATTGCATTCGTCTGGACTGTGGAAAGAGCGAGGCAGCGCAGAATGTCCGCGCGTTTTGCGGCTTCCCACAACTACCTTATACTAAAGACGACACAAATATCCATGCCCGAGGGAGGGATTCGAACTCCCGACTGTAGCCGTGCAGACTGTGACTGGCGCGTCGCAGTACAGTACAGTAAGCTGCCCGCTATCGAACTTTTTCAATACACGATTTGTAAATCAAGTGCGCATACCTGACAAAAAGCATAATTTGAAAGCGATTGTTACGAGTTTCGAAAAGGTGAATGTTTTATTGGAAAGCTAAGAAGTCGTACAACCCTGTGCCCAAAAATCAGATTTTTTAACCGAATACTTTCATCAAAATCGAGTGAGAAGCTTTACGAAACTGAAAACTCGTGCGGAATGAAAAGTAGACTTTATATTTTTTCACAGGCAAGGCAAAGCTTATAATGAAAAAATAAGTTGATAACACGAAGCGATGTGGTGTCATATACCGTCAAAATTTCTTTCAACTTGAAAATCGAAAAAGTTTTTTTCCCCCTCTTTTTCGTCTTGGCACATCCCCGCTCGGCTCGGCCCGGCAGTGTGAACGCACTGTCGTAGACGTGTGGCGGACGGGCGCAATAATTAACGTCGTCGTGGGGGGCACTGCTGTCGGCTGTTCCACAAGCCAGCCGGGAGTACCGAGTCACGCTCCCGAGACTGCATTATCGGCACGGCCGGCTCCCGGGTACAGCGGTCTCGCTAGCCGCTCCCTCTGGCGGGAGCCTCTATTATATAGGTCTTTGGCCTTCTCTTTCGGTGGTGGTGGCCGAGCCGAACCGTCTTCCTGCAATTACCCGCGCGCGAAGCAAGGGAAAGAGTTACCCAGACTCCAGGCGACCCCGGCAACCGAAGTACTGTGAGGCGACATCGCTCCTTCACTGAGTGGCGCGGCGACGTGTGTAGAGGCCGGCGTTGTGGCGAATAGTCACCCCACAACAATTCTATAACAAAACAAGCTGCTCGTCTTTGAACTTTTTCTATATCATCCGTCAGTCCCACTTGTTGGTGATCCCACAATGGGCAGCAATACACCAAAATAGCACGGAAAATTGTACGCAGTTTCTTTAGTAGAACTGTTGCATCCTCTAAGTGTTCTGCCAATGAAACGTAGCCTTTGGTTCGCTGTGCCTACAATATTTCCTATGTCTTATGTCAACATTAAGTGGTTTGTTATCGTTATTCTTTGATATTTGGTTTAATTTACGGCCTGTAGATTTGACAGATTTATCGTGTAAATTTAAGTTTGACGGATTTCTTTTAGTCTTCGTATGAATGATTTCACACTTCCAGAATGATACTTTCACTCTGCAGCGGAGTGTGCGCTGATATGAAACTTCCTGGCAGATTAAAATTTTGTGCCGGAACCGGAACTCGAACCTGGGACCTTAGCCTTTCGCGGACAAGCGCACTACCAACTGTGCTATCCCGACACGACTCACGATGCCGCCTCACAACTTTACTTCCGTCAGTACCTCGCCTCCTACTTTCCTAACTTCACAGAAGCTCTCCTGCGAACCATGCAAGACTAGCACTCCTGAAAGTAGTGCGCTTGCAAGCGAAAGGCAAAGGTCCCAGGTTCGAGTCCCGGTTCCGACACACAATTTTAAGCTGCCAGGAAGTTTCATATCAGCGCACACTCCGCTGCAGAGTGAAAGTTTCATTCTGGAAACATCCCTTAGGCTGTGCCTAAGCCATGTCTCCACCATATCCTTTCTTCCAGGAGTTTTAGTTTTGCTGTGAAGTTTGGAAAGTAGGAGCCGTGGTACTGGCGGAAGTAAAGTTGTGAGGCGGCAGCGTGAGTCTTGTCGGGATAGCACAGTCGGTAGTGCGCTTGCCCGCGAAAGGCAAAGGTCCCAGGTTCGTGTCCCGGTTCCAGCACACAATTTTAATCTTCTAGGAAGTTTGGATCAATTGCCAATTTTCGCGCCAGGCGGATACCTGTTACAAATCAATTTGCAGTTACTTTTGATCTTCTGGTAACTTTACTAACCGATAAATGACAGCATCATTCGCGAACAGTCTAAAATCGTTTATAATAATAAGGAGCATACTTCCTGGGGAATAAGAGATATCACTTCCACACAATGACTTTCCATCAATTGCAACGCACTGTGTCTTTTCTGACAGGAAATCGCGAATCCACGAGCAAGCAGTTTGGTTAGATGACGCTTGTGAGGTACAGTGTCAAAAGTATTCCGGAAATCTAAAAACACGATCAAATGTTAAAATGTTTGTGTATCTTATGGGCCTTAACTACGGGGGTCATCAGTCCCTAAACTTACAAACCACTTATGAACTAGTTAATACTAAGGACGGCACAAATATCCATACCCGAGGGGGATTCGAACCCCCGGCCGTAGTGGCCGTGTAGACCGTGACTGGAGCGCCTCAGTCCTCTCGGCCACCGCGGCCGGCCTAGAAACACGGAATCTATTTGAAATTTCTTCTTGATAGTACTAATCACATCATGTAAGTAAAGAACTAGCTGCTTTCACAAAAGCGATCCGTGTCAATTATTTGTCATTAGGTCGTTCTTTTCGAGGTAGTTCATAATATTTGAGGACAGTATATGTTCCAGAATTCTGCTGCAAATTAACGTGAATCATATACGCCTGTAATTTTGCAGGTCACTCCTATTGCCTTTCTTGAATACTGGAGTGATCTGTGCAATTTTCCAGTCTTTGTGTAAAGACCTTTCAATGAGCGAGCAGTTGTGGTTGTATATGATATCTAGGTATGGAAAATGTTCAAATGTTTGTATAGTCTATGGGACTTAACTACGGGGTCATCAGTCCCTAAACTTACAAACTACTTATGAACTACTTACGAACTAGGACGGCACAAATATCCATGCCCGAGGGGGGATTCGAACCCCCGACCGTAGTGGCCGTGCAGACCGTGACTGGATCGCCTCAGTCTCCTCGGCCACCGCGGCCGGCTCTAGGTATGGGTCTGTGGCATCGGCATACTCTCAAAGGAACCTAATTGGTATAGAATCGAAATCGGGAGACTTAGTTAAGTGATTTACGTCTTTTTAAAACTCCATGTTATCTACTTCTAAATTATGGAGGCAGACAGGGAACAGACGGCTTCGTCAGAGTGGCCTATATTATGAGCGACGTGCTGTGTGCATGCCCGTGACGCATCATCACAGAAGGGAATGTCTCGAGCAATGTTGTGAACTCGACACCTGGACGCTCCAATAGTGGGCCAATGTTCTTTTCACATAGTAAGTGCAGATTTTGTCCGGATAGTTTTTCTTGATTAATTTTCACTTGGATGGAACGTGGAACACCATTTTGGGAACTAAATGTTGTAGAGACTGTTGTCGAGGTGGATCCCCAATGCTGTAAGCAGGGATTATGTTGCTCACTCTAGCATGTCTTTATGATACTGTGGGGTCGAATTGGTAAGTTTTAACAGCTTTCATCTATCAAGCCTAGATCCGGAGACCTCCTGTGTGGTTCTTGCCCGGTTTTGGATTTTATTTGACGACACAGCTGATGTTTTCTTGGAACTGGAAGTTGCTGCACGACTCGTGTGGCCTGTTCGCCCTCTCGATTTGAATCTCATAGAGCAGGGATGGCGAACCTGTGTACATATACGGGCCCAAGAGGTGGCCCGGCATAAGGCTTTTCGTAACTATAATGGATTCAGTTTGAGAAGATTAAATTGAGTGGCAAGGATTATAGATCTGTATTTGAAGGCTAGAAAGTGCGCTTTGGATTTAATTTGACGACACAGCTGATGTTTTCTTGGAACTGGAAGTTGCTGCACGACTCGTGTGGCCTGTTCGCCCTCTCGATTTGAATCTCATAGAGCAGGGATGGCGAACCTGTGTACATATACGGGCCCAAGAGGTGGCCCGGCATAAGGCTTTTCGTAACTATAATGGATTCAGTTTGAGAAGATTAAATTGAGTGGCAAGGATTATAGATCTGTATTTGAAGGCTAGAAAGTGCGCTTTGGATTTTATTTGACGACACAGCTGATGTTTTCTTGGAACTGGAAGTTGCTGCACGACTCGTGTGGCCTGTTCGCCCTCTCGATTTGAATCTCATAGAGCAGGGATGGCGAACCTGTGTACATATACGGGCCCAAGAGGTGGCCCGGCATAAGGCTTTTCGTAACTATAATGGATTCAGTTTGAGAAGATTAAATTGAGTGGCAAGGATTATAGATCTGTATTTGAAGGCTAGAAAGTGCGCTTTGGATTTTATTTGACGACACAGCTGATGTTTTCTTGGAACTGGAAGTTGCTGCACGACTCGTGTGGCCTGTTCGCCCTCTCGATTTGAATCTCATAGAGCAGGGATGGCGAACCTGTGTACATATACGGGCCCAAGAGGTGGCCCGGCATAAGGCTTTTCGTAACTATAATGGATTCAGTTTGAGAAGATTAAATTGAGTGGCAAGGATTATAGATCTGTATTTGAAGGCTAGAAAGTGCGCTTTGGATTTTATTTGACGACACAGCTGATGTTTTCTTGGAACTGGAAGTTGCTGCACGACTCGTGTGGCCTGTTCGCCCTCTCGATTTGAATCTCATAGAGCAGGGATGGCGAACCTGTGTACATATACGGGCCCAAGAGGTGGCCCGGCATAAGGCTTTTCGTAACTATAATGGATTCAGTTTGAGAAGATTAAATTGAGTGGCAAGGATTATAGATCTGTATTTGAAGGCTAGAAAGTGCGCTTTGGATTTTATTTGACGACACAGCTGATGTTTTCTTGGAACTGGAAGTTGCTGCACGACTCGTGTGGCCTGTTCGCCCTCTCGATTTGAATCTCATAGAGCAGGGATGGCGAACCTGTGTACATATACGGGCCCAAGAGGTGGCCCGGCATAAGGCTTTTCGTAACTATAATGGATTCAGTTTGAGAAGATTAAATTGAGTGGCAAGGATTATAGATCTGTATTTGAAGGCTAGAAAGTGCGCTTTGGATTTTATTTGACGACACAGCTGATGTTTTCTTGGAACTGGAAGTTGCTGCACGACTCGTGTGGCCTGTTCGCCCTCTCGATTTGAATCTCATAGAGCAGGGATGGCGAACCTGTGTACATATACGGGCCCAAGAGGTGGCCCGGCATAAGGCTTTTCGTAACTATAATGGATTCAGTTTGAGAAGATTAAATTGAGTGGCAAGGATTATAGATCTGTATTTGAAGGCTAGAAAGTGCGCTTTGGATTTTATTTGACGACACAGCTGATGTTTTCTTGGAACTGGAAGTTGCTGCACGACTCGTGTGGCCTGTTCGCCCTCTCGATTTGAATCTCATAGAGCAGGGATGGCGAACCTGTGTACATATACGGGCCCAAGAGGTGGCCCGGCATAAGGCTTTTCGTAACTATAATGGATTCAGTTTGAGAAGATTAAATTGAGTGGCAAGGATTATAGATCTGTATTTGAAGGCTAGAAAGTGCGCTTTGGATTTTATTTGACGACACAGCTGATGTTTTCTTGGAACTGGAAGTTGCTGCACGACTCGTGTGGCCTGTTCGCCCTCTCGATTTGAATCTCATAGAGCAGGGATGGCGAACCTGTGTACATATACGGGCCCAAGAGGTGGCCCGGCATAAGGCTTTTCGTAACTATAATGGATTCAGTTTGAGAAGATTAAATTGAGTGGCAAGGATTATAGATCTGTATTTGAAGGCTAGAAAGTGCGCTTTGGATTTTATTTGACGACACAGCTGATGTTTTCTTGGAACTGGAAGTTGCTGCACGACTCGTGTGGCCTGTTCGCCCTCTCGATTTGAATCTCATAGAGCAGGGATGGCGAACCTGTGTACATATACGGGCCCAAGAGGTGGCCCGGCATAAGGCTTTTCGTAACTATAATGGATTCAGTTTGAGAAGATTAAATTGAGTGGCAAGGATTATAGATCTGTATTTGAAGGCTAGAAAGTGCGCTTTGGATTTAATTTGACGACACAGCTGATGTTTTCTTGGAACTGGAAGTTGCTGCACGACTCGTGTGGCCTGTTCGCCCTCTCGATTTGAATCTCATAGAGCAGGGATGGCGAACCTGTGTACATATACGGGCCCAAGAGGTGGCCCGGCATAAGGCTTTTCGTAACTATAATGGATTCAGTTTGAGAAGATTAAATTGAGTGGCAAGGATTATAGATCTGTATTTGAAGGCTAGAAAGTGCGCTTTGGATTTTATTTGACGACACAGCTGATGTTTTCTTGGAACTGGAAGTTGCTGCACGACTCGTGTGGCCTGTTCGCCCTCTCGATTTGAATCTCATAGAGCAGGGATGGCGAACCTGTGTACATATATGGATCCAAGAGGTGGCCCGGCATAAGGCTTTTCGTAACTATAATGGATTCAGTTTGAGAAGATTAAATTGAGTGGCAAGGATTATAGATCTGTATTTGAAGGCTAGAAAGTGCGCTTTGGATTTTATTTGACGACACAGCTGATGTTTTCTTGGAACTGGAAGTTGCTGCACGACTCGTGTGGCCTGTTCGCCCTCTCGATTTGAATCTCATAGAGCAGGGATGGCGAACCTGTGTACATATATGGGCCAAAGAGGTGGCCCGGCATAAGGCTTTTCGTAACTATAATGGATTCAGTTTGAGAAGATTAAATTGAGTGGCAAGGATTATAGATCTGTATTTGAAGGCTAGAAAGTGCGCTTTGGATTTTATTTGACGACACAGCTGATGTTTTCTTGGAACTGGAAGTTGCTGCACGACTCGTGTGGCCTGTTCGCCCTCTCGATTTGAATCTCATAGAGCAGGGATGGCGAACCTGTGTACATATACGGGCCCAAGAGGTGGCCCGGCATAAGGCTTTTCGTAACTATAATGGATTCAGTTTGAGAAGATTAAATTGAGTGGCAAGGATTATAGATCTGTATTTGAAGGCTAGAAAGTGCGCTTTGGATTTTATTTGACGACACAGCTGATGTTTTCTTGGAACTGGAAGTTGCTGCACGACTCGTGTGGCCTGTTCGCCCTCTCGATTTGAATCTCATAGAGCAGGGATGGCGAACCTGTGTACATATACGGGCCCAAGAGGTGGCCCGGCATAAGGCTTTTCGTAACTATAATGGATTCAGTTTGAGAAGATTAAATTGAGTGGCAAGGATTATAGATCTGTATTTGAAGGCTAGAAAGTGCGCTTTGGATTTTATTTGACGACACAGCTGATGTTTTCTTGGAACTGGAAGTTGCTGCACGACTCGTGTGGCCTGTTCGCCCTCTCGATTTGAATCTCATAGAGCAGGGATGGCGAACCTGTGTACATATACGGGCCCAAGAGGTGGCCCGGCATAAGGCTTTTCGTAACTATAATGGATTCAGTTTGAGAAGATTAAATTGAGTGGCAAGGATTATAGATCTGTATTTGAAGGCTAGAAAGTGCGCTTTGGATTTTATTTGACGACACAGCTGATGTTTTCTTGGAACTGGAAGTTGCTGCACGACTCGTGTGGCCTGTTCGCCCTCTCGATTTGCATCTCATAGAGCAG
This sequence comes from Locusta migratoria, assembly GCA_026315105.1. Taxonomy (NCBI): domain Eukaryota; kingdom Metazoa; phylum Arthropoda; class Insecta; order Orthoptera; family Acrididae; genus Locusta; species Locusta migratoria. Next base: position 167,563,411 of record CM048745.1, read on the forward strand.
GGATGGCGAACCTGTGTACATATATGGGCCAAAGAGGTGGCCCGGCATAAGGCTTTTCGTAACTATAATGGATTCAGTTTGAGAAGATTAAATTGAGTGGCAAGGATTATAGATCTGTATTTGAAGGCTAGAAAGTGCGCTTTGGATTTTATTTGACGACACAGCTGATGTTTTCTTGGAACTGGAAGTTGCTGCACGACTCGTGTGGCCTGTTCGCCCTCTCGATTTGAATCTCATAGAGCAGGGATGGCGAACCTGTGTACATATATGGGCCAAAGAGGTGGCCCGGCATAAGGCTTTTCGTAACTATAATGGATTCAGTTTGAGAAGATTAAATTGAGTGGCAAGGATTATAGATCTGTATTTGAAGGCTAGAAAGTGCGCTTTGGATTTTATTTGACGACACAGCTGATGTTTTCTTGGAACTGGAAGTTGCTGCACGACTCGTGTGGCCTGTTCGCCCTCTCGATTTGAATCTCATAGAGCAGGGATGGCGAACCTGTGTACATATACGGGCCCAAGAGGTGGCCCGGCATAAGGCTTTTCGTAACTATAATGGATTCAGTTTGAGAAGATTAAATTGAGTGGCAAGGATTATAGATCTGTATTTGAAGGCTAGAAAGTGCGCTTTGGATTTTATTTGACGACACAGCTGATGTTTTCTTGGAACTGGAAGTTGCTGCACGACTCGTGTGGCCTGTTCGCCCTCTCGATTTGAATCTCATAGAGCAGGGATGGCGAACCTGTGTACATATATGGGCCAAAGAGGTGGCCCGGCATAAGGCTTTTCGTAAGTATAATGGATTCAGTTTGAGAAGATTAAATTGAGTGGCAAGGATTATAGATCTGTATTTGAAGGCTAGAAAGTGCGCTTTGGATTTTATTTGACGACACAGCTGATGTTTTCTTGGAACTGGAAGTTGCTGCACGACTCGTGTGGCCTGTTCGCCCTCTCGATTTGAATCTCATAGAGCAGGGATGGCGAACCTGTGTACATATATGGGCCAAAGAGGTGGCCCGGCATAAGGCTTTTCGTAACTATAATGGATTCAGTTTGAGAAGATTAAATTGAGTGGCAAGGATTATAGATCTGTATTTGAAGGCTAGAAAGTGCGCTTTGGATTTTATTTGACGACACAGCTGATGTTTTCTTGGAACTGGAAGTTGCTGCACGACTCGTGTGGCCTGTTCGCCCTCTCGATTTGAATCTCATAGAGCAGGGATGGCGAACCTGTGTACATATATGGGCCAAAGAGGTGGCCCGGCATAAGGCTTTTCGTAACTATAATGGATTCAGTTTGAGAAGATTAAATTGAGTGGCAAGGATTATAGATCTGTATTTGAAGGCTAGAAAGTGCGCTTTGGATTTTATTTGACGACACAGCTGATGTTTTCTTGGAACTGGAAGTTGCTGCACGACTCGTGTGGCCTGTTCGCCCTCTCGATTTGAATCTCATAGAGCAGGGATGGCGAACCTGTGTACATATATGGGCCAAAGAGGTGGCCCGGCATAAGGCTTTTCGTAACTATAATGGATTCAGTTTGAGAAGATTAAATTGAGTGGCAAGGATTATAGATCTGTATTTGAAGGCTAGAAAGTGCGCTTTGGATTTTATTTGACGACACAGCTGATGTTTTCTTGGAACTGGAAGTTGCTGCACGACTCGTGTGGCCTGTTCGCCCTCTCGATTTGAATCTCATAGAGCAGGGATGGCGAACCTGTGTACATATATGGGCCAAAGAGGTGGCCCGGCATAAGGCTTTTCGTAACTATAATGGATTCAGTTTGAGAAGATTAAATTGAGTGGCAAGGATTATAGATCTGTATTTGAAGGCTAGAAAGTGCGCTTTGGATTTTATTTGACGACACAGCTGATGTTTTCTTGGAACTGGAAGTTGCTGCACGACTCGTGTGGCCTGTTCGCCCTCTCGATTTGAATCTCATAGAGCAGGGATGGCGAACCTGTGTACATATATGGGCCAAAGAGGTGGCCCGGCATAAGGCTTTTCGTAACTATAATGGATTCAGTTTGAGAAGATTAAATTGAGTGGCAAGGATTATAGATCTGTATTTGAAGGCTAGAAAGTGCGCTTTGGATTTTATTTGACGACACAGCTGATGTTTTCTTGGAACTGGAAGTTGCTGCACGACTCGTGTGGCCTGTTCGCCCTCTCGATTTGAATCTCATAGAGCAGGGATGGCGAACCTGTGTACATATACGGGCCCAAGAGGTGGCCCGGCATAAGGCTTTTCGTAACTATAATGGATTCAGTTTGAGAAGATTAAATTGAGTGGCAAGGATTATAGATCTGTATTTGAAGGCTAGAAAGTGCGCTTTGGATTTTATTTGACGACACAGCTGATGTTTTCTTGGAACTGGAAGTTGCTGCACGACTCGTGTGGCCTGTTCGCCCTCTCGATTTGAATCTCATAGAGCAGGGATGGCGAACCTGTGTACATATATGGGCCAAAGAGGTGGCCCGGCATAAGGCTTTTCGTAAGTATAATGGATTCAGTTTGAGAAGATTAAATTGAGTGGCAAGGATTATAGATCTGTATTTGAAGGCTAGAAAGTGCGCTTTGGATTTTATTTGACGACACAGCTGATGTTTTCTTGGAACTGGAAGTTGCTGCACGACTCGTGTGGCCTGTTCGCCCTCTCGATTTGAATCTCATAGAGCAGGGATGGCGAACCTGTGTACATATATGGGCCAAAGAGGTGGCCCGGCATAAGGCTTTTCGTAACTATAATGGATTCAGTTTGAGAAGATTAAATTGAGTGGCAAGGATTATAGATCTGTATTTGAAGGCTAGAAAGTGCGCTTTGGATTTTATTTGACGACACAGCTGATGTTTTCTTGGAACTGGATGTTGCTGCACGACTCGTGTGGCCTGTTCGCCCTCTCGATTTGAATCTCATAGAGCAGGGATGGCGAACCTGTGTACATATACGGGCCCAAGAGGTGGCCCGGCATAAGGCTTTTCGTAACTATAATGGATTCAGTTTGAGAAGATTAAATTGAGTGGCAAGGATTATAGATCTGTATTTGAAGGCTAGAAAGTGCGCTTTGGATTTTATTTGACGACACAGCTGATGTTTTCTTGGAACTGGAAGTTGCTGCACGACTCGTGTGGCCTGTTCGCCCTCTCGATTTGAATCTCATAGAGCAGGGATGGCGAACCTGTGTACTTATACGGGCCCAAGAGGTGGCCCGGCATAAGGCTTTTCGTAACTATAATGGATTCAGTTTGAGAAGATTAAATTGAGTGGCAAGGATTATAGATCTGTATTTGAAGGCTAGAAAGTGCGCTTTGGATTTTATTTGACGACACAGCTGATGTTTTCTTGGAACTGGAAGTTGCTGCACGACTCGTGTGGCCTGTTCGCCCTCTCGATTTGAATCTCATAGAGCAGGGATGGCGAACCTGTGTACATATACGGGCCCAAGAGGTGGCCCGGCATAAGGCTTTTCGTAACTATAATGGATTCAGTTTGAGAAGATTAAATTGAGTGGCAAGGATTATAGATCTGTATTTGAAGGCTAGAAAGTGCGCTTTGGATTTTATTTGACGACACAGCTGATGTTTTCTTGGAACTGGAAGTTGCTGCACGACTCGTGTGGCCTGTTCGCCCTCTCGATTTGAATCTCATAGAGCAGGGATGGCGAACCTGTGTACATATATGGGCCAAAGAGGTGGCCCGGCATAAGGCTTTTCGTAACTATAATGGATTCAGTTTGAGAAGATTAAATTGAGTGGCAAGGATTATAGATCTGTATTTGAAGGCTAGAAAGTGCGCTTTGGATTTTATTTGACGACACAGCTGATGTTTTCTTGGAACTGGAAGTTGCTGCACGACTCGTGTGGCCTGTTCGCCCTCTCGATTTGAATCTCATAGAGCAGGGATGGCGAACCTGTGTACATATACGGGCCCAAGAGGTGGCCCGGCATAAGGCTTTTCGTAACTATAATGGATTCAGTTTGAGAAGATTAAATTGAGTGGCAAGGATTATAGATCTGTATTTGAAGGCTAGAAAGTGCGCTTTGGATTTTATTTGACGACACAGCTGATGTTTTCTTGGAACTGGAAGTTGCTGCACGACTCGTGTGGCCTGTTCGCCCTCTCGATTTGAATCTCATAGAGCAGGGATGGTGAACCTGTGCACATATACGGGCCAAAGAGGTGGCCCGGCATAAGGCTTTTCGTAACTATAATGGATTCAGTTTGAGAAGATTAAATTGAGTGGCAAGGATTATAGATCTGTATTTGAAGGCTAGAAAGTGCGCTTTGGATTTTATTTGACGACACAGCTGATGTTTTCTTGGAACTGGAAGTTGCTGCACGACTCGTGTGGCCTGTTCGCCCTCTCGATTTGAATCTCATAGAGCAGGGATGGCGAACCTGTGTACATATATGGGCCAAAGAGGTGGCCCGGCATAAGGCTTTTCGTAACTATAATGGATTCAGTTTGAGAAGATTAAATTGAGTGGCAAGGATTATAGATCTGTATTTGAAGGCTAGAAAGTGCGCTTTGGATTTTATTTGACGACACAGCTGATGTTTTCTTGGAACTGGAAGTTGCTGCACGACTCGTGTGGCCTGTTCGCCCTCTCGATTTGAATCTCATAGAGCAGGGATGGCGAACCTGTGTACATATATGGGCCAAAGAGGTGGCCCGGCATAAGGCTTTTCGTAACTATAATGGATTCAGTTTGAGAAGATTAAATTGAGTGGCAAGGATTATAGATCTGTATTTGAAGGCTAGAAAGTGCGCTTTGGATTTTATTTGACGACACAGCTGATGTTTTCTTGGAACTGGAAGTTGCTGCACGACTCGTGTGGCCTGTTCGCCCTCTCGATTTGAATCTCATAGAGCAGGGATGGCGAACCTGTGTACATATACGGGCCCAAGAGGTGGCCCGGCATAAGGCTTTTCGTAACTATAATGGATTCAGTTTGAGAAGATTAAATTGAGTGGCAAGGATTATAGATCTGTATTTGAAGGCTAGAAAGTGCGCTTTGGATTTAATTTGACGACACAGCTGATGTTTTCTTGGAACTGGAAGTTGCTGCACGACTCGTGTGGCCTGTTCGCCCTCTCGATTTGAATCTCATAGAGCAGGGATGGCGAACCTGTGTACATATACGGGCCCAAGAGGTGGCCCGGCATAAGGCTTTTCGTAACTATAATGGATTCAGTTTGAGAAGATTAAATTGAGTGGCAAGGATTATAGATCTGTATTTGAAGGCTAGAAAGTGCGCTTTGGATTTTATTTGACGACACAGCTGATGTTTTCTTGGAACTGGAAGTTGCTGCACGACTCGTGTGGCCTGTTCGCCCTCTCGATTTGAATCTCATAGAGCAGGGATGGCGAACCTGTGTACATATACGGGCCCAAGAGGTGGCCCGGCATAAGGCTTTTCGTAACTATAATGGATTCAGTTTGAGAAGATTAAATTGAGTGGCAAGGATTATAGATCTGTATTTGAAGGCTAGAAAGTGCGCTTTGGATTTTATTTGACGACACAGCTGATGTTTTCTTGGAACTGGAAGTTGCTGCACGACTCGTGTGGCCTGTTCGCCCTCTCGATTTGAATCTCATAGAGCAGGGATGGCGAACCTGTGTACATATATGGGCCAAAGAGGTGGCCCGGCATAAGGCTTTTCGTAACTATAATGGATTCAGTTTGAGAAGATTAAATTGAGTGGCAAGGATTATAGATCTGTATTTGAAGGCTAGAAAGTGCGCTTTGGATTTTATTTGACGACACAGCTGATGTTTTCTTGGAACTGGAAGTTGCTGCACGACTCGTGTGGCCTGTTCGCCCTCTCGATTTGAATCTCATAGAGCAGGGATGGCGAACCTGTGTACATATATGGGCCAAAGAGGTGGCCCGGCATAAGGCTTTTCGTAACTATAATGGATTCAGTTTGAGAAGATTAAATTGAGTGGCAAGGATTATAGATCTGTATTTGAAGGCTAGAAAGTGCGCTTTGGATTTTATTTGACGACACAGCTGATGTTTTCTTGGAACTGGAAGTTGCTGCACGACTCGTGTGGCCTGTTCGCCCTCTCGATTTGAATCTCATAGAGCAGGGATGGCGAACCTGTGTACATATACGGGCCCAAGAGGTGGCCCGGCATAAGGCTTTTCGTAACTATAATGGATTCAGTTTGAGAAGATTAAATTGAGTGGCAAGGATTATAGATCTGTATTTGAAGGCTAGAAAGTGCGCTTTGGATTTTATTTGACGACACAGCTGATGTTTTCTTGGAACTGGAAGTTGCTGCACGACTCGTGTGGCCTGTTCGCCCTCTCGATTTGAATCTCATAGAGCAGGGATGGCGAACCTGTGTACATATACGGGCCCAAGAGGTGGCCCGGCATAAGGCTTTTCGTAACTATAATGGATTCAGTTTGAGAAGATTAAATTGAGTGGCAAGGATTATAGATCTGTATTTGAAGGCTAGAAAGTGCGCTTTGGATTTTATTTGACGACACAGCTGATGTTTTCTTGGAACTGGAAGTTGCTGCACGACTCGTGTGGCCTGTTCGCCCTCTCGATTTGAATCTCATAGAGCAGGGATGGCGAACCTGTGTACATATACGGGCCCAAGAGGTGGCCCGGCATAAGGCTTTTCGTAACTATAATGGATTCAGTTTGAGAAGATTAAATTGAGTGGCAAGGATTATAGATCTGTATTTGAAGGCTAGAAAGTGCGCTTTGGATTTTATTTGACGACACAGCTGATGTTTTCTTGGAACTGGAAGTTGCTGCACGACTCGTGTGGCCTGTTCGCCCTCTCGATTTGAATCTCATAGAGCAGGGATGGCGAACCTGTGTACATATACGGGCCCAAGAGGTGGCCCGGCATAAGGCTTTTCGTAACTATAATGGATTCAGTTTGAGAAGATTAAATTGAGTGGCAAGGATTATAGATCTGTATTTGAAGGCTAGAAAGTGCGCTTTGGATTTTATTTGACGACACAGCTGATGTTTTCTTGGAACTGGAAGTTGCTGCACGACTCGTGTGGCCTGTTCGCCCTCTCGATTTGAATCTCATAGAGCAGGGATGGCGAACCTGTGTACATATACGGGCCCAAGAGGTGGCCCGGCATAAGGCTTTTCGTAACTATAATGGATTCAGTTTGAGAAGATTAAATTGAGTGGCAAGGATTATAGATCTGTATTTGAAGGCTAGAAAGTGCGCTTTGGATTTTATTTGACGACACAGCTGATGTTTTCTTGGAACTGGAAGTTGCTGCACGACTCGTGTGGCCTGTTCGCCCTCTCGATTTGAATCTCATAGAGCAGGGATGGCGAACCTGTGTACATATATGGGCCAAAGAGGTGGCCCGGCATAAGGCTTTTCGTAACTATAATGGATTCAGTTTGAGAAGATTAAATTGAGTGGCAAGGATTATAGATCTGTATTTGAAGGCTAGAAAGTGCGCTTTGGATTTTATTTGACGACACAGCTGATGTTTTCTTGGAACTGGAAGTTGCTGCACGACTCGTGTGGCCTGTTCGCCCTCTCGATTTGAATCTCATAGAGCAGGGATGGTGAACCTGTGTACATATACGGGCCCAAGAGGTGGCCCGGCATAAGGCTTTTCGTAACTATAATGGATTCAGTTTGAGAAGATTAAATTGAGTGGCAAGGATTATAGATCTGTATTTGAAGGCTAGAAAGTGCGCTTTGGATTTTATTTGACGACACAGCTGATGTTTTCTTGGAACTGGAAGTTGCTGCACGACTCGTGTGGCCTGTTCGCCCTCTCGATTTGAATCTCATAGAGCAGGGATGGCGAACCTGTGTACATATATGGGCCAAAGAGGTGGCCCGGCATAAGGCTTTTCGTAACTATAATGGATTCAGTTTGAGAAGATTAAATTGAGTGGCAAGGATTATAGATCTGTATTTGAAGGCTAGAAAGTGCGCTTTGGATTTTATTTGACGACACAGCTGATGTTTTCTTGGAACTGGAAGTTGCTGCACGACTCGTGTGGCCTGTTCGCCCTCTCGATTTGAATCTCATAGAGCAGGGATGGTGAACCTGTGTACATATACGGGCCAAAGAGGTGGCCCGGCATAAGGCTTTTCGTAACTATAATGGATTCAGTTTGAGAAGATTAAATTGAGTGGCAAGGATTATAGATCTGTATTTGAAGGCTAGAAAGTGCGCTTTGGATTTTATTTGACGACACAGCTGATGTTTTCTTGGAACTGGAAGTTGCTGCACGACTCGTGTGGCCTGTTCGCCCTCTCGATTTGAATCTCATAGAGCAGGGATGGCGAACCTGTGTACATATATGGGCCAAAGAGGTGGCCCGGCATAAGGCTTTTCGTAACTATAATGGATTCAGTTTGAGAAGATTAAATTGAGTGGCAAGGATTATAGATCTGTATTTGAAGGCTAGAAAGTGCGCTTTGGATTTTATTTGACGACACAGCTGATGTTTTCTTGGAACTGGAAGTTGCTGCACGACTCGTGTGGCCTGTTCGCCCTCTCGATTTGAATCTCATAGAGCAGGGATGGCGAACCTGTGTACATATATGGGCCAAAGAGGTGGCCCGGCATAAGGCTTTTCGTAACTATAATGGATTCAGTTTGAGAAGATTAAATTGAGTGGCAAGGATTATAGATCTGTATTTGAAGGCTAGAAAGTGCGCTTTGGATTTTATTTGACGACACAGCTGATGTTTTCTTGGAACTGGAAGTTGCTGCACGACTCGTGTGGCCTGTTCGCCCTCTCGATTTGAATCTCATAGAGCAGGGATGGCGAACCTGTGTACATATATGGGCCAAAGAGGTGGCCCGGCATAAGGCTTTTCGTAACTATAATGGATTCAGTTTGAGAAGATTAAATTGAGTGGCAAGGATTATAGATCTGTATTTGAAGGCTAGAAAGTGCGCTTTGGATTTTATTTGACGACACAGCTGATGTTTTCTTGGAACTGGAAGTTGCTGCACGACTCGTGTGGCCTGTTCGCCCTCTCGATTTGAATCTCATAGAGCAGGGATGGTGAACCTGTGTACATATACGGGCCCAAGAGGTGGCCCGGCATAAGGCTTTTCGTAACTATAATGGATTCAGTTTGAGAAGATTAAATTGAGTGGCAAGGATTATAGATCTGTATTTGAAGGCTAGAAAGTGCGCTTTGGATTTTATTTGACGACACAGCTGATGTTTTCTTGGAACTGGAAGTTGCTGCACGACTCGTGTGGCCTGTTCGCCCTCTCGATTTGAATCTCATAGAGCAGGGATGGCGAACCTGTGTACATATATGGGCCAAAGAGGTGGCCCGGCATAAGGCTTTTCGTAACTATAATGGATTCAGTTTGAGAAGATTAAATTGAGTGGCAAGGATTATAGATCTGTATTTGAAGGCTAGAAAGTGCGCTTTGGATTTTATTTGACGACACAGCTGATGTTTTCTTGGAACTGGAAGTTGCTGCACGACTCGTGTGGCCTGTTCGCCCTCTCGATTTGAATTTCATAGAGCAGGGATGGTGAACCTGTGTACATATACGGGCCAAAGAGGTGGCCCGGCATAAGGCTTTTCGTAACTATAATGGATTCAGTTTGAGAAGATTAAATTGAGTGGCAAGGATTATAGATCTGTATTTGAAGGCTAGAAAGTGCGCTTTGGATTTTATTTGACGACACAGCTGATGTTTTCTTGGAACTGGAAGTTGCTGCACGACTCGTGTGGCCTGTTCGCCCTCTCGATTTGAATCTCATAGAGCAGGGATGGCGAACCTGTGTACATATATGGGCCAAAGAGGTGGCCCGGCATAAGGCTTTTCGTAACTATAATGGATTCAGTTTGAGAAGATTAAATTGAGTGGCAAGGATTATAGATCTGTATTTGAAGGCTAGAAAGTGCGCTTTGGATTTTATTTGACGACACAGCTGATGTTTTCTTGGAACTGGAAGTTGCTGCACGACTCGTGTGGCCTGTTCGCCCTCTCGATTTGAATCTCATAGAGCAGGGATGGCGAACCTGTGTACATATATGGGCCAAAGAGGTGGCCCGGCATAAGGCTTTTCGTAACTATAATGGATTCAGTTTGAGAAGATTAAATTGAGTGGCAAGGATTATAGATCTGTATTTGAAGGCTAGAAAGTGCGCTTTGGATTTTATTTGACGACACAGCTGATGTTTTCTTGGAACTGGAAGTTGCTGCACGACTCGTGTGGCCTGTTCGCCCTCTCGATTTGAATCTCATAGAGCAGGGATGGCGAACCTGTGTACATATATGGGCCAAAGAGGTGGCCCGGCATAAGGCTTTTCGTAACTATAATGGATTCAGTTTGAGAAGATTAAATTGAGTGGCAAGGATTATAGATCTGTATTTGAAGGCTAGAAAGTGCGCTTTGGATTTTATTTGACGACACAGCTGATGTTTTCTTGGAACTGGAAGTTGCTGCACGACTCGTGTGGCCTGTTCGCCCTCTCGATTTGAATCTCATAGAGCAGGGATGGCGAACCTGTGTACATATACGGGCCAAAGAGGTGGCCCGGCATAAGGCTTTTCGTAACTATAATGGATTCAGTTTGAGAAGATTAAATTGAGTGGCAAGGATTATAGATCTGTATTTGAAGGCTAGAAAGTGCGCTTTGGATTTTATTTGACGACACAGCTGATGTTTTCTTGGAACTGGAAGTTGCTGCACGACTCGTGTGGCCTGTTCGCCCTCTCGATTTGAATCTCATAGAGCAGGGATGGCGAACCTGTGTACATATATGGGCCAAAGAGGTGGCCCGGCATAAGGCTTTTCGTAACTATAATGGATTCAGTTTGAGAAGATTAAATTGAGTGGCAAGGATTATAGATCTGTATTTGAAGGCTAGAAAGTGCGCTTTGGATTTTATTTGACGACACAGCTGATGTTTTCTTGGAACTGGAAGTTGCTGCACGACTCGTGTGGCCTGTTCGCCCTCTCGATTTGAATCTCATAGAGCAGGGATGGCGAACCTGTGTACATATATGGGCCAAAGAGGTGGCCCGGCATAAGGCTTTTCGTAACTATAATGGATTCAGTTTGAGAAGATTAAATTGAGTGGCAAGGATTATAGATCTGTATTTGAAGGCTAGAAAGTGCGCTTTGGATTTTATTTGACGACACAGCTGATGTTTTCTTGGAACTGGAAGTTGCTGCACGACTCGTGTGGCCTGTTCGCCCTCTCGATTTGAATCTCATAGAGCAGGGATGGCGAACCTGTGTACATATATGGGCCAAAGAGGTGGCCCGGCATAAGGCTTTTCGTAACTATAATGGATTCAGTTTGAGAAGATTAAATTGAGTGGCAAGGATTATAGATCTGTATTTGAAGGCTAGAAAGTGCGCTTTGGATTTTATTTGACGACACAGCTGATGTTTTCTTGGAACTGGAAGTTGCTGCACGACTCGTGTGGCCTGTTCGCCCTCTCGATTTGAATCTCATAGAGCAGGGATGGCGAACCTGTGTACATATATGGGCCAAAGAGGTGGCCCGGCATAAGGCTTTTCGTAACTATAATGGATTCAGTTTGAGAAGATTAAATTGAGTGGCAAGGATTATAGATCTGTATTTGAAGGCTAGAAAGTGCGCTTTGGATTTTATTTGACGACACAGCTGATGTTTTCTTGGAACTGGAAGTTGCTGCACGACTCGTGTGGCCTGTTCGCCCTCTCGATTTGAATCTCATAGAGCAGGGATGGCGAACCTGTGTACATATATGGGCCAAAGAGGTGGCCCGGCATAAGGCTTTTCGTAACTATAATGGATTCAGTTTGAGAAGATTAAATTGAGTGGCAAGGATTATAGATCTGTATTTGAAGGCTAGAAAGTGCGCTTTGGATTTTATTTGACGACACAGCTGATGTTTTCTTGGAACTGGAAGTTGCTGCACGACTCGTGTGGCCTGTTCGCCCTCTCGATTTGAATCTCATAGAGCAGGGACGGCGAACCTGTGGACATATACGGGCCCAAGAGGTGGCCCGGCATAAGGCTTTTCGTAACTATAATGGATTCAGTTTGAGAAGATTAAATTGAGTGGCAAGGATTATAGATCTGTATTTGAAGGCTATAAAGTGCGCTTTGGATTTAATTTGACGACACAGCTGATGTTTTCTTGGAACTGGAAGTTGCTGCACGACTCGTGTGGCCTGTTCGCCCTCTCGATTTGAATCTCATAGAGCAGGGACGGCGAACCTGTGTACATATACGGGCCCAAGAGGTGGCCCGGCATAAGGCTTTTCGTAACTATAATGGATTCAGTTTGAGAAGATTAAATTGAGTGGCAAGGATTATAGATCTGTATTTGAAGGCTATAAAGTGCGCTTTGGATTTAATTTGACGACACAGCTGATGTTTTCTTGGAACTGGAAGTTGCTGCACGACTCGTGTGGCCTGTTCGCCCTCTCGATTTGAATCTCATAGAGCAGGGACGGCGAACCTGTGTACATATACGGGCCCAAGAGGTGGCCCGGCATAAGGCTTTTCGTAACTATAATGGATTCAGTTTGAGAAGATTAAATTGAGTGGCAAGGATTATAGATCTGTATTTGAAGGCTATAAAGTGCGCTTTGGATTTAATTTGACGACACAGCTGATGTTTTCTTGGAACTGGAAGTTGCTGCACGACTCGTGTGGCCTGTTCGCCCTCTCGATTTGAATCTCATAGAGCAGGGATGGCGAACCTGTGTACATATACGGGCCCAAGAGGTGGCCCGGCATAAGGCTTTTCGTAACTATAATGGATTCAGTTTGAGAAGATTAAATTGAGTGGCAAGGATTATAGATCTGTATTTGAAGGCTAGAAAGTGCGCTTTGGATTTTATTTGACGACACAGCTGATGTTTTCTTGGAACTGGAAGTTGCTGCACGACTCGTGTGGCCTGTTCGCCCTCTCGATTTGAATCTCATAGAGCAGGGACGGCGAACCTGTGTACATATACGGGCCCAAGAGGTGGCCCGGCATAAGGCTTTTCGTAACTATAATGGATTCAGTTTGAGAAGATTAAATTGAGTGGCAAGGATTATAGATCTGTATTTGAAGGCTATAAAGTGCGCTTTGGATTTAATTTGACGACACAGCTGATGTTTTCTTGGAACTGGAAGTTGCTGCACGACTCGTGTGGCCTGTTCGCCCTCTCGATTTGAATCTCATAGAGCAGGGATGGCGAACCTGTGTACATATACGGGCCCAAGAGGTGGCCCGGCATAAGGCTTTTCGTAACTATAATGGATTCAGTTTGAGAAGATTAAATTGAGTGGCAAGGATTATAGATCTGTATTTGAAGGCTAGAAAGTGCGCTTTGGATTTTATTTGACGACACAGCTGATGTTTTCTTGGAACTGGAAGTTGCTGCACGACTCGTGTGGCCTGTTCGCCCTCTCGATTTGAATCTCATAGAGCAGGGATGGCGAACCTGTGTACATATACGGGCCCAAGAGGTGGCCCGGCATAAGGCTTTTCGTAACTATAATGGATTCAGTTTGAGAAGATTAAATTGAGTGGCAAGGATTATAGATCTGTATTTGAAGGCTAGAAAGTGCGCTTTGGATTTAATTTGACGACACAGCTGATGTTTTCTTGGAACTGGAAGTTGCTGCACGACTCGTGTGGCCTGTTCGCCCTCTCGATTTGAATCTCATAGAGCAGGGATGGCGAACCTGTGTACATATACGGGCCCAAGAGGTGGCCCGGCATAAGGCTTTTCGTAACTATAATGGATTCAGTTTGAGAAGATTAAATTGAGTGGCAAGGATTATAGATCTGTATTTGAAGGCTAGAAAGTGCGCTTTGGATTTTATTTGACGACACAGCTGATGTTTTCTTGGAACTGGAAGTTGCTGCACGACTCGTGTGGCCTGTTCGCCCTCTCGATTTGAATCTCATAGAGCAGGGATGGCGACCCTGTGTACATATACGGGCCCAAGAGGTGGCCCGGCATAAGGCTTTTCGTAACTATAATGGATTCAGTTTGAGAAGATTAAATTGAGTGGCAAGGATTATAGATCTGTATTTGAAGGCTAGAAAGTGCGCTTTGGATTTTATTTGACGACACAGCTGATGTTTTCTTGGACCTGGAAGTTGCTGCACGACTCGTGTGGCCTGTTCGCCCTCTCGATTTGAATCTCATAGAGCAGGGATGGCGAACCTGTGTACATATAAGGGCCCAAGAGGTGGCCCGGCATAAGGCTTTTCGTAACTATAATGGATTCAGTTTGAGAAGATTAAATTGAGTGGCAAGGATTATAGATCTGTATTTGAAGGCTAGAAAGTGCGCTTTGGATTTTATTTGACGACACAGCTGATGTTTTCTTGGAACTGGAAGTTGCTGCACGACTCGTGTGGCCTGTTCGCCCTCTCGATTTGAATCTCATAGAGCAGGGATGGCGAACCTGTGTACATATACGGGCCCAAGAGGTGGCCCGGCATAAGGCTTTTCGTAACTATAATGGATTCAGTTTGAGAAGATTAAATTGAGTGGCAAGGATTATAGATCTGTATTTGAAGGCTAGAAAGTGCGCTTTGGATTTTATTTGACGACACAGCTGATGTTTTCATGGAACTGGAAGTTGCTGCACGACTCGTGTGGCCTGTTCGCCCTCTCGATTTGAATCTCATAGAGCAGGGATGGCGAACCTGTGTACATATACGGGCCCAAGAGGTGGCCCGGCATAAGGCTTTTCGTAACTATAATGGATTCAGTTTGAGAAGATTAAATTGAGTGGCAAGGATTATAGATCTGTATTTGAAGGCTAGAAAGTGCGCTTTGGATTTTATTTGACGACACAGCTGATGTTTTCTTGGAACTGGAAGTTGCTGCACGACTCGTGTGGCCTGTTCGCCCTCTCGATTTGAATCTCATAGAGCAGGGATGGCGAACCTGTGTACATATACGGGCCCAAGAGGTGGCCCGGCATAAGGCTTTTCGTAACTATAATGGATTCAGTTTGAGAAGATTAAATTGAGTGGCAAGGATTATAGATCTGTATTTGAAGGCTAGAAAGTGCGCTTTGGATTTTATTTGACGACACAGCTGATGTTTTCTTGGAACTGGAAGTTGCTGCACGACTCGTGTGGCCTGTTCGCCCTCTCGATTTGAATCTCATAGAGCAGGGATGGCGACCCTGTGTACATATACGGGCCCAAGAGGTGGCCCGGCATAAGGCTTTTCGTAACTATAATGGATTCAGTTTGAGAAGATTAAATTGAGTGGCAAGGATTATAGATCTGTATTTGAAGGCTAGAAAGTGCGCTTTGGATTTTATTTGACGACACAGCTGATGTTTTCTTGGAACTGGAAGTTGCTGCACGACTCGTGTGGCCTGTTCGCCCTCTCGATTTGAATCTCATAGAGCAGGGATGGCGAACCTGTGTACATATACGGGCCCAAGAGGTGGCCCGGCATAAGGCTTTTCGTAACTATAATGGATTCAGTTTGAGAAGATTAAATTGAGTGGCAAGGATTATAGATCTGTATTTGAAGGCTAGAAAGTGCGCTTTGGATTTTATTTGACGACACAGCTGATGTTTTCTTGGAACTGGAAGTTGCTGCACGACTCGTGTGGCCTGTTCGCCCTCTCGATTTGAATCTCATAGAGCAGGGATGGCGAACCTGTGTACATATACGGGCCCAAGAGGTGGCCCGGCATAAGGCTTTTCGTAACTATAATGGATTCAGTTTGAGAAGATTAAATTGAGTGGCAAGGATTATAGATCTGTATTTGAAGGCTAGAAAGTGCGCTTTGGATTTAATTTGACGACACAGCTGATGTTTTCTTGGAACTGGAAGTTGCTGCACGACTCGTGTGGCCTGTTCGCCCTCTCGATTTGAATCTCATAGAGCAGGGATGGCGAACCTGTGTACATATACGGGCCCAAGAGGTGGCCCGGCATAAGGCTTTTCGTAACTATAATGGATTCAGTTTGAGAAGATTAAATTGAGTGGCAAGGATTATAGATCTGTATTTGAAGGCTAGAAAGTGCGCTTTGGATTTTATTTGACGACACAGCTGATGTTTTCTTGGAACTGGAAGTTGCTGCACGACTCGTGTGGCCTGTTCGCCCTCTCGATTTGAATCTCATAGAGCAGGGATGGCGAACCTGTGTACATATACGGGCCCAAGAGGTGGCCCGGCATAAGGCTTTTCGTAACTATAATGGATTCAGTTTGAGAAGATTAAATTGAGTGGCAAGGATTATAGATCTGTATTTGAAGGCTAGAAAGTGCGCTTTGGATTTTATTTGACGACACAGCTGATGTTTTCTTGGAACTGGAAGTTGCTGCACGACTCGTGTGGCCTGTTCGCCCTCTCGATTTGAATCTCATAGAGCAGGGATGGCGAACCTGTGTACATATACGGGCCCAAGAGGTGGCCCGGCATAAGGCTTTTCGTAACTATAATGGATTCAGTTTGAGAAGATTAAATTGAGTGGCAAGGATTATAGATCTGTATTTGAAGGCTAGAAAGTGCGCTTTGGATTTTATTTGACGACACAGCTGATGTTTTCTTGGAACTGGAAGTTGCTGCACGACTCGTGTGGCCTGTTCGCAGCCTCGATTTGAATCTCATAGAGCAGGGAATGGCGAACCTGTGTACATATACGGGCCCAAGAGGTGGCCCGGCATAAGGCTTTTCGTAACTATAATGGATTCAGTTTGAGAAGATTAAATTGAGTGGCAAGGATTATAGATCTGTATTTGAAGGCTAGAAAGTGCGCTTTGGATTTTATTTGACGACACAGCTGATGTTTTCTTGGAACTGGAAGTTGCTGCACGACTCGTGTGGCCTGTTCGCCCTCTCGATTTGAATCTCATAGAGCAGGGATGGCGAACCTGTGTACATATACGGGCCCAAGAGGTGGCCCGGCATAAGGCTTTTCGTAACTATAATGGATTCAGTTTGAGAAGATTAAATTGAGTGGCAAGGATTATTGATCTGTATTTGAAGGCTAGAAAGTGCGCTTTGGATTTTATTTGACGACACAGCTGATGTTTTCTTGGAACTGGAAGTTGCTGCACGACTCGTGTGGCCTGTTCGCCCTCTCGATTTGAATCTCATAGAGCAGGGATGGCGACCCTGTGTACATATACGGACCCAAGAGGTGGCCCGGCATAAGGCTTTTCGTAACTATAATGGATTCAGTTTGAGAAGATTAAATTGAGTGGCAAGGATTATAGATCTGTATTTGAAGGCTAGAAAGTGCGCTTTGGATTTTATTTGACGACACAGCTGATGTTTTCTTGGAACTGGAAGTTGCTGCACGACTCGTGTGGCCTGTTCGCCCTCTCGATTTGAATCTCATAGAGCAGGGATGGCGACCCTGTGTACATATACGGGCCCAAGAGGTGGCCCGGCATAAGGCTTTTCGTAACTATAATGGATTCAGTTTGAGAAGATTAAATTGAGTGGCAAGGATTATAGATCTGTATTTGAAGGCTAGAAAGTGCGCTTTGGATTTTATTTGACGACACAGCTGATGTTTTCTTGGACCTGGAAGTTGCTGCACGACTCGTGTGGCCTGTTCGCCCTCTCGATTTGAATCTCATAGAGCAGGGATGGCGAACCTGTCTACATATACGGGCCCAAGAGGTGGCCCGGCATAAGGCTTTTCGTAACTATAATGGATTCAGTTTGAGAAGATTAAATTGAGTGGCAAGGATTATAGATCTGTATTTGAAGGCTAGAAAGTGCGCTTTGGATTTTATTTGACGACACAGCTGATGTTTTCTTGGAACTGGAAGTTGCTGCACGACTCGTGTGGCCTGTTCGCCCTCTCGATTTGAATCTCATAGAGCAGGGATGGCGAACCTGTGTACATATACGGGCCCAAGAGGTGGCCCGGCATAAGGCTTTTCGTAACTATAATGGATTCAGTTTGAGAAGATTAAATTGAGTGGCAAGGATTATAGATCTGTATTTGAAGGCTAGAAAGTGCGCTTTGGATTTTATTTGACGACACAGCTGATGTTTTCTTGGAACTGGAAGTTGCTGCACGACTCGTGTGGCCTGTTCGCCCTCTCGATTTGAATCTCATAGAGCAGGGATGGCGAACCTGTGTACATATATGGGCCAAAGAGGTGGCCCGGCATAAGGCTTTTCGTAACTATAATGGATTCAGTTTGAGAAGATTAAATTGAGTGGCAAGGATTATAGATCTGTATTTGAAGGCTAGAAAGTGCGCTTTGGACTTTATTTGACGACACAGCTGATGTTTTCTTGGAACTGGAAGTTGCTGCACGACTCGTGTGGCCTGTTCGCCCTCTCGATTTGAATCTCATAGAGCAGGGATGGTGAACCTGTGTACATATACGGGCCCAAGAGGTGGCCCGGCATAAGGCTTTTCGTAACTATAATGGATTCAGTTTGAGAAGATTAAATTGAGTGGCAAGGATTATAGATCTGTATTTGAAGGCTAGAAAGTGCGCTTTGGATTTTATTTGACGACACAGCTGATGTTTTCTTGGAACTGGAAGTTGCTGCACGACTCGTGTGGCCTGTTCGCCCTCTCGATTTGAATCTCATAGAGCAGGGATGGCGAACCTGTGTACATATACGGGCCCAAGAGGTGGCCCGGCATAAGGCTTTTCGTAACTATAATGGATTCAGTTTGAGAAGATTAAATTGAGTGGCAAGGATTATTGATCTGTATTTGAAGGCTAGAAAGTGCGCTTTGGATTTTATTTGACGACACAGCTGATGTTTTCTTGGAACTGGAAGTTGCTGCACGACTCGTGTGGCCTGTTCGCCCTCTCGATTTGAATCTCATAGAGCAGGGATGGCGAACCTGTGTACATATATGGGCCAAAGAGGTGGCCCGGCATAAGGCTTTTCGTAACTATAATGGATTCAGTTTGAGAAGATTAAATTGAGTGGCAAGGATTATAGATCTGTATTTGAAGGCTAGAAAGTGCGCTTTGGATTTTATTTGACGACACAGCTGATGTTTTCTTGGAACTGGAAGTTGCTGCACGACTCGTGTGGCCTGTTCGCCCTCTCGATTTGAATCTCATAGAGCAGGGATGGCGAACCTGTGTACATATACGGGCCCAAGAGGTGGCCCGGCATAAGGCTTTTCGTAACTATAATGGATTCAGTTTGAGAAGATTAAATTGAGTGGCAAGGATTATAGATCTGTATTTGAAAGCTAGAAAGTGCGCTTTGGATTTTATTTGACGACACAGCTGATGTTTTCTTGGACCTGGAAGTTGCTGCACGATTTGTGTGGCCTGTTCGCCCTCTCGATTTGAATCTCATAGAGCAGGGATGGCGAACCTGTGTACATATACGGGCCCAAGAGGTGGCCCGGCATAAGGCTTTTCGTAACTATAATGGATTCAGTTTGAGAAGATTAAATTGAGTGGCAAGGATTATAGATCTGTATTTGAAGGCTAGAAAGTGCGCTTTGGATTTTATTTGACAACACAGCTGATGTTTTCTTGGAACTGGAAGTTGCTGCACGACTCGTGTGGCCTGTTCGCCCTCTCGATTTGAATCTCATAGAGCAGGGACGGCGAACCTGTGTACATATACGGGCCCAAGAGGTGGCCCGGCATAAGGCTTTTCGTAACTATAATGGATTCAGTTTGAGAAGATTAAATTGAGTGGCAAGGATTATAGATCTGTATTTGAAGGCTAGAAAGTGCGCTTTGGATTTAATTTGACGACACAGCTGATGTTTTCTTGGAACTGGAAGTTGCTGCACGACTCGTGTGGCCTGTTCGCCCTCTCGATTTGAATCTCATAGAGCAGGGATGGCGAACCTGTGTACATATACGGGCCCAAGAGGTGTCCCGGCATAAGGCTTTTCGTAACTATAATGGATTCAGTTTGAGAAGATTAAATTGAGTGGCAAGGATTATAGATCTGTATTTGAAGGCTAGAAAGTGCGCTTTGGATTTAATTTGACGACACAGCTGATGTTTTCTTGGAACTGGAAGTTGCTGCACGACTCGTGTGGCCTGTTCGCCCTCTCGATTTGAATCTCATAGAGCAGGGATGGCGAACCTGTGTACATATACGGGCCCAAGAGGTGGCCCGGCATAAGGCTTTTCGTAACTATAATGGATTCAGTTTGAGAAGATTAAATTGAGTGGCAAGGATTATAGATCTGTATTTGAAAGCTAGAAAGTGCGCTTTGGATTTTATTTGACGACACAGCTGATGTTTTCTTGGACCTGGAATTTGCTGCACGATTTGTGTGGCCTGTTCGCCCTCTCGATTTGAATCTCATAGAGCAGGGATGGCGAACCTGTGTACATATACGGGCCCAAGAGGTGGCCCGGCATAAGGCTTTTCGTAACTATAATGGATTCAGTTTGAGAAGATTAAATTGAGTGGCAAGGATTATAGATCTGTATTTGAAGGCTAGAAAGTGCGCTTTGGATTTTATTTGACAACACAGCTGATGTTTTCTTGGAACTGGAAGTTGCTGCACGACTCGTGTGGCCTGTTCGCCCTCTCGATTTGAATCTCATAGAGCAGGGACGGCGAACCTGTGTACATATACGGGCCCAAGAGGTGGCCCGGCATAAGGCTTTTCGTAACTATAATGGATTCAGTTTGAGAAGATTAAATTGAGTGGCAAGGATTATAGATCTGTATTTGAAGGCTAGAAAGTGCGCTTTGGATTTAATTTGACGACACAGCTGATGTTTTCTTGGAACTGGAAGTTGCTGCACGACTCGTGTGGCCTGTTCGCCCTCTCGATTTGAATCTCATAGAGCAGGGATGGCGAACCTGTGTACATATACGGGCCCAAGAGGTGGCCCGGCATAAGGCTTTTCGTAACTATAATGGATTCAGTTTGAGAAGATTAAATTGAGTGGCAAGGATTATAGATCTGTATTTGAAGGCTAGAAAGTGCGCTTTGGATTTTATTTGACGACACAGCTGATGTTTTCTTGGAACTGGAAGTTGCTGCACGACTCGTGTGGCCTGTTCGCCCTCTCGATTTGAATCTCATAGAGCAGGGATGGCGAACCTGTGTACATATACGGGCCCAAGAGGTGGCCCGGCATAAGGCTTTTCGTAACTATAATGGATTCAGTTTGAGAAGATTAAATTGAGTGGCAAGGATTATAGATCTGTATTTGAAGGCTAGAAAGTGCGCTTTGGATTTTATTTGACGACACAGCTGATGTTTTCTTGGAACTGGAAGTTGCTGCACGACTCGTGTGGCCTGTTCGCCCTCTCGATTTGAATCTCATAGAGCAGGGATGGCGAACCTGTGTACATATACGGGCCCAAGAGGTGGCCCGGCATAAGGCTTTTCGTAACTATAATGGATTCAGTTTGAGAAGATTAAATTGAGTGGCAAGGATTATAGATCTGTATTTGAAGGCTAGAAAGTGCGCTTTGGATTTTATTTGACGACACAGCTGATGTTTTCTTGGAACTGGAAGTTGCTGCACGACTCGTGTGGCCTGTTCGCCCTCTCGATTTGAATCTCATAGAGCAGGGAAGGCGAACCTGTGTACATATAGGGGGCCCAAGAGGTGGCCCGGCATAAGGCTTTTCGTAACTATAATGGATTCAGTTTGAGAAGATTAAATTGAGTGGCAAGGATTATAGATCTGTATTTGAAGGCTAGAAAGTGCGCTTTGGATTTTATTTGACGACACAGCTGATGTTTTCTTGGAACTGGAAGTTGCTGCACGACTCGTGTGGCCTGTTCGCCCTCTCGATTTGAATCTCATAGAGCAGGGATGGCGAACCTGTGTACATATACGGGCCCAAGAGGTGGCCCGGCATAAGGCTTTTCGTAACTATAATGGATTCAGTTTGAGAAGATTAAATTGAGTGGCAAGGATTATAGATCTGTATTTGAAGGCTAGAAAGTGCGCTTTGGATTTTATTTGACGACACAGCTGATGTTTTCTTGGAACTGGAAGTTGCTGCACGACTCGTGTGGCCTGTTCGCCCTCTCGATTTGAATCTCATAGAGCAGGGATGGCGAACCTGTGTACATATACGGGCCCAAGAGGTGGCCCGGCATAAGGCTTTTCGTAACTATAATGGATTCAGTTTGAGAAGATTAAATTGAGTGGCAAGGATTATAGATCTGTATTTGAAGGCTAGAAAGTGCGCTTTGGATTTTATTTGACGACACAGCTGATGTTTTCTTGGAACTGGAAGTTGCTGCACGACTCGTGTGGCCTGTTCGCCCTCTCGATTTGAATCTCATAGAGCAGGGATGGCGAACCTGTGTACATATACGGGCCCAAGAGGTGGCCCGGCATAAGGCTTTTCGTAACTATAATGGATTCAGTTTGAGAAGATTAAATTGAGTGGCAAGGATTATAGATCTGTATTTGAAGGCTAGAAAGTGCGCTTTGGATTTTATTTGTCGACACAGCTGTTGTTTTCTTGGAACTGGAAGTTGCTGCACGACTCGTGTGGCCTGTTCGCCCTCTCGATTTGAATCTCATAGAGCAGGGATGGCGAACCTGTGTACATATATGGACCCAAGAGGTGGCCCGGCATAAGGCTTTTCGTAACTATAATGGATTCAGTTTGAGAAGATTAAATTGAGTGGCAAGGATTATAGATCTGTATTTGAAGGCTAGAAAGTGCGCTTTGGATTTTATTTGACGACACAGCTGATGTTTTCTTGGAACTGGAAGTTGCTGCACGACTCGTGTGGCCTGTTCGCCCTCTCGATTTGAATCTCATAGAGCAGGGATGGCGAACCTGTGTACATATACGGGCCCAAGAGGTGGCCCGGCATAAGGCTTTTCGTAACTATAATGGATTCAGTTTGAGAAGATTAAATTGAGTGGCAAGGATTATAGATCTGTATTTGAAGGCTAGAAAGTGCGCTTTGGATTTTATTTGACGACACAGCTGATGTTTTCTTGGAACTGGAAGTTGCTGCACGACTCGTGTGGCCTGTTCGCCCTCTCGATTTGAATCTCATAGAGCAGGGATGGCGAACCTGTGTACATATACGGGCCCAAGAGGTGGCCCGGCATAAGGCTTTTCGTAACTATAATGGATTCAGTTTGAGAAGTTTAAATTGAGTGGCAAGGATTATAGATCTGTATTTGAAGGCTAGAAAGTGCGCTTTGGATTTTATTTGACGACACAGCTGATGTTTTCTTGGAACTGGAAGTTGCTGCACGACTCGTGTGGCCTGTTCGCCCTCTCGATTTGAATCTCATAGAGCAGGGATGGCGAACCTGTGTACATATACGGGCCCAAGAGGTGGCCCGGCATAAGGCTTTTCGTAACTATAATGGATTCAGTTTGAGAAGATTAAATTGAGTGGCAAGGATTATAGATCTGTATTTGAAGGCTAGAAAGTGCGCTTTGGATTTTATTTGACGACACAGCTGATGTTTTCTTGGAACTGGAAGTTGCTGCACGACTCGTGTGGCCTGTTCGCCCTCTCGATTTGAATCTCATAGAGCAGGGATGGCGACCCTGTGTACATATACGGGCCCAAGAGGTGGCCCGGCATAAGGCTTTTCGTAACTATAATGGATTCAGTTTGAGAAGATTAAATTGAGTGGCAAGGATTATAGATCTGTATTTGAAGGCTAGAAAGTGCGCTTTGGATTTTATTTGACGACACAGCTGATGTTTTCTTGGAACTGGAAGTTGCTGCACGACTCGTGTGGCCTGTTCGCCCTCTCGATTTGAATCTCATAGAGCAGGGATGGCGAACCTGTGTACATATACGGGCCCAAGAGGTGGCCCGGCATAAGGCTTTTAGTAACTATAATGGATTCAGTTTGAGAAGATTAAATTGAGTGGCAAGGATTATAGATCTGTATTTGAAGGCTAGAAAGTGCGCTTTGGATTTTATTTGACGACACAGCTGATGTTTTCTTGGAACTGGAAGTTGCTGCACGACTCGTGTGGCCTGTTCGCCCTCTCGATTTGAATCTCATAGAGCAGGGATGGCGACCCTGTGTACATATACGGGCCCAAGAGGTGGCCCGGCATAAGGCTTTTCGTAACTATAATGGATTCAGTTTGAGAAGATTAAATTGAGTGGCAAGGATTATAGATCTGTATTTGAAGGCTAGAAAGTGCGCTTTGGATTTTATTTGACGACACAGCTGATGTTTTCTTGGAACTGGAAGTTGCTGCACGACTCGTGTGGCCTGTTCGCCCTCTCGATTTGAATCTCATAGAGCAGGGATGGCGACCCTGTGTACATATACGGGCCCAAGAGGTGGCCCGGCATAAGGCTTTTCGTAACTATAATGGATTCAGTTTGAGAAGATTAAATTGAGTGGCAAGGATTATAGATCTGTATTTGAAGGCTAGAAAGTGCGGTTTGGATTTTATTTGACGACACAGCTGATGTTTTCTTGGAACTGGAAGTTGCTGCACGACTCGTGTGGCCTGTTCGCCCTCTCGATTTGAATCTCATAGAGCAGGGATGGCGAACCTGTGTACATATACGGGCCCAACAGGTGGCCCGGCATAAGGCTTTTCGTAACTATAATGGATTCAGTTTGAGAAGATTAAATTGAGTGGCAAGGATTATAGATCTGTATTTGAAGGCTAGAAAGTGCGCTTTGGATTTTATTTGACGACACAGCTGATGTTTTCTTGGAACTGGAAGTTGCTGCACGACTCGTGTGGCCTGTTCGCCCTCTCGATTTGAATCTCATAGAGCAGGGATGGCGAACCTGTGTACATATACGGGCCCAAGAGGTGGCCCGGCATAAGGCTTTTCGTAACTATAATGGATTCAGTTTGAGAAGATTAAATTGAGTGGCAAGGATTATAGATCTGTATTTGAAGGCTAGAAAGTGCGCTTTGGATTTTATTTGACGACACAGCTGATGTTTTCTTGGAACTGGAAGTTGCTGCACGACTCGTGTGGCCTGTTCGCCCTCTCGATTTGAATCTCATAGAGCAGGGATGGCGAACCTGTGTACATATACGGGCCCAAGAGGTGGCCCGGCATAAGGCTTTTCGTAACTATAATGGATTCAGTTTGAGAAGATTAAATTGAGTGGCAAGGATTATAGATCTGTATTTGAAGGCTAGAAAGTGCGCTTTGGATTTTATTTGACGACACAGCTGATGTTTTCTTGGAACTGGAAGTTGCTGCACGACTCGTGTGGCCTGTTCGCCCTCTCGATTTGAATCTCATAGAGCAGGGATGGCGAACCTGTGTACATATACGGGCCCAAGAGGTGGCCCGGCATAAGGCTTTTCGTAACTATAATGGATTCAGTTTGAGAAGATTAAATTGAGTGGCAAGGATTATAGATCTGTATTTGAAGGCTAGAAAGTGCGCTTTGGATTTTATTTGACGACACAGCTGATGTTTTCTTGGAACTGGAAGTTGCTGCACGACTCGTGTGGCCTGTTCGCCCTCTCGATTTGAATCTCATAGAGCAGGGATGGCGAACCTGTGTACATATACGGGCCCAAGAGGTGGCCCGGCATAAGGCTTTTCGTAACTATAATGGATTCAGTTTGAGAAGATTAAATTGAGTGGCAAGGATTATAGATCTGTATTTGAAGGCTAGAAAGTGCGCTTTGGATTTTATTTGACGACACAGCTGATGTTTTCTTGGAACTGGAAGTTGCTGCACGACTCGTGTGGCCTGTTCGCCCTCTCGATTTGAATCTCATAGAGCAGGGATGGCGAACCTGTGTACATATACGGGCCCAAGAGGTGGCCCGGCATAAGGCTTTTCGTAACTATAATGGATTCAGTTTGAGAAGATTAAATTGAGTGGCAAGGATTATAGATCTGTATTTGAAGGCTAGAAAGTGCGCTTTGGATTTTATTTGACGACACAGCTGATGTTTTCTTGGAACTGGAAGTTGCTGCACGACTCGTGTGGCCTGTTCGCCCTCTCGATTTGAATCTCATAGAGCAGGGATGGCGAACCTGTGTACATATACGGGCCCAAGAGGTGGCCCGGCATAAGGCTTTTCGTAACTATAATGGATTCAGTTTGAGAAGATTAAATTGAGTGGCAAGGATTATAGATCTGTATTTGAAGGCTAGAAAGTGCGCTTTGGATTTTATTTGACGACACAGCTGATGTTTTCTTGGAACTGGAAGTTGCTTCACGACTCGTGTGGCCTGTTCGCCCTCTCGATTTGAATCTCATAGAGCAGGGATGGCGAACCTGTGTACATATACGGGCCCAAGAGGTGGCCCGGCATAAGGCTTTTCGTAACTATAATGGATTCAGTTTGAGAAGATTAAATTGAGTGGCAAGGATTATAGATCTGTATTTGAAGGCTAGAAAGTGCACTTTGGATTTTATTTGACGACACAGCTGATGTTTTCTTGGAACTGGAAGTTGCTTCACGACTCGTGTGGCCTGTTCGCCCTCTCGATTTGAATCTCATAGAGCAGGGATGGCGAACCTGTGTACATATACGGGCCCAAGAGGTGGCCCGGCATAAGGCTTTTCGTAACTATAATGGATTCAGTTTGAGAAGATTAAATTGAGTGGCAAGGATTATAGATCTGTATTTGAAGGCTAGAAAGTGCGCTTTGGATTTTATTTGACGACACAGCTGATGTTTTCTTGGAACTGGAAGTTGCTTCACGACTCGTGTGGCCTGTTCGCCCTCTCGATTTGAATCTCATAGAGCAGGGATGGCGAACCTGTGTACATATACGGGCCCAAGAGGTGGCCCGGCATAAGGCTTTTCGTAACTATAATGGATTCAGTTTGAGAAGATTAAATTGAGTGGCAAGGATTATAGATCTGTATTTGAAGGCTAGAAAGTGCACTTTGGATTTTATTTGACGACACAGCTGATGTTTTCTTGGAACTGGAAGTTGCTGCACGACTCGTGTGGCCTGTTCGCCCTCTCGATTTGAATCTCATAGAGCAGGGATGGCGAACCTGTGTACATATACGGGCCCAAGAGGTGGCCCGGCATAAGGCTTTTCGTAACTATAATGGATTCAGTTTGAGAAGATTAAATTGAGTGGCAAGGATTATAGATCTGTATTTGAAGGCTAGAAAGTGCGCTTTGGATTTTATTTGACGACACAGCTGATGTTTTCTTGGAACTGGAAGTTGCTTCACGACTCGTGTGGCCTGTTCGCCCTCTCGATTTGAATCTCATAGAGCAGGGATGGCGAACCTGTGTACATATACGGGCCCAAGAGGTGGCCCGGCATAAGGCTTTTCGTAACTATAATGGATTCAGTTTGAGAAGATTAAATTGAGTGGCAAGGATTATAGATCTGTATTTGAAGGCTAGAAAGTGCACTTTGGATTTTATTTGACGACACAGCTGATGTTTTCTTGGAACTGGAAGTTGCTTCACGACTCGTGTGGCCTGTTCGCCCTCTCGATTTGAATCTCATAGAGCAGGGATGGCGAACCTGTGTACATATACGGGCCCAAGAGGTGGCCCGGCATAAGGCTTTTCGTAACTATAATGGATTCAGTTTGAGAAGATTAAATTGAGTGGCAAGGATTATAGATCTGTATTTGAAGGCTAGAAAGTGCGCTTTGGATTTTATTTGACGACACAGCTGATGTTTTCTTGGAACTGGAAGTTGCTGCACGACTCGTGTGGCCTGTTCGCCCTCTCGATTTGAATCTCATAGAGCAGGGATGGCGAACCTGTGTACATATACGGGCCCAAGAGTTGGCCCGGCATAAGGCTTTTCGTAACTATAATGGATTCAGTTTGAGAAGATTAAATTGAGTGGCAAGGATTATAGATCTGTATTTGAAGGCTAGAAAGTGCGCTTTGGATTTTATTTGACGACACAGCTGATGTTTTCTTGGAACTGGAAGTTGCTGCACGACTCGTGTGGCCTGTTCGCCCTCTCGATTTGAATCTCATAGAGCAGGGATGGCGAACCTGTGTACATATACGGGCCCAAGAGGTGGCCCGGCATAAGGCTTTTCGTAACTATAATGGATTCAGTTTGAGAAGATTAAATTGAGTGGCAAGGATTATAGATCTGTATTTGAAGGCTAGAAAGTGCGCTTTGGATTTTATTTGACGACACAGCTGATGTTTTCTTGGAACTGGAAGTTGCTTCACGACTCGTGTGGCCTGTTCGCCCTCTCGATTTGAATCTCATAGAGCAGGGATGGCGAACCTGTGTACATATACGGGCCCAAGAGGTGGCCCGGCATAAGGCTTTTCGTAACTATAATGGATTCAGTTTGAGAAGATTAAATTGAGTGGCAAGGATTATAGATCTGTATTTGAAGGCTAGAAAGTGCACTTTGGATTTTATTTGACGACACAGCTGATGTTTTCTTGGAACTGGAAGTTGCTTCACGACTCGTGTGGCCTGTTCGCCCTCTCGATTTGAATCTCATAGAGCAGGGATGGCGAACCTGTGTACATATACGGGCCCAAGAGGTGGCCCGGCATAAGGCTTTTCGTAACTATAATGGATTCAGTTTGAGAAGATTAAATTGAGTGGCAAGGATTATAGATCTGTATTTGAAGGCTAGAAAGTGCGCTTTGGATTTTATTTGACGACACAGCTGATGTTTTCTTGGAACTGGAAGTTGCTGCACGACTCGTGTGGCCTGTTCGCCCTCTCGATTTGAATCTCATAGAGCAGGGATGGCGAACCTGTGTACATATACGGGCCCAAGAGGTGGCCCGGCATAAGGCTTTTCGTAACTATAATGGATTCAGTTTGAGAAGATTAAATTGAGTGGCAAGGATTATAGATCTGTATTTGAAGGCTAGAAAGTGCGCTTTGGATTTTATTTGACGACACAGCTGATGTTTTCTTGGAACTGGAAGTTGCTGCACGACTCGTGTGGCCTGTTCGCCCTCTCGATTTGAATCTCATAGAGCAGGGATGGCGAACCTGTGTACATATACGGGCCCAAGAGGTGGCCCGGCATAAGGCTTTTCGTAACTATAATGGATTCAGTTTGAGAAGATTAAATTGAGTGGCAAGGATTATAGATCTGTATTTGAAGGCTAGAAAGTGCGCTTTGGATTTTATTTGACGACACAGCTGATGTTTTCTTGGAACTGGAAGTTGCTGCACGACTCGTTTGGCCTGTTCGCCCTCTCGATTTGAATCTCATAGAGCAGGGATGGCGAACCTGTGTACATATACGGGCCCAAGAGGTGGCCCGGCATAAGGCTTTTCGTAACTATAATGGATTCAGTTTGAGAAGATTAAATTGAGTGGCAAGGATTATAGATCTGTATTTGAAGGCTAGAAAGTGCACTTTGGATTTTATTTGACGACACAGCTGATGTTTTCTTGGAACTGGAAGTTGCTGCACGACTCGTGTGGCCTGTTCGCCCTCTCGATTTGAATCTCATAGAGCAGGGATGGCGAACCTGTGTACATATACGGGCCCAAGAGGTGGCCCGGCATAAGGCTTTTCGTAACTATAATGGATTCAGTTTGAGAAGATTAAATTGAGTGGCAAGGATTATAGATCTGTATTTGAAGGCTAGAAAGTGCGCTTTGGATTTTATTTGACGACACAGCTGATGTTTTCTTGGAACTGGAAGTTGCTGCACGACTCGTGTGGCCTGTTCGCCCTCTCGATTTGAATCTCATAGAGCAGGGATGGCGAACCTGTGTACATATACGGGCCCAAGAGGTGGCCCGGCATAAGGCTTTTCGTAACTATAATGGATTCAGTTTGAGAAGATTAAATTGAGTGGCAAGGATTATAGATCTGTATTTGAAGGCTAGAAAGTGCGCTTTGGATTTTATTTGACGACACAGCTGATGTTTTCTTGGAACTGGAAGTTGCTGCACGACTCGTGTGGCCTGTTCGCCCTCTCGATTTGAATCTCATAGAGCAGGGATGGCGACTCTGTGTACATATACGGGCCCAAGAGGTGGCCCGGCATAAGGCTTTTCGTAACTATAATGGATTCAGTTTGAGAAGATTAAATTGAGTGGCAAGGATTATAGATCTGTATTTGAAGGCTAGAAAGTGCGCTTTGGATTTTATTTGACGACACAGCTGATGTTTTCTTGGAACTGGAAGTTGCTGCACGACTCGTGTGGCCTGTTCGCCCTCTCGATTTGAATCTCATAGAGCAGGGATGGCGACTCTGTGTACATATACGGGCCCAAGAGGTGGCCCGGCATAAGGCTTTTCGTAACTATAATGGATTCAGTTTGAGAAGATTAAATTGAGTGGCAAGGATTATAGATCTGTATTTGAAGGCTAGAAAGTGCGCTTTGGATTTTATTTGACGACACAGCTGATGTTTTCTTGGAACTGGAAGTTGCTGCACGACTCGTGTGGCCTGTTCGCCCTCTCGATTTGAATCTCATAGAGCAGGGATGGCGAACCTGTGTACATATACGGGCCCAAGAGGTGGCCCGGCATAAGGCTTTTCGTAACTATAATGGATTCAGTTTGAGAAGATTAAATTGAGTGGCAAGGATTATAGATCTGTATTTGAAGGCTAGAAAGTGCGCTTTGGATTTTATTTGTCGACACAGCTGATGTTTTCTTGGAACTGGAAGTTGCTGCACGACTCGTGTGGCCTGTTCGCCCTCTCGATTTGAATCTCATAGAGCAGGGATGGCGACCCTGTGTACATATACGGGCCCAAGAGGTGGCCCGGCATAAGGCTTTTCGTAACTATAATGGATTCAGTTTGAGAAGATTAAATTGAGTGGCAAGGATTATAGATCTGTATTTGAAGGCTAGAAAGTGCGCTTTGGATTTTATTTGACGACACAGCTGATGTTTTCTTGGAACTGGAAGTTGCTTCACGACTCGTGTGGCCTGTTCGCCCTCTCGATTTGAATCTCATAGAGCAGGGATGGTGAACCTGCGTACATATACGGGCCCAAGAGGTGGCCCGGCATAAGGCATTTCGTAACTATAATGGATTCAGTTTGAGAAGATTAAATTGAGTGGCAAGGATTATAGATCTGTATTTGAAGGCTAGAAAGTGCGCTTTGGATTTTATTTGACGACACAGCTGATGTTTTCTTGGACCTGGAAGTTGCTGCACGACTCGTGTGGCCTGTTCGCCCTCTCGATTTGAATCTCATAGAGCAGGGATGGCGAACCTGTGTACATATACGGGCCCAAGAGGTGGCCCGGCATAAGGCTTTTCGTAACTATAATGGATTCAGTTTGAGAAGATTAAATTGAGTGGCAAGGATTATAGATCTGTATTTGAAGGCTAGAAAGTGCGCTTTGGATTTTATTTGACGACACAGCTGATGTTTTCTTGGAACTGGAAGTTGCTTCACGACTCGTGTGGCCTGTTCGCCCTCTCGATTTGAATCTCATAGAGCAGGGATGGTGAACCTGCGTACATATACGGGCCCAAGAGGTGGCCCGGCATAAGGCTTTTCGTAACTATAATGGATTCAGTTTGAGAAGATTAAATTGAGTGGCAAGGATTATAGATCTGTATTTGAAGGCTAGAAAGTGCGCTTTGGATTTTATTTGTCGACACAGCTGATGTTTTCTTGGAACTGGAAGTTGCTGCACGACTCGTGTGGCCTGTTCGCCCTCTCGATTTGAATCTCATAGAGCAGGGATGGCGAACCTGTGTACATATACGGGCCCAAGAGGTGGCCCGGCATAAGGCTTTTCGTAACTATAATGGATTCAGTTTGAGAAGATTAAATTGAGTGGCAAGGATTATAGATCTGTATTTGAAGGCTAGAAAGTGCGCTTTGGATTTTATTTGACGACACAGCTGATGTTTTCTTGGAACTGGAAGTTGCTGCACGACTCGTGTGGCCTGTTCGCCCTCTCGATTTGAATCTCATAGAGCAGGGATGGCGAACCTGTGTACATATATGGATCCAAGAGGTGGTCCGGCATAAGGCTTTTCGTAACTATAATGGATTCAGTTTGAGAAGATTAAATTGAGTGGCAAGGATTATAGATCTGTATTTGAAGGCTAGAAAGTGCGCTTTGGATTTTATTTGACGACACAGCTGATGTTTTCTTGGAACTGGAAGTTGCTGCACGACTCGTGTGGCCTGTTCGCCCTCTCGATTTGAATCTCATAGAGCAGGGATGGCGAACCTGTGTACATATACGGGCCCAAGAGGTGGCCCGGCATAAGGCTTTTCGTAACTATAATGGATTCAGTTTGAGAAGATTAAATTGAGTGGCAAGGATTATAGATCTGTATTTGAAGGCTAGAAAGTGCGCTTTGGATTTTATTTGACGACACAGCTGATGTTTTCTTGGAACTGGAAGTTGCTTCACGACTCGTGTGGCCTGTTCGCCCTCTCGATTTGAATCTCATAGAGCAGGGATGGTGAACCTGCGTACATATACGGGCCCAAGAGGTGGCCCGGCATAAGGCATTTCGTAACTATAATGGATTCAGTTTGAGAAGATTAAATTGAGTGGCAAGGATTATAGATCTGTATTTGAAGGCTAGAAAGTGCGCTTTGGATTTTATTTGACGACACAGCTGATGTTTTCTTGGACCTGGAAGTTGCTGCACGACTCGTGTGGCCTGTTCGCCCTCTCGATTTGAATCTCATAGAGCAGGGATGGCGAACCTGTGTACATATACGGGCCCAAGAGGTGGCCCGGCATAAGGCTTTTCGTAACTATAATGGATTCAGTTTGAGAAGATTAAATTGAGTGGCAAGGATTATAGATCTGTATTTGAAGGCTAGAAAGTGCGCTTTGGATTTTATTTGTCGACACAGCTGATGTTTTCTTGGAACTGGAAGTTGCTGCACGACTCGTGTGGCCTGTTCGCCCTCTCGATTTGAATGTCATAGAGCAGGGATGGCGAACCTGTGTACATATATGGATCCAAGAGGTGGCCCGGCATAAGGCTTTTCGTAACTATAATGGATTCAGTTTGAGAAGATTAAATTGAGTGGCAAGGATTATAGATCTGTATTTGAAGGCTAGAAAGTGCGCTTTGGATTTTATTTGACGACACAGCTGATGTTTTCTTGGAACTGGAAGTTGCTGCACGACTCGTGTGGCCTGTTCGCCCTCTCGATTTGAATCTCATAGAGCAGGGATGGCGAACCTGTGTACATATACGGGCCCAAGAGGTGGCCCGGCATAAGGCTTTTCGTAACTATAATGGATTCAGTTTGAGAAGATTAAATTGAGTGGCAAGGATTATAGATCTGTATTTGAAGGCTAGAAAGTGCGCTTTGGATTTTATTTGACGACACAGCTGATGTTTTCTTGGAACTGGAAGTTGCTGCACGACTCGTGTGGCCTGTTCGCCCTCTCGATTTGAATCTCATAGAGCAGGGATGGCGAACCTGTGTACATATACGGGCCCAAGAGGTGGCCCGGCATAAGGCTTTTCGTAACTATAATGGATTCAGTTTGAGAAGATTAAATTGAGTGGCAAGGATTATAGATCTGTATTTGAAGGCTAGAAAGTGCGCTTTGGATTTTATTTGTCGACACAGCTGATGTTTTCTTGGAACTGGAAGTTGCTGCACGACTCGTGTGGCCTGTTCGCCCTCTCGATTTGAATCTCATAGAGCAGGGATGGCGAACCTGTGTACATATACGGGCCCAAGAGGTGGCCCGGCATAAGGCTTTTCGTAACTATAATGGATTCAGTTTGAGAAGATTAAATTGAGTGGCAAGGATTATAGATCTGTATTTGAAGGCTAGAAAGTGCGCTTTGGATTTTATTTGACGACACAGCTGATGTTTTCTTGGAACTGGAAGTTGCTGCACGACTCGTGTGGCCTGTTCGCCCTCTCGATTTGAATCTCATAGAGCAGGGATGGCGAACCTGTGTACATATACGGGCCCAAGAGGTGGCCCGGCATAAGGCTTTTCGTAACTATAATGGATTCAGTTTGAGAAGATTAAATTGAGTGGCAAGGATTATAGATCTGTATTTGAAGGCTAGAAAGTGCGCTTTGGATTTTATTTGTCGACACAGCTGATGTTTTCTTGGAACTGGAAGTTGCTGCACGACTCGTGTGGCCTGTTCGCCCTCTCGATTTGAATCTCATAGAGCAGGGATGGCGAACCTGTGTACATATATGGATCCAAGAGGTGGCCCGGCATAAGGCTTTTCGTAACTATAATGGATTCAGTTTGAGAAGATTAAATTGAGTGGCAAGGATTATAGATCTGTATTTGAAGGCTAGAAAGTGCGCTTTGGATTTTATTTGACGACACAGCTGATGTTTTCTTGGAACTGGAAGTTGCTGCACGACTCGTGTGGCCTGTTCGCCCTCTCGATTTGAATCTCATAGAGCAGGGATGGCGAACCTGTGTACATATATGGATCCAAGAGGTGGCCCGGCATAAGGCTTTTCGTAACTATAATGGATTCAGTTTGAGAAGATTAAATTGAGTGGCAAGGATTATAGATCTGTATTTGAAGGCTAGAAAGTGCGCTTTGGATTTTATTTGACGACACAGCTGATGTTTTCTTGGAACTGGAAGTTGCTGCACGACTCGTGTGGCCTGTTCGCCCTCTCGATTTGAATCTCATAGAGCAGGGATGGCGAACCTGTGTACATATACGGGCCCAAGAGGTGGCCCGGCATAAGGCTTTTCGTAACTATAATGGATTCAGTTTGAGAAGATTAAATTGAGTGGCAAGGATTATAGATCTGTATTTGAAGGCTAGAAAGTGCGCTTTGGATTTAATTTGACGACACAGCTGATGTTTTCTTGGAACTGGAAGTTGCTGCACGACTCGTGTGGCCTGTTCGCCCTCTCGATTTGAATCTCATAGAGCAGGGATGGCGAACCTGTGTACATATATGGATCCAAGAGGTGGCCCGGCATAAGGCTTTTCGTAACTATAATGGATTCAGTTTGAGAAGATTAAATTGAGTGGCAAGGATTATAGATCTGTATTTGAAGGCTAGAAAGTGCGCTTTGGATTTTATTTGACGACACAGCTGATGTTTTCTTGGAACTGGAAGTTGCTGCACGACTCGTGTGGCCTGTTCGCCCTCTCGATTTGAATCTCATAGAGCAGGGATGGCGAACCTGTGTACATATACGGGCCCAAGAGGTGGCCCGGCATAAGGCTTTTCGTAACTATAATGGATTCAGTTTGAGAAGATTAAATTGAGTGGCAAGGATTATAGATCTGTATTTGAAGGCTAGAAAGTAAAGAAAGTACATTTTTAAGTTTCTGCTTTAAACATGTCTGCAGTTCCATGAATTTATGATTTATAGAACAGTCATTTCCACTGAAACCACATATCTGTTTCTTCTGGAACAGTTGCAAAGTGGTAAGTAATGTAAGTAAATAACGAAAGGAACTACGTATTTGTGGAAAAAATATATCTCTAGATATTTATTTCGAGCCGTGTGATACCGCGGTCAACGACTATTTGTATATCGATACAAAATACAAACAACTGACTCGCTTAACGCTCAGTGTTTTACCCAAGGAAAGTGACTAACTTACTAAACAGCCACTAACACATGGCACTTGGTTCCTAATAACGCTGGGACTGCCACGTCAGCACTAATGTGGTGCAGTTGTCAGTGCCGGCAACTCACTCGCGCTAAACTGGTGCAGTGTCCGCTCAGTGCGTCGTAACGATTAGCTTGGTTTCGTTAAAGAGCGCTGTACACAAGACCCCCTGGCCCCTGGAGTGGACATTCTCTCAAGTCTATATAAGTCTCTGGGAGAGCCATCCATGACACAACTATTTCACCTGGTGTATGAGACAGAGGAAATACCCTCAGGCTTTAAGAAGAATGTAATAAACCCCATTCCAAAGAAAGCAAATGCAGACAGGTGTGAAAATTAGTAATTCATGGCTGCAAAATTTTATCACGAATTATTTACCGAAGTATGGAAATTTGTTAGAAGCCGACCTTGTGGATGAGTAGTTTGAATTCAGGAGAAATGTAGCAATGCGGCAGGCAATAATCACAGCCTATCTTAGATTAAGTAAAGTCAAACCTACATTTCTAGCTTTTGTATATTTGGAGACAGCTTTTGACAATGTTGTTTGGAATAGACTCTTTCAGATTCTGAAATCATCAGGAGTAAACTACAGAGAACGTAAGGTTATTTACAACTTGTAAAAGACAGCAATTGTTGCAGAGTTGAAGGGCACGAAATTGAGGCAGACTTTGGAAAGGGTGTAAGAGTTGTAGGCTTTCTCCAACATTATTCAGGAAAGCAAGGAGAAATTTGGAGAAGGAATTAAAGTTCAAGGCGAAGAAATAAAAACATTGCGTTTTGATGATGACACTGTAATTCTGTCAGAGACAGAACGGAGCAACTGAACGGAATAGACAGTGTTGAAAGGAGCGTATAAGATGAACATTAACAAGAGAAAATCAAGGGTAATGGAGTGCATTCTAAGAAACTCAGGAGATGCTGAAAAAATTAGATTAATTAACGAATCAATAAAGGTGGTAGATGAGTTTTGTTACTTCGGCAGTAAAATATCATATCTTGATCTCAGAACACAGGAAATAAAATGAAGAATGGCAATGGGAAGATCAGCGCTTTTGAAAAAGAGAAATTTGTTAACTGGAATATGAATTTAAGCAACGGAAGGTCTTTCTCGTGTTGCCTTGTACGGGAGCGAAACATGGACGATAAACAGTGCGGACAGGAAGAGGATAGATGCTTTTTAAATGTGCTGTTACAGAAGAATGCTGAAGATTAGGTGGGTGGATCGCGTAACTAACGAGAAGATACTGATCACAATTGGGGAGAAAACGAATTTCTGGCATACCTTGACTAAAAGAAGGGATCGATTGATATGACACATTGTTGGATATCAAGGAATTCTGAATTTATCTTAGTAGGGAAGTGTGTGATGTAAAAATCGCTCTTGTCTTGCTACTTGTTTATTTTTAGTTAAGGACAGTTTTCCCTGCATTTCAACTTCTTAAGTAGTAGTGGCATTTCTGATTGGAATCTTCATCTAGTAATATCTAATGGCCAGTGTCTGTGTGCTTCATGGGGAGCCTTATTCTAGATGTGAAGGAGGGTCTGTCGGCGTCAGTAGACAGAACTTGGGGGCAGCCAGTTGTGAATCGTTTCTCATGTCGGCACCAATGACTCCTGCTGCCTGGGTTGAGAGGTCATCCTCGACTCCTTCAGGAGACTGGTGGATTTGGTGAAGGCAGCTAGCATTGTTCGCGGTGTAGAAGTGGTGCTACTGATTTGCCATACCGTTTCCAGAACCGAGCGTGGTCCTCTTGTTTGGAGCCAAGTGGAGAGCTTAAATCAGAGCCTCAGACAATAATGTGGCGATTCTTGGATGCAAATTTCTCTACCTCTGCTATATAGGGCCTCATGAATATGTGTGCACTACAGACAGGGAGCGGCTACTGTTGAAGCAAAGTATCTGTGGTGTACACATAACATTTTCGAAGCAAAATCTCTTCATAGGCCCGAAAAGACGTATTGCGAGTCAATACAGGCTAGCGTTAGCAATAATATATCGCAGAAGAAAATATTAATTTGGTAATAGTTAACCACAGGAGCGTCTATGGAGAGATCTCAGGAGTGATTGCCCTTATAAACGCCACAATGGCCACATTATACTAAGAAAGGAAAGCTGAAAGGAGATGTCAGTAACAGTGAAATTGTAATCTCAGATTGGAATGTATATCTCAAGGATAGGATGAACAGTGAGTGTGGAGGTGTATTTAAAGCGATAAAAATACGAAAATATCGCGAACAATGTTAAAAGTGGATCGAATGTGATCATTGCACTTTCTTTATATATCCAGTGCTCAGCAGCAGTGGTTGTTTAACGTCTGAGGGAAATCTTGTAAAATATCTCATGTAACTTTCCTATCATTTATCAGGTGGATATGGACTGGGAGACGCAAATGTTTTATACAGGTGGCAGGAATAGAAGTCTAGTAATGAAGTAAATGTTAGAGAAATCAGGAAGAATTATAGAACGAGTATCATGAATTAAACAAAACATTTAAGATAACACATGAAAAATATTGAGGTAATAATAGAATATTATTAAAGTGACGACAAATGTAAGAAAATGTAAATCAAATAAAATTTAAATATTTTCAGGGGTATTTTGATTCTAAAATGTAATGGCTAATGCGCATGTTTTCCTCTTCAAGCTACGCCTGAGTAAATACAGGAGCTTTTTGACACATGGCCAGAAGTCGAGATATCAAATATTTTGCGAGCACAGTCGTTCAAAATCAGTTTTCTTATTTAGCCCGCGACGTTTTACTCCATTCCGTCGCCCGCTCCAAATATCCAAATATTTGACATAAACGTTTTCTGGGTGTTGTACCGCGTCATGATGTAAGGCTATTACTTAAATAATCGACGTTTCGGCCAACGTTACAGTGGCCTTCATCTGGATATACTGATGTGAGCTGGTTGTTACTACACTTTATATTACTTTCATTTAGACATTACGTCATAATTTTTTAAAAGCTTGCGTAATTATATACAAATATTTGTAAATTTAAGGGACCAAAGTCCTGTGGTCATCGGCCTCTAGACTTTCAAGCTACTTAAACCCATCCACACCCATGCCCGAGGGAGGATTCGCATCTCCGGCAGGAGCGGGATCGCAATCACTAATTGGCGCCGAGAACCGCAGGGCTGTTCTTGCACGACCGCCTGCTCCAGCTTACTTGTTCGCCTAGAACGCCTCATTTTATTACTCTGTTCGTAATATTGAAAACAATGAATCATATGTCAGTATTTTTACTTGAAAATATGAATATTCAGTCTTAACGTCCTTTAGTCACATTCACAGACATACATTACTAGACCGCCAAACATCCCTTTGTGATTGAAGCCTGACCTCACCATCTTGATTATCCTCCCGCCTAAAAGTTTCCGTATGATGCTACTGTGATCTAATGCGAAATGACTAGTTGGTTTAAACATGCTCTACATGCGAGGTAATACTTCCGTTAGATTGTATTTAACACATCCTGTTGTGAGCAGAACATGTCACATACAATTGTAGCAGATTGTAGTCATCGAAATAAACACTGAGAAGAATGTTGATGGGTGAAATTAATGAAACTAGAAAAGTGTATTGGTCATACTATTGAAACAAAATCCGAAATTAATCGAAACTACTGATTAATAGAAACTAACGCGACTCATTAATGTGCCAAAGCACACTGTAGATTTCGTAAAAACACCCAAAAGAATAAAGATACGTCTTATCCACGACATACAGTATAGCAATTTCATAACGACCATGATACTGCATGAAAAGCCGATGTTTTATGAATTTGGTAACAAATGAATAATAACAGGAAATCAGTGCCACTTATTGCAGTATGTATCTTCCGTTTGCTGTACGAAAAATTACAGGCACATAAAACACACTAACTGACCATTATGACAAAACTGTAGAGACGACTTAGTTACGTCCGTATTTTAACTACTGTTTTCTGTAATTACACACATGACTGCTCACACGTTTTTAGTATAGAAATATGGCGGCGAGACCTCAGTTACATCAATGATGTCACATCTGCAGTCAGATTGCTCTAAAATGTTTATTGAGGCCAGTCGACTTTTTTAAGGAAAAATGTTCGTGGTTCCAGATGATTGTTGAAAACCATTAATTTTACGTAAATTCGAGAAAAAATGCAAGCATTTTGCATTTTTTGAACATTATTTTCATAACAAGAAAAAATTGAGCTAGCCAGTTTAAGAAAACCCTCCCCAGAGAAATGAAAGTACTTGAAAGTCATTGTCGGAACCTTACAATTAAGAAAATCCAAAGCATTATTTATAGCATGGAAGTTCTATTATCGAACAACACCTAAACCACTGGTGTGAGTCCCCCCCCTCCTTGAGAATAGCTAGCCAATTTCCAAAAGTGACTGATTTTGCTCAAAATGTCAATTTAGTTCGAAAGATAACAATTAATACTTTTTAATTTTCAGATAAGAACTTTTTGACGTACCGCGAGGTATATAAATAGCATGTTGGTTTTATCGATATAGATCGAAACCTAATGATATAATCAATGATTATAAAAAAGGCAATAGATTCTTATAAAGAAGCAATCGAAGATCATTCTAAGCCATACAGTTATCCAATCGGAGTGGTAGTTTTTAATTAATTCAGAATAAACATTATTCCAAATTTGGATAATTCTTTTGGCCGTATTCGCTGCCTTGGAACTATTTTCACTGGGCAGATACTGCGTTTAAAATTTAATTTTCTGTGCGCTCATATCTTTTGTTTACCGGTACTAATTTTTTGCAAATTTAACATTCCGCCTCTAAAGAATGTTTGGACTCGTAGGCGGATCCACAAGGCGCGCACACCACGCCGCACGATATCCAGCCACAAGGAAGCGAGAGCTGCTCCACTGTAGCACACAAGCAGTCGCGCCTGACGTAGCGAAATTGGAGGACTTTGGCAGCGTGACGTGATAGGGCTTTCCAACACACTCGTGTGCCATGAGGAAAAAGGCGTCTGTGTGGACGTGCTATTGTGGATATCTGTTTAGTAGGCATGGTCAGACTAAAAGGCTGCGTCGCACTTATACACAACAGTTATACAGATTTGCCAAACTAGGATTGGGGATACAGGATGTGCGATGAATGTCTCGGTGATGAAGTCATGATGGACACAGAAGACATTTATTCAAGAGAAAGCAATACACGGCAAATACGTAAGAGGCAAAAGTGAGGAAGTATTCCATATCTTCCTGACCTATCCGACATGTGCCGTGGCTATAGTAACAGAAAGAGCCTCTGTTGCTCTTAAAAAAAAAGCTTGTAGAGTGTAGTCGTCCACATGAGTACGAAAAGAAATCCGTTAAACTTTGTTTACAAGATAAATCAATCAAAAGTTAAGGCCGTAAACTCCACAAAATATCTACGAATTACTATTACTTCAGACTTAAACCGGAAAGAAAACGTAGATAATGTTGTGGGAAAGTCCAACCAGAGACTGCGTATTGACAGAACCCTTAAAAGAACTACTAAAGAGACTGCATACACTACGCTTGTCCGTCCTTTTCTGGAGTGCTGCTGCCCAGTGTGGGATCCTTATCAGGTGGGTTTGACGAAGTACATCGAAAGAAGTAAAAAAAGAGCAGCTTTGTATTTGTATTGTCACGATACAGAATAGACAGCGTCACGGAAATGATACAGGACCTCGGATGAGAATCATTACAACAACGGCGCTTATCGCTGCGGCGTGATTTACTTACGAAACTTCAATCACCAACATTCTTCTCCGAATGCGAAAGTATATTATTGAATCACACCTACATCGGTAGAAATGATCATCAGAATAACATACGAGAAATCAGAGCCCGAACGGAGAGATTCAGGTGTTCTTTCTTCCCGCGCGCTATTCTAGAGTGGAATGGGAGATGAATAGCATAAAGGTGGTGTGGTGTCGCACAAGTACAAAGTGCGCGCCACCTACCTTCGCCGCGCGCCGCCATGCATGCACGGCGCGGCGTTCTTCCGACGACAGCCACGAGCGCCCTCTGCTGGAACCCCGCTCGTGGCCACCACGGAAAGATATAGCACTTCGGACTGAGAGAGGAACCAGTCGGCACTTCGGACTGAGATAACAACGAGTTAGGACCTTCGTAATCAGATAGGCACCAGTGAAGACTTTGCTATTGTACAGGCACTAGGCAGGCCTCTAACAACTATGTATCAACATTCTGCAGTACTATGTAAAAGTTAAGTATCGTTACATTCTGTGCAATATATATCTTTCTAATTTACTCTAGTGTTTATAGTTTCTGGCTGCTCCCCTCCGTACCTGCACCAGCGTGCTGTCTTTGTTCCTGTGTCGGTCACATTCCACTCGGCCACCGACACCTACGACAAGGCTGGGACACAAAAGTGGCGACGAAGTCGGGACACAAAAGTGGCGACGAGGAGTGATAGAACCTTGGATCAGCCCGCTTGCAGCAGCCAGACAGCAGCAGTCGGAGCACGCAGAAATTGCTCCCGCCCACCCACCCTTCTTATAAGATTTTTGGGGGAACATTTTCAGTTACGTGTTTTGTGGACTTTTTTTGTTGCAGAGCGTCCTCTTTCATCTTGCATTTGTGTTTTGTTCTAATTTACTTGTATGCGCGGCGCCTAATCGGTCAGCATGGCCACTACCCCGAACCCAAACTTAATGGAAATTATTCAGTTACAGACGGCGCAAATAACGCAACTCCTCCAGGCGGTGTCCCAGCTCACAGCGCAGGCAGCTAACCAACAACAACAGCCGCCGCTTCAGCAGCCCACACCTGCCGCCGCAACGCTTCCTACGTTTCGCCAGTACAACGAACGTGAGGTAGAATGGGGCGACTATTTCGCACAGTTTCAAGAACTCGTCGCGGCTCATCAAATTACAGGTCAGATAGTGAAGAACCTTTTCTTATCGATTGTGGGCCCCCAGACTTTCGTACTATTGCAAAAACTTTTCCCTCTCGCATCTCCTCGTCATGTAGACTTTGAACAAATTGTAGATGCACTGAATGCTCATTATGAGAGAAAAGTTCTTGTAGCCGCTGCACGATACCGATTTTTCAGACTTAAAAAATTACCGCAGCAGTCACACCAAGAGTGGATTACGGAATTGAAGGGCTTAACCCGCCAATGTAAATTTACTTGCTCTTGTGGACTTTCGTATAGTGACGTGATGTTGAGGGATGCGATTACGCAGAATATTCAGGACCCCAGAATTAGAGCAGCAATTCTGAAACAGGCTGACCCCTCATTAGACAGTGTACTGCAGCTTATAGAAGCGCATGATACTTTTGACTTAGCAGATGTAGAAATGCAAAGCCACAGTGTAAATTCAGTGCGCCGCAACGGACGCTTTCCTAGCCGCAGTTCTCAGTATAGCACTAGTGATTCTTATTTTTCTACCTGCCGTGCTGAACAGTCAGTGAACAGTAGCCAGTGTAAAAGTGCGACACAAAGGTCGCCCCGTCGTGTTAGACACAGTAATTTGCATAACGGGTGCCAACGCTTATTTCAGAAAAATGTACGTAAATCTTGCCCCCAGTGTGTATCTCGCCACAAACGTGCACAGTGCCCTAGTCGCAACGCAACCTGTTATCAATGTGGCAAATCGGGACATGTGCAGTCTGTGTGTATGCAAATTAAAAACTCAAAGAACAGTAACGTTAGAAACAGTGCTTCGCAGAGTGCGAGAACAGTTCATTCTGTAAATGTTATACGGGCTGTGGAATTGAACAGTGCTTTCCTTGGATCTCAATTTCAAGAAAGTAGTTCTGCGCCTATGGCAACACTATATAGTGCACCACGTAGCAAGCGCCAACGAGCGCGTAAAACAGTGCAACGGAATAGGGTTCGGGACAAGCAAAATGACTATGAACAGTGCATTCCTGTAGTGAAATTAGTGCCTTCTGCAACTGCTCCTTGTAATAGTGCCCAGTACTGTGTAGCTAGTGGCAGTAGACATCAAGTAGCTACTCAAAAGTGTAGTGCAGTAGTTAGTGACTCTGTAGTAGCCTCGCATTGCGCGGACGCCGATCCGGCGGTAGTGTCATCTAGTGACAGTGTTGTTAATCCGCTGCGTGCCGAGTCTGCGCCGCTTCCTTCACTACGCGGCCCGCGCATACGCAGCACACAAACCGTAGCAGACGTTGCCCACATTCGCGCACTTGTCGTGTGCCAGAAGCACAAACTTTTTGTAAATCTCTCCATAGAAAATAAGACTGTGCAATTTCAGCTTGATACTGGTTCCGCTGTCACATTAATTAATAAAGAGACGTATGAACTTCTGGGTTCGCCAAAATTGTCGCCGTGTCAACAAGTGCTAACAGCGTACACGGGTCAAAATATTCCCGTGCTACGAACGTGTAGCCTGCCCGCATCTTTTCAAGGTGTAACAAAAACAGTTGCTTT
The DNA here is from genome assembly GCA_026315105.1 of Locusta migratoria. Classification (NCBI taxonomy): domain Eukaryota; kingdom Metazoa; phylum Arthropoda; class Insecta; order Orthoptera; family Acrididae; genus Locusta; species Locusta migratoria. The sequence continues at coordinate 167,607,163 of CM048745.1, forward strand.
TGTAGTTCTTCAGGCCAAATCTACACAGAATATTTTTGGACTCGATGCATTTGATTTGTTTGGGTTATCAATTCAAAGAGATGTGCTTCAAATTTCGTCAGTAGTGCCTCAGGACAAAATTAATGCATTATGTGAGAAATATAGTGACTTGTTTTCGCCGGAACTAGGTTGTGCAAAAGACTTCGTGGCACATGTAACTTTAAAAGAATCTGCAGTTCCAAAATTTCGTAAAGCTAGACCAGTGCCTATCGCCTTGCGTGATACAGTTGCCGAAGAACTTAAACGTTGGCAAGATAGTGGGGTGATTTCTCCTGTTTCTGCGAGTCAGTGGGCCTCGCCTATAGTAATTATACCCAAGCCATCAGGAAAACTTCGTCTCTGTGCGGACTTCAAATCAACAGTGAACAGTCAAACAATTGTAGACACTTACCTTCTGCCCAGACCTGAGGAACTGATGGACAAATTAGGACAGTCTCGCTTCTTTTCCAAGATTGATTTAGCAGAGGCATACTTACAGATTCCACTTGATGACGAGTCAAAACAGTTTTTCGTCATTAATACTCACATGGGCCTTTTTCAATTTCAACGCCTACTCTTTGGCAGTTCTTCCGCTCCCGCTATTTTTCAGCGTTTTTTGGAACAGCTGACAGTTTCTGTACCGTGTTGTTCGAACTATTTAGATGATATTGTGGTATCCGGACGTACAGTTGAAGAACATTTAGCAAACCTGGAGTGCCTTTTCAAAGTTTTGACTGCAGCAGGTCTACGTTGTAATAAAGCAAAATGTTCGTTCTTTCAAACTGAAATAGAGTACCTAGGCCATGTGATTAATGCCCAAGGAATTCATCCCTTACAGTCACATCTTAGAGCAATCAAAGACTTGCCTCCTCCTCAGAATGTGCAGGAATTGCAAGCAGTGATGGGAAAGCTTAACTATTATTTCAGATTTATTCCCAATGCGTCTCAGATTGCAGCTCCACTGCATCGCTTACGTAGGAAAAATGTTCCTTTTGTGTGGTCCAAAGATTGCCAGGTTGCCTTTGACAAATTGAAGTCTGCACTACTTAGTGATGCATGTTTGATTCCCTTTGACCCACAGAAGCCTGTAGTGTTAGCAGTTGACGCCTCGTCGTACGGTGTGGGTGCGGTTCTGTCACATCGTATTGGATGTCATGATCGTCCTATTGCCTTTGCATCCAAGCTACTGACGCCGACGCAACAGAATTACAGTCAGATAGAAAAGGAGGCCTTAGCAATCATTTACGGCGTCATAAAGTTTCATCATTATCTCTATGGCAGAAAATTCTATTTGTTGACAGACCACAAGCCTCTCACGTCGTTGTTCTCACCCACAAAGCCGATTCCGCCACGTACGGCACAAAAGCTTCAGAGATGGTCCTTGATATTGTCTAATTATCAGTATGAGATTTTGTACCGACCTACCACTAAACATGCTAACGCGGACACACTTTCCCGACTTCCGGTTGGCCAGGATGTATCATTTGATTCTTCAGAAATGGCATGTTGTCAGATAGACTCCAGAGATGCTTCCGCTGTCGCAGACTTTCCTTTGAACTCTCGTCGGGTTGCACAGGAAACAGCTGCGGATGCAGACCTAAGTGTGGTAGCACGTTTTGTTCGCTCAGGTTGGCCTGCCAGAGCCAAAGACATTGATCGGCCTCTGGTTCGACGTTATTTTGCACAACGTCATGCATTATCTTTAAGTCAGGGTGTACTGTTGTTGCATACCGACAACGACCAAGCAAGAGTGATTGTTCCTCGTTCCCTGCAAAGAGAAGTGTTACGCCTCCTGCATCAAGGACATTGGGGCATTGTTAGGACAAAGCAATTGGCCAGACGTCATTGTACCTGGGTTGGTATGGACGCTCAGATAGAGAGCATGACATCACAGTGTACAGTTTGTGCGGAGCATCAGGCGGCTCCTCCACAACGTTTCTCAGACTGGCCACGCCCCAAGGGACCATGGCAACGTTTACATATTGACTTTGCCGAACCATTCTGGAATGCGCGCTGGTTAATTGTTGTAGACGCTTTCAGCAAGTTTCCTTTTGTGATTGCCATGAACTCAACGACGGCGTCTAGTACAATCAGTGCCTTAACATCAGTGTTTTGCATCGAAGGCTTGCCTGAAACTATCGTCAGTGACAATGGACCTCAGTTTGTTAGTGCGGAATTTCAACAGTTTTGTCGTGTGAATGGCATTCAGCATATCACCACCGCACCTTTTCACCCTCAGTCCAATGGTGAAGCAGAACGTTTCGTTCGAACATTCAAGTCTCACATGGAGAAGATGAAAGGTCAGCACTCCAGGCAGCAAGCTCTTCAAATTTTCCTGTCTACGTATCGGTGCATGCCACGTGACGGCCCGTCTCCTGCCGAGCTGCTACACGGCCGCCGTCACCGCACTCTCCTTCACCTGCTGCAGCCTCCCACGCACCGAGTCGGTTCGTATGGCGCTACGCGTTTTCAGGTTTCTACGCCGGTGCTGTACAGGGTGTTTGCTGGAAACAAGAAGAAATGGATGCCGGGCATCATTCAGCGCGTGCTCGGGCGCAATATGTTTGTTGTACGTTCTTCCACAGGGTCGGAGCTGCGGCGTCACGCAAACCAATTGCGCCTGCACAGGCCGCGCGATCCCACCAGTAACGCCCCCGCCCAGGCCCTCCTCCCAGTGCCGTCGCCGTGGCCCTCAGACGGCGCGGCGGTTTGGGGGGGAGGGGTGTGGTGTCGCACAAGTACAAAGTGCGCGCCACCTACTTCCGCCGCGCGCCGCCATGCATGCACGGCGCGGCGTTCTTCCGACGACAGCCACGAGCGCCCTCTGCTGGAACCCCGCTCGTGGCCACCACGGAAAGATATAGCACTTCGGACTGAGAGAGGAACCAGTCGGCACTTCGGACTGAGATAACAACGAGTTAGGACCTTCGTAATCAGATAGGCACCAGTGAAGACTTTGCTATTGTACAGGCACTAGGCAGGCCTCTAACAACTATGTATCAACATTCTGCAGTACTATGTAAAAGTTAAGTATTGTTACATTCTGTGCAATATATATCTTTCTAATTTACTCTAGTGTTTATAGTTTCTGGCTGCTCCCCTCCGTACCTGCACCAGCGTGCTGTCTTTGTTCCTGTGTCGGTCACATTCCACTCGGCCACCGACACCTACGACAAGGCTGGGACACAAAAGCGGCGACGAAGTCGGGACACAAAAGGTGGATCGATGAACCCTCTGCCAGGCACTTAAATGTGATTTGCAGAGTATCCCATGTAGATGTAGATGTAGACGGATCTCGTCTCACTGCTCTGACCGTGAAAAACAATTCGAAATAATCGTGCCCATTAATTAATAACTATAAATACTACTCCTACATATACATATATAAAAGGGTAACGGAATGTAGACGAATTATATCCTATGTCAATTATTTTTGTTTAAGCGCCTTAAGTACTTTTCCAGATACTTTTTGGGAGAAGGTTGAGAAGCGTTTTGTCTTTAAGTAGTAGTTAAGATGCGTATTTTTGCTATTGCAGGCAAGTAGTCCAAATGTGCTGAAGTTTCTGGTCTTTACTAATGCCAGAAAGAAGTAGACCGTCGCAAGATACTTGAGAGATCTTCAGGAATTGCTTTAATTTCAATATGGCAAGTAGGTGAAACAAGAAAGATTTCAATTTTTTTAAATACCGTCTTTGGTAACCTGCGCATTTATTTCGGGATTCAGTATTTTACAATAACACGGAGGTCGAAGGACAGGGACAATCGTAATTTTTGTTTCTTTCGAACGCCGTCAGATTTCAGGTATCCTAGGAGAGATTCTAATGAGTACATTTCGAAAATGTGATTTTCATCATCTCACCGTGAATAAAGGTCTTCACGTTGGTTGTAACGTTTCATCAGGTCATCAAATTAAGCGTATTAAAGAAATCACTTAAATCGAAATCACATTTACTCCATGCGAATTTCAACGAATCTGCTTAATGTATTCTGCTAAGTGAATTGGTACAAAGGATAAGGCACTGGGTATCTAACTGGGAAGACTAAGGTTCATATTTACATTTTAATATGAATTGCTAGAGGTAAACGCCGAATGCTCCTTTAAACAAGTCCGGTGATTGTTCGATCCTGTACTCTATGTCGCGTAAATATGAGCAGTTTATCGTTTTCTACTTTTTAAGTTTGCTACTTTGTGTTCTAAGCCGTAGTCCGAGTCGGTTTTCTCATATGCCCGGATAATACGGTCTTCTAGTACAGGAAGCATTTTAATTTTATTTTATTGTTTTTTCACTTATATTGGTCACTGTTGTCAAAAAATCTTTTTATATCTGATGTAGGCTTTTAGATTTTATTACGATAATTCGAAGGAAGTTTTCACCGTTACCATTGAACTCAGACATGGTCTGCAAAAATACGAGTGCTGGAACTTAAATAATGACAACTATTTATTGACCACCGATACATAAGCGTTAGATGTTTGCACCTGTTACTGCCCTTCAAAATAGTCATCAGCGTTGTGTAGAGCCCGTTTACAGCAGAGCCTGTCTCTAGAATTTCTGGATCAGTTCTGAATTCCACAAAGTAGTCCCTTATCTTCGGAATCAAAAGAAATTCACAAGAAGTCCAGAGAGTGTGATGAATGTTAAAGTACTTCACAATCCTATTGACCGAACAGAGCAGTCATACCTTGCGCTTTAAGCGCCCGCTCATTGTCGTGCAAAATGATGGGTGCCTTGCACAGAAAGTATTGCCGCTTCTTTCGCAAAACTGGTCGCAGGTGATGCTCTAAAAACAAACAATAATAATGCCTGATGCCTGTCTTCCGTAGTCTCCTGATCTTCCTTGAAGGCTTTTTTACCCAACGCACCATTGTTTTGTTCGGCAGTGCCGATTACCTGCACATCTCGTGAAGACCTGTCGTGGTGTACGACCGCTCGCTCACAAATAACACTGTTTACCTCGATTGTGCGCACGTTGGTGACGTGGGACGGGCGAGTCCATTTTCTCGGAGGTCAGGTAGGTATGTCAACAACGTGCCCTATCAGCGACAATAGTTGATTCCATTGAATAGTGTCTCCACAGCAGTGTTCCCAATATATAAGTTCCAATTCTCGTATAGCCGCAGTGGGGTAGCCGAGCGGTCTAAGGCGCCTCGCTGCGGAGCGCGCGGTTGCTCGCCGTCGGAGGTTCGAGTCCTCTCTGGGGCATGGATTTGGTGTCGTCCTTAGCTTAGCTTACCTTAAAAAAATGTTTGTATAGCTTATGGGACTTAACTACGGGGTCATCAGTCTCTAAACTTACAAACTACTTATCAACTAGATTATCCTAAGGACGGCACAAATATCCATGCCCGAGGGGAGATTCGAACCCCCGACCGTAGTGGCCGTGCAGACCGTGACTGAAGCGCCTCAGTCTCCTCGGCCACCGCGGCCGACCGGCCTTGTTGCTTTGTAATTAATACCGCAGTATCTCATTGGATTTTTCATAAATTGCTCTTGTTTAGAAGTAAGACTTCATTTCTGTGTTACATTAGCCGTTGAACAAAAAAAAGCTAGTATGTTACATTTTCTGTTGGATGGTACACTTCCATATTACAATACCTGTTGGGCGGAAGGTCATTAAAAATGCCTTTGTAAATAACTTCTGTCGAATTAAAATTTGGAAAGAAAGAAATAGTAACGAGTATTTTTACTGAATGAATCCACTTCACATCGTTTATGAACGCACGAACGATCATCAATACCTTCAGATATCGAGTGAACTTACTCTGTATACCTATGCACACGGAAATTCAGAACTTTCGTGATTATTGTTGTCGCGTCGCAATTCGCCACAACGCCGGGGGTCAACAGAAGTCGCCCCGCCAGTACAAGATGGGCGAAAAGTTGCTCTACAGTACTTCGGCCACCGGGAGCACCCGCAGTCTCTGTACCTCATTGCTTGCTCCGCGCGCCGGCTCATAGGAAGATGGGGACTCCCATACATAAGCCGGCGCACCATAGCAGCACGAAGGCAGTTCTACAGTGATGATCCAGGAGTCAACAGATCTTCAAGATACATTGCAGAACTGTGTAATAGGAAGAAAAAATTGTACCAACGCAAGCACAGCAAAGTTAAGTATTCATTTCATCATGTCATGTGGACTAACCAGTGTCCACATCCTTGCTCGTCGTGGCCCACGTCCTAAACCCACAGCATACCGGAGCTATAATAATTATCAAGAAATATTATATGAAACTTCTTTGCAGAAATATATGACTTTTTGGGGCAGCAAAATCGCCATGTCTCAACATAACTGAACTTTAAGAGAAGTGTTAGAGCATAGACTGAGGACTATATTTACAGCACTAACCTCGTGGAAGTAATTGGCAGATGTTTTCGTACAAGAATGGGTAACATTCTGTTTGTAACTAAAAATGCACTTTCCGAATGTGCCTCTAAAATCTACAGCTTTTATCAATGTCATTAATAAGTCAACTCCTAATTAATAAATATGCATGTTACTTCTTGTTGAGTATCATGAATTAATATGGTTAATATTATTTAAACCCTTTACAGTACTACGTTTGACTGTTGATGTTATTACACATCAACTTCTATGTAGACCATTGGCACTGCATTATTCACTTCTTAGATTATTTTTTGTGATTTACGAAAGTTGTTGAGAACAACATCACACCTAACTTGATGTGTTTATTATTTTACCTATCATTAATTAAAATTCGGGCTGTGAAACAAATGTATCACTTCCTCCAAATTGTTAAAGAAAAGTGTAATATTGCATCAAATATAAACCTCAAGCATTGAGTGGTACAACATTGTCAGTCATTCTATTTAAAGCTATTGTGCATTCGAATATGAGTACTGCTATATCATCCTAAAAGCATGAGCGCCACATCATTATGATTTTATCGATGTCTTAAGGAAATGCTAATATGTAGACCTGCAGCACCACTGTACATCAGCGTTCTGTAACCTATTATCAATAATATGAAGATAACTATTTCATAAAGACCACATATTAAGTTAGAATGATAATATAAATAATTCCTTTCATTCGAATGCCACCTATTTATTTAATGAAATTCAGTTTAATATTACGTGTATCTATAACATGTCCATACTGGACTTAAGGATCTAGGATGGGTAGACAAATAATGCAATAACAAACTAGGTTTACATTCTGATTTTGCTGTAAAATTGTTACCTAATTCTGTAAAATAATTCAATTAGATTGGACTGAAGGAAGAACTTTATCTGTGGCACAAGTACGTCAACATCTAGATGCTGACGCTGCAAATTGCATTCAAGTACCTGGCAACGGGTTTATAGAATCGCTTTCATATTTCCTTACCGTTCCATTCTGTAATAGCCCACGGGAATAAGGAACACTTAAATCTTTCCGTATTTGATCTATTTCTTTTTATTTTGATAATCATGTCTTTCTATGAAGGTGCATGGTAACTAAATATTTTCGCATTCGGAGGAGAACGTTGGTGAAAGAAATCTGGCAAACAGTTCTCGTCGCAACGAATAATGCCTTTACTTTAATGATTTTCATCCCAACTCTTGCATCATTTCTGTCACACTCTCTCCCTTGAATCACGATAATACAAAACGAGCTGCCCTTCTCTGAATCGTACGTCAGTCCTACTTGCTCAGCAATAATCCAAAATAGGTACGATAATTGTAGACTAGGCAGTTTCTTTAACAGAACTCTTGCATCTTCCATTGAAATGTAGTCTTTGCTTCGCCTCCCATAGGATATTTCCTGTATGTTCTTTACGTTGTTCAAAATTATTATTCCTAGCAATTTAATTGAATTTACGGCCGGTAGATTTGACTTATTTGCCGTTTAAAGATGGATGACGTCACACTTTTCATTATTTACGGGCAGCAGCTCATTTCGCACCACGCAGATATCTTTTCTAAATCGTTATGCAGTTGCTTTAGATCTGATGACTTTAATAATCGATAAACGACAGCGTCATGCGCGGACAATCTAATAAAGACAAAACACGGGTATCGGATTTAAGAATTTCTTTATACTTATGGTACTTGAAGATCAGAATTTAAATAACACTCAACCAAAGCCATTCGAAGCAACTTTCAAAAGTTTTCGTAAAACTTGGCGTTGAAGTTTTGCAAGTAAATGTAAGTATGAATAATGAAAACTGCCACTATAGCTCAGGTGGTAGTGTTCTGGATTCGAAACCCTAGAGTCAGTGGTTCCAGTACTGTTTTGGCAAACAAATGTTTCGTTGATCATACAATGTAAACTTTCACGGCCGGCGTCAACTTCATTTAAAACTTCCGGGCTGATAAGCCGTGGTCGATTTATAAAACTTTCCCCTAACGTTTCATCTTCGGCTGCGGAAGACATCTTCAGAGGTAGAGTGGCGAACTGCGATGAGAACTTGAGGGAGCGCCGTATATATAGGCAATGTAGAGGGCACCACAAGACATCACGTGATGTCGGCTACGACACTATCTCTGGTATTGCCAACATTCTTGGCAGAGAAGAATCGATTGTCATTCCGCTGGTGTAAAGCAGAAGTCCTAATTCTGTCTAATTTAACAGCTTCCTCTTTCCTGTTAAAATTATTGCGATGTTTATATATCTCGATTGCTTCTCTATATGTGCGCGCATGATAGTGTGAAGTTTTTGAGATGACACTAGTCTCATTAAATTTAATTTCATGGTTGCCTTCTTGGTATACATGTTCCGCTACTGCCGATTTCTCCGTGTGCCCAAGGCGGCAATTCCTTTTATGTTCGACCAGACGAGTATTGACGCTTCTTTTAGTAGTTCCAATGTAGACTGAACCACAGCTGCAGGGAATTTTGTATACACCTGGTGTATTCAGCGGATGTCGTACATCTTTTGCAGATCTTAAATATTCTTTTATCTTCCTTGTAGGTCTGAAAATGATTTCTACCCCATACTTGTCCAGCACTTTTCCAATACGATCTGTAACCTTATTTATGAACGGAAGAAAAACTTTTCCCTTGGGCGGTTGTTGTTCCTTGTTTATGTTAACTTTCTTCCTGGGACGAAGGGCTCTCTCTATTTCTTTGGTAGAATAACCGTTCTTCTCGAAGGTGGATCGTAAATGCTCCAACTCATCTTTTACATAAGTAGGTTCACAAATTTTGTGCGCCCTGTCAACCAATGTTTTAACCACACCTCTTTTTTGTCTGGGATGGTGGTTAGAGTCTTTATGCAGGTAACGGTCAGTATGAGTAGCCTTCCTGTAGACCTTGTGGCCCAACGTCCCGTCCACGTGCTTGATTACAGAAACATCGAGAAAATTCAGCTGCCCGTTGCTCTCCGTTTCCATCGTAAATTGTATTCTGCGGTTGATACCATTGAGATGCGTTAAGAAGGCATCTAATTCCTCTGCACCGTGTGTCCACAGCACAAAAGTGTCATCGGCATATCAATACCACCTAGCTGGCTTTTCATTAGCAGTCTGCAACGCCTGTTTTTCAAACGACTCCATAAATAGATTGGCCACCGCTGGACTCAGTGGACTGCCCATAGCCACTCCGTCAATCTGAAAGTAGGTAGTGGTGAGGCAGTGTCTAAACAATGATACTATGTCAGGTGGAAAAATATCCGCTAAGCAAGAAATAGCTTCATTCACTGGAATCATCGTAAAAAGAGACACCACGTCAAAGCTAACAAGAATATCACTATGGGCAACATTCATCTCTTTTAGTTTTTCAATGAAATGAGCCGAATTTCTTATATGGCTGTCAGTTTTTCCAACATAGGGTTGCAACAACGAGGCTAGATGTCTGGCTAACTCGTGAGTGGGTGACCCAATGGCACTCACAATTGGCCTCAGCGGAGTCTGTTCTTTATGCACCTTTGGGAGTCCATAGAGCCTTGGTGGATACGCTTGTTTTCCGATTCAGTTATATATATATATATATATATATATATATATATATATATATATATATATATATATATATATATATAGCTTGTGATCTCTAATTCCACATTTTTTCTTTATGTGTATGTACACGAGCTGAACTCTTTGTCGTATCCTAAAATGATGGTTGAGTAGGTTAGCTGCTTGGAAAGTCATTAGTAGCTACGGAGATGTCTTTTCAAAACCAGCGTCGTAGCACTTTGCAAACTGAATAATCAGAGACTACCGTCGTCAGCTAATAGTGAAACTAATGCTGTAATTAATGTAACTTATGTTTCTTGATTGAATCAATCATTATTAACTACCTTTTATGAAATATAGAAAATTGCGAATAAAGAAGAATTCGTGCATTTTTCGTAAAAAGTAGCTTTTGATATTAATTTTGTAAATATTCGAATACAACGAAAAAATAGAAATAAATATCTGTCACTAGACGATTCGAACCACCGACCCTGCTACCACCTGGGCTACACAGACAGATACTGCAATTTTAATACTGATGCGTACTTGTAGAAATTCAAAGTTGATTTTCTATAGAATTTTTGAGAGTTGTGTCGAATGGCTTTGGCTGAATGTTACTTATGTTCTGAACTTCACGTACTATAAATATCAAAAATTTCTAAAATCCTATACCCATTTGGTTTCCTTGTAAGAGAACTGCAAAGATTGTCTCCTAAACCGTTTATAACTTGTTGGTAAATGAAACAGTATCATTATATATAGGTTATCGTTTGTAAATAAAAAATGTATGAGTGTATACCAATTATCGATTGACGCAATGTTATCTCAGTGAACATTGTGTTATTTAATGAAATACTATCAGGGAACATCAGGAAATACTTTTGAGTCTTGAGACAGTAATGTTCACAACATCGTCTTATTTTACTCCAGGGCCAATGGTTGACATGAGAATGATGGTAACAATATACAAAGTAAGTTTCTTGAGCTTTATGATTCAGATGCATGATAAATATTAGTCACGTTCACTTAGGAATATATTCAACTTTTACTCGTATATATCTGATGACAGCTGAGATCTGAGGTCAAAAAAAAAAAAAAAAAAAAAAAAAAAAAAAAAAAAACAGATAATATAATATAAACTTTTCTTTTTAACTTTTACCTTGGCAACAGCATCTGAACAATATTGATCTCTATCAATCATTAGAACTTAGTCATTAGTAATTTCATTTAGCTGACTGTGAACATGGAAACGCTTGTTTTGTCATGCAATTAATTCTTTTCAAAATAGCAACTAACTTGACTCCCATTAATACCCTGGAAATTAATTTTCTTTATACTGCCTACCACGTGCAATGTAGCACACTCACATACGTACGAAACAATCTAGCATTAACCATTTTATCAAAATTCTATGAAAGGGGAAATGCAATACTACTCGCAACTAAAAAATACAATCTACGATTTGTGACATAATGTTTATTATTATTTAAATATTCCTTTACACACTAGTTTAACAATGTCTACAATGTCTCTACAATTCTGACAAAACTGACTAATATTATAAATAGCTTTTAATATCTCCAACTCTGCAAGTTTCTTATATAAACAGAAAAAATCTCATATCTTCATCACAAAGAAAGATGATTAATAATACTGCCTCCACTGCTTGGTAGGGCAGCCTACTCATTCCAGACACGTTACCACAGTCTAACATATACAGTCGCGACGCTCACTGCTGTAAAAGGTGTTACCAACTGACAGCTGCATCGACACTAGCGCTCCTAACGGTGGGAAAGACACCAAAGTTGTGATGTTTGTTTGTAATTAATTTTGTACGTAATTAACGAAATAGTTCGTACAATTTTTGAGTTACAACTATTAGTAAAATAGCAAGAGACGTAAATTAATATGGAAATTAATGTAAAAAAAATTAATTTTACTGATTCAGTAGTATAAACAACTTCGTCTTGAACAAATACTTACGAATATGTGTGTATTTCATTCTTATTCCGTTGAAAGTAAGTAGACTATAAACATAAGAAAATAAAAAAATTCTATTATGGTCTTTCCGTACTATATAACAGGCAATTTTTTCACGTGTATAAATTCCGTGTGGAGTCTAATGATTCGCACAATTTTACATCGCATACGTCTTCCTTAAATGTGAATATTGTGTTCAGTGTTAATGTTTTAGCTTAAAAAGGCAAAGTTTTGATGATTCTTGCCATTTGTGGTTCAGCTGTAGCAACAATTGTGGAATTGCCTTCGTCTCTGTTGGAAAACAGTTTCATTGCTTTTGCCGTTTTATTGCCACGTTTTTGACGTATTTCCTTCAGCTACAACTGTTGTAGCTGACTTGGTACGTTACATAGTGTAGTTATTGCATTCTATATACTTTTTTTACGTTCAAACTCATTGATTCGACTGAAATTATAGTGAAGAAACCTTAACGTTCGTTAGTAGTAGAAAAGCGACATCTTTTAGCCAAAGGAAAGATCTTCTGGTGTTTTCTAGACTTTTTTTATTTTTAATAGAAAATTAAATTATTTAGCAGAAGCCTGTAGGTTACAAGATAGCGGTAAATAAACTATCCTGTAATGTACCGTTTCGTACCTTGCCATGGACCTTAGGAAACTTAATTAAGACAAATGTAGAGCTGTTTCTAAGTTATTATCTATTTTAAGGTATTACATACGTTTCCTAATGTAAAAAGTATGTTAAAATAAAAAAATAAAAAAGATACTATTCGCACTCTTCAAATGTCGTATTCAGAAACGTAGCTTTCCGGCCGCTTGGAGCGCTTCTGTCGCAGCGTATGACAAAAATCTGTCGAAGTGTCGTGACTATATGTTTGACTGTGATGTTACCACAGCGACTCTCTGCACACCACTACACTCACAATACTATACTTCTCTCTCTACTATACTTCTCTCTCTCTCTCTTACCAGCGATAATGTACACCATCCAAATACATGACACAAATACTTTGACATCCATACACGTTACGATCACTTTGGCATACAAAGTAAAGACAGTAAAAATTGTTCATTCATTATATGAAGAGCAATTTATACATTTTTAAACAATCTAGAGAGAGATAATAACCTTTCAATTTTCTATTTTTGTGTTTTTTTAATGTCATTTGTTGTTGTTTTTATGGTCTTCAGTCCGGAGACTGGTTTGATGCAGCTCTCCACCCTACTCTATCCTGAGGAAGCCATTTCATCTCCTCATAAGAACAGCAACCCACATCCACTTGAATCTGCTTACTATACGCGTATCTTGGTCTCCCTCTGCGATTTTTACCCCACACACTTCCCTCCAATGCTAAATTTACGATTCCTCGATGTCTAGAAACCTACCAAGCGATCCCTTCTTTTAGTCAGGGTATGCCAAAAATTCCTTTTCTCACCAGTTCTGTTCAGTATCTCTTCATTAGTTATGCGATCTGCCCACCTAATCTTCAGCATTCTTCTGTAGCACCACATTTCAAAAGCCTCTATTTTCTTCCTGTCCGCACTGCTTATCGTCCATGTTTCACTTCCGTGCAAAGCAACACTCCACAAAAATGACTGTAGAAAAGACTTCCTTACACTTAAATTAATATTCGATGTTAGCAAATTTCTCTTTTTCAAAAATGCTTTTCTTCCCATTGCCATTCTGCATTTTATATCCTCAACACTGCGACCATCACATGTGATTTTACTACCCAAGTAACAAAACGCAAGCCGGCCGCGGTGGCCGAGAGGACTGAGGCGCTCAAGTCACGGTCTGCACGGCCACTACGGTCGGGGGTTCGAATCCCCCCTTGGGCATGGATATTTGTGTCGTCCTTAGTTGAAACTAGTTTGTAAGTTTAGGGACTGATGACCCCGTAGTTAAGTCACATAGACTCTACAAACATTTGAACAAAACGCATCTACCACCTTCACTGTTTCGTTACCTAATGTAATTCCTTCAGCATCGCCTGATATTCTAATTTTTTTAAATTTTTGTTTTCTATGTATATGTCATTTTTGCTGCATTTGTTTTATTTATATTTTAAAAGATTTATTCTTCCTTAAAAGTTCACTTTTTCTTTACGTTATATATGAGTTTTGTTTAACTGAATGGTCTACAACGCTTTTGGGAAACATATTCTTTTTTGCAATTTTTGGAAAACAAGGTAAATCGCCCCCAATGGAATGTCCGTGGAAGGTGTTGATATTGGCAGTTTTGTCTACGACCTGAAGATGTGTCCTGCCGGCGGCCCCTCACCTCACCTCGCAGCGGTAGAGGCCAGGTCATGTGGTGTGTTGTGGGACCGGTTTGCAGACGGCTGCGCGCGCACCCACCGCGGCGCTTTTCGCGTGACGTGCGCCTGCTTATCTGCGGGGACTCCCAGTGCAGAGACCGCTACTTAAAGCGGCATGAGCAAGCCAGCGGCCCGACAGCCAATCATGTGGTCTCTGCCGCAGCTGCTGCTGCCTCTGGTGCTGTGCGCTGCCGCCGCCTCCACTGACGGTGAGTCGTTTTGGCTTACACAGCCTGTATAGGGAGGGCATGGCCAAGAGTCATATCGCTGCTGATTGGCTTACAGCCTACGACGCCGTGTTTTCACAAAACCTGGTGGGCTTTGTATGTATGTGTGTCTGTTAACAACTACTGTGTGCGTTTCTCTACTGCAGAGCGTCTGAAATGCTCCTGACAGCGATTTCACTTTAAACGTATTTACGGGTTGTGACACGGTAGCTACTTGGCTACTGCTGCACTTTTGCACGTATTCTGTCGGCGATGTTTACGTGAATTACCTTACACCGTTGGTCGGTCTGTGACGATAGTTTTACATTTTTACTGAGATGTGTGTTAACAGTCGTAATAGGAGAGGCGTAGCAAAACCAATGCAAAAATAAAAACTACTAACGTGATTGGGGAAAACCATTCTTATTGGTTCAATTTAGGTTACGGTAGTAACACTAAAAGTGGGCCTTTGCGATCATCTTTTGAGGGCTCAAGATTTAAATGAAAATAACGGCTTAACCATTCATCGGGCTCGAAAATTGAGTAACCGAATTTGTATAGAAGAAAGTTCTCTACAACTTAGCTCTATTATGTCTCATTTTTCAAATCTTGCATCGTTGCAGAGATATTTTCAAAAATAACGGCGATTTGACGATGTCTGTCTGTCTGTAACATGTTCCCACTTTATAGGTCGAACCGTTCAACCGATCGACACCAAATTTTACAGACATAGTTGTTGGCTACCAGAACCCCGCATTTTCAAATATTTCTGGCAAGTAATATGTTAGTAATACCGAAATAAGCCGTTTGTAATGTAATTTTAATTGGAAATCAACCGTCCATCTGACCGAATTTGTAGAGGAGAAAATTCTCTACAACTTTTTTCCTTGTGTTTTTTTCATAACTCGTATTGTTTTAGAGATATTTACAAAAATAACGGACATTTAACACTCTCCATTGAATTAACTAAAACCAGCCGTTCGGAGATGTCACGTGACATTCCTCGCCCAGAACTCTCTCTGGCATACGCCATCTTGCGTTGCGTATTTGATGATTTTCTTATTGTAACTTTGACATTGTCATTTCAAAGCAATGAAGAATTAACAAAAACACGTCATTCTTCGTACGATAAATCATAATCTAATGCCTACAAATGCCATTTTAGCATCACTTAACAACTGCCATCAATAGTACAAGATTAAAGAACGCAACTTCCGATTCTAGCCGTAGCGTAGTGAGAAATTCGTTGGTTGGTGAAGGTCAGTGGTTCGGAACCCACCATTACCTAAATCTTTTTTTCCGAAAAGGGTTTCAGATACTCTTATTAATTTTTTATTATTTACATTATTATTTTGGTCCAAAATGTTTGCAAAATCTACAAATCTAAAGTGGGCCGTAAAACACGTCAGTGCGAATTTTTTTCGACACAGACTCCTTTTAGACTTATACACTTCGTCCAATGCTGTTCTAATTTTTTGATTCCTTCCGAATAATAGGAACTGACCAAACCTGCAAAATAGCTATTCGTTTCTGCAATCACCTCCTCGTTTGGGGAACAAATAGTAGTCCGAGGGAACCAAATCTGGAGAACGGAGAATGTGAAACGAAATAGAATCCTATTTCAATAGTTTTGCGACCAAAACTGCTGAGGTGTGTTCTGGTGCCTTGTCGTTGTGGAAAAGGACATTTTTGTGGGCCAATCGCCGGAGTTTTTCTTGCAGCTCGGTATTCAAACGGTCCAATAACGATGAATAATAATGCACATGTAATCGTCTTACTCTTTTCCAGATAGTCGATGACGATTATTCCTTGCGAATCCCAAAAGACCGTCGTCATAACCTTTCTGGCCGAAGGACCGATCTTCGCCTTTTTTTGGTACGGATTCTCCCTTGGTAACCCATTGTTTAGATTGTTCTTTGGTCTCAGGAATATAGTAATGTATCCATGTTTTATCCACAGTGACGAAACGACGCTTCAAGTCCTGCGGATTCTTCCTTAACAGCTGGAAACCTTCCTTGCAACACTTCACACGTTTCCGTTTTGGTCAAGCGTGCACAATCGCGGCACCCCTCTTGCGGATAGCTTTCTCATGTCCAAATGTTTTTCAAATGTTTATGCAAAATATTATGTACTCGTTTATTCGAGATGCCCACAGCACTTGCAAACTCACGCACCTTAACTCTTCTGACATCCATCACCGTATCAAGGATATTACCAATGATTTATGGAGTCATAACCTCCACAGGTCGTCCTGAACGTTCAGCGACACTTGCGCCCACTCCTAAAATTCTCCACTTATGAACTGTTCTAATCGAAGGTGCAGAGTCACCATAATATTTATCAAGCTTCTTTTTAGTCTCCTGACGCGTTGGGCCTGTCATATAGTAATGTTTAATCACCACACGAAATTCTTTTTCGTCCATTCCTCGACAATCAAATGTTCAAATGTTTGTATATGGGACTTAACTAGGGGGTCATCAGTCCCTAAACTTACAAACTACTTATGAACTATTTACGAACTACTACGGCACAAATATCCATGCCCGAGGGGGGATTCGAACCCCCGACCGTAGTGGCCGTGCAGACCGTGACTGGAGCGTCTCAGTCCCCGCGGCCACCGCGGCCGGCCCTCGACAATCACTCAACTTCCTTGATTCACACGAATTCCAAGCACAAAGAAATAGACCAATATCAATGAAACTTGGTGTGCGTTCTTTCCAACGATGCTACTAACGAAACATGACCTCGATACGCGCCGGTGGTGCCATTTCTGCTGGCCGCGGTGGCCGAGCGGTCTTCGGCGCACCAGTCTTATCTGCACGGCCACTGCGATCTGGTGTTCGAATCCCACCTCGGGCATGGATATTTGTGCCGTTCTTAGTATTAGTTAGTTCATAAGTAGTTTTTAAGTTTAGGGACTGATGACCCCGTAGTTAAGTCCCATAAGCTCCACAAACATTTGAACATTTTACTATCTCTGGTCTTTTCAAACGCCCCTCACATACTTAAAAAAAGGCATATTTTCAACCATCAGATGTTTACTGTATTTACAACCTTTCCCGTTTCCTTTATTAACCATCATCGAAAAATAAAACAGTCTTATTAAGTTGGTGTATTTTCTGTCACCGTATCTATTTCAAACAATAAAATATACGTAAAATGTTACTAGAGGTTAGGTCTTGATCTTTCATAAAACAATACTATTCTGTTGATGGTTAATAACCGAAAACGGTAAAGTTGTAAATACAGTAAACAGCTGATGGTTGACAATATGCATTTTTAAAAATAATTTTAGAACTGCGCGGCAACTGATAAGATTAAATGTTAATTAGAAGTGATTTATGAGTGTGACTAGTAATGTGCACCCCACAATAATTAAGAATAATCAAGAGAAATGACTGGTTTACAATGGGAATCTGCCTAAGCAGGGGTGCCAAGTTCGTTAGTTTCGAATTACTTTATTAGACCGGTTTCGGTAATTCTACGTTGCCGTCATCATGTCTATCACTATTTCAATATATCATGGTAATATTTCGTGTTATTTACTTTCTGTTCTTGAATTTGGGTATGCCGAAAATAAAACAATAAAGGAATTTGAAACCAGCTATCTTTGCTTCTCTGCTTATGCACACGCCCATTGTAAGATATTAGATCACACTCCCGGCTTGGATGATGCCAAGCACATACAAATGCCTGGCTATTTCGCTATTGACTGTTAAAAACTGGAGATGGATGTATGATGCACGTGTTTCCTAGATATGAAGAAACACGAAAACAGTGATGCTGAAAGTTAGTACATGTAATTCTCCCGTGGAGTAGGGGGCACTACCATCGTAATGTACTATGAGAAGTTTGGAATGGTGCAAGTTACCAGGAATTTCTGATGAGGTATGCCGAATGTATCATGTAGAAGGTATTCTGAATATTTGAGTGAGTAATACTGAATACTGAGTAAGTGCAACACTGAGCTTCTACAGCCAAACATTGTGGTTACTCCGACCAGCGACGTAAGCCTAATAACATTACGACGGGAAAAGAAATATACTGACAAATTATGGCCCTGGCGAAAGTACTCCCGATGGGTACAACAAAACTGATTAACTTGAAAGGGGAGGCACAGGTAAAAAATGAAAATTTGAATTACATCGTATATTCTTATTACAAAACTGGAAACGGCAAGCAGCTCACAGAATGTAGGATCATGACTTTTTTTTATAATAGCATAAAAATTTTCAAAAATGAATGAAAGGTAATAATAAAGTCAAAGAATAATGACAAATGAAAAACAGGGAAGGGGAAACTAAGTATAAAAAAGAGAACGCGGAAAGCAAGTTTAAAAATCAGAAATTCTATATTACGAAAGAAATATGAGGAAGAGGAGGAGGAGGAACCTTGGAGTCTAACGTTCCGTCGGCAACGTCGTCATTAGAGACGGAACTTACGCTCGGAGTGTTTGGGTAAGGATGTGGAAGGAAATTGGCCGTGTCCCTTCAAAGGAACCATCACGGCATTTGCCTGGAGAGATTTAGAGCAATCACGGAAAACCTAAATCTGGATGATTGATTTGAACCACCATCCTTCCGAATGCGAGTCCAGTGTGTAACCACTGCACCACCTCGTTTGGTGACATATAAGGCAGGAAAACATTACAGGAGATGAAATTAAAAATCATGCATTACAGCAGTGGCGTGCCGCAACATATACTTAACGACTGCCTTCAACAGCTTCTCCTCACTGCTATAGTCGGTTTTGACTACAATGATCTGCTGCCGCAGCCGGCGCTGACAGCCGATTGCCGAAAGCACCAGGGGTCATCCTATTTCGGCTCTACTATAGTGACTAACACTGGCGCGCTACTGTTCTCTCGCAGTCGTGACGGTCACTCTCAAATCGTACGATAGTTCCAAAGACTACTGCGCCACTTACAATGTATATCTGTGGCCAGTTCGCAAAATCAACTACATACATTGTATATATTTACTGTAAAATATGTACAAAATAACATCGTACAATGCAGAGTGACAAACAGTACCAGCCGGCCGCGGTGGCCAAGGGGACTGAGGCGCTCCAGTCACAGTCTGCACGACCACTGCGGTCGGGGGTTCGAATCCCCCCTCGGGCATGGATATTTGTGCCGTCTTTAGTATAAGGTAGTTGATAAGTAATTTGTAAGTTTAGGGACTGATGACCCTGTAGTTAAGTCCCATAAGCTATACAAACATTTGAAACATTTTGAAACAGTACCAATAATCAGAAAAAAATATAAATTAACAGAAAAATTTATTTAACTTCTTAGCCGGCCACGGTGGCCGAGGTGACTGAGGCGCTTCAGTCACGGTCTGCACGGCCACTACTGTCGGGGGTTCGAATCCCCCCTCGGGCATGGATATTTGTGCCGTCCTTAGTATAAGGTAGTTGATAAGTAGTTTGTAAGTTTAGGGACTGATGACACCGTAGTTAAGTCCCATAAGCTTAACAAACATTTGAGCATTTCTATACAAACTGAAATATTACAGAATATGAATTATATAGGCCCCATAAGGACCTTACAAGCGAAGTGTGCCTGGATAGCCTAATTGGAAATTTGGGTTCTAGTCCAGCACAAATTTTCTGTTTTGCCTTTGAATTTTTTTCAGTGCTCTGAAACGGTCGAAACGTTTCAGTATTTCGAAATCATATTACCAGTGTCTATACATCGAGCTGGTCTCAGACTGGCGTAAGAAACAGAAGTGAAATACACAAGTTTTGTCTTACTCCTCGGGGAAGGGATAAATGAAGGTAGTAATTACAACTACCCTCTGATACGAGTAAAATAATTACGTTGGCTATCGATTAGCGGGGGTTCAGCAACACTGATATCTTAAGTCTTGAGACAGTAATGTTCACAACACCGTCCTATTTTACTCCAGGGCCAATGGTTGACATGAGAATGATGTTAACAATATACAAAGTCGGTTTCTTGAACTTTGTGGCACAGACACATGATAAATATTAGCCACGTTCATTTAGGAATACATGCAACTTACTGCAATTTACTGTAAAATATGTACAAAATAACTTCGTACAATGCAGAGTGACAAAGAGTACCAATAATCAGAAATAATATAAATTAACAGAAAAATTTATTTAACTTCGTAAGTACAGTGTAAACACAACTCCAGCTCACAGAGAACGTAGCCTATACAAACTGAAATATTACAGGATATGAATTATATAGGCACAATAAGGACCTTACAAGCGAGTGTGCGTGGATACCCTAAATGGTTAAGGTGACTTCTCGCCCGAAGCTGGAAATTTGGGTTCTAGTCCAGCACAAATTTTCTGCTTTGCCTTCGAATTTATTTCAGTGCCCTGCAACGGTCGAAATGTTTCAATATTTGCGATTAATTTTACCAGTGTCTGTATGCGAGGTACCGCAGTGGCATACGCTAGCCTGGTGTGTTTCCCCGCTCCCTGCCGCACCTTTGTCAGAAAACAACGCAGCGAAACAACACCGCTTTTATACAAGGCCTGTGAGCACAGTCGCGTCACGTTCCCACCCAGTACGCTGCCATTGATCAGCTGAACGGCTGGCCGCTGGGGCCCTGCCCTCTGTCTCATACACAGTCACAAACACGTCTGCACTATATGGCGTGACGCGACTGCATAGGGCCTTTCGTCGCGTGACCTCGTACACACCCGTCTGCCTGGGCTGAGGCATAGATCAGTGGAGAGTACAGTGGCAGCAAACGGTATGTATCGCTTCTTAATAACGAATACTTTGGCTGACTCCAAGTACAGTATCAAAATAATATATATATATAAAAGGAAGTATCCCGATTGATTGACTGACTGACTGATTGACTGACTGACTGACTGACTCATCATCGCCCAGCCCAAACCACTGAAGATAGAAAATTGAAATTTGTGGAGGGTGTTGATCTTACTCTGTAGGCGTCATTTAAGAAGCGATTTTTCGATATTCCGTCCGTAAGGGAGTGAAATAAGGGATGAAACGTTTTTTGAAAATACGCAATTTTGAAGCTAGAACTGCAAAATTTCGGATTTTAATTAAGGGTTCGAATTTAAAAGACAAGTGTTTCGGCATTTTTTGAAATTCGACAAATAAGGGGGTAAAATAGGTGACGTAAAAAATTGATTTTCAAAAATATGTTGCCGTTAACTCAAATTTTAAGCAACAACTACGAAACTTCGGATATGAAATATTGGTCATGATTAAAAATCCATGACTTTTAGTATTTTTGGAAATTCAAAAAGTATCGGTTAAATAGAGGATCAAAAATTGTTTTTGAAAATACGTTGCTATTGATACAATTTTGAAGCTAGAGCGGCAAAAATTGATATTTTTATAGTTGGTAAAACGATAAAAAATACCCGCGTTATTTTTGGAAATTCAACCATCAACGGGGTTAAGTTGGAGAGGGGGTGTTTTTCGAAAATATGTTTCTATTTAGGCAATTTTGAAGTTTTGGATTTGGATTTGGATTTGGATTCGGGGTTCGAATTTAAAAGACACGTGTTTCGGTATTTTTGGAAATTAGTCTAATAAGGGGGTGAAATACGGGATACAAAATTTGATTTTCAAAAATTTGTTGCTGTTAACTCAAATTTCGAGCTATAACTACGAAACTTAGCATATAGACTCTTGATCAGGATTTAAAAAAACGTGATTTGGCATTTTTGGAAATTCAACAGCTGAGGGGGTAAAAGAGGGGATCAAAAATTCTTTTTGAAAACACATTGTTGTCAAGACAATTATGAAGCTAAAGCTACAAAAATTGTTATTTGTATTGTTCGTTAGAATTTAAAAAATACGTGTTTCCGTATTTTTGGAAATTCAACCACCAAAGGGGTTAAAATGGTGTGTTTTACGGAAATATGTTGCTATTTGGGCAATTTTGAAGTTAGAACTACAAATTTTCGGATTTGGATTCGGGGTTCAAATTTAAAAGACACGTGTTTTGGTATTTTTGGAAATTCGACCAATAAAGGGGTGAAATACGAGATGCAAAAATATGGTGCTGTTAACTCAAATTTCAAGCTATAACTACGAAACCTAAGATATGGATTCTTCATCAGGATTAAAAAGAAACAACTGGTGCAGACCAACCAGCCTACGCATGCGAAGCAGCGGGGATTCAGCTAGTATATATATAAAAATTGAGGTGTCTGTGCCTATATTTTACGCTGCAGCCAAAACTACACATCGCAAACGAATAGTGTTCGTATGTGGTAGTAGGTATCGGTCTCCCATTGTGCACTATGTTGGTAAAGGCGGAGGAGATGAACTGAAGAAGGGAAATGAACGGACACAGAACGGGGAGACAGGTAAGGTAGCGAGGGGAGGGAATGGTACCGAAATATGGGAAGGAATAGAGAGCGCGGAGAGACAGAGAAGGCGGTGGGCCGTGACGAGTAAGGATATGGACATGGGTCTATAAAGCCGGTATTACACTACCAAATTATTTGTCAAAGAATTGGGCAAAGAAAAATTGGACGTAGTGTAAGGGGAACATCGCCCAATATTTCATCAAATCTAAGGCCTCGGATTAGATTTGATCAAAGAAATCTCTCGTCTTCTGTTTCCTGCAGTGAGAAATGTGACCGCTTGGAGCGCTAGAAGTATACAGCTTCCTTGCCACAACAGCTGTTTTATTTGGAGGTTAAATATTTGACATTACTTGGACATAACGTTCATATTCGTAAACATGGCTACTAGTGGAATGTTTGTGTAGTTTTTTCTAGCAACAACAAAATTTAAAAAATATCAGATGGGACGTTGTATAACAGGTGACGAGGCCAATTCACACTGTCCGTCACGTCAATTCGCGTAGCCCAATACCCTGCGGCAAAAGTGAGGTTGAGTTACAAACCGTGATGTAAAAAAGTCATTATATACTATCGGAATTGAAGAAAAATACCCCTAAATCTTACTACGGCCGAAGCAGATTTTAGAATGTATGATTTTTGGTAACGTGCTGTGCTAAGTTCTGGGAAATGAAACAACTTTCAAAACATCGACATCTGTTTGCAAGCGAATCTATGTACATATAAATACGTCAGCAAATTTTTGTAAGGAAATAAATAGAGCCTATTTACTTTATCAGCAATGTTTCCCCCCTTACATTGTTAATAACGTCATAAACAATTTAGATTATCCTCTTTGTCAGTGCTCACATTTTCCATTTAAAACGTTATTTAATGAATCTTGCTTTATCAACTTAATCTTATTCGTATACACTGTTTGAGTCAGCCTTTTTGTTATTCTATTGCAAACTGTGAAGAATGATTAGCGACAAAATAATTAGCAGTGAACGGCCTGGCTGCTCTGCCGACGGCATAAGAAAGAGAAAATCCTCCCGGTCCCGTAACAAATTTTATTTATCACGGTCTGACACCCACGTTTCATCCAAGTGCGTTTCCTTTTCTTTTTTCCCTCCTTCTCTTCTATATGCAGACAGAACGCAACTGTAGTATAAACAACAGCTGAGCATTACATCACCATTTTGAAGCAAATTTGACAAAATATTGGATGATAGTGTAATACCCCCTTTTGCGTTTCATCCAATTTCTTTGTCAAAAGATATGACCAATATTTCATCCAATTTTTTCGTCCAATTCTTTGTCCAATAATTTGATAGTGTAATACCGGCCTAACTAAAAGAACTGATTTGTCCACAAGAACTTTTATTACAAATGAAATGAATACTTAACTTCACTGTGCTTGTGGTGGTACAAAGTCTTCTCAAAGCCGCGGTGGAGTAGCCGAGCGGTCTAAAGAGTCTCGCTACGGAGCGCGCGGTTGCTCGCCGTGGAGGTTCGAGCCCTCCCTGGGGCATGGGTGTGTGTGTTGTCCTTTGTTTAGTTTACCTTAGGTTAAGTAGTTTGTAAGCTACGGACTGATGACCACGCAGTTTGGTTCAAATGTTTGTATCGTCTATGGGACTTAACTACGGGGTCATCAGTCCCTAAACTTACAAACTACTTATGAACTGTAACAGTTCTTAAACGAAAATGGCTAAAAACAACGGCCAACATAAATTTCAACAAGGCTTGTGTAAAGAATAAATGTATCCCGAACTATATCAAGTTTAAAATATGTAATCCAAAGTCCAATGTAGGTAGAGCAGTGGTTGATAAAGCACGGAAATTTTGGTTGAATTCCGAAATTAAATTCCTATATAAGAAAAAAGAATGTATTAGTGGGCAATTACTTAAGGCGCATTTAGAAGCAGCTAGTGCGGTACACAATGACGTGTGGGATACGGTTAAATTCGAACTTGATGAACAACTACAGGTCGAATTTCTCAATTTAAAAAGTAGGCAGGATCAGAAACTAAAAAAGCTGATGAGACAAATTGACTGTAGAGTAAGCAACGCGCAAAATGTCGACAATTTTCAGTTTTACCCCAGAGTCGTTAATGAAACTGACATCTCTTTTAACGATGAAGAGTTAAGGCTGCTGAACAAAGGTCTTAAATTTAACGTGCAACCTAGCCTAAATGATAAAACTGTAAAAGAACTTATCGTAGCGACTAAAATGGCGGTAGATATTGCTAAACTGAATGAAAACGAAAAAGGACACGTGGGATATAAACTAGCTAACGCAATCAAAGCCGAAACGAATAAATCCTGTAACAGTACGCATAATTACAGTGATCACAAAACCGTAACCTCCATTAACGACAAGCTCATCTCTAATAAAGCGATCGTTACTAAGGCCGATAAGGGCAATACTACTGTTATCGTTAGTGAAGAACAATATATTAATAAAACACTACAGTTCTTTTCTGAAAACGGCGTGACTGAAATAGCTAAAGATCCAACTAAAAAGGTACAGGCAGAGTTAAAACAGTTGCTTAAAAGGACGTCTTTCCTATTGACTGAAAAAGAGAAATTTCAATGTTACGTCATGAACCCCACAGCTCCTCGACTAAGATCGCAATTAAAGGTCCATAAAAATGTGCATCCTATTAGACCTATCGCAAATTCAATGAAGGGCCCCCTATGCAAAATTACGAAAAAACTCAATAAAGTTTTAAAGGGGTTTTATGTATTTGGGGATAATTTTTGAGTTAGCAACAACACTACGTTGATCAATGAGATTAAAGATAAGCCTATAGCAGATACATCCCACCTTATGTCTCTTGATATTAAAAATTTATATGCAAATGTTCCGGTTGACGAGGCCATTGACTTGATTAAAGCAAACTTACTTAAACACAAGAGACTATCTCAACAAGAAATCGTTGAATTCATTGACCTTCTTCGGTTTATTCTGAAATATAACTATTTTACCTTTAACGGGAAATTTGATATGCAAAAGGATGGACTGGCTATGGGTTCAAGTATTTCAGGAACAATAGCAGACATTTTTATTAATAACCTGGAAAACCGGCTTTTCACAAATATGCAGCATCCAGTTGATAAAATCTTATATTATAAACGCTACGTTGACGGTACTTTCCTATTGATAGATGGAGGTGAAACTGAAATTAGTGGAATAGTTAATAAATTTAACAGCCTACATGAGAAAATCGAATTTACCGTTGAACAAGAGAAGGATGGCACACTTCAGTTCCTTGACCTTAACATTACGAAGCAGGATGGCAGACACGTATTTAAAGTATATAGGAAACCTACAACTACCGACATTCTAATACATAACAGCTCTTGTCACCCTAATGGCCAAAAACTTTCTGCCCTACGCTGTTTAGTCGATAGAGCCTTCAAAGTGCCAATGAATGAAAAAGACAGAACCACTGAATTTAACATTATAAGACAGCTTGCTAAGGCGAATGGTTACCAAGAAAACGTAGTTAATAACCTAATACGAAAGAAACAACGTGCGAAATCATATACAAATGGCACAGATAATATCAAGAGGGTAATGGTTCCATATTTTGGTAATCTGTCTCAGAAAGTGGCCAACATACTAAAACCTTTTAAATTAGAAGCTGCTTTTAAAACTAATAATACTTTACATCATAAATTACGAAATAACTTAAACCAAAAGACTGATAAATATGACAAAGCAGGGGTTTATAAGATACAGTGTAGTAGTTGCAATGCCAGCTATATTGGTCAGACCGGTAGATCGTTTAAAGTTAGGTACAAGGAACACGTGGACGCCTTCCGACTTAACAATTTTGACAAGTCCGCTGTAGCTACACATATCCGCGAAACTGGCCACCCATTAAAGCATATTGAAGATGACCTGAAGATTTTACATAAACAGGATAAGGGAAGAAAGTTAGATATGCTAGAACAGCTAGAGATTACAATACAAAACGCAAAAAGCGACGTTTCATTAAATGAACAAGTTCAAGGCAATGCATACAGCTTTTTTAAAAACTTTGTGGATCTATTATAACAAAAGTCGTTTATTTTAAATTTCAACCTCTGTCTTACTGTACACCTGAATGTACCCACTGCCTTGTGGATAGTCTTTGGCATTTAGAGGTCTTTGTTTTCATGTTCATACGTGCGTCCCACTCGTGTTGTTGACTCCGTGCGCTTCACTAGTGCTATGCGCCGCCAGTACTGGGGACTGTTTTTAATATTGACGAAGCACAGTATGCTGAGCTTCCTACGGAGCCACGGTTACAAGGGAAGTAACCACGTTTTCTTTTATTACGTTTTAGATTTTATTTGTCTCGGGTTTTAAAGATTCTTGTATGTTTTATCTGATGATGAGGGCTTGACCCTCGAAACGCGTCATATTATAGTGTTTTATACACGATCTATGTGGTTGAGCCTACTTGACAAAATAAATAAAATAATTACTTATAAACTACTTACGAACTAGGACGGCAATAATATCCATGCCCGAGGGGGGATTCGAACCCCCGACCGTAGTGGCCGTGCAGACCGTGACTGGACGCAGTTTGGTCCGATAGATTTACAAACATTTGAATTTACTTCTCAACGATTACACAGTTTTGCAATGTAATAATAAACTGTTTTCCTAGTGAATAGAAAATTGTTCCAGCTATGTCCTAAGTAGACTGCTGTCTCTGCTCTGTTGAATTCCTTGATCGTTGGCTGCCTCGCCCTGACTTGAACCCCCGCCTTTGCTGTGATGCGAGGCATATCTAGGCGAGGCCCTTCTTCCTCTTGGCAATGAGGTTGTCGGCCGCGGTGGCCGAGGGGACTGAGGCGCTTCAGTCATGGTCTGCACGGCCACTACGGTCGGGCATGGCATGGATATTTGTGCCGTCCTAGTTCGTAAGTAGTTCATAAGTAGTTTGTAAGTTTAGGGACTGATGACCCGTAGTTGAGTCCCATTAGTTCTACAAACATTTGAACATTTTTTTGCAATGAGGTAAAGAGACTGCGGGCGCTCCCGGCGGCCGAAGTACTATGGAGCGACTTATTGCTCCCTTGAAGTTGCTAGAGCACCCAGAGGACGTCCTTTTCGACTGGAACCATACGTAACAGACCGCGTGAGATGCAACTCCCGACGTCGATGGAGAGGTCCAGCTTAGGCAGTCACCATTCATCGCGTTATAGATTGGTCCAATTGCATGCTGGATTGACTAGACAGAAGTGGCATCGAGTGCCACAAACGCATTTCCGTTCAGCAAAATCAATGGAGCAATTTTGAAGGCTGCCTGGTCAGCCTGAACGTCTTCTACACACCGTCCAGCGAGTGCAGCAAGGCGGTGGTTCCTGGTGTTTTGTGATGGCATTATGTGGTGCCACAGTACGCCACCGGTGGTCGTAGAAGGCATTAGAATGGATGAAACTATATCTGCAACTTTTCGATGAGGTACTCTTCTTAATGGACGACAACTACCGCACTCATCGTATGCGATGCTTCATGATAACGACATCGCAACATTACAAGAGCCAGCATGTGTAGCCAGGCATGAACGCTATCGGACATCCCTGGGATGCATTTTTAGATGTTAAATAATAATGTATTTAACGGAATATTTCGTGTAAAATGTGATGCAAGGATGTAAAATTTCTAATATATAGTGACATACATTAGTTGCAATATTAATAAATAACAAATTATGCAAATAGTACAGGTAGCGTCATCTATGTCCTGTAGGAAGAACTATTTGATTAGTTAGATATTCATATAACCGTTGCTCTATCTGTTGGCCGATTATGTAACTGAGTAAATCTTCAGTCCAGCTGGTGGTCAATCACATGAACATAGTAATCCTAAACCTACATGTGATACAGGTCAGTTTTCTTTTAACTACTGTTCAAGATAATACGCTTCCTCCTGTTGTACAGAGAGCTGTTGTGCTTAATGATTCCTCTAGTTGACATAGATGTTCCCACATGGCCAGTGTATTGACTCGTTAGATGAATTATGCAATGTTCTCTTAATTTATCCCTGTCTGGGGTTCGAATCTCCCCTCGGGCATGGATGTTGGTTCTGTCTTTAGTATAAGTTAGTTTATAAGTAGTTTGTAAGTTTAGGGACTCATGACGCCGCAGTTAAGTCTCTTAATCTAAACAAACATTTGAACATTTAAACATCGTAATTTTAAATGACTAATAAAATCTACAATTGTCAGACAGGCACATTGGGAACCCTAAACAGGAAAACTTTGATAATATTACTTTTAATCTTCTGTGATAATTACAAAATTTGTGAAACCATTTTTCAAGGTAAGTTGTTCTGTTAATTTTATCTGTGATTTTTGATTAATGAAAAGCAAACATTTTATTTTTACGATGATATAATTTTTAAATGAATAGATTTTACGTTCTTAACGGTTTATTTTATAGGATGCATTTGACAATCCCATCATGAGAACAAATAGATTTCCAGTCAAGAGAACAAACAAGTGTTCTTAGGAGCAAAGTTTATAATAATTCAGCCCAGACCTGGTCTCTTATTACAGGAATGATGTAACAACCTGATGTAGGAACCTATTATTCCAGACCAAATGTTTAATTTTTATTATTTTTATTTTTTTTAAATCAATTTGTTAGTTCATAGTCAGCACTTTAACTTTGTGAAGATGGTCTCTTATTACAGGAATGATTTAAGAACATGACGTTGGACTCTATTATTTTAGACAGATTATTTTTATAATCATTTGTATTAGTATAGAGTCAGTACTTTAATTTAGGGAAGAGGTTTATTTTAGATAGATTATTTTTATAATCATTTGTATTAGTATAGAGTCAGTACTTTAATTTTGGGAAGAGGTTTTCTTGTAGAGGATTAAAAAATGTTTTTGACGACAGAAGTAGTACTTGACGTAGCTTCACTGGAACTAGTTGTACAAAATAAAATATTATAAGTATTATAGCGACTGTGGCACATAACTACATTGGTGAAATGTATTTATATATATAAAAAAAACAGTGAAAAGAGCTTTTTGAGAGACGGCCCACTAAGAATCCCCGTTGAGGGGTGGGAGAACCTGGACCAACGGTCCGTTGACGATCTGGTGGAGAGTATGCCACCACGGATACGGGCATCCATCAGAGCAAAGGGCGTGCTACTGGGTATTAGCGGTATTGCTGTACAATCAGGAACACAGATTCAAAATCTGTAGGTTATTGTCATACTACTCGTGAGTTTCTGTTTCCGTGAACATTAAAGAGAACTGAAATGTTGTTTTTGTATAAATATCTATTTAATTTTCATGTAATGGGCCATTAACCACTACAGTCGTGGTGATATAACACTTTTTTTGATGTGTGTATTTTTCTCGTAATTGCTACGCAATTAGTCTGGTAAATATTGGGAATCGTACATTATTATTGTTTGGGCGTGGGTTACTGTTACAGTTGCCGTTCCTCTATTTCCAGGAGACAGCGACTACCTTCTTCGTCAGAGGGCGGTGGTGAAACTGTTGGAAAAGATCACACAGGGAAAATCCTTACATTTCCCAGAACACGATAAAGTGTTGGAATCTTTTAAATGGGAATCCTTGAAGGATAAAATCGAGGTACGTAGACCATTTGTGTGTAGCAAAATGTAATACGTATTGTCAAAATATTAAAGCATAAATGTGTAAATGTGCGGGTCTGTTTCAGGATCCGCAGGTGGTAGAACGTTTCTTGAACTTGTACGAGCATGGTGTGTTTCCGGGAAGAAACCAGGACTTGAGCATGACCAACCTGCCTTACCTGGGGCACGTATATGAGATATACAGAGTTCTTTACGCTGCCAGCGACTTCGACACTTTCTGGAAGGTAAGGAGGAACCCACACAATTAACTAACGTATTATACGTGATTAAAAAAGGAATCAGGCATCAACAAGTACATAGCCAGTAGAGCGTGTGATGTAGAACCTCGTACCTCTTGCTTACGCTAAGTGAAATCGTCTTCTTATTCTACTGTCGTTTAGCAACTACTTTCTTTACGTATGCGCAAAATTATGCGTAATAAGTTTTCGTGTAATTTTGTATAAAGTCTGCCTGATTTAGCAACTAAAAAAAATATATATTCTCGGTCATTAATCAAGTTTTTTGGGGGAGACTCTTGCAGCGCGAACAGTGAGGTCCTGCTCGATAGTGAAACTCGGCCCAAACCATGTCCATTCGAGTGTCCACATGCAATAGTGTCCGGAGGAATTGTCCAACATTGAGGCTATTCATCGCCTGTAACATTTCAGTGTATACAGGGTGTTACAAAAAGGTACGGCCAAACTTTCAGGAAACATTCCTCACACACAAAGAAAGAAAATATGTTATGTGGGCATGTGTCCGGAAACGCTTAATTTCCATGTTAGAGTTCATTTTATTATTTCTCTTCAAATCACATTAATCATGGAATGGAAACACACAGCAACAGAACGTACCAGCGTGACTTCAAACACTTTGTTACAGAAAATGTTCAAAATGTCCTCCGTTATCGAGGATACATGCATCCACCCTCCATGGCAAGGACTCTTGATGCGCTGATGCAGCCCTGGAGAATGGCGTGTTGTATTACAGCCGTCCACAGTACGAGCACGAAGAGTCTCTACATTTGGTACCGAGGTTACGTAGATAAGAGCTTTCAATTGTCCCCATAAATGAAAGTCAAGAGGGTTGAGGGCAGGAGAGCGTGGAGGCCATGGAATTGGTCCGCCTCTAACAATCCATCTGTCACCGAATCTGTTGTTGAGAAGCGTACGAACACGTCGACTGAAATGTGCAGGAGCTCCATCGTGCATGAACCACATGTTGTGTCGTACTTGTAGAGGCACATGTTCTAGCAGCACAGGTAGAGTATCCCGTATGAAATTGATAACGTGCTCCAGTGAGCGTAGGTGGAAGAACATGAGGCCCAATTAAGACATCACCAGCGAATCGAGGAAGTACAGTACATACTAACGAAACAATTGAGTATTTTGACAATTGTCTGCAAGAATTATTTCAATTTACATTTAAAGAGAAATACTAAAATGAGCTCTAACATGGAAATTAAGCGTTTCCGGACACATGTCCACATAACATAATTTCTTTCTTTGCGTGTAAGGAATGTTTCCAGAAAGTTTGGCCGTACCTTTTTGTAACACCCTGTATAAACAGGTGCAGACACTTTCAAGGGATCCAGAGAGAGGATGGTGGTTGTGAGCTTGTGATATCGCTTCAATAAACACAGCACTGTCTTTGTGCATACCTCCTTCTTTGATTCACACAAGTCGCTCCTTTCGCACTGTAAAAGAAAAGAAAAAGAGAAAAAATAATAAAAGCTATTCTTTCTCCTTCGTCACCTCCCTTTTCCCGTTCACAAGTGCTTCACGGAGATAGATGGACCAACTCCGTGTCCAGGCACACAACGTGATTTTAGGTTTTGTGCGCAAGTATATAATAAAGTGATAGCATTGATATTATGTAGCATGAAATCACTTTAACTAACTTATACACATAACAAGGAAATCTGGTACAAATATTTTTCAACTCACAAAAAGAAATAAAGTAAGTTTTCTTCTAAAACACATACGAAACTCACGAGCAAATCTAAACGTGTGGGCGTGCACTCAAGAAGTACAACAATACACATTGTGACTTTCCTATCGGCATTCACCAATAAGACTTGGGCAATACATAACTCAGGGTAGTAAAAGGTTATCGGTCGTTTTCTCTGTTCATAGGGGTGAGTTATGTATGTCAGCTTCTATGCCCTAAACAGCTACCCAATCTGTTCAATAATTAATCTGTTCAATAATTAATCTGTGTTTATCAATCTGCATATGATGACGTGAAAATATATTTAACAAACATAAATTAAACCTCTGAATGACCTACAAAATGGATTCTAAGATAAAGAAGTGATTCACTCACGAAGTAATTCTTTATAAATAGAGTTTTCTCTTTCTGGACATGAAAATGCGGAGGTGGTCCTACTTTATATATCGGCAAATAACTGAATATTTCCCCAATTATTGTTCATAAAAGGCACTGTAAGTATCACACGCACTCGATAGTAAAAGTTCCAAACTGTCACTCGTAAATTAGTGTAGACCATCGAACATTTCAGTTCCTAATTAATCCGTGATTAAAGTATTTGTTAAAAAACACAGTTTTTATTTACACGAGTACACGATTGCTGAATTATCAAACTTCCACAACCCAACTACCGTGCATAGTTTATCACAAGCCACAGTCCCGTAAATTTTCTAAGTCAACACATGCCTATCTCTTCATATCACAAGTTCGTAATACAAGCGTTCGAAAGCGTGCTCCCTCTGCTCCGAAAATTTGTATCCTTCCGCGCATCCTAACGCCTCATCTTTAAAAATATAATTTCCCGTCCAAAATATTATACATTTGAATATCACAGAATTAAATGCTTTGATCACCTTACAAATATTGTTTACATTTAACAAACAAATATATATTTAACAATACTAAAACAACGGTTGAGACTGAATCTCTTTGCTCAGATATCCATTAAGCAAGCCACCTCACTGTTCAAATATACTGCCGCAGTCGAAATATAGTTACAAAATTAATATTTAAATTATCATGACTTTTTATACAAATATATTCAGTACTTGTCCACAAATACTTATAATTTTAATATATAAATTATCTGCCGCATTTATACTCTTTTAAGTCGTCAATGAAATATTTAAGTGCCATTCTACAACATAAAACGAACGTTACTAAGAATAATATTAATTATAATAAAATACATATATAAGTGTAGTGCGCTTTGCCGGGTTCATGCTTTGTGTTTCTGTGGTGGAATCTATGTTCTGACAGAAGAATATTATTACCTCAACGAAAAGCAGAACAAGAGAGTAAAATAACATTTATTGAAATAATACGGAAATAATGTGGTACGTCTTTTAAGATAGGTAGTGTGGCGCAGTGCAGCCCATTTACCTAATAAATTGTTACTGATAAACACTACGTATCAATAATTGTAAATGTAAGTCTTATAATATTATTATTATAGTACTGAGATTTATCGCCTTTTTATCTGAAAGGGATATTTAAATTGTATTTACGGCGTTTGATTCTCCCAAGTCTCCTCAACCCATTCGTATAATTGCATTTGCCGTATGGTCATTCCCTGATTTTATATGGATTTTTATAATAATGTGTGTGGCTATATTGTATTTCAGTTGCATTCTGGGTTAGCCGCCCTCGCTCATTCAAGAGCGTTGCTTCCGGTTTCCGACCACATTAGGAAAAACCTGACCACCTGCTCTATCCCAAGCTTCCTGCTGTACAAACTAGTAGCCGCCCGGCTGGGGAACCCAACATCCTGGCAAAACCCGCCTTTCACATGGTAACAATCAGCTTCCCCCTATATCTGTAATATCACAAATTCGACTGCAGCACTGCTAAGGCAGGCGGGCGGATTATTCGACTGGTCCGTCTATACCGTTGGTTCACCTGATCCAGACTTACCGTATATTGCAGGAAAATTAATACTAATATAAAAATTATATGTAATGTAAAACTTAAGTGGGTGTAATTGTTTCGCTGAGTACGACTCTTGAAACTGGTGTAGCGAACATATATATGTATATAAAAGACAAAAAAGAAATGAAACGATTACTATGTTTGGTTGTGAGGCCATCTTCCGCAGCAGCTGTTAAAATTGATTATAAGAGGTAATCCGTCTTATACTGACAGCAATAAAGAGATTTATTTTACACCAGCTGCGTTTCGCTTTTTATTTTAAAAGCATCTTCTGTGGTCTGTAAATGATACAAAATGTTAGTATAGTTTGTTTTCGATACAGAGATTAAAAACAGTAATTAAAAAACTTTCTGCACGTTAGGCCTATGTGTTGTAACTTGATATTTGGTCTACTCACGGTGTTGTTCTCTTCTTTACATCTCATTGCTTTTTCTCCGTCTTGTTGGCTGAGTTGGTTTATTTATGGCGTGTGTTTTTCGGCTGTGTGCAGCACTTTTTCGTCTGTTTTTGTGTCGTTTCTTCCGTTTCATCACAGCACATCACACACTTCACTTATTTCGACTGCATCCAGATTGCATGTCACTTTGTTTTAAAAGGATTGCCTTCCGATTTGTTTATCACTTCACTACAGTGTGGCTATGTTGTCTTTGTATGTTCATTTGTTTTTGTGTAGTCTGTGAGTGTTGCCAACATTATATATTGGTATTTATATACATTAATACAATTTAGTTGCCGGCCGCGGTGGCCGAGGTGACTGAGGCGCTCCAGTCACGGTCAGCACGGCCACTACGGTCGGGGGTTCGAATCCCTCCTCGGGCATGGATATTTGTGGCGTCCTAGTTCGTAAGTAGTTCATTAGTAGTTTGTAAGTTTAGGGACTGATGACCCCGTAGTTAAGTCCCATAAGCTTAACAAACATTTGAACATTTGAACAATTTAGTTCCACATGTGTGTGTGTGACACAGAGAGTGAGAGAGTGATATATATAATTTCGGCGAACAGGATGTTCAGAGGAGTAAATGCAGGTTTACTTAGGTTTTGGTGTGTGTGTGTGTGTGTGTGTGTGGTGGGGGGGGGGGGGAGGCGAGTGTATCGCGTTTTACGTTTTTGTGAAAAAGGGGGGGGGGGAGGAAGTTGACTCTCAGAGTATTTATTTTTATGTTAGGTGGTTAATATGCTTGAAAAGTGTGTTGTTTCCTAGATTGGTTTGGTCATTTATGAGATGTTTTTCTTCTGTTATTGGTTTTTGAATATGGTAGTTTTCTTGGAGGATGAGCAGGTGTTTTTTGTTGTTGTTTATTCTTAAAATTTCCATGTCTGTGTCTCTGGTGGTGATTTTATGTTGGTTCTGGTGTAAGTGTTCTGAAAATGTTGAGTGACTTGTTTTATATTTTATATCTGGTGTCAAATGTTCTTTTAGTCTGACCAATGTATCTTTCATCACATGTGCTGCACAAGTCACTCAACATTTGCAGAACACTTTCACCAGAACCAACATAAAATCACCACCAGAGTCACAGACATGGAAATTTTAAGAATAAACAACAACAAAAAAACAATCACCTGCTCACCCTTAAAGAAAACTACCATATTCAAAAAACAATAACAGCAAAAGAAACATCTCATAAATGACCACACCAATCTAGCAAACAAGAGTCTGAGAGTCAACCTCCTAGCCCCCCTTCACAAAAACGCAAATGACGATACCCTCGCCTCCTCTCGTCCCCTACTCCCCCCCACCCCCCACACACATACACCAATCATCTGCACATCCTGTTCGCCGAAATTATATATATCACTCTCTCACTCTCTCTGTCTCTCACACACACACCCTCAAACACATGTGGAACTAAATTGTATTAATGTATATAAATACCAATATATAATGTTGGCAACACTCACAGACTACACGAAAAACAAATGAACAGACAAAAACAATATAGCCACACTGTAGTGAAGTGCTAAACAAATCGGAAGGCTATCTATTTAAAACAAAGCGACATGCAATGTGGATGCAATCGAAATATGTGAAGTGAAGTGTCTGATGTTCTGTGATGAAACGGAAGAAACGGCACGAAGTAGATGAAAAAGTTCTGTGCACAGCCAAAAAACACACGCCATAAACAAACCAACTCAGCCAACGCGGCGGAGAAACAGCAATGAGATGTAAAGAAGAGAAAAACACCGGGAGTAGACCAAATATCAAAATAAAAACACATAGACCTAACGTGCACAAAGTTTTTTAATTACTGTTTTTAATCTATGTATCGAAAACAAACTGTACAAACATTTTGTATCATTTACACACCACAGGAGATGCTTTTAGAATAAAAAGCGAAACGCATCTGGTGTAAAATAAATCTCTTTATTGCAGTAGCATAAGACGGATTACCTCTTATAATAAAATAAAACGATACTTGCATGTCTCGAGAATTTTCATCCCTATGATCTAGTGAATGAGATTTACACTGAAACATGCGTCAGCGCATTTGCCGTCTTTCGCACTTACTGATTCGAAGCAAGAAGTGTGCATATCCGTCGAAACCATGGACAAGATTATTAAACAACTCTTATTGCAACTGATTGGCTGATTATTAATTTGCTATCCTGTAACCGTTGCTGAGACGCAGTCATGTTTAAAATATTGAAATAAAACTGTACTTTCTCAAAAAAGGAAATGTCGTTTTTTGTTAATAATAATAATTTTGTTAATAATATTCCCACGAGTTAGTAACTTTCACTCGGTGAATACTAGACAGAAGTCGAATCTACATTTGCATCACACCACCTTAACACTTGTACAGTGAGGGGTACAGTATTCTGCGGCATCCATTTTCAATAAGCTGCCACAAGAACTAAAGAATCTTAGCACTAATCCACACGCTTTCAAATCTAAATTTAAGAATTACCTCATGGCTCACTCCTTTTATTCTGTCGAGGAACTCCTAGAAAAGTTAAACAATTAAGCTAATTCATTTTTTTCTTTATTGATTCTTTGTCTTAAGATTGTCGTGTGCAAAGGACTACTTAAAAATTTTCTATTACCATTTTTGTGTAACAATTAACGTATTGGCTTGTTCCATGACCATGGAGTCTCACTCCTCAATTGGGTCCTATGGAACAGAAAAAAACCAATAAAAAAATAAAATAAATAAAAAACTATTATACAAATTAAATCGTAAACACAATGACATTTGTGGAAGTGTTCAGTCCTGTTATCATTGATCCTTTCTGTACCTGGATTAAAATATCTTAGTTTACGCCGCATAGTTTTATTTATTTACTGAAAAAATGGAAATAAAATAACCTAGAAAAAGCGCAGACGCACGCAATTGGTTCATT
Source organism: Locusta migratoria (assembly GCA_026315105.1). Taxonomy (NCBI): domain Eukaryota; kingdom Metazoa; phylum Arthropoda; class Insecta; order Orthoptera; family Acrididae; genus Locusta; species Locusta migratoria. Next base: position 167,644,768 of record CM048745.1, read on the forward strand.
GAAAGCTTTATTTGTAAACTCGATACTCTTCCTCCACAATCGATGAAGTACCACGCAGTCTCAACGCGCCGATAAGGAAATAAATACAAAAAGAGAAACATAGTATGAAATGAAACAGACCGCCAAACCGACACACGTTAAGCAACCAGTAAATAGGGACGATTTTCTATATCAGAGAGATAATAAATCATTTGAAGCTTACTGATATTACATATGTAGCAAGGACGCCGCTACGGAATAGCTGAGCGCACCAAGGCGCCTTGCTGCGGTGCGTACGGCCGTTCCTCGTCGGAGGTTCTAGTCCTCCCTCGGGCAGTAGTGTATTTGTCGTCCTTAGTTCGTTTAAGCTGTTTGAAAGTCTAGGTCTTTGAGTCTCATAGTATTACAAACAACTGAACATTTTGAAAAAGGACGAGGAATTGCCTAATCGCAAAATTCGAACGAATGCTACAACTGCATTGTTTCTTATCTCCCTATGTACGCCATTAGCACGTCGGTTTGTTCCTTGTTTAGAACGTGTTTTGTACATAACTTTTGAAATTATAAACTTTCCTTATGAAATAAAATATCTTTTTTATCAGTTGATAAACTACGAGGGGGAGTTGGAAAATAAATTTGTCCTGTTGACTGTGGGCGTAGATGTGTATGAAAGGAAAAAAAATTGAATGAGACATTAAAAATAAGACATATCTTTCTGTTTTACCTAATTTCCAGGTAGATTGACAGTTTGTCAAACCGCTTTATAATCTTCAAACACCCTTCCAGGAAAAACTCACAGCTGTATCAATATTATTTATTCAATTATGCTACCAGTTTCGGTATTACAATCTTCAGGCTCCCGTTGTGCAACTCTCAGTACTAGCACAATTGAAAACATAAACGTGAAGCATTGACTTAAAATTTCTGATGCGGCCAGGGATAGAACCTGGACCTCTATGCGTACTGGTCAAACGCCTTACCACTAGACCACCGCACCACTAGCCTTTAATGCGCCTCAGAATAGTTTAAGTACGACTTCCCTTCAAGTCACAAACTTTAATTCAGCTTCTGTGTTCCATTACATATTGACAAAACTGCCAAGGCTCTCCGTGCAGCGGGAATAGCACATCAGCAGTGGACATATTGGAACATTCCTGCATTTAACCTTTGGCTAAGGTGATATACATATGATTGTAAATAGTAATAGAGACTGTTTTTCGTCTCGAACTTGCTTCACCTTTATCTTAAATTCTTTGACACGGCCGAGACGAAAAACAGTCTCAGGTTTTGTAAATTTCTATTTACAATTGAAAAGGGCAGCCGTTAACACCCGTAGCCGTAAATTTCTTAGTCCATTCATGTCAAAAATCCAATGACGGCAGGTGACTTTCTTTTTTGGATTGGACGGGAGATGACAATTTGTTCCACGAATACACGCCCGAATCCAAGGCCAGAAACATGGAGTCGAAACATCCGTCATCACCTGTGACTTCCATCTGTTTCCAGTTTTGAAGAAGGCTCTCGGCGGAAAGCGCTATGAAAGCAATGCTGACGTCAAACAAGCCGTTCAACGCTTCTATCGTATGCATCGCCCTGATTTTTTCCAGGGTGGTTTTTCGAAGCTTTGAAGCGGTATGTTTAAATGTTTGTAAAGCTTATGGGACTTAACTGCGTGGTCATCAGTCCCTAAACTTACGAATACTTATAAACTATCTTATACTAAGGACAGCACAAACATCCATGCCTGAGGGGGGGAATTCGAACCACCGACGGGGAACGGCCTCGCGCATCGTAGTATAGCACCTCAATGTGCTTGGCCGCTCCGCCGCGGCTGAAGTGGTATGACAAATGTCTCAATGCACTTTATGTAGAATAATAAAGATATCTCTTCCCTTTAACGTCTCACTCTATTTTTCATTTCCTTTAATACGCAACTCTGACCAAAGTCGACAAGGGGAACTTATTTTTCAACTTTTCCCCCTTATTTTAGCCAAGTCCTCCGTCAACCCAGGTGAGTACACTTAACAACCCACCGGTGGATCGGGAAACATAGTTTTTGAACCACTGATCTAAAGTGTTCTAATGTACTCACAGAACACTTGACGATGCCCAAGGCAGAAATGACTTCATGGTAAACATACCAATGCTGAAAATGTAGCGTAACAATTTATTATTATCATAATTATGTTCAATTTATGTACGTCAGATTAAAATAGTTTGCTTGAGATTACTTCAAGTCGAAAATGTACAGGTGATAAAAAGGGGAAAAAAGGAGGGAAAAAAAGAGAAAAGAAAACAACGGAGTGCAGAATCAAATTTAGTTCGACAGTAGGCTCTACATGAAGACAGAGTGTGATGTTTCCAGTGTAATTTTTTTCTGTTTTCTTTTTTTTTTTTTTTTTTTGTTTTTTTTTTTTCTTTTTGTGTGTGTCTTTTCTCTTTGAGAATAGTGAAACATGCAGTATAAGGAGAGAGGCGGAGGTACTGAAAGACGTGCTACACTTTTTTTTAGAAAAGTAGCAGAGTTGATATTACTGGATTAGGTAAAGGTAAGAAATCGTGGCTTTCAACACTACATAATGAAACACTACCAGTGTATCTCACCACGACAAAGAGAAACAGAGTGTCTTTATTTTCGTAATATTGTAGCTCATAAAATTTTAGTACGTGAAATACTACACGTCTGTTTACCATATATCGAGAGAATGGGGTGTAACAGAAGTCGCAGTGAACCCTTTTGTTGGAGGGAAAAGAATTAATTCCAGATGGCCTATTTCAAGATGGCGCCCATGTTAGGTACATATCTTTAGAGATAGACCTCCTCACTCATACGTTACTAGAATATACAGGTTACCAGTTCCTGTAGAATTTATGAAATTAAACGGCCTACTGCGACTTTTGACTCACCCCAGGCTGATGCACTGCAGTTCTAAGTAGTCAGCAGCGCGCAGCCTGCTACCTGTAGCACAGTGATCAGCGCTGTGTTGTTGGACGTGCCGCAGGTGGCGGTGTGGATGCGCTACTTCCTGAACGAGAAGACGTTTGCCTACGCGCTGTTCTCGGTCCTGCCTCAACGCAAGGACACGCAGAACCTCATTCTGCCCGCCCTGTACGAGGTCTTCCCACAGTACTTCGTCACTAGTGACGTCATGCAGTCGGCCTATGACGTCCATCTCAGAGGTGAGTCCACTGCAGCAACTCCACCTAGAAGTCGAGGCTTACATCACACCGAGAGGCTGTCGCCGCCAGTTGACTGGCTGGTTGGTGGGGCACAACCCACCACCTAGTAGCGGCTGGCCAGTCAGCTTGCGTTCGCGGCCTCGCCGAGGTCAACGAGAGAGAAGGGCCACAGCGTGCATGTCATGTCACGTGATCAAGATAGGTCTGAACAAGCGCGATCGCGATATGAGTGGCTGGCCACTATGAGATACTGGGCCCCAGCGGCCAGCCAATCAGCTAGAGATCGCACAGACTCAGGCTTCACTTGATCACGTGAGGTGACGTGCGCGTCACGGCCTCACTTTCTCGTTGGCCTCGTGGCCTCTCGGTGTGATGTAGGCACGGACACTTGTGAGACCTTATTGTCTGCGGTCCATTCTTGAAACTAACTTATGAAATATTGTGTTGACAAGATCGCAAAATTTGTTTTATTTTCAAATGCCACCAGTTTCGGTATGCAGAGGTACCATCTTCTCGTATGAGTAAAAGAAGGGTCTACAATTTATATGGTTCTGTCAAAATATGCATAATGTACTAGTAACCTGTCACATTTCTGAGATATTATATTAATATTGTTTCTGGAGAGTTCGATGTTATGACTGAAAACTGTGCAAATGGTAATTCAAGGTTACAATATTTTAAAATACATACGTTGTATATATTATGGAACATTGTTCCCTGGAAAGTAACAGCGAGCAGTGCTGCACCTCAAGAGATGGCCCACTTCCTCAGCAAGGAAATTGAGGATGATCTTCATTGATTGGAACCTGTCATCACAATAAAATAAATATCATATTGCGATCCTGACTGCTACAATCAATATATTATTCAAATACTTTGTAGTTTGCTATTGCGCAAATACTTATATTGTCGAAGAGTCTCCGCATTAGTAACTTGCGGGATCATAACTGGAGTAAATATAATATCAGTTGCCCTTGGAGTGTGCTGATATAACTTGCCGATAACGAGCAATGATTCTTTCTTCTTACGGGAATCAGTTAACGTAACTACGAGTTTAGGTAATATTTGGCAGGGTAGAGTTGAGTATTTGTATGTGATGTGATGAGTAATCCATTCACGTGTGGTGAAAGCTGCCTCCAGTAGTGTAGGGTTCAGCGCAACTGCCGAAATAACAGGAGACCAGGGTTCGAATCCCGGCTGGGTACACTTCAACTTTATCCATTTCTCATCAAAGTCATACATTCCGTAAATTTGCAGTAATTTGTTCCTAGTTTCATGAACATAAAAAAAACTAGTCCTTGTCTTAGAAATCTATTTCCTCCTTTCAGATCATTTCAATATCACTCCTTCGTAAACCTGCAACAGCAGGTTCAGTGGCATCACTTGAAAATATCCGTTTTCAATAAGCTCAAACATTTCATTTCACCAGTTGAAAAATACTCCCGTCGTCGGAGCACAAAAAAGGCAAATACGCTCCTTCTTAAACAACACTGACAGAAAACTGGGAAACAAGCTGCCTGAGACCTCGTTACCCATTCATTACAAAACGTTTTGGCATGCCAACATATTGGCACTCTTTTAACACAGCCGTGGTTGAATGGCCGAGCACTCTAAGGTGCCTTCCTGTGGAGCACTCGGTTTCTCGCCTTCGGAGATTCCAATCCTCCGTCGGGAACTGGTCTACAGTTACATCAACACTCCACAAGCCACCTGACGGTGTGTACAGGAGGGTACCCTGAGTTCCACTATCAGTTCCCCTCCTATTACAGTCTCCTATTGTTCGCGGATAGAAAGATTGTCGGTATGCCTCTATGTGGGCTCTAATCTCTTTGATTTTATCCTCATGATTTCTTCGCGAGAGGGAGCAATATATTACTTGACTCCTTGGTAAAGGTATGTTCTCGAAATGTTCCACCATAGAATCAAGTCTGATCTTCTCGAAACTTCGACAAAAGCTCGTACTGAGCTAAAGACTGTCTCTCTTGCAGAGTCTTCCACTGGAGTTTATCGATTATCTCCGAAACGCTCTCACGATTACTAAGTGATCCTGTAACGAAGCGCGCTGCCCTCAGTTTGATCTTCTCCACTTCCTCTACCAACTCCACCTCACACTCGCACCGGTGAGCAGTATTTAATCAGTGGGCCAACAAGTGTACCATAACCTACATCCTTTGTTTTCGGACTACATTTCCTTAGGATTATTCCAATGAATTTTAGTGTGGCATCTGCTTTACCGACGATTACTTTTATATGGTCGTTCCATTTGCAATTATTCCTAATGCCTACTTCCAGATAATTTATGGAATTAACTGCTTGCAGTTGCTGACCTGGTATAGTGTAGCTAAATAATAAAGGGTCTTTCTTTCTATATATTCGTAGCACATAACACTTGTCTACATTGAGATTCAATTGCCATTCCCTGCACCATGCGTCAATTCGTTGCTGATCCTCCTGCATTTCAATACAATTTTCCGTTGTTACAACATCTCGTCATACTACTGGATCATCTGCAAGAAGCTTCAGTGAACTTCCGATGTTATCCAAAATGTCATTTATATATATTGTCCCACGACATTCCCCATTGGGGATTTAAGTAGTTTGTAAGCCTATGGTCTGATAACCCCAGTAGTTAAGTGCCTTAGATTTAACAATAAAACTGGGCCATTGTACGAAATAAAAGCTTAATTCCAATAAGAGGTACCCAGATAAGAGTTTACTATTATAAAAAGCTTGATTTTAGCAGTAAAATTAGCAAAAGGCTCGTGTGAACTACCGGCTACTCCCTGCTGCAAAACTTCGTTCCACGGCCCAAACTGAGAACTGACTTGGTTCAAATTACTCTAATAACAGGTAGTTAAGGATACAGTGGCCAATATACGTAGCAGCTCACACGAAAGTACACGCAGGCATTAATAAACAAGCAACCACAATTACAGCTATTTCATAAAGGTGGCTAAGAAAAACATTTATGGCGCAACGCAACTTAAACATAAAATGTTGCACCTGAGCTTGTTCTCAGCACTGGTGAAAAACAATATTAAATAAAAGGGGGAAGGTGCACGAAAACTACAATTTATAGGACAAGTCAAAATTATACTTGTTTATTCAGGTCAAACGCAAGCAAAATAGGGAACCAATTTTATTAATACAACAAACACGCATCTCCTTTAAATAGTCTAATATTGACGATGCGCAGCATTGAATTTAACATAAATTATACAGACCTTCACGCTACTGGGCGAGGGGGGGGGGGAGGTGGACGATTTACAAACAACACTCACTTGCTCACACACACGCAAAGCAACAGCGAAACTCACCAAAATCAGCGTGCTGAAACGAGGCAGAAGCAGGCGTAGATATCGAAGGCGAAATTCAGCAAATACGGAGGTACCACAGAAAACAATATACAATAAAACTGCGAAGATGGCTCTGGTCTGTCGTGCCTGATTTGAGATGGTGCGTAAGTATAGCAAAGTTAAGTTGCATTTAGATTAGGCCGCGAGCAAAGACGCTAACGGCAACACAGGGCTACGTTACATGATCGCAGTCCATTGAAGGTGGAGTGGTTAAAAATCGGATTCATTACACAAAATCACGGCGGGCTCTTAAGTTGCAATCTGAGAGTGCACTATCTAGGCACTGGTTTTATGAGAAGTGGCGTGAATTCAGGTGGCTAGCTGCAAACCCCTGAAGTCGGAGTTCGGACTCAAGTGTTCCGAAAACCGATAAAAATGTATAAATTCAATTTCCAAAAAATAAAGAAAATTAACTACGGCACGCAACGCCTAGAACTGCCGTAGAATTTCATAAGGAAGGTACTGAAATGCAGCAACATGGGATTGGGAGCGTTTACAGAGACGGAAGAAGTCCAGTCACAAAACCCGGAAAAGTAAAAAAAAATTGCAAAGTCGGAAAAAAAAGCTCTGGCATGCAACCCATATAAATGTTTAGAATTAAAAAGGAAGCGAATGAAATGCAGCTCCACGCGATAGGGAGCTATTACGGAGACGGATGAAGTCCAGTCTAAAAAAAAAAAAAAAAAAAAAAAAAAAAAAAAAAAAAAAAAAAAAAAAAACAGAAAAGTGAAATAATTAAAAAGACGGCATGCAACCCTTAGAAATACATATCATTTCAAAAGCAAGCTACTGAAGGAGGTTGTACAAGGTTCGGAGGGAATTACTGATAGAGACTAAGTGCATACTACAAATTCGGAGATGGAACAGCAAGATTAAAATAGGCGGGGAGAAAAGATCGCGAAATGTTAGTGGAAATAAGAAGGATACACGCATAGTTGCTTGCCTGATGGGCATGGAACAAACAATAGTGGAAGCTGAAGGCTTAGTTCTAAGAACCAACCATGTGGAACACATATCATTCACGGAAGGAAACGATAAGAAAGATTTTACATGTACTGTGCAAAAATTAACATATCGTCTGTTAGAAACCGGATCCCATAAAGCTGGAATGAATTTACCCAGAGTTCGTACAGCGCCACATAATCACAAAAGGTTTGGAATATACCAGGCCGTTATCAAACTGCAACTAGTAACACATACACCACGTTTATCTGTTAGAAATCACTGGATTGAAAAACTAGAAAACATATCCGCGCACGAACGGAAAAATATTCCGAAAATTGAATCTAAGTTCAAGAGTTTGAGTTAAACATGCTAGACTACCAATCGCTACCATCTCCGCAGACACAAGAACAGAACCAGCCTTACCTCACTACGATCTTAGCACAAAGTGAAAACAGAGTGGCCAGGAGGCGGGAAAGCTGCCGGAAAACTGTGGTGGTGGGGAGAGAAGATCGCGAGACTCGTCCTGTGGAGGGTTCGTCGACTGGCTTGTAACCAAAGGGTCTAGAAACCTCTTTGGTTCCATGAGTAGCAGGAGTTGGTAATGACTAAATATCAGCTCTTTGCCAGAGAGAACCATGTGAAGCGAGCTATTACTACCCACATTTAGACAGCCGTTAGATTGTCACACATCTACTTAAAAGTAAAACAAGTACAGTTCTCACAGGGACAGTGGCGTAGCGGAAAAGCCGTAATTATTGCCACATTCATAACCAAAATAATAAATTATTGAAATAACAAAATGCTAGCAATATTAACTAACATTTCAGAAATTAACATTTTAAAACAATACAAGGGAGACAACGTCACGGAAATGTTGCATGACCTGGGATGGGAATCATTTCAACAACGGCGGTTATCTGTGCAGCGTGGTCTACTTACGAAACTCCAATCACCAACATTCTCCTCTGAATGCGGAAATATATTGTTGACCTGCACCTACATAAGTAGAAATGATCATCAGACTAAAATACGAGAAATCACTGCTCTAACGGAGAGATCAGATATTCTTTCTTCCCGTGCGCTATTCGAGAATGGAATAGGATATGAATAGTATAAAGGTGGTTCGATGAACCCTCGGCCATGTAGATATAGATGTGTAGATACAGCTTTAATTACTCGAAACGTCAGTAACATTTTTCTTTTAACAATCTATCGGACTCAACTGCTGGGTTATTAGTCCGTAGCTTACAAAGTAAACTAAGGTAAACTAACCTAAGGACAACACAAACACACATGCTCGAGGGGGGACTCGAACCCCCAACGGCGAACGACCACGCGCACCTCAGCACGGCGCTGCAATGCGTACAGCTAATCTGCCGCGGCCAGTAACTTTTGATTCCATATATCTATGCTAAAATTGGTCATCTGCAGACGATCTTTCGATATATAGTATTGAAAACGCGATTTTCCATCTTGCAAGAATCCCCTCCTATTGATTAAACCTAAGTTGAAGGTGTAACCTTAGTTAGGAGTCCGTAGAAGATGGTATAGGGGACGTGCGGATTTACCGGCCCACACTGTCCATCAAGGATCTGCAAATTATGTTTACCCACCTCTGAGCCAGACTTGCGAGCCGGCGTGTAGGCGTCCATCACACCTGTTTTGTAGGGAGTGCTCTCGAAGATGTAGACCCTGCGCAGCTAGACAGCACACTGGTGTATTGTTGGAATTCCTATTAAATGAGCTGAAATATATTAACTAGTTTTGGTTTGATTAGATTTTTCCAGGGAAGCCAAAACAGTCTTGGTCCAGCCCGCCACTGGCCGCACCGAAACTAAGTTTATTGTGCGGTATCGCTCCCTGTATATCTAGTAAAGCCAACCAGTGCCCTTGAACAGTGCAAGGAGTCCATTTATCAGTTCTTTATTAGACACAATTTCTTTGGGTCTGGTTGTCCCAAATGTTCTGTGCCTTTTACTCTCCAGTGCAATGCATTCGTAGATTAGACGTGATGCAGTTTCATCACCGTCATCACAGATCCTCTTCTGTTATTCCCGTTGTATGTAGGTGTTTTTTGAAATTCCTATGGCCTGTCAGCAATCCAACCATGAGTCTAATCTCTCTCCTGTTCAGGCCCAGGATTACAAAGCTTTTTTTAAAATATGGCTTTGGCATCATTACCTTGACATGTCTTTGTTTATAGACTTTGGTCCAATATTCTACGTGCTGTCTTCTGAGACAGTTACGTAGCTCCAATTTGATTATTGTCTTGGTGATTGTCAGGTTCCGGTCCAATAAATGGAGTCTCTGCCCCCCCCCCCCCCCATCCTGGCTAATCTGTCGGCATGTTCGTTGCCACTGACCCCGAGTGGCCAGGGACACACAATGGGTTTACTCTATTCCTTTCCTCTAGCTCCACCAGAACCCTGGGACATTCTGCAACAATTTTAGACCTTGTTGCAGGAGCTGCCAGTGATCTCAGGGCTGCCTGGCTGTCTGAATAGCTATAGATGCTACGATCTTTGTAGCACCTACGCAAATTCTCCTCCACACATGCCCTGATGGCAGTGATTTCGGCCTGGAATACTGAGGCCAGTTTTCCTAGAGAGATGACGCCCTCCAGTCCCCGGCCCCAACGCCTTGGTCTGAGTTTGACCCGTCAGTGAACCAGACAATATGCCCCATACGGTGTCGAACTATTTTCTCCCACTGCTCCCTACTTCCAATTGTTATATTGAAAGGCTTGTTGAAGCAGTATGGGTTTATAATATAGTCGGCTGGCATTTCCCCAACCTTTCCTATATTTACCACACTCACTATTTTAGTGTGTGATCCTGGATATCCCAAATAGTTCCAGTTGTTGCCAGTTTTGAGTCTGTATGCACCATCTGCTGCCTCCATCTTGACCCAAAGGTGTTATGGGGGCATATCCAGCATGGTCTCAATCCTAGCAGTTGGTGTGCTGCTAATTCCGCCTGTTATGGCTAAGCAGGCTAATCTCTGCACCTTACCAAGCTCCTTAGCAGCAACCTGCTGTTCTACCTTCTTCCACCACACGACTGCCCCATAGGTGATCCTGTGTCTAATCACCGTGGTGTATATCAAGTGCATACCCTTGGGGCTCAGGCCCCAATTTTTGCCACAAGCTCTCCTGGTACTTACGCGAGTACATTTTGCCTTGGAGCAAATATTCCTGATGTGAGGCGATTTAACTAGTTACCGGTAGGTGTTTCGTTTAAATGAAATCTGGCATGCCAATTGTGAGTCTTTATTATTAGCCACACCATAATACACGATTGATTACTGAATTTTACGACTGACACTGAGAGCATGGTTCCTAAGAGACCGGTTCAGATTAGGTATCTACTTCTGTTGACCCCTAGTCTCGTTGTTTGCCACAAAAACATAGTTAAATAAAAAATATTAATAAATGATAGATGTTAGGGTCTTGCCATATTCTTCGTACTTCCCAGATTTATATTAAACTTTTTTTTTTTTTTAAGTTTTCTCCACTGAGGCGCTGCACCGGCTGCTTGCGACAGAGGACGCAGCCACGACTTTCTGGCGCACGCGCCGTTAGTACTTCGCGGCGTATATAAGGCCGCCGGGCACGGCAAGACTTCAGTTTCCTACGAGACTCAGCACCTGAAGATGGCGGCCAGGTGGTCCGCTGAAATATTGTGTCAAGATGACTCGACGATCCGGCTGGAAACCCGACATGAATATCAACAATTTATATGCCGGGAAACTCTACGTAACTGTTTGAACTTGTTTGAACTTGTGATGTGTCTGGTGCATACAGGGCTGGACGTTGCGGCGGACAAGCCGGTGTTCCTGGACGCCAACTTCACGGGCTGGGAGCAGGCGGGAGACGAGGAGTCTGCGGTGTCGTACTTCCGCGAGGACGTGGGGCTGGCCGCCTACTGGGCCACCTGCGGCTACCAGTACGCCGCCTGGCAGAACGCCAGCGAGGACGCGACGCCCCCCACCGCCCTCCACGGCGGGCCGCGCCTCTACGTGCTCATCCGCAACCTGCTGGCCCGCTACGACATGGAGAGGTACTCCAGGGGGCTGCCGCCCGTCAGGCAGGCCGAGCTGCTGGAGCCAGTCGAGGTGAGCACTGCGGCTACGTCCACTTCAAATTTCTCTCCCTTCGGGACATCCACAACTGTCAACCTTCATTTTAAATAATGAGATCCGCAACACCTGTTAATTTTAAAATTTTCATTTTATGCGCTACCCAAGTTTGAGACCTTTACCTCATCAGGTGCATCTGCACATTACAGACAAATAAAATAGTCTACCATGTAATAAAATGGCTACCCTCATCGTTACTAAAATTATTCAGTACAAGGGAGTATACCAGTATATGTGAGTCTCTGGTACATGCAACAAGCTGGGAGGCACTGTAGGCAACTTGGGGCCGGCCGAGGTGGCCGAGGGGACTGCAGCGCGTCAGTCACGGTCTGCACGGTCACTACGGCCGGAGGTTCGAATCCCCCCTCCGGCATGGATATTTGTGCAGTCCTTAGTTGTAGGTAGATCATAAGTACTTTGTAAGTTTATGGACCCCGTAGTTAAGTCCCATAAGCTATACAAACATTTGAACATTTTTTGGCAACTTGGGCGCGGCTTAGCCACTCACAAGGCAGGGGATGCATATAAAACGAAAGTCCCATAATTAAGAAACGAAACATCGGAAAGATATAGGGGAAACTTGGGTAAGTTGACGAGGAGTCTGAGATGACGAATTTGAATTTCTCCAATAAAACTACAGATTGTTTAACGTGCACTATGGTACGGCTTCCTTAGCACGCTCGGAAGTCGTGTCTCTTGAAATAGAACTGCTCGATTTTTTTAATTTTTTATTTTTTTATTTATTTCTTTTTTAATAAAGAGGCTAGGAAGTGGATGCTGTTTTTGAAACAATTTTTCCAGCGGTTTAAATAAGTTTCATGCAAGTTATACTTGTTTATTAATGAATATAAGTTGATTCATCTTAAACCTTGTGGATTTACTGATGTTTCAATAACGGTTTAATGAATTTAATGTATAAAACTGTGTGCATGTATAAGTCTTAATCCAAAATGTCGACTGTGTTTAAGATGACGAATTAAGCAGTTCATAACGAAGACATGGTAACAGAAATGGACCCGGCCGCGGTGGCCGAGAGGACTGCGGGGCGTCAGTCACGGTCTGCACGGCCAGTACGGTCGGGGGTTCGAATCCCCCCTCTGGTATGGATATTTGTGCCGTCCTTAGTGTTAGCTAGTTCATAAGTAGTTTGTAAGTTTAGGGACTGATGACCCTGTAACTAAGTCCCATAAGCTATACAAACATTTGAACATTTTTGAACAGAAATGGAGCAAGGAATCATTGAAAGAGGCAATGCAGCGTCTAAGAAATGGTAAGCTCGTTAAAGGCGCCGCTAGTTTGTTATTTGTAAATATTTGTAATAAGTCCGTAGCTTACCAAATACTTAAACTGCGGTAAACTAACCTAAGGACAACATACACACATCAATGCGCGAGGGAGGATTCGAATCCCCGACGCAGGAGGTCCCGCGATCCGTAACATTGTGGTCCAGTCCGCTCCGCTACTCCGCTAGGACGTTCAACTTTGTTGATGAAGTAGGCTTTGCTCAGTGAAATACATAAATGTCAGGGATGCGAACGAGAAAAGTCATATCTGTGTGTTTTTCGATAAGTAGATGAAGATCAATAAAAGTCTTGTTTTCTAAATAAAATGTTGATTTCGTGATCTTACCCTACCTGTAGGGCAAGTCGACGAATGTTACTGTCACTAACAAACACAGGTCTAGCTAAAAATCTTGTCTTAAGAAACGTTTAAGAGTATTTTTACAAAAGAGATACATTAAACAATCGTTTTCCATAAATAAAACATCTGATTTCAACGTAAGAGCCAGAAAAAAATATAATAAATGTTAGTATCGCCATCTTACCCGACTTTCCCCTAACATTGGCACTGTGTGTTCGTGTATTCCGCGCGCCTGACTATACCGTACGAAAATGTAAGCCCCATGTAGAAATGCAACTTACCGTACCGCCCGAGCACCGCATCAGCCCTCTAACGGCCACTGCAGCAGTGGAACTGCCGGCAGGCAGGAAAGCAGCGGTATCGTCAACTGTGCGCTAGTGGCACCGTCCAACTGTCATACTCTCATAATTGAATTCTGGTACAATGAATGAATTTATCATTAATTTTGGGGCCACCCATTTGTATAGTTTCGTGGCTTTCTGCAACATACATTTCTTATTCGTTCTCTTAGTGTACACTTATAAGTCACGTTATTTTTTGAATTATTTACAGTTCTATTTGCTCCCGGCCATGATTGCCTCACATACCGCCATCTTAAGGAATGTCCCCTCCCTTTCCTCACCACTCTTGCTTCCCTCTATACCACCATCCTCTGGCTGCTACGCCCCCCTGTGGAAAATCTCCCGAGTCCTCATGTTCCTAAAATCTAACAAAACCCCCTCTGATACCTACACCTACCGTCCCATTTGCCTCACCCCAGTGTTCAGCAAGGTCTTCGAATCCATCCTGTCCCATCACATCCATCACCACCTCCAGCTTCACCACCGCCTCCCAGACACCCAATGTGGCTTTCGTCCTTCCTTCTCCACTGATGACCAACTCCTTTGCCTTACGAAACTCCTTTCCCTCCAACTAAATTCCCGTCTTGCCGCCATTTTTGTGTCCTTAGATCTCAAACGGGCCTACGATCGGCCAGGCACTGGCCTGCTCTTCAAACTCCAAACCTATGCTCTTCCCAACCTCGTCCGTGTCCTTGCCTCCTTCGTCTCCAACCGCCCCACCTATGTTACCATCCACAACACCGACTCCCGTCTTTTCTTTCTGCTGGTGTGCTCCAAGGCTCTGTCCTTTCTCCCCTCTTATATCTCATGTATACCTCTGATATGCCTAAGCCTGCTCCTCCTGTACACCTCTTCCAATATGCTGATGACACCACTTTCCTTAGCTCCCACCCTCGACTGTTCCAACCGCCTGCTACAAGAACACCTTGACCTCTTCCTCTATGATCTTATTCCTTTCCCCCGACTCGTTCTCTTTGTTGACCATTTCTGCCTCCATTACATATCCCGCAAATCAGATCCACCTAATCTTTTAGTCCATCCCCTCCTCTCTGCATCTGGTCTGTTGCCATGCCTCCACCACTGTATTCCCCCTGCTCTCCACTTGTCCACACTCTAGATCCTTTCCCATGGAAACTTCCATACCGGCCCCCATCCCGGATGATTCCCTCTGACCTAACATCTAAACTTCATACCAGCTGTGATACTTCCCCTTGCCTCTTCCCCTTCTCTCCCTGAGGTTCTCTGAGGGTCCTGACTATCCCTCCCTTCCCACCCCTTCTCTCATCCTCATTCCACCCATCTGTCCCTCCGGATCCTCCTCTTTCCGCCCTCCCCTTTCCTTCTACCCCGTGGCTTCCTGGGATGGGACATCATCCCCCCCCCATCCCTTCCCCACTGACCCTGTGGCTCATCCCAACCCTCTCCCTCTCCTCCCATCCCCTTTTTCCCCCACACCACATCTTCAATACTGTGACTGCTCCGCCATCCGTTGAACCTATTTTGTACTTCCATGTGCATGCTTCAACAAGTGTGGTGCTTTTTAGTTACATTATTTTATTTTTACAACAGTGAACGGTCAACCTGCAGCCGACACCATCAGTTTTAAATTGTGTGTTTCTCCGTGTGTGTGACGTGTTTTTCGTTTTAATTCCACAATAGCGGACGGTAAACTTTAGCCGCCGCCCTGCGCTCACTAATTGTGTATGTGCCACTGATCCTCGAGCAGCTGTTTTTATTCTCCTCTATCGCCGTATCAAATCTTTTATGCCGCCACTGTTTCCCCCATTTTCTATACTTTGTTTTATCTCCATTTTATGTGTCTTTTATCTCCAAAATTTTATCAAAAAATGTATGTATAGCTTATGAGAGTTAATTACGGGGTTATCAGTCCCTACAAAGTCCTTACAAACTACCTATGAACTAGCTAACACTAAGGACGGCACAAATATCCATGCCCGAGGGGGGGATTCGAACCCCCGACTACAGTGGCCATGCAGACCGTGACTGGCGCGCCTCAGTCGTCTCGGCCACCGCGGCTGGGAAAATTTTATGTCTTTTATGTTCATATGTGTGGTGTCGCACAAGTACAAAGTGCGCGCCACCTACTTTCGCCGCGCGCCGCCATGCACGCACGGCGCGGCGTTCTCAGGACGACAGCCACGAGCGCCCTCTGCGACAACGCCGCTCGTGGCCACCACTGAAGGACATCGGCACTTCGGACTGAGCTAGCAAACAGTTACGACCTTCGTAATCAGATAGGCACGATTGAAGACTTTGCTATTGTACAGGCACTAGGCAGGCCTCTAACAACTATGTATAAACATTCTGCAGTACGATGTAAAAGTTAAGTATTGTTACATTCTGTGCAATATAAATCTTTCTAATTTACTCTAGTGTTTATAGTTTCTGGCTGCTCCCCTCCGTACCTGCACCAGCGTGCTGTCTTGTTACTGTGTCGGTCTCGTTGCACTCGGCCACCGACACCTACGACGAGGCTGGGACACAAAAGCGGCGACGAAGTCGGGACACAAAAGTGGCGACGAGGAGTGATAGAACCTTGGACCAGCCCGCTTGCAGCAGCCAGACAGCAGTAGTCGGAGCACGCAGAAATTGCTCCCGCCCACCCACCCTTATTATAAGATTTTTGGTGGAAGATATTCTGTTACGTATTTTGTGGACTTTTTTGTTGCAGAGCGTCCTCTTTCATATTGCATTTGTGTTTTGTTATAATTTAGTTGTATGCGCGGCGCCTAATCGGTCAGCATGGCCACTACCCCGAACCCAAACTTAATGGAAATTATTCAGTTGCAGACGGCGCAAATTACACAACTTCTCCAGGCCGTGTCGCAGTTGACGACGCAGGCTGCTCACCAACAACAACAGTCGTCGCTTCAGCAGCCCACACCTGCCGCCGCAACACTTCCTACGTTTCGCCAATACAACGAACGTGAGGAAGAATGGAGTGATTATCTGGCGCAGTTTCAAGAACTCGTCGCGGCTCATCAACTTACAGGTCAGACTGTTAAGCATCTTTTATTGTCTGTGGTGGGCCCCAAAACTTTCGTGTTACTGCAAAAACTATTCCCGCACGCATCTCCTCGTGATGTAGACTTTGAACAAATTGTAGATGCACTGAATGCTCATTATGAGAGAAAAGTTCTTGTAGCCGCTGCACGATACCGATTTTTCAGACTTAAAAAATTACCGCAGCAGTCACACCAAGAGTGGATTACGGAATTGAAGGGCTTAACCCGCCAATGTAAATTTACTTGCTCTTGTGGACTTTCGTATAGTGACGTGATGTTGAGGGATGCGATTACGCAGAACATTCAGGATCCCAGAATTAGAGCAGCAATTCTGAAACAATCTGACCCTTCATTAGACAGTGTACTGCAGCTTATAGAAGCGCATGATACTTTTGACTTAGCAGATGTAGAAATGCAAAGCCACAGTGTAAATTCAGTGCGCCGTAACGGACGCTTTCCTAGCCGTAGTTCTCAGTGTAGCACTAGTGATTCTTACAATACTACAGGCCGTGCTGAACAGACAGTGAACAGTAGCCAGTGTAAAAGTGCGACGCAAAGGTCGCCCCGTAGTGTTAGAAACAGTAATTTGAATAACGGGCGCCAACGCTCATTTCAGAAAAATGTTCGTAAGTCTTGCCCCCAGTGTGTGTCTCGCCACAAGCGTGCTCATTGCCCTAGTCGCAACGCAACCTGTTATCAATGTGGCAAATCGGGACATGTGCAGTCTGTGTGTATGCAAATTAAAAACTCAAAGAACAGTAACGTTAGAAACGGTGCTTCGCAAAGTGCGAGAACAGTTCATTCTGTAAATGTTATACGGGCTGTGGAATTGAACAGTGCTTTAGTTGGTTCTCAATTACAAGAAAGTTCTTCTGCACCTATTGCAAAACTATATAGCGCACCACGTAGCAAGCGCCGACGAGCGCGTAAAACAGTGCAACGGAAAAGGGTTCGGGACAAGCAAAATGACTATGAACAGTGCATTCCTGTAGTGAAAATAGTGCCTTCTGCAACTGCTCCTTGTAATAGTGCCCAGTACTGTGTAGCTAGTGACAGTAGACTTGTTGTAGATACTGAAAGTAATTTTAGTGCAGTAGCCTCGCATTGCGCGGACGCCGATCCGGCGGTAGTGTCATCTAGTGACAGTGTGATTAATCCGCTGTGTGCCGAGTATGCGCCGCTTCCTACCGCACGCAACCCGCGCAAGCGCAGAAAACAATATGTATTAGACGTTGCCCACATTCGCGCACCGGTCGTGCGCCAGAAGCACAAGCTGTTTGTTACTCTCTCTATAGAAAATAAGACTGTGCAATTTCAGCTTGATACTGGTTCCGCTGTCACATTAATAAATAGAGATACTTATGAACTTCTGGGTTCGCCAAAATTGTCGCCGTCACAGCAAGTGTTAACAGCTTATACAGGTGAAAATATTCCCGTGCTAGGAACATGTAGCCTGCCTGCCTCTTTTCAAGGTGTTACGAAAACAGTTGCTTTTGTTGTTCTTCAGGCCAAATCTACACAGAACATTTTTGGACTAGATGCTTTTGACTTGTTTGGTTTATCAATTCAAAGAGATGTGCTTCAAATTTCGTCAATAGTGCCTCAGGATAAAATCAATGCATTGTGTGACAAATACAGTGGCTTGTTTTCACCGGAACTAGGTTGTGCAAAAGACTTCGTGGCACATGTAACTTTAAAAGAATCTGCAGTTCCAAAATTTCGTAAAGCTCGACCAGTGCCTATCGCCTTGCGTGATACAGTTGCCGAAGAACTTAAACGTTGGCAAGATAGTGGGGTGATTTCTCCTGTTTCTGCGAGTCAGTGGGCCTCGCCTATAGTAATTATACCCAAGCCGTCAGGAAAACTTCGTCTCTGTGCGGACTTCAAATCAACAGTGAACAGTCAAACAATTGTGGACACTTATCCCCTGCCCAGACCTGAGGAACTGATGGACAAATTAGGACAGTCTCGCTTCTTTTCCAAGATTGATTTAGCAGAGGCATACTTACAGATTCCACTTGATGACGAGTCCAAAAAGTTTTTCGTCATTAATACTCACATGGGCCTTTTTCAATTTCAACGCCTACCATTTGGCAGTTCTTCCGCTCCCGCTATTTTTCAGCGTTTTTTGGAACAGCTGACAGTTTCTGTACCGTGTTGTTCGAACTATTTAGATGACATTGTGGTATCCGGACGTACAGTTGAAGAACATTTAGCAAACCTGGAGTGCCTTTTCAAAGTTTTGACTGCAGCAGGTCTACGTTGCAATAAAGCAAAGTGTTCGTTTTTTCAAACTGAAATAGAGTACCTAGGCCATGTGATTAATGCCCAAGGAATTCATCCTTTACAGTCACATCTTCGAGCAATCAAAGACTTGCCTCCTCCTAAGAATGTGCACGAATTGCAAGCAGTAATGGGAAAGCTGAACTATTATTTCAGATTTATTCCCAATGCCTCTCAGATTGCAGCTCCACTGCATCATTTACGTAGGAAGAATGTTCCTTTTGTATGGTCCAAAGATTGTCAGGTTGCCTTTGACAAATTAAAGTCTGCACTACTCAGTGATGCATGTTTGATTCCCTTTGACCCACAGAAGCCTGTAGTGTTAGCAGTTGACGCCTCATCGTACGGTGTCGGCGCAGTTCTGTCACATCGTATTGGATGTCATGATCGTCCTATTGCCTTTGCATCCAAGCTACTGACGCCGACGCAACAGAATTACAGTCAGATAGAAAAGGAGGCCTTATCAATCATTTACGGCGTCACAAAGTTTCATCATTATCTGTATGGCAGAAAATTCTATTTGTTGACAGACCACAAGCCTCTCACGTCGTTGTTCTCACCCACAAAGCCGATTCCGCCACGTACGGCACAAAAGCTTCAGAGATGGTCCTTGATATTGTCTAATTATCAGTATGAGATTTTGTACCGACCTACCACTAAACATGCTAACGCGGACACACTTTCCCGACTTCCGGTTGGCCAGGATGTGTCGTTTGATTCTTCAGAAATGGCATGTTGTCAGATAGACTCCAGAGATGCTTCCGCTGTCGCAGATTTCCCTTTGAACTCTCGTCGGGTTGCACAGGAAACGGCTGCGGATGCAGACCTAAGTGTGGTAGCACGTTTTGTTCGCTCAGGGTGGCCTGCCAGAGCCAAAGACATTGATCGGCCTCTGGTTCGACGTTATTTTGCACAACGTCATGCATTATCTTTAAGTCAGGGTGTACTGTTGTTGCATACCGACAACGACCAAGCAAGAGTGATTGTTCCTCGTTCCCTGCAACGAGAAGTGTTACGCCTCCTGCATCAAGGACATTGGGGCATTGTTAGGACAAAGCAATTGGCCAGACGTCATTGTACCTGGGTTGGTATGGACGCTCAGATAGAGAACATGACATCACAGTGTACAGTTTGTGCGGAGCATCAGGCGGCTCCTCCGCAACGTTTCTCAGACTGGCCACGCCCCAAGGGACCATGGCAACGTTTACATATTGACTTTGCCGGACCATTCTGGAATACGCGCTGGTTAATTGTTGTAGACGCTTTCAGCAAGTTTCCTTTTGTGATTGCCATGAACTCAACGACGGCGTCTAGTACAATCAGTGCCTTAACATCAGTGTTTTGCATCGAAGGCTTGCCTGAAACTATCGTCAGTGACAATGGACCTCAGTTTGTTAGTGCGGAATTTCAACAGTTTTGTCGTGTGAATGGCATTCAGCATATCACCACCGCACCTTTTCACCCTCAGTCCAATGGTGAAGCAGAACGTTTCGTTCGAACATTCAAGTCTCACATGGAGAAGATGAAAGGTCAGCACTCCAGGCAGCAAGCTCTTCAAATTTTCCTGTCTACGTATCGGTGCATGCCACGTGACGGCCCGTCTCCTGCCGAGCTGCTACACGGCCGCCGTCACCGCACTCTCCTTCACCTGCTGCAGCCTCCCACGCACCGAGTCGGTTCGTATGGCGCTACGCGTTTTCAGGTTTCTACGCCGGTGCTGTACAGGGTGTTTGCTGGAAACAAGACATGGCTGCCGGGCACCATTCAGCGCGTGCTCGGTAGAAATATGTATGTTGTACGTTCTTCCACAGGGTCGGAGCTGCGGCGCCACGCAAACCAATTGCGCCTGCACAGACCGCGCGATCCTGTCTCCTGTTTCTTGATTCCAGACCCAGTTCACCGCCAGGGAGCACAACCACATCGTTCGTCCCCGGACTACGAGATCCCTATGGACGTCGACGTACATCCGACGCAGTCGTCGCCGCCGCTGTCGCCGCCGCAGATGACAGCGTCACCGAGAGGGACTCCGGGACCGTGCGGGCCCCCCCAGCTTGGGCCACGCACCTCAGAAGATGACCTGCTCCCTCTGGGCGGGGGCGGGCGCCCTTCCCCAGGTTTCGGCGGGTTCCCTGGAGGATCGCAAGGCGGATGCCGGGGCGCGGACGGCGTCTCGGTCCCGGCCTCAGCTACGACGCCCGTCCCACCAGTTACGCCCCCGCTCAGGCCCTCCTCCCAGTGCCGTCGCCGTGGCCCTCAGCCCTACGCCACGACGGCGTGGCGGTTTGGGGGGGAGGGGTGTGGTGTCGCACAAGTACAAAGTGCGCGCCACCTACTTTCGCCGCGCGCCGCCATGCACGCACGGCGCGGCGTTCTCAGGACGACAGCCACGAGCGCCCTCTGCGACAACGCCGCTCGTGGCCACCACTGAAGGACATCGGCACTTCGGACTGAGCTAGCAAACAGTTACGACCTTCGTAATCAGATAGGCACGATTGAAGACTTTGCTATTGTACAGGCACTAGGCAGGCCTCTAACAACTATGTATAAACATTCTGCAGTACGATGTAAAAGTTAAGTATTGTTACATTCTGTGCAATATAAATCTTTCTAATTTACTCTAGTGTTTATAGTTTCTGGCTGCTCCCCTCCGTACCTGCACCAGCGTGCTGTCTTGTTACTGTGTCGGTCTCGTTGCACTCGGCCACCGACACCTACGACGAGGCTGGGACACAAAAGCGGCGACGAAGTCGGGACACAAAAATATGTTTCTACTGTGTCAAATTTTGTTTCATTTCTGTAATCTGAAGAGCGCCTGAGAGCGCTGCCAGCCCACCCCTTTTTAGGGGAATTGAAATTACAATAAAGAAAAAAGTTTTATTTTGGTTCTTATTTAACTGGTGTAATTTCATGTTGTTAGTGCTTTCCGTTACATAAATGCAGTCGGTTTAATCAGTTTGGGCCGGCCGCGGTGGCCGAGGTGACTGAGGCGCTCTACTCATGGTCAGCACAGCCACTACGGTCGGGGGTTCGAATCCCCCCTCGGGCATGGATATTTGTGCCGTCCTAGTTCGTAAGTAGTTCATAAGTAGTTTGTAAGTTTAGGGACTGATGACCCCGTAGTTAAGTCCCAAAAGCTTTACAAACATTTGAACATTTTTTTAAAATCAGTTTGGTTTCTGAATTCAGTCCAGATAGCTATCTTGAAATTCCACCATTGTTTCTGGAGTGACTACACAGGAGGTACACATATTCCAGTCTCTAAAATAATAGGTCTGTCGTGAGTCTGAGGGAAATCCTTAAGTCCATTCAGGGGCAATGGGCGCGAGGTCCTTTTCGTACAATTACGACCACAACAACTGAGAGTGTGACGGTTGGACGGTGCCACTAGCACATAGTTGACGATACCGCTGCTTGCCTGCATGCCGGCAGTTCAGTTGTTACGGTTGCCATTAGAGGGCTGATGCGATGCTCACACCGTTCGGTATAGTTAGGCGTGTGCAATATACAAACACTTTCTGTTCTTAACAGTGCCGATTTTCCATTTTTTCCATGTTCCCCTTCTTAATTATGGGACTCAGTATTTTACATGCTCACATTTTGGTTCGGTATAGTTAGGCGCGCGTATTATACAAACACTTTCTGTTCTTAACAGTGCAGATTTTCCATGTTCCCCTTCTTAATTATGGGACTCAGTATTTTACATGCTCACATTTTGGTTCGGTATAGTTAGGCGCAGGCAATATACAAACACTTTCTGTTCTTAACAGTGCCGATTTTCCATTTTTTCAATGTTCCCCTTCTTAATTATGGTACTCAGTATTTTACATGCTCACATTTTGGTTCGGTATAGTTAGGCGTGCGCAATATACAAACACTTTCTGTTCTTAACAGTGCCGATTTTCCATTTTTTCCATGTTCCCCTTCTTAATTATGGGACTCAGTATTTTACATGCTCACATTTTGGTTCGGTATAGTTAGGCGCGCGCAATATACAAACACTTTCTGTTCTTAACAGTGCCGATTTTCCATTTTTTCCATGTTCCCCTTCTTAATTATGCGACTCAGTATTTTCATGCTCACATTTTGGTTCGGTATAGTTAGGCGCGCGCAATATACAAACACTTTCTGTTCTTAACAGTGCCGATTTTCCATTTTTTCCATGTTCCCCTTCTTAATTATGGGACTCAGTATTTTACATGCTCACATTTTGGTTCGGTATACTTAGGCGCGCGTATTATACAAACACTTTCTGTTCTTAACAGTGCCGATTTTCCATGTTCCCCTTCTTAATTATGGGACTCAGTATTTTACATGCTCACATTTTGGTTCGGTATAGTTAGGCGTGCGCAATATACAAACACTTTCTGTTCTTAACAGTGCCGATTTTCCATTTTTTTCCATGTTCTCCTTCTTAATTATGGGTCGCAGTATTTTACATGCTCACATTTTGGTTCGGTATAGTTAGGCGCACGCAATATACAAACTCTTTCTGTTCTTAACAGTGTCGATTTTCCATTTTTTCCATGTTCCCCTTCTTAATTATGGGACTCAGTATTTTACATGCTCACATTTTGGTTCGGTATAGTTAGGCGCGCGCAATATACAAACACTTTCTGTTCTTAACAGTGCCGATTTTCCATTTTTTCCATGTTCCCCTTCTTAATTATGCGACTCAGTATTTTCATGCTCACATTTTGGTTCGGTATAGTTAGGCGCGCGCAATATACAAACACTTTCTGTTCTTAACAGTGCCGATTTTCCATTTTTTCCATGTTCCCCTTCTTAATTATGGGACTCAGTATTTTACATGCTCACATTTTGGTTCGGTATACTTAGGCGCGCGTATTATACAAACACTTTCTGTTCTTAACAGTGCCGATTTTCCATGTTCCCCTTCTTAATTATGGGACTCAGTATTTTACATGCTCACATTTTGGTTCGGTATAGTTAGGCGTGCGCAATATACAAACACTTTCTGTTCTTAACAGTGCCGATTTTCCATTTTTTTCCATGTTCTCCTTCTTAATTATGGGTCGCAGTATTTTACATGCTCACATTTTGGTTCGGTATAGTTAGGCGCACGCAATATACAAACTCTTTCTGTTCTTAACAGTGTCGATTTTCCATTTTTTCGATGTTCCCCTTCTTAATTACGGGACTCAGTATTTTACATGCTCACATTTTGGTTCGGTATAGTTAGGCACACGCAATAGACAAACAATTTCTGTTCTTAACAGTGGCCGGCCGCGGTGGCTGAGGTGACTGAGGCTCTCCAGTCACGGTCAGCACAGCCACTACGGTCGGGGGTTCGAATCCCCCCTCGGGCATGGATATTTGTGCCGTCCTAGTTCGTAAGTAGTTCATAAGTAGTTTGTAAGTTTAGGGACTGATGACCCCGTAGTTAAGTCCCATAAGCTTAACAAACATTTGAACATTTTCTTAACAGTGCCGATTTTCCATTTTTTCCATGTTCCCCTTCTTAATTATGGGACTCAGTATTTTACATGCTCACATTTTGGTGCGTAAGGTGTATGAGACAGGTGAAGTACCTCAGACTTTAAGAAAAATGTTATAATCCCCATTCCAATGAAAGCAGGTGCAGACAGGTGTGAGAACTATAGAACCATCAGTTTCAATAGTCATGGTTGCAAAATATTAAAACGAATTATTTACAGAAGGATGGAAAAGCTGGTAGAAGCCGACCTCGGGGAAGGTCAGTTTGGGTTCAGGAGAAATGTAGGAACACGGGAGGCAATACTCACTTTACGGCTTATCCTAGAAGATAGATTAAGAAAAGGCAAACCTACATTTCTAGCTTTTGTAGATTTGGAGAAGGCTTTTGACAATTTTGATTGGAATAAACTCTTTCAAGGTCTGAAGCAAATAGGAGTAAAATATAGGGAGCGTAAGGTTATTTACAACTTGTACAAAAACCAGACAGCGGTTGTCAGAGTTGAAGGGCATTTGAAAGGGATGCAGTGGTTGGAAAGGGAGTAAGACAGGGTTGTAGCCTTTCTCCAATGTTATTCAATTTGTACATTGAACAAGCTATAAAGGAAAGCAAGAAGAAATTTGGAGAAGGAATTAAAGTTCATGGTGAAGAATTAAAAACATTGCGTTTTGCCGACGACATAGTAATTCTGTCAGATACAGGAATGGACCTGGAAGAGCAATTGAACGGAATGGACAGTGTGCTGAAAGGTGCATATAAGATGAACATTAACAAGAGCAAAACTAGGGTAATGGAGTGCAGTGTAAGAAAATACGACGATGCTGATGAATTAGATTGGGAAACGAAGCAATAAAAGAGGTAGATGAGTTACTTGGGCAGTAAAATAACAAATAATAGTCGCAGTACAGAGGATGAAAAATGCAGAATGGCAATGGGTAGAAGAGCGTTCTTGAAAAAGAGAAATTTGTTAACATCGAATATTGATTTGAGTCTAAGGGAGTCCTTTCTGAAGGTATTTGTATGGAGTGTTTCCTTGTATGGGAGTGAGACATGGACGATAAACAGTGCGGACAGGAAGAGGATTGAGGCTTTTGAAACGTGGTGCTATAGAAGAATGCTGAAGATTAGGTGGGTGGATCGCGTAACTAATGAGGAGGTACTGAACAGAATTGGGGAGAAAAGAAATTTCTGGCATACCCTGACTAAAAGAAGGGATAGATTGGCAGGACACATTCTTAGACGTCAAGGAATTGTGAATTTAGCGTTGGAGGGAAGTGTGTGGGGTAAAAACCGCAGAGGAAGACCAAGAGATGTATACAGTAAGCAGATTCAGATAGATGTAGGTTGCCGTTCTTATATGGAGATGAAGCGACTGGCTCAGGATAGGGTATTGTGGAGAGCTGCATCAAACCAGTCTCCGGACTGAAGACCACAACAACAACAACAACAACAACATCCTGAAGTGGGATAGAAGAAGATGTTGGTGTAACTCATATTCCGATGGACCTTTTGGTTCCCTTGTAGTTTAAAATTAAACTTAAATCCTCTAGTAGTCACCTAATCTCCACGCCCGGTGGCTAAGGCCGTTCTGTTTCTCGTTACAGGGCTACGAGCCGCAGGTCAGGCAGATAAGTGGCCGTGAATTCCCGGCCCGTCCAGAGGGTCTGAAGGCCAAAAGCACTGACGTGTTGTCGCTGGAGGACCTGATGGACTGGGAGGGGAGGATCCGCGCCGGCGTCGCCATGTCCATATACCTGGATGTAAGTGACCAGAACCAGCAGCGCACGCCATAATGCAGTATGCTATGTAGATTACGCCCACTGTCGTGGCGTAATTTGTCTTAATAACGGCACGTGAGAAATAATCATTATTAATTCATGTAACAATAACAAGTCAGTCTAGATCGCAATTTCTTTTATTTCATTGGTAACCGGTTTCGGTTACTTACATGACCATCATCAGACCTCAACTGTAATGATGCATAATACATTGAAACTTCCTGGCAGATTAAAATTGTGTGCCGGAACCGGGACTCGAACCTGGGACCTTTGCCTTACGCGGGCAAGCGCACTACCGACTGTGCTATCCCGACACGACTCACGATGCCGCCTCACAACTTTACTTCCGCCAATACCTCGCCTCCTACTTTCCAAACTTCACAGAAGTTCTCCTGCGAAACTTGAAAGAGTATCACTCTTGGAAGAAAGGATATGGTGGATACATGGCTTAGCCACAGCCTAAGGGATGTTTCCAGAATGAAACTTTCACTCTGCAGCGGAGTGTGCGCTGATATGAAACTTCCTGGCAGATTTAAGCCATGTCTCCACCATATCCTTTCTTCCATGAGTGCTAGTCTTGCAATTTTCGCAGCAGAACTTCTATGAAGTTTGGAAAGTAGGAGGCGAGTTACTGGCGGAAGTAAAGTTGTGAGGCGGCATCGTGAATCGTGTCGGGATAGCACAGTCGGTAGTGCGCTTGCCCGCGAAAGACGAAGGTCTCAGGTTCGAGTCCCGGTTCCGGCACACAATTTTAATCTGCCAGGAAGTTTCATATCAGCGCACACCCCGCTGCAGAGTGAAAGTTTCATTCTGGCATAATACATTATTAGAGAGATGAATTATTTATAAATTTAATATTTAAAATAAGACTAAAGTTTACCTGTAATGTTGGCCACCAGTTGTTTACAGCTGGAGCTGCCTGAAGGTTTAATGTTGACCGCTGTAGGTGTAAGTGCAGTCGTTCTTTAAATACTGTAAGCTCTGATTAACCAATCTATACAATGATTTGGTTTCTTTCATATTGAAATCCATTGTTGTATATCTTCCGTTAGAACTTATGCCTGATAGGGCAACATTTAAATCAGAGGGTGGAGGTTCCAGTATTTAAAGGATGACTGCTCCTACTTCTACAGCAGTCAACATTAAACATTTAGGCAGCTCCAGCTGTAAACAACCATTGGCCAACATTACAGGTATACTTTATTCTTATTTTAATACTCAATTAAGAAATAATTTATCTCTCTAATAATGTATTATGCATCATTACAGTTATGGTCTGATGATGGTCGTGTAAGTGACCGAAACCTGTTACCAGTGAAATAAAAGAAATTGCGACTTAGACTGCCTTGTTACTTGATTTAATAATTGCAAATAAGATCGCTATTTTCCATAATTTTCTCAAAAATAATAAACATTATGCTCCAAAATTGTGGCGAAATATGTGTTAAGAGCACAAGTAGCGTAACTCTACCTACTATAGTTTTGAGTAAGAAGAGCTTTCATTAAGAAGTCTATTAAAATATTAATGTTAATCATTTATTTGTATTTATGATTATGGAATATCGCCCCAGATTTCTGATTGGATAGGGGATTTCCTGTCAGAGAGGACTCTGTTTGTGGTAATCGATGAAAAGGCATGGATTAATCAAAGGTGATATCCGGCTTTCCACAGGGTAGTGTTATGGGTCCTCTGCTGTTAGTTATCTGCACAAACGATTTGCGAGAAAATCTGAGCAGCTCTCTTGTTTGCAGATGACGCCGTCATTTATCGTCTAGTATAGTCATCTGAAGATCGAAACCAACTGCAGAACGATTTAAATAACATATCAGTATGATGTAAAATTGGCAATTGAAATCTAAATAACGAGACGTGTTAAGTCGTCCACATGAGTACGAAAAAGAAATCCGTTAAACAAGATAAATCAATCGAATGTGAAGGCCGTAAACTCCACCAATACCTACGAACTTCTATTATCTCCGACATAAACTGGAAAGAACACGTAGATAATGTCGTAGGAAAGACGAACCAGAGACTACGTTTTATTGGAAGAACCCTTAAAAGATGCAACACAACTACTAAAGAGACTGCATACACTGCGCTTGTCCGTCCTCATTTGGAGCATTGCTGCACAGTGTGGGATCAATAACAGATGGGTTTTGACGGAGGACATCGAAAGAGTCCAAAGAAGGGAAGATCGTTTTATATTGTCACGATAAAAGGGAGACAGCATCACGGAAATTATACAGGACCTAGGATGGGAATCAATACAACAACGGCGATTATCGATTATAGCTCCTCCGAAAGCGAAAATATATTGTTGACTCCCACCTGCATAGGTAGAAATGGTCATCAGAATAAAATACGAGAAATCAGAGCTCGAACGGAGAGATTCAGTCGTTCTTTCTTCCCGCGCGCTAATCGAGAATGGAATAGGAGATGAATAGTATAAAGGTGGTTCGATGAACACTCTGCCATGTAGATGTAGAAGTAGAATTATGAATAAAGGATAATATGTACAAAAGTCTCTCTAAATATGTTAACAAAACAGAATATCATACATGAAATGCGTAGGAAATTACTTATTAAACAAAAATGAAAGGAGTTCCGTAGTTTGTGCACTGAACACTCTTATCAGTCACCCACTGTAACTTCAAGTACATTGTGTGAATACAGGTTCGTCGTTTACCTCACCAAAAATCTGATCTCGGGAATTTGAATGACGAATAGAAACCTTCGTAGGCAAGTTCTTGAAAAATGCATGAAGCACAGGAAGAATAAATTTTTGAAGATCAAGCTTAACCTTTTTGTTGATTGTCACAGTCCGCCTGGTATTATAATGTCTACCTTGCGTCACTGAAGCAAGGCTTTGAAGTGGTCTGCCTAACGTGGGCTTAGGAAAATCCACCTCACGAAATTCTTCACTTTGATGGAAACTTGATTTAAACATGGAAAACCGCGTTGCCCTTTCAAATTGCATCCATCTGACTTGGAGACAATTTAACGGATGCCCATCATTAGCTCTTTTCCTGATCACTGTGTGTCTAGTAGCTCCTTCGCTGAGGCAAAGTCGTCGTTCTTCATTATGCGAACAATGAAAGGCTTTTTCTTTTTACACCTTTGGATAATATCTACCGAATCATCACCTGAGTATATTTTTTTCGACAGGCTAATTCAGTCAGACAAAAGTGTGCATCATTAGTCAGCTAGGGCCAGGTTTATTACTTCCACTTTCATGTCTAGGTCTTTCACTAATTTCATCAAGGAAACACACACATTACATTTACGGTACTGTCCGGTACATGAATCACTATATTCAGTTATTACCTTGTAAGTCTTTCCGTATTCCTTAAGGTTTTTCACAACACGGGACCCAACATCTTGGGAACCTCGACCTCTTCCTGTTTCATCCCACATGTAAATGTATCCGTCTCCATCATTGAAATATACACATATAAATTTCGATTAGGCAACAGAAGTCTGCAGTTTTGGAAAGGGCAGTGCCTTTTGTGAATCAAACGCAAACACGCAGTGGGCACTAGATACTGCGCGTATGTCTTCTTTCATCGACTCTCTTCCTTCTTCAGCCTGTGATAGGTGTTTATCCTTCTCGTTTTGCAGCCTATGTCTCTTTTGTACATCGTCTTCATCTTACCTTCGACAGGTAAGGATAAAAACTGTATCTTATTCATTTTTGGCTACATTTAGAATATTATTAATTGTTATTGATGTGGCTCACCTCTCATATTGTAATTCATAGGTACATTTTCCACACTGTTTGGTGGACATTCTGAACAACACTCCATAATATGGTCACTACAAGAGCCTTCACATTATGTCACTAACGCACATGGACATATGTACGTTGTGTTCTGAACAAAGGCGGGTAGGAGTTAAAGCAAAAACACAGTGGGGCCCTCTATGCACAGTTGATGAAGAAACCTCTGAGATACCTACTTAATAGCTAAGAACTGTGTCTCTCTGTTATCAAACATCTCTGTAACTCGTTTTCGACTAAAAGTGGAGTTACGCCACTTCTACTCTGAAACCCTCATACACCACGATATGCAACTTATCGATGCTTGGTGCAGGAATAGTGACAGTGTTGTCAACTCATTCCCCACAAAACGCCGAAGAACACATATTACGTGTAACGAATACATAATAGGAAAGGTCCTTTATTGTATGACTAGGTGACTGCAGACAAATCAAAGCAGTTGCCTCCATAAATTACCTGGGAGTATCTCTAAGAGTAAGATTCCAAAAAGATAGAAAAATGAGGAGATGAAACCTAAATAAATAGAAGGAATTAGAAAAAGTTGAGAGTTAAAGTGGGAGTATTAGGCAAGGATGGACCAAAACGGAAGGAAATAATAGGGTATAAGAAGAATGGTAGCTTTGAGAGATAAAGTAGTGAAGGGCGCCGAGGATCATGTAGGTAGTAGGACATTCCATAACAAGATTCCTGTGATAACACAGGAAATACCGAACTTAATTGACGAAAGGACGAAATGTAAAAATGCAGCAATTGAAACGGGCGAAAGGAAGTACTGACGGCTAAAAATTGATGTTGACAGGAAGTGCAGAATGGCTGAGTAAGAGTGCATAGAGGACAAATGCAAGGATGTGCAATGAGGGAAAAGATAGATACCGCCTCCAGAAAAATAAATGTGACGTTTGCAGCAAGACCACAGATGGAAAAACAGTTCTAAGGAAAGTAGGAAAAGGCGAAATGTGGAAGGAATATATAGAGAACCTGTGCAATAGAAATGAAGGCAGTATTGTAGAAAGGGAAGACGGAATACAAGATCAAACGGGAGACACGGTAATCCGAGAAGAATTAGACAAAGCATTGAAGATTTGTTTCAAAACAAGGCCCATACAGTAGATGAAATTCCCTCTGAACTGCTGACATCGTTGTGAGAGCCAGACATGAAGAAACTTACATCTTGTGTACAAGATGTATGAGACGGGGGAAGTATCAGACTTATCGCTGTTCCAAATGAAGGAAGTGCAGACAAGTGTCAGAATTACAGAACTATCAGTTAAGTAAATTATGGTTGCAAAATAATACGCAGAATGATTTACAGACGACTGAAAAAATCGTTGAAGGCGACCTCGGGAAAGATCAATATGGATTTAGGAGAATTGTAGAGACACGTGAGGCTATACTCATATGACGACTTGTCTTAGGTTAAGGAATTGCAAAAAAATACTTTTAGGTTTTGTAGATTTGGAGAAATCCTTGACTAATGTTTACTGGAATATAGGGAACGGAAGGTATTATACAACTTGTGCAGAAACCAGACAGCAGTTACAAGAGTGGAAAGGCGTGAAACGGACGCATTGGGTGGGAAGTGAGTAAGACAGGGCTGTTGCCCGTCCCGAATGTTACTCAATGTTTTTTTTTTTTTTTTTTTTTTTTTTTTTTTTTTTTTTTTTTTTGGACTTAACTACGGGGTTATCAGTCCCTAAACTTACAAACTACTTATGAACTACTTACAAACTAGGACGGCACAAATATCCATGCCCGAGGGGAGATTCGAACCCCCGACCCTAGTGGCCGTGCTGACCATGACTGAAGCGCCTCAGTCACCTCGGCCACCGCGGCCGGCACTCAATCTGTATCAGTGAGCAAGCAGAGAAGGAAGGCAAGGAGTAATGAGAATTGAAGATTGGTGATGACATTGTCATTCTGTCAGAGAGAGAACCTTGAACAGCAATTGAACTGATTGGACATGGTCTTGAAAGGAGACAGAAAGGTTAACTTCTACAACAGCAAAAGAAGTTCCATGAAATGTTGTCTGATTAAATCAGTCGATGATGAGGGAACTGGACTAGAAATAATAAAGTTGTTGCTGAGATCTTTTACTTGCCCAGAAAAGAAACCTGTGATCGTCACAGTACATGTGATGTAAAATTGAAATGCTGGATGACAATAGGAAGAAAAGCGTTTCTGAAGAAGAAAAAAATTGTAAACTCTGACATTAATTTGAGTACAAGGAAATATTTCTGCAAGTCATCTGAATGGATTTTAAAAATATTAAATGTTAAGATGTTTATTAAGCTTACGGGATGTAACTGCGGGGTCATCAGTCCCTAGACTTATAAACTACTGAAATCTAACTTATACTGAAGACAGCACAAACATCCATGTCCGAGTGAGCATTCGAACCTCCGACGGGGAATGGCCTCAATGCGCCTCAATGCGCTCGGTCACTTCTCCGCAGCTAGTGGATTGTAGCCTTGTACATGAGCGAAACATAGTTAAAAAGTTCAAATACGAAGAGGATTTTTTTACATGACTAAATGATGTTATCGTTTAGTATGACACATTATGAGTCTTGAAGCAATCGTCAGTTTAATATTGGTCGCTGGTGTGGGGGGCGTAAAAATCGCAAAGTGAGACCAAGATACAAATACAGAAAGCAGCTTCAGATTGAGGTTGTGGTTGTTGTTATGCGGAAATGAGTAATCTTGCACAGGAGAGTAGGGTGGAGAACTGCATCAAACCAGTCTCCGTACTGAAGATCTCAACAACAACAATATTACGCTTGAAATTACGGAGAAATGGAGAAATGTAACAGCATCTCCAACGTATCGACTTTTGATACAGGAACAGTGACAATTTTGCCAACTGAGTTCCTACAGTGTTTACGCGAATACAGAACATTTGCCTCCATAAATTATTTGGGGAGTAGGAGTAAGAAGCAATATAAACGAACACATGATATTTATCGTGTGTGAAGGCAATTTTAGAGTGAGCCTTATTGGAAAATTTCTCTAGTCCATCAACAAACCAAGTGGCTCAAAAAATAAGCGTTCGACTGTCACATGAATATTGCTCGTCAATGCGAGATGTGTATCAAGTAGGAGATAAATAAAGAGGATTAATATAAAAAAACTGCAGCTCGCTTCGTGACACTTTCATTTAGTAAGCACGAAAACGGTACGCAGGAGACTGGTGACCAGCACTGGCCGACGCTGTAAGAGAGGCTTTCTACGTCACTGAATGGGCTATTTTGAAATATCTGGGAGCGTACGTGCCTGGAGGTGTGAACCAAAATATTGCTTCCTCCTATGTATATCTTGCAACTCACTATGAAGATAGAATTAGAGAGAACTGAATTAGTAAACACGGACAGTATATTCCAGTCGCGTCTTATAAAACATGCACTACTAGATAGGACGCACTATGGTGTTACTGTCAAGTGCCTATGATTACAAAAATATTGCAGTGATTAAACCGCAGTAAACAGTGAAATTTAAAAAAAGTTACTACAAAATTAAAAAAATAAAAATAAAACAGTATCAGAAGTGTGGAACACTGGATTTTCTACAGTTACCTTGTAATATGGTTTGTCATTTTGTTCATTTAGATTAATGTAGTGTTCCACTCTTCAGAAACTGTATGTTTCTTATTCTGTCGATTTTTTTAACTTCAATGTTAAATGGATCATTTTTTATATATCTGTCATCATGATGACTTAACAATGACGCCACAGTACGCTGAAAATATTAGTGCATGTACTGTGATCTAAAATTACATTACTGTCCTTCGAAATAATCGCCTCCCATAACTATGTACCGCTGAGCTGTACAATACGTGTCGTGGAAATTTTACACAAGTCTTCCTTTGAGATGGTGTATCGTTTCATTGAGTGTCAAGAATGCGAGTTTGAGTCAAGGGCATAAAAAGAAGAAATCTGAAGGATTGAGAATCGGTGAGTATGGTGAATGTTGAAGTTACCCGAGAACGCTAGCCCAAACACAGCTAATATCGTCAAACACATGGTGAACATCCACCATAATGGCGGGATCGCAATCGTCCAGACTTCTTACAGTTTCCTTGAATCAAAATCGCTTTGAAAGTAAAAAGATTTGACGATACTCCTGACATCAAACCTAATGTGACCAGGCTTTTGAACACCATCCCAAAGAATGTCTTCGTGCGAAGATTCCAGGACGTGTATCGGAGAGCTCAATAACGAAGCCTTAAGGCAACTGTAGGTCATAGTTCATCTATGTTAATGATACATGTGTATTTATCGAACTTTATTGTTTGATGTTGTATATTAAAAACATTTCTTCTAATAAGTGGCTGTGACTTCGAAACATACTGTGTGTATTTCCTAAATCAGTTACCTACGGATCACTTGCAGTTCTAACCTATAGATTGGAGCCCACTCAGAAGCTTACCAGTAGCAATTTCTTCTGGCATCAACCTGCAACAGGACAAGAAGTTTCTGTGGTGCACAAAGTACATAACGCCACTCAGCGTGAGGCAATTTGCGAAATGTAGATGTAGGTGTGGAACATTACCTCATTTATATTTATCTTGGACCCTATTCTATGGACAGCTACCTGTTAGTGATTTTCCTACCAGAGTTGTAGGACAGCAGCACACTGATAGATAACATTTTGATAGATCAACATCAGATTAAAAATGTAAAACCTTATCCTATTGAGAATGGTATTCCTGATCATAATGCACAGCTAGTTACAGTACATGGCGTAGCCCCATACAGCAAGTTAAAGCAAACACCCGAAGTTGTGCATTTACTGAATGATTTATCAATTGCTAAGTTTAGGGAAAGCTTATAGCAGTTAGACTTGTATGAGGTGTAGAAGGAAACCAATTCTAATTTGAAACATAACTTATTTTATGACACTTCTGTGAGTGTATTTTAAAACTGTTTCCCGGCGAAAATTGTTGAAACCATGTAAAAGCCATGGCTAACTAAACGAATAAATGTATCATGCAAACTGGAACTGTATCTAACAGCAAGATAGAGTAATGACCCAGAATCATTGAAATGTCAAGAAAAAGTCCACAAGCATGCATATTATGTCTCCTGATAAAATTAAAACATTTAGGAATATAATTAAGAGGAAAACAAGTCAACCAGGAGCACTGGGAGTCTATATTACCATTAAAATGAATGACAAATTTAGTAACAAAACGTCAGAAGCTGAAAATATTATTAATAATCATTTTTAAATATGATGGAGAAAATAGGATATAAATGTTCAATACAAGATGCAAAGCCATTAATGGTAGAAGCCATACCTATGCAATCGGATAAAACTGAAATTCCACCCATTTCACTCTTTACAGTGAAGAAAGCAAACTAAAAAGAAATGCCTACTATGGAATTGGTGCCATTTCCAGAATAGTACTAAAAGCTTGTTCCCAAAAGGTAAATAGGATACCTAGCCACATATGTAACAAATCTCTGAAGCAGGGTGTTTTCCCAGGCAGAATAAGATATGGTACTGTTGAACCATTGCATAAAAAAAAAGAGGTAAGTTCCATGTTAACATCTACCACCCAATCTCACTTCTGACAGCAATATCCAAAGTTCTTGAGAAAATAACGTATTCAAGAGTAGTTTCCCATATTTGTAAAAATAGGTACTCACAAAATGTCAGTTTGGTTTTCAGCATGGCTTTTCAACAGAAAATGCTATATATGCTTCCACTAATCAAACATTAAATGAATAACTGCACATTACCAGTTGGCATCTTTTGTAATCTCTCGAAGGCTTCTGATTGTGTGAATCATGGAATTCTTCTAGCTAAGATTAAGCATTGTGGCAGTGCAGACATGGATTAATTCACACTAAACGAGAAGAGTGCAGAAAGTTGAAATGAGTGGTTGAGGTAAACTGCAAAAGAATTTGATTCCTCAAACTGGGAAGCTATCAATAATGGGGTCCCATACGGTACCGTCGTGGGTCCGTTGCAATTCTTGATCTTATATACTAATGACTTGCCCTTCTATATTCACGAAGATACAAAGCTAATTCTTTTTGCTGACGATATTGTTATCACACAAGAGTAACAAGAATTGACTAATGGAATTGTAAGTGAAGTCTTTCAGAAAATCGTTGATTGGTTCTCTGCAAATGGACTCATATTAAATTTTGATAAAAGGCAGTATATACACTTCGATATGGTAAATGGCATTACACCATCAACAAAAATAATATGTGAATAGAGCTATGGTAGAATATTCAAAGTTTTTATGTATGTGCACTGATGAGAAATTGAAATGGCAGCAACAAATTAATAATCTACTGAAACGTATGTTACTAAGGATACTGGAAAATTTTGGTAACAAACATCTCAGTAAATTAGCTTCCTATGCCTATTTTTATTCACTGCTTTCATATGGCATCATATTATGGGCTAATTCATCACTGAGCAAAATAGTAGTCATTGGACAAAAACATGTAATTAGAATAATTTGTGAAGCCCACCAAGATCGTGCTGCAGACACTTGTTTAAGGATCTGCGGATCGTCAGAGAAGCTTCACTATACAGGGTGAATCACCTAACACTTGCACCGCAAATATTGCGGAAACGGAAAGTGCGATTGATGTGCGGTTTTCACAGAATGGATTGGTAGTCAAGGACTCGTATTGTTAGCCAATAATCAGATTGTGAAAATAGCTAGAAAGTGTATTTTTTATGCAAACATACCATTTTTAAATGTAACAATGGTTGTTTCTATCATCCACTGAACCAGCTGTGTACAAAGAATTCTGAATGACATTTTTATTACGTTTAGTTTGGCAACTACAACCATTCACAGTTTTGTGGGCGTAGGCTACGACAGCGTAGCTGACTGGCTGGTGGTCATGAGACAGTGGGCCGTGCTCCAGGGGCTAGTTACTCGGCCAGTCAACTACTCTATCGCAGCCTCGGCCCCCGAAACTTTGAACCATTGTAGCTGCCAAACTAAACGTGATGAAAATGTCATTCGAAATTCTTTGTATACTGCTGGTGTCAAAAATTCCAGTTCATGATAGAATCAACCATTGTTCCATTTTAAAAAACTGTACGTTTGCATAAAATTACACTTTAATCCATTCTGTGAAGACCGCACATCAGTTGCAATATTTGCGGTGCAAGTGTTAGGTGATTCACCCTGTATATGTTTACTTATGAAATTTGTTATTAATAATCCAGTCTACTAATAGTGTGCATAGCTACAACACTAGGAGAAATGATGATATCCAATGTCCAGCGTTAAATCTAACTTTGTTACAGAAGTGGGTGAAGTATGCTGTTAGACAAGTCTCCAGACACTTACCAAATAACATGAAATGTCGGACAGCCAATCAGCATATAAAAACGTATTCAAAGGATTTCTGAATGGCAAATCCTTCTAAACTGATTAAAACACATTTTCTTTACCAGTCACTTTGTTTTTTGTACCCCTTCGTTTACGAAGATGGTGGCTGTGATTTATTACACATAAGTGAGATTATGACAATAGAAAAGGTGGCTGTCATGTACACAGCATAATATTATTCCACATAATAATGGGGGTGTAAACCCTCGAAACACATTGTGGCTACAATAAAACGAAGTGACTGGCAACAGAAATACCTTGTGTTTTAATCAATTTTAAACAACAGTCACGGTAAAGCCTGGACCAAAATGTTTTCATTTAAGGTAAAACTCCTTCTAAACATTAGAAGAATTGTTACATATAAATTAGTAATTTTACAACACCAACAAAATTGATTTGTATGTCACGTAATGTTATCTTTCACTGAACTGACACGTTCAACATCATTACGAAATATCGCATCCATAATCTATGGAACAAGTGTCAATCTAACATAATCCCTTTTAAAACGAAGTTTAGTTACGTATATCCCAGTCTGCACCGGAAAAGGCCCAAATAAAAAGTGATTTCTGTTTCATCTCACGAATATTTATATTTCAGTGACGAATCTTTTCCTAACTATCAATAGCTAATCTTCAGAATGATCTATATAGAGCCTGAAAGTAGCTATTAACCAATTACAATTAACTGAATCATGTTTTACATTATTCCCAGTTATCTATGAATTAGTTGCATCATGCTGTTATTTGTATGGGACACGAATTAAACTATTATTTTTATTTTCTTTATGCCTAGTCTGCAGTACAAATCAAGCAACTGTATGAAGGAAACGCAATGAAAATGATTGGTCGCACGCTACGAGGCGGCGCCGACACGCCGAATCATCAGTACTACGGTTACGTATACTACGGACTGTTCACAATCTTCGGGCGTATGATGGACCCATATTACAAATATGGAGTAAGTACAGAGAGATATGACGATGACAAGTGAATGTTCTAATTCTCAGAATGTGAAATGACTCACGCGGAACATTAATTGGTTGCAGAGGACGCCATCGGTTCTGGAGGTTCCGGAAACGATGACAAGAGACCCGTTATTTTACAGAATCTTGAAGCGCATGTGGAGGGTAATGGACGGCTACAAGAACAGTTTGGTGCCGTACACCAAGGACGAGGTAAGTCGCCGAGCCAAATCGTTCGTCAAATTATACACTAACCAGCCAGAACAACGTGACCAATGAAACCCACCATCTCGGCATTCAAGCAGTGAGGCCTTGTTAAATCGCTGCGGGGAAGGGCCACCATACACACATACGGTATACCTGATTTCCGAAAATTCTAAGCAGGGGTCATGAGCTGTGACGCCACGTTCTGTAACATACCATGTGTTGTATTGGTGCAAGATGTCTGACGTGCTTCACTTTCACTTGACGAGGT
This sequence comes from Locusta migratoria, assembly GCA_026315105.1. Classification (NCBI taxonomy): domain Eukaryota; kingdom Metazoa; phylum Arthropoda; class Insecta; order Orthoptera; family Acrididae; genus Locusta; species Locusta migratoria. Next base: position 167,683,463 of record CM048745.1, read on the forward strand.
ATCGTGTCCTACATGGGAAAGAGGGAAGAGGTAGCAAGGTCAGTCTGCATATCCCGAGCGGAAAGGAGTGATTGCAGAGAGACAGTACAGGCATCTACTAGAGATGCGGATTTCGGGACTCGAGAGGATACTTGTTTAGGAAACTTTATGGAACTCCTAGGTACCTTGCATTGAATTTATTGCATCCCATAGTAAGTCTATTACACTAGGGTTAGTTATTTTAAAAAACAAGAAGTAGAAATCGTTTGTCACAACAGAAGCCAGTAATTACTTTCCTTAGCAGCATCCCCTAGACAGACGCACTCCCCGCGAGAAACAGACTGTCATGGAGCACCTCGAGGCCGACGGCGATAGTCACGGGCTGGCGCCCGACTCGTCTGACTGAGAACTCCCCTCTTGATCCAAAAACCGGGGGTTTTAACGGACGGTGTGGGCGCACCTCTTTTCCCCACTTTCCGACAGTTAACAATTTCCTATTGACCGCTGCTTGGTTCAACCAATCTAAATTGTGGCTTGCCCTCTCTCTGAGTCCTCTAGCGAACCACGTTTCAGCCCTGTCCTTTCTGTCATTCCCCGGTTGGGGAGGTGGCTTGTTTGTGCACTAACAAAAACCATACTTGGTAGCAACATTGTTCAGCTGAAAGTAAAACGTCACGATGCTATCCAATATGGGCAACAACAACAATGTTTTACGTCAGTTGGCCACACCTTAGGCTCCGCCTTAGGCCACGCCTCAGGGGAGCTGCTAACTTGCAGTTTTTCTTCTTTACCGTCTCACTCTAGCCTCGTGGAACCACTGACGTTGCTGCTCCCAAGTGACTGGTATCAACTTTGCTACGTACATTAAAACGTGCCTGTTGGCCACCAAGTACTAATGTGACGTCTTACAACAGCGTCTAGACGCTGTATGAAGTTACGCCCATCTTCTCCGAAAGGTAACCTCCACCCTGGGACGGTGGCTGAGAGCATCAGCAGATCGCTAGGAGATTTCTTTAGTGCCTACATCCCGTAAGATATACGTGTCTGTTTTAGCCTGTTATCTGCAATGGTCTCTATTTCTCAGCCTGGAGTGCGTCTCTGTGGCTCACACAGCCTCTCCACAATTCCAACAGTAAAATCAATATATGACAGAGGTACGTCTTGCAGTATTACTGAACAATTCAGTGAAAGGAGCCAGGTTTTTAATGCTTCAAATTTGTAGTTCACTCTAGTTCACGTTGAATTACGTAGATTTGACCGTATCTCACAGACTGCATTGCTTTTCTGACATATGTGTACACCATGCAATCCCACTAATCTCCATATAAACTGTCAAATTTCGGTTGCCGCTATTTAGAAAAATGGATATCAGCATAAATTCTTCTCATAAATTGTGGAATATATATATTATTTTTGCAGTGTGGTAAATCGTACATATGACATATTTAATTCCACGGCACATTCTAACACACAGTCGTTACACTGCTGTAAAAGTTGTTACCAACTGACAGTTGCAACGACACTAGCGCTCCTAGTGGTGAGCAAGGCAAAGTAAGAATAATGTTTCTTTATAATACTTTTCTGTGTAATTAACCAAATAGTTTCTGTAATTTTTGTGTACCAAGCATTCGTAAAATACTGATATACAGAGATAATAGTGAAATAAATGTAAAAGAAAAAAGCCAAATTTCCCTGATTCATTGAAATAAACAACAACTAATTCATTATGAAATACTTAAGGATATGTGTATATTTTGCATTCTACTTCACTGAAAGTAAGAGAATACAAACAGAGGAGAAACATTAAGGCCTGTTTGTGTTTGTTCTTATAGGACAGAGGCTTTCTTTGACGTGTAAAAATTCGATGTGGAGTCTCATGATTGGAACATTTTTCCACTTTCCTCGTCCTTCTTATAAACCTATTCAGTTTAATTACTTTGCTTATAAAGCTAATGTCTTGAAGATTCTTGCCGTTTGTGGTTGAGATATAGAAACAATTTTGTAATTGGTTTCTGCTTTTTTGGGGAACTGTGATTTTGCTTTTGATGTTTTATTTTCAATTTTGTGAGGATTTTCCTTTAGCTTCAGCTGTAGTTGATGATCTGGTTCATTAAATAATGTAGGTATTGCATTCTACATAAATTTCTTGCGTTCAACACTACTAATTTGACTGAAATTGTAGTGAAGAACACCTGACTTTTCTGTGTAGGAACCAGACGCCTTTCTGTAGAAGGTTGCGTTTTCTGTTGTTAATTAATCATTTTGTTCTTAATACAAAGTTAAATTATTGATTAAAAAGTCGTAGATTTCAAGATATTCTGAAATAAACTGTCTTTCAAAGAACCGGTTTATACCTTCCAATGGTTCGTACGAAACCTATTGGGGACAAATGTGGAGTTATTTATCTAGTTATGACCGATTTTTATGGCACTACGTACCTTGTATTTAGTGAAAGGTATTTTAAAATCAGTATAAGCGACACTATTTACAATCATCCGATAGCGTATTCAGAAATGTACCTCGCCAGCCACTTGGAGCGCTGCTGTCGTGGCGTATAACAAAAATCAGTGGGCGTGTCGTGACTGTATATAATAGACTGTGTCAAAGCTCTCATTTGTCACTCTTTTTTATGTGGAGTCGACCATAATGTAATTTCGATTAATATCGAGATATTCTAAAGTCTGACAGGACAAAAAAAAGTTAATCACCATTCAGCAACTCTTAACGCTGACATAGATCAATTAGACCACATACAATAAAATATACCACTCTTCAGATAAATCTTCAGTGTAAATGATGTTTGATAATGCGACGTTTATCATTTAATTATACTTCTTTTATTGTTCAAAGGTCCATAACATACGATATAATACTAATGATCCGACTCCGGCGAGTGACAGAAACCAATTAATAACATTAGAAACATTAAATTCCTTTTTTGTATACTGACATTGTTAAAAATATTTTATACTAGCTTAAAACCGCGGCTCCGCTCGCGTGTTGGTCGATTATGATAGATAAGCTATTTTTCAGTAGTGTGGTATGAGACTGGTTTTGAAGGAATTCAAAAATATTCCTATCAGATTGCAGAAGTCTATGCACTTTCCGTTTATCAGCAAAGTAAGTAGTGTAGATCAAATCACACGTAAAAATGCACTCGTTTCTAAGAATCCAATCTCGAAATTCAACAATTATGATTGTAATAATATAACAGATCGGTTACTTTGTTGTAATGCGCGAAACGTCAAATCATATGCATTAAAATAAATTTCTTTTTTACTGCTTTATTTATTTATTCTTATATTTTCTTATTCGTATGCTTATCCTTACTGAGAAAGAGCTGAACACACTGTAACACGCATAGACCAAAGATATGGTCTGTGGCATCACGTTTCGCTGTATGTAACCTCCTTGCTATAGAGTCGCAAACGTGATCACTGGCTTTCAGTCCGATTTTTTTTTTCATAATTTTACGACTTTCAACCACCATTATCTTCCACCCCCTTAACAATTACACACAGACCATTCGTTTGCGATCTGTAGTTTTCGCTGCAGAGCGAAATATTAACACACACACACACACACACACACACACGTAGAATTGTATATACACCGATAACTTTCCATCCCAATATACTCCACCATTTTATCATTATCAACCCTCAAGCAACAATGCAACCAATAAAAGCATTTTCAAAGAGTAAATATAATTTTCAAAGAGTAATTATTGTTCCGTATTTCGCGTTATATTCTTCAAATTACTAAATATCTATCAGATCGCTATAAAACCGTGCCTAAAACCTTCCTCAGGTATAAATTAGTAACTGCACAAATATTTAAGTCTCTGCGACTTGTCGTTCACACATATATATATAGCTATTCGATCGCAATAATACCGTGCCTAAAGCCTTCCTCGGGTAGACATTAGTAACTGTACAAAGTTTTAGATCTTTATGTCTTGTGGTTCAGATGTAATAAACGTACACCGAACAGACATTCACATTTATATATATAGATTGGCTCTTGGTGTTATAGTTGCCAGCTGCTCGAACAACCACCCGGGCAGCGACGCGCATCGTCGGCTATTACAGTACTCAATACAGACTATCGATAATTATCTGCGCCAATCGCGTTGCTGTACCCGCACAATCTAACCTCTACAGTCAAGAGACTTCCACAGATTTTTTTTATACGCCATGACAGCAGCGTTCAAAGCGGCTGGCGACGTACATTTTTGAATTCCATATCGGATGAGTGTGAATATTGTCGTTTAAATTGATTTTAACATACTTCTTACAACGGAGAAGGTATGTAGCGCAATAAAAATAGGCGTTGTTGTTGTGGTCTTCAGTCCGCAGACTGGTTTGATGCAGCTCTCCACGCTAACCTGTCCTGTGCAAGTCTCTTCATCTGAGAATACTTTCGGCAACCTACATCCCTTTGGATCTGCTTACTGTATTCGTCCTTCGGTCTCCCTCTACGATTTTTACCCCACACACCTCCTTCTAATGCTAAGTTGACGATTCCTTGATGTCTCAGGATGAGTCCCACCAACCTATCCCTTCTCTTAGTCAGAATACGCCAGAAATTCCTTTTGTCCCCCATTCTGTTCAGCACCTACTCATTAGTTAAGTGATCTACCCATCTAATATTCATCATTCGTCTGTAGCACCACATTTCAAAAGTTTCTATCATCTTTTTGTCTGAACTCCTTATTGTCCACGCTTCACGTCCATACAATGCTACACTCCAGACAAATGCCCTCAGAAAAGACTTCCTAACATTTAAACTAATATTAGATGCCAACAAATTTCGCTTCTTCAGAAACGCTTTTCTTCCCATAGCCATTCTGCATTTTATATCTTCTTTACTTCGACAATCAGAAGTTATCTTGCTACCGAAGTAACAAAACTCATCTACTACTTTTATTGCTTCATGACCTAATTTAATTCCTTCATCATCGCCTGATTTTCTGACGCTACATTCCATTATCCCTGTTTTACTCTTGTTAGTGTTCATCTTATAACCTCCTTTCAAGACATTGTCCATTCCATTCCATTGCTCTTCCAGAGCCTTTGCTGTCTCTGACAGGATTACTATATCATCGGAAAACCGCAAAGATTTTGTTTCTTCTCCTTGAACTTTAATTCCCTCTTCGATTTTCTCCTTTCATTCTTTCACTGCTTGCTCAATGTACAGATTAAACAACAACGGCGAAAGGCTACAACCCTGTCTTACTCCCTTCCCAACCGCTGCGTCCCTTTCATGCCCTTCGACTCTAATAACCGCTGTTTGGTTTTTGTATAAGTCGACTTTAACTCTTTGCTCCCTATATTTTACCCCTGCTACCTTCAGAATTTGAAACAGTGTATTCCAGTCGACATTGTCAAAAGCTTTCTCCAAATCGACAAACGCTAAAAACGTAGGTTTGCCTTTCCTTAACCTATTTTCTAAGATAAGTCGTAAAGTATTGCCTCCCGTGTTCCTACATTTCTTCTAAATCCAAACTGATTTTCCCCAAGATCGGATTCCACCAGTTTTTCCATTCGTCTGTAAATTATTTGTGTCAGTATTTTGCAACCATGACTTATTAAACTGATAGTTCTGTAATTTTCACATTTGTCTGCACTTGCTTTCTTTGGAATTGGAATTACTATATTCCTGTTGAAGTCGGAGGGTATTTCTCCTGTCTCATATATCTTGCGTACTAGGTGGAACAATTTCATCATGACTGGCTCTCCTAACGATATCAGCAGTTCAGACGGGATGTCATCTATTCCAGGAGCCTTGTTTCTACTCAAATCTTTTAGTGCTCTGTCAAATTCTATAACCAGAAAATAACTCCACAATTGTCTTTGTAAGGTTACGTAAGAACCATTGGAGGGTATGAAACGGTACTTTGCAGGGCACTTTAGTTCAGATTATTTTTAATCAAGAATTTTAATTTCTATTAAGCCGGCCGCGGTGGCCGAGGGGACTGAGGCGCTTCAGTCACGGTCTGCACGGCCACTACGGTCGGGGGTTCGAATCCCCCCTCGGGCATGGATATTTGTGCCGTCCTTAGGATAAGCTAGTTGATACGTAGTTTGTAAGTTTAGGGACTGATAACCCCGTAGTTAAGTCCCATAAGCTTAACAAACATTTGAACATTTGAATTTCTATTAAGAGCAAAAATTCCTAATAAACAACAGAAGACTCAAATGTTTAAATATTTGTTAAGCTTAAGGGACTTAACTGCGGGGTCATCAATTCCTAAAATTTACAAACTACTTATGAATTACCTTATACTAAAGATGAAACAAACATCCATGCCCTAGGGGGGATTCGAACCACCGACGGGGAACGGTTTTCTACTCAGAAACGTCATTATTTCTGCACTATAATTCCAGCGAAATCAGTAAGTGTGGAACATGAGAAACGTATATTCAACACATTTCCTACATTATTAAATGTCATAGATCAGCCACCACAACTGTAGCTGAAAAGAAATCCTCACAAACGTAACAATAAAACATGTTGTTGTTATGATCTTCAGTCCGGAGACTGGTTTGATGCAGCTCTCCACCCTACTCTATCCTGAGCAAGCCTCTTCATCTCCTCGTAAGATCGGCAACCCACATCCATTTGAATCTGCTTACTATATGCGTCTCTTGTTCTACCTCTGCGATTTTTACCACACACTTCCCTCCGATGCTAAATTTACGATCCCTCGATGTCTAAGAATGTGTCCTACCAAGCGATCCCTTCTTTAAGTCAAGGTATGCCAAAAATTCCTTTTCTCACCGATGAAATATATGAGAAAAAACACAGATCCCAAAAAGAGCAGAAAGCAATTCTACAATTGTTCCTACATGTGAACTACAAACGACAACAATCTTCAAGATATTCGTTTTATAATCAAAAGTAATTATACTCAAAATTTTATGGGTTTATAACAGAGGTGCGTGAGATGTAAAAATGTTAAAATTATTAGACTCCATATCGAATTTTTACACGTCAAAGAAAGTTCCTGTCATATAGGAACAGACGACAACACAAATTAATATTTCTCGTTTGTTTATAGTCTCTCACTTTTGGAGAAGAAGGCTACAAAATATACATATACTTGTAAGTATTTTCTCATGAATAAATTGTTTTTTATATCCCTGAATCAGGGAAATTTGGCTGTTTTCTTACCATTTAGTTCATGATTGTTTATGTCTCTCGATATTTTACTAATGTTTGGAACGCATTACTTACAGAAACTATTTGGTTAATTACCTAGAAAAGTAATTACGAACAAACGGCACCTTTCCCACCACTAGGAGGGCTAGCGTCGTTGCAGCTCTCAATTGGTAACAACTTTCACAGCAGTGGGTGTCGCGACTGTATATGTTAGACTGTGGTAACTGGGCGACTCGTAGCTCAGAACAGCGAACATGAAATGTAACATACTAATCACCTATCGATTGAAATTTAAATAAACAAAACTCTTTTATAAACATTAATAAAATAATAATAACTGAATAGTGTAACTGCAAAACTCAGCGGAATGAGGCTGTGGGATAACGCTCAAAATCCTTGCCACTACAATGTGTTCGTTTTGGTTATGATTTGGCGAGTTAGGGTGTCCAGTACATCAGTTGCTACTCGCGACCGTATTCCTCGAACCACCCACCAGTTTCCCGCACTTGTTACATGAAACATTACCCTGTTTGAAAATGCCCTGCAGTTAAGAGACATGATCGTCATGGTCTGCATGCAGTATACTTTTAGGCCGACAAAGTGGATTAAGGAGGGGAATGACCCACCGTGGTTTATTAATAATATTCGATAAATACTGAGAAACCAAAAACTCTCTGTTAAAGAAAGGTCCAGAAAATCAAATCAGACAAAAGTTAGTAAAGATTCGCGCGTTTATAAAACGAGCGTTGCGCGAAGCATGCCAGCAGTAAAAGATGTTGCTAAGAACCCGAAAAAAAATTGGTTCTATGTATAATCGTTAAGCGAATCAAAGGAATCTATTCAGTCACTTCTTGATCATTCTGGGGTAGATGGTAGAAGACAGCAAAATGAAGGCCGAAGTTTTAAATTTAACATTTAAGAAATCATTGACGCATTAGAACCATGCAAATATACCTCCATTTCATGGTCGCACTGTGTTCTAAATGGAGAACATACTAGTTGGCATAGCTGGTGTAGAGAAACAGCTGAGAAAGTTGAAAACAAACAAGTCGCCAGGTCCAGAAGGGGTACCAACTCTTTCCAGAAACATGGGGAAAGGAATGCAGTCGACTGAATCAGTCGAAGCTGATGGAACTAGTTGAGTAAACAATAAAGTTGGTAGGTATTTATTTTAAATTGGGCATTAAATTAACTTACGACGGTCCCAATAAGATTACATAGAATGCAGAATGGAATGGGAAGAAAACTTCTTCTTTACATCGATTATTAAGTGATAGAATGTCTTTTCTGAAGGCATTGGTGCTGAGTGTAGCCTTGTATGAGAGTGAAACGTAGATAAACAGTTCAAACAGGATAGACGCTTTTGAAATGTAATGCTAAGGACAAATGCCGAAGATTAGATGGGTAGACCGTGTAACTACTGAAGGAGGCACTGGACAGAACTATAGAGAAAAGAAATTTCTGGAAAACCTTGACTAAAAAATGGGGATCATTGTTGTGACAACTCCTGAAACATCAGGGAATCGTCAGTTTAGTACTGGAGTGAGTTGTGTGTGTGTGTGTGTGTGTGTGTGTGTGTGTGTGTGTGGAGGATCTTGAGAAACAAATACAGAAAGAAAGTTCTCATGGAGGTAATTTTCGTTCTTATGCGTATATGAAGTCTTGTATAGGCCGGAGCGAGGCGGAGAGCAGTGTCAAACCAGTCTGTATATTGGAAATCACAACAACATGATTAATGATCTTTAGGATAAAACCTGTAGTGAAATGTAGCAGCATCTGCACTGTATCGACACTTGGTGCTGGAATTGAGTTTCTACCATGTTTACGCGATTGCAAAACATTTACCTCTATAAATTATATGGGAGTATGTATAAGAAACGATATGTATGACCACATAAGAGTTATCGTGGGTTGACGCAGTGCCAGAGTGAAATTGATTGGTACATTCCTCTAGACCTGTTTTGCAAAGAGTACTCTGCTGCATTGTCCCCTTACTTAGTTTTCATTTATTGCGAATCTTTGACCCATTCTGAAGTTGAAATAGACTAGAAAAAGGTAACTCTCGCACATAAGATATGTAAAAGACCGGACCGACATAATTACAGATTTATATCATTAACATCAATTAGCTATTAGCTATTAGTTCTAATATATTAAATTTTCTTGAGACAGAGCGCTAACGAAGCTACGAGAACATGGAATAGGTACACAAATATGTGAATGGCACGAAGATGACATAAATAATCGAATCCAGTACGTTATCCTCGATGTCGAGTGTTCTTCAGTGACTACGGTATCGACAGGAGTGTAGTAAGGACTAAAGGGAAGGAAGGACCGTTATTCTTTCCTGTCTATATAAGTAATCTGACGTACAGAGTGAGTTGCAATCTGCGACTGTTTTCTGATTATGCTGTGACATACAGGAAGTTATCGTCATTGAGTGACTAGTAGGGTGCAGGATGACTTGTATCAAATTTCTAGGTGGTTTGAGAAATGACAGCTAGCTTTATATGTAGAAAAATGTAAATAATAGAGATGATTAGGAGAAAAATTCCCGTAATATTGTAATACAGCATCAGTAATGTGATGCTTGAGAAAGTCGCGTCAATTTAATATCTTGACATAATGCTACTCAGCGATATTAAATGGAACGAAGGTAATATTATAAAGATAGTAGTGGGGAAGACTGATGTTCGACTTAAATATCCAAAACTCTGAGATTTTCAGCTATCAGTCGATCTTTTATTTTTTTTTAAATCTTTATTAACAAATCATGATATCGGCCAGTAACTGGCCATTATTAATATTAAAAAGAAAAGTACACTGTTACTACATGAAAATGTTCAGAAGTACCGCTTATGACATTATGACAGACATAACAATGTTTTAATTAATTATACATACCATGTGTTTAACTGAAGATTAATATGAATAACTCCACGCCAAGTATGACAACCGTTTCAAATCTACACAAACACTATTTCAAAACAAAAGTGGGTGACGTCATAGAACATCATTTGGGCATATGCTGCCCTCTACAGTATAACGGATATAACAGTTTTTATCAACACAATAAGTAAATTAGAGAAGTCAAAGTAATAAAACAACATGGCTTTCGTTTATGACAAGTTTTCAAAAACATCATAATAAATTAAAATGAAAGGTTGTCATAAAAAGTAACACAGTTAAAAGTAATCGTTCTACACATTGACACTTGTTTTTAGAAAATAGTTTCAAAGCCATGATAAGCCGTTTACGAAAGATAAAAACATTTCAGTATAGGTGTTCGGCTTATTTGTCAATTAATGATTGTACGTTGTCGTTTGATACATATCAAATGCAAAAAAAGACCAGGATATTGTAATTAATACTTAAACTCACACCTAGATGTCGCTGGGCTTTAATGTTTAACGGTATCGATTATGTGTCCTTTACTAACGATGTCAATAAGTGTTAAGCTACGCGTCAAAGATAAAATATCTTATGTAAGATATTTATTTAGTTGTTATCATTTTTAGGTAACTATTATATTCTTCTGATGAAGTTGTTCTTACTGGCAACGAAACCTAGGTCAAGAACCTAAAAATTACACAACCGGTTGGCTGTTATATAAAACTGTTAAAAAAGTATAAAGTCATCATTATTTAATACCGAAAATTTTATCCCTAATTAAAAAAAAATGTTTATCGAAATTGGTCACAGAGTACTAGGTGAGTGGGCAACAGAATCTGTGCTCGCTGGTGGGCAAGCCAGCCGAAAGTAACAACAGTAATTTGAAAGGTTCCACTACTCTATTCCATCAAAATTTGTGAGAAAGTCATGGGAGCTATAAAAAAAGTTGTTAAAATAAAAGGAAAAGTTCATTTCATTATCAGCAACTTTCTCAGTGACGAAAATCCCCTGATCACATAACAAAAAAATTGGCAGGCACTAACTTTTACGTGTGGTAATTACAATTTCATATTATAATAATAGTTTCAGCTATTATTTTTATACAAAGACAATACTTATCGTAATTCCTAACACCACTGTTGCATTCCTTCACTATTCACTCGCCTGTTTGAAAAAAGAAATTGGTAATTTCTTTCCTATCCTAAGGGGTTCAAATGACAACGTAATTGAGGAACTACGCATATTTATCGGCCCAATTCCGTTTCTACGCCCATCCAAGATGGCTGCCGTGCAGTCACTGTCTGTATACTGATGTAGGTGGTATAGCCTCTCTGTGTTCGCTGGTCCACGCCCTCGAGGTTTGAGCGTGGCTTCACAGTGGTTTCGCCTCTTCTTGATGACTCCAACCACAGCACTCCTCGAACACCTGTGTGCGGGAATAGCTCCAAGTAAATAAGTACACTCACTCTACACCAAAGAGAAAAAATACAATGAGTCATACAAAGATATCATCTAATAATTAATGCGCTGCGACATCCTCCCCACCCTGGACAATCTCCAGTGGTATAACCAGTTGGATTGGCCTGGTAATCTCTCTTCAATCTGGCGTAGTGAGAACAACAGTCCGATGAACTCCATCCAGACCTATCCGTAAGTCCTTTACTCTCGCCCTTTTCTACATATGTCGGGGCAAGGTGTCTTCCTGCAGAAGGACAATGTCGCCGACTCTTATCTTCCGATTTCTACTGACGTTCTTAACTTTATGAAAACTCCTGAGTAGCTGTAAGTAGTCTTTCTTCCAACGATTCCAGAAGTCTTCTGTTAATTTTTGCAGGAGTTTGAATTCTTTTACTAAGTCCATTGACTTTGAGGGCTCGGGACCTCTTGGTAAAGAAGAAAGTCTGCCCCCCACCAAGAAGTGTGCTGGAGTGAGCACTTCGTCATCGGCCTGCGAGATAGGTCTAGAATTGAGTGCAGCTTCAATATTTATAAGGACAGTTTGAAGTCTCTCTTCGTCCAGATAGCTTCGCCCGAGTACTTTCAGAAGGCATCGCTTTACATAACCAATCATCCTTTCCCAAAAACCTCCCCACCAAGCTGCATGTGGTTATCTCAGCACCCATCTCAATGGCCAGAAGATCTTCATGAAGTTACCACCTCTCCTTTCTCTTTAGAATATAAGAAATCATACATACCTTCGCAAATTTCACTTGTCCAGATTATAAAACCAGTAATAGCTTACTGGAAGCTTTTACGCACAACTGCATTTGTTCTTCGCTTCCAAAGGAAACTTGCAAACAAAGAAAGGATCCGCGGAGAATTCACTACAGAAGAAATGACAGCAGCTCGTGCATTTTGGATTAAATCAGTACAGACAGAATGCTTCCTACCAGAAATCAGAGCTTTAATGGAGAACGTACCATTGCCCAACAATTAAAAAATCAAGAATTTAAATCCATACCTACATGAAGGGCTACTGCGTCTAGGAGGTCGTCTACAGTACTCGGAATTGACTCAAGAAGAGCAACATCCATTCATACTGGAAGGGAATCATCATTTCACAAAGCTATTGATAATGTATACTCATATTCGATTGCATCACCTTGGGGTTCGGATTGTACACCTCGAACTTAGATCATTATTTTGGATTGTACATGCCCGTCGTGTCATAAAAACTGTCCTCCAAAACTGTTTACCATGCAAAATAGCACATCACGCTGCAGGTCAAGCAATAGAGGCCCCACTACCAGAGTGACGCCACACAAACCCTTCGAAGTCTCTGGAATTGATTTTGCAGGACCCTTATTCGCTAAAACTGGAAGAACAAGTACCAAGTGTTACATTGTTCTGTTTACCTTAGCAGTAACTAGAGCCATCCATCTTGAACTTGTTAGTGCCACCACAGCCGATAAATTCTTATTAGCCAGGCAAAGATTTGTTAGCAGACGGGGTGTTCCACATACAATTTATAGTGACAACGCTAAGACATTTCGTACAGCTAACCGAGAAATATCTGAACTGTGGAAAACCCTCACGTCTAATCAAACCCACTGCTCTTGGTTACACTTCAAAAACAACAGTCTTTTATTTTACACCAAAGAGAAAAAATACAATGAATCATTCAAAGATATCATCTAATAATTAATGCGCTGCGACAACCTGAAAAGTTTTGCAGATTGCGAAACGCTCGCAACGAGCTTCTGGGTCATCACAATCTTCCCTTGCTCAAACCCGGAATAGATCGTGTGTCTTCCCCATTTTATTTACTGGCAGCAGGCTCACTGATACTAAATACACCGTGCGTGTGTGAGGCTAGAGGCCATTTCTCGTCACGTGACATTACTGTTGCCCAGGCGGGTTTATGTCGACAGTAGACAGGTGTTCATAATGTTCTGGCAGTGTATAACGACACGATGTTGACTGGAAACTGAGGCGTACTTTCTGTTTTGTAGCTGGTGGTACAGGGTGTGAAGATTGAAAGTATGAAGATCGACAGGCTTACGACATTTTTCGACGACTTCGAATTTCACATCGACAACGCAATCGAAGTGCAGAAGGGCGAAGATGCTAGCAAGACGAACGTGATTGCAGTGCAGCCAAGGCTGAACCACTCGGAGTTTTCGTACCTCCTGAAGGTGACCAGCGACAAACAGAGGAACGCCATGGTGCGACTCTTCCTGGGACCAGGAGAGGGCTCCGGCAAACTCTGGACAGGGGACAACAGCAGGCACTACTTCTACCTGCTGGACGCCTTCGATGTACAGTGTAAGTATGGTTTCTCTTCATTTTAATTTTGATCACGGGTTAATTTCCGCAGTTTCTCTTGTTCTGTGTTCCAAATTCACTCTTGTGTTTTCTTCGCTTCTTCTGATTACGAGTTCAGTAATTTATGTTATGTGTTACAATGTTAAAGCCATTACTGTCTGGTTCTAATCACGTAATCGTAAACCGACTACATTTGGATATTGTGATTGGCTTCGTGTACACTGTCACTAAACAATTCTTCACTGAGGCTCTAAATAGTGAGAATTGGAACTCGTATTTCTGCTGTAGCTATTCCCAATAACAGTCTAGTAGAATGCGACACTGTTTACTAGGACGCAGCACCCCTGCACCCTTCTCTTAGCGTATCTCATATGGACCCATTATGGTCCACCGAAGACCTACGACGTTTAAGGAATTCATTTTTCTTCTCATTTCGATTAAATTATGTTCGAAACGTGAGAAGGAAAGTTCATCCTTGCTGTACATCTTTTCGCCACACTAGCAGATTTGCTAACAGTCTTATGCCTGGACTTGTTCTGGTTTATTTTCTGTTTACTTTCCGCCTATTTCATCAGATACTAGGTGAAAACCCGGCGTTGCCCGGATAATTATTTATGTATGCTTTGCGTTCGTACTTCTCATATCCTATCTCTCTCTGTCCATCTCCCTTTTCTAATAAAATGTTAAATTTATGAAAGAGTATTCAAGTAATAAGGTTTTTTATATTCACGGGCTGTAGCAAATTAATTGCTATTGGGTAAAATTTAAAATGTGCACCCAGCAGGGTCTTGAACCCGGGTCTCCTGCTAGTTAGGTAGTTGCGCAGACCTCTACACCACTGAGGACATAGCTATCACCACACCTGCACGGGATTACTCAAGTACGCCTCCCGTCAGATACAAATTCTCAACTTTACACTGCCCACTATAACTCTAACTCTGAGTTATTGTAAACTAATTCCGGTAAGAGTAAGGGCCTAGGAGTGCCTCCGCACTGAAGAAATGATCATTGCCCGTCATTAGCGTTTATATAAGTTGTATACAGGGTGTGTCACTAAGTGTGTTTGCTTCTGTAACTTATAAAATAATAGGTGACCGGGGGGGGGGGGGGGAAGGTCAACACAAGAAATGTTACACTTTCTGTGGAGATACGAAGATATTTTATTGTATCATTTTTCAAAGAGTTACAACACAAAGATATAATTTTTTAATGGAACAATAGATTTTTTCTATCGTGCATTGGATTTGTTGAAACCAGCTGCGTCCAAATCAATTTAAACTACATTCCTATCACTGTTAGTCTGGGAGCTACAACCCTTCAAACCCAAGAGCTTCAGTTGTAGAATCATGTGAACTTAACACAGTAAGCTTGATGGTCTCTGGAAAATTCTGAAAATACTTCTTAATTCTGATTAATTGAAATAAATTTTTAAAGACTTCGCTGTTCTTTGTTTCCTCCAAAAGCAAAATTTTGTGAAATTGACAAATGAATCTGTGCGTCGTTTACGGTCTAAATTAGATAGTATTCCTCGTGTCACTTCAAGCTCCGCGTTGTAAAATTTTGATAACGTCACGTGAGGAAGGTAATCGTTACCTACATCTGTTGAAACTTATCACATGCGTCCAAGAGCGCAATAACTGATTATGACGTTTGTAGAAACTTTGGAAAATATACGATCTTGCTGAGAATTTTTTTAATATATTTATTTTTTATTTATTTATTTATTTTGGCCGTTTTGGGCGATTGTGGTAATGGCAGTCACTTAAGGGTAAAATGTAAGAATTATGATTTTATTTTCTTATAAAACACTAGAGACTAGAGTGCCTAGTGTAGTATTATTATGAACTTTCTTAACCATTGACTAGTTATTTTTAAATAAAACAATATAAGTTTTTAAGGTAAAAAATTAAGATATTAGTTTTGACCGTAATTACTCCCAACTTGATGTAATTACAATCAGCGGTGTCTTTCATTATTTGCTGACCATACAACACTAAATGTGAAAATCAATTAATGAAATAACCATGTTTAAATAAGAAACTAATATTTTTTATTAAGCTTCGTATTATAACTTGTTAGATTATTCAAAGAAGACAACAGTTTTAAAAGCTAAATCAAATATTAATAGAATATTTTATACATTTTCTCAGTTCCCGGAGAAAATATCACATAAATCTCTCTCCGGCGTATGCCGACCTAAGCAGTATGCATGTGTTCATAAACTGCAAGACGTGCTGCGACACCATAGTTTACCGTCTTTCTCTGTCTCTCACAGTATGACAAGTGTCTTTTCCACCTTCCGTTAGGCTAATGTAATCTTCTGACACATATCGACAAATTTAAACTTCTTTCATAACTGCATCTGTGTAAGAATTAAAAAAAAAAAGTACTTTCTTTTCTCGCCTCTTAATGAAAGTTTATTGTCTTCTAAGATATCAAAGGATTTTTCTGTGTCTTGCCTTTCTACATGTTTGGTCCACCGCTGCCTTTAACATTTAATATCTACAAACTACCCACTACTTTTTATTGTGTTACTCCGTCCCCTCCCGTTAACTGTTGCCCCAAGCTCCCTATATAATCTCAAGCACTTCAGGTTCTTTTAATTAATCCGGTACCAATTGCCTTATTTTGACCTTTCTTCAGTTTCCGTCTGAAGTTCATAACCAATAAAATGGCATGGACATATATTAAAGTTTACAACATTTTTATGTCTTATCATGTCTTCTGATGTGTTCTACACCCAAGAGGATTTTCTGAATTCGGATCTACCGGAAGGAAAAATACATCTCGTCTCATCTCATCTCATCTAAACAACGAACCTGGTTCCTTACTGTGTCTCCTACTCCTCTCCACGAGTACAGCCTTCTTTCACAAATGTTAAACCAAGTGTTTGTAATATTAAAATATGCTTTGTGCGAAATTGTACAAGGCGTCTTCCAGTTTCATTCCTTCTCCACAGTCCATATTCACCAACTATTTCTCCTTCTCTTCCCTACTAACGAGTTCCAGTCCTCCATGCCCATCAATTTTTCGTCTCTCTTGAGTATATGCCCAACTTTTATCATACATGTGGCGTGACTAAAATAAGATATTGATGTGTAGGAAATGTTCGTAGACATCAAGGGGTTTTTGGGGAAAATATGGGGATTTAGAATCACAGAGGGAGACCAACAGAAGAGTACATTAAGCAGGTACAAATGGCTATAGATTGCTGCTGGTATTCAGAGACGAAGAGTCTTGAACAAGATGGAGAAGGGTGGAGAGTTGCATCAAACCAGTCTTCGGACTGAAGGTCAAAACAACAGGGTCTTAGTGTCATCGGCTCTGGACCCACTATCACCTGTTTCAATGTCCCAAAAATGCTGAATCTCCCTGTCTACTTCAGTGTAGTCAAATTTTCCTGGCAGATTTAAAGTGTGAGCCAGATTGTGATTAGAACTCAGGATCTTTGATTTTTTTCCTGCAAGCTATCTGTGCACGCGACAAGGCCCGACCTCACAGCTGAGGTTCCGCCAGTAGCTCCTCTGCAACCTTACAAATTTCACAGACGTTCTCTTTCGACCTTTATGAATTCTTTTACCGAGCTTATTAAGGACAAGAAATTAATCTTAAATTTTGGTAAAAATCTTAATATTAGGTGTTGAAAGAGAACGGGAACTGAGATCTTTCGGCAACTGCATAATTCGATGTGCCGATTCTCTTGCACAGATCAAGCGCCCACATAAGGGCAGACATGCGGGAGTAGCCGAGCGGTAAGGAGCGACATGTTAGGGATCGTGCGGCCTCCGCGTTGGAGGTTCGAATCTTCCCTCGGGCATGGATGTATGTTGTAACATTCACATGCAATATAAGTAATTACATTTCATTCTACCACTTTCCAACATAATACTCATCTTTTCGATGTACGGGGGTTCTGCTCGCTGCAACATTATTCTCCTGGGGCGTCGTGGTAGAAATAAATACTCGTTATGTACAATTTTTCACTTCTTCTTTAATTTGAAACCAAACTGCTTCTCCACCAAAACATTACAAATTCAAACTTGCGTACAACAAAAACAACAACAGCACAGACTGACATAGATTCCAAAGCACTTTGCGAAAGCCAGAACTCCAACTCCAACACCACCACGCAAGGCGGTGAGGCAAATATATAACCTTGACAATAATGGCATCACATTACGCATTGTTGATAACAATTTAATATACTGATTTACAATTACCGAACATACAAATAAAACATTTCATGTACACAAGAATAATCACAATATAAAATGAAAACTATACATACAATAATTTTAAATGACACATTACTTTTTGAATTGAAATCTCCGATCTTGCTGTTTGACAAAACGAAGTGCGATGTTAAATGTCAATTAATTTGTTAATGAGTACATCATACGTGTTCCTAACATATACTTAACTATCAAATATCTGAAAATAGGTTCAAATATCACGTCAGTCAATATATACAAAGAATTACAACATTCAAATTTTGACTATTACGTTGATTAACACAATTAGCTGGTCTACGCAACTTGTTTATGAGCCTGTCATGTATACAATGCTATTTATTTTCATTTCTTTTTGTTTTTCACAAAAGTTTTACAATTCGTCTGTTTAAGTCTTTAAGTAATGTACAATGACAAAACTATTGTTTATAGAACTGGCTGGAAACGTCTTATACAAATATCTTAATTAATGAAATCTATCACTTGTTTTAATCAGAGTATCACCGAGACACTGTCATACACTGATTCCTAGGCTGGCTGTTTCGTTTTTACATTCACACGCAACATGTATCACTATTGAACCACACGATTCCGGGTCCGACGCAGACGGTATCGTACGGTAACATTGAGATGAGAGGTCCAGCAGTATCGTCACAATGTGTTATCCTTAGGTTAGTTTAACTTAGTTTAAGTACTTTGTAAGGATAGGGACTGAAGACCAACGTAGTTTGGTCCCATAAAATTACAACATTTGAACATTTTTCGCAGGACAAATCAGTTGACTGTTGTATCTGTAAATAATTTCTGAACGTGTACGTTGGTAAACATTCACTTTTGTGAATCAGTGGTGAAAACTACCAAAGTTAGAAATAGTAGTCTGAACTGTGAATAACACTCGCGAGATTCATTTGAGCTGAAGTTTGACTGATAACAATAACCGTGCTTGCAGGTTCGTAATGTTCCAGGTGGATACATCTCTCCATGTTACGACAAGTCATTTGCAGTGCTCGGATAGTATGAATGCACAATGTAGAGTAAATTATAAAAGACTTACTTTTCCAATATAAATGAAGTTATTGTTTTCCGCTTTACCTACACTAGGCTGTACTATGATCATTTTTTTGATAAAATCTTTCCTGTGCCCAGAGCTGTACAATGTTTTTATTCGTGATACACGACCGGTTTCGGCAGTTGCTGCTATCAACAGGAGATTAATAAAATATTATACATCAATAACAACGAGATAACATTTTTTTCGAATATGGTAACATCAAATTTACAGTAAGTATTGCAATTACTTCGCATTAATTACTGTTTATTTTTTATGGTGCCGCGGTGGAGTAGACGAGCGGTCTACGGCGCATCGCTGCGGAGTGCGCACTTGCTCCCTGTCGGAGGTTACAGTCCTCCCTCGGGCATGGGTATGTGTGTTTGTCCTTAGGCTAGTTTATCTAGGTTTAAGTAGTTTATTAGCTACGGACAGATGACCATGCAGTTTGGTCCGATAGACTTACAAACATTTGAACAAACATTTTTACGGTGACATATTCCAAAAATTGTTATTTTGTTGTTATTGATATATAATATTTTGTTAATCTCCTGCTGATGGCAGCAACTGCCGAAACCTGTCGAGAATCACGAATAAAAACATTATACAGCTCTGGGCACAAGAAATATCTTGAATATATTGCGGCTGTAGACTACCACAAAAAACAACATGTCCTGTGATGCACAATGCGGTCCCCAAGGTGCTAACCCCGAATAAAAAATAAATAAATTAGAAAAACATCTCTTGCTTCGGTGTGGTCGAGCTTCGTCATGCGTGAACCACATCTCGTCGAAATCAGGGTCACTTTAGACAATGCAGTTGAAATCATAATCCAGCACCTTAACGTACGATTCAGAAGTCACCATGCCATCAAGGAATATTCCAATGCCGGACAGCACAATATCAACAACCGAGAGTGAAGAGACTTCCCAATAGTGAAATTAGGATTCTCTGTACCCCAAATGCTTATATCTTGATTGTTGACAAACCCATCCAAATGAATGTGGGCTTTGCCATTGAGCCAAACCATATTCAGATGAATATACACATAATACTTGCCACCATGTTTCGTGCCCCCTTTTCTAACGCAAACTCTTCAGAAAATATTACGATTTTATTTCATATACTTCAATGATTGTCACCCTCTATGTCTGTCAACACATCCGCTTCACTTTAAATTACCTTGTAAATGAACATTTATTCAAGAGGTTAGGATAATGTTTTTGTTGGTCAAGCATCAATTCACGAAACTTAAGAGGTCTGTCGTCGTTGTAGTGGTCTACGTGCGGAGACTTGGATTGTTTCAGCTCTCCACCCTACTCTATCCTGAGAAAGCCTCTTCATCTCCTCATAAGAACGGAAACCGATATCCGTTTGAATCTGCTTACTGTATTCGTCTCTTGGTCTCCCTCTGCGATTGGTACCCCAAAAATCTACCCTCCAATGCCAAATTCACGTTTCCTTCATGTTTGAGAATGGGTCTTATCAATCGATCCCTTTAGTCAAGGTATACCAGAAATTCCTTTTCTCCCCAATTCTGTTCAGCAGCTCCTCATTGGTTACGTAATCTAACCACCTAATCTTCAGCATTCTCCTGTACTACCACATTTCAAAAGCCTCTACCGTCTTCCTCTCTAAACCTTTTATCGTCCATGTTTCACTTCTCTACAAGACAGCACTCCAAACAAAAGGCTTCAGAAAAGACTTCTTTACACTTAAATTAATATTAGACGTTAGCAAATTTGTCATTCTGTATTTCATATCGTTTGTACTATCTACACTCCTGGAAAATGAAAAAAAAAAAAACACTACGACTTCGTCGACCGAGAAGAAGTTAAATTGTGTTGACACATTCTTGAGGTATACAGCAAACGATCACAGAGACAGAGCCACACGCACATGAGTGCTGTCAGCAGAGCGTGTACAGTGTTGAAGCTAGTACCGTGTACACACTCATTTTGCAGCAACCCAAGCTGCAGTTCTCCCATGGAGACGATTGTAAAGGTGTCGTATGTAGTCTTCCAGAATGGCATGCCATGTAGCTTCGACCTGGTGCCTCAGTTCGGCCAGCTTTCATGCCCGTCGTGCATATCACACAAGATGACGATCCAAAAATGTCCAATGGGGGACATATCTGGGGATGGTCTCGCCAGGACACTTGATGCACGTCTTGAAGAGCACGTTGGGTGGTATGGTATACATGTGTACGTGCATTGTCCTGTTGGAAAAGTATATCGCCTTGTTGGTGTATGAAAGGTAGTAATACTGGTTGAACGATGGTTTCAGTGTTTCTTGTACTTTACAATGTTCCCTCGACGATCCCCAGCGGTTAACGGCTAGTGTAGGATATGGCTCCCACCATAATACCGGATGTCCGCAATGTGTGACTTTCTCGTATACACTCCAAACGTTTGCGCACCCCTGCATTTACGGCCATCGTTGTCACGCAGGCAAAAGTGAGTCTCAAGGTGACACGTCTCCATTCGTCCTTCCATAAGCGCCACCACTGAAATGGGGCGTGAGCGGAAGACAGACTAACAGCACGCGTGATCTGGGGAACCAGATCGTACACTGACTATTCCCCACTGGGGATCGTCGAGAGAACTTTGAACAATATGCGGTACAATAATCCACCATTCAACCCGTCTTACTACCATTCATGAACTAACAAGGCAATATGCTTTTCCAACGCATCTCCACACGTTTCCCATACCACCCAATATGTCTTTGAAGTGTACGTCAACTACCCTAGCCTGCACAATCCCCACACCTTTCCCCCATTGAGAATTTCAGTGACCGGATGAAATGTCATATTGAGCGGTCTGCCCGACCGGCACTAACTCTGGTTCAACTGAGGCACCCGGTGGAAATTGCATGGCAGGCCATTCTGGAAGACTACATTCAGCACCCCTAAGATTGTCTCTATGGGAGCATTGCAGCTTCCATTGCTGCAGAACAAGGATATACACAGTACTAGCATCGTTATTGCACACAGCGACGGTACTCTCAGGTCTAGGCTCTGACTGTGTGATCGTGCGCTGTATTAATCCTCGAGAACGTGTCAATAAAATTTACCTCTGCTGGATCGACGAATTCGTAGTGTTCTTTTCTTATTTTCCAGGTTTGTATATCAGTTTCAAGAAACATATGTTGTGAACATAACATGTAAACTTAAAACTTCTCTTTGCGTTGCATTCCTTGCACTAGTTTTGTGTAGTTTGCGAACGAACTAGTTCGGAAGAGCGCTCCCACAGGTGGACTACGCGAACTAGTTCGCAGATCCCTCGCCTCTTAGTTCGTCCGCTTCTTTTCCGAAGACTGACGGAAAACAGCGAGAGGACGCGAGAGCGCACAGAATCGCGTGATTCCCTTCTGCCAGTTACCTTCATTTCGAGATGAGATGCAGCTCACCTGTAGTTTCAAAGTTAACTGCTACAAGAAGTCTATTTTTTTTAAGTACTACTAGTATTCTGTATGCAAAGTAGTTGAGTACCATTGTATCACCCATTCGTGTAAATGACTGGTTTATTTGCCTAAGCGCACGATTTGGCAACACTCATTATATAAAAAAGCTGTCATAAAAAAGAGCTCTTTTATCCAACAAGAGCGGACCAACTAGAAGGAGTGGATGAACTAGGAGCAGTGGACGAAATAGGAGCAGTGGACGAAATAGGAGCAGCGGAAGAAATAGGAGAAGCGGACGAACTAGGAGTAGCGGACGAACTAGGAGTAGCGGACGAACTAGGAGTAGCGGACGAACTAGGAGTCACGGACGAACTAGGAGTCACGGACGAACTAGAAGCCGCAGACGAACTAGGAGCCGCGGACGATTATGCCAACGTATCTCGCTTCATATTTCATTGGATTCTTTTCCGAAGACCGATGGGCAATAGCGAGAGGGCGTGTAGAAGAATTAAAAATCACTTGTTTGCCTTCTGCTGATGAGTCATTTCGAGGTGAGCGGCTGCCTGCTAGATTACATAGTTAAGTGCTACAAAATTTCTGTTTTGATGTGTTCTGCACTGTGCAATACCTACTAATAAATTCCATAATGCCAAGATATAGAGATAACTCTAAACTTAAACGCGAGAAATTATCCACAAACTGTTTCTTTTGGTTTGCGTGATATCGTTAGTGGCGCAAGCAGCTAGCGCATGAAGCAGCTAGGTGGGGGAACTTCCCCCTCCACCTGCACGCGCAGACCACGCCGCTTAGCCGTCACTGGGAGCGGACGAACTGAAAGAGTGAACTATTTCGCGGCAGAGACGCGAACTAAAGTGAGCGCTTCTGATCGCGAACTATTATGCGCTAGTCTACCTTGCACTGTCATTCAGTTTCTTCCAATTTGACCCAAAAACTGTGAGACATCCTATATACCTGAGTGAAGTCGTTGTCCCAACTCAGCAGTTGTCCTCGGCTGAAGTGCAGTCCGTCAGTGTTTGCCTTCAAATGCGACTATCTCTGTTGGCAGTGAAGAGTGGCCAGAACAGCGTGGTGCGCTCCTCTGGCGAGCTGTTCCTCGCCGGCCAGGAGCCACCGGGCCTCCGCGAGTTGCTGCAACAGGTGGAGTCAGGCCGACCGCCGCCGGCCGCCAGTGACAGACTGACATCGCAGGGCTTCCCGCGCAACCTGCTGCTGCCGCAGGGCCGCCCCGGCGGGCTGCCCGTCACGGTGGTCGCCGTGGTGACCGACTCCCAGGGCCGCCAGTGGGAGGGCCACGCCTTCACCGACGGCCGAGACCCCTTCTTCCCCATGGACAGGCAGTTCTTCAAGTGGGAGCTGGACACCGTGCCGAACGCACACGTCCAGCACTTACGCATCTTTCATCGCAGCAAGGACGAACTCAACTCCACACAGCCATGAAGGCCGTCGCTAAGCCACGCTTTATAGACCTTTGTCACACAGGTATTAATGTACGAAATCTTCATGTTGGATCGAGAGTCGATCTTAAAATTCATTAGAGGCAGGAAGACACTGTAGAAATAATCGCCATCCGGTGAATGTAAAATAGAGATTATGTTATGGCAAAGTTGCCGAAACTTCTTTTGACTAAGTACTGACAGCTGTTTTTATTAAGGGGTACCCCAAGCCATTTGTATTTCACCACAGCACAGCTACAGACTAATAACAAATTTCCTAAAGAAAACAAAACCATTTTTTATTGTCCTCTTATTTCTCAGTTGCAATATAATGGTTAAAATAGGTTGACTGACTCATTGTAAGATAAAAAGTGTTTTTGTTTGCATTGATAATAAAAAATAAAGATGACTGTTCTTATTTTTATTTTGTGTGTCATTGTTAAATTGTTTTGATGTTATCTATTAGGAAAGCTGAAGTATTCGTTGTCAATAACTGTGTAAAACCAGTTGTTTTTTATGTCAAAGCCAAATGTATATTTTCGTTAACTTGCTGTCAATAAAAATCTTTATTTAGATATGTTTTGGCTTGAGGACCCTGCAACTGTCCTCACAATAATACTGTAATAAATAAATGCTGCGATCATCCACACATAACTTATATAAATCAAATTATTGCACCGTAACTAGTTTCTAGCTTGACCCTTTCATCAGACGACATTGTTGATTACAGATAAGAATTACGTTGTTATGAAAAATCTCTCCTTTGCGGATTATAACAGAGAGTGATGACATTTTGTATCGCTGTATGTTCGTCTGTGAGCTACACTCATACTCGTATCTGCACTTCACTCTCAGTTTTGCTTAAGTGTTTGCATATATCAGAGATGTAAAGTCACACATGGCATCTGTTGTCTCAGGTATAGCATACGTTTCGTTCTTCTGACACCAAAAGATAAGATTGAATATACAGAGCTTGATGGGTATTACAGATCCATACTATCACACGTCATCTTATGGGAATATAGTGAAGTTGAGACATGGAAATGAATGGATTCAAGCAACTCTAGGCAACTTGTTCGGAACGGAAACATGCCCAGATAACCGAAGGGGTTAAGAGAACTGCTGCCAAACAGAAGAAAATCAAAGTTCCAGTCCTAGTAAAGCACAACATTTTAAATACATCTTTCGCATTATTTCGACACCCAAAGAAACTAAGTCATACAAAAAACTTAAATCATGTCACTTCTCAAACCAACAGATGAGTTCAGAGAATCAACACTAAAAGTCATAATAATTATCTTAAATTATTAATTTATTTCTCTTCAGTACTCTAGAGTGAATATACAGTCGAATTAATACTTTCAGTTTCTTTTTACAATAATGCAATGTTAGTATTAACTGCTGCTGTTAACAATAACTATAAGCCAAATAATCATTCAATTTATTTTATCAGTCCCATTAGACTGCTATTAAGGTCCCTTTTGAGGTAATGCAACTAGCTACAAATGCCTTTCAAAAGATTTATTACAATGACGTCATTGATTTCTGATACTCGTGCCACTTCACAACAATATCTGAATATGCAGTGCCACTTTGGATATTGTTTCGATGACAAAAATAAAATAATAAATAAAATAAAAAGATGCCAGCATTATCTTATTTTAGTACTTCTGGTAAAAACTGTTGCAGAGAAAACAGAACATATATTATATCTAAAACATTATGGAACAAATAAGTTTAGTACTAGTCTTTATGATGATTTCATTTTCATACAGTGTCTTTATTGTTCCATTTTATTTATTTATTTTAGTAACAGGGCAAGAGCTTATAATAAGCGAAGATGTCATTAAATTCGCATTAAACACAGATCTAATAAGAAGTATAAAATCGATTTGAGTTGCATTACATTAATAACGGAAATTATTTCACTGTAAGACTGAACTTTCACGAAATCTAGAAAAGCTAAAAACATATATTTGCCTTTCCTTCACCCATCTTCTAAGGCAAGTTGTAAGGTAAGTATTGCTACAGGGGTCCCTACATGTCTTTCAAAGCTAGTTACAGTTGTTTTCTTTCGTGTCAGGCAAACTGCATATTTATCTGTTTTGGAAAGGCGTTTCACACGGTACGTCACCGCAGACTGACAATGAAGGTACGAACGTATGGAAGAGGTACCAAAATATGTGAGTGGTTCGAAGACTATTTAAGTAATGAAACCCAGTACGTTGTCCTCGATGGCGAGTGTTTCTCAGACACTACGGTATCGTCAGGAGTGCCCCAGAGAAGTGTGGTAGGACCGATATTATTTTCTATGTAAATGATCTGAGCGACTGACAGGCACAGCACAAATAATGAAGTCTTTTAAAGTGTATATGATGGTCTATTTTATTTTGTAAATATGTACCGATTTTATACTTGACTATGTCGAGCATTTCTATAAAGGCACAAATGCTCTGTGTCACTAGACCAGAAGACGGTCCCCCATTGTGCCGAAACGGGTCGTCAAGACAAATAAAAGAAAATGCGATCATCATCATCATCGTCATCATCATCATTAGAGACTGATTATGCCTTTCAGCGTACAGCCTGGAGCATAGTACCTCTAATAAAATTTCTACATGATCGCCTATTCAATGCTAACATTGATGCCTCGTCTGATGTTATGCCTTTTACTTGAAAATCATTCTGCACCGAATCTAAGTACTTTCTTCTTTGTTCCTCGACTCCTCTTACCCTCCGCTGCCGAGCTCATGAGTCACTTATGTAACCTCGCTTCTCCCATGCATGTAACATGACCCCACCATCTCAGTCTGTTCGCTCTAACTGCTTCATCTATGGTGTTCATTCCCAGTTTTTCTTTGATTTCCTCATTATGGACACCCTCCTGCCATTGTTCCCATCTATTAGTACCTGCAATCATTCTTGCTACTTTCATATCTGTAACCTCTACCTTATGAATAAGGTATCCTGTATCCACACAACTTTCACTCCCATACAACAAAGTTGGTCGAAAGATAGAGCGATGCACTGCTAACTTACTTCTTACAGAAGAGAGTAGATCTTAGCTGAGCCCTCAGTGCATTAGCTTTGCTGCACCTCGATTCCAGTTCTTTCGCTATGTTAGCATCCTGTGGGATAATACATCCCAAGTACTTGACTGTCTACCTGTACTAACTTTGTTCCTCCTATTTGACTCTCGATCTGTTTGAATCTCTTTCCCACAAACATTACATTCGTTTTGGAGATGATGATCTTCATATCTTAATCCTTGCACCTCTGATCGAACTCTGAAGTATTAGTTTGCCACCTTTGAATCGAATCGGCCATTACAATTAAGTCATCCGCTTATGCGAGACTGCTTATTTTGTTTTCACCTATTTTAATCACGCCCTGCCAGTCTACTGTTTTTAACACATGATCCACGAATAGTATGAACAACAGTCGTGACAGGTTACAGCCTTGCCTTACCCCTGAAACTACCTTGAACCATGAGCTTAATTTGCCATCTACTCTGCTGCCTGACAGTCTACGTAAAGTCCTTTAATTGCCTGCAGAAGTGTGTCTCCTATACCATAATCTCGAAGAACTGACAGTAGCTTCCTTCTAAGAACGCCGTCATAGGCCTTTTCCAGATCTATGAAACATAGATACAATTCCCTGTTCCACTCATAGCACTTTTCCATTACCTGCTGTAGGCTAAAGATCTGGTCCTGACAGCCTCTAAGAGGCCTAAACCCACACTGATTTTAATCTAACTTGTCCTCAATTAATACTCGCACTCTCCTTTGAACAATACCTGAGAATATTTTGCCTACAACACTAATTAAAGAGATACCTCGATAGTTGTTGGAATCCCTTCTGTGTCCATTTTTGAAAATTGGCGTGATTATCACTTTCGTCCAGTCAGACGGAACCTGGCCCGAAACCCCCGCCCTTTCAATTATCCTGTGTAACCATTTGAGATCTGATATTCTACTGTATTTGACGAGTTCCGGCTTAATTTCATCCACCCCAGCCGCTTTATTGATTCCATTGAGTTCAGTTACTCTTTCGGATAATTAACGACTTGTTCTTCGTCCATAACTGTGCCGATTGATTTGTGTTGTGGGGACGCTGTTCGCCACAACGGCGGCAGTCCATGCAAGTCACCGCGCCAGTATACGAAGAAGCAATGAATTGCTCCACAGTACTTGGGCCGCCGGGGGCGCCTGCAGTCTCGGTACCTCTTTGTCTGTTTCACGCGTCGGCCAACAGGGAGACAGGGGCTCATCTAGATAAGCCGGCGCAACACAGCAACGACAGTACGGGAGTTACAGTCGGTACCAAGCGGTCACCCGAGTTCAACAGTTCCTGGAAGTTCATCATAGGAGAGCCAGCAGTAACTTGGGACAGAGCTGGAAGAAGTATACTATTGCCTTGCACAAGTTTTTTGTAGCTAAGAAGAATATTGTAGCAATGCAAGCACATCAAAGTCAAGTAATTGTTTCATATAATAAATAGTTCATGTGGACTAATCAACTCTTTTAGTTGCAACCCCTTGCTAGCCACGCCCACCTTTTAAACCTTCAGCATCCCGAGGTCATAACAATTTGTACTGAGTGGTCCGCCAGGCGGCTTCAACTGACATATTTTTGGGGAAATTTTGGTAACAGCGCTCTTTTCTTAATTTTAATTAGCTAGATAGCTGATAAATTCAAAAGTTTGTGCTTTAGACCAATTTATTAAAATTAAAAAAAGTTACAATTGAATTTTGTCATTTTCGATATTCAAAAGTTGTTTGAGGCAAGTCATCGACGTTTCCTGCATCTTTGTACATACTCCATGTCTGAACAACATGGCTGTGGCTCACTCCCTTGATGAGAGTCCTTCCAAACACGAAGTAAAAACGCGGATACGATCAGAATTCGGAATTGACTTTGTAGGCATGGCAGAACTACAGTCGACACAACCAGTCTACTTCCTTCCTGAGCCGCGAGGACTTAGTAGAGCGGTCTGGAGCGCCACGTTACGATTCGCGCGGCATCCCGCGTCGGAGGTTCGAATCCTCCCTGGGGAATGGATGTGTGTGTTGTTCTTAGGTTAGTTTAACTTAGTTTTAGTAGTATGTAAGTCAAGGGACTGATGACCAACGTAATTTGGTCCCATAAGAATTAAAAACATGTTAACATTTTCCTTCCTGATGTTATGACTGGAACTGGTCCGCCCTCATAACCCGCTCTGTCGCACATGCGCCGAAGTTTACATCTTTGTGTGGGTTAAGTCACATCTGCGAACAATAGAATGAACTGTGTTGTTGCCTATACTATTCTCACTATATGTAAATAATGTTTACACTGTTATGTCCCACTGTAAATATCATCTATACGCTGATGAACTTCAGTTATATCTGAGTGTAAGCCCTAAAAACCTAAGCACAGCCATCCAGCATGTAAATGCGGAGTTACTTTCCTGTCAAGATGGGCACATAGCATAGCTTGAAACTGAATCCATCAAAAATGCAAGGAATCTGAGTGGGCCATAAAAGGCTCATCAATGCACAGCTCAGTAATATTTGATCAGCACTTGGACTGGACAGAGCACACAACCACAGTCTGTAAGAAGGTATACGCGTCACTTCCTTCACTACAGAAATACAAAAAAGCATTTCCTTTACGGCTGAAAAAGAAGCTCGTTGAGACACTAATACTTCCCATCCTAGATTATGGTGATGCTATTCTGCAAGGACTGTCACACGAAAATTCATATAGGCTGGAGCTGGCGATGAATTCTTGTGTCCCATACATTTGTATCCTACGTTTCTACGACCATATCAGTTCTGCATACAAGCAGTTATCTTGGCTACGTGCAGATAGGCATCGAACCTAACATACATTATGTTTGCTGCGTCGCTTCCTGTATCATTGCAAACCTTCTTACTTATCCTCAACGATGATACTACTATCTGAACAGCACAGCACAAACACACGTTCTCACCAAAATAAAACTCTCTTTGTACCATCACAAAACATCATTTTATGTATCGGGAACAAGTCTGTGGAACAATCTTCCTCAAAAGTTAAGAGAGATAAAAAAGACAGCTAAGCATCTAACTTCTGTCACAATAGCCATCTTTTTCTCAACTTACCAGTCTATAGCTCACTGTTGTCAATTCCTCCTACTCTCCCACAAATTTTTCCCTTTCCTTTCGTCAGCAGAGATCTCTATCCATATACAGGGTGAGTCACCTAACATTACCGCTGGATATATTTCGTAAACCACATCAAATACTGACGAACCGATTCCACAGACCGAACGTGAGGAGAGGGGCTAGTGTAATTGGTTAATACAAACCATAAAAAAATGCATGGAAGTATGTTTTTTAACACAAACCTACGTTTTTTTAAATGGAACCCCCTTAGTTTTGTTAGCACATCTGAACATATAAACAAATACGTAATCAGTGCCGTTTATTGCATATATACACTTCCTAACAACCACTGGCACTGTCATTCAAACTTCTCCTCTTTCATTAATCATTTTCCCTTCTGTTTATATTAAACTTTATTCAAATGTGTTAAACATCTCTCTACATGTAAATATCTCTTGTTATTATTAGTATTACTGTGATTTTTGTGCTATTATTATCATTATTATTAGTAGTATTAGCATCTATTGCTATTATTAATATTATTAATACTCTGTTTTTTGTTTTGAAATCGTTTGTTTATGTTGTTCCTGGTCAGATGTAAGAGAGGGCCCTAAAGCCCTAATCTGGTCAGGTTAAATAACCAAATAAGTAAATAAAATATGGTACGTCAGTGCTCAGGAGACCTTGAAACCAATGTTGTGCAACGCGATTTTGTGAGTGTGTGTGTGTGTTTCGAATAATTGAAGCAATATTAAACTTCCCTTGAACCACATTTAAGACCACTCTTTTCAAAGTACACTATTTGATTATTACATATGAGCACTGCACAGCGATTCCATAAACGATGGTAGAGTGTGATACCCGTGCCTGATTTATATGAGGTCTTCATGGTCTCGCAGCTAAGAGTATCTTTCAGTTCAAGCCCGCCGCATATTTCAGTTCTCCTTTAATGCCTTATCCTCACAATTTCCTGATGGTAAGGAGAAACCACTGATAAAACAAAGCCACAAAAATGTCAGCCATACAAGTGTGCGTAATCAGTTAAAATTAAATACTTAGCTACATTCTTATTGTTATCAGCGAAAAGCCTTTTTTTCCCTTGCAGCAGATAGTAGAGGCAAGTCATCGTCCAAAATACAAGAGGTCAGTAAAACGAAGCACTGCTAACTTAATTATCTTGTCCATGTTGTGGCAGCAAGCACGCGAACTTTATCGCTTCCAAAGGGAATAACAAAATACAGAACTGCCAAAAGAGGTTACAGGTTCTCACTCCTGATTAACAGTCGGTCAGAGTGCCAAAAGCATTGGTGAGAAGGAGTGGAAGATTAAAAACGTTTTGTGAAATACTTCTTTTTGTACAGAATTATCAGTAAACGAAACCGGACTCAGATTGTTTACTAGTTATACATTACAAAATGACTAGAACCATAAGTCTGCGCTGCACATAAGATCCTGTTACCTTATCAAGTGATTAAGTCAATCTCGGTGCCCTCTACCGAGTTTTTCAGTGCATTTTCCTTGCTTTCGCCATTAGACGTTTGTGAGACGTGGCCATTTTGATGCACTTGAAATAAACTTTAGAGTCTTGACCACTAATTTCAATTTATTGAGACCTTACGCGTTTCGACGTTCTGTCATTATCGAAGGCTACAGCAAGACAATGGAATTAATATCCATCAAAAATTTCGATAAAACATAAATGAGAACACAATCATCGAACTCACCATATCTTTTAGAACTTATTAAAAAGTGAAACTAAACATTCCTTTTAAAATAATCACTGTCAGATACATATGTCAAACATAAAATAAAATTAAAAATCCCCTCCAGAACATCGCAGTAGGATGGTCAAGGTCTGCAAAGCGGTCAGTTATTAAGTGGAGTATCCGCCAGCTGGCGATGTTGTCATTCTACTTCTCTCTCACTCACATATGCGCACTCACTCCCTCTGGGATTTTTTTTAAATACCTTAAACCTGCACAATATTTTGTTACTGTTAAGCTATAGAATTATAAACTTACAACTATAAAACTTTTACAATCACTGTGTACAAAATTTTTCTTTTACCTTATACAATTATATGAATGCTGCAGCTTTCATTTTTTTTTTTTTTTTTTTTTTTTTTTTTTTTTTTTTTTTTTGCCGTACTATATTTTAACATCGTTGGGGAAGATAGTGTTTAGTGAGAAATTGCTGGCAGTCACCAAAATCATGATGTCCATACAGTATTCAGGTGAACCATCAAGCTCCATCTGCTTACAAAAACAATACGGTGGTTTCTATACCGAACAAATTTGCATTTGCCTCTCGTATAAATTGCAATGTTGGCCTACAACAGCAATGCAATATGTTAAAGTAGTGTCATATTTATGTTGTTGTTGTGGTCTTCAGTCCGGAGACTGGTTTGATGCAGCTCTCCACAATACCCTATCCTGAGCAAGCCTCTTCATCTCCACATAAGAACGGCAACCTACATCTATCTGAATCTGCTTACTGTATACATCTCTTGGTCTTCCTCTGCGATTTTTTCCCCACACACTTCCCTCCAACGCTAAATTCACAATTCCTTGATGTCTAAGAATGTGTCCTACCAAGCTATCCCTTCTTTTAGTCAAGGCATGCCAGAAATTTCTTTTCTCCCCAATTCTGTTCAGTACCTCCTCATTAGTTACGCGATCCACCCACCTAATCTTCAGCATTCTTTTGTAGCACCATATTTCAAAAGCCTCAATCCTCTTCCTGTCCGCACTGTTTATCGTCCATGTCTCACTCCCATACAAGGCAACACTCCACACAAATGCCTTCAGAAAGGACTTCCTTAGGCTTAAATCAATATTCGATGTTAACAAATTTCTCTTCTTCAAGAACGCTTTTCTACCCATTGCCATTCTGCATTTTACGTCCTCCGTACTGCGACCATCATTTGTTATTTTACTGCCCAAGTAACAAAACTCATCTACCTCCTTTATTGCTTCGTTTCCTAATCTAATTCCTTCAGCATCACCTGATTTTCTTACACTGCACTCCATTACCCTAGTTTTGCTCTTATTAATGTTCATCTTATATGCATCTTTCAGCACACTGTCCATTCCGTTCAATTGCTCTTCCAGGTTCTTTGCTGTATCTGACAGAAGTACTATGTCGTCGGCAAAACACAATGTTTTTAATTCTTCCCCCTGAACTTTAATTCCTTCTCCAAATTTCTCCTTGCTTTTCTTTATAGCTTACTCAATGTACAAATTGAATAACAATGGAGAAAGACTACAACCCTGTCTTACTCCCTTTCCAACCACTGCATCCCTTTCATGCCCTTCAACTCTGACAACCGCTGTCTGGTTTTTGTACAAGTTGTAAATAACCTTACGCTCCCTATATTTTACTCCCTCTTGCTTCAGAACTTGATAGAGTTTATTCCAATCAACATTGTCAAAAGCCTTCTCCAAATCTACAAAAGCTAGAAATGTAGGTTTGCCTTTTCTTAATCTATCTTCTAGGATAAGTCGTAAAGTGAGTATTGCCTCCCGTGTTTCTACATTTCTCCTGAAACCAAACTGATCTTCCCCGAGGTCCGCTTCTATCAGCTTTTCCATTCTTCTGTATATAATTCGTGTTAATATTTTGCAACCATGACTTATTAAACTGATGGTTCTGCACCTGCTTTCTTTGGAATGGGGATTATAACTTTTTCTTAAAGTCTGAGGGTACTTCGCCTGTCTCATACATCTTACACTCCAGGTGAAACAGGTTTGTCATGGCTGGTTCTCCCAGAGACTTCAGTAGCTCTGAGGGAATATCATCTACTCCAGAGGCCTTGTTTCGACTTAGGTCTTTCAGGGCTCTGTCAGATTCTTCTCTCAGTACATTATCTCCTATTTCATCTTCATCTCAATCCTCTTCCGTTCCTACAATATTGTCTCGAAGTTCATTTCCTTTGTAGAGCCCCTCTATATACTCTTTCCACCTTTCAGCTTTCCCTTCTTTGCTGAGAACTGGTTTTCCATCAGTGTCCTTGATATTCATAGAGCTGTTTTTCATATCTCCAAATGTTTCTTTTATTTTCCTGTAGGCTGTATCTATTTTTCCCCTATTTATACTTTCTTCTACATCCTTCCATTTGCCTTCTAGCCATTCCTGCTTAGCCATTTTGCACTTCCTGTCAATCTCATTTCTTAGTCGTCTGTACTCCATTATGCCTGTTTCATTTACTGCATTTTTATATTTTCTCCTTTCATCGATTAAATTTAGTATCTCCTGTGATATCCAAGGAATTTTTTGTAGGTCTTGCCTTCCTACCTATTTTTTCCTCTGCTACCTTCACTATTTCATCTCTCAATTTGACCCATTGCTCCTCTACTGTTTAAATTTCCCCCGTTTCTGTCAATTGTTGCCTAAAACTTCCTCTGAAATTCTTAAAAAACTCAGGTTCCTTTAATTTATCCAGGTCCCATCTCCTTATTTTCCTCCCTTTTTGTAGTTTCTTTAGTTTCAGCCTACAGTTCATAACCAACAAGTTATGGTCAGAGTCTATATCTGCCCCTGGGTATGTCTTACATTGTAAAACCTGTTTCCGAAATCTATGTCTTACCATTATAAAATCTATCTGGTATCTCCCGGTGTCTCCTGGTCTCTTCCATGTATACAACCTTCTTTTGTGATTCTTGAACCAGGTGTTTGTTATAACTAAATTATGTTCTGTGCAAAATTCTACCAGACGGCTTCCTCTTTCATTTCTATTGCCCAGACCATATTCACCTACTATCTTCCCTTCCCTTCCTTGTCCTACTACCGAATTCCAGTCTCCCATAACAATTAAGTTTTCCTCTCCCTTAATTGTCTGAATAATTTCCTTTAGCTCCTCAATTATTTCTTCGATTTTCTCATCATTGGCAGAGCTAGTTGGCATATAAACCTGTACTACTGTTGTCGGTGTTGGCTTCGTATCTATCTTGACAATGATAATGCGATCACTGTGCTGGTCATAGTAGTTTACCCGCATTCCTATTTTCTTATTGATTATCAATCCTACTCCTGTGATACCCCCAATTGATTTTGTATTTATAATCCTGTACTCACCTGACCAGAAATCCTGTTCATCCTGCCACTGAACTTCACTAATCCCCACTATATCTAACTTCAACCTATCCATTTCCCTTTTTAAATTTTCTAATTTTCCTACTCGATTAAGGGATCTAACATTCCACGCTCCGACCCGTAGAATGCCAGTATTGTCTTTCCTGATGATCACATCCTCCTGAGTAGTCCCCTCCCGGAGATCCGAATGGGGGACTATTTTACCTCCGGAATATTTTACTCGAGAGGATGCCATCATCATATGTTCATACAGTAGAGCTGCTTGTCCTCGGGAAAGGTAACGGCTGTAGTTTCCCCTTGCTTTCAGCCGTTCGCAGTAGCTGTGTGGCAAAGCCCCATTAGCTGATGTTACAAGGCCAGCTCAGTCAATCATCCAGACTGTTGCCCCTTTTACTACTGAAAAGGCTGCTGCCCCTCTTCAGGAACCACAAGTTTGTCTGGCCTCTCCACAGATACCCCTCCGTTGTGGTTGCACCTACAGTACGGCTATCTGTATCGTTGAGGCATGCAAGCCACCCCACCTCGGCAATGTCTGTGGTTCATGGGAGTGGGTCATATTTATATAATTATATAATACTGTACATAGTACTTCCTCGTGTTAAAAAGAATAATCAAGTCAAATTTATATAATTTGATTATTCTTTGTAACATGAGGAAGTACTATGTACAGTATTACAGTTTAGGCAATGCTGATGTGAAACGATATCTTCAATATAAACTCTAAGGGCAGTTAAAATATCCTCTTCCATAATTGTATTGCACATGTTAGCCCTCTATTATAAAACATGAAATAAAGCAGTTTTAATGTATACTTATCAAATGCATTACACTCAAGGCTCCTAAAATGAATGAATATTTTAAGTAAGAAAAGGGGGGAGGGGGAGGGAGATGGTTCATGGAGCAACTACAGGTTATAGAATGTAATTTTGTGCACTTTTACAGTTTTTTGTGGTAGTATTAACCCAATTATGGAGCTCCATGAAAAAGCTTAGATTTACTATAATAATATGTAAGGTGTGCATAGTTATGAGGTTATAGCATGACATCAGGATACAGCTGCTTATACTCTAATAGCAAGTATAGTGAGGTATTTTTATGAAGCCAAGAACAAACTTGTATTTTTTAATAATAAATACACCTGACTGTTACTGGAAACATGGACTTTAAGTAATACAGTATACTACGAGCTACGATGGCACTGTATGGAATGACAGAATGTTCGTGGAAGGACGTGATTTGTTAACAGCAGGGAAGCTATTCGGCTAGGAAAACTCTTAGTGAACGCTGTACTGTAGTGAAAAGGAAAGTGTCGCCATATATTGGCGTCCGTTGTTACTATGGAAGTGCCTAACGGAGGATGGTGAATAGATTGAAGTATCGTCTATCAGCTACATTCGTTACCATGAAATAGTCTACAAATGATCAGTGAAAAGACCGACGAACCAGTTTTTCGTAAAATCAATTTGTTCGTCTATTATGTGAGAAGGAGATTTTGATTTTTCCACAAAGAACTCTAATTCCGCAAGGGTGTTAAGCAGTAGGCCTTTTGGTGCGCTGTGTAGTATTTTCAGACTTTGTTCTATTTCTTCTAATCTGTGGTTATTTCGTGTGAGGTGTCGTTTGATACATCCGTCGTTGCTGCCTCGCGTGTGTTCCTTGAATCGATGCCTGAATGACCTGCCCGTTTGTCCTACGTAAAGCTTCTCGCAATCTCTACATGTTATTTTGTATACACCCGTGCCATCAAACTTATCTCGTTAGGGTACCACTGTGTGTCGTAGCCTATCGCGTAGTTTGCCAGTAGTTTTCATCCCTAAACCTACCTTGTATTTATTGAACCTATTTACGACGGAATCAGTTAATGTCTCTTTGTATGTAATACTCAATTTTAGTTTATGTTGTTTTATCGACGTTTTAATGGCGGTGTTCTCGCAGAGCTTATTGTATAGATACCTAACGTCTTTTCTGTTATACCCGTTAGAGGTTGTATTGTATTCCAATGTATTCAGCTCTTTTGCTTTATCGTTATCAGTTAATGGTAACTTCACTAGTCTATTCAACATTGAACGGAAAAAAGCCCATTTGTGTACTTTTGTATGGCATGAGTCAGCTGGTATAATTGTGTCTGTAGAAATTGGTTTTCTGAAAATTCCAAATGAGAGTTTCCCGTTGTCTCTTCTTACCGACAGATCTTGAAAATTAAGTGTTTTATTGTTTTCATGTTCCACAGCGAATTTTATGTTTGGGTGCATGACGTTCAATTTCTCAGATAGATCATTGATTGCTCCCTCGTTACCTTTTATCTCAATAAATGTGTCATCTACGTATCTCTTGTAAATAAGAACATCATTCCAAAGTTCAGGATATTTCTCTACAAAGTCTGTTTCTAGCTTATTAATAAAAATTTCAGCTAGGGTGCCTGATAGATTGTTAGCCATTAAATGAGAAATAGTTAAAGGACAGCACAAATTCTAGCATTTCTATTAATTCTACAGTTTCGCCCTGGGAGATTTTGTTATGTTTCAACAAATTTTATTTTATGATGTCAAGAGTTTCAGAGACGGGTATACTGGTGTACAAATTAACTACGTCAAATCAGACTAAACGTACATCCTCTGATAATTTGAGAGTTTTCGTTTCCACCACAAAGTGATACGTACTTTTCAGAGAAAATATTTTTTAAAACGTGTAAGCTTCCTTCAGTTTTTTTATTTAAATCTCTGTTTAACTTATATGTAGGTGCTGCACGACTGTTTACTAAGGCTCGGATCGGGTGTAAATTTTTGTGTAGCTTGACTTGTGACTTAAGTGTTGGTAGACTCGGATTCATAATGGTTATCCTCCTTTTCAGTAGGATACAAAAAGCAACTGGACCGTATTTTCGTTTTTAATGTGGCATTAAAATTTTGTACTGGGTTGTTCTTCACTTCACTAATGTTATTAGTTTCAAAAAAGGCTCTACCAATGCTGGAGCTGCATACTCCTCATGCAAGCCAAGGAGTCGATGCTTGTCTCTGTGGGGCATCAGGACTCCCGGCAACGGTTATCCCGCCAGGTGACGTTGCTGTGGCTGGGTGGCGCCCATAAGGAGAGTCCCTGATCGGAGTGGGTGGCATCGGGGCGGATTACCCGCAATGAAAAGACAAACATCGGGTGACGTTGGCGGACGTACAACCGCCGTCTCTAAGAAGGGAAACTTCAACGCCTCTATGTACGACCCTCAAACGTTCCCCTCCCTGACCGCACCTTGGGAGGAACGCCAGGGCGCGAAACAGACTGAAGAATATGCTCCGAGATATCTCGTTTGCAGCAGGACTGATGGGGACTCATATTCAGCGACCAAGCCTCAGTTCTTTGTGGACCATCTGGAGGACAGGTTTGGGGAAGTGGACTCACTCTCTAAAATGCGCAACGGTTCTGTTCTCATCCACACAGCATCCCCTGCCCAGTCAGGGCGCTACTCGATTGTGACAAGCTGGGTAACGTTATGGTGACCATCTCTCCCCACAAGTCCATGAATATGGTTCCTGGTGTAAGGGTGTAATTTTCCATAGGGATTTGTTGCTCCAGATGGACGACGAGCTAGGGGCAAACCTTGAACGACGAGGAGATCATTTTATCCGGCGTGTCCATAGGGGCCCAAAGGATAATAGGGTCGCTACTGGTGCCTTCATCTTGGCCTTTGAGGGTGATACATTACCCGAAAAGATCAAGGTTGAGATGTTCGGCCTTATATTCCTCCCCCTATGAGGTGCTTTCAGTGCTGGAAGTTCGGCCACATGTCTTCCCGTTGTATGTCCAGTGCTACATGTAGGGACTGCGGGCGTCCAGCAGATCCGGGCGCCCCATGTACACCGCCTCCCGTCTGCGTCAACTGTGGTCAGAATCATCCTCCCTGCTTGTCGCAATGTCCCGCACTTCAACGGAAAATTACAGAGTATAATACCCTGGACCGTATATCATATAATGAGGCGAAGAAAAAGTTTGACCGTCTGCACCCTGTTACAATGAAAAACTCATTCGCAGCAGTAACGTCATCGCCACCCTCCTTGGCGGCGGCAGTATTTCCTACTTCATCTGTGGGCCCCCAGGGCCGCCAACCTAAGCCTGCCCCCACGGTGGTTGGGGGTTATCCTTCCACAGCTCCCAAGGAGAAAGCCTCGGGGTCAGCTACTACCTCTCCGCCGGAGAAAGAACAACCTTCTCCGGCTTCCCTCACACGGAAGGGGTCCCTTGGGACACTCCCTTCCGCCAGTGTCGATATCGACACTAACCAGCAGCAGGCGCGCTCGCAGACTGCTGGTCGCAGGGCTTCGCGCTCCTCCTCAGTCCCTGTGGCTGAGTCTGACAAGCACCACCCAATGGTGAAGCCCCCAAGGGAACGGAGGGGTAAACAAAGCCAACAGAAAAACTTGACACAAGAGTCCGCGGTTGCTTCCGCGCCACCACTCCCCTCCACCTCCACCTCTACTTCTGAGGGTGAGGTGGAGAGTCATGCGTCACCCGAGGACATTGCTCTCGGTGACTCAAACGGACAATCCAGATGATACGCCTACACCGGTGGGTGCAAGTGATGCTGAGTTGTAGCCCAGCGACTAGTTGGATTCATGTCTTCCCAGCACTCAACCAATGTCATCCTCCAGTGGAACTGTGGCGGTTTCTTCCCCCACCTTGCTGAGCTACGGCAGCTTCTGAGCACGACACCTGCTTTCTGCATTGCTCTCCAGGAAACCTGGTTTCCAGCAATGCGGACCACTGCCCTTCGTGGCTACATGGGATTTTAATGGAATCGTAGCATATATAACAGGGTCTCAGGTGGAGTGTATGTGTGTATGTCATCACCTCTGTGTATAGTGAGCCTGTGCCCCTTCAAACACCATTAGAAGCAGTCAGGGTGAGACCACACACGAATTTACCGTCTACAGTATCTACTTGCCGCCAGATGGTGAGGTATCTGTGAACGTTTTGGCTGCACTCGTAGCTCATCTACCCCCATTCTTCTTACTGTTGGGCGACTTTAATGCCCACAGTCCCTTGTGGGGTGGTTCTACGATCTCTGGTCATGGCAGGGTTGTCAAGGATTTACTAACTCAACTCGACCTCTGCCTCTTAAATACAAGTGCCCCCACACACTTTAGTGTGGCACATGGCACATTTTCGGCCATTGATCTATCTATCTGTAGCCACAGTCTTCCACCATCTGTTCACTGGAGAGCCCATGACGACTTGTGTGGCAGTGACCATTTCCCCATTTTTTTGTCACTCCCACAATGCGAGTCCCCAGCACGTCCACCCAAGTGGGTTCTGCACAAGACTATGCTTCTGCTGCCATCGTTGGCCCTTCCCCACTCGAGAACATCGATGTGGTGGTCGAGAACGCCACACATTCTATTATTTCTGCTGCAAATGCTACCGTTCCGCGTACATGAGGGTGCCCACGGCGTAAGACAGTGCCTTGGTGGTCTTCGGAGGCCATTAAATACCGCAGTCGACACAAACGGCACCCCTCTCAGGAGCAACTTATCAATTTTAAACGGCTTCGCGCTCGTGCTCGCCAGCTTATAAGAAGATGTAAACAGGAGTGCTGGGAGAGGTACGTTTCCACTAATGGGACAGGTACCTCAGCCTCACAGGTCTGGAGTAAAATCAGGCGGCTACAGGGATTACAGCCACAGGGATTACAGCCCTGGGATCTCCACAAATGGAGTTATATGTACCGACCCGGCCACACTTGCAGAGATGTTTGCCGAGCATTATGCTCATGCCTTTGCCTCTGCCAATTATCGACTGGCCTTCCGTACAGTAAAGGATAGGGTAGAACGCCAGTCTCTCTCCTTTATTACCCACCGCTCTGAATCTTACAACACTCCTTTTACTGAGTGGGAGCTTCTCATTACTCTTCAACAATGTCCTGACACGGCGCCTGGGCCTGATAGCGTCCATAGCCAAATGCTGAAGCATCTCTCAGCAGATAGTCGGCGTAATCTACTTGCGGTCTATAATCGCATTTGGTGTGTTGGCGTTTTCCCGTCAGAGTGGTGGGAGAGTATCATCATCCCAGTGCTTAAAGCCGACATATATCCTCTTTCCATGGATAGCTACCGGCCCATTAACCTGACTAACTTTACATGCAAACTGTTGGAGCGGATGGTTAGTCGGCGGCTGTGTTGGATTCTTGAGACTTGGGGATTATTGGCTCCATGCCAGGGCAGTTTTCGCCATGGTCGATCTACCACCGACAACCTGGGGTACCTCGAGTCTGCAATCCGCACAGCCTTTTCCCGGCTCCACCACCTTGTTGCCGTCTTCTTTGATATGCACAAAGCATATGACCTGGCAATGACACATCCTCAACACTTTACATGACTGGGGCCTCCGGGGCTCCCTACCGATTTTTATCCAGAATTTTTTAGCTGTCTAACTGACTAACTTTACATGCAAACTGTTGGAGCGGATGGTCAGTCGGTGGCTGTGTTGGATTCTTGAGACTTGGGGATTATTGGCTCCATGCCAGGGCGGTTTTCGCCAGGGTCGATCTACCACCGACAACCTGGAGTACCTCGAGTCTGCAATCCGCACAGCCTTTTCCCGGCTCCACCACCTTGTTGCCGTCTTGCTTGATATGCACAAAGCATATGACCTGGCGATGACACATCCTCAACACTTTACATGACTGGGGCCTCCGGGGCTCCCTACCGATTTTTATCCAGAATTTTTTAGCTGTCTGTACCTTTCGTGTCCAAATTGGTGCCT
The DNA here is from genome assembly GCA_026315105.1 of Locusta migratoria. Lineage (NCBI taxonomy): Eukaryota > Metazoa > Arthropoda > Insecta > Orthoptera > Acrididae > Locusta > Locusta migratoria. Next base: position 167,725,370 of record CM048745.1, read on the forward strand.
CCCTAAGCACCTCTCATATCCAGGAAAATGGGGTTCCTCAGGGCTCGGTTTTAAGCGTTCCCTTATTTTTAGTTGCCATCAACGGTCTAGCAAAGGTGGCTGGATCGTCAGTATCCCCTTCTCTTTACGCTGACGACTTTTGTATCTGTTTTAGTTCCTGCAGCACCCAAGTTACCGACCGTAGGTTGCAAGGTGCTATTCGGAAGGCGCAGACCTGGGCACTTACTCATGGCTTTCAGTTTTCTGCCACCAAGACCAGAGTGATGCACTTCTATTGGCGTCGGAGCGGTTCACCCTCACCCTGAACTTCATCTTAACGACGAACTCCAGACCGTAGTAGACACCCATCGGTTTTTAGGACTTGTCTTTGATGCTAGCCTGACGCGGCTCCCCCACATTCATCAGCTGAAACGCGAGTGCTGGCGACGTCTCAACCTTCTCTGCCACCTGGCTCATACAACCTAGGGTGCTGACCACTTGACGCTGTTGCGGCTTTACACGGCACTGGTGAAGTCCCATCTCGATTCTGGGTGCATTGCCTATGGGTCTGCGGCACCTTCGGCACTGCATCTACTGGACCCCTTTCACAACTGTGGGGTTCGAATCGCGATGGGCGCTTTCCGCACGAGCCCAGTGAACAGCTTACTAGTGGAGGCTGGGATCCCACCCTTGGGGGGGGGCAACACCTGCTACGGCTTACACAGCCCATATATATTGCTCCCCTTCCATCTCCCTATCGGGTCCGTGCACGTACACCCCCGTGGTGCTTGCCAAGGCCGTCTACACGGTTGGAATTGGCCCATGGGCCCAAAGACTCAGTTCCACTGGAGGTGCTCCACTGTCAGTTCTCGGCTGTCATAGCGAAGTTCCCTCGTTATGTCCTGATCTACACCGATGGTTCTTTGGTTGATGGCTGCTTGGAATTTGCCTACACTAACGGTGACTATGTGGAACAGCACTCTCTGCCGAATGCCTCCAGTGCTTACACTGCACAGCTGGTGGCCATTCACAGAGCTCTTGTGCATATCCAGTCCTGCTCAGGCGAGTCTTTTGTTATTTGCAGCGACTCCCTGAGCAGCCTCAGAGCTCTGGAGCAGTGTTACCCACGGTCTACCCTAGTGTTGGCCATACATGAGACACTTTATGCCATTACACACTCCAGCCGATCGGTGGTGTTCATCTGTTCTTCGGGTCATGTTGGTATCCCGGGCAATGAACGTGTTGACAGGATTGCCAAGCAGGCTGTCGGTATGTCCAGTCTAGAGATCGGCCTCCCGGCTTCTGATCTCCGTTCATTGTTGTGTCAGTGGGTACATCGGCTTTGGGATGCTGAGTGGCGTATCGTTAGCACGCCCAACAAGCTCCGGGTTGTCAAAGACACTACGGCCACATGGCGCTACTCCATGTGTACTTCTCGATGGGTCTAAGTGGTTTTGTGTCGCCTCCACACTGGGCATACATGGTTCGCCTATGGACATCTCCTTCGGAGTGAGGACCCGCCCCAATGTCGGTGTGGCTCCTGTCTGACAATCGTCCACATATTGTTGGACTGCCCCGTTTTAGCCGCCTGCCAGAGAAATTTTAACCTCCCTGCCATTTTATCAGAAGTTTTAGGTGACGATGCTACAATGGCAGATTTCGCTTTACGTTTTATTCGAGCAGGGGGTTTTTACCATTCTCTCTAACTAGAGATTTCATTGTGCTGCTGAGTGGTTGACTTTTCCTATTTTATTTTTATGGTCGTTAAACCACAGCCATCGGCTTCCTTGTTGTAAGCTGTGTTTGTGTGATGGTCTCCTTTCGTTTTGTTTCTTTTCGTTTTTTGGTGTTTTCTGGACTAAGTGGGATTCCCCTCCCACTTTACACATTAACTCTGGGCTTATCTCTTTCACAAACACAGTATTCTTTGGACGCTTTGTGGTGAAATGGGGGACTGATGACCATTGTAGTTTTGTCCCCCTTAAACATCCTCCCAACGAACCAACCATCACTCCACTCATTAAATTTTTTCAACTGTCGCCTCGCGCCACCATGCACGCACGGTGCGACGTTCTTACGATGGCAGCCACGACCGCCCTCTGCTAAAACTCCGCTCGTCGCCACGACTGAACGGCATCGTTCACTTGGGATTAAGACAGGCACTAGGAAAGTCTCTCATCAGTAGGCAGGCCTCTAACGACTTAAACTATGTATCTGATTTGCGCTAGACTTCAGTTAACAAAGCCAAGTATTTGTACTCTCTCTCTTCGAAATATATCTTGTTCTAATCTAGCTCAGTGTTTCTAGTTTCAGCTGCCCCACCGGCTGGTCACCTCAGACTCTGTACCCGCACACGTGTGCATTCTATTTCCCTTTGTCGGTCTCTCTCTACTCGGCCACCGATACCCAGAACAACTGGCGGAAACGAGACACAAAAGTGGCAATGAGGAGTAATAGCAGAACCTTGGACCAGCCCGCTTGCAGCAGCCAGACAGCAGCAGTCGGAGCACATGGAAATTACTCCCGCTCACCCACCCTTATTTTAATATTTTTGGGGGACGATGTTCAGTTACGTGTTATGTGGACATTTTTGTTGCAGAGAATCATAATTCACATTGCATTTATGTTTTGTGCTAATTTTCTTGTATGCGCGGCGCCTAATCCGTCAGCATGGCCACTACCCTGAACATAAACTTAATGAAAATTATTCAGTTACAGACGGCGCAAATCACGCAACTACTCCAAGCGGTGTCCTAGTTGACAGCACAGGCAGCTCACCTACAACAGCCGTCGCATCAGCCACCTACACCTGCCGCCGCACCGCTTCCTACGTTTCGCCAGTACGACGAACATAAGGAAGAATGGAGTGTTTACTTCGCGCAATTTCAAGAACTTGTCGCGGCTCATCAACTTACAGCTCAGACTGTAAAACATTTATTCCTCTCAGTTGTTGGCACCAAGACCTTCGTATTACTGCAGAAACTTTTCCCCCACGCATCTCCGCACGATCTCGAATTTGATGCACTAGTAGATGCCTTGAATGCACATTATGAGAGAAAAGTTCTCATAGCTGCGGCGCGGTACCGATTTTTCAGACTTAAAAATTACCGGAGCAGTCACGCCGAAAGTGGATTACGGAATTCAAGGGCTTAACCCACAAATGTAAATTTACTTGCTCTTGTGGACTTTCTTATAGTGACGTGAGATTGAGAGATGCGATCACACAGAACGTTCAGGACCCCAGAATTAGGGCAGCAATTCTGGAACAGTCTGACCCCTCATTAGACAGTGTTCTGCAGCTTATAGAAGCGCACGACACCTTTGACTTAGCAGATGTAGAAATGCAAAGCCACAGCGTTAACTCAGTGCGCCGCAACGGACGCTTTCCTAGCCGCAGTTCTCATTTTAGCCCTAGTGATTCTTATTTTTCTACCGGCGGTGCTGATCAGACAGTGAACAGGTCCAGTGCAAAAGTGGCGATGAGGATGGTATACAAAATTGTCCACCAGTGCAGCTCTGTGGGAACGAGCGCTATCGCCACCAGAAGGAACCCATCTCCAATCGCACCAGCGCAGGGCCCAACAAAAGGTCGAAGGATCTCGTCTCTATATCTCTGAGCAGTCAAAGTGCCATTTTGAACGACATAGATGTCCGTACGTCCGCCGATACTGATTCCTGTTCACACTATTCGTTCACCACGAAGATATGGTGATGTTTCCGGTACATGTGTTGGATTGTTCCGAGTTCCATGCTCCTTCCAGATAAAGGAACGACGTTCCTCCGAAGGAACGTAAAATCTTGTCTGTAAACAGAACCCGGTGTCATTACGACTCCAGTCCTGATGGTCCTGTGCCAGTATCTGTGTGCTAATAGGTGTCGTGGTTTTAATGGGACATGATCCCGACGGCGATTTCGGACTGTTTGTGTTGATATTTCGGGTACTGCTGCTGCCAGCAGTATTCGTCGTAGCCGAGTAGCATTCAGCCTCCTATCTCGACCGGCTGTTAACCGGAGATTAACGGTCATCACTTGCTAATTTTACCTGTGGACGATCTTGGCCTTGCTTTCCTTGAACGGTTTCTGTTGTCTGAAATCGCGTCCAGGCCCTTGAAATTGCCCTCCAATAGCTTCAGCCACCTCCTTCTGTCCCGCTTCCAACCTTCCTTTGGTTCTCCAGCTTTTAGCTTCGAGTACGTCTCGTTGTTGTTGTATTGCACTACCTTGTCACTACAATATCCGAACCCAGCTGCTTGTGTAATTCTTCTGTTAGAGTGGTCAACAATAATCCCCACTGCAGCAAAATTCTGTTATTACCACTATCACGCTTGCTGTAATGTTGTCAACACTCCTTACAACCGACAAAATGGCGATGACAATACTTCAGAACCTAGATACTTCAAGTAACCCCTTAATTATTTTGACCACGGTACAGTAATGTAAAGTGGGGTGTCCCACAAGTATGAAGTGCGCGCCACGTACTTACGCCGCGCGCCGCCATGCACGCACGGCGCGGCGTTCTTACGACGTCAGCCACGAGCGCCCTCTGCTGCAACTCCGCTGGTGGCCACGATTGCTGCATCGACCACTTGGGACTGAGATAGGAACCAGTTAACACTTGGGATTCAGGCACCAGTTAAGACTTGGCTATCGCATAGGCACTAGGAATCACCCATAGACAGGCCTCTATGTTATCTATGTATCAGCATTCTGCAGTCAAGAACTATGTAAAAGTTAAGTATTACTAAGTCTCTATGAAATATATATCTCGTTCTACTTTACTCTAGTGTCTCTAGTTTCTGCTGTCCCACTGGCTGGTCACCTCCATACCGCACAAGTGTGCATCCTTATTCCTGTGTCGGTCTCTTTCTACTCGGCCACCGACACCTACGACAACCGGCGGACGAGACACAAAAGCGGTGACGAGGCTGGGATACAAAATAAAGGACTTACGTATTGTCGAAGTCGGGTCACATACGGCGTGAATAGCATGTCTCCATGGTACAACCAAGTATAATGTAAGCCTGTAAGCGTGGTTAGTCCCAGCATAAGACCAATTGAAGCTAAACATAATAAATACCCGGTAATTAAGAACGGTATTGCCTAGAATGATAACACGTTTTCGACTCATTTAATTTAGATAAAATTAAGACACGACTCAAAAAATTCAAAGGAGTTCGGGCAAAATATTCTCGGGTTTTGAAATGAGAGTACGAATATTAGTTTAAGAGATATTGGATGAAAATCTATTTTGGTTTAGGCCTCTTAGAGGGTACCAGGTCCAGATTTTAGCTATCTGCAGATAATGGAGGGGTGGAACAGGGTATTTTATCTAAAGTATGCCTTTTAGGTGTGGTAAAGGCTTTTCACCCTGTTCATAGCAGGAGTTATTGCTATTTTTTAAAGATTATGGAGTAGAAATTAAACTTCTGCAGGAAGTAAAGGCATATATTTAGATTGTGAGGCAGCAATTATAGTTGCTGTAAATTGAATTCACGGTTTATAATAGTTTCAGGGGTATGTAGGCTAAAACCTATCTCCATCGTTGTTTATATTATTTATGGGTCATATACTGAACGATGAAATAAAAGATATTAAAAAGAAGCAGTTAGGTATATGCGGACGACATTGTTGTGATGGCAGATTCAGTTGAAAGGTTGCAATCTGTCCGAGCTAGATCAGAGATGTAAGGGTTATAATACGAAGATTAGCATGTGCAATACAAAAGTAATGTCCGTGGGCCCGAGATTTAAACAGACTGAGTGCCAAATAGGACGAACAAAATTAGAACGAGTGAACTGTTTCAAGTACTTAGGGCGTATTTTCTCACAGAATGCCAACATAAAAGAAGTAGATTCAAGGGGTAGCAAAGATAATTCGCCGCGGTGGAGTAGCCGAGCGGTCTAAAGCGTCTCGCTGCGGAGCGCGCGATTGCTCGCCGTGGAGGTTCGAGTCCTCCCTGGGGCATGGGTGGGTGTGTTGTCCTTAGGATTGTTTACCTAAGTTTAAGTAGGTTGTAAGCTACGGACTAATGACCTCGCAGTTTGGTCCGATAGATTTACAAACAAACAAACAAATAAACAAAGATAATTCAGAGAGCACCGAGCTGAGATCTACTCTATTCTGCAAGAAGGCTGTCAGTTCGAAGACTATGTTATCAGTGCACCGTACATTCTTTCGACCAACTGTGATACGGGAGTGAAAGCTGGGTGGATAGGGTAATTTTATTACTGCGAGATATTAAAATAGAAGGGTTGATTACAGGTACTAATAGATGAAAACAATGGCAGGAGGGTGTCTACAACGAGTAAATCACAGAAAATCTAGGAATGAACACCATACATGAAACAGCTAGAGCAACGCGAGCGGCCGCAGACTACACAGCCATACCCGCGTAGGGAGCATCATCTTGGCTAGCTTTAATGCGAGGAAAAGCTTAGGGTACATGCGTCATATGTTATTCGCGTGTATCTACTGCCTTACCGTTCATATTACCCTTCAGCCAGTGTTCATTAACCGAAAAGTTAGGTTATTATTCATTGTTTATTGGCCTCCACATCTTCATCAAGACTGATAAAGCATTTCATTGCTCAGTGTGTATATATTTAGTTTAGTGCTTCTGTCTGACTACTACAAGTAGAATCAGCTAAGAACGAACCGCAGTAAAACTCAGACTTGTGCCTTCTACCTCATAAATAAAATGGCAAACAGAACTTTCAAAATTACTTGGGAAGGAACTGAATTAGAACATTGAAACTCACAAAAATATCTTGGAGTAACCCTTGATCGAGCTCTCACATACCAGAAACACTGCTCGAACACCAAGCAAAAAGTGGCAGCCAAAATAATATTATAAGGAAGATAACTGGCACTACTTGTGGAGCACATCCCAATACTGTGAGAAACGCTTCCATTGCTCTATGTTACTCTGCAGCCGAGTATGCACCCCAGTATAAGTCATGTCACGCCAGAATGGTAGATGTTGCTCTCAATGATACCTGTCGCATCATTACCGGATGTCTAAGACCTACCGCGTTGGACAAACTGTGCCGTCTTACTGGTACTGGTACTACCCCTCCTGACATCCGTCGACAGACTGCAGCAAAAAATTAGAAGAAGAAGGCGGAAAAATGTGATGCTCACCCTCTCTCTGTATGGATACAGACCATATACTCCAAGACTCAAATCTAGAAAAAGTTTCCTCAGAACAACCGAGACATCTCAGCAATTCCGAATCGACATGTGGCGCGCAAGCTGCACTCGCTCCGAAGAATGGCCGACACATGGCGAAGAACTACCACCCGCTCACATGGAGAAATGGAGTACTTAGAGATCACTGAACAGATCAAGGGCAGGCGTGACAAGATGTAAAAGCAACCTACAGAAGTGGCGTTTCAACATCGAGGCCCCATTGCGTGAGTGTGGTGCAATCCAGACGTCGTCTCACTTGTTGCAGTGTAGTTGGTGCCCTAAAACGTGCACAGTGCAAGATCTGCTTCAGGCTACAGAAGATGCACTGGATGTCGCAAATTTCTGTACAAAAGTAGTATACACATTTTTGTAAAGTGTTCCTTTGTATATAATGTATATAATACAGTAAAAGTTTCTTTCATTATAAATGTATAATTAGTATTAATGCTTCTGATACGAATAAAATAAAATAAAAAATTGTTCAGTCTAGACTCTAGAGCATACCCCCCACTTATAAAATCTTCCACGATCCCCTTGTCAATACTAGCATTCAGTGACGTAGCCAGGATATTGTCAAATGGAGAGGGGGGGGGGGGTGTCCGAATGGTTGAAGAGAAATTTAGAAATTTACAAAGGCTCATATTTTTCATTTATTCTAAAGACAAACTTAGACTAACATATTTTTCATATTTTATGCACATAGTTTGCGTTTGTAAGACCTTCTTATAGATACTGCAATATTTTATATACAAAATTGAGGAAAACATTTCTTATAAATTGTTTCAATATACGCCAGCAAAACCTTCAGTTGTTATTCCAAACGAAGTCAGTTTATCACAATGAGAAGTGTTTCTTTGTATTTGAACACTGGCAACGACACGGTTGCACTTCACCAAGCTCGCTGCCTGTCAGCCACGACTGTAGCTTGGTGTTTCGCAAAATCTGCATTAATTTTTGGATGAGTATAAATAACTTGCATATTGTTTTAGAATACATTTCTGAAGAAACAGCGATCGTTAATGAAATTACAGTAAAAAAAAAAAAAAAAAAAAAAAAAAAAAAAAAAAAAACACCACACACACACACACACACACAGTCTCGATCGTAAGAGAATTTTTATTGTTCTTTGGCAACCGGTTTCAATCTGTTTCTGACACCTTCTTCAGGTCGACTGCAATAGAGTAATATTACAAATATTAAGAAGGATGTACAGAATATTTGCTGTTTATTGCCATAATATCGTATTCTGTACATCATTCTTAATATTTGTAATATTACTCTATTGCAGTCGGCCTGAAGATGGTCTCACAAGCAGACTGAAACCGTTTGCCCAAGAACAATAAAAATTCTCTTGCGATCGAGACTGTGTTTTTTAAAAATATACTTGCATATTGATTTAGGAAGAGTAAGTCTACAATTTTATTTCCAAGATTATTGGTTCTTCTACTCTTGTTGGCATTGCAATGTGTCCATCCTCTAGATAAAATATTACTCTTAAACCTAACATTAAAAAGTATTACACATACTGAGCGGGGTGCCTTATGATATACTGAAATATTGCCACTCCAAATAACTACTCCGCTGCTGTAAATAGATAAATAAGTTATTATAGTAGTACGTATTTTAACTTACCATAACGCTAGTGGACAAATGAATGTCGGTTTTTCTCTTTTTTTCTTGTTATGAACTTATTCATAATTGGAAACGTATCTTAACAACACAAAAGAAATAAATGGCAGTGGCAGCATTACACTGTAATACTTAATATATCAGTAATGGAGCAAGGCCAACAATCGACAACGGCTAAAGTATGATTGGGCAATAGCCGATGCACTTATCGATGTATCGATAAATAAAATCTATAGATGGCTTTGTTGACTGATGCTAGTGCGTATTCCTGTTTCGGCGTATGACTGATAACAATATCATTCAGTTTCACTACACGGTAGCTAGGTCGTGTCTTACTTCATTTAGTCCCTTTGGAGATTCGAGTCCACCATCGAGCATGGCTGTGTGTGTGTTGTCCTTAGCATAAGTTTGAGTAGTATTTTATCGTTTAGGTGATAGGGGGGTCCGGACCCCCAAGACCCCCCTTTGGCAACGTCCTTGTGGCATTAATGCCTCGTCTGATGTTAAATTTGTTACTTCAAAACCATTCTTGGCCGAATCCACGTACTCTTAAGAACTGTGGTGCCTGCTCTTTCGGACGTGTCCAAAATAACAGACGGCACAATTCTTAATTGTAACCCGATTTGTCGCTTATTGATACACTGTCTGTTCTTTTTACCAATTCGAATATTGAAACATTTCGACCGTTTAGAAGCGTGAAAATATATTGAAAGGCGAAGTTGAACTTTTGTGCCCTACCGAGATTCAAATCCGGATTTCCGGCTTCGGGCCTGCGTTCGCCTTAACCAATTAGGTAGTCCTGGCATGCTTCACATCAGCCAGAAATTCTCATGGCACCTACGATGGTAGTGTCCCTTCCCATTAGTTCCTCTTGCTCGCAGTCTGCACTGGATTCCCGCAAGGGAACGAGCGCATTAATGCGTCCGCTATACACATACACACACACATACTTAGATCACACATAACACAACACCTAACCCCCCCTCGGGTGTCATTCACTAATGCTAATCCAAAAATAACTCACTTCGTTGCAGCTGTTAAAATAAAAAGAAATGAATAAATAAATACAAAAATCTTAAGTTAAACTCACTGCAAATAGCAAAATGTATGAATAGCCACCTATGCAATATAAATCATACCGCGCACGACAGTGCGCGGTATTAATATGTTCGTAAACGGCGCGTGCGAATTTGAGATTCTTTAGGGGCCCATACCTCAGGTTCTACTTATCTCAGAGTGAAGGGGTAAAGTGTTCTGGATAGATCTTGGCCTACTGATCATTAGTGTACTATAGCTATCAGACAGTACATCGTCAAAATTTTCAAAGTTACACACTTCCTGGAGCCCATCCAAATTGAGAAAATCAGTTGACTTTTGTACATGACGTGTAGTCTGTGGTGCGCTTTAAACGGCTTACAAAAGCACCATTCATTCATGGGCGGTTCCTGATAAAATACCATGATTTTTGGGTACCAATAAAACGAATTGTGGGATGGTCATTTCGATACTTTCTATTCATTACAAATCTTCGAAATTTTTACCATGTATTCTTATGATGATATTCTCGAGACCGCATTTAAATTTTTTCGATATCGTTATCCGTTACCGAGGTCCAGTGGTTGAAACTTATTGTTTTGCACAAAATCACAAAACCCGATTTTTAGTCGTTTTAGCACCGTGAATCGCAAACATCTAAATAACTACGTAACCATAGAAAATTTTTCAAATATTTACAATACATCCTGTAGATATTTATCTATAAACGGCATTTTTCAGTTTTCGTAAATCTTAGTTCGTTGGCAAGATACGGCCGAAAAATAGTGCGAAAGACGGCGTTCGGGCAGATCTGAAACTCACCATGCGATTTGAAAAAAGGTACTCGGCGAAAAAAAAAATTATTTTTTGTACAACATAAAGATAGAAATCTTCGGTCGATGAAGAGGTGATTTTTGTTTTCGTTTACTTTACAGTTAATATGCAGCATCCGGTTTAGTGAACTATTGCAACATATATTAGAAAGTTTGCAGAGGTAAAAACACATTGCGTAGATTCTGCGTATGAAATGTAAATAATATATCGAAATTTTAGAGCAGAATGATATGTGGCTATTGAGATATTGGTCCGTGAATGATAGCACGGGACAGTAATAGGTTCGAAAACGCTATTTCTGATTGTGAGGTAACGTATCTTGAGGAATAGTAAATGACTAAAATGTTATGTGTATTGAAGAATAGTAAATGACTAAAATGTTATGTGTATGTTGCCACTCCCATGAACGACAGACATTGCCGAGGTGGGGTGGCTTGCGTGCCTCAATGATACAGATAGCCGTACCGTAGGTGCAACCACAGCTGAGGGGTATCTGTGGTGAGGCCAGACAAACGTGTGGTTCCTGAAGAGGGGCAGTAGCCTTTTCAGTAGTTACAGGGGCAACAGTCTGGATGATTGACTGAGCTGGCCTTGAAACATCAGCTAATGTGGCTTTGCCACACAGTTGCTGCGAACGGCTGAAAGCAAGGGGAAACTACAGCCATTATTTTTCCCGAGGACATGCAGCTCTACTGTATGAACATATGATGATGGCATCCTCTCGGGTAAAATATTCCGGAGGTAAAATAGTCCCCCATTCGGATCTCCGGGCGGGGACTACTCAGGAGGATGTGATCATCAGGAAAGATAATACTGGCATTCTACGGGTCGGAGCGTGGAATGTTAGATCCCTTAATCGAGTAGGAAAATTAGAAAATTTAAAAAGAGAAATGGGTAGGTTGAAGTTAGATATAGTGGGGATTATTGAAGTTCGGTGGAAAGAGGAACAGGATTTCTCGTCAGGCGAGTAAAGGATTATAAATACAAAATCAGTTGGGGGTATTACAGGAGTAGGTCTGATAATGAATAAGTAAATAGGAATGCGAGTAAACTACTATGACCAGCACAGTGATCGCATTATCGTTGTCAAGATAGATACGAAGCCAACACCGACAACAGTAGTACAGGTTTAAATGCCAACTAGCTCTGCCGATGATGAGGAAATCGAAAAAATATATAAGGAGCTAAAGGAAATTATTCAGACAATTAAGGGAGAGGAAAACTTAATTGTTATGGGAGACTGGAATTCGGTAGTAGGACAAGGAAGGGAAGGGAAGATAGTAGGTGAATATGGTCTGGGCAAAAGGAATGAAAGAGGAAGCCGCCTGGTAGAATTTTTCACAGAACATAATTTAGTTATAACAAACACCTGGTTCAAGAATCACAAAAGAAGGTTGTATACGTGGAAGAGACCAGGAGACACCGGGAGATACCAGATAGATTTTATAATGGTAAGATATAGATTTCGGAACCAGGTTTTACAGTGTAAGACATACCCAGGGGCAGATATAGACTCTGACCGTAACTTCTTGGTTATGAACTGTAGGCTGAAACTGAAGAAAATACAAAAAGGTAGGAAAATAAGGAGATGGGACCTGGATAAATTGAAGTAACCTGAAGTTCTTAAAAATTTCAGTGGGAGCTTTAGGCAACAATTGACAGAAACGGGGGAAAATAAAACAGTAGAGGAGGAATGGGTAAAATTGAGAGACGAAATAGTGAAGGTAGCAGGGGACAAAATAGGTAGGAAGGCAAGACCTACAAAAAATCCTTGGATATCACAGGAGATACTAAATGTAATCGATGAAAGGAGAAAATATAAAAATGCAGTAAATGAAACAGGCAAAATGGAGTACAGACGACTAAGAAATGAGATTAACAGGAAGTGCGAAATGGCTAAGCAGAAGTGGCTAGAAGGCAAATGCAATGATGTAGAAGAATGTATAAATAGGGGAAAAATAGATACAGCCTACAGGAAAATAAAAGAAACATTTGGATATAAGAAAAACAGCTTTATGAATATCAAGGACACTGATGGAAAACCATTTCTCAGCAAAGAAGGGAAAGCTGAAAGGTGGAAAGAGTATATAGAGGGGCTCTACAAAGGAAATGAACTTCGAGACAGTATTGTAGGTAGGGAAGAGGATATAGATGAAGATGAAATAGGAGATACTGTACTGAGAGAAGAATTTGACAGAGCCCTGAAAGACCTAAGTCGAAACAAGGCCCCTAGAGTAGATGATATCCCCTCAGAGCTACTGAAGTCTCTGGAGAACCAGCCATGACAAACCTGTTTCACCTGGTGTGTAAGATGTATGAGACAGGCGAAGTACCCTCAGACTTTAAGAAAAATGTTATAATCCCCATTCCAAAGAAAGCAGGTGCAGACAGGTGTGAAAACTACAGAACCATCAGTATAATAAGTCGTGGTTGCAAAATATTAACACGAATTATATACAGAAGGATGGAAAAACTGGTAGAAGCCGACCTCGGGGAAGATCAGTTTGGTTTCAGGAGAAATGTAGGAACACGGGAGGCAATTCTTACTTTACGGCTTATCCTAGAAGATAGATTAAGAAAAGGAAACCTACATTTCTAGCTTTTGTAGATTTGGAGAAGGCTTTTGACAATGTTTATTGGAATAAACTCTTTCAAGTTCTGAAGCAAGCAGGAGTAAAATATAGGGAGCGTAAGGTTATTTACAAGATGTACAAAAACCAGACAGCGGTTGTCAGAGTTGAAGGGCATGAAAGGGATGCAGTGGTTGGAAAGGGAGTAAGACAGGGTTGTAGTCTTTCTCCATTGTTATTCAATTTGTACATTGAGCAAGCTATAAAAGAAAGCAAGGAGAAATTTGGAGAAGAAATTAAAGTTCAGGGTGAAGAATTAAAAACATTGCGTTTTGCCGACGACATAGTAATTCTGTCAGATACAGCAAAGGACCTGGAAGAGCAATTGAACGGAATGGACAGTGTGCTGAAAGGTGCATATAAGATGAACATTAACCAGAGCAAAACTAGGGTAATGGAGTGCAGTGTAAGAAAATCAGGTGATGCTGAAGGAATTAGATTGGGAAACAAAGCAATAAAGGAGGTAGATGAGTTTTGTTACTTGGGCAGTAAAATAACAAATGATGGTCGCAGTACAGAGGATATAAAATGCAGAATGGCAATGGGTAGAAAAGCGTTCTTGAAAAAGAGAAATTTGTTAACATCAAATATTGATTTAAGCCTAAGGAAGTCCTTTCTGAAGGCATTTGTATGGAGTGTTGCGTTGTATGGGAGTGAGACATGGACGATAAACAGTGCGGACAGGAAGAGGATTGAGGCTTTTGAAATATGGTGCTACAGAAGAATGTTGAAGATTAGGTTGGTGGATCGCGTAACTAATGAGGCGGTACTGAACAGAATTGGGGAGGAAAGAAATTTCTGGCATACCTTGACTAAAAGAAGGGATAGATTGGTAGGACACATTCTTAGACATCAAGGAATTGTGAATTTAGCGTTGGAGGGAAGTGTGTGGGGTAAAAATCACAGAGGAAGACCAAGAGATGGATACAGTAAGCAGATTCAGACAGATGTAGGTTGCCGGTCTTATGTGGAGATGAATAGGCTTGCTCAGGATAGGGTATTGTGGAGAGCTGCATCAAACCAGTCTCCGGACTGAAGACCACAACAACAACAACATGTTGTTTAGGTGTTTATATTGAAAATCCGTTTTTGGAAATGTGTATTAGTTATCGCGATACGATACAAAAATCATAATTTTTGGTATCAAAAGATCCAACTGCGTGCATTGGCAAATCTACACTTCTGTTCATGGCAAATTGTCGAAATTTTTACGACGCGTTATAATATTATGATTCCGGAAATCTTTGAAAGTTTTTCCGAGATCTGTAAATTCCAAGTTACCGCACAAATTCGTGACAAATATGCGGTGTTACTAATCTCTTGATATTTCATCAACATTCACGTCTTTCAGGCCATTGGACGTGCAAAATTCGTCATCGTAATGGTTGGACCAACGTGAACGACTTGAATTATCAAGAAATAGCAACATCATATAACACTAAATTCTCAGCTGGACTCGAAAATTTTTACATGCTTTTCATGGAACGATGTTAATAGTGTTTAACAATGTTATTTGAAATAGTTAAGCGTGTCAATCATGTGAATGTGAAACTCTTTTTGGAAAGTAAACTACTACATAGTCAATTTGGTATGACGTTCGTACAAATGCATCAAAGTATATAAAATACTATCCAAATTTTACTCAGCATTGATTTCGTGTTATATAAGTAGTACACTCTGATGTAACAGGAAAAAGATGGGAACCAGGTGAAAAATGCTTCTGCCGGAGTACAGAAAAGGCGAATATGTTCTTCGACTCAAAAGTGTGGAACCAACTGCCTCAATCCTCATTCCGCCTTCCACAGCAAAAATTTTGGCACGCGAACATATTCGCGCTTTTTTTTTTTGCTGAATGTGAGTAGGACAGAATTTCAGAATAGAAATGTATTTTCACCTTAAATATCGAAATTATAACTGGTAATTAAATTTAAAAAGTATATGTGCATCAACTCTAATCTTTGACAAATAGCTGTATATGTCTCTGTATTGTTTACGTTTGTAAAACATGTGGAAAGCGAGAGCTGTGGTGGAGTGTGTGGTATGGCCAGCTTTTGAGCACTTCAAAATATCTGAAATGCCTGATAATGGAAGAAACCCACCGATCATGATGTTATTTTCAAGAAAGATTTTGGTAAAAGTTTACGACGGTTCTCGCCGGGCTCCAGTGCTTATGTTGGCAACTGATGAACAATGAAGCGTAGAATTGCGATAATATTTTTTTACGAGCTACAGACCAAATGTTATTGCTGCTCGTTTCACTCGCAGCAAAATAAGTACCGTACCTGCTCTATGGTTGACAGGTCCTTGTATGTACCCTTGTCCGTTCAGAAAAGAATAATTTTCGTTTTAATTGAAATTGTCAAGACAAAATATTTAATGGTCATCTGAGTTGCCGCCATTAAACATTGGTACCAACATAACCACTGGAATCCGGCGAGAAGCGTCGTACACTAACCTGAATTTAGTAGAACGCTTGCAACAATTAATCTGTATTCTTCGGTTCCCGCCTAAGCACATCCGTTACAATCATGACATGTTCGTAAAAATCATAGCATTCGCTCACAACAATTGAAGTTGAACTCTTAGGTTCTTACTTAACCACAACCGTTAAAATCGTGACACATGACATATTCGTAAAATCAAACTAACACACCATTGTCTACTCAAAATGTACTTCATTGCCAACCTGAAGCTGCTACTGACGCACCGCGACGCTCCCCATGCCGCTGATCAAAACTTATTTAGCCAACTCCTACTCACACTATCTGAACACCTTCGCAATTAATGCAGTGTCAAATTATGTCATCACGTAATAAACCGTACTTTCTACAAAATGTCACACTTTTGTCAATCGTCGACAAAGAAGGAATTAAACTTTCCACTTTAAGCATTCACCCGCCGAAATTGTATAACTCGAACTCATATCAATGACATTAGTAAACACGTCAATATCTTCAGTCACACTCAGTAACACAGACAGACAATGCGTCTCGTGTATCACAAGTAAACGTCTCAAAATTCTCGCGACGCCATCATCGACAATCGCGCACTTTCGATATGTCGATGGATGAGCGGCTATTTCGATAAAGTCGTAAACTTTTACTCTAATTGGTATCATGTGAGAGACAGAGACGTATTGCGATTTACGTAAGAACAAAGTGTTACATCTGAACAGAAAGACAGTGCAAGGAGAGATACGTAGTTTTGTAGTGTGCGATGTTCTGCATTCCAATACTGTGATTCATTTTAAAATAAAATCAATGAAACGTGATGTTAACATATTCATTTTCACATCTTGTAAACATTCTGTCCCGCCATTCATTCCAGCATCCACAGCGACTGTTGCCAACACTACCGCACCACGCCACGTAAGCACATTAAGCCATGCCGTCATAGGGACGTATTTTATTGGTTTCTATGATCTTGAGAAACCGTGAAGTTCTTTATTATTTATTATGATTTAAAAGAGTTCATAATCAAAGCTACGCAAAGGAAAACTAAATCTGTCACACCCATTTAGTTACTCGTCCTCGAAGTACTTTTCTGAAGATATTCTGCAGCGATCTATTATTCGATGAAAATCGTATCTATAATTGTCATTTATTTATACAAATATATTTTTTTATATTTTATTCTCGCCCATCTCAGAAATATATACCGTATTGATACGTGACGCGTATGCCACATTACAGTAAACTGTATGTCATCAGAAACATTCAACTAATTTCTATGATAATTCCTATGAATGTGTCACGATTCTGCTGTAAAATAATTTACGTCAACGCAGCTTTACATTACCACTCGTCAAAACAATTTGTATGAAAACATTCATATTTCGTCATCTCTCGCGTCATTGCCCGCGTAATCGATTTAGAGTTGCACATTCGATATATATCGTTTCAGGCCGAGCTACTTTGATTGCGAACATTCTTGGAAATTACCAAGGCGCCTTGCTACGGTGCGCGCGGCCGTTCCTCGGCGGAGGTTCGAGTCCTCCCTCGGGCATGGGTGTGTATGTTCTTAGGATGAGCTGGTTTTAGTGGTTTGTAAGTGTAGGAACCGATGACCACTGGTAATTTGGTAGAACGCTCGGGAATCGTATTTGGAACGCAATATATCGATCGAGCTGCCAGTTCCATATATCGAAGAATGGACGGACGCACAATGTATAAAACATTTGAAGGGTCTTGACATGTTGTTGTTTCAGTGCACTCTGTGAAGATAGTGCGTGTTTTGTGATGGGTAGATTACATAAATCACCGGACAAGAACCATCCAGGAACAAGTCACAAGTAACTTGTGTCACCGATATCACTTACTACAGCAGCTATTGGAAGGAAACCATACATCACTTAGGTGAGTTATTTCTAAATGATTTTTATACTGAAATAAGTGGTATTTCACATTTATCGGTGTAACGATTACAGTTAATTTATTGAGCTGATAAGGGTACATCGAGAACCTGTCAACCGTAGTGCAGGAACAACATTAATTATTTACTTCATAGTCGGCACGATAAACTAATCCCGTCACTGTACACTATTCTGTTTGCAACACCTTAACACTCGACACTACGCCGCCACACGAATTGTACAATTTTACGAGATTAATTTTACGTGCAGACCATGAACAAAATAATTAATGCCGTTCCTGCTCTATGGTTGACAGGTTCTCGACGTACCTTTGTCCGCTCAATAAATTAACTCTAATCTTCACCGGAATAATTCACAACAGAACATGGGTGCCGCTCGAGCTGTGAGATCGATCTGGCAGCTCGATCGGTTTATAGCATTGCGAATTCGATTCCGAAGCGTTCTACCAAATTACCCAACACTGCAGTTAGGTCCCATAACTTTGCAAACATTTGAATATTTATAGAATAATTACGGCAGGCTACGCTGGTGTTGATCGAGCGGCCAAACGCTTTTACTTATTCCATGCTTTGACACGATCTGACCGTCGCGGAGACCGCGAGTCAACTCGCCACAAGCAAGAGGCTTCTGTACACACTATTGGCGGCAAAGATGTTTCTCCAGGCGCGCACTCATTTATTTAATTATTTTTACAAAAATTGATACTTTACAAAATTGTGAAAATGTCGGAAGGGAGGCTGTTATTGAGAAAGTTTTTTTTACACCTAAAACAGCTGTAAATAATAAATGTTAATTAATCAAGTTACTGCAAATATTTTTTCACGACGGCCGTTTCGGTTTATGCCATTATCAAGAGATACCTGCAAAGAACCTATGTTCGTTATTTGATTTTGTATATACGATTTTATAAGTTTGAAATTTATGTCTTCGTGGCAACAATACTTACTTTACGTCGATGGATATTTCATATAACAACTCTTAGTTACTAAAACGATTATTTTATTCGATATTTCCGTTTTCGTATCTTCGTAAGATTTAATATTTATCTTAGATGGTGTAGACGCTATATATTTTCAAACATTTTATATGGGAAATTAATTACAATCGCCCGTTATGTGACAATGTGTCTCTGGTTACTCAGAAGCTGTGTGTGAATACTTTGTTGATTTTGTTATCTATGGATTTAAAACAGTAAATAAATTAAAATATTATAAAATATTAATTTAGAAAGTTTGGTGCAAACAATCATTCACTAGTATGGCGCCAACCAATCAGATCACACGTTTTACTGACACTGGCCTACTTTCCCACGGAAAGGACCTGATGCAGCTTCTTCCCACCGTCAGCTTTCCCACACTACTTCTGACGTAATGGGAAGCTACGAGAACTCTCGAGCTACACCAAGCCTAACAAAAAAATTTAAATAGGGGCTGCAAAAGCCAGAACCATCACATCACGCCGCAATTAAATTGTCAATTGCCTGTTGGGACATAAGTACGATTATTAGTACTGTGTCTGTTCTTTTCGGACATGTCCGAAAGAACAGACACCGTTGATTGACGGCAACGAATTCGAAATACTGGAACATTTTGACCGTTTCGAAGCTTTGAAATAAACCGGTCTAACAAAAATTTTCAACTTCGCGATTGAATTTATTTCAACGCCTATAGCGTTGCCCGCTCGATTTTTGTTAGAATTTCGGTGGTTTAAAGGATGCCGCCAGACGGACTGAATTTCACTATTGGCCTCCAACGGACAGCGATGCCGCGTTAGGTTGGTAACACAAGGAAGATACGTTTTATGGTAGGCTTCGCACGCCGCGCCGTAGCATAAACAGTTGGCAGTACAAATACAGCTTCTCGTATTGCGGAGTAAGATTGAACACTTCACATTTGCAACTGAACGAGCATGATATAAATTTAAGGAGAATATTACCGTTCACCAGTAGTATTATTTAAGGTGTGAAAATAATCGCGAACCATTTTTTAAATTCTGAATTTTACATTTTTTTAATAAAATAAAATTCTCCTCATTACATAACTCACAGAAGTGAAGCGTAGATGTCTGAAGTGACCAACTTCAACCAAGTCAAGACTAAAAAAACTATCGTCTCCGTTCGTTTTCTTTCCTTATCAGGGAAAGATAAAAAAAGATGTAGACAATGGGCACAGATTAGAAAAGAGAACGATAGCGGAAACATGAAATTTGTCCCTTTCCCTTGGACGAGTCGAGTACCGGACTCATGGCGGGACTCATGACCAACTGCGAGTCATGGAGCAGGACGTGTGGAAGTGTGGGTCGCGTGTGGTAGATGCTTCGGTCGTACTTGAAGATAGGTTAAGCCGGGTGCACACCTTCTGCTCGTACCCTTCTATGGAAGATGTGCCCTTACATTCCTTACTATCTGTGGATCCACGTTACGGGCATTTTTGCCCCTCATAACTTTCAGGGATTACACATAATAGTTTAGGTGTTGCAGAAATGATATCACTACAAGAGTCACGGAATGAGCTACCTTTCCTACTTGTATTTGTGGGATGAGTGTTGGCAATACGTCGGCGACATCTGAATCACCTCCACACTCAGAATCAATAGCTTGCCCATCGCCTATTTCGTCTATCAAACTTTTCAAGTCTTCTGATGACATCTCTTCCAATTCCCGAAATGAAAATATTTGTTATTAGTCCTGTGCAACTACAAAAATGAAATGCGAGGCTATGTCAGTTTACATTTTGTCAATATTCATTTTTTAATAATTCGCTACCTAAGCACTAAATCTGGCTTATATATATTGTAAATTACTCGCATATTGTCTACGTATAACGTAAATATTGGATAGTCCCTCGTACGTATTTGAAATAAGAGCAGTTGGACGCAAATTTAATAAACGACAGTGAAATTTTTCGAGTACCCCCTCTGTTATCTCTGTATTATTATTTGTATTCTCTATTTAGGTACATAAAAGGTATATATAATGTAAAAGGCATAACTATTAATTCACTAAATGTCATGTACACCTTTTTATTTAATTCCCACATTAATTATGTCTTCAATGAAACGATTTTCTCTCATACACACAAAGGGGCACCGTAGATACTTCTCACGTGGATAGTGGTCGCCTAGCTAACCACCATTTCAATAAGAACTTTCTTCCAACCTGAGAAAATGAAAAGTGACCGTTTGAGTGTACTCCATCCATTTAGCAACACCTTAGGTATCGTTAATAGCTATTTTTCAATATAAAACGTACACTGGGCGATATATCTACCACTATCCTGTAAAGGGTTAAGCTGGGTTAAGAAGTTTATAATTCTAGGGACCGATGATTTCAGCAGTTTAGGTTTACATTCATGTGAACATTTTGGTGATGTTCGATATACAACAAACCCTCCAACGTTTTGACAAGTGCACTGAAAACGGTGGTTTTGCACAACCTCTGGTCAGAAGTATATCAGTTATCTGTACTGTCCCATTATTATTCTGTCTACCACAGCACCAGAACAACATTTCGCTAAGTAATATTCACAATTCAGTCCATAATCATTAAATACACTCCAGTTCTGTAATATTCGAAATAAGACTTTTACGGTTTATTTTCAAATGTAGAATTACATGACAAATTATATGACATTCCTCCTGAATTATTCTGTATATATATAGCGCTCTTGTCTCCTGATCAATGCAACAATCATGAAATGAAAAAGGAATGACGTCACGTGTATAAAAATGACGCCATGTAAGTCACCTCTTTAATTGTTTTTTCGGGATTATCCCGGTCTTTGTGTTATATTTTTATCCCCTCCGTCCACGTCTATACTCTTGCAGTTATTTGTTCACCTGTAAAGTCCCTCAGATGAGGAAGACCTGAAAACAAGATCTTAAACACGTAAGAACACGCTTCTTGCAAGAACGTGGATGCTAAACTAGTACATCGAAAATCTTCGCTTAAAGTAAGCTTGTAATGCAAATAATAGGCTGCAGTACCAATCATGGAATATCTGTATTATGTTACAAATAGTTAACGAAGCTTTTGCGAAAGACTAGACTATCTTCCTTGTTAAAAATTTCCCGGAAAATCTTGTTTGTCTTGGAGACCATTACGCGACCCTCTGCGACTGACGCCTGGGACACCCCGTTAGCCCCAACCCCTAGCTAAGCGTCACTCGATCAACCTGACTCTTACCTGACCCCTTAATTTTTGCTGTGATCAGCGTTACAGCAACTTGGCAACGGATATATTTGTTTGGGGGAGATACGCATATATCTCTGGACTCGTTGGCTTTTACCCAGCCGCGGTGGAGTGGCCGAGCAGACTAAGGCGCCTAGCTGCAGAGGTTAGAGTCCTCCCTCGGGCTTGGGTGTGTGTGTTTGTCCTTAGGTTAGTTAAAGGAGTTTGTAAGCCTAGGGATTGATAACCAGAGTAGGTAAGACCCATAGGTTTACAAACATTTGAATATTTTTTTGCTTTTCCCCAGTCTAATCTTCACAACAGATGCTTAATGATTAGTCTTTATCTCACTTTAGTAATAGCTCAATTTCGAAAAACAAGTAACTCATCTGGTTTCTTCCTCGAACCCCTCTTATACAGGGTGTCCCTTTTAACCTAACGAATCCAAATAACTCAAAAAAAAAAAAAAATAAATAAAAATAAATAAATAAATAAAAATAAAAATAAATAATAAAAAAATATAAATGAATAAATAAAAATCTTACGCAATAAGTCACAGCACAGTGACCGAGTGTTCTAAGGCGCCTTGCTGCGGAGAGTGACCGTCGGATGTTCGAGTCCTTGCTCGGGCATGGGTGCGTGTATTCTCCTTACGTTACTTCAAGTTGGTTTACATAGTTTGTAAGCCTAGGCAGTAGATAAGTCCCATAGATTTACAAACATTTGAACATTTTTGCTGTCGAACCTTCTCTCAGCAGAACTGTTGTCTTGAGACGTTTCTTAAGATTCACTGTACAGGTATTTCTCTATTATTACTTTAAACTATAATTTATCGATAATCACAGCAATCCACTTTTTCTTGCGAATACAGCGTCGTCTACCATGAATAAAAAATAATGTGTCGAGCAAAACCTAGGTTTTTAATAACACAATAACTCGATCGAACGAGAATTTTTTATTGTTGTTAGGCAAACGGTTTCGGTCTGCTTGTGACAGCACCTACAGGCCAACTATGGAAACCGACTGTGAGCAGGCCAGAAATCGTTGGCCGTGGAAATAATTAACGATTACTGTTTCTCCAAAACGGTTTTCTAAAATTTCAAAACCTAGGTATTTTTTGATGAGCGAATTTGCAATAAAATGGGGGGTCCTATTTAAAATTTCAAAGTTGACCCCTGCTCAGAGGGTGGTAATGGTGGCTTAGACAGATTACCCCCTTGAAAATATCCATTCTTCTACATCTACATAAGTGCATGCCAGAGGGTTCATCGAACCGCTTTTATGATGTTTTTTTCTACAGTTCCATTCTCTAAAAAGCTCGAGAAAAAAAGGAACACCTAAATCTTCCTTTTTTGATCTGATATCTGTTCTTTTATTTTGATGATCATATCTTCCTATGTAGGTGTGTGCTAAAAAAATATTTTGTCATTCGCAAGAGAAAGCTGGTGAATGAAGTTTCGCAAATAGACCTCGTCGCAACGAGTAATGCCTTTCTCGTGCATCGTTTCCGAGACACTCTCTCCCCTATAGTACAAAATGAGCTGCCCTTCTGTATTTTCTCTAAATCGCCTATCAATCCCACTTGGTGGGAACCCCACAATGCGCAACAATACCCCAAAATAGGACGCACAAGTGTGGTGTAGGCAGTATATTTTTAGTAGAACTTCTGAGTGGTCTGCTAACGAAACGTAGTCTTTGTTTCTCTTTCCCTACAATATTTTCAATGTGTTCTTCCCTATTTATGTTTTTTGTAATTGTTACTCCTAGATATTTAGTTGAATTTACGGCCTTTAGGTTTCACGTACTTATTGTGTAAATGAAGTTTAACGCGCTTCTTTTAGTGGTCATATGGATGACTTCACACTTCTCATTATTAAGGGCCAGTTACCATTTTTTGCACCATGCAGATATCTTACCTAAATCATCTGCAGTTCCTTTTGATATGACTTTACTAACGGAGCTATTCAGATTGTGTCCCAATTCGTTTGTGTAAATAAGAAACAGTAGGGGCCCTGGAGAACGCAAGATTTTATTTCAGTTCTACGCGATGACTTTCCGTCAATTAGAGCGTACTGTGTCCTTTCTAACAGGAAACCACGAATCCAATCCCACAATTGTGGCGATATTTCATTAGCACGCTGTTGGATTAGAAGACGCTTGTGAGGTACAGTGTTTAAAGTCTTCCGGAAATGTAGAAATACGGGATCTATTTGATACTTTCTGAATCCGTGTTGACTATTGGTCAAAAGATCGTTCTCTTTGAGGTAGTTCAAAATATGTGAAGAAATTATGTCCTAAAATCCTGCTTGAAGCCGACATTTTATGAAAATTGGCGTAACCTGGCGGAACGTTCTCTGAGCGAGCGGTTGTATATGATAGGTATGGGGCTATTGCATCAGCCTACTCTGAAATGAAACTAATTGGTATACAGTCGGGACCGGGAAACTTACTTTTGTTGAGTGATTTAAGTTGCTTTAATACACCAGGGGTGTCAACTTCTAAATTACGCATGCTGGCAACTGTTCTTGATACGAATTCTGGATTATTTGCTTCCAATTCTTATGTGCCTGGGAATTTTCTGTCTATAATGCATGGATTCAGAGCAGGGGCGTAGATAGGGGGGAGGGGGGACGAGGGGTCCAAACACTCCCCCCCCCCAAACAAAAAGGTTTTTTGTCACTTGTGCTAAAATTAAAAATTGAGAATAATTTGTGTAACGAAGATGAGAGTTAGACTGAAAACTTTGCCAAGAAAGAGAGGTACCAGGGTGTCTGTAAGTTGTAATCGATGCTTAGTTGAACTTTGGCTTCTTACTTGTTGTCAGGAGACTTTATCTCGAATGTCTTCCTGGTGGCCTTCGAAGGGCATAGGCAAGCGTCGCGCACAACTTTCACGACTGTTAATTTGCGGGGAAAAAAATGCTCAGTAAACCACCAACTAACTATCGGTAACAATGAACAAGTATTGTCGAATTCCAGCCATAAACACGATCCACAGAGTGTTTGAAGTACCGCGCGAGGCTTGTCTAGCCTGTAATGAAGGCCACCGTGTCTTGTTTAGTACTGCTACCAACTTCAGTGATCTACTAACTTTATTACTACAGTAGGGCAGCAAACTTGTACGTGACACAGACAAATATATTTTTAACGAGTTTGTTTAAATGAGAACAAATGTGTGATATCACAACCTTGTTAGTTCCATGTATAATTTATACCACAGATGCTGATCACCTGCACGCACGCATGCCTAAATTGGCAGCATTTTATAGCAGACAGAGTGAATTCCCCCTCTTTGACAGATATTAATCGGCGTGGGCTATTTAAAAAACTCCAATCATTAACATTCTCCTCCGAATGCAAAAATATATTGTTGACTCCCACTTACATAGGTAGTAATGATCATCAGAATAAAATACGAGAAATCAGAGCTCGAACGGAAAGATTCAGGTGTTATTTATTCCCGCGCGCTATTCGAGAATGAATTGGGAGATAAATAGTATAAAGGTGGTTCGATGAACCCTCTTCCAGGCACTTAAATATGATTTGCAGGATATCCCATGTAGATGTGGAAAGGAAGTGTTAGTTTCGACGTATTGGATCTAATTTTGGAGTCTGTATTTTATTGAAATAAACACCTCTATAGGCTGTCAGTGCTTTTTAATACTCGTATTAACGTAATCTATAGATATTTAGTTTCGATCTCGTGTCTCTAATCTAATTGTTTCGCAAAATCTTAGGCTTTAAATTGACGTTCTTATAAATATTTTGCAACTGGGGCAACTAGCCATGGTGGGGAATTTAGGAAAAATGAAGTGTAATAAAGATGCATACATTTTGTGAAATGGACACTTGCAGAATTTAGAGAATGTAGTAGTTTTGAAGTGCCAAAAACTGTAATTCTGACTTTTGCGGTGTCTTAATCAAAACACTTAACATAGTACATGGCTGAAAAATTATAATAAAGTAGTATTAGCTGACGAAGCTGTGGTATTATTCTGTACGAAAAAGACATACTTTTAATAAGGTAAACAAACTGGTTTCCCTTAAGGTGGCGCTTTTACACTGATTTCCCCTATATGTTATTTTTCTCAAGGCTTTCGATTTTTTAAGATAGCTGACAACTTATGACTTGAGCCAGATGTGTTAGTGCAGAAAGTACTTCCAATTTACTAATCCCTACAGCGATTACTTTTATTCTGAACATTGGGCTTATTCTGTATGTTATGTTCAAATAATTTATGGGAAGTTTGGAGCAAAGTACCTCTAATAAAATTCCTCCATGATCCCCTATTCAATGCTAACATTGATGCCTCTTCGGATGTTATGCCTTTTACTTCAAAATAAGTCTGTACCGAATCTAAGTACTTTCTTCTTGGTCTACCTCAACTCCTCTTACCCTCCGCTGCCGAGCTCATGAGTCTCTTAGGTACCCTTGCTTCTCCCATGCGTGTAACATGACCCCACCATCTCAGTCTGTTCGCTCTAACTGCTTCATCTATGGTGTTCATTCCCATTTTTTTCTTTGATTTCCTCATTATGGACACCCTCCTCCATTGTTCCCATCTATTAGTACCTGCAATCAATCTTGCTAATTTCATGTCTGTAACGTCTACCTTCCACTCCCATGAACCACAGACATTGCCGAGGTGGGGTGGCTTACGTGCCTCAACGATACACATAGCCGTACCGTAGGTGAAACCACAGCACAGGGGTATATGTGGAGAGGCCAGACAAACGTGTGGTTGCTGAAGAGGTGCGGTAGTAGGACAAGGAAGGGAAGGGAAGATAGTAGGTGAATACGGTCTGGGCAAAAGGAATGAAAGAGGAAGCCGCCTGGTAGAATTTTGCACAGAACATAATTTAGTTATAACAGACATCTGGTTCAAGAATCACAAAAAAAGTTGTATACATGGAAGAGACCAGGGGACACCGGAAGATACCAGATAGATTTTATAATGGTAAGACATAGATTTCGGAATCACGTTCTACAGTGTAAGACATACCCAGGGGCAGATATAGACTCTGACCATAACTTGTTGGTTATGAACTGTAGGCTGAAACTGAAGAAAATACAAAAAGGTAGGAAAATAAGGAGATGGGACCTGGATAAATTGAAGGAACCTGAGGTTCTTAAAAATTTTAGAGGGAGCTTTAGGCAACAATTGACAGAAACAGGGGAAAATAAAATAATAGAGGAGGAATGGGTAAAATTGAGGGATGAAATAGTGAAGGTAGCAGAGGACAAAATAGGTAGGAAGGCAAGACCTACAAAAAATTCCTTGGATATCACAGGAGATACTAAATTTAATCGATGAAAGTAGAAAATATAAAAACGCAGTAAATGAAACAGACAAAATGGAGTACAGACGACTAAGAAATGAGATTGACAGGAAATGCAAAATGGCTAAGCAGGAGTGGCTAGAAGGCAAATGGAAGGATGTAGAAGAATGTATAAATAGGAGGAAAATAGATACAGCCTACAGGAAAATAAAATAAACATTCGGAGCTACTGAAGTCTCTGGGAAAACCAGCCATGACAAAATTGTTTCACCTGGTGTGTAAGATGTATGAGACAGGTTAAGTACCCTCAGACTTTAAGAAAAATGTTATACTCCCCATCCCTAAGAAAGCAGGTGCAGACAGGTGTGAAACCTGATCCATCAGTTTAATAAGTCATAGCTGCAAAATATTGACGGGAATTATATACAGAAGGATGGAAAAGCTGGTAGAAGCCGACCTCGGGGAAGATCAGTTTGGGTTCAGGAGAAATGTAGGAACATGGGAGGCAATACTCACTTTACGGCTTATCCTAGAAGATAGATTAAGAAAAGGGAAACCTACATTTCTAGCTTTTGTAGATTTGGAGAAGGCTTTTGACAATGTTGATTGGAATAAACTCTTTCAACTTCTGAAGCAAGCAGGAGTAAAATATAGGGAACGTAAGGTTATTTACAACTTGTACAAAAACCAGATAGCGGTTGTCAGAGTTGAAGGGCATGAAAGGGATGCAGTGGTTGGAAAGGGAGTAAGACAGGGTTGTAGCCTTTCTCCAGTGTTATTCAATTTGTACATTGAGCAAGCTATAAAGGAAAGCAAGGAGAAATTTGGAGAAGGAATGAAATTTCAGGGTGAAGAATTAAAAACATTGCGTTTTGCCGACGACATAGTACTTCTGTCAGAGACAGCAAAGGACCTGGAAGAGCAATTGAACGGAATGGACAGTGTGCTGAAAGGTGCATATAAGATGAATATTAACAAGAGCAAAACTAGGGTAATGGAGCGCAGTGTAAGAAAATCAGGTGATGCTGAAGGAATTAGATTGGGCAACGAAGCAATAAAGGAGGTAGATGAGTTTTGTTACTTGGGCAGTAAAATAACAAATGATGGTCGCAGTACAGAGGACATAAAATGGAGAATGGCAATGGGTAGAAAAGCGTTCTTGAAAAAGAGAAATTTGCTAACAACGAATATTGATTTAAACCTAAGGAAGTCCTTTCTGAAGGCATTTGTATCGAGTGTTGCGTTGTATGGGAGTGAGACATGGACGATAAACAGTGCGGACAGGAAGAGGATTGAGGCTTTTGAAATATGGTGCTACAGAAGAATTTTGATGATTAGGTGGGTGGATCGCGTAACTAATGAGGAGATACTGAACAGAATTGGGGAGAAAAGGAATTTCTGGCATACCTTGACTAAAATAAGGGAGAGATTGGTAGGACACATTCTTAGACAACAAGGAATTGTGAATTTAGCGTTGGAGGGAAGTGTGTGGGGAAAAAATCGCAGGGGAAGACCAAGAGATGGATACTGTAAGCAGATTCAGACAGATGTAGGTTGTCGTTCTTATGTGGAGATGAAGAGGCTTGCTCAGGATAGGGTATTGTGGAGAGCTGCATCAAACCAGTCTCCGGTCTGAAGACCACAACAACAACCTCTACCTTATGAATAAGGTGACCTGTATCCACCCAACTTTCACTCCCATACAACAAAGTTGGTCGAAAGATAGAGCGGTGCACTGCTAACTTAGTCTTGGTACTTACTTCCTTCTTGCAAGAGAGAGTAGATCTTAGCTGAGCCTCACTGCATTAGTTTTGCTGCACCTCGATTCCAGTTCTTTCGCTATGTTTCCATCCTATGAGAAAATACATGCCAGGTACTTGAAACTGTCTACTTGTTCTAACTTTGTTCCTCCTATTTGGCACTCAAACTGTTTGAATCTCTTTCCCGCAGACATTACTTTCGTTTTGCAGATGCTGATCTTCATATCATAATCCTTGCACCTCTGATCGAGCTCTGAAATATTAGTTTGTAACCTTTCAATCGGATCTGCCATTAGAACTAAGTCATCCGCATATGCGAGACTGCTTATTTTGTTTTGACCTATTTTAATCTCGCCCTGCCGGTCTACTGTTTTCATCACATGATCCATGAATAGTATGACCAACAGTGGTGACAGGTTACAGCCTTGTCTTACCCCTGAAACTACCCTGAACCATGAGCTTAATTTGCCATCTACTGTAACTGCTGCCTGACAGTCTATGTAAAGTCCTTTAATTGCCTGCAAAATTTTGCCTCGTATACCATAATCTTGAAGAACTGTCAGTAGCTTCCTCTTAGGAACACGGTCATAAGCTTTTTCCAGATCTATAAAACATAGATACAATTCCCTGTTCCACTCATAGCACTTTTCCATTACCTGCCGTAGGCTAAAGATCTGGTCCTGGCAGCCTCTAAGATGCCTAAACCCACACTGATTTTCATCTAACTTGTCCTCAATTGATACTCCCACTCTCCTTTCAACAATACCTGAGAATATTTTGCCAACAACGCTAATTAAGGAGATACCTCGATAATTGTTGCAATATTTTCTGTTTCCATGTTTGGAAATTGGCGTGATTACCGCTTTCAGACGGAACCTGTCCCGATTCCCACGCCTTTTCAATTATCCTGTGTAACCATTTGAGACCTGATGCTCCACTTTATTTGACGAGTTCCGGCTTAATTTCATCCACCCCAGCCGCTTTATTGAACTGTAATCTACTGACCATTTTCTCCACTTCCTCAAATGAGATCCTGTTTCCATCGTCGTTCCTATCCCATTCTACCTGAAAATCTGACACATCATTGAACGTTTCACCTACATTGAGCAATTCTTCAAAATATTCCCTCCATCTACTCAAGGCATCCACAGAATTGACTAGCAGCTTTCCTCACCTGTCCAAAACACTTGTTAATTCCTTCTTCCCTCCCTTTCGAAGATTGCTAATCACGCTCGAAAATGGTTTTCCCGCGGCTTTACCCAGGGTTTCTAGCTTCTTTCCAAAGTCTTGGAGTGTGTAATTATCCGTTTGGCTTTGTTTCTTTCTTCAACATAACTTTCTCTGTCTGCCTGATTTCTAGTGTGGAGCCATTTTTGAAATGCCTTCTTTTTCTTTTTTACAGGCTGCCTTGACTGTGTCATTCCACCAAGCTGTCTGCGTCTTCCTGCCTTTACACACTAAGACATTCTCTAGCTGCTTCCAGTAGTGTGTTCCTGTACCTTGACCATTCCTCTTCCAGTTACTATAAATCATTACATTCAACTAACTGGTACCTTTCCGAGATCATTGTTATGTATTTGTGCCTAATTTCCTTGCCTTGAAGTTTCTCCACTCTTATCCTTCTACACATGGACCTGACGTTCTGCTATTTTGGCCTCACATATCCAATTTCACTGCAGATTAAATAATGTTCAGTATCATCAAAGAACCCTCTGTAAACATGTGTGTCCTTGACTGTCTTCCTGTCTTCCTGAATTCCTGGTCTGTTATTATATAGTCAATGATAGATCTGGTTCCCCTTCCTTCCCAAGTATAGCGGTGAATGTCGTTATGCTTAAAGAAGGAGTTTGTGATAACTAAGCCCATACTGGAACAGAAATCCAAGAGCTGTTTTCCGTTCCAGTTGGCCTCCATATCCTCTCCAAACTTACCCATAACCTTCTCATAACCTTCTGTTCGATTTCCTTGATTTTTGGATATCGCATAGGCTAACATGACGGCTTGAATTCAAACTTCTTCTATATTCGTCTCAGTTATTACGATAATTATCACTTAACATATTGCATAAAATTGGAAGATTTTGCAGCGGAAATGTAGTCGCTGGCTACTTTACGGTTGGTTGACTGTAGCTTATACATTATTGCGTACGAAGTGTAGCTAACATTGCGAAATTGTTTTTAAAGCTGAAAAAATGCGGTATATTGCTACCATATGGCGAACAGGATGTTGTAATTTGAGGGCACATGCGCCGCGCGATCTCCTTCGGCGCGCCATGTCTCCAACAACTGAAGCCTCTAGCCTGCAGCTCTGTCAGGCAGCCTTGGTAAAAAAAGCACATTCCCGAGCCTGGGGGAAATTGTTGGACTATGCACGTAAAAAATATAGCAGCAGCAAGGGATCTGATTCCCGCGTCTTTGTGTTTCTGTGGAAATAAAATTGAAATGTTGGTAAATATATTGGACCAAACTGGTAAAATCATCACTCCCTAGACTTACAAATTACTTAAGCTAGGTTACACGAAGAACAGCACAAGCACTCATGCCCGAGGAAGGACGAGAACCTCCGGCGGGAGTGGCCACGCAGTCCTTAGCATGATGCCTTATAACACCACTCGGCTATTCCTACGTGGCTTCTGGAAATAATTTTTATAGAGTCCGAGCGAAACATGATTTGCGGACGCAACCGAAATCGTAACGGAATATTCGGCTCCTTTTCTAGTTTCGGCCGAACCGTAAACGAAATTTGCGTAATTAAGTTAAAATTTCAGGTAAATTTACATTACACCACAAATCATTAGTTTTTCCACATTTCGCAAGATCCCCTCCCTGTATTAAGCCTACGTAAGTGCGTGTAATCCCAACCAGGAGTCCGATGGAGATGATATGGGAGGCCAACAGGTCTATACAAATCGACGATACTTTATTTAAAAATACTTCCATATTCGATTCTCTTCTCCACATTGTGACATTTTCTATCTAAAAAAAATAAAATAATTTAGAGAAGAAGTAAACAGAATTCGATACAGTGGAGTCTCGATATTTCGAGTCTCGGAATTTACGAGCATCCCATGGCAGTTGAATCTCAATGTAGAGAAGTGTAATGTGCTGCGAATACATTGAAAGAAAGATCCTATATCATTTAGCTACACTATAGTGGGTCAGCAACCGGAAGCGGTTAATTCCATAAATTATCTAGGAGCAGGCATTAGGAGTGATTTAAAATGGAACGACCATATAAAATCAATCGTTGGTAAAGCAGATGTCAGAGTTACATTCATTGGAAGAATCCTAAGAAATTCAGTGCAAAAACAAAGGAAATAGATTACAGTACACTTGCTCGCCCACAGCTTGAATACTGCTCACCGGTGTGGGATCCGTACCAGGTGGGGTTGACAGAGGAAGAAGAAAAGATCCAACGGAGAGCAGCGCGCTTCGTTACATGATCATTTGGTAATCGTGGAAGCGTTAAGGAGATGATCGATAAACTCTAGTGGAAGACTCTGCAGCAGAGACTCTCCGTCGCTCGGTACGGGCTTTTGTCGAATTTTCGAGAACATACCTTTACCGAGGAGTCTAGCAGTATATTGCTCCCTCCTACGTATATCTCGCGAAGAGATCATGAATATAAAATCCTAGAGATTAGAGCTCACAGAGGCATACCGACAATCTTTCCGCGAACAATACGTGACTGGAACAGGAGGGAGAACCGATAGTGGTACTCAAGGTACCCTCCGCCACACACCTATCTGGTGGCTTGCGAAGTATGCATGTAGATGTAGATGAATCCGTGCGTCATTAAACAAAACAACAATTGCGGGTACATTCTGTCTTCACCGAAAGAGGATCTCCGCCATTATATCGCTAAGTACATCGTTAAAAGACTTTAAAACCTTTAGGCTATCAATATACCTATTTAAACACTTTCTTTAAAAACATTTCATATTTTTTGACAAGGTCAATTTACTTCTTTTTTGCACATAAGTTTCGATAGTTCAAGATGGTACCGGTCCCGTTCACTTCGAATTAACGAGGCACCACA
Source organism: Locusta migratoria (assembly GCA_026315105.1). Taxonomy (NCBI): domain Eukaryota; kingdom Metazoa; phylum Arthropoda; class Insecta; order Orthoptera; family Acrididae; genus Locusta; species Locusta migratoria. Next base: position 167,758,282 of record CM048745.1, read on the forward strand.
AAAAATTCCATAGTGCTACATGCCTTCTTGTAGGAAGATACTATTCACGTACACTGCAAACATGCGAAGTAGATATTACGAAATGCTATAACCTGAACATGACTATTGTAATACAAAACAGACGGAAAGTAATAATTTGTTTTGGTTCTTCAGTTTCTCCCGGCGTATTTCATAATCAAAATATCCAGGGGTGTACTGCCGGTCTATAGTGCCCGTTGGACACTATAGACCGGCAGTACACCCGTGGATATTTTAATAATTTATTTTGTTTCCATAAGCAGCCTCTTTAAAAAAACTTTACTTGGGAGCGCGAGCTTTCTATTGCCATCTTTATTTCCGTTTTTAAAATCGACAAACAACTTTACATAGTTCATCTGTGGCATTCCTAAATACATATAGCATATAAGTTACAGTCAGTAAATCTGCTTCAATCAGTGCTGCAGAAAGTATTTCGAAAAAACAAAAGCCACAGTTCCGACTATCGCTATGGTTGTTGTCAGTATAAATTTACGCATACTCAACAGGAAAAGCTGTGTACCATATGATCAATGTTTCCTAAACCCACATTCGTTATTAGAAACTCCTCGCTTTCAAGGGAACACACTAATAAAACTTTTCAACTTAACAATATGATAACGTATTACATTATGTACAATACTGAATGCGCTAAATTTTAAATAACTTTGTCTAGGAATATAAGATAAGATTCCATTATATTCTGCTTAACAACAAAATAACCACTTTTTTACGCTCGAGAACAGACTCCTAGCAGTTAAACGGCGCGTCGTCAACTGAAGTAAAGCGTTATTGTTGACTGAATACATTCGAACGCGACACGACTTCATCAGTAAAGCGAAGAAACTTTGTTTCTGCTAAGCAGAAGATTCGGCTGAATTTTGGCCGAAACCGAAACTGTGACCGAAATTGGCCAAAACCGAATATTCGGTCGGTCCTTAACTTTCTATCTCTTGATGCCATATTCATTTCTCTCTCTCTCTCTCTCTCTCACACACACACACACACCCACCCACACCTACATCTACATGGGATACTCTGTAAATCATATTTAAATATTTAAGTGCCTGGCAGAGGGTTAATCGAACCATCGTTACACTATTTATCTCCCATTCCAATCTCGATTAGCGCGCGGGAAAAAACAACACCCGAATCTCTCTGTTCGAGCTCTGATTTCTCGTATTTTATTCTCATGATCATTTATACCTATGTAGTGGGAGTGAACAACATATTTTCGCATTCGGAGGAGAATGTTGGCAATTCGAGTATCGTAAGTAGTCCACGCCGCAGCGATAAACGCCGTTGTTGTGATGGTTCCCATCCCAGATCCTGTATCATTTCCGTAACGCTGTCTCCCCTGTATCGTGACTATACGAAACGAGCTGCCCTTCTTTGGACTCTTTCGATGTCCCTCGTGAAAACTAAGAGTCCCACACTGGGCAGTAATATCCCAAGAAAGGACGGACAAGCGTAGTGTATGCAGTTTCTTTAGTTGCACGCACTTACAGCATATTCACGCGTCAGTTCACTACTTCCAAAACATCTTTCTAATCATGATCGGGCTAATCTACATTACAGCAACAGTTGAAGTTTCGTAAGCGTTCACAACGAAGGTCTGCCAATGGATAATCAACCACCTATTTCATCTTTAGCTAGCAAAAATAATTAAAATAAGTTTTTAATATATATGTGTTATTTATGTTTGAGAATTCCCCCACCTAAATTTGTCCTTGAAACATTTATCCCTCTAAATTTCTTCCTTTAGCAGATTCCCCTAATTTGAAGGGGGAAAGCCCCAAGGTGGCATGCCCGTACGGTCGCCGAGAGAGTGTTCTGAGACAGCCAGGCCGCCGCTTAAATACATGTCGCAATAGCGGGCAGTGAGCCCCACAGTATATTACGTGGCCTGTTCGTCACTGGCAAGGTCAGGAAAAATAGTTACAGGCCACATTCCGTCTGGCGGTGTTGTGTCTGCAGGATCCGGCCACGGTCAGGTCAGATTACTGTACTATAGAACTGTGAAAATAACACGAATTATTTATAGGCGATTGGAAACACTTGTGGAATCTGACCTCGGGGAAGATAAGTTTGGATTCAGACGAAATGTAGGAACAAGGGAGGCAATACATTACGACTTATCTTAGAAGATAGGCTAAGGAAGGGTAAACCTAAGTTTTTGGCGTTTGTAGATTTGGAGAAAGCTTTTCACAATGTCGACTGGAATACACTCTTCCAAATTCTGAAGGTAGCAGGTGTAAAATGTAGGGAGCGAAGAGTTATATTCAACCTATACAGAAACCAAAGTGCTGATATTAGAGTTGAAGGACAAGAAAGGGACGCAGAGGTTCGGAAGGGAGTAAGACAGGGTTGTAGCCTTTCCCCAATGTTGTTCAATCTGTACATTGAGCAAGCAGTAAAGAAATCAAGGATAAATTTTGAGAGGGAATTAAATTTCAGGGAGAAGAAATAAAAAGTTTGTGGTTTGCCGATGACATAGTAATTTTGTCAGAGACTGCAAAGGATCTGGAAGAGCAATTGAATGGAATGGACAGTATCTTGAAAGGAAGATATAAGATGAACATTAACAAGAGTAAAACGACGGTAATGGAATGCAGTGTCAGAAAATCAGACGATGCTGATGGAATTAGATTAGGTGATGAGACAATAAAAATAGTAGCTGAATTTTGTTATTTGGGTAGCAGGATAACTTCTGATGGCCGAAGTAAAGAAGATATAAAATACAGAATGGCTTTGGGAAGAAAAGCGTTTCTATAGAAGCGAAACTTGTTAACATCCAATATTAATTTAAATGTAAGGGAGTACTTTCTCATAGCATTTGTCTGGAGTGTAGCATTGTATGGCAGTGAAACGTGGACGATAAGGAGTTCAGACAAGAAGATGATAAAAGCTTTTGAAATGTGGTGCTACAGACGAATGATGAAGATCAGATGGGTATATCAGTTACTAATGAGGATGTGCTTATCCGAATTGAGAAGAAAATGAGTTTCCGCCATATCCTGACTAAGAGAAGGGATAGATTGGTAGGTGACATCCTGAGACATCAAAGAATTGTCAACTTAGCATTAGAAGGATGTTTGTGGGGTAAAAATCGTAGAGGTAGACCGTGGGACGAATACAGAAAGCAGATTCAAAAGGATGTATTCTCAGATGAAGAGACTTGCACAGGACAGGGTAGCGTGGAGAGCTGCATCAAACCAGTCTGCGGACTGAAGACCACAACAACAACAACAACAACAACAAAACTATGAAAATAACGCGAAAATGCACTCCTTCCACAAGCAACTGTACCCCTTAGAAATGTATCGTTATCCGTTAATTTCGTTAATGACGATATCTTAATAAATCTCGTATGGAATCCTGTGAAGCGTTGGAGTAACCGAGCAATCTAAGGCGATTCGCAACTTAGCGCGCGGTTGCTCGCCGTCGGAGGTTCGAGTCCTCCCTAGGGCATGGGTGTGTGTGTTGTCCTTAAGTTAGTTTAAGTAGTTTGTAAGTTTAGGGACGAATAACCAACGCAGTTAAGCCCCATATATTTACAAACATTTGAACATTTTTTTAATCCAGTGGCATAGATACGATTACACTTTGGTATTTTAATGTAATTTTTTTATTCCACATGCTTGACATTATTCAAGCGAGAGGACGATCTAAATTATTTGTTGGAAGTAGATATGCCAAGATCGTTTGTTGAATATTTTCTTTTCTTTTAAATGACCGGGTTCGACAATCTTAGTTGTCATCTTCAGATTTCTGAATTTTTAAATAATAGCATCTCATATGACATAGCGCATCATGTCTTTGTTAGAAAAGTCACATACATATTTCAAATGTACTGTGTTAAGTGCATGTAAACTATGTGTACTAGATGGCAAAAGATTTTAATTTTGACAAATTTAGTTTATATGTACTTAACACATATAACCTTCTTATTTACTTCCTTTCATTCTTGCCCTGAGACAACTGCACTGTGTGCGTGTCTCTCCGCGTCTTTCGAGAGCGAGCAGATTAATGGAAAGGATAAAGTTTGCCTGGGTAAAATAAAGCCTTTTACTATTCACAATTATATTTGTCTTTGCATCAGTTCAACAATCAATCCACAATAGCAAGAATTTACCCTGCAGTATCCTATAGCGCTTATGCCCGGGCAATGATGTTCTGGTATTAAGCTTGGTTGCACAAAACTAACGACATTCCGCAAATAAAAAATTCGTACAATGTCGTCATTTCAAATGACTACACACACTCTGGCGTAAATATTAAATCCGCATCTAGCACGTGTTAGATTTCCAAAGATGATGCTCATCGTTCTTATCCTTCCTTAGCGATATGTTTGTTATTTAAAAATTCAAATGTTCGTAACGCTTATGAAACTGCGGGTTCATCAGTCCCTAAACTTACAAACTACTTATGAACTACCTTATACTAAAGACGGCACAAACATCCATGCCCGATGGGGGATTCGAACCCCCGACGGGGAACGACCTCGCGCATCGTAGCATAGCGCCTCAATGCGCTTGGCCGCTCCGCCGCGACATTTAAAAGTTCCTGTAACTATCCAAAATACTGTATTTATCGCCCGAAGTCAAGTTTAAATTGAAGCTGACTGTCAATTTATATTCGGTGTAAATATTTCAGTCCTAAATTATCAACACTGAGCCGTGAAAGACACACAAAACAAGATTCCTACAGAAATAGCTGTATATTACATGCACCAAAGAGATATACTCCAAATTATATTCAAAGAAGTAAGTAAAGTTTCATTCATATTACACACTTGGCCATTAAAATTGCTACAACACGAATATGACGTGCAACAGACGCGAAATTTAACCGTCTGGAAGAAGATGCTGTTATATGCAATTGATTAGCTTTTCAGCTGCCACGAGGAAAGTTTGCAACCGATTTCTCATACACAAACAACAGTTGACCGGCGATGCCTGGTGAAACGTTGTTGTGATGCCTCATGTAAAGAGGAGAAAGGCGTACCATCACGTTTCCGACTTTGATGAAGATCGGATTGTAACCTACCGCGATTGCGGTTTATCGTATCGCGACACTGCTGCTCGCGTTGGTTACGATCCAATTACTGTTAGCAGTATATGGAATCGGTGGGTTCAGGAGGGCGATACGGAACGCCGTGCTGGATCCCAACGGCCTCGTATAACTAACAATCGAGATGACAGACATCCGCATGGCTGTAACGGATCGTGCAGCCACATCTCGATCACTGAGTCAGCAATGGGGACGTTTGCAAGACAACACCATCTGCACAAACAGTTCGACGACGTTGGCAGCAGCATGGACTATCTGCTCGGAGACCATGTCTGCGGTTACCTTTGACGCTGCATCACAGACAGGAGCGCCTGCGATGGTGTACGCAACGACGAACCTGGGTGCACGAACTACTAAACGTCATTATTACGGATGAATCCAGGTTGTGTTTGCAGCATCATGGGTCGCGTCTGTGTTTGGCGACATCGCAGTGAACGCACATTGGAAGCGTGTATTTGTCATCGCCATACTGGCGTATCACCTGGTGTGATGGTGTGAGGTGCCATTGGTTACACCTTGTTACACCTTGGTCACCTCTTGTTCGCCTCTACGGCACTTTGCACAGCGGTCGTTACATTTCAGATGTGTTACGACCCCTCGCTCTACCCTTCATTCGATCATTGTGAAACCCTACATTTCAGCAGGATAATGCACGACTGCATGTTGCAGGTCCTGAACGGGCCTTTGTGGATACGGAAAATGTTCGACTGCTGTCATGCCCAGCTCATCAGATCTCTCACCAATTGAAAACGTCTGGTCAATGGTTGCCGAGCCAGTCACTACTCTTGATGAAGTGTGGTATCGTGTTGAAGCTGCATGAGCATCTGAACCTGTGCACGCCATCCAAGCTCTGTTTGACTCAATGCCCAGTCGTATCAAGGTCGTTATTACGGCCAGAAGTGGTTGTTCTGGGTACTGATTTGTCAGGATCTATGCACCGAAATTGCGTGTAAATGTAATCACATGTCAGTTCTAGTATAATATATTTGTCCAATGAATACCAGGTTATCATTAGCATTTCTTCTGGTTGTATCAATTTTAATGGCCAGTAGTGTATATCCTGACAACTGTTTGTTTTTTAATGAAATGAGCGATTATGACGCGATTCCTAATCACTCCTATTAGTCCAAACGAACGTCCACGACACTACAATATTGGAATTTTGCAACACTACAAATTATCTAATTCAAGTCTGACCGTGCCATTAATAATTTTCGCCTGTGGCGACTACAGTATTTGATGTCGATCTTCGAAGCAATCGGTCTGCAATTATTTCCCCTGTAAATTACTCGCGTTCTAACTTGAATAAAGCTCTTAATTATCACGCACGTCCGAATAAGACACAAAGTGTCAGTAGATTATTTTTAACAATCCCGGAATTTTGCTTACGTATCCCAACATGCAGAACATATCAGATACTATTGCATCCTCCATGCTGGTACTCCATTTTGCTTTTACTTTGCATTACCCTGAATTTTAATATTCCTTATAAACCAAAAAACTGACTTTCGACTTTGACAACTGAATATAAACACTAGAAGTTTTCCAAATACAACTATCCCGATTAATAAAGACCCCACTATTCCCGTAGAAAATAAAATATGGCAAATGCAATATACTGTAACTAATAACCAGGGTTATACACAGTACATTTAAAATATGTATGTGAATGTTTATAACTTAGACAACAAGCACTAAGTGATATGAGGTGCTACCTATTTATACATAAAATTCGTTTCAAGCGTGTTCAGTAATGAAATAAATAACAGTAAGTTTAAATTAAAATAAAATAATGGTTTGCCAAGATCGCAAAGTCGTCTCTCCGCCAAATCGACCAAGCACAGCCCTACCAACATTTTCTCGAAGCTGTTCACGGTAATTTTGAACCCTTGTATCTTCCTTTTGGACGGAGCTAGAAGCCTCAAATTTTGGTAACCAGGAGTACCTACTACATGTAGCTATATCTCCAAATTATACGAAATATTGCAGTCGAAAATCGCTACTTTTGTCACTCACTCACTCACAGATCATCAAAAGCCTAAAGTACTTCTAGCAGACGTACAAGCGTCAAATTTCAAATTAAGATAGCATTTGACCAGTAATGGAAGAAAAATTTAAAATATCATTAAATATCAGTTCCATTTTTGAACGCATTGTCTGTTGACGAAAGACTATATGATCCTGTACTCTACGCGTTGTTGATAGTCTCGTGCTAAAGCGTTGGACCCAAACGGAAACTTGTTCCGTTTGAGACGTGGTGTCCACCAGGTTGTCTGCCATGCGTTCGTGCCTGCAGCGGTGTTTACATCTGAGTGTACGTGTTGTTGTGTCTCGCTTGTTCGTTAAGTTTGCGTGTCGTCTAGTTATTGTATTTCTGCGAGCAGTAACCCAGTCGAGTTACATGTAAAATGTCGCGTCGCACTGTTCCCACAAAAAACACGTTAAAATTTGAATTCGATAAGTCTAAAAGATCGTGAAACCAAGTACAATATTCACGACTGGATTGTGGACGAATGATCACTCCTGATCAAGGACACACGGCGTAGTACAAACTGGAACAATTCATTTTTTTAACTAACTACTGAACCCCGTGGTGATGGAGAGCATTCTGATGAAGCTTCGAGGAAGAGCTGACTTCCGACATCGGGATAGAACTGTAAGTACAGTTTACATTTCTAATGCTAATCATGAAATCACAAACGTTCGTGTGTATAAGCTTCCGCCAGAGGTAGAACACTACATATTAAAGGAAATTTTGACGGACTATGGAGAGATCAGGAACATTAAACATGAAATGTGGCCAGGATCATACAAGCTGCAGTGTTATAACGGCACAAGATCAGTCGAAATGTCTGTTACGACGAATACCCTGTCTCATTTAGTCGTTTCTGGCTATAAGGTACAAGTAACGCCGATTATCGCAGAAACCACCGGTTTTCGTTTATACTTACTGTAAAATCCACTCAAGGTAAATGATTATCTTTTAATAAACGATTTTTGATTTTTATTGCTATTATTTCCGGTAACAAATTTAGGAATCAAAAGTTGCAAAATATTAAGGTAAAAGTGGGACAGATGACGCGGAGGGTCAGATGCCGCATTTCCAAGAAATTCGTCAGCACACATTGTTGTGCGCGCGACGCTCATTGTTGTAACGGTGGGTGAGATCAGTTTACTCCAAAGTTTTTGTAGTTCAGGATCGGAAAATAGAGGAGAAATTTAAGAATATCGAATTTCGAGACCAAGGTAAGTCAAGGAAATTTTTCACTATTCCCTTTAATAGTACGTACTGGTAGATATGCGCCTAGTAGCTTATAACTCGTATTTAGATTGTACAGTAGAAACGTTGTAGGTTATGTCGGTCGAGTAATGGCTTCTTCCGATAACATCTTTGTTGAAAATGGGGTGCGTCATCTGTCCCCACGAAAACGGACAGACGACGCACCATTACTGTGGGACAGATGCCGCAGTGCTTGCAGTGCTAACAGGAGTCCATACGTTTTTGTTTTACAGAAAAATGGCGAGAAAACGCATTAGGCAACAGTCAGGGGAAAATGGACTACACAAGATCTATTAGAGGCACTGAGACTAGTCGAAGAGTAAGGTTATGTTAAAAGGAAAACAACTCGAATGAAATATATGCCAGAACTAACATTAAGGAGAAGACTTGCCCCGCAAAATTTCAAGAAAGCAGGGTGTGGACCATTATCATACTTGGGTGAAAATGCAGAAAGGAAATTAGTTGCCCATATAAAGAAATTACAATCATGTGGCTTTGCTTCCAAGCCGTCAGACATCAGGCAAATAGCTTTCAATTTAGCTGATCAGATGGGACTGAAAAACAAATTCAGCAAGGAAAAGAAACTTGGAAGGGAAGATGGTTTCTCTCATTTTTAGAACGCAATGCAGACTTAAGCATCAGAGAAGCGCAAGAGCTTTCCGGAGCGATTGGTATGAACAGAGACGAAGTCAATTCTTTGATTTGTTAACACAAACGTTGACCTAAAATGGGCTTTTGGATAAACCAGGTAGTATCTACAACGTACACGAAACTGGTCTACAGTTAAACAATGAGCATGGGAAGGTTGTTGCAGTAAAAGCAAGCAGATATGTTCATGTCATTAGTTCTACTGAAAGAGGAGAGACAATAACAGTTATAGCATGCTGTAATGGCAAGGGAAATTTCTTACCACCTTACTGCATTTACAAAGGATTGAATAAAAATAAGACGTGTGACGACAACATGCCTCCAGGATCCGTTGTTGTTATGAGGAGAGAATCCACTTATGTCGACAGTGATATATTCATATATTGGTTCAAACACCATGTCCTTCCTAGAAAGGCGCCTGGCCCTGCTCTGCTTCTGTTAGATGGTCATGCCTCTCATATGAATTGTGTCACCCTTTTGGATATAGCTGTTGAAAATGAAGTGTCGATAATTTGCTTGTCTAGCCACACGACGCACTTTTTACAGACACTGGACCGATCAGTTTTCAAGCCACTGCAATTCTACTTTAGAGAGCTTCTCACTCATGGATTGTAGGTAATGCAAGTAAAAACAAAATAATTATAAGGCAACAATTCGGAGAGTTGCTCTTCAAAGCATGGACTCGTGCTACCACTGTCCAGGCTGGAATATCCGGATTTAGAGCAGTAATTCCAAACCATGCCTTTCTTTCAGACATTAATAATACTGAACTCCAAACTACTGCAGATGTCTCTAATTTTTGTGTCCCAACTTCGTCGCCGCTTTTGTGTCCCAGCCTCGTCGTAGGTGTCGGTGGCCGAGTGGAATGAGACCGACACAGGAATATAGATAGCACGCCGGTGCAGGTACGGAGGGGAGCAGCCAGAAACTATAAACACTAGAGTAAATTAGAAAGAGATATATATTGCACAGAATGTAACAATACTTAACTTTTACATAGTACTGCAGGATGTTGATACATAGTTGTTAGAGGCCTGCCTAGTGCCTGTACAATTGCAAAGTCTTCACTGGTGCCTATCTGATTACGAAGGTCCTAACTGGTTGCTATCTCAGTCCCAAGTGGCGATGTCCTTCAATGGTGGCCACGAGCGGAGTTGCAGCAGAGGGCGCTCGTGGCTGTCGTCGTGAGAACGCCGCGCCGTGCGTGCATGGCGGCGCGCGGCGAATGTAGGTGGCGCGCACTTTGTACTTGTGCGACACCACACTAATGATCTGACTCCAGATGAGCCATCAAGGTCTGAAACAAATGTGTTAAGAGAACATCATTCTACCTGCAAACCTTGCACAGATTTGGCTACTCATCGACCAACTGATCAAGGCAGCTGCTGTGTAAATGACAACTCAGTGACATCTCATGCCAAGACTCCATTAAAATTGCTGCAACAGATATCACCTGTTCCTACACTGTCTTAGAGAAATCATTTCAAAAGAAAGCAATCAGCAACAAATATAACATCCGACGACTTTATAGCAACGAAAAGAAAGAAAATCACCGAAATAAACAAGAAAGGAAAAGCTCCTGTCCACAAAATGTAGCAGCTACAAGAAATCAAATCCCCAAAACCAGAGGGAAAAAACCGACAAAGAAGCGTCTGCTTGAGGACTAAGTTTCAGATATGATCATGATATTTCCCTACACGGTAGTTCCTCCGATGAATTAAATTTCGGAGAAAACGAATATGTAGAATGCCCTGAACTTTATAAAGAAACATCGTCTACCTCTGACTGGATTCAATGTGTAGGATGTTCTAGGCGGCTTAATGAATCATGCACGCTCTATGCGAACCTGTGTTGTTTGTGTGGACGACTTAAAAATAAACTTAAAAGACAATAATGAAAGTGAATGTCATTTTCAAGGTATTTTGCCATTGGCCATCTGTCTCTCCCTTCTGCGGCATCAAGCCCGCCACTTGCTAATTTACTGAAATTTGCAAGCCATTGTACATCATAAGAATGCTCCTTTGTTATAAAGTTTTTTGTAATGCGATGGTAACTATAATAAAATACAATATCCAAACCATCAATCTTGCCTTATTTTATTGCTATTTAAGTGTTTATATATTGATAAAAATTAATTTGAAAAATTGTGCGGCGTCTGTCCCGCCTTTACCTATAACTGAAGCAGTCAAGATGTTGCACTACAAGATATGGTCCAGCTCCTCACCAAGGTCATTATCCATGTAGATCGAAACCGATCATCATAATAAAATAAAATATTATTGTGTTGTCGCACAATTACAAAGTGCCCGCCACCTAGTTTCGCCGCGCACTGCCATGCACGCACGGCGCGGCGTTCTTACGACGTCAGCCACGAGCGCCCTTTGGTACAACTCCGTTCGTGGCCACCACTGAACGACATCGTTCACTTGGGACTGAGTTAGGAACCAGTAAAGATTTCGGAATCCGATAGGCACCAGTGAAGACTTGGCTATCGTATAGGCACTAGGAAGCAGTACTAGGCAGGCCTCTAGCTCAACTATGTATCTACAGTACTGAGCAATGTAAAAGTTAAGTATTGTATAAATTCTGTGCAATATATATCTCGTTCTAATTTACTCCAGTGTTTCTAGTTTCTGGCTGCTCCCCTCCGTACCTACACCAGCGTGCTATCTTTATTCCTGTGTCAGTCTCATTCCACTCGGCCACCGACACCTACGACGGAAACGAGACACAAAAGCGGCGACGAGGAGTGATAGACGAACCTTGGATCAACCCGCTTACAGCAGCCAGACAGCAGCAGTCGGAGCACGCAGAAATTGCTCCCGCCCACCCACCCTTATTATAAGAATTTTGGGGGAACATTTTCAGTTACGTGTTTTGTGGACTTTTTTGTTGCAGTGCGTCCTTATTTATCTTGCATTTGTGTTTTGTACTAATTTTCTTGTATGCGCGGCGCCTAATCGGTCAGTATGGCCACTACCCCGAACCCAAACTTAATGGAAATTGTTTAGTTACAGACGGCGCAAATCACTCAACTCCTGCAGGCGGTGTCGCAGTTAACAGCACAAGCTGCTCACCAACAACAACAGCCGTCACATCAGCAGCCCACACCTGCCGCTGCACCGCTTCCTACATTTCGCCAGTACAACGAACGTGAGGAAGAATGGAGCGACTACTTCGCACAGTTTCAAGAACTCGTCGCAGCTCATCAAATTACAGGTCAGAAAGTGAAGCATCTGTTATTATCTGTGGTGGGCACCAACACCGTCGTGTTACTGAAAAAACTTTTCCACGATGCATCTCCTCGTGATGTAGACTTTGAACAAATAGTAGAGGCACTAAATGCTCATTATGAGAGAAAAGTTCTCGTAGCTGCGGCACGGTACCGATTTTTCAGACTTAAAAAATTACCGCAGCAGTCACACCAAGAGTGGATAACGGAACTGAAGGGCTTAACCCGCCAATGTAAATTTACTTGCTCTTGTGGACTTTCGTATAGTGATGTGATGTTGAGGGATGCGATTACGCAGAACAGTCAGGACCCCAGAATTAGGGCAGCAATTCTAAAACAGTCAGACCCCTCATTAGACAGTGTACTGCAGCTTATTGAAGCGCATGATACTTTTGACTTAGCTGATGTAGAAATGCAAAGCCACAGTGTTAATTCAGTGCGCTGCAACGGACGCTTTCCTAGCCGTAGTTCTCAGTATAGCACTAGTGATTCTTTTTTTTTCTACCGGCCGTGCTGAACAGACAGTGAACAGTAGCCAGTGTAAAAGTGCGACCCAAAGTTGCCACGTCGTGTTAGACAAAGTAATTGGAATAACGGGCGCCAACGCTCATTTCAGAAAAATGTTCGTAAATCTTGCCCCCAATGTGTATCTCGCCACAAGCGTGAGCAATGCCCTAGTCGCAACGCAACCTGATATCAATGTGGCAAAACAGGACATGTACAGTCCGTGTGTATGCAAATTAAAAACTCAAAGAACGGTACCGTTAGATACAGTGCTTCGCCGAGTGCACGAACAGTTCATGCTGTCAATGTCATAGACGCTGTGGAATTGTACAGTGCTTTACTTGGTTCTCAATTGCAAGGAAATTCTTCTGCACCTATTGCAAAACTATGTATTGAGCCACGACGCAAGCGCCGACGAGCGCGTACATCTGTGCAACGGAAAAGGGTTCGGGACAAGCAAAGTGACAATGTACAGTGCAATCCTGTAGTGAACCTAGTGCCTTCTGCAACTTCTTATTGTAAAAGTGACCAGTACTGTGTAGCTAGTGACAGTAGACATCAAGTAGCTGCTCAAGAGTGTAGTGCAGTAGTTAGTGACTCTGTAGTAGCCTCGCATTGCGCGGACGCCGATCCGGCGGTAGTGCCATCTAGTGACAGTGATATTAATCTGTGTGCCGAGTCTGCGCCGCTTACTTCACTACGCAGCCCGCGCATTCGCAAGCGTAGTAAACAAGTTCAATCAGACGTTGCCCACATTCGCGCACCTGTCGAGCGCCACAAGCAAAAGCTTTTTGTGAATCTTTGCATAGAAAATAAGACTGTGCAATTTCAGCTTGATACTGGTTCCGCTGTTACTTTAATGAATAAAGACTCTTATGAACTGCTGGGTTCGCCAAAATTGTCGCCGTGTCAACAAGCGCTAACAGCGTACACCGGTCAAAATATTCCCGTGCTAGGAACGTGTAGCCTGCCCGCCTCTTTTCAAGGTGTAACAAAAACAGTTGCTTTTGTAGTTCTACAAGCCAAATCCACACAGAACATTTTTGGACTAGACGCATTTGACTTATTTGGTTTATCAATTCAAAGAGATGTGCTTCAAATTTCGTCAGTAGTGCCTCAGGACAAAATTAATGCATTGTGTGAAAAATATAGTGACTTGTTTTTGACAGAAATAGGTTGTGCGAAAGACTTCGTGGCACATGTAACTTGAAAAGAATCTGCAGTTCCAAAATTTCGTAAAGCTAGACCAGTGCCTATCGCAATGCGTGATAAAGTTGCAGACGAACTTAAACGTTGGCAAGATAGTGGGGTGATTTCTCCTGTTTCTGCGAGTCAGTGGGCCTCGCCTATAGTAATTATACCCAAGCCGTCAGGAAAACTTCGTCTCTGTGCGGACTTCAAATCAACAGTGAACAGTCAAACAATTGTGGACACTTATCCCCTGCCCAGACCTGAGGAACTGATGGACAAATTAGGACAGTCTCGCTTCTTATCTAAGATTGATTTAGCAGAGGCATACTTACAAATTCCGCTTGATAACGGGTCAAAAAAATTTTTCGTCATTAATACTCACATGGGCCTTTTTCAATTTCAACGCCTACCCTTTGGCAGTTCTTTTGCCCCTGCTATTTTTCAGCTTTTTTTGGAACAGCTGACAGTTTCGGTACCTTGTTGCTCGAACTATTTACATGACATTGTGGTATCCGGACGTACAGTTGAAGAACATTTAGCAAACCTGGAGTGCCTTTTCAAAGTTTTGACTGCAGCAGGTCTACGTTGTAATAAAGCAAAGTGTTCATTTTTTCAAACTGAAATAGAGTACCTAGGCCATGTGATTAATGCCCAAGGAATCCATCCCTTACAGTCACATTTTCGAGCAATCAAAGACTTGCCTCCTCCTAAGAATGTGCATGAATTGCAAGCAGTCATGGGAAAGCTTAACTATTATTTCAGGTTTATTCCCAATGCCTCTCAGATTGCAGCTCCACTGCATCACTTGCGTAGGAAGAATGTTCCTTTTGTATGGTCCAAAGATTGTCAGGTTGCCTTTGACAAACTAAAGTCTGCACTACTCAGTGATGCATGTTTGATTCCCTTTGACCCACAGAAGCCTGTAGTGTTAGCAGTTGATGCCTCGTCGTACGGTGTGGGTGCAGTTTTGTCGCATCGTATTGGATGTCACGATCGTCCTATTGCCTTTGCATCCAAGCTACTGGCCGACGCAACAGAATTACAGTCAAATAGAAAAGGAGGCCTTAGCAATCATTTACGGCGTCACAAAGTTTCATCATTATCTCTATGGCAGAAAATTCTATTTGTTGACAGACCACAAGCCTCTCACGTCGTTGTTCTCACCCACAAAGCCAATTCCGCCACAAACGGCACAAAAGCTTCAGAGATGGTCCTTGATATTGTCTAATTATCAGTATGAGATTTTGTACCGACCTACCACTAAACACGCCAACGCGGACACGCTTTCCCGACTTCCGGTTGGCCAGGATGTGTCGTTTGATTCTTCGGAAATGGCATGTTGCCAGATAGACTCCAGCGATGCTTCCGCTGTCGCAGATTTCCCTTTGAACTCTCGTCGGGTTGCACAGGAAACAGCTGCGGATGAAGACCTAAGTTTGGTAGCATGTTTTGTTCGTTCAGGGTGGCCTCCAAGAGCCGAAGACATTGAGCGGCCTTTGGTTCGACGTTATTTTGCACAACGTCATGCATTATCTTGAAGTCAGGGTGATCTGTTGTTCCATACGGACAACGACCAAACAAGATTGTTCCTCGTTCCCTGCAAAGAGAAGTGTTACGCCTCCTGCATCACGGACATTGGGGTATTGTTAGGACAAAGCAACTGGCCAGACGTCATTGTACCTGGGTTGGTATGGACGCTCAGATAGAGAACATTACGTCACTGTGTACGGTTTTTGCGGAGCATCAGGCGGCTCCTCCGCAACGTTTCTCAGACTGGCCACGCCCCAAGGGACCATGGCAACGTTTACACATTGACTTTGCCGGACCTTTCTGGAATACGCGCTGGTTAATTGTTGTAGACGCTTTCAGCAAGTTTCCTTTCGTGATTGCCATGAACTCAACGACAGCGGCTAGTACAATCAGTGCCTTAACATCGGTGTTTTGCATCGAAGGCTTGCCTGAAAGTATTGTCAGTGACAATGGACCTCAGTTTGTTAGTGCGGAATTTCAACGGTTTTGTCGTGTGAATGGAATTCAGCATATAACCACCGCACCTTTTCACCCTCAGTCCAATGGTGAAGCAGAACGTTTCTTTCGAACATTCAAGCCTCAATGGAAAAGATGAAAGGTCAGCACTCCAGGCAGCAAGCTCTTCAAATTTTCCTGTCTACGTATCGGTGCATGACACGTGACGGCCCGTCTCCTGCCGAGCTGCTACACGGCCGCCGTCACCGCACTCTCCTTCACCTGCTGCAGCCTCCCACGCACCGAGTCGGTTCGTATGGCGCTACGCGTTTTCAGGTTTCCACGCCGGTGCTGTACAGGGTGTTTGATGGCATCAAGAATACATGGTTGCCGGGCACCATTCAACGCGTGCTCGGTCGCAATATGTATGTTGTACGTTCTTCCACTGGGTCGGAGCTGCGGCGCCACGCAAACCAATTGCGCCTGCACAGGCCGCGCGATCCTGTCTCAGGTTTCTTGATTCCAGACCCAGTTCACCGCCAGGGAGCACAGCCACATCGTTCGTCCCAGGACTACGAGATCCCTATGGACGTCGACGCACCTCCGACGCAGTCGTCGCCGCCGCTGTCGCCGCCGCAGATGACAGCGTCACCGAGAGGGACTCCGGGACCGTGCGGGCCCTCCCAGCTTGGGCCACGCACCTCAGAAGAAGATGACCTGCTCCCTCTGGGCGGGGTTGTGCGCCCTTCCCCAGGTTTCGGTGGGTTTCCTGGAGGATCGCAAGGCGGATGCCGGGGAGCGGACGGCGTCTCGATCCCAGCCTCAGCTACGACGCCCGTCCCACCAGTAACGCCCCCGCCCAGGCCCTCCTCCCAGTGCCGTCGCCGTGGCCCTCAGCCCTACACCACGACGGCGCGGCGGTTTGGGGGGGAGGGGTGTGGTGTCGCACAAGTACAAAGTGCGCGCCACCTACTTTCGCCGCGCGCCGCCATGCACGCACGGCGCGACGTTCTTACGACGTCAGCCACGAGCGCCCTCTGGTACAACTCCGGTCGTGGCCACCCCTGAACGACATCGTTTACTTGGGACTGAGTTAGGAACCAGTAAAGACTTCGGAATCCGATAGGCACCAGTGAAGACTTGGCTATCGTATAGGCACTAGGAAGCAGTACTAGGCAGGCCTCTAGCTCAACTATGTATCTGCAGTACTGAGCAATGTAAAAGTTAAGTATTGTATAAATTCTGTGCAATATATATCTCGTTCTAATTTACTCTAGTGTTTCTAGTTTCAGGCTGCTCCCCTCCGTACCTGCACCAGCGTGCTATCTTTATTCCTGTGTCGGTCTCATTCCACTCGGCCACCGACACCTACGACGGAAACGAGACACAAAAGCGGCGACGAGGCTGGGACACAAAAATTATATTATATACGATCTTGACTTCTTCAATTATAATATTTTTCAATTTGTAGATCGCCACTATTTTCCTTAGGAACAAAATGTTCCATAAAATATTAAAATTTTAAAAATTGTAAGACTTCCTCAGGCTTCGTCATTATAGTACTAAGATGTCCAAATCACTGCTATAATTAATATTTTTATTTATTACACAACAGCGGTTTCAGCAGTTCGCCATTTTGAAGTGCCTGCGATTATGTAAGAATAACATAAATTACTTTTTGTGTATCAATTTTCTCCTATTGATTTTGAACCTCTGTTGAAACATCACGTTCACATGACCATAGTCAATACTAAAGGGTGAAAAATGAGGTTGGCCAATTCTGCCTTTTGTGTTGGTTGGTCGTTTCCGAGGGTTACAAACAGATACAGACATTTAATGCAAACACAAACAAGAGATCAGCCTTTTTCAGTTTAAATTTATAACCTACGTGAGATGGAATTAACAACACTGTTATTGAAGATTCAGTAGTAAAAACCGTCCAGATTACGTTTATTAAAATGACGGCTTTACGCACACTTATTCGTGCAACATCAAATTAAGAGCAGTATTTACTACTAAAGATGGCCGACTAAATGCGACGAAACTAGTCATTTTAATAAACGAGATTGTTTGCTAACTCGATTGGTTTTACTACTTGATTTTTGCTATTGGTTGTATAAACTATGAATGAATTCCTAATGTTGTAATTTATTACTTTTGTCACAATATCGTTTATCTTATATTATTTCTTAGAAATTGCAGACAAGTACGAAGTACTTCCGGATTCGGAAAAGTGTCATTTGATACACAACTGATGTCCGGCGATGTCATCGAGGAAGTGCCGTATGGCGGGAGGGAGGCAAATGTTGCCCACTGCACGTGCATACGCGTCATCTAAAGCCCTTTCTGTACGGGACGTGTGACACGCACAAGAAAGTCGTTGTTAACTGCAGCGCTCCTTCCGATAGACCATCGAACTAGAAAGAAGCGTTTACCTGTTACGCGTTTGACAAGTCGCCTGCTTCATGTGTCTAGTTCGTTTGTTGCCAAATTAGAGCAAATGAATCAGCAAGTTAAGATCACTTTTCGAGACTTTCAGATATATCGAGATTATTTTAATGACTAAAACATTTATTTGTATTTTAGACTGCGTCTGTGAAACTGTATTTAATTGTTTCCACTCATTTGATGTGAAACTACGTCACTCACTTCTGCAAACATCCGCATTATAAAAGGCGATTAAGTACATCCAGGTCGCGAGGTTTGATTCGAATGTGTATATCACGGTCAAGCTCAGATATACGTGAAAGTCTGTATATATAGGCCTTTCACTGTGATAAAGCTTCAAATAATGCTCACCGAAAACAAATATTTCACCTGTTAAATACAGCATGTTTCGGGAGAAATAGCAAATATATTAGGAGATGGTAATAAAGACAAATTACAATAAAATGCTACATTGTGTATTTTCAGTTTTTAGTGGGTATAGGTCTAAGTACGTAACCCAATCAAACATTGAGCATTTTAACTTACCGATTTTTGGGCCTGTTCAAATGTTTGTTAAGCTTACGGGACTTAACTGCGGGGCGATGAGTCCCTAAACTTACAAGTTACTTATGAACTAATTTATACTAAACACAACACAAACATTCATGCCCGAGACAGGATTCGAAACTCCGACACGGGAGGACGTTCGATCCGCAACGTGGCGCTCCAGACCGCTCGGCTACAGAATCACTGCTTACAGTTCATTATTTATCGCTATAGATGTTTCAGCATGTTGCCATTATAAAGCGCCTGTGGGTAAAAGGAATGCAAATTTGAATCTTTTGACTGATACTTTCGTCGGCTCTTGGTAAATCATCATATTGAATTTCATTTAAATAACCGATTTTCGACTTACTTCAAAGTCTGAAGAGCCGGCCGCGGTGGCCGAGGTGACTAAGGCGCTCCAGTCACGGTCTGCACGGCCACTACGGTCGGGGGTTCGAATCCCCCTCGGGCATGGATATTTGTGCCGTCCTAGTTCGTAAGTAGTTTGTAAGTTTAGGGACTGATGACCCCGTAGTTAAGTCCCATAGACTATACAAACATTTGAATTTGAGCTGGCCGCGGTGGCCGAGGAGACTGAGGCGCTCCAGTCACGGTCTACATGGCCACTACGGTCGGGGGTTCGAATCCCCCCACGGGCATGGATATTTGTGCCGTCTTTAGTATAAGGTAGTTGATAAGTAGTTTGTAAGTTTAGGAACTGATGACCCCGTAGTTAAGTTCCATAAGCTTAACAAACATTTGAAACATTTTTGAATTTGATTTGAAAGTCTGAAGATGGCCTTGTAAGCCGAAAAACAGGTTAACTAAGTGGAAATGAACTCGAACATACACAAAATTGTATTTTCAAATCAGTATGACGTTGTTCTACCAAGAACTGACGGAAAAATCAGTGGAAATGTCTTCATTTACATTTTCTCTAAGTTTCGAAAAACAGGTTAACTAAGTGGAAATGAACTCGAACATACACAAAATTGTATTTTCAAATCAGTATGACGTTGTTCTACCAAGAACTGACGGAAAAATCAGTGGAAATGTCTTCATTTACATTTTCTCTAAGTTTGTTTAGATATGTTAACAGCTATATCTGTGTTTTCAATAAGATTGTACACATGTTATATGGAATTTTTACGACTGCTCTGGAGACAGCCTGTACATATATGAGTAGAACCACTACGTTACCCTGCACAGAAGACAAGTACACATTCCTCAAAGAAATTCACGACTTGGGTCCGTTCGTCAGCTTGGTTCCCCACTCAGTCGTCTGCGCATGCGCGAAGAACTTCCATACGCGTGAGAAGAGGATCCATCGTATTCTGTCTACAAGCGATCGTATGCGTGCATCTTGTGCAGGTGGGCGCGTCTACACTCTACGCGGCAGGCGTAACCGATGCATCACGGGTAATCATGTAAACTCTCACTTCCCGTGTAGAACGGTCTCAATTGGCCACGCTACAAGATAACAAGTGAGCTGATGGCTTAATAATAAATGTACCAATTCTTAAGCTTTGCGTTTGTCGCTCGTTCCTGAGTCGGAATTGTTGTTAAATTATCACTTACCAAACGACAACCCAATATTTCACAGAAGAGGACTGTTAAAGAATAAATATTACTAATTTTAATGTTTTAATTGAAATAAAAACATTTAGAACTATTACTACAGGAAGTTGTTATACCGCTTTCTTTTTACTCTGTTATTGTCAATAACTAAAACAACCGGTTACAAAGAATACTAAATAAATACTCAAAAACCGGTTCTTGAGAAATACCGTTATCGTTTATAACCATTCCTAATTCGGCTTAGGTGACTGGTTGCTCAGTGTGTCATGAAAGTGGCCACGTCAGGCAGGAATGCCCACGCCGTGTTGTCGTCCTAAAGAATAATCTGTAACAGTGTCCTCGGCTCCATTTCAATGACGTTTTGTTGTCTGACAAAGTAGCAGAACATGCTGAGACTGCAAGTAATGCAGCGAGCTCTGAAGCCTCAGTCCTGGCCGGTACATTATTACCACGTTACTCATCACTCGCACGGCAGCACCACTACCACCTGGTAACAAATGTGGTGCTTCAGAAAAACAAGAAACCAAGCGCACCGGAAGACTCCCCTTCAGACGAAGAGATATTTGCTCAGTTAAAAACAGTCGTTTCACAGAAATTTAGCGACGAAAGAACATATCTCTTGAAATAACAGACCATCATCACAATAAGGATGTAGAATCGGAAATTGAAGTACCAGTTTGCCAATCACAAATCACTGCAGTTGAAAGAGGAGACGTCATCTACACGGAATGTATACAAGTACCAGCTTCCCGGGAAACAGGTCAGCAAGATCCACTTGTTGTAGAATGGAACGCAATGGACCCTGAAGCAAGCTCCAGTGCCTCTGTGTCGATACAACAAACTAAACGTACAGCCAAAACAGTTGATTCAAGTGTTTCAGAAGCCACTTCCTCCACGAGATAGGTTGAATCGCACCTCACGGGCAGAGTAGAGACTGCTTCTAAATCTTCCTATTTTCTCCGTAAGAAACTGGATTCACAAATTGAAATGGTCCCAGAAGTTTGGGAAAACAGATGCCAGGAAAGGAAAAAGAGTCAAAATCACAGACCGTAAAGGAATCTATTTGCAAAGACGGAACTCTAGAGACATTTTAACGCATCAGGCATCCGGCTAAGAATCGATGAAGATCGCCTAGTATACGATATTTCATGAAGTCGTGCAGATTTTCAGTATTTTTACCAATATTTTAACGCCAGCAGCTGGAAGCTCACGGGGAGCAGAGAGAGCAAAAGTTTTTAAGGAAGAAATTAATCAAATTCAAATGTTCAAATGTTTGTATAGCTTATGGGACTTAACTACGGGGCCATCACTCCCTAAACTTACAAACTACTTATGAAATAGCTAAGACTAAGGACAAATATCCCTGCCCGAGGGGGGATTCGAACCCCCGACCCTAATGGCCGTGCAGACCGTGACTGGAGTGTCTCAGTCCCCTCGACCACCGCAGTCGGCAGAAATTAATCATGTACTGCGAAAAAAATAAAAATATGACTTGATAATTGCAGGAGATTTTAACCGAGTCCTGAATCAAAAAGACTTATATCGAAATTTTATATTCCTCAAAAATGAAACGACAAGATCAGGAATTAATTATTTATTCAATGACGACATGTTTCTGAGGACTGCACCACCATCATCTAGTCATATACATTTTATAAGCTGGTCATCTTATTCGGATTGGATCGGATAGGATTTTATGGGCGCACGACAACTAGATCTTTAGCGCCTGTACAAGATAATTAGGCGATACGTGTGACCTGAGTAAAATGAAATGAACACAATTAGGGAACAGAAAGCGAAGTAACCAAACTAGTCAAACGTTAAGGAGAACGAAGCGAAGTAACCAAACTAGCCAAACGATAAGGAGAACGAAGCGAAGTAACCAAACTAGCCAAACGTTAAGGAGAACGAAGCGAAGTAACCAAACTAGCCAAACGATAAGGAGAACGAAGCGAAGTAACCAAACTAGCCAAACGATAAGGAGAACGAAGCAGAGACCCAAACAAATATGGCAAGGTAATAATAAAACGTGATCGTCCAAGGTTTGCAGTCGTAGACGTCCTCACAATTCTGTACGAGAGTAGTGGAGGGCGAGCCATTCGTTAATATCCTAAAACCTCCAGCCTAAAATCATAGGCCAGAGTCCAGAAAGTTCACAGAAATTGAAAAATTTCATCACGCTCACCTCGTCATCGGCTAAAACAGAGGGCAGGGCACCACAAGGAGCCACCGCTGCCCTAGCAGCACGATATGAAATACAGTCAAGTAAAATGTGGCGTACAGTGATTTGCACACCACAAGCATCGCAACTCGGGGGATCCTCTCTACGGAGTAAATAGCCGTGATCTCAGAAATGGAGTTAAAGTAATAAGTGCAACATAGCACTTTGATCAGCACTTACTATCTTGTAAGCTGACATCTTTTAATTTATGAATGTATATGTGATGACTAAGTACTATGTTGCGCTTATTATTATTTTATTTCCATTTTTCAAATAAGATGACCAGCTGGTAAAATGTATATGGCTAGATAATGGCGGCACAGTCCTCAGAAACCGATCGTCATTATATAAATAATTAATTCGCGATCCTGGCGTATCATTTTTGAAGAATATAAAATTTCGATATTAGTCTTTTTGATTCAGGGCACGAGATCGCCTCCAAAACTAGGAATGTTAGGTAAAGTTAGTCCTAATTTTAATTATTCGGTTGAAATCGCGAGATACGTGGGAAGTGAATTTTTCCACACTCGTGAAATACACCTACATCACCAGCCCCTTCGTTAGCGGAATCCGCAGAATAGGCCTATATGTGTCGATGTATTAAGAGAGGGATTTCCTAAAACTGTAATCCAGCCATGTTGGCTTTTTAGGCTTCTCTAGTGCTATTGCTTGCATAAACCTTGAGGTACAACTCACTCGTCCCTTTCGGAACCAGAGGACTATGATAGGTTGAGTGTTGTATACTACCTATTGCACGACAATTTGCGGTTTACATGTGAGCCTTTGATGATTGTTTTATTAAAAAGTGTGGTCACGCCAGGGAACGAGCAAGGACGGTGCATTCCTTATTGCAGCATACTGACAGACATTCATAAATACACAGATCATTGAAAGTGATGTGAATTTTTAAAATGTGCATTTATAAAATAAAATTAAATGGACTGTACTTGTAGCTCCCCGGATCAGGAAAGTGACGCAAGTTAAAAATGACAATTTGGAGGTCCCCTGAGAACTATTTATGAAGAGTCCCAATGTGCTGGAAAAATTTTAATATCTGCATGTCGCCATATAATCACCACCTGAAGGCTGTTGTCCTACTTTTAGTGCAGGCAGCGATGCTACTGGAATGTGTTTAAGAATCAGTCAAAAGCAATGGTGTGTTTTGAGTTGTCACTTCCATTTCCGGTGTCCGATATCTTTAAAAGAAATTATTATTGACCAGTCACTGAAGAAAAACTTGTAACCTCGTGGAAGGAAATTGAATACCAAAGTAGTACGGAATTATGAAACACGTTTGAAGTTCCATAAAGAGTTTGATACGGGTATAAGCAATACCAGAGTAGGAAACTCAGTCCACGAGAGGTGATCTGAAAACGGCGGTTAGGCACATCAAAAATTCATGTTTGTGGCCGAGTGGTCTACGGCGCGTCAGTCACAGTCTGCACGGCCGGTACGGTTGGGGGTTCGAATCCCCCCTCGGGTATGAATGTTTGTGTCGTCTTTAGTATTCAAAAGTAGTTTGTAAGTTTAGGGACTGATGACCCCGTAGTTAAGTCCCTTAAGCTTAACAAACATTTGAACATTTGAATTTTGAATTGAAGTTTTCTCCACATGCAAAAATAGCCCTAAGCATTTATTTGACTTTGTTGATAACTAGTGGAGGATGCACGACATTTTGGATTCGCCTTTGCCTAAAAATTCAGGCTTCGTTTAGAAGGGTATGAAATAACAATGAAAGGAAAAACTACATACGGCCCGATTAATATTCCTTCAAGCAAGGAGTCGGCTGATGCTCTATGATGCTCAGATCAGGTACTAAGAAAACTGTACAGGTAATCGGCAGTCTGTTTCGAAAAAACTGTTGCAGAAACCTGTGAAGAGCAGACGAGTCTTTAGAATGAAGGTCGACTGTAAAGGTTTTCCTGTTGTGGTAAACTGCTGCGAAAGGCTTCTGCGAATGATTGCATAAGCGGGGAACCACATACCGTTTCTTCTTGATCTTCGTTTGACCTCGTCAGAAATGTAATGAATTGTGTTCTGCGAAGCGTGACTGGAGCACCGAACTGTACTTCACATTGCTTTCCTGCGGTAACGCTTCAAGAGAATAATGAGGTTAGTATTATCGATGACCTTAACAGTGTATAAACTGACATGCATCCGTTCGATGTTTTGTAATATGTAGCAGGGAAAGAGCAGAAAATTCACAACAGACGTCATTCCATCTCAAGATTCTCCTTCTCTGTGTCTCCCATATAGTGATGTCACTATAGCGAACGACAGACGTACATGTTGATCTACATCTACAACCATACTCCGCCAGCCACCCGACGGTGTGTGGCGGAGGGTACCTTGAGTACCAATATCGATTTTCCCTCCTATTCCAGTCACGTATTGTTCGCATGATATACGTAGGAGGGAGCAATATACTGCTGGACTCCTCAGTAAAGTTAAGTTCTCGAAACTTCGACAAAAGCCCGTACCTAGCGACAGAGCGACTCTCCTGCAGAGTCTTCCACTGGAGTTTAGCGATCATCTCCGTAACGCTTTCACGATTACCAAATGATCCTGTAACGAAGCGCGCTGCTCTCCGTTGGATCTTCTCCACTTCCTCTATCAATCCCACCTGGTACGGATCCCACACCGGTGAGCAGTGTTCAAGTTGTGGGCGAACAAGTCTACTGTAACCTACTTCGTTTGTTTTCGGACTGCATTTCCTTAGAATTCTCCCAATAAATCTAAGTCTGCCATCTGCTTTACCGACGATTGGTTTTTTATGGTCGTTCCATTTTAAATCCCTCCTAATGACGAAACCCAGATAATTTATGGAATTAACTGCTTCCAGTTGCTGACCTGCTGCAGTGTAGCTAAATGATAAAGGATCTTTCTTTCTGTGTATTCGCAGCACATTACACTTGTCTACATTGAGCTTTAATTGCCATTCCCTGCACCATGTGTCAGTTCGATGCAGATCTTCCTGCATCTCAATACAATTTTCCATTGTTACAACCTCTCAATATACTACAGCATTATCCGCAAAAAGCCTCAGTGAACCTCCGATGTTATCCGCAAGGTCATTTATATCGTGAACGGCAACGGACCCACGACACTCCCCTGTGGCACATCTGACATAACTCCTACTTCGGAAGACTTCTCTCCATTGAGAATGACATGCTGCTTTCTGTTATCTAGGAATTCCCCAATCCAATCTCACAATTGGTCTGATAGACCATATGCTCTTACTTTGCTCATTAAACGTTTGTGGGGAACTGTATCAAACGCCTTGCGGAAGTCGAGAAACACAGCATCTACCTGAGAAGCCGTGTCTATGGCCCTCTGAGTCTCGTGGACGAATAGCGCGAGCTGGGTTTCACACGAACGTCTTTTTGGAAACTCATGCTGACTCCTACAGAGCAGATTCTTAGTCTCGAGAAATGTCATTATATTCGAACATAATACATGTTCCAAATTTCTACAACTGACTGACGTTAGAGATATAGGCCTATAGTTCTGCACATCTGTTCGAGGACCCTTCTTGAAAACGGGGATGACCTGCGCCATTTTCCAATCTTTCGGAACGCTATTCTCTTCTAGAGACCTACGATACACCACTGCGAGAAGGGGGGCCAGTTCCTTCACGTACTCTGTGTAAAAACGAACTGGTATCCCATCAGGTCCTGCGGCCTTTCCTCTTTTGAGCGATTTTGTTTTCTATCCCTCTGTCAATTATTTCGATATCTGCTATTTTGTAATCTGTACGGCAATTTAGGGAAGGAACTACAGTGCAATCTTCCTCTGTGAAACAGCTTTGGAAAAAGACATTTAGTAATTCCGCCTTTAGAGTGTCATCCTCTGTTTCAATGCCATTTACGTCACAGAGTGTCTGGACACTTCGTTTTGATCCACCTACCGCTTTGACATAAGACAAAAATTTCTTAGGATTCTCAGCAAAGTCAGTACAAAGAACTCTACTTCCAAATTCGTTGAACGCCTCTCGCATAGCCCTCCTCACGCTACATTTCGCTTCGTGTAATTTTTGTTTGTCTACAAGGCTTTGGCTACGTTTATGTTTGGAGTGAAGTTCCCTTTGCTTCCGCAGCAGCTTTCTAATTCCGTTGTTGTGGCTCCTCCCCATCTCTTACGACCTTGCTAGGTACATACTCATCTAATGCATATTGTACGATGGCTTTGAACTTAGACCACTGTTCCTCAACACCATCTGTACTTGAGATAAAACTTCTGTGTTGAGCCATCAAGTACTCTGAAATCCGTTTTTGTCACTTTTTCCGAACAGAAAAATCTTCCTACATTTTTTTAATATTCCTATTTACGGCTGAAATTATCGATGCTGTAACTGCTTTATGATCGCTGATTCCCTGTTCTGCATTAACTGTTCCGAATAGTTCGGGTCTGTTTGTCACCAGAAGGTCTAATACGTTGTCACCACGAGTTGGTTCTCTGTTTAACTGATCAAGGTAGTTTTCAGATAATGCACTCAAAACAATTTCACTGGATTCTTTGTCCCTGCCATCTGTAATAAACGTTTGATTCTCCCAATCTATATCGGGTAAATAAAAACCTCCTCCCAAAACTATAGCATGGTCGGAAAATCTACTCGAAATATTTTCCAAATTATCCTTCAGGTGTTCTGCCACTACAGCTGCTGAGCCAGGAGGCCTATAGAAGCATCCGATTACAATGTTCGAGCCTGCTTTAACCGTGACCTTCACCCAAATTATTTCACACTTCGGATCTCCGTCTATTTCCTTCGACACTAGTGCACTTTTTATCGCTATAAACATGCCTCCCCCTTCACTGTCCAGCCTATCTCTGCGGTAAACATTCCAGTCTGAGTTTAGAATCTCATTACTGTTTACATCCGGTTTCAGCCAACTTTCCGTCCCTAGTACTATGTGGGCATTGTGATTGTTTATTATTGAGAGCAATTCTGGGACCTTTCTATAGACGCTCCTTCAGTTAACTACTACTACATTGATCATTTCCTTCCCTGTTGTGTTCTGCCTACTGCTACCTTGTCGCGGCTCAGGAGGCATCTTGACGGGCCTAGGGAGGGAACTCTCTAACCTAAAAAAACCATGTGCACTCCACACGTACTCCGCTACCCTTGTAGCCGCTTCCTGCGTGTAGTGCAAGCCTGACCTATTCAGGGGAACCCTACATTTCTCCACCCGATAGCGGAGGTCGAGAAATTTGCAGCCCAGATCTCCGCCGAATCGTCTGAGCCTCTGGTTTAAGCCTTCCATTCGGCTCCAAACCAGAGGACCGCGATCGGTTCTGGGAACGACACTACAAATAGTTAACTCAGATTCCACCCCGCGAGCAAGGCTTTGTGCGTTCAGCACCTCCGCCAACCGCCTGTAAGAACTGAGGATTACCTCTGAACACAGCCGGCAGGAGTCATTGGTGCCGACATGAGCGACAATTTGCAGTCGGGTGCACCCAGTGCTTTCTATCGCCACCGGAAAGGCCTCCTCAACATCTCGAATGAGACCCCCGGCAAGCAAACAGAGTGCACACTGGCCTTCTTCCCCGACCTTTCCGCTATCTCCCTAAGGGGCTGCATCACCCGCCTAACATTGAAGCTCCCGATCACTAATAAACCCCTCCCCCGTGTGCCTGCTCGGACCTCGCTGAAGGAGCGGCCACATGCTCACTCACAGGCAGAGCGGGCGATGTCGCACGGCCAGCCTCCCCTCTGAGCCTCCGCCTCGAGCGACGTATCGCCGTTGAACCCGCCATTCCCCTGGGGTGATAACGCCCGTTAAATCTACTAGTTAGAACTGCGAACGCATCATGGTGCTTAACTTAAGAAATAAACCGAAAAAAGAATTTGTACCGTTCCACCGTTTTAGGTTATCCTCCAGAGCTCTTTTTGGGTATCATACAATTATAGTAACAACAACATCCCTTGAGCAACTTAACGTATTACTTGTGTAATACAGAATTGTGTTACAAAATAGAACATATTGATCACACTCTAATTCTGTTGAATATACACTCATGGCCATCAAAGTTGCTACACGAAAAGATAACGTGATACAGACGCGAAATTTAACCGACGGGAAGAAGATGCTGTGATATGAAAATGATTAGCTTTTCAGAGCATTCACACAAGGTTGGCGCCGGTGGCGACACCTACAACGTGCTGACATGAGATAAGTTTCCAACCGATTTCCGATACAAAAGCAGCAGTTGACCGGCGTTGCCTGGTGAAACGTTGTTGTGATGCCTTGCGTACCATCATGTTTCCGACTTTGATAAAGGTCGGATTGTAGCCTATCGCGATTACGGTTTATCGTATCGCGAAATTGCTGCTCGCGTTGGTCGCGATCCAATGACTTGTACAGGACAGTGATATAACTGTGTAAATAACTTCATTGCAAATTTCAACATGATATCTCTGAGTTCTGTGTGTTCAGTTGTTTTGTAAATAACAAAAAGAGTGTTCGTAAAAAAGCCAAATAAAAATTTCTCCTGTGGATATTCATAATTTTAGTAAATATATCTGTCACGTCAGTAATAATTTGGTGACTCGGACGTGATCAGAAGAGGAGATGGCGACAAACGCGAACACGATAACAAATAGTAGCACGCCAGAAGATCGACTGGAAGCGAATAAGGTCAGTGTCAAAATTCCGCCGTTCTATCAAGTTGGTTCTAGCAAGTTGAGGCACAAGAGACTAAATTCAACCATCTAGTGTCGCAGTTAGAGCCAAAATATATCGAGAATATTTGGGATATTATTCGCAGCACAGAAGTGAATAAATATACGGCGGCTAAGGAACGTCTGCTCAATATTTTTAAAGAAAGCGAAGATAGGCGCATCAAAAGGCTATTCACTGGAATTACGCAAAATACAAGCATTGGCAGGCGCAGATGTTTCAGAAAATGTCCTTAAGACACTTTGGTTAGAAAAACTTCCAGATTCTATAAAGAACATTTTAATTTGTCAGTGACTAAGGACTCGAAAAGGTGGCTGTAATGGCTGATAGAATAATAGAACTGAATCCTCGTAACGAAATGTTCATTATGAAAAGTGACACTTGCAACAAACAAGATGTTCCGGTAACAGTGAATGACCTAATGGCAAGAATTTCTGGGCTAGATCAACAAATAGCTGCATTGACAACCAATTACAGAGGCAGGTCTCGCAATAGAAGCTTCGACCGCCGAAGCAATGAAAGCCGCAGTAAATCACGAAATAAATACAACCCCAATGAGAAATACTGTTACTACCACTTTCGGTTCGGACAGCACTGCAAACCTGAAAAATGCACACCTTCTTGTAAATGGTCAGAACAGGGAAACTCGAATCAGCAGCTGAACTAGTGGCGAGTTCTGCTGCTCCAGACCAGTGCCGCAAAACCCGCCTATTTGTGACCGGCAAAAAACGGGATTGAGATTTTTAGTTGAAAGTGGAGCTGATGTTTCTGTAATTCCAACTCATGCAAGAGCTGAAGGTGAATCACCATATAAATTGTATGCTGCCAATGGAACTGAAATTCCTACATATGGTATCGAATTTCGTACTATCGATTTGAGACTGCGACGTGAATTTCAATGGCCGTTTATCGTAGCAAAGATCGATAAATCTATATTTGGAGCCGATTTTTGTAACAAATTCAAATTATTAGTAGATGTGCATAATAAGAGATTAATAGATGATGTAACCAAGCTCAATTCTGAGGGCAAAGATATATCAATCTCAGATGAAAATGTCGTAAGTACTATGAGTCAAAACACAAAATTTACCGATTTATTGCTGCAGTATCCCGACATAGCTAAGCCTAATTTGGTACCTGGCGAAATTAAACACGATGTCAAACACTACATTACCACTGAAGGTCCACCTGTGTTTTTAAGGGAAAGACAGTTAGACCCAAACCGTATGAGAGTGGTGAAACAAGAATTGAAATTCATGTTAGAAAATGGCATCATTATATCATCAAAATCTGCATGGGCTAGTCCCCTTCATCTAGTAACCAAGAAAGATGGTTCAATACGTCCATGTGGAGATTACAGACGGTTAAATGACATAACAGTTCCTGACCGTTATTCAGTACCAAGAATAGACGATTTCCAATATATTCTGCAAGGGAAGAACATCTTTTCTAAAACTGATCTGTTCAAGGCTTAGTATCAGATACCCATCGCTGAAGAAGATAAGCATAAGACAGCCGTAATAACACCATTTGGTCTTTATTAATTTAATGTTATGAGTTTTGGCCTTCGGAATGCAGCTTCAACATTCCAGTGATTTATTAATGAAGTTTTGTTTGGACTAGATTTTGTGTTCCCTTACCTTGATGACATTTTGATCGCCTCATCTGGTATTGAAGAACATCACTCACACCTCAAATTAGTCCTAGAGCTTTTGTCTAAATATGGACTACGAATAAATATCTCCAAATCAGTTTTGGGAGTAAATGAAATAGAATTTCTGGGCTACTGGATAACACCTGAGGGATCCCGTCCACTCCTGCAAAAGTTCAAGCTATCTTGGAATACAAGTTACCTGAAAAACTGCACGAACTCCGTACATTTCTTGGCATTGTTAACCAATATCGTCGCTATCTTAAGGATGCAGCACAGACTCAGGCTGTTTTGCATGACTATCTCAAGGGAGCTAAAAAGAGGGATAATAGACAAATTCAGTGGACTGAGGAAGCGAAGAAAATGTTTGAGGAATGCATACAAGATATTGCAAATTCTGCATTATTGGCTTTTCCTAACTCAGGGCTACCTTTAGCATTATGCACTGATGCATCAGATGTTGCTGTTGGTTCTGTACTCCAACAATTCAAAAATGGAATTTGGAGACAGAAACTGAGTCAGTCACAGAAGGTGTATAGTACCTATGATCGAGAATTGCTGGGAATTTACCTTTATGTGAAATAGTTCAAACATTTACTAGAAGGAAGAAATTTTGTTATATTCACTGATCATAAACCACTCACATTTTCTTTTAAGCAAAACAATGAAAAAGCATCCCCTAGACAAATGAGACTGCTGCAATATATCTCACAATTTGCAACTGATATTCGTCACATCAGTGGCCGTGACAATATTGTTGTTGTTGCTCTGTCCAGAATTCATGAAATAGCAATAATAGACTATGAAGAAATCGCCAAGAGCCAACTGCAAGATCAAGAATTACAACTCCGAACTGGGAACAACTTCTTAAACTTCAAGTCATATCAACTTCCATCAGGAAAAACATTGTGGTGTGACACTTCAACTGCAAATATCAGACCTTACATTCCTCAAGCTTTTCGTCATCAAATATTTCTCCATTTTCATGGTTTAGCTCATCCTGGAATAAAGACTACAGTGAAACTGTTAACCAGTAAAGTTATCTGGTCTGACATAAAAAGAGATGTGCAACAATGGACTAAATCCTGTGTTAACTGCCAGAAAACGAAAATTACTCGCCACACAAAATCACCGCTGCAAAAATTTGAAGAACCAGATGAACGTTTCAGTGTTGTACACATCGATATCATAGGACCTCTGCCTCCATCTAATGGCATGCCATATTGCTTGATTTGTATTGATCGTTTCACGTTCTGGATGGAAGTCATAACACTTGAGGATATCACCGCTGAAAAAGTAGCAAAAGCTTTCTACTAACACTAGACTGCTAGATTTGGTGTTCCATCACAAGTAATCACAGACCAAGGAACACAGTTCAGATCACAACTGTTTAATAATTTGGGTATCATTTATGGAAAGAAAATTCAACACAAATCACCGTATCACCCCCAATGCAATGGCAAAGTTGAGAGGTTACACAGAACTCTGAAATCTGCAATCATGGCTCACAACACTTCCGACTGGACAAATACTCTACCTACTATTCTACTAGGATTGCGAGCTGCAGTACGAGAGACATCAAACTATTCTATTGCACAGATGGTATATGGGAAAACTATCAAACTTCCTGGTGAATTTTAGAAGAGCCAACTACAAAGATTGACCCTGATCCATTTACATCTGATTTGTAAAAGCAAATGTGACAACTAAAACCTAACAAACTTACATACGGTACAGCGCAATCAGTATTTGTACCAAAAGAGCTGAAAACTTGTTCACATGTGTTCTTAAGATGTGATAGGATTAAAAAACCATTAGAACCTACATATGATGGTCTTTTCCTGTCATAACAAGGCATGAAAAAATATTTCACTATTTTGAAGAAGTGCAAAAACATAAATGTGTCAGTGGACAGACTTAATCCAGCCTATCTCTTGCAGGAAGAAAAGGAATTAGAAAAGGTTCTTCCAAAATTTGGAAAGGATACTCAACCACAGAAGTCCACAGAGGAACCAGCTGACAGAGTATAAAAGTCAGGAAGACTATAAGAAGTCCAGCACGATTCTTAGACAGTTATTTCTGTGAAAAATAAATGAAGTCACATTAGACATTCTAAATAGAGTTTTTTAATTGTGTTATATCTTTATCACCTTTATACCATTTGCACTTGTGTTTTCGTAACATATCTTTTGTTATTCTAATATGATATTGTTTGTTTTGAATTAATGTAATTTCAGACTTCGGCACCCTGTATTACTAAATAACTTTGTTACTGGTGGGGGAGTAGTGTACAGGACAATGATATAAAGCCGGCCGCGGTGGCCGAGGGGACTGAGGCGCTCCAGTCACGGTCTGCAGAGTCACTACGGTCGGGGGTTCGAATCCTCCCTCGGGCTTGGATATTTGTGCCGTCCTTAGTATTAGTTAGTTCATAAGTAGTTTGTAAGTTTAGGGACTGATGACCCCGTAGTTAAGACCCATAAGTTTTACAAACAGTTGAACATTTGATGGTGTACGCAACGACGATCCTAGGTGCACGAATGGCAAAACTTCATGTTTTTGGATGAATCCAGGTTCTTTTTACAGCATCATGATGGTCGTATCCGTGTTTGGCGACATCATGGTTAATGCACATTAGAAGCGTGTATTCGTCATCG
Organism: Locusta migratoria; assembly: GCA_026315105.1. Taxonomy (NCBI): domain Eukaryota; kingdom Metazoa; phylum Arthropoda; class Insecta; order Orthoptera; family Acrididae; genus Locusta; species Locusta migratoria. The sequence goes on from CM048745.1 coordinate 167,791,950, forward strand.
CCATACTTGCTTATCACCCGGCGTGATGGTATGGGGTGCCATTGGTTACACGTCTCGGTCACCTCTTGTTCGCATCGACTGCACTTTGAACAGTGGCAGTTACATTTCAGATGTGTTACGATCGTGGCTCTACCCTTCATTAGATCCCTGCAAACCATACATTTCTGCAGGATAATGCAGGACCGCGTATTGCAGGTACTGTACGGGCTTTTCTGGATACGGAAAATGTTCGACTGCTGCACTGGCCAGCACATTCTCCAGATCCCTCACCAACTGAAAACGTCTGGTCAATGGTGGCCGAGGAAATGGCTCGTCACAATACGCCAGTCACTACACTTAATGTCCTGTGGTATCGTGTTGAAGCTGCATGGGCATCTGTACCTGTACACGTCATCCAAGCTGTGTTTGACTTAATGCCCAGGCGTATCAAGGCCGTTATTCCGGCGAGAGTTTGTTGTTCTGGGTACTGATTTGTCAGGACCTATGCACCCAAATTGCGTGCAAATGTAATCACATGTCAGTTCTATTAAAATATATTTGTTCAATAAATATCCGTTTATCATCGGTATTTCTTCTTGGTTTAGCCATTTTAACGGCCAGTAGTGTACCGGGTGATCAAAAAGTCAGTATAAATTTGAAAACTTAATAAATCACGGAATAATGTAGATATTGATGTAAAAATTGACATACATGCTTGGAATGACAAGGTGTTATTAGATGATCGTGTGCTCAGCCACCACTTTCGTCATGCTTGACCTTCCAAGTCCTCAGACCTCAGTCCGTGCGATTATTGGCTTTGGGGTTACTTGAAGTTGCAAGTGTATCGTGATCGACCGACATCTCTAGGGATGCTGAAAGACAACATTCGACGCCAGTGCCTTACCATAACTCCGGACATGCTTTACAATGCCGTTCACAACATTATTCCTCGACTGCAGCTATTGTTGAGGAATGATGGTGAACATATTGAGCATTTCCTGTAAAGAACATCATCTTTGATTTGTCTTAATTTGTTATGTTAATCATTGCTTTTCTCATCAGATGATGTATTTTTTTGAATTTTTATTTTATTTTTAATTTTTTATCTAATAAAACCCTATGTCATTCCAAGCATGTGTGTCAATTTTTACCTCTCTATCTACATTATTCCGTGATTTATTTAGTTTTAAAAATTTTACTGATGTTTTGATCACCTGGTAAATGCCCTTTTTTCTCAGAAACTTCTTAATATACTTCAGTGAATTATTTACCACATAACATAGATAGTACACTGATGTTGTAGCTCTACTTTAGCAGTATTTACTGTAATAGTTAAAAATTGAAGAAATTAAAAGTGAATTTTTACACCAAAAGTTATAAGTTCAGGGGAAAAAATTATACCTTTCTTTTCAGCTGTTCTTTTAAAGGGATTGTACAGCAAATCAGTCACAAAACATGCGAGAACATGTGATAACAACTCTATATTTATAACCTCAACAGTTCCTGAGAAGACGGGGCATTTATACAGCCAGTTTAACATTTTCGAGATAGAACGGTACGACTCCCTTTAGGTTTACTACTAAACTAGCGATCTTTACCTTATGAAAATGAGAAATGCTGTTACCAGCGAATATTGAAATGCTATCAAAAATGTATTAAACGTTACCCGTACAGGAACAGCAGGACAAAGAATTGTAACGTATAATTTACCTATGGTAAATATGGTTTCCAATTTCGGGTTTCATAAGTATGGGTCAGAAGTAAACTCTAAAATTTATTGACTTAGTACAACATGGTCTTTATTCGCACCGAATGTTTGTTTCAAAGGTACAGAGTTCTGCTCAAAACTTCGAAGAAAATATTTATCTTCACTGTGTGGATAATTAAACGATGACAGCGTCACCACCGAACTCACACTTTCATATCGGACTAACCTTTGCTACTAATTTCTGGAACGAGCTAGAGATTGCAGAGCCGCAGAAACGTGATATTCCGCTACCCGGAATCAGGCAGCCAGCATATTACCCGAAAACGAATAATCTTATCTAGGGAAAAAAGAATTATGTCATGAAATGTAAAATCACATCTATTTTGAGTAAAAATAGACAAACCAAAAATTTTTCTCTGCTAGATTTCACAGCCATTGAAAACAGTTATGTAAGAATGAATTTACTTTACTCCGTAAAATAGTCTACCTTAAATTTATACTAATTGGTCACCGAAAAGTTCTTTGGTATTTGAGATATAAACGAAAAATTTGCAAAGTGCGCAAATTTTGAGGACTTTTTATGGTTTATTTAACTTTGACAAAGTAGAAAACTTCTAAATCGGATTCAGCATCCCAGAAACAGAACTTCCGATAGCTTTTAATGAGAATAGATATTTCGAGCGTCAATTGACTGAAAAAAGATTGGTCTCCTATGTGAATCAGACTTGTTCCGTAAAGTACTTACACAAAGCTATTATTTGCTCCAGCGTTTGTAAATGGGCGCACACTGTTAGGTAAATTCGACTGAAAAATGAATATGTTTATCGGTGTTGCATAATAACATTACATTCGTGCTGTCCCATTAAACTGTGTCTAACACCCTCGATATTGTGGTGATGGAATAAAATCCCAGAAATCCACAGAGAAGTTGTTGGTTTCGACGTGGCATGAAGTCACATTAGTCTTTCGGAAGACGATACTGCTTGTGCCAGACATTGTTCTTCGATCCGGGCTCCAATTCCAAATTATGACCATGAGTACATTGGTAGGATATACGTTGGCAAGGAACTGTGCAACTATTGCGTGGATTGGGATACCTACTGACCTACGTAAATGCATCTCTGTTAGTACTGGTGTAAATTAGTAGTTCACTCTGCAATATATTACGGTTGAGCCACTTTGCACTTACAGCAGCCAATCGTTTTGCGAATAGTATTCACCAGTGTGAAGTAACAATTTCGTGTGGCTTATTGGCCCGGTGCAAGTCTTTCAATTGGACGCCATTTCGGCGACTTGCGTGTCCCTAGTCTACCCCAGTTATCCAACCGGGGAAAGACTTTTTCTGGCAACTCCTCACATAGTTGAGAGGTGAAGGATGGGTTAAAGTGCGGACTGAAAAAATCCGCTAGCGCAACCTTTTGGTTTCTAGTAGAGCACTTTACCCCAAGACCACCAGCCCCGACACCAGTGTGAAGTAATGGAGTTTTAAACAGAGTCCACTCTGTTGAAATCATTCCCTCCATGGTTTCCGTAAATCGCTTCGGCCAAATCAGGGAAGCGTTTCACCGATATATCCCGATTTCTTTGCTTATCTTTGCCCATTTGTGTTACTGCTACATTTCTATCGTTTACAGAATCGACTAGATGTTACACTGAACTTCCTTATTATTACTCTTTAGCATCGAAACCCATTGCAAAAAACTGTAAAACTATTTGCTATCCATTATCTGAGTAAGACCATAATAGACGTTTTCAAATTGCAATATATATATATATATATATATATATATATATATATATATATATATATATATATATATATATATATATATATATATATATATTTGCTATCCATTATCTGAGTAAGACCATAAAAGACGTTTTCAAATGCTATGTGACGGAATTGTTTTATGATCTATTATATTGACGTAACAAGAGCGCAGGAGAACCAAATGTTCAGCCAAGAGCCCCCAAACTTAATAACAGTAGGGGTTGGAAACCGCGCTCTTTGCACACATTACATTCCCTCTCCCCCTTTCAATTATCTACAGAGATTTCCGTTACCCTACAGAAGAGACGAGAGTAATATTCTCGGGTCATATATAATTTAGCAAGGAGATTTAATAGGAACTGAAATCACAGAAGTTATCCGTCCTTAGAGAATATGTTAGTGCTGTGCGTTTTAATAACACGGATTACGTAGAACTACGCAGGGCGTAAATATGTTAATGTGTTCGAAACAGATTGTCATAAAGATATTCCGGAACCTTCATCAAAAAGTAATTCGCGTAATCATTGAATTGTCATAAACGTTTCATAAGGAGCTGCGACGCAAAAAAGCCGCGGTGGGGTGGCCGAGCGCTCTAAGGCGCAATGCTGAGGAGCGCGTGGTTCCTCGTCGTAGGAGGTTCGAGGCCTCCCTCGGGCTTGTGTATGTGTGTGTGTGTGTGTGTGTGTGTGTGTGTGTGTTCTCGGTAGCAAAAGTTATTTTAAATTAGTTTAAGTAGTTTGTAAGCATAGGGACTGATAACTAGTCTTGCGTAGTTCGTGAACGAACTAGTTCGGAAGAGCGCTCCCACAGGCGCACTACGCGAACTAGTTTGCAGATCCTTCGCCTCTTAGTACGTCCGCTCCTTTTCCGAAGACTGCCGGGGAACAGCGAGAGGACGCGAGAGCGCGCAGAATCACGTGATTCCCTTCTGCCAGTTACCGTCATTTCGAACTGAGATGCAGCTCAGCTGTAGTTTCATAGTTCACTGCCACAAATTTCCTTTTCTAAGGTATTCAGCAGTGTCTAAATATAATCATCATGCCATAGTGTAAAGAAGTAAAGAGAACTCAAAACTTAACTTTGCTTGCATTTATAAAAGTGCATTTTTATTCACGAAAAATAGACGCATTTAGCATATTTTGTGGGTAATGATCTTTCGATCACCTACTAAATAAATAAAGAAATCCATTTTGGAAATAAAATCCTACGAGTACTCTGTATGCAAAGTAGTTGAATACCATTGTATCACCCATTCGTATAAATAACTGGTTTATTTGCTTAAGCATTTGATGTCTAATTGCCCAAAAATACGGGTAATAGCATACGCTTGGGCAACACTGATTATTATATAAAAAAGCTGTCATAACAAAAGAAAGAGCTCTTTTAGTACCGGTAGCAAAAGCCATAAAGAGCGGACGAACTAAAAAGAGCGACCTACCTCGCGGCCGAGCTGCGAACTAAAAGGAGAGCTACCGGTCGCGAACTAAAATATGCGCGATCGGTCGCGAACTAAAAACGCGATCGGTCGCGAACTAAAACATGCGTTATCGGTCGAGAACTATTATGCCAAACGTATCTCGCTTCTTACTTCGTTGGATTCTTTTCCGAAGACAGACGGCAATAGCGAGAGCGCGCAGCAGAATTAAAAATTACGTGTTTGCCTTCTGCTGATGACAGCCATTTCGAGGTGAGCGTCTGCCTGCTAGATTACACAGTTCAGTGGTACAAAATTTCTAAGTATTCTGCACTCTGCAATATCTGACTAATAAATTCCATAATGCCAAGATATAGAGATAACTCTAAACTTAAACACGGGAAGTTATCCACAAACTGTTTCTTTTGATTTACGTGATGTCGTTAGCGTCTCAAGCGGCAAGTGCATGAAGCAGCTAGGTGGGGGAACTCCCTCCACCTGCATGCGCAGACCACGCCGCTCAGCCGTCACTGGGAGTGGACGAACTAAAAGAACGAACTAGTTCGCGGCAGAGCTGCGAACCAACGTAGCCGCTCCCGATCGCGAACTATTATGCGCAAGTCTACTGATAACCACTGGAGTGAAGTCCCTTAGATTTACAAACAACATTCTGGCTTATAGCTATTGACTGGTTTGGTATATTTTCGACTGGATATTTGCGATATTGTGCCTTCCTTTCTCCTAGGAATATGACTTTTTTGCCGCGGCGGAGTGGCCGAGCAGTCTAATGCCGTCCGTACACGGGTCGATTCGCAATCGTCGCAGCCGCGACTCGACCTCAACGCGATTCAGTTCAAATGTTCAATTGTTTGTGTAGCTTATGGGACATAACTACGGGGTCATCAGTCCCTAAACTTACAAACTACTTATGAACTAACTAATCCTAAGGACGGCACAAATATCCATGCCCGAGGGTGGATTCGAACCCCCGACCGTAGTGGCCGTGCAGACCGTGACTGGAGCGCCTCAGTCCCCTCGGCCACCGCGGCCGGCCGCGATTCAGTCCCCATGCGACTGTCCAAGTAGGTAAATGGGAGGTCGCCAATGGCTGTCAAAGTCGTTGCGAGCGACGCTCGTCTAGAAAGAGATGTTCAAATGTTTGCAAAGCTTATGGGACTTAACTGCGGCGTCATCAGTCCCTAAACTTACAAACTACTTTTGAACTAGCTTGTACTAAAGGCAGCACAAACATCCATGCCTGGAGGTAAGTTACCGCGCATTTTTCTGAATTTCCAGTGCAACTGGAGGTAATTTACGACGTATTTTTCTGAATTTCCAGTGCATAAAACACTTGAGTGCCCTTGAGATCTACATGCAATAACTGTAATGAACTTTTAATAAATACAGAATCACATAACTAGTTCACCCGTGCGAATAATTCGCGCTCTATCCTGCACAGTTAGATAATATAGTAATGGAGGAAAGGTAGATACAAGTACATATGTAAAAAAATATACTGAACTTTGAATAGAAGTTACGAATATTAGTCTCACTGTAACAAAATTCATACAGTTACAGTTGTTGTTGTTGTTATTGGAGGTAAATTCAATCTGATTAATTGTGAAACATATAAAACATCATATATTGACATTTATGTTTATTTATTTTTTGAAAACATGTTAATTTTATGAAACGTCTTTGAAAAATTTGTTAGTGGTTATAATGTGTCTTTAGCACAAACATAAATATCACTCAATGAGCGAATTCATGAAGAAGCCACGTGTAACTGCCCGTGCGAAAAAAACGGGTTCTGGTTAATATAATCGTGCCCTTGAAGCGTCTGACCTTGTGATTTATTTATGGACTTAACGGATGCTACTTTTATTGGGAATTGTCTTCATATCATTTGGAAAGGCATTATTGGATCACATGGTGTGAGGTTAATGCGGAGTATTAGCAAGAGTTTTATCGCAGTCAATGAACAATCAATGAATTTAGCAGTGATTATGTACTCGCCTAAGTGCACCATTAATTAATCCCTGATTAGCGTTAGGATTTCTAATTAACATAATTATTCACAGTGCGGTGGCTGATGGGAGCAACCGTAAATACAAGCCTCATTTACGATCGTTCGCTGGGAATTAACTTAGATTGTACAAACAGTTCAATTTTTTTTCAATTAAAATGTTTTTCTTTTTAACAATAACTTTAAACTATCTGTGTATTTTTCGTCATTAGTGGAGAACGAAACCTTGAAAATGGTACCTCAGTCATTAATTTTGGGTAAGTAATACGGGAGATATCGCATAGCCACAAGAAACACCGATGATAAATGATATACAGGTTGAAAAATTTAAACCGACAAACTCTGGGAGGTTGTATGGGACATCAAAGGAAAAATTTCTCCCTAATGTCATTTCTTCCTATGATGTAGATTTCTCTGGCGGCAAATTAATTAAACCAACAAACACTTACCCATTTTTTATTACCAAGGGACAACACATTAACACAACCCAGTTTCAATTACACTAGATTTTCAAAAACGCCTCCATTGACACGTGAACAAAGGTTACACCTTTGGATCATGTTCTGTCTGACAGATTATTAATTAAACCAACAAACACTTATCCATTTTTATTACCAAGGGACAACACATTAACACAACCCAGTTTCAATTACACTAGATTTTCAAAAACGCCTCCATTGACACGTGAACAAAGGTTACACCGTCGGATCATGTCCTGTCTGACACGGGCAAAAACCCATTAGGGAAAAAATGTTTGTTTTTATGGTCCTTTAGGACCTCCCAGAGTTTGTCAATTTAAATAATTTTCACCCAGTATTTGATGCAGCTCGCAAATATTCAAGAAAATGCCGTTTTTCATATCTTAACCAGAGATGCTGATGTTTATTATTGGCGACTAGTTTCTGGCATATTCCATTTTCTCAAGCCACGTAATTTATATTCTGTAGGATTGTAAAAAAAATTTATCTGTGTCTTGCAGTACTCTAGCACCAACGAACAACCGATGCTGAAAATTCCACTCTGTGTACAGATGCACCCATAACACTCTATGTTTTCCTTTTCTTGCGCCGGTACCAGTAAAACATCACAACGTCCCACTAATCACTAGAACTGTTCATTATTGGAGGAGATAATCAACACCGTTGTAGCTCCCTGTTGGAAGTGAAGAAAAAGCCGAGTGAAGAAAAATCGCGCCCGCAACGACTGCCAATCGACCCAGTGCGGACGGCCGTCGCTAGCAACGCGAGGTTCGCACAAGACGCGCGCGACGGACGAGACATGAGTCGCGCCTACGACGAGTAAGAAACGCCCAGTGTGCGGACGGCCTAAGGCGCCTTGCTGCGGAGAGCGCGATTGCTTGGCGTCGGAGGTTCTCGTCCTCTCTCGTGCATGCGTGTGTGTTGTCCTTAGCATAAGTTAGTTTAAGTTGGATTGAGTAGTTTGTAAGCAGGTAAGTCCCATTGATTTACAAACACATGACACGCAAACAACATAATACCGTGTGTTCACAACATCTACATATTTAATCTACAAATAACATTTAAGTGCCTGGTAGAGGAATAAATTACGAAGGTGGTTCCCTCATCGAGTAAACACTGAAATAATGTTGATTTTCCATAATTTTCAATCATCTGATAACTGCCTCATATGGCATAGAAATTCTAAAATTATATTACTTAAACACACTCTTCCATCACTTTTCACAGGTTACATGTTCCGCAAGGGATTAGGGGCGCACCTGAACAAGAAAGACAGATACAGAATTACATATCTTCGTCGTGGTCTTCCAGGATAATTCATAACAGCTGCATTATCTTTCTTGGGGACTGTAGAAATTCTGATGACAGGTGGATGTCATCCCTGATACAACACGATAGTCACTATTCTAACGTATTGATTTCCCTCATTTGTAATTGAATATCATGTCAAGCAAATTTCCAATTTTAGTTTTTTTAAACCTAGTGTATTTTTGCTATGAACTGTTACATATCTGTGTTTGTGAATAATAAATCTAAATCTTTTAAACTAAAATATGTCCTTTCCGTAATTAGTGCCCCTTGTTTTATTAATTATTGTTAAGTCTTTCCCGAACTGGAAAAACAACGGAGGTTTTCCTGTGGAAGATAAATTTTATGTCAGAAACGTTTCGTGTCATTTAGTTGAGCAAGAGCTAGTTAAATAGGCAAAAATCAATCTAATGCTAAGATTTCTCATCTTAGATGTTACAGTATTAAGTTATTTCTTCCTTCTTTTAAATTTCGTTTCACATTGTCACTTTCAAACTTTTTACCAAGGATTATGGTGTGGCGCTGTTTCACAGTCTAATAGAGGGAATTCAAATAAAACAGGTCATTTGACGTCAAAAATAGCGAGGGTCTTGTAAGCTGTGGAAAAATAATTGATCATGCCACTAACATCTCCTGCGTGCCTACGGAATATCGTCTGGGATATGTGAATGGATACATTTCGTAGTAAATTACGGAAAGGCATTAACTGAAACAGATGTAATATCTGGCCTTGCATAGGGTGGTGTTATTGGTCCACTGAAATCCCTCATTTATATAAAAGATTTGCAAAAAAATTCTGAGCAGTTCTTTGAGTTGTCTGCAGATGATTGTGTCAATTCTCTAACAGAGTAATCAGAAAATTAAAACCAACTCAAGAATGACCTAACATAGGGTATTGAATGGTGCGAAATTTGGCAGCTGACCCTAAATAAGAAAAAGTGCAATGTTCTCCGCATTAAGGAATCCTATAAACTTCGTTTATAAGATAAATCAAATCTCAAAGCCGTATATTCAACTAATTATCTAGGAATTATAATGGCGACGGACTTAAATCTAAGAAAAAAAAATTAAAAATAATAATAAAGAAAACGTAGAAAATGTTGTAGCGAAGGCGAACAAAAGACTGCGTTTTATTTAAGAATACTTACATGTAATAAAATTACTAGACAGGCTGTATACACTACTGGTAGGCGTCCTCTTTTGGAACATCGCTGCGCGGAATGGTTTCATTATCCTGCAGTACTGTCAGAGACAATCAATGGAGTACGAAGAAGGGCAGCTCGGTTTGCATTATAACGATAAACGGGAGAGAATGTCACATAAATGATACAGGAGTTAGCGTGGAAATCACTAAAATAGCGGTGTTTTTCGTTGTGGAACGATCAAGTTACGAAATTTCGATCGCCGTTCTCTGCTGCGTCTAGCGAAACTAAGTTGTTAACTCCTACCTCACCTACATAGGGATAATCAAAACAAAGTAGATGAGATCGTGAACGGAGAGATTTAGGTGTCTCTTTTCCAGCGTGCTATTCAATAAGGACTGAGTCTCGTTAGACATGATCCAAAAAATTAAAAAGATTCTAAAAATTCTACTTGGTTGCTGCAATAATCTCATAGCTGTTGGAATCAGATTATTTATCTTAACATCACAACATGTTTCGGACATAGCCCATCTTCAAGTGACCTGTCATTGAAAACATAAAACCAGTAAGTATATACAAAATTATTAGAAATTTATAATAAATGTATATAATTGTTGTTACATTAAGTGGGTTTACACATTTTGAAATACATACTGATCGAAAGTTTTTAATAATTTTGTATATACTTACTGGTTTTATGACTGACAGGTCACCTGATGATGGGCTGTGGCCGAAATATGTTTTGATTTTAAAATAAATAATCTGATTACAACAACTATGAGATTATTGCAGCAATCCCGTAGCATTTTTAGAATCATTTGAATTTTTAAAAGCGGTTAGTTACTTAGCCATATTATTTAGTTAGGTATGGGACAGTATTCACTACGCAAGAGATCAGAGAAATGCAAACATTCCTTGTAAATTAACTCCTTTCTCCCTATAAAGTGTAGAACCCAAAAAAAACATTTGCTCCATTTACATTCCGCGATAAAAAAAAGTAAATACGAAAAAATTACTAAAATATCAGAAAAACTGGATAATTTATTCAAGAGAAAGAATACCAAAAACTGAACAAATCCTTAAGCGCGTTGACCCAGCTCTAGCCCGTCTACAAGAAATAATTCCGTTGGGTATCGGATGACGAAGTTGTTGGATATCCTCTTGAGGGATATCGTGCTACATTATGTGTAGTTAGCTCGTTAGATCGTCAAGTTCAAGGAGCGGGACCACAGTACTCCAAACGTTCTCATTTGGTGTCCTTGTTTGGATTGTGAAACCATGGTTTGAAATAGACTGAGCATACAAACTATAGAATTAGTGCAAGCAATCTACATGAATGATTCAGCAGCATATAGAGTGCAGTTCGTAAGACGGAATAGTTTAGAAATGAAACTGGACTAAGTGGAGTGTGTTGCCACCTCAGTAGTTTCTAATGGTCATGAACGAAATAATATAGGCGGCAAAGGAAGCATATGGGAATAAGGAGATGAAGGTATTACTATTTGCAGATGATATTGAGGTCTGGGACACAAACGACAAAGAAGTACAAGGATAACTGGATACACTGAAAGAGAAAATAAAAGTATGGTGTGAAAATCAGTAGGAGTAAAGCAAGAGCATGGTGATATTAAGAGGAAAAAGACAAGGAAACGGCATTCTGAAAATTGGTGGCCAGAACTTTGAAATACCTATGGAGGGAATTAACGCATAATACAAGGCTGGACATGCAGATTAGCAAGATAGTCCAACAGAGCATTGCATTCTATCAGGGAATAAGAAAACTTACCTGGAATAATGAAGATGGAAGGAGGTGAAAGGAGATAATGCAACTGAGACACGGATAACAACAAGTATGGAGGCGAGCAGAATCCAAGCCAGTGAAATAAAATTCGTAAGGACTATGGTAGGGAAGAATGGAAAGAGAGTGAGAAACGGAGATATTAGAAAAGAAGTCGGAATACTAAAACTCAATGAGAGAATTGGTGGGAATAAACTAATATGGTTTGGACATATAAAGAGGGTGGAGAAGAAAAGCATAATAAACAGATGTTGGAGGTGCAGTTTGAAGGAAAGAGACCTACAAGAAAAGGCAACGAATTCTTGATGGCCAAGGTAGGATTTTTGTAAAACAGTTTCAGTATTACTGTTTGTTTACAATGGCAACCAATTACCTCACTCATTAAGTTATCTACAATATCAGTTCCACCTTCTGGTCTGGTATCTTAGAGCATTTAGGCCCAAGAGCACTTCTATAAAAGCATAAATGCTCTAAGATATCAGACCAGCAGATGGTACCTCAGTGTGCCGAAAGCATTACAGTTATGCACCTGCGTTGCATGGACAATATGAGGTTATCAATCAGCTCTTGAGGAATGTATGGTCATTCTCCCATGAATGAAATATCCAGCTCTGCAACCGTTTTGCTCCGTGCTATGCGTCTGCCAACTGCATTCCAGGCATGTTCAGTCAAGTTTTATTTCGGTGAAGCAAATGGCCACTCCATTCGTTCAATTCCCTCGGCTTCAAGTATGTTGTCCACCACTGCAGTTCTGTGGGGACGAGCGTTATCGTCCACCAGAACGACATGTTCGTACAACTAAGGGACTTAACTGCTGTGGTTACCAGTCCCTAGGTTTACAAACTATCTCCTTTATGCTTAGGACAACACGCACACCCATGCCCGATGGAGGGCTTGAACCTCCGAGGGATAGCAATCGCACACTGCGCAGCAAGACGCCTTAGAGAGCTCGACCACTCCGCCGCGATCCACCAGAAGGAACCAATATCCTAAAGGCCGTATTACACGATACACCCGAGGCGTAGACCTGTGCAGCAATACCTCTGGAACTATGTGCTGCATCACGAAAACCTATTGACACGATGCACGGCAGATATTCCTTGGCGCGAATGCGGACATGCGCAGTAGACAGCAATATCGTGAATGAAACGCGAAGAAACTGAGCTTTTGTAATCATTCGTCCATACCGCGGAAGAACTCTGGGAAAACCTTGGGAAACTAATTTCTTGGAACGAAATTCACTTAAATTATTTCTGTGAGGTCTAGGTTTCTATTTATGAGAAGTTGTCATCTTTTTATTAACTAATTGTTTTTCTCTTATATAGTTTGCACGGAATTGGGTCACTACTGGTCTGAATCACAGCTTCAACATTGTTTTTTATATTATAGTTAAAGTTTGTGTAACTGATGGACCAGACTGCTTAGGTCATCGGTTCCTAGACTTAACCACTACCTATGCTAAGGACAACATGCACACAAATGCCCGAGGGAGGACTCTAACTTCCGTCAGGAGCGGCTGCGCAATACATATATGGGACTTCAGACCGCTCGGTCATTTTATATTATGTCAGATGGTTGCTCAAGTATACGCCTATCTGAATTGAAGTCATGGTGGCACTGTTTACCATTACAGATAAAAACTATTTTTAAACTTTCAATCCATTTTGTGTGAATATTTATTAATTAATTCTAATACGGTTGTGATTGACATAATGTTTGCATATTAGGAGTACTCTTTACTCGTTTGCAGCTAAAACTATATAATAATAAGAACAACGAAAAAGAAGCGAGAAAAACTATGAATGTTTATTTTTGTTGAAACATTTCATATTGTATGCACAAATTATTTTACGTTAATATGCTTTCTATCTTAAGGAAGTAACAGAATACTCAATTTTAAATTTCTAAAAATGTAAAACAATGGAACCTGTTCACCATTGTAAATGAGGTAGATTCTTATAGGCTTTCGATGCATCAATGGAGACAAGTCTTGAATTTCCTGAAAGTATATATGTATATATATTATAGAAGAACTAAGTTTATATCAATATGCCAATCTCATTGCAGAACAGTTGAATAGTTACCTGAAGAGCTTTCCATTTAACTGTAACTAGGTAACATGAATTCTCCATCACGTAGTTTATCTCCAGTTGTCTTCCTCTTCTTAGTCTTTACTGTAGTTTGCTAAGACCCATTGTAGCTTCCTGAACTCAGAGAAACAAGGCGTGGCTGCTCAACTTCAGTTTTAACTTCTTTCAATGGTCTAAAAGGTATAGATAATTTTGGACTGTACAAATTTCGAAAAAAATTATGTCCATTCTTTGAAAAGCGCTTGGTCACATTCAGTGACTTTGAATGCGTTAGGTTTCACTCTGCAATGTCTGATAACAGCATACCAATCTTAAGGAACTTCAGTAATTCGTTTCTGTGGAATGAGCGCCGTATTTTGTCGCACTCCAAGTAAGAGTGCCCCCTTTCCGGGAATGTTATTTTGATTTTATCTAAACGGCGACATGTTGTTACAACGTAATGAATGTAGCGGAACACGGTGTAATTCTTATTCTGTCCACAACAAGAGTCACAAAAAAATGTGTAACTGTTTCACTTTAGGTGGAAGAATGTTGAAGATATAGTGGTGAAGCATGCGTACTACTTCATCCGATCCTTTCTTTGCAATGGTTTGTACATAACAATAAAACTCTGAATCACCAGATGTCAGAACATAGATATTAAACAGATAAATTGTCTACACATAGTACATAATATTGCTTGATATATTTGGAACAGACAATTTCTTTTGGAAGTCCATAGCAATAGCTTCTTCATTGTCACTTTTTGAACATATCTGTTGGAATTTTCATTTTCTGTCATAGAAAGTTGGTGCTCTTCTTAAGTGGAGCTCCTTTCTAACGGCCAGGTCTTTCAACAGGTTTGTTTTCTCGCTAACTAACCTGGGATCGTCAGCTTCAGCTAAGAGTGACAGCTCTTCATGCAGTTGTTCCTCTTGTGCCTTTATTGAATCACATTCACTACAAGTGTCTGACCTAGGGTAACCAAATTAAATGTTATATTCATTGTTAAAATGCCTATGTAGCTATCATAAGAAATGGGATTATTTGGATTAATTTCCATGTACATTTTGTGTAGTCTCCTCGCACTATGTTCCTTTTTTTGGATGTTTTCTTGAAGGAGTAGTGAGACGGCGGCCTTTGAGGAATTGAATATGTTCGTTGACCTTTAATCATGTTTCATTTCTTACAGAGTTGGGTCTATTATCGTGTTGCCTATTCAGTCAGGACGCACCATCCCATGTAATGTCAGCTGTTGTTGAATAGTTTGCGGACGTCGTGGGGTTATACCTCTTTTTACCCAAAACTTTGTTGTATATGAATGATTATAAAGATCAGACTCAGCTTGACCCATACAACTCCGCCTTTGTTTGATGAAATGGATTTTTATTAGCTCAGATAAATGCAAGTTTTGATCATTCCTATGGTATAACCCATTAAAATGTTTTATAATAGTCAGCCTTTAACTTTAAAATTTTTTTGTCAAAACATTTTAATGTACTACATTCACAATTTTTTTACAGTTCCATGTGTGTGTGGTTTTCCATTTTCTTAGCAGCATCTGATACTCGACCATACTTCAATTTTTTTTTTTTTTTTTTTTTTTTGAAATTATGTTATCTAGATTGGGTGGGCATAAAGTAGTTGAGATCTTGTTCTGATACGAAGTTTGTTAGTTTAACGGTGAAGAGCTTGACTGGTAACTGATAGGTCGTGGGTTGCAAACACGGTCGGATCATGAGGTTGTTCATTTTGCGCTTTAACCTAGTCTTCACCTGTCAACAATGTGAAGAGTCATTAGAAACGACACGTGGTTTGGATTACACGTTAACCTGTATGTCCCCATTCTCCAGTCAGATTAATGGGGTAGATTAGAAGTGTCGTCGAACTGAAAGACTTACACCAGGTAACTGAAATTATTATATTCTATTTCTAACGTTTCCTTGATCCTAAAATTTATTTAACCCTGATTCTTCAGTTTTTGTGGATTTTTTGTTCTAATTTTCATGTCTATTATTTTCAATGAAGGGCCGCCACAAGAAAAAAAAAAAAATAATATAATGCGTTTAGCAAAAAATTCACGAGGCAAACGCATTGAAAGTCTCTTGTGTGTTTCAGTGAACTACCCCTGAATCGCTCTGAAGTTCATCTATGTCTAACTGTAAATAGGAAGTGTTTCTACATCATTAATGGAGAAGAATAATTTTCCATGAGGCTATAACAATAAATACCAGCATACAGTGAAATGAGTCACATTTCTTACTAATACATAGGGAAAAATTTATTAATTATTTAATTAATGTTTATACGACGACATTGCTAAAAATGTTCAAATGTTTGTAAATCTATGGGACTTAACTACTGCGGTTTTCAGTCCCTAGGCTTACAAACTAACTTACCCATACTTATGCCCACGCGACACTGTTGCATAAAAGCAACTAAAAAACACTAAACTATTTTTAATAGAACATTATAAAAATATATTTACATATTTCAAATTTAAACACCAAAGTAAGAACACAGAAAAATATGTTTTATGTTAATTATTTCGTAGGCTTCCGCGGCCAGTCAGTTGACATGAAAGTTTGCTGGGTGTCGTACAACGTCATAATGTAAGATACCTGTTACTTTAATAAGTGAATTTTCCGCCAACGTTACGGTGGCCTTCTTCTGGGTATACTGATTTGAGCTAGTTGTTAAGTGTCACTATATGTAGTCATTACTGTTAACTGCCACAATGCGTCAGAATTTTAAAATAATCGATGTTACTGGTGATTTTTTGGCGGATGATAGGATACTGAGGTGGAAGGAGTGGGGATCAGTCGTTGTCTATTGCTTTTTGCATAGCGAAACATGATTGGTGTTCGTCGGCGAATAAGGTGAGTCTTCCGTTTCTCTCCTGCTGGCCGTGGGCCGCGTGGCGGCAGTTGCTTGCTGGTGACGCTCGCGTGTTGTGTTGTCAGTGCAGCCTTTTTGACTGTGATGGATGGTAACCAAGAGGGGTCACGCCTGAGTCCATCTTCTCTGTTCATGTTGCTAGGATGTTTCAAAATTTCGATTGTTTCTCTTATCTTGCTTTTGACCATCCCAGATTGCTTACTGAGTATTCTAGCTTCGTTAAATTTTATCAATTTGCTACAATCTTGCTAGTGTTCGCCTACTGCCGATATATTGTGTTGGCCTATTCTAATGTGCCGTTCATGTTCGCGTATGCGCCTTACCACTGCCCTCCCTATCTCATCTATGTATACTTGCCCACACTCACATTCTAACCCTGTGTACTGACGTACCGTGTAGTACACCTATCTTCGCCTTTGTGAAACCTAGTACATCGTGTATCTTGTGGTTACTATAGAAGATGGGCTCAATAATTTCGAGATTCAGTAAAGATTGGGTTAAAATTTTGCGTACTAGACCTTCAAAACAAGATAAACCGCACTGACCACATGGAGAAGACTTCGAGAGCATTTGACCGATCGTCATGTAATTTGGCAGATACACGGGGACAGGAGACATAATGAGGTTCGCTGAGAGTGGGGTGAGGTAATGACAAGGAGATGGGTGTGTGCGCCCGAGGGTGGAGGAGCAGGAGGAGCAGAGGAGGACAAGGAGAGTCGAGATGGATAGAGAGAGACTGAGTGAGTGTGTGTGTGTGTGTGTGTGTGAGAGAGAGAGAGAGAGAGAGAGAGAGAGTTTCAAAATGTTCAAATATTTGTAAAGCTTATGGGACTGAACTACAGGGTCATCAGTCCCTAATCTTACACACTACTAATGAACTAGCTAATACTAAGGACGGCACAAATATCCATGTCCGAGGGGGGATTCGAATCTCCGACCGTAGTGGCCGTGTAGACCGTGACTGGCGCGTCGCAGACCACTTGGCCACCGCGGCCGGCAGAGAGAGAGGAGGGACGAGAAAATGGACAGAAAAAGAAGGAAGGAGCACATGGACTAACAGAATATTAAAAGTAGCGGATAAAGAACTATTGCAGGGAGAGGGTGGTTTAAGAGGATGAAGAAAAAGGTATGAAAAAAGCAACGAGATGAGCAAGTGATTAGTAGCGTTTAGGGTGTAGGAATTATATCCGATTCCAATCCATGTTTAGGAATTGCAAAGTTTGCTAGTATGTATAACAGAAGTAAGCCACTGTGCCAAGAGGCAACCGTTATGACGGAACTATAGTATGATGAAAATTACTTGCTGTTTGACGTTTGTGATGTGGTACTAAAGTGTTGCCACATAGGCAGCCGGCTACTGCTCGTCTGTAGGCGACGCACAAAGACGGCCGGTCACTTCACATGCGCTGTTAGTGTTGCTGTATAACGTGGGGCAGTGCTCTGAGAGGCCGCCATCAGTTAATGGCGAAAATGCGAAAAACTCTGTCAAGCTAAAACAGAATTGCTTCACACATATTTCCGAAATTCCATCAAGAGAAGATGAAGCAAATATTCCATAATATGTATATATGCCAGCATGCATAATTTAGAAGTGGGTGGTATTACAGATACAGGGGGAAGCTGATTATTTCCATGTGAAATGCTGGTTTTGCCAGGCTGTTGGGTTCCCCAGCAGGCCAGCTACCAGTTTGGACCTAGTGAATGGGATACAACAGGTAGTCAGGGATTCCCGAATGTGTTCGGAAACAGGAAACGACTGCCCTTGATGAGCGAGGACGGCAAACCCAGATTCCAACTGAAAAACAGTATAGCCACACACATTATTCTAAATATCCATATGAAATCAGGGAATGGTCATACTGCAAATATAATTACATGAATGGATCCAGAAGACATGAGAGAATTAAATATGAATTTAAATATGTCTTACAGATAAAAAGCCGATAAATTTCAGTAGTATAATAATAATATTATAAGACTTATTTTTACAATTATTGATAAGTAGTGTTTATCAGTAACAATTTAAGAAGAAATGGGCAGCATTGTACCACACTACCTATCTTAAAAGATGTACCACATTATTTCCGTATTCTTTCAATATACTTTGTTTTACTCTCTTGTTCTGCTTTTCATTGATGTGGTAATATTCTTGTGTCATAACATAGATTCCACCACAGAAACACAAAACATGAACCCTGCAAAGCGCAACAAACGTGTGGTTCCTGAAGAGGGGCAGCAGCCTTATAAGTAGTTACAGGGGCAACAGTCTGGATGATTGACTGAGCTGGCCTTGTAACATCAACTAACATGGCTGAAAGCAAGGGGAAACTACAGTCGTTACTTCTCCCGAGGACATGCAGCTGTACTGTATGGCTATATGATGATGGCGTCATCCTGGGAAAAATATTCCGGAGGTAAAATAGTCCTCCATTCTTATCTCCGGGCGGGGACTACTCAGGAGGATGTCGTCATCAAGAAAAAGCAAATCAGACATTCTACGGATCGGAGCGTGGAATGTTCTAACCCTTAATCGCGTAAGTAAGCTAGAAAATTTGAAAAGAGAAATGGATAGGTTAAAGTTAGATATGGTAGGAATTAGTGAAGTGCGGTGGGAGGATGAACAGGATTTCTGGTCAGTTGAGTACAGGGTTATCAATACAAAATCTGTTGGTGGTAACGCAAGAGTAGGTCTGATAATGAATAAGAAAATATGAATGCGGGTAAGTTACTATGAACAGCATAGTGAACTTATTATCGTAGTAAAGATAGACACGAAGCCAACACGGATCACAGTAGTGCAAGTTTATATGCCAACTAGCACGGCCGATGGTGAGGATATCGAAAAAATGTATGAGGAGGTAAAAGAAATAATTCAGAAAGTTAAGGGAGACGAAAATTTGATTGTGATGGGGAACTGGAACTCGGTAGTAGGAAAGGGAAGAGAAGGAAATGTAGTAGGTGAATATGGACTGGGAAAAAGGAATGAAAGAGGAGATCGCTTGGTAGAATTGTGCGCAGAGCACAATTTAATGATCACCAACACTTGGTTTAATCATCATGAAAGAAGGGTGTATACGTGGAAGAGACCGGGAGCCACTGGAACTTACCAGATTGACTTTATAATGGTAAGGAATAGATTTATAAACCAGGTTCTAAACTGTAAGGCATATCCAGTGGCAGATATAGACTCTGACCAAAACTTATTGGTTATGAACTGCAGATTAAAACTTACGAGACGGTAGAAAGGTCAGGAGATGTAACCTGAACAAATTGAAGGAACCAGAGGTGGTTGAGAGTTTCAGAGGGAGCATTAGGCAAGGATTGGCTGAAACGGGGGAAAGTAATACAGTAGAAGGAGAATGGGTAGCTCTGAGAGATAGGGTAGTGAAGGCAGCAGAGGACCATATAGGCAGAAGGACAAGAACTAACAGAAATCCTTGGATAACACAGGATATACTGAAAGTAATTGATGAGAGGAGAAAATATAAAAATTCAACGAGTGAAACAGGAAAAAAGGGAGTACAAACGTCTGAAAAATGAGATTGACAGGAAATGCAGACTGGGTAAGCAGGAGTGGCTAGAGGACAAATGCAGAATGCATGACTAGGAGAAAGATAGATACCGCCTACAGGGAAATAAAAGAAATATTTGGAAACAAGAAAAGCAGCTGTATGAATATCAACAACTCAGACGGAAAACCGTACTAAGCAAAGAGGGGAAAGCTGAACTGTGGAAGGAATATATAGAGGGCCTATACAAAGGAAATAAACTTGAAGGCAGTATTCTAGAAAGGAAAGACCAAGTGCAGGAAGATGAGATAGGAGATATGATACTGCGAGAAGAATTTGACAGAGCGCTGAAGGACTTGGGTCGAAACAAGGCCCCTGGAGTAGATGGTATTCCCTCTGAACTACTGATACCGTTAGGAGATCCAGTCGTGAAAAAATGTATCACGTGGTATACAAGATGTATGAGACAGGGGAAATACCCTCCGACTTCAAGAAAAATATTGTAATTCCAATTCCAAAGAACGCAAGTGCAGACAAGTGTGAAAATTACAGAACTATCAGTTTAAAAAGTCACGGTTGCAAAATAATAACAAGAATTATTTACATACGAATGGAAAAAATTGTGGAATCCGACCTCGGAGAAGACCAGTTGGGATGTAGGAGAAATTTAGGAACACGGGAGGCAATACTCACATTACGACTAATCTTAGAAGGTAGTATAATAAAAGGGAAACCTACGTTTTTAGTGTTTGTCGATTTGGAGAAAGCTTTTGACAATGTTGACTGGAATACACTGTTCTAAATTCTGAAGGTATGAGGGGTAAAATATAGGGAGCGAAGAGTTATATTTAACCTATACAAAAACCAGACAGCGGTTATTAGAGTCGAAGGGCAAGAAACGGGCGCAGAGGTTGGGAAGGGAGTAGGACAGGGTTTTTCCCTTTCCCCAATGTTGTTCAATCTGTACATTGAGCAGGCAGTGAAGAAGTGGAAGGAGAAATTTGGAGAGGGCATTAAAATGCAGGGAGGAGGGGAAATTGCGGTTTGCCGATGACATAGTAATTCTGTCAAAGACCGCAAAAGATCTGGAAGAGCAATTGAATGGAATAGAAAGTGTCTTGAAAGGAAGATATAAGATGAACATTAACAAGAGAAAAACGAAGGTAATGGAATGCAATGTCAGAAAATCAGGCGATGCTGAAGGAATTAGATTAGGTAATGAGACAATAAAAGTAGCAGATGAATTTTGTTATTTGGGTATCAAGATAACTTCTGATGGCCGAAGTAAAGAAGATATAAAATGCAGAATGGCTTTGGCAAGAAAAGCGTTTCTAAAGAAGCGAAACTTGTTAATACCCAATATTAATTTAAATGTTAGAAAGTCCTTTCTGAAAGCATTTGTCTAGAGTGTAGCATTGTATTGGAGTGAAACGTGGACGATAATGAGTTCAGATAAAAGATAATAGCAGCTTTTGAAATGTGGTGCTGCAGACGAATGATGAGAATTAGATGGGTAGATCACGAAACTATTGAGGAGGTACTTAACCGAATCGGGGAGAAAAGGAGTTTCTAGCATATCGTGACTAAGAGAAGTGATACATTGGTTTGACTCATCCTGAGACATCAAGGAATTGTCAACTTAGCGTTAGAAGGAAGTGTGTGGGGTAAAATTCGTAGAGGGAGACCGAGAGACGAATACAGTAAGCAGATTCAAAAGGATGTAAGTTGGCGAACATATTCTCAGATGAAGCGACTTGCACAGGACAGGGTAGCGCGGAGAGCTGCATCAAACCAGCCTGCGGACTGGAAACCACAACAACATATATTTTATCATATTTAATGTTATTCTTAATAATGTTCTTTATATTGTAGCCTGCCACTTAAATATTTCATGGCCAAATAAAAATATAGATATGCAGTAGATAATTTATATATCAACAATTATAAGTATTTGTGGTCAAGAACTGAATATATTTGTATAAAAAGCCATGATAAATTAAATATTAATTGTGTAACTATATTTCTATGGCGGCAGTATATTTGAACAGTGAGACGCCACGTTTAATGGCTATGTGAGCAAAGAGCTTCAGTCTCAACCGTTTTTTAGTATTGTTAAATATATATTTGTTTGTTAACTGTAAACAACATTTGTAGGGAGGTGGTGAAAGCATTTAAGTCTGTGATATTCAAAAGTATAAAATTTTGGAAGGGATATTATATTTTAAAGATGAAGCGTTAGGATGCGCGGAAGGTTACAATTTTGGGAGCAGGTAGATGACGCTTTCGAACGCTTGGGATGGACTCATAACTTGGACGTGGTGGTGAAAGGTTGTGACGCTGGGCGGTCTCAAGCCGCGTTACGAACTTGTGATTTGAAGAGATAGGCATGTGTGGAGTTAGAAAATTTACGGGACTGTGACTGCAGAACTTAGTCTCTGCTTGAAAAGTGATAAACTCTGCACGGTAGTAGGGCTGTGGAACTGTGATAATTCAGCAATCGTGTACTCGTCTGATAACAAACTGTGTTTTACAAGAAATACTTTTATCGCGGATTAACTTGGAACTGCAAAGTTCGATGGACTTTGCCTCTCGTGAAAAATAGTTGGGAAAATATTTAGTTATTTACCGATTATGAAGTAGGACCACCTCCTCGTTTCATGTCTAATAAGCTTAATAAACTCCATTTAAAAAGAATTACTTCGTGAGTGAATCACTTCTTTATCTTAGAATCCATTTTGTTGGTCATTCAAAGGTTTGATTTATGTGTGTTAAATATATTTTTACGCCATCATGTGCTGATTGATAGACTGGCTAAACTACAGATTAATTATTGAGCTTGTTTAAAAAGATTGGGTAGCTGTTTAGGGCATAGAAGCTGACATACATAACTCACCCCTATGTACAGAGACAACGAGACATAAACTTTTACTACCCGAGTTATGTATTGCCCATGTCTTATTGGTGAATGTCGCATCAGTATTAAAATAAGTCACTTAACAAAAGTAAGTCTCCCGATCCCGACTGTACACCAATTACTCATGCAATAGCCCCATACCTAACTATAATATATAACCGCTCGCTCCAATATTCAAGAAAGGCAGTTGGAGTGATCCGCGAACAATACAAGTCTATATCATTGACGTCGGTTTGCAGCAGGGTTTTAGATCATATACTTACCTCAGCTATTATGAACTACCTCCAAGAGAACGACTCATTGTCCCATAGTCAAGACGGATTCAAAAAGTACAGTTCTTGTGAAACCCAGTTAGCTCCGTACTCATTTAATATGTAGATTGCTATTGACAAGAAATGTCAAATAGATTCCGTATATCTATACTTCCAGAAGGCTTTTGTCACTGTACCCCTCGAGCGTCTTCTAATTAAGTGCGTGTTTATGGAATATCGCCACAGTTGTGCGACTGGATTTGTGATTTCCTGAGAGTAAGGACACAGTGCGTTGTAATTTACGGAAAGTCATCCAGTAAAACACAAGTCATATCTTGCGTTCCACAGGGAAGTGTTATTGGGCCCCTAATGTTTCTTATTTTTATAAACGATTTAGGAGACAATCTGAGTAGCTCTCTTAGACTATTCGCGGATGATGCAGTCATCTCGATTAATAAAATTGAAACGATAATGTTATATAGCTCCATTTATCTTCCATTAATTGGTTCGTGTTCTCTAGGAAACCATAGAGTTGTGTGCGTATTTCATTTAGAGACGGACCTTTCGTGCCACTTTATCATTCCTTTCAGGGCGAGTACCTACACCAGTGGAGATAGGAACGCTCAATGTTGTATTATTATTAATTACGGGTGTAATAACTGAGCGTCTCTCACGTAAGGAGCTTTCGCTCCGCAGCACCCATCTCGCCCATCGTACCGAACGTGAATGTGTGTGTGAGTCTTCGTGAGTGTGAGGCTGTGACTGGAAGAGAGAGATACTTAGGAACATGAAGGATAGCCAACGAAAAAATTTGTATTGGACAGATAGGTATCCTAGCAGGTTATGTCGGTAGGTGTCTATGTCTTACGATTCGCAAGTTGGTATGGTAGACGGTTAGGTTATCAGCCATTGGGAGCGTGCCTCCTCGCAAGTTGAACCGGAAAGGCAGTGAGGCGAGCGATCGGCCGTGCTCGGCAGAGTGGACCCTGGCCTTGCAGCGAGTGGATCCATGATAGTCTCCGTGGGTATATATAGTATTGGCTAAAGTGTGAATTTTGTGAAATTTTCGCTCAGCGTAACGAGGAAATGTTTCAATTATAGAGGGGCGTTGGGAGAAATTTTTCTGGTGCGTTTCATTGGTTTAGTTTGTTTCAGATTAGAACTTGTAACTTTCAACGGTTTACGTGGTCCAAGAACCATGAGACGTGCGCCAGCGTGTGCCAATATTCGGCCCGTTGTAATGTGCAAATGTTTCTGTGATGCTCGGGGGTGCATTCGTGGTAAATTTCGTGGTGATGCAAGATTAATTTTGAGTTCTTTTCTTTGTGATTCAGATTCAGTCCATGTTCGCGACAGTGATGTGTGTTCGCTTTTCGTCAGGTTAGTTATGGCGAATAATCGAATATCATTTTTGCAGTGGCTATTAATTACCCCGTTGTGCGTGTGGAGAAAACTCGTTGTTTGAATTTCATGTGATTTTTCTAATGCCTTTGTCTTCCGCACTTAGTCACATGTGTTCGTTATCCATGCCACATGGAGGGGAATGAAATGTAGAAATGTTTGCAAAGCTTATGGGACTTAACTGCGGTGTCGTCAGTCCCTAAACTTACAAACTACTTATGAACTACCTTATACTAAAGACAGCACAAACCACGCCCCAGGGGGGGGGGATTCGAACGCCCGACGGGAAACGGGCTCGCGCATCGGAGCATATTGTCTCAATGCGCTCGGCCGCTCCGCCGCGGATGGAGGCGAATGTCTCACAAAAAGTGTGTTGAGAAATTTTATGATATGATTTAACGTAATTTGATTAAATTGCTGGTAAGTAGTAGGCGTCCGCAATGTATGCCTTCTGACCATTAAAGATATTTTTTGAGGAGTTTTCTCAAAATGAGTTTTCTCAGAATGATAGCATATGGTCCCCTTTTTAATTCCTCCGCTAAATACGATAATTAAAGATGGAAGAGAATAGGATTGTTCATGATATTATATGATGCAGTATTCTTGTTTCGTTGCAGTATGGAAAAAAGATTGTCAATCAATTTGTTATAGGTAAAGGTCATACTCTGTCTTTTATGCAGAAAAGGTCCCATCCTGATTTATGTGTTACTATTCAGATGGAAAGTGATGATAGATACACCCTTAAAGATAAACGACTGCTACCGTTATCTTCCTAGTTGGCATGGTTTCCGGAGCTAGGCGTTTTTCCGGTGCTCGATATTCAGTCAGAACAGGAAAGGTCAGTTAAAACTTCAAATAAGCTCGGAGCAGCTGTTAGGATAAATGATGAGGCGGTAAACTTTCAGTGACCAGAAAGTTAAAAGCAACTGCAGAATGATTTATATATCAGCATGGTGCAAAAAATGGCAATTGACCCTTAATAATGAAAAGTGTGAAGTCATCCATACGACCAAAAAAATAAATCCTTTAAACTTCATTTACTAAATCAGTCAAAACTATAGACCGTAAATTTAACTAAATACCTAGAAGTAACAATTACTAACGACTTAAATTTGACAGGTAAAGCGAACCAAATACTACGTTTCGTTCGCAGAACACTTAGAAGATGCAACAGTTCTACTCAAGAAACTGCCTACACCACACTTGTGCGTCTTATTTTGTAGTATTGCTCGGCATTGTGGGATCCAAACCAGGTGAGACTGACGAATCATTTAGAGAAAATTCAGAGAAGGGCAGCTCGTTTTGTATTATATAGATATAAGGGTGACAGTGTCATGGAAATGATGTACGAATTGGGGTGGAAATCATTAAAAGAAAGGCGTTACTTGTTGCGGCGAGATCTATTAGCGAAGTTTCTTTCACGAGCATTCCTTTCGGAATATGGACATATATTTTAGCGCCCACCTACATAGAGATACATTATGATCATAATAAGAGAAATCATATCGAAAACAGGAATAATTTGGTGTTCTTCCTTCCCTCGAGCTATTAGAGAATGCATACACTACAATGTGCCTTTCAGAGTGTTTATGTGGATGTAGATGAAATGATCAGTGATTGAACTGCAACAGAAGACTCGTTTTATTATTCTGCAATTAATGCCATGTCGTAACGTAGCCACACATGATGTACTATGTATTCGGCAAAACGGCGCTCACGAGTTCTTCGTTCACGGCGAATAAAGCTTACCTCTATTAGGAAACCCAATCAGAAAAATTTCAGGTACAACGCTAAAAGCAAACTGTAATTTCTCGCTATCACTGTTACGGCTACCTGAAAATATACTCACTGCGGCTAGTGGTTACACGAGCTGCCGCGGTGTGAACAAATCAGCAGTTCAGCTTGGCACTTAATTACAGGTAATTAACGACACAAGCAGATTACACTTGAAAACAAGGAATACTGGATATCAAATAAGAGCGAATAAAAAAGTCAATAGGACTACTATTCTGGTAAACACGAAGCAAGATATTAGAACTAAACGAATACAATAAAACAGATTTAATTAAAGTAACAATCATAGAAATTGTTTATATGAAAATATCATTCTAGTTAGCAAAAACTTTAGACACTTTATTTTACTAAGGTCATCTGACCGATCTGTTTCAAGTTGCTGCTGAGACATATCGGTCTGAAGATTGTCTGACCATAAGATCGAAGCAGGTCATCGTATTATAATATGAAGTGTATATATTTTTAGCGAACTAGAGTAATTAATATTTTCATATTAAAACATTATATTAAAACATTATACCAGATCGCTGCCATCGAAAAGAAAACAACGTTTTGCAAACTCATTAGAAAGTAATTTTTATTTATAAATTAAAATTACTGCACACGATGGGTTTCGAACTTAAGAACTTCTCCACCGGATGTTACGACGTTGCTGCTACGCTCCTTATCCACCTTCTTATTCGTTCCTAAGTCACAGAATACACCAGTAACAACCTGAAGTGTAGCATTCTGAGAGGCTGTTTCCATGTCTACCATAATGCTTCAGCCCCCAACCCAAAATGCGACCCCCCCCCCTCCCGTCCAACACGCGAGATATTTGTATTCCTAGTTTATTACCTAATAATTATGTTTTTGCAATTTAATATGGAAATTGAATGTCTTTTATTTCAAGTTTTGTAAATTGTTTCATAAAGCACCCTCCAGGCTGTTGAAAAGCATTATTTTCAGCCTACTCATCCCCCAGAAATTTCAATGTCGCAGTTTGCGTCATGACCCGCCCACATCCCCACCCTCCCCTCCCTTGGCAGCTCTGGCTTGTATATCACGGCTTGTACGAAAGGATACAGTTGCGTGTGCTTATTACTGTGCATACATCGTCCCTCCTGATCTAAGACGGAAGGAAGCCTTTGATTTGATTTGATTTGATTTTTCCAGGGAAGCCGAAACAGTCTTGGTCGAACCCGCCACTGCCCGCACCGAAACTAAGTTTATTGTGCGGTATCGCTCCCCGTATATCTAGTAAAGCCAACCACTGCCCTTGAACAGTGCAAGGAGTCCCTTTACCAGTTCTTTATTAGACACAATTTCTTCGGGTCTGGTTGTCCCAAATTTTCTGTGTCTTTTACTCTCCAATGCAATGCATTCGAAGATTAGATGTGATGCAGTTTCATCACTGTCATCACAGATCCTACATTTAGGGTCCTCTTCTGTTATTCCCATTGTATGTAGGTGTTTTTTGAAATTCCCATGGCCTGTTAGCAATTCAACCATGAGTCTAATCTCTCTCCTGTTCAGGTCCAGGATTGCAGAGCTTCTTTTAAAACATGGCTTTGGCATCATTACCTTGCCATGTTTTTATTGATGGACTTTGGTCCAATATTCTACGTGCTGTCTTCTGAGCCAGTTACGTAGCTCCAATTTGATCATTGCCTTGGTGATTGTCAGGATAGGTTCCGGTCCAATAAATGGAGACTCTGCCCCATCCTGGCTAATCTGTCGGCATGTTCGTTGCCACTGATCACCGAGTGGCCAGGGACCCACAATAGGATTACTCTATTGCTTTCCTCTAGCTCCACCAGAGCCCTGTGACATTCTGCAACAATTTTAGACCTTGTTGCAGGAGCTGCCAGTGACCTCAGGGCTGCCTGGCTGTCTGAATAGATGTAGATGCTACGATCTTTGTAGCACCTACGCAGATTCTCCTCCACACATGCCCTGATGGCAGTGATTTCGGCCTGGAATACTGAGGCCAGTTTCCCTAGAGAGATGACGCCCTCCAGTCTTGGTTGCACCCCTTATACCCCCGCCCCCAACGCCTTGGTCTGATTTCGACCCGTCAGTGAACCAGACAATATCCCCCGTACGGTGTCGAACTATTGTCTCCCACTGCTCCCTACTTCCAATTGTTATACTGAAAGTCTTGTTGAAGCAGTATGGGGTTATAATATAGTCGGCTGGCATTTCCCCAACCTTTCCTATATTTACCTCACTCACTATTTTAGTGTGTGATTCTGGATATCCCAAAGAGTTCCAGTTGTTACCAGTTTTGAGCCTGTATGCACCAGCTGCTGCCTCCATCTTGACCCAAAGGTGTAATGGGGGCATATCCAGCATGGTTTCCATCCAAGCAGTTGGTGTGCTGCTAATTCCGCCTGTTATGGCTAAGCAGGCTATTCTTTGCACCATACCAAGCTTTTTAGCAGCAACCTGCTGTAAGGAAGCCTTAATGAGAGAATATTAGAAGTTCTTGTCCACTCCTGAGCTTCCTATCCTGCAAGACCTTCCATCACAGGTAAGCTGGCTGAAATCACGTAAACCACCTCTTAAAACAGCTGTGCAACTACATGAGAGTGGCTTCTCACCTAAATCAAACTGGGCAAGAACTTGGGATTCGTTTAATGGGAAAAAAACAGCATCTGGATAGACGATCCCTCTAAGGAGCTCCAAGGAATGGACCTTCCCAGGAGAGAATGGTCTTTGATCAACCGCTTCCGAACTGGTGTTAATCGCTGTAACTATTGGAAATTGGACGATCAGTCATGTGACTGTGGAGCAGACATATAAACGATGACCCACATACTTACTAATTGCCCATTACGATCATGCTCAGGATGGATGACCGTACTCTATATAGTCAGTCAGGAAGCTGTCCAGTGGTTAAAGGAGTTGGACTTGGCTCTGTGACAGAGATATATTTTATCTTATTAATTAGACACTAGTATATCTTACTGAAGTATTATATGTAGCTGACATTATACCATACGATATATATTACTGTGCATGAATAAGGTTATCATTAGAGACGAGAATTTTATGCACTATAAATTCACGCAATATGCTTGCATTCATTCACTATCAACTACAACACTTGTGCGATCAGCAGTAATAATCATTAAAATATGCATAACCGTCTTTACTCTATATTTTTTTCAGTTTCATGTTTACGCAGTTAACAACTAACAAATTTGGTCCATACAGTTCCTGTTTTTATCTGACAAAATATTTTTATAGAAAGAAAATGATCTCTCTACATCACAAGACGCAATAGGCGCGAATTTAAGTGAAGAGACACAAAAGCGGCGACGAGGCGGGGACACAAAAAAGATATTTGAGACAGTGTCAGGTCAGGTTTTTCACTCAGGGTTTCGCCACAATCAACTTTCTTCATAGAACACCAATATTCAAAGTCTGGGTTTCTTTTAAGAACACTGTCCAATTTAGTATTTGCACCTACTGCACTTTTCCTCGGCCTTGACTGAAATATTCCTGGAATTCCTCAATAATTGACATTGAGTCTACCAGTGGTAGAGACGTGGTCTCTAGTTTTGTAATTTTAGAGGGAAATTTAGAGAAATTTGTTTGATGTAAATTAAACCCTGCTCCACATTTTTGCCTTTAAATGCTGTTTGTGTCTCTCTGATGCATATGGCATCGTCTGGCGGGGAAAAAATTACAACAGAAAATGAAAGACATATTTATTTTATAGTAAGACATTGCAGTATTAATATTTTTACAGGTAAGTACATATTTGTTTTATTTCATACCGATTTAATGGCATAAAAATTGTCAGCATTAAACATTGCAGCTACCAAGCAAGTGCCCCACCTTGTAAGGATGGGCTGAGGCGGTAATGGCAACTCAGGTAGGCGCTCTGGGTACGCAGCTACAGTTGCTGGGTCTTTTGAAAATAAAAACTTTACAAAACATAGCATCATTTTAAAATTACTATTTTTATGTTATGGAACAAGCATACATCCATAAATTTAACAAATACATTTTTAATTGATGATATAAAATTATTGACAGTGTCGTAATTACATTATATTATTATGCATAATTTAAGTACAATAACTCTTACTAGTCAATGTAGATAGCAAGGATTGGCAGGTGCGAGAGAAGCTACTTGTATACATCCTTGCCTTCTAGCAGCATGAACTAACCCATACTAGGGCGCTAGTACTCACTACGAAAAATTACAAAAACAGCAAAACTACTCATATTATCTTTTTCAGTAATTAATAATTATTAGAAAGGAAATAAAAGCTAATATTACGCATTTGATAGTAATATAAGCACTAAAACTATTCAATTTCGCCGCGGAGCGCGCCGCAGCTCGTTGTCAGAGGTACGAGTCCTCCCTCGGAATAAGTTAGTTTATGTAGTTTGTAAGCCTAGGGCCCGGTGACTTGGTAGTTATGATCCATAGATTTACAGACATTTGAACATTCTATTCAATATGCAATATAAA
Source organism: Locusta migratoria (assembly GCA_026315105.1). Lineage (NCBI taxonomy): Eukaryota > Metazoa > Arthropoda > Insecta > Orthoptera > Acrididae > Locusta > Locusta migratoria. The sequence goes on from CM048745.1 coordinate 167,822,879, forward strand.
CATCTAAAATATGTTTTGATATCAAATAAACTCCGAGATATGCATTGACCCCTCAAATGGCCGAAAACATGCAGCATACAGTTGGCTTAAAATTCTCGTCTTTAGTTATAATTGATGAAATGCGAAAGAAAAAAAAGGCAGACCTATGAATTATATGGCGGGGTCGGAAATAAAAGGATGGTAGAGAGTTTGATAATAGTGATTGAAATGTAATGTAATTTATCTCTTTCTCTAACACTTTCTCTGACACATTCCCTCGGAGGTGTTACCACCCTACACATGCCAATGTCGCAAGGTTTAATTACGTAGGACTGCACGTGAAGGCCGTAGAACTTCCTGCCTCGTCATGCAGTTGAAGTTTCTGGTCACTAACATGGCTTCTTCTTTTTCCTTTGTTGTTACACGCAGAAGCAGCGCACAGGTCGTTGATCCTTCTGTCTTGAAGTGAAGAGCTGTAGAACTTTTAAAGCCGTGGCTACCTTTCAAATAAGTAGGAATGCCAGTTGTTTCATATTATTTATTATATTACGTGAAACAATAAACAACATACTGTCCATGATCTTGATACACTTGAATTCTAAATACAGTAGTTGAAAAATATAAAGTTTGTGAAAATACTCGTTAATAGATATTATTTTATTATTATTTTGTTTTAATAGGTTATTATATATTTTATTTTTGTCTTTTTAATTCTCGGCTAGCTCATTATGGGTTAAACTTTACTTGAAGGTCTCTGATTTGTACGCGTATTTTTACAACAAGTTTCACATAACTAATGGTAAAATATCTTTCAATTTTTAATTTGTTAGTAGTTGTTTGAAATGCTACGTGGACCCAAACACTTGGAACGAACCTAGGGTAGTTTTGTTTAATGAAGATCTTAAAAATTTCTCTGATTTGTACGAGTATTTTTACAACACAGTTTCACATAACTAATGGTAAAATATCTTTCAATTTTTAATTTGTTAGTAGTTGTTTGAAATGCTACGTGGACCCAAACACTTGGAACGAACCTAGGGTAGTTTTATTTAATGAAGATCTTAAAAATTTTATTTCACTGACCACAGTTTGATATCTACACACCACAATGAAAAATAAATGAAAGTCTTCTGACGTGAAAATTGATGCACTATAATTGCTTTTTAAAATCTGCCTACTCAGAAAATCATTACGTGAGATAATTATTTCAGCCCTCCTATCTAGTCTTGAAGGTTTAATAACACGTCACAATCTGCATTTCTTCATACCATATATTTGTCGTAAAATTATCTTTACCACAATTTTTTTTATAAAAATCATATAACTTCACTATCGCGTCCAGAAGAGCTGAAATAAAATTAATAAATCATTACTAGTTTGGTCACCACTCGACCCAGATTTATATGAATTACTGTTTTCATTTTTCCACGTACTGGCGGCAGGGTGCTGCAATCCAGGTTGGTGGCTGCTCGCTTCTATCATTGCTATTGCATTTTGTGTCAATAGTTTGTTATTTATATTGGTAAGTGTAATACGCTTTAAATGTGTCTGTTTGTTATAGATTTTTCTATTTTTTATTTCTGTCTCTATGATTTTTGATATTTTAACTGTTAATTCGTTTTGTTATCGTATAGGTAATTTTGCTAATCAATGGCTACCTTTGTTGTCGCTATCAGACTTTTTTATATAAATTTTGTGAAACTTTGGCTTTAAATTGTATTTAAGACCTTTATTGAGTAAATCCATTTCATAATTTGTGAACTTTACATCTTTCAGATTACACATTTAATAAAAATACACTATTAAAAATTCAAAAACTTTAGCCTATACTATAAAAGATATACAAATCCCACCAGCAGGTAAATTTATCTCATTTGATATAACAAATATATACACAACCATACCAGTCTATGAAACGATTGAAATAATGAAATACAATTTGCTCAAATATAGGAAAGTTTCTATCACAGAAACTTATGAAATTATAGATCTTCTGCAGTTCACTTTATCTCAAAATTATTTAGAATTTAATAACAAAATCTACACACAAGCTGCTGGAGTAGCAATGGGAAACTATATTGCAGGTACAATTGCAGATATATTCATTAACACACCAGAAGAAAAGTTGTTCAACTCAAATTGCTCTTACTTACAAAAAATGTATATTATCACCGTTACGCAGATGACACCCTACTTCTAGTAACGAAGATGACAGTGACATTGAAAAAATACACCAGAAATTAAACACCTTACATCCAAAAATAAAATTTACACTAGAGAAAGAGACAAACAAATCTATACATTCTTTAGACTTGACAATAAATAATAATAACAACCGCCATATATTTGAAATTTATAGGATACCAACCACTACAGATAATATCATAAATAACAATTCTTATCATCCAAAATCACAGAAATACACGTTTATCAAATAAATGATCAAAAGAATCATTATTCTATGCAATAATTTATTTAATATTTATAATTAAAAATCGTAGATGGGTGTCTCATATGGAGTTAGGAGTAACCAATCAGAATACGTCTAGGCAGTAAATTTTCGTGGGACTGCACATGTTACCTTTTTGCCGACCATTCCACTTTTGACGTGATGTACTAGCAATGAAATTTCGTAGCAACTCAATACCTATGACCATGAGCCGGCCATCCTACAATAGGCAACAAAGCCTAGACCGTAACTGGCACGCCGCAGACCGCTCGGCCACCGCGGCCGGCATAACCTTTCTTTACCATTCCATTCTCTAATAGCGCGCGGGAAGAAAGAACACATAATCGTTCCGGTTTCGATCTGATTTATCTTATTTTATTGGGATAGTCATGTATCCCTAAGTAGGTGGGTGCTAGCAAAATATTTTCACATTCAGAACTAAAAGTCGGTGATTGAAACTTCGCAAACAGATCACGCCGCAATGAATAACGTCTTTCTTTTAATGATTTCCACCCCAATTCGTACAACATTTCCGTGACGTCTCCCCCTCCCCCGTGGTAACGTGATAAAATAAAACGAGCTGCCCTTCTCTGAACCTTCTCAATGTCTTCCTTCAGTCCCACCTGGTGAGGGTCCCACAAGGGACAACAGTAATCCAGGAGAGGACGCCCAAGTGTGATGTAGGCAGTCTCTTTGGTGGAGCTGCTGCATCTTCGAAGCGTTCTGACAATCAAACGTTGAAACGTAACCTTTGGTTCGCCTTCCCCACAATATTTTCTGTGTGTTCTCTCCAGTCAAAGTTGTTCGTAATTGTAACTCCTAGGTATTTGGTAGAATTTACTACCTTAAGGTTTGACCGATTTATCGCGTAATTGAAGTTCCTCGGGTTTCTTTTAGTGGCCATGTGTATTACTTCACACTTTTCTTTATTTAGTGTCAATTGAAAACTTTCGCACAATGTAGAAATTTTGTCTAAATCGCTTTGCAGTTGCTTTTGATTCTCTGTTCACTTCACTAACCGATAAACGACAGCATCATCCGCGAACAGTCTAAGGGAGCTATTCAGATTGTCTCCTAAATCGTTTATAAACACGAGGTAGAGTAGGGGACCTAAACGCTTGCCTGTGGAACGCCAGATATTACTTCTGTTTTACTGGATGACTTACCGTCAATTCCAACGAACTGTGTCCTTTCTGATAGGAAATCGTGAATCCAATCGCATAATTGGGGAGATGTTCCATACGCATGCAATTTTATTAGAAGCCGCTTGTGGGGTACAGTGTCAAAAGCCTTCCGGAAATCCAGAAATATGGAATCGATTTGAGATCCATTGTCGATGGCACTTAACACTTCATGTGAATAAAGGGCAAGCTGTGTTTCGCAACAGCGATACTTTCAGAATCCGTGTTGACTATTGGTTAACAGGTCGTTCTCTTCCAGGTAGTTTATAATATTCGAACAAAGTATATGTTCCAAAATCCTACTGCAAATCGACGCCAATCAGATTGGCCGGTAATTTTGTGGATCACTCCTACTTCCTTGCTTGAATATTGGAGTAACTTGGGCAACTTTCCAGTCTTTGGGTACGGATCTTTCGCTGAGTGATCGATTGTAAATGATAGCTAAGTACGGAGCTATTGCATCAGCATACTCAGAGAGGAATCTAGTTGGTATACAATCTGGCCCGGAAGGTTTGTTTTTGTTTAATGACTTAACTTGTTTTACGACTCCAGGAACATCTACTTCTAAGTTTCGCATGCTGGCAGCTATTCTTGGATTGAATACTGGAGTGTTCACTTCGTCTTCTTTGGTGAACGAATTTCGGAAAGGGGAACGTAGTGGTTCTACTCATATATGTACAGGCTGTCTCAAGAGCAGTCGTAAATATTTTAGTAGGTGGTACTATAGACGGATTACTATAAAAATTCCATATAATATGTGTACAATCTTATTGAAATCAGAGATATAGCTGTTAACATGACATCTACAAAAAATATGGAATCAATTTGATATCCCTCGTCGATGACAATTAACACTTCATGTGAATAAAGGGCAAGCTGTGTTTCGCAAGAGCGATACTTTCTGAATCCATGTTGACCTCTTCGAGGTAGTTCATAATATTCGAACAAAGTATATGTTCCAAAATCCTACTGCAAATCGACGTCAATGAGACTGTCCGGTAATTTTGTGGATCACTCCTATTGCCTTTCTTGAATATTGGAGTAACTTGGGCAACTTTCCAGTCTTTGGGTACGGATCTTTCGCTGAGTGATGGGTTGTAAATTATGTAAATTATAGCTAAGTACGGAGCTTGTGCCTCAGCATACTCTGAGAGGAATCTAGTTGGTATACAATCTGTCCCTGAAGATTTGTTTTTGTTTAATGAGTTAACTTGTTTTACGACTCCAGGAACATCTACTTCTAAGTTTCGCATGCTGGCAGCTGTTCTTGGATTGAATACTGGAGTGTTCACTTCGTCTTCTTTGGTGAACGAATTTCGAAAAGGGGAACGTAGTGGTTCTACTCATATATGTACAGCTGTCTCAAGAGCAGTCGTAAATATTTTAGGTGCTAATATAGACGAATTACAATAAAAATTCCATATAACATGCATACAATCTTATTGAAATCAGAGATATAGCTGTTAACATGACATCTACAAAAAATATGGAATCGATTTGATATCCCTCGTCGATGGCAATTAACACTTCAGGTTAATAAAGGTCACGCTGTGTTTCGCAAGAGCGATACTTTCTGAATCCCTGTTGACTATTGGTTAACAGGTCGTTCTCTTCGAGGTAGTTCATAATATCGGAACAAAGTATACGTTCCAAAATCCTGCTGCAAATCGACGTCAATGAGATTGGCCTGTAATTTTGGGGATCACTCCTATTGCCTTTCTTGAATATTGGAGTTAACTTGGGCAACTTTCCAGTCCTCGGGTACGGTTGTAAATTATAGCTAAGTACGGAGCTATCAAGAAAGAAATCCACATAAGGAAATAAAATGAAATTTACCAGTTGTTGTTGTACAGTTCAGGCGTGAAGCTGAGCGCTCTGATTGGAGGAAAGCAGCTCCAGAGCGTCAAATGTCGAGTGATTTTAATTGGGCTATGGGCTGCAGGCGGTATCAGACAGCCGTTGGGTTGACGCTGTGTAGTGCATCAGCCGGCAGCGCGCGGTCAGGGTTACGATCAAGGTCAGGCTCGGATGAGGAGTGGGAGGGGTGGGGGGAAGGACAGACGGCGAGAACCGCCTTGGCGACGCCTCCGCACTAGCGGCCCGTCTTCGCTGTCGGGAGGCTGACGCCAGCAGCTTTATCTTCTCCCTCGCCTACTTAAGGCGGCACGCTCTGGCGCCAGTCCCTGCGGTCTGGTCACGCGCAGACATGGCGGCCCTCTGCAACTTGCTGCCGCTACTGCTGCTGGCGGCCGCGGCCACCGCGGCGCCCAACCCGGAAGGTAAGTGCTTCCCCGACACCTGCCGGCGCTGCTGACGTCGGCGCTGACGTCACTACTTATCGCGGCACGCGCTACACTCCGATGCTAGGCAACACAGCACTCTGCTCCTCAAGGGTTATCAAGTCCCATTGTTAACATGAAATAAATTGGGGATACATGGAACAAATAGTGGCAACACTGCTGTGGAGACACTGTACAATGTAATCTAGTATTTATTATTTTGGTGTGGTGTCCGTTCTTTCGGAAGCGACGACGGCGTCAGCTTCGATTACTTCACCGCAGATGCGGTCATGCGAAAATGTTCAAATGTTTGTCAAGCTTATGGGACTTAACTACAGGGTCATCAGTCCCTAAACTTACAAACTACTTATGAAGAACTTACGAACTAGGACGGCACAAATATCCATGCCCGAGGGGGGATTCGAACCCCCGACCGTAGTGGCCGTGCACACAGTCATATGTTCGACCTCGCACGGGAATACGAAATGGCCAGTGTAAGAGAGCATGAACGACAGGGGCGCTACAGCCATAGCGCGCGACATGTGGGAATTTGAGACGATTTGTTTGTTCAAATGTTTGTATAGTCTATGGGACTTAACTACGGGGTCATCAATCCCTAAACTTACAAACTACTTATGAACTACTTACGAACTAGGACGGCACAAATATCCATGCCCGAGGGGGGATTCGAACCCCCGACCGTAGTGGCCGTGCACGCGGTCATACGTTCGACCTCGCAGGCCGGCCGCGGTGGCCGAGGAGACTGAGGCGCTCCAGTCACGGTCTCCACGGCCACTACGGTCGGGGGTTCGAATCCCCCCTCGGGCATGGATATTTGTGCCGTCCTAGTTCGTAAGTAGTTCATAAGTAGTTTGTAAGTTTAGGGACTGATGACCCCGTAGTTAAGTCCCATAGACTTTACAAACATTTGAACATTTTTTTCGACCTCGCACGGGAATCCGAAATGGCGAGTGTAAGAGGGCATGAACGACAGGGGCGCTACAACCATAGCGTGAGACATGTGGGAATTTGAGACGATTTGTCTATGGGACTTAACTACGAGGTCATCAGTCCCTAAACTTACAAACTACTTATGAACTACTTACGAACTAGGACGGCACAAATATCCATGCCCGAGGGTGGATTCGAACCCCCGACCGTAGTGGCCGTGCAGATCGTGACTGGAGCGCCCTAGTCCCCTCGGCCACCGCGGCCGGCGAATTTGAGACGGCCGGAAGGCGAGCACGGGTGTGATGATGGAGTAATCACTGTCACCGAGATGAGAAGAGAAGAAACAAGTGCGTTTGTGCAGAGACTTATGCACGTTTATTTTCCTACCTTCTTACTTTTATCACACGATGTGCGAAAAAAGGAAAACCGTGTTGTGTATTTTATACAGTTTTCAACAATTAGTTTATTTTACGCCAGAAAGGCTGCTATGTTACTTCATTACACAAATTTCTAAATGTGTTTCCCACTCGAGAGACATTTTACATGCAGAAATCTAAGTTCACTGGCAAATGCAGAAGAAGAACTTTATTTTATGGTTACCCTTCCACAGAAGGATGTTATTTTGCTTAAATAATGCTATCCACTGTATAAGCAATAGAAAGTAAGTGACACATCACGGCAGCAGAAAGGATTCTTACTATTCCTGCAACAGAAGAGGATAGTACGTTCATTTGAAGGCCAAAGAAGCCTACGTCGAGGAAGGCGAAATATGGCGAGCGGAAGGACGGGCTATAAGGAGAGGATGGAGGCCCGAAAAAAAAAGACCAGTGTTCGATTCCCGGTCCGGCTCACATTTTCACTTGTCGCCATTGTTTCATTTCAATGCCCTAAGACAGCCACTGTCAATCCTTTCCTTCCTAATCCTTCTTCCTTCCTCTCCTTTAACATTAATTTGCTAATCTAGTATTTTCGGTGATAGCAGACGTTGCTGACACTCCTAGCTTACCTCCGACGAAATGGACTCGTCCCTCCCACGTCATCGGCGTGTGCACAATCGAGCGACACAGAGTCACAGCGGTCTAATGTGACGGTGTCACTATGTTTTCGAAACAGGAGCAACGGAATTGGATGTCGTACAGCACGACAGTGTCATCAAGGTATTCAAGAGGCGTGCAGGCAATCAGCATTGCCTAACAGAACAGTAGCACGTTGGGTAAAAGCCTTCAACGAAGGTCGTCCAACTGTGGGAGACATGCATCGGGTTGGTTGTCCTACAGTGTCTGAAGAAGATGTGCATACTGCTGCCGCTAAAGTCGAAAATGCGTCAGAGCCCCCAGTATGGTGAAAGTTATGGTTATTCTCGTGTACGACTGCAACGGTGTTATCCTAAAGCACCACGTTTCTCCAATGCACAGTATTACTGTTCGTTTTTGGAGCATCATCTACGACCAGCTTTGCGAAAGAAGCAGCAACACTTTCTGCACAACCCACCCATAATTTTGCACGACAATGCATGAGCGCATACAGCGCAAGCTGTGGCTGCTCCGTTCTGCCAATGGGACTGGGAAGTACTGTACCACCCACCACACTCCCAGGATTTAAGTTTTTGTGGCTTTGTTTTGTTTCCGAAAATAAATGAACCACTTCGTGGCATTCGCTTCAGAACTGTTCCTGAGTTTCGCACAGACAGTAGACCGCTGCATTCGCACCATCAACAGAATAGGCACTGCTAACGGTATAATACGGCTTCCACATCGCTGGCAACAAAACGCTTGTGACTACTTTGAAGGACAATAACAGGTGCAAACATGTAACGCTTTTGTATCCGTTGTGAATAAGTAGTTGCCACTATTTAAGTTCCAACCATCGTAGTATTTAGGTATATATGCTAAGTTTTTGTTGCAGAATTTAAGCAGAACTAATATCTATAAAAATGGATGTGTCACATTTGACTTCGAGACGGTTGCAGCAAGTTTGAAGAAATCTCCAGGAAATCTTTAGATTAGCCCATCGGGTGATCCTGTGAAGTTTGCTAGCGATCGGATCAAGATATTTATTAACATACACGTTAAAAGTTTCTTCTGGCACTTACAAGGACAGTACCGCGAGAATAGATCCAACAGTATCATACCATTCTTTTGTTACTGCAATGCCGCGGTGGAATGGCCGTGCGCACTTAGGCGCCTTGTTGCGGAGGATGCGGCTCCTCCCCTTGGAGGTTCGAGTCCTCCCTCGATCATGGATATGTGTGTGTTGTCTTTAGATTAGGTGGAACCTTGTTATTGTTTTTCCAGAAACCCTTTTTTTATCTACCACATTAACGGGTTTCGACAGAGCTTGCAGTCATCATGAGATCTGTGGCACTGTGGTGAATCTACTCATACCAGTCTAAACCGGTTAATCAGCAAATAAAAACGTCTCGGCAAAACAATAACAAAGTTGCACAGAAAAAGAGATCGCACCCAGCAACATGTGTAAATCGTCTACTTTAAATAGTGTGTAAGCCTAAGGACTGACAACTACAGGCCGGCCGCAGTGGCCGAGCGGTTTGCGGCGCGCCAGTCACAATCTGCACGGCCTCTACGGTCGGGGGTTCGAATTCCCGTCCCCCTCGGGCATGGGTGTTTGTGCTGTCTTTAGTATAAGGTAGTTGTTAAGTAGTTTGTAAGTTTAGGGGCTGATGATCCCGCAGTTAGGTCCCTTAAGCTTAACAAACATTTGAGCATTTGACAACCACAGTAGTTTAGTCCCATACACTTATAAACATTTGTTTCTCCTGTGCTGCCCCTTGGAGCCTTAGCATCACTTCCGTGACTGTTCGAATTAGACTGTACATTGATAGTGCTATTGCAATTGATTTTAATTCTCTCCATAATTAATGCAATGGGGTTTCGGTGCTATAACCGTAGCTTCTTCAGGCCCCCTTTAACGTAACACTGCCAAGTAATAGCGCGTTTATAAGGGGTGGCCGTTGATGCCGATAACCGTAAATTTCTTCGTCCTTGCATGACAGGTATCAAACCACAAAACACTTGTCCTGCAAGGACGAAGAAATTTGCAGTTACCGGTGTCAACGAGGCAACGACCACCCCTTTTAAATGCTCTATTACTTGCGACAGCTACGCAACGGGGACCTGAAGATGGTGCGAATATAGCACATAAACCGGTCGTTCAATTAATTAAAAAATCTGAACATAACTGCTGGTACTTTCTGTCAATCAACACAGTTGATTTTTTCGCGCTAGTGACGCTACTGTCGTTCCAAGTGCCAAATATAAAATCTTACATATTCGTTAGAATGTGATATTTGTATGTAAGTAAGGATTATACGCCCTGAGGATATTATAAGCATGGTATTCAGTGTGTTCTAATACTATTACGTGGAACATAGCAACCAATATACACACACATCGATTTTATAGATGAGCAACATACATACCACTCGTGCGTGACCGGGGCAATAACAATATATTATATTTAGCTGAGAATGCCCGTATTGATGGGTTTTTGTCGTAAATAAAAGCCGTATGTATCGAGATGTATTTTTTTCTTACGATTTCATGTTTTCGATAGTTTCCAAAAATTTTTAAACAATCCAGAATGTTTAAGGACAAAATCTTATAATTTTATGAAACTTGACAATTTTGAATCACCATATCTTCCACTCCTTTACAACTATGGACACGGAACTGCTATAGTCACAACAGGAGACTGTAGCCTACAACCAGCAGTAAATACCATTCGCCTGCGATTTATAGTTTTTACTGTAGAGCGAAAAACAGCCACACAAACGTCCAATTTTATATAACTCGATAACTTTCCATACAATATATTCCACTATTCCACTTCCTTATATATATCGGTGTCTAACTGCTATGTCTACAATTACACACGGGCGCCGTTCGTCTTCGTTGTGTAATTCTTGCTACAGATCGAAATATTAACTCACAGAATTTTACATAAGTCGATAAATTTTCAAACCCCGTATTTCCCATCGTTATCAAACCGTAGCCACAATAGTGCACAATGGCACACAGATAGCCGATATCACTTACACACACTATTTGTTTGTGATGCATAGTTTTGGCTTCAGAGTGAAGTATAGCTGAGACGCCTCTGTAAAACCGTAATAGCTGCCGTTAGGCTGTTTCATTAGACGTATCTACAAAACAGCGAATTCCCGCGAATTATCTTGATCGGTGTTTCTGGCAACACACACGTATTATTTTGCCAGGTTGTTGAAAAAGAAGATACTGTGAATTAGTTTTTATCTGTAATATCCGTGTCTGTCTGTTTTAACACGCCAGTGCGCGATAATATATAAAACGAATCTGTAACTTTGGAAAACATTTAGGCGTTAATTTAACACGGTGTTTCATAATTACGCTTTAAAATGATTTTCGTTTTTTGGACGGAGGTACGAGGTGCGTCCACAAAGTAAGTTCCGTTTGGTAATAAAATGAAATTGTACGCAAATACAGAAGAAATTTTTATTGCACAAAATTCTACAACTCTTATACTACTTTTCCACATAACTGCCGAAATTTGTCACAGCGTGCCACAAGTTTTTGCATGCATCCTTCACAGAAGGATGCCGACTGTGTATTCAACCATGTGGTAACAGCTCTTTATCATCGTTGAAGTGTTGACCACCAAGGACAGATTTTAGGTGTAAGAATAGATTAAAGTCGCTAGTAGAGAGGTCCTAGCTGTATGTAGGTGGTCAAACAGGTCACATTGAAATTTCCGTAAGAATTGTTTGGTCACATTCGGTGTATGAGGTCAGGCATTACCGTGAAAAAAAAAATCTTTTGACAGTAATCCTCTTCTTACACCTAAATCCTGTCCTTGGTGGACAACACTTCAACGATGATGACGAGATGAAAGAACATGTTACCACATGGTTGAATACACAGGCGGCAACATTCTATGCAAAAGGCACAAAAACCTTGTGCCATGCTGTGACAATTGCCTACAAAATTTCGGTAGCTATGTAGAAAAGTAGTTTAACAGTTGTAGATATTTGTACAATCAATATTTTTTCTGTATCTGTACACGTTCGTTTTATATAACCAAACGGTACCTACTTTCTGGACGCGCCTTGTATTATTGAAACAAGTTAGATAGAGAAGGACTTTAAAATGTATACCTAACCGTTACAAGCACTTAACTTGTAGAAGTGATGTTGTCTAAAAGTCCGCTCTAGAATCACCCTGAGTTTTAAATAGTAACTTTTATCGACTACTTCTTAGCAGCTGTATGAAAGCGATCTATTCTTCGCACAGCAAATCCTGAAATCTGATTTGCTATTTATGGGCGGAATGTTGTCGGCTTGATGCAAGCGGATGTCTCTTGACCCACTCGCAAGGTCACGCCCGACTTCATAACGGCTTCATTTACACCAGGTCGTTTACCCATACCCTCTGAAATAAATATAGAGCGATAAGGGCAGCTCCCACCCACGAAGGACATCTTGTTGCGTAAGGAAAGACTTAGAAGCCTGCATGGTCAACATACAACGGCGAGCTTTACACAAGCAAGTTTCTTTCACATTCGTGTCGTCACCCGAAACCGAAGGGTCGCGCTATCGAATTCCATCGGATCATAGGAATTCTCTCAGCGGTGCAAGAGGTCACCAACAAATATACGTGGTTTAATTCCTCTCTGAAATGTTTAAGTCCCCTTTCCCCTGGTGGATAACTTGAGGTAGGCTAGGGATAAGCAAATTGAGAAAGTGGCGTCCGATAGAAAGACTTGCACCTGGCCTTTGAGGTTCCCTGAATATTTAACATAAAAATGAATGGTTGTACATTAGTCTCGCTAAAACTCAAAAATAGTTTGGTTGATTCGAATAATTTTTATTGATAAATATGAAGCATTGAATTAAAGTTTGTGGTGCGGCTGGGAATCGAACCCGGACATCCCTGTTTACTAGGCAGACGTCTTAACCGTTTTTCCATCTCGTAGATATATGGTTTGCGGTCGTCCGTTTAGTTCGTTCCTGGTTGTTCGTTGAATGGTTGGCTCAGCTTTTTTCTTTTTTTTTTTTTTTTTTTTTTTTTTTTTTACAGACGGCGTTTAGGCCTCTGATCGGGAATCGTTAGACTACTACACCACTAACGATTAAGGCGCCTTGGAATAGTCTAAGCACGATTTCCCTCCACATCACAAACTTTAATTCAGCTTCTGTGTTCCAAAGGTGATTGCCACTAGTAAGCAGGGAGGTCCGGGTTCGATTCCCGGCCGCACCACAAATTTTAATTCGATGCTTCATACTTATGAATAATGTCTTTGACATATTTGAGACGAAAATCCGTCTCAGGAACTGTGTATTTGTATTAAATTGATATAATCGCCTAAACAGGGTAGTTCCATTATGTCCATTGCCGAAGTGCTATTCCGCTGCATGGAGTGCCTTGGCAGTAGTGGCAATTATCTTTGGAACACACAAGCTGAATTAAAGTTTGTGATTTAGAGGGAAATCGTGCTTAGACTATTCCAAGGTGCCTTAATCATTAGTGCTGTGGTAGTCCAACGGTTAAGACGTCTGCCTAGTAAGCAGGGAGGTTGGGCTTCGATTCTCGGCCGCACCACAAATTTTAATTCAATGCTTCATATTTATCAATAATGTCTTTGACAAATTTGAGACGAAAATCCGTCCCGGGTATTGTTTATTTTATTAAATCGAATAATTTTTATTCAATCTTTAGGTAATATGCTTGGCGACGTGATACCACCCGTCTGATTTGACCCATGACGTCATCAGGATGTCGGAAAATCCGTATACGGGATATCTTAACATGTATTGTAGATAATAAATAATATGTGGTTATTCTCGTAAATTACAGACTAAAACAACAGAATGTACTATCGCTCACATATCTCAACCGAAAAATTCGAGCCTTTGGCGCTCATGTGCGTAATAAAAACCTCGCTGTTCACCTATGCTTCACTATCAGAGTGAAGCTACTGATCACTTTTTAAACACAAAATCGTAATCTTTAATCTGTGTTCTGCTTATAAAGAATCGTCTTTCACTGAGCCAACACATAATTACTCATGCAACTTACAAACACGTACACACCTTAAAACTACCGCGCAAGTTGAAGTCACAGACGAGAACACGCCGATGTCACGGCTCAAAGCCGACGGATGGAATCGCGTCCTATAAATGACCCATATGCTTTATAGATGATACTCCATGTTTCGAATATATTAATGTTTCAAATTCAGCTACTTTAATTATCTTGTATCCTCGGAGTTCATGGCCTCGCTGTCATAGGTGATATGACGAAAACAAGTCCAAGGTTTTTTGAAAGTGAAGGTCAGCTCAAAACAATCTTTTAAAGCAGATTGCCATAAAAACATTTATTGTTTGTACTTGAAAGTATAGAAAATCATTACATCCATCTCCCATTCGCATTGTAGCGAATCTCCAAAGGACTTCAGGATAACGGGTATATAATAACAGTGATCTATATATTACAGACGCACATGAAATACGTGTTATGTAAACCAGCTAAACATCGCATCTGACTGCTTTTGAAAATCTTATATTTTCTTTTATAGAACACACAAAATTCCAAATACAGTCTATGATGTTCAGTCGAAATAATTATATTAAAACTAGTATCTTGTTACGAATAGGCGTTAATATAAGGAAAACAAAGTATGTGGAAAACTTTTTGAATACGACAGTGCGTTTGCAAACCAAAGAAAGTATTAATATTGTAAAATGGACATATTGTACATGTATAAATAGACCAAAACACACCTTCATCAGTTAATTTTGTAAATCTTTTATTTACAAGTTTCGGTAACTCATTATTAACACTTTCAGATCCCTGTTTAGTTGACCACTGTCATATAACCGAGGTCCATGTAGATGGTCACTTATTTAGACACATCTTTTATTCCTGTCTAACGAAGTATTAAAAGATGAATGACTGTCAGCTGACAGTTGTCTCTTTATAACTCGTTAGATATAACAGATGGACTTTGCCTTGCAAACAAAAGGATGACCTCTGTCTATATAAAATTTCGCATGGTGCATTCTCGAGGATAATTTACTTACAGACTTCGAGAAAATCTACAGATTTTTTCCGACGTTGATAAAGGTTTGCACACTTGACCTTCACAACAAGAGGGTACCGCACACCGTTTAAACAATTAACTACTAGACACTTCGCTCAAGAATGAATATTTTAACGCAGATCATTTTTATAATCGTCAAGTCAGCGCAAGATGTTTGGCAAGCGTACCTTGAAATAATCTTTGGCAATGTTGCACTAATCACCACTAAAGTATACGCGAGATATGCGGAAGAGATAATGAAGAGCCGGAATGAACAGGCAGAAGACAAGGAGATGGAGGTGGACGCTGGAAATGACAGGGACTGAGATAGTTTGGAATGACTAAGTACCCGAACAACTACTGGATTTTAGATGGTTATTACACTACTGACCTTTAAAATTGGCCGCGCTGGAGTAGCTGAGCGGTCGAAGGCGCCTCGCTGCAGAGCGCGCAGTTGCTCGCCGTCGGAGGTTCAAGTCTTCCCTAGGGCATGGGTGTGTGTGTTGTCCTTAGGTTAGTTTACCTTAGTTTAAGTAGTTTGTAAGCTACGGACTGATGATCATGCAGTTTGGTCCGATAGATTTACAAACATTTGAACAGTTTTGATCATTAAAATTGCTACACCAAGAAGAAATGCAGATGACAAACGGGTATTCATTGGACAAACATACTAGAACTGACATGTGATTACATTTACACACAATTTTGGTGCATAGATCCTGAGAAATCAGTTCCCAGAACAACCATCTCTGACCGTAAGAACGGACTTGATACTCCTGGGCATTGAGTCAAACAGAGCTTGGATGGTGTTTACAGGTACAGATGCCCATGCAGCTTCAACACGATACCACAGTTCATCCAGAGTAGTGACTGGCGTATTGTGACGAGCCAGATGGTCGCACACCATTGACCAGAAGTTTACAATTGGTGAGAGATCTGGAGAATGTGCTGGCCACGGCAGCAATCGAACATTTTCGGTATGCAGAAAGGCCCGTACAGAACCAGCAACTTGTGCTCGTGCATTATCCTACTGAAATGTAGGGTTTCGCAGGGATCGAATGAAGGGTAGAGCCACGGGTAGTAACACATCCGAAATGTAACGGCCACAGTTTAGAGTGCCGTCGATGCGAACAAGGGGTGACTCAGACGTGTAACCGATGGCACCACATACCATCACGCCGAGTGATACGCCAGTATAGCGATGACGAATACACGCTTCCAATTTGCGTTCACCGCGATGTCGCCAAACACGCATGCAACAATGCTGTAAACAGAACCTGGATTTATCCGAAAAAACTACATTATGCTATTCGTTCACCCAGGCACTCCAGTCTGTGATGCAGCGTCAAGGGTAACCGCAGCCATAGTCTTCGAGCTGATAGTCGATGCTACTGCAAACGTCGTCGAACTGTTCGTGGAGATGGTTGTTGTCTAGCAAACGTCCCCATCTGTTGACTCAGGGATCGAGACGTGGCTGTATGATGCGTTAGAGCCATGCGGATAAGATGCCTGTCATCTCGACTGCTTGTGATACGTTAGGATCCAGCACGGCGTTCCGTATTGCGCTCATGAACCCACCGATTCCATATTCTGCTAACAGTCATTGGAACGCGACCAACGCGGGCAGCAATGACGCGAAACGATAAACCGCAATCGCGATAGGATACAATTCGACATTTATTAAAGTCTGAAATGTGATGGTACGCATTTCTCCTTAGACGAGGCATCACAACAACGTTTCAGCAGATAACGCCGGTCAATTGCTGTTTGTGTATGAGAAATCGGTTGGAAACTTTCCTCATGTCAGCACCTTGTATGTGTTGCCACCGGCTTCAACCTTGTGTGAAAGCTCTAAGAGGCTAATCATTTGCATATCACAGCAATTTCTTCCTGTCGGTTAAATTTCGCGTCTGTAGCACGTATTCGTGGTGTGGCAATTTTAATGGCCAGGAGTGTATTATTACTCGTATTATTGACATCCATGAGATAGCGCGCCACAGTCAGCTTATGTAATAAAACTGTTTCGGTACGCCGAACGGACTAAATCGCTGCGTCACGTGACGTGTAATTCGTTCGACTTTGGACGGGTTATCTGCGAGGCAGTAGGGCGTGGGCGCTGGATACGGTATTGGACGGTGGCCAAGGCGGGCATGCAGCACTTGCAGCCGCTGAGAGATCCCAGGGGGAGTACCGCAAGTGTTGCCGTTAAGGTGAAACAGCTGCCACCGAACTGACAGGTTCCTCCACACTGTCGTCTGTGTTACTATATTGTGGCAGTAAGCCACTACCATAAATGAGGAAAACAAATACACACTATTCTTTAAGTTGAAGCCCTATTTTATTCCGTGTTTGCATTATAAATATTTAATGCGGGAAACCCGGGTTCGAGTCCCGGTCCGGTGCAAATTTTCACGAGTTGCAGATCGTTTGTCCACCTTTACAGAAGCAGCAGACGTGGAAAATTTCGCGATATGCGAAGTATATACATGGATATATTTATCGCTGCTGCGGATCACCGCCAACGTCTCTTCCTTTGGAACAGACGTAGTAATGAACATCAATGCCATGACAGGCTTACGGTGGTAGAATTGTGTCTCTCCTTCTTGCGGGACTCACACTATAACGTTTCCGAGCATGCGAGACAAGTGCAACCCATGGAAGTTTGCGTAGGCCTGGGGCTCGTGTACGGGTATCCGAATGGTTAAGGCGACCGCTTGCGAAATGCGGGAGACACGGGTTCGAGTTCCTGTCCGGCGCAATTTTTCGTGTATTACAGATCGTTTGTCCATCTTTACGGGAGCAGCAGATGTAAGAAAATTCCGCGAATTGCGAAGTATGTACATGGATATAAATATTTAAGTTAGTTGCTTCTAGATAAGGATCTTCCACGAGCAAAACACTGGTTTTCTGTTTTTGTAAGTCCATGTAGCATTTTCAGTGGGTCCTTTTATTGCTTTTAAATTGAACAACATGTATATTGTTGGTTTTTTACGGTTACTACAGTTCATACTATTAGTTAGTCACGTACAAGAATTTCATATGCAGGGTGTTTCACTGTGTTTGCCTCTGTAACTTATAAAATAATAGGTGACGGGAGTGGTAATGCGGTAGGTCAACACAAGAAATGTTACACTTTCTGCGGAGCTATGAACATAGTTTATTGTATCATTTTCCGAAGAGATACAGCACAAAGATATAATTATTTAAATGGAACAATAGTTTCTTCTATCATGCATTGGATTCGTTGAAACCAGCTGCGTCCAAATCAGTTTAAACTACATTCCTATCACTGTTAGTTTGGGAGCTACAACCCATAAAAGTTTCAGGGGCAGATACCACACGCTATAACATAATACACGGCTGTGTGGTGGGGTTGGGGCGCCATGGTCCTCATTCATGGCCCGCCAGGTCGCCCGATTTAACACCACTAGATTTCTTTTTGTGGGGATATCTAAAGGATCGTGTTTATGTCACTGAGCCTACATCCCCAGATGATCTAAAACGGCGCATAGAGGCCGCATGTCGCTCCGTTATACCGGCGATGTTACATCTCGTCCGCAGATCCTTTCGACGGCGCATTGCATTATGCATTGAGGAACAGAAACACACATTTGAACATCTCATGTAAATCAACTTCCCACCGCCATAACATCCATCACCCACCACACAGCCATGTATTATTTACAGCGTGTGGTATCTGCCCCTGAAACTTTGAAGGGTTGTCGTACCCAAACTAACAGTTGTAGGAATGTAGTTTAAATTGATTAGGACGCAGCTGGTTTCAACAAATCCAATGCATGATAGAAAAAACTATTGTTCCAATTAAAAAAAACTATATCTTTGTGCTGCAACTCTTTGGAAAATGATACAGTAAACTATGTTCATAGCTCCGCAGAAAGTGTAACATTTCTTGTGTTGACCTACCGCATTAAAATTTCCCGTCATCTATTATTTTATAAGTTACAGAGGCAAACACACTTAGTGAAACACCCTATATGTATATATACCTTGTTTTAAATGTTGGATTGGTAAGTTTTCTTTCACCATCCCTGTAGGTTTTCGTTTACAGTTTGTCATCTGCAACCATATGCCACTTATATACAAAAATGTTTATTGCTGAAATACTTGATCTGCTTTCTTGTGATATTTTTGTGGTAACGTCTACTACTTAATTTTATGTGAGTGGCATCTCCCTGTGTTTACAGGGATGGTGTGGGAAAACTAACCAATCCAACATGTAAAACAATGTATATACAACTATTTAAAATTCTAAAAATCTAAAAATATTTGTTGTTCACTTTCAAAGCAGTAAAAACTGAAGACGCTACAACAGTAACGAAACATGTATGGACATTCAAAAACAAAGGACCAGTGTTTTGCTCAAGGCAGATCCTTATTCAGGAACAACTAATTTAAGTAGACATTCTTCTTTTTCATGTAAAGCAGTGCTTGAATAGTTCTCATTTGATTACGCTCGCGGCCGACTGCCACACTGTAGTGTCCTAGTGATTATTGTATTGGCTCTTCAGTGTAAAAGATTCCCTTGTTAGGAAGGTGCGGCCGTAGCAATGAAACGTTCATCTGCGATTTGAGCAAAGTCAGAGCTTATTAGACACATAAAAGCTGAAATTAACACGAGGAGAATATACGAGATATTTACAAGTATTTGCAAAGTGAAACTTTCCGTAATTATCACACTAAAAACCGTAAGAATTTTGTCTTGATTGATTCAACGTATCAAAGGCTCCACTTTATTTATTAAAACTTCCTTCATGTTGCGATTGTTTAGCAAAGGCATATAAAAAAGCCTTCCATATTAAAACCCACTGTATTCTCTAAAACTCCTAGTCATCTATGCGTTTACATATACAGAGTTGTGAAAATTATTAGACTCAAGGCTGTTTCTCCTTAAAATGGAAACATTTTACAGTTTTGAAGCATTTATTCACCAAATTTGAATACATTAGTACTTTGTGTGCGTGCCTTTGTACTTAAAGAGCAGTTCAACACGTGTTGGCATTGTTTCTACGAGACTGAAGGATGAATTTTTGACATCATCATGGTGCTATATGTGTATGAGTTATTCCATGAGTTGCAACATTGTTGTAACGTTGATCTTTCGTAACTTTGCTTAACAAATGCCCACAGATCCTCTATAGGGTTCATGTCTGTACCATGGCAAGTTATTCAGGTATCTAAACAAATGCACTATGAAAAGAAGATAGCAACATCAGGAAAGCAAATAAAAACAATATGGGATATAGTGAAAGAGGAGACTGGTAGAACCAGAAAGGAACAAGAGCAGGTAGGATTAAGAGTAGCTGAGACATTAGTAACTGATGGGCATAGTGTGGCATATCTATTTAACAAATACTTTATATCCGTTACTGATAGTATGGGATTGTCTGGGTCAGTAAATAATGCCCTTGAATATTTGAAACTAACATTTACAAATAACTTCACACACATGAATAGGTCAGTCACTTCACCACAAGAAATATCTCCCATAATAAAATCTTTAAAAACAAAGAATTCCAGTGGTTACGATGATATATCAACAAAGTTAATTAAAGCGTGTTCTTGTGAACTTAGCACAATCTTAAGTTATTTGTGTAACCAGTCTATTATAACGGGAACATTTCCTGATTGGCTAAAATATGCAGATATTAAACCTCTCTTCAAGAAGGGGGATAAAGAGATACCATAAAACTACAGACCCATTTCACTTTTGCCAGCATTCTCAAAAATTATAGAAAAGGTAATGTACAAGCAGGTTCTCAACCACTTAACCACAAATGGCATATTGTCTAGAACACAGTTTGGATTTCTGAAAGGTTCCGATATCGAGAAGGCTATTTACACTTACAGTGAGAATGTACTTAATTCATTAGATAATAAATTGCAAGCAGCAGGAATTTTCTGTGATTTGTCAAAGGAATTTGAATGTGTGAACCATAACATCCTTTTAAGTAAATTAGAATTCTATGGGGTCACGGGAAATGCTGCAAAATGGTTCAAGTCGTACCTCACTAACAGGAAAAAAAGGGTGTCACTGCAAGTGACTAGGGAATTAGGCCAACAGTCATCATCGGATTGGGAAGAAATTACATGTGGTGTCTCACAAGGATCCATCTTAGGGCCATTGCTTTTTCTAGTGTACATTAATGATCTCTCATCAGTTACACTACCAGAAGCAGAGTTCGTTTTGTTTGCAGATGATACAAGTATTGCAATAAAAAATACGTCAAGTATAGTGATAGAAAGGTCTGCTAATGATATTTTCATGAACATTAATAAATGGTTTAAAGTCAACTCATTGTCATTAAACTTTGAAAAAACGCACTACATGCAGTTCAGAACATGTAAGAGATTTCCTGACAGCATATGCATTAAGTATGAAGAAGAGCAGATAGAAGAGGTTGACAGTATTAAATTCCTGGTATTACAGCTTGATAATAAATTTAGTTGGGAGGAGCACACCACAGAATTGCAGAAACGACTCAACAAATCTGTATTTTCAATCCGAGTGTTATCAGACATAGGAGACATAAAAATAACAAAGCTTGCATACTTTGCTTACTTTCATTCTTTAATGTCATATGGTATAATATTTTGGGGTAACTCTTCAAGTCAGTCAAAAGTCTTCAGAGTCCAAAAACGTGTAATACGTATTATTTGTGGAGTAAATTCACGGACGTCTTGTAGAAGCCTCATCAAAGAACTTGGAATATTAACTACTGCCTCTCAGTATATTTATTCCTTAATGAAATTTGTCATAAATAATATATCCCTTTTCCCAACAAACAGCTCAGTTCATACATACCATACTAGAAATAAAAATGATCTACACAAGGATTTAAAAGTACTTCCTTTAGTACAAAAAGGGGTCCACTACTCAGGAATACACATTTTCAATAATTTACCATCAAGTATAAAAAATTTAGCTACAAATAAAGATCAGTTTAAGAGGAACCTAAAAGACTTTCTAATGGCCAACTCCTTCTATTCCATTAGTGAATTTCTAAATTGTACCAAATGATGCATGCACTCATACTATATTACTATTATTATATTATAAGCAAAAAAAAAAATAAATAAATAAATAAATAAATAAATAAAAAAAAATAAAAAAAAATTAAAAGAAACTTAAAAATTTAAGTATCTATATTATTAGTACTATCTGTTATGCAACTTGTAAATTTTGTTTCTTGACATGTTACACATCCACGAGGATCCCCTCAATATGGATCTATGGAACAAATAACTAATCTAATCTAATCTACTTCACTTTCAGCTAAGAACTGCGAAACTGATTTAGCTTCATGACACGGTACACCATCATGCATGAACACAGTCACCGTCAGGAAACCATTCCTTAACTTGTGGTAAAAGCCTCTTTTCCAAAACTTTCCTTTACTGATTCGGATTTATAGTGCTATCCAAAAAGTCGGCCAGTACCCTTTGCTGACATGACACGCCACACCATAACAGTTGTGGGATATTTTACAGTTTGTGCTACACAAAGCTCAGAAAACTCTTCCTCAACAATTCTTCGGACATACCGGCTACTTTCTTCACATATGGAGAATACTGATTCATCATAAAAGCCGATCTGAAAGGAATAAAACATTTTACTCATAAGAAATCGACGATTTCAGATGTTATTTGCTCATATGAACTGTACTGTAATAAAGGAAATTTCTCCATTTCTTCGTGGAATATTTTCTTGAAAACAAATATTTATTCTTCAAAAGAAATTTTCACATATAGATTTTCCACTGTTTCAAATAAAGTTTCTTTACCTTGCTACAGTTCTCCATAATCTTATTTCTAAATTCATGAGCTCATTTCAGCCTCTTTGCACTCATTGCAGGGGTAAGTTTCACTTCATTGTGTGGACGACGAGCTGGAAGCCCTGCACTGATAAGCTTTCTGAGGACTGAGAAAGTACAAACATCGACTCCATAGTTCTCCTGAGCCTTCTTCAAATCGTTACTAGTAGCTCTTCTGTTGTCTTTCGCCATCTGGACAAGTTTCCATTCAGTTCTAGAGGGAGAGTTTGCTCTTGCGTCCACCCTTTCCTCGACGTGCACGTCTGAAATCATCTGCCTGGCAAATACGACTTACAGATTTTTGTGAAATCTGTAACCTGTTTGCTATTTCTCGCAGAGAATACCATTCTTCTTCGAGTGACAGTTGTATAGTCGCACCTTTTCTTAGTGAAAACTCATTTTTCCGACCCATAACTAACAAATATCTGACAAACAAAGGAATTATCCATAATAAAAAATATATTTATATTTTAAGGCTAAAAGTGTAAGTAGAAATACTCAGTAATTATTGTTTCACAATATATTAAAAAAAAAAAAAAAAAACCACCCTTAAGAACATCCCAACTGAATTAAACTGTCTCCAAAACAGCTGCATCTTTGCATCAAAAATAACAATTGACTACTTTGAGCTTTTAACAATGTTGACAGCATTCTCAGACTGCCAATAGCAAAGCTTAATTTGCCATATGGATGTGAGTGAAAATGCCAATATCACATGTCTGAATACTTTCAGAGTGCGAGAAACTAGGAAATATCAATATTTTCGTTTTGAGTCTAATAATTTTCACACGTCTGTACATTTACGCCGCGGTGGAATAGCCGAGCGGTCTAAAGCGCCTCGCTGCGGAGCGCGCGGTTGCTCGCAGTCGGAGGTTCGAGTCCTCCCTGGGGCATGGGTGTGTGTGTGTGTTTTGTTCTTAGGATAGTTTACCTTAGTTAGTAAGCTCCGTACTGATGACCACGCAATTTGGTCCGATAGATTTACAAACATTTGAATATTTTTATATGTTTACACATTGACACTGAATTGCCTGGCTTCTAAACGCCTTACTGGCGTGTCTACCTCAGTTTGCGCTTATTTACTGACTAGCGATAAGCCGGCTGTGGTGACCGAGCGGTCTGCGGCGTTTCAGTCACGGTCTGCACGGCCACTGCGGTCGGGGGTTTGAATCCCCCCTCGGGCATGGATGTTTGTGCCGTCTTTACTATAAGCTAGTTCATAAGTAGTTTTTAAGTTTTGGAACTGATGACCCCGTAGTTAAATCTCATAAGCTCTACAAACATTTGAACAGTTGAACTAGCGATAATCGCTGCTCAATATTTAATTCAGATAACCGGTTTCAACAAACTTAGTTGTCATCTTCAGTTCTGCGACTCTTCATTTTAAAAAATAGCACCTCTAGTATACATAATTTACACTGCATAGTTCAATAATGTTGTGTCTTGATTTACAAGAATTTCCAACTGCTCGACGTATGTTATGTAATGTCATAAAAACTATATGTGTCATAAATTAAAAAAAAAAAATACCATGTCTCGTCACTTTTAAAGTCAATCACACATGTTCAGCCTGTAAACAGTTCCTCTACATACGAGTATTATCTGGTCCGGAAAAATATCTTGTTTGATTGATTTTAAAAGTGACGAGGTACGGCATATATTTTAAATTATGACGCATCTTGTTTATATTATCATCATTTAGTTGTCTGCCGTGCGGCAGGTTTAGACTGCATAGCTTTTCATGCTTCTCTGTCTTTTGCAGTTATTTTCATTCTTTGGTACTCTCCTAGCGGTTTCCTGACGTCATTCAGCATCTGGTGCCCCTTCCTCTCTTTCCCGGAACGCAACCTTCAATTGCCTCTACCACAAGGCAGTCTCGTCTTAGACTGTGGCCATCAACATCGTCCATTCCACTCCCACTCTACTCAGTACTTCTTCACTTCTGACTTTATCGGTCCATTTGTTCTTCTCCATCCTATGCAGTATCCACATTTCGCAAGCTTCAATTTTCTTCTCATCTTGCTTTCTCAGTGTCCACGTTTCCGCTCCATACAAGGCCACACATACTCCATATTAGACACATAACCAGTCTGTTCCTTAATTCTTTGTTTAAACCACTGGTTAGGAGTTTTCTTTGCTTCTGAAACGCATCTTTCGCCAGAACCATTCTCACTTTGATGTATTGGCGATTCATATCTTCCTTAATCCAACTTCCCAAATACTTAAATGCTGTCACCTGTTCAATGACTTCTGACTCCAACTTAATTTTCACTTTCCTTTTCTTTAAACTTATGACCAAGCTTCTGGATTTCTTTTTATTAAATTTTATGCCATATGTTGTACAGGCTTCACTCAGGTCATTTAGCATTTGAGTCAGTGTATATTTATATCTTGTTTATATGCGGTAACAGATATAATAAATGACGAGCACTTGCAAAATCTTATAAGTCAAGACACAACACGATTGAACTGTGCAGTTGCAAATTTTGTATGGCGGGGTGCTATTTTTAAAATGTAGAGTTACAGTTCTGAAGATGACAATTAAGTTTGTCGAACCTGGTTATCTAAAATGAAATACTGAACAGCGTGGAGTAATTTAAAATATGACACAAAGTTTTAATGTAAACCAATTTGAATGGAGGTGAATCTTTACAGGTGAAAAAGTATTCCTGACACGCCAAAGGGATGTCTTGAGACTCTTTGTCAAGATACAACAGCCTGCTGTGATTCCAGAACACATAGAAATCATCAAGTCATTCAAATGGGAAGAAATCGAACCAAAACTTCAGGTATGAATCGTGTCACACATACTATCTTGGGCTAATACTTGTGAGCATTGTATTGTAGTGAATCGCTAAGAGATGGTGCACTTGTCCCGAAGGATAAGGAGACGGTGGAGCGCTTCCTGCAGCTGCACAAGGAGGGGTCCCTGCTGTCGCGCGAGGACGACTTCTCCATCCTGTACGCCAAACACCTCTGGCAGGCCGTCGACCTGTTCAAGATCCTCTACCGCATCCCAGACTACGAAACCTTCCACAAGGTAAGCACAGCGATAGGCTTCCTCGTGTAAGATGCCTAAATACTATGTACTATGACGATAGGTTAAAAAAACTGAGCATCGCCACCTCTCTCTCTGTACATGACCCTAGTGTTTTTGAGACGGAAACTTATTCGGTTTCAATTCAAATTAAAAGTATCCCAAAATTTAATTTATTTTGACGACTGGTTTCGGCACGCTGAGGTGACATCTTCTGGTATCTTGTATCTTACAATATTTATGTCTGTACAGAAATGCTCGACCTAATATTTAGCACTTCTGTAAAGGCATGAATGCTGTAAGATGCAAAAGACCACAAGATGGCCCACCACGTGCCGAAAATGGTCGTCAAAACAAATAAATAAAATTTTCAGATCTTGGAATAACCATAATTTGAATCGAGAACGTGATCGCCTATTCCAAACCTGAGCATCTTATTTGATTTCACAAGACATAGCCGGCCGCGGTGGTCGAGGGGAATGCGGCGCGCCAGTCACTGTCTGCACGGCCACCTCAGGTATTCGAATCCCCCCTCGGACATGGATATTTGTGCCATCCTTAGTGTTAGCTAGTTCATAAGTAGTTTGTAAGTTTAGGGACTGATGACCCCATAGTTAAGTCCCATAACCTATACAAACATTTGAACATGGCACAGTTTTCGACGAGACAATGGGGGCAACGGTATGAAGTAGCACCATCTCTAAGATCGAAGGGGTGGCAGTGGAGCGCAAACATAAATGTAATATACAAAGAAATAAAGATCCTGTAATGTAGGACTACGTGATGACAGGGCAATCACTGGATGCACTGTCATAAAATTATGTATAAAACAATCTAAAGGGAAAAATAGATTATTTATTTTTGGCTAGTTTCAACCCAATCTTGAGCCACCTTGAGGGTGTTGCTCCAAGATGATGAACTCGCAACTGCTGCGCCGCTGAGGATGGCCCAACATTAGGTTGAAACTAGTCGGAAACAAATAATCAGTTTTGCCCTCTAGCCCTTTTTTATATATAAAAATTTCATAAGAGCGCTATTATCCGTAGAGAAACAAAGAGAGTAAAAAAATACACCGTGCTCTCATAAAATATTTGTGAGTATGCATACGGAGTGATCTGAAGTGTCTATGACCCTGTTAAATTAATCGTGGGTAAGGCAGAAGCCATATTGGATGGGACAGTGGCTTAAATAATTTATTCTGATGGGAAACACAATGTATTGACCCCTAGTAACTCGGATTCAGCAAATATCGTTCTTCTGAAACACAGATAGATCTCTACTCGTATGTAGAGATGAATGCTATCGACAAGGGATCTCAAATCGATTGTATATTTCTAGATTTCCAAAAATGTTCAAATGTTTGTAGAGGTTATGGGACTTAACTACGGGGTCATCAGTCCCTGAACATACAAACTACTTATGAACTAGCTAATACTAAGGACGGCACAAATATCCATGCGCGAGGGGGATTCGAACCCCGGACCGAAGTGGCCGTGCAAACTGTGACTGGCACGCCGCAGAACGCTCGGCCATCGCAGCCGGCTCTAGATTTCCGAAAGGATCTTTCTTTTTTAACCTCACGTAATCAAATTCGGTGCTTATGGAATATGGCCACAGTCGTCCGTTAGGATTCGCGATTTCCTATCAGAAAGGACACATCACGTAGTAACTGACAGGAAGTCATCGAGTAAAGCAGATGTGATATCCGGCGTTCCCCAGGGAAGTGTGTGTTATAGGGCCGCTACTGTTGCTTAACGATATAGGAGACCATGTGACCAACTCACATAGACTGTTCTTGGCTGATGATGCTGCTTATTGTTTAGTGAAATCCACCGAAGATAAAAAGCAGCTGCACTAAAATTTAAATGAGATATCTAAATCGAACAAAAGTTGGCAACTGATCATAATTAACAAAAACTTTGAAGTCATCCATATGAGCACTAAATGATATCCGTTAAATCTCATCTACACGATAAATGTCAGATCTACAGAGCGTAAATTCAATTAAAATACCTGGGAATTACAGTTACAAACAACTTTCATTCGAGAGAATTTACAGAAATTATCGTAGGATGCGAACAACGGCTGTGTTTCATTGGCAGCACACTTAGAAGATGCAACAGTTCTACTAAAGAAACTGCCTACACTATACTTGTGTGTTCTATTTTGGATTATTGCTGCGCATTATGGTATTCCCACTAAGTGAGACTGACGGAGGTTATTGAGAAAGTACAGAGAAGGTCACTCGTTATGTATTGTTGCGATACATGGCAGAGAGGTTCACGGAAATGATGCTCGAGTTGGTGTGGAAATCTTTAAGAGAATGTGTTATTAGTTGCGGTGTGATTTATTTGCGTAATGCGATTTTGTTATCATTCATCTACATAGGGAGACGTTATCTTAATAATAAATAAGCTAGAAAAGATCGAAAATAGAATCAGGTGTTTCTTTATCCCTCGTCGTATTAGAGAATGGAACTCTATGGAAAAAACATAAAAATGGTTCGATGAGCCCTTTTCCATGCATGTAAATCTGATTTGCAGAGTAATTTTGTAGATGTAGATATAGATCGGGGCAGTCCTGTTCAAGATATTCTCTCGCATCAGCATCCGACTAAACTGTAATCCAAAGTGTCTCAAAGTTTATAACTGGAAAGCAAGATACATAATAAGTGACTTAAAACAGTTTAATTGATATTATGGTTCCGGGATTGGGGGGAGGGGTAGTGAATTCGGACCCCTGCATTGGAATTATCTTCAGGACCGGTAGGCCACAAGGCATTCGCTTGTTTAATGCCTGAATATTGCTCGTCCGTTTTGGATCCGTACCAGTTCGGAGTGATAGAGAAGATCCAAATAGGAACACGTTTCGTGACGAAAGCGTCACGGAGATGATCTGCCAACTTCAGTGACAGACACTGTAGGCGTACTGTGTCTACCTGTAAGCCCGTATTCGGCAAGCCAGCTCGTAGTGCACGCGGGAGATATTTCGTGTACTACTGCCACCTCTTCCTTTTCGTCCCTCAGTACGCGGAAAAATGATAGCAGGTATGACTCCATGTCGGCGCCAAACTCTCTAATTTTAGCCTTGTGGCCTATTCGCGAGATATACGTACAGGGGGAAGAAATACGTTGGCTGACACTTGAACATATGCAGCGATACAGAACGTCTCTCCTCCAGCGTCCGTTTTCAATTTCCGCGAATCTTTTAGGGCTTGCTGAATTAGCATGTCACGAAGCGTGTTGGTCTCCTTTAGATGTCTTCTGTCAATCCTATCTGGTACGGATCCCACGTAATGGGATCGATAGACCTGTAAGCTGCTTCCTGGCGTTACTTTCAGTGTATTTGTCTGGCATCTGCCTTACCCACTATTAATTTTATGTGATCGCGCAGTTTCTAATCGGTACGTATACTTTGTTATAGGCGTTTTATGGAAATGACCTTTCTGCAGTTGCATGGAGATGTAACAATGGATGTTCCCTTCTATATATTCGCAATAAAATATTTTTAGTCAAACATCACTCCCTGCACAAAGCACAGATAAATGAGGCACTAACCATCTTTTCAAGGGTTTTCGTTTCACTTACAAAATAAGTTAGAAGTTCGTTGTATATCAGTTAGAAAGAAAATATATACGTGAAACGTTTTTCACTCTCTGAGAACATTATTTTATCAGTAACAGGACTTAATCTCATACGAAACGTGCTACGTTACTAACCTTACCGAAACATTTATTTCTGACATTACTTTCGGCCGTGGCAATGACAATATTTCGGCGAGCAAATCTGTTGTATGGTCCCTGAAGATGAAATAGTCTTTGCATATTTTTGATTATGTGAGGGATACACGCTGAACTGTTCTGCCTCTTAAGTTCCGATTAATTAACGATGAATTTAAAAATGCAGGGTGTTTCAGGAGGAATAATGTTATGGCCGAAGAACTCCCAAGTTTCCAAATTTATTTACGCATGTTAATTATATAAATTCAGAAACAAGTATACCTCATCGCGGTATATTTTGACGGGATGACGTAGGGAAACAAAAGATAAAAGAAGTTCGTATTGGCGTTGACAACACAAAAGTTCTCTTCTATCACGGCACAGTAGCATCGTGGAACGGCATACTAAATTTAGAATATCCAAGGTCTACTTTAGGAATCACAGAGTAAGTTCACCAAAAGCGGAGATGAAGTACGCAGTATCGCCACAGTCCACGAGAAGCCGAGTAAAGCTCCAGAGTATCAGTCCAAAAGAGTCCCGAGGGGTGCGAGGATAGTCCGTCGGCGAGTTTTTGGTGATGGCAGACGAAAATGACCTGGCGCAGCGGGCCTGGATATAGCCGCCTCCTGCCAGTGCGATGCGAGAGTAGTGTCTCTTCCTGCTGTGAAGTCTTACCACCTGCAAGACGTAGTGAGCGTCAGATATGTTGTTATTGACGTTGTAATCTCTGGCTTATCCGGAAATGGAAAGCCTTCGTGGCTGGGTGTGTGTAGCTCGAGGTACGCCTTCGGTGTAGGCTACCAGGAACACACAACGGTTTTGAACTTCAAATATTATTTCGACCGTTTCAGAGCATTGAAATAAATTCAAAAGAAAAGTTGGAAAAGTTGTGGACTCGAGCCCGGATTAACCAATTTCGCTATCCAGGCAAGCCTATTAGAACGAATAAAATCCCTAGCAACAGACATAATTAGAAAATACCCAGGAGGTTTTCAAACAGGACGACCAACCACAGACCAGATATTGTCTTTAAAACAGATCTGTGAAAAAATATACGAATACGACCGAGAAATACAGCTCTACAGGAAGGCCTAAGACAATATAAATGGAGCTAGTCTGATTGAACCTTGACAGAGTTTATAAGCAAAAGAAATTTATCAGACTGGTAGAAATATACTTAAATGACACAAAAGTTAGGAAATGAAATGACAGAAAGCTTCCAAGTTGTAACAGGATTATGCCAAGGACATGGGCTATCACCTGTCCGCTACAACCGGTGCACTTGAGAAAGTATTGCGGAAATTCAACAAAGAGAAATTCCATGACAGTCAAACTGGCAATGAAAACATTACATATCTGCCCTATGCAGGCGACATTGCACTATTAGCATGCACACAGAGAAAGCTGGAAAGAAGTGTTCAGACCGTGGAGTTTTCTAGCAACAAGGGTCGGTCTACAAAAATGTTCAAATGTTTGTAGTACTTATGGGACTTAACTATGGGGTCATCAGTCCCTAAGCTTACAAACTACTTATGAACTAGCTAAGACTAAGGACGGCACAAATATCCATGCACAAGGGGGGATTCGATCCCCCGACCGTTGTGGCCGTGCACACCGTGACTGGAGCGCC
Source organism: Locusta migratoria (assembly GCA_026315105.1). Classification (NCBI taxonomy): domain Eukaryota; kingdom Metazoa; phylum Arthropoda; class Insecta; order Orthoptera; family Acrididae; genus Locusta; species Locusta migratoria. The sequence continues at coordinate 167,854,008 of CM048745.1, forward strand.
TCAGTCCCCTCGGCCACCGCGGCCGGTGGTCGGTCTACAAATCAGCTGAGAAAAAACTGAAAGACTGAGTTTGAGACCATAGGATGAAATATCCAAAAGTGTCAAGTTTCAATAGTGTACCACAGCAGGTACAAGTATGTGAAAGAGTTCAAATGTTTTGGATAAATTTTTACGGAAGTAATATCAACTGAAGCAGAGATAAAAGCAAGAGTACAGGCGGGAAGCAGCTGCTGTCACTCTCTAAACTCAATACTAAAGAAGCGTCTGTCAGCATCTAAAGCTACGATTGAATAAGACATTACTAAAGATTAGTGTATGGTTCTCAGACCCGGAGCATTCGAAAACAAGACCTTAATCTACTTCTGTCAGTTGAAAGGAAGGTCTTCAGGGAAGTATTTGTATCACTCCAAGATCAGACTACTGGAAAAATGGAGAAAAAGTCAGAATTAGAAGAGCTGTACAAGGAGCCTAACATCTTGGGACTGATGAGAAGCTAAAGACTGCAGTGGGCTGGACATGTTGTTCGAATGGAGGCAACTAGGTGACCCAAAATTGCCATGGGCTGGATCCCGTCAGGCAGAAGAGCAGTGGGAAGACCTCGATGGAGTGAGAAAAGACATGTTGCAGTTGGGAGATACGAAAAATTGTAGACAGATAGTAGAAGTCAGAGACAGATGGAAAACTCTAACTGTGGTGGTGCGCGTCCACTGGGCATTATCGCGTAAAGTAAGTAAGCCACGCTACCCTTCTCGGCCAAATTGTCAAATTACAGCACACTGCGACGGTAGTGCCCCCTGTCCATTTCTTCCTCTTGCTCGCAGCCCAAACTGGATTCCCAAAAGAGATCAATTATATGAATGCGCCCGCATTGAAATTGTCAATTGCCTGTTGGTGGAATAAACACAATTATCGATATGCTGCCAGCTCTTTTGTGACATGTCACATCCGTGATTCTTATACAAGAGTAGTCTGAGAAGTTCCTCACACAAAAAAAAAGAAAATTAAATGAAATTCGATAGTATTCCTGTATGATGCTGACACCAGCTTGGTAATGAAAGATGTTCTTTGAAATATTGACACAGTATCGAGTAACGCAGTACAAGACGTACGTCCGTAGTTTTTAGAAAAAATTCCAAATGTGAGTAAGACGCAGTTTTTACAGTTTCTAGCACGGGATTCAACAAAAATTGACGTATTGACTACTTGCAATGATGGTAACACAGTCTAAATGATTAACCTAATTATTGATCCACTACTATCCACCATAATAGATGTATTTAGTTCGTCCTTAGCCACAAAAGTTTTCCCTGAAACATGGAAACGTGGACTAATTATGTCACTGTCAAAAGAGAGAGAGAGAGAGAACATTACCACTGCACCCTCTGATTATCGGCCATACCTGCATCCTTCCAGCTCTATCCATGCCCTTAAAATATGTACCACACAACCATATAACCAGTAACTTGACTACAAATAATCTCCTTTACGAACAACAATCAGGTTTCCGCAAATAGTGCAGCACAACATCTGCTTTGATGAAAGTAACAGACGACCAGAATCTGGTGACTAATAGGCAAGAGGCGTCTATAATGTGCTTCTTAGTCTTCTCTCCAAGGGCGGTGCAATGATTTCCCTCATGCTCAATAACATCACGTTTTCAGAGCGTCATGACCAGCTCCACTGTATCACAACACGGAAAGGTATTACAACGCGTACCCCAAGACTCGGTATTAGGTCCAATACTACTTTAAATCTACGCGAATGATGTTGATCTGTTTTGAAAATACAAGGTGTTACAAAAAGGTACGGCCAGACTTTCAGGAAACATTTCTCACACACAAAGAAACAAAATATGTTACGTGGACTTGTGTCCGGAAACGCTTAATTTCCATGTTAGAGCTCATTTTAAAATTTCTCATTGAATGTAAATGGAAATAATTCGTGCAGACAATTGTCAAAATACCCAATTGTTTCGTTAGTGTGTACTGTACTTCCTCGGTTCACCGCCAGTTGGCCTAATTGAAGGAAAGTAATGTTGACTTCAGTGCTTGTGTTGACATGCGACTCATTGCTCTACAGTACTAGCATCAAGCACATCAGTACGTAGCACCAACTGGTTAGTGTCCATCACGAACGTGGTTTTGCAGTCAGTGCAATGATTACAAATGCGGAGTTGGCAGATACCCATTTGATGTATGGATTAGCACGGGGCAATAGTCGTGGCGCGGTACCTTTGTATCTAGACAGATTTCCAAAACGAAGGTGTCCCGACAGGAAGACGTTCGAAGCAATTTCTTAGGGAGCACGGAACATTCCAGCGGACTCGCGACTGACCAAGCCTCTTCATCTCCTCACAAGAATGGCAACGCACATCCATTTGAATCTGCTTAATGTATTCGTCTCTTGGTCTCCCTCTGTCACTTTTACCCCACAAACACTACCCTCCAATACTAAATTTACGATTCCGTGATGGGGAAGGTGTCCTACCAAACGATCCCTTCTTTTAGTCAAGGTATGCCACAAATTGTTTTTCTCCCCAATTCTGTTCCATATCTCCTCTTTAGTTGTGCGACATATCCACCTAATCTTCAGCTTTCTTCTGTAGTTGTGCGACCTATGCACCTAATGTTCAGCATTGTTCTGTAGCACCACATTTCAAAAGCCTCTATCCCATTCATCAATGAACTATTCTTGTTTCACTCCGGTACAAGGCGAAAAATGGCTTCAGAAAAGACTTTCTTACGCTCAAATTAATATTCGATGTTAGCAAATTTCTCTTTTTCAAAAACGCTTTTCTTCCCATTGCCATTCTGCATTTTATATCCTCCGTACTGCAATCACGTTGTTTTACTGCCCACCTTTAATGTTTCGTCACCAAACCTAATTCCTTCAGCCTTGCGTTTCCTTAACCTTGTTTCGCCGTTGTTAGTGTTGATCTTATAAGCTCCTTTAAAGACATTGCCCATTCCGTTCAATGGCTCTTCCACATTCTCTATGCTTTCCTTCACAACGTGCTGTATGTACAAATTGAATAACATTGGCTACAACCCTGTTTTTCTCCCTTTCCAATTCTGCATCCCTTTCATGCCTTTCAACTCTTATAACTACTGTCTGGTTTTTGTACTAGTTGCAAATAACCTTCCATTCTCTATATTTTATCCTTGCTCACTTCATAATTTGAAATAGTCAACATTGTACAAAGCTTTCTCCAAATCTAAAAAAAAAAAAACGAAAAATGTGCATTTCCGTTTCCTTAATATATCTTGTAATAGGGTAAGGTGGTACAATTTCGATCATTTCGGACAAATGTTATTGTAACTGGAAATATAATGAGAAAATATGTAATTTTTTCATTATAGCACTTGTTCTTGGATGTTTAACTAATATGTAACACAAATATTAGACAGTTACAAATGTCGGTATAGACACACAAAAAAGTTACAGAATTGAGAAAAATCGATCGAAAATGTACCACACTAGGTACAATTGTGATCACTTGCTAGTAGAATTTTGACTAAGGGCATCCTCCACATAAAAAGCACTTTTTCCGTCAGGCACCAACGCATACTTCGTGGTACCAAACATTGCATTTTGGGTAGAGAATCTAGTCATCCTGAAATAGAAAATTTATAAGAGCTTGTTAGACTAAGTAACTTCACGTACCTCCTAACGGGAAAAATTTTATTTCTCCTTAGCACAAAGCGGTGCATTCTTGGAAAAGACAGGAGCTGTAGAAACCTGCTACGCTACAATGCCACACAACGAGACACTACGAGACTGACAAATGGCGCGAAAATTTATGTTGATCAGAATTGTACCTATATCGAATTTGTACCACCTTATCCTATAATTCGTAATTTGAGTATTGCCTCACATGTTGCTACATTTTTCCTGAATCCAAACTGATCTGCCTCGAGCTTCTCCTAGCTTTCCCATCCTTCTATAAAAAAATCGTGTTACATTTTTGCAAACATGACTTATTAAACAGATGTTTCTGCTATTTTCGCACGTGCTTGCGCCTGCTATTTTTGGAATGTTTGAAGGTATTTAGCCTATCTCGTACATTTTACTCACCATGTTAAATAGTTTCCTAGTGGTTACATCTCCTAGAGACTTCTGTTAGGGAATATCATCTACTCCACGACCTTGTTTCGACTTAGGTCACTCAGTACTCCGTCAAATACATCTCTCCTTATAGTATCTCTTATGTAATTCACCATCTGCTTCCTCTTAAAGACAGTCGTACCGCCCAAAATGATAATATTTCACATTTTTTACTTTTATTCAAATTATGGAAACAGGCTACTGACCAGTGGTCGCGAGTTTACTCCACATATCGCTCGAATTGCGCGTTCATTCGCGTTAATACCCTTTTGTATTCAGAAGATTTACCCCAAAAAATTACACCTTACGGCATTATTGGATGAAAATAAGGAAAGTAGACTACTTTTTTGAAGAAGATCCTGAACATGGCGTATCTTCGACAGCTCACTATCTGAACGCCTAGAAACTTGAACTGTTCACCCTCACCATTTGTCATATGTCCTTTTTTGGTAGCCAAAATATAAATTTTATTAAATTGTGTGCTAGAAAATATAAGAACTGAGTCTTAGTCTGAATTGGATTTTTTTTCCTGAAAGCCAGGAACTTACGTGTTCTACCACGTTATTTGATGCTGCTTCAATATTACAATCATCACCCTTCGTTACTAAGCTGGCGTCGTACAAAACAGAAATATTTAAAAACTAAGAATTAACAAGAACAAAACAAGGGTAACGGAGTGCAGTCTAAGAAAATCGGATGATTCTGAAGGAATTAGTTTAGTTAACGAAACAATAAAGGTGGTAGATGAGTTTTGTTATTTGGGCAGTAAAATAACTTGCGACTGTCGCAGTACAGAGGATATAAAATGCAGAATGCCAATGGCAAGAAAAGCGTTTTTGAAAAAGAGAAATTTGTTAACATCGAATATTAATTAAAGTATAAGGAAGTCCTTTCTGTAGGTATTTGTGTGGTGCTACAGAAGAATGCTGAAGATTAGGTGGGTGGATCGCGTAACTAATAAAGAGGTGCTGATCAGAATTGGGAAGATAAAGAAGGGATCGACTGATAGGACACATTCTTAGACATCAAGTAATCGTGAATTTAGTATTGGAGGGAAGTGTGTGGGGTAAAAATCGTAGAGGGAGACCGACGGATGAATACAGTAAGCAGATTCAAATGGATGGCCGGCCGCAGTGGTCGAGGAGACTGAGGCGCTCCAGTCACGGTCTGAACGGCCACTACGGTCGGGGGTTCGAATCCCCCCTCTGACATGGATATTTGTGTCGTCCTAGTTCGTAAGTAGTTCATAAGTAGTTTGTAAGTTTAGGGACTGATGACCCCGTAGTTAAGTCCCATAGACTATACAAACATTTGAACATTTGAACATCAAATGGATGTAGGTTGCAAGTCTTATGAGGAGATGAAGAGGCTTGCTCAGAATAGTGTAGGGTGGAGAGCTGCATCAAACCAGTCTCCGAACTGCAGACCACAACACTTTTAAGTGGGGATGTAATGGAAAGTGTAAACATTTTAAAAAAAAATTCATGATAGCCATAATTATAAATTTACAAAACTGAAATTCTGCATGTGTTAAGCAAAAGAGCTATATCTTAAGGGAAAAATATAGTAAAATATGCAGGGAAAATATTTTGCCCTAAAATTTTAATTTAAACTTTTTTTATTGTCTTTTTTATAAAAAGCCATAACTTAAATTCTAATCAGGCAATTGATTTGAAAAATGTATTGTAGTGTCCTGAGAAGGTTATAAGACCACTGAACTACAGTTATTAATTTATGGTACAAAATGCATCATTTACAAAGTTTTTAATTCTGCACATAAGAAATTCAGGTTTTTTTTACATAAAACGTAATTGCAGGATCTAGTATTTTTTAGTTCCAGGAAGACACCAACACTTTGCGAACAGATCCTGAAAAATTGTTAGCTTTAGTGCATATACTTTTTGAGAAAAGGCTTCTAATAACGTAAAAAATGTAAAACCGAGAAAATGAGGTCCAAACATTTTGTCTCATACTTTCACATGTTATACGTTTACCTCAATTTTAAAATCCTCCATATTGATACTCCTCATTCTCCTGCTTTCTCTTCCCTGCTCTTCGAATCTGCCTGGCCTGTATTTGCAGGTAAGACAGTGATCTGACAGCTTTCTTGACCCTGCTGTCGTCGATGGTGTAAAATGCTTTTGTTGTAAAGATACCAGGGTCTACACCAACTCTCTTTACCACTTCAATTCTGCAATTATTTCCTGATTGAGACATAAAACTGCATCATATACTCCTATTTTGAGTACTGCAAGTCCACAGAACGTCCTTTTTGAGCACCTAATCCAAATTAAATTATTGAGGCTTTCATTCGCATTTTGTGTCTTTTCGTGAAGACATATACAAAATAAATTAGGGTTTGTAAGAAACCTGAATGTGAATACTTCATAGCTTCACAGAGAAGTTCTCAGTCATAATCCTGAATCCCGTGAAATCCATATCAGGATCAGTCACGCACCTGTGCAATTCTCCTCTCAAAATTTTCGAAGCTGATGCTGAGATCTCATGTTCTTCATTTGGGCTGCTTCCAATTTTTGTTGGTAAACCGATTGCTATAAACCTCCGTTTTCTAAACACAGATTTTCCACCACCCATTATGCATAAATATTAATTTTCACGTATAGTTTTGCGATTTCAACCTACCACCTAATAATATGTGTTAGTATTATCAAAATGTAAATATACCACATGCAAGAAAATTATCAGGCAAATGTATAGATGACAGCCAAAGATATCGAAAGAGAATAGCCTTGACACTGACAAAAATTCCGCTGAAGGGAGCAGCTTTCCAAACGGCGGGAAAAGTGGGAGCGGCCGCCGGTGCAGAGTTAAGGAGTTTAATCATTTAAAGGCATTTCTAAAGCTGCTATCACCATAAAATACACACACAACTTTGATCAAACTGTGTAGATTAAGAAAATAATATGTTTGAAAAATTGATTTTTGGGACCAAAATCCATTACATCCCCCCTTAAGACTACCCTCGTACATGAGAGCGGCTGCGAACATGTCCTTAGAGTGCAGTGTCCTTGGTCAGTGGGAATTACTCGCTCTTTAGGAAGCCGTGCCCTGCACGCGGCCGTGCTCGCAGTGAGTGTTTTGTTCTGGGCAGGTGGCGGTGTGGCTGCGCTACAACGTGAACGCCGGCCTGTTCGAGTACGTGGCGCGCGTGGTGTTGCTGCACCGGGACGACACCAGGGAGCTTCTGCTGCCGCCGCCCTACGAGGTGCTGCCGCAGTTCTTCGTCTCCGCCCCCGCCCTGCAGCAGGCCACCGACGCCTGCCTCAGAGGTACACCTAATGCCAACCGATGATTACGCAATACACTAATGACTCTATGACGTTAATTACTAGTAGGAACTGCAAGAAATCAACGCGGAAAGTTGTAAATAAATTTGTGCGCGAAAAAATAGGAACCACAAACGAGCACTTGCACACAACATATCTGTACAGGGTGTTACAAAAAGGTACGGCCAAACTTTCAGGGAACATTCCACACACACAAAGAAAGAAAATATGTTATGTGGACATGTGTCCGGAAACGCATAATTTCCATGTTAGAGCTCATTTTTAGTATTTCTTTTTAAATGTAAATTTCATTCCAACGTGATCAAATTGTAAATTTTCACAATCAACATGTGTGGGCTGACGAGAATCCGCACTCAATTGTGCAATCACGTCATCAACACAGATTTCCTGTGTACGTTTGAGCAGGAATTTTTGGTGATGTCTTGATTGGGCCTCATGTTCTCCCACCTACGCTCACTGGAGCACTTTATTGATTTCATAGGGGATTCTCTACCTGTGCTTCTAGAACATGTGCCTGTACAAGTACGACACAACGTATGATTCATGCACGATGGAGCTCCTGCAGCCGCGGTGGAGTAGCCGAGCGGTCTAAAGCGTCTCGCTGCGGAGCGCGCGGTTGCTCGCCGTGGAGGTTCGAGTCCTTCCTGGGGCATGGGTGTGTGTGATTGTCCTTAGGTTATTTTACCTAGGTTTAAGTAGTTTGTAAGCTACGGACTGATGACCAAACAGTTTGGTCCGATAGATCTACAAACATTTTTGAGCTCTTGCACATTTCAGTCGACGTGTTCGTACGCTTCTCATTCGGTGACCGATGGATTGGTAGAGGCGGACCAATTCCATGGCCTCCACGCTCTCCAGACCTCAACCCCCTTGACTTTCATTTATGGGGGCATTTGAAAGCTCTTGTCTACGCAACCCCGGCACCAAATGTAGAGACTCTTCGTGCTCGTATTGTTGACGGTTGTGATACAATACGCCATTCTGCAGGGCTGCATCAGCGCATCAGGGATTCCACGCGACGGAGGGTGGATGCATGTATCCTCGCTAACGGAGGACATTTTGAACAATTCCTGTAACAAAGTGTTTGACGTCACGCTGGTACGTTCAGATGCTGTGTGTTTCCATTCCATGATTAATGTGATTTGAAAAGAAGTAATAAAATGAGCTCTAACATGGAAATTAAGCGATTCCAGACACATGTCCAGCCGGCCGCGGTGGCCGAGAGGACTGAGGCGCTTCAGTCACGGTCTGCACGGCCACTACGGTCGGGGGTTCGAATCTCACCTCGGGCATGGATATTTGTGCCGTCCTTAGTTGTAGCTAGTTCATAAGTAGTTTGTAAGTTTAGGGACTGATGACCCCATAGTTAAGTCCCATAAGCTCTACAAACATTTGAACATTTTAGGACACATGTCCATATAACATATTTTCTTTCTTTTTGTAACACCCTCTATATAATAGTTTACTGCGATCCTGGCCAAGAGGATATTTATTCTTTATATTTTCCGCAAGTTGCACACAAAAATTCCACTCGCGAGTCCTACCCGTTCTCTCTCTCTCTCTCCACACACACAGACTCAGAAACATATACATACGGCCATAATATTGCGCCACTACAATTTTATCTCTCAATACAAATCCTTACCATAAAAAATAGTGATCAGCAAACACTTTCTCTCGATGCCCACAATATACAGACGCAAATATACGTCAACAATATTGCTTTCCTCCTACATTTTATGTCAACATACAGTACTACTACCATGCAAACCGTACACACTTAAGTTACGCGTACCAGCGAATAAACAAACACGCACGAAAACAACTGAACAGAAATCAGCTGCACCCACACGCCAAATAACAACAGTAGCCTTATGTGTTGTTACAGAATAAATAAAATCCGCGAGAAACATGCAATAATTGCGGCAAAAAGTAAACTAACAGCACGAGACACGATAATCACTGCACTTAAGGAAGTAAAACTCATAAGTAACAATATGAACAACGCACCTTTTTGCTCGAAAATATAAAAAAAGAATACAAACTGTTTGTCTCTGCTTGCATATTTATTATTCATTTATTTATTCGTATCAGAAGCATTAATACTAATTATACATTTACAAAGAAAGAAACTGTTACTCGATTATATACATTATATACAAAGTCACACTAAAAAAAAAAAGTCTATACTACTTTTGCCCAGAAGTTGGCGACATCCAGTGCATTTTCTGTAGCCTGGAGCAGATCTTGTACTGTGCATGTTTTAGGGCACAAATTACACTGCAGAAAATTGTGACCTTGTTTGGATTTCACCACACTCAGCATTGAAACCACACTTCTGTAGGTTCATTCTGCATCTTGGCAAGCATAATAAAAGCTCTGAGACTAGAACAGTAATCAACGAAAACTGAATACAACATTCAGTTTATTTAACATAATGTTCTACCACTATCTACTTCAATATCTGTATTCAGTTTTCAAAAACAATACATTTTATTAATTACAAACTAAACAGGTCAATACTAATTTGTTGAATTAACGACGATGCTCTCCTTCAGCCTTTTATAAGGACGAAAATTTTATAACAAATTTTCTGCTTTTCAAAAAGCTTATATTCCATTCTTGTTCCAAATACACATTGACTGCATTTCACTTACCTACATTTATCCAGAGAAATCCTTCAGACAATGCTTTGTAACTATGTGCAATACATGTTAAAGAGATTTTTTCTTTTTTACAGAAATTAATCCTTAGCTTTATCCGATCTGTGTCTTTTATTCTCTCTCTGTCATGGTCATCTTTTACAGGTGTTTTATTTCCTCTTTAAATGAAATCGTCGCCACTATTTTATTGTAAGTTTTATTATGTCCTTATTACACTATCACGATTTTGGTTTTAAAGTCATTTTCAAGGGCAATACTGAAAAACATCAATAAGTATCCCGCATTTGTGAATATTAAAAACACATGTTGTTGTACTGTGTACACCAGTCATCTCGTCATAATACGTGACTGTGCACTGAAAACAGGTATTACAACTAACACGGTCACAGTGTAACACAGATTGCACCGTTATATTACTAAAAGCTTTGAATTCGAAATTATATGAGGAAATGACTGCTACATACTATTTAGTGGAACAAATGTCACTAAGAAATTTCTGTATTTATTCGCATTTTTTCATCACTGCCCTTGATAATGCCTCGACAGCCGAAATCATGATTCAATAAGAAGTAAATAATAAAAACTTACAGTAAAGTATCGTCAATTATTTTCACACAATATATGTTTTATGACTGTCCTCACCAACCAAGGATAAAATTTATATAATTTTTTGTCTTTTCGTTTATTTGCTGTAGCAGAATAACAATGTTTGCACCACACCTCTATTTATTTCTTTAAACTACTAACCGTATTTTTCATCTTGTTCTTTACTTCTTATTGAATGAAAATTTGGAATGGTATGAGGGTCGTGTACAATTCTGTATCATCCGGTTCTCAGATATGCCGTCCCTTTGACGTACTTAGATTGTTAGAGCTGCTGTCTGGTTGCTACGCAAGTTGCAAATAACCTTTCGTTTCCTGTAATATTTGCTCTTCTGCAGTCATAAGGAATGAGAATACGAGACGATAACGGTATTTGCATGCAATTCCAAGGCCTTTATAGCTCCTGAAAACTCACTAACTGCATTAAGTGTATAGTGCTCAATGTACCTGGCCTCAAAGCAACAACATACCAAATTGAGAATTGTACATTGAAAAGATGAGCATTCTTTCACTTTTAAATTATTACTTTTCTACTTAGTAACCAGATTAACACTGCAATCATGGTTAATTTATCATTATTGGTTGTTCGAAACTGACTAAAACAGTAGTGTAGTATCTAATGACACGTTTTGTGAACTATTATAATACATTGATTTCTGCTTGTGTCTGTTAATACAATAATAAAAGAAAAAAAAACTTTAGATAAGGCTCCATCTTCTTGTACCGTATTACTATTTTATTCAACATCGCACATAGCTGTCAACAATGTTAAGAAATAAATAATTAGAAAACGAGTAAACTTTTTAGTGTCATCTCGGCTAACTAGATAGTATGTTGTATGTGTAGTACTGTTTTCTTTATAAACTAGAAGTAGTGTCTGTTAATGATATTTGTGCCAAAGCAGTTACTTATTTTTATAAATGATTTAGGAGACGATCCGAGTAGCTATATTAGATTCTTCGCGGATGACGGTGTCATTTATCAGTTAGTAAAGTCACCAGAAGATCAAAAGCAACAGCAAAATGATTTAGATAAAATATCAACACGGTGCAAAAATTGGGAATTTCATAATTATAAGTGTGAGGTTATCCACATGAGCACTAAAAGAAATCCGTTAAACTTCAGTTACACGATAAGTTAGTCAAATCTACAGATTGTAAAGTCAACTAAATACTTTGGAGTAACAATTACAAACAACATGAATTGGAAGGAACACATCGAAAATCTTGTAGGGAAGGCGAACCAAACACTACGTTCATTGGCAGAAAGAAGATGCAACAGTTCTGCTAAAGAAACTGCCTACACTACACATGTGCGTCCTATTTTCAAGTATTTTTGTGTATTGTGGGATCCACACCAGGTGAGAGTAACGGACGAATCAGAGAAAGTTCAGAGGACAGCTCGTTTCTTATTATCGCGATGTAGGGGAGAGAGGGTCGCGGAAATTATGCACGAGTTGGGGTGGAAATCATTAAATGAAAGACGTCATTTGATTCGGCGAGATGTATTTCTGAAATTTCTTTCACAAACTTTCTTTTCCGAATGCGAACATATCTTGTTAGCACCCACTTACATAGAGAGAGACATGATCAACATAATAAAATAAGAAAAATGAGATATAAAACAAAAAGATTTAGGTGTTCCCTTTTCCCATGAGCTGTTAGAGAATGGAACTGTAGAGAAATATCATAAAAGTGGTTCGATGAATCCTCTTTCATGTACTTCACTGTGACCTGCAGAGAATCCATGTAGATGTAGATACTGAAATGCTTTAACTTCACTCCAAAATAGTTGCCACTGTTTTTTCTATTAACTGCGCGAGTGTGCAAAAAAATTACCTCATGACTTCAATACATGCTCAAAATGACTTCCTTCAACTTTAATGCATTTGGCAATACGAGTAACGAAATTCCTGTCAACAGCGAGTAGTTAACCCTCAGTAATGTTCTCACATGCATTGACAATGCGCTGACGTATGTTTTCAGGCGTTATCGGTGAATCACGATAACAAATATCCTTCAAATTTCCCCACAGAAAGGAATCAGGGGATGTAAGATCAGGTGTACGTGTGTGGTATTGTACTTCTGCGACCAATCCACCTGTCATTAAATATTCCATTTAAGGCTGCTTCTATTGCACGCGAGCCATGTGCTTGACAACCATCATGTTGAAAGTACATCACCATTCTGTTATGCAGTGAAACATCTTGTAGAAAAATCGGTAGAACATTACGTAAGAAATCAGCTTACGTTGCACTATTTAGATTGCCATCGATAAAATAGGGACCAATTATCCTTCCTCCCACAATTCATCCTACAATTCCTGCAATTCATCCTACTTAAATGTGATCTATATCTACATCCGCACTCAGTAAGCTATCTCACAGTGTGTGGCTTAGGGTATTATGAATACCACTGACACTTCCTCCTATTACAATTGCGTATGGTACGTGAAAAATGATTGCATATATGACTCCGTGTGGGCCCTAATGTCTCTAATCTCACCCTTGTGGTCGCTTCACGAGATATATGTGGGAGAAATCAATAGTTTGATTGACTCTTCATCAATCGTAATATCCTTCTTTCGTCTGCTGCCGGATGACATCAACTAGTCACAATATTTTGGCAGACCAACTGGCTGCCATCTTCAGGTGAGTACGCCGAATAAATTTACTCGCCGGAAACTGAGATAGAACAGAAACAGCGGCCTCCTTATACAACGCTGACGGCCCACCGAACGTGCGTGAAGCAACGGTGGAGGTCCTCTAGGCGCAATAGAATTGTTAGCGCGGTACCGATGAAAATCTGCAAAAACGATAGGTCCAAACAAGACCTAGTTAAGAGAAACTGCAGGTAGAAATGAACACCGTTGCTGTTTACTATAAGATAAAATTGGGCCCCATGTTTTAGTTAAATGGAAGCCCTTGTCCCTATTAATAATATTATCACCCATGCGAATATCCATCGATTTCTTAAGAACACATTCCCAGTAGCGGGAGTTAGGAGCAAACATTTTTGTCTCATTATGTAACATTTGTGTTCCTTATTAAGACAGTGCTCTGCAATAGACAACTTTTCAGGTTGAAGTAAAAGAGTATGATGGTGTTGTTCCAAACACCAATCCTAAACAGTTCGGCTCGTTTGGCCAATTTACGTCTTACCACAGCGACACGGAATTCTGTACTCACCGGACTTTCTTTGTCTCAAGTCCTCCTTAACTGGCCCTAGCCTTTACTGGTGACATATAAACACTTTCAATCTCAAATCTTAAAATTCCTGAAATTTAGGCAATATTCCCGGCCAAAGGAAAAAGCAATAGATTTGCTGGCAGATTAAAATTTGGTGCTGGAACCTCGTCTCGAACCTGGGAATGTGTTCTTATGGAATAGATGTGAATTCGCACGGCTGATAATATTATTAACTAGATATAGGCCCGTGCTTCGCAACTGTTGTTAAAGAGTGATCTCTGTATATGACGGTTTATAAGGGTTCCGGACCTAGGTCAGCTGATTTCGCTTTGAAATAAACTCAGTTCTCCTAACCAAGTTGTCAAATCTAAGTAGAAGTCACTGTCATTGTTCATGAAGTTTCTCATACAAAAATTGAAATTAATTTATGTCCTTACTCTGGAACGATGTAAATTCAATGTTAGTTTTTGTCCATAAACTTAAGTCTGCTGTGTGTAATTGTCTGTTTGCTAAAAGTTCTAAAAACACTTCTATCGTTGAGCTGAGAAATAGTAATACTAACAACAGCGCCATGCACTGGTTCTCTGGTGTAGTACTAAACTGTTGATCACTCACAGTTAAGAGTATGCTGAAGTATTACTATGTTGCAGTGTTGCCCTGGGTAGTATGTAGTTATTAAAGTTAGTCGTCAGTCATGGTGGTGTCAATGTGCGATAAAGTACGTCTGGGTAATCGCTGAAGGAATGGCGTCAGCTGATCGTCTGTATAGAACTTACCATTAAATATAGTATTTCCAGTGAATTGTCTTGCCTGCGTTAGCAGCATCGGCCATTCTTTCAGCTAACACATGTCCCCACGTCCTGCAGTGATTACTTCGTAAAGCACGTAATTGAAATCGACCTTGTGCAATAGAACTATATATTCAGAAGTCAGATTATAACTCTGAGTACAATTGTCCCTACAAAATAAGATGTCTTTTTCTATCTTATTGTAGTCCGCAACAAAATTAAGCAATTACACATTTTAATCACAATATTGTACTGAACAATTGTGAAAGTAGAGAGGTTCCTGATGAGTTTGTCACTCGCGTGTGTATATTATCTCTAGTGGTAGGCACCAAGGAGGTTACAATAGGGGCTGATGCCCTTAACGCCACTGACGTGAAGCCTTTGCGGCCATATTATGGTGACTAAATGTTCAAATGTTTGTATAGCTTATGGGACTTAACTACGGGGTCATCAGTCCCTAAACTTATAAACTACTTATGAACTAGCTACTACTAAGGACGTCACAAATATCCATGCCCGAGAGGGGATTCGAACCCCCGACCGCAGTGGCCGTGCAGACCGTGACTGGAGCGCCTCAGTCCCCTCGGGCCACGGCGGCCGGCTATTATGGTGTCAATAACATTAGTGGTGACTAATGTGTATTCAACTATCTGGCCTGAATTTGCCCACAAAACTATATTATATCAAATATGTACTCGAAAGTCATTTAAATGTATGAAAGTTAACAGGGCCACAGAGCGCATTGGTCTGAAAACGATTTCCTTGGCTCCACAAGACGTCGGACTGGCTTCAATAGATAGCTAAGCTTTGAATAATAGCGCCGCCTCCTCTTATTCTAACCACTCTGGTAGGCACAGAGCAGAAATATCTCTGGAGAGAGCATTCAGATGTGCAGAACAGATTTTGTGACCTCTGTATTAAGGTGGAAATGTCACGTAATATTGGGAAACATCTACTAATCGCTGACTTTATCTTGGTCCTTTTTTGTCCGGTTAAGACGGATGACTATGTGTAAATGGCTCTTTTAGAGACGCTTCCTCAACTTTTGCGTTGCTTCTGTGACACATTTATTTAGATATTAATTCATGTTATGTGGCAACTGTGCGAAAAGATGGTGGCGGCTTCTTTGGATACAGTGCGGTACAAACCAGTCGTAAGATCAAATAAATGTGTGGAAAGAGTGAATTTGGCTTAATATCACGTGGTACTTCCAGCTTAATGTTGAAAAGACGCGCAGAATGCAATCCTCACTCCATAGATATTTCTACTATATGCACAATTTAGTTGTTATACCTGTCGAAAGATGCACTTCTTTTCTTACCATGACATTGTGTTCTGCCTGCGTTAAATTGTACTTGTAGTGGCAGTGGTTTAGTTTGCTATCGTTAGCAACGAACTATTCGCTTTAGGAGGATGATTAATTTACTGACCAGAATAGTATACATTATTTATTTCATCGTGAACATAAAGAATTATTCCTCTCATTCTACGTGACAGATTTTTGAAAAAGCATTAAACGGCAGTAGCCAGCGTCACCATACAACAATAAATTCCGTTTTCCTTGCAAAGAATTCTCAAGTAACTTAGAGCATCGATAGACGCAAATGAATGTCGTTACGTTTTAAATTCAAATGATGCCCCCGAAAAGAAGCACATTTCTTCCTTCCATGGCATTGCAAGGCATGCGTGATACAGCTGGTTTTTTTTTTTTTTTTTTTTTTTTTTTTGTCATACCAGATTCAATTTCATTTGCAGTGGCAGCAGTTTACTATGTTAACGTTGGCAACGAAATATTTGCCTTAGTGGGGTCATTAGTTTACTGATCGGAACAACATTAATTATTTAATACATTACAGAGAATTACTCCTGTCATTGTACGTGACTGATGTTTCAAAAAGAATTCAACAGCCGTTGCCAACATCAATACACTACACCGCTGCTGTAAGGAAACTCGTAGCCCTTGTTTCAGTGTATTACACCTTAGTTACGTCAATAAAAAACGCAGGATCGCCATGTATTTGTTATTTGGTATACTATGTAAGTAATAGCGCCTCTATCGGATCTTTGCTATACTACGCTGCAGTTCAAGCATAGCATACACCAGAAACTACAAATTACGACATATTTCTTCCCTTGATCCGATTTTTATGAAATGAAGCTTGTATATTGCACCAATGTACTCTCAGTTGACGTATGAAACCCCATGAAAGTTCGTATAGTACTCTTGGAGATTTACTTTAATACACCATACTTATAAATATAGTATACACATAAAACTTCTAATTACGATATCTTCCCTTCTTCTGATCCGATTTTGATTAAATGAAGCCTATGTTACTTTCTTTCTTTCTCTTCAGCCCTTTTACCGCCTATGCAGGGTCGGCTTTGTTAATGCAGATTTGGCGTGTTAGTACCTCGAAGAGAACTACCTATTAACAAGTAGTCAACACGGATTCAGAAAGTATCACTCTTGCGAAACACAGCTTGCCCTTTATTCATATGAAGTGTTAAGTGTCATCGACAAGGGATCTCAAATCGATTCCATATTTCTGGATTTCAGGAAGGCTTTTGACACTGTACCCCATAAGCGGCTGCTTATGAAATTGCGTGCTTATGGAATATCTCCCCAATTGTGCGGTTGGATTCACGATTTCCTATCAGAAAGAAAACAGTTCGTTGTAATTGACGGTAAGTCATCGAGTAAAACAGAATTGATATCTGGCGTTCCACAGGGAAGCGTTATAGGTCCCCAACTCTTCCTCGTGTTTATAAACGATTTAGGAGACAATCTGAATAGCTCCCTTAGATTGTTCGCGGATGATGCTGTCGTTTATCGGTTAGTGAAGTCAACAGAAGATCAAAAGCAACTGCAAAGCGATTTAGAGAAAATTTCTACATGGTGCAAAAATTGGCAACTGACACTAAATAAAGAAAAATGTGAAGTAATACACATGACCACTAAAAGAAATCCGCTGAACTTCAATTACGCGATAAATCAGTCAAACCTTAACGTCGTAGATTCTACGAGTTCTAGGAGTTACAATTACGAACAACTTTAACTGCAGAGAACACATAGAAAATATTGTGGGGAAGGCGAACCAAAGGTTACGTTTCATCGGCAGAACGCTTCGAAGATGCACGATCTCCCTTCTTCTGACTCCACATCTTTTGGCTCACCCTTTCTGACCTATCCACCTCATTCCTACCCTTAAATTCTTTTATCTTATTCTGGTCCAATAGATCAACTAGACTCCCCACCTCAGAACCCTCTAAAGTAAAGCACATAACATACTCTCAAAGCTCTGGTCCAGCCAGAATTAGGAACCCCACCACTCCAGTATCCTTCATACCTACATGCCCTTGATCCACCCTAACCTTGGACCCTTCAATGTGTCCTGGATTCCGCACCAAAAATTCTGCCATGGTATCGAAATCTTCAAACGCTAAGCACCCAACCTTCCACCTATACCTTCGCCAGTTTGATTATGTACAATCGAATCTCCTCCTCCATTTCCTCGAACACTTCGGTGCTTTATATCCCTTAATCCTGTACTCAGTGCTCTGCTAACCGTTCCCAGAGCCATTGTAAAAACATCCCACCCTCCACATTCTCTCCCAGGGTAATTTCAGCGACTTCCCCTTCTCAGAGAGTGAGCGACGTTCTGACAACCCTCCTAGCAACTTCGGAGTAGGAAACGATGAAAATGCGGTAGTGGACAGACCCTGTGACCAGTTTCACAAAAATGCGATCCAGATTGATTTTGAATTAACTTTAATTGTGCTGGTGATTCGGTAGTATTTGCAACTACTAACACACTTCATATTTTGGTCACTTCAGGCCTGTGCGCAGATGAGAACCGCCCGTTCGTGATCCGGGCCAATTACACGGGGTCGCATGCGTTGCGCAGCGTGGAGTCGAAGCTGTCGTACTTCCGCGAGGACGTGGGCCTGGCGTCGTACATGGCGTTCATGGGCGCGCAGTACATCGTGCCCTGGGTGAACGCCTCCGAGTGCCCGTGGCCCGCGCTGCGCATGCGCGGGGACCTGTACTACTTCCTGATGCGCAACCTGCTAGCCAGGTACGACCTGGAGCGTCTCTCCAACCACATGCTGCCCGTCACGCCCGTCGACCTCTGGGAACCCGTCTCGGTAAGCATGCAGCATATATCCTGCTGACAGTGGCTCGCTGTTTGCTCCTCCCAAACCCATACAGGAGGGATAATTCTTTTTGATTAATACACTGCGAGAAATGAAAATTAGTTTACCTTGATAATATTCTTATCAGGTCTGCAAACGGATAACGTCATCATCATTGACACAATGGACTGTTTAAGTAAGAAAGAGCACATCCTGCAGAGAAGATTCTAACAGGAAAGGAACGTTGTCTCAGTAACTTCTCAATTTAGTATGAATAAAAGCTTCGAAACATATGCTCTTAGCTGGAAGTTCATTATCGCTAGCTCCCCTCGTTATTAAGGGAGGACGTTGATGAAAAAGACACCCTATTTCAAAAATGCACCAAATACACGGTTTGTACCACGATTTTTACGCAAATAACACATTTACATTTAAAATCCTTTGTTATATATATATATATATATATATATATATATATATATATATATATATATATATATATTATTCAACAGTTTATTAATGAAATTTGAAGTTTTATTTTCAAAAGATAATGTATGTTCCTTTTCCTCAGAAAGTATTTGGGAGATTTCTACAAAAATTTCTCTGTTTCACCTCTTTATGTGTTGTAAGCTCCTCTCATGAGCCTTTTGGAATAGACCAAATACGAGAATATTCAAACAATTTTAATTATAATTCCACAACTATAATTTTCAATCCATGAAAAATTCCAAGCACTCTGCCCAATATGTTAGCTTGCAATCAGAATTTCAAAATTCGGACTTGATACAACATTTACTAAATTTACAGAAATATGTGTACAAAATGTCATAATATCAAAAAACGCAATTTAAAGTACTACCTACTATTTTTCCTGATGTCACTTCTTCACAAGGCGTCACATTTGTACTCCGGGTCGTCTTTACCTACAAGATTTCTCCTTTGGTTTGTTGTCGTCTGTCTTCTTTCTTTTACCAGGTCTTCAATTGACACTTCAGCTGCAGAGACACTGTAAATCTATTTTTCTCAGGATGTCTTGAGTACAATTTCCTATCTCGAAGTCCAATCTTTCTAATGCATTCATCCTTCCAACGTTCCCATAATTAAATACAAGAATTGTATCATAAGTTGCAACTCTCACAACTGTAGCAGATGCTAATTTGGTTTTAGGGCACCGTTTCCACATGAGTGAATTTAGAGACTGATTTTCATTCTGGGTTTTATTATGAATACACTTATGGAGAATTGCAAAGTCGGTCAGAAATCGAGATTCATCACTGTAGTAAGCACCATTCACCTCCCTAATTTTTCGCTTGGAGATGCTAGGAGTTTAAATTTTCATCAGATGTTCTTACTTCCGACATAGCATAATTGCTGGTTTATCGTTGTTTCTCACGCCTTATATTCACTAGCTGCCTCAAACGCAGTTTATCCAGTTTTTTTTTTCTAGTGTTCTTGATCGTGACATAACAGATAAAGAAAGAATTGAACAGTTGTATAAATCTCCGTTAGTATCACAAGATAAAAATGTAATTGCTTCGTCATAAACGATGCAGCTAGTTTGTTATTGTTTATAGGATACGGAACAGAGTCAAAGCTGATCTGTAAAACAGAAGAGTATGTATCAGAATCGTTGTTCTCTGAGCTGGTATTGAAGTGCTGCTTCAAAACTTGGGCGTTGTAAGGAGGCTTTGTCACGCTTTTCATTAATTTTCAGGCGGTTCGGATGCGATTTCAACATTGAAAATTTGGGAACTTATTGTTCATCAGTTGTACTAAAAAAAAAAAAAAAAAAAAAAAAAAAAAAAAAAAAAAAAAAAAAAATTAACTGAAAATTGACATTTCGGTCATTTTCATCAAGGTCCCTCCTTAAGTAAGTTCTTCTTGTATCATGTATGGCACAGAACAACTGTTCAATCGTATATTTCTTTAAACTAACCTAATCATACAAATTATTCAGTGTACAAATATTTAGTAGGCGTCCATGTGTTCAGGAAAAACTGTACTTTGTGTAGATATTATTTTCTTGTGCAGCAGCATGTTATTGATATGAAATATGGACTATGGCGTGAATGGAAGACGGCCTAGAGCTGTGTATGTGTGTCCTAAGTCACCCCCCCCCCCCAGAGCAGATCGTGTTGACTCTACTAGGGGACTAATGACCATGCAGTTTGGTCCGATAGAATTACAAACATTTGACTCTACTAGGCTTAGAATCCCTCTTAATTTTGCTTTGGTAAGTGTGCTATCAGCAATATAAACATCTTCTATTGCTTTCTTCCTAAAGAATTTATTACAATATTAGATTTGCCGGCAGAAATTACTAATTGGCTTGGTTGTTGTTAATTGGGAGGTTATTCATCTATGGTAGAAATACGACTTGGTAAACTATCTTCCCCTCCATCAGGCCGTCGGCTATATCAACGATAACTTCTAATGAAACAGTCTTGGCTGCAATGGTTTATTTACTTTATCGTGTTCCACCTTTTTGGGGCATCAACAGAAGCTGGAAATATCATGGCTGTTGCTGCAACCGTATTTCAGGAAAATTTATCTATTTTATACGTTCATTTTCATAGCTTCATGCTCCGCCTGTTCTTTTTATTAGATTATCATGACGTGCACTTCGGTTTTGCAGTGAGTTAAGCTGAATATCATTTTTAACAAAATTTCTGTTAATTTCTTACTGTCTGGAACGTGCAGGATAGGAACGCACTTTAGGTTCACTTTTATTTTACTGTTCACATAGGTTTTTGGCAGGTGCTCTACACCCAGTGCTACCTTTAAATGCTGACATTGCCAGGCTTTGACATGAAATCCTATCACAGCAGACTGATGTAAAACCTTATGTAAGGTCTGTAGTAATCGATTTCTTATTATCACTGTTCATGATAAGACTAGGGCTGTAAAATTTCCACAAGCTTATTTTCTAGATTCTGATGATGCACCAAAAAGTCGAAAAGCATTAAAGAAAAAAAAAATCATTTCAGCCAAGACTGAAGTTATCCAGTATGTAAGACATACTTCAACATTTCCCACAACTTTTCTCTTCTTTAATTTTTATTTTTTTATTTTTCATCAGCACTCTGTTTCTTAAGTACGATTCTAATAAATTTCCAAGAATTCCATAAAACTAAGTTAAGTGACTTGCACAGTCAAACTCATTGAACACCTCACACAAAATGCCAAACTGCCATTATTTATTATTTAGGGTGTGTCATAGTGAGTGAATGGATATATAACATTGTTAGTCCAACAACTATTCTGAAGTATCGATTTCTTATTTCTATTGTACATATTCCTAAATACTGAATTTTCCTGTATTTTGGAAAATGGTCTCAGTAATGAAACTGGATGGCTATTTATTTATGACTTTCTTGTCATAATGATTTTTAACAACTTTGTATTCTTTAGAAATGTTCCCAAAGCTGGTGAGAAGTACGGAAGTAATTTTTCAAATTCTGTTAGTAATTTCATCGCATTGATTTTAATATTTTTTTTATTTTAATTTTTATTACTTTTGTAAGTGAATTTTTTCGATGCTACACTAAATGCTGAAAATTTGTAGAATTACAGCCTTTTGATTGTTGTTTTGTTTCAGAATAGTTAATTGTATAATTCCTGATAAGTTTTCAACCTTTACTTTATAAATACATTTATCATGTGAATATTTAATCACAAAATTACTGTTCACATTAATTGTTATGGTATCTTTTATACTTGCAGTTTCTCCTGTCACCCATAAACAATATCCTATAAGTTTTTATGTTATTATTACAGTTTCTGTGAGGACATGTGTAATTCATGGTATTTTAAATTCCTTAAAATACTGCAGTATATTTTTAGTATAAAAGTAAAATAAAAACTTAACTTACTCTGCCTTCTATATAAATTCTCTGTTTCCCTTTACAATAAATTTTAATATCTTTGGTTATCCATGGCGAACTTGATTATTTAATGGTCTTTCTGGGTACGTTTTTTCCGAAGCTACTTTCATATTCTGATACAAATTTACTGTGGGATTTACAGAATTTTACATTAACATTTGTTTCTATATATGCCACATATTCGATTGAAATTCCTGATGGACCTTTGAAAAAGCTATTGGTTTTATACAAAAATTTACTGCTTCTGCATAAATCGTACTTATTTTCCCATGCCATTATGCATATTGGGCAAACTCACCATCTGAAGACCAATCAAAATTATGAGTTAAATGTTCAAATGTTTTATAAATCTATCAGACCAAACTGCGTGGCCATCAGTCTGTAGCTTACAAACTACTTAAACCTATGTAAACTAACCTAAGGACAAACACAGACACCCATGCCCCAGGGAGGGCTCGAACCTCCATGGCGAGCAACCACATGCACCACAACAAGACGCGTTAGACTGCTTGAATTATGAGTTAAGGAGACATTAGTTTCAGACCTGTGTGATGTACTGTATCTTTCAACTGCCATGCACACTATACAGTACAGCTACACACACTTGAAGCTGTGAAACAGCAACTCTATGTTACATCTTCAGGTGTATGGAACTGCACTGCATAGTATGGATGGCAGTTACAGAAGTTTTTTATTACACAACTATGAGAATATTTTTGTCTTAATTATGATTGGTCATCAGATGATGGTTGCTGCCCAAACTATATTATGACCTGTGAAAATAGGAGATTAAAGGTGAACTGGTAAATTTTTATAGGAAACACAAAGAAAAAAAGAAAAGAAAAATAAACTCTTCAAAATTATTCGTAAAACAATGTGCACAGTTCCCATTAATAGGCTCCACGACATGACCACATCTCCAACCAGTGATGTGCTATATTGTGTAGTAATTAATTTTGGATCATGTTCAAATAATATATTAACTACTTTGTACACCTTAATTGTTTCTACATGACTAGTCTCTAAAAGTGTTTTGTGCACTGTGATTCTTGTAAAATTTAATCTTACATATATCCAGAATTGTCACATAAATTATATGTGATAGCATATATACTTAAAACCTAAAAATTAATTATACTTCATATTAGGTAATTTTTATAGTTTATGTCCAACTTTAACACAGTTAAAGTGCAAATTACCATATGACTAAATTGATATAATATTACTGTTTCAGTTATAAAAATTAACAGAAATGTATATTATTATAGTTTTTAAACTGATTTTTCATATTGAAGAATTATATGGGCTATGAAGTGTCGAAAGATACGACAGTATTCTATACAGAGTGTTATTTCCCACTAAGGTTATTATCATATAAGAAATCTACCAACAATATATAACAATTCATACAAAACTATTTACAGTATAATAGATAAGCCCAGATACACAGTAGTTTGAGGTCTAAGTGTGATATTATCTTCCTGTTGCACACACTCTTAATTTGGCAAAAGCTGCATATTCTATGTCATTCAGTACAAACAAATTATTATCAGATACATTGATCATTTGGCCATTTCCTCACTTGATAGAAAACGTAAATTCTCACAAAGTTAATTTTCTAGCTTATGAAGAACTTGTTCTGGTCTGCAGTGTTCCTATTCTGTACACATGGAAATTGTGATAGCCACCCAATATGTAACTTTTTCTCAGCAACAAGAATACTTTCCATTTTCCATTCAGCACCACTGTAGACTTTTGTTTAAGTTTTGTCCCGTAATCTGGAGCATTACTACATTTTTCATCTATCATTGCACTGCCTCTAACACATAATCTACTAATCTAATCTTCAGTACTCTCCCATACCCCACTGGACAGAAGCTGCATTTCCCATCAAGTCTTATCTGTTCATCATCCATGTCTCACTTCTATACATGGTTACACTCCAAACAACCACTTCAAAGTAATTCGATGTAAGCAGATTTCTCTTATCAAGAAATGCTGTTCTTGGTTTGCCTATCTAGATTTCTATCCTCTCTACTTCGACCATCAATAACTACCTTGGTGGCATAGTAGTATAAAAACTTAAATACTAGCTTTATTTTCTTTCAAGACATTGTCATCGCTAAGCTTCAAAAATTTTATTTCTTCTCTCTGATCTTGTTCTGTGTATGAAGTGAATAATATCAGGTAAAGCTATAACAGGTCCTCACTACATTCTCAATCGCTGTTTCCAGATCTTTCGATTCTTATATCTGTCCAACCTGTGAAGATAATTTTGCTGCCTGTATTTGAGTCCTGCTAATGATTTTGAAGAATGTGTTCCCATCGCTATTGTCGAAAGCTTTATTAATTTATAAGTATGAAAATTGGACTGTCACTGGTCTAATAAGTTGAACTGAATGGATCCAAAAAAGTTTGAAAATTACTTGATTGAGCAATTAGTTCAGACTTTACGCTAAATTCGTCCTCTGAGTTCTAATCGAAACGGAGGTTCTCACCCTTTTAATAAAATATTGTGGGCCTCTGCAGTGGTAACATCTATTCAGAATCACACAGCCGTAAACTATTGTCGGTGAAAGGTGGAGACATGTCATGTCATTAGGAAAGGTTTCATTAGGAATTTATAATACCTGTGAAAAATATCCAAATACTTTCGAAAAGTTATGCAAACTTAGTTTTGTTTGGGAGAAAGAAGCCATTAATATAAAGCCGAAACTGGCTGCTAAATAAATTACCTTTGTAATATAGGGGTGCTGGTTTCCTTTAATCCAACATATCGTAAAATGTTTTGTAGAAATCTATAAAGTCATGTTTGCCTTTCCTTAATCTTACTTGTAAGATTAGTCAGTGTTGCCTCACGTTTTCCTACATTTCTCTGGAATCCAAACTGTCTTACCCGAATTAGTTTATAACATTATTTTTTTCGTTCTTATGGAAATGATTTGTGTTAGAATTAAGCAATCACGACTTATGAAACTTACATTTCGTAAATGTGCTCATTTGTCAGCAACTGTTGGATAATTCTAATTCTAAATAATGTAACATATAGACCTTTTCATGAAAATGAAGTAAATCAAACGTCATAGCTGAAAACTTATACTGCACTGGGATTCGAACCCAAATTCCGGCTTCGGTTCAGCGGTTGCTTAACAAATTAAGTCATCTAGGACGCTTCCTATCCAATCCACATTCCAACTTACAGCACACTATGATGGTACTGGCAGCCTATACTGAGTTCCCACAAGGGATCTAACGTATTAATGTGTGTATATTGAAATTGTCAATTGCTTGTTGGAGGCATATACACAATTGTTGGTTGGTGTCTGTTCTTTTCTGTCATGTCTGAAAAGAGCAGACGCCATGTCAATATCTGTTGGATGTTGTCGTAGGATGGATGGACTGCACACACAGTGTGAACAGAAATTTACAATAGTAGTGGAATGTACATGGCACATATTCTAGTGCACCAATAGTTGGATGTCAACATTCAGTTTTCATAAGGACCTGAAGTTGATGCTAGTGTAGCGTTCCAACACCTCAATTAGTTAATAAATTTCAGCAAAGGTACAGGTGGTGGTGTTACTTATTTCTGTGAAGTTTTTGAGTATTTGCAGTTCCACTTTCATTACAATGATAAATCACTTAATAGTGTATAATGGGTAAAGGCAGCAAGGCCTGAAGAGAAGACCGTGGCTCTCTTGCGTGACTGCGATCGCGTAGCCGACTGGCTGGCCACTGGGACAAAGCCCACTATGCCGTACAGTTCGGCCTGTCCGTCACGAAACCGCAGCCTACTGTGTGTGACGTCACACAAGAGCGCCACGGTCCCCTCTTAAGGTGGTGATGCTAGAGGGTACGAAGCGGTGGCACAGAGTTGCGACGTTAACAGCTGACGGTGGTGTTGCAGGAGGGCTACGACCCGCAGCTGCGGCTGCTCAGCGGTAAGGAGGCGGCGGCCAGACCAGAAGGCCTACGACCCACCCACGCTGACGTCATCTCCCTGGATGACGTCATCTCGTGGGAGCGGCGCGTGCGCGACGCCGCTGCCACCGCGCTCTTCCTCAACGTGAGTTGCACGTGCTCTGTCCAGCTAGCTGCATGCGCTGTATTCTGAGTGTAAGACAACTTTGGCACAACTGTGTAAAGGATTATTTGCATAAATAAAAAATTAATTTTAATGGATTATATCCAATTTCATCTATTTCTTCAGCTTCTGTATTAAATGAGTTGTACCCAATTTATTACTTCTCTGTGGGTTTTATTATTCATGAGTAGTTTAGCATTGTGTTCGTCATGTTATAGGTATTGCAGTAACGAGGGGTGGCCAAATAATACTAGCACCTGACACAGACACAATATTTATTTTTTAACGTGGAGTTCAGTCACCAATAAATCTGAGAACATCTACAATTGTCCGCAGAACAGATTCCAGTTTCCAACGGACTGTTCTACAAATCTTGTACCAACCTATCTGCCAGTTCGTTCCGGAACGTTCGAGCTGAATTCTGAACACAACTCCATGCTGAAAGGTTTCTACACCATTTCAATGTTATTAAGATGTAGTGATTTTGCTATGTTTGATGAGCTTGTGATGTGTCATGAGCCACGTTTTAACTTTTAGATTCTGTTTAAACGTATGGACGCATTTTGCAATAAAGGGATGTTTCAAAGGCGACTATGGCTATTTTAGGGGAGAACAAGATTATTGTAAGGACGAGTAATTATAAGTAGACACAACATGACATTGTCACGCTGAAAACTGCAAGTTGGTCGGAATTCGAAGGCTGGGTCCTACATCAATCATAAGAAAGAGGTAGAACATGCTAGAAATAGTAAATAGAAAGAAATAATTTATTTTGCCATTGGCTAGATTTAGTCTGGGGAGCGCCAGCACAGCAATCAGCTACGCTAACTACTTCACCAATCGCTCTGTCGAACACTTGCGGCAATATTTTGTGTCAGTTTTGTTGATCTTATTCAGAGAATAATTTGCGTTGAAGTTCCTATCACTTTACTGAAATCAGGCGCTTATTGTTGACAATAAATCATAAAAAAACTGGCAACAACTTCCCACCACTAACATCCCACTTAATAATTTGCCAATAGAGGGTACCATTAATCAGATACCGTGCTTTGTTTTCTTTCTATTCATTATTTCGTGGGGGCCAGAGGGTGTTTGGCAGCAATATACTGCTCATAACAGCGCTTCATTGGCGACGATAGCAATGTATTCGTTATCAGTAATCCGCTCGATGAGGTAACGGTATGACCAACTGAATACCACGATACAACCTGTTAAATCAACATTGAATCCAACCAATCATTGACTGAAGGTAGCAGACATGCCACATCGTGTTCCCCGTTTGGAGTTCTTCATTTATAAAACCGGCCGTTAACAGGAAACAATGTAAACGATGATTCATCGGACCATATTACACTCTTCTAATGATCAAATATCCCGTTTTTATGAATGTTGCACAGATTCCTTATCAGTCTCGCTTTGGGTTCTGTTATGAAAGGTTTCCAATTACAATTCACCTATCACGAATTTTACACTCTTGAAGCTCTTGTCGTATTTGTTTTGTCGAAACAGTAGTAATCGTTTGAGTGTTGAGTCCTGAAGTCGCTTTTGCAAGGTAATTTCATATTGTTTGGCCTGAATAGTTGTCAGTTATCTTGGGGTCTCGCTCAATATTCCTAATGCTTGATCACGTTTTCCCATATTTTTTGTATGCAGTCATTTCCGTGGGCAATGTCGCTCGTAAAACGTTGAATAGTGTACCCATTTTCGTCAAAGATGTTCGCGAGAACCGCACATCAATGCGTTACCCACCTTAGTGTCAAAAAGAATAACTTTACCGATAACCGATAACAAAGGATAGAGTAGGAGAGAGGGGTAATAGCAGTAGGGATGTAGCCCAGTAGATTCTTTTTCGGTTGTTCATTCCTTATGAATAAGGCCAGGTTATTGCTCCGCTCTTATCCACAGTATGGTCAACTTACGACTCCAGTAAGACCGTAACTGAACAATTTGTTGTGCTGCTGTATTTGGGGAATGTTTTAATGTATCTAATTTTCATAATTTTATAGGTAGTACAAGTATGCATTACGTTAGAATTCTTTCATTTCGTCTGTTTTCATGAATATTTGCCGTATAAATTGCTGTGTTACACAGTTAGACAGTAATTTAAAACAAATTAAAATGATTCTTCAAACTAAGAAAAATCGGTAGCCACGTTAGGTAGCGATGGGGATAAGAAAGTAGGCCGATGATGCTCCCTCACATGTATTTAAATAATTACTATCAGTAGTACTACAAATATGTCGTTTTTAACTATCAGGTCATTTATTGGTGTTTAGAACATTGGACAGAAGCGCAAATCTGGGATGTAACTCTGAAGAAGCCCTTAAATTGCTATGGTAAATAGCAGAGTGGGACGTCTGTTAGGCTCAAAATGAGTTCTATTGTTTTGTGGTCCGTTTCCTTCTTCTATGTCACTTAAACCATTATGTTGTATTAATGTTACACAACAAGTAAGTTTGGTAATAATTTACAAATATTCATAGTAGCTCAACACAAAACTTAAATGATTTTAAATTGTGTTATTCTTCAGACTAATTTGACTGGTTACGGAACAGTTGTTTATGAAAAACACTAACAGTATTTAACATACATCAAAATGTTCTATAAATACATCATCTCATATCAATATTTTAATGTGTTTTCTCTTTTCATCTACATCTACATCTACTCCGAAATCCATCTCATGGTGTGTGGTAGAGGGTACTATGTGCAGTCGTCACTTACTGCTCCTATTCCAATAGAGGGTGGATTTGGGGGGGGGGGGATGATTGGAAGTATGTCTGTGTTTGGGCTCAAAGGTTTCTATTTTTATCCCCAGGGTCTTTTCGGGAGATACAAGTAGATGTTGAAAATATATTAAGCCACAGCTACCTGCGTTCCTTACGTGTCGTGCAATTCTGGTGATGGTAGTTGGTTTGATTTTTATATATCTTTATATTAAGCTGTTTTCAGAAATAGTTTACAACTTATGACACTAATGTGTGCATACATGATTCCACTTTGATATGGACTAAATTTAAACATTAATGTAATCATTACTATTTAACGTATTGCCGTTATCCTATTCTCCCGTACACTGTAAGTTAATCTTCAAGATACTAAATTGCATTACAGTATTTAAACGCATGTAGTAGTCGAATGTTGAAACAATATATACAATTTTGCGTCATGATTATGTAATTCTCTCCACTACTTAGTAAGCAGCACGACCCAGTACATTGTGCTCAACGACACGAAGCCAACGGTATAATCAGGAGGATCGTTATTATTTTATATCTACATAAATCATCTGACAGAGGGAATAGTAGTGTGCCACTTTTTGCTGATTATGCTGTGGTGTACAGGAAGGTATCTTCATGGAATGACTGTAGTAGGATGCATGATGACTTGACTAAATTTATAGTTGGTGTGAGTTATGGTAGTTAGCTCTGAATGCAATGAAATGAAAGGTAATTCAAATGAGTAGCAAATGCATCTGTAGTGTGCTGCTTGACACACTGTCATCGATTAAATATCCAGGCGTAACGTTGAAGACAGATATGAAATGGAATGATCTTATGAGACCTCATTATAAATGTTGCTCGTGTTAGGAACGCCATCCTCCACACCCCCTCCCAACTGCTCACACCCTACTAGACCGGCTTATACACTTTGTGATCAAAAGTGTCCAGATATCCACAAAACATACGTATTTCATATTAGGTGCATTGTGCTGCCACCTGCTGGAAACTACACCATGTCAGCGACCTCAGTAGTCATTATCGCGAGAGAGCACAATGGGGCGCTCCACAGAACTCACGGACTTCGAATGTTGTTGTGTGCTTGTGTGTCGCTTGTGTCAGAATACAGCACGCGAAATTTCCAAATATCGGTAGGTCCACTGTTCCTTATGTGATAGTTAAGTGCAGACGTGAAAAAACGTACAGCAAGAAAGTTTACAGGCCGACCTCGTCTTGTTTACTGTCAGAGTTGACTAACAGTTGACGAGGGTCGTACAATGCAATAGGCAGGCATGTATCCAGACCATTAAACAGGAATTCCACACTGCACCAGGATCCACTCCAATTACTATGACGGGAGGTGAGAAAACATGGATTTCATGATCGAGCGGCAGCCCAAAAGACAAACATCTCGCAGGTGACTGCCAAGCGACGCCTCACTTGCTATGAGAAGCGTAAACATTGGACGATTGAACAGCGTAAAAACGTTGTGTGAAATGACGAATTACGGTACACAATATGGCAATCCGGTGGCAGTGTGTGGCTATGGCGAAAACCTGGGTAACGTCATCTACCACCGTGTAGTTTGTAGTGCCAACAGTAAAATTTCGATGTGTTGGTGTTACTGTGTCGTCATGTTCACGGAGAAGGATTGCACCCCTTGTTGTTTTGCATGGCACTATCACAGCACAGGCCTACATTGATGTTTGAAGCAGCTTCTTCCTTGTCATTGTTGTCGAGAAATTCAGGGATAACGACTGCGTCTTTGAACATGATAGATCACCTGTTCATAATGCACGGCCTTTAGCGAGTGGTTACACGACAATATTATCCCTATAAAGGACTGGCCTGCACGGAGCCCCGACTTGGATCATATAGAACACCTTTGGGATATTTTGAAACGCTGATTTAGAGCCAGGCCTCACCAACCTACATCGATACTTCTCTTCATTGCAACAGTTGGCTGTCATTCCCCATGAAACCTTTTGGCACCTGATTGACCGTATGCCTGTGAGAGTGGAAGATGTCATCAAGGCTAAGGATATTGACTTCCAGCATTACAGATGGAGGGAACCATAAACTTGTGAGTCATTTTCAGCCAGGTGTCCATATACTTTTGATCACATAGTGTAGTATGACACGTCAGGGGCAAGTTGCTTGGTTTGTTTACTGGTAGGTTCGTTCAATGCAAGTGTGTTGCAGGGATGCTCGAGGAACTCAGATGGGAATCATTAGAGGGAAGGTTACATTATCTTCGAAAAGAGCAAATTTAGAGAGTCACAATTTGAAAGCTACTGGAGACCGAATCTATTTTCCCGCCAAATTACATTTCGCGTATAGGCTAAAGAAGTAAGATAGGGCTCATACAAAGACATCTATTTCTTTTTTCCTCATTCCCTTCCACCACACAACGTGCAGTAGATTGTGCAATATGTACATATATGCATATTCCTAACATGATACATAGAAGACTTCACCTTTCTTGCTGCTTGCTGACTTGCTGCTACTTGCTGTTTGGTCTACCAGGAGAAGAAGCTGGAGAGCCTGGAGGAGAGCGACGCAGTGAACCGGTTGGCGTCGATCGTGATGGGCGGCCCCAGCTCGCCGGCGCCCAACTACTACCGGTCAGTGTCGTGGGGCCTGCAGACTCTATATGGCCACATCGCGGACCCGCAGCACCAGTACGGGGTGAGTGGACAGCCGACTCCCACTGAACGCTCTGCCACTGGAACTTTCCTGCAGCTACACCACTACTGAACGCCCCATCTCTCTTTCTTCTGCCTTCAGATGGCACCCAGCGCACTCGACATGCACCTCACCATGTACCGTGACCCACTCTACTACCGCATCATCAAGCGCATCTATGGCATCTTCGAGGTCTACAAGAACAATCTGCCACCATACCATGCACAGGACGTAAGTCTGTCCAGAATTATCAGTAATATTAAACGAATTTGAACAGTTTGCTCTCTTATTGAAACCATTAGTATTTACTAATTTCGGTCACTGACCATCATACAGAACAACTACAAAAACATAAAAATTAAAAGCAGTTAATGTACATGGTGAAGTAAAGTGGAAAACACTATTTACACTTTAAAAGTATTTAGAATACTTAACAATGTTTAAAACAGATCATGAAAGTACATAATATAAAGTTGTATCCTTGTGATAACAATAAGAGTCCATTTATATATGCAGATTAAAATGTGTTATATGTTACATCATAAAAACATTTATGAACATCTCCAGAGTCATGTAAAGAACAGATTTCTATGATGGTGTATAAAAATTGTAATCGCCATATTGTATTTTAATTACAATATATTAAAATGATCCGTAATTGAAGACTGATAATGATATTAGGGTTAGACACATACAGAAACATAGTGGACATGGTAAAGGTGGGGCAGGTAGGACATATTATTGAAATTACGAAAGTGGTCACACAATAGATCAGTTGCTAATAGAAAAGGATTTTTAACATTATATTAAGTTACAATACAATCTAGAGCTAATGATAATACGTAAGTACAGTTCTAAGCCAATATTGTGAAAGTAGTAACATCGAAATTATAAGTCTGACTTGAGGACTTCATGGCAGATGCAGCCATGGTTATTAACGTTATTATAATGAATTTAAGAAAGCTTATAGGCCGCTGGCAAGAAAACATACAGATGGTAATATGTTCTTTCTTGTACTCCTGTTTTCCAAACACCTATTAAAAACAATTCACTACATTGGACACAAATAGCAGTAAAAACAAGTTAACAGAGGCATAAAATAAAAATATGACAGAAATTTACGAAACTACTACAGATGATACTTGACAAACCTGAAAAGCATGAAATGACTATTTAATACATACCATCCACAATGCAATAGTGTCATTAATGTGCATAGTTTATCAATGTGCAAAGTCGAGTGCTGTCACTATCCTGATACAAGAATTGTAGCGCCACTAGGGTGGTGATATCATACATTAGAGGGCAGCACCTACCTCTGCAAATGTATACATCAGTAGGTAAAATAAATTAAGTAAATACAGAAAGCGAAAATTTTTAAACAATGACAGAAGTACAATGTGATTATTACTTTAAACTTATTGTTATCTAGCGTGATACAGGGTGCTAGAAAAAAGTAGTTGTAAGTAGCACTGTGTTGGATGAGTCTACACTAGAGAGCACCTTCTTTTTAGCAGACAAACAGAGTTACAGATAAAAAAGTAAAAGCTGAAAGCAAATGTGAACTTAAATATAAACAAGGCACTTTAGGAACGTGAAATAGGCAGAACAAATGTGGGCAGTGGTCAGTACAATAACTAATACAATCTATTGCTCACTGCCCACCAATAAGTTGTGGAAGAAGTAAAACCTTCCTCCTTTACATTTTAACTTTATAATATGAATTCACCTTTAAGTATGGTAACAACACTCGATATATGCACATTAATAAACCACATCCATTAATGTCACTGTTGCATTATACATGGATTTTTTTTAAATGGCCACTTAATGCCTTTCAAGTTTGTCATGTTTCTTTCATGGTATGTACTGGTTTTCTACATTGCTGTCGTATTTCGATTTCAC
This sequence comes from Locusta migratoria, assembly GCA_026315105.1. Taxonomy (NCBI): domain Eukaryota; kingdom Metazoa; phylum Arthropoda; class Insecta; order Orthoptera; family Acrididae; genus Locusta; species Locusta migratoria. The sequence continues at coordinate 167,888,076 of CM048745.1, forward strand.
ATATCTGTTAATTTGTCTGTACTGCTGTTTGTGTTCAATGTGATGTATTACTTTTATTAAGTGCCCTGAGAATGGACTTTGCTTGGGGTACATAAGCACAAGTATAATAAAGAACATATCACCAATTAAATATCTTTCTTGCCAGTGGCCTAACAGTTTTTTAAAATTCATTCTAATTATATTAATCACGTGTTACTTGTGACTTACCGTGATCAATGCAAATGAACTAAATGAAATTACATTTGTGTAATTTATTCGTAATAATAAGACCGATTCAACTGTTAAAAATATGCCAGGAACAAAATGTTACTACATATCGGAGTGCATGATACGTGTGTGCAAAGAGGGGAATATACAGAATAGATTTCTCTGTAGAGTAGAAAAACAGCAATAGCTGCCTTATAATAAAGCAAAGTAACTGCAATATTAAAATGAATAAACAATGCAGCACACCATAAGATTGTTGGTACTGAGCACACATGGAAATGTATGGACATCAAAACGGATGGGAGCATCAGACACATCATTTAAATACATTTTAAATTTGCACACTAATAAACCTACTATTAATAGAACAAAATTTCTTAACATTATCTGTGTAAATAATAATGCATACTCAGGAGCTCATGCAATACGACGAATTCTTTTAAATGAAGTACAGCCATACCAATCAGCACATACAATAGGTTTTAAAAGGCATGTGAAACCCAATTGAAATGACAGCACAGTGAATTGAAACTTCTATTGTTCATAAATGGAATAATACTATATACAAGTTACACAGCTCTTGTATGATATTATATATAACAGTGCACTTATTTCTGCATCTTCAGGCGTTTTGTAAGTACATATGGCACACATCACACAAATATGTATAATATCAGTTGTACTCATGTCATTAATAAGTCAGTTGCGTCATAAGCTTTCTATAATTTTGGTGAAAGTGAAACTGGGTGGAAATGAGATTGTAATTACTTATCTGCTTACTCTTACACATTCTCAGTGACAGCATGTTTCAACCTTAAGAGATAATTTCCTGAGATGAAATATGATTACACAAAATAGGTTAACATGTTTCTAAACTAATTTGTATACTGTTTTATAATTATCTTTTGATAATAGTGTAGTGTAGTGAAGGACAAAGACATAAAGTTTATTAGTAATGACTGGTCACACAGCCTCTTTTCAGTATCTACTGAACCTACCAACCCCATCATTGCAGCAACTATACTTGTTAAAAAGTTTTGCAACATTTTTCAGGTTTGTATCACTTAATACTTAATACAAGGTACCAAACAAATAAAATATTTGACTCAAGAGAGTATATTATTCGAAACAGCAGAACAATCTGTTGATTTTCAACCCTACGATTGTAGTGATGTTTTCCAACCATTCTTCAACTTTTATTACAATATTACTTAGTATTGTTTCTTGTTAACCCATTATATGACTTCTGCCTTTCTAAATTTGTCACACCATGAGATTTTCAGTCACATTTAAATGGATTCTAGTGACCTCATTTGTCTTCGTCACAGCCCACGTTTTTCAGGTACACAGAGCGATGATCCAAATATTGTATCTCCCACATTGTATTTTACGATGTCGTGAACTGTCTCTTTTTATTCAGACCACTTTGGTACTACGTGTTTGTTGCATCGCTATTGTTTATGTAATATCACCTTCAAAATTAAAAATTCTTCCACATTCTCTATGGTGTGATGCCTAAATTAACATTTACAATATAGAATGTTGTTAAATTAACTACACATCCCTTATGTGCGAGTCCCGCCCATCAGCCAGCACATGTGATACTTCATTAAGAACCCTACTGGCAACTAATACTACCCATGTGCCACTAGCCAATTCCCACACACACCTACCATATGTTGTAGTCCAGTTAAATTATTCTATGTCTCCATACAGCCATTGAAATCGTGGAAACACTCTCAACGAAAATGTGGTTGTTATCTCTCTTGAGTACATATAGTTGAAACAATATCAGTTAAATAAAAAAAGTTGAAACTTGATTTCCAAGGTTACTACTGTACTTTACAAAACTGTCCATTAACGTACTTCAACATTTTAAAGTATTCCACAATCCTCTCAACACTTTTGAAATGGTAACAGTTTTATAGGTAGTCAACCTAGTAGCACATTTAACAAAAAATTCAAAATTCAATTGTATTTAGGTTATTTTGCATTAAATGGCCACTTAATGCCTTTCAAGTTTGTCATGTTTCTTTCATGGTATGTACTGGTTTTCTACATTGCTGTCGTATTTCGATTTCACATATCTGTTAATTTGTCTGTACTGCTGTTTGTGTTCAATGTGATGTATTACTTTTATTAAGTGCCCTGAGAATGGACTTTGCTTGGGGTACATAAGCACAAGTATAATAAAGAACATATCACCAATTAAATATCTTTCTTGCCAGTGGCCTAACAGTTTTTTAAAATTCATTCTAATTATATTAATCACGTGTTACTTGTGACTTACCGTGATCAATGCAAATGAACTAAATGAAATTACATTTGTGTAATTTATTCGTAATAATAAGACCGATTCAACTGTTAAAAATATGCCAGGAACAAAATGTTACTACATATCGGAGTGCATGATACGTGTGTGCAAAGAGGGGAATATACAGAATAGATTTCTCTGTAGAGTAGAAAAACAGCAATAGCTGCCTTATAATAAAGCAAAGTAACTGCAATATTAAAATGAATAAACAATGCAGCACACCATAAGATTGTTGGTACTGAGCACACATGGAAATGTATGGACATCAAAACGGATGGGAGCATCAGACACATCATTTAAATACATTTTAAATTTGCACACTAATAAACCTACTATTAATAGAACAAAATTTCTTAACATTATCTGTGTAAATAATAATGCATACTCAGGAGCTCATGCAATACGACGAATTCTTTTAAATGAAGTACAGCCATACCAATCAGCACATACAATAGGTTTTAAAAGGCATGTGAAACCCAATTGAAATGACAGCACAGTGAATTGAAACTTCTATTGTTCATAAATGGAATAATACTATATACAAGTTACACAGCTCTTGTATGATATTATATATAACAGTGCACTTATTTCTGCATCTTCAGGCGTTTTGTAAGTACATATGGCACACATCACACAAATATGTATAATATCAGTTGTACTCATGTCATTAATAAGTCAGTTGCGTCATAAGCTTTCTATAATTTTGGTGAAAGTGAAACTGGGTGGAAATGAGATTGTAATTACTTATCTGCTTACTCTTACACATTCTCAGTGACAGCATGTTTCAACCTTAAGAGATAATTTCCTGAGATGAAATATGATTACACAAAATAGGTTAACATGTTTCTAAACTAATTTGTATACTGTTTTATAATTATCTTTTGATAATAGTGTAGTGTAGTGAAGGACAAAGACATAAAGTTTATTAGTAATGACTGGTCACACAGCCTCTTTTCAGTATCTACTGAACCTACCAACCCCATCATTGCAGCAACTATACTTGTTAAAAAGTTTTGCAACATTTTTCAGGTTTGTATCACTTAATACTTAATACAAGGTACCAAACAAATAAAATATTTGACTCAAGAGAGTATATTATTCGAAACAGCAGAACAATCTGTTGATTTTCAACCCTACGATTGTAGTGATGTTTTCCAACCATTCTTCAACTTTTATTACAATATTACTTAGTATTGTTTCTTGTTAACCCATTATATGACTTCTGCCTTTCTAAATTTGTCACACCATGAGATTTTCAGTCACATTTAAATGGATTCTAGTGACCTCATTTGTCTTCGTCACAGCCCACGTTTTTCAGGTACACAGAGCGATGATCCAAATATTGTATCTCCCACATTGTATTTTACGATGTCGTGAACTGTCTCTTTTTATTCAGACCACTTTGGTACTACGTGTTTGTTGCATCGCTATTGTTTATGTAATATCACCTTAAAAATTAAAAATTCTTCCACATTCTCTATGGTGTGATGCCTAAATTAACATTTACAATATAGAATGTTGTTAAATTAACTACACATCCCTTATGTGCGAGTCCCGCCCATCAGCCAGCACATGTGATACTTCATTAAGAACCCTACTGGCAACTAATACTACCCATGTGCCACTAGCCAATTCCCACACACACCTACCATATGTTGTAGTCCAGTTAAATTATTCTATGTCTCCATACAGCCATTGAAATCGTGGAAACACTCTCAACGAAAATGTGGTTGTTATCTCTCTTGAGTACATATAGTTGAAACAATATCAGTTAAATAAAAAAAGTTGAAACTTGATTTCCAAGGTTACTACTGTACTTTACAAAACTGTCCATTAACGTACTTCAACATTTTAAAGTATTCCACAATCCTCTCAACACTTTTGAAATGGTAACAGTTTTATAGGTAGTCAACCTAGTAGCACATTTAACAAAAAAATTCAAAATTCAATTGTATTTAGGTTATTTTGCATTGTTGTTGTGATGGTCTTCAGTCCGCCGACTGGTTTGTTGCAGTTCTCCATACTACCCTGTCATTTGCATACCTCTTCAGCTGAGAATAAGAATAGCACCATACATCGTTTTGAATGTGTGTCCTGCATTCATCCCTCGGTCTCCTTCTACTGTTTTTACCCTGCACACTTTCTTCTAATGCAAAGTTGACGATTCCTTGATGTCACAGAATGTATACCACTAACCTATCCCTTCTCTCAGTCAGGATATGTCAGAAACTCCTTTTCTTCCCAATTCTGCTGAGCACCTCTTGATTTCTTGCATGATCTACTCATCTAATCTTCAACATTCGTCTGTGCTACACTCCAGGCAAAGGTCTTGAGAGAGGCCTTCCTAACATTAAAAATAATGTTGGATGTGAACAAGTTTCGCTTTTTCAGAAGCTCTTTTCATCCCATAGCCTTTCTATAATTTATACCTTATTTACTTTGGCTATCAGAAGTTATTTTTCTATCCAAATAACAATACTCATTACTACTTCTATTGTCTCATTAACTAACATCATTCCCTCAGCATCGCCTTATTTTCTCACTCTACATTCCATTATCCTTGTTTTATCTTGTACACTCATTTAAAGACACTGTCCAGAGCGTTAAACTGTTTTTCCCATGTCCTTTGCTGCCTCTGAAAGAATTTCTGTGGCATCATCAAATTGCAAAGTTTTCATTTCCTCTCTTTGAAGTTTAATTACCTCTTCTTATTTCACCTTGCATTCCTTCACAGCTTGCTGAATGCACAGATTGAACGACATTGGAGAAAGACTACCAAACTTTTCTTCCTCCCTTCCCAACCCACTGCGACCTTTTGATGCCCATAGACTAGTAATTTCTCTCTGGTTTCTGTACAAGTTGAATATAACTCTTTTCCCCCTATATTTTAATATTGTTACCGCTAGAAATTGAAAGAGTGTATTCCAGTGAACATTGTCAAAAGCTTTCTCCAAGTCCGTAAATGCTAAAAACGTAGGTTTCCCTTTCCTTAACCTATCTCCTATGATAAATCGTAATTTATGTGTTGCCCATTGTGTTCCTACATTTCTCTTAAATCGAAAGTGTTATTTTTCAAGGTCGTATTCCACCAGATTTTCCATTCGTGTATAAATAATTCTTTAGTATTTAACAAAAATAACTTTTTTAACTTATCAATCTGTAATTTTTATATTAGTCTCCACTTACTTCCTTTGCAATTGTAATTACTATAATCTTTTTGAAATGAGAGGGCATTTCCCCTGACTCATACATCTTGCATACCAGGTGGAATAATTTCTTCATGACTGGCTTTCCTAACGATAATAGCGTTCAGACGGAATATCGTCTACTTCACGGGGCTTGTTTGTACTCAGACCGTTTTGTGCTCTGTCAAATTCTTCTCGCAGTAGCGTATCTCCCATCTCGTCTTCGTGTATTGCGTCTGCCATTTATAGAATACTGCCTTTAGGTTTATTTCCTTTGTACAGGCCTTCTATATATTCCCTTTTTTGCTTGGTACAGGTTCTCCATCTTAGTTCTTGATATTCAGTCAGCTCTTTTTCTTGTCTCGAAATGTCTTTTTTATTTTTCTGTATCTATCTTCCGGTATCTATCTTTCCCCTAGCTATACTTTCTTCTACAGTCTACAATTTCTCTTCAAGCCACTCTTACTTAGCCAGTCTGCACTTCCTGTCAACCTAATTTTTCAGACGTCTGTACTCCCTTTTGCTTCTTCACTTGACGCATACTTATGTTATCTCCTTTCGTCAATTAAGTTCAGTATGTTTTACCCAGGTATTTCTATCAGGCCTTGTCCTTCTGCCTATATGATCTTGTACAATTCTCACTATTTTATCTTTTAGAGCCACCCATTCTTCTTGTAACGTATAATTTTCCCCAATTTCAGACAATACTTGTCTAATGCTCTTTCTGAAGCCCTCAACCACCTATGCCCCTTTAATTTGTTCTGGGTATGTCTGATAATTTAAGACCAGGTTTCCAAACATATGTCTTACCATTAAAAAGTAAATCTGGTTCCTACCAGAGTCTCCCGGTCTCCTATTCATGGACAACCTTCTTTCATGATGTGATTCTTTAATTTCTCCTGGCGAATAACAACTTCGAAAAACTTACGGGTATGTAGCCAGGTATCAAAATCGACGACGGCCGATATTTCGGCAGGAGACACCCCTGCCATTTTCAAGGTGAAACTGCAGTAAGGAAGCAATGTGCATCGATCTTTAACGATCCTAAGGTTCATCCTGCCGATGACAGCGCTACTAAAGCAGAGTTACTAAACATAGCGTTTAGAAACTCATTCACCAAAGAAGATGAAACCATTATTCCAGATTTCGAGTAATGAACAGAGGCCGTATTAAGTAACGTGGAAGTAGATATCATTGGAGTATTGAAGTAACTAAAATCACTTAACAAGAACAAGTCTTCTGGTCCGGACTGTATACCCATTAGATTTCTATCTGATTATGCTGAAGCGATAGCTCCCTACTTAACAGCCATATACAACCGCTCTCTCAAAGAAGGATCTGTACCAAGAGATCGGAAAGTGCACAGGTCACATCTATATTCAAGAAAGGCAGTAGGAGTAACCCACTAAACTACAGGTCTATTTCATTGATGTCAATTTTCAGCAGGGTTTTGGAACATATCCTGTATTCAAATATTATGAATTATCTCGAACAGAATGATCTATTGACCCAAGGTCAGCACGAATTTAGAAAGTATCGTTCATGCAAAACACAACTAGCTCTTTACTCACATGAAGTGATTGTCGTTATCGCGAAGAGTTCACAAATAGATTCCGTATTTCTTGATTTCCTGAATGCTTTTGACACCGTACCTCACAAATGGCAATTAATCAAATTGCGTGGTTTTATGGTATATCGCCGCAAATTTGCGACTGGATATGGGATTTCCTCTCAGAGGGCCACAGGTCATAGTAATCGATGGTAAGGCATCGACTAAAACAGAGGTGATATCGGACGTTCCACAGGGAAGCGTTATTGGTCCTCTGTGTTCCTTATTTACATAACGATTTAGGGAAAAATCTAAGTAGATCTCTTAAGTTGTTTGCAGATGACGCCGTCATTTACCGTCTAGTAAAATCATCTGAAGATCAAAACCAACTGCAGAACGATCTGAATAAGATATCAGTATGATGTAAAAATTGGCAATTGAGTCTAAATAATGAGAAGTCTGAAGTCGCCCACATTAGTACGAAAAGAGGTCCGTTAAACTTTGTTCACAAGATAAATCAATCAAAAGTGAAGGCCATAAACGCCACAAAATACCTAGGAATTATTTCGTGGGAAAGGCGAACCAAAGAATGCCTTTTATTGGCAGAACCCTTAAATGATGCAACACAACCACTAAACAGGCTGCATACACTACACTTGTCCGTCCTCTTTTGGAGAATTCCTGCCTGGTGTGGGATCCTTATCAGGTGGGTTTGACAGAGGACATCGAAATAGTACAAAGAAGAGAAGCTCGTTTCGTATTGTCACGATACATGGGAGAAGCATTACGAAAATGATACATGAACTGGGATGGGAATCATTACAACAACGGCGCTTATCGCTGTGGCTGGGCTACTTATGAAACTACAATCGCCAACATACTCCTCCGAATGCGAAAATATATTGTTGACTCCCACTTATATAGGTAGAAATGATCATCAGAATAAAATACTAGATTTGCAGAGTATCCCATGTAGATGTAGAAGGCCTATTATGTCAAACATTGGTGCTCCCACATAACGTGTGGCAAAACGTCTTACTAGTTTGTTGAGCCTACTTGTAGAGAATTGTGAACACCACATTAAGACCTCGGTGGATTTCCGACGTCGATTGGAGGGATTGCACTTGGCTGACTCAGATATTTTAGTTAGTTTCGATGTGGTTTCTCTTTTCACTCGCGTTCCTCTGTCTGATTCGTTGCAAATAATTGAGACGAAGTTTGGTACTGATTTAATGAATTTATTTCGACATGTTTTGACTTCCACCTACTGTTTATTCAATTACGAGTACTATGAGCAGATAGAGTTGCGATGGGAAGCTCTTTGTGACCTATCATTGCTAATTTATTCATGGAAGACTTTGAAGGTCGTTCACTGGAGTCAGCGACGTTGAAACCTGCTTGTATTGTCAGATATATAGACGAAACTTTTGGTTTGGCCTCATGGTAATGGAACTGGAATTATTTTTTGGAACATCTAAATTCAATCCACCCCCAACATCCGTTTCACAATGGAAGTGGAAAAGAATGGTTGCCTTGCCTTCCTTGATGTGTTTGTCAGGAGAAATGCAGGTGGTATGTTGGGACATGCTGTTTATAGGAAGCCAATGCATGCTGATTCGTATTTGCAAGCTGATAATTGTCACCACCCAGCTCAATGTGAAGGGGTTCGTCGAACCTTAGTGCATACGGCTCACGTCGTTTCTGACTCAGAAAGTTTGCCCACTGAGCTGTCCCATCTGGAGGTAACTTTTCGACACTTCTAACTAGATTGGTTGCATTTTGCGTAAAAAACAATGTAAAATGTGTGTTTTGTCCACCTTCTAAAATTAAGGCACTGTTGGGATCCGTTAAGGATGATCTCGGTTTACGCAAGGGGTGTCTACCGTATACCATGTAGCTTTGACGTGTCATATGTTGCTAAAACTGTTAGGACTGTTGAGGACCGTTGTATTGAGCATAAACGTGACACACGTTTACAAAAAATCTGCTGTGGCCGAATACTACCTTGACACAGGTCACCCCATGGAATACAAGAAAACGGAAATTCTGCCATGCACTTCCAACTACTGTGACTGTGTTATCAAAGAAACGATAGAAACAGAACTAGGTGACAACCTTATGAATAGGATGGCGGGTTCTGCTTAAATTCGTCTTGGTATCCTGCTCTCTCACTTCTCAAAAAACGAGGGACAAAACTAATCCGACCTCATCTGTCGAGGACTGATGTTTATTATCGATATTCTGACCGGTTTCATCTTTGGTCGTGTCGGCGCTATGTGCTTACTTGCTCGGTGTGTGTTGTTCTTCCCGTTTACTCATTGAAAACCGAGGTTTTAAAGATCATTGCACATTGCTCCCTCACTGCAGTTTCGTTTTGAAAATGGCAGGGTGGTCTCCTGCCGAAATTTCGGCCGTCGTTGATTTTGATACCTGGCTGCATACTCGTAATTTTTTTTCATGATGATTAAACGAAGTGGTTGTGAATTATTATGCTCAGCTCAAAATTCTACTAGGCGATCTCCTCTTTCATTTCTTTTCCTTCTCTTTTCTTTGCTATTACTGAGTCCCAGTCCACTATCACAAACAACTTCTCCTCTCCCTTAATTGCCTAAATAATTTCTTTTATCTCCTCTTACATTCTTCGATTTCCTCATCATCAGAAGAAGTAGTTGGAATATGAACTTGTACTCTGCAGTCAGTGTTGGATTCTTGTCTACCTTTGCTATGATAATACATTCACCACGCTGTTCATAGTAAATTATCCGCATTCCTATTCTATTATTCGTTTACAGAGCTACACTGGCATTTCCACTAACTGATTTTGTACTTATTAACACTAAACTCACCTGACCAGAAATCCTGTTCATCCTGCCACCGGACTTGACAAATCCGAACCTTATCTCATTTTAACGTATACATTTCCCTTTTCTAAATTTCTAACACATCTACCCGATTAAGAAATTAAACATTGCACACTGTGATCCAATTCCTGGTATGTTTCTCTTGATGTCGACGTCCTTCTGAGTACTCCCTGCCCAGAAATCTGAATGGAATAATTTACCTGAGGATATGCCATAATGTGGGACATTGTATTATCAGATTAGATTAGATTCGATCTACCTTTCATTCTAGTCGACACAAATTGAGATCCTCTGGGATGTAGAACATGTCAGAATCCAAATGCACAGTAAATACTTACAAAATGAGAGCAGATGTGTTCTGTACCTTCCACAGATCCCAAATGTAATTGCCGTTGTGGATGTGATATTGGCAAAAAAAAAATCTTAAGAATATTTAAATTTTAAAAGACATAGAACTTATTACTATGTACTAATTGTTGAATATACTAGATGCATATGATAATATTTACGCTTTTTTCAACACTTATTTACAATGATGGTATTACCGCACAAGATTTGTACTAAAGTCAGACTGAACACTATATTTACATTTGTGAATATTATATACAGTAACATACAATAAGTGAAAGCTATCAATGGGGTAGAAGGAATCCTTTAGACTCTTATCAAACTGGACAAATTTCATTAAGGAATAAATGTTTTGGGAAGTTGTAGTTAGTGTCCTCAGTCCCTTAAAGAGCCATCTGCTGGATATTCTTGAGTTGACACAACAAATAACTCGTATCAGATGCTTCGGTCTCTGAAAACTTTAGCTTGACCTGATTAATTGCTGCAGAAAATAATCCAGTCTGACATTATGGATTGAAAGTAAACATAACAGATAGTTCTTTTATTTTTATGACTCCTATGTCTGACGACATTTGCATAGCAAACAGGGACTTGTTTAGGCACATCAGCAGCTCTGTGGTATCCTCCTCCCAGTTAAATTTATTATTCAGCTGTAGTCACAAGAATATGACACTGTTAACTTCTTCTTTCTCCTTGTTGTCATACTTTAGACATATACTAACAGGAAACGTTTTACATTTCCTAAATTGCTTATAGTACTTTTTCCAATATTTAAGTACAGAAAATTGGCTGGAGACCACTTATGAAAGTCCATTAAAATTTTATTAGCCTCTCTTTCTAAGGCTATATATTATTTGTTATTTATTGCAATGTTTGTGTCATCTGCAGATAAGACAAACTTGGCACCCAGTGATGTTTCTGATGAAAGGTCATGTTATAAGTTTCCAATTAGATGTGGCCTGATAGTTCAGTATAGGTCTCTTTTTAACTGATGTGCTTTGATTCCTGTTAGAGATATACAATTTGAACTATTCTGCAACATTTCCTGTTACACCAGAATATTCTAATTAGCTAAAAAGGATATTGTAATTTATGCAGTCAAATGCCTTTGACAGATCTAAAAATATACCAGTCGCCAGAAATTTATTACCTGTTGAATTAAGTACATTCTCACAGTTTGTGTAGGGATGGCACTTCAAATACTGGAACCCTTTAGAAACCCGAATTGTGTCATGGGTAATTTTTATTAGTCAGGTGTTTAAGAAGACGACTGTACATCATCTTTTCTCAAGTTTTTGAGAATGCAGACAAAAGTGAAATTGGACGAAACTTTGAGGCAATTTCTGTATCTCCTTTATCATACAATGGCTTAACTTCAGCATATTTCAACCATTCAGGAAATGTTCCAGTGATAAAGCAGGCACACTGTTAAATTCAATTTGTTGATATATTTACATATCCACTGGAAATTTTTTATTTTAAAAATTTTATGGAGTATATTACTTCTAGTGGTGTTGTGAGTCTCATTCTGATAATACTATAGTTATCTGTAGTGACAGGTATGTGCTACTCCATTGCAGCAATTACTGACCCTGATAATCCCATCTTCTCAGTAATTGTCTTCAGCAATCGTTATTGTTAATGTGTATGTTATTGTAGGAAACGAATTTCTGTGAAAAATCGAAAAACAAACTGTTTTGATTGCCAAAAATGATTCTTCCTTGGTATAGTAAAAAAATTCTAAATTGTGTTTAGAACTGTGGTATGGAATACAAACAAATCCTCCTGTTTTAAGAATATTAATATTTTTCTTCATTTCTATGATTTTATTACTATTGGGGGCCTATAACAATATATACAGATTTCTTTGCTATTTTGTTCACCCAATAGACCAACATATGTAAACTTGTTCGTAACGTTTACCACAAAAGCATGAATATTAAGAACTCCACTTATAGGAAAATCTATCCATTGTCATTAAAATAATTTTTAATTTCTTCATCTGTTTCTCTTACATTTTATTCCTTCTCGATAGTAGTTTTGTATTCTTCCTTTAAAGATTACGTTTTATCTAAATATTCAAGTTTTCTTCCTTATATATTTAAAATATATTGTTATTGTTCTCATTTTTAGTAGATTGTAAATATGGTGCGTCAGTTGGTTTTATTTCTGGAATAGAAAATGGACTCAGTTTATTAGTTACATTTATTCTATTTCTAGATACAAAAGGAGTAATATTATTGGTGGTTATTAATCCCAATTGTTTTATTTTTATTACTTTGTGTATTGTCAGATACAGAGTATTAGATTTCGGAAAATATGTTTCTCCAGATTTTATAAAGCATGTTTGTTTCACAGAATAAACATTCCCTGTCTAAACAGTTAATAGGCAACAAGTTAAAACCAAACGGACATAAAACAAATTTTACTAACTTTTTCCTTCTTTTTTATTTTCTGTTTTAATTTTTTTGTATTCCTGTTAATTTGTTAGTATTTTTGATACCCCAATATACATATTGTAAAGAATCATTAAAAATCACACAACCACTATTTTATAACGAATCTGTTAATTTTTGCCTTATTTTAGCTCTTGGAACAAAGTAAAATGGAGCTGTTTGGAAATATTTGCTGCTATTTCCTGTTAGTTTTAAACAATGTGTTAATGGATTAAATTCTTGTTCTTTTAGGAAATCTAGATTAATTTAATTATAAATTGTTGCTTCTAATCTTGTAATCCCATTATCTTTAGCTAATGTAGCAGCAAATGTTTACATTAATCTACTGTTTGGAATATTTAAAAAAATCTATAAGGTGGTTACCAAGTTGTTTATTAACACCAGGACTTGATAATTGACATATTAATTTATTGTCAATGTTAAGTCTAGAATTAAGAATTAATCCATATTAGACAGTATTTTCCGACATAATCATTTTTGTTAAGTATGAGATTGCAATCATTTTCATATTATCGTTGCTCTTAAAAACTGAAATTACTTGTTAAATATTTACACATCTCTTCTTTGTTAAAAATTCCTGCAAAATCTTGTGTTATGTCTAAATCCAATGACTAATAATGTTCCTTTTTAAGTGCTTCCAAAATTTCGGATAACTCTCTTACAATTGTCGAGTTTAACAAGTGCTAAATGTATTTTGTAAGGAATAACAACAGGATTTTTATACTTTTTTGTTCTATAATTTTTATGTCTTTCTTAATAACTTATTTAGTACCTTTAATTATTTGTGTATTGGAATTGGATAAATATGGAATTTTTTCTTTAACTCCATGTCTTGCCAACTTAAATTTAAAAATCTAGATCTTAAAAAACTTCCATTTTTACAAGAAATATTCCATTTGTAATTTCCCCTTTGCAATCTATATAATATTATTGCAAAATGGTTCTGTAATTGGTTTAAATTCTTCTAATTTTTGTTCTTCATTTGTGTATATTATTTCCAATTTTTTAACAAGTTTATTATTATTCAAATTTTCAGTAAGTAACCATCAGCCAAATTTATCATTAGATGGTTTTTATTATTTCCCAAACGTTAAGTTAAAGAATATATATCTTTGTTTGTAGTAGACATTTTAATTTAACTTCCATTTAGAGATATAAACATATATTAGTCATGCAAAAATAGTAGTTAGTATTAGAGATGCGAATTTTTTAATAAAAAGACATAAAAATTAAATGTTTACAAAAAGTAGTTGAAACTTGGTAGTTGAAATCAAAGCAAGGGGACTTTCTTACTTATATCAAATATAAAGGTTTGAAGATATTAAAAACAAAAATAATTAACTTCATGATATGGATTTCATAATGTGAAATAAAAAAAAATTCTCATTAATTTTATATTTTTTAAATGGGTAACACTAAACCATAGTTAAGGCAATGAAGTCAATGTATGACTATAAAAAAAGTATTGGGAAATTTTATAACGATTGAATATCGAATAGGTGGACATTGTTATGTAAGTAAAGTATGCTGCAAGGAAAATAGCAAAGAATGTCATAAAATCAATGTTACTTGTGATTGTGGTAGAATTGTAAATCTTTCTTATCTCAAAAAAAAAAATTACAAACTATAGCTCATAAAGTTGAATAACTTTACCATCACCTTTAGATTTCTTATGTTCACCTAGGGAAAAGAGTCATTCACCTGGTTCACTAAATGTATTTTCTTACATTAACCAAGGGACATTAGTCATTTATGTGGGAAATAGCAAATGGTTTTGACTGAACTGGGTAATTTTTCGAATTATCCTGAAAAATAACAAAAATTGCGAAGAAACGACCGCTTTTTTTATTTCTTTTACGAAATGAAAAATGTTAGCCAGTTGTGTCAAATACCATTTGCTGTCGGTCCTCATATGTTTTATGTTCATAACGAAATCTTATAGGATTACGAAAATTATTTTGACATGTGGGAGAAGGGCTCATATGTATGTACGTTCAGCCCCTTTCTTTGGTCAGATTGGAAAATTGGTGGAATAGCATACCGAGAATCTAACCGCTGTATAGAGACGTTTAGTTGTCATAACAAAGGATAGGGAGAGAGAGACCAGGGGGATGGTTGGTCAGTCTGTAAGTACCGAGTGGAAAGTTATGACTGCAGAAGGACAAGCCAGTGCTGGCAGGGATTATTGTATCACCATCACACCTGTAACAGGCATCTACATGACATCCGGATTTTGGGACTCTATGGGATATTTGTTCAGGAGATGTAGGGAACACATGAGTAATAAATCTATTTATTGAATCCCATCTACTACACCACACTGAGGCTCATCATTATGAAAAGCAGAGCATACTTGAGTTGTCACAACAAAAGATAAAGTTTCCTGGGGAAAAACCAGATGGTGAAAATGGTGAAATGTTTGTAAATCTAAGGGAAAAAAATGTTCAAATGTTTGTATAGTCTATGGGACTTAACTACGGGGTCATCAGTCCCTAAACTTACAAACTACTTATGAACTACTTACGAACTAGGACGGCACAAATACCCATGCCCGAGGGAGGATTCGAACCCCCGACCGTAGTGGCCGTGCAGACTGTGACTGGAGCGCCTTAGTCCCCTCGGCCACCGAGGCCGGCAATCTAAGGGACTTAACTACGTTGGTCATTAGTCCCTTGGCTTACAAACAGTGTGCACGACTATTCTGCTGTAGCCCCTAGCAGCAGTCTTCCTAGCAGCAGTATAAGAAGAGCATTACCCACACTGATAAACAGACAATGCACTACTAAACTTGCTATGGTTCAACTTGGAGTCCAGAAGGACCACAATAGTTACACAATAGCTCACAACTGTATGAGTAAAGTACGAATGTGTAGCAATTTCGGACACTTTAATAAGGAGGCTGCTAACTTGCTTATACTGAGTTTGCTTTCGGATGGCTTAAATAAAGTCCTAACGGTTGCTCAGTGAACATCCACTACTCCGTTTATATATTCTTTTGAGGTGTTTTTGCCTATATTTCACTGTGCAGCCAAAACTACACATCGCAAACGAATAGTGTTTGTATTTGGTAGTAGCTATCAGTCTCCCATTGAGCACTATTGTGGTAGAGGGTTGATAACGATAATGGAGTGGAAGATACGGGAGTTGAAAGTTGCCGACTTCTATAAAATTTTACGCGTGGGTGTCAATATTTTGCTCTTCAGCAAAAACTACACAGTGGAGACGAACGATACCTCTGTGTTGTTGTAGTACAAAGTCTCCCATTGTACACCATTACAGTTCCGTATCGATAGCTATAAGACGGTGGAAGATATAGACGTTTAAAGTCTTCAGCTTATAGAAAATTCGGACTGAAGACTGACTTTTGATACTGTTCAAATATGTTCAAAAGTTTGTTAATCTTAAGGGACTTAATTGCGGGGTCATCAGTCCCTAAACTGACAAACTACTTATGAACTACCTTATACTAAAGACGACACAAACATCCATGCCCGAGGGGTGATTCGAGCTCCAACGAGGAACGGCCTCCTGCATCGTAGCATAGCGCTTCAATGTGCTCGGCCGCTCCGCCGCTGCACTTTTGAAGGTGTAATAGCAAAGAGGTTACTTACAGGGAAACGTGATGCAAATTCTTCAGTTTTTTTCGCACAAGCTTTCAAATAAAGAAAATAAATGCATATTGTTGTTTCAAAAGTAAAACTTCCTAGAAAGATGCCAAAGCGTAAGGAAGAATTTCGCGTTCTCGATTCGGTTCTAAAAGACGGAAAACGGCAATGAAAAGTGAATCTACAGACGATAGAAACTTGAAATTTGTGCACTTTGTTTATCTTACAGTTTAGGCATGACTGATTTTTCGATATTCCCTAAGGGGGTGAAATAAGGAATGAACGAATTTTGAAAATACGTTGCTATTAAGGCAATTTTGAAGTAAGGAATACAAAATTTCGGATTTGCATATTTGATTGAAATTTTAAAACCACACATTTCGATATTTTTGTTAATTCAAACATTAAGCGCGTGAAATAAGGGAAAAATCTTTAAGGGTGCTACTAAGACCATTTTGATGCTACAAATGCGAAAATTTGGATTTGGAACCATGGTAACAATTTTAAAAAATGTGTTTCGGGATGTTTTGAATTCTGCCTTCAATGGTGCAATTGGCGGTGGCAAGTTGTATCAAACTACTTGATTAGGATGGCATTTTTAAATTTAAATGTATGAATATTTAGATTTAGAAGTAGAAACAACCAATGGAGACCATCCAGTCTATGCGTGCTAAGTAGTGGGAATTATGATATAACAACAATGGAAGGTCCAGTAAGGAATGTTAATAATAATATGTTTGGCAACCTGAGATGGCTGGCATGTAGTGATGAGTGTGCCTGTGGAAGGCCATCTATATATGGCATTGATGTTTGTGTTGTATTTAGTATAATATAGTTTGTAAGTTAAGCTTAATAAAATTTGAAAATTTTGTTACTTCTAATCTTCTCTGCAGTTACTTATATTGGTGGAACATGAATGTCGACTAACTGCAACTTATTTTTACTACATCATATGTTTCCGTAAACATACACATCCTTGACATCGTATTAGAAATCCTTATTTATTGTACCCACAATAAATCGCGGTTAAATCACACAAAGCAACATATTGAATGTCCTGAAGTAGAATTCTTCACAACTCTGTTCCTTCTGTCTCTCCTTCTTTCTTTGCCTTTTGTAGTGTACTTCCCATCTTTCTGCTTTTAGTAGCAAAAGATATTCATCAGTACATACACAGCCTCATGTCACTAAGTATTCCACGAGCAACAACATGATTGCATTTTTTGTATTAAAACCCTTCGTGATTTTTGTTATAATAAAGACTCAAATGAAAAAATACCAGCTTGGTTTACGAACTCCGATATGTTTTCTGGGTTCACTCCCCTAATTAGATGAATAATTAAAAACAGAAAAGGAAAGCATCAGAGAAACTGCACTTGCTATCCAATCGTGTGAAGAGTTATGGCTGTTTCTACTACTACACACTAGTTAGTGTTCAGGAGAAGCCAAAGTGTGTCGCCCCTGCACCTTGAAATCGCTATACCACAGTCAATTGAAATACAAGTTTGTTTGCAGCTTTGCTGATATACATGTTCAATATTGATGACATCTTGGCCTCACTGACCATTTTGCTTCCCAACACATATTCTTGCTGCACTCTAATTTAAGCTCAATCTATGATTTAGTAGGTAATACAGTTTTTAGCTTGTATTTCTAACTAAATTACTCCACATACATTTAACTTTAAATGTTTACTCACGATTATTGCATCACAATAAGTGAAATTATTGATGTATCGTTCACCGTCTGTATTCTGTGTACAGAATATATTGGTGAGTACATGTAATACATGTATTACTCATTCCAGCAAAACTTTGATCGGTTATATGGTCTGTCTTGATATCGCACCGCACGTTTCTACCCATTTGTATTCTTGACACATCAGTGTGGCGTATTCACCTTTGGGGAAACTGAAGGACACAATATTTGGCACCTGTAGAATATCGAAAATAGAAACTGTGTCAAAGATCGTATTTACAATAACACGTTTCATAAATGAAGTTCTTAGACGCTTTCGTAATTACATTCAATAAAGAGGGTAGATAAGAGGATATAATGGAGTAGTGGTATCGCGTAAATTGTATCGTCGGTTGTAAGGAAAAACTCGTGCCTGAGAAAAGTTATTCATGGTTTTCTGACTCGAGGTATTTGCCTAACAACAGAATTGGTCCCTTTATATCCTCAACAGCGCGAATAACAGTGGTAAAACCATTACCTGGCCTACTAATTGTTGACAAAAAATATTTTGTTCTAAATAACGCAATAATAATATTTGTGATTCATTTTTTGAGATACGAGATTTTCATTGCAAGCCGATGGTATGTCACTTTACATGTTTGAAGTCCGATCCAAACCCCATATTACAAATCCAGAGAAATTAGGTATCGGACTGTAATAGACGTCTGACCTGTAGTAATTTTAACTTTTTGCGAAGTTTAATCAATTTTAAAGAAAAGACTGGGAGTGGACCGACAGTGATTTTACACAGTCATAAGCAAATACGAGTTAAGCAGCAATCTGCAGCAATTTGCTTATGATGTGGCAGTGAAGCGGTGGTACGCGGTGCGACCCAGCTAACAGGGTCAGTGTTAAATAGAGCAACGCGTTAACACTAAGTTTTCAAATATGTTTGAGAAGCTTATGGGACTTAACTGCAGGGTCATGAGTCCCTAAACTTAGAAACTACTTATGAACTACCTTATCCTAAAGACAGCACAAAAATCTATGCTCGAGGGAGGATTCGAATCCCCGACGGGGACCGGCCTAGCGCATCACAGAATAGCGCCTCAATGCACTCGGCCGCTCAGCCGCAGCCACCAAGTTTTGTTTCAGATGAGGCGAAAGATCGACGTAGACCCATGGGATGTTAGTGCAAGTGTATCGTGTTGAAGCGGTGACTAAAATGTGTTCAGTGGTTTAAAGACGGAAAGGAGGGTGTCAAAAAAACATAATCACAGTCCGACAAAACATACAGTGAGTGCGAAGGATGCTTGCGGATGATCGGCGGCTGTCTCTGAGAATCACAGCCGACGAGTTAATGATCAGCAGCGCTTTCGGAGATCAACAACGCGAGACGTCATTGCTTTGAGCGGTTCCATAATAAGGG
This sequence comes from Locusta migratoria, assembly GCA_026315105.1. Taxonomy (NCBI): domain Eukaryota; kingdom Metazoa; phylum Arthropoda; class Insecta; order Orthoptera; family Acrididae; genus Locusta; species Locusta migratoria. The sequence goes on from CM048745.1 coordinate 167,907,707, forward strand.
TTTGCTGCCAGTTTCCTACAGTTCTACAACCGATATCAGAAGTGTTGGCCTATTGTAGCCAATAGCTAATACTTTGAAGGCTAGTAAAAGTATTTTGTTTGTAGCTCTTGGTTGGCATATTTCAGACGCACATTGTACATCATTATCAGTACGATATTTTACTCATTGATGTCGATTAAAGATCCAGACGTAACGCTGTAAAGCGATATAAAATCGAACGAGCTTATAAGGGTTGTTGTAGCAAACGCAAATCGTCAACTTCGGGTTAATGGAGGACTGCGTACAGTATATTAATGCAACACATTCTGAGCTAATTTCGAGTGTATGAGTTCCAGAAAGATATAAAAACAGTTCAAGAGGTGCATAGCTAGATTTTTATCGCTGTGATACGGTCTTCACATAATTTTTTCTGACTATTTGTTCCGATTTGAACCTGATGATGCAATTTACAGATTAGGAAAACCGCTTGGGTCTTTGACAAATGTTTTAATGTCTCGCCTTTTTTATTCAACATACATTAGTTCGCCTATGGATGCACGTTCAATAAAGTACCTATTTGAGATTGTAAGGTAATTTTTGTGAGCCTGTACATTACATTCGAGTGGATCATTTTATGATTGAGAACTATTTACTTTCAAACGTATTGAAATCATATTAATTCACTTTGCTTGATTACAGTTGACATGGGGAGGAGTGAAAATAGAGGAGCTGAAGGTGGTGGACAAACTGGTGACGTTCTTCGACGACTTCGACATCCGGCTGGACAACGCCATCGACGTGGGCAGGGTCGAGGACATTCGCAAGACGAACGTGGTGGCGCGCCAGCAGCGGCTCAACCACAAGCCGTTCTCGTACTCGCTGAGCGTGTCCAGCGACAAGGAGCAGCTGGCGCTGGTGCGCGTCTTCCTGGGGCCCGCCGACGGCGCCGTGCCCGTCGAGGACCTTCGCCACCACTTCCTCGTCGTCGACGGATTCCACACCAAGCGTGAGTAGGCAGGCCGACGAGGCAGGCTGCACCCACCCCACTCTCATATGCATCGGCTCAAATCCCCACCCTTTCGTGGTTCTCACTTCTGGATGTTTTCACAGTGAAGACATTCTCACACAAGGTGAGACCTGTAAAAGATACGCGACAACAAGCCATTGCGTCGTCACACAAGCTTCATTTGAAATCTCCTCCTACTGTTTACTCTGTCCATAGTTCTAGTGCCTGGTTTAACTTCTCACCCGCCCCCTCCCGCCCAGCTAATTTACGAAGAGGTGACGTTCGCCGGCCAGCCAGGATGTACTTTTAAGACTCTCACATCTCACTAGGTGACTACCGAGAAGCTACCCAAGTTACTTCTCTCAAGGAAAGTACTCTGGCTCGAGCAAACACAAATAATTTAGAGGTCCCTTATTGCACTAGCGGGACTGATGACCTAGCTGTTTAGTCCCCTCAAAACAACCAACATTGCACTAGAGATAGTCTCGCATCCGCAAAACTCTGCAGTCGCCCATTAGAGGCCTCTGCGTGTGCCACGCCGCATTGCACTTTGAACTGCCGGTACGCCAGTCGGGAGCACTAGGGACAGTGCGGTGTGCCTCTGAAGTTGCGTTTTGTGACATTATTTGTGTAGTGAAGCGTCAGATGGGTCACCAATTGGTAATCTATCCTGCTAATGTATTGCGATTGGTTGAGATAAAATTCCTAAGAGCCTTTCTTAGTGAATGCGGTCTTGGTGTAGAAGATGAATCTTTCACATATTTTTTGGTATATATTATAGTGCAGAAATATGAGCATGGATTAGAAACACTATAATAGATACCAGGTAACATGCGAATGATTCATCTTCTGCACCAATACCATCTTCACGAAGAAGGTTTCTTCGTAACTTCCTCTCAACCAATCACACTATATTAGCAGGATTGATTACCGATCGCCAACCCATCCGACGCTTCACTACACAAATAACGTCACAAAACGCAACTTCAGAGGTACACTGCACCATTACTACTGGCGAACCGGCAGTTCAATGTGAAATGCGGCATGGCACACACAGAGGCCTATAATGGGCGACTGCAGAGTTTTGCGGATGCGGGAGTATCACTAGTACAACAAGGGACATTTACATTATCTGTCATACGATTTTTGTGTATTTCTGTTTATTCGAGCCTAAGTACTTTCCTTGTCAGTTACATGATTCTCAAACATTTAGGTAAACGTTCCCACACTTCCACATACATAGCAGTAATCCACGTATACATAAATACTTCACTAATCGCATTTAAGTGCATGGCAGAAGCTTCTTAGTACAGATTTTATGGTATTTCTCTACCGTTCCTCTAACAGCGCGCGGGAATCTTTCCGTTTTAGAGCTAATTTTTCTTATTTTATTAAAATGATCATGCCTCCCTACGTACTCGGGGGCTAGCAAAATATGTTCGCATTCGTAAGAGAAAATTGGAAACAGGAATATCGCAAATAAATCTCGCCGTAACGAATAACTCCTTTCTTATTTATATATACACGTGGCGTCTGTTCTTTCATATTCAGACAGTATACATCATCATCGAATGGTCAAATCTGAACATTTGTACCCAGCCAGGATTCGAACCCGGGTCTCCCGCTTTCTAAGCAGTTACGCTGACCATTACACCAGCGTAATGAAAAACGAGCGGCCCTTCTCTGAACTTTATCTATGTCATCCGTGACTCCTACTTCGTAGGTTTCCTTAATGTGCAGCAATACTCCAAAACAGGGCGCTTTGGTGTGGGCAATTTCTTTAGTAGAACTTTTACATCTTATAAGTTTTCTGCCAATGAAACATACCCTTTGGTTCGCCTTCCCCACCATATCTTCTATGTGGTGTTTCAAATTAAAATTGTTCGTAAATGTAATTAGATTTGACTGATTTATGTGTAAATGGAGTTTAACGGAATTGTTTTACTGCTCATTCGGATAACTTCAAACTTTTCATTGTTTGGGGTCAATTTTAACCGTGCAGGTATCTAACATTAATCATTTTGCAGCTACTTTAGTAATCGATAAACGACAGTATCATCCGCGAACAGTGTATGAGAGCTGCTCAGTTTGTTTCCTAAATCATGTATAAAGATAATGTAAAGAACACTCTCTGTTTTACTGGGTGACTTTCCGTCATCAACATTGTACTGTCTCCTTTCTGACAGGAAATCACGAATCCAATCGCACAATTCTGGCGATAATCCATAAGTACGCAATTTGATTAAAAGACGCTTATGAGGTATAGTGTCAAAAGACTGCCGGAAACCTAGATACACTGTACCTGTTTGACTGCTCTTGTCGATAGCACTCACCATATCATGTGAGTGATGAGCTAGTTGCGTTTCACAAGAACATATTTTCTCAATTCCTGTTGACTATCGGTCAATAGGTCCTTCTCTTCGAGGAAGTTCATAAAGTTTGAGTAAAGTATATATTCTAAAATCCTGATGCAAACCGACGTCAATGATTTAGGCCTGAAATTTTACGGATCACTGCTATTGCCTTTCTTGAATTTGGAGAAACGTGTGCAACTTTCCAGAATTTGGGTACGGAACTTTCGTTGAGGGAACCGTAAGTAGTATATGATAGCAAGTGTTGGAGCTATTGTATCAGTATATTCTGAAAGGAACCTAATTAGTATACATTCTTCACCGGAAGACTAGCATTTGCTAAATGATTTAAGTTGCTTTAATACCCTAGGGATATCTACTCCTAAATTACTCATGCTGCAGTTGTTCTTGTCCGAATTCTGGGGTATCTGCTTCGTCGTCTTTGGTGAAAGAATTTCGGAAAGCTGCGTTCAGTAATTCTGCTTTAGCATTGCTGTTATTTCTAGCAGGATATGGCAGAAAGGGACTCTACATCCATATCTACATGTACTCTGCATACAGTGTCAGGGTGTGTGGCGGAGGATACCATTGTCACCTCCTCCTGTCTTAGTCTCGTATGGTTCACGGACAAAATGGTTGCCTGTATGCTTCCATGTGGGCCCTAATTTCTCTAGTCTTATGCTTGTGGTCGCTTCGCAAGATATACGTGAGAGAAATCAGTATTCTGATTGACTCATCATTACAAGTATGCTGTAGGAACTTTTGTAGAAACCCGTACCACGACGCAGAACGAAGCCCTTCGAGCGTCTGCCACTGGAGTGTCCTAAACATGGAAATAGAAATATTGAAATATTTGCACCGTTTTAGGGCGTTTAAATTAATTCGATAACAAAGATGATAATTTGGTGCTGGATCGGCACACTAACCCGGATATCCCTCTTCAGGCCAGCGGTCACCTTAACAAATTAGGCTATCCAGCCACGCTCCTCAACTTATAGCACACTACAATTGTAGTGTCCATTGCCCGTTGGTTCCTCTTGCTCATAGATTATACTGTATTTCCGTAAGAGACAGTGTATATGAATCCGTTCGCATTGAAATTGTCATTGCTTTTTGAGGGCATATTTACAATTATTGATATACTGTCTGTTCTTTTCGGACATGGCCGAAGAGACCAGACACCATATCAATAATGTCCCAAATGAGCTGTAACGAAGTGTGCTGCTCTCCATTGGATCTTCTCTATTAGCCCTACCTGATACGGATCCCACACTGATGAGCAGTACTCAAGCGCTGGTCGAACGAGAGTTTTGTAAGCTACTTCTCTTACACCCAGTCACTTCTTACACTACGACTGGCCACGGTTGACCGAATGGCCCAAAGACCACCTGGGCAGCTCGTGGGCGGACCAAGTGAGGGCTCAGGCTGCTCGGGCCAGCCGCGGTGGCCGAGGGGATTGGGGCGCTCAAGTCACGATCTGCACGGCTACTACGGTCAGGGGTTCGAATCCCCCCTCGGGCATGGATATTTGTGCCGTCCTTAGTTGTCAGTAGTTCATAAGTAGTTTGTAAGTTTAGGGACTGATGACCCCGTAGTTAAGTCCCATAAGCTATACAAACATTTTCAGGCTGCCTCGGGTCTGCTCGGCAGTTCTACGAATTACTTGCTACGCCGCAACTTTTCGTGTTGCAGTGCGATGCGGCTCTATTTCATGCGGATTATGGAGCAATGTTTTTTCGACTGCCAGTGCCCATTTTCCTAAGATTTCTGAAATGAAAGAATATGAAGGTTTGTAAAACTCACCTTAGTTTCGGAAGAAATACGGGATCAGTTTGCCAGGAATCAGTGTGAATAGTGAAAGAACCTTCTCTCACAAGTGCTTTGTGAGTAATTTGAATTTTAATACAAAATGAACACGATCGCCACAGATCAGACAAGGCGATGAACAACCCCCCATGAAGCCACTAGGTTAAATGCAGTTAATCAACTGCCGTGTAATTTGGATGAAATAAGAAATTCTATTAGCAAAAGTAATGATTATGAGGACCTTAGCTAGTGGCTTACGCTAATGCATCTTGGCACATCTGTTACGAAAACAAATATTCCAATATAAATGCTGTTCTTTCTTCGTTATTTAAAGATATTTCTTAGAATGACAAGAAATTATAAGATATTTCTGTTTCTAATTACACTAGCTTGGTAGTGAAAGGTGTTGTTGACAATATTAATGCAGTATCAAATAATGAACCACAGACACCACCACCGTGAACCACAGACATTGCCGAGGTGGGGTGGCTTGCGTGCCTCAACGATGCAGTACGATAGCCGTACCGTAGGTGTAACCGCAGCGGAGGGGTATCTGTGGAAAGGCCAGACAAACATGTGGTTCCTGAAGAGGGGCAGCAGCCTTTTCAGTAGTTACAGGGGCAACAGACTGGATGATTGACTGAGCTGGCCTTGTAACATCAGCTAATGTGGCTTTGCCACACGGTTACTACGAACGGCTGAATGCAAGGGGAAACTACAGCCGTTTCTTCTCCCGAGGACATGCAGCTCTACTGTATGAACATATGATGATGGCATCCTCTCGGGTAAAATATTCCGGAGGTAAAATAGTCCCCCATTCGGATCTCCGGGCGGGGACTACTCAGGAGGATGTTATCATCAGGAAAGACAATACTGGCATTCTACGGATCGGAGCGTGGAATGTTAGATCCCTTAATCTGGTAGGAAAATTAGAAAATTTAGAAAGGGAAATGGATAGGTTAAAGTTAGATATAGTGGGGATTAGTGAAGTTCGGTGGCAGGATGAACAGGATTTCTGGTCAGGTGAGTACATGATTATAAATACAAAATCAGTTGGGGGTATCACAGGAGTAGGACTAATAATGAATAAGAAAATAGGAATGCGGGTAAACTACTATGAGCAGCACAGTGATCGCATTATCATTGTCAAGATAGATACGAAGCCAACACCGACAACAGTAGTACAGGTTTATATGCCAACTAGCTCTGCCGATGATGAGGAAATCGAAGAAATATATGAGGACCTAAAGGAAATTATTCAGACAGTTAAGGGAGAGAAAAACTTAATTGTGATGGGAGACTGGAATTCGGTAGTAGGACAAGGAAGAGAAGGAAAAATAGTAGGTGAATATGGACTGGGCAGAAGGAATGAAAGAGGAAGTTGCCTGGTAGAATTTTGCACGGAACGTAATTTAATAATAACAAACACGTGGTTTAAGAATCACAAAAGAAGGTTGTATACTTGGAAGAGACCAGGAGACACCGGAAGGTATCAGACAGATTTTATAATGGTAAAACATAGATTACGGAATCAGGTTATAAACTGCAAGACATACCGAGGGGCAGATATAGACTCTGACCATAACTTGTTAGTCATGAACTGTAGGCTGAAACTGAAAAAAACTGCAGAAAGGTAGGAAAATAAGGAGATGGGACTTAGATAAATTGAAGAAACGTGAAGTTCTGGTGAATTTCAGAGGGAGATTTAGGCAACAATTGACAGAAACAGGGGAAATAAAACAGTAGAAGAGGAATGGGTAGCAATGAGAGATGAAATAGTGAAGGCAGCAGAGGACAAAATAGGGAGAAAGGCAAGACCTACAAAAAATCCTTGGATAACACAGGAAATACTAAATTTAATTGATGAAAGGAGAAAATATAAAAATGCAGTAAATGATACAGGTAAAATGGAGTACAGACGACTAAGAAATGAGGTTGATAGGAAGTGCAAAATGGCTAAGCAGGAGTGGCTAGAAGCCAAATGCAAATCTTTAGAAGAATGTATAAGAAGGGAAAAAGTAGATACCGCCTACAGGAAAATCAAAGAGACATTTGGGGACAAGAAAAGCAATTCTACGAATATCAAGAACTCAGATGGGAAACCAGTTCTCAGCAAAGAAGGGAAGGCTGAAAGGTGGAAAGAATACATAGAGCAGCTCTACAAAGGAAATGAATTGAGAGACGATGTTGTAGGAAGGGAAGAGGAAGTAGATCAAGATGAAATAGGAGATACTATACTGAGACATGAATTTGACAGAGCCCTGAAAGACCTAAGTCGGAACAAGGCCCCAGGAGTAGATGACATACCCTCAGAACTACTGAAGTCTCTGGGAGAGCCAGCCATGACAAGACTATTTGAACTGGTGTGTAGGATGTATGAGACAGGCGAAATACCCTCAGACTTTAAGAAAAATGTAATAATCCCCATTCCAAAGAAATCAGGTGCAGACAGGTGTGAAAATTACAGAACCATCAGTTTGATAAGTCATGGTTGCAAAATTTTATCACGAATTATCTACAGGAGAATGGAAAACCTCGTAGAAGCTGACCTAGGGGAAGATCAGTTTGGTTTCAGGAGGTACATAGGAACCCGGGAGGCAATACTTACCTTACATCTTATCTTAGAAGATAGATTAAGGAAAGGCAAATCTACATTTTTAGCCTTTGTAGATTTGGAGTAAGCGTTTGACAATGTTGACTGGACTACACTCTTTCAAATTCTGAAGTCAGCAGGGGTAAAATACAGGGAAATGAGAGTTATCTACAACTTGTACAAAAGCCAGACCGCAGTTATTAGACTCGAAGGGCATGAAAGGGAAGCATCAGTTGGGAAGGGAGTAAGACAGGGTTGTAGCCTTTCTCCGATGTTATTCAATTTGTACATTGAGCAGGCGGTGAAGGAAAGCAAGGAAAATTTTGGAATATGGATTAAAGTTCAGGGGGAAGAAATAAAAACATTGCGTTTTGCTGATGACATTGTAATTCTGTCAGAGACAGCAAAGGACCTGGAAGAGCAGTTGAATGGAATAGACAGTGTGTTGAAGAGAGCATATAAAATGAACATGAACAAGAGCAAAACAAAAACAATCGAATGCGGTCTTAGAAAATCAGGCGATGCTGAAGGAATTAGATTAGATAACGAAACAATGAAGGTGGTAGATGAGGTTTGTTACTTGGGTAGTAAAATAACATGCGATGGTCGCAATACAGAGGATATAAAATGCAGAATGGCAATGGGATGAAAAGCATTTTTGAAAAAGAGAAATTTGCTAACATCCAATATTAATTTAAGTCTTTTCTGAAGGCATTTGTGTGGAGTGTTGCCTTGTACGGGGGTGAAACATGGACGATAATCAGTGCAGACAGGAAGAGAATAGAGGCTTTTGAAATGTGGTGTTACAGAAGAATGCTGAAGATTAGGTGGGTAGATGACATAACTAATGAAGAGGTACTGAACAGAATTGGCGAGAAAAGAAATTTTTGGCATACCCTAACTAAAAGAAGGGATCGCTTGGTCGGACACATTCTCAGATACCGAGTAATCGTAAATTTAGCATTGGACTGAAGTGTGTGGGGTAAAAATCGCAGAGGGAGGCCAAGAGACGCTTATAGTAAGTAGATTCAAGTGGATGTAGGTTGCCGTTCTTATGAGGAGATGAAAAGGCTTGCTCAGGATAGAGTAGGGTGGAGAGCTGCATCAAACCAGTCTCCGGACTGAAGACCATAACAACAACGTCAAATAATACAGTTAAAGAAATAGGTTCATTTTTTGTAGAAAATAAAGTTATGCTACATCACAGTAAGACTCAAGTTTTATAGTTTCTAATTCAAAATTCAACAAAAACTGCCACTTCAGTTACAAAGAATCGCCATAAGATAAAAGAAACAAAACAGTTGTAATTTCTAGGCTTTCAGATAGTATCCTGTCACGGAAAACCCATGTTCATGATCTCGTTCAAAAAACAAATGCTCCTTTTTTATCACTAGAACAGTTTAACAAATATATTTCACACGAAAAGTAATCTACTTTGCTTATTTTCGCTCATTTATGTCAGAGGATATTATGGTTTTGGGTGGCATTTCTTTAAGAGTAAGTAGCAGCCTACCATTTGCGTTAAAATGGGCTTAATTAGAACCTTTAAAATTAATGTTGTGTTTTTCACTAGCCAGACCTAAGAACAGTTTGGCATATTACTGTTCTTAGGTCAGACTTCTGAAGGAGGCAGAATTAATTTTGTCTAAACCCAGGTAAAGGATTTAATTAAACCTGTTTTAACGGAACTGGTTGGCTGTCTAAAGAAAATTTTATGTTCTACCATCGCTGAACTGCAGCCATGTTCAAGATTTTGAGGCTACCAACGTTGTATCCATTCTTGGCTCTTAAAATGTAACATATCACTATCACATGGCATTCTGAAGTCTAATAAACTGCTTCTTCTTGTCATTGTGCCAATAGTTTCTACCATATACAAATTTGATTGCATCTTCAGCAATTCAAAAGTAATTAAATAATTTAGTTTGTTTGTGATACATAATGTTAAGACGTGTAGTTATGATACTACTGGTACGGAAGTGCTAGGAAGCAAATTTCTTTCTTTCACTTGTAGGTTTTATAATTAATCCAGTCCCTACAAATCATTCTGTAGAAACTGTTATTTTATATTTGCCTTTCTTTCTACATCGGTGTCAAAACGTATAAACTGTAAGTGGAACTATGTTGCTTCCACAGTATTATGAGTGTAAAACAAACTTAATTCACTTTTTTCTTTTCTAGCAACAATCAATAATGATGTAATACAAGTTTTTAAGACATGTAGGTCCAGATTTTGAAAGTCCCTAAAATGGCATAATACGAAATGTTGCTGTATACAATGAGGTCTCATGTTCAGTATGTGATAGTGAGAAAACAGTGCAGTCAGGCAATAAGAAATGGTCTGCATGCCAACAGGTCAACCCTGGCTTAAATTACAATCCAAATCAATAGGTAAAAATGGGCCTGCCCAAGCAGGAAAGACATTACGAACAATAGAACAAGGCTGTAATAAATTTTGGTTCAGAGCAAAGACCTCACTTTCCTTTAGAGTTTACTAGAAGTATCTCACCTTACAACTGATAAAGTAGATATTGTTGTAACCGATGCTAGGCAGTAGTCATAAATCACTGTCTTTAATTAGGTCACAGGGGAAAACTCTAATTCTTTGATGCTAACTGTATGTTATTAGTAAAATTTTGAGGGCACGGATCTCAAACTACTTGCAAGTAATATCGACCGTTCTATAATGTCCTACATGTATTCTTACATGTTATAATTGGATAAGTTTCATGTACTTGTCACACACAGCGTTCTGCAACATAATGTCATTGTTTCTATTTTTGTCTTTCACTACAACTTTTCACCCACATTGATCCTTCAGATATCAAGTTAGCCATTCATTTATGCTTAGGCATTTCTCCCTTTGCTGTATAATATATCTTGGTATGGATAATTCCAAAATTTATTATTTCTATTGGATTTGTTTCTTTCTAGATATGTTTTATTCTTGAGTCTCAAATTATTATGAGAAATCATTAGGAGCAATGTGTCAGAAATGTTATCATCAATTTCCTAATTTTAAAACTACACATTTAATTTGTGCTAAACACTGTGGTCTCCGAAAGGTAGACAGCTTTATAAACATCTCTATCAAGCCTACTCTAATTTTTAATGTGAGGGATGCTCCTTAAAAATGGATAAAGCTTCATTTGTCTAAGTCACTTTGCTTCTGATGTTTCTGATATTCGGAAGTATCGATGAGATAGTTTCCTAAAATGATAATTTTTGTTTTCTATTTCTAGCCTATTCTTCATCAAAATATTTTATGTCCTAATTACAAATTCTGTGTTATGGGCACTGCTCTCTTCCATTCAAGAGTTTAATGTCTACATACCTTATACTTTCATTAATTATATTTTTCTTATAGATGTTATAAGTGACTCGCCTGCCTTTGAGTAGAATCCACAGCTTCAGGAGTTTTACTCCATCTTGTGTTGTGAGGAAATGTAATGAAGGTACTTTTGTCTACTTTTACTTCCGCATAACGTATTTTCTGATTATTTCTCTACAATATACTTCGCCAATATTTAGTAATACTTCGATATTATAACTAAATTTTGGGCAATTTAATTGCAAGAACTTTATCAAGGTGAAAGGAATTACTGGCGTTAAATATTATTGTGGGCTTGAATGTAGATATTCTTGGAAAGCAGAACTGTATGAAAGTATGAACTTAAGAGAAAAATACACAAACATTTGAAAATAACGACCTCTAATTACCTTATGCTGTTCATACTATTATAGCCGTTTCCTGTACTTGCTTACTTCTTTCGGCTACATTCCACCCTGTAGTGTACATATTTTGCTCTGACCAGTTTATGATATGATAGCAATGCCAAAAAGTTGTGAAAATTACAGAACCTTCAATTTAGTAAGTCATGGTCGCCAAAATCTATGATAAATTATTTACAGAAGAATGGAAAAACAGGTTGAAGCCGATCTCAGAGGAGATCATATAGTATTTAGGAGAAATGTAGGAACCTGTGAGGTAATATATTACAACATATCTTAGAAGATAGATTAAGGAAAGGCAAACCTATATTCCTAGCTTTGGTAGATTTGAAGAAAGGTTTTTACATTGTTGATTGGAATACACTCTTTCAAATTCTGAAATCAGCAGGGTTAAAATGTAGGGAATGCAAGGTTATTTACAACTTCTACAAAAATCAGATAACAGTTACAAGGGTTGAAAGGTATGAATGGGAAGCAGTGGTGCAAAAGGGCTTAAGACAGTGTTGTAATCTTTACCCAATGTTTGTACATTGAGCAAGCTGGGAAGAAAAGCAAGGAGGCATTAGGAGAAGGAATTAAAGTTCAAGGTGAAGAAATAGAAGCTTTGCAGTTTGCTGTTGGCATTGTAATTCTGTCAGAGAAAGTAAAGGAGCTGGAAACGCACTTGACATAATGGACAGTGTCTTGAAAGGGGAATATATGATGAACAGTAATAAGAACACAAGGGTAATGGAATGTAATCTAAGAAGGTTAAGCGATTCTGAAAGAATTACACTTGTAATAAGACAATAACGGCCAGTAAAATATTATACAATGGTCGCAGTATTGTTGATATAAAATGCAAAATGACAATTGGAAGGAAAGCGTTTCTGAAAAAGAGAAATTTGTTAACATATTAATTCAAGTGTTAGACTGTCTTTTCTGAAGGCATTTGTATGTTAGTGAAACGTGGACGATAAATAACTCAGACAGAAGACAATATAAGGTATTGACAGATGATGCTACAGACGAATGATGAAAATTAGGAGGATATTTAGTGTAATGTATGAGAAAGTACTTAACACAATTGGGGAAATAGACATTTCTGACATATGATGACCAAAATAAAGGATTTATTGGCAGGACACGTTCTTATCTATTAAGGAATCATCAGTTTATTATTGGAGGGAAGTGTGTGGGGTAAAAAGAGACGAATACAATAAATGTTGCCGTTTTATGAGGAAATGAACAGGCTTATTCAGGATAGAGTAGGGAGGAGAGCTGCATCTAATCAGTCCGTGATATTTCACTCCCGTTCCTCCACCTTAGTATGTTAATTTTTGCAAAATTTAAATAAAGAAAACAGCTCCAGATATTTGTTTTCATGCTTAGCATAACGAGTTTCAAGGATTCATTCTCGTTTTGCAGATGCGTCTGATATTATCATCATATATTTGTGATGTCTGTTTCTCTTTTGTCTGTGTCTCTTGTGAGATTATCATTTGAGTGTAAGGTTGCGCCTCTTATGTTGTACAGAATCACACATGCATCTAAATATTCACTTACCCATTATTCAGGTTATTGTAACATTGATTTACAAAGAATATATATCCTGTCAGTGACGTTACACTTTTTTTGCAACATATTATATAACTGTTGTCAGTTACAAATAAGAAAACAAATATATCGAAATTACATCATTATGTTAGGTAGGATAAGAAATCAACTAATTTGCTGCCATTTTTGTCATTGAGAAATTTTTCCCCTAGCTTTTTATGAGTACAGAAATTTCATGTTCTACTTTGAATGCATTCCATTTGACTTTTTGAAACAGTAAAGTATCTTAATGTCATCTGCTGTTTCAAATAGGTGTCCAGTATTCATTATGTGCATTGTTATCCCTGCTTTTATGAATTGTTTATAAGTGCCACAGTTGCTGCGCTCCTTGACTTCTAAAGTTCCTGCCCATTTGCCCTGTGTAGTAGCTGGAGCGATTCTTACATGTGATTTCCTATATTCCTGAGTGAAGATGTGTGCTAATTTCGGTTGTACTTCGTAGTTTGTGAAGAAACTATATTAACTTTATGTGCATTAGGTATATTTACCTACGTAAGGTATGCCAGCCATACATTTGGTTGTAAAGGGGAAGGCGTACTATTGTTTTCTATGTATGAAGTAGACATCATTAAAAAAAAATTTAAGCATACTTGATCACATCAAGTGGATGTAGCTGTCTATTGTAATAATAAGCTACAACATAAAATACTGCACAACTCAAAATATAGATTCTCAGACTCAGTAATAAATCAAATGCCAGGCAAGACATACTGAAGGTACTACATAGGACAGATTTGCAGGAAAATTATAAATAGATAAAATGAACACAACATCATTTCCTAACACCAGTAGCACACTTCAATAACGCTTAACACACATATGAAAACATGGAAGAAGATCTTAAGATACTTATACACATCTAAAAATCACATACAATGGATTCCATGTTGACCTAATCTATTTCTATGAATGTACTATGGAAAAGATAAACAAATACATCAGCCATGTCATCAATATATGATATATCTTCCCAATGGAAATGAAAAAAAACCACATAATTAGACTTTTACATAAATATTAGAAATAAAAAGTAGTGCATCAAATATTAATTCTTTTCGTTATAAGTCAAGAAACAGGTCACTTCATGTTCATTTGCTAAGAAAGAGAGAGCAGAAATGAATTACTCTTGCACTGTAGCAGAAAGCTGTATTTGATAGGGGGCAGATTCCTCAGCTTCATAACTAGCGATTTCTGTTCAGAGGAAATTGAGTTAAGAACATAAAATTTGGTTAGAAAGTACAGCATGACTGTGAAATGTAAGCAATATTTTCTTTCAAGGATTATGTCAAATTTCCAATAAAAGTAATTAACTCGGCACGAAAACATTTTAATGGAGATCACCTTGATATTTATCCCAAAAGTTTTGCTTCTTGCATCAGTATATTGTTTGTTAAGTTCAAAGAGGTCGACTAGTTGACAATACTTATCTCGTTGCTTTTTTTATTTGTCTTTCGTCAACATCTGCAATAAATGCCAATAAATGTATCACGTTCAAGACTTTTTTCAGATTTTTTCGAACAGGGAACCTTTTTATTTTGTATCTGCTTTTGTCATTAATTGTTGATACTCTTGATCACTTAGGCTTCTGGCTATGTTTTCATATTCATCAACATTTTCCTGAACATAGATGATAAACTAAATCAGTTATTGCAATACCCAGTCCAAGCTTTTGGAAATATTTCATACAGAATGAAATTTTCACTGTGAGGCGGAGTTTGAGTGGATATGAAACTTCCTGGCAGATTAAAACTGTATGCCCACCAGGGATCGAAACCAGGATCTTACTGAGCTACCAGAACATGCCACATCGCTGCTTCTCATAGATTCAGTTCCGTAAGTATCTCAGCTTCTACAGCCTACAGTCACAGCCTAGAGGAAATGGCGGTAGTAAAGCAGTGAAGACGGGCCGTGAGGAGTACCCGGGTAGCTCAGAACATTACCCTCAGAAGGGAATGGTCGTACGTTTGGGTCGTGGGCCGGCATATAGTTTTAATCTCCCCTCCCTCACCACCCCGACTCAATTAGGCTCTGACAGTCCCAGTTCAGTAAATTTTAAAAAGAAAAGTCTGTTCTTTAAACCACTTTACTTTCAAAATGACGAAATACATTGTTCAGCAATTGTAGCTTTCTATTTATAGAAGATAATGGAATTTTCTGCACGCTGCCATTACTACATGCAACGCCTAGAAAAGAAGTCTAGCTTAGCCACATTGAAGGAAGACGTTTGTTTTCACCACATCATTCTTCTCTACAAATTCAAATTCAAATTTTTGTAAATCTATGGTACTTCTTTGGTTATTAGTCCCTAGGCTTACAAACTACATAAACTAAACTAAGGACAACACACACACACACACACACACACACACACACACACACACACACACACACACACCCATGCCCGAGGGAGGACTCGAATCTCCCAAGGTGAGCAACCCCGTGCTCTGTAGCAAGGCGCTTTAAACCAATCGGCCACTCCACCGTGGCGAGCTTCTCTCTTTCCATACTCTTCTTGCATACATCCTGCAACCTAGTCCCATTTTTTTTCAGAGTTATATGCAATTATGCAAGAGTTATGGAGTTCTCAGTACGAAATTTAAAAAGTTGAACAAAATTTTTTGAAAAAAAAAGAAAAATCACAACAAATATTAAATTTTTGAAAATGATTTTTAGCCCATTGGCGTAAATATAGTTCTGATTTCAGTTCTAAATAGCCCCCCAAAGATTTCTACAGGAAATCCTAATGGCATTTTTCTATGCAGATTATACTTTATGAGCTAACTGCAGTAATGGGGAATCCATTTTCATGCTACTGTGAAGTTAGCTCTCCTTTTTTGAAAATGTGTATTTTTCCAGGCTTCAAGGCAGACATGCAATAGTTTTGTTCTCCACACAAAATTTAAATAGTTCTGCACAAATTAGAAATAATCCCAGCAAACTTCTCAAAATAATTATTTGCTTTTTAGTGCAAAAATAGTTCTGATCACAGCTCTAAGTGTCTCAGAAAGAGTTTCCACAGAAAATCCCAATGAAATTTTTTGCCCAGAGATAACTGTAGAACCACTGTTGTGCTTGAGGATCATAGTTACAGGTATTTACGGTACGTGTTTCTTGTTACAGTGAAGCCGGGCAACAACACGATCGTGCGCAAGTCGCGCGAGATGCTGAGCGTGTCGGACGACCCGTCCACGTTCCGCGAGCTGTACGGCCGCGTGGAGGCGGCGCTGGGGGGCGGCGAGCGGCTGGCCGCGGGGGCGGAGCGCGTGCGGCTGGAGGGCTACCCGCACCGCCTGCTGCTGCCAAGAGGGCGCCCGTCCGGCCTGCCGCTCGAGCTGGTCGCCGTCGCCACCGACGCGCGCGAGCCCGCCTACCCGGGACAGGTGTTCAGCGACGGCCGGGACCCCTTCTTCCCCTTCGACCGCAGGCTCTTCCTCTGGGAGCTCAGGAGCGCGCCCAACGCGCGCTTCGAGCCTGTCACCATCTACCACCGCGTCAGCAAGGACGCCAAGCACTGAGGCTCACCACCCCGCCGGGACGTGCCAGAGTGTCCCTGCTTCCTACAAACGGGACTGTCAGGTGAACCGTCCGACCACGGAACATAACAGCAGTGCAACGTGTGAGACTGTGAGGGAGCTTTTCTGTACTCGGTACAACTTGGAACACTAACATCAAGTCGATATTGCGCCTTTCGAACAGTTTGTTTATGGAACGAACGACTCCATGCACAGTCCATCGTCCATCAGCGTAACACCGCTACACAGCTTCAAAAAAATCATTGCCCCTCAGGAAATATATTTGACTCGGCCGACCTATACTCAACAGTGTCATCAAACTACTCTGGTGTATTTGTTGAAATAATGCAGTCACGGTTGCGAAATTCTTTTACGCGTTTCGCCCATTTGGGCATCATCATAAATGTGCTGAACCGTCATTGGTCAAAGCTGCCGCAGATTAAAAGGAAAATTTATTAGGAACGACAATGCCCCATAAGAGTAACATGCACATTTCGACCCGAAATTTTATTAATTTATGAACAAAATTATGTCTTTGTACATATAAAGATACGAATAATGTATATTGCAAGATTTTTTTAAATGTAAATTTGGGATCACTCCGTATGACATTATTGAGCAAGATATGTGTCCTTTAAACCTGTGCTGCGTGAATTACGAATTATTGAAAAAAAGAGGGGAAAATATGAAATTGGCTTTTATAGTAAACAACAATGTTTGTTTTCATAAAGTACAAAATTAAATTCAAATTTACCATTACAGGGAAAAATACAACCATTTCACTGAAGTGCACCCAGTGAGACTTGGGGGGGACTTAGATTTTCCTCTCTGTGTGGCAACTTGAAAATCAATCTGCACATGGCCACTACCATTTGCATTTGATTTTAGTTCAAATTTATTTTTAATCGTTTCTCGAAAATTGGTGCAGTGTTGTTCGCTGCCAGCTGACGCTCTCCATTTAATGTGCTCGCGTGAAAAATTGACGTTAGTCAGTTCAACCGACTACACTTACAATGCAGCATCCACTGCAAAGGTCCCATAGAGTGGACTCCGTGTGCTTACGAGCTAAAAAAACTGAAGATGATGCACAGAAATGCGACCAGTATTAGCCGTCCACTAGAGTGGGTGTCGTGCCACAGGGTTACTGACCACAGGGTTTATCAATGAATTTTTCAAATTGCTTTCTTTTATTGACTTTGATATAATAATTTGAATATCTTGCTGCATGTACTCCAAAATTGACTTGAAGCGACAGTACATATTTTGTCAGTGTATTGTAGCCTAAATTCTCTGTTTCCTCTATGTCATGGCAGACAATCTAGTAACAAGGAATTTTTGGAAAGTCGTGCAGAGGTGTGTCTAGAGGAATAGAAAGATGAACTTGTCGTGTGGTAACACAAGTAGAGACAGGGTTAAGATGTCCCAAAAGTACGAAACGAGTCGAGAATTATAACAAGATCTTTATATCTTCTCATGATGCCCCAAAATGCCGAAACGAGTCAAAACGAACAAAACTACGTCCCTAATATATATGATGTGATAATTACCTAAAAAGGGCGAAACGCGTCAAAAAATCGAATAAAATTTGACAACCGTGTTATTTCAACAAATTCACAACTGGTAGCTACACCAGACGTCAGGGTGGAATGCAAGCAATTTTACTCTTGGGGATCTAAAACCTGCTACATAGTGTGGTTATCTCTAAATATCATTTTATGATCAGTCGTTACATACAAGCGAAATTACGATGTGTTTGAGAAGATGGCACTCAACCAAATTTTTATACACATTTCAAATGTCGTGATCGTAATATATAAATGTTCGCACATAAAATATATATAATTTTTTTTTCATTTAAATGTAATTCACAGTATTTCACCTGTTAATGGCTAACTGACTTAATATATTGACTGAAGAGAAATTTTATACATTTTATACACTTTCTTGTGACAAATAAAATGTATACTGTGTCTTAGCTCTGCTTGTGATCATTAGCATCCTTGTTGTAAGTTGTAAGATGTAAACTTTCTGCTGATCCAATAGACTATTTTCCTGAGTTAAAAATATGGTTCAAATTGTTGATATTCTGAATGATTATAATGTTAAAATAGCATTTTCGGTCGTTATATGTAGAAAAATTTATAATTTTCTGTAATTATGGGTTAAAAATAGTTAAATTTGAAGATTAGATCATGTGGTCGATAACGCTCTGTCATTGGGTAAAGCTCTGGTGACGTTAATGACAATAGGAAGACGATGTTCTTTGTGTGTTATGGCAGTGTTAGCGAGAATTACTAAATTTTTCCTTACTTTTTCTGTGTAAAATATTCTGTGATGGTAAACGTGTTTCCAAGTCTTAAATAAGAATGGTAAACAATTTCGTGAAGTCTCACAGTGAAAACCCTCTGAAAGTTTATACGTTTGCAGTATCATACATTTTCGAAAACAACCCAGGTATTCGCGTGCCGGAAATAAGAAAAGTGAAAACTGCGTTTAAAGTAACACACATCTACATTTCAAGCAAACTGTTGCCTGTTTTTATCAACAGATTGCATTTAGTCTGAAGCTATAAACGGTAATGCACGACAAACGTTTGTAAATAAGCATTGCATTATGATTCATTCTTCGTTTTTTTTTTTTTTTTTTTTTTTTTTTTTTTTTACCAGATACATTTCAATTTAAGTTGCCCAGCTATGAAGTTACAATGCAGATTAAGATTAATTCTTAACTGCACATGAAATAGTATTGCGCACTGGTTACATTTGAGTATGCATTTTTCGCGTGCAGGTTAGTTACAAAGGAACAGTTTAAATCGGAACTCGGAACGTGAAATAATGGTGAAAATAAGACGACAAATACTTAGTCTTAGATGCCAACATTAATTATTTTCTAGTGAAAGTAACGATTAAAGTCTGGCATCGTCTATAACTAACAAGTGAGGTTACCTGCTCGTGAAGTATTTAGTGTAGTTGAGTGGTACCGCAATGGTTAGCATTGTGGATTACAAATTTTGCGTTCTATAATCAAATTCTACCCTCTTTCTTCTCTCTCTCTCTATCTTTCTCTCTTTCTCTCTCTCTCTCTCTTTTCTTTGTCGCGGAAGAATTTGATAATGTGAAATAGAATCGAACTATTGACGAAATTTGTAGTAATTTCAAATTTCATTAAAAATTATTACTTTTACCATGTGCGCTCAAAAGGCGTTTTTGGAACAAATCGTTCATGCATCTAACAGATACTGAAATACTGCATCACTGATGCAGACATTGAAACTGACAGTCGACATTAACCAACTACATGAAAAACAACTTTAAAAACACATCGCTGGCGTGTGATATCGTGAACAGCAAAATTTGATGCAACTATTATGAATGTATTTGTACAACGTGATGCTAGTCAATATGCGTCGACCCTTTACAGAAAGGTAAGTGTCCAAACACGGCACGAGGCGTAGCATCAGTTGACATCATAGATAACAAATGGAGCGTTTTAGCGGGCTTTCATGTTATATAAATTTTCTTTACAAAATATTGCATTCAAGAGGGAAAGAAGGATATCTTAAGCATAACATGACATAATAACTATATAATACGACTTCCAGAAATCTGTTAAAAGCCTGTTATTAGCAGCCAGTTCCTTAGCACCAAATATAATGACGCATCACTCAACTGCTGTTTTTGTCCTTTACTTGAAAACGACGTTGAAAAGAATACTTCAGTGTAACAGCTGCTCACCTTCATCACTTCCTTTTCTAAAGGTTCGCATTCCACAGTTTACTGCCACTCCGTTGTCATACGTGATAGCTTTTACCTTTTATGTTTTCCTCCAATCTCCGTCCGCTTGGCGAACTTTGAACCATGCTGCATCTCCTTAACAAATGGGTCCCTTCACGTAGTCTCCTTCATTTTCTACATGAAATAGTTATTTCTACGTTTGATCTCATATTTCTTGACCTCCACTGCCTGTGTCTATACCTCATGTGAACTGATCATACACATTCCATAACAATTAGTAGACATATGTTCATCTATATCGTTTAGATATTTGTACATAAGTTAATTTCTTTAACACTCTTGATGTCGTTATTATCCTTCACACCACCAAGCATCCACTTAACAGTTGGCGAAGAATCTCAATTGTCTCGTACCTTTGCGATGTCTTCGACACCTTCTTTTTTATTTTATTTTTACTAGATACTAGATTACTTCATAACTTCAAACTATTGTTATCAGTCTGTGCACTATATTCGCAGCCTAAGGTCTATGGCTGAAGACGAACCTGTAGCAGTGCTAAAATGCGTAGGTTGGCCTGTGTTCAGTAAGATAACATCAGAGGACTGTATCACAGTCTCAACCATCCGTCCCCTGGGGCAGTTGTTGTTGGAGCCCCATATCGCATTATGCGCATTAAAATCTCCTAAAAGAAAAAAGGGACGAGGGAGTTGTCCAATAAGCTGTGTCAGGGGATTACTGTCAACATCCTCTCCAGGCGGTAAGTAAAGAGAGCAGACTGTGATATCCTGATGGGCCAGTATACGAACAGCAACTGCTTGCAGTGTAGTGGTCAATGGCACAGGTGAGGAGTGAAAAGTGTCCTTGACGAACACAGCCACACAACCTTGTGCTGTATCACCTGTTAGGTCGTCTTTCCTATGGAGTTGATAGCCTCTCAGGACAGGGGTATCAGTCCGTTTGAATTGTGTCTCTTGAAGGGAGACACAGAAAGGCCTATCCATCACAAGAAGCTGAAGTTCCTCCAAATGAGTCCTGAATCCAGCCAAATTCGACTGCAGTATGGAAGCCATGTCATCTGTGTGGGTCTACTTTCTCTCTACCCTTGGAGTGCTGGGTAGCAGATAGACTGCTTGGTTCAGGCGATGACGCATCGAAGTCCATAATAACATCCTCCTCGTCAGTCAACGCGGCCATTAAGACGTACGATGACGCTCCCGAAAGAGTTGCAAGCGGACGTGAAGATACTTTCCTCGGCTTCTTCATTTGAGAAGATGAGGAGGAAAGGGGGACTTGGGGAGCACTCTGCTTGGGCGGAATATGCTTCTTTTGAGAGGCACTTCGCTGGTGAGGTGCCTTTTTAATGATTTCCTGTGGTTCCTTATCTAGCACAACTTCTGTAGCAATAGAGGCCACACGGTCTGCTAAAGCGGTTCCTGTAGCTTTTTCGGCCGTATTTGGTGGGGCAAGAGGAAGGAAAGCTTCAGCTGCCTGACATGTGCACGGATATGTGCAAGTATTGGTGCTGACACTGACAGCCTCAGTTTGTGTCGAGGCATCTACTGTGATGGATTTCTGTAAGGCAGCAGCGAACGAGGTGGGAAATAAAGGTGGCTGCATGGCCTTAAATACCTTCTTGGCCTCCGTGTAGGAAATGCGCTTGGTCGTTCTTTTCCTCAAGATATATCTGACAGTCCCGACTCCAAGCAGGGTGTTCCCCAGAACAATTGACACATTTGTCAGGTGGCGTACAAGCAGTGCCCTCATGTGCTGCCTATCCACATTTGCCACAAGTGGCCTCCCCCTTACAGCTGAGCGTGGTGTGTCCGAAACGCTGGCACATTTAAACAGCGCATGGGATTAGGGACGTAGGGACGGACCTTCAAACGCAAAAACCCTGCCTTCACATGCTCAGGGAGTTTAGGGGTATTAAAGGTAAGGATGAAGCTCTCAGATGACACGAGTTCTCCATCCACCCTTTTCCTAATATTCTGGACGTCCACTATGCCTTCCGTTGCCCATTCTGCCTTGAGTTCTTCAATGGGAATGTCCATCAGGTCCCTACAGAAAACTACGCCCTTACCCTATTGTAGTTCAGGGTACTGTGTAGTTCAGCGTCAATTTCGAATTAACCCAGGTACTTTGCCTTCTGCAGATTTTCCACTGTTAATATGCTATTGAAGTACTGATGCTAGCCACGGGCTACACATTATTGTCATTTTTCTGTTATTCATCTAAACTACAGCTTACTAGAGCTGTAACCAAAATATAAAATAGCTATCATTATGCAGTTGCAACACTGATGCTAGGCATGGGCTGTATATTATTGTCGTTTTTCTATTGTTAATCTAACCCACAGCCTACTAGAGCAGTTTAACAAAATGTAAAAATTTTTATGTCATCCTTAATGTTATTATGCAGTTGAAATATTGATGCTAGCCATGGTTTAACATTATTGTTCATGTAAACCACAGCCTGCAGGAACTGTTAACCAAAATGTAAAGTTAATTATGTCTTAACCATTGTCATTATCCTGGTGAAGTATTGATGCTAGCCATGTGCTACACATTGTTGTCATTTTTCTGTTCATCTAAACTACAGTCTGCTGGAGCTATTAAACAAAATAGAAAAAAATTTTCATAACCACTGTCAGTATGCAGTTGAGGTACTGATGCACAGAATAGCTGAAGACTAGGCCATCTTCCTATGTGATGCGGACTATGGTAGACGCATAAAAAGCATTTCCTACTATGGCTGCTTTTAACTTCGCAGAAACCTAGATAGAAGGCAAGGTACTGCCAGAGTAAAGCTGTGAGAACGGGCGTGGGCGTACCAGGGTAGCTACGTCGGTAGAGCGCTTACCCATGAAAGGTAGAAGTAACGAGTTCGAAATCCAGGTCCGGAACGCAGATTGCCAGAAAGTTTCAGAGTGCAAATATCATTCTGGACGTAACGATTTTTCAGCAAGGGTAGCGAGACGCAGCATCCCAATCCGAGCCAGAGACGACGGCAAAAATAGCCGACTTCATACGTCGAGTCCCGCAGTAAAAAGTTTGAAGAAGAGGGCGGCAGTGTGATGAGGTAGGGTGGATGAAAAATCAGACTGCGCATCGGGGAGCGAAGTCCTCAACCTGCCGCGGCGTCACACCGCAGGGAGAGCACCGCAGAATTTCATTAAAGGGCGCACCCGGCCAGAAACTTGCAGTCTGCAAAAACCCCGACAGCGGCCCAATTGACACGGCACGGCGTTACCAGGAAACGCCGGGGCCGGTATGGCTGCCAATAGGGGTGGCTAATGGAGGCTGCGGGCTGCTAGAAACGAGCAGCCAATCCGGGGCTGCGCTGCACGGGGAATCGCTAAGGCTACACGCCGCCTGGCCTACCGCTGTACGCAAACAGTTAATGAGCTTGGAAAACAATGTTTCTAATGGCGGCGCGTCCTATGTGCTCACTGGTTCAGTAAGTACCACGGAAAAAGCTCTTAGTTAAAAAAAGTAAATAAATAAAATAAACAGTGGTTTACTATCATTATTCGTTTCATTCATCTACCACATCGTTTTAAATACACATTCAAAGTTTTTATCGCATGAGAAACGTTTTATGTCGCGGACGAACACAAGTATACAATACAAGAAAAGTCAAAATATATATTATAGTTATGATAATAGAATGGTAAAAAGTAAGATGGCAACATAGTCATCAAGCAGGAAGACTACTATACAATCCTAGATTTCTATTTTATCAGTATGACACTAGTATGACATTAGTTAGTGTTAAGCAAAATGATATCAATCATAGGACATGTACACCCAGTCATCTTGGTACCATTTAATCTAAATCTCCAGATACCGTTGTAATAAACCTGAAAATCGCCATGGCACATAAGTGTTGGCTCTAAAGAAAATTATGTGTTTCTCAAAAATTATCATTGCAAGCAAGTCATCAGACACCTTGTAACGAAATACAGTAAGGATATGTAACAGAGGAAATGAGACATCTCAAGGAACAGCAAAGGATTAGCTTCAGATAACCCACAAACTCATAGAGATCTATAGTATCTAATATGACAAATGTCCATGGTAGTATAAGAACGTAATTTCTTCTCATTATGGAATAATCAGAAATTAAACATAACTTATTCAATCATAAAAAATATTTTAAGAAATGCAAATGGTAGTATTGTATGCATTGTAATTATAGCAAATACATCATCATTTCGTCCACCAACCAGTTACAAGAGAGTACATACATATCAAAAATACACCTGATGTTAAGTAAGAATACAAATATATTGATCAATCATAGTGTCATATAATAAGCTTCACCTCCTTCGGAGTATCACTCTTCATCATTAGTGCGCTCATTCTGTTTCCATCCTATTCCCTATCTCAATATTTCATCATAATCGTACCTAATATGTCCATACCACATAATATTCATTCCAAGTATGCATCATATATCATCACACAATAACATTTAAAACATGTCTTAACTCAATATCACGATAAAATATCATCAATCCCTACTTACCCATATAGATAGAAAACAAACATTGCACTGACAATATAAACATCATACTCTTAAAAGGTTCATCCCACGGACGTAACCCATTGGCATTTTTTGTTATCTCTCCAAGGCTTTTGATTGTGTCAATCATGGAATGCTTTTAGATAAACTAAAGGATCGTGGTATGAATGGGACAGTATACAAATGGTTTAAATCATACCTAACAGGAAGAGTGCAGAAAGTTGATATTAGTAGTTCTCATAATATGCAAAAAGCAGCTGAGTCCTCAAACTGTGGAGCAATCAAAAATGGGCTGCCACAAGGTTAGATCTTGGCCCCTTTGCTGTTCTTAATAAACATTTATGACTTGCCATTGTATATTCATGAATATGTAAAGCTGGTTCTTTTTGCTGATGATACAAGTATAGTTATCATACCTGACAGACAAGAACTAATTGACGAAATTGTAAATGACATCTTCCAGAAAATCATTAAGTGGTCCTCATTTGTCATTAAATTTTGATAAAACACAGTACATACAGTTCCATACAGGAAATGGAATGACACCATCAATAAATATAGACTTTGATCAGAAATCTGTAGCAAAGGTAGAATATTCAAAATTTTTAGGTGATGAGGAGTTGAACTGGAAAAAAACACATTCAAGATCTGTTGAAACATTTGACTTCAGCAACTTATGTTATTAGCGCAATTGCAAATTTTGGTGATATACATCTCAGTAATTTAGCTTACTATGCCTATTTCCATTCTCTGCTTTAGTATGGCATCATTTTCTGGAATAATTTATAATTGAGTAAAAAAGTATTCATTGCACAAAAGTGTGTGATCATAATAATTGCCAGAGCCCATTTAAGATCATCCTGCAGACATTTAAAGAGCTAGGGAACTTCACTGTAGCTTCTCAGTATAGACATTCACTTATGAAATTTGTTATTACCGATCTCACCGAATTCAAAAGCAATAGCAATGTACATAACTACAACACTTGGAGAAAGAATGATCTTCACTATTCGAGGTTAAATCTAGCTTTGGTACAGATAGGGGTGAATTATGCTGCCACAAAAGTCTTTGGTCACCTACCAAAAAGCATCACAAACCTGATATATAGCCAACAAGCACTTAAAAATAAATTAAAAGAATTTCTGCATGACAACTCCATCTACACTGTAGATGAATTTTTAGACATAAATTAGTAAATTGGGAAAAATAAATAAAATAAATAAAAAATATATAAAAAGTAATAAAAATTGTGTCATGTAAAATTTAGTACAAAGTAATAATATGTAAAGACATCTTTCATTAACTTGACACATTCCACATCATTACGAAGTGTCGTATTCATGATCTATGGGACAAGCACTAATCTAATCTAATCTATACACACTGTGACTGTCTTATTTTGTATAAACAAATTTCAACATTTCACAGAAACATTGCACCAAAGAAAGTCAAAGAAAATACAGATCTGTATAAATCACACTAAAATATGTACTTTTATTCATGAGAAACGTGATGTAATCCTTTTATGCCCTCTCAAAGCCTCAACTTCCACAGAGTTATCATGAGCTTATCCTACATTGGCCAATGTAAGTCCTATAAAACTTGTGTGTTAACTCCTTAGATTTCTTTGATAAGTTATGAGTTTTAAGTAATATTTTTTGACCAACATGAAAATGTTTACATTTATACTTACCATACGACAGTTCTTTTCTACTCTAGGCAACTAAGTTAATGTTCTTTAACGCTAAGTAATTATTTGACGACGTCTCATATGTCTGGAAATACGAAAATGTACAGTTTCTCTAATGCGATCAGGTGGCATATGTTTCGTAAGTACTAATAAAGGTGAAAGAACTGTAGTTATGTAGGGCTATTCATTCAGAAGATTCTGAAAGGTAGGTATAAATTTTTCCCAATCCTGATGTCGTATGTAACAATATATCCTGCGTGCCTTATTTATTCATGATATGTTCTGCTGGGTTAGTTTGTCGCCAGTACCGAGAAAAACAAATAAGTTTAATTCTGTGGCATCTCAAAGTATGTAACCAATTCTTAGATCTACACTGAGGACCATTGTCAGAATTGACTTTGTCTATATGCCCTACATGACGAAGATAATCCAAGGTAAAAGCAAGAGATACAGTTCTGGCAGTAGTTTTGCGCAACAGCATTAGACACACAAATCTGGATGTAAGTTCAATGCCAACAAATAGGTATCAAAAGCTATGACGTGTTCATACCAAAGGTCCTAGCAAATCAACAGCAGCAATTTCTCTTAACTTATCAGGTATAATTGGAAGTAAAGGCAAAAAGTGAGTAACAGTAGGCGGCTTGGCCTTGTGACAAATTTTACAAACAGCCACAACCATGCGAATACGTTTAAGATATTATTAAAATGACAGGTTAAGCGTAATTTCATGAAACATTTTTTGGCCCAATGTGTCAATAGCTCAAGTGAGTATACTAGATTAGTTTGTTCACCAGGTCATCAGGAATAATTAATACACAAAGTGTATCATCAACAGAACTTTAGTCTCCCAATATACTAATGTAACGGCTAAACTGCAAACTGAAACTATACCAGAACAGCAGTAAACTACATAATAATAAGAAAATTAAATCTAGCAGAAACAAAGTGGTGAAGTATAGCTGCAGCAAAAAAAAAAAAAAAAAAATGGATTATACACTATATAAATTAAGTATTTGTAATAATCAGTAATATAATTAATATATACAGTATAATTAACAGTAACAGTGAAATTCTCACCAATCACAAAGTGTAGGTTAATTACAGCTAAGGTCTGGGAAAAAAATCTATAAGTTTGGCATTAATAGTGATTTTGTGAGAAGTAGTCATAATCTGGATAAGTATCATTGTCTCTTCAATTATACTTTTTGGCACAAAACATGCTAAGTTTGGCTTATTAGGGTGAACAGTTACAAAATAATTATCAGATTATGTCATAGGTTGCTTACTAATTGAAGATACATTGTGGGTGGCTTGTCATCCTCTTCAAGTTTCTTACAATTGTTTATTTTAAATTTTTGTTGAATACTGTCTGGTTAGGGAGTAGAAATAATTACAATATCAGTAACATCAAACTGAAGTACATCTGATGTAGGCTCAGCCTTAGTAAAGAACTGTGGTAATTTGTTGTTTGGGTGTTGGTAAGTTCATTAGGGACATTTATCGTATTTAAAGTAACAGAAATGGCAGATAGATGTTGCTGAGCAGATTCAATAGTACTGTCAACAACATCAGACCGTGGTACTTCAGATGTGGAAGAAAGGGTTGGTGGAGACATGACTTAGCCACAGCCTAAGGGATGTTTCCAGAATGAAACTTTCACTCTGAAGCGGAGTATGTGCTAATATGAAACTTCCTGGCAGATTAAAATTGTGTGCCGGAACCGGGACTCGAACCTGGGACCTTTGCCTTCCGCGGGCAACCGCTCTACCGACTGAGCTATCCCGACGCAACTGACGATGCCGCCTCACAACCTTATTTCCGCCAGTACGTCGCCTCATAGTTTCCAAACTTCACAGAAACTCTCCTGCGAACCTTGCAAGACTAGCACTCCTGGAAGAGGGACTGATGACCACGTAGTTGAGTCCCATTAAAAAAAAAAAAAAAAAAAAAAAAAAAAAAAAAAA
This sequence comes from Locusta migratoria, assembly GCA_026315105.1. Classification (NCBI taxonomy): domain Eukaryota; kingdom Metazoa; phylum Arthropoda; class Insecta; order Orthoptera; family Acrididae; genus Locusta; species Locusta migratoria. The sequence continues at coordinate 167,936,194 of CM048745.1, forward strand.
AAAAAAAAACTCCTGGAAGAAATGATATGTTGGAGACATGGCTTAGCCACAGCCTAAGGGATGTTTCCAGAATGAAACTTTCAGTCTGCTACGGAGTGTGCGCTGATATGAAACTTACTGGCAGATTAAAATTGTATGCCTACACCGGGTCTCGAACCTGGGACCTTGGCCTTTCTCGTGCAAGCGCTCTAGCGATAAGCCCTCTGGATAATGGGCTGAGGCATGGAAAGCTGAAATATAATAAGTATTTCTTTAATGAAGTAGAAATATCACTGATAATAATTATCATTCTTACAGTTGGCTCTGTTTCCGTTAGATGCACTATTGGCGCTCCAAGTGTGAAACCCTAAACTTACATAGCAGTTTTACATGTATGGTAGACTGTGATGGCAGTATGTGGATTAAACACGGCGAGGATTGTATCAGTTTTATATTCATTGCGATGAATCATATTTCGTAGAACATAGCAACCGAGAAAACGATTTTCAGAAATATGGTAAATTTGAATAGTCAAAGAGCAAGTAGTATTTTCGACGGGTAATAATCTGATCGCTGCCCCGAACTTCACACGAACACCCACAGCGCTGTCTATTCTTTGCTGCATTACGCCGTTATTTCCAAGCATGAAATACACCTAAAACTTCAAATTACGATACCTTTTACTTTCCTGATCTGATTTTGATAAAATGAAGCCTATATGTTGCCCCAGGATATTCCCAATCTGTCTGTGATACCCCCACGAATGGTCTTTTTGTACTTTTGAAGATTACTCTGCACAAATAGACACATGCGATTGCTTTCAGAGAAATGTTTAAATAGTGATATCTAACTTTTTCTGATCCGATTTTGCGAAATGAATCGTTTCTGTGACCGCAAGATACCCTCTCGTTTCGAATGAAAAAACCCTGAAAATTCGTCTATTAGTTTTGGAAATGAAAGAGTAAGATAGACATGAAGGTTGTCGATGAAAAATGTAAAATTGTGATGGTCCTCTTTCCGTGATCCGATTCTTATGAAAATAAGTCTATGTGTTGTTCCAAGGTACGCTCAAGTTACCTGTGAAAACCCTATGCGAATTTGTGTTGTAGTTTTGGAGAAGTGGTTTGTAATAGATGAACAGACAGACACGGTGGTCTATGAAAACACTTCGTGATTCTATTTCGATGTAATCATGCCTAGATCCTGAACCAATCTTCGCTCATGTTTCCTGTGAAAACCGCATGAAAACCAGTAGTTTTTAAGATTGAAGCGAACAGCGACAGGCCTACATTTACAGATTTATTATTAGTTTAGAACTGTTGTACAATTGTAAAATTTTGAAGGAATATTTTCATTTGCATAATTGCTAAATGTCGGCAAAATCTGTTGCAAATATGGTTGGTAGTTAAGAAATAATAGGTTAAAACGTGATGCTTGATGGGGCGGTATTCCATGAACGTTACTCTCTACGTCCTCATATCTCATGAACTACGTGTCGTACTGTCATACAATTTCTAATGTACAGTCAGCTTTAAGTGTGTATTCTGTCTGAAAATTTGCTGCGAGTACAATTGGTAGTGTAGAAATTATAAATTGTAACGTTATACCGAATGCCATAGTTTTGCTTCATAAACAGGGAAAAAGTAGTAAGTGAGAAACTTTCTTCCTTTCATTATTTTGATGTGGTTGTCTGCGAGAAAAAGTTAAATAAAGGTTTTAAATTATGTTTAAAGTTTGCTGCAAGTTGCCAAGTACTGTCGTTCTCATACAGTGTATTTATAAAGTCGCAGTATGTAGCAGTTTTTTGCGATTCCTATTGTTCATGAAGTTATATTTCCTGAACCAAGTGTCGTACGAGGGTCGTACTTCTACAGCAGTTGTTACATCACGTACGAAATATGTGTACCAAATTTGGGTGAAATCGGTCCAGTGGTTTAGGGGAAAATGTGTAGCATTGTCGTTTGACGCAGCAAATTCTCGCGCTTCTAATTATTTATGACGTCATATCTCCTTACGTATGTGTCGTAGGTGATACTTAGTCCGACGGCGATTGTTGCCTGATATTAAGACACATGTGTACCAAGTTTGGTTGAAATCGGTCCAGTAGTTTAGGAGGAGATGTGAAACATACATACATACATACATCCTATTTTATAAGATATAAGATTAAATATGTAGGGACCATGGGGACTGGTTGTTCAGGTGTAAACGGTGATGTAGATGCTTGGTTGCAGAATGACAGTAATGGTCGTAGCAGGATGATGAGTTACGAGGAAATTAGCATTGCTCCTGTTTTTCTACAGAGATCGACATTGATGGTGACGTAGACAACAGAAGTGTGGAGTTTCTGTGGAAGGAATAAAAATGCCCAATGCGGAGGCAACGGTACACCTAGTAAGACTAATGACTTACCTAAAACGTCAACCGGAGACAACGTCCACGCGATTGTGCTGCAGTAAAACGCCACTCAAATTGGAAGCTGAATAAACTTACACATTATATCATTTAAACGTGACACGTTCGAAAGAACAGTATATATAAATAAACGCGGCATGTCCGAATGAACCGTATAAATAAATATATATTGTCAATTTTTCGCTGCTCACTGTTACTCAACTGTTACTTAAACTCGCTGTTTTTTTTTTCATACAGAGTAAGAGTCAATGAATGTCTAGGCTCTGGAGAAAAAACGAGCATTAAGTGTATCTTTCTTAGCATACCGCGTCAGAGCGGCCGAGAGCATTGAGGCAACACCACCGCCTTCTAGGTGGTGTTGATTGAGACGCTATGCTACAATGCGCGAGGCCATTCCCCGTTGGGGGTTCGAATCCCCCTCGGGCATGGATGTTTTTTGTCACCTTTAGTATAAGGTAATTCATAAGTAGTTTGTAAGTTTAGGGACTACCCCGCAGTTAAGTGCCATAAGCTTTACAAACATTTGAACACATTTATTAGCGTTTCGCCCATTACTTGGGGTCTGCTTTCTGCTACGTCTCTTCCACAGAGCTCCGTTGTGGACGTCTTCAGGGCTGAGATCCGCATCGAAAATGTCCTCCCTCATGCTGTCCATCCACCTCTTGAACGGTATACCACCTGGTCGGCGTCCTCCTTGATCGAATTGGAGTGCCTTTTTAGCCTTAGAATCGTTATCTTTCCTCATAACGTGGCCGTATCATCCAAGACCTCTCTTGCCTTCTCTATGACTGAGACTACACCAAGGCTTTGGCGGACATAGTTATTAGTTCCATGGTCGTAGCGAGTCAATCCAAGGGACCATCGTAGCATTTTCGTCTCCGCTGTGTCGAGAGTCTAGTCAGGTCGGCATTCTATCCTGTAGAGGACTACTCGACGAGCTACTGATTTACAAATATTTGCCTACAGATGTAAAGGCATCCTTTTGTCACAGAGAACACCAGTCGCCTGTCTGCATTTCAGCCATGCTGCATTTACTCTCTTCCGGGTGTCCAGGGTGATGTTATCATGGATCCAAGGTATTTGAATTCGGCGGGTTTGTTCAATTCCCGGCCGTCGATGCTGACGTTGGAGTTCCTTACGGGTTTTCTGCGTCAGCACCACGTAATCGGGATAGAGAAGCGTCCAGGGATGAGGGGGAGGGGATTATATTGGCTGTTACTGTGAACATGCAAAAGATGAATAGTAGTGAAGAGAGAGCTGAACCCTGATCAACGAAGATTTTAAATGGTGGAGAGATTTCAGCAGGACACCGGACTACACTTGTTGCATTTCAGTACCTTTAATGCTGCTTTCTTCAGAGCGGAGACATTCCTTACCTCTTACTCAGTTCTAAAAAGTAGCGATTTTGCGTAATAGTGGGCAGGGAAAAGTTGACACTTTTTTTCTGATGAGAGGCAGTTGTAAGGATCACTGCGTTCCTACTGGTGTGAGGGTGTGCAAGCAGTAGACCCAGGTTCGAATACCGACTGGGTACTCATTTTCAGCTTTACCTATTAGCATTAATGTTGTTAATCCCGTGAATATAATAGTAATGTGAGTGAGTTTAAGTGCCGAATATGTCTCTTGTTGGTGGCAGAATAAATGTTTGTACATATATTACAGTAAATATTAAAGTTTTTCTATGTTGTGTAACGCTTCCGGATTATCCAGTCCCAATAAACGAGGTTCTTTTGTATTACACTGCGTAGTCAGAACGGGGGGCCAATATTAACGTCCTGGTGTCCAGAGATGGCACCTAAACTACATAAGCTTCGTGAAAACTGCCCAACAGCAATATGACATTAACAGAGTTGTGATATCTTCAATCAGTTACAGATACTGCAGCCGACCATCACAGTAGTATAGACTTGTTCAGAGGCTCTTCTTGGTGGTGTACATGCATCATGTCTGTTGGGTCGTGATCTCAGTACTTGAACTAACTTATGCTAAGGACAATACACCCCCAGGCACGAGGGAGGACTCCAACCTGCGGCGGGATTGGGCGGGCAATCCGTAACATGGCGCCTTAGACCGCATGGTCATCCCCGTGTGGCTGGTGAGAAATATAAAGCCCATTACACTGTGTTCGCACGTTGGTGACAGAAATAAGAGTGCTGTGTTAATCCACCTGCCAAGCTCTCACAATAACGTTAACTTCAGTTATTCACATTCTGAAGGTTTTGTTGATTATGGTTTCTATCCCGTGCCTAATTTCAACCATTGTTTAGACCACAAGTGAGGTTTATGTGACGCAAATTCGTTACTTATGATATGAAATTCCATTGAAATATTTTGTCTGTTTCGTTTAAGTATAGCAGTCTTTGCACATTATGTTGTCAAAATGTTCAGATGTTTGATAAGCTTATTGGACTTAACTGCGGGGTCATCAAACCCGTAAACTTACAAACCAGTTATAAACTAAAACTTCCTGGCAGATTAAAATTGTGTGCCGGAACCGGGACTCGAACCTGGAACCTTTGCCTTTCGCGGGCAAGTGCTCTACCGACTGAGCTATCCCGACACGACTCACGATGCAGCCTCACATAATTCCAGTTATAAACTACCTTATACTAAAGACAACACAATCATCCAAGTCCGAGGGGGAATTCGAATCCCCGATGTGGAACGGCCTCGCGCATCAGAGCATAACGCATCAATGCGCTCGACCACTCCGCCGCAGCCATTATGTTGTACTAATGGTCTGCTAAAAGGGTAAAAAGTTGGAAAAAATCCGTGAGCCGAAAGTCGTGGCCTCACCTTGTAAGTTGGAACAAAACTGAGTTTGTTACGGAAGAATTCACCACTGGAGCAACATAAATTTGCCTGCGTTTCAATTCACTCACTGCCCTCGCAGTCCCACAAACGATGTTCTCTTAACGAGTGACACAACGTAAGACAGGCACCGCGTAGATGCAGGTTTCGCAAGCATTCACAGGGGTAGACAAAATAATTTGATCACCTAACATAGAAAAAACATTTATTTCTTAAAAAGGAGTTGGGCGACCACTGCCTTGCAAACCTTTTACTCAATATACACTGGATAAAACACATCAGGGGATCAGAAATCTAGTTTCCGAAGTATTTTCATCCACAGAATGATCTAAAATCGTTCGGCGTCTTTCTGTCGCTTCTACGGAGTGGAGATAGCAACATTACGCACATTACGGCAACCGAGATAGTGGTAATAACAGAAAGTTGTTGCAGCAAGGATTGGTGTTCACTTGTGTTTACCAAACGAAGTACACAAGTAGATGGGTTCAGATACTGTAATGAGCATATAGTGCAATGCAACAACAACGTGACTTACCAGGCGCTATGGCATGGATAACCTTAGGATAGTTGAAAGTGGGACAGATATAGAGGGAGGTAGCTGCGGCTACTGGAGTATTCCAAAGTGTAATTTCCAGGACTTGGACGCAATTGCGACAGAAGGAGACAAGGCCAAGGTCGTTCATGGATAACTTTTGGAGGAGATGACCGTAATCTCCGCTTAACAGCCCGTCGAAACAAGAATGCAACGCAGCTGCAACGCACCATGGAGGCAGCGACATGACGCTCAGTATCAACACAAACATTCCGAAACCGCCTTCGGAACCGTAGCCTCTAGGCAGTGTGTGTCCCACTAAAGAGAAACTGGGAGGAGAAACATCAGGATTGGATTCGTAACAAATGGCGCCAGGTTCTATTCACAGATGAGACAACACTATGTTCAGCTGGACAATCGTTGGTCCCTCATGTGGAGAGAAAGCGGAACTCGGAACAATGATGCTTATGTGCTGGAAACATCGCCATATCATGGTGGTGGACGAATAAGGAGTCAGTATTGGTGGACATACAGACCTCTGTGTCGTTCATAAGGGCGCTTTGACTGCTCAGATGTATAACGACGAGATCCTTCGAACTTTTTTGTCCCATACACTGGCGCGATGGGTGATGGGTACATTATGGTGGAGGATAACGCTAGTCCCCACAAAGCTGCACTGCTGGATAAAATGGTTGAAGCTGAGAGAGTTGAATGAATGGTGCGGCAGCATAGCAGCCAGACCAAGGCCCCCCAAAACGGTTGCAGAGCTGGATATTGTTTTCATGGAATTTTGGCCAAATATCCGTCAAGATCTGATTGATAATCTCTTACTATCCATGCTACACAGGTGTGCAACTGTTCTGGTTGTCCTTGGTGATCACATACTGTATGCGAGGGCTACTATTATGGTAAACTCATTGTGCCTACGTCTAAGTAAAGGGCCAAGTAAGCTTCAAGTAAAGAGACACAGAAATATCGCACTATACAACACACAAATTGTAACCAATATCTGAATAAAATACGCTACCGTAGGCATATTTTTACCATTTCTTACCTCATAACCAAATAGTTTTGAGCGTGTGTTTTATGTAGAGACTATTTGAATGTATCATAATGTATTTACAACGTTTGTCACTCGATTTGAACTAAACTTAATGACACATCCAATGAAAATGAAATGTGAGAATCGTGTGTAATCATTTGAAATAAATAAACTTATCTCAACAGATTTTTTTCTTCCTTTTTTAGATTACAGCGAGAATAACTAACGTTTTCGGAAGTAAAGATCGGTTATACTAAAACTTCGTCATTTAATTCAGTATCATTTTAAGTAACTCAGTAACCCTCTTCAGTTTAACTCAGAATCTCAGAATTCAATCTCTTTCATTTGGATAATGTCGTAATCGAAATCTCATTAGAAATGTTAAATCCTAAATGGCTTCAGTCAAAGATGCACTTGGTATATCAGTGGGGAAAACATCTGTCTACGTAATAATCAAGAATATAACTTTTAAATACTATGTATAATTTATTAATGTTTGTAAATCTATCGGGCCAAACTGCGTGGTCATCAGTCCATAGCTTACAAACTACTTAAAGCTAGGTAAACTAACCTATGGACAAAACACACACCCATGCCCCAGGGAGGACTCGAACCTCCACGGCGAGCAACGGCGCGCTCCGCAGCGAGACGCTTTAAACCTCTCGGCTACTCCACCGTGGCTATGTATAATTTCACAATAATCACAATTAGTGTAAAACTCTTCGCTACTGCTACCTGTCACTTCAGATTCGATGCCAAATTCAGTAATAGCGTACAGCTGTAAACAATGCTCCAACGGTACTACTCATCAATTTTTGTAAACGAAGTACTGTCATTTATTTAGCCTTCTTTGAACTTGGAGCTGTAACACAGTTCTCTGATATACATATAATTAAAATTTTTAATCTTTGTTAGTGTTTGAAATTACATCATAAGATGGCAGTAAATGTGAGTTACTTAATAGTTCTTTTGCCAGCGTGCTGTATGGAAAGTTGTGGGTGTGTGTGAGTGCGCGCTGGGAACCTTGCGCGTGGCTGGCTTTAATGGGTAATGTGGGAAGACGTCGCGCTGATGTCCCATTCGGAGTCTTATCGCCGCATGGCAGCGACAGCTTAAGTCGGCAGTTCTCCGCACTGGCCGTGCTATCTCATTCTGGAGACAGGCGGCGTCCTCAACCCCGTCCGCGGCTCGGGAGCTTTCCTGGCAGATAGAGGAGAGGATCCACCTGAAGGCAGCAGACGCTGAATGGCGAAGGCACACGGAGCGCTCAATAGCAAGGGTCCTCAACCCTACATATTCATGACAAAGCAATGGAAGATATTTCCAGCTACTTATAATACTGGCTTTAAGGCCAGTTACGACTTTTGTTATCGAACATTTTTGACAAGATTGTCAGGGAATCTGTTTTTCTCATTATTTATTTTCCATTCGTATTGACCAATTAGGAACACTGTAACAACTTCAGTTCCTCTTCTTCCTTTGTTTTTGTTTTCTATTTTTCTAGTATTCCCTCATTTTCTCCCCATGAAGTCTCTTCCATTCTTCTGTCCAAGTTGCTCCTGATTTTTCATTTCTTGTGCTTCGAAAGCCTTCCAGATTTAGTATTTTACTTCTAAAACGGTTTCTTTCTGCTATTTCTGATACTTTGATGTTTCTTTCTGGATCTTTGGTTACTTTTGTCGATTCTTTCTTCCACATATACAGGAGTATTTGATTTATTTCCATCCATTCGGTAGAAGTTTTCGGAAAAGGCTAATCTTCGTTTGGCCATTACTTCAGATATTTTCTCTATATTTTTGTTGATCTCATTACTTCCTGTTTTCAAATCATCTGCAGTTTTTATTGTACCCATTATTTTTCTAATAATACTTCCTTCCAGTACCTCCAGTTTATCCATATCATAGTTCATCGTTAGGCATTCAAATCCATATAAACATTCTTGTCGTACCACTGTGGTTTAGTGTTTTTTCTTTTGTTTTTCTAGATATACATTTCATGTAGCAAATATTTTGGTCAACCCATATCATCTTTCCATTTTGTCAATTGTTATATCTATTGCATATTTTCTAGTCCATTCTGTTGTATTACTTCTACAAGTTAGTTATATTTATTTACTCGCTTTGTTTTACCTATTTGTAATTCTATGAATTTTGGCACATTTTTTTACATTTGTCAGAAATTTTCTGTTTTTAGATGAAATTTTGAGGCCAAATCTGTTTGCTTTTTTTCCCCAGAAAGTTTATTTGAATAACTGCTTCCGTCAAGTATTCTGAAAGTATTGCAAAATTATCCGCAAATGTCAAGCAGTTTACTTCAATTCCATTTGTTTTCCTTCCCAGAGTTGTTGTTTCAATTTTGTGACTTTTTAGCTCCGAATTCCAGATACTGACAAATTTATCAAAAACTAAAATACTAAAGGTGATAGACAATCACCTTGTCTAACACGTTTTTATTTCAAATATCTGAGATACTTCTCACATAAATTTGACTTTACATATTGTTCCTGTTGGTGCTTCACGAATTATATTTGCTAATTTTGATTTTACACCAAATTCTCTAATGACCTTATCTATTCTCTATATAATCAAATTAGTTCTTGAAATCAGTAAGTGACACTATTGTTGGTTTGCTTCTATGGCGAATTATTGACTTTCAGTTAAAAATTTATTCTGTGTATTATCTTCCCCTTCGGAAACCACCCTGATCGCTTTATTTATTAATTATTTTGTTTGTATTCTTCGGAAACGTGTCGTTAGAACAAATGCAGGTTTTGGGTTAAAACATGTTACTGTTTTTGTTCTACTGTATTATTAATATACAGGGTGAATCTAAATATATAGGAAAGCTCTGATATTCCATAGAACGTATCAAGTAAGTATATGATTTATTTGCTTTCGTTTCCGTGTTACAGGCATTTCTTGTAGCGTACATAACGCAAAACACTTCACTACGCAGTTTGGTCATTTTTATAGGGTGCAGAAGTTATACAAAACGGGGAATAAAATGACTTTAGTGTTAATGTTTGGGGTAGAACAATAAGTGACGCACTGATTACAACCTGAACTATCCCGACACGCTTCACGGTCCGTCTTCACAACTTTATTTCTGCCAGTACCTCGCCTCCTACTTTGCAAATTTCTCCTGCTCAAAAATGTTCAAATGTTTGTAGAGGTTATGGGACTTAACTACGGGGTCATCAGTCCCTAACTTACAAACTACTTATGAACTAGATTATACTAAAGGCGGCACAAACACCCATGCGCGATGGGGGATTCGAACCCCCGACCGCAGCGGCCCTACAGACCGTGACTAACACGCCGCAGGCCGCTCGGCCACCGCGTCAGGCTCCTCCTGCGAGGAGAGCTTCGTTTACTGGTAGAAGTAAAGTAGTGAGGACGGACCGTTAACTTACTCAGTCGGTAGAGCGCTTGCCTGCGAAAGGCAATGGTCCCACGCTGGAATCCCGGTTCTGGCACACAGTTTTAAGATTCACATCAGTCAACACTCTGCCGCAGAGTGGAAGTTTCATTCTGAACTTATAAATTGGTACTTTCACTTTATTAGGAATATTGACCGGAAAGGGAAACAATTTAGTCAAGACAATACGGAGTCTGCGTTACCATTAAATTGTATGAAAGTATACTAACAAGAAGTCAGAATCTCAAAATATTATTAATAATTATTTTTTAAATGTTATAGAGAGAAGAGGATCAAAATGTACAATGGAAGATGCAAAGCTACTAATGGAAGAGGCCATATATATTTGCAATCTGATAAAACTTTTCAGCCTTCTCTCTATTTGAAATTAATAAAATAAATAATAAAGGCACTCGAAAGTAAAAACTCTTGCCGAATTGATGGCATTTCCAGCAGAGTTCTAAAACCTTGTTCCCCAAAGATACGTAGGCTTCTCAGCCACTGATGTAATAGCTCGCTGAACCAGAGCCTTTTCACAGAATGACTGAAATATGCTATTGTTTAATCATTGCATAAAAGAAGGAGATACATCCGATGTCTACAATTATCTCGAAATCTCAGTTCTGACAGACATCTTTAGCCGAAGTTCTTGAGAGAGTAATGTATTTAAGAGTAAGTCCCATAATTGTAAAAATAAAACACTAACAAAATGTCAGTTTGGTTTTCAGCGAGGCTTTTCAACAGAAAATGCTAGATATCCTTTCGTTGATATATATTAAATGCTCTGAATAACTGGACATCATGTGTTGCAATTTTTTGTAATCTCGCAGAGGCTTTTGAATGTGTAAATCATGGTATTCTTCTAGATAAGCTTAAGCACGGTGGTATCAGATGGCCAGTCCACAAATAGTTTAATTCATACTTAACTGGAAGAATACAGGAAGATGTAAGAAATAAGGGATACACAGCAAAAATTACCTGATTCTTCAAATTTGGGACCTATAAGAATTGGGGTACCACTAGGTGCAGTCTTGTGTCTTTTGCTCTTCAGATAAATCAATGACTTGCCATTCTGTATTCAAGAAGATGCAAAACTACTTGTAATCACACCTGACAATCAATAATTAACTGATGAAATTCTAAACGATATCTTTCAGAAAATTATTAAATTGTTCTCTGCAAATGGATTTTTATTAACTTTTATGCAGTTAATAAATACAGTCTGTGAACAGAAGTCTGTAGCTAAGGCAGAATATTCTAAGTTTTTAGGTGAGTGCATTGGTCAGACGCCAATTTTTGTATGCTATTGCTACTTGATTACACATGCGGTTTGCATCCTCCCGGTCTTTTGCTATGACAACTTGATCATCAGCAAACAGTAAATGATGTAGACAAACGCAATCTCTAGTTTCCTACCCCATATTATTACGTTTACGGGACCATGTTCTAAGGCAAATATCTATATAGATCTTACATTAATAATTGTACCAAAAATGTTATGTAATATAGTGATGTCTTTTACTAAACTGACACGTTTTACATCATTTCAAAACCTCGTTTTCAAGATATGTGGTACAAATATTAATGTAATCTGCGTCTTTGTACAGGTGATGTACATGCTTCTTCGGAAGACATTACACTGGATGTAATTCCACGCAGGGGTTCATTCATTATTGGGCACCGCATCATGTTGCACGTGGTACTAGAGCAGTTTTACGTTAGCAATTCCCAAACAAACCCAGAAGGCGTCAGTGACTCACATCGTGGCCTGCTCGTTGTCCCGACCTCAATCCAGTATACTCCAACTTATGGATCAATTCAAGGCCAGTGAGTATACACACCACAGTTGTTTATAAAGTCCATAGAGAGAGAGTGTGTGTCAACAGATAGACAGACGCCTGGAATATTGGAACGATCTGAGATAACCAACGATGCGGCGTATAAACGCCTGCATTAGAGCTCTTCGTAGCCATTTGCAGCACTACACGTGACGACAGGCATGTTTTTGGAGGTTAGTGATTGATTGCTCTGCACGTTTGGTCTGCTGCAAAAGAAGCACAACAGCTGGCGGGACATTACTGAAGTGGTGGAGTCTTATGTCCTCCTATAAGATCGGGCTTGGAAATATTGAATACTGCATGCAGCAACTACCCCCATGCATCTCAGACATTGCCGAGGTTGGGTGGCGTGCGTGACTCAACTATACTGATAGCCGTAGGTGCAACCACAGTGGAGGGGTATCTGTGGAGAGGCCAGACAAACGTCTGGTTCCTGAACAGGAGCAGCACCCTTTTCAGTAGTTACAGGGGAAACAGTCTGGACGATTGACTGAGTTGGCCTTGTGGTATCAGCCAATGTGGTTTTGCCAGACAGTTACTGCGAACGGCTGAAAGCAAGAAGAAATTACAGCCGTTACTTTTCACGACGACATATAGCTCTAATGTATGAATATATAATTATGGCATCCTCCCGGGTAAAATATTCCGGAAGTAAAATAGTCCCCCATTCGGATCTCCGGGAGGATGTCGTCATCTGGAAAGACAACACTTGCATTCTACGGATCGGAGCGTAGAGTGTTAGATCCCTTAATCGAGTAGGGGAGCTAGAATATTTAAAAAAGGAAATGGATAGGTTGAAATTAGATATAGTGGGGATTAGTGATGTTCGGTGGAAAGAGAAACGGGAGTTTTCTGTTCAGGCGAGTACAGGATTATAAGTGCAAAATCAGTTGGGGGGGCCGCGGTCTGAAGCACCTCACTGCAGTGCGCGCGGTTGCTCGCCGTGGAGGTTCGAGTCCTCCCTGGGGCATGTGTGTGTGTGTTTGTCCGTAGGTTAGTTTACCTAGGTTTAAGTAGTTTGTAAGCTACGGACTGATGACCACGCAGTTTGGTCCGATAGATTTACAGACATTTGAACATTTTCAGTTGGGGGTATTACAGTAGTAGGTCTGATAATGAATAAGAAAATAGGAATGCAGGTAAACTACTATGAAAAGTGCAGCGATTGCATTATCATAGTCAAGATAGGTACAAAGCCAACACCCACAACAATAGTACAAGTTTATATGCCCACTAGCTCTGCCGATGATGGTGAGGAGGTAAAGGAAATTATTTAGACAATTAAGGGAGAGGAAATCTTAATTGTGATGAGAGACAGGAATTCGGTAGTAGGAAAAGGAAGGGAAGGATAAATAGTAGGTGAATATGGACTGGGATAAGGGAATGAAAGAGGAAGCCACCTCGTAGAATTTTGCTAAGAACTAAATTTAATCATAACAAACTCCTGGTTTAAGAATCAGGAATGAAGGCTGTAGTAGTGAAAGAAACCAGTAGACACAGGAAGGTACCAGATATATTCTATAATGGTAAGACATATTAATAATAACAATTATATAATTTCAACACTGTATATTTTTTAATTCGTTAGTTACACTATAAACTTATTTCAACTTAATAGTCATCTTCAGGTGTTATGCCTGCAATACATAAGTTTTCATGATATTTAGTACTATGCTGCCTACTTGTTTTATACGGATGTAAAAGAAATGCTACATACCACTTTCTGTTATGCTGATTTAGGCGTGATATATTTTATTATTATTTTTTCTTCTCTCAAAAAACATACAGCGTTGAAATTATATAATTGTTATTATTAAAATGTCGATGTACGACATCACTAACACTGTGGGCCCTGCAGATAACAAGGTAAGACATATATTTCACAACCGAGTTTTAAACTGTAAGACATACCCAGGGGCAGAGGTAGACCGTGACCGTATCATGTTGGTCATGAACTGTAAGCTGAATCTGAAAAAAAAAAAACTGCAAAAATGTAGGAAAATAAGAAGGTGGGACCTGGATAAATTGAAGGAACTTGAAGTACTTGAGAAATTAAGAGGGAGCTTTAAGCAACAATAGAGAACACTAGAAGAAGATTGGGGAGCTTTGAGAGATGAAATACTAACGACAACAGACGACAAAATAGGTAGAAAGACAAGACCTACAAAAAATCCTTGGATATCACAGGAAATACTAAATTTAATTGATGAAAGGAGAAGATATAAAAATGCAGTAAATGGAACAGGCAGAATAGAGACTAAGAAATAAGATTGTCAGAAAGTGCAAAACAGCTAAGCAAGAGTGGCTGGAGGGCAAATGGAAGACTGTAGAAGAATGTATTAACAGAAGAAAAATAGATACCGCTTACAGGAAAATAAAAGAATCATTTGGAGTAAAGAAAAGCAGCTGTTTGAATATAACGATCTCAGATGGAAAACCAGTTCTCAGCAAAGAAGGTAAAGCTGAAAGGTGGAAAGAGTATATAGAGGGGCTCTACAAAGGAAATGAACTTAGAGACAGTATTGTAGGAAGGGAAGTTGATGTAGATGAAGATTAAATAGGTGATACTATACTGCGAGAAGAATTTGACAGAGCACTGAAAGACCTAACAATGCCCCTGGAGTGGACGACATTCCCTCAGAACTACTAAAGCCTGTGGGTGAGCAGCCATGACAAAACTATTTCACCTGGTGCGTAAGATGTATGAGACAGGGGATATGCCCTAAAACTTTATGAAAAATGTAGTAATCCCTAATCCAAAGAAAGCGGTTGCCGACAGGTGTGAGAATGACAGAACCATCAGTTTAGTAAGTCATGGTTGCAAAATTTTAACACGAATCGTTTAAAGAAGAATGGAAAATTTGGTAGAAGCCGAGCTTGGGGAAGACCAATTTGGATCCAGGAGAAATGTAGGAACATGGGAGGCAATACTCACCTTACTGCTTATTATAGAAGATAGACTAAGGAAGGGCAAACCTTCATTTCTAGCTTTTGTAGATCTGAAGAACGCTTTTGACAATGTTGACTGTAATATTCTCTTTCAAAGTCTGATATCAGCAGACGTAAAATATAGGGAACGGGAGATTATTTACAACTTGTACCAAAACCAGACAGCAGTTATCAGAGTTGAAGAGCATGAAAGGGATGCAGAGGTTGGGAAGGGAGTAAGATAGGGTTACATCCTTTCCCCAATGTTGTTCGAAATTCACATTGAGCAAGAAGTGAAGGAATGCAAGGACAAATTTGGAGACGGAATTAAAGTTCAGGCAGAAGAAATAAAATCTTTTTGGTTTGCCGATTACATCGTAATTTTGTCAGAGACTGTAAAGGATCTGGAAGAGCAATTGAATGGGATGGACGTCTTGAAAGGAAGATAGAAGATGAACATTAACAAGAGTGAAACGAGAGTAATGGAATGACATGTTAGAGAATCAGGCGATGCTGAAGCAATTAGATTAGGTAATGAGACAATAAAAGGAAGTAGTTGAGTTTTGTTTTTTAGGTAGCAAAACAACTTCTGATGACGGAAGTAGAGAAGATATAAAATGCATAATGGCTATGGGAAGAAAAGCGTTTCTAAAGAAGGGAAACTAACATTCAATATTAATTTAAATGTTAGGAAGTCCTTTCTGAAAGCATATGTCGTATGGGAGTAAAATATGGACTATATGGTGTTCAGACAAAAAGATGATAGAAGCTTTTGAAATTTGGTGTTACAGACGAATGATTACATGGGTAGATCACGTAACTAATGAGGTGGTGCTCAACGGAACTGGGGAGAAAAGGAGTTTGTGGCATATACTTAGTATAAGAAGGGATTGGTTGTTGGAACACTTTCTGAGACATCACGGAATCGTCAACTTAACATTAGAACGGAGTGTGTGGGGTAAAAATCGTAAGGGAGACCGAGAGATGAATACAGTAAGCAGATTCAAAAGGATGTAGGTTGTCGTACGTATTCTCAGATGAAGAGACTTGCAGAGGACAGGATAGCGTGGAGAGCTGAATAAAACTAGTCTGCGGACTGAAGACCACAACAACAACCTTACCACTTCTTCAAAAGCCTTAAATTCCCAGTTTTGCACTCGTATGTCGTAGACGTATCCCACTTGTGTATGGAACCGGAATGTGTCGGCCGTCTTCAGGACTTTGTCACTGACCAGAGGACAAGAAAAGGTGGAAATCACTGGCAGCAAGAAGAAATTTGGTAAGGAAAGATAAAGTTCAGGGTGAAGAAATAAAAACATTTCGTTTAGCTGATGACACTGTAATTCTTGCAGAGACAGCAAAGGACCTGGAAAAGCAATTGAACGGAATGGACAGTTTGTTGAAATGATCATATAAGATGAAGATTAACAATAGCAAAACAAGGGTAATGGAATGAAGTCTTAAATAATCAGGCGAGGCTAAAAGAATTAGATTAATGAAACAAGAAAGGTGGCAGATGAATTTTGTTACTTCAGTAATAAAATAACATATGATGGTCGCAGTACAGAGGATATAAAAAGCAGAATGGCAATGGGAAAAATGCATTTTTGAAAAAGAGAAATTTGTTAACATCGAATATTAATTTAAGCGTAAGGAAGTCCTTTCTGAAGGCATTTGTGTGGAGTGTTGCCTTGTATGGGAATTAAACATGGACTATAAACAGTGCGGGCAAGAAGAGGATTAAGGCTTTTGAAATGTGGTGCTACAGAAGAATGCTGAAGATTAGGTGGGTAGATCGCGTAACTAATGAAGAGGTACTGATGAGAATTGGGAGAAAAAGGAATTTCTGGCATACCTTGACCAAAAGAAGGGATCGATTCGAAGGAAACATTCTTATACTGCAAGGAAATGTGAATTTAGCGTTGGAGGGAAGTGTGTGTGGGGTAAAAACTGCGAGACCAAGAGATGAATATAGTAAGTAAATTCAAATTGATGTGGGTTGTCGTGCTTATGAGGAAATGAAGAGGCTTGCTCAGGATAGAGTAGGGTGGAGAGCTGCATCAAACCAGTCTCCGGACTAAAGACCACAACAACAACAACAACAAAACTTGCAGCAGACACGAGGCTTAGCATTAAGTCCCCAACCAGAGACCAGTGAAATCGTAGTGTGTGTGTGTGTGTGTGTGTGTGTGTGTGTGTGTGTGTGTGTGTGTGTATTATTGTATCTTGTGATGCTGTTTCTGTTGCCCTTTGTTGGGGATAATATTAATTGAATATTTAATATATAAAACAATAATACAATGTATACTATTATCATAAATTTAAATGAACATTATTTATATTTTAAAATTTTCGTCCAAAATATTGTTATACATGGTCAAAACAAGGCTTACCGGATTTTATAGCAATTATTATAAACATTTTTATATTATTATTATTATTATTGTTATAATTGATTTTATAATTTCTTCCCCTATGTTGGAAGACCTTTTAAAAGAATAGCAGTAATTGCAAAAGTTCTTTGAATTTCTGGAGTTCGGAAATAACGATACCTATCCAGATACTAATGCATCATGATTACTAACACTATGAAATATTATCCTCCGATATATTCGTCGCTAGATGTAATATCAAACTGAAATCATTCTTCAAACCTCCATTAAATGACACACAGCAAAAGAATAAGACGGTAGATACCAATGAAGAGACATGCGTACCAACTTTTGGAGTGAATATATAGAAAAAAAAATCAAACGAAAGTTACCCGATATTAAATAGTAAATAAATTTTACTTGAATTTTTTTCCGATCCGACACCGAATAACGGATACAGGGCATAATATCATCCTCTAAGAGGCAACGGATTGTGCCGATAGAGGGAGGTTCTGTTAATTGGCGACCAACAGTTACGTCTGTATAATTTTGTGATGATCGGTTCAACGGAGTGACCTAAAATGTGGGAACACGTTACAGACAGACAGTTTCAAATTGGCATGATGTTTGCAAATATCTCTAAACCGTTGCGAGAGACGAAACAGCATAAGAAAGCAAAGTTGTAGAAATTTTTGTCCTCTACAAATCTGATGATTTAATTCTCATCTCAGATGAGATGTTAATGCGTTATATAAGTGGTTGACCAAGAAGGCAACGTGGCACTGAAGAACATGAGGGGGGGAGGGGGAGTGCAAGAGAGTCGCTGAGCGGGGAGGAGGGGGGAACACCACTATCAAGAGTTTGTGATGAGACGTGGCTGTAATATTATGACATGCTGAATAAGACTCAACACAAATTTTGGTCTTTGAAGTTGGCGACACGCCCCTTAGCTGTCTCCAAATTTCAGCCAGTAAAGAGGGAAATTAATACCGTTTCTTTTTCTTCCAAGCGATGGGTATTGTGGAACCTATTATTTCGAACTCACTGATTACAGTCACAGCCAAGTGGTAGCATGAGAAATGCCTGCCCCAGTTAACCAATCTTTTATAAACCTGCTTCGAAAATCAAAGATGGACATTAGGTTCCTACATCATGAGAGTACTACAGGCTACTGCGCAAAAGCATGCATCGGATATTTACGGGGTACATGACTAAAACTTCTGGAGCACCCTCCTTACAATTCAAAATTTGCTCCCTGTACCTTACCTACGTTTCTGCATTTGAAAATGAAGTTCAGATTAGTGTAGTTTTCAAGTGGTGTGGACCTCCTGAGGGCTGGGGACAATGAGTATGCCTTACTCCCTACAGGAACGTAGGAGAAATAAACTAGGGATTGGTTTGGGAGAGGTGCATTCAAAGTGAAAAAAATTACTTTGGAAAAATAAAATTGTTTCTGGATTGCTACAAGGATATGTTTTAGGTCCACTTTTGTTCTCCTTATATGTCAATGATATTTCATCGGTTTTTACTTTCTGTAAATATCAGTTCTATGCAGTACCGGACCTAAAGATAGAAACACTGCATTTGCCGTGATGAATATCTGTCATCAGTCGTGGCATGGGCGAAAAACGTACGACTAAAAATAAATGCCAAATAGTCGAAATTAATCTCAGTCGCCCACCAGAGTGGGCCACCAGTTACCTCCCATTCAACTTGACGGTATCCCAATACCAGATCGGAAAACAGTGAAGAATCTGAGTCTCATTATCGACGAACATTTAAATTTGGCAGATAATGCCGTCACTGTATGTAGAAGGACCTCCGCTGCCTCTACGCCCTTAAAACGTTTCGTAACATCTTACAACAAGGTGTAAAATGCAAACTAGTGCAATCTCTCGTTCAGCATGGTACAAGTAGCGAAAAAACAAGACAGTTAGAGTTAACAATGAATGCTTGTGTACGGTACTTATTGCAACATTCGTCGATATGACCGTAGTACTGCTTCACACACCCAGGTAAGGTGGCTACAGCCAGACAAACTGTGGGACTACGACACGCTATGCCTTCTCCATGGACTGCTCAGTGAGCAAGAATCACAGTATTTAACCATGTTTCGTGCCATTATAATATTAGCACATGATCCCAATTATCTACTACCCTAGGTGTGCCCGTTCACAAAATGAAATATTTGCAAACTCCTTCACTGTCTCTGGTGTACACCTCTGGAACAAGCTGCCCTGGTCTGTTCACAAGATTCAGTCGCTACGTTTAAGAAAACGAAACACTTCCTTATGAACTCCTATTAAAACTCTCGCTCAAACTGACATGTATAGTCACGTTTCTCTCTGTATGATAACAAGATGAATGCATTTTTCTCTTCCTCCTCTTTCTTTCACCGTAATGTACTCTTTCGTTATATCTCTTTATATGAGCATTATTACAGTCATTTTTCTCCCTCCTTCCCACGCCTTCTTTCATGTCCATTGCTGCTAGCAGCCATAATTAAAACTTTTCCGTATTGTAATACTTTCCATGTTTCTTATTTATCAAATATGTATATAAACTGTGTGTATATCCTTTTGTTACGTGTACTAATTGAAAATTTTAGTTTTTGTAAAGTATAACTTCAGGAATATTGGAAATGTAAAATACGAAGAAGGATGGCTTATTAATTTCTCTTCTGTTCTTAGTATGTGTCCTAAAGCCATGCAAGATATAGAAGAATCGGAAATCAGATTAAGGACTCTTTACAAATGAGCCGACCTCCTTCATTAATTTGACAGAAACGTCTATTTTAGCAGTCTGTAATGAACTAAAGGCAATAAACTCCCATGCAGTACGTAACATGTGTGTCTGACTGTGATTAATAATAACTGGCTTTTGAAAACTTGATGGCTTCATGCAAAAAAGGCGAACCGCTTACCTTCTGAGAGACACTGTTCGTGAGTAGCTTTTATATCGTATCCACCGGTTTCTTTGCTTCAGAGGGTTCCGTTAAAGAACACCACAGGAAGAGTGCCAAGCAGTGGTACGATATCTCTTATCGCTGAACTTGGCAGCAAGCTTAAGAAACTGCCCTTGGCCTTCTAGACAATGGTTATCATCTCAATGTCTCTCTTTGAAAGAAGGCCAACTTACATTTTTAGAGAATTGAAAATGAATATCTTTAATTGATCTATTCATATGAAGGTTTTGTACATAAAGCAAGCAATATATTAGACTCGATCCTTCCTTAGCTGCCTAGTCCCCCAGCGAGGAGGGAAGTATTTAAAATATACACCCCTGGAAAATGAAAAAAAGGACACCATGAATTGGTCGAGCCAGCAGAGGGAAATTTTATTGACACATTCGTGAGGATGTATACATCACAAGATCACATAGACAGAGTCATACGTAAATGAGTACAGTCACCAGAAAATGCGAAATATAAACACTAGTAGTGTATATACCCCCTTTTTGCAGGAATGTAAGCTGCAATTCTACCATGGAGACGATTGAAGAGGTGCCGTATTTAGCCTTGCAGAATGACCATCCGCGAAATTTCTATCCGTTGTCTTAGTTGGGCCAGATTTTGTGGCGGCCGTGCAGACCGTGCCAAGATGACGTTTCATCCGGTCCTATACATGCTCAATGGGGGAAACATCTAGAGATCTTGCTGGCTATGGTACTTGACGTACACCTTGAACAGCAGTTCCAGTTTTTCGGGATACATGCGAAAGTACAGTGTCCTGAATGAAAAGCATATTGCCTTGTTAGTGCCTAAACGGTAGCAACACGGTTTCAATGAACCGTGCAGTGTTTAATTTTCCCTCTATGATTACCAGAGAAGAACGGCCAGTATATGCCCCATATGCCCCTGACGTATACACTGCAGAGTTACGCTCAAGTGAAGCAATATACCTCTGTCCTGTTGTTCTGAGCGAAACTGAACGGTCTTCTTATTCACTACGTCGCATTGGCACCGCCCATACGTGGTTGGTTACATTTTTGTGCGGGTTTAGTGACATTTATGGACAATGTAAAGAACTGTCTTCTTGATGCAATGTAGAGGAACGTGGGGCACACTGAACCACGGGGCACAACGAATCATGAGGCATAGTTTCAGTAAAAGTTGGCAAATTAATTTTTTTCTCTGTGCATGTGTTATCAGTGCTGCTCTACCGACTTACATTTATTTTCTGCAATATCTAGCTTACACCGTTCGTTTTCTGTTGGTGATTTGTTATTTTCGCTTCAGTGAAGTAATTTTTGGAGAATTAGATACATTAAAATTGGGTGACAAAGCATTGAATGAAGCTCACAGAAACTATGTCATTATAACAATATTAATATTGTCTTTAATATTGCATATCTTCAAATACGAGGCGTGTTTTTAAGTAAGTACCCCTTTGAAATTTAAGAAAAGACGTGCTTAGATACCTCCATAATTTTATGTGCACTGGGTACCTACATCTGTTGTCTAAGCACTGGCGTCATTACAGTCTGATTCTTCCTTGTTTACGTTGTGTACTGAGTGTTTAAGATGCCTTCGATAATCGTGAGTCCCACCGACTGTGAAGTACGGGCTGTTATAAGATTTCTTAGCGCTACATGCCTAAAAGCGATCTATATTAATCGTGAGATCTGTGCAGTTTACAGAGAAAACATTATGAGTGATGGAATGGTAAGAAAGTGGATGAGACCATTTGAAAATGGCCGCACAAATGGGGATGATGAACAGCGGAGTGGGCGTCCTTCGGTCGTTAATGAAAGTTTGGTGCAGGGAGTGGACACTAAGGTGAGAAAAAACAGACGCTTTACGAGGTACTCCTTGCGGGACGACTTTCGTATTGTTTCTCGTAGTGTGTCGTATGGCATTGTGACCGAGGAATACGATGACGAAGTCAAAACAGCTGTGATGCAGTGATTAACAAGTCAGACGGCAGACTTCTTTGAGGAGGGTATTCAAAAACTAGTACAACGTTATGACACGTGCTTCAATGTTGACGGAAATCGTGTAAAAAAGTAGATTAAGGTACAGGCTGTCATGTAAAAATAAAATTATTGAGATATCTTAGCACGTCTTCTTTAAATTTCAAAACGGTACTTACTTAAAAAAACATGCTTCGTATTAACAATGTTCATGTATAACTTCACTTGGGATTTGCTTGAAATATGTACTATTGGGGCACATTGAACCATTTTCTCCCGGGGCACGATGATCCATGGTTCATTGTGCCCCAACTGATAAAACAGAGAAAATTTGTTACAAGACACAAAAAATCCCAATAAAGAGTCAAATCGGAATGTTCATGAGCAGGAAGCTGGTGAAGAATATACTGAGGTTCATTATGAAGAGAGCAATGATAACCTGAATGAGTCTGGTTAATCTGTATACATCTTCGAAAAATTTGATAAATTATCAGAAACAGATGATTTCGTTTCGACTAAATTTGACCTAAGAACAAAATTCCATTTTAGAGTGTGGTGAAAATTTTGAAACCTAAGGATGACTCTGGAGACTACCAGGTATCAATTTTGAGGAAAGGTAAAGGATAAAGCATTTTTTCCAGCTAGCAACATACTTTACGTGCTTCCAGAATCAATTAATGATGGTGTGACATATTTCAAATTTGGAATTAGCTTCCAGTCCATTGTCAAAAGAAGACATCCGACTTTGCTCCTACAAGTTTAATGAACTATAAGTATAATATATGCGAACCTTAATTTAAAAATACATTTACTATTTACTTTGTATGTTAAACATGTTCTTCTAACAAATTATTTAGAGTGGTTCATTGTACCCCGCATGTGGGGCACTAATAAACATTTACAAATTTTTCTTCTTCATGACATGCAGCTTGAAACAAATTACTCATAGAGTAATCATATAATGCCATTTATTACTTAAATGATTAAACTGTAGAAACTTAAAATCACGAATCTGTAATGAAATTATTTGAGGAGTAACACAGAGAAATAATTTTTGTGGTTCAATGTGCCCCTCTCACCCCTTCATAATCAATGTCATTGTTCAGGAGAGCTTGGAACCAGGGTGATAAAACACGTTTCTCTGTTCGTATTTTACACTGTGAAAGTACATAGTAAGAGCAATGAAACTGCCTTGTAACATTTCTTCAATTTTTATTGAGTACCTGTAGTAGTATGTAACACAAACAAACTTAAAGCCTAGACAAATGAGAATACTCCTCCGTCGATTCTTCGTACAACTACATCATATTCACTGACATAAAAAAATTGATCGTACAAAGAATTTTGTGCTTTCAATTTAGTATGATGAACCGACGGAATAATCACTGAAAAGATCCTCATTTGCCTTTGCAGAAAGTTGATTTGGCTAGATACTAACAATTGTGTCTATGTACTCAGTAAAAATTGGACACATGTTATATGGCATTTTATTGCAATCCGTCTATACTACCACCTGCTATAATATTTACTACTCCACCTTGCAGATATTTCGTGTAAGATGAATAAAGTATAGAGCTCAAAACAACAATGAAGAATACAGGTAAAATGAAATATAGATACGGTATGTAATACTTATAATAATGTGCTACAAATAAGTTTGTAAATCTATCAGAATCAACTGCGTTGTTATCAGTCCTTAGCTTACAAACTGCTTAAACCAATGTAAACTAACGTAAGGATAACACACACACACACACCCATGCCCGAGGGGGACTCGAAGCCCCAACGGAGAACAGCCACGCGCACCGCAACACGGCGCCCCAGCGCGCACAGCTAATCCGCCACGGCTGCAAATAAGTGTCATTGATCATGTCATAAACTTAGGTAAAAATAACGTAGTTGTCACATGAAGAAGTAGAAAAATATGTTACGCAAACTGAAATTGCTTAGCGACTGTTTTAAAAGTGTAGTAGATGGCAGCAATCACTCTCACATATTTCCTTTACAGTGACAGATTTACATTCCAGTCATCGTGCGAGCAATACAAATGCTTTAAATACATATAAAAGTATTCAGTCTTCATGTAACATTGTACAAATTGAACGTAATCTTAACATGAAGATTAAACACTTTTATAAGTTATAATTTCCATTTTCATCACTGATAACGGTCATACAATCACCGAAACCTAGATCTGCCACCGAAAGGAAATATGTGCGACAAATTCCTGTCATCTTCTAAATATTACCCTTGTTGTATCTAGATGTTCGTGTCCAGATGTTTAAAGCATGTGATTGGTGCAGTACTTGCGAAATTTAGTTCTTGTTGTCCACGAGGGAAATAGCGCTTCGGACATTCATTGATGGTATGCTCCATAGTCTGTCTTTACGCTCCTCAATCACAAGCTGGAAAGTCCACCGTACAACACTCGTACAGCGTATACGTACAGCATCCGTAACCAACCCCAAATCTATTTAATGATCTCTAGCTGTATCGAGGGTCAATAAAATGCGATCCTCACATTTAGCAAGAGAAAATTTTATCACGACATGATGATTCAGACAGAATCGCCTTGCATTTTTCTTTGATACTCTGCTCTGCGCAGATGGTGGAGCCACGTTTTTTAAAACAAATAGTAAAAATAATGGCATTTTTTATATTTTCAGTTGTTGTTTTTGTGGTCTTTAGTCCGGAGACTGGTTTCAAGAAGCTCTTCACCCTATTCTATCCTGATCAAGCCTCTTCATCTCCTCATATGAACAGCAACCCACATCCATATTAATCTGCTTACTATATTCGTCTCTTGGTCTCCCTCTGCGATTATCCCCCACACACTTACCTCCGATGACAAATTTAAGATTCCTTGATGTCTAAGAATGTGTCACACCATCAGAGTGAATGAAAAATGTACAGCTAACAAGCTAGAAGATGAAAACATTTTTAATAATTATTTTTTTAAATGTTGTGTAGAAAATAGGATCTAAATGTTCCTTAGAAGAAGCTAGGCAGTTAATGGAAGACGCCATACCCTCACAATTTGATGAAATTCCACCCACCTCTCCTTCTGAAATTATGAAAATTATAAACTCTCTCAAGAGCAAAAGCTCACATGGAATTGATGGTATTTCCAGCAGGGTAAAAAAAGCTTGTTCTCAACAAATAAGTAGTATTCTTAGCCACATATTCAATAGTTTTCTGAAGCAGGGTATTTTTCTTGATACACTGAAATATACTATAGTTAAACCACTGCACAAAAAAGGGGATACGTCTGATGTCAACAACTACCGCCTAATCTCACTTATGACAGCCTTATCTAAAATTCTTGAAAAAGTAACGTATTAGAGAGTAGTTTCACGCATAGGTAAAAATAAAGCTCTAACAAAGTGTCAGATTTGTTTTCAGAAAGGCTTTTCAACAGAAAATGCTATATATAGTTTCACCAATGAAATATTAAATGCTCTGAATAACCGGACATCACCCGTTGGGATTTCTTGAGATCTCTCCAAAGCTTTTGATGGTGTAATCATGGAATTCTTCTAGATAAACTGAAGTATTGTGGTATGAATGGGACAGTTTACAAATGGTTTAAATCATACCTAACATAAAGAGTGCAGAAAGTTGACATTAGCAGTTCTCATAATATGCAAGGAAAAAAAAAAAAAACAGCTGAGTTGTCAAACTGGGGAGCAATCAGAAATGAGGTGCCACAAGGTTCGGTCTTGGGCCCTTTGCTGTTCTTAATATATATTAATGACTTGCCATTCTATATTCATGAAGTTGCAAAGCTGGTTCTTTTTTGCTGATGGTACAAGTATAGTTATCACACCTGACAGATAAGAAGTAACTGATGAAATTGTAAACGACGTCTTTCAGAAAATCATTAAGTGTTTCTCAGCAAATGGACTGTCATGAAATTTTGATTACACACAGTACATACAGTTCCATACAGTAAATGTAATGACACCATCGTTAAATACAGACTTTGAGCAGAAATCTGTAGCAAAGGTACAATATTCAAAAATTTTAGATATAAGCATTGATGAGGGGTTGAACTGAAAAAAAAAAAAACATTGAAGATCTGTTGAAACGTTTGAGTTCAGCAACTTATGCTATTAAGGTAATTGCAAATTTTAGTGATATACATCTCAGTAAATTAGCTTATTATACCTATTTTCATTCTCTGCTTTCGTTTGGCATCATTTTCTTGGGTAATTCATCACTGAGTAAAAATGCATTCATTGCACAAAAGCGTGTGATCAGAATAATTGCCGGAGCCCATCCAAGATCATCCTGTAGACATTTATTTAAAGAGCTAGGGATCTTTAGAGTAGCTTCTCAGTCTACATATTCACTCATGAAATTTGTTATTACTAATCCCACCGAATTCAAAAGCAATAGCTGTGTACATAACTACAACACTAGGAGAAAGAATGATCTTCACTATTCAAGGTTTAATCTAGCTTTGGCGCAGAAAGGGGTGAAATGGAAATGAGCGTATGGCTTTCTTGGCCGGGGGAACCCTTGCGGGTTTGTTCGGCCGCCGTAGTGTAAGTCTTTTTATTTGACGCCGTGTGGGCGACTTATGTGCCAATGATGATGAGATGATGATGATTAGGACAACACACAACACCCAGTCCCCTGCCGGGAATCGAACCCGGGCCTCCTGCGTGGTAGTCAATGACGCTACCGTTGAGCTACTGAGGTGAACAGAAAGGGGTGAATTATACTGCCACAAAATGCACCTACCAAACAGCATCAAAAGCCTGACAGATAGCCAAGAAGCATTTAAAAATAAATTAAAAGAATTTCTGCATGGCAACTCCTTCTACACTATAGATGAATTTTTAGATATAAATTAGTAGATATGAAAAAAAAGTGTTTCAGGTAATATTTAGTGCAAAGTGTCGTGTTCATGATCTTTGGAATAAGTACTAATCTAATCTAAACATGAGCTCTAGGTATTGTATTAGTTTATTGTTCCTCTACTCAAGTGATCGATACTGAGTAATAATTGCGGTATTATAGATGAATTTTAATGATGGAGTACGTGATTTGTGTTTTTGACACTGAAAAGGAGAGTTTTACACTTTCGTGGAAGAAGTTAGTGAAACATGAACAGTTTTCCGTTTGTCAAACAAAGTTTTCTATGACCATGTTCTATTTACTTGTCTGTGTAATTATGTTTAAGGAGAGCAATGAGTCTTTTGCCTTATATTTTAGGATTTTTTTAATGTATTCATACTGAAATTAATTTTATGTATATATGCATAACGAAAACTCATGTGAAAAATTGTACGAAGCGGAGAATTCGAAGCTGGGTCCCCGATTGATTAGGTAGTTGCACTCAGTTCTACATCGTCCTCACATAATGGCGTCACGCAGCCAGAGTCTCGTAATTCAGTCCAAATTATCACCCCTGAATGATATTTTCCTTACACCCGTTATTGTTGTTTAATAACAGGATCTCCGTTATACTTCTGTTTCACCCTGGAATCGGTTCATTTCATTGTAGTAGAAACAGTCTCTATCAAGGCTGCGTGAAATGTTATAACATCGAATTGAGAATTTTTCTGTTAGTAAATGGAACAATTCCTTTTTTGCATCGGTATCCGAATACTACCAGTTTTATGATGCCTACTTTGGGGACATAAATAGCTCAAGTAAACGTATAATAAAAACAGTACGTATTGCGAGGCAGAGTAAGCTATAATTGCTCCCCATTCCTCATCCCTTTCTTACATCATAACCTATTTATGATACAGAATGTTATTTTCTAAAAAAATTCCTCTCACATTGGTAGCCAATGAATAAGAAGAACAAAACAACAGATAATAGAACGGGCGAGAACTCCTCTCCGAAAAGGTCACTGATATCTCGAGCTTTTATTTCGAGGCACTATCTTTCGGAGCGGTCCATCCGATTGTTTGCCTATGACCTAAAATAGGCAAGCTACAGCAATGAAGATAGCTCGGACAAACTATCTTCTGTCATCATATTTTTAGTGATGTCAGTCATAAAGTACCAAGAGATCTGATCTGCTTTCCACCTCTTCCGTCATTCATTCTGTTCTACAATATCATTTGTAATGATATTGTAAGAGACTCTTGATACTTGCACTGTACATTCGATGTTTCATACAACGTCTTAAAAACTGCTCAGTTCATGCTGATATTAAAAAATCCCTAAAAAATTAAACATATAAAACTGTTTGCTATAGGTACGGTAAGAGCGCTAAAAACTAAAATGCCTTTTTGGTGAGCAAGAACAAGTGTTTAAGTGACATATTCAAGTTTTGAAAAATAAAAAATATAATGAATTTTGGAATATGTAAAATATAAAGAAATCTGGAAATCATCAAGTTGTCACAGTAAATAAAAGAGACACTATAGTTTTTAATATAATTACAAAATGCTAATGATGAAACTTATTACCATATAAATATACAAATTTCATTGTCATTTGTGTCTTAATGCATTAAAAAATTGATCAATTTGCAATCTACCACAACTTCGCAATTGTTCAAGCATCATGTGAACCGCTTATTCTACAGAATGGTTAGATAATGTATATAATGTCTGTTTTAGGCAAATTATAAAACTTGTTTCTGGAAATGTTACTTCAAATTGTTAGGCATTATGCAGAATGACCAGCACCATTTAGGCTAAGTGTTAAAAGGGCATAAGATGAGAAGCCTTTATTATTTAATAAGTATTTCAAACTGAAAAAAATTACGAAATAAAGTACGATGTTCTTATTGGTAAACAACTAAACATGATCTGAGATTGAAGTACTTATGCAGTAAGTAACGTATTCACTTTTGTTCTTCACAGAAAACGTTACATTTTTTAATACACACGACGTTGCAGCAGGGGAGGCTAAAGTGACATTTCGAAGGACACTTCGCGTTTTTGCCCAATAAAGACACCTCATATTTGACATTTCATGTTGTACATACACCTGACGAATCCTTGGTCGCTACCTCTGGGCTGAGAGGTAGCTGCAGACGGCAGAGGAATCGCATGGTCAGGAACGTCTTCATATCTCTTTCTTTGGACATACACTATGTGATCAAAAGTTTACGGACAACTGGCTGAAAATGATTTACAAGTTCGTGGCGCCATCCATCGTTGATTCTGGAATTAAGTATGGTGTTGTGCCACCTTTAGCCTTGATGACAGCTTCTACTCTCGCAGGCGTACGTTCAGTCAGGTGCTGGAAGGTTTCTTTGGAAATGACAGCCATGTCTTCACAGAGTGCTGAAATGTGGCGAGGTATAGATGTACGTCGGTGAGTCCGGGCACGAAGTCGGCGTTCCAAAACATCTGAGAGGTGTTCTATAGGATTCAAATCAGGACAGTTCGTTACAGGGATGTTATTGTGTGTTACCACTCCGGCACATTCGTGCAATATGGACAAGTGCTCGATCGTGCTGAAAGATACCATCCTCATCTGCTCTTCAACAGTGGAAAGCATTTAGGTGCTTAAAACATCAATACAGCCGTGTGACACGTAAAACACGACCACGCCGAAAAACACCACCGAAACATATATTGGCTCTGCACACGATGGCAGATGACGTTCTCCAAGCATTCGCCATGCTCATGCCTTGCCAACGGATTACCACACTGTGTAGCGTGATTCGTCAAGCGTTTTTCCACTGTTTAGTCGTCCAATGTTTATTATCCTTACACCAAGCGGGGTCGTCTGACAGTCACCTGCGTGACTTGTAGCTCATGGATAGCCGCTCGACCATGAAATCCAAGTTTTATCACCTCCCGCCTGTCACAGTACTTGGAGTGGATCCTGATATCATTGCAATTCCTGTGTGATGGAGTGGATAAATACCTGCCTATTACACTGTACGACGCTCTAGAACTGTCGGCGGTCTCTGTCATTCAACAGACGATGTCGGCCTGTACGCTTTCGTGCTGTACGTGTGCCTTCACATTTCCACTTCGCTATCACATCAGAAGCAGTAGACTTAGGGATGTTTGGGAGTATGGAAATCTCGCGCACAGACATCTAACACAAATGAAACTAGTCACGTGACCACGTTCGAAGTCCGTGATTTACGCGGAGCGCCCCATTCTGCTTTCTTACGATGTCTACTGAGGTCGCCGATATGGAGTACCTGGCAGTGCACCTAATATGAAAAAGAATGTTTTTCGGGGTGTCTGGATAGTTTTTAGACCATATTGGTAGAGCCTTTCATGGAGAAACTTTTCCACGTTGTGTGCATTATGCATTGGACATTAAAATATCGACTAAGTGTATTTCGCATCTTACGGTTTCCATTGCGTTATTTTTCACGTAGTAAAGAAAAGTATTAGTTCTACCGCTTTTTTTATTTAAAAATGAAAATGCTTTCAGCTTTATATTATATGTTTAGAGATTTTACAAATATTGTTGTTTGATTATGCAATGCCATTATTGAAACTGGTTTTGTTTTATGAATTTCTAGTCATGAATTCTTGATGGGATATTAAGGTTAAGAAATTCGTATATTTAGGATAGCATTTTAAAACTTTCAGCGCCTGAGAAAGGCTACAGTAATACTTTTTCAAAAACAGTCTGTTTGATCACAATAGTGGTTTCAAGGAATTAATGGAACGTGACCATTGCAACCAGCGTCGTTGCAAAATCGACACACCACATCCAGTAGCCCATAAGGACCATATTGCTACGCGGAAAGCTACAGCTTCTAGGAAGCTTAGCTGCATCGCCGGCCGCGGTGGCCGAGAGGACTGAGGCGCTCCAGTCACGGTCTGCATGGCCACTACGGTCGGGGGTTGAATCCCCCCTCGGGCATGGATATTTGTGACGTCCTTAGTATTAAGTAGTTCATAGGTAGTTTGTAAGTTTAGCGACTGATGGCCCCGTAGTCGAGTCCCATAAGCTATACAAACATTTGAACATTTTGAAGCTTAGCTGCATCTCTGGAGCCAGGAAACTATTGGCTTTACGTGTTGACATAAACACATCCTTATGGTTTTAAACATTGTCATGGGTAGCACTGCCAGCTGTGTAACTCTCATCCAATTGATATCTGTTGTCATTGCTTTAAAATATAAGTCGTTTCTCCATCTGTACTAATTTTGTTCTGGCAGTGTGTTAGAAGAACAACGTTTTTCACGTTCAGAGAATATGATTACAACACAGACTGACCATCAGGTCATTGGCCTGATGCTGAGTATGGAGCGAAGGCCGCAGTATCAGTTCTAGACTAGACCACCGCAATCAAAACGCTTGTATCTCTGACGTCAGTTTGGAACTTGTTTTACCCTCACGCATAATTCAGATTCTCAGGCTAGAACATCTGCTCTGTAGGAATCAACATGAGTTCCGGAAACATCATCGTGTGGAACACAGCTGGCTCTGTTCGTTCATGAGACAAAGAAAGCGATAGAAAGAGGTTTTCGAAAACATGTCGTATTACTTGACTTCTGGAAAATTTTGTGTCTCGTTGCCGCCGGTTGTCCTAGGTGTCGGTGACCGAGTAGAGAGAGACCGACACAAGGAAATAGGATGCACGCTTGTGCGGGTTAAGAGACTGAGGTGAACAGCCAGTGGGACAGCATAAACTAGAAACACTAAGCCAGATTAGTACAAGCTGTATATTTCGTAGAAGCATTGTAATACTTAACTATTACAAGTTTCATGACTGCAGACTAGCGTAATTATAATACGTAGTTTAACTAGGCAGAGGCCTGCCTACTCATGAGAGTCAGTGGTGGCCGCGAGCGGGGTTGCAGCAGAGGTCGCTCGTGGCCGACGTCGTAAGAACGCTGGGCCGTCATTGCATGGCGGCCCGCGGCGAAAGTACGTGGCGCGCACTTCAGACTTGTGCGACACCATAGAAGAAGTTTGATGCGTACCGCAGAAAATAAGAGCTTGCGGGATGTCAGACCGCGTGATTTGATTCAAGACTGTACAAAATAGAATACAGAGATAATGCATCTAACGAGAAATTAATTTCTAGAGTATCTCGGGGAGTGTTATAGAACTTACAAACATAAGTAGACGCATAGAATTAAAATTTACGGCACGCAGGGATTCGAACCCGTGACCTCCTGTTTACTAGGCAGACAGAATAACCATTTTATTATTATTATTATTATTATTTTATTTTATTATTACATAAATGATTGCACGGTCGGTTTTAAGGCAGGTCCCCCTCCACTAGATAAATTTCAGCACTGCCTCAAGTTCCCTAATAAATACTTGTCAAATTTCCAAGGCTCTCCAACAGTGGAATACCACCCCAGCACCACCTGTGTTCGAATCCCGCCCTTGGCATAAATTTTAATTGCATGCCTCTACGACATTCTAATATCCTCAATACTTTTCGACACAAAATATGTCTCTGGGCATCGTTTATTTGACATATGTTTGTGTTAAGAAAACATATGATTTAGTTTTAGAATGTTTCAAAATTTTTCTAGTCATGAGCCCCTGCCTTTCACACTGTGGGTCCTTTTACAATAGCTGTTGTTGTTCCAGAGATATTTTTGGTGGTCAAAATAAATGGCACAACTTATATAAATGTCTTAGTAGATCATATCGCCAGTTCAGTGAGACTTTTCGCGAATGATTCTCTAGTACACCGATGTGATGAAAATCTGGAAAATTTTAGCGAAATGCCGGAGAATCTACAGCTTATCAACGTTTAACTCAGGGAGTCGCAAATTATCCTAAACAATAATATACGTATCATATTAACACATGTAACATACGCCTGGAACCAACGTGTAACAGTCGTCTTCAGCTGCTCGTCGTCGAAACGCTGGCAGGAGGACACGGATTTCTTGGGACAAACGAAAAAATGAGACTGATTGCAGGTGTTGTGCTGCTCCACTACAATGGTCGTTCTCATACGGCTCGTAGAACAGGAACTGTTTGTAGAACTGCGGCTGGGAGCTGTTTGATCAGAGACCTAATCTTGCTGCCAATGATTTCCACCTTTCCTTGTCCTCCGGTCAGCCGGCCGCGGCCGCGGTGGCCGAGCAGTCTGCGGCGCGCCACTACGGTCGGGGGTTCGAATCCCCCCTCGGGAATAGCTATTTGTGCCGTCCTTAGTCTTAGCTAGTTCATAAGTAGTGTGTAAATTTATGTACTGATGACCCCGTAGTTATGTCCCATAAGCTCTACAAACATTTGAACATTTGAACCTGAAGACGACTGTTACACTGCTGTTCCATGCACAAGCGGGAAACCTCTACGACACGGGAATACATAAGTGGCATGCTAAGGATTTTGAGGAAGTGGTAAGGTACTGAGCCTTAATTAAACTACCATTACATATAAACAATTTATTACAACAATTTTAAAATTCATAAGACTTGGTTTAAACCTCAACATGTATGAAGAAATATAAATTTCTTTACGATCACTAACAGTCACAAAACTTGACAGTAACCAAACCGTCCAAAACTTCAGTTAAAATACGTAAACTTATAGGCTACAGTGTTTCGTTAATACCGAGTATTCTTTCGCTTATAGAAATTAACAGAATTACTGAAGTGAATCATTTAAGAACTGTAACATTTGGTTAAACTAAACAGCGCTTCATGCAAGACTGTAACGTAAATAAGTCAGTGATTTTTTTTTCTTACAGAACCAAGTAATTATATTACAAATAGCAACGTGGACAATTTACTCAACTTAAGAACCTGGCTGCCAGTAAAACATTACGAACGGAAATACAATTGAACTGCCTCCTGACGTATTCCTCTTTCAGCAGTGAACCAATTACCCCTTTTTTTTTTTTTTGCAATGCGCAAAAAACAACGCTTGGACAGAACACCTGAAATGCAGAATCCGTTTCCACAAGCAACTGACATACATAATGTTAACCGCACTTATAGGTAGATCACAGTGGAAACACCAGTTAAAAACAATCATAATAAAAGGTCACATATCAGGTTAACATCACTGTGCGAACTCGGTGGTGGCTGTTTGAAATATTATTTCTGTACCTGCTGTGCGTGGACAGAACAGTAGGCACCAGCGTAGACCTGTAACTTGTCGAAACATCCATGACGATTCCCTACAAAATGAGTCACGGATTGCAAATGCTTCCTTCTCCAGCCAAAGTTTTGCACTCAACTGTATGATGAGCGCTGGCTAGAGCCTTCAAATCATTATGCCCCCGGCACACACGTTCCATCGGCAAATACTTCCAAGTGGATAGAAATTGTCACACATCGTCAGCCCAGCACCCCAGATTTCTCGGCGCAGCCACACACACCCCCAGTCCCTCGCCAACGATCTTTCTCAGCCCCGTCCAAACACCACGCCGCTCTTGACGCCCTCTGGCAATAAGCTCGAATTCACTCTCGATCCGACCAGAGATATACACGTCCAGCATGGCAGAAGAAGCTTATTCCATGATATGACAACTGTCTCGATTCTTTTGGTGACTATGTCTAAATGTATTTCAAACAGCTGTACCTGTTTCAATAATTTCAATAATGGATGGGCCTCGTAGCTTATGAAATACCCTTTCGACCATCACTTTAATACTGCTGGTAAGTGCGGGATCCGTAACAGATACGTTATGGAGGTGATCGACTAACCTAAGTGGAAGACGCTACAGGAGAGGCGTTCTGCATAACGGAATATGATGCTCTCAGACTATACGCTTTTGGAAGAATCAACCAATATATTCTTCTAGCTGTGAATATATTGTAGAAAGACTTACAATACAATGAGAGGGTTTAGAGCTCACTCGGGAGCACACAAGAAGTCTTTTTTTTCCGGAAACCTTTCCGCGACTAGAGTAGGAAAGGAAGTGGTGAGTGGTATGCAGTGTACCCTTTGCCACACGCTGTGACGTGACGTGCGGGGTACAGGTGTAGATGTAAATGTCAGCACGGGCGCGATGACAATGGGGGCTGACATGAGCCAGTGGAATGGGCGCTTCGGGTCGCATACCGCGACCTGGATACCACACACGCCACAGCCCGCAATGGACGGCCGGGACACGAGCATGCGCGCCACGTACCCCGTTGGTCGCATTCAGTATACGTTTGCTTGACAACTGTTTTGTCTTCTAGCTTTGCGAACCCCTGCAGATGTATTTGGTTTACAAACCACAGGGAGAGAGGGAAAAGGAGTAGGTCATTAGAGGTGAGGGCAAGCTCGAATTGGTGACGAATAGGAAAGGACATCAGTCATGGGCTTTTTCTGTGGAACCATCTCGATAAAGAAAGGATTTATTATTATACTACGTAAATTCCCGCTGCTTCGCACGCGTAGTCTGTATTGTTTTCATTGGCTGTTTCTACTTCTAAATATAAATTTTCATGGATTTAGCTTTAAAAATGCTTTCCTAATCAAGTATTTTGATACAACTTTCCACTCCCTATTGTACCATTGTTGGCAGAATTCAAAACATCCCGAAATGCATTTTTTTAATTATAGCCAAATATCGAACCACATGTTTTTAAAATTCCAATCAGAAATTTAAATAGGAAGTTTTATATTTCATCTTCAAAATTGCCTGAATAACAACTTATTTTCAAAAAACCGTTCATCCCCTATTTCACCCCCTTAGGTAAGGGAATCGCTGATGCCTACAGTGTAAGATAAGCAACATCTACAAATTTCAGGCTTCGATCGTGTGTAGATTCACTTTTCAACGCCGTTTTTTTTACTTTTAGAAACGGATCGAGAACGCGAAATTTCTTTCTTACGCTTTGGCATCTCTCTTGGTAGTTTTACTTTTCAAACTGCAATATGCACTTATTTTTCTTTATTCGTACGCTTGTTGCAAAAAAACAACTGAAGAATGTGCACCACGTTTCGCTTTATACAACCTCTATGCTATTATAGTGTCAAAAGTCATCGCTGGTCTTCAGTGCGAATTTTATATAAGCCGACGACCTGCAACTACTATATCATCCACCCTCTTATAGCTATTGACATGGAAC
Organism: Locusta migratoria; assembly: GCA_026315105.1. Lineage (NCBI taxonomy): Eukaryota > Metazoa > Arthropoda > Insecta > Orthoptera > Acrididae > Locusta > Locusta migratoria. Next base: position 167,972,370 of record CM048745.1, read on the forward strand.
TGCTAATCCAGTTATCAGTATTTTGATCCTAAGCACTACAGTTTTCTTTCCAGTGTTTATATTGAGATCATTGGTGTATTGCCAGTGCAGTTAATGCATGACTGTGTTTCCCAGTGTTTTATCTTTGAGTCTTTTTATCCTTGAGCATCTGTTGATCGTCGTATTGCTCCACATTTTACGGATTTTTGTTCGCCACACTCACCCACCGCCACACACCGCCACCAAAACACCATAGTGCACACCGCGATCCTATAGGCTACTCTCATGCATAATCGCCGTTGGTTGGCAGTGAATAATTTTGGCTACCAAGTGAAATATACGGACACACGCCCCGCGTTCCATTTTTATATATGAATATTGATTTTACGATACAGGTCGTTATCTCGTCGAACGGCTATAGGGCCTTTCATTTCTTCACAATGCCTATGCTTGGAGAGAAGAATGTCAGAGAGTTTTTGAACAGAACAAATAGGAAAAGCTTAAAAGAAATGTATTGCATCAACCTAACCTAAATTTGACTGATAGTAGTGATTATGGGAATGGGGTTAACCAAATTTGAAAGAAAGTATACTGTATTAGAAAGGGAGCTTTTAAGAGGGTTAAAAGGTTTCAAAAAGAAAAGTTTAAATGTTTGTAAATCAATCGGACTCAACTGCGTGGTCATTAGTCTGTAGCTTACAAACTAATTAAACTAACCTAAGAATAGAAACACCCATGCCCGAGGGAGACTCCAACCTCCGACGGCGATCGGCCACGCGCACCGCACCACGGCGCCCCAGTACGCACGGCTATCCCCCATTCATTTATATTTGTGAGGGGCACAAAACCATTATATATACTGACCACAAAGCACTGAGCTTCATGCAATAATGTGGACTACTGAATAATGGACTAACTAGATGAACCTTATATTTAGAAGTTTGCAGCGTCTAGATTACCAGACGATTATAGGAATTTATTTGTTGCTCAGAGGAAGGAACTTTTAAAATCATATTTTTGAAGAAAGTACCAAAAAGATTGTATATGGAGGAACATGAGAAGACACCAGAATGATGATGAGGTATGGAGCTTAGTGAAAGTCAAACTTCATAGTGCAAAATGTTCTCAGGTACCTAAATATTACCAAATTTTTAATCAAGTTCTATACGTAAAGAAAGAGAAATATTGTGAACAATGATTGTTATGTTGGCCATATCAATTTGAAACAGAGATACTAGATTACTTGTCATGTTGCTTATGAGTATTGTGGGACTAAGGAATGTTATGATAAACTGAGTAGTGAAAATAAAATTAATAAAAATTCTGTTAAGAAAATAAGAGACAGGTTAAGATCATGTGTTAACTGTCAAAAGGCAAAAGTACATAATCAAACCTGTAGGAAATCAATGCAAACGATAAAACCACATGATAATCTTGAATGAATTTCAGTAGACCTTTATGGGCCGGGCCTTTGGAGAAAATGTTATGTAACTTCACAGAAATAGGGATTCCTAAAATGGTGTTATCTGATAATGGCCCTCAGTTAATAGCTAAGTTATGGAAAAAAGATTTGGAAGAAAAGGGAATAAAAGTCATTCATATGTCAGCCCATTACCTTTCAGGAAATCTTGTAGAGCGTTCAATGATAGAGATTGAAAAACTGTACGAACATTTTGTAATCACAGTCATGGATCTTGGTGATAACATGTTACTCAATTTGAAAATTTTATAAACACTTACCCAAGAAGGGAGACTATTGGGATGAACGTCTGGAGGATCTGCCCATGCGGCCAATAATAAGCTCAATTGGTTCACCTACCTACCTTTCTGCCCAGTATTTGGCTTTACTATTAAAGCCATTGGTAAGAAAATGTAGTCACCACATCCGAAATTCTGTAGATTCAATCACCTCAGGCTTAATAATACAGATGTACTGGTAAGTTTTGACGTGGTATCATTATATTCTATAATTGGCCAACATTTTGACAATGACATCACCGCCTTATTTGAGCATGCTGACATCATTTTATTTCCAGTTTAATGGTGCTTTATTAGCAGATTGACGGAGTTGCTCTGTGAAATCCCCTCTGGTAGCGAATTTCGTTATGGAAGACTTCAATGACAAGGCTCTGGACTCGGGATGTTAGTAGGGTTTCTCTCTTTCTGGTGTGTGCTGTGTTTATTGGGAATGATTTGATTGTCTTTTTTTACCAAAATTTATTCTTGCATGTCATGAGGGTGTGCCTCAGAATGTATTGTTCGGTGAATCTTCAGTATGAAACTTCGGTTGTCACCGTTATCATTGTTCTTGGTAACTGTATACGTTTGCTGTTAGGCGCTGTCCCTGCCTGTGGAAGGCAGAGCTGGGATGACGTTGTCGATGGAGGCTGGTCTCTGGCGACACGTTTAAGGAGGCAGTTTGCGAGGTGGGACTATCTGTCTGTAGGCTCACTACCTGAGGTGGCTCGAGTCTTTGGAAATCATTCGATACTGTATTGCTTCCCTTTTAGATAGCAGGCAGTGTGGAACGCTTTCCACAGGGTTCCTACATCACAGAGCCTATTCGTGTACAGCTTTGGGGAGGTTATCTTCTAAGTATTCATTAGCCCTTCCTGTTTGCAGAATTACAGCCTGGGGCTGACTCAGACCACGTTATCTCAGGGTGATATACTGCCTGTCGTCCTGTGGAATTTTGGCACGCTATGGAGTCTTCTTTTGTCTGGTATTTCGTGTCCCCTTTCTACTTTTCTCTTTTATCTGTGGCTATTCGTGCCACGAGCTCACTAGATAGGACTTTACATTCCTTTTAGGGCAAAAGGCTGCGAAACGTTGGGCGTGAGAAATTTTCGAAAGGACGGTTGACTCTGGTGGCCTCCTCTGGAGGCGATACAAATGGCTATGTGTAGGCGACAGGTCTAGGTATTTGCCATAGCTGCCTGTCCATCTCATTGTCCAGAGGGTTAGAGCTCTCCAGTGATTGGTATATCGACTTTAGAGGGGTGATGACGCAGTTTCCGCGTGGGCAGAGGATGCGATCGGTGTGGGGACTTCTCGTGTATGCTCTGGCTAATTCAGACGTTTTCTTTCAGATAGGACCTGAAGAGTTTTAATCACTCTCCTTGGTTGAGTCCTGAGCGTTTGTTGGACTTTAGTTTTCTGAAGTTTCCGCCTGCAGAGAATCAGGGACGTCGAAAATTTCACTTATCTATCCGGACAGGAACTCAGTTGCATTTGTTCACTATGCGAAGCAGCTGTGGTTTATATGCTTGTTCGGTCGAGACTTGAGATGAAACAGCCACCGTCCTACTGGCTATACTGACGGGTTAGTGGCTTGTTGTTGTTTAGAGGGGACTAGACTGCTCCGTCATCAGTCCCGCTAGTGTCTAATGCTATTCCACTGTGGGACACTTTGAAACACATCCGCAGAATGTGTGGTCATGTTTCATTTTGATTGATTTATTAACCTAAAGTGTTTCAGCACCATTAATGTGTGTTAATTATTTCATTAATGATCAATGCCCTATGTTTATGTATGTTTACCCATATTTATAAATGTTTCCACTCGTGTGATTGAACTTGTGTGTTCATGTGAATGTGAATCTGTGCACTTAATATTGACTGACTGCTGCACAATGGCTTACAGTCGCCGCCTCCCGCTTTAGGCCTCGTTTTGCTTTAGTTAAGATCGCATGGCTTCATTTGTCGTCTGCGCTGGCGTCTGCTGGCTGGCCAGAGACAAGCTTACTTGGCAAGGTGGCGAGGTGGCCGTGTTCTGTGTCGTAACAGCCTAATCTTGGAAGACAGAGGTGACAGAAGACCTCTCTGGGAGCGGTTGAAGAGGGAATTGTCTTGGCCAGGTAGAAAGGGTTGGTAAACATTAGTCTCTGAACGCACTCTGTGTCGCTTTTAGCGCGCTCTGCAACCGGTGTATGGCGGGGGGAGGTTTTTCCGAGGCCTTAGAGCGCTAGTCTTCACTCTTCATTCTGGTTCCAACGACTGAAGAAGTAAGTACTCCGCCGAATCATGCTGAGGGGAAGGAATGCTGTGAATTTCTCATCAGGCAGTCTTGGGTTTTCGGTGATAGTTCTTTTGAGTAATTTCTTTCGCTATGAGAGGCGAAGACAAGTAAATTAAGTGTAAATTTATTATTTGCATTTCCTTTCCAATGATGATTGTGTGTCCAGTTTTGCTCAAGTTAGAATACACGCATGTGTCCTTCAGCCTATGCGTAAATTTAGTGTGTTTGAATTTCCTTCATGTTTTTAACTAACGTTTTCGCGTCGTTTCTGTATCCGCGAATATGCTAAATATTTCTGAGACTTTCTGATTTGATTCCATCTTTCCTGTCCTGTATGACCGATTGCACCACGTGTTTTCGGCCTCCATCCATGGTTTTATTAATACTAACTTTCACCTATACGAACTCTTGTGTGTGCTCTATTCGGTTATTCTTAATTAATTTCCTTTGTAAATTCTACTGTGGTCGCACACCACATGGTACTTTAGAATAGTATGCCGCTGCCTTCCCAAACATGAGTTTGATTAGTGCACAGTTTAATTAAATTTGTGATCAAGACACCTGCCATCTTGTGAATAAGTCGCCGACGCTTCGTTTTGCCGCTGCTTTCATACGTTACAGGATTGTGTTTGCAAATTTCCTCCCACCTTACCTCCATATTCATAAAGGGCACAAACAATTTTAATATGGGTAGTAACTATACGATTTAATTCACTTTTGTACAAGGTGTGTGCTTAATTTGGTCTCCCCAAATTTATTTGCTTGCTATTTTTCTGAATAGTTTATGATTTTAAAGTATCAAACCTCTGCTTTATGATTTCATGCTCCTTGTCCCATGTTTAATTATCTGTTCATTTATTTTTTTAACATTGATTTTGTGTTTGTTAAAGCGTAGGCGTAAGGAGTGAGCAGTTAGATAAATTTCCGTTGCACATCTACTGTGGCCACTCATAAAGTAATTTAGAGCAGCAGTGGGCGTTGTAACTTACATTAGCAGATGTCAACTGTCCGAGATTTTGCTTATTTTAATAACATGCTACTTTCAACTTGTACTCAATACTCGCATTTTGCGCTTGAGTTTGTAAGTGTATGTCACTGGAAGCATTTACCTGACAACTGCTGTCTGCCATGATATTGGGGCTGTTATAGTCTATACTGATTCTCAGATCATAGTTCGATTGTCAGGTGGAAGTATTTATTCTCTTTTAGCGCAACTCCTTCAACATCGTCCAGTCGCCAGTGAGAGCCAGCGTCGACAGATCAAGCCGACTCAAGGTTATTGGTAAACTGGTGCTCGCTATTTGCTAGGGTTGTTATATAAGTAGTTGCAGTAATCACCCATCAGTGTGTATGTGCGTGCATATGATCGATGTTTAAGTCTCCGATAACTAATATCTTAGAGCCTCTGTCCACCTTTCTAGTTTTACCCAATAGGGCAACGCCACATGTATAGCCAGATATTTCAGTGTGTTGATTAATGCTGAAAATATTACATGTAAATTTTACGGCTCCATTTGTTATATGCCTGTGTTGATTTGTAATACTAATTGTTAAAATCAGACAATTTGCTGGTTACACATGTATTTCGCTGTGTTAACCGATTTTACTGCATTTGACGTCTTTTTATAAATATATGTATTCAGTCGTAACTCATTGCTTAACTACACTTTCAACTGTGATTTAATATACAAAATCTTTTATATTAATCGTTAACTATCCCACGAATTTCACTGTGCCTTAATTAATAAATGTATTTGTTTAAGTCATAAATTTACTTTCATTTACAAATTCTTAACTCACTATTTCGGACGGGCAATTAGATAGATAGGTAGAGGACTGTGTTTATTATCTGGTGCACTCTGATCAATTATCTCGCTACCGTGCTTGTAAACTTAGGGTATTGGATCTTCTTCCATGTTTCTAATAAAATAATGTGGTGGCGACCGTTGATGTTAACATTAATGAGGATTATATTTAAAATTAATTTGCATATCTGTGATTTTGCACATTTGCATACCAGTGGACTGTCTCTGACGAGTAAAAATTTATTCACTCGGTGGGGTTATCATCCCTTCCTTTTTGACGCGACGTCATACAAGTTTTAAACCAACGGTCTTCCGGAGATACGTGGATGACAAGTTTGTAGTATGGCCCCACGGGAAGGATAAGTACATCGATTTCTTGACCATCTGAACTCCATCCTTGCTAATATCAAATTTACTATGGCAATGGAGAAAATGGCTGGCTCTCCTTTTTGGATGTACTCGTTCGTCGAAAAGCTGATGGAACATTGGGACATGCAGTATATCTAAAACCAACCCTTACGAGTCTGTATTTACATGCCAGTACCTGCCATCACCCTTCACAAACCGCAGGGGTCCTTTAGACATTGGTGCACAGAGCACACTGTATATCTGACGATGAGAACTTGCCGGAAGAGTTCACACACCTGAAGACCATTTTCAAAGGGAATGGATATTCACAGAAACAGATTTGCAGAGCATTCGATGTGAATCCGAAAATGCAAGAACGTCTGTGAAAGGAGAAGACGAAGATAATACTTACAGATCAAGAGATGCAGGCAAAAAGCCTAGGACACCTACCAATATGGAATGAGATTTTGGGAAGACCTTTGGTATACTGCGCCATATCACTCGAGCCAAGGAAAATGTTGGTACCTCGCTTAGTCAGAGCCTTATTTACAGCGGCGACCTTCTCTAATTTTAGTCGTCCATTGATGTGAAGATTCCACTGGTAAGGTTTAGGACCTGTAATTAATTTTAGTCGTGATTACACGTGTGTTGCTTATAAGAGTGAAATTTTCACTAATGTATTTACACTTTTTTTACATTTAGGGACAGGTAAACGTATTCCATTCATACCTTAACCCTCGAGCGGTCGCGCTGGCGCACTGAGTGCGCCATAGTTAAATAAACATTGTTTTCGTTATGTTGGTAACAATGAAGACGTTTGAAACTCTAGCTATTCCTTCACTGTTATCCTCGCTATTGTTGTGTGCTGTCTGGTAATTGTCGGTGCTCAAGAAAATTCTTAACATGAGAATTTGTGACGCGTTGTCATAACTGGCGCACTCAGTGCGCCGTGCGACTGGTCATGTAAGTATTTTGTTACTTTCTCAAACGTAGTGTTGTATTTCAGTTACGTTACTCCTATGGGCGGTTCATGATAATGTGCCTGATATTGCGTTAGATTATAATGCCACGAAGGAGGACATTGATACAGTCGACCAGATGTGCGGCACATATTCTGTGGCTCGTATTACGAGAAGATGGCCCTTGGTAATCCTTTTCCCTCTAATGGACATTGCGGGCATCAACGGCCAGTTCCTATTCTATTCAAATGGACAAAATAATAAGGTGTCAAGAAGGATTTTTCTAAAGAACTAGGCTTATGATCACACGAAAGCATATCTAGTAGAAAGGTCCAAAATTCCAAGCCTTCCTAAGTATATTTCGCCGTTCCTTCAAAGGTACCAGATAACATCTGAGCAACTTGTGCGGCCTTCTTCTGACACACGACGACTGTGTATTATTTGTGGAAGAGCCGAGAATGTTAACACAACAATAAAGTGTGATTCATGTAAGAGTTTTGTTTGCAGGAAACATGTGATTATTAGTTACTCGTGTGAAAAGTGTCATGTTGCAACTACAGACTCAGAAGACTCGAGATATGGCCCTTGACGTCTCTGAAATTACTGAGTTGGGCTGTCTGTAAGCTGTTACAACATATGAACATATTTGTTTTCAAAGCTGATAGTAAAACGTAATCTTTTGTCAGTGAAATTGAACGATTTCTTGGATTTTCATCTACTTTTATAATAAGAAGTGGCATTAACTGTCACATTAATTAATGAACCATTTCCTTTTGCAATGAAAGTGATAAATATACATATTTCTTGATTAGACGTGTAGTATTTGGAATTGTGGTGTCGAAATAAATTCGTATTAATTAGCCAAAAATGTGTAATATTTCGATACTATTCATACCTGAGTGAGTGATAGTACATCTTCCTTTTAGAAAATTAACTATAAACACTGCTACTGTCATGAGTTCATGTGAAAAGTGCAATAGAACTGCAATAGAACTACGTATGTGGCGCACTCAGTGCGCCGCGCGACCGCTCCTGCACCATGAAAATGCGCGACTGCCCGAGGGTTAAAAATGTAAAACAATCTCCGTTTTCTGAACTATATATATGTACATGGTAAGTCAAAAGTCAAAGTATACCCTTTTTCTCAAAACCTTTGCGGGAACTGGACAACCTGAATCTTCTAGTAAGGTGGTTTCTTTTAAGGTATGTACCGAACATGGGTGCCAATTTGAAATCAAGTTCGTTTCTTTAAATGTCAAAAGTGGAAGACGGCCTAGAAATATAATAAATAACATCATGCACTTGATGGTTGCAAAATGCTCTGTTTAAACCTACTAGGCACAATTTATGTACCAACATAAGGGCAATAATTGCTCAAAACCGTTTAGAAATAGATCTACAACCTTGAAATAGTGCTTGTTTACTTTTCCAACCTAACACAGTTGCTGCAATGGATATTTAATTTTTTGACAAGTTCGTCCCTATAAAAAGATGCGTCGTAGCTGCAATACGTTTTGATTGGAGGTTCAGACTGGACTCCGTCTCTAATGGCCAAGCTGTCGACGGGACGTTAAACCATAAGTGTCCATCCATCCATCCATCCTTCAGACTGGACTGTTCTCCATAAATAACAACCACTCAATGTGTTCAACATGCTGCCTCTCATCATCATCACACATTCAAAGCCGCCATATACACTGCGACGTAAGTCTGTGCCGTGGTGGAAGCCAGAGATTGCCGATGGCCCATAAAGATCACCGGCGAGCGCTTCAGCACCATCGGCACAACCCTTCCACAGAGCATCTGATCGCTTTTGTCTCTGGGCACGAGCTGGACATGGAAGGAGGACTCAGGGGAGAGTTAGGTAGCAACCGTCAGTTCTCGCGCCTCTCCCTCGCAATGTCGGTGCATTTAGTGATACCGTCTGTCGGCGGGCATTCACTGTCTCCGCATCCAGGGTACTCTCTGTACCAACCCACCCAATACTGCTGCGCACATGGCGGAAAAGTTTGCGTGCAGCTCTGCGACGGCAGCTTACAGTGCCGACTTTCGTGCCCTCAAACAGCGAGTCAAGGAAAAGCCATTGTCGTTTCGCACATGTCGCCAGGAGTCATATAGTGCTCCGACTGGAAGTTCCACGGTGTCCTCGCTGCATGCTCTGATATATCGCCTGGACCTGACCGAATTCATAGCCAGTTCGTCAGGCATCTGTCAACAGACTTTAAACATATACTGCTCGCCTTTTTAATTAGTCTATGGGCCGAAGGTGTCTTCCCGTCCCAGTGGCGGGATAATGCCCTCGTCCCAGTGATAAAACCAGGTGCCGATCCACTGGCGGTCGATAGTTATCACCCAATCATAGTCATTAATGTTGTTTGAACGAATGGTGAGTCAGCGACTTTTGTGTATCCTTGAACATCGGCGCCTCCTGGCCCCACAGCCATACCAAAAAAGAGATTTTGATCATATGTTAAATATACTAGGGGCAAAACACAAACAATACCCTCACTACGCGATAGTAATGGCGATCCTGCCGATGACAGCGCTACTACATCAGAGTTAATAAACATAGCTCTTCGGAACTCATTCACCAAAGAAGACGAAACCGATATTCCAGATATCGAATTACGAACAGGGGCCGTTATGAGTAACGTAGAAGTAAATAACATCGGAGTAGTGACGCAACTAAAATCTCTTAACAAGAACAATTATTCTGGTCCGACTGTAGACCCATTAGATTTCTATCTGATTACGCTGAAGCGATGGATCTTTACGTAACAGCCATATACAACAGCTCTCTCAAAGAAGGATCTGTACTAAAAGATTGGAAAGTTGCACAGGTCACACCTATATTCAAGAAAGGCAGGAGGAGTAACCCATTAAACTACAGGCCTATTTCATTGACACCAATTTTCAGCAGGGTTTTGGAACATATCCTGTATTCACATATCATGAATTATCTCGAACAGAATGATCTATTGGCCCAAGGTCAAACAAGGATTTATAAAATATCGTTCATGCGAAACACAACTAGCTCCTCACACAAAGTGATGGGTGCTATCGACAAGGGTTCTCAAATTGATACCGTATTTCTTGATTTCCAGAAGGCTTTTGACACTGTACCTCACAAGCGGCTTTTAATCAAATTGCGTGGTTATGGTATATCGCCCCAAATTTGCAACTGGATAGGGGAGTACCTGACGGAGAGGACACAGTTCGTAGTAATCAATGGTAAGGCATCAACTAAAACAGAGGTGATAGCTGACGTTCCACAGGGTAGTGTTATTGGTCATCTGCTGTTTCTTACTTACATAAACGATTTAGGGGAAAATCTAAGTAGCTCTCATAGGTTGTTTGCAGATCACGCCGTCATTTACCATCTAGTAAAATCATCTGAAGATCAAAACCAACTTCAGAAGGATCTGAATATCACTATGGTGTAAAAATTGGCAATTGCGCCTAAATAATGAGAAGTGTGAAATTGTCCACTTGAATACAAAAAGAAATCTCTTAAACTTTGTTTACAAGATAAATCAATCGAATGTGAAGGCCGTAAACTCCATTAAATACCTAGTAATTACTATTACTTCAGACTTAAATTGGAATGAACACGTAGATAATGTCGTGGGAAAGGCGAACCAGAGAGTGCGTTTTATTGGCAGAACCCTTAAAAGATGCAAAAGAACTACTAACGAAACTGCATACACTACACTTGTCTGTCCTTTTTTGGACTATTGCTGTATGGGATCCATATCAGGTGGGTTTGACGGAGGACATCGAAAGAGTCCAAAGAAGGGCAGCTAGTTTCATGTTGTCACGATACAGGGGAGACAGCGTTACGGAAATGATACAGGATTTGGGATGGGAATAATTACAACAACGGTGTTCTCGCTGCGGCGTGGGCTACTTACGAAACTCCAGTCGCCAACATTCTTCTCCCAATGCAAAAATATATTGTTGACTCCCACTTACGTAGGTACAAATGATTATCAGAATAAAATACGAGAAATCAGAGCTTGAACGGAGAGATTCAGGTTGTCTTTTTTCCCGCGCGCTATTTGAGAATGGAGTGGGAGATAAAATAGTATAAAGGTGGTTTGATGAACCCTCTGCGAGGCACTTAAACGTGATTAGCGCAGTATTCCATCTAGATGTAGATATAGACTATAAACAACATATTGGATCTGAAGTCTATCATCCGTACTGCTTTTACTCAGCGTGAGCAACTTGTTGCAGTCTTTTTTTCTTTGCCTCCGCAAGGAATATGACATCACATGGCGCCATCACATCCTTTGAAGACTGTGCAATTGGGGCTTACAGGTTGGTGCCGCTGAAAAACGTCTGCAGGGAGCCATCCCAAAGGAGCAGTCCTAGCCCATAGGTTGCAGTTCTCTGCAGCCAACACCAGGTTCATGCAGTTTTGCCTTTGTTTTGGCCGCACACCTGGAATCGAACTTTACTTGATATGCTTAATTCTGAAAAGACGCATCACTTTCTGGGCATGCTCTTTGGATGCCACACATCCGACAGCTGAAGCAGAAGTGCCAGCGATACCTAAATGCTCTCTGCCATCTGAGGCAAGCTGTTTGGGGGCTTTCCATTAAACCCTTATGCACCTTTATAAGGCACTTGTGCAGTCAAGACTCAACTATGGGAGCTTGGTTTATGGTTCTGCAGACCCCTCAGCATTGTGGATCCTTGACCCCATACATCATAGTGGCGTCCGTTTCACAACAGGGGAGTCCGCACAAGCTCTGAACCAAGCCTTCTTGCTGAACCTGGGATCCCTCCCTTGGAGTTTCGCCATCGGCAACTGCTTCTCACATACGTGGCCCATGTCATGCCTTGCCACACCACCGAAAGCAAGGGTTAATCTTTCCAGCCAGCTCATTGCCCCAGGACAGGTCTTTCGATAGCGGTCTACATTTACATCCATACTTTGGAAGCCACCCGATGGTGTGTGTCGGAGGGTACCTTGAGTACTACTATTGGTTCTGTCTCCTATTCTAGTCACGTATTGTTCACGGAAAGAAGGATTGTTGGTATGCCTCTGTGCGAGCTCCAACCTCTCTGATTTTATCTTCATGATCGTTTCGCGAGATATATGTAGGAAGGAGCAATATACTGCTAGACTCCGCGGTTTGTACCCTCCATTCCTTCCTTGAGTCCCTCCCTCTTCCTCCTGTTTTCTCCTACGAACCCCATACATACCTTGGTCCCTCACCCGCCTGTAGCTCCATGCTACATGCGGCATGCTGGCGGCCGGGTGGCGGGGGTGTGCATTGCAATGTGCCAACGTTTCTGCTCCCATCCCTCCGCAGGGGGGAGTGCAACCTTCTGCTCCTCTGCTTGCCGGCGACCTTGTTTGTCAGTGTGGGAGCCCGGTTTGCATCACCAAGTGCACTTCGCCATGCGCCTGGGTATCTGAGACATTCAATGTGGTGACATGGCGCGGCTAGGTTAGATGGGTCCAAACCCCTGAACGACTGTGTGACCAGTCCACCACCTGAGTAGGAGTGGATCCTTGGCCTTCGGGTGGGAGCTCGGGCTATTAGGGGACGAAGGATGAAATCGTGCTGAACTCAGCAGCTCTGAATAAAAGTGTGCCCTTGACTCTGGGGCGAAGTCAGTGGGTGAGCCCCATGCCAGAGAAGCCAGTCTGGGCCAAGATACAGGCCTCCATCTTTTTTCCGTTTCCAAGCAAGATGGCTGACAATGAAGGAAACGGGTTACATGCATCTGTGAATTCTGCCTCCCCTTCCAAGGATGGGGGGGGGCCCTTGATGAGGAGGTTGACCCTGTGACTCTGGTGGTTGAGGACCAAGAGCCAACAGAAGTAGAAGAATGGCTGAAAAAGCTGACGACCATGATGAACGCCGTCGATAGCAAGGAGAATTCAATAATACTGCTGCTAATAAAATGAAGACTTGTTTGGCTGCCTGGGCTGTTTGGTAGCCCAGACTAGAAGGACAAGGCGAGCAACGTGAGCAGGAGATTGATAAGTTGCGAAAGGCACCTATCAAAACCTATGCAGGGTCAGTGGCACAATCAGCACCAAAACCTCCCTCGGCCAAGGAAACAATAGCCGTGGCCACACAGAAACCCAGAACGACAATATTTCCTGAAACCCCTGCCGGGTCATGGTGTTAAAAAGGTCCAAGAGGCACTGACGAAGACGATCAACCCAGAAAAAGACAAAAATGTAGTGGTAGTTGACGTTGCCACAGAGGAAGACCAAGACAAATTGATGAACCATTGTCAGTTGTCCAAGTCGGTAAAATGCGAGGAACCCCCTTGTCACAATGTATGATGCTCCTGTGAATATGACTGAAGACGAAATATACGAGGCTGCCTGGCAGCAGAATTTCGATGAAGTAGACAAAGCCACCTTTCTGAAAGATTTCAAATTGAGATTCAGAACTGGCCCACATGATCATGATGTTGCGCATCATGTGGTGGAAGTCTCGGGTCCTCTCTGGAGGAAACTGACTACCATGGGGAAACTATACCTTGGCTTTTCGGTAATCAATGTTAAAGACTTTCTCATACTACAACGATGCAACAATTGTGGTCACCTTGGTCACATCATGGAACACTGTAGCAACAAAGTGGCTTGCTGCAAGTGTGGATCTGAAGAACACACTCGAAAAGAATGTCGAAAGGAGACAACATGTATCCTCTACACGAAATGGGGTAAAAAGAAGTCATGCGGTTCTTCTGGGAGACACTGCACAATGTACAAAATGCTTGAGCAAAGACTTATAGCGCGCATTGACAATGGCTGATGCAATCAATGCACACGGGATGCCCAAAATGGAAACGAAGTCCCCGAGTAAGAGAAGGAGGAATGCTGACAGGGCTAGGATCTTTAGAGACTACTTGACGAGCATCGAAAGTCAACAGTGACAGAAACCACTGTAGGTCGAGTTTGGCATCCAAACAGAGCCACCTCCCCAGTCTGAAACCATCTCCTCCTTGAATTGGGTGATGTTGCCGAACACAACACCTAAGCGGCACGTTGGGCACCCAAATGTGGTGCAGACTCTTCAAGTCTCTCACGTATCTAGTTTCACCTGTCACGAAAATCACACTGACGAAATGTCTCAAACAAGTGACACTCTTAACACCCAAAGTAATACACAACATAGTGAGTCTGGAGTCGCTGAGTGCCCTCCCAAAGGATACCCACCAATTGACCCACAATGTATATATTCGAATTTGGAAATTCAAATTGCCAACTTAGAGCAATCGTCAGTTCTAACCACAGCTTTGAGGCACGTGGTACATGTGGGACACTCATATGGACAATGGAGGCTGTGGACAGGATCCACCTCAAGTCCATGAATCTTCTCACCGACCTTGAAGCACTTATGAATCTAATCAGAGCAGTTTTTGCCTGTAGAGGTGAGGCATTTGACCCCAACGAAATCTGCCAGCAAGTTGTTCTTGAGAATGGACGAATTGCACTGGACTGCTCAGAAGCATGGCCCGAGTGCAAGGTGCACACATATTTCCAATAATGACACATAAAATTACCATTGGGTAACTTAATGACCACAATAGTAGATTAGTAATGCAAAAGCTCCGTAAGATGGTGGAGGAGAAGAGTCTGGACCTGGTTTGTCTGCAGGAGGCGTACTCCCAAGTTGGTCAGCTGGCTTCTTCAGCCGTAAGGTGGCAGATAATTGTCTCTAGAGACAACCCACGAGCAGCCATAATTGTCATAAATCATTCATTCTGAGTGATGCATATATCACAACTGTCCAACGACCACTGCAACATAGTGGAACTACAGTCGCCAGTCGGAATAATAATAATAATTAACATGTATTTCCAGTATGGTGGAAATGTTGAGACCTACCTCAACCATCTCCAGACTGTGGTTCCCACGTTTTGTGGCCGGATGATCATCGCCACTGTTGATGCCAATGCCAAGTCCCCACTGTGATACAGTCGCATCAGGGATGCTGCTGGAAATGCGGCTGCAGAAGTTTTCATGTCCCTCCAGTTAGAGATTCTGAAAAATCCTGATAATCCGCCCACCTACACAGGGGCGAAGGAGAGGGCACAAATATTGATGTCACCTTGGCCACTGCTAATGTGGCAGGGAAGGTCCAGAACTGGAAGGTACATGATAAAATAACAATGAGTGACCACAATTTCATTGCCTTCGACATCTCAGATGGCCAGTGCTGCTGGGATTCAGGTTGAGAGTGTCAGTTAAACTACAATAAGACCAATTGGGAGGGCCTAGCTTGGGAGTGCATCGTTTCTCCATTGTCAGAGGGTTTCGATAATAGGGCGGTAGAAGGCTTGGTGGAGACATCGGGACAGTGGTGCGAGCTGCGGTACCAG
The DNA here is from genome assembly GCA_026315105.1 of Locusta migratoria. Classification (NCBI taxonomy): domain Eukaryota; kingdom Metazoa; phylum Arthropoda; class Insecta; order Orthoptera; family Acrididae; genus Locusta; species Locusta migratoria. Next base: position 167,987,834 of record CM048745.1, read on the forward strand.
TCAGGAGGAGGGCCATGGCGGCTTCCCCTTCACCATGGTCTGCTGAACTTCAGGCTATGTGGCAGGCTCTTCAAAGGGCCAGGAGGTACTACCAACGGTGTGTGTCTGGGAGCAAAAACATACTGGCTGCACCAATACAGAGATCTTAAGAAGCAATTCTCGGAGGAGCTAAGAGCCACCAGACTCCAAAGCTTGGAAAACTATGTTAAAGACCAATTGGCCACTGATCCGTGGGGTCTTTCCTACAAGCTGGTGAGGGAGAAGATACGAGCACCTACTGTGCTGTCCACCATCAAGGAGGGGAATCGAATGACAGAATCCTGGCAGGAAACTGCCGATGTCCTCCTTTGAGTCCTGCTCCTTGACGATGAGGAGCAGACTGACACGCTAGAGCAACATCGTATTAGAGCCTAGGACAGCCTCTCCTACTAGAATGCCACGGACAAGATCACCACTGAGGTTGTGCAATTCCCTGCCCTCCTGATAGTCTCATTGTAGAGTAATGTCAGATGAGTTTTTGAGAATTGGTCAGTTTCCAGAAGTATGGAAGAAGGCAAGCATTGTGATTATCAAGAAAGGGCCTGATATGTACACAGTTCTGGCCACGTCCCATCGCCCCATCTGCCTGTTAGACACTCTGCGGAAACTCTTTGAAAGGCTGCTGGCGGTCAGGCTGTCAGCACACAGGATCTTGTGTCGCATGAGTGACAGGCAGTTCTGCTTCCATCCAGGGCATTCAGAGTGTGATGCTATTGCCCTGAAGGCCCTGAAAGCCGTGGTCTGTGGCTCAATGCTCACAAGTAAGTAGTCGGCATCATGGTTGACATCAGTGGCGCCTTCGACAACTTGTGGTGGCCTTTGCTCTTCTCTCACCTTAGAGTGCCCAGGGGGTGTCTGAGCAGCTACTGCATGAACAGGGAGGTCTGACTATCATCCCATAGTGGGCGTATATGCAATGTAATCACCAAGGAGTGCCCCCAAGGAGTGCCACTCTTTTGGTACCTCAATATAGAGCCTCTGCAATTACAGAACAGTGAGGATGTACTAGATTTGATAGCCTACGCCTGCTGGTGGGCGGCCGTAGCCGATAGGACCTAGAACCAAGGGTGCAAAGAGCAATCAGTATCCTTGTCACATGGTGCCAAAACACCAAAATGACTATAGCACCTAACAAATCCACTTACACTTACTTGCTCCTTAAAGAAAGTCTAGTCAGAAATTCGACAGTCTGCATTAATGGTATCCCGGTCATTCGCAGGGACACACAAGTTTCTTAGGAGTCATCCTAGATGAGCGCTGGAACTTTGCGGCCCATGTGGATGTGGTGGCTGAGAGGTCGCTGTGGCACTACATAGTCTTGCTGGGATTGGGCACCAGAGGTTTCAGCTCCAATCCAACCTCATGAAGTTGTAGCACAACAGCATACTGACGTCCATCATAGCTACAGTTCCGGAAGTTGGCCACACAGACACACTCAGGTGGCGCCTGCTATGGCTGTGAGTCGAGTGAAACGAAACATCCTCCTACACACGGTAGCAGCTTACAGGACCACGCCAGGGGGAGCTCTACCCCAGCTCATAGGACTTTGTCCCCTGGATATAAAAATCCGAGAACAGGCCGATTGGTACTGGGCGAAGAAAGGCAACCCAGACAAAGTCAGCGAGATTCTTGGGATCCTACTTGGGAATAAGGCCTCCAACAAAAGGAGGGATGGGGAACTCTGGCAACAGCAGTGGGAAGCTGAGGAGACAGGAAGGAGGAACTTCGATCTGCTGCCGAGTGTTGAGGAAAGAATGGCAATGACGCATTTCCAGCCGAGCCGAGGAATGATCCACTTCCTCACAGGCCATAGCCCCTCTGCCAGTTTAGGAGAAAGGCGACAGCTGCGTGTGAATGTGGAGTCGAAATACGTACACCTGAGCACATCGTGTATGAGTGTCCCTCTCATAATGACATTGCAACCGAATTAAGACAATTACCCAATCACGACACATACACAATGATTCGACAAGCAGACACCTTCCAAACCCTAAACAATCTTGCTGAAGCAATTTCAAACAAGATTTGCCAGATCTATGTGAGATAGTTGCAGGAAGGTGCTGCCAACACGGATTGACCAAGATGCCCGACCATGCCGCCGGGGAGGTGGACTGGCCGTCAGCCTGCTGGCGGGATCCACTACCCTCCTGGACCAAGTGGGATGAGAACGTCACCAACCGATCAAGACGCCGATTTAGACTAACAATTAGATGTAAGAAGATAGTAACCCCTGCATAACAGCATTTGCATCTGCAGTAGGAATGGCCTGCCTAGTGCCAGGGACCGATATTACTTTATATCCTCTCTTTCCCCATAGAAATTAAAAGTTAAAAATAAATGGTAGTCACTAACAACATTTAATGTAGACTAACTTTTCAAGTTAACATAAAATACTCACAAATAAAAATTGTAGAATATTAGGCCCATTAATGTATTAGGTAATGGGTTGTACAGAAGAATTATAGACTAAATAATAAAGATTTTTTTAAAAGCTAGAGGAAAGCAGTGCTGTTTACAAACAGTTCGATGCTACTGCTCAAACACCGCGTCTGTAGCCCAATTGCTATAAACACATGCCCAACACACTTCCAGGAGAAAGTCAGATACCACTATATCTGGCTGGTCAATATACTAAAGATGACCAACCGAGGAAAGGCGTAGCTAAAACACCTAATCCAGTGCACAACAGATCAAGCTTACTGAATGAATGGGATGGTGTCTAGGAACATGTACATGACAATGTTAACACCTGATGATGTATGCAGCTCCGATCTCGGCGTAGGCGGCGGAAACACTTCTGAATAGCCTTCGGAAGATACAGAATAAGGTTTCACGCATCCCAAGCAATGCTCCACGTTATACATACACAGGAGATCTTCACAAAGGAGTGCTGATCGGTGGAAATCAGGAAACCCGCCGCACGAATCTGCAGAGACTCAAGACACTATAACATGTGAATGATTTTCTAAAGTGTTCGATACAAATGTCATACTTAAAAATTTATTAAACTTCAGTTTGTCAAAATTATCATCAAAATGATTAAACGTACTGTATAAAATATAAACATTTACATAATACAGCAGGCTATGGGCGTTAATTGCTTATGTTGCTACTTGGTGGCGTTGTGCGGCGCGCAGTTTTCCTTGTACGTACGGAAGTCTCGACGCCGACCTGCTGCTAGGACGGTATCCGGGCCGACGCGCTGCCGCCGCCAGCCACCGGAAATTGGGGCTGCCACTCCAAGGCACGCAGCGTCGAGGACGAAGGTTGCAAGAGGCTATAAAGAATACACTGTTATTATAATCATTCTGCTGAGTGTGCTTCCAGGTTCTTGAAGCCGGATTCTGAATATTTGTATTTCTTCCAGTGTCATTAGGATGCGTCCTTTTGGTTCCTTATGAGGCACTTGTTAATTTTCCAAGAGCGTGCATTTCTGTCACTAAATGTTCTTCAAATGCTGTTTTATTTTTATGAAGAGAGCAGTGCTCTTTGAAACGTGTTTCGAACGTTCTGCCTGTCTGACCTACGTAGCTTTTTTTAACAGTCTCCACATTTAATAGACGTCTTCTGCAGTGAATGTTGAGGCTCTTTTGTTCAGGCGATGTCTCAGTCTAAATCGAGTGACATTGTTGGTCTTAAATCCTATTCGCACGTTGGTGTTTTGAAATTGCCTAGTAATGATGTCTGAAACCATTCCTTTGTAGCTCATTGGCATGTAGGTGATTTTCTTTTCTTCTTGCTCACTTGTGAGCGTATTGTCATTGTTTTATCGTTGTTGTTGTTTGTTAATTTTTGGCAGCAGCTTAGTTGTTGTTGACGCCTTGTAACCGTTGCTTACTGCAACTTGCTATATGATATCAATTTCTTTCTTTCTCTTATGTTCGCTTAATGGCAATTTCAATAACATGTTAGCCATTGAACGAAAATATGCCATCTTTACTCTTTTAGGATGCCAAGATTTTGAATTGATCATAAGATCTGAACTAGAAGGTTTCCTATATACACCAAAGCGATGGATACCTGCTTCTCTTGCTACTGTAATGTCGAGGTAATTGATGGATCCATTATTTTCGTGCTCCACTGTGAAGTTGATTTTTGGATGAATAGCACTCTTGTCATTGACATCGTTTTGGCGTCCTTTAACTAATAAAATGGCATAATCTACATAACGGTAATAGTACAGAATTTTGTTGGCTATTGTAGGGTTACTGGTGAAAAATAATCGTTTGTGACCAGGTGAAACGTATTACCACTTCTTTTTTTAGACAAAAATTTAGTGTCTATGTAGCTACTTTTTTACTAGTTTATTAATTAGATCATTGGCAGGATGATCATTGCAGGTCGTCTTGAATGTGTTCATATATCTGCAGGTGAGTCATTTCTGATAGAGATCAACTTCTAATAGCATTATACGCAGCTAAGTTGAAAATCCACTATCATTATACGAAAAACCGAATTCTAGTTGCTGGTAGAACTTCCGGGTTATAAGGCCATGGTCCATAAAACTTTCCAGTTTCACCTAACGTTTCTTCCAGAGCTGCGCCGGACATCTTCAGAGGTCTTCTTACTTGCGTTGAGTCTTGCCGACTGATGAGTCGAGTGTCTGAGAGCGCCATATATACAGGTTTTATCTCTGACCGATTGCAATCTATAGTGATGTTTTATCTTTGACAAGGACTATCTCTGCTGATAACGTGACAACTTGACCACGTCCACTTTTCACAGTATATATGGCTCTCTCAGACACCCGACTCATCAGTCGGCAAGACTCAACGCAAGTAAGTAGACCTCTGAAGATGTCCGGCGCAGCTCTGGACGAAACGTTAGGTGAAACTAGAAAGTTTTATGGACCACGGACTTATAACCCGGAAGTTCTATCAGCAACGATGACATCCGGTCGTGAAAGCCTTCACTCCATACCCGAATTCTACTTTTCGTGACACATTATTTTAATGTAAATAGCGAATATTTATGCTTTTTACTTATTTATTTTTAATTGGAGCCGGGACAAGTTGAGTGACACTGCCTTAAACTAAGTCTTTACTTTTGGTCCATCAACTGGATGAAAGTTTAGCTTTCAACGCTCCGTTGGCAATGAGGTCGGCGTGGACAATGACAGTGACACAGAATCACGTCGGCGTGCATAACGCCACAGTGCAGACGTGCGTCGGGTGCAGTATCGACAAGGCATGCGGCGCTGATTGACCGAACGGAATAGCGGCGCCTGCGGGCTGCCTTTGATACGCTAAAGGTCAGGCAGCAGGCGGACACGTACGTCACTGCAAAGCAAAGAGCGAGCCAGCCGCCTCCGGCCCCATAACGGGGCCCTGGGGACCCGCCGCGCGCGCAGGACCGAAATAACGGTCTAGGCCAGGCAGTGACGTGTGCAGCCAGGGCGTAAGGTACACACCTGCCGTCAGTGACGTATGTCCTGCCGGCGGAGCTTTGCATCACACGAGCACTTAATACATTTAGGAAAAAGTTAGTACACCTGGAGAGACAACGTCAATTTTGATCTGATGAAGGCAGACGACACCTGTTTACTCCTCTACCTTCCCTCCCATTGGTACAGTCAGCAAAGTAAACTAAAAATTTGCTGAGACTAACAATCTTATTATCATACTAGCTTAAACCCGCGGCTCCGCTTGCGTGTTGGTTGATCATGATAGATAATGCGCGAAACAACAAATAGATTTTCTAAAAAGAGATGTATTAAAAGAAATATCTTTTTTTCTGCTTTATTTATTTATTCTTATATTTCCTTACTCGTATGCTTAAGACCTGAAGACATTGTAGCACTCATAGACCGAAGATATGGTCTGTGGCATTACGTTGCGCTGTCTGTAACCTCCTTGCTATAGAGTCGCAAACGCCATCGCTGGCCCTCAGTCCGAATTTTTTTATAATTTGACGACTTTCAACCACCATATCTTCCACCCCGTTATAGCTATCGGCATGCAACTGCTATGGTGTACAGCGGGAGACTTCGGACAACGATTGCACACAGACCATTTGTTTGCATTCTGTAGTTTTCACTGTAGAGTGAAATATTAACACACAGACACACGTAGAATATTATATACACCGATAACTTTCCATCCCAATATACTCCACCGTTTTATCATTATCAACCCTCAAGCAACAATGCTACCAATAAAACCATTTTCAAAGAGTAAATATAATTTTCAAAGAGTAATTATTGTTCCGCATTTCGCGTTATATTCTTCAAATTAGTAAATATCTATCAGATCGCTATAAAACCGTCCCTAAAACCTTCCTCAGGTATAAATTAGTAACTGTACAAATATTTAAATCTCTGCGTCTTGTCGTCCGAACGTCATAAGCGTACACCGAAGAGTTAGTCACATTAATGTGTATAGATAAATAGCTATCTGGTCGCCATAAAACCGTGCCTAAAGCCTTCCCCGGGTAGACATTAGTAACTGTTCAAATTTTTAGCTCTTTATGTCTTGTGATTCATATGTGATAAACGTACACCGAACAGACATTCACATTTATAGATATAGATAACTAGCTGCGAAACCCGCAATGCCCGGCTATATATTCTTCCAGTCTTACATTAGGAACCTGTTGCTCCGTGGGGCGGATTTTCATGCTCTTAATTCCTTTTAAAATCATGTATACTGAAATGTTTGTATATTATGATGTAATTTCGAATGCATATTCAGAAATATATCTGCATGCTGTCTGCAAAATATGTCTTGAATTTAGTTGTGAATACGTAATAAAACGAAACCGTATGTGTTATATGGTGGTTTTGTATGAACCTAATTCTTTGTAATACAAATAAACACTCCCTGAGACGGATTTTCGTCTCGAATATGTGAAAGACATTATTGATAAATTTGAAGCATTGAATTAAAATTTGTGATTTACAGGATTGTTCCAATATGTTCATTGCCGAGGAGCTATTCCGCTGCATGGAGAGCCGTGGCAGTAGTGGCAATTATCTTTGGAACACAAAAGCTGAATTAAAGTTTGTGAAGTGGAGAGAAATCGTACTTAGGCAATTTTGGCGCCTTAATCGTTAGTGATGTGGTGGTCTAAAAAAAAAAAAAAAAAACGGTAAGACGTTTGTCTAGTAAGCATGGGGGTCCGGGTTCGATTCCCTGCCGCATCACAAATTTTAATTCAACGCTACAGATTTATCAATAAGGTCAAAATTTTTGTGTCGTCGTATCTCATGAAGTACATGCATATATTCCTTTTTTATTGTAGTGCCTCTCGTTCTTCTCTTTCTGTTCATCGGCTTGTACCATACTATCTGTCCTTTTAAGTATCGTTTCCATGCAGCTCAATACTTACGGCATTATGTGTCCTTGACTATGAGTTCTACAATGATATAATTTTTCACATTTGTAGGGAGAAACTGTGAGCGATGAATGAAAAGTGGATGAATGAAGTCTCATAAATCACACGTCGTAGGAAAGTTTATGTGATTCATTGTTTACGACTTTATATCTCCCAAACTACGTGTCTTAGGTAGTTGTTAACGCCACACCGATTGTTCTGTGATATTATTAATCATGTGTTATCTTAGAAGGAGCTGACAAAAAATATCGCATGATGTAGCAGTTATTCCCAAATTTAATTGTTTATGACATCATATCTCCTGAAATATGTCTCGTACTATGATGTAAATTCGAAGGTACATTCAATGGTATATTTGCCTCATATCTTCAAAATATGACGTGAGTGGTGTTAGCAGTAAAGACGTAATAAATCGAAATCTCAAGCGCGGTAATGCTGTTTTTCATGAAGCAAATTGTTTATTCCTTCATATCTCGTGAATTGTATGTCGAACTGTAATATAGTAGCGAAGGAACATTAAGTGGTATGTATGTGTACTGTACGGAACAGGAGGAGATGTGGAAGATACATTCAGACATACCCACGCACACACAGTCTATTTTATAAGATGTATAGATCGGTATCCTAATTATCACTTTTCTTAAGTGTAAATGTTTTATTGGAAGTCATATGAAATACTCGTAATTTGTTACGTATGTATAGTTGACCAATAGGCCTACCGAACTATGAATAATTTGCCTGTTCCATCACCTTGTCACAGGTAGGTCACAGCTACCAGGTCCACACAGAAGTGCTTCACGTAGCCAACAAATGCAAGAAACTAAACCTTTTAGAAGCACTGGAAATAAACATTTAGCCAAAAATCACCTGCTAGTGCTAAATGACCAAGTACAGTTGAGCACATCCCCACTGATAAACTTCACATAATGTAATCAGAACACCTACCTACTACACACCATCTTAATATCACACACAGAGTCCCCATTCCTAGAATGTTTGCTTTTAGACTTTAAGATCAAAACAATACCTATAATAAACTGTAAGTTTAAATATATATAATATGAAATATAAGTTAAATATATGAACCTTGCCAGATGCTGACAAATAAGTGAATTTTAAACTTAGTGTAGAAAACGTATTTAATGTAAAGTTAAAGTGACGATATCAACAAATGCTAAAATGTGAATAATGTTAACATAGTTTTTAAGGTATCACGGAAGGCCGTAGAATATGACGAGGTAGGTCATTTCACCGCCTACACCAGCCTCCGAGAATATCGACAGCTGATGCCAATGACATTGCAGAACTAGGTCTTCATCGGCTCTGGCTTAACACTGGAACACTGGAACGCAGTGTGCAGTCTCATGGTCCGTGGCTGTTTACCACGGTTTTGGTTCAGTATGCATCGAATACTTCTCCGTGTACCTTTAACAAATGTGAAGAAACGTGGTGAAAGGCATCACTGGCGGCAGGTATGGTATCAGCGTTAGTGGTAGATTCCACGTTCTGTTTCTTTGAAAATGATTGCTGCGTTGTGGATCGTCTGCAAATCATATTTAAGTGGCTGGCAGAGGCTTTACCGCATCACTTTCACCATATTTCTCCACCGTTACTTTCTCTAATAGAGCTAGGTAAAAAGGAACACCTAATTTTTTCCGTTTTCGATCTCGTTTCTCTTATTTTATTGCGATGATCGTGGGTCCCAATGTAGGCGCGTGCTAACAAAATATCTTCGCATTCGGAGGAGAAAGTTGGTGCAAGAAATTTCGGATGTAAATCTCGCCGCAACAAACAGTGTGTTTCTTTTAATAATTTCAACTCCAATTCGTGCATATTTTCTCCCACCGCCCCTGTATTCCGATAATAAGAAATGATCAGTCCTTCTTTGAACTATATCTGTCCTCCGCCAGTCCGAAAACGTGCAGCAATACTTTATAATATGACGCACAAGTGTAGTGGAGGAAGTTTCTTTGACAGGAAGCACCGATCTTGAGAAAACCAGCTTGCTCTTCTGTCTCATTACATCTTGCGTTCTATGGATGAAGGGCAACAGGCAGACTGCATATTTCTTGATTTTCTAAAGGCGCTTGTCACGGTACCGCACTACAGATTGCTAACAAAAGTACAACTTATGGAATAGGTACCCAGAGATTTGAGTGGCTAGAAGATTACTTAAGTAACGGAACCCAGAACGTTGTCCTCGAAGGCGAGTGTTCATCAGAGACTAGGCCCCAGGGAAGTATGATAGGACCGCTATTATTTTCATCTAAATGATCTTACGCACAGAGCGAGTTGCAATCTGCGGCTGTAGTGTACAAGAGGGTGTCATAATTGAATGACTGTAGTAGGATGCAAGATGACGACCAAATTTCTAGATGCTGTGACAAATGGCAACTAGCGCTAAATGTAGAAAAATGTTAAGTGATGGCCGCGGTGGCGTTGCCGAGCGGTCTAAAGCGTCTCGCTGCAGTTCGCGCGGTTGCTCGGCGTGGAGGTTCGAGTCCTCCCTGGGGCATGGGTGAGTGTGTTGTCCTTAGGTTAGTTTACCTAGGTTTAAGTAGTTTGTAAGCTATGGACCGATGACCACGCAGTTTGGTCCAATAGATTTACAAACGTTTGTTTGTTAAGTGATGCAGATGAGTAGGCGCAACAGTCCCGCATAGTTGGAATACAGCATTAGTAGTGTGCTGCTTGGTAGAGTCGCATCAATTAAATTCGTACACGTGACGTTGCACAGCAATATGAAATGGAACGAGCATATAAGGACAGTCGTGGGGAAGACAAGTGGAAGAATTTTGGGAAGGTGTTATTCGTCTGTAAAAGAGATCGCATATAAAACGCTTGTACGACCCCGTCTTGAGTATTGCTCAAGTGTTTGGTATCTCCACCAGATCGGTTTAAAGGAGGACTTAGCGGCAGTTCAGAGGCCGGCGGTGAGGTTTGTAAATGGTAGATTCGATCAACCGCGAGTGTTACCGAAATGCTCCGGGAACTCTAATGGGGGTCGCTGGAGGGAAGGCGACGTTCTTTTCGAGAAGCACTGTTGAAGAAATTTAGAGGGTTGGAATTTGGGGCGCACTGCGGAACTATTCAAAACTGCTGCAAACCTACATTCCGCGTAATGACCAGAAGGGTAGGATTAGAGAAAGGTTAAGTCTCGTACGGATGCACATAAGTATTCGTTTTCCGTCGTTCTATTTAGGAGTGGAACAGGCAAGCAAGTAACCAGCAGTGGTACTGAATACCCTGCACCACGCATCTTAGGGTGGAATGCGGAGTATATATGTAAATGTAGATGAGTCCTGTCGACAAGGGATCTCAAATAGATTCCGCATTTCTAGATTAGATTAGATTAAATTAGATTAATACTTATTCCATAGATCACAATACGACATTTCGTAATGATGTGGAACGTGTCAGTCTAGTAAATGTTGTGTACACTTGACAATCAATATTTTAAGGATTTTTTATTACATTTTTGTTGTTTTTACTTTTTTAAATTATTATTATTATTATTTTAAGTTTTATCTAAAAATTCAACTACATCGTATAAGGAGTTGCCATACAGAAATTCCTTTAATCAATACTAGTTGGCTACCTGTCAGACTTTTGATGCTACTTGGTAAGTGACCAAAGACTTTTGTGGCAGCATAATTCACACATTTCTGAGCCAACGTTAGAATAGTGAATATCATCCTTTCTCCTAGTGTTGTAGCTATGCACACGGCTATTACTTTTGAATTGGGTCGGATTCTTAATAACAAATTTCACGAGTGAATATATGTATTGTGAAGCTACAGTGAAGATCCCTAGATCCCTAAATAAGAGTATGTTGTGTATGTTGGAAGCTCTTGGGTGGACTCCAGCAATTATTCTGATTACACGCTTTTGTGCAATGACTACTTTTTTACTCATTGTTGAGTTGCCCCAGAATATGATCCCATATGAAAGCAATGAAAGAAAATAGGCGTAGTAAGCTAATTTACTGAGAAGTATATCACCAAATTTTGCAATGACTCTGATACCATAAGTAGCTGAACTCCAAACGTTTCAGGAGATCTTCAATATGTTTCTTCCAATTCAGTCCCTCGTCAATGCAAACACCTAAAAATTTTGAGCATTCTACCTTAGCTACAGATTTATGTTCACAGTCCAAATTGATTAATGGTGTCATGCCATTTACTGTATGAAACTGTATGTACTGGGTTTTATCAAAGTTTAATGAGATTTCCTGAGGGCTTTTGACACTGTACCTCAGATGCGGTGCCTAATATAATTGCGTGCCTATGGAATAACGTCTCTGTTTCGCGTTTGGACAGAAAGTACACAGTACTTAGTAATTGACGGAAAGCCATCAAGTGAAACGGAAGTAATGTCTGGCGTTTCGCAGCGAAGTGTTATGCGCCCCTACTGTTCCATATTTGATGCTGTCGTTTATTGGTTAATAAAGGTACCAAAGATTAATAGCAGCTGCAAAACTATTTAGACATCTGCATGGAGAAAAAACTGTCAGTTGCCCCTAAAGTATGAAACGTGTGAAGTCATACATACGACTTTTAAAATAAAACCGTTAAACTACATTTACACGATGAATCAATCAAATATAAGGGCCGTAAATTCAACTTAATATCTAGGACGTGCACTATACGAACAATTTTATTTGGAGAGAACACACGGAAAATATCATGGGCAAGGCGAACTAAAGGCTACGTTTCATTGGCAGAACACAAGATGCAGATTTTTGTTATACACTACGATAGCAGCGCTCCAAGCGTCCGGCAAGCTACACTTCTAAATACGATATTGGATGAGAGCGAACAATATGGTTTATATTGATTTTAGCATACTTTTCAATTGGGGAAGGTATGTACTGAAATAAAAATAGATAGTAAATTAAAATAGATCCACATTTGTCTTTCTTAGTTTTCCTAAGATCCATGACAAGGTACGAAACGGTAGGCTACTTTACAGGTTATTTCATTTCCAATTATCGTGTAATCTGAAGCTTTTACTGGATAATTTGCAGTTTCTATCAACTATAAAAAATGGCTAGTAAACAGCAGAAGACGTGCCCTTTGGACGAAAAGAGTGGCTTTTCTACTCAGGAACGTTACGTTTTCTTCAGTACAATTCCATTAAAATCGGTTATGGCGCTGAACATGGGAAACATGTATAGAATTCAATAACTACATTATTTTATCGTACCAAATCAGCCGCCACAGCTGTAGCTGAAGGGAAAACGTCACAGACGTGGCAATAAAACGGCAAAAGCAATTAAACTGTTTCCAACAAAGAAGAACCCAGTTCTACAATTGTTGAAACATCTCACCCACAAACGGTAAGAATCTTCAAAAGATTGTTACTTTAAGCTACAATAATTACACTCAAAAGAATATGAGCATGTAGGTTTTAAAAATTGCGAAACCCTAGGCTCCTCACAAACGGCCAGTCATAGTAAGAACAGTCCATAATTGAAATCTATGTTATTCTTACGTTTATATTCTACTTACTTTCATTCGTAATTCTTTTTTCATGACGAAGTTATTTTTAATACCATTGTATCAGTTGAATTCGCCTGTTTTTTACATTAATTTCCTTATTATGCATGTTGTTCTTGTTGTTATGGTCTTCAGTCCAGAGACTGGTTTGATGCAGCTCTCCACCCTACTCTATCCTGAGCAAGCATTTTCATCTCCTGATAAGAACGGCAACCCACATCCATGTTTCTTGATATTTCACTAATGTTTGCTACGCAAAAATTATACTAAATATTTCGTGAATGAGTTAGAAAAATTATTATAAACAATCATCACTGCTTCTGCGGCCTGCCCATCGCTAGGAGTGCTAGTGTCGTTGCATCGACAGATGCTAACAACTTTCTCAGCAGTAGACTTTTCATCAATCGAAAATGTATGAGATGTGTTGAAATGGTGACAGGGCTGGTGCAGTGCAGCGACCCATTGCGAGCCACCAGATCAGTGCATAGTGGATTGCTATACTGAAAGACGCCATGCGCCTCATACGCTTCGATCTCAACGTATCTTTAGGAAGTTATCGAGACGCATGGTAGACCCTATGCATGTTGGGCAACAGGACACATGGTGACTCGAGAGGCGACTCAAGTGCTAACCATTTCCTCAGAACTTACTAATTACCATGTCCTACCTCTAGTCTCTCAAGGTGTTTGTTACAGCCTAAGTGTATCTGAAGTGCTACATCTTAAAATGCGAAGGGACACTCATTCACTTACTCACTGACTAAATACGAAATCTCGAAAACTACTTCACCTATGATGCTGATATTTGGCAGGAATGTAGTTTATAGGTACAAGACGTCAGCTAAGAACGGATTTTTCAATAGGATCGGTAGTCAGGAGGTATGACATGAACTTTGAAAGCTTCCCCGTCTTGCGTCACGTGATAGTATGATTTTATCAGTCTACTATTTGAGAAGGAGAGCACTTAGTGAGTTACAAGAAACTTCAAACACAATTTCAAACTTTAGGAAACTTTTTCTTGCTGACAACCATTACAAAATTATGAAAGGAAAAGCGTTTCTCGCTTAGTACTTTTCCGCTGTTCACGGAGTAAAACTACAGCATTCGGTTGCAGTTCTACAGTACTTATTGAACACGCAGGAAATTTTACAGATAGTATACACACCTACAGCTGAATGTACGTTCCAAATTGTATCATAGTACGACACGTTGTTCATGAGATATGAGAACGTAAACCGTAACGTTAATGGAAAACCGCCTCATCACCAAGTTTTACTCTATTACTTCATTACTATGTTTTCGCAAAAGAATTTGTAGACGTACAGCACTTATACAAATGAATATATACCTGGAAAATTATACAATTGTTTATCATATAAATCAATAAATATGAGATAATATATACTCCGATGGGTAAAGAGGTTTCACATCAGCCACCACGTTTTATTACATTTCTTAGTTACTGCTAACACTCTCCTGTATTCCAGTGAGGTTTGAGATCATTGAAGCTATTTTGAACTGTGAAGCGCATACCGCTGTAGGAAGAAGCAATAGACTTCTACAGAGCTACAAGAAAGCCAAGAGAATGAAACAATATACACCCGACAAATACCCATTATTTCTGGCAGATCTGGTTTTTAACTTTAAGAGACTGCAGTTTACAGCGAGACTTGCATTTTTTAATTATGATTAGTAAATCACACTGGAAACTACTCAATACTGTGGAGTGTATTTGACATCTCCAAGTTTCTCCCATGTACAGCTTTATGTAGCTTGGTCAGTGATGGCCTGACCACAGAAAATATTAATATTAGATCCTGGACAAGTTACAAGAAATATTGTTTATAGTCAGGAAGGAAGGAAGGAAGATTAGTGTTTAAGGACCCGTCGACAGCGTGGACATTGGAGGCGGAGCGTACGGTCGGATTGTTTGGGTAAGGATGGGACAGGAAATCGGCCGTGCCCTTTGATATGAACCATCCCGGAATTTGTCTGGAGAGATTTAGGGAGAACACGGAAAACATAAATGTGGATGGCTGGAGTCTGGTCTGAACCGCCGTCCTCCCGAATGCGAGTCCAGTGTGTTACCACTGTGTCACCTCGCTCGGTGTTGGTTTTAGTCAAATTGTGAATAACATGAATGTATGAACGTTCAATAATATTTCTGTTTATATTTGTGTCTTTGTTTGTTTGGATACTGTACATGAAATTTTGTACATTATACAAGACAGCCTTACCTCTTATATATTCCTAGATAAATATAGCATGCTTTTAGAAAAAAAGGAGATGGACAGAGAGATGTATTCACGCAAGGCTTGAATCAATATACATATATATATATATATAGAAATGGAACATGGGACGTGTGTCCGTATATTTCACTTGGTAGCCAAAATTATTCACTGCAGACCAATGGCGGTTATGCATGAGAGTAGATATTGGGTCCGCGGTGTGCACTATGGTGTTTTGGTCGCGGTGTGTGACGGTGGGTGAGTGTGGCGAACAAAAATCGTAAAATATGGATGATGATCAAATATAGAAAGACTCAAAGATAAAACACTGGGAGACACAAATTCACTGAGCATTAATTACACTGACAATACACCAATGATCTGAATAAAAGCACTGGAAAGACAACTGTAGTACTTGGGATCAACATACTGACAACTGGATTAGCTGCAGTTCCGTGTCGATAGCTATAAGATGGTGGATGGTACAATAGTTGAACGTCAGCGGCTTAAATGAAATTCTCACTGAAGACCAACAATGACTTTTGACACTATAATAGCAAAGAGGTTATATACAGCGAAACGTGAACACATGCTTCAGTTTTTTTCTGCAGCAAGCGTACGAATAAAGAAAAAAAAGAGCATATTGCAGTTTGAAAAGTAAAACTACCAAGACAGATGACAAAGCGTAAGAAAGAAATTTCGCGTTGTCGATCCGTTTCTAAAAGACAGAAAACGGCGCTGAAAAGTGAATCTACAGACGATAGAAACTTGAAATTTGTAGACGTTGTTTATCTTACACTTTAGGCATCAGCGATTTTTGGATATTCCCATCCATAACGGGGTGAAATAGGGGATGGACGGTTTTTTGAAAATACCTTGCTATTCAGGCAATTTTGAAGAAGAAATACAAATCTTCGGATTTAGATTTTTGATTGGAATTTTAAAAACACGTGTATCGATATTTTTAGAAATTCAACCATTAAGAGGGTGAAATAAGGGAAAATCTTTTAAGGGTGCTACTAAGACTATTTTGATGCTAGAAATGTGAACATTTGGGTTTGGAACCATTGTTATAATTTTAAAAAATGCCTTTCGGGATGTTTCGAATTCTGCCGACAATGGTGCAATAGGGAGTAGTAAGCATTTGAAAGCTAAATCTATGAAAATTTGCCGGTCGCGGTGGCCGAGGGGACTGAGGCGCTTCAGTCACGGTCTGCACGGCCACTACGGTGGGGGGTTCGAATCCCCGCTCGGGCATGGATATTTGTGCCGTCCTTAGAATAAGGTAGTTGATAAGTAGTTTGTAAGTTTAGGGACTGATGACCCCGTAGTTAAGTCCCATAAGCTTAACAAACATTTATTTTAATGAAAATTTATATTTAAAAGTAGAGACAACCAATGCAAAGCAGCGGGAATTTAGCTAGTAAATAAAATAAATACTCGGGCAACGCTGGGTTTTGAGGTAGTTCCACGTAACTGTGAAACATCGACAATAACAAAAATTTCACACTTTCTAAATGTGGATAAGATCGTTATTTTGCAAGGCTGCTCACGGACTAGCTTGATGAGAGTCACTACTGCATCGATGCTCTTCTCTTTCACCCACGAAACTATGGTGCAGATGGTGGTTACTTCTTCATTAGCGAAGGACATTCACCGCAGCTGTCGTCCAAGTTTGTTATCGGAACTTTACATAACGGACAGAAAAGAAAGACACGCGGTGACCGTGGCCTGTGCTCCTGACGGGCGCAACTGATAGCTCGGCCCTCTGCTGGCACAGAGCAAGCCGCTGATAAGGCCTCACACATGCGTGTACACACGCGCACACAGTGAGCTACAGTGGCTGCAGAGGCGCGACATGCAGGCCTAGCTATTTACAGCGGAAGGATCAACTCTTTCTCCGGGAATCTTATAGAAGAAACGAATTATTCTTACCATCGTCGAAACTGATAAACTTCTACTGATACACTGCAGCCGCAGTGGAGTAGCCGAGCGGTCTAAAGCGTCTCGCTGCGGAGCGCGCGGTTGCTCGCCGTGGAGGCTCGAGTCGTCCCTGGGGCATGTGTGTGTGTGTTTTTCTTAGATTAGTTTACCTGGTTTTTAGTAGTTTGTAAGCTACGGACTGATGAGCACGTAGTTTGGTCTGATAGATTTACAAACATTTGAACATTTTTTGAGCAATCATTCAGGGTCTGAGGCTGTGGCAGTGATAGGAAGATAGTAAAGTGGCCACTGCCACACAAGTCGTCGTGCACTCTCCAGTGGATGGATGGTAAAAGGCCTAGACTACATACAGATAAAGCGATGGCCGAGTAGGTGCCATATGCCACACTAAAATGCGTAGGGGCAGCATTCTTTAAAAAGAAGCAGATACACTGTTCAAATGTTTGTTAAGCTTATGGGACTTAACTACAGGGTCATCAGTCCCGAAACTTACAAACTACTTATCAACTACCTTATACTAAGAGCGGCACAAATATCCATGCCCGAGGGGGGATTCGAACGCCCGACCGTAGTGGCCGTGCAGACCGTGACTGGAGCGCCTCAGTCCCCTCGGCCACCGCGGCCGGCTTGATATACTGCATAAACGTCCTGTGTTCAATGGTTCAGGAACACTACGAAGAAGTTATGCAAATTATAAATACATATATTTTAAACAATAGCTTTTCGTTTCATTGATCTTTTTCAAGTTATTTTTTTCGTCCAAAACTTTCTCATTCCAAGTTGTTGACAAAATTGTGTTACCTCCTCTTTGCCGGCCGTGGTGGCCGAGGGGACTGCGGCGCGCCAGTCACGGTCTGCACGGCCACTACGAACGGGGGTCCGTATCCCCCCTCGGGCATTGATATTTGTGCCGTCCTTAGTGTTAGCTAGTTCAGAAGTAGTTTGTAAGTTTAGGGACTGATGACCTCGTAGTTAAGTCCCATGAGCTACACAAACATTTGAATATTTGAACCTCCTCTTCAGTTTATAGCCTCTTCCATTATCGAATGCTTGAAAAGAACACATACCATATCAGTAATTGTAAATAGCCCACAACAGGTTACGGCAGTTTCAATGCGGACGCATTCAAATGCTCAATCCCTTGCGAGAATCCAGTATAGGCTGCTAGCAAGTGGGGTCATGGGTAGGGGGGGGGGGGCAGAAGATGATAATTTGGGTTGGCAGGGAAGCGTGGCTGGATAGCCTAATTGAATAAGGCTACCGGTGGCCCAAAGCGGGAAATTTGAGTTCGTATCTAACGCACTCTTAACTGAATACGAAATTAAAACACGTATAATCATGAACCCTAAGATACCAAGATTACGTGGCCAAGATTACATAAGCCTCTGATCCATATTCGTCCTGTTATAAATAGCATTGATACCCCTACGTATCGCATTAGTAAACAGCTCGATAAAATTCTTAAGAAATATTATACATACAACAACATCTACACTATAAAAATACTGTATCACAACACAAAAAATCAGAGACATATCAATACCTATTAATGGCAAATTCGTCTCTTTCGACATCACAAACCTTTACACAGACATCCCAATATTGGAAGTGATAAATATCATTGAAGGAAATTTGTTAAGGTACAGAAAAATTTTCATAAAAAAATTAATGAAATAATACAATTTCTAACCCTTGCACTAAATCAGAACTACTTCAGATTTAACAGCAAATTCTAGCAGATATCTTTCTCAACAAATTAGAAGAAAAAGTCTTTCATACTCCAGATAGTCTCAACAGTAAAACAATATAATGTTATCGTTCTGTTGATGACACAATAATGCTTATAGACGGTAACGATGAAGACATTGGACATATACACAATGCACTAAATGCTCTCCATTCTAAAATGAAGTTTACAGTAGAACGAGAAAGAAATTTCGTCAAATTCAAATGTTTGTATAGCTTATGGGACTTAACTACGGGGTCATCAGTCCCTAAACTTACAAACTACTTATGAACTAGCTAATACTAAGGACGGCACAAATATCTATGCCCGAGGGGGGATTCGAACCCCCGACCGTAGTAACAAATTTCCTCGACCTGACGATAGGTAATATTAACAACACACACAATTCCGACATATATCGAAACCCAATTACTCATATTCATGCCATCCAAAATCACACAAATACGCCTATTTCCAAAGTATGATCAACAGATTGATTAACCTTCCTCTAGACCAAAACTCCATTCAAAAGGAAATTCAGATACTACAATATGTGAGGCAGCAAAAGGCTTATAACCTACAAATTAACATTAAATTATATAAAAAAATCACCACTCGAAAATTACTTATCACACTCAAGAAATTACGCTCACTAGAGATAATCCAAAAACACATAAACCTATATATATGCCTACCACATATCTGGGTGATATTTCTGATAAAATCAACAAAATATTGAAAAGTATCAGAATAACATTCGCTGACCAAGCGCGTCACAATATTTGAACAAATATACAAACAGGTATTTGCAAACCTCTTATTTATTCAAGCCCCGGGAAAAAAAATTCACTGTAAAAGTTGCGAGAAATACTATATTCGACAAACCGGGAGAAATTTGGAAGTTTATTTTCCTGAACATGTTAGGCAAACTGATAACAACACATCCATTTTCTGTCACCATCTAAAAACTGAACATCACACAGTAGACGATCTTCCAAGCCCCTATCGAAGACACATTACACCTAAAGGACCAACAATAAAACTCTTGGAAGAATTAGGGATACTATTACACTTCGAAAAACAACCACTTCTTGTAATAAATGAACAGATTTGAAACATAAAAGTTTCCTCGAAAATTTTATTGAAATACGCAAAGCGGAACCAGGTTAATAGCAACACAGCAAGTGATAAAAATTTAACACATGTTACACCAAAGAGCACCTTCTAAATTATTTTCGTATATCACTGGTAAACAAACCGTTGGAGTCATGCAATATAGTTGCAAAACTATGAGAGACAAAATTTAATACACTCTTAGAACTGATTAATATATCATTGGTATAAATAAAAACAAGTTATTGTAACCATAAAATATCGTTGACATATACACTATAAGTGTACCATATTGGTGGCATAAAAACGATATTCTATGGAAAACCACATTACAAGAAATATGTAAAATCAAAATCTTATATAAATATTGTATCCTGTGACTTCTCTATTATCTCACGAAATTTGTATTACACAATTGCAGCTAACCTGAAAATGGCTTTGTAGCCTAAATAGCCATCGTTAAATAAATATAGGAATATTAAAGCAGCGATTTGGAATTAATACAAGTTATATTTCGATTGAGTTGGTTTTTTCATCCGATGACAATACTTCAGAATATAGCTATCTCAACCGATCCCGTCCTTATTTTGTCTAGTGTAAATGAACAGGCAACGAAGCATGCTGCTCTCAGTTGGACACTTCTTCTATTCATCCTACCTCGTTCGGATCCCACACAGATTAGCAACACTCAAGCACTGGCGGAACGACAGTTTTGTAACCTACTCCCTTTGTTGACGGACTTCACTTCCTGAAGATTCTTCCAATGAATCCCAGTCTGATATTTGCCTAATCCACAATTCTTTTTATACGGTCTTTCCATTTCTGACGTCTCCTTTTGTTTACTCCCAGATATTTTTATGGCAGTAACTGCAGCTAGTGTTTGCCCTGCTATTGCATAGTTTTATATTAAAGGATATTGCCTTCCACGTGAACCTGTATGAGGTTCCACTACATTCTCTGCATCATGCATTGATTTTCCGCAGATCATCCTGCATTTCACTATCCTATACCAGTGGTTCGACTTCTTGATAAACTACAGTATCATTCCAAAAGTCTCAATGAACTTCCGATCTTTTCTACTAGATCATTTACAAAAAAATGTGAAAAGCAAGCGTCTTGTAACACTCCCATGTAACACGCCTGGAGTTCGACATGTGGCGTTTTTTTTATCTAAAAACACCGCAACCCGAAAAATTCTGGTCCTATGTAAAATCAATAAAGCCCACTATCCAGTAACTCATTGATAATTCCGGGGCAGTAATAGAAGAAACCAAACGGAAAGCTAAAGTTCCAAATTTAACCTTTCAGAAATCTTTCACGCTGGAGGACCGCACAAATGTACCATCATTTGATCAAAGTACTAATTCCGAAATGGAGGACATAGTAATAAGTATTTCCGGTTTAGAGAAGCAGCTGAGACAGCTAAATACGAACACGTTTGCTGTCCCGGATGGAATACCAGTTCGGTTTTACAAAGAGTATTCTGCGGCATTGGCCCCTTACTTAACTTGCATTTATCGCGAAGCTTTAATTCAGTGCAAAATTCCTAGTGATTGGAAAAAAGCGCAGTGACTCCCGTTTATAAGAAAGGAAAGAGAACTCACCAACATAATAACAGGCCAATATCATTGACATCAGTTTCCTGTGGAATTTGGAGCATATTCTCAGTTCGAATATAATAAATATCCTTGAGACGGAGAGGCTTCTTTCTATGAATCAGCACAGGTTTAGGAAACATCGTGCATGTGAAACTCAGCTTGCGCTCTTCTCACATGACATCTTGCGAGCCATGGATGAAGGGCAACAGGCGGATTGTGTTTTTCTCGACTTCAAAAAGACGTTTGACTCGGTGCCACACTGCAGACTGCTAACGAAGATACGAGCTTATGAATAGGTTCACAGATTTGTGACTGGCTGGAAGACTCCCTAAGTAGTAGAACGCAGTACGTTGTTATTGACGGCGAGTGTTCATCAGAGACGCGTGTATCATCAGGCGTGCCCCAGGAGAGTCTGATAGGACCGCTATTATTTTCTATGTATATAAATGATCTGATAGACAGAGTAACTTGTAATTTGCAGCTGTTTGCTGATGATGCTGTGGTGTATGGGTGGGTGTCGACTTTAACTGACTGTAATAGCATACAGGATGACATAGACAAAATTTCTAGTTGGTGCGAAGAATGGCAGGTAGCTCTCAATGTAGAAAAATGTAAGGTGATGCGCTTGATTAGGAAGAACAATCCCATAATTATCGAATACAGCATCAGTAGTGAGCTTCTTGATGCAGTCGCGTCGTTCAAATATCTAGGCATAACATTGCAGAGCGATATGAAATGGCGAATATGTGAGGACAGTTGCGAGTAAGGCGAACAGCCGACTTCGGTTTATTGGGAATATTTTGGGACGATTTACTTCATCTACAAAGGAGACAGCGTATAAACCGCTTTTACGACCACTTATTGAGTATTGCTCAAGTGTTTGAGACCCGCATCAGATCACTTTAAAGGAAGACATAGGTTTGTTACTGGTAGGTTCGACCGATGCGCGAGTGTCTCGTAAATGCTCCGGTAACTCAATTGGGGATCGCTGGAGGTAAGACGACGTTCTTTTCGTGAATTTTTGTTGAGGTAATTTAGAGGGCCGGAGTTTGAAGCTAAGTATAGTACGTACTTTCTGCCACCTACTTAAATTTCGCGTGGTGATCACAAAGACAAGATAAGAGAAATCATGGCTCGCACGGAGGCATATCGGTATTCTATATTCCCTCGATCTATTTGGGAGTGGAATAGGAAAGGAAATGCCTAGTAGTGGTACAGTGCACCCTCCGCCACGCACCTTACGGTGGATTCCGGAGTATATATGTAGATGTAAGTGAAGACGAGAACGAGGAAGTGCCACTGGTATACACAAGGCAACTTCCGCCACACACCGTAAAGTGGCTTGCGGAGTGAAGATTTAAATGTAGGTGTACAACTCACCTGAACCAAAACTGATCTTCTCGAGGTCGCCATACGAGGATTGAAAACCCTTCTTTGTCGAGGTATTTATTTATTCCAATCTTCATCGCGTCTCCCTTCGCTTCGACCTCCTCTTCCTGCCTGCCCCCCCCCCTCTCTCTCGGTTCATCTCCTCTCTGTCGCTCACTGCTCTTTTCCCGCTGCCCCCCTCTCTCACTCTCTTTGCTCTCTTTGTTCATCTGCTCTTCCTAGCATCTCTCTCTATTTCCACTCCTCTGCAGCTCATTCTGTCCATCTCCTTCCCCACTCTCTGTCGATCTCAGTTCCTTGCTTCCTCTCCCTGCTGATGATATATATATATATATATATATATATATATATATATATATATATATATATATGCCAAGTTTCTTGATGATCGATGAAGCATAATTTATTGCAAGGTACCCTGTGCCCTGCACAACACGTTGGCTTGTGGAGTATAAAAAAATTCTTCGTGAAAACATGCATGAGACGATGTTCATGATAATTCCTGGGAAGGTGTCCAATTTCCTATTGTTTTGATGCAAATTTCTTCAAGCTCTGCATAAAACTGTAGTTTGGTGTCGAAGCTGTAAGGAAACTTCCCTGCCATGCAATATATGAAATCTTGCGAGAGTTGGATTAAAATAGTGGCAACACTGCTGTAGAGACTCTGTGCACTGGAACCTCATATTGTCGCTGATAGCACACATTGTTAACATACGTACATTACCTCCGAGCAAGTGGACTCGCCCATCACACATCACCGGCGTACTCAAAATCGAGGGAAACGCATTCACTCGTGAGCGAGTGGTCTAACGTAATGGTGTCACTCTGTATAGTATGATATAATGTCAGCTACATATAATACTTTAGTAAAATATATCTGTCACAGAGAAAACTCCTTTAACCATTGGACAGCTTCTTGAATGACTAGATGGAGTTCAGTCATCCCTCCTGAGAATGATCGTAATGGGCAGTAGTAAGTATGTGGGTCATCGTTAATAATAACCTTTCCTTGGTTTTTGACGCAAAAGACTCCAGCACACTTTTCTCAGCCCGTTGGAAGCGTGGAGATTCACCTGATCTGTGTTTTTGTTCCTGTAATCAGACAATAAGAAAATTACTTGGCACATTCCCACGGTCGCAGCATAGGCCAGTATCAGTTGGGATTAAGATTCTCGTATTATCATCTTTTCCGAGACCCAGTTGGACATTTATAATAAAGCAGATTGAGAGGCAATTACTTCCAAATTAGAGGACAACATTAGATTCATCTCTCGTACAATAGAAATTGACAGATTCACTGGACTCTTTAAAGCTACAGCTAAAGCCTGTATACCTCGAGCCTACAGAAAGTCATATATTCCGGGATGAAGCCAAGAGTGTGAAGACCTGTATAATGAATTTATCAGCACTGAAGGTTCAAACACTGCCGACCTCCTACTGAACTCCCATGATAATGCCAGGAGAGAGAAATGGGCGAAAAAAGTTCAGAGCTTAGATTTCACTCACAGCAGCAGAAAGGCTTGGTCACTTATGAGGAAATTGACTACCAGTGTATCTGAGAAAAACTGCATCCCACACACCCTGATACTTCCGATACAGCCAAACGAATTGTAGCACTATCCAAGCAAAAACGTCGTCTGTCAGATTAATATCCTATAAACTAAATGTGAAGAAATGGAAGCGTACGACGCTACTCAGATGCACTTGGAGTGGTAGGCCGTATCGTAACACTGGATGAGACGTGGGACACATCCTACGAGCCAAACATGAAACGCGTATCCAACCAATGGCGTCATTAAGGATCGCCACGTAAGTCGAAAGTGCGTCAGAGCCCCAGTATTTTGAAAGTAATCGTGATTCTTGTGTACGACTGTAATGGTGTTATGCTAACGCATTAAGTTCCTCCATGACAGACCATCAGTGCGTCAGTGGACAGTATTACTGTCAGTTTTTGGAGTATCAGCTGCGACCAGCTCTGGGAAAGAATCGGAAACACTTTCTGCGCAACCCACTCGTCATTTTCCAGTACAATGCACGGCTGCATTCAGCACAAGCTGTGGCTGCTCCCTTCGGTCGATGGGACTGGAAAGTACTGTACCATCCACCATACTCCCTCGGACTGGCCGGTCGAATGTGTTCAGCGTCTCCCTGCTAGTGCCCTTAAGGGCAAGGTTGCAACCCCGAGAGCCCTGCATGCACTGTGCGCCTTGGACGCAGTGAAGAAACAGTGAGTGTAACAGACAAGCCTGCCAACACAACAGTGACAAAGGCCTAATTATTCTGTGCCACAACGAGTGTTGGCTTACGATTCGTATGTGCGTACATAGTCGGCTCGTATTGTCCGCAGGCAGCCCGAACAGAAATTTCCAGCTGTTAGGATTCCGAGTCGTAATGCAATACATAAATTAGTGAATAAATGTCGTAAAACGGTAAGTATTTGTGACAAGAAGCGTAAACGACGACGTACAGTGCTCTCAGAAGCTCAGCTCGATGATTTTGCTTACCGCCTGAAAAATTCCCCTCAAAAGTCAAGAGACTTTTTAGATGGCTCAGCGTACTCGGTCAGAGGGCTTTCATTCGATTCCGAAGGAGAAGGAACCACTTCGTGACATTCGCTTCAAAACTGTTCCAGAGATTCGACGGTAGGAGACCGCTCCATTCGCACAATCGATAGACGGTATACTACGTCTTCCACATCGCTGGCAACGGGGTGTACACTACGCTGATGACCACTGTGAAGAACAGTAACACATGCAAAAATGTAACGCTTTAGTATCGGTTATAAATAAATATTTCACCCTATTTATATAGACCTCGATCTTGTTTTCAAGGACAAGTAGGCTAAATTTCAACGAGACTGGAATAAATCTGTAGATTTGTAGGCAATACAAACACAAGCACACTGTACATAAAGAATGTTTACATATTTCGTGTCAGTAGATACATCTGTCAGTTTCTGAGTATGATCTATTACATTGTCAACTACATCACATAATTCTTAAAAAAGTTCGAAGTGTGGGAAGGCTAGATCCAATGAAACGATTTGAACAGACAGTGGTGGTTTTGTCACGAACTTCATTTGCGGAGAAACGTGGAATAATTTTCAGGAATAAAATGCGATGCGGATCGGTGGGGTTTCTCGTCGTTGTTCAGGTTGAGTAGGCTCTTTCTTTTTCCGGAAGTAGCTCACCCGAAAGCATCCGGGTTCGTACCGCACAATTCTGCTTCTCTCGGTCGGAATTAGTACGAAGCACGTGTGGCCTCTCTCTCTCTCTCTCTCTCTATCTCTGTCTCGTTCTCTCTCTCACACACACACAGATCAAGGCCACAGCAATCACTTGGCACGCGATCATCGGGACCCCACCGTGGCCTCTGGTTGTACTTTCTTTTATCGACACTCTCTCCTTTTTACTTTTGTTATCATCGGAGTCTAGAGAAAATTAATTGCGAAAGGTGGCCCTCTCATTAATGAGCCTACTGTTCAAGAAAAATGAATCTTTGATTTTACAGATATGCGAAAGAGTTTCTTTCTTTCTCTACATGACGTATTTGGAATGTTATTTGCTTTTCCTTGTTCTTACAACGAACACATTGTAGATATCGCTCAAGATGAGCAGTTTTTCTAGAAAATGATCAGAGGAGCACTAATTGGGTTCTTTGTCATTATCGCTGTTTTTTAGTTCCAGTACGATACAATCTTCTTGCAAACATAGTTGCGCTAGTAAGTGACTAGATTACCTTCTGAAATGTTTTGTCATTAGCAATCCTCCATGTAAAGCGTAATGAAAGCCTTTTACGGGATTACATATGTATTTGAGGTTCTTTACAACTTGTTCTACGAGTCATCATCGCAAAGACAACCTATATCCTCTTGAACCTTTCTAATTACTCTATTCGTATCTCGTTATGCGATTTTTACACAACACAGTTCCCCACAACGTTAAAATCACGATTCCTTGATGTCTCAGAATGTGTCTCACTAATCGACCCCTTCTTTTACTTAAAATACGCCAAACATTTATTCTCACCCCAATTCTGTTCCCTAATTCCTCATTATTTGCGCGAGATACCTATCTAAGTTTCAGCATTCGCCTGTAGAAACTTCTTTTCTTCCGTTTCATTCCCGTACAAGGCCACACTCTAGACAAATGCTCCCAGAAAGGACTTCCCAACATTTAAAATAATACTGGATTTCAACAAATTTCTCTTTTTCCAAAATGTTGTTCTTCCCACAGCCATTCTGCGTTTCATGTTCTCGTATATTTAACCTTGGCCATCAGAAATCATTTTCTTACCTGAATGACAAAACTCACCTACTACTTTTATTGTTTCGTTTCCTAATTTAATACCTTCATCGTCTCCTACGTTTCGTAGACTACATTCCATTAGTCTTGTTTTTCTCGTGTTAATGTTAATCCTGTAACCTTTTTCCAATACACTATCCGTTCCATTCAACTGTTCTTCCGGATCCTTAGCTCTGTCTACCGGAATTACAATGTTATCGACAAACTGCAAAGTCTTTATTTCTTCTCCCTGAACCTTAATTACTTCTCCAATTTTATTTTTCCCATCGAGTTGTAGTAGCGAGACTGAATATCGAAATTCCCAAATGCACCAAAAATAAACGAAAAATATATCTATTCAATAAAGCAGATAAAAATTCGCTTCACGCTTTCCTGAGTGATAGTCTCCAGTCCTTCAAAACTAAAAATGCGAGTGTAGATCAGTTGTGGCTTACATTCAAAGACATAATATCAGTAGCAATCGAGAGATTTATACCAAATAAATTAATAAAAGAGGGGGCTGACCCCCCGTGGTACACAAAACAGGTCAGATCACTGTTGCAGAAACAAAGAAAAACGCATGCTAAATTAAAAAAGACACAGAATCCGCAAGACTGGCAATCTTTTACTGAAACTCGCAACCTAGCGCGGACTTCAATGCGAGAATCTTACAGTTGTTTCCACAACGAAATCCTGTCTCGTAATCTTGCAGAAAATACAAAGAAATTCTGGTCCTATGTGAAGTACACTAGCGGCAAAACACAAACAATACCTTCACTACGCGATAGCAATGGTAATACTACCGACGACAGTACTGCTAAGGCAGAATTACTAAACACAGCTTTCCGAAATTCTTTCACCAAAGAAGACGAAGTGAACACTCCAGTATTCAATCCAAGAACAGCTGCCAGCATGCGAAACTTAGAAGTAGATGTACCTGGAGTAGTAAAACAACTTAAGTCAATAAACAAAAATAAATCTTCCGGGCCAGATTGTATACCAACTAGATTCCTCTCAGAGTATGCTGATGAAATAGCTCCGTACTTAGCTATAATTTACAACCGATCACTCAGCGAAAGATCCGTACCCAAAGACTGGAAAGTTGTCCAAATTACTCCAATATTCAAGAAAGGCAATAGGAGTGATCCCCAAAATTACAGGCCTATCTCATTGACGTCGATTTGCAGTAGGATTTTGGAACATATACTTTGTTCGAATATTATGTACTACCTCGAAGAGAACGACCTATTAACCAATAGTCAGCACGGATTCAGAATGTATCACTCTTGCGAAACACAGCTTGCCCTTTATTCACATGAAGTGTTAAGTGCCATCGACAAGGGATCCATATTTCTGGATTTCCGGAAGGCTTTTGATACTGTACCCCACAAGCGGCTTCTAATGAAATTGCGTGCTTATGGAATATCTCCCCAATTGTGCGATTGGATTCACGATTTCCTATCAGAAAGGACACAGTTCGTTGTAATTGACGGTAAGTCATCGAGTAAAACAGAAGTGACATCTGGCGTTCCACAGGAGAGCGTTATTGGTCCCCTACTCTTCCTCGTGTTTATAAACGATTTAGGAGATAATCAGAATAGCTCCCTTAGACTGTTCGCGGATGATGCTGTCGTTTATCGGTTAGTGAAGTCAACAGAGGATCAAAAGCAACTGCAAAGCGATTTAGACAAAATTTCTACTTGGTGCGAAAATTGGCAATTGACACTAAATAAAGAAAAGTGTGAAGTAATACACATGACCACTAAAAGAAATCCGCTGAACTTCAATTACGCGATAAATCAGTCAAACCTTAAGGTCGTAAATTCTACCAAATACCTAGGAGTTACAATTACGAACAACTTTGACTGGAGTCAACACATAGAAAATATTGTGGGGAAGGCGAACCAAAGGTTACGTTTCATTGGCAGAACGCTTAGACGATGCACCAGCTCCACCAAGAAGACTGCCTACATCACACTTGTGCGTCCTCTCTTGGAGTACTGTTGCCCCTTGTGGGACCCTCACCAGGTGGGACTGACGGAAGATATTGAGAAGGTTCAGAGAAGGGCAGCTCGTTTTTTTTTATCACGTTACGGGGGGGAAAGCGTCATGGAAATGTTGCACGAATTGGGGTGGAAATCATTAAAAGAAAGACGTTATTTATTGCGGCGTGATCTGTTTGCGAAGTTTCAATCACCGACTTTTAGTTCTGAATGTGAAAATATTTTGCTAGCACCCACCTACTTAGGGAGACATGACCATCCCAATAAAATAAGAGAAATCAGATCGAAAACGGAACGATTTAGGTGTTCTTTCTTCCCGCGCGCTATTAGAGAATGGAACGGTAGAGAAAAGTTGAAGGTGGTTAATGAACCCTCTGCCAGGCACTTAAATGTGATTTGCAGAGTATCGATGTAGATGTAGATGTAGACCTTAATTTTCCTATATTTTTCCTTGCTTGCCTTCACAGCTTGCTTAATGAACAGAGTGAACAATATTGGCGAAAGGGTACATGGATGGCTTAGTTCCTTCCCAACCACTGCGTATATTTCATGCCCATCGACTTATATTATAAGTTTCCATTTCGTATATTTAACACCTGCTTCCTTCAGAATTTGAAAAAAAAAAAAAAAAAAAAAAAAAAAAAAAAAAGTGGCTCGTGAAGAGCTTCCTCCTGTTCAACAAAAGCTGTAGGTTTGCCTTTCCTTAACCTATCTTCAAGTTAAGTCGTAATGTGTTACCTCATGTGTCCCTACATGTCTCCTAATCCAAACAGGTGTTCCCAGAGATCGGATTCTACCAGTTTTTGTATTCGTCCGTAAATAATTCGTATTAGTCTTTTGTAACTAAGACTTATGAAAGTTCACACTTGTATGCCCATGATGCCTTTGAGATTGGTTCTTATATTTTTCGAAGTGTCTCATACATTTTACATAACGATTTCCCAACGATGTTAGCAGTACAGAGAGAACATAATCAATTCCGGGGCCTTGTTTTGACTCAAATCTTTCAGTGCTCTGTCAAGTTCTTTTCGCAGTGTAGTATCTCCTATCTCATTTACTTCCATTTCTACAATAATGCCTTGAAGATCATTTCCACTGTATAGGCCCCCAAATAGGGCTTCGCAGCGCGATTCGCCACATGCCAGCAATTAAAGAAATGTCTGTCTCAGATTTCGTACTGTGCATATTTTCGGTAGTAAATGGAGTCGTAGAGTGAGATGTATATGCGTTCCGTGCAGCATTGCGTTTCAGAATCACAAAAGTATACCAACAAACTTGTAGATCGTCTTAAGGAAAAAAATGAACATCGAAACCCATGCCAGCGACGAAGTTGCTGAAGAGTAGGGATGTTACGGAAGTGGTTATACCGGAACCGAATTTGGAAGCGGAGTTTTTAAATTTCGTTTATCGTGACCGTAATCGGAAACGAAATCGATATTGGAGGGAGAAGAGAACTACGTTAAACTGTTAAGGGTAGGTTTAATAAAATAAAATTACACGCGTTATTCATCAGTTATATTATAATTAGTTCAAAAAGTAATACAGCTAGGTTTATACTGTGTGCCTGGGACTTTAAAATAAAAACAAAAGTCTTAAACACCAGACTAATAATAAATCTACCCAAATGAAGTGAAAGAAGTAAATTACATTTTATAAACAAAAACCTCGCAGCTTTTTCTCCGTCCAATCTACTCCTCAATGGATCATAGATTAGGCCAGCACTAATAAAAAGTTGTTCGCTGGCTACTGAACTTGGTGGAGACGACAAATATTGGCGGATAATCGAATACAGGGGATGAAATCTTGTATTCATTTTCCACCATAATAATGAATCGTCACTGACTGGAATTTCTCACCGGCCCTGGTATAAACCAGTGCATTCTGACAAATAATGTATTCCAGCATTAGACCTGACATTACTGCTAAAAGTAGTCAGAAAATTTGATTTAGGCTTTCTTGGACAAGAAAATAGTTGTACACGCTGTGGCCGCCACCGCCGCCGCTGCCGCTGCCGCTGTACACCAACCTCCGATATAACTACCGTTTAAAATACATCGGAACCAAAATGAATCGGAAGTTCCGAAGTTTCAAATTCTGAATCGAACATCAGTAACATGCCTACTGGAGAGGATGTCTAGCGGCAGGCACGCGAGCCTGTAACGTGTTCTCTCCGTAGCGCCGTTGAATGGCGTTTCCTCACCTGGGTTTGTGTGCTCATTTTGTTTCTCAAGACGCCTTCTACATCCCATAGAAGTTTGTTAGTGTAATTATGCAATTCAGAAACACACTGACGTATGGAACATACACCCATGTCAATCTTCCACATCCACCCCTGCCAAAAATATGTGCACAACAAAATTATGTGACATTGTTTTCTTACTGTCGCTTCACCCTGTATGTATAATGTTATCTACTAGGATACTTCAGAATTTCATTGATATTGAAACCAAAATGAGAAATGCTCCTGTCACAGAGCAACAAAAGGCGAATATCCCATGGCCAGAATCAACGATGTGATCTAGCAGCTTCAAAAGTCAACAAAGGCATTTCTCCGATCACGCAATACGACTCTACATACAGTTGAAGTTTACTATGATTGCCTCGCCCCTCCTCAGGGATACCTGAGAATAGGGATGGACCCCTCTGAGAACTGACTGCAGGGGGGGGGGGGGGCAAAATGCTACAGAAGCCGAAATGTAGGTCAAGAGGCTACCTTCATTTTTCGCAAGTAGATATGCACTTATGTATTTGTTTGGCAGGAGCAACTTTCGTTCTTCTTCCCAGATATTCTACAGCTGATTGGTATCGTAGTAGACAGGTTTATGGATTAGGAAGTCTTCAAAATTTCCAAGGGGACTAAGGCGCTCCAGTCACGGTCTGCACGGCCACTACGGTCGGGGGTTCGAATCCCCCCTCGGGCATGGACATTTGTGCCGTCCTAGTTCGTAAGTAGTTCACAAGTAGTTTGTAAGTTTAGGGACTGGTGACCCCGCAGTTAAGTCCCATAGACTATACAAACATTTTGATCTTCAAATTTTCTACATAAAAATTCATGTATGGTTATGCAATTTACGTATTAATGGTAATTAACAGACTAAATAGTATCAACTTATAACTCCACCATTGTCTAGACCCACATCAAGTCTAGACACGTACTAAATGTAGCAAGTTAAAGCAAGATATCATAAGAACTAAAGAAGGGATATTACATGGAAAGTTCGTTTTTACATTATTCATCTATCTTCGTACAATGTTGTGACCTCCTAAACCTGCCAAGAACGATATTTTGCACGTAAAATAAAATCCTAACGCTGCACATGAAAACTGTGTCATTACCTGAACATTAATTTATCCCAAACGACATCTTTTGTAAGAGAAATTAATCAATTAGCAAAATTTGGCTGTGCGTTAGCTCCTGGTCGTTGCTCACCAACGGTGTGCCATGTTTAGTTTGGCTTTAAACTATGATTTCCTAACAAGAGATGAGAACATAACAAAATTTTCTTTTATCTTTACTGTATCCATTTATCTAGCGTCGTGGAAAGTTTATCGTACTGTATAAAGAATGGAAGTGACTTGCTTCAGAAACCTCCAAGAAATACGCGTTTTTTTTTCCTTTATTGAATTTTAATGCCCTAATACAGGCAGGCTGGCAGCAGCCGATGATGCTGCTCTACAGCCGAGCGAATGGTAAACAATGGACAAAACAGAATATAAAATTAAAGGTGATAAAATGGCGCTTTTACAATGACAAGATGAAAATTGGGGAGAATGTTAAAAGACAACATGACAGCGGACAGAACATATATGATTGTTAAAACAAGACATTGCCACGGTGGCTAAAAAACACTCACTGCAGACGATACGCGTTTTTGCACATTGAAATAAATATAAATACCCGATCTGGATAATATACGGGTACGGATTTTTATATTGATTATACAAGGCGCCTAACGAAATTAATATCATTCGAAAGGGGTTATTCCATAGATGTGCGCAAAACAAAATATGTATATAAGGCAAAGTTAATAACGGTGAATGTAGGTGTATGTTATCATATCTAAAGAGGGTATTAGACGTCGATACGCCGCGAAAGAGCCAGGAAAAAGCACGTCAGCCATCTGGCGGTTGAATGGGTGGAACTTCGAGATCGACCGTGTTGTCATCTGTGAAAATAGACAGACGTTTTCCATGGTGTGGATATTTCGCATTTGATCCTGAAATAATGTTTTTTGGTCATATGCAACTGCTATACAAAACTGAAGAACCTAAATTTATTTTGAATAACTGTGACTTCCTAATTGCCTTATCTTATGGAAATGCAAGGATCAGATAGGTACTAAGAACTTGTATATCCATAAATTCCTTTTATATTTGAAGAAAATAATTGTTTAGTCAGCTGCTGCCAGCCTGCCAACTGTTTCCCGCAGTTGGCTTGAAAATACAATAAAGGAAAAAAATTGTTTTGTTACTTTGTAAACACGAGTGGATGAATTTAGACGACAGGCGATACTCTTCAGAAGAAAATTCGAACATTGTACATAACACAGGCACCATAAAAGAGCATCAGTAACAGCCCTAATACGTGTTTTTGCCAAAGAAATTAATCAATTCTCATTATTCGCCTGGAGTCATCTCCAGTTCGTGTTTCAAGTTTGCTTCCACATTGTAACACATTTACAGTAAAGTTTTGTTATGGGCGTGCAAACCTGCGCTGTTCCGAGCTATAGCTACCGCATTGCAATGATTGTACCTTTCATGTATTCAAATATAGCGTATTAAGCTGTGGAATTGAACAACAGTACAGATGAACACTCAATAATGTTTGAAAAGACGGCAATAAGGATTATCAGAAGAGTTGAACGTGCAGAGAAAGGCCCTAGGTATATACGTTTTCAGTAATTTTAAATTATTGACTTTAGTCGACGTCCTTATGTTTTCGAGTCATGGTTGCAAAATTTTAACACGAATTATTTACAGAAGGTTGGAAAAGCTGGTAGAAGCTGATCTCGGGGAAGATCAGTTTGGATTCAGGAGAAATGTAGGAACACGGGAGGCAATCCTCACTTTACGGCTTATCTTAGAAGATAGATTAAGGAAAGGCAAACCTACAATTCTAGCTTTTGTAGATTTGGAAGAAGCTTTTGACATTGTCGATTGGAATAGACTCTTTTAATTCTGAAATCAGCAGGAGTAAAATATAGGTTACTGAGAGTTATTTACAACTTATAGAAAAACCAGACAGCAGTTATCAGAACTGAAGGGCATGAAAGAGATGCAGCGGTTGGTAAAGGTGTAAGACAGGGTTGGAGACTTTCTCCAATGTTATTCAATTTGTAAATTGAGAAAGCTATAAAGGAAAACAAGGAGAAATTTGGAATAGGGATTAAAGTTCAGGGTGAAGAAATAAAAACATTGCGTTTTGCTCATGACATTGTAATTCTGTCAGAGACAGCAAACGAGCTGGAAGAGCAGATGAACGGGGTGGTTCAAATGTTCAAATGTTTGTAAATCTATCGGACCAAACTGCGTGGTCATCAGTTCGTAGCTTACAAACTACTTAAACCTAGGTAAACTAACCTAAGGACAAACACACACACCCATGCCCCAGGGAGGACTCGAACCTCCACGGCGAGCAACCGCGCGCTCCGTAGCGTGACGCTTTAGACCGCTCGGCTACTCCACCGCGGCGAACGGGATGAACAGTGTATTGAAAGGTACATACAAGATGAACATTAACAAGAGCAAAACAAGGGTAATGGAGCGTAGTCTAAGAAAATGCGGCGATGCTGAAGATATTAGATTAGGTAACCATAAACGTGGTAGATAAGTTTTGTTACTTGGACAGAAAAGTAATACATGACGGTCGCAGTACAGAGAATATAAAATGCAGAATGGCAATGGGTAGAAAAGCGTTGTTGAAAAAGAGAACTTTGTTAACATCAAATATTAATTTAAGCACAAGGAAGTCCTTTCTGAAGGCATTTGTGCGGAGGTTTGCCTTGTATGGAAGTGAAACATGGGCAACAGTGCGAACAGTAAGAGGATAGAGCCTTTTGAAATGTGTTGTTAAAGAAGAATGCTGAAGATTAGGTGGTGGATCGCGTAACTAATGAAGAGGTACTGAATAAAATTGGGGAGAAAAG
Organism: Locusta migratoria; assembly: GCA_026315105.1. Lineage (NCBI taxonomy): Eukaryota > Metazoa > Arthropoda > Insecta > Orthoptera > Acrididae > Locusta > Locusta migratoria. The sequence continues at coordinate 168,023,135 of CM048745.1, forward strand.
GAATTTCTGGCATACCTTGACTAAAAGAAGGGATCGGTTGGTAGGTCACATTCTTAGACATCAAGAAATGTGAAATGAAGGGAAGTATGTGGAGTAAAAATCGCAGAGGAAAACAAAGAGATGTATATAGTAAGCAGATTAAATTAGATGGAGGATGTCTTTCTTATGAGGAGATAAAGAGGCTTGGTCAGGATATAGTAGGGTTGAGAGCTACATCAAACAAGTATCCGGACTGATGAGAACAAGAACATAGTATATCTGCAGGTTTGTTGTAGTCAACTCGACGAAGTTGACGGCGAGGTCTTGTAGATGTGTGTGACGTCACATTACGTGGAAATGAATATATTTCAATTGTCTTTTAATAAGAGAGGAAAGTCACTTCAACTTTTAGTCAAAAACATTTGATACTATCTTTTATTTCTTTAACTCGGAAGGAAGGGTCATTGATAACACTTTAATTCCCTCTCGTCAGTGATTATTAGAGTAGGAGTTCTCCCTTCAATTGTTTGAATAAAGATAGGATAGGAAATTGGCCTTGCCCTTTCGAGGAACCATCCCGCTATTTTCATGAAGATATTTAGGAAAATCACGAAAAACGTAAATGTGGACGGTCGGAGGTGTATTTGAATCACCATCGTCCCGAGTCCAGTGTGTTACCATTGCGCCACCTCTCTCAATTTTGAGTTCCATCTCACGTAATGGGAAACCAGGTTATGTTTGTCCTGACACAAGTCTGTCGAAAGCTAGGATGGATCCAATACACGACAATGAACATGATTTTATTTTAGTGAAGCTCTAATAACGGTTAAATATTCCAAAACATTTCGTTTTGCAGTCTAATTCCGGTGTAAATTGAATGAAATCTGTCTGGCTAGCAAAAATTAACTTATCTACTCCTCCTCATGTTATCGCTGATGGAGATTGCCTTGTAGCGAAAAGTTTGCAATTTGTTTCTAAAGAAATGACATCAAGGCATGTATCCGTAAGTCAATTCTAGTCAAACGTTACAATAAAAATCTTTACTTCAAATCTTCGTATCGGCATTTGTAAGGACTTTTTTTACTTCTCAGAACTGATACAATATATTTGAGGAGTTTTTCGTAAGTGGTAACAGCAGTTAAATCTCACAGGCCAGATCATTGAACAACACTGATGAAACCTTAAGCATTGTATTTCTTTATTAAATCCGTAACATTCACAACTGAGATATATCTAATCTGACCCTGATGATATTACTTGCACTCGAGATCAATGTAGAAGAAGCTAAATCTACATTGCTATTGTGAAACTCTTATCATTTAGAAGATCTTTCTACATTGATCTCTTTGTATTAATTCTACTTCTTTTTTTTATTGAAATTTAATGTATTTTGTCACAATATTTGGCCAAAACGGCATTGAATAAAAGTGATTGTGATATTAACACGATCCTACTAATTATCTCTACGTTATTTGAAAGGACGAAAATGTTATCTGAATGAACGCAAGGGACGCTTAATGTTAAAAATTCAAGCAATAATCAGTACCAATAATTAGCAGTCGTGTCCATTCAGCTATATGAGTGCCTTTCTTTAGATCTACCAGACGTATTTTCAGTTGGTTCTTGTAGCTAGGCAGGTAGATTTCTAGTGCTGATGTTGAACATACAATTGTTGTTCTTTACAACCTCCAATCCCTAGTTGATAACGCTTAACTTGAAGAAGTGTAGGTTATGGCCAAGTTAAGGATATTGATTTTGATGAAGCCAACATCGGTTTCATTACAACAGTAAGATTATTCCATTACTTCCCACACTGGATAATAAAGAGACCATTGCAGAAATTAGTGGTATTTCGTCTTGACATCAAAATTGCTAAATAACACTCTGTATCTCCACACATTTTTGAGAAATTCACTTATGAAGGCTGAAGGATGGATACCGAGTCATCAGCAAACATCAATTTCCATTTATAGAAATCTACTGCTTTCTAGTTGACCAAGAGACATAAATTTTTATGTATTTGGTAGGTGACCAACTTAATTGACACGATGACTGAGAATTAGGATATAGTACAATTTATTTTATGAAAACTATTGAAAGGTGCACGATTTTCATGTCGTGCTTAAGATATAATGTTATTTTCTTTGTAATTTAATTCTTTCAATTATAAGATGATTCGAACACATTCACATCTTTACACCCATCCGTAGCTGTACATGTTGTTATTATGGTCTTCAGTCCGGAGACTGGTATGATGCAGCTCTCCACCCTACTCTATCCTGAGCAAGCCTTTTCATCTCCTCATAAGAACGGCAACCCACATCCATTTGAAAAACACACACACTCCCCTTCAATGTTACATTTACGATTCTTTGATGTCTCAGAATGTGTCCTAACAAGCGAACCCTCCTTTTAGTCAAGGTATGCCAGAAATACCTTTTCTTCTCAATTCTGTTCAATACCTCTTTATTAGTTACGTGATCCAACCATCATATCTTCAGCATTCTGCTGTAAAACCACATTTCAAAAGCCTCTATCCTCTTCCTGTCTGAGCTGTTTCGTCCAAGTTTCACTATCACACAAGGCAACAGTCTACACAAATGACTTTAGAAAAGACTTCCTTATACTTCATATTCGATGTTAGAAAATTTCTCTTTTTCAAAAACGATTTTCTTCACTTTGGAATTCTGCATTTTATATCCTCTTTACTGACACCGTGATATGTTAATTACTGCCCAAGTAACAAAATTCTTCTACCACCTTTAGTGTTTCGTTGCCTATGTAATGTAATTGCTTCATCGTCGCATGATTTTCTAAGACTGCATTCCATTATCTTCGTTTTGCTCTTGTTAATGTTCATTTTATGCGCTCTATTCAACACACTGTCCAGTCGCCCTTCCAGGTCATTTGCTGTCTCTGACAGAATTAAAATATCATCAGCAAAACGCAATGCTTTTATTTCTTCCCCCTGAACTTTAATCGCTATTCAAAATATTTCCTTGGTTTCCTTCACAGCCTGCTCGATGTACTAAAATATAATATGTAAATTAAAATAAGAAAACTCGACAAGGAAACATTAGGTTATGTCACTGTAAATCTTTACTACTAGTATTAAGTATGAATAGTTATTAAAAAAGCGTGTCACATTCTAATCAGTGGTTCTTACCTTCACTAAAAGTTGATTCTATTTTTAAAAAGGTCCGTGTCATTCAAGTTGATGCTTAAATTTCCACGTCATTTTCTACTGAAATGTTATCATTTCTAACGGCACTTGTAGGTGCAAAGAAGAATATCCTAAATCACTTTATTCATTTAAAAACAAAGAATTAAAATTCACAGTTACACAAAAATACAGGGAATGATGGATAAAAACGTAGTTTCTATACAAAATGTGCGTTAGACATATATGGTTAACTTAAATATCAAAACAGTAAACGGTTATCATTTTTGGCAATATAAACGTTGTATTCCGCTACTAAATGTCTCTACAGTGTTACAACATACAGGTTGGGTGCGACGATGTGGTGATATATCCTTATTCTGTTACTTAAATTAAAGAGACAATTCAATAACAAATAGGAAAGATGCAAATAATGATGAGTGACGTAAATAATTATATGCATATACACCAGTATTTATAGACACAAAAAACTTCACAAAGAACATTTTTAGTAAACAAAATAATACAAGAATAAAGATGGAAGTTTTGAATTCTTCGAGCTAGCATATTCTATTCTTTTGCTTGACTTCTTCAGCATAAAATAAAGTAAAATAAGAATTACTCTGAAAAAGCAGAGGTATTGAAATGTCAACAGGCACAGAAAACGAAGAACACTTGCTAGCTTTTGTATCAACTCTAAAGTACAAAACACACACACACTCAAACACACACACGCACGTGTCCCTACACACTGCTGGATAGCTCCACAGGACGACATTGCATTTGATAAGTGGAGTTCTTTGAGATATGAATTAGATGTGGAGGGCTGTATCAAACGTGGAAGGTAGGAGTTGGTGTTCCTTGCGTGTGACCAGTGGTTTAGACGGCAAGCGTGCATAGTACTTGTTTGTATACTCTCACATGAATCCAAATAAATTTTGAGCCAGCACTTATAAAGATGAAACTTCATTTGAGATAAACATTAAGTTTTGTGATGTATCAGGGACGTCTAATTTACAATAATTCATATAAGTATTACTAGGTACTGTGTGAAGTGATTTTATGCTTTATCTTTGTACATGTATTTATTTTGAATCTCAAGCAACTTTCATAGGCGTTCGATAAAAATACTGTATTTTCAAACAAAATACACGCAGGACCGATATCTATAGTCATATATACTATTTCGTAATTCAGTACTCCATTTACCAGTACGAACAGCTACTAATCCACAGTATTATACAAAACTGAATCACACATTCATGCAGCCAACACCATGTTTACACACGGATACGACAGCAAGATGAGCTACAACACTTTTTAGATTTGGTGTTTGCGGAATGAACGCAGAACATCACTCGGTACGTGCTGAATGTTCTTTTGGCATTCTTGTTTGATAAAGGTGGTGTTCCAACGGGATAATGCTCGTACACAGACTGCGCGTGAAGCTCAACTTGCTGTGCAATACGTGCAACTACTTCGTTGGCCACCACGGTCTGCGAACTTGTCTCCAATCAAGCGCGTATGTTACGACGAAAACTTAAAAGTTCGACTCGTCCATCCAGAACTACGTGAACAGGTCAACCAGGCGTGGAATAACGTATCTCAAAGCAGTGTATGAACGATTGGATGTCAGAATCAGCGCCTACATTATCATCCGTGGAGATACATCACATGTTAATATGGGTGCTACAGAATGGATCGACGCAAGTACTTATTACCACTTAAGTTACTTCATATGGAGTGTTTCAACTAAATTATAAAACTAGAATAGGATGTACTGAATTTTATTTCCGGTAGTGCTTTAATCTTGACGTATTTTAAGCTCCTATTTTAAATGTACTCTGTTCGTATTACATTCATTTGTATTTAGTTATCTTTCATTTCGATACAGCACTTATTACATTAAATTAATTAAAAACCGACTGAAGGCAGACCAGTATCGTACTGAGCGTGGTATGCACTTTTGTTTCCTTCACTTTTAAACTGGCCTGTGGGGCCGATCTCATTTCGTGTGGTTGACTCTACAACTGCAGTACAAACTACGTTGTAGCTTAGGACTTTTGATATATTCTGAGGTGCAAGAAGTTATAAGCGGTAAGTCTTGAGACTGAGACCGACTCAGTGCTTTAGTCAGATGGGGAAAATAACAGATTATCATTTTAAACACTGAGCCGAATAAAATATATTTGAAACTATTTGCATAGTTATATAGCTCGTATGAGAAATATAACAGATTTCAGGATTTTAAAATCCACACTTAATATACTTTTCTGGAAGACGCAAAGCAGTAAAGCTTTTTTTTTCATTTTTGAAAGGAAAAAAAATCCAGACGATCCCTAGTTATGTCTGTTATCGTTTGTTGGATAATTTCAGTGCCAAATGGCATACATCCAACAGCGCATTAACTGTTCTTTGAGGGTACATACTATGCCAAATCCTGCCGTTCTTTTCTTTTTGCAAACCGATAAGCTTACGGCTCTTGCAGAATAATGCGCTACAATCTGCAATGAGAAACTCGCGCGGTCTAATAAAACGCGAAATAGAGAGGCTTTTGTGTTTGCGCATTTTTCTGCGGACTAGTTCTAGGAATGGTTTTCTCACAAAATACAAGCATCTGTCTACTGAATGGGGCAGTATTTCTATTTCTAGCCCTTGCGTTAGGCTAATCCTAAAAATAGAGGGTAGCAGGTGGTGAAAGATCAAATTAGAAACATCTTCGTATTACTTACACACACTACCTGTATCATGTGTTTAGTCACTTACAAGTCGTAATCAGCCAATTAACTTGGTTATCTCTCAACTAATAGATGACCAGACTTTTGGGATATTGTATATTTTAACGAAGTATGCCAGATCAGTTCTATACAAAACACCTGAAATGTATCTCTACTGTCGCGAAATCGGTGGTGCGTTATCCAATAATAAATGAAAATTTACAACTAAAGCGAGCGACAGGGAGTTTCTTAGAAGATTGTACAGTGTTTACAAACAATTTAAAACTTTTTACAAGTATAGTACAGAATAAAACAGATCAGTTGAAGTACTAGGGGTAGGAAGTTCTTAAAGGTGTACAACTTTGCTTCCGCCATTTCTTCCACAACATTTGAGGCTATAATGAAACAAATTGGTTACACATCTATCATTCAAACTATTTTCCATCACTGGCCACTACTTACTTTCATCTTTCAGGCAGAGTAGGAATCCCGCGTCGAAAAATTGGATCATCTTTTGAAGCGATCCACGAATTGATCCAATTTGTGACGTCTTCCTGAAATCCAAATAAGCGATACAGGGATCAAAGTCTGTAGAATACAGCGGGTGGGGTAGGACGTCCCATTTTAACATTTCCAAGTACGTATTGATTACTTTTACAACGTGGGATGGAGCGTTGTCGTGCTCCAAAATCACTTTATTTGCCTCTCTCTGTATTGCGGCCGTTTGTCTTTTAATGCTCTACTGATACGCATTAATTACTTTCAATAACGAGCACCTGTGATTGCTTCACTCGGTTTTAACACCTCATAGTACACGACGCCGAGCTGGTCCCACCAAATGCAGAGCATAATCTTGGAGCCGTGAACATTCGGTTTGACCGTAGACGTGGAAGCATGGCCCACGTTCTTTCACTAATAGCGTCCTTACGACACGTTCTTGAGAACATTCGATAAGACTCAGCCGCTGTTCTCTGCATGTTGAAACAAAACAGTAACGAGAATTAGGCTCGTCAACTGACATTTTCAATCAAGAGCTTTATGATACAGACATAAATCGACTAAAGTTTGAATGAGGTTATGTTGACCGAGCTCCATGACGTCTGCGATCTGTTTCGTCGGACTGCTACATACCGTTCTCGCAAACTATCGGCAAACGGCGGAAGCACAGTTGTACAGGTCATGTTCATTAGTATATCCTGAACAAATGAGTCGCATCTCAATTACCTCGGTTTAGCAAGTGTTCGATTGCTTGGTTAGCATAAAGTCAGCCATGGGCTGTTCCATGTATGATGACAAGGACGTGTATCAGGCGCGCATGACGTCCTGCGGTTCTGTTCCCATCCACGCTGCGTGCACCTGATTCCATAGTTAATCTGTGGTGGCTGGCGTCAGGTCACAGTGTTGCAACTGTCGTTGAACCATAGCCTTCTGATTTGCTTTTCGCGACAAATTTGGTTATCTGGAGCGCTGGAGCAGAAGACTGTCATCCTGTGATACCAATAAAGCACATGTCCATGCTGGAACTTATATTTATGAAGAACAGCGTACGAGTTATTAAGCAGAACTGATTACGGATTGCAGGATGACAGTCACTTACTTGAAGATGGTAACAATGACCTTTCACTGTAACCGTGACATTCTGGTGGTACCCAAATAGCACCCTTATGATATGGACCGCAGTTGGTGATGTATGTCTTGTGTGATACACTCACTGTGATGCTGCTCGTCCTATATGCTGAGAACCAAAATGTTGGCAACATTTTCAAACCAAAACAACTGTATTCGTCCGGTTCGGAATCACTAAATTAACTCATTACTGTCCCTAGAGACGTCGTTTGGTATGGTTCTGCACATTAGTCAATGGTTGGCGGAGAATAATAATATAATAATATCGAATAAAAGGAATTACAATTTTTTTAATTTTTCCAGGAGCGGCTCGAAAGAATAAAAGGAGTGAGCCATGAGGTAACTCTTCAATTTAGATTTGGAAGCGCGTGCTGTAGTACTGAGATTCTTGAGTTTTTGTGACAGCTTATTGAAAATGGATGCTGCAGGATATTGCACACCTTCCTGCAGATGAGTCAATGAGGTGTGATCGAAATGTAGATTCGGTTTGTGTCTGGTATTCACCGAGTGAAAGCTGCTACCTCGTGGCAATAAGCAGATATTGTCAACAACAAACGGTATTAAAGAAAATTCGTATTTGTCAGAAATCGCAGACTACTGAAAAGAAGTCGACACGACGTTCGCGTAATTACACCAGATATTGGTCGAATCCCTCATTTCTTATAAAAATATGCTTTTTGTATCGGTCGAGTTACCCCAAAAAATAACGTCATACGTAATAAGTGAATCAAAGTAAGCATAGTAGACTACTTTTCGTGTTAAATAATTACTTATTCAGATTTTTTTTAACGGTTAATACAATAGAATTTAGTTTTTGAACGAGAACCTGAACATGGGCTTTCCATGACAGCTTACTATCTGAACACCTAATTATTTGAATTGTTGAGTCTCACTTATCATATGACAATTATGTGTAATCAGAATGCCAGATGTTGTTCAATTATGTGTTAGAAATTGTAAAAACTAAGTTTTTCTGTGGCTTAACATCAAATTCTTTTCTACAAACCATAAGCGCGTCTCTTGAAGTACATTATTTGATATTGTGTCAGTATTACAAACATTGTTCACTACCGAGCTGGTATCATCAACAAAATTGTAAAATATTTTATCACTTGTTATTCTTGAAGGCATAACATTTAAAGAAACAGGAAACAGCAGCAATCACAAAACAAACCTCTGCGGCATTCCATTGTGACTGTACGTCATTGCCGTTTTCAACATTGCGGAGAATTACGTTCTGATGTCTGTTATTAACGTAAGAGGTGAACCAGTTGTGAGCTACTTCTCTTATTCCATAATGTTCCAACTTCTGCAATAATATTTTGTAATCAACACAATCATATGCCTTAGTTAAATGAAAGAAGTAGCCTAATGTTCGTAGCCTTTTATGTAACCCATCACGTGCCACACAGAGAAGCGAAATGCAGCATTTTAAGTTCGCGAGGAAATGGGCGATGTTTACGCATTTCATGCAGCAGGAAACGGCGACGGACCGTCACACCAGTTAGTGTACTATGTTGAATTAAAGTACAGGCACTGGATTAAAAACTTGTGTCGCTGCCGGGTTTCGAACCTGGGACCTCGTGTTTACTAGGCAAGCGCTATAAGCACTAAGCCACCGCGACTAATGGATACGATGATTGCATGCTCTTAAAGCACGTCTCCCTACTAAACACAAATTTAAATTTAGCCTCATGTTTCCCAATATAATTACATATCCACGTGTATATTCTTGATATATATATATAAAATATGACCCTCGAAATTGATTTATTATTTGGTACAGTGTACGATGTGTTACATAGGCTTAGGAAAATAAAATAATAGCAACTACTAGAAGTGCAGTAGGCCTATGGATTCAGAGAACATTGTACAACTATCGATCTCATATTTTCACTCAGAATTTTGTTAGAAAAACACTGGAAGAAGGGCAGAGACTTGGCACTTGTCTTTTTAGATCTTGAAAAAGCATTTTCTAGCCTCCCAAGAAAAACTATAGGGGAATGCGTAAGAAAGAAAAATGTACCCAGAGGACTAATTCAGAAAGTGAAAATGCTATACGATGTCTGCTGCAATTCCGTACAGCTAGGAAATGGTTATTCTGATTGGTTCAAAACAACTAAATATGTTCAACAAGGTGCGCCCTCTTACACTTACTTGTTATCACTGTCATGAACGAAGTTATTAAAGGAATGAAACAGAACAACAACGAAGACATCAATCCATTTGCATTTGCAGATAATGTTGTAATCTGGGTTAATACAGAGAAAGAAGTTCAGAAGAGACTGACCACCTGGAATGATCATCTCAGAGCACATGGATTAACAGCAAATAAATTAGAAAGGTTACCATGTCAACCAAGAGACAGAATAATAAATGATAAATAAAATTGGATGATACACAGTTGGAAACAGTGACCAGTACAACTGTCTTGGATGTATCATTTCAAGCAGTAATAGGGTACAGCACATAATCAATAACTGAATTAAAAAATCTGCTCATTTCTACCATCAAGTTCGGACTCCGGAATGAACAAGTGCCCTTAAGATCGAAACAGTTTCTCTTTCGATGATACTTTAATAACGTATGGCCTGGAAACCTGCACAACAATCAAACAGGTCTACAGTAAACTACAAGCTACAGAAATAAAGTTCCTGCGAACTTTGTTTTGTATCCCATCCTCGTCGCCACTTTTGTGTCTCGTCTGCCGGATGTTCTGGGTGTCGGTGGACGAGTAGAAAGAGACCGACACAGGAATAAAGGATGCACTCGTGTGCAGGTACGGAGGTGACTAGCCAATGGGACAGCAGAAACTAGAAACACTAGAGTAAATTAGAACGAGATATATATTTCATGGAGTCTCGGTAATACTTAACTTTTACATAGTCCTTGACTGTAGAATTCTGATACATAGATTAGATAGAGGCCTGCCTACTGATGAATCCTAGTGCTTATCCGATAGCCAAGTCTTCACTGGTGCCTATCTGATTCCGAAGTGTTAACTGGTTCCTATCTCAGTCCCAAGTGAACGATGTCGTTCAGTGGTGGCCACGAGTGGAGTTGCAGCAGAGGGCGCTCGTGGCTGACGTCGTAAGAACGCCGCGCCGTGCGTGCATGGCGGCGCGCGGCGAAAGTAGGTGGCGCGCACTTTAGACTTGTGCGACACCACACTTGAAGTGAAATATATAAGGGAAGAAGCTGGAGTGTTCGCATCTTCGAAATGCAAAACAGTGGCTACACGCTGGTAGAAGACCGGTAGGAAAGAGATGGCTGGACCAAGTGAAGGAGGACAAAGGAACAAGGGGAGTCAGCTGGGATATGATATTGGAAGAAGAATGGTACACCGACAGATGCAAGTGGAGGGCGGTCGTAAAGCAAACCCGGGAAACTGGAGTGGAAAACCAATGATGATGTGGACGGTGTGTTTCACTGTTACATTCTTACGCTAGGGCCGAGAAGGACACAGAATTGTTCTGCAATGCCATTCGGTTGAGGTGGTCCCTGTGGTACAACCTGATACATCCCGTCGTGTTCTACGGCGTTCAGTGAAGCATCCTGCACACCAATGTTGTCGAAGCGCTTCGTCCACCACGAGCACCAGTTTCCAGGATGGATGTCGGAATCGTAAAACTTTATGCAGTACGACAAGCTTTGGCAAAAACGTATCGTACTTGAAGATGCTGGCCTTCAGATAAATTGTGTACCAATCACGACATCCATGTCTCATCCGGTTAACCCATAACTGCGGAAGAATTATGGAACTTAAGCTACGAAAAATAACTACTTGAAGAGCAATACGTGGTCGAACTATATTGCGCAAGGAAATAGATCGGCTACTGCGGGGAAGCTACGTAAATGGTATGCAGAAGACTTAAATTTGAGTCAAACGCGCCTAAATCTCTTCTACGTACTGGTACAAATACAGTCTCATCCTAGGAATCGACGTCGCTTCGAACCACAACGTGCGAGATGAAAGTCCATAGTTCAGAATGGCATGTGAGGTTTAAGGTTTGTTAATGATATCACGTTGTCACAAATATTTTTCACATTTCTGCCCATCGCCACCATGGACATTTCACGTGATGGGAAGGTTGTCATTTCCCTCTCATGACCATATTTCCACCTTTCGTTTGACACCTCAGCGAAGCGGGGTCATAATGATGATCACTATCTTTGAAATTACGCGTTTTCTATAAATGAGTCAGGAAAATATTTCATACGTGCTGTTCTTGGTCCGCCTTGATGCAAAACACGTATTTACATACCCATACTATGTAGTTTCGACGGATAAAGAATGCAGAAACAATATAGTTACAAAAATGTTAAAATCATAACTTTTACACTTTTTTCAGCTGTATAATTTTGTAAACAGTCATTATGGTAGCTTTACACAATGATAATGTAGCTGGAAAATGTTTTTCACAATCTTGTAACTTTACTATTTTTGCATTTGTGTAGAATCAACAAAGAAACCTACTGATGGCGAGATTTCCACCGAAATTAGTATGGCTATGTAAATAAACAAGTGGTTTCCATGAATTCCGACGCACAACCCCACATTTGTAACGCAAATACGGAATAACAGAAGAGTTTCAAATTACAATGTTTGAAAAGCTTACAACTCACTGCTGTGCAAAACAGAAACTGAAAAACTTCATGGAGTATTCCAAAGAGTGTCAATGAAACAATCTCTAATCGTGGGACGCTGATTTCCATTCTCATCTTAACAGTCTGCATTGTAAAGAGCAACATGTTTATGTTCGACATATATATAATAATAATAATAATGAGAGAGACTGTGTGTATGAATAAGCCCAAGTAAATTCAGTAGAGATTACTGTATTTATCGATGTGTTGACGACAGAAAAAGTCATCGTTGTAAAGTTGATTCGTTGAATGGATAGTTAACGGTCACTAATTTGATAAAGTGACCGTAAAAGCAAACACTGATACGCACTACTCGTCTGTGACATTATTGCATAATTAAATATTCTTTTCTCGATTGCATATAATTTGTTACACATTGGTATTAAGATTTTATTTCAATCTTACAATAATCTTTTCAGTTCGTCGTAGCAAAAGAAGAGACATTGGTGTCTTGGTTAACAATGATTACTTCCTACTTACAGTCACTCCATGGCATCTTCAAATTTGTACTACCTTAAACAACCGATATAAGTAATGAATTACACGATAAAACAAATTTATTACTACGCTCCTGGAAAACATAATTTCGAATTTTTCGAAGGGAAAAATGTACCAATCTCTACAAGTAATATCTCTCTGAATCCTAACTTTTTTCAGGAAATAAATTAACTAGTGTTTTTAAGAAATGGATTAAAATGTTCTCTCATATTTCAAATATTTAATTATTTAGTTGTATTTTATTTTTGTTATGAACTAATTATAATCAAAGTACATGTGAATTACCATCAAAGCCATTCTGTCAACAATCCCGCAGCAAATCGCAGCCGCAGTCAAAGAAGCCAGCAAGTACTCTCCTAATCCAACATGGCAGCTAGATTTGGATTAACAATATGTACATGGAAAGGCAAATCTACATTTTTACCTTTTGTAGATTAGGAGAAAGCTTTTGACAATGCTGATTGGAATACACTCATTCAAATTCTGAAGTCAGCAGGGATAAAATACAGGGAAAGGAGAGTTATTTACAACTTGTACAAAAGCCAGACCGCAATTAATAGACTCGAAGGGCATGAAAGGAAAGCATTAGTTGGGAAGGGAGTAAGACAAGGTTGTAGCCTTTCTCCGATGTTATTCAATTTGTACATCGAGCAGACGGTGAAGGAAAGGAACGAAAAATTTCTTTAGGGTGAAGAAATAAAAACATTGCATTTTGATGATGAAATTGTAATTCTGTCAGAGACAGCCAAGAGTAGTTGAATGGAAGGGACAGTGTGTTGAAGAGAGCGAATAAAATGAACATTAATAAGAGCAAAACAAAGATAATGGACTGCAGTCTTAGAAAATCAGGCGATGCTAAAGGAATTAGATTAGGTAACGAAACAATGAAGGCTGTAGATGACTTGTTACTTGGGTAGTAAAATAACATATGACGGTCGCAGTACAGAGGATATAAAATGCAGAATGGCATTGGGAAGAAAAGCATTTTTGAAAAAAGAGAAATTTGCTAACATCTTATATTAATTTAAGTGTAAGGAAGTCTTTTCTGAAGGCATTTGTGTGGAGTGTTGCCTTGTACGGGAGTGAAACATGGACGATGAACAGTGCGGACAGGAAGAGAATAGAGGCTTTTGGAATATGGTGCTACAGAAGAATGCTGAAGATTAGGTGGGTAGATCACATTACTAATGAAGAGGTACTGAACAGAATTTGTGAGAAAAGGAATTTTTGGCATACCTTGACTAAAAGAAGTGATCGCTTGGTAGGACACATTCTTAGACATCGAGGAATCGTAAATTTAGCATAGGAGGGAAGTGTGTGTGGTAAAAATCGCAGAGTGGAGACCAAGAGACGCATATAGTAAGCAGATTCAAATGGATGTGGGTTGCTATTCTTATGAGGAGATGAAAAGGCTTGCTCAGGGTGGAGAGCTGCATCAAACCAGTATCATGACTGAAAAACATAACAACAACAACTGCTTTTTCTTGCATTACTGTTTTTCTGCTTATTTACAATTAAGATGCGTACAAGTGGACTGTGCTGTTTACTTACACTTACGTTCTTTGTTTCCTGCAAAGAAACGAGGAGGACGACCTTGATATGTAGGAAGTCATGATGCAGGTTTGGTTTATTTGTCGAACATGTGGCTCTGTTGTTTCGTATTTACATTCTCCCATGACAGAACGTGCTATGAATCAACGACAGACCTAGTCATTAGTCAGTATACTATAATACAGAACATCACGATGGTGCGGTACAGCGTTTCCTGATCGCTCAATTGGGAAGCTTTAGTCCGTGTCCTGCGGAAACATCTGAATCCCCTTCATTATTTCCTTTGGGGATGTCAACGTCACTTGTGTATGAGACCCCAATGGATACGGAGATGGAGTTAGTAGCAAGAATTGTCGCTGCTTGTGGCGTCATTCTAAAGTAATATTTGCCAAGATGCCTAACGAAATTACTCGCCCATGTCGTTCTTGCATTGCGGTTGAAGGCCGTAGGTTTCAACACAATTTGTAAGGTACAGTGGAAATAATATTGATTCCATTGTCGGTTCTTGGATGAACATTTCCACTTAAATAAACTGAACCATACTTATTGTCTTGTTTCACAAAAATTTATTTTGTACGACCTTACTGATTCCAGAGTACACAAGTCAAGACAAAACAGTTCTCGTTTTTCGACTTCACTACTGGATGTTTGATAATTAATTTAGAAACAATTACATTTGAATTTTATATTCATTGGAATACCTTCTATAATTATTAATCTTAGTAAATAACTTATTGCAATCTCCATATTATACCTTCTATGATGCTGATGACTTGCTGAAATTGTCTAGTGACAGTTAATAACTATTATTCAAAATGTTCACATGTTTGTAAACTATTGAACCAAACTGCTGTGGTCGTCAGTCCCTAGACATAAAAACAACTGAGGATAACACACATCCCAATGCCCGAGGTAGGACGCAAACCTCCGGCGATAGTGGCCGCCCAGTCCGTAGTAGCATGATGCCTTAGACCATACGGCTAGTCCCACATTGCCTAGAAGATTTATTTGATTGCTTATTTAGTGACAATAGCCGCATGTTTCCAATTAGTGTTATTAGTTTCCATGTATATGTTGCAAGTAATCTAAAAGAGGGGAAGAACTGAATTCTCTCTGCTCGCTCAGTAGCAAATTTGGGGCTGTTAGCATCTGTTTTTTGATTCCCAATATTTCTAATTGGGTCAGTTTTGCACCTTTACCTTATACATGTGATACTTCTACATTTATTTCATATTTGTGCCCCTGGTCTACGCAATTTTCAGTAAAGACAGAATCTGGCGTATTTTAGTCTCCGGCTACTGTAGTGTTTCCTGATCTTAGCACAGATTGACCGAACTGTCTGTCCTATATAGCAGGCCTGACATTCTTTACAAACGATTTTATACACACCATGATGGATGGCTTCGTAAGTAAAATTTCCAATAGTGTTAATAATATTTTCAATGCAAAGGAATTTTAAGTATTTCTCCATGTCCCACATACTTCAGGCAAAAGACACTTCAATTCAAAGGAAAAAAAGCCAGCCATCGAGAACAGTTGCGGTATGAAATTATTTGTAAAGAGGACAGACAGGTCGTTCAACGTGTACTAAGCTCAGGGAACACTTCAGGAGCTGGAGATTAAAGAAGCCAGATTCTGCCTTCGCAGAACATTGCTTAGACCAGCAGCACAAATATGTAATACATGTAGATGTATTACATGTTGAAGGAAAAGGAGAGCGGATAATGTTATGAATCTTCCTTGCCGATTGAAACTATATTTCGGAACCGGAATTCAAACCTGGGATCTTCGCCTTTTGCGGGAAAGAGCTCTACCGAGTGAGCTATCCCGGCACTTCCTCCAGTACCTCTTCCGAGGTGAAGTGGCCGACCGCCTTGCTGCGGAGCACATGATCGGTCGCCGTAGGAGGTTCGAGTCCTCCCTCTAGCATGGTTGTGTGTGCGTTGTCCTTAGGATAGTTTAACTTAGTTTAACTAGTTTGTAAGCCTACGGACTGATCACCAGTTGGATCTCACAGATTTACAAACATATAAACATTTCAATCTGGTTATTGCCGTACATCTTGTATTTAATGTATCCTCACACGAAAGAGTCGCAACCGTTGAGATCCGGAGAATATGGCGGCCAATCGAAGCCCTTGCTAGTGGTCATTCGATACTTCAGAACCAGAACGCAAGCCCCAAACTGCCCCTCAAAGACATGGCTCTCCTGCTTCGATGGGTTCGAGTTCATTCTTGCATGTACCAAATCAGGTCGAACTCAGGGTCAGTTTGGATAATGAGAAAGATGTCAACTTCCTACACCTTCACGAACCGTTCGCTAGTCGCCGTGCCAGCAAGAAATATCGCACCGATTATTCCATGGCTGGACGTTGCACACCACCGCTCAGAGTTAAAGACACTTACCGATCGCGAGATGTGGATTCTCCGTCCTCCTAATATGGCAATTATGTTGATTGACGAAGACATGCAAATGAAAGACGGCTTCGTCGCTAAACCAAACTTTTATGTGAGTCCGTCAATTCTGTGTAGAACAGTGTTGGCGAAACACAACCGCTGTTTCATAACACTGGATCTTAATAGCTGACGGATTTTATTTTTATTTTGCAAGTGCTGCAGCCTTCAACAACAATCTGTCGTACTGCCTCCCGGTTGATTCTCACCAGTTTTGCGGCTCGTCCGATCGATTTCCCGGGGTTGGTGTCAAACGCAGTGCGTGTCTTCTCGGCGTTCTCACCCTTTTTGGACGACCGACTTCGCCAGGATTGCTATGACGTTCAGTCACCTTTCTCTGAAACTTGCGAATAAAATTCTTGGTTGTTAGCACACTGGCCGGTTGTCTCCAGCTTAAACTCGGTCGCAAACGTCCTTCGATCCATAGTACTGCTATTATTACTCGCATAGTATGCCTTCACAAGTGCTGTACTCTCTGGCACGCTGTACTGTGACTTATCAGACGTAAAATGGCTGAAAAGAACAACGCCGTACATTGCGGCCAACCATGCAGTTTGAGTGTCCTAACGAAAATCGTTCAGAAGTTATGACGATTTCATTTCATACTGTTCATTAACTTTCACTCTGCAGCGGAGTGTGCGCTGATATGAAACTTCCTGGCAGATTAAAATTGCGTGCCGGAACCGGGACTCGAACCTGGGACCTTTGCCTTTCGCGGGCAAGCGCACTACATACTGCACTATCCCGACACGACTCACGGTGCCGCCTCACAATTTTACTTCCGCCAGTACCTCGCCTCCTACTTTCCAAACTTCACAGAAGCTCTCCTTCGCGGAAGTACTACACAATCCAAACTTGAAGCATAACCTACATCTAAAATAATTTTCATGATTCCACTTTTATGAAACGAAGTTGCTCCATGCAAATCCGTGAAGTAGTTTAGGAGATTAAGTATTTCTAATAGATGAACAGACAGTTACTGAAAACACTTAAGATTACGGGGTATCTTTTTCCGTGATCTGATTTTGATGAAATTATGCCTATATGTTGCCCAGATTATAGCTCAACTTTGCTGTGAAAACAGCATGAAAATGTGTCAGTAGTTTGTTTTTTAATACGTTTACGAATATGATGTAGCGTACCTCATACATCAGTTATATTCGCCATTTAAAACATTAATTTCATGATCATTCATATCTCTGGACAATGGGCTGAGCCATGGAAAGCTGAAATATAATAAGTAATAAGTATTTCCTTAATGAAGTAGAAATATCACTGAAAACTATTATTCTTACGGTTGGCTCTCTTTCCGTTAGATGCGCTATTGTCGCTCCAAGCGTGAGACATCAACTTCCACGGCAGTTGTACATATACGTTAGACTGTGATATCAGTATGTAAATATATGGTTTAAACACGGAGAGGATTGTATCAGTTTTATATTCATTGCATTGAATCATATTTCATAGTACTTAGCAATCAAGAAAACGAATTTCTGAAATATGGTAAATTTGAAAAGTCAAAGAGTTAGTAATATTTTCAAAGAGTAATAATCCGATCACTGCCCCGCACTTCACACGAACACTCGCAACACTTTTAGAACTTTGTTCCATTACGCCGTTCTTTCCAAGCTCGAAATACACCTAAAACTTCAAATTACTATATCTTTTACTTTCCTGATATGATTTTGATTAACTGAAGCCTATATGTTGCCCCAGGATATTCTCTATTTATCTGTGATACAGCCTTTGTTCATTTAGTACTTTTGGAGGTTAGTCTCTACAAATAGGCAATTTCGATTGCTTTCAGAGAAAAGTTTAAATTGTGAATTCTTACTTTTTCTGATCCGATTTTGTGAAATGAAGCGTTTCTGTAACCGAAAGATAAACTCACTTTTCCTGTGGAAACCCATTGAAAATTCGTCTATTAGTTATGGAGATGAAATAGAAAGATAGATATGACGGTTGTCGATGAAAAACGTTGAATTCTGATGTTCTTCTTTTCGTGATCCTATTTTTATGAAACCAAGTCTATATATTGTTCCAAGGTACGCTGAAGTTACCTGTGCAAACAACATGCGAATTCGTGAAGTAGTTTTGGAGAAGTGGTTTCTAATAGATGAACAGACAGACACGACGGTCTATGAAAACACTTCGTGATTCTATGTATCCTGTGAAAACCGCATGAAAATCCGTCCAGTAGTTTTAAAGATTGAAGCAAACAGCGACAGGCTTACATTTACAGATTTATTATTAGTATAGATATATTGTATGATTGTAAAATTTTTGAGGAATATATTGATTTGTATAAGTGCTGTATTGAAACTGAAGAAACTACAAAAAGGTAGAAAAATAAGGAGATGGGACCTGGATAAATTGAAGGAACCTGAAGTTCATAAGAATTTCAGAGGGAGCTTTAGGCAACAATTGACAGAAACGGAGGAAAATAAAACAGTAGAGGAGGAATGGGTAAAATTCAGAGATGAAATAGTGAAGGCAGCAGAGGACAAAATATGTAGGAAGGCAAGACCTACAAAAATCCTTGGATATCACAGGAGATACTAAATTTAATCGATGCAAGGAGTAATTATAAAAATGCAGTAAATGAAACAGGCAAAATGGAGTACAGACGACTAAGAAATGAGATTGACAGGAAGTACAAAATGGCTAAGCAGGAGTGGCTGGAAGGCAAATACAAGGATGTAGAAGAATGTATAAATAAGGGAAAAATAGATACAACCTACAGGAAAATAATAGAAACATTTGGAGTTGGAGATAAGAAAAACAGCTCTATGAATATCAAGGACACTGATGGAAAACCAGTTCTCAGCAAAGAAGGGAAAGCTGAAAGGTGGAAAGAGTATATTGAGGGGCTCTACAAAGGAAATAAACTTCGAGACAATATTGTAGGAAGGGAAGAGGATGTAGATGAAGATGACATAGGAGATACTGTACTGAGAGAAGAATTTGATAGAGCCCTGAAAGACCTATGTCGAAACAAGGCCCCTGGAATCGATGATATTCCCTCAGAGCTACTGAAGTCTCTGGGAGAACCAGCCATGAAAAAATTGTTTCACCTGGTGTGTAAGATGTATGAGACAGGTGAAGTACCATCAGACTTTAAGAAAAATGTTATCATCCCCATTCCAAAGAAAGCAGGTGCAGACAGGTGTGAAAACTACAGAACCATCAGTTTGATAAGTCATGGTTGCAAAAATTTAACACGAATTATCTACAGAAGGATGGAAAAGTTGGTAGAAGCCGACCTCGGAGAAGATCAGTTTGGGTTCAGGAGAAATGTAGGCACACGGGAGGCAATACTTACTTTACGGCTTATCCTAGAAGATAGATTAAGAAAAGGCAAACCTACATTTCTAGCTTTTGTAGATTTGGAGAAGGCTTTTGACAATGTTGATTAGCCGGCCAGGGTGGCCGAGGTGACTGAGGCGCTCCAGTCACGGTCAGCGCGGCCACTACGGTCGGGGGTTCGAATCCCCCCTCGGGCATGGATATTTGTGCCGTCCTAGTTCGTAAGTAGTTCATAAGTTGTTTGTAAGTTTAGGGACTGATGACCCCGTAGTTAAGTCCCATAAGCTTAACAAACATTTGAACATTTTTGAACAATGTTGATTAGAATAAACTCTTTAAAGTTCAGAAGCAAGCATGAGTAAAATATAGGGAGCGTAAGGTTATTTACAACTTGTACAAAAATCAGACAGCGGTTGTCAGAGTTGACGGGCATGAAAGGGATGCAGTGGTTGAAAAGGGAGTAAGACAGGGTTGCAGTCTTTCTCCATTGTTATTCAATTTGTACATTGAGTAAGCTATAAAGGAAAGCAAGGAGAAATTTGGAGAAGGAATTAAAGTTCAGGGTGAAGAATTAAAAAAAAAAATGCGATTTGCCGACGACATAGTAATTCTGTAAGAGACAGTAAAAGACCTGGAAGAGCAATTGAACGGAATGGACAGTGTGCTGAAAGGTGCATATAAGATGAACATTAACAAGAACAAAATTAGGGTAATGGAGTGCAGTGTAAGGAAATCGGGTGATGCTGACGGAATTAGATTGGGTAACGAAGCAATAACGGAGGTAGATGAGTTTTGTTACTTGGGCAGTAAAATAACAAATGATGGTCGCAGTACAGAGGATATAAAATGCAGAATGGCAATGGGTAGAAAAGCGTTCTTGAAAAAGAGAAATTTGTTAACATCGAATATTGATTTAAGCCTAAGGAAGTCCTTTCTGAAGGCATTTGTATGGAGTGTTGCCTTGTATGGGAGTGATACATGGGCGATAAACAGTGCGGACAGGAAGAGGATTGAGGCTTTTGAAATATGGTGCTACAAAAGAATGCTGAAGATTAGGTGGGTGGATTGCGTAACTAATGAGGAGGTACTGAACAGAATTGGGGAGAAAAGAAATTTCTGGCATACCTTGACTAAAAAAAAGGGATAGATTGGTAGGACACATTCTTATACATCAAGGAATTGTGAATTTAGCGTTGGAGGGA
Source organism: Locusta migratoria (assembly GCA_026315105.1). NCBI lineage: Eukaryota > Metazoa > Arthropoda > Insecta > Orthoptera > Acrididae > Locusta > Locusta migratoria. The sequence continues at coordinate 168,044,274 of CM048745.1, forward strand.
AGTGTGTGGGGTAAAAACCGCAGAGGAAGACCAAGAGATGGATACAGTAGCCGAGTGGTCTAAAGCGCTTCGCTGCGGAGCGCACGGTTCGAGTCCTCCCTGGGGCATGCGTGTGTGTGTTTGTCCGTAGATTAATTTACCTAGGTTTAAGTAGTTTGTAAGCTACGGACTGATGACCACGCAGTTTGGTCCGATAGATTTAAAAGCATTTGAACATTTGATACAGTAAGCAGATTCAGACAGATTTAGGTTGCCGTTCTTATGTGGAGATGAAGAGGCTTGCTCAGGATAGGGTATCGTGAAGAGCTGCATCAAACCAGTCTCCGGACTGAAGACCACATCAACAACAAGTGCTGTATCTCGGTAAAATCTGTTGCGAATATGGTTACTAGTAAATAACTAATAGATTAAAACGTGATGATAGGGCGGTATTCCATGAACGTTACTCTTTACGTCCTCATATCTCATGAACTACGTGTCGTACTGTGATACAATTTCGAACGTACATTCAGCTTTACGTGTATATTCTGTCTGCAAAATTTCCTGTGAGTACAATTGGTGGTGTACAAGTTATAAATTGTAACGTTATACCGAATGTCATAGTTTTGCTTCATAAACAGCGAAAAAGTAGTAGGCGAGAAACGTTTTTCCTTTCATTATTTTGATGTGTCTGCGAGAAAAAGTTAAATAAAGGTTTGAAATTATGTTTAAAGTTTGCTGCAAGTCGCCATACAGTGTATTTATAAAATCTTATAAAATGTATCTCATAAAATAAGATACATAAGCAACTACTTAGTTACAAAAAACTATCTTAAAAACATTACTTCGATATCTATCAATCGTTTTACCTTCTATATGTTTAGAGAACTACTTGCTAAGTTAGTCTCTTGTACACATGTTTTCATATCCATTCAGATATATACAAAATGGCAGTTTCACATCATAGTCCAATACAGGAGAAATGTCTGCGTTCGCTGATTACATCCTATGATTTTTGGAAGCAATTATGGCAGTTAACGAAATTTTATTTTATTTTAAGAATCATCTCCCATTGCTATACATGATGAAATTTGCGTACAGTGTTGTTTTGCTCAGGATTCCGCAGAAAACATTTTGTTGTTATAATAAGAAAGCAAAGTACATCCCTATCTACTAGGCCAGTGATTAGCAAACTATGTCTCGCTATCCGCACCCGGCTCTTATGCCGCTCCAAGGCGACTCTCTGAAGAATCGACTCCGATTACAGCTCTTTGCAATCTTTTTACGACGATGAGTTTGAAAACATGTTACAGTGGCACGAGTACGGACCTTTGGCTGGTTTTGCATTAAAAAATGTTTGATTGGAGACATTTTATATGCCAAAAGCACTTGAGGCGCCTATATGAAGGCAGCTCCTCAGAGTTTGCCCACAATTATTAACTGCAAACGATTAGGTATTTTTGTTGTTGTACCACAAGTTGGGCACAGGGAAGGTAAGATAGTCAAGTGAACCATTTATCATCGCGTTTAATCGTCGGAACCAGACGAGTCAGAGAAAAGCGCGGAATACAAGTTCATATCTACAATGAGTATTAAGGGATGTCGAGATGCCCTATCTCGTCAATGATACATTTACTAACTTTGTGTACCTTTTCCTCTGGTTCTGTGATATATACAACTTTGAAATTTTCACAGCTACTTTCAGCGTATATTGATAGCTCACTGAACTGGAACCAAAGTTTTCTTTTTCTTGGTATAATATTTATGAATTTTTTTACCTTTAAGCCATTTTTATTGAAAAAAAAACTAAGCTATTTTCCTTGTTCAGAGAATTAAGCCAGGTTTTGTCTTGAGTCTAGTTCAGTAGCCTCTTTTAACTGTTGTATATTTTTTTCTGAAAATTTGAATGTTATTTGTTTAGTGGTTTGTGAGATGAAGATACATGTAATAATAATTAAAAACTCAAATGCCTGAAAAATGTTATTAAAGTAATTTATTATGAAAATTGTAAAACATAATAGAATAAGAGTATTCTATTATCAAAAGTATCCTGCAGAGTAGTCAGCGTCATTTTCTACTCTGCACCTAGAAGCTTTCTTCTCGTTGCATATTTCTTTTGTATTAAATTCAGCAGCATCTGAGCCTTCCTTACACGCATGTTGTCCAGAAGCCGAAGACCTCTACCCATATAACTTGCATTGATTGAAATAACAGAATCAATGGCTCCCCATTTCGAAGTTTTTATGCCAACAAATACATTATTATGTACCCGAGATCATATGAGGTTATTGAACGACATATTTACATAGTTGATCGATTTATATTTGAACGACAATGGTACCAACAAAAAGATCAAAGATTCTACAACTGAAGAGCGAAATCCAAAGACGTCTATATATCATATTTTTGAAAATGTGAAGAAATAAATGTGTAAACTTCGCAAGTTGGACAATTTTCATGGGCGTAAATATTATTTTCAAATATGAAATAAATTTTGCACTATTTTAAGCAAAAAACTTCAAATTACTTAATAAGGTTAAAAAAAGTAAATATGATTTTTTTAGCATTCCACCTCCCTTTTAGCTATTAGTTATGTGTTTCAACGAGTTGAGAATCTTACAGGTATTACTTCTATTGATTTAGCTGCATAACTCTGTCCTATAACTTTTATCTTTGGAAAACGATTTATACATGATACAGTTAATTTCTGAGACTTGACTCCTGGACCACAGGCACCCACACGACTCTGTGTGTTGCACACGCTGTCGGCTCCACGGTCTACACTCACAGACGGCAACATAGTTGCCGTTCGCCGCTGTGCACGTATGCCAACGTTGGTGCAGGATCTGGAAACAACGCTGAAAACAAAGCTTGCTGGCAGATTAAAATTGTGTGCCGGAACCCCAACTTGAACCTGGGACCTTTGCCATGCGCGGGAAAGCGCTCTACCACTGAGCTATCCCGACACGAGTCACAGCCCGTCCTCACAACTTTACTTCCGCCAGTACCTCGCCTCCTACTTTCCAAACTTCACAGACGTTCTCCTGCGTAACTTGCAAGACTAGCACTCCTGGAAGAAAGGATATGGTGGAGACATGGCTTAGCCACAGCCTAAGGGATGTTACCAGAATGAAAATTTCACTCTGCAGCGGAGACGACGGACCATGAGTTTCATTCTGGAAACATCCCTTAGGCTGTGGCTAACCCATGTCTCCACCACATCCTTTCTTCCAAGAGTGCTAGTCTTGCAAGGTTCGCAGGAGAGATTCTGTGTTTGGAAAGTAGGAGGCGGAAATAAAGTTGTGAGGCCCCATCGTCGGGATAGCTCAGTCGGTAGAGTGCCTTCCCGCGAAAGGCAAAGAACCCAGGTTCAAGTCCCGGTTCCAGCACACAATTTTAATCTGCCAGAAAGTTTTATATCAGCGTACACTCCGCTGCAAGGATTCATCCTAACGCTGAAAGTTCGCAGGAATGTCTCGCATGGCTCCCTTTGTGGCCGTCATGTCCTCTTCGTGGTAACATTGGAGTGCTTTCAGACGAAGAAAGAAAAAAAATCGCATGGTGAGAGATGAGAATTGAGGGCGTGGCAAAACCGTCATTTGTTGCCTTGCAAGTTCCTCTTGAAAAAGGGAAAGCGATATGGAGGTGCGTAGTCGTGTAGTAGCAGCCAATTCTTTGTACACCAAAGCCCAAGTCGTATACGGCTAAATGCATCGCGCAAACAGCCAAGAATCTATTTGTAGCGCTTGTTGTTTAGCATTGCAACGTCTGGGAGGAATTCCACCTGAAAGATTCCATTTGAATCATAAACATTCCAGCATCACCTTGCCTTTTGATCTTTCTTGACGTGTTTTTCTTTTTTTTCTGTCGTAGTGATGATGGCGCTTTCCAGGTGTTTGATTGTCGTTTCAGTCGCGGATAGTAAAGGAAACCATGTTCCGTGTGCCGTTATTATCCGGTTCAGAAACGTCGCATCACCGTCCGCAAATCTGATGAGGCCACCACAGATCTTCATGGGATCATGTTGGACTTGAGATAACATTCCTAGCACACTGTCCTGGGTAACGCGAGACATGTTGAGATCGTCGGTCAGAATTTTGTCCGAAGTACCTATTGCTGGTGCGATAGCATCTACGGATTAGGAGCAGTTAGCCGCGACCGAACGGCCGAGCGCATTGAGGCGCTATGCTACGATGCGCGAGGCCGTTCCTCGTCGGAGGTTCGAAACCCTCCTCGGTTATGGATGTTTGTGTCATCTTTAGTACAAGGTAATTCATAAGTAGTTTGTGAGTTTAGGGACTAAAAATTCAAATTTAATTATTTGTATAGCTTATGTTACTTAACTACGGGGTCATCAGTCCCTAAACTTACAAACTACTTATTAAGTAGCTAACACTAAGGACGGCACAAATATCCATGCCCGATGGGGTATTCGAACCCCCGACCGTAGTGGCCGTGCAGACGATGACTGGCGGGACGCAGTCCCATCGGCCAGCGCGGCCGTCGTTTAGGGACTGATAACCCTGCAGTTAAGTTCCTTAACATTTGAATTTGATTCAGGAGCAGTTAGCACGCAAGAATAGAGCAACTTCCTTAATACTGCGTTCCGTTCGAAGTGTTCCTGTCCGACCAGTACGCACAATATCTTCCAAAATATCTTGCACAAAACGTCGATAGCACCTAAACATTACATTGCGCCCCAATGCGTCCTCACCGTACACCTACTGAATCATTTAAAACGTTACAGCAGCGGTTCTGCCTAATTTCTGGCAGACCTCTATGTAAGCCAGTTCCTCTGACTGTGACATGTCAAGGTCCGACTAGCGCGTTTAACTTCCCGTCACAACAACTACTATACCGCTTGCTTCCAGTGCAGACACTTAACTGAGTCTCACAGGGACAAGAGAATGAATGACACGCTAAGATACCACGAAACAACAACTTCGGCGTGCGGTCAGTCTCATAACTTATTGATTATACCACGTATTTTAGGTGCTACATGTAGGCAAATCTCACATTATTTGAATATTAATTACCTACAGTTTTTTTACCACTAGTACATAAAATTTACTTCGTATCATCCGATTGTGATCCGTTCGCGGCTCTCTTCGGTGCAATAAATCTATACACATAATTTAAAATAGTCTCTATATATTCCACATCTCCTCCTAGACTACTGGAACGATTTCAACCAAACTTGGTACACACGTTCCTTTCTGTTAACAATCGCTATCGGAGTAAGAACCACCTACGACACATACGTGAGGATATATGACGTCATAAACAATGACAGTCGTGATAAATGGCCGCATCATCGATAATATTCTAAACTGATGGACCGACTTCAACCAAATTTGGAACAAATTGTCTTTAAGACCAGCAATCATTTTCTATCGTTGCAAAAACCACCTACGATACATAGTTGATACGATATCACATTATAAACAATGAAAACTGACCCGTCTTGCGGCTCGTGATAGCAAGAGTTTTTTCGTCAACTATTTGACAATTAGATCACTTAGAGACTTGCAATAAAATGTAAACATAATTTCATACCTTTATTAAACATTTTCTTTCTGACATTAAAATCAAAATACTGAAAGGAGGAAATTTTCTCGGTTACTACTTTTCCGCTGTTCATGGAGTGAAACTACGACATTCGGTACGACGTCGCAGTTTATAATTTCAACACTACAAGTTGTAGTCGTAGGGAATTTTACAAATAGTTTACACACATACAGATGATTGTATCACAGTACGACACGTAGTTCATGAAATATAAGGACAACAACAGTAACGTTCATGAAAAACCACTCCATCACGCATTAGGTTTTAATCTATTACTTCTTTACAACTCACTCTGCTCGCAACGGATTTTACCGACACACAGCACTTATACAAATGAATATAAAACTGAAACATTATACAATTTAACAACATTATTAACGACACATGTGGCTCTTAACTTCAAGAGACTGCAGTTTCCAGTGAGACTTGCATTTTCTATTGCGATTAATAAACCACAGGGCAATCTGTTCAATACTGTGGAGTAGATGTTACATGCCCATGTTTCTCTCACGGACAACTCTATGTCACTTGCTCAGGAGAGGCTACGTCAAAGAAATTATTCATATTACATCTTGGACAAGTAACAAGAAATACTGTTTATAGTAAAGTTTTGAAATTAAATGAACGTATGAATGTAACATATCGTTTGTATTTTGATTGGTATCTTTCTATGTTTGGACACCGAAATTAAAATTTTGTGTATTGTGCAAGACAGCCTTATTTCTTATACATCCTCTGATAAATACACTACTTAGACTTGATACACTTGGGCATTGAGTCAAACAGAGTTTGGATGGCGTGTACGGGTACGATGCCCACGCAGCTTCAACACAATACCACAGTTCATCAAGAGTAGTAACAGGCGCATTGTGACAAACCAGTTGCTCGTCCACCATTGACCAGACGTTTTCAATTGCTGAGATATTTGGAGAACGTGCTGGCCATGACACCAGTCGAGCATTTTCAGTATCCAGAAAGGCCCGAACAGGACCTGCAACATGCGGTCGTGCATTATCCTGCTGAAATGTAGGGTTTTTCAGGGATCGAATGAAGGGTAGAGACACGGGTCATAACACATATGGAATGTAACAGCCACTGTTCAAAGTGCCGTCGATGCGAACAAGAGGTCGCGAGACGTGTAACCAATCGCACCCCATACATCACGCAACGTTATCCCAAGTACGGCGATGACGAATACACGCTTCCAATGTGCGCTCACCGCGATGTCGCCAAACACGGGTGCGACCATCATGCTGCTGTAAACAGTACCTGGATTCGTCCGAAAAAATTACGTTTTGCCATTCTTGCACCCAGGTTCGTCATTGCGTACACCATTGCAGGCGCTCCTGTCTGTGATGCAGCGTCAAGGGTAACCGCAGCCATGGTCTCAGATCTGATAGTCCATGCTGCACCAAACGTCGAACTGTTCGTGCAAATGGTTGTTGTCTTGCAAACGTTCACATCTGTTGACTCAAAGGTCGAGACGTGGCTACACGATCCGTTACAGCATTGCGGATAAGATGCCTGTCATCTCGACTGCTAGTGATACGAGGCCGTTGGGATCCAGCTCGGCGTTCCGTATTGCCCTCCTGAACCCACTGGTTCCATATTCTGCTAATAGTCATTGGATGTGAACAGCAAAGTCGCGATACGATAAACCGCAATTGCGATATACTACAATCCGATCTTCATCGAAGTCGGAAAAGTGATGCTACGCATCTCTCCTCCTTACACGAGGCATCACAACAACGTTTCACCAGGCAACGCCGGTAAACTACTGTTTGTCTATGAGAAATCGGTTGGAAACTTTCTTCATGTCAGCACGTTGTAGGTGTTGCCACCGGCGCCAACCCCTTGTGTGAATGTTTTGAAAAGCTAATAATTTGCATATCACAGCATCTTCTTCTTGTCGGTTAAATTTCGCGTCTGTAGCGCGTCATCTTCGTGGTGTAGCAATTTTAATGGCAAGGGATGTATAACATGTTATTTAAAAAAAAAGAGATGTACTGAGAGAGAGAGAGAGAGAGTGAGTGAGAGAGAGAGAGAGAGAAGGGATAGGAAAGTACTAAATCAAGGATTGAATGAATAAATAAATACCCGAGCAACGCCGGGTTTTCACCTAGTTTATTTATTAACTGCTTTATTGAGGGATGACTTTTGAGACGTTCTGGAAAGTTAGCATTCTTTTACGGTATTGAAATTTATAAGCGCAGCGACCGGAAAAAATAAGCGGACGTAGCAAACTTTACAAAGAAATGCAGGGCCACTGTTCGAATTAAATGTGCATTTTCAACTGTTGTTTATTGTATTTTATTGGTCATTAAATATGGTTATCACTGACTTTGAGCCGGCCGCGGTGGCCGAGGGGACTGAGACGCTCCAGTCACGGTCTGCACGGGCACTACGGTCGGGGGTCCGAATCTCCTCTCGGGCATGGATATTTGTGCCGTCCTTAGGATTAGCTAGTACATAAGTAGTTTGTAAGTTTAGGGACTGATGACTCCGTAGTTAAGTCCCATAAACTAAAAAAACATTGACTTTGATCACTACATTTATTCACTGTTATTTCTATGAACCGAGTTATAAAGGAACGGCTCTAGAAAATAAATGCCCTGTCAATCACTGTAACTCTTGAGCTGCAGGACTATAAATGTCATTTAAAGACATCATACAATGAAATCCCAGTTCATGCATAAAACACAAGCATATTTATTACAGTATACGGTGTATTTCGGCTTTAGAGCAATCTTCATGTAATCTGCGAAATTTGTGACATTATCAGAATACTTCATATTTTATGATTACCGTAACTGTAACTTCTAATACGAAACATACATACGTCAGATGGTCGTGAAATCCACGTACACCAATCGTTTTGTTGCTGTCAATTAATTTATTTCTTGCTTCGTAATTTTATTAAAGCAACATTTGTTGTGATTGACGATTTTCGTCTTGATTACATCTAGCAAATGTAATAAGATTTATACAGGCCAGGCAGGCAGAATTTTCAATACCAGATAGCGGAAGCACACCAGACAAAGCGCAAATAACCCATCTACTTTTTACCAACACTTAAAAACAGGGAAGCACACAGGAGATAATGTAGAACAGGCACTCGAAATTTTACATGTGACACCTAAAGGACAACTTATTAACCTTCTAGAAGAAACTGAAATATATTTACTCTCACTACACCACCCATCTGAAATAATAAATGAACAAGTTGACTTGAATCACAAAAAAACATAAAAATGTTATTGATATCGTTTACCAAGACAATGGATAAAAGTACTATTACGCCATAGATTACACACCAATAAAATTTCAGTAGCAAAGATAACTAAAATTTATGATGCAAAGATCACACATGTCAATAACGATTCAGCTACGATCACTAAATTTCTCGACATATGCAAAGACTATACATTCAACCAACCTCTTAAATAGCAAATATTATCGTAATAATTAACAAACACAGACATACATTACTAGACTGGCAAACGTGCCTCTGTGACTGAATCCGGAAGCCACCATCTTGCCTCACCTCACGTCAAAAAGTTTCCGTACGGTACTGCTATGTTCTCTTGACACGATATGACGTTGTAAGCTTTACGAGTTCGTTTGAACATGATTTGCATTTAAGCTAATACTTCCGCAATAGTTGAATTTAACATACAGGCCTACATTGTCGAATCGTATTACGAGGAGAACGTGTTACATACGGTTAAATTTTACTTCCCGCCCTGGTGGCTTCGCGTGATTACGTTGTCAATCGTGTGACGTTGGCATTAGCCAATCGCGTAACTACGCAAATTTTTATTCAAGAAATCTTCGCTTTACAAGGACAATTACTTTTACAGAGTGAACGAGGGTACATACAAGAACCTGTCAACCACAGAGTAGGAACAGCGTTATTTATTAACTTCTTCATCTGTACAAAACGCTAATCAAGTCACACTGTGGTGATATCTAAGAATATCAACATCTTGCTGAGGACTTTCTACCGTTTTGTTGATGTTGCCAACATATTCATACCAGGTCGTCGGGAGGTAAGTAGTATTTTACCTTTACGTATCGGTACATTTAAAGCAGACTGTAGTTATCGAAAAAACACTAAGAAGAATAACGATTGTGTTATTCACGACAAATAGAACATTTATAACGGTCATACTATTAAAAGAAAAGCCATAAATTGATCGAACTGATAAAAGATCATGCCTAATAAAAACAGAAAACACGACGAAATTTATTAGTGTATGTGTCAAATATTTCGTAAGGACTCTCAAAATAATAAGGATACGGGCTTTCCACAATAAACAACACTTTCTAATGACCACACAACTGAATTAAAACCGAAGTTGAATTAAATTGGTAATAGATTAACAATCACAGCAAATCAGTGCAACTCATTACTGTATGTGTCCAAACTTACTACAGGTGAAAAATTTACAGCCATATACAACACACGAATTTCCCATATGGCAAAACTCTAAAGACAGCGTAGTTACGTCAGTTTATTCATATTTTTACGACTGTTTTCTGTAACAACACGCACGACTGCTTACTAGTTTATAGTATGGAAATATGGCGGCGAGACTTCACTGACACCAATGATACTGTATAAGGCATTGCCAGTCTATTAATATATGTCTGTGTTAACAAACAGCAGCAATATAAATCTCTGATTATCTGTCAAGAAGCTGTCAGATCAAGACGAAAATTGAAAATCAGAACAATTATTGCTTTAATAAAATTAGGAAGCAATGTATAAATTAATTGACAACACGAAAACCATTGATGTATGTGGATGTCACGACCACCGGACGTATGTATATTTCGTAATACAAGTTACAATTTCGGGAATCACAAACTTCGATGTATTTTGATAATGTTAATTTTTCATAGATCACCTGAAGATAGGACCTACAATATAATAGATATACTTAAAGCAGCAATTGGGATTTCATTGCATGATGTCTTTATTGGAATTTGTCTGTTCTGAGCCTATCGCTGTGCTAGGCCATTGCACCCGGCTGCTCGTGAAGGTCGCGACGGTAGACAGACAGCCCTCGCGAAAGTCGGGTCCGTGGTCACTGCCCGCAAGGGGGTCACCAGACGCAGGGATCCAGATAACCCGGCCACTGCAATCTCACCTCCAGCGTCGCCCTGCAGTATAAAGGGAGTCCCGGGACGTCGCAGAGGCGTACTCCTCGGCAGGCAACATGAGGACATCCACCCTCGCCGTCTTGTCGCTGCTGGTGGCTCTCGCAGCCCCGGTCGTACCGCAGAAGTATGGTAAGTGCCTTCTTCTTGCCTCTGTAGGAATGTAGACGTCAGCTGCTAGCTCTACTACTGACAAGGAAAGTACGAGGCGCGTCCAGAAAGTAAGTTCCGTTTGGTAAGAAAATGAAATTGTACACAGATACAGAAGATATTTTTATTGCACTAAATTCTACAACTCTTAAACTACTTTTCCACATAACTGCCGAAATTTTGTAGGCACTCGTCATAGCGTGCCAAAAGTTTTTGCATGCATCCTTTCACAGAAGGTTGCCGCCTGTGTATTCAACCATGTGGTAACAGCTCTTTATCATCGTTGAAGTCTTGACCACCAAGAACAGATTTTAGGTGTAAGCAGAGATAAAAGTCGCTAGGAGAGAGGTCCGAGCTGTATGGAGGTTGATCAAACAGGTCCCATTGAAATTTCCGTAAGAATTGTTTGGTCACATTCGGTGTGTGAGGTCAGGCATTATCGTGAAAAAAAAATCTTTTGACAGTAATCCTCTTCTTACACCTAAAATCTGTCCTTGGTGGCCAACACTTCATAGGTCATGACGAGCTGAAAGAACATGTTACCACGTGGTTGAATACACAGGCGGCAGCATTCTATGAAAAAGGCACACAAAACCTTGTGCCATGCTATGACAATTGCCTACAAAATTTCGGAAACTACGTAGAAAAGTAGTTTAACAGTTGTAGATTTTTGTACAATCAATATTTTTTCTGTATCTGTACCCGTTCGTTTTATATAACCACACGGAACTTACTTTCTGGACGCACCTCGTACTTAGGCTCGAACAAACAGAAATACACCAATATCGTATGATGGATAATGTAAAGGTCCCTTATTGCACTAATGATACTCCCGCATCTACAAAACTCTGCAGACGCCCATTAGAGGCCTCTGCGTGTGCCATGCCGCATTGCAATTTGACCTGCCGGTACGCCAGTAGTGACGGTGCAGTGTGCCTCTGAAGATGCGCTTTGTGACGTTATTTGTTATTTATATGCTTCAGTGGACACATGCTGTGGTAATTAACACTTTAGGTCCCTGCAGTTGAAGTCTGTTAATTTAAAAATTCGTTGGAAAATAATAAACGGGTGGTCATGAAAATTATTAAGAAAGGGCATAGACAGTTTTTCATGTTGTATACTGATACTGGATAGTTGACTCGCATTCGGGAGGTCGGTGGTTAGAGGCCGCCTCAGGCCATAGTGATTTAGTTTTTCCGAGATTTCTCCAAATCAACACCAGCCACTTCCTCCCGTATCCCTAAACACCAAACGCACCGACAGTAATGACCACGATGTCGACGGGACATTGAACCCTACTCTTCCTTTCTGTCCATTCAAATGTTCAAATGTCTATAAATCTAACGGACCAAACTGCGTGGTCATTAGTCCGTAGCTTACAAACTACTTAAACCTAGGTAAAGTAACCTACGGACAAACACACACATCCATGCTCCCGGGAGGACTCAACCTCCACGGCGAGCAACCGCGCGCTCCGCAGCGATGTGCTTTAGACCGCTCGGCTGCTCCACTGCGGCTTATGTACTTTCCTCTGTATAATAAGAGAGAGAATGGTGAGTGATCTCACTGTTTTTTTTAAATATATGTTTGTTTACAGACACTAAACAGTGGAATGTTTTGCTGCCATGTTCCATCTTTCCCTTTCTTTTGATCATATTTTCATCATCACGTACAAGCTGTTACATCGTTTGTGACAACGATATCACCTTTTTCTTGTTTTGACTTCCGAGATGATCTCCAATTCCAGAAATCACAGTTATTTCCCAAGTATTTGTTACGTTAAACCATGCTATCGACCACAATGTTTTTAATGTTGCAGATCATTATTATTTCATATTCCTTCATTTTTTCCTCAATTTCTTGCTTAAATCTCGTTTAAGATTCAAAACATGAATCTTACGCTGTTTATGAGTTTTGTTTTTTTAGAGCATCTTGAGGAATACTGTTCAGCAAATAGTGTCACTTTCTTACCTGCTCTACTACATTCTCCGAATTTAATGTGTATCATGCGATTTTCTTTTTTCTTACATTTCTTCTCCGTGCAGACTAACTTTATTCAAAGCCAACATGAAGAATACTCCCCAGGAAATGAAGCAATTTTAAATCTTAATCGCATATAGTCAGAGGAAGTAAGTCATCTCTTTTGATTAGTTTTAGTGTTCCTAACAACATCATTGCCTTTATGAGATTTTTACAGGGTACAATCGCTTTGTTTTTATAAACGTTGTAAATTTCCTGCTCCTATGAAGTCTTATAACTGTACCCTAATTTGTCTGAGAACAATAACGAACGTTGATAGTTTGCTTTTTAACATATTCTGTTATTTAGCGCGCATTTTACACAAATATTTTTCACTCTGTATATGTACGTTCAAAATTCATCTTCACTGAATCATGGCACTCGATAACCAACACAAAACAATGTGGAACGAATTTAGTTTAATAGTTTAACTTGTGTGAGATTCGTGTAAGTCACTACGTTTCAATCTGGCCAATATTGTCCTTCCACATTAGCTGCATCTTGGCATCTCTTTCATGGATTAAGGCCTTCGTCCATATCTATTGTCGAAGTTTAAGGCATCAAATATCGCGAAGCAATGCAGCTCTTATTTGACACTTTTCCTTTTTTAAAATTTGTATAGTCTTACGTTTCTGGTTGCTTTGCATCATCAATTTCCCATTAATTAACCCATGAATCTGAGACACTGCTCATATAATATAGATAAATACGAGATTATAAACTGGCATTCTTTCGAATGCGACACTGTTTGCAGTAAATTTTATTTTGTTTTCCAGCCGACAAGGAACTTCTGGTGAAGCAGCAGAAAATTTACAACCTCCTGTACCTGCTAGACCGGCCCATTTTCGATGAAGAACAAAAAAGCATCGTACAAAGCTACAAGCTGGAGGAAAATGCTGACAAATTTGTGGTATGCTGTTTGCGCTATCTCGGAAACCATTTGTGATGATAAGTAAAATCCATTATTTTCTCGTTTCTAAATGCCATCCCGTTTGTCGACAGAAACCAGAAGTGGTCGAGAAATTCCTGAAGTACTACAAATACGGTTACTTCAAGAATCAAGGAAAGGCTTTCTCCCCTTTCTACAAGATCGACATGTACCAGGTGATCGACATGTTCGAAGTCCTGTTCTACGCCAAGGACTTTGACACCTTCTACAAGGTACGCTGCGCTACTCTATTGCTCGCTCTTCACCGGTAACGTGTTGAGGGCTGCTACTGTATCCCGTCCCTTGCCTGTTCCTTGCAGACGGCTGTGTGGATGAGGCAGAACCTGAACGTGGGCCAGTTCGTGTATGCCTTCACGGTCGCCGTGCTGCATCGCGAGGATACCAAGAACGTCACGCTGCCGCCCCCCTACGAAATCTACCCAGAGCTCTTCGTCAAATCAGAGGCCATTCAGAAGGCGTACGACGCTCGCTTCCAAGGTAAGTCATTATTACCACCACTGCACTCGAAAAGCCACCTATGGCACGAATTTTGATTTTCTTTTATTTTTATTTGGGGGTAGCGGGCAGGGCGAAAGCACGTTGAGGAGAGGGGATATCCCGATTCGAAAATTATTCTTATTTTTTTTATTTACTCTGGTAAGATTTCGACCAAAATGCTCCCTATTGCATCGCTTACATTCTAAATTATGTTAATTAAGTTACACATAAGAACTCTTCGGTTGCAACAGTTAGAAACAAGCAAGGGAGCAGTGTTCAATATAACAGAGCAAAACAACTTTTTTTATTATTTCTTGCAATTACTGGCATGAAGATTGAAATGGAACACGTTGAAAGCAATTGATGTGAGAAAAAGAGAAAGAGAAGAAGGAACACGATGGAGCACATTATGAAACTGGCGCGACAAAACGATAACATTTGGGCCATCATTGTTTGTTGCAGTAAATGAAAATGAAACTGATTATCCTATTCTGTTGGTTAAAGCAATAAACAATGTGCTTAGGTTCATACGAATGAAAAAGCACACTTTGTATTACAGTGAGTGACTGATTGATCTACAGGTGATAAGTCACAGATGGAAGCTAGCGACCTTGCTGGCATGCTACCGTGCTGATGTTATTGCTTATCTAAGGAATTATTCTTACGGGACATCGTTTGAAACAAAAACTTCAGTTTTTTAACCAAATGTTTAAATATGATACGATAGGCGACTGAGGGCGTACTGTCATTACACCACCAAATTAACTTCTTTCAACTTACAGTAGAAAATCGTACTAAAGATAAGCAACATTAATGCTGAAAGGAAATTCGGTATATCAGATTACACAATAAAGCCTTGTGACAATGTAACAAAACATTTAGTGCAGGAAAATATTTACTACTTCTGTGCCTACTTGCGCCCCTACCGGTATTAACAAGAGAAAGGTGAAATGAGAGTTTCCACTAGTGTTACTTAATTGCAGGACACAACGGGTTATGGAAGATAGTTCTGACGCGCATTAATATCAGTCCATTACTCTCGTCCTTATGTAGCAGATGAAGACTTACATGTCATGGGAAACGAGGACTTTTACTCTAGTTATGAAGTAAAGTTATATGGTGTGTTATTTAGGGTTTCCTGACATGCTGTAATCTGATTTTCGTGAAAATGTGTTTGCAAACACTGTCAGGTCATATACAGGGTGGACCTAAATTATATGTTAAAAATCAAATGGCAGGTAAAAGGGTCCTATAAAGATTTAGTAAAGAAATGTGTGGTCGGTAATGACATATATTTTAGAACCATCCTGTATTTGAATTTTAAAAGTGATAAAAAAAATTTATGGTGAAAGAAAGAAGTTTGAGTGCCAGTTTGTAGCTGCAAGTCACCTCATCAAACACTTAAAATTGGATATAGCACCTAACATTCATCACCGCTGAAACGCACTGGGTCATTAATACACTTTGCAGCATTTTCTGAACTCCTTCTTCCCTTAGACGTTCCATGTGACGGAATTGTTCAACTGGCAAAATTTATCTTAAAACCGCAACAATGATACACATATAACTATAAAAATTCCGTTCCACACTTACTATAGTGGGCAGCACGACGATGTTTCTTACAACTGTTTCTCAGTGAGACTGACTATAAATGCAGTACATATTCATTGAATGAATGACATTAACTGACAATGGGTACAGTTGAAAAGGTGTAAAATAAATGACCCACATAATTACAGGTCAATACCGTTAACATGTGTTTCCTGTAGAATTTTAGAGTATATTCTCAGATCCAATATTGTAACTTTCCTTGAGACGGAAAAGCTTCTTTCTATGAATCAGCGCGGGTTTAGGAAACATCGTTCATGTGAAACCCAGCTTGCCCTTTTCTCACATTAAATCTTGCGCGCCATAGATGAAGGGCAACAGGCAGATTGTGTTTTTCTCGATTTCAAAAAGGCGCTTGGCGCGGTGCTACACTGCAGACTGCTAACGAAGATTCGACTTAGGTTTGTTGGGAGAATTTTGGGATGATGTACTTCACCTGTAAAGGAAACCGCGTCTAAAACGCTTGTACGAACACGTCTTGAGTATTGTTCAAGTGTTTGGGACCAGCAGCAAATCATTTTAAAGGAACACATGGAAGCAGTTCAGAGGTGAGCAGCTAGGTTTGTTACTGGTGGGTTGGAGCAATGGGCGAGTGTCACGGAAATGCTTCTGAAAATCAAATGGGGTCGCTAGAGGAAACACGATGTTCTTTCCGTGAAATTATGTTGATAACATTTAGAAGGTCGGAATTTGAAGCTGAGTGTAGAACGATCTTCCTGACGCCTACTTACATCTCGCGTAATGATCACAAAGAGAAGATAAGAGAAATTAGGGTTAGTACGCAGGAATGTATACATCCATTTTTTCTCTCGTTCTGTTTGGGAGTTAATAGGAAAGGAAACGCCTAGTAGTGGTGCAGTGAACCCTCCACCACGTACTTTACGGTGGATCGCGGAGTCTATATGTATATGTAGATGTATCCTGCCGGGATTCGAACACGGGTATCCTGCATACTAGGCAGTTGCGCTGACCCCTACGCCACACATGGATCACCAAGCTTGTACGGACAGCTGAAGCACGCCTCCCATCGGACACAAATTCTCCTTTCCCCTACCCAATATTACTCAAACTAGCGGTTTTATCAAACTGATTCTCGGAAGAGTAAAGGTCTCTGAGTGCTTCCGCAGTGAAGAAAGTATCATTGCCCGTCATCGGTTTATTGTATCAGCCCTGTATATCTTGTGTCTTCCGTACATGTCGGAAAGAAGAAACAGCAAGACAGTACACACACAAACACACACCACAGACACACAAAGACAGACAGACACAGACACACACACACACACACACACACATACACACACACACACACACACACACACACACACACACACTGTAGTTAGCTTAATTGTCACACTGTGAGCCACTTCATACTGATCGACCAGAGCCTGAGAAGTGATTAAATGCTACTTCACATTGGCAGGCCTGGCCGGCACCAAAGAGCAGCCTTACGTGATCGTATCCAACTACACCGGCTACCCCGAGCCGTACAACCCTGACGACATGCTGTCCTACTTCACCGAGGACGTCGGCCTCAACTCGTTCTTCGCCTACCTGCACTACCGCTACCCCTTCTGGATGAAGTACGACTTCCCGCGCAAGGGCGAGATGTTCTACTTCAGCCTGAGGCAGTTGCTGGCCCGCTACTACTTGGAGAGGCTGTCGCACAAGCTGCCCGACGTCACCCCCGTCGACTACTACAAGCCAGTACAGGTAACTTCTTACGTCTTGTGGTGTTGTACGTATTTATTACAATCTTAAGTCAGTCCATCCCTCCTCCTCTTTTTTCCCTCTTTCCATTTTCTATTTCCTTCTCTGCACATCTTCTCCTCTGTCTCTCTCTGTTCCCCCTCCCCGTCTCTATTCCTCTCTCTATCTCCACCTCCCACACCTCCTTTCTCTGGCAATTACCTCCTGGTTTCTCTGTCCAACTGCTTCTCAACTTTCTCAGCCATTTCCCTCCTCCGTCTGTGAAAAATGTATGATTCACGAAGATATGCAGCCGGCCGCGGTGGCCGAGAGGACTGAGGCGCTTCAGTCACGGTCTGCACGGCCACTACGGTCGGGGGTTCGAATCCCCCCTCGGGCATGGATATTTGTGCCGTCCTAGTTCGTAAGTAGTTCATAAGTAGTTTGTAAGTTTAGGGACTGATGACCCCGTAGTTAAGTCCCATAAGCTTAACAACATTTGAACATTTCGCCCGGGTACGTGTTTATTACAATCTTAAGTCAGTCCATCCCTCTTCCTCTTTTTTCCCTCTTTCCATTTTCTATTTCCTTCTCTGGACATCTCCTCTTCTGTCTCTCTCTGTTCCCCCTCCCCGTATCTATTCCTCTCTCTATCTCCACCTCCTTCACCTCCTTTCTCTGGCAATTACCTCTTCGTTTTTCTGTCCAACTGCTTCTCAACTTTCTCAGCCATTTACCTCCTCCGTCTGTGAAAAATGTATGATTCACGAAGATATGCAAATATTTGAATATGATGTGCAACAAGTAAAACTAAGAAAAAGTTCATATAAACATATTGTTGTTGTCTTCAGTCCGGAGAGTGGTTTGATGCAGCGCTCCACCCTACTCTATCCTGAGCAAGCCTCCTCATCTCCTCATAAGAGCGGCACCCTACATCCATCTGAATCTGCTTACAGTACTCATCTCTTGGTCTCCCTCTGCGATTTTTACACCACACACGTCCCTCCAATTCACAATTCCTTGATGTCTAAGAATGTGTCCTAACAATCGTTTCCTCTTTTAGTCAAATTCCTTTTCTCCCCAATTCTGTTCAGTACCTTCTCATTAGTTACGCGATCCACCCACCTAATCTTCAGCATTCTTCTGTAGCACCACATTTCAAATGCCTCTATCTTCTTCCTGTCCGCACTGTTTATCGTCCACGTTTCACTCCCGTACAAGGCAACAGTCCACACGAATGCCTTCGTAAATGCATTCATTACGCTTAAATTAATATTCGACGTTAACAAATTTCTCTTTTTCCAAAACGCTTTTCTTCCCATTGCCATTCTACATTTTATATCCTATCTACTGCGACCATCGTGTGTTTTTTTACTGCCCAAGTAACAAATCTCAACTACGTCCTTCATTGTTTCGTTACCTAATCTAATTCCTTCAGCATCGCCTGATTTTCTTAGACTGCACAGCAATACCCTAGTTTTGCTCTTGTTAATGTTCATCTTATTTGAACTTTTCAACACACTGTTCATCCCGATCAACTGCTCTTCCAGGTCCATTTCTGTCTCTGACATAATTACAATGTCATCGGCAAAACGCAGTGTTTTTATTTCTTCACCCTGAACTTTAATTCCTTACACAAATGTCTCCTTGCTTTCCTTTATAGCTTGCTCAGTGTACAAATTGAATAACATTGGAGAAAGGCTATAACCCTATCTCACTCTCTTCCCAAACTCTGCATCCCTTTCATGCCATTCAACTCTGATAACTGCTGTCTGGTTTCTGTACAAGTTGTAAATAACCAACCGTTCCCTATATTTTACTCCTACTTATTTCAGAATTTGATAGGTGCGCAAATTTTTAGTCACGGAGTTACGGCTAATAAAAGATTTGCCTTAAATTTAGCAACCTCGCTAATATGAAGTCATCGCAAAACTGAACGAGGTTAACAATAAGTACGATTTCCATTTATTTTGTTGTAATTGATGTGGTGAGTTTAGTAAAACATATCGCAGAGATGTATCCGTATCTTGTAGCTTCCCTGCAATGATCTAACTTCCGACGTTTCATACTCCCACACGTAGTTATTTGTTGCAAAAGTGTAGTAAGCCATAATTTTTCCCTTTCATCGATTTGAAGTGGACGCTACAGGGAATACATTTCCAAGTGGTCTAAAATTAATTGACTAATTCGTTGGATGTCGCTAAGTGTTCTGACTTCTGAAATGCTGGACCGCAAATTACGCGCATTTGAACACGATTACACACGGTGACTAAAAAAATAGAAAAATCTGTCGTTACCTGCGATATCTGTCTTATCGTATTTAACTGTTTACATTAAATTACAACACGTAATATATTTTTACAGTCAGTTAATGACTAAGCGTAATATCTCTTTTTTTTCTTACTAGAAGCTAAGGGATAGGTTGCGGTCAACACGTTGAGACCTTGGTTTTCATATAGCAATTTAAATATCATGTTTACCATCTCTGTGTTTCCGCCATAGCAGTGAATTCGACTTCTTGCTGTCAGCTGAAGAGTGGTTAACACTTTCGACTTAAATCGGTCTGAACTTCTTGCGGTTAACATTCAAGTTGTTTGTCTGATATATAGTCGATTATATGAGTGAAATTTTATCATCACTAAAGAGATTTTAATGTCTTTCAGGTTGGCTACTACCCAGAAATTCGCCTGCAGAACGGCTTGGAGACCCCTGTGCGTGCTGAAGGCGTGATTCCGAGAGACATCGATTTCCTAAAGGTCGAGGAAATTGAGAACTATGAAAGGAGGATCAGATCCGCAATCGATTTCGGATTTTTCTTCAACGTAAGTGAAACTCTTGTTTTAGTGTTGCGATATGGTTTAGGGTTAAAAGCGCATTTTTGAAGAATATTTGTCCACATGTTCCATTAAACAGGAGAAGGCCGAATTGTACAGCGTGAGGGACAAGGACGCCACGGACATTATCGGCAACATCGTCGAGGGCAGCGCAACATCCATCCACAAGAACTACTACGGTTCCTTCTACAGAGGACTCATTTCCATCTTCGGACACATCTCCGACCCCAAGCACCAATATGGCGTAAGTGTTCTTCCGCTGGTACCTCTTCGTTGTCGATACACGTGTCACGATAGTTTTGTTATCGATGTGTGAATTTACAGGTGGTACCGAGCGTCCTGGAGAAACCAGAGACCATGTTGAGAGACCCACTGTACTACAAAATTGCCAAACGTGTCCTGTCCGTCTTCGATCATTACAAGAACCAACTTGCTCCGTACACGCAGCAGGAAGTGAGTATATGCTATGATGCAGCGCAGCATTCTAATACATCATCGTTATCATTTTAGCCTCATTATTCAGAGTTAACACTGATGATTTGTCTGAAGTTATACCTAATAATTCTAAATCCAAGTAATTCATCCGTTTCTCCTACCTTCTAGTGCTGAAGACATGAGTCCCATAGTTAACCTTCCTTCCCCCCTACCATCTAATTGCTTCAGCTGTGGTGTTCATTCGCAATTTTTCTTTTGATTTCCTCATTATGAACTCCCTCCTGTTACTGTGCATAAGGGCGAGTCTTAAATCACCCCCTTTGTGTTTCAGCTCGTGATGCCTGGTGTGAAGGTCGACTCAGTCACCTTCGACAAACTGGTCACGTTCTTCGACGAGTTCAACATTGACGTCAGCAACGTCGTCGGAGAGGCGTACGACAAAGGCTACGTGGTTGTGCGCCAGCCCCGCCTTAACCACAAACCGTTCAACTACCACATCAAGGTCACCAGCGACAAGGAAGTGGACGCCGTCGTGCGCGTCTTCTACGGTCCTCGGTTCGACGCCTACGGTCGCGAGTACTCCTTGGAGGAGAGCAAGAACTACTACGTACTGATGGACATCTTCCCCTACAAACGTAAGATAACAGACTGCTCTTATTCATAACCTTTACAAAAGATAAATAATCGCACACTCGAAAGTACTCGTAACTGCTCTAGAAAATATCACAAGCAACCATATCAACTGCTCCAGAATAATCATTGTAGGAAGAGGATCTACATGAGGTGATAGCTGCGACAAGATAAAACAAAAGAGATGATATCACCTCTTGCAAGTACTCAAAATATGTCCTTCATATACCCAAACTTGTGCCACCAAAGGTTGTGATCTCATCAGTGAGTTTTTAATTTGTTGTCCTGCTTTTAGAAAATGTGCAGCAGAAATGTAAATAGCGCCAGTGAAAAGAGTTTGTAAGTATACCCAACGAAAACAGACAAGTAGAATAAGGGACATGCTTTCCTAAAATAGACTTGTTTGTAATTCCGGCTAAAGCACAAGGCACATAAAATTAATATAATAAATGAAAAACCCACGAATGATGTCACAACTATGGTGAAAAATATTTGGGAGTATACAGAATAAATTTTGAATACTTGCAGAAGGGAAACACATCTTGATTATTGTACTGCAAATCCATTATGATAAGCTATACTGTAAGTAAGTGCTTGTTCATGTATCTCAACAGACGCACATGCTAAGAAACACGGACAACTGCTCTCGTTTGTTTGCAGTGATGTTAAATGTTAATTTTGCTGATCGCGTCTTACTGTCTTCCTCTACTCGTTGTAATATATATATATATATATATATATATATATATATATATATATATATATATATATATGCGATGAAATAAGTGCATTAGATGCATAAGTTGCCTTGCTGCGAATTCCAGTTGGAAATTGGAAAGGATGATATAATTCGAGAACGGCTTTCACAATAATTAGCGGTTACACAGAATTTTGTAGATGGCTGCACAATAATTAAGTGGGTGTCATTACCCCAGAAAATATTATAGTCTTAAGAAGAAAAAATGGGACTCATATCTTACTTATTATTTCAATGTTTGCTGTTATTATTCTATTAGTTTACTTCCGTCGGAGGGAAGAAGGAAGATGTAGGTTTAGAAAAGTAGTATATCCTAAGTGAGGAAAGGAGAAGGAACCTTCTCCTTAAAGGAATCAGTCTGCAATGTGGATTCGGCAGATTACGTAAATCACGGGTAATGGCTCAACATAGATTCCAACCACTTCCTCCGCCAAGTTTCTGCAGGCTAAACAGTATCATCGTTTCAATGGGGAGGCCACCATAGGCCTACTTGCGTAGAGGCCACATTCCGAAGGCTATTTCGGACTGTTTGTGGTGATATTCAGCGTCCTGTTGCTTCCTGAAGCGTGCATTGTTGCTTAGTTACATTCAGCCTCCTGTCTCGATGCGCTGATAACTGCAGATAACGAACATATCTTGCTGAGGTTACCCATGGACGAACTACGCCTTGCCTTCTTTTAACGGTTCCTGTTTTCTGAAATCGCGCCCAGGTTCAGGAAATTAAACTTTGAGACAATCCAATATCTGCATCCTCCTTCCTATGTCCCATTTGTAGCCTTCCTATGGCTCTCTATGCCATAGCTTCCAGTAAGACAGGTTATTGATGCATTGCATTATCTCGTTACACTATCTGAACGCAACTGCTTGTATAATTCGTTTAGTATACACAAGTCAACACCGACCTCTCTGCAGAAACTCTCAGTTATTACCATTACCTCGGTTGCCATAATGTTGTTGCCTCTACTTACTAGAACAGACAGAAGCACGTCGAACCATTTTAGTTATTTCTACCGATGACAATACTTCAGAATATGCGTTATATAAATGATCTGATGGACAGAGTAAATAGTAATTTGCGGCTGTTTGCTGATGATGCTGTGGTGTATGGGAGGGTGTCGTCTTTAACTGACTGTAATAGCATACAGGATGACGTAGACAAAATTTCTAGTTGGTGCGAAGAAAGGCAGCTAGCTCTCAATGTAGAAAAATGTAAGGTGATGCGCATGACGTAGGAAAGACAATCCCATAATGTTGGAATACAGCATTAGTAGCTTCTTGATGCTGTCGCATCGTTCAAATATCTAGTCATAACATTGCAGAGCGATATGAAATGGAACGAACATGTAAGGACAGTTGTGAGTAAGGCGGACAGCCGACTTCGGTTTATTGGGAGAATTTTAGGAAGATGTACTTCACCTGTAAAGGAGACAGTGTATAAAACGCTTGTACGACCACGTCTTGAGTATTGCTTAAGTGTTTGGGACCCACAGCAGATCAGTTTAAAGGAAGACATAGAGGCAGTTCAGAGGCGAGCAGCTAGCTTTGTTACTGGTAGGTTCGACCAATGCCCGAGTGTCACAGAAATGCTCCGGTAACTCAATTGGAGATCGCTGGAGGAAAGACGACGTTAATTTCGTGAATTTCTGTTGAGGAAATTTAGAGGGCCGGAATTTGAAGATGAGTGTAGTACGATCTTGCTGCCGCCTACTTAGATTTCGCGTGGTGATCACAAAGACAAGATAAGAGAAATTAGGGCTCGTACGGAGGCATATAAGCATACTTTTTTCCTCGTTCTATTTGGGAGTGGAATAGGAAAGGAAATGCCTAGTAGTGGTACAGTGTACCCTTCGCCACGCACCGTACGGTGAATTGCGGAGTATGTTTGTAGATGTAGATGTAGAAACTAGATATCTGTTTTGACCAGTGTATGTAGATGTGTTCTTGAGTGCTAACGTCTGTGCCTTTGATCTGCAGTGCAAGCCGGTGAGAACGTGATCGAGCGCAGCTCGCGGCAGAACATCTTGCTGGGCTCTGAGAGCGCCGGCTTTGGCGAGCTGTACGCGCGCACCGTGGCGGGCATCAAGGACGAGGCCAAGGTGCTGGCCGGCGAGACCCGCTACTCGTGGGGATTCCCGCAGAGGCTCGCGCTGCCGCGGGGAACCCCCGCCGGCCTGCCGCTCAGCGCCTTCGTCATCGTCAGCCCAACCGAGAAGCCCGTCACCGCCGAGTTCTCCTCCGTCGCCGAGGACTCCCGTCCGCTCACCTTCCCCTTCGACAGGCCCGTCCGCGGCTTCGAGTTCGACGAAGTGCCCAACGCGCGCTTCCAGAACATCGTCGTCTTGCACAGGCGCAAGGAGGACGTCGCCACTGTAGCCTGATGGCACTGTTAGGCGTGAGAACGACGAACGGCGTGCAAAGTAAACAATAAAAATACTTCTTTCGTACTACGTGTCTTTCTTTTATATATTTTGTGCCCTTTACCCATCTGATGACAAGGTACAATACACACCCAAAATATATTTCAGCATCAATCGCCAAACAAAAGTTCAATGCTGTAATATACTATGGTGAGTTGTCTTCTAATATATAAAGAAGAGTGTTCGTATGTTTGTGTGTCGTGTTACATACAAATCTACAGTTTTGCTCCTAACTTTATGAACATTTAGACACGTAAGCGTCAATCCACGAGGAAGTTCGCCGTAAGTGTAAAAATCATGTACAAGACATAGTTCACAAGATATGACGTCATAAACAATGAGATGCTCGAAAAACTGCTGCATTAAATGACAATGCTGCTCATTTTGTTCTAAACTACTGGACCGATTTCAATCAAATTTCGTTCACGTATTCCTTAAGTGATATAAGAATTGCCGTAGGAGAAAGAACCACATACGACGCATGGTTCAGAAGATGTAGCGTCAAA
This sequence comes from Locusta migratoria, assembly GCA_026315105.1. Classification (NCBI taxonomy): domain Eukaryota; kingdom Metazoa; phylum Arthropoda; class Insecta; order Orthoptera; family Acrididae; genus Locusta; species Locusta migratoria. Next base: position 168,069,455 of record CM048745.1, read on the forward strand.
CGCTTTATGAATTGCAAGAAACTGCCACATAATGCGGCGAAAATTTATAAATACACTAAATAGAAAGACAGTCCTTAGGGAGTTGCAACAAACTTTAAACATAATTTGAATCCTTTATTAAACCTTTTCTCGCTGACAACCCTATCAAAATATTGATGCAAAACTACGGCATTCGGTATAACGTTAAAATTTATAATTTTAACATTATAAATTGTAGTCACGGGAAATTTTACAGATAGTATACACACATACAGATGAATGTAATTTCTAAATTTTATCACATTACGACGCGTAGTTCATGAGATATAAGGACATGAACAATAACGTTCATGGAAAACCGCCCCATCACACATCAGGTTTTAATCGATTACTTGTTTACGACTAACTCTGCTCACAGCAGATTTTACTGACATACAGCACTTACACAAATGAATATATAACTGCCAAACTAGACAATTATATAACATATAATTCAATAAATATGAGATCATATATATTATGATCGGTAAAACCTGTCACATCCTGCACCACGTATTAATACATGTACGTATTTAACACTAAAACACTCCTGTATTCCAGTCAGCTTAAGGAAATTCCTGAAAGCTGACTGCTCTTGACAACTTTGAAACAACTTTGAACTGTGAAGGACACACGGCTGTAGATGAAAGCAATAGACTTCTATAGAGCGACATGAAAAGGAAGAGAATGAAAAAATTTACATTCAATGAATCCCATTATTTCTGACAGATGTTGCTTTTAACTTCCAGAGACTGCAGTTTCGAGTGACACTTAGGTTATCTATTTAATAAATCACAGGGCAATCTATTTAATACTGTGAAGTGTATTTGGCATGTCCATGTTTCTCAAACGGACAACTTTATGTCACTTTTTCAGGGGTGGGCTCACCAAAGAAATTATTCATATTAGACACTTGACAAGTTACAAGAAATATTGTTTATAGTAAACTTGTGGATTAAATGAATGTATGAATGTTACACATCATTTGTATTTTGATCACTATCTTTCTTTTTTTTGATACTGCACCCATCTTGTACATAATGTAAGACAGCCTTATTTCTCATATATTCTCTGATAAATATAACATGTTAATAAAAAAAAAGGACAGAGAGAGAAGGGGTAGGAGAAGTACTGACTCAAGGAAGAAATAAATAAATAAATACCCATGCATCGCCGGGTTTTGAGTTAGTTACTTATAATTAACTATCTGAAAACGCTGCATTGCCCCAGGTGTTTATTATTTCCAGAATTCACTGAGTTCGTCACAACCTTTCTCCCTCTCTGACCATCCCCTCCTCTTAATTTCCCGCTCCCTCAGCCCATCTTCTGCCCTTTCTCTGTCCATCTAGCCCTCTTTTCCTTCACCTCCTGTCCATTTCCTCCTGCCCATTTCTAGGAGAATCCATATGCAAGTTGTTCGTAAGAAGTGTCCAATACCTTGGGAGATGGTACGACCCAACAAAACTTTCTCAATTAGCATATGTTCAACCTGAAGTCCATCATATGAGGTACTCAATGTGACGTCCGCCCAAAGCGATACATACCTCTTCCCTTTAGCGTAACAAATCACGCACTCCTTGAAATACACCTGGTTCTTTTTGTAAATTTTGGCATGCACTGAAATCGCGGCCCTGAAACGTGTGGACGTGTTTGATAGGGGTGTCGTAGGCTATTGCCTTCATGTGACCCCATAACCAAAACTCTTGCGGACAGAGGTCCGGTGATCCAAAGGGGCAACTTGTAGGGGTCTCCTCGACCAATCCAGTGGTCCTTAAATGTCAGCGTCTGATGTTCATGCACAGAGCAAAGAAAATGTGCCAGTCCGCCATCATGCATAAGCCATAGATTACATTAGATTTATTCTTCTTTCATAGACCATAAATTCTTTTCACATTGATGTGGAAAGTGTTTAATAAAAAGTTTCTGTAGATGAACCTAAATATTTTACTAAGTTTTATGTAAAATTAAATTCTTCTTATGTCTTGAGAGATGAAATAGTAAAACCAGCAGAGGAAAAATAGGTATAATGGGAATATCTACAAAAAAAGTCCTTGGATATCACAGAAAATAATAAATATAATTGATAAAAAGAGAAAGTATAAAAATGCAGTAAATGAAACAGGCAAAATTGAGTACAGGCGACTAAGAAATGAAATTGACTGAAGTGTAAAATAGCTCAGCAGGATTAGCTTGCAGGCAAATGCAAGTCTGTAGAAGAATGTATAAACGGGGGAAAATAGATTCCGTCTACAGGAAAATAAAAGAAACATTTGGAGACAAGAAAAGCACCTGTATGAATATAAAGAACACAGATGGAAGACAAGTTCTCAGCAAAAAAGGGAAAGCTGAAAGGTGGAAAGAGTAGATAGAGGGGCTCTGCAAAGGAAATTAACTTAGAGACAATATTGTAGGAAGGGAACAGGATGTAGATGAAGATGAAATTGGAGATACGATACTGAGAGCAGAATTTGACACAGCACTGAAAGACCTAAGTCGAAACAAGAACCCTGGAGTGGACGACATTCCCTCAGAACTACTGAAGTCTCTGGGAGAGCCAGCCACGACAAAACTATTCCACCTGGTGTGTATGAGACAGTGGAAATACCCTCAGACTTTAAGAAAAGATGTAATAATCCCCATTCCAATGACAGCAGATGCAGACTGGTGTGAAAATTACAGAACCATTAGTTTAATAAATCATGGTTGCAAAATTTTAACACAAATTATTTACAAAAGGACGGGAAAGCTGGTAGAAGTTGACCTTGGGGAAGATCAGTTTGGATTCAGGAGAAATGTGGGAACACGGGAGACAATCCTCACTTTACAGCTTATCTTAGAAGATAGATGAAGGAAAGGTAATCGTACATTTCTAGCTTTTGTAGATTTGGGGAAAGCTTTTGATAATGTTGATTGTAATATAGTCCTACTCTTTGAAATTCTGAAATCAGCAGGAGTGAAATATAGGGAACGAAAGGTTATTCACAACTTTTAGAAAAACCAGACAGAAGTTATCAGGGTTGAAGGCCATGAAAGGGATGCAGAGGTTGGAGGGTGTAAGATAGGGTTGTAGCCTTTCCCCAATGTTTTTCAATTTGTACATTGAGCAATCTATAGAGGAAAGCAAGGAGAAATTAGGAGAAGGAAATAAAGTTGAGGGTAAAGAAATAAAAACCTTGCGTTTTGCTGGTGACATTGCAATTCTGTCAGAGACAAAAAGGACCTGGAGGAGCAATTGAACGGAATGGACAGTGTGTTGAATGGAGCATATAAGATGAACATTAACAAGAGCAAAACAAGGGTAATGGAGTGCAGTCTCAGAAAATCAGGCGATGCTGAAGGAATTAAGTTAGGTATTGAATCAATAAAGATGGTAAATGAGTTTGGTACTTGGGCAGTAACATATAATGGTCGCAGTACAGAGGATATAAAGTGTAGGATGCCAATGGGAAGAAAATCGTTTTTGAAAAAGAGAAATTTGTTAACATCGAATATTAATTTAAGCATAAGGAATTCCTTTCTTGTATGGGAGTGAAACATGAACGATAAACAGTGTGGACAGGAAGAGGATAGTGGCTTTTGAAATATGGTGTTACAGAAGAATGCTGAAGATTAGATGGGTGGATCGCTTAACTAATGAGGACGTACTGAACAGAAGTGGAGAGAATCAGAATTTCTGGCATAACTTGATTAAAAGAAGAGATCGATTGGTAAGACACATTCTTAGACATCAAGAAATTGTGGATTTAGCGTTAGAAGGATGTGTGTGGGGTAAATGGGGAGACCAAGAGATGAATATAGTAAGCAAATTGAAATGGATGTAGGCTGCCGGTCTTATTAGGAGATGAAGAGGCTTGCTCAGTAGGTGGAGAGCTGCATCAAACCAGTCTGCAGACTGAAGACCACAACAACAACATGTCTACAAGGAGTTTCAATTCAGAAATTCTTTTAATTTCTTTTTAAATACTAGTTTGTTATATGTCAGACCTTTGATTCACCACCTCTTTGTTTTCCGAAGTTAGATTTAACCCTGACTAGATCACCTTTTGTCCTAGTGCTGTAGCTATGTACACTGTTATTACTTTTGTGTTTGATCGGATTTCATAAGTGAATAGCTATATTGTGAAGCCATTGTGAATATCCCAAGATCATTAAATAAAGTATATTTACAGGATGATATTGTATGGGGTCCATCAATTATTCTGATTACAAGCTTTTGGGCAATGAATACGTTTTACCCAATGTTGAATTTCCTCAGAATTTGATCCCATACAAAAACAGTTATTGAAAATGGACACATTAAGCTGGTTTACTGAGATGTAAATGCAATGACTCTGGTAGCAAAAGTAGCTGAAGTCAATCGTTTCAGCTGACTTTCAATGTGTTTCTTCTAGTTCAATCCCTCATCAATCACCTAACAATTTTGATTATTCTACATTAGTTACAGATTTCTGTTCAAAGTCTGTATTTATTACTGAGAATCCAATTGTAGAGAACAATTTAATAACTTTCTGAAAGACATAATTTACAATTTATACAGTTAAATCATGTTTGTCAGTCATAGTAGCTTAACTCGTCAGCAAACATAACTAGTTTAACATCGTTTTGATTGTAGAATGGCAAGTCATTAATACACAAGGGTTGAAACTTATATAGTGATAACACTGCTATGGAAACACCGTGCACTAGAATCTACTAATGTCGCTGACAACACACCTTTTTGACATACCTACCGTACCTCCGAGAAGATGGACTCGCGTGTCAAACGTCACCGGTGTGCGCACAATCGAAGGAAACACAGTCACTTGTGAGCGAGCGGTCTGACGTAACGGTGTCACTATGTTTTCGAAACAGGAACAACGGAGTCGGATCACAATTAAGTGTGCTATAGGTCGTACAGCACGAGAGTTTTATCAAGGTCTTCAAGAGCGAAAGAGCTCCAGGATGGTCAATGTTATGATGATTGTCGTGTACGACTGTGATGGTGTTATCCCCCTCACCCATTACGTTCGTCCATGGCAGATCGTCAATGCACAATGTTACTGTTCATTTTTGGAGCATCACCTGCGACAAACTTAGCAATACTTTCTGTACAGCCCACCCATCATTTTTCACGACAATGCGTGGGTCCATACAGAGCAAGCTGTTGCTGATCTGTTCGGTAGATGGGACTGGGAAGTACTGTACCACCCACAATACTTCATGGACTTAAGCCGTTGTGACTCTGATTTGATTCCGAAGATGACAGATCCACTTCATGGCATTAGTTTCAGAACTGTTCCAAAGAATCGAGAGGCAGTAGATCACTCCATTCCTACCATCAACTGAACAGGCTCTGCTAACGGTATACCACACCTTCCACATCCCTGGCAAAGGGTTCTACACAACGGTGGTGTCTACTTTGAAGAATAGTAACAGGTGTAAACATGTAACGCTTTTGTATCGGTTGTGAATACAGCCCTCGTATATTAAGAAGAGAAAAGAACCCAACACCGAAACTTGTGGGTCTCCATTTTTCGTAGCTCCCCAGTAAGATGAATGTTTGTTACATATTTTGTGAACTTGTTGTTTCAACTTCCCGCACTCTTCCAGTTAAGCATTTTTAAATCATTTGTGCATTGTCCCACTCATACTAAAACACTTAAGCTTATCTAGGAGAATTTCACCATTTAAACAATGAAAAGCCTTCGAGAGATCACAAAAAATACCATGGATGATCGCCAGTTATACCGAGCATTTAATATTTCATCAGTGAAAGGAAGTCCTGACACATGCTCCGACAAGGCAGGTAAGATATTAACAGGAAATTGATGAACTGAGGCCCATTTACTCTATGGAAGATGTATGACCCTATTATTCTGTCATCAAGAATTGCTGCCCATACGTTGATGGAGTATGGATGTGAATGAAAGTGGCGAACCCTGTTGACGGATCACAGCGGCAACGAGATGTGCATCCAGTACAGTACGTTATTCGTGTCCTAAATGTTTACCTTGTTCATGACAGAGGCAGACAATCACAACCAAACTTCTTCTTCAATATGAACAAGTGCGCAAAACTTCTTTTCTTTTTTTGTTGCGTTCTACCACCATTCAACGTATTGGTCTCGTTTTTCAAACATCTTCTATAACTGTTCAGTTGTAGTCGTTGAAAATGTGTTCAAGGTACCCTGAACCATGAAACAAATCAAATATTAAGTAATCACTGACATTCCTGTTGTTTTGACGGTCAAGAGTTCAAAATTTCACCAAAATCGAAATAAAAGAGTAGGCTGTTGTCGAACTCTGTCAAGTATCCTCCGCCATGCACGATATTAAATTTTATGTAGCGAGAAATTCCTCTTGTTTTGAAGGTCAAGTATGAAAAATGTCATCAAGAAAAGAACAAAAGTGTAAAATTGTATGCAGTCCAGACACACACATGGACAAACTATGTATAAAGGTATATCTTCTTACTTAGCGATAAACAAAACTAAAAAAAATTGTAATGAAACATAACCTAAAAGCACTGTTCTTGAGGTAAACCCATTGTGTAACAATCTCATTCACTGTTGGTCTAATTCAACCCATTCTTCAGTGGAGAACCTGCTTACAGACCACAGATTTGGTGATTGATCAGAATGAGAACGCACAGGTCTTTTACGTTTGTGCCAAGTATGTTCAGTTGTGTTCACTTCGGGAAAACACGCAGGCCAATTCAGTCGTTCAATACCGGCACTACTAGCGAAATCGTTGACGACGCCTGCAAGACGAACTCGGGAGCTGTTGTCCATAAACCTGGATTCGTCTTATAAATGTCTTACTCTTTGTACTGGACTTCATCTGACAGAATGTTCTTTATGCTTCCAGACACGAACAGTTTCCACTTTTTTTCTCAATGGGTGTGTTTCTTTTTTCTTTTTCATGACGCTCTAATTTTTTTTAATAATTTCTTTTGACGTTTGTAGCCTTAGTTTTCCTACGTTTCTTTGTTAGAGTTTCGTGTCTAACTGGAAAAGGAAAATATTGCTTAGAATTTGGTAAGAGTGATGTTGTTTGTTTGAAATCACAGCCCAAATATCGCCTGGACGGTAAAAGGTCCTGGTAGAGGTGAAGTTACTTGTCTTTCAAGAGATTTTTGGTGACATTTGTCAGCTGAATTCGACTCGACTAGAAGTGGATTGAAGCAATTTATCCCAAAAATTATCCCGATGATTATATGGCCGTCTCTTCCAGTCAGCCTAGAGAGATGACAGTAGTGCATAATCAAACATGGTGGACACAAACAAAACCTATGTACCATTATACAGTTAGACCTAAACAACTTTTTTATTTAAAGTTCCGTTGCTACTCACAGCCAAATTAATGTTTAAATCGAATGGTTGTGAAATACCACAGAACCTCAAGGTAGACTGAAAAGTTATCTCATGAAAATTACTTACATTTATTTAATATAAAGACTCATGTGGAAGAGCAACAAACTCTGACGTTACGTACTTACTACCAACTGACCGGCAGCTCCGTACAGGTGATTGTGGAAGAATTACAGGCGTTGACTATCTCTCCGGTATGGCCGTAGTTACTCTATGTAAGTTTGCTTAGATTATATGATAATTCAAAGGATCATGCTTTTCGAATCATGTTATTGCAGATCCATAAGGAATGTGTTAATGGTGAACACAAGCAATCAAAACTTTTTTATATATTAACTGATGTCCGAAAATAAAGAAACAAACTAGTTAACTGTCACTGCCAAGCAACTGATAAAGCTTGGACAATAGATTAAAAGAACTGCTGCTGTATAGTATGGCACAGAAAGTATTTGTCAGAAATAGAGTCGAGAATAGAAACGATGACAATACAGGTACTACAGCAAATACCGATAACTAATGGATATAGAACGTATTAAACCACTGACACAATTGTTTCACTAACGTTTTCCCACAAGTGTAAAATTATTTTTGAGAATTTATGTTTTCTATAGAAACTTTTTAAATGTCTTTTACAATATTCATTTTATTACAAATGCAGATTACACATGCATTCAAATTGAAACTAATTTAATATTAATATAAGACTTTTATGCATTAACAACAATTATTGTGATTAATAAGAAAATTCTCACTTCTACACATATCATAAGATATTACCGTGGTTTAAAAGACGTAGCACAAGATATATCAATCTGAGAAGGAGAAGATAAATAATTATGAGAAAGACAGCCGGCCGCAGTGGCCGAGCGGTCTGCGTCGTACCAGTCACGCCCTTCACGGCCGCTACGGTCGGGGGTTCGAATCCCCCCTTGGGCATGGATATTTGTGTCGTCTTTAGTATAAGGTAGTTTATAAGTAGTTTGTAAGTTTAGGGACTGATGATCCCACAGCTAAGTCCCTTAAGCTTAACAACATTTGAACATTTATGAGGAAGGTATGGAAAACATTTACAGAAATAATGGAGAGGAGTGTTACAATATCCAAGGGTTTGAGGGAGCTTCAGAGGATAAAAACTGTAGGGAAAGATAGATATTAGGATGTATCTATCAAATACTTGGGAAAGTTTATTAAACGTGCTATTCTGAGAAAAACTTACAGGAGCGGAACCAAAGGTTAGCCGCGTCGCAACGTGACAGAAAAAAAAAAATCACGATTTCGTAGGAACCAAAGCTACCGAGTTGATATTTTTAAATATTTTTCGTACTTTTTTTTAATATTTATTTGTGCGTAGTTCGAATATAAGATATAGAGTTCTAGGTTAGAATAAACGTCTGTAATAGGGTAGGTACAGAGAGATCATCTTCAGAATGACTTTTTTAATGTGCTGTAGTGGTCAATCAAGAATACTAATTCATGTCTTAGTTCTGTTGAAGGTCGAATGTTGGGCAGAAAGTCGTTTTTGTGCAACTTCATAGAGTTACATAAAAATAATTTAAGTTAATTTCAATTAACAATTTTGAATATTTTTTGTGGATAGAATCCTGTTTTTTATATAAATGTGTTTCTTTTAACAAAAGAAGAAAACATACATTAAGAAATATTAAATATAAGGCAAGGAATTGAATTAACAATCGGTACCCGAACCTGGGGTCTGTTTACTAGGTAATCTCTATAAACGCTCAGAAACTGAATGTACGAAATAACCTAAGCGTGCCTCCTTCTACAACACAAACCTTACTTCTTCCTCAATGTTCTCCCATATGATTTTTGTATCAACATTACCGAGGCTCTCCACTAAGGAAATTGCACCCCAGCATTGGACGTAAATGGGAACAATGGCATGGCATGAATTTTAATTCGTTGTCCCGCCCTATGATCAATATCCATGATATGTTGAGACTACATACTGTAATTGGGTAATCAATTCATTTGTCGATACTGACATCACCTAAACCTGAAGTACAAGGAAGGATTTTTTCCATTTACTATCGGTACTGGGGTACTATTCCGTAATGGGAAATCGTCGGCAATATTAATACATGTTATATAGGGGAACATCGAGTCAGAATTAAGGTTTGCAATGGGAATGTGCAGTCGATACCGACCAACGCAGCACTGCTGGAACGAGGTATAGAAGGAACAGCATCACATGCCAGTTTCAAGTAGAAAATGTTCAATGTTTGTAAATCTATATGTACATGTGGCGTCTGTTTGGAAAGAACAGACGTCACATTCTGATCCAGCAGATGTTATTATTTAATATTCATAGAATATATGACTTCAACTGCGATTGGGCAAAGCTGAAAATGTGTACCCAGCCGGGATTCGAACCCGGGTCTCCCGCTTTCTAGGCAGTTGCGCTGACCCCTACACCACTGAGGACACAGTGATCACCGCATCTGCAAGGACTACCCCTGCACGCCTCCCGTCAGATACAAATTGCCAGCTTCGCCCTGCTTATAGTTTGTAAATCTGTCGGACCAACCTGCGTGGTCATCAGTCCGTAGCTTACAAATTACTTAAACCTAGGTAAACTAACCTAAGGACAACACACACACCCATGCCCCAGGGAGGACTCGAACCTCCACGGCAAGCAACCGCACGCTCTGCAGCGAGACGCCTTAGACCGCTCGGCTACTCCACCGCGGCAGTTGCAAGTAGATGCGCAGCCGCGTCCTCGGCCGACGCTAAGATCTGCGTCCCCCGATGATGATACGCACGTTGCTGGTCGTCATTCTCTGAGAGGAGTACCAAGAAGAATTAGTAGTCAGCATACAAGAAGTGTTTCGTTACACCTTCTCATCCTTATATGTATGCCGGCTGCTGCTTCATCTCCCAGTAGCCAACACAACAGTGGAATGGTCTGTGCTTTGGTTATTCCGTGCATTGGCAGTATCCATGAGGCCAAGGTCGCTGAAATCGGAAAATAAAGGGTTGCAATGTATCCTGAATATATTTGAAAGTTTAAAGTTTAATGGAAATTGACCAGTACTGCGTACGTGCAAAACTGAACTTTTAAAACTGAACAATGTGGAGACATCGACCACTGAGGTAAGTCTTTAAAAAACACAAATTAATAGGCGCAACCTACCCGCCCGGGAAATAAGGGAAAGACAAATACTAAAAACTATGGCACTGATGAAAGTACTCCCGAAGGGTCAACGAAACTCATTAACTTGAAAAATTAAAAGGGGGAAACAATCTGACTGTGACACACATAAAGAAAGAAAATTGACGTACCTCGTATATTCTTACTAGATTATATGTCCATGCTTCGCAACGGTTGTTAAAGAGGAACCTGTGTATATCATGGTTTTTAGGGTTCCGGACCTAGGTCAGCAAAAACAGAATCCTTGTTAGATTCGTCTGTCAGTAAACTTAGTTGTCATAACTAAGATGTCAAATTTAAGTAGAAGTCATTGTCGAAAATGATAAATGTTCATAAAGTTTTTCATACAAAAAGTGAAATCAATTAAATTCCGTACTCTGGAACGATATAAATTCAATGTTAGGTTGTGTTCATAAAGTTAAGTCTGAAAACACTTCTGTCGTTGAGATGAGAAATAGTAATAATAATAACAGTGCAATGTATTGATTATATGGTGTAGTACTAAACTGATATCTTTCACAGTAAGTGTACGCTGAAGTACTAGTATGTTACAGTATAGCACTGGGAACAATGTAGTTATTCTGTATGCAGTGCTCCCTGTTATCGAAACCACGACGAACGCTGAAAGGCTGGTAATTCATCAACAGAGCAGTTCATGTCTGTTTAAATAAGACTTGACGGTGGTGTCAATGTGCGATAAAGTATGTCTGAGTAATCGTTGAAAATATAGCGTCAGCTGATCGTATGTATAGAACATTCATTAAATATAATATTTCCAGTGAATTTTCTTGACTGTTTTAAGAGCATCGGGTACAGTTTCAGCTAATACATGTCCCCACGTCCTGCAGTGATTACTTCGTAAAGTACGAAGTTCAAATGGACCTTGTGTAGGAGAACTATATATTCAGCAGTCGGATTATAACAAAGTGTAATTGTCTCTGCAAAAGATGTCTTTCTCTATCTTAATGTAGTCCGCACCAAAAGTAATTACAACTTTTAATTAAAATACTGTACCGAACAATTATGAAAGCAGAGAGGTTTCTGATGAGTTTGTCGCTCGCGTGTGCATATTATCTCTAGTGCCAGGCAGAGAGCAGAAATATCTCTCGAGTGAGCATTCAGCTGCGCAGAACAGATTTTGTGTTCTCAACATTAAGATGGAAATGTCCCATGATATTGGGAAAAAATCTACTAATCGCTGACTTTATCTTGGTTCCTTTCTGTTCGATTAAGACGCTATGTGTACATGGCCCCTCTTAGCGACGCTTCCTCAACTTTCTTGTTGCACATTTACTTAGATATTATGCAGTTGCTCTGCGAAAAGGAGGTGGGGCGTCTTTGCAGGCAATGCGGTACAAACCAATCGTAATAGCAGGTAAATGAGTGGAAAGAGTGGATTTGTCTCAATACCACGTGGTAATTTCAGCTTAATGTTGAGAAGATGCACAGAACGCAATGCTCACTCCATATAATACACTGCAAATACTCTATATACTATTTAGTGGTTATGCTCATCGAAGATGCAATTCTTTTCTTTCCTTGACATTGCAAAAATATGGGATACAGCCAGGAAAAAAAAAGTGTCCCACCTGGATTAAATTTTACTTACAGTGGCAGCGGTTTAGTTTGCTATCGTTGACGACGAACTATTCGCTTTAGGAGGATGATTAATTTATTGACCAGAATAGCATAAATTATTTATTTCATAGTGAACATAAAGAGTTATACCCCTCATTCTACGAGACTGATTCTTCAAGAAGGATTCAAAGGCCGTTGCCACGTTAATACACTACACCGCTGCCGTAAGGAAAATTGCCAATCGTAGCCCTTGTTTCAGTGTATTACACCTTTGTTATGAGCATCGTCATCTATTAGTTATTTGGTATATTATGTAAGTAACAGCACCTGTATCGGATCCTTGCTATACTATGTTGCAAGCGTAGCATACACCAGAAACTACAAATTACGATATCTTTTCTTCCCCTGATCCGATTTTGATGAAATGAAGCTTCTATGTTTCCCAAGGTACTCTTAGTTTACCTATGAATCCCCATGAAACTTCGTATAGTACTCTTGGAATTTGCTGTACTACACCATACTTACAAGCATTGTATACACAAAGACTTCAAATTACGATTTCCTTTCCATCCTTACCGAAATATTCCGACCGCAAGCTCCGCCTCTAATGACCACGTTGTCGACGGGTTGTTAAACGCTAATATTCATTCCTTTCTTGACTATAACCAATATTTTTTGTGACTTGTCCAGGATACAATAAGAATATTTTCTATGGAGAGCCCATGCCAGAGCAAGCGATATAAAGCTGTCCGTGTGAGAAACATGAAGGTTTCAAATACTCTCCACTGTATTGAGTAGATTTCCCTGTGATTTATTAATCATAATAGAAAATGCAAGTCCCCCTGCAAACCGCAGTCTCTTAAAGATAAAGGCCAGATCTGTCGGAAATAATGGGTATTCGTCGGATATACTCTCTTTCATTCTCTTCCTTTCCTTGTAGCTCTATAGTTATGTATTGCTTCTTCCTACAGCGGTGTGCGCTTCACAGTTCAAAGTTGTTTCAAGGTTTTCAAAAACACTCTCATCTTTCAGGAATTTTCTTAAGATCACTGGAATACAGGAGTTTCTGACCAGTAAATAAGAAATGTGATAAAACGTGATGCCTGATGTGAAAAGTTTTTACCCGTCGCAGTATATATGATCTCATTTTTACTGAGTTATATTCATTTGTATAAGTGCTGTATGTCTGAAAAATCTGTTGCGAATGTAATTAGTAGTAAAGAAGTTATAGATTAAAACTTGGTGCGTGATGGGGTGGTTTTCCATGAACGGGACTGTTTATGTGCTCGTATCTCATGAACTACGTCTCGTACTGTGATACAATTTAGAAGGTACATTGAACTATATGAGTGTACACTGTTTGTAAAATTTCTTGCAGGTACGATATGTAGTGTCGAAATTATAAATTTCAACGTTGTACCGAATGCCGTAGTTTTGCTATGGTTGTCAGCGAGAAAAAGTTTCCCAAATGTTTGAAATTATGTTTAAAGTTTGTTGCTAGTCGCTAAGTGCTTTTCTTCTCAAATAGTGGACTGATAAAGTTACAGTATCACCTTCCCCAAGACGGGGACGTTTTTTTATTTATGACGTCATATCTCCTGAACTATCAGTCCTATCGCAAAATCGTTTCTTAGCTGCCGTTTACTACCTATAAACTACAGTCCTACCAAATTTCAGCTTCATAGGTGAAGTAGTTTTCGAGATTTCGTGTTTAGTGAGTGATTGAGTTAGTGTATGAATGAGTTTCCTTTCGCTTTTATATAAATAGAGATTACAAAACTAGAAACAGCAAACAGCAAGCAGCTCGCAGAATGCAGGATCATAAGTTCATCGATTACATATTAAAATATGCAGAAATGATTGATAGGTTAAGCAATAATCACAAATGAAGAAAATGAGGGGGATGGGAAATTGACTAAAAAAATGAGAACGCAGAAAGCAAATTTAAGATCAGAAATTGTATATTCTGAATATATATATATATATATATATATATATATATATATATATATATATATATAAATGGAAAGTCCAGGTTGGAATTAATAATATAATAAGGACAGTTTACAACTCACCGCAAAGACTTGGCGACGAGCTGCGACAGGCACATGCAAAAGACACACACATACAACACTTTCAGCTATCGGCCATAGCCTTCCTCAGAAAACAGAACACTCACGCAGTCACACAGGCACACAACACAGTCATACAACCATCACCTCCGGCTGCCGCGCTTCGAATTTCGGAAATGTAAAATATTTAGAAAGTCCGTTTAGGTGTAAGAGAGGGCCTGAAGGCCCTAATTTGCCAGGTTAAACACGAGAGTTGGAACTTAAATAACGGCAACTATTTATTCACAACCGATACAAAACTGTTACATTTTTGCACCTGTTATTGTAGTAGTGACCAGCTTTGTGTAGAGCCGTTGCCAGCTATGTGGAAGGCGTAGTACACCGTTAGCAGAGCCTATTCTGTTCATGGTGCTAATGGAGCGGTTTACTGCCTGTCGAATCTCTGGAACAGTTTTGTAGCGAATGGTCACCTTTGGAATGAAATCAAAGTCACAAGTACTTATGTCCGGGGAGTCTGGTGGATAGTACAGTCCTATCCACCAAACAGAGCAGCCACAACTTGCGCCTGAGCATTGTTGTGCAAAATGATCGCTCGGTTGCACAGAATGTGTCACCGCTTCTTTGGCAAAATCTGGTCACAGGTAATGCTGGACGACCTCTGGCACATTCAGCTTTGATCCAACTCCTTTGTTCCTGTTTCGAAAACATAGTGACACCGTTACGTTACGTTAGACCACTCGCTCAAAAGTGGCTGTGTTTCCCTCGGTCGTGCGCACGCCGGTGACGTGGGACGGGCGAGTCCATTTGCGCGGAGGTAAGGTAGGTACGTCAACAACGTATTCTATCAGCGACAATAGGAAATTCCATTTACAGTGTCTCCAAGGTAGTACATAGCGCATGAACCTTAGTAGTTTCGTTCTATATATAGTGCCAGCCATTCCACAGTTTTACTCAGTCACGGTGAGAGCGGCTTAGCTTCCTCAACTGATGATGACGGCCAGGTGGACCGCAAAAATATTGTGTACATATTCGGCTGGAAACTCGAAAAACATTTGGTTATTAAATTAATGTTTCTATGTTTGTCTTTTTATTCGTATTATACGCACGGCCGTAAAGTACATCCGATTAGCGATAAAACTTTCTCAATGATAACACTCGCGCGAAGGCATACTAATATTTAACTTTGTATGGTGCGTGACGGAGGGTGGTGCACTATTAGTTACTTCATTTCTTATGCCTTCACGCTGAAATGCTGTACGGATATGATTGAAATTTTGAACAGAGGAAACTTATATCCAAATTAATACATGGGCTGCCTTTCGTGAGCCTTCGTAGATGTATGGCGGAGGGTACGTTACCACAGACATGCAAATGGTCACCATGAAGTTCAGTACATAAATGTATGCTTTCATGAAGGAGAGTTTTATAATCTGCAAGCCAGTAAATTTAGCATATCGTTGGTAACTTTGCGACTTTGACACCTTTTGATCTGTCACCATAAAACTTGGCTAATATGTATATTTTCAAATATAGGAGGCAGAGGAGCAGGTGGAGGTGGAAACGGGCAGAAATGTGAAGGAGATGACGAACAAAGAGAGGGGAGAGGAGGAGACGGACAGGAGAGGGGGAGAAGGAGAATGAGATGGTGAGAGACAGGAGGTAGACATTTCTCACGTTATTTCGTGTATTTTACATATAAGATGCTCATTTTGGTAGCGCACCATCTTCAGGTGTAATGGGCACTCTGAATACCTGCAGGAGTTGTTATTTTGACGAATTAATTATACCGTTATCTCCTGTTAATTCATAGTATTAGCTACTGTTGTGTGCGATATATTTATCGTCATCTAATCTTATGTTTCGACAGGTCTGGAAAGTGCCATGTACACTTGACCGCATGTGAACATTGGACAATTAGTATCTCATTCAGTGCATTGTTTAAAACAACAGTTTAAAGTGGAATTCGAGTCACGTGTTTTTTACTGGCGACTCATCACATCGTGCCGGCCGCGGTGGCCGAAGGGACTGAGGCGCTCCAGTCACGGTTTGCACGGCCACTACGGTCGGGGGTTCGAATCCCCCCTCGGGCATGGATATTTGTGCCGTCCTAGTTCATAATTAGTTTGTAAGTTTAGGGACTGATGACCCTGTAGTTAAGTCCCATAAGCTTTACAAACATTTGAACATTTTTTCCCTTACATCGTAGAGAAGAAAAGGCCAGGTGAAAATAAAAACTGAAGTAAATAAAACTTAGCCCGACAGGAATCAACCTCGAAACGTCATGAGCGTAAGTCTATCGTTTTGTATGAGTCGACGATCGTTGCATTGATTACGTAGCATTCTTACAAAATGTTATTTTACCAATGTAAAAGAAATATATATTTGAAGTTCGGAAACGGGACAGCAATTTAGCGGTATTTTACTTTTTCCTTCCATTATAGGTTTAATACCAACTAAATACAAAATATGAATTTCTGTATCTGCAAGAAATTTGATGATCGGTGGGTGAGTGAGAGAGAAAGGTAACGATTTGGATTGGCAATATTTCGTGAACAGTGAACTATTAAGCAGTATAATTTGGGGACCTTAGACAGCTATATTAGGTCATTTTGGTCACTGAGAATCTACAGGGAATTCGACACTAACTTCGAAAAAAAAAATCAGCGAGAATACGCTGCTATAGAGTCACCATATGGAATGGCCTATGCATACAAGATACTATTTAAGATCCGCTCGGCTTGAGATCCGATGAACCAGCAGCCCATGAAACTGCATCCTTGTCCGATCCATAGACCAGCGAAGACACGACTCAGGTGAGACCTGCTGTTAACGGCGAAATGAGCTGGAGAACTATCATGTAGCAGCCACATAGCCCTGCAAAATATTGTTGGCACTTCTTCCAACAGGAGACCAATTGTCACCCATTAGGAACGCCAAAAGTTCCGGTCTGTTAGGAACCGTGAAGGAAGACATCTACATCTACATAAATACTCTGCAAGTTACATTGAAGTGGATAACAGAGGGTTCATTGAACCACTTTTATGATATTTCTCTACAGTTCCATTCTGTAATAGCTCGCGGGAGAAAGGAAAACCTAAATCTTTCAGTTTTCGATCTGATTTCTCTTATTTTATTCTGATGATCATGTCCCTCTATGTAGGTGGGTGCTAGCAAAATGTTTTTGTATTGGGAAGAAAAAAGGTGGTGAATGAAATTTCGCAAAAAGATCTCGTCGCAACGAATAATGCCTAACTCTCTCCCCTATATCACCCTTGTATGTAGTTTCACAAAGTAATCCGTTAGTCCCACTAGGTGGCGATACCACAATGCACAGCAATACTCCAAAATAGGACGCACTAGTGTGTTGTACGCAGTATCTTTAGTAGAACTTTTCCATTTTCTAAGTGTTCTGCTAACGAAACGTTGTATTTGGTCTCTTTGACTACTATGTTTTATGTGTTTTCTTACCAATTTAAGATCTTCGTAATTGTTAATCCTAAGAATTTCGTTGAATTTACGACCCGTAGTTTTGACTGATTTATCGTATAAATAAAGTTTAACGAAATTCTCTTAGTGGTTATACAGATGACTTCACACTTCTTATTATTAAAGTTCAATTGGCAGTTTTTTCACCGTGCTGATATCTTATCTAAATCACTACATTTGCTTTTGATCACCTGCTGGCTTTACTAACAGATAAGTGACAGCATCGTACGCGAACAGTCTAAGAGAGCTATTCAGATTGTCTCCCAAATCGTTTTTCAAAATAAGGAGCAGCATGGGGCCCTATAACACTTCCCTGGGGAACGCCAGATATCACTTCACTTCTACTCGATGACTTTTACTCAAGTACAACTTACTCTGTCGTTTCTGACAGGAAATCACGAATCCAATTGCACAACTGTGGTGATATTCCATAAACACGCAATTTGATTAGAACACACTTGTGAGGTGCCGTGTCTAAAGCCTTCCGGAAATCTAGGAATACGGAATCTAACTTATTTGACATCCCTTGTCGACAGCACTCATCACATCATGTGAGTAAAGGGCTAACTGTGTTTCACGCGTTTCACGTGAACGATACTTCCTGAATCCGTGTTGATCATGAGTCAACAGGTCGTTCTCTTCGAGGTAATATTAAAGGAAAGTATATGTATTCAACTCCTGCTGCAAACCGACGTTAATGATATAGGCCTGTAACTTTCGGATCACTCTTATTGTCTTTCTTGGGTACCCAGTCTTTGTGTACTGATCTTTCAATGTGCAAGCGGTTCTATATGATAACTAGGTATGGATCTATGGCAAAAGCTTACTCTGAAAGGGCCCTAATTGCTATACATTCGGGACCAGGAGACTTACTTTTGTTAAGTGATTTAAGCTGCTTTAAAACTCCATGTGTATCTACTTCTAAATTTCGCATATTGCACCTGTGCTTGTTACGAATTCTGGAGTACTTGCTTCGTATTCTGTAGTGAAGCAATTTCTGCCTTAGCAGGTCATCAGATGCATTACCACTGTTATCGCGTAGTGAACGTATTGACTGTGTTTTGCCGCTAGTACGATCAGAATTTCTTAGGATTCTCTACTAAATTACAGGATTTTCGTTTTGGAAACTATTATAAGTTTCTCGCAATAAACTTCCAAATAATTCGAGGTTCTTTAAAAGACTGCCAGTCTTGAGGATTTTGTGTCCGTTTAAATTTGGCATGCTTTTTTTCTTTGCTTTTGCACGAGTGATCTAATCTGTTTTATGTACCACTTGGGGTCAGATCCCTCTTTTGTTAATTTGTTATAAATCTGTCAATGGTGTTCGATATTATTTCTTTGAATGTAAGCCACATCACATTGTTATAAACCTGTACTGGTGGGCCAGGTGCAGGATACTGACACGGCGGTAGCATTCCACAGTGTAAATCACATTTTCCTCCAAAGTCTGGTTTGCGAACACGCTCTCGATTCGTATACTGAACAACTGCATAACGTTTGAGGAACAGTACCACCCTCCAGGAACACTGTAACTTTGGCTGCATACTACGGCACGTATTGGACACTAGCCACTGTAACAAAGTATGACTGAATAAAATGGCGTCTGTCACGGAAACCATGTATTTCCGAACATAATTGTAATAGACCTTTCATTTTCCATGTGTACTCATAGATCAATCCCTAGAGTTTTTAACGGTGAAAAACTCGTCCTGTATATTTATCTTTAAAGTGAACTGAGTGGATGTAGCTGGTTGTAGTTGCTGTCCATTTTCGTGTCACATTCTAATCTTTCAAAGGAAACCTTTTATTGCAAACCTAATTGCTGTCCTGCAGTTATTTGAAGAGTAATTAAGATTACAAGATGACTTGAGACTCCTTGAGATTCCTCCCCACATTTCCTCATTTACAGATAATATTTAGTGTTCTGTCACTCCAGTTAGTCCAATTGCAAGCGGAATACATTCAGGAAAGTTTAATTAATTTGTATGCTTAATTTGCTATGTAGTTTGCTTAACACAAAATTAAACTTGCCTAAATAAGTTCATCGTTCAATTGTATTAAATAAAGTGGCAAAAGACTAAATATTACCTATAAACAATTAAATGTGAGGAGGAACGTCATTACAGACATGAAGTACAATAATTTCCAAGAGTAAAATCATACCACTAATATCTTTAAATTTGCCGTGTAATTTTCATAAAAACAAGTTTCTTATTGCGCAATATACTGTTACTATTATACTGATGGTTCTCAACATATTCTCAATGCCAAAAAAGTATAAAGGTACATATATATATGACTACCGCGAACGAGTATCACTCAGTCATAATGACTGGAGAAATTTGTCAAGATAAATTAAATGCACAGTAACACTGACTTTGCCAATGCACAGAATTGTTACACTCTTTCATTTTATTAATTTTGGAAGCATTATATTTTTTGTAGGCAGGTGACTTTGATGGGAATGCGTTATCTGTAATTTAGAAAAGTCGTGTTTACCAGCCGTGTGGCTGGGGCTCGTAATAAGATGGTCAGCGGAGAGCTTGTGTGTGTAAGGCGTAAACGGCCGGCCTGAGCGCTTGGAAAGATTGGAGAGCTCGTGATATCAGCGGAATTCACTGCGCAGCCAGGAGGGAGGCGGCTGTGTATTGTATACGATAAAGTTAAATTTAAGAGTAAAACATAATTGAGACAGAGAAGTGCGGCACAGTTGCTAAAAGCGTTTCATATAACGCGTCTAGTAACGCAGAGACATCCTTCCTATCAAGTACATATAAAAAGTTGTATAAGAATGAAATTACAGCAAAGTAGTAATTAGTTAAAAATTCATAACTTTTAAAACATTTAAGATAGAGGGGTGAGCGAGGGCTCATATACAAGGTCTCAACAAGCTGCATCGCCTGATGTGCTTACATTCGACGTAAGATAAATATTGATGACAGGAAACTTAATCCACTAATACGATTGTATAAATTTGTTAATAACATAAAGACAGATACACGACCAATATGGCAGTGTTTGCTCAGAGGTGTCAAATTAGAAATGATTATACCACAAAATCACAGTGTTCAAATCTACTTATGTATGTTTCTTTGCTTAATTTGAAATGATGGACCAAAACGGCTTTTTCTATTGTAAAGAGGAAGCCAACAATATGTAAAAACATATTTCATACAGAATTCTGCATTAGGGTTTATCATATAAATAAGTTTGTTGTTGTTATGGTCTTCAGTCCAGAGACTGGTTTGATGCAGCTCTCCACCCTACTCTATCCAGAGCAAGCCTTTTCATCTCCTCATAAGAACGGCAACCCACATCCACTTGAATCTGCTTACTATACGCGTCTCTTGGCCTCCCTCTGCGATTCTTACCCCACACACTTCCCTCCAATGCTAAATTTACGATTCCTCGATGTCTAAGAATGTGTCCTACCAAGCGATCCCTTCTTTTAGTCAGGGTATGCCAAAAATTACTTTTCTCACCAAATATGTTCAGTACCTCTTCATTAGTTATGTGATCTACCCACCTAATCTTCAGCATTCTTCTGTAGCACCACATTTAAAAAGCCTCTATTCTCTTCCTGTCCGCACTGCTTATCGTCCATGTTTCACTCCCGTACAAGGCAACACTCCACACAAATGCCTTCAGAAAAGACTTCCTTACCCTTAAATTAATATTCGATGTTAGCAAATTTCTCTTTTTCAAAAATGCTTTTCTTCCCATTGCCATTCTGCATTTTATATCCTCTGTACTGCGATCATCACATCTTATTATACTACCAAAGTAACAAAACTTATCTACCAATCGTACGCTGGTGGGGATTGTGGACGAATTTTTATCATTCCGTAGACATTGCAGAACTTATTGACCCCGTGAACCTAATTATATTAACTTTATATCAGATTCACCACAGACAGCCCTCAAAATAACTTGGCATATATATCGAACTGCGAACTATCATTCGAGATTCGATCTTTTTGTTCCGGCCATTCAGCCTTAGTCTCTGTCTAACCGTAGATTTGTATAGTTCGTTGTGCATTAAATCTGAGCTATAGTTATGAGTTGGGTTCTCATTTACTTCTAGAGTTCCCACTGATTTATTATGGCTTCTTGGGAGATAATTGATAAAAAATAACCAGTTTTAAGGAATAGTCTTTCATATGAATATATACTATGCTAGTGTATGATATGTACAAGTTCCAGTGGCAGTAATGAGACGCTATACAAAGAACGAGGTGCTCGGATTGCATCCTTCAATAAACACCGAAGAAGCAATGACGGAAATACAAATAATATTCAAAGTTTGATGAAGAATTTCAGTGATGAGTTTCTCTGAGGTCGTTGCAATCCTAAAGTTTTCGAGAGTCTGTTTACAAGTATAAAAAAAGTCCCTAACTTTTGATTGGCCTTTTTTTTATTTTTCATGGACTTCAAATCGATACATTTCTAACCAGTTCAGCAATTAATTGTGATCTGTATAGTTATTGTAACAAATTAATGTCTGAGGTGTTTAGAGGGTACTTTTGAGAAAAAGGATAAAAATCTTGGGCGCTGTTACCAGTTCAATTTGAAAAACGCTTTTGGCAAGTGTTTACTAACAACACTACTTGTGAATTATTAAAATATGAACAGTCAGATGTGCTATTGTAGTACATAACCTTCCATAAGTGAAACGCCTTTTGCTAAACTAATATATCGGATATCTGTTGAATTTCATATAACTATAATAAATTCCTTTAATGGATTAGCTTTTTTGCCACCATCAGTTTCGCTAATTATGTTTGGCGAATCGACTAAAACATGATCTACTGTTTCCGCTGTTCAGGGGGTAGTGACACACATCCTGTTATTGGTGTTCGAAAGAACCATAATGACTTCACTTTCTAAAAGTCTCTACGATCCCGTAACGGAAACATTCTGATTGCATTATACAACTTTCTAAGCATATTAGTATTCCAAACGGTTATAAATCTATAGGTAAATCAAGGTATGCACATGCTATTATTTATAATCCAAGAATAACATACAAATTGTGTTGATTCACTGTAAAAATCGCGTATATAATCTTTCACTCTCTCTGTTCTCGCCCATTGAGTTATGAGGCTCCACTGTATATTATGTTGCTTAAATAATGGTGAAGTTGGCCGCGTTCCGTGTCCTATTGAAATGTTAAATGATATAGTGAATGGAATGTAGAATTATTGTTTCCTGTATTATACTGATATTTTTATCCGATTATTATTTATGTTTGCAAACGGGTAAATTTCATGGGTGTAAGTCTTCCTACACAGATTACTTACATTCTGACATATTTTTTAAACTTCCAGCTCAGTGTTGCGAAGTGGAGATAAGCGTATTCCCAATAAAATATGATTATGATTATGTTTTCTCGCTCAACTAATTAAAAATAATCATTGTTATTGATAACCTACCGGCTATCTTCCTGTGCAAACCTGTTTGATAAGAAATGAAATAAAAAGTTTTACATTAAATAATGATTAGTGTTTTGAAACGGCTGAGAATGTAACGGAATGCCCCCATCCGACAGAACTTAAGTGTGAGTTGTAGTGTAAATATGTAGATCATCTTTATGTGGGTGTAACACGCTTGGTTACTTTAGAGTTACTGCCGAGGAAAGCAACATTGTTTAACTTAGGTTTTAGTAGCGTTTGTATTTAATTTTATTTATTTTCTAAATTATAATTAAACGTGCTTAAAATGAAGTAGAAAAATTGTCAGTGCATATACATATTTCTGAAACTTCCATTTTAGGTGTTGCAAAGTGGAGATAAGCTCATTCATTTGCAAGAACATATGATTAAATTAAATTTCCTTGCTCAATTAATTAAAAATATATCAATGTTCTTCAATACCTACCGACTTTCTTCCTTTCCGCCAGCGCTTCTACTAAGAAATGAAATAAAAAAAAGTAATACATAAAATAACGAGTAGTGATTTGCAAAGGCTGAGACACGTAAGTGTGTGTTGGAGTGTAAACACGTAGACGTAAATCATTTTTATGTAACACGCTTGGTAAAAATGCTTGACAGTTACTGTCAACAAGAGCAACATTGTTTAACTCGTATTTTAGCAGCGATTTTACTTTATTGTATTTATTTACACAATTTGTATTAAAACGTGCTGAATGTGAGGTAGAAAACCTGTCGGCGATATTTTTCCGGTTTGAAGATAACAACTTTTATTGTCTGTGAAAGTAAACGAGAGAGACAAAGAAATTAAGAAGTAAAACTTTGGAAGGTACAATGCTAAGGTTCGCAGCCTGGTTTCACGTGCATCTTCTTTTACTCAACATAGTAAATATTACATCAACAACCATTACTCATTCATTAATACGTAACAGTTACACTTTAAACATTCGAAATGTATGTTGCTGAATATGAATGCATTTTAATAAATGTTATGCACTATCCCAATTTAGTGGTTCAAAAGCATAACATAACAGGCAAATAAGATTACTTCTCTGGAAAACATTATCCAAGGCAACTGCTTCTTCGAAATACAACTTAATTAAAGAATTTATTTTAAAAGTACTGAGGAGAAAGAAGTCACTGGTTGATGAAATATTTTATCATGATGATTCCGTCTCCCTCTGCACATAGATAGGTAATTGGAGAATCAAGGATTACTGCATTAACTTCCAATTGTATCGAAAGTATTGTTTCTTCGACACTGTGTTCTGGTCTCCCTATCATTGTCCTGGTCATTGTCTTTGGTTCTATCCACCTAACACAGGCGGTTACCGGCAGCATCTGACATCAGTCGTCGGCCACAGCGTCTCACTGTCTTGTACTGGCTGTCGCCCACTTTATTTATGCACATGCCTCTCATTATCAGTACGTAAAAAGACCGCTGCAGTCGGCAAATAAAGCACGGGGTCTTGACGTGGAATAAGGCCAAGTACAATTCCTTGAACCGTACTGGACAAAGCTAGTTGTTCACTGGATTTTTTTGGCAGAATCTGTTTTATCTTGCGGTGGTTTTCATGAAATATTGTTTTAGTTGCTTTAATATATAGAATCTATTTTAGACCGTACTGAAATTGCGGTCGGAAAACAAGTGAAAAATATGGACAAATTTAACGAACAAGCGTTGGCTGAAAAGTTCTTACCTTCGAAAGTAATATCCTTGAAAGGTGTAATAGTTGTCGAAGAAGAAGTTCAGCAGTGATCAGGGAAAATTCTTATACTACAAACGGTGTATGAGAGCCCACTTCATTGAAATTGTTAATAAGATTTACATATCTGAAAATAGCCTCTGCTATATAATTCGGAGAAAAAATTGCAGTAAAATTGCTGGTTGCTTGATAAACAACTGGTTTGACTTTGGAACGTAATATAGCAAGCAACAACTAATCAAGCTGGCTTGCAGAAACTATGAAACAGTGATGTTCCACCAAACTTTCGGAAAAATATCATCCACACATATCCGATGATAGCAAGTACTCGTAAAAAAAGCCCTTTCTTTACATATCAGGTTATGAAATACTTCGTAATTACAAAGCAACATAACGTGTAGGAATGTCAAGTATATCTTTATAATCCAATGACCGGGATCACAGAGGTAGGAGGAGAGTGAGAGATTTAGCAAGATACGTGGTTTTTAATAGTGAAATAACAAAATTTCCAAGTTATTATAAAGACTGACGTACGCATGCTTTCCTTAATTACCTACAGATAACTTTTATACTCTTTACATATGGTAGTATACTTGGACAGTTTTACAGTACATTGATAGTATTTCCATTACACGATCGCATAGAATTTTACAAATTGGTGTCATTATATTTTTTTGAAGACGCATTACTTCACAATATATATATATATATATATATATATATATATATATATATATATATATATATATATATATATATATACCGGGAAAAACATCTGGAGAATCAGTTGAGTTATCAAGCGTCTCAAGTGTTGTCATCGGCAGAATGAACTCATACGGTTCGACGTCTTTCTGTCGGTCCTACGGACTGGAGACGACAACATTAAGGAAACAGAGATACTGGTAATAATAGAAAGTTGCTGCTGAGGGGGTTGGTGTTGGCGTGTGTCTTTTCTACCAAAGGAACTGCACAGGCAGTTCGGTTCAGACAGTTAGTGATCAGATAGTCCAATGCAACACAAACGTTACTTCTCTGAGGCAATGGAGGGCCATAGGAAGGTTGCAAGCAGAACATAGGAAGGTGGGTGCAGCTATAAGAGTGTCTGCATTTTCCTGGACGTGAAAGCGATTTCAGACAACAGGAACCGTTAAAAGAAGGCAAGGAAAAGGTCGCCCACGGGGAACATCAGCCAAAGATCATCATTTGTAGTTAACAGCCCTTAGAAACATGATGCTGAATGGAAATCAGGTGCGACGCACCCTCCAGGCAGCAACAGGACGCGCTATACCAACACAAAAGTTTTGAAATTGCCTTCGCGAATGTGACCTCTATGCACGGATGCCTATGTTGTCTATCCTATAAAAATCACGATACCGTTTATCCTGTAGAAACTAGGACGGACATCAGATCTAGAGTTATAAAGAATGGCGCCGGGTTCTGTTCACTGATGAGTCAAAATTTTGTGTTCAGTAGGAAAATCGTCGTTTCCTTACCTGTAGAGAACGTGTAACTCGGAACAATTCTATTATGCGCAAGAAACATCACCGTATCACGGTCGTGAACCATTGATGTAGGCAGGAGTGAGTGTTGGCGAACATAAGGGCCTCTACGTCATTCAGAATGGTGCTTTGACTCCTCAGAGGTATAGAGACGAGATCCCTAGATCTTTTGTTGTGCCTTGCGCTGATGCCACAGCTGTTGGTTTCCTTCCGATGGACGATAAGGCTCGTCCCCACCGAGCAACTTGAAGCTGAGGGAACTGAACGAATGGAGTGGCTAGCTTGTTCAGAGACTGAACTGAGCATGTCTGAGTTGCACTAGGCAGACGCAATGAAGCCAACCCAGCACCTCCCGCAACGCATGCAGAGCTGGATATTACACTCAAGGAACAATTACAAAGTATTTCTTAAGAGCCGATTAATAACTTAATACTGTCCATGGCACGCATGCATACAACAGTACTGGCCGGACGAGGTGATCACACATCATGTTGAAGGGCAGCGAGAATTTTTTCACTGTTATGGTAGCCCGATAGTGCCTCACTCTAGTAAACCCCATGTAAATCTTACGTAAAGCGCTGAGACCAGAGAATATCGTACAGTATCAAACACAAATTACAATTGTAACCAATATCTGAATAAAATACGTTATCATATGTGTATTGATATCTCCCCTGCCACCCTAATTTTTTGAGCGGTGTATATTATGGTAATGTCGTAAGAGGCGTGTTTGGCAGTGTATAAAAGAAGGGAGATTAGGGCTTAAAACATACCGTCGACTGCGTTGCATGTGTATAAGGAGTGTTTTCACTAGTGAACTTGCATCAGCAGAATAGGTCGACCAAAAGAACGCAGTAGAATTCTTCGTGAAAGGGACAATTTCTTCGTGAGCTATGTGGCACCAGACGTCCACACATTGCTAAAGCGATTCATGTACATTGCAGGTTGGTGGTTTGTAACTGGCCCTATTTGCGTTCCAGGTGGTCTCAATTCGCAAGAAGCTAGTTACTCAGCCAAAAGAGCAATATGAATTCACTAATGTGCTTCTCAAACCACTTTAACAGCACAGTAACCTGCTAAAATAAGCAATCGACACCGGCGAAGCCACCAAGCTTTGAATGAATGTTCCAATAGTGCCTGTAACGATTTGCTCTATTACTGCCCCATGTCCCATTTAAGCCCAGGTGGATGTCCCCCACGTAGCTTAATACTGACTCAGTAGGCCAGTGGCAGTGGCGTAGTGTAGAGAAGCCACCCACACCGCCTCATTCGTTGACAAAGTATGCAACAGGTGCTACGATACCATGAAACCACGGTCCAGTCACGATGATCTTGATCCACACCCATCTCGATCTCTTTTGGTGCCCGTGTGCGTAGAATATTGTGCTGATACTGCATTCTGATCCTTAATCCTCTTTTCTTTCATTAAGGCCTTCCAGTTTCCTCATTTAAAAATAAATAATACTTTTCATAATATAGCATGTTTGCTAATTTTGTTAGTGATTGAGTTTGATGTATACTGAAACTAGACAAGTCGAACCTTCATCTCTTCATGTTTGTAAAATTGTCTATAATTTTCTTAGTATTCAAAGATTCTATCAACTCATGTTCTATTGAAATAACAGCAGAAGTATTAAGCATTTGTTAATGTATTGTGTGTCTAAAATATTTTCCACATAAAGTTTCATTTTGGAAAGAAAATTACATTATTTCATTTGTAAATATTGCTTTGCTATGTGAATCAGATGACTGATTTTCTACAAAATGCCGTTTGGTTGCGTTAATTTCATTTTGCAAATCAATAGATTCAAAGTCAGATCGCGTCTTTATGGTTTTTAAATTTTATACGTAAGTCATAACAATGTTTAATCAGCTCTTCTTTAAGGCAGAAAAAAAATCACTACCAAAGTCAAAAGGAAATCGTCTAAACCACCGGAACTGATGACCTGGATGTTTAGTCCACTTAAAACAACAACAACAACTACAATCTAAACGACCAAGAAAAATATTTTTAAAAATCCAGTTTTCAATTGATTTATTATCGATAAAATATATCAAGAAGTTTATAGCAAAATTGGTTTCTTATGGTATACGTATATTAACTAAAATAAAGTGTATCCATTATTAATTTCTGCGCCCCTTCAGTAACTTCCTGTTAAAACACTTACACTATATTAGACCCTTTTACACATTGATTCGTACCTGATTATTGCCCTGTACAAACCACCAGGTAAATGATTTCAAGGAGCCTAAAAATTCTGACAAAGCGAAACTGAAGTTCGTAATCTAGGATTTTAATATATTGTATGGGGTTATAGTGATGACTTTGAAAACGTTCTCCAGTGGGCAGACTCTTATCAGCAGGTATTAATTCATGACATCAAACAACCTTCCTTAATTGATTATATCACCTTTGCACAATGCAAAATGCAAAAGGATTAAATTTTCAAAGGCTGATTTGGAGAAAGTAAAAGCCATATTGGATGAGAAGGTAAAAAACCAAGCCCTAGACCTATGTTAAATTTGTTTAAATTGTACAGAAATGCTCACGAATGATAGTTCCTCGAAGGTGCAGAAGTAATTACATAAGGGGTGTTACTCTAAGCGGAGTATTACAGCTAAAGAGGTAACTTAAATTTTTCGAAGAAGACCCATGGGCCCACGATCTACCATAGATAACCAGCAGTTGAACAACTCAACTGCTGATGCCAAAAGCAAGAAATGGAGAGAACTCATGGAAGAACGAGAAACGTTCAGAAGTTGCCAAAAAACATAGAGCCTACCGAAGAAACTAAATAATGATTCCCAACTTAAGTTGGCACTTAACTTAAGTGCCAATCTTTCTGATGACCAGGTAGCAAGCACCTTGCTGAATAATGGGAAAAATGACTGCCGCATTCATAAGCCCTCAACTGAAATACTTAAGTCTTCCGAAGAGAAATCTATTAACATTGCTGAAGCTTTTATTCGATAAGAACTGCAGAGGTCAATATCAGAGCTATAGCAGGTAAGGCTCCTGGGTTAGATGATATAAGAGTGGAACAAAACATATAAATAAAATAAAATAAAAAAATTGGACCAAACGCGCACACGCTTGAGTCCTATGCTTTGATCCCAGTCGACACCGGTATCACTAGAGACGGGGCCCTCAAAATTTTGGGGAAAGTCGCCATTCTGAAATCTGGCAAACAGGCCTGTGACGAAGGAGTTACAGACCAATCTCTCTCTTATGTCATTTCAGTAAAATCTTCGAAGGGATGACCTACAATAGAATCCTAGAGGCGTTGAACTACGTCTAGTTCTAGAGAAAGCTAGTTTCTGGCCAGGTAAATACTGTACAGGAAAACACAGGTTTCCAGTATACTTCAAATTACTTGGAGAGGAATGCATCTGAAAAAAAAAAAAAAAAAAAAAAAAAAAAAAAAAAAAAAAAAAAAACGGGTTTCAGTCCAATGTCTCAGAATGTGTCCCACCAATCGATCCCTTCTTTTAGCAAAGATATGCACGTGAGTTAATGCAGTTCCCCAAAGTTCACTTCCTTCTAAAAGAACACGTAACTCTGTCCTTACAATAATTCTTCATTTAATTGTGAACACTATAAATGAATATGTTTGTTTTCACCGTTTTCGGTTCGAGTGCATACCTCCGATTTGTTAAGCTTCACAATTCTCCAATGCACCATACCTACACCCTCTTATCCCACCCCTATGTTTTGTTTATTTAATTATAATTGTGTGCAGTTTTTCTAATATTTATTTCATATTTCATATTTCTTAGATTTTTTGTCACCTTGTGTTTTGTACAACCCTTCAAACATTAGATTCTTCTTTAATTTTATTTTATTCACTGTAGTCATTGTTGTAAGAATTTATTTTTGCACTGTTTCTCGATGTATACTATCTATGTTCCCCTATTCCATTATTATTAATTTACAGATTTCATTTAAATATTTATTTACACTGTAACTGTGCGACCTTCCTGTCGGTACTCACCAATAAGAATTGGGCAATACATAACTCAGGATAGTAAAAAGTTTAGGGCTCGTTGTCTTTGTTCATAGGGGTGAGTTATGTATTTCAATTTCTATGGACTAAACAGCTACCCCAACAAGATCAATACTTAATCTGTAGTTTAGCCAGTCTGTCACTCTCCATTTGATGATGTGAAAATATATCTAAACAAACGTAAATTAAACCTCTGAATAATCAACAAAATGGATTCCAAGACAAAGAAGTAATTCTTTATAAATATAGTTTATTGCTCTTTCTGAACATGAGAATGCGGAGGTGATCCTATTTTATACATCGGCAAATAACTGAATATTTCCTTAACTATTGTTCACGAGATACGCAATAAGTATCATACGCATTCGAGAGTAAAAGTTCCAAATTAATCCGCGATTAAAGTATTTGTTATAAAACACAGTTTGTAATCACACGAGTACACGATTTCCGAATTATTACAGTTGCACAGGCCTACTACCGTGCATAGTTTATCACTTTTCAAGCAGAGCCTAAGTTCTGCAGTCACAGTCCCAAGTAAACATATGCCTATCTATTCAAATCACAAGTTCGTAACGCGGCTTCAGACCGCCCAGCGCCACAACCTATTACCAGCAAGTCCAAGTTACGAGTCCCTTCCCAAGCGTTCGAAAGCATGCTCTTCTTGTTCCCAAAATTTGTGTCCTTCCGCGCATCCTAACGCCTCATCTTAAAATACAATTTCCCTTACAAACTATTATACATTTGAATACCACAGAATTAAATACTTTGACCACCACCCTACAAATACTGTTTACATTTAACAATCAAATATATATTTAACAATAATAAAAACGGTTGATACTGAAGCTCTTTGCTCAGGTAGCATCTCAATGTTCAAATATACTGCCGCCGTCGAACCATAGTTACACAATTAATATTCAATTTATCATGGATTTTTATACAATTATATTCAGTTCTTGTTCACAAATACTTGTATTTGTTTATATATAAATTATCTGCTACATGTCTACTATTTTTAGTCAGCCATGAAATATTTAAGGGGCTGTCTACAACATAAAAAAAGAACATTACTAAGACTAATATTAAATATAATAAAATACAGACACACACACACACACACACACACACACACAAATATATATATATATATATATATATATATATATATATATATATATATATATATATTTGTGTATATATATATATATATATATTTGTGTGTGTGTGTGTGTGTGTGTCTGTATTTTATTATATTTAATATTAGTCTTAGTAATGTTCTTTTTTTATGTTGTAGACAGCCCCTTAAATATTTCATGGCTGACTAAAAATAGTAGACATGTAGCAGATAATTTATATATAAACAAATACAAGTATTTGTGAACAAGAACTGAATATAATTGTATAAAAATCCATGATAAATTGAATATTAATTGTGTAACTATGGTTCGACGGCGGCAGTATATTTGAACATTGAGATGCTACCTGAGCAAAGAGCTTCAGTATCAACCGTTTTTATTATTGTTAAATATATATTTGATTGTTAAATGTAAACAGTATTTGTATATATATATATATATAATGCATGTTGCTGGGTTCATGTTTTGTGTTTCTGTGGTTGACTCTATGTTCTAACACAAAAATATTATTACCTCATACGGAAATAACGTGGTACCTCTTTTAAGATAGGTAGCGTGGTGCAATGCAGCCCATTTGCTTCTTATATGGTTACTGATGAACACTACGTATCAATAATTGTAAATTTAAGTCTTATAATATTATTATCAAAGCACTGAGATTTATCGTCTTTTTATCTGTAAGGGATATTTAAATTGTAATTACGGCGTTTGATTCTCCCAAGTCTGCTGAATCCATTCATGGACTTTTATTCCCTGATTTTATATGGATTTTTAGAATGATTTTTGTGACTATATTGTATTTCAGTTCCAATCTGGAATAGCCGCCCTCGCTCAGCCAAGACCGTTTCCGGTTTCCGAGCACATTAGTAAAACCCTGATTACCTGTATCCCATTCACTAGGTCAAAACTGTTAGCTGGCCGGCTGGGGAACACAACAGCCTTTCAAAACCCGCCTTTCGCATGGAAACAATCAGCTTCCCCCTGTATCTGTAATATCACACACCTCCACTTGATATGATACAGTTGCCTGCCAAATTATCAGGTCAAGTAGCACCAAACTTTATTTAACCATTTTCTCTTAAATTAATAAAAACATTAAAATTATTACCAACTACTGTGCGAGAACAAAGTGTATAAAACTGTAGTGGCGTTTGAACCGGCGTACCATTTGCGCTCTCATATATGATTTAAATCTAAAGTAACATAAATTATAAATACCATGGCATAATAATTAAATGTTTAGATGAGTATATCTCCCTATGGTGCGAAGTACACAAATTTCGCTGTGCAAATATCACTTAAACGCGCTCTTGCGCCTCATCGTTCCTGCGATGTGGTTCCACCGGCCGCAGCACTGTCACAAACTCTCCGCCAACGACGTACCTTGTCTGAATATGTGTGACTCTGTAGGCGATTCCTCCGGACGACATCAGAAGACCCGTCGAAATTCGACTTCGGTATAGTTGCCAATATATAGAAATCCATCCGAATCCACAAGGTTCCAGCTCTCAAAGTCTTCCCCCAGTGGAATCGATACACACTCTTCAACAGCAATGCAATAAAATATGAACATATAAAATATTCTTGCTTTTACTATCATTCTCTTCATGTTCCCACAAGAAAACATGTCCAAACTCTAGAAGTTTTTGTTTTTGCAACACTAGTCTCCCCCCTCCCCTCCATGAAATTTAAACAGAAACTCAAAGCAACAAACCATTACTTCGCTTGAATAGCTTTCCCTGTTAAATTATACCCTAATTACAACACATTTTAATCCCCAAATATTAAACACAAATTAAATTTCTATATCAACCCATATATAAACCACTCAAGTCACTAATATCCTTCTTATAATTTTCAATACTCTACAATTATCAAATTATGACATCATTTTTACTGAGAAATTAATGCGACCTCCTCGCACCAAAATTTTTGCGACAACACTCTTTATAAGTATACCACAATTCTGACAACTATCCTCATATTTTTAAACCACAAAATACAGAGACATTTAAATAATCATTTTCATCAACATTATCCCACCAAACTGCCGACCTCCATGTACCAAAATGCGCCCACACAATTCCTTTTTGTTCTCCTCAACATAGCAACTTATTTTAGACAACATACAAAAAACTCACAAATATCCGCCAAAATACTTATATAGTAATCATAAATACACTGAAATAAGCATCCATAGCAAAGATTTCACTTATTCTTATTCTTTAACTCAGTCATTACAGTATGGGCAACACATTGCTGCCCAGTTAATAAGTTTTTGAATTTTACTTTTCATGTCATTTCTTCTAACTTGAAATACTTTTCTACACAGTTGAGACGTATTTTATACTTACATAGAAAATCTGCACCTAATATAACATCTATCACGAACTCACTTATCACAAAACATCTGCTGTTAAATTGGTATTCACAACATTTAAATTCTAAACTCATCTCCTGCCTGATGAGCTTACTCTTTCTCCCTGTAGCTGTCTTAATTGTTACGCTATATACTGGGAATATAGATAACTGTTTGTTCTTTATTCTGTTCAGAAAACCTTCTGACAGAGCTGATATGTTACTTCCCGAATCCAGAAGTGCATTAACTCTTGCTATCTCAACTATTGGCTGTACAACAATCTGTTCTTCCCTATCTAAAAGATCTTCATGTAACAAGTCATTCTCAAATTCTCTCATCTTTTCTTCCATATCAATAGTACACAAAGGTCTAGTTCACCCTTCAATTTCGTCGTCCTCATAAAATAATTCCTTAAATACCCTTTATGCTCCTTTTTCACCCTTTGTTCTTTCAAGTTCCCTTGATATTTTAAACTTTAACCCATAAGTGCGGTAACACTGACTTCAAAATCTTCCCATACCACCACCAGTCAGTAACAGAAAATTTGCATTCCCTTTTGCCAAACCAATCAACGTTTACCCCTTCTCCTAACTCACCACAAGTGTCATTAATAACGCTGTCACTTTCTCTCCCCTTCGCCAATTGATCCCACAAATTATATGCATTTAACTCCTCTGCATCTCTGTTCCTGTCGAACTCAAAATTGCTTTCATGAATAGGAAAAGTCACTATATTAGTTGCTTCATTCACATAATTATTTTAAGAACATAAATTCTTCCCCACATAAATTATAGTTCTTTCCAAATACCTCACAATCACAAATAATATAGTGCTGGCCCTCTCAATGTTATTGTACGATACCGTCTGCGTCGGACTCGGAATCGTGTGGTTCAATAGTGATACATGTTGCGTGTGAAGTTACAAACGAAATAGCCAGTCTAGGACAGTGTCTCGGTGATACTGTGATCAAAACAAGTGATAAACAATACTTTTGTCATTGTACATTATTTTAATAAATAGACAGACGAAGGGTACAAACTTATGTAAAACATAAAGTCATGAAAATAAATAGCATTGTATATAGGTTAGGCTCATCAACAAGTTGTGTTGACCAGCTAATTGTGGTAACTAATCTAATGGTCGACACTGGAATATTGTTATTCTTTGTATATATTGACTGACGTAAGATTTGGAGTATATTTTGTGAATTGCCATGACATTTGATAGTTCAATATATGTTAGGAACATGTATGATATACATGTATGATATACGTTAACAAATTAATTGACATTTAACATTTTGGTTTGATGTCGAACAGAAGTATCGTGATTAAAACTTAAAAAGATAGGTGCGATCTAAAACAATTGTGTGTATTGTATTCATTTTATATTGTGATTATTTTTGTGTACATGAAATGTTTTTTTTTTTGTGAGTTTGTTAATTGTAAATTAGTATATTCAATTGTTATGAACAATGCGTAATGAAATGTCATTATTGTCGATGTTATATATTTGACTCACCGCCTTGCGTGGGGGAGTGGGAGTTTTGGCTTTTCTAAAGTGCACTGGAAGCTATGTAAGTCTGTTGTTTTGAGATGGAAGTACTACCTTTCTGATGCTTTGTATACGTTTTGAAAGATGTAATGTTTTGGTGGAGAAAAAGTTTGATTCAAATTAAAAAAAAAGAGAAGTGAAAAATTGTACCTACCAGTATTTATTTGTACCACGAAGTCCCAGGAGAATAATGTTGCAGCGAGTAGAACCCTATACATATCTATGTTGAAAAGATGAGTATTATGTTGGAAAGTGGTAGAATGAACTGTAATTACTTATATAGCATGTAAATGATATAACTTAAAACCTTACTACATATATCATTTACCGCCGCCGACTTATTATTGAACTAAGAGTTACTAAAATATATTACCAAACAATCAACATGAACTACATCGCTACGGCATCGCTTCTCATTCATCTCTTTAGTACACTCGTTATTTGACGATTTAAGTTTCACATCTGCATCTGTAACCCACTGATAAACACTACGTATCAATAATTGTAAATATAAGTCTTATAATGTCATAGTACTGAGATTTATCGGCTTATTATCTGTAAGGGATACTTAAATTGTAATTACGGCGTTTGATTATCCCAAGCTTCCTGAATCCATTCATATAATTATATTTGCCGTATGATCATTCCCTGATTTTATATGGATTTTTAGAATGATGTTTGTGACTATATTGTATTTCAGTGCAGTCTGGAATAGACGCCCTCGCGTTTCCGGTTTCCGAGCACATTAGGAAAACCCTGATTACCTTTATCCCATTTACTAGGTCCAAACTGTTAGCCGGCTGGCTGGGGAACCGAACAGCCTGGCAAAACTGCCTTTCAAATGGAAACAATCAGCTTCCCCCTGTATCAGTAATATCACAACTGCTCCATCATAGAAGACAATTTATTTTTCTGTATCTGACAAGGATAGTACTCGGGCTCGAACGAACAAAAATATACCAAAATCGTCTGAGAAACAATGTAGGGGTCCCTTATTACATTAGCGATACTCTCGCATCTGCAAAACTCTGCAGTTGCCCATTAGAGTACTCTGCGTGAGCCACGCCGCATTGCACTTTGACCTACCGGTACATCAGTCGGGAGCACTAGAGACAGTGCGGTGTGCCTCTGAATTTGGGTTTTGTGACGTTATTTGGGTAGTGAAGCGTCAGATGAGTCGGCGATTGGTAATCAATCCTGATAATGTATTGGGATTGGTTGAGATGAAATTCCAAAGAGCCCTTCTTCGTGAATACGGTCTTGGTGTAGAAGATGAATCATTGACATGTTTTCTGATATCGATTATAATATGAGCATATATTAGAAACACTATAGTACATACCAGGTAACATGCGGATGATTCATCTTCTACACCAATACCATCTTCACGAAAAAGGTTTCTTCATAACTTCATCTCAACCAGTCACACTATATTAGAAGGATTTTTTACCAATCGCCGACCTATCCGACGCTTCACTATACAAGTAAAATCAAAAAACGCAACTTCAGAGGCACGCTGCACCGTCACTACTGGTGTTCCGCCAGGTCAAGATGCAGTGCGGCGTGTCACACGCAGAGGCCTCTAATGGGCGACTGCAGAGCTTTGGAGATGAGGGAATATCACTAGTGCAATGAGGAACCTTCACATTATCTCTAACACGATTTTCGTGTATTTATATTTGTTGGAGCCCAAGTACTTTGCTTGTGGGATATCTTTATTGACAAAGTAAGATCTTTGAATAAATTTCAGAAAATGTCTGATGATGGCCTAAGAAGCCGAAAATCGATTAATAAAATAAACATACGTGTTGAGAAAAAAAAAAAAAAAAAAAAAAAAAAAAAAAAAAAAAAAAAAAAAAAAAAAAAAAACGAAAAATTGTGTAACTTAATCTTCATTACGGATTTGTTCTACCAAGAAGCGACGAAATAATCAGTTAACATAATACGTGACTCATCTTTAGAAAGAGTTTGAAATTTTCGAAGAAGATTCTAACTCGGGGAGCGAAAGTGAATGTGAGGATGTGTTCTGGAGTATGATTCAGATCGGGAAAGTGATATAGATGTAAGAGAAATTGTGTAGCTTCAAATAGTGACCATCAGGATGTGATTGTAGTCAAGTCTGGAAGACTTCCTAGAATTCCTAGGAGGTCTGTTGCAAATACATTAAATGTTAAATGTTTGTAAATCTATGGTACCTAGGCTTACAACTACTTAATCTAAGTTAAACTAACTTAAGGACGACAAATGCAACCATGCCCCTGGGTGGTTACTTTTTACCTCTGACATCATTCGAATAAAAACGTAGTTACATCTACTAATAAGAAGAAACTGCATGCATTTATAGGAATCCTGATACTTCTGGGGGCAAATGAGGATATTCCATTAGTGTACACGATCTATTGTCAGACCTAATGGGTCGCCCAGTTTCTGTGGGTATTACAGCAAGAGAACTTTTCAAGGAACTTATTGCAATCATAAGGTTTTATGACATAACTACCCGGCAGCAAAGAAGGGAAGCAGAGAAGTTCACAGAGTCCATGGGGTTTGTAACAAAGCAGGAGTGCACTTTACCACTGATGAGATGCTGCGCTTGTTTAGAGGACGCTTCATCTTCATAGTATTTATGAAGGATAAACCAGGCAAGTACGTCATCCTTATACGCCTGATGTTCGATTCAGTACAAAGGTACGTCATGAATATGGAAACGTATGCTGGTAAGTTCAGAATTAGTCCAAAGAAGAACGAGGTTCAGCAGCTGTTGTTAAACGTCTGACAGCGCTTATGAAAACTACTGGTCGAAATATTACTATAGTCCGATACTAAAAATCGGTATATG
The DNA here is from genome assembly GCA_026315105.1 of Locusta migratoria. Lineage (NCBI taxonomy): Eukaryota > Metazoa > Arthropoda > Insecta > Orthoptera > Acrididae > Locusta > Locusta migratoria. The sequence continues at coordinate 168,107,649 of CM048745.1, forward strand.
ACTACGTACTTACTACAGTAGGAACTCTCAACTCTCCAGTCACACAGGAAGCATTTTTCAGAAATAATGAAGAACACGTCAAATCGAGTACTATATTCCTCAATGTTCTTATTCACAGACCAGTCAGCATGTAGGCAACAGTTACTTTGGTGTCCTACATAGTAAACACGAAACCAACTAAAAGCTTACTGATGTTATCAACAATGCATCAAGACAAAGCCGCTGTAGGAGGAGAGAAGAATAAAACAGAGATAAATGCGTATTATAATTCCGTTGAAAGTGGAATTGATACCATTGATCAAATAGCTCGTATGGACACTTGCAAGATGGGAACAAAGAGGTGGTCTGTATCTGTATTTTACTCTCTCACCGATATTCGTGCTATCAATGCAACCACCATCTTCATCCAGCAACATCCAAGAGGGGATGAAATGAAACACAACGAACGGAAACTTTTTCTCTGCAAGGCGGGATAGAACTAGTGAAACCGCAGGTAGCAGAAAGAAGTATAAATGCAAGACGATTATCAAACCAAATTATTCAGTCTATGGTAAAGAGTCTACAAAAGAAATTCAAAGACGTTACAACGTAAGTACGTCAGCTTCCTGCAGGGGCAGGTCGGTGCTATGTTTGTGTAAAAGAAACTAAAATAAAGAAGCAGAAGTACAACAATCTAAATAAACCAAAACAGTATTGTGGACAGTCTCAATCATGTATGTAACATACATTCATTTATATCAATTAACAATATTAATAAATCGCTGTCTTAGTAAAAAACATATAAACCATTTTCCAAGTTGAAATTTTTTATCATTAAACTTATTAAATACCTGTGCGCTTGCTGAAACCCCCATCCCCTTCGGCAACCATGTTATAAAAACTGGTTTCTCATCCTAGCGTAAATATTCGGTCGGCCGCGGTGTCCGAGGAGACTGAGGCGCTTCAGTCACTGTCTACACGGCGTGGATTCTTGGTGAGAGTGGGTGTCACCAACTTTAGCATCGTGTGACACGCGACGGAGGTGTTTAGCAGACATGAGACAAAATTTGGTCGCTATGTGATATCATTAAATCTCTTTGAAGGACTAATTAATTCGTGAGGTCTGGACCCTTTTCCACGAGCAGCATCAGCGCATCGCAGAGCGCCATGCTTTCGCAATGTTACAGACGAAGTTTGTAGGCGTTTTTGAGACAAATTTCAAACTACTGCGTCACAACGGGTGACAATAATGGGGTTTAAAAATAATCCTTTAATTTTAGTGCACGGTGTACACATTTGTACATCTTTAAAAATGTTCCACCGCTCAACTGCGCGTTGTGGAGGGTACTCAGTACCAGTACTAGTTACTTGCTTTCCTGTTCCACTGCTATATAGAACTAGGGAAAAACAAATAGTTGTTTGCATCCGTACGAGCCCTAATTTCTCTGATCTTATCCTTGTGGTCTTTAAGCAAAATGTAGGTTGGTGGCAGTATAATCGTCCATCAGGGCGCTTCAAATTCCGGCCCTCTGAATTTCTTCAACAGTTCTTATCGAAAAGAACGTCGCCTCCTCTCCAGCGACTCCTGCTTGATTTCCCGAAGCATTTCGGTAAGATTCGCGCATTGATCGAATCTACCAGTTACAAAACTCGCCGCCCGCCTCTGAACTGCTTCTACGTCCTCCTTTAAACCTATCTGGCGTGAATCCCAATAACTTAAGCAATATTCAAGACGGGGTCGTAAGAGCGTTTTATAAGCGGTGTCCTCTACAGGCGAATCACACCGTTCCAAAATCTCCCCATACAGCTAAGTCGCTCTTTGCTTTCCCACTAGTATCCTAATTTGCTCGTTCCATTTCATATAGCTGTGCAACATTACGCCTAGGTATTTAACTGAAGCGACTCTGTCAAGTGGCACACTACTAACGCTGTTGTAGTGTAATTGCTTGCCTGACTATTTAGGCTTGAAAAACTGGCCGTACATAACTTGTTGAACTATTTTAAAATAATAATCAGTGACTAAGCTTTCATTTTAGACGAACTGTTAATTAAAAAAACTGAAATGAAGTGAAATGGCCAAACATTTAGTAGTTTAAAACATCTTGCAGAGCAAGCAACCTACAGAATTCGACGAATAGTTACCTTAAACAGCGGTGTAGTTGATCTCGTTGATAAGCTGTAGTGATATTGGTTGTAATCCGCGTAACTATCCGCCGACATTGGATGGAAGTTCGGAATATTAAGATTCAATCCCCGTGTAGCATAATTTTGAATGAAGGTAATTTAATGAATGAAAATTAATAATTGAATCAGATTAATGGCTAATCAGGCTTCGAATAATTAGTTATACCTGATAACAGCATGATCACTAAATGCAGGGACTCGAAAAATAATTACATAACGCCGGCCGCGGTGGCCGAGGAGACTGAGGTGCTTCAGTCACGGTCTGCACGGCCACTACGGTCGGGGTTCGAATCCCCCTTCGGGCATGGATATTTGTGCCGTCCTTAGGATAAACTAGTTGATAAGTAGTTTGTAAGTTTAGGGACTGATGACCCCGCAGTTAAGTCCCTTAAGCTTAACAAACATTTGAATTTGAAAAATTAAATAACTGAACAACTGACTGAAGTTAACTTTAAATAAGGGGATTTATTAATTTCAACAGAAAGCATATACTGCATACCTGAGTATCCATTTTATATATGAAGATTTTGTACAATCAGTTAAGAACAATAATCAATAGTTAATAATGGTCGTTTTAGCATATTATAGCGGTTTGATAATAGGCAGATCTTATGAGTACAATTCAGACAACAGAACAATCAGAACAGAGCAGACAATAGAACAGAGAGCGAGTACAATGGGATTATTACTTTTATAGTAATAGTCAGAGATTTTAATTAGTTACTCTGATATTATAATTAGTGTTTCTTGGTATATCTTTCACGTAGCCTATCGATTCCAAGGAAGAAAAAATGAATTGAATATTTATCCTAATTACATTTTATCTGTTTTAATATTTCAGATGACTGTAAAATATGTTATTTATTGGGCCGTATCCTACCACAGTCATTCAATCGCGATATCCTCTTGTACACCACAGCAACATTAGGAAACAGCCGCAGATTGCAATTCACTCTGTTCTCCAGATCATTTACACAGACAGAAAATAATCACACTTTCCTTGGGCACCCTTAACGATATCGTAGTCTCTGGCGAAGACTTGCCCTCGAGAACAAGGTACTGGGTTCTATTACTTAAGTAACCTTCGAGCCTCTCACAAATTTGGGTAATTATTTCATAAGCAATTTGTGGTGCGGTACCGGGTCAAATATAGAAAAATGCACACTGAATATTGCTCTTCTTCGATAACAAGCACTATGTTATAAGAGAAAAGGTAGAGCTGGGTTTCGCACGATCTAATTTTGGAAGCCGTGCTGATCTATGGACAGAATCATTTCCGTCTCAAGGAAATTTAGTATAATTATGATAACTGAGAATATATTCAAGAATTCTACAGCAAACTGATGTTAATGACATGGGACTGCATTTTGTGGTGTCCGTTTTATTGCATTTCATATACACAGAAGTTACGTGTGCCTTTTTCCAGTCCCTTGGAACTTTGCGCTGGGTCAAAGATTCGCGATAAATGCAAGAGCTAAGTAAGTGGCCAATGCCGCAGAGTATTCTTTGTAAATCCCAATTGGTACACCATCTGGACCTCTCAGCTGCTTCTCTACACCAGCTATGCCTATTAATGTGTCCTCCGTTTGAGAGTTAGTGCGACCATCAAATAAAGGTATGTTTCCATGTAGAAACCGCGGAAGACATAATCATAAATCGCCAGAAGGGAATTGAAATCGGTGGCTTCCATCTCGCTCGGTTATGTAATGACAATAACACTTGAAGTTATTCAGTCGCAGGATATAGCTGTGATGCAAACAAAATATATACGACTTCTCACAGTCTAAGCACAAACATCAAGTTATCACCAAAAGATTATGTAAGTAGTAAATGAGAGTTTTTAATAAAAACGATGGATCTGCAATATTTTACGTAATATCGCGAATTGAAACTGCAACAGCAGAAATGAGCTATCTGTTTCGTCATACTAAGAAGTAAGTAGGTCAGGACACTGAAGTTGCTGATATGGAACTTCTGGTAATTTTTCTACATGACGCCTTAAAGATGATGCGTGCTTCAATAAGCAGATTCGCATCCTGCAAGCCATAACATTCCACTGATAATGAAGCTCTCCGTCAGCAAGTCCCTGAACCAGAAAACTAAAGCAATAAACAAAATGAAATTCCTCCAACACGTTTTCGCTGAACGGAAGAAAGCAATAGTTATGCATTTTCTCCCTTTTGATAGATCTGTTGCACTCAAGGTTTTAGTATACAATGATGAGTGGAAACGTTATGAATATCCTGTGGACAATGTGCTGCCGCGGCGGAGCAGCCGAGCGCATTCAGGCGCTATGCTACGATGCGCGAGGCCGTCCCCCGTGGGGGTTCGAATCCCCCCAGGGGCATGGATGTTTGTGCCGTCTTTAGTATAAGCAACTTCATAAGTAATATAATATTATAGTGAAGGTATTTCACTTATCTATGCAACTGATTTAATAAAATATGCTATTGCCATATGCATTTCGCCTTTATATGGCAATAGCATATTTTATTAAATCAGTTGCATATACAGATAAGTGAAATACTTTCGCTATAATATTATAATATAGTAACTGTGGTAAAAGTAGGACAAAAGGAACTAAAAATGTTACTTCATAAGTAGTTTGTAACCTCGCAGTTAAGTCCCATAATTCTTACAAGCATTTGAACATTTTTCAATTTCATTCTTTTTTTTTTTTTTTTTTTTTTTTTACAATGTGGTTGTGCTTCACTTTTGAAATGTAATAACAAAGCGATTGTATGTCGCTTTCGACACAGCAACTCACACCAAGTATTAAAGAGAATAAGTTATTGGAGAAGTTCTTAACGAAGTGATGTGGTTGTAGGCAATAGTATGGGCAACAGTATGGATGTTAGAGCAGTGATAAAATGTTTCGATGTCGATAGTTTCAGTGTTGGGAAACAAATATTTCACAATTATTTTTATCAGTTTTCTAAAGATTTTCTGTGTTTCTGAAATGAATAGCGCTAATGGCAACATTAAGGAAACAAAGTATACTGACAATAGTGGCATAGGCGTTTCTTTATAGCAGAACTGCTACGGACTGGGCGGAGTGTAACGCTAAAACAGTTTCTTAAATATACTCTCTAAATTGCCGCCAAATTCGATCCGAAGGCAGCAGGTGCCACCTGGGCGATGGTAGATGTAGTGACAATGCTTTCAACGTCGTCCATCATAGTATGGCTGCCAGAGCGCTATCTGTTAGCACCCTTGAACAGGGAAGTTTACAGCCATTTTGCGCGACACTACTGCGGATTATTTGAAAGAAATTATAAACGCTTCATTCAAGAATCTTTGGCAACGTTTAAGGAAGATACTAAATATCCATATGTCCAAATATTTATTACTACTTCCTACTAACAAGGGAATGATCAGACCTGTCATGTCGAAACCTGTGTTGCTATTTTTACCACTGTGAGTTAACATTGAATGAAGTCTGTATGCAGACTGTTAGCTGCTGCTTATAACTGCCTGTTGTACAACCTTGACCTCTCTCGCAACGTTATACCAACGCCATCTAGGGCAAGGTGGCGTTAGCTACGCGCCGCTCTCCTGCCACAGCAGAGACAGAGCTGATTCACCCAGTGAAAGCGATCGTACCATAAATAATAAATACGATAATAATAAATTCGTTGATAAATGTAGCTGATATGTTATCTACAACATTCTTTCCAAATAGCTATGAAATAGATACAAATACATATACGGTTTATTTTCTGTAAAATGCCTTCCATTGGCGGAAAAATTCTCTGTCTAACGGTTGAATTACGTTCGTCGTGCCGGATGGAATCTGAAGTATCTCTACTTCATTGTCAGGGTGAGATCGAAATACAGCTTTTAATGAATCAGAACTTTTGTGATCTGACCACGAATCTAGAAGAAGAGATATGTTCCCGCAGAACGGAAGAAAAGCATGACGCATGAAAAGTGTAACGTTATCATTTCCCATTTTTCCAGACTTCGATGAGTCTACCACAAGATTGTCTGCGTAGAACATTGTTTGTTTGACACGTGGTCCAAAACGTCCAGTTGGTTCTTGAAGACACACATATAGTTTAGGCAGCAATGAGCCATCCAGACTAATTATGGGCATTATAGTGTATGAATGGGCGAGTGCAATCGATTTGCCTCAATATGTATTTCCCCTTTGAATGAAAGTGTTCTTTTCACACGCATTTCTTTTTGAAAACCTGACTGATCTGCATTGTAAAAGTAAGATTCACTGAATTTGGCGATCTTATTTTTTGCAGTCGTAAGAAAAGCTTCTATCATTTCCATTTGAGTCGCTTCATTTTCCGACCTGTTTCTCGATACAATTTTTTTCGTGCCACAATTTTATGTGATCTTTTAAAGCGACTAATCCAACTTTGAGAAGCTGCAAATTCGTTAGCGCCTATCGCGTTGGCAATCTCTAACGCCCAATCACGCAAAGTTGTGTCGTCTGGCATCGATAAATTGCTCAAAAAGTCGCGCATTTATCTCCGTCGCAATTTCTAGTCGACTCTTACGTTGTCCAGCGACTTCCTTTTTCCATCTATACAATTCACGTTCAGAACGGACAAAGCGAAACCTCTTTTGAACAGTACTGACACGTAGGCGTTTCTTACCACTTTCGTTCAACCAATACTTCGCCGCTTTTTCTTTGTCTGATAATGTAATTCTAGTTGCTGGTGTTGCTTTCGGAGATAACTGATGATGGTACGTGGCACTATCACTAGAAGAGTCTTCATGTGTGCAACTTTCTTCCGTTTCTTCACCGACTGTAGATTCACAGTCTGATTTGAAACTAGCATTTACAAATAACTTCACACACATGAATATGTCAGTCACTTCACCACAAGAAATATCTTCCATAATAAAATCTTTGAAAACAAAGAATTCCAGTGGATACGATGAAATATAAACAAAGTTAATTAAAGCGTGTTCTTGTGAACTTAGCACAATCTTAAGTTATTTGTGTAACCAGTCTGTTATAACGGGAACATTTCCTGATTGGCTAAAATATGCAGATATTAAACCTCTCTTCAAGAAGGGGGATAAAGAGATACCATCAAACTACAGACCCATTTCACTTTTGCCAGCATTCTCAAAAATTATAGAAAAGGTAATGTAGAAGCAGCTTCTCAACCACTTAACCACAAATGGCATATTGTCTAGAACACAGTTTGGATTTCTGAAAGGTTCCGATATTGAGAATGCTATTTACACTTTCAGTGAGAATGTACTTAATTCATTAGATAATAAATTGCAAGCAGCAGGTATTTTCTGTGATTTGTCAAAGGCATTTGATTGTGTGAACCATAACATCCTTTTAAGTAAATTAGAATTCTATGGGGTCACAGGAAATGCTGCAAAATGGTTCAAGTCGTACCTCACTAACAGGAAACAAAGGGTGTCAGTGCAAGTGACTAGTGAATTAGGCCAACAGTCATCATCGGGTTGGGAAGAAATTACATGTGGTGTCCCACAAGGATCCATCTTAGGGCCATTGCTTTTTCTTGTGTACATTAATGATCTCTCATCAGTTACACTACCAGAAGCAGAGTTCGTTTTGTTTGCAGATGATACAAGTATTGCAATAAAGAGTAAGTCAAGTATATTGATAGAAAAGTCTGCTAATGATATTTTCATGAACATTAATAAATGGTTTAAAGCCAACTCATTGTCATTAAACTTTGAAAAGACGCACTACATGCAGTTCAGAACATGTAAGAGATCTCCTGACAGCATATGCATTAAATATGAAGAAGAGCAGATAGAAGAGGTTGACAGAATTAAATTCTTGGGATTACAGCTTGATAATAAATTTAGTTGGGAGGAGCACACCACAGAACTGCAGAAACGACTCAACAAATCTGTATTTTCAATACGAGTGTTATCAGACATAGGAGACACAAAAATAACAAAGCTTGCATACTTTGCTTATTTTCATTCCTTAATGTCATATGGTATAATATTTTGGAGTAACTCTTCAAGTCAGTCAAAAGTCTTCAGAGTCCAAAAACGTGTAATACGTATTATTTGTGGAGTAAATTCACGGATGTCTTGTAGAAGCCTCTTCAAAGAACTGGGTATATTAACTACTGCCTCTCAGTATATTTATTCCTTAATGAAATTTGTCATAAATAATATATCCATTTTCCCAACAAACAGCTCAGTTCATACATACAATACTAGAAATAAAAATGATCTACACAAGGATTTAAAAGCACTTACTTTAGTTCAAAAAGGGGTCCACTACTCAGGAACACACATTTTCAATAATTTACCATCAAGTATAAAAAATTTAGCTACAAATAAAGATCAGTTTAAGAGGAACCTAAAAGACTTTTTAGTGGCCAACTCCTTCTACTCCATTAGTGAATTTCTAAATTGTACCAAATGATGCATGCACTCATACTATATTAGTATTATTATATTATCAGCAAAAAAAACCTTAAAAATTATGTATCTGTATTTATATTATTAGTATTATTTGTTATTTAACTTGTAAATTTGGTTTCTTGACATGTTCCACATCCACGAGGATCCCCTCAATATGGATCTACGGAACAAATCAATAATCTAAATCTAAATCTCTGCAATGTCGAGTGTTTCAGTCGTTTCCAGCCACATGTCTGCACTATTTACATGCTCGTCTAGATGTTTCACTACAATGTCGCACATCACATCACGCGATGTTCATTGGTTCATTTGGCGTCTGTGGTATATCTTCATGGGAAGCAGCAAAACATTACAGGGTTTGCCATCACCTGTGAGGGGAGATTGAATGTTCACCGTAAATTGGCTTGCGGAGTATAAATGTAGATGTACAGATATCTTTCACATCTCTAACCAGTTTCCGAACGGTATGTTTCGACATACGTTCCAGAAAAGAAGTGCATGTCATAGAAACGAATATTCGTTTTCCGCCGCGGTGGAGTAGTCGAGCGGTCTAAAGCGTCTCGCTGCGGAGCGCTCGGTTGCTCGCCGTGGAGGTTCGAGTCCTCCCTGGGGCATGGGTGTGTGTATTTGTCCGTAGTTTAGTTTACCTAGGTTTAAGTAGTTTGTAAGCTACGGACTGATGACCACGCAGTTTGGTCCGATAGAATTACAAACATTGTATTGTATATTCGTTTTCCCTTCCACCAGAACCGTGCAACGATATTCCTCTTTAGTGAACGCCGCGATAAGACGGCACCTCCCGACCATGCGCACAACGCTCACCATAACAACAGCTCGCGACTCGCCATTTCCAGGTGTGACCAGCCGTCACCACAAGAGCCAATCAGGAAAAACAGCCATTTTCGTGATTTTTTTAGGTGACTTCCAGGTCATGTCAGCAGCTAAGGTTCTGCATACAGACTTCCTTCAATGCTAACTAACAGTGCTAAAAAAAGGCAATACATGTTTCGGCATGACAAGCCTGACCATTCCCTTGTAAGCTGGAAATGGAACCCAAACAACTTGCTGTACTAAAAGGATTTCCGCCGTGTTGTGTCAATGACTCATGCAAAAAGAGCCTCGCCATCATTTTCACTTTCACTCCTTAAAAAGGTGATTATGAATTGGATGTATTGCAGGAGGCCTTTGGTACGCTACGAGAGCATACGAGCCACTTAGCCCACGACTGGTGGTCGCTGCTGAGTTGGTGCTACTTTCTGTATTCAGATTTTCGGTAGGGTAGGAACATGGGTCGCGTATGGTTGACGACCGAAAATCATGGCTGACTCTGCTTCAAGACTTCACTTGAGTGCACAGAAAGTATTTAAAAATCGAGTGGTATTACTCGTTAAATAATTTCATAAATGCACAAGATGTCGCAAATTATATCATCGATATTAGTCTAATGTAGAGGTTGTGAATTTTATATTCATATGTTTGTAATTCTGTGGGACTAAACAGTTTTAGTCAGCAGATCCTAAACCTACAACTTAAACAAATTTAATCTATTTTTAATACAGTCGACATAAACGACTTGCAAGAGTCAACAACTGCACAAATATTTGAAATGATGTGTTGTCTGATTATCAGTCAACAGTCTTAAGTGCAACTGTTGAATGATAATCAGACGATAAATAATTTCAAATTTAAACTAACCTAACGACGAAACACACACACACACACTACCGCGCACACTGCAGAAAGGCACCTCAGAACGCACGTGATTTTGAGATTCGTTGTTATATTTAATGACATTTATCGAAACCAAAATAATATTGATTCTGCAGACAACGATCGTGTCAGATTACTCTGCAAAATAGTTGAGCACATGATGTCCTCTAGTTACTGTATTCTGTGTCTGCTTTTGTCTCCCTATTATCTGCTCATATTCCTTCAAAGACTCTTGCGTTGTTTCGCCACCATCTATGGCTCACATTGTCAAACGTTCACCGTCCATTAAAATTCCAGTCATTTTCTTGGCTTTTTTCTGTTCATTTTTTCCTCCTTGGTAGTTGTAACGTTCATTCACTACATACTTTCCTTGTTAAAACTTACACTTTCATTTCGCATTATGGCTTACTTTTCTTTGTTAGAATTAACAGCAGGCTCTGTCTTTCATTTAGCAAGGACAAAAGCATCACAGAGATGATCGGCCAACATCAATGGCAGGTACTGTGAATGGGGTGTTCTGCGTCGTGAGAAGGGCTAGTCAGATTTCCGAGAGCATAATTTCCTCAATTAGTCAATTACTGTTTCCTCTTACTCATAACTCGAGGAAAGTTCTTCAGGACGAACTAGAGGCCACACGGAGGCTTATTGGAACTTTTACCGCGAACCATACGCGACTGTAACATGGAAAGAAGGAAGTGACAGTTATACACAAAATACCGGTATGCAAATGTTTCAATGCCTGTAAACCTATTGGATCAAACTGCTATGGTCATCAGTCCCTAGACTTACAAACTACTTGAACTCACACTAAGGACAACACACACACACCCATGCCCCAAGGGAGGATTCTAACCACCGACGGGAATGGCCGCCCAGTCAGTAGCATGCTACCTTAGACCACCCGGCCATTCCCAGCGGCTTCCTGAGCCACACACCATGATGTTTCTTGTGGAGTATGGAAGATATTTTCGTAATACCGATGAAAGAATTAACAGGGCGTAAGAGAACACTCAAATAAACAGTTTTAGATAGGGAAACGCGTACAGGTCTACACGTATTGCGCTATTTATTTACATGTGATTTGCCGCTGCGGAGTGGCCGAGCACGTTGAGAAATGTTTCAAATGTTCAAATGTTTGTACAGCTTATGGGACTTATCTACGAGGTCATCAGTCCTTAGACTTACAAACTACTTATGCAATAACTAATGCTAAGGACGGCACAAATATCCATGGCCGAGGGGGGATTCGAACCCCCGAACGTAGTGACCGTGCAGATCGTGACTGGAGCGCCTCAGTCCCCTCGGCCACCGCTGCCGGCAGCACTTTGAGACACTATGCTCAGTGCGAGAGGTCGTTCTCCGTCGGAGTTTCGAATCCTCCCTCGGACTAAGATGTTTGTGTTGTCTTTAGGATAAGTTAGTTTATAAGTAACGAAAATTCCTGGCAGATTAAAATTGTGTGCCGGAACCGGGACTCAAACCTGGAACCTTTGCCTTTTGCGAGCAAGCGCTCTACCGACTGAGCTATCCCGACACGACTCACGATGCCGCCTCACAACTTTACTTCCGCCAGTATCTCGCCGCCTACTTTCCAAACTCCACAGAAGCTCTCCTGCGAAACTTGCAAGACTTGCACTCCTGGAAGAAAGGATATGGTGGAGACATGGCTTAGCCACAGCCTAAGGGATGTTTCCAGTCTGCAGCGGAGTGTGCGCTGATATGAAACATCCCGGCAGATAAAAATCTAAGGAGCTCCAATCACGGTCTGCACGGCCGCTACGGTCGGGGGTTCGAATCCCCCCCTCAGGCATGGATATTTGTGCCGTCCTAGTTCGTAAGTAGTTCATAAGTCGTTTGTAAGTTTAGGGACTGATGACCCCGTAGTTAAGTCCCATAGACTATACAAACATTTGAACTTAACCTACTTTATTGGGCCCCGCTTTCACTATTCCCCTGGTGTACTCATTCTTTAGTGTATCCTTTCGTGTCAGTTATCCACATATACAACTCCAACATGCCACTTGGTGCTATTGCCAAATTTTTTAATACAACTTAATTTTGACTTTGCATATACTCTACCAGGGGAAATAACTAATGTCGTTAATGTACGACAATTTCATTTCATTAAAGTAGTTTTTTACAATACTGAATGCAATAATAAACTTAAAAAAAAAATCTCTCCTTATGAGTCTTTATTGACAATCTTGGAAGACGCTTTCAGTTTGCTGACGTAAAATGGTTCTTTTCTGCCAGCACACATCCTGAATGTGTGTAATTGCTTCTTCGTTCAGCACTTCGCAAAACGTTTGGTATAGTGCGTTCTTCTTAGTGCGATCAATTTTCTAAACGCAGTCAGGATGGAATGTGTGGATTTTCTTTTTTCGTTTGAATTCGGCTGTCGATAACTCTCCCTGGTATCAAGGGTAGCTTTCTTCGTCACCAGACTTTGCAATATGTTCATCTTAAACATTTCAGAAGTCATTTTTCTATGTCTTGTAGTTCCATTCAAATTACATAATTGTCGACCCTACTGGGAGAGAACACAATGTTCCGGTGTAAAACCGATTACGTCTTACATAAAAGCCGTATTCAGTTGGTCTCTTCTTCCTGAGAAAGGAGATGAGGGCTTGATAACATTCAGTATGCACTATTCACGACTCAGGGTCATGGTCGTTAGTTGCCCTCATAAAAATAGGAACAATATAGTTGATCCTTGCCACCCTGGTAATGATATTTCTCGTTATCGGAAGGGCCGTGTCACGCAAATCGTCTATCAGTTGTTACTCAGCCAGATATATGCCGCATCAGCTCGGTGAACTCTACTTGCGATTAAAGGCTCAACTTTGTGTTTATTCCGACTTGCGCGACCTCCAATGACGAAACCCTGCTTGATAAAAGAAGTCGTTAGTTATACGAGAAACTGATACGTACTTCTTATCTGTATTCTTTCCTCTCTTTCCCTCTCTCCAGAAAGAGACTACTTAATGATTATGTCATTTAATTTCCTGGGCACGTGCTAACGTGTCACGTTTATATGCATTTTCTTTATACCTGACAGAAAGACAAAGATAGAGATTAGAGCACATCCTAAGAATGACAAAAGAGGCAGGATGCATGCACTAGCCTGTGATGAAGAAGTCCGCACAAGTGAGGAACTGAATCAAAACGGTCATCAGACTAACGCCACAAAAACTAACGTACCAAGTATTGAACAGTCGTGATTGTAAAGTGTTGTTGTGGTCTTCAGTCCGAAGATTGTTTTGATGCAGCTCTCCACGCTACTCTGTCCAGTACAAGCCTCTTCATCATCTCTGAAGAATAATAATGCGGCGCGGCAGTCACGGTCTGGACGGCCACTACAGTCGGGGGTTCGAATCCCCCCTCGGGCATGGATATTTGTGGCGTCCTTAGTGTTAGCTAGTTCATAAATAGTTTGTACGTTTAGGGACTGGTGATCCCGTAGTTAAGTCCCATAAGCTATACTAACATCTGAACATCTAATAATTAGATTTTCGGTATTGTTCAGTCTTCATGTTGATGATAGGCACTATATCGGGATTTATGTTACTTTTAGGCGTAAATCGTTTTCCACGCACACTTTGTTACCACTGTTTTGTTGTTAGAAAATGTACCCTTGCATTAGTAACTAGTTGTGAGTATAATTAATTCCTTAAAAGCCATATTTACAAGCACTCGATTCTCCTCCTTTATTGTGATCAAAACGAAAGTTTTCAAAAAACTATTACTTTAGGTCAAGTAGTCTTTCTTAGGTGCTGGAAGTTTTAGCTTTAAAAGATTGTCCTATGTAAACGGACATTTACACATGATAAACCTAAAATTTCAGCAAAAGTAGGCACTACAACAGAGTCATCAAAGCACAAACTATTTATAGGGAAATAACGCTTACCTGAAACAAAGAGAGGAACATTATGAAATTCATAAATTAACAGTTTTAAGGGGAGGAATTAAAATTTGTGCTGCCGCTGGACCTTTTTTTAATAAAAAAAGAAAACAAGAAGAACTTTATTTACAAATTGAGTTTACTAATCGTGACAATTTTTTTAAACAAGTTTTCTCACAAATAGTTGAATAGCGAAAATTTTTCTCCTTTCCATGGATCGTTGACGATTTCTCTTCTCGCACGGAGGATGTATTGTTGAAAGTCGGTCACAGATCCGCCTCACGCAAGGACGTAGTTGATGAACGGATATGTGAACCAAGCGAGAGTTCTGGTTTTGGACGCTGGGAAAGCCTTGACATCCATGTACATCAGTTTCTTCGTGTTGATTTCGTTGACACTCAGGGACAGCAATCCTGCCGATTTAAACTTGATCCATATCCATAGATCCGCTATTTTGGAGCAGCCTACCACACGGTGGATGGCAGTATTGAGCAATCCTTAATGCTGGCAGTACGGGTGACTGGTCCGCTTTATTCGGTAGCGACGAGCAACAGTCAGGATTAAATTATTCATGAACATGTAAGATGATGAGCGCAACGTTGAACATAACAAATGATCTGCAAAATTGGACCACACATATTTCCAATTTAAGTCTTTGTGTTTAATTTTGATTGTTGGAGGATACGAAGCTTTTACACCAATGGTCTCGAGTATTTTATTTGTCGTATAGAATGTTACGTTGGGAGTCTTCTCTAAAACATATGTTGCTGTTTGCAATGTACGTAGTAGATTTGCCGGCAGCCGTCTGTCACATTTATCCCCTGTTACGATACCTAATGCCTCTTTTAGCAAATCCGACGGATTAGCAGGTAATTTTGGTATATTTATGAGATTTTTCACAGTCAGAGCTGAACATTTTGCCTCATAGTCAGTTACATATAAGCAGATAAGCCTCCTTCAGCAAATGATTTTCTCAACTGATCCCTGGCTGCCCGGAATAGTTTAGCTTTCACACAAACCAACCTATGTACTTCTTTATTTGTGCAATACATTGTCGGTCGATGGGGATGA
Source organism: Locusta migratoria (assembly GCA_026315105.1). NCBI lineage: Eukaryota > Metazoa > Arthropoda > Insecta > Orthoptera > Acrididae > Locusta > Locusta migratoria. Next base: position 168,122,881 of record CM048745.1, read on the forward strand.
CTTGTGGCACAAATCACATTTTAGAAAGAGTCAATGTATTTACACATTCGATCCTCTGAATGATGTTCAGTTGTCTTGTACTATTTGCAGTAAGAGCTCCGCCTACTTTGTCCGCTATGGTTTCAGAGTTACTGGCAAGGAACTCATTTACGTCATTACGGAGTTTAAGTTCTAGCACTTCCATTTAAACACATTCAGTGAAAGTACGTGCGATTGGTTGAGCATCTTCAATGAGCTACAGGAGATGTGTTTTAGTGTGGTTAATCGTTGCCCCTACTACTTTTTTTATAGTCGTTTAGTATTGCCGCCACATTTTTATCTTGGGGTTATGTAATTATAACTGTAACATAATCAGCATAGGCATACAGGGTATATCTTGGGCACCAACCTGCAATCCTGATAGGGAGGTGCTAACTTTGCGGATTAGTGGATTCAAGGATATGACGAACAAAATCAGAGCTAAAGGACAACCATGTCTAACAGAAAGTTGGATTGGGAATTTTCCGTAAAGTTCCCGTTGATTTCAACTTTGGCAAACATTTGGTATCGTGTTGGTTAACAGTAAGTCTATTGTTGCCTGCGGAAATTGGAAATGCTGTAGCACTTTCCTTTGATACTGATGACACGTTATCAAAGACTCTCTCTAAATCGATGTTCAGAATCCCAAATGTTTGTTGCTGATTCTTCCATGGGTAGAATATTGAATCTCTTAACAGACAAATTACATCTATAATCCTTTTCTTAGGTACGCTACACGTCTGTTCCGGTCCTATGATCTTTCGAAGTGTTCGCTTTAGTCTGGCTCCATGACACGAGAGATGATTTTCGAATCACCGCATAACAAAGTCGGAAACTTTCCTCATGTTAGTATGTTGTAGGTGTCGCCATCGGCGCCAAACTTATGTGACTGCTCTGAAAAGCAAATCATTTGCATATCACAGCATCTTCTTCCTGTCGGTTACATTTCGCGTGTGTAGCACGTCATCTTCTTGGTGTAGCAATTTTAATGGCCACGAGTGTATTCATAGCCATTTGCAACCAGTATAGTACTTACATATCTCTGTTGGCCCCTTCTCCTTTCTTGCGAGATGATAAATACTCCTCGTCTGGCTTATGTCCGTGGTCTTTGCAGGTGATTATTTTCCTATCCAATTCCCTTTCCTGCAGTTCTAAAATTTTATTTCTTATTTTTCCAAATCACTTGCTCGATCTTCCCCATCGTCGATTTTAGTTTGCAGTTCGCGGTCAATAAGATAATAGCACTCCATGTTTTTCCTCCTAGTTTTGTTTATCCTGTAGGCATCATTCGTAAATAGTTTCCGAATGCCGGGTTTTACAACATTCTCCAACCACTCAATGCAATCCCGGAAGAAGCGTTTTCGGTGAACCCACGATGTGTTAACGGGCATTGAACTCCATCTATACGTGGAGAAGGTTTCATTTTAACTTCCAGTATCCTCTGCCATATATTTTAGGACGAGGGAAACCCTTTATTCGAGGAATCATGGCGTGATGATAGGAAAAGGTCACATGCACAACGTCATAATCTAGCACGACTATCCCAGTTGTAATGTAGATTCTGTCAATTCGGGACGATGCGACAGTCGAAACATAAGTATAGTGTGTGCGCGTGATGCCAAGTCGTTCAACCACATCTTTCAAGCTCAGTGCGTCAATCAGGTTTTCCAGGGAACCACAAAATGGTTTTGCTCCTGTCGAATCTGTCGCTCTTAATATGCAATTGAAGTCTCCTGCCATGATGATGTCACCTTTCACCTGCCGAAAAAAATATGGAACATCTTTGGTAAGAAATGTTGACCTTGCAGCCCTGTACATGTTACGGAGGGAGCGTAAAGATTTAAGACGGTCATGCCATTCAGAACACCTCTGACTATACGTCCTCCTGTAACTCCAGTCCGTGCCTAGTTAAAATACAGCAACCCCTCCCGGCAGAGCCAACATTGTTGTAGAATGAAAGGGAACCCACCCATCCATATACCACTTCTTGTAAGAAAAAAATATCATTGTCATCAATTGTAAGAAATTTCTCCAAAATTTTAATCTTTTTAGCATTACTTTTCCCACAAATATATATAGTCAAAAACGTGGGCGCCCTTCTACTTTCCATGTGACACGTAATTTCTTGACATCACCTTGTCATTTTATTGCGCGCCACTTTCACGTTTGGTTTAGGTTTCACCCGTGGTACTTTGTGGTTTGAGAGATTTCTGAGTGCCGTTCATTTTTTCGGTGTCCCGAACGCTGCCCTCAGCTAGGAGGTCAGCGGGACCGACACTTGATGCCGAGGCGTGTTGCACTCTGCTTCCTTGTGTGAGCTCTGCATCGGCTACTAGAGACGCACTCTGTTGACGTTGCGCCGTGGCCTGCTGTGCCACTTTCTCAGTAGCCGGCTGTTTACTTTTACAAATAATGTCACTCTGGGCGACAGGTCACCACCACCTAGAGAGAAGGCCGCGGCGCTCTCGTGTGACGTCGGGCATAGTAGGTTGTGCGCGCATAGCTGACTGGCTCGCTGCTTCGGCATAGTCGGCCGTGCCCCAACGGCTACCCAGTCAGACGTCTGCCGACGTCATACCGTAGCTTCTTCCATAGGCACATCTGGGGGCGGTTCCGTATTAAGTGTGAGCGATATTATGAGCAATACCGTTTCCGGTTTCAGTTTCCTCGGTGTCTGAATTGAATTAACAGCGTAGTCGTCTTCTTCTGAATCCACGTTTTCCGGTTCCAGGAGTCGTTTTTTGATTTTCTGAGGTTAACTGGTAGGCACTGAATCAACCACTGATTCTTCTGCAGTAATTTCAGTATCATTAACTTGTATGTCGGTTTCTTGCATTAAACTTGCGAGTTTAGCGTTCGTACCACTTGCACTGTTCTCGCCACCTGTCTTCGGAGAAAGGGATGAATTTATTATCCCTGTCTGCAACAGGGGGGGGGGGGAGGGGGCGGAAGTCATCGAAGATGTTCGGTATCTTCCTTTTCGGAAGGATTAACGGTTCCCTGTAAAATGGCTGTGGGTGCTAAATCCTGTAATTCTAATCTGAAGCGATTTTGCAGATTGTTCTTCAGAACAATTATCCGCTGTGGACAATTTTCACAAGGATATCCCGGCTCGTTACAAACGTAACATATTGCTTACTGCCCAGAGTAGATAACATGAGCCTTGTATCCCGAAACCATAATGTGGGAGGGGATGTCAGATTTTGCACAAAGCTGTATGAACCGTAATGACATTATAGCTTTGTATTTTATACCTGCTGGACCATTTTTCAAACTCGATGCGTTTCACCTTGCCATATTTCGAAAGAACCAGTTCTGTCAGTATTCTCAAGTTCCGGGCAGAGATTCAGAATTCTAACAGTCTTCAGTTCACAGTTTGCATTTCTAACATCAACCGAGTTAACAGAATCATGGCGGTGGCGAAACTGGACCTGTCCCTTCAGGCTAGTCTACACGACGACACTAGGTTGCGACACTCGTTGCATGAAATCAATTGCGCGCTACTGGTTTCGTGTATGTCTGTAGACACGGTGCCAGTACCATAAACATCAGTTTGGTCATTTTGCGAGTGTCGTAGTCGCCCTAGAATGAATATTTTGGTAGCTGTAAGAGTTTTGGCGGAGCTATTGCTTCTTTGTGTGAAGTCTCTGCATAAGACTAAACATACAGAGAATAAGAAACATGTTTAGGATTCGTGACTGGATTGAAAAAAGACGTCAGCTCGGATACTCAGCGACCTTGCTGCAAGAAATTGTGATTGAAGACCCCAGAAGTTATTTTAATTAACTTAGAATGTCACCACAGCAGTTCACGTTTCTTTTAAACAGAATTAGTAATGTAATAAGGAAACAAGACACTGTTAAGCGTGAAGCATTGTACCAGAACTGAAGTTAATTTCATTCCATTTCGTTTCTTGCTGTGTAGATATTCGCCTCTACAGTACCTGCACCGTGTTCCGAAATCCCCATTTGTCGTAGTTCGTTTGTATAGGTATTTCGAATTGAATGTATTTTAGTCTGCAATTCATTAATCGTCAACCCATCAACATTCAATTCACGAATAATTGCTTAATGAGCACCAACTCACCGCTGCTTATTCCTGCGATTTTCATCGTTGAAAATCGCACAAACACCTATGCATCACATATATGCTCAAAAACCGAATTATTTCTTCAGTCCCCCCTTTTATGTTGTATTTTTTTCTGAATTGGTCATAACCTAACCTAAAAACACGCGCAATCAGTTTCGCCAGAGTTGGAAGGAGCCGAATCTGTTTAGATTCGCCGAGTTGCGCGAACGCCTAGCCTTTAGTTTGCAGTAAAATCTTGTCACAGAAAACCGAATTATAGAACTTGACAAAAACACATTAATTTTCACTGTCAAGCTGAATAAATTCAGCATTATCTCCTGAAATTCCGAATGTTTCATATAACCAATCGGGTATTTATAAAGCAGTAGGCTGAACATGACGAGTATGATTGTCATACGAGAATCTTAACGTGTTCTTCCTGAGAGAATCCGATATGATGAACGAGCGGAAAGCGGATGCACCGCCTCGCCGCCGAAGCCAGTAATACGCGGTACTTACCAGCACCGGCTGAGCAACACTGAGAACGCCTGTTGTCAGTACTTCCAAGGTCTTCAAAACACAAACACTGCTTAGCTGCGACTGTACGTCCGTACCGTTCGTCCGCCGAAAGCGGAATGCTCAGCTAACACTGTGTTCGGGACAAAACGACTACACGGACTGTCTTCAAGCACGGTTCCCTCCACCCCACATACCGGGTGATCAAAAAGTCGGTATAAATTTGAAAACTTAATAAATCGCGAAATAATGTAGATAGAGAGGTAAAAATTTACACGCGTGCTTGAAATGACATGGGGTTTTATTAGAACAGAAAAAAAGAAAAAAGTTCAAAAATGTCCGACAGATGGAGCTTCATCTGATCAGAAAAGCAATATTTAGCATAACAAATTAAGATAAAGCAAAGATGATGTTCTTTACAGGAAATGCTCAATATGTTCACCATCATTCCTCAAAAATAGCTGTAGTCGAGGAATACTGTTGTGAACAACACTGTAAAGCATGTCCGGAGTTACGGTGAGGAATTGGCGTCGGATGTTGTCTTTCAGCATCCCTAGAAATGTCGGTCGATCACGATACACTTGCTACTTCATGTAACCCCAAAGCCAATAATCGCACGGACTGAGGTCTGGGGACCTGGGAGGCCAAGAATGACGAAAGTGGCGTCTGAGCACACGATCATCACCAAACGACGCGTGCAAGAGATCTATCAGGCGTCTAGCAATACTTTTTTTTTGTTCTACTATAACGCCATGTCATTCTAAGCATGTGTGTCAATTTTTACCTCTCTGTCTACATTATTCCGTGATTTATTAAGTTTTCTAATTTATACTGACTTTTTGATCACCCAGTACTTTAATTCTGCCTCAATTTCCCTGTGAAATACGTCTCAAATTGCTAAGGCAGAGCACATCATCAAAGAACTTTAAAATTTGGAAGAACAATTTTATGACCAAATTATACAGTAGAAGTAAGAAACAGATTAAAAGGAAACTAGAAAATTAAAATTAGATGAAAATTTATTCTGGTATGAACCAAGGGAAGTACATATTATCCTTGTTAACGGAACCTATGAGCCTTGCCGTCTGCATGAGACTTCTGTGAGACGTGGTGGACATATTGATGCACTTCGAAATAATTTAACTGTCTTGACCACAATTGAACTTTATTAAAGCCTTGCATGTTTCGACATACGCCATTATCAAAGGCTATAAAAAGACATTGGTGTTAATATTCCATCCGACGTTACTGTAGACACTACCCAATTAGTGACCTTTGTATGTTATATTAATGTTTTACTTAGTTTACTTGAAGAAGCTTACGTTTAATGGTGCTGATCAGTGTGTGTCTTTCTCAAATTGTTTAATCTGATGACTTATAATAGAGTGTGCTTTGTTTTTGTGGAAGCTGAATTGAAAAGATTTTAGCTACTGTCAGATTTTATATCTTGGTCATCATCCCCACATCAGTACTGTAATTATAAACAGTACGTCCTGACCCAGCTCCTCCTACAAATAGCAATACATTTTATATAAATTTTAACTACTTTAGTACACTGTACTGTATGTCTTCATTTTATCCTCTTTAATCTGCTTTCTTAATCTCTCTGCCTGCTGCACCCACAAATTATCCTCTCTACCCATTATCCACCGTCATAACTCTTCCACTTTTAAAAAAAAAAAAAAAATGTTCAAATATTTGTAAAGCTTATGGGACTTAACTACGGGGTCATCAGTCCCTAAACTTACAAACTACTTATGAACTACTTACGAACTAGGACGGCACAAATATCCATGCCCGAGGGGGGATTCGAACCCCCGACCGTAGTGGCCGTGCTGACCGTGACTGGAGCGCCTCAGTCACCTCGTCCACCGCGGCCGGCACACTTTTCCTTTATGTAATGCCACTAGAAGTGAAAAATCTTAGTTTTGTAATAGAAATCTTTGTGATTTATGAGAAGCACAATGCAATTTAGTGTGTTATAGGAACCACCGTCGAATGATCTTTGTAAGCTATGTTGTGCTTGGTGGGTGATCTTCACTCAAAGGCTATGTAGTGCTTGGTGGTTGCTTATCCATCTAATCTCTGCATGTATGCTAGTACCCCTCACCTTCCTCATCCTACCCCCACATTTTCCCTCATCTACATTCTGTAAGGAGACTAGGAATTTGGGGTTTATCAGCATCGTTTCCCTCAAAACCATCTTGCCAGAAATATGTAAAACTATAATGTAACAGAAAATGTTTTGTATAGTTATTTAAAATTATATTAAATATTGTAAGGGGTGGGGTGAGCCACGCTGGAGTAGCCGAGCGGTCTAAAGCGTCTCGCTGCGGAGCGCGCGGTTGCTCGCCGTGGAGGTTCGAGTCCTCCCTGGGGCATGGGTGTGTGTGTTTGTCCTTAGGATAGTTTACCTAGGTTTAAGTAGTTTGTTAGCTACTGACTGATGACCACGCAGTTTGGTCCGATATATTTACAAACATTTGAACAATTGGGTGCGGTGAGAGAGAGAGAGAGAGAGAGAGAGATAGATAGATAGAGAGAGAGAGGAGCAGAAAGACAGTATTGCCATCTCCCCATAGTCACTGTCCCTTCAAGCAGAAATCAGTATGCACTTGACCTTTTTATAGAGATGTTCTAGGGTGAATTTTAAACATTGTTATATGTATGAAATATCTACTACACAAATTGCTTTAAGGGGCAATTTTTTATGACAGCTTTGATGAGTGCATAGTTATGGTTACTTATTTGTTATGTTTCAGAAAAATGTTGGATGGAATATTAACTGGAATGCGTTTTCATAGCCGTCGATGATGACGCGTGACGAATCGCTTTGTTAAAGTTCAATTGTGGTCAAGATAGTTAAATTATTTCCAAGCGGAGATTAACTAAGCACATTGCGAAATCTAACGAAAAGTATCAAGAGAGCGCCATTGGAGTAAAAATACAACACTCTTAGGTAAACGAGCAGGCCATGCAAATGTATCTCCTCGTCCGATCTATCGAACGGGGGCGCCATTGAGATGCGTCTGGGCGTTAACATCGATGTGGACTGGAGTAGAATCACGCATCAGTCACCCTGGGAATCAAGATGGCACTGTATGAGGAGGAAACAATGCATACTGTAACTGTATTGTAAATGTGGCTGCATGGTGCATAGTGTATTAGACCGCAGTCTCTGTGAGGAGGTATGACAAAATAATTTAGACTCTAGCATGGAAAACATGCATTTCCAGACATCACTACCGTTTCGCATCCTCTCCTCGATCAATCCAGAAACTCTGGACACGGAGAGAAAATAATCCTGTACACGGATGCTGATAAGACTACCGACGCATTTGGTACTCAAAGAAGTAAATGTCAGCGGTATGTCGGCAAGAAAGGGGGTGATGACTGTTGGGAAGCGGAATCTTGATGGAGTAACGCATTATTCCATACCAGGTAAGGACAGCCTTATGGAATATGTAATTATTAAATCACAGAATAGCAGAAAAAAGAAGTTTGTAGGCTAATATGGCTACAGTTTTTACAGAGGTGGTTTACAGGAAACCCCACAACTTGAGAAATGCGGTAACACAGTTGTATAAAAAGATAAATTTGTTATTTATCGTATGGTTTCACAAGTACATAACAATATATACAATTAAATGGAAATATTCAAATTCGAAAACCAGGTTAGGGCACTTGGAATCATTTGCTGCTAACTCTCCAAGTCACTGCTAAATGCTCGCAGCGGACAGTGACGATGTGTTCTATGGTTTGCTGCTCCGCTCCGCAGTCACAGTCAAAAGATGGAAGGAAACCCCACCTCTTCATGGTGTAAGCACACCTCCTGTGACCAGTCCTGATGCGGTTCAACATCGACCAAGTTTGGCGTGGTAGGCCGAATCCATCAACCTTCTTTGATGGATTTTGCACCAGGTGGTCATTGTGTGGTGGATATTCATTCCACTTGGTGGTCACTTCAAAGGAACTGGTAATTTCTGTGTCACACCAGTCAGGTTTCCTTGATTTGAGATGACATACTGGGGAACCCTAGACAGCATCGTACCAGAGAGAGTTCTTGTCAGTCTTGATCACTTTTACGTTACCTGCTTTCCTCATCAGATCTTGCGAAGCAATATTGGCCAGGACAGGAAATCAATGAATGGGAGTAGATCTCACAGGCCGGCCGCGGTGGCCGAGGAGACTGAGGCGCTTCAGTCACGGTCTGCACGGCCACTACGGTCGGGGGTTCGAATACCCCCTCGGGCATGGATATTTGTGCCGTCCAAGTTCGTAAGCAGTTCATAAGTAGTTTGTAAGTTTAGGGACTGATGACCCCGTAGTTAAGTCCCATAAGCTTTACAAACGTTTGAGATCTCACAGTGCCAGTGATAATTCTCATGGGTTCATTAAGTCTAACGTCAATCTTTGTTGCGTGAGCGGTGTTTTCTCGCAGTAACGCTCAGTATTTCCCAGCAGAATACACAAAAGCGAGAGCAGCAGAGCGTAGGGTATTGGTGCCAGCACCCTTGCGAAGTACGTCCACTCTTGAAACAAGTTATTTCGAAAGCTTTAAGCACTGTTGTTTGAATGTCGAGGAGCGATCCAGAGTGATACCTAGGTATACGCGGTTGCAGTTACGTGGCACTTCGATTCCGTCAAAAGCCACATGTAGCTGCCTTTGGGCTTCTTTATTATTCAGGTCGAATCTACATACATACTCCGCAATCCACTGTAAGGTGTGTGGTGGAGGGTACACTGTACCACTACTAGGCATTTCTTTTCCTATTCTACTCCCAAATAGAACGATGAAAAAAAAATGCCTATGTGCCTCCGTAAAGCCCTAATTTCTCTTATCTTGTCATTGTGATCACTACGCGAAATGCGAGTAGGTGGCAGCAAGATCGTACTACACTCAGATTCAAATTACGGCCTCTGAATTTCCTCAACAGAAATTCACGAAAAGAACGTCGTCTTTCCTCCAGCTATCTTCAATTGAGTTGCCGGAGCATTTCCGTGACACTCGCGCTTGGTCGAACCTACCAGTAACAAACCTAGCTTCTCGCCTCTGAACTGCTTCTATAACTTCCTTTAAACTGATCTGTTGCGGGTCCCAAACACTTGAGCAATTGTCAAGACATGGTCGTAAAAGCGTTTTATACGCGGTTCCCTTTACAGATGAAGGACATCTTCCCTAAATTCTCCCAATAAACTGAAGTCGGCTGTCCGCCTTACACACAACTGTCCTTACATGTTAGTTCCAGTTCATATCGCTCTGCAATATTGCGCCTAGATATTTGAACGACGCGACTGCATCGAGAAGCTCACTACTAATGCTGTGTTCGAATATTAGGGGATTGTAACCTCAGTTTTATTTAGGTTAGGTTGAAGTCTCCAGTCTATGCTTCGATGCGGAGGGTCATTCCTCGTCGTGGGTTTGAATTCTCCCTCGGGCATGGATATTTATGTACTCTTTAGTGTAAGTTAGTTTATAAGTAGTTTGTAAGTTTAGGGAATGATGACCCCCGCAGTTAAGTCCCAAAAGCTTAAGAAACGTTTTAATAGCTTTACTCTGGAAGACTAATACTAAGTCGTCTGTATACTGAATTTTCCGTCCGTGTCTGGCATGTCATGGATCTATAGGTTAAATAGGACGGAGCCAGAACTGAGCCCTGGGATAGGCCATTATTTAGCGCCCTCCATCTGCCCGATTCTCCCTTCAGGTGTATCTAAAAGCCTCTGTCCGAAGGCATCAGTCCTATCCTCCACATAGTGCCATAAACTGACTTAAGGTCCACAAAAACTGTAGCTGATTTAGACCTTATTGGAATCCAGTGTCTACCAAATTTTTCAAAGTTAAAACCTGGTCACAGCAGCTCCGATGTTTCCTAAAGCCACCTTCTTCAGCAGGAATGATTTGGTCATTGATCTCTTGCGGTTTAGAATGATACTTTCAGGTAGCTTATAGGGCATGCTGAGCAGCGATACTGGTGGATAGTGAGAAGCATCTGTTCCACATTTACCTGGTTTCAATTTGGGAATTATCTTAGTCTGTTTGAAAAGATTTGGTACGCACTAAAAAATTCAATCAGCCATAATTTTGATTTTTGGGTTGGCTGCTTTAACAGACTCTGTATATACGCCATCAAAAGATAAATTAATGAAAACAAACAAATGAAATAGCGCTTGAAAGTAATCGTTTTGCAACTAAGAAAATATTAAATAAATTTCAAGTAATATTATGTACTCATATTTTTTGTGACTTGGTATTTTTTGATTATATTATTATTCCAGCTGAAAACCCGGCGTTGCCCGGGTACTTGTTTATTTATTCAATCCTTGAGTTAGTACTTTTACTACCCCTTTTCTCTCCCTCTCTCTCTGTACATCTCCTTTTTTTTCTAATAACATGTTGTATTTATCAGAAAATATATGAGAAATAAGGATGGCTTGCATAATGGACAAAACTATAAGTGCAGTATCCAAACAAAGAAAGACAGTAATCATAATACAAAAGATATGTAACATTCATAGAGTCATTTAATTCACAACTTTACTATAAACAATATTTCTTCTGATTTGTCCAGGATCTAATATTAACAACTTCTTTGGTGAGCCCACCCTATTTGAGAAACAAGGATATGTCAAATCTACTCCACAGTATTGAATAGATGGGCCTGTGATTTATTAATCCTAATGGAAAATGCAAGTCTGACTGAAAACTGCAGTCTCTGGAAGTTAAAATCTAGATCTGTCGGAAATAATGGGTATTCGTTGGATGTATACTGTTTCATTCTCTTCCTTACCATGTAGCTCTATAGAAGTCTATTGCTTTCATCACAGCCGTGTGTCCTTCACAGTTCAAAGTTTGTTCAAAGTTGTCAAGAGCAGACAGCTTTCAGGGATTTCCTTAAGCTGACTGAAATACTGTAGTGTTTCAGTGGCAAATACGTAAATGTATTAACACTTGGTGCATGATGTTACAGGTTCTTACCCTTCGCAGTATGTATTATCTCTTATTTATTGAATTACATATTCTTCAATTGTATAACTTCACAGTTATATATTCATTTGTACAAGTGCTGTATGTCAGTAAAATCCGTTGCAAACGGAGTTAGTTGTGAAGAAGTAATATATTAAAACCTGATCCGTGATGGAGCGGTTTTCTAAGGAACGTTACTTATAACTACGTGTAGTACTGTGTGGTACAATTTCGAAATTACATTTAGCTGTATGTGTGTATACTACCTGTAAAACTTCCTGCGACTATAATTTGTAGCGTACCTTTCAGTGGCATATTTGGATATTGTTTGCAGAATGTGCTGCAAACAGATTAATAAAGGCTTAACAAAATGTCGAACATAATGCAGTCACGTTTATTATGTGTTCTACAAAAACATTATTTACCGGGTTCGTAGAGTGTAATATTAGGTAACTGGCTGCCAAATGTGTTGTGAATGGAGTTCCTAGCAAAGACGTAGTAAATTACAACCTCATCCTTACTAGGGCGAATTTTTGTGCATTTCATAGTCTCTGACGTCATAGCACCTAAACTATATCTCGTAATACGAGATTATATCGAAGGTACATCCAGTGGTTATGAGAAATGTCTGCAAAATCCGTCGTAAATGTAGTAGAAAAGACGTAATAAATCAAAACGTCATGCGTGATGATACGATTTTGCACCTAAACTATATGTCGTAATACGAGATTATTTCGAAGGTACATCCAGTGGTTATGAGAAATGTCTGCAAAATCCGTCGTAAATGTAGTAGAAAAGACGTAATAAATCAAAACGTCATGCGTGATGATACGATTTTTCATGAACCTATTTATTTATGTCACCATATCTCATGAACTGTGTGTCTTACTATAATAAAACGTACGTTCAGTAGTATGTGGGTATACTGTCTGCAACATTTCTCGCGAATACAATTAACAGTGTACGAGTAAAAAATTCTAACGTCATGTAAAATGCCGTAATTTTATTGCGTGAACGCCGAAAAAGAAGTAAGCCACAAACTTATTTTCTTTCAACATTTTGTTGGGGTTGTCATCGAAAAAACGTTTCTTAATTAAGTTTGTTGCAAGTCGCTACGTGCTCTCCTTCACAAATAGTGGATTGACGAAGTCGCACTATTACGTGCCGCAAGACGGGGAAGTTTTTAGTGTTTATGACGTCATAACTCCTGAACTATCAGCCCTGTCGCAAAATCCTTTCTTAGCTGACGTCTTCTACATATATACTACATTGCTACCAAATTCCAGATTGATAGGTGAAGTAGTTTCAGAGATTGTGTGTTTAGTCAATGAGAGAGTGAGTGAGTGCCTGTCATTTCGCTTTATATAGATAGAGATTCATTACACAAAGCGTTGGAAAATGAATCTTAAGGATTTTACAAGTTGTTCATTCAGTTAATACAAGTAACATCGCCCACATAAATGTCTTAAGAAATAAATAATTTACCACAGTAATAACGCATTTGGTTTTTTTATGAAGAAGTATGAATAGCAAAATTACATCTGTTTCAATATTATTTCATCATAATCCAAACTTTAGGAACAGCAATTAAGTTCAAGAAAACTATTGGCTCTTTAGATATTGAAATAACTATAAACGTGTTGAGACTGTACAAAACTGACAACCTTTACTGTGCAGAAAGGTTAATTTTATACTTATTTTAATGTAATGTTTTCAACCACCCCTATGAACCAGATATTGCCGAGGGGGGGGGGGTGGCTTGCGTGCCTCAACGATACAAATAGCCGTACCGTAGGTGCAACCACAGCGGAGGGGTATCTGTGGAGAGGCCAGACAAAAGTGTGGTTCCTGAAGAGGGGCAGCAGCCTTTTCAGTAGTTACAGGGGCAACAGTCTGGATGATTGACTGAGCTGGCCTTGTAACATCAGCTAATGTGGCTTTGCCACACAGTTACTGCGAACGGCTGAAAGCAAGGGGAAACTACAGCCGTTATTTCTCCCGAGGACATGCAGCTCTCTATATGAATATGTGATGATGGCATCCTCTCGGGTAAAATATTCCGGGGGTAAAAAAAATTCCCCCATTCGGATCTCCGGGCGGGGACTACTCAGGAGGATGCGATCATCAGGAAAAACAACACTGTCATTCTACGGATCGGAGCGTGGTATGTTAGATCCCTTAATCGGAAAGAGAAGTTAGAAAATTTAAAAAGAGAAATGCGTAGGTGGAAGTTAGCTATAGTAGGGATTAGTGAAGAGCGGTGGACAGAGGAACAGTATTTCTGGTCAGGCAATTACAGGATTGTACATACAAAATCAGTTGGGGGTATTACAGGAGTAGATCTGAATATGAATAAGAAATTAGGAGTGCGCGCAACTATAAGCAACACACTGATCGCATTATCGTAGTCAAGAATAAATACGAAGCCAACACCGACCACGATAGTACAGGTTTATATGCCAACTAGCTCTGCTCATGATGAGGAGATCGAAGAAATGTTTGAGGAGCTAAAGGAAATTATTCAGACAATTAAGGGAGTGGGAAACTTAATTGTGATGGAAGACTGGAATTCGGTAGTAGGAAAAGGAAGGGAAGGAGAAAATACTAGCTGAATATGGACTGGACAAAAGGAATGAAAGAGGAGGCCGTCTGGTAGAATTTTGCTCGGAACATAATTTAATCATAACACCTGGTTTAAGAACCACGAAAGAAGGTGGTATAATTGGAAGAGACCAGGAGACACCGGAATGTACCAGATAGATTTTATAATGGTAAGACATTTCGGAACAATGTTTTAACGTTTAAGACATACCCAGAGGCAGATATTGACTCCGACCGTAACTTACTGGTCATGAACTGATGACTAACAGTAAGGAAATGGGACTTCAATAAATTGAGGGAACCTGAAGTTCTTAAGAATTTCAAAGGGAAATTTAGGCATTAATTGACAGAAACGGGGGGAAGGAGATGAAATAGTGAAGGTAGCAGAGGACAAAATAGGTAGAAAGGCAAGACCTACAAAAAGCCTTGAATAAATACTAAATTTAATTGATGAAAGGAGATAAAAATGCAGTAAACGAAACAGGCAAAATGGAGTAAAGACGACTAAGAAATGAGATTCACAGGAAGTGAAAAATAGCTTAGCAGGAGTGTCTAGAAGGCAAATGCAAGTCTGTAGAAGAATGTATAAAAAGGGGAAAAATGTATGCCGCCCAAAGGAAAACTAAAGAAACGAGACCAAAAAAGCAGCTGTATGAATATAAAGTACTCGAAACCAGTTCGCTGTAAAGAAGGGAAAGCTGGAAAGTTGAAAGAGTATATAGAGCAGCTCTACAAAGGAAACGAACTTACGCATAATATTACAGGAAGGGAAGAGGAAGTAGATGAAGATGAAATAGGAGATGCTATATTGAGAGAAGAATTTGACAGAGCACTTAAAGACCTAAGTCGAGAAAAGGCCCCTGGAGTAGGTGAAATTCCCTCAGAACTTCTAAAGTTCCTAGGAGAATCAGCCATGATAAAACTATTTCACTTGTTGTGTAAGATGTACGAGACAGGCGACATACCCACGGACTTAAAGAAGAATGTAATAATCCCCATTCCAAAGAAAGCAGGTGCAACAGATGTGAAAATAAAAGAACCATCAGTTTGATAACTCACGGTCGAAAAATTCTAACACGAATTATTTACAGAATGATGGAAAAGCTGGTAGAAGCGGGGAAGATCAGTTTGGATTCAGGAGAAATGTAGGAACACGCGAGGCCATACTCACTTTCCGGCTTATCTTAGAAGATAGATAAAGGAAAGGCAAACCTAAGTTTCAAGCTTTTGTACATTTGGAGAAAGCTTTTGATAATGTTGTTTGCAATAGACTCTTTCTAATTCTGAAATCAACAGGAGTAAAATATAGGGAACGGAAAGTTGTTTACAACTTTACAAAAACCAGACAGCAGTTATTATAGTCGAAGGTCATGAAAGGGATGCAGAGGTTGGGAAGGGAGTAAGACAGGATTGTAGCCTCTCTCCAATGCTATTCAATTTGGACATTTAGCAAGCTGTGAAGGAATGGAAGGAGGAATATGGAGGAGGAATTAAAGTTCAGAATATAGAAATAAATACTTTGCGTTTTGCCGATGACATTGTAATTCTGTCAGAGACAACAAAAGACATGAAAGGGCAGATGAACGGAATGGACAGAGATACGTATAAAATGATCATTAAAAAGAGCAAAACAAGGATAATGGAGTGCAGTCTAAGAACATCGGGCGCTGCTGAAGGAATTAGATTAGGCAACGAAAGATGGTAGACAAGTTTTGTTTCTGGGGCAGTAAAATAACATGCGATGGACGCAGTACAGAGGACGATATAAAATGCAGAATGGAAATGGGAAGAAAATCGTTTTTGAAAAAGAGAAATTTATCAACATCTAATACGTTAGGAAGTCTTTAGATGTAAGGAAGTATTTTCTGAAGGCATTTGTGTGGAGTGTTGCCTTGTATGTGTGTGAAAATGGACAATAAACAGTGTGAACAGGAAGAGGATAGAGGCTTTTAAAATGTGGTGCTTCAGAAGAATGCTGCAGATTAGGTGGGTGATCGCGTAACTAATGAAAACGTACTGAATAGACTTGGGGAGAAAAAGAATTTCTGGCATACCCCGACTAAAAGAAGGGATTGGGTGATAGGATATATTCTTAAACGTAAAGGAGTTGTGAATTTAGCGTTGGATGGAAGTGTGTGGGGTAAAAATCGCAGAGGAAGACCAAGAGATGAGTACAGTAAGCAGATTCAAATGGATGCAGTTTGCAGGTCTTATGAGGAGATGAGGACGCTTGCTCAGGATAGAGTAGGGTGGAGAGCTGCCTCAAACCAATCTCCAGACTGAAGACCACAACAACAACAACAACGTTTTCAAATGTTCCTAGTGACTACATTTATCTATACGTACACAGTGTTTTATTTTAGGTTATTGTGTACAGGCCAACGTCGGACTATGCATAAAATTATTTGACTGTAACTTCAAACATACGTAGTTTATGCGGGTTAGTCAGTACACGTTTTCTCTTAATGAAACTTAATTTTATTCTGGTGACTGTAACCAGTTTGTTTGTATTCTTAGTACGACTCTTCTTCAAATGTCTACGGTCATTTGGAACTAACTGCATGAGACAAACTACAGATAAAAAAGGTATGCATTGTTGACCCGCCTAGATATCTCAGCAAATGTTTGCAATAACCATATCTTTTGTTGTATTTGGTCTTTCAAGGGGGTAACCCGTCAAAAACCGAACATCAGACCCATCATGAAGACAGGAAGAAACTGTGTGGAATTACTGTTACAAATGATTGCATCAATTTACGAAAGTATTTTCAAAGATAACATTTAAGTAGTATTATTAGTTTTTACTCATCTCACTGGCTATTTGCACAACATTTTGATCTGTAAACCAATTACAGTCAATCTTGTAAGATTTAAAAGAACACATACTTTCAAACCAAGCATTCAAGTCCCATAGTTTTACAAACAGATGAACACCAGATGAACACCAGAGCAGACAAAGCCTTACCTATAGCTACATGCTCTTTTCGTGATCTTCCTTTGTTAATATCACAAATCGTTTCACAAAATTCAAATTTATCAATAATCTGTATAATTTTTAAGTGCGTTGACTGTTCTGTTTCAGATTCTCAGCCCCCCCCCCCCCAGACGTTGGACTTCAACATCATTATCAAACTTGAAAAACCACCTCACAAGAGTGTTTTCGCATTACTGAAATGAAAGTACCAACATCTGTTGAGCCATAATCTCGATAGAGCCTGACAAAGAGTGTATAAATTTTTCTGGCATACTCTATATGTTAGAGGCATAAACGGTTTTGATACTAACTGAAGATGTTTCTCACAAAACAGAACGCGTACGAAAACTTCCGCCCTGAACAGGAAGCAGAAAATTCAAGACACCAACTTAGGAGGCCAAGAGCAGGCAACGTTCTCGAATGTATTGCTATAGCAGACCGGCGAAAAGTCGACCGATACTGCGATTGAGCTAGAGCGCATGACGCCATAAAGAGCTACAAAAGCGGGGATCAAGAGAGAAATCCCCGTCCGTTTTCCAAAGCCGAAACAGGCGACGTATCCCGCTATAAATGTGAACATCCGCCCTAAGTACAATGGGTAATAAAAGACGTAATAGCACTTCCCGAAACCCATCTGAATGACCGAAATAACAACACTCCACCGCAGCCCCTTCGGATTTCGTGGTAAGATGACGCAGCAGATATCCCGCCAAAACCTGAACACCGATGAAGCACGAAAGCAGAAAGAAGATGTGTGGAACTGAAAAGCAGAGATAACAGTCCGAGTTCTAGATATGCGCAATGCAGTCGATAGCCAGAGTCGTGTGTTGATACTAATTAACTACGATGCGGGAGATCCGAGTTCAAATCTCCTTCGGGCGAATTTTTCACATAATTATGAACTGCCCGTCTTGTCACTGGCATCTCTATTCACTGAAGCTATTATAATACTATTCGTTAGTTAGAGAATATGAGTAACGTACTAAGATAAATATTACTGTCGCAAATAATTTTGATGAATAGAGAGTGCAGACGAATGCAGAGTTGGCCTTGGGCCGTGCTAGCGTGCGCACCTGCGCCGCGCGTCGCTTAACGCTCCGCTCCGGGGTTTGTTTACTTCCGCGTCGCGGTATTTGTGTGTATTGAGTCCCGCATTCACGAACCGCCGTGCGACGATCAAAGTAACGTTTCAGGCTGAACATCCACGACCAAGAGCTTTTGAAATCGAACAGTTCATACGAGAAGATCTTCGTTTGAAGCCACAAGACGTGATCGGAATACACTTTTCAATCACGGGAAGCATCGTCTATATCAAGATGACGACAGAAGCGCTATGCACTGAAGTTGTCCAACGACATAACACCGGACTGAAGTTCAAGCACTCTGATGGACACATCGGTGCCGTAACGGTCGATCATGTAGGATTCGGATTACGTACTCTACGGGTGTTTGAGCTCCCGTTTGAAGTACCTCAAGAAACGGCCATTGCAGCCTTCCAACCGTATGGTAACGTCGTTGGTCACCTCGCAGAAAAGTGGCACACATTTACGACGTACCAGGTATTAAATGGTGTGCGTCAGATACAGATTGAGCTGAAGAAACACGTTCCGTCGTACCTGATGATTGGTGGTGTGCGGGCCATCGTTATGTACGATGGCCAGCCACGAACATGTTCAGGATGTGGCGAGGAAGGCCATGTCCGGTCCGAATGTATGCGCCGACGTTTGGTACAGACTCCACTAGGTGAGGTGGCCTCAGCAACAACGGTCACGTCCCTACCCGTCACCTACGCTGCAGTTGCACAGAACCACGTAATACAACTCCAGGCTACGCCTAAACCTACGTTGCCTGTACCCATCGCAGAAGAAAATACTGACGACACAAGCACAGCACCGCCTCCAGCGCCCTCACCAGAACCGGCAACAATAGAGGCAACTCCGAATGACTCTGCTGGTATCATGGACATCGACCTAAGTGTGGTGCCGACGTCCGCTTTCGTACAGACGGGTGCGGCGATAGAAGAGCAACAACCAAATTCTGATTCAGAACAACACATCCGAAAACAGCGGTCACCTCGGAGGCGTAAGAAACGCCGTCGAACACCCTCCGCTGACGGCCTCCATCAGACGACCTTTTCGGATACCGAACGAATGTCTGACAGTGACGTACCATTTTCCGACCAGCAGCAGGATGATACTGCCACACTGGACAGACCTACGGTGACGCACCATACCTCAAATCAGGACATAACATCCTTGATGTCAGCACCTAAGAACGACCTTACCCTCACAGCACCGCTTGGAGCATGCGCCTCGTCCGTTACAGACCAACGCCAGCACATGTCATCGACATCCACATCATGGGCCGACGACGTTGGCGAAGGAGTGGATCAGACAGCTAACGTGGCCGAGCGGGTGCATCCCATGGAGGCACCAGATTTGGTACCCAACTGTGGGAGACACGGCAAGTCAGCGACTTTCGGGAGCCGCTGCAACGCCTTCTGTAAACCTTGCAAGTGTCCATCCGCAGCAATATCGTATCGCCACGATGAATATGGCCACCATTCGCGCCCCACACAAACTGGCGATGTTTCGAGACACCATCTACTCAAGTGATGTTGATATTGCGCTCCTACAGGAGGTGTTTGTCGCTGATTTTCTCATCCCTACTGGTTACACTGGCTATGTTTCACACGCCTCCGACACCGGCAGCGTCGTCGCCATCCTCCTACGCGATGGCATTCCAGCAGACGACGTCGTTTACCTCCACACTGCTCGGGGAATGGCTCTTACTGTATTTGGAGTGCGTATCATTAACATCTATGCACCATCCGGCTCCAGCCACCGTCGAGACCGCAATACATTCTTCGCCGAGGATATCACGCCGCTATTTATGGGTCCACAGGATGACTTGGTATTTGGCGGGGATTTCAACTCGACACAAGGGCCCACCGACCAACTGCCACAACATTCACCCTGTGCGGCTCTCTCCGTGGTCATCGACAGACTACAACTCGTTGACACCTGGACAAAGCTCTACGGAACTATCCCTGGCTTTACGTTTTACACCGCCCATTCCTCGAGCCGCCTGGATCGCATATACCTCACCCGCTCTCTCGCAGGTGGAACCCGTCACGCGGAAGTCTGGCCCTTAGACTTTTCAGATCATGAGGCATATATCTGCGACGTTAGTCTCGTCCGACAGCGTGTGTGGCATAGTCGTGGCCTGTGGAAACTAAACGTGTCTCACCTGACCGCTCCAGACTGTCGACATATCATCGAAAGTGCGTGGGCACAGTGTTTACGCCGTCGTAATGACTATAACTCCTCTCTATCTTGGTGGCTCTCCTGTGCAAAGCCAACGCTGCGCAAGTCGCTGATGAATTACGGCCGGGACATCAAGACATGGCGAAACAACACTTTGAATTTTTATTATTCCATTCTTCGAGAATGTGTGACGATGCCTTTCTCACCAGCCAGGCAGACGATGGTTCACCGTACAAAGGCCCAAATCTCTTTGATAATGCGCCGCCACCTGGAAGGGACTGTCATCCGATCTCGTACAAATGATAGAATAGGTGAAGAACATCCGTCGATGTACCATCTCATCCAGGAAAGACAACAACGACGCCGGGCTCTGATACACGCCCTGATTGACGCGGAAGGTCACCGTCACGATACCCAATACTCCATCGGTCAGGCGTTTCATGCCCATTTCACAAGACTATATGAAGCTGTTCCGCATTCGCCAGAACTGATTTCAGAAGTCGCACAACTTATTCCAAGTACTCTCCCAGTGGAGGTGGCACGTGAACTCCAGGAAGGCGTGACCACGGA
The DNA here is from genome assembly GCA_026315105.1 of Locusta migratoria. NCBI lineage: Eukaryota > Metazoa > Arthropoda > Insecta > Orthoptera > Acrididae > Locusta > Locusta migratoria. Next base: position 168,143,861 of record CM048745.1, read on the forward strand.
TGAAGTACTAGAAGCAATTAAAATGGGGCATAACAATAGGTCTCCTGGGCCCGACGGTATTCCCGTTGAATTTTATAAAAGTTTTGACTATTTGTTAGCACCTACATGGACGACGATCGCTCAAGAACTAATGTCCCCAGCGACTGATGTCCCTAAAACCTTCCTTGAAGGCATAATTATTCCTGTACACAAACCGAACGGGTCATCCAGAATACAAGATTATCGGCCTATAACTCTGCTTAACAGCGATATGAAAATATTTACACGGTTGTTGGCCTCACGACTCAAGAAAGTTGCACGGTACGTCACATCCTGCGACCAGACGTCCTTAGGAGGAGACAACAATATCCATACGGCTCTTTGCCGCTATCGAGACATGATAGCACTTGCCCAATATCAACGACTTCCTGGTGCCCTGGCTTCACTTGACTTTAGCCAGGCCTTCGACCGTGTTGATCACTCCTACTTACAGACAGTTCTCCAGCACATGGGTTTTCCTGGCGACATTATTGCAGTAGTTATGCGCCTTCTGACTGGCGCGACCTCCAAAATCATGTTCAACGGTCGCCTCACCCCACCCGTGGTTATAACACGATCCGTCCGACAAGGCTGCCCACTTTCAACTATATTATACGCCTTTGCTTTAGAACCATTGCTCCAGGGACTACGCCAACGTTTGGAAGGTATGAGTTTACATGGGAACCGATTCTGTTGTACAGCTTACGCCGATGACATCGTCCTTTACCTACGCACTGAGAACGACGTACGGGCAGCCCTGACATGGGTGGCCACTTATGGCGAGGCATCAGGCAGCTTGCTCAACGTCTCAAAATCCAAGGTCTTGCTCATCGGCGAGGGCCTACCAGAGAGAAGCATCGCTCCTCTAAGTGTAGCCACAACCGTTAGATGTCTTGGCATAGATTTTTCAGCCGATCTCCGCCGCTCAGCAGCGATCAACGGTCGGCGAATGCTTCAGAGAATCAGGGGAAGTCTGGCAGATCACCGGCTACGATCCCTCGACATAGTTCAACGTACACAATATGTGAACGTCTATCATGCCTCTCGCATACCCCATGTTGCTCAAGTGCTACCGATCCCAACTCTCCTGGCACGGCGTATATTGGCTGCGTTAGGCTCCTACGTCAGCTCCGGATTGATATTCAAAGTGCAATACGACGCCCTTGCAATCCCGCGGGAACGTGGTGGGGTGGGACTAACACATGTGCCGACCAGAGTCACGGCGCTCTACGTCAGCTCTCAATTAAAAATCTGGCGTCGTTGCCCACAGAGTCTCACCGGTATACTATTCAATGCCTTTGCCCCGGACTCTTTGGTAGCCCCAGTGACGATTGCAGCCATTCCAGTTGCCTTCCATCATATCCGACGATTCTTCTTGGACCTTAGTTATGTATACAAATCTTTACCACCTGCTCGTTTGTCTCAGACTAAAACAGTATATGATCTGCTACAACAGTGTCGACCATCCAACCCGATCGAAATTAAGCATCCACAGTATGTATGGCGGCATATATGGAAAGCTATTTACGAACGTTTTCTCGAATCAGACGTCCAGTCAACCTGGTATCTCACTGTGAACGGAAAACAAGTAAACCGACATCGCCTGCATCGGATCCATCTCGCCGATTCGCCCCTCTGCATTCACTGCGGAGTGGACGACACAGACGGCCACAGGTTCCACTGTGGTGAGGCGAACGATGTCTGGACACTCGCTCGGCGAATTTTGGCGTTCCTTACTCGCCAAACACCCGCCCAGATCGACATCAACATGCTCCTATTTCCGGAGGAGACTTTCTACCCCACCACCAAAACACACTCGGTAAATTGGATTCGTGGCTACACGATCCGATACCTCTTTGATCCTGGCGAGAAATCAGTACTTGGATACTGGAACTTTCTTAATGAACGACACTGCGTCCTAACCCGTAACCCAAAGTACCAGAAATATTTTTCCAACTTTTTACGGAGTGCCTTTCACGACCCGCCTCGCAGCTGGAACGTCCAAGCGATGAGAAGATAAATCTTAACGCAACCAACCTGAACTGAACAGAACCCACAACGGAACATAATAATCAACGAGAAGACACGTTTGGACGATTTTAAGTATGCCGGCGGCATCACTACGGCGCACCTCTTGTCATATATTACAATATATATATATATATATATATATATATATATATATATATATATATATATATATATATACATAAAGAATTAAAAATAAATAAATAAATAAATAAATAAAGAATACAAAAGAGAAGAAGTTTTCCCAGCCTTTTTTTCTTCCAAATCTCATGAGTTTTATTTTATTTTATTTTCTTTATTATTATTTTTCTGCTTTCGGTAGCCTATTAGCTTTCCTTGCCCTTTATTAGAATTAGGTTAGTTGAACTGGGACTAGGATAAGGTAGGAGCCAACGCCTGAAGTGGACAAGTTTATTTTTTTTTTCTAAGGGCAAAAGTGGCGGTGGCAAAATTAAAAAAAAAAAAAAAAAAAAAAAAAAAATGCCTCGTAGAACTGTTACGGAAATGAAACCAATTAGGGACAGACAGAATATTCCGTTTCGGTTTCGGCAATTTTTGGCCAAAATATTCGTTTCGGACACAATTTCGGTTTCGGCCAAAAATCGACCGAATCTTCTGCTTGGCTGAAGATAGCTTAATTGAACGCAAGAAAGAAATCGGATTGCTTTCGTGATGGATTCAGTTGGAGTAAAAATTGTAATTTGTTGAGTGCATGTTTTAGCGGCGATATCCATTAATAAAATCTTCTCCGGTTGCAAGCCGCGTCATGTGGTTTACTGCCCACGAGCTTTCGACAGAAATCCCTTCTACCTTTGTCAAGTGGTGACTGTCATTTCGAGGGCGGTGCCGTGCTTATATAACCACCCGTTCCATTAAGGACAATGTTGAATAAGTAAAAGTGTTAAAACACAGTATGAGAATCTCACTATAAGATACAACAATGCTGAATAAGTAAAAGTGTCATAAAGACAGTATCAGAATATCACTATAAGATACAATTGGGTTCTATTGTGATTAAAAACAAAATACAATTAATAAAATTTTCTCGAGTTGTATGCCGCATCATGGGGTTTCTGGACACGAGCTTTCGACAGAGATCTACTACGCCATTGTCAAATGGATGACTGTCATTTCGAGGCCATTGCCGTGCTTATGTAGCCGCGCCGCCACTTAATCACAATATAATCCAATTGTATCTTACAGTGATATTCTCATACTGTGTTTACAAAACTTTTACTTATTCAGCATTGTCCTTAACGGAACGCGTTATAATGGAACTACATTAAGGATTAGAATTAGTGCAGGATTCATCTTTGTATTCTGATTTGATTTCGTACACGTTTTTTTAAGTCTCGACGGGGAACAAAGATACTTAAAATTTCATAAGAAAATATATTTCACCGATAGGAATTTGACAGAGCACTGAAGGACGTAAGTCGAAACAAGGGCCCTGGAGTAGATGACATTCCCTCAGAGCTACTGAAGTCTCTGGGAGAACCAGCCATGACAAACCTGTTTCATCTGATGTGTAAGATGTATGAGACAGGCGAAGTACCCTCAGACTTTAATAAAAATGTTATAATCCCCATTCCAAAGAAAGCAGGCGCAGACAGATCTGGAAACTACAGAACCATCAGTTTAATAAGTAATGGTTGTAAAATATTAACACGAATTATTTATGGAAGGATGGAAAAGCTGGTAGAAGCCGACCTCGGGGAGGATCAGTTTGGGTTCAGGAGAAATGTAGGAACACGGGAGGCAATATTCACTTTACAGCTTATCCTAGAAGATAGATTAAGAAAAGGCAAACCTACATTTCTAGCTTTTGTAGATTTGGAGAAGGCTTTTGACAATGTGGATTGGAATAAACTCTTCCAAGTTCTGAAGCAAGCAGGAGTAAAATATAGGAAGCGTAAGGTTATTTACAACTTGTACAAAAACCAGACAGCGTTTGTCATAGTTGAAGGACATGAAAGGGATGCAGTGGTTGAGAAGGGAGTAAGTCAGGGTTGTAGCCTTTCTCCAATGTTATTCAATTTGTACATTGAGCAAGCTATAAAGGAAAGCAAGAAGAAATTTGGAGAAGGAATTAAAGATCAGGGTGAGGAATTAAAACTATTGCGTTTTGCCGACGACATAGTAATTCTGTCAGAGACAGCAAAGGACCTGGAAGAGCAGTTGAACGGAATGGACAATGTGCTGAAAGATGAAGATTAACAAGAGCAAAACTAGGGCAATGGAGTGCAGTCTAAGAAAATCAGGTGATGCTGAAGAAATTCGATTAGGTAACGAAACAATAAAGGAGGTAGGTGAGTTTTGTTACTTGGGCAGTACAGAGGATATAAAATGCAGAATGCCACTGGGTAGAAAAGCGTTCTTGAAAAAGAGAAATTTGTTAACATCGAATACTGATTTAACCTAAGGAAGTCCTTTCTGAAGGCATTTGTGTGGAGTGTTGCCTTGTATGGGAGTGAAACATGGACGATAAGCAGTGCGGAAAGGAAGAGGATAGAGACTTTTGAAATGTGGTGCTACAGATGAATGCTGAGGATTAGGTGGGTGGATCGCGTTACTAATGAGGAGGTAATGAACAGAATTGGGGAGAAAAGGAATTTTTGGCATACCTTGACTAAAGGAAGGGATTGATTGATAAGACTCATTCTTAGACATCAAGGAATTGTGAATTTAGCGTTGGAGGGAAGTGTGTGGGGTAAAAATCGCAGAGGAAGACCAAGAAATAGATACAGTAAGCAGATTCAAACAGATGTAGGTTGCCGTTCTTATGTGGAGCTGAAGAGGCTTACTCAGGATAGGGTATTGTGGAGAGCTGCATCAAACCAGTCTCCGGACAACACAACAACAACAGGAATTTCTAAACAAATGGTGGAATTAGTATGGATTTTTCAAACATTTCTGAAAGCTATTTTTAGTAGATGTTGGTGGCAGTTACACTATAAAAAGGGACGGAGTTTACCTTACTTTATTTATCAGATCCGCTCATTCTGGTGTTGTAGCTGTAATAAGATGCATGTTTATGAAGGTAAATCGCCGTCATGAAATGGTTTTGGACTGGATACGCGATCTGTTTCGTGCATCTGACCGTGCGTTAAATTTTAGTTCCTTGTCCACTCGTAAGTTACGGTGAAAAATCACAAACTGAGAATTATCGGATTTCGGTTATTTAACGTGACAAGAGAAAACGCGATTGAAGATTCTGAAATGCGTATTGATTTTGAGTAGGAATGATTTTATTTCGAAGTTATGAAATTTGGCAATGATCAATGCACGAATGTTCGTCAGCGGTAATGACGATCAAACACATTGCACAACATAGCAGTGCCGAATTGCTTACCCAGATTTCATTTCCGCGAACTGAAATGAAAAATGCTCATCACATTAGATTTTGGCAACATTTCATACGGTTTATTATTCAAATATTTTCGCATTGGGAGGAGTATGTTGGTGATCGGAGTTTCATGTATACCACGGTGCAGCGATAAGCACCGTTGTTGTAATGATTCCCATTCCAGACCCAGTATCATTTCCGTGGAGCTGTCTCCCCTGTATCGTGACAATACAAAACGAGCTGCCCTTCTTTGGACACTTTCGATGTCCTCAGTCAAATCCACCTGATAACGTTCCCACACTGGGCAGCAATACTCCAAAAAATGACGTACACGGGTAGTGTATGCAGTTTCTTTAGTCTCTAGTTCCCCTTTCCCACGACATTATCTACGTGCTATTTCCAGTTTAAGTCTGGAGTTTATGGCCTTCACTTTTGATTGATTTATCTTGTAAACAAATTTTAACGTATTTCTTTTCGTACTAATGTGGACTACATCACACTTCTCATTATTTAAAGTCAATTACCAATTTTACTCCATTGTGATATCCTATTTACATCGTTCTGGAGATGGTTTTGATCTTCAGATGATTTTACTGGACGGTAAATGACGGAGTTGTGAGAGTTTTGTTTGTATTTTGCCTCTGATATATTTAACATATGACCAAAATCTCTTCGGGTTCTCAGTCAAATTTCGAGAAAGAGTTTCGTTGTGAAAAATATTGTAGGCATCTCGTATTGAAGCCCTCGCTATATTTCGAGCTTCTATGTAGGATCGCCAATCCTGGGGATTTTGTGTTCGTTTAAATGTAGCATGCCTTTTCCGTTGTTTTTGCAACAGTGTCTTGTGTATCAAGGGGCATCACCTCCTTCTTCTATTAATTTGTTTGGTATAAAACTGTCAGTTGCTGTAGATACCACTTTTTTGAATTGCAGCCACATCTGGTGTACTCTGGTAGTGTTTCGAATGAGTGGAAACTGTCTTTCAAGAAACAATCTATTGTATTTAAATCTTCTTTCCTTAACAAATATATTTTTCGTCTATTTTTGGTAACTTTGGGACTTTTGATATTCAATATCGCTACGACAATTCTGTGTTCACTAATACTTGTATCCATTTTGATGCTTCTAATGAGCTCAGGATTATTTGTTGCTAAGAGATGGATTGTGTTTTAACATCCAATTACAATTCTAGTTGGCTCAGTAACTAATTTTTAGAAATAATTCACAGAGCATGCGCTGAGTACAATTTCGCACGATGTTTTATGCGTACCTCGTGATTTGAAAATATAATTTCGGCAAGAGATTGAAGGTAAATTAAAATCTCTGCAGGATTCAGAGATACAAGAGAGAGAGAGAGAGAGAGAGAGAGAGAGAGAGAGAAACGCTCCGGTATAAAATACATCTTCAGTTAATTGTATCGTTCCAGGATTATCATATAGTAATTGTCAAAAGTTTTATTAATGTGTTTCCTTGAAAGCAAGTGGCATTTTAATAGCCAGTACCAGTTTAGTAAACACTGATCAAGTCTGGCGGCGACTGGACCTGAACTGCGTCTGCCATGCAGTGACCATGCTCCACAATATAGCTTTCACATCAGTGTTAGGGTAAATGTTGTTTCTATATTGCAGCATGTTCAGCAAGATGGACTTCGGTTTGAGGAGAATACCTTCTCGCGACAACTCAGTATATTTCAGTTATACTGCTTTGCAATTTCTTTAAAAAATTAAAGCACTACAAAAACTGCTCCACTAATAACAGGAACAACTAATTCATATGCGCTGGCTCACAAGTCCAACTTACGGTAACTTGCTCGTGAATCATCATAAAAAATTGGTAATTTGTCTTTCATCTTAAATTAAAGCTTACACTTTTCTGAACACATTGGTGGTTAAAACATTAAGCTGGACTACAGGAAGTCATTTAAATATCAATTGAAAGATCACACTGTGTTCACCCATTACCCTTTTCCTGCTACTCTCAAACGTCAATTGTTGTCATTAGACTTCTCTCCCAAAAACATAACAACAATTGATTTTCAAGTTGGCAGTAGTGTTGGAAGACACATTCCGATTCTCTTATGTTTTCTCTTGTATATCTTTGATTATAGAGCGTTGGTTTGTTTATTAACGTTTCCGTAGTTTGATTTAGTGCTACCATAGTCTAACATACACAGTCACGACACTCCTACATATTTTCGTTATACACTGCGACAGCAGCGCTCCAAGCGGTTGGAAAGCTTCATTTCTGAATATGGTATTGGATGCGTACTAATAGAATCCTTTATATTAATTGTAACTTACTTTTCACGTTAGGGAAAGTATGTAGTGCCATAAAAAATACGTAATAACGTAATAATAACTCTACATTTGCCTTTCTTAGGTTTCCTATACTCTCTTACAAGGTACGAAACGGAACATTACAGGGCAGTTTATTTACATTTATCTTGTAACCGATAGGCTTTTACTGAAGAATTTCATTGTCTATTAAAAATAAAAAAAATGGCTAGGAAACACCAGAACATCTGGCCTTTGGCAGAAAGACGTCGCTCTTCTACTGAAGAACGATAACCTTTACTCATTACAGTTCCAGTAAAATCAATGAGGGTGGAACGTAGGAAACGTATATAGAATGCGGTAACTACGGTATTGAACGTACCAAGTGAGCCACGTCAGCTATAGCTGAAGGAAAAACGCCACAGACGTGGCAATAAAACGAAAAAACCAATGAAACTGTTTTCCAACAAAGAAGATCCCAATGTCACAATTGTTGCTGCAGCTGAACCATAAACGGCAAGAATAATAAAAAAGTTTTTTTAAGCTAATGTAATTACACTAAAGAAATATGCATGTATAAGAAATACGAGTGACATGTAAAAATGTGCGAATTATTAGACTCCACATCTAATTGATAAGCAAAAAAAAAAAAAAAAAAAAAAAAAAAAAAAAAAAAAAAAAAAAAAAAAAAAAAAAAACCACAAACAAACGGATTCTCATTCTCCTATGTTTATATTCTACTTACTTCCAGCAGAATAAGATGTAAATATAAAACATATTCGTAAGTATTTATTTATGACGAAGATGGTCTTTATACCACTGAGTCAGTTAAATTCGGCTTTTTTTTACATTAATTTCCTTATTATGCATGTCTCTTGATGTTTCGCTAATGCTTATAACGCAAAAAGTATAGTAACTGTTTCGTTAATTATGTACAAAAATAATTATAATCAAACTTCACTACCTCGGTGGCTTGCCGTCCACTAGGAGCGCTAGTGTCGTTGCACCTGTCAGTTGGTAACAATTTTCACAGCAGTGAGTGTCGCGACTGTGTATGTTAGACTGTGGTGCTACCTTGACGTTCTCGGAAGTTGTTATGCCTGCTAAAAAGGGTTTTGGTTCTGGAAAACGTACGTTTTACGGCAGTTAGTTTGGGCTACCTTCTTCCATAAAGCCTCTACAGATGACAATCCACACCATGCGCTTTGTGATACTAGTGCAGGCTCATGGTGTAGGTACAAAAAAGCTACTCGATAATGGTCAAGTTTATGTACACCACCACTCCCTACCGCTTGCAGTATTGGAGGCAATGAAGGCCATATACAGGGACCTAAATGACAAAAAACTCTTGCCAGGATCCTTAAATGGGAGAACACAAAACACGTGAACGGATGCTTCAACCATTTGATATGGGAACGCCTTGAAAAAGCAGAGTTTGTTTCGTTCCTCACCATGAGATTATGTGTGTAAGACGCTGTAATTTGTTTTAATGCTGAGGCAGTAAGCAGAAGTGAAGTTTTTGAGTTGCTAGGAATATCTTCTGGATTTAATATGAGATAATCACTGGTGACAACTGATAAGTTGAGAGTGGCCGAAGCTGGAAAGGTGGTTCTTGAGGCAAATAAAGAAGCCAGGACAGCAAGGAAAAGGAAGAAAAGAGAGAGAGAAGATGAGGAACATAGAAACCAAGACGAATATGGACCTGGAATGCATTAGGACTAACACAGATGAGTTATAATACTTATCTCGGGTATGAAGCCGGATACCGTCGTCAACCAGACACGATATTTCAGCAGACCAACTGGCTGCCATCTTCAGGTGAGAGCGCAGAACACTAAGTCGCCGGAAACTGATAAAGAACAAGAAACAGCAGCCTCTTTATACACCGCTGACGACCCACCGCGCGTGCGCGAAACCAAAGTAGAAGCCACCTAGGCGCAATAGAACCAGTAGCGCGCCGGCGGAGAAAAACGGCAAAAACGATGGGTCGAAAACAAGGCTAGTTAAAAGAAACAGCAGGTCGAAATGAAGACCGTTGTTGCTTGATGTCAGATAACATCGGGTTCCAAGTTTTACTTAGTGGAAAACCCTTGTCCCTATTAATAATATTATCGGCCATACGAATTTTCATGGATTCTTTGAGAACACATCCTCAGTAGCGGGAAGCAGGAGCAATCAGTTTAGTTTCATCGTATAACATCTTGTGTCCCTCATTCAAACAATGTTCAGCAACAGCCGACTTTTCAGGTTGGAGCAAACGAGTATGACGGTGGTGTTCCACACACCGATCCTGAACTGTGCGGATCGTTTGACCAATGTAAGTTTTACCACAATAACACGGAATACTATAAACACCTGATTTCCTCAGTCCTACATCATCTTTGACTGATCCAAGGAGGGCCCTAGTCTTAGGTGGGGGCATAAAAACACTTTTAATGTCGAATCTTCTTAAAATTCTTGAAATTTTCTAGGAAATATTCCCGACGAAAGGCAAAAAGGCAATATACTTGTAATTGTCTTCTAATGGTTCACCTTTTGGACCAAATTGAAATGCACGACAAATTTGTTGAGCAGTGTACCCATTCTGTTGAAAGACCACTTTGATGCTCCAGTTCTTCACCCAGATGCTCAGTATCAGAAATGGCGTTAGTGTTCTGCGCTCTCACCTGAAGATGGCAGGCAGTTGGTCTGCTGAAATATCGTGTCTGGTTGACGACGGTATCCGGCTGCATACCCGAGATAAATATTATCAGTTACTACGCCGAGAAAGTCTACGCAACCACAATTGTGTTATAGATAAAATATATAGATTACATATAATTTTCCGATAAATACATTTTCTGACATGTTTATTTTATGCAAAAATAAACTATTTGAGATAGAAATATGAAATTTTTTCGTATGTTTGAGGATAGTGTTTGGAGAAAAGTACAGGGGCAAAAATATCTACTGATTAATTATAGAAATGTAGCATTGTTTTCAACATTAAATCTATATATTTGTAGAATTAAAACTTGTGAATCAAATTATATAATTTTAGTCTACTTTCTAGATACACATGTTCCTTATATGTACCTAAAGTTTCAAGTGCCTAAGTAAGACGATTATTCACTGCATACAACCAAAGTATGAACTGACAAAAAAAGAAAATCATTTACTGGCCGTCACCAAAAAAAATTCTAAAAATTTCAATATGTGAATTAGTGAAACTACCTGTATGTAGAATTGTTCAGAAAGAGAGATGAAACATTGTCCTGAAATTTCATTCTATTAAGTGTTACGGGTTTCAAGTTACAGCTGTGTAAACTTTATGAAAATTTGTCGCATTTTTCCAGGTGCTCACAGGCATTTTACCTTAAGGAGTTGTTGGCTTGATACATCTGTATGCTATATAGTATACGTATTATAGTTTAGTTGCAACACTCATTGTCGAGTGTTGCATCTAAAGTGAAGACTTATAAGTGTACTACATAGAGTTTATAGGGGACGAAGGCTGTACGTCCATAGCATACTGATTAAAAAAAAAAATGTATGCTTTGAGAATGGCAAGTCACTTATCGAAATTTATATTTGCACCATAAAGATTTTTTTAAATCCGTTTGATTCCTGCAAATTACTCATTTGGAAATCATATACAGTCGTGGGCGCAATACACTTTGTTTATGGAAGGCAATCTGATAATGTTTCTTGTTACTTGTTCGGAATCTAATGTGAATAAATTCTTTGGTTAGCAAACAAAGTTGTTTGAGTAAGCAACGTGGAGCTGTCAAGTCCGCTCCGCAGTATTTGATAGATTGCCCTGTGATTTATTAATTGTAATAGAAAATACAATACTCACTGGAACCTGCAGTAATTTGAAGTTAAAAGGTAGACCTGTAACAAATAATGGGTACTCATTCAGTCCCTAACGTTACAAACTACTTATCAACCAATTTATACTAAAGACAACGTAAACATCCATGCCCAAGTGCCGCGGTGGAGTAGCCGAGCGGTCTAAAGCGTCTCGCTGCGGATCGCGTGGTTGCTCGCCGTGGAGGTTCGAGTCCTCCCTGGGGCATTGGTGTGTGTGTTGTCCTTAGGTTAGTTTAGCTAGGTTTAAGTAGTTTGTAAGCTACGGATTGATGACCACGCAGTTTGGTCCGATAGATTTACAAACATTTGATTTTTGAACATGTCCAAGTGAGGATTCGAACTTCCGACGCCGGAGGCCGCGCGATTCACAACGTGGCGCTCCAGACCACTTGACTACTCCCGTGCAACTCTCTTCCTTTTCTTGTAACTTTGTAGAAATATATTACATTTCCCTGCAACCTTGTGTGCTTTACAGCTCAAAATTGTTAACACCAGCCACGAATTTCAGACATATTCTTTACTTTTTTTTTTCTTTCACTGGAATACATTTGTGTCTTAGTAGTAAATAAGAAAACATGGTGCTTGATGTGACAGATTTTTAGCCATCACAGTATATATGATCTCATATTTCTTGAATTATATGTCGTACAATTGTGTAATTATGCAGATATATATTCATTTTTATAACTGCTGTGTGTCTGTAAAAGCCGTTGACAATACAGTTACTAGTAAGAAGTAATAGATTAAAACCTAATGCGAGATGGGGCGGTTTTCCATAAACGTTACTATTTATGATCTCATATCTCATTAAAAGTGTGGGGTGCTCGATAAACTTTAAGTTACATTCAGATGTATATGTGTATACTGTCTGTAAAACTTTCTGCTAGTACAATTTGTAGTGTAGAAATTATAAACTGTAGCGTATAGCGGATGTTCTAGTTTTACTTCATGAACACCGGAAAAGTAGTGAGCGAGACAAGTTGTTTCTTTCATAATTTTGCTGTGGTTGTCAGCGAATACAACTTTAATTAAGGGTGTTAAATCATGTTTAAAGTTCGTTGCAAGTCGCCGAGTACTCTCATTCTCAAACAGTTTATAATTAAAGTTATGTAGCATTACGTGGCAGTTTTTGCAACTCGCATTGTTTATGACATTATATCTACTGAACCATGATTCCTATGCAGATCTTACCTCTGCAACAGTTGTTATCTTACATTAGTAATATGTGTATCAATTCCTTCCAGCTCTATATTCCCTCATCACTTGTAGTATATTGCCAACTGAGAACCATGGAACGTGGTGCTAAATTTGGATGAGAGGCAATGAACTGTATTATTTTGCACACAGCATCATTACAATACACTCAAAACAAGTCATCACCTACTACTGTTTCAGAGTAACTGTAATAGTATTACCTCTGAACAAATGCGTATTACGAATTGAACCAGCACGTACAAATGCACTAGGTACTGTCGACTGTAGTGTCGCGTCGTCAGGTGTTTCTGAATAGAAGCATTTTTGCTGACTTCAACATCCATATCATGAGAACTTTCAATTCACTGAAATTATCGTCACTTTCTAGAAGAACCGTATCTCCCAGTCTGATAAACGACTTATTTTTAATATCGCAAAAGATCACTCAATAACGTGGCTGCTTTACTGGATGAAAACTGTCGACATGTGGCCTAGAGGAGATTGCTATAATTATCCCAGAATACGCTGTGTTGCCTGACGAGAGCTGCCAAGCAATGATAATCTCCGGGAGAAATCTCGTCATTCCCGCAAGCTATTAGCCACAGAACGCGGCGGTCGGATAAATCCGTCATTCGCCCTTAAACGATTACGTAATTATGCGAGATTGCACATCATATTGCTGGTTGGTAGCTTTTCATCACCGACTACGTGTTAATGAGAGACTTTTAACTAGCTTATTACAAGGAGTGTAATAGGAATTACTGTCCTTCTGTTCCAGTTTCCTGACAGATAAGCTGAAAAATCGTAATTGGTAATTTTGTATGTGCAACGCTGCTTCGAATTAGATTCGTATTTTATGCGCTGCCATATAGTTCATCCGATTGCGATGAAATTTTGCACGCTAAACTTTGAAAACAAGAGGCACGCCACTGTTTACATAATAATACGTACGGTGCATGGTGGAGGTTAATCACTCAAGATTTCGACACCGTTTGACCCGTAACGATGAAATTTTGTAAATATATGTAATTTTTAATAACCCTTTCAGACCCAAGATTGTAGGTGACATGACATTGATATAATGAGGGATGTTTAAGAAACAAGATACATACAATAATTTATTATAAAAAAGAAAATAATTTTATATTAAAAATTTTTGTACCCACACAATTGTCTGTTTTGGGCCTTAACTAGAAATTGTTATGATCTGCACCATCTTACAGTAAAATTCCTTTGAAGTAAATGACATAATAACATCACAGGATCATATAAAATCAATTGGTTGTCAGATGTGATAGCTTCACATGTCAAAACAAGAATCTCAACACCTTGTCAACAATTCTTTCTTGCCGCCATTGTAAGTGTACTGGAGGTTTGCCGGTTGCTAGTACCACACAGTGTAGAAACATGGGACTAAAACACGTTGCTCACGTTGCCACAGTCCATCCAACATTGTGTGATGCAGGCCCTAACTTCCTAGCGTGAATCAAAAAGAAATGAAGCGAGCAAAAGCAGAAACGCACAATTGTGCATGCAAGGCGTCAAAGGGATATACCAGACAGATGGAGGGGATGAACAGAGAGAAAGAGGAAACAGGAGGAGATAGGCAGAGATTGGGTGAGGTAATGCAAAGGTAGGGGGACGGATTGGTGGATGCGGACCGTGGAGTAGAGGTCTGCAAATCGCCGGTTTCGCTCGCTCGTACTCGGTCGAGTGCGCAACGCTCGGAGGTGGCGCGCCGAGTGTGTTACGCTCGCAGCGAGCGTGTTGACACTCGAACGAGGCTGCGTGGGGCGGGGCGGGCAGAGGCCGCACAGCGTAGTGCTGCCGCTGTACTCACAAGGAAACCTACCCAAGTGTCATTCTCTGATTTTATGGAATTTGCATATGTTATAATACATATGCGGCGGAGAAACATATTTAAGGGGTGAAACGGCCCCTCCAAAATTGTCGCTAAAATAGAAACATGGCGATAACTTATACACTAGTGAAGTGATTTTAATGATTTTTGGTATGAAAGTATCTCTTGGTAAAAGACAAATTTCATAGATTCAACTTCGATTAAATCAAAATAATTTTTGAGCACAAAAATTGGTCACTTTAGGGGTAGCTGTCCTAATTGTCACTCCCCCTGCAATGTACCTAGGCCGATCTCTTATCAAGAGAATTATTAAAATCGATTCACTAGTCTCTAAGTTATCGCTATTTTTCTATTTTAGCGACAATTTTGGAGGGACCGTTTCCCCCTTAAATATGTTTTTCCGCCGCTAAAAAATACGTGTCCCACAGTTTTTCATGTATTATAACATATCCAAATTTCATAAAAATCGGAAGGTGACACTTGGGTAGGTTTCCTTGTCAGTGCACTTCAGTGCACTTCAGTGACTCTGAGGTGTGGGCTGCGGTTGCGTCTGACGCACCCCCACCATCTAAAGAAACTAAAATCAGTTATGCTGTATACGAGTATTCCTGTATAGTAGCATGTAACCTCAATATTATTATACCGCAAACGAGACAAAATGGTTGTTTTTACCAACTACAACATTTGGAACTAATGTAAATTGTAAAGGATCCAAAGAGAAACTATGGAACGAACGACGTTTTTATTGGAATGTACAAAAGTGAATGTTACCGTACAACAAAGTATACATCGAAACGTAACACCATTATCCCCAAACTATTCGTTGGTAGCATTGTAATTGCAATGTACTGTTAAAATATCATTGACACGTTGCAGATCGAGTCGAGCTCTTCTATCAGAGAACAGGTTCCCTGCCGCACTGAAAGTGCGTTCACTAGCTGCATTTGAGACGGGCACACAAAATACTCTTTTTGCCACTACAGCTAGTTTAGGAAAGAAAGTACTGTTGCGTTTCTACCATTCAAGCGGGTCGTCGTCATCACCATCAATTCGTGCTAAATAAAGGTCTACCTCATTAGTGGATTGCGTCTCGCGCATTTCACAGTCCAGCCATTCCGAAAACATGCACTTCAGTATTTTGGCTGGAGCACCCGGGTGACATTCTTCAGACGGCACCAAATAAATGTAACACAGATATCACTGAAACAGCAGGAGCACCAGAAAATCGTACAGCTGTGTAAACAATTGTAATAAGAGGATTTAAAACTTCTATGAGCGAGCATTAGATTGGCATATGACCCTGACACGAAAAAAAAATGTTCAAATGTTTGTAAAGTCTATGGGACTTAACTGCGGGGTCATCAGTCCCTAAACTTACAAATTACTTACGATATAGGACGGCACAAATATCCATGCCCGAGGGGGGATTCGAACCCCCGACCGTAGTGTCCGTGCAGACCGTGACTGGAGCGCCTCAGTCTCCTCGGCCACCGCGGCCGGCCTGACACGAAAGAAAGTGCGGATCGTGTATATTGCACAAAAGCTTGCATGCGTTCTTTATTATGTAGATAAGAAAGACGACAGTGGCAGAGGGGGGATATATGAATGTTGCAGCTGGAAAAAGTCACGTTAAGGACTCACTCGGAAAAGGTAGAGGAGGAGCAGCAGCCACACGGAGTGCCAAAATGCTACGGGAATATATATTAACGGGGTGCAACAGAGATTCACAAACATACCCTAACGAGTGTACATCAATATCGTGTATTTAATATCAATATAAAAGACGGACAAAGTATTTCAGGACTTGATAAGAGGAATGGATATAAAATACAACCACTTCCTCATAAAGACGGCATGTAACACCTACCACTAAACAGGCACTAACAGTCCACAAAAGGGGAACAAGAAAGAAAGAAAGAAATATCCTGGAAAACTCAAAATTTTCAAATGTTTGTTAAGCTTATGGGACTTAATTACGGGGTCATCAGTCCCTAAACTTACAAACTACTTATGATCTAGCTAAGACTAAGGACAGCACAAATATCCATGCCCAAGGGGGGATTCGAACCCCGACAGTAGTGACCGTGCAAACCATGACTGGCGCGCCTCAGTCCCTTCTTTTATATATATATATATATATATATATATATAAGAGAAGGAAGGAAAAAAAATGTTTTTGGGAAACCGCATTTTCTGCAGATTACTCCACTATGGACGCTGCCAAATCGTCAAAGCATATCTTCTCCTAGCATTGAACAGATACCATTGATCTGTTTGGCCACATTTTCCTTTCTTATTGATTAGGAAACAAGTATGTTTGACATATAAAAGAAACAATAGTAATGATATTACGGGATGATAACAAAATAACTTTTCCATCATACGTGCAGATTTAATTAAAAAAAACGGGATAAAGAAATCTTGAAAATTAAGCATCTTCCTTCACATAAGGGTGGTATGGGACTTTACTCGATCGGTGCGTGCCTCGTTGCTGCAACAGCACCACGTAATTAGTCTGCAATTTCGTAACGTTTGTGGTTTCATGGTTGGTACTTCCCATCAGCAGGAAACTTTTTTTTACTGAAATACTTCTACATACCAAATTCCGTTCCCAGTGAGGTAATTTAGTAGATTCATAATTTTTATTATTGCTTCTCTTACAGCAGTGGTACTTCGGTACACTTGGAGCAAGAATTGTCTTTAACTGAAACGGTCTGTTCTTTCTAATGTCTAGCCTACGTCTCATGGCAGATATTTCCACTTTACATAGCCGACCATTTCAGGGTACTGCCTTACAAATCAGTCGTTGCGCGTAGACTAAGGTGAAAAAAAAATCTCCTGTTCACTTAGTGAAATAGACCGGCGGCACATAACGTTAAAGGCGATAGATAATGGTGATCCTCCTACGTTAGGATTTAGTCCATACGAACCCGAATTAAAGCAAGTGAGGTTCGTATACGGTCCTGATGAAAATATTATTCAGATCTTTGAATTTTTGTGTATAAAAAGAATTGCCAGTGTAGGCACAATCCGTATGCATCTGAAATAGATTTTTCGAGAGTCGCGTGTTATCCAGTTGGAAATTATTTTTTAGATTAGTGATTTTTTGTGTATTAATAATTTTTTTCCTTTGTTGGCGCACGGGTGCTGATTGACGATGATATACATCGTTGCATTATTGGTTCATCTAACTAATAAGCTGGGTTGATACGTTTTTTAGATGTAAGTTCTATGTTGGTATTGGACGAGTAGCAGGAGGACATATGTTAACCCTTTATTTGGCAATGGTGCTCTCAAGCAACATCACAATTCCGCGTGGTTTTCTGAAACATGTTTCAAGTTTCATCCTTGGGTGGGAACAGTGCTTAAAACTAACATTTAAGCTCTAAAATGAAGTGATATTTCGTTGTCTTTTACGAAACGTTTAGCAATAAACTGAATCTTTAGCGGACACTCCAAGCATACGTTACCGAGGTGCATGTTTGTTACAATTTTGTGACGATATTTTCCGTGATACACGGAAAACTGCTTATAAAAGGAAAAGACGAAGCCTTGAAGTTCAATTATTATGCAAAAATTGATGATGAGTCCTTAAACGGACTTCTTGAAATTATCGTTAGCCCTAAGCTCCCCAGAGTAAATATGCAAGAAAAAAAGATAAGGGACAGAATCCAACAAGTCTGATTCATATACCCCCCCCCCCCCCCCACCACTCAAGTGCGTCACCTTACCCACACAGATGATCAATGACGGCAGCGTCTCAGGCTCGCAAGCAGCAAGCGGTGGGAGCGGATGAGCTGAAAATTTTTTATCTGACCGTAATTGCTGCCACCTGTTAAGCAGGGTCGACATGTAACTTAACACAACGTCACTAGCGTCGGCGTCGCTAGGCAGTTGCTGTGCGATTCTATCACGCTAGAAGACTAAGCAATATGTTGCATAGATGACACAAAGGCCACTTGGGACAAATCGATAAGTCAATTGCGTAATAAGATCCGTAAAAAAAAAAAAAAAAAAAAAAAAAAAAAAAAAAAAAAAAAAAACTGTGGCCGCTGTGGAATCTTCGGAATCACACACAAGTCTAACCAGAGGACCTAGCCGCGAATCTAAACGGAGTATTCCCTGTCTCCCGAGGTCCGTACACTTCGGGCGCTCAAACAGGAGTCTCCCGAGTTCTGTACCCCTCGGACGCAGAAACAGGAGTCCTCATACGTCCTCGCGCTCTGCCGCAGCTCACGGCAAGTGACGGGCGGCCACACCCACGCGCGAAAAGACGCACCAATATCTGCTAACGGTTAATGGTCAAACCAATCGGATGACAAATCGTTGACAAATAGTTTAGCTGTCATTCTAAAATAATTTACCGAATCAGGTCGCGTTCTCTGCGGCTGCCAAGAGGCTCCGCCCACGCCACCAAAGCTTCCCCCGTATTTTACCGGTCCCAGGGTGAATGCCCTGTAAGGTATTTCAGTTCGCTCCTAACTACGGTCACACGACCTAAAAATGTCAACGTTGTGCTACATATATAGCCGCTGGAGCCAAACCCCTGGGGTGCCACACGGGCAGAAAGCTTTCCTCTCAACCTAACCATTTGTCACACTATTTGTGTTCAAACTCTGCTGCTTTCTAGGAAGTTTTTTTAGATAACACCTGAGGTCAATACATCTCTATAAACAGCCCGGGGCCCAGAGCACTCTGCTATTGTTTGTCCCCGGCAAATTCCTCTCTTGGGAAAGGGCCGGATGACTAAAAAGGTAGTCCCCGCTATCGCCCACCGTAAACTGCCGGCCAGCATTGTGTAAAGCGTCCCACACACTCTAAACAATTCTGCCAGGTATACTACGCACCCCGGACGTAGTGTGGCGCCAAATAGGTCAAGCCAGCCCCTCTCGTCCTTCCCCGAAGGCGAGCGAAAGTTGGTGGGAGGGGGAGACCTCCAAGAGCCTCTCTGCTCTGCGCGGCCTGACCGTACCCAACACGGAAAACAATTTTCTTAGCAGCCAAGTTGCGACAATAAACATTAAAGTCCCGAAATTTTCATATAAACATAGAATGTACTACAATCCCAGGAGCCCATCACCCCTGATGTATCCCCAAAGGCACAGAAATCAAAATAAAGAAAGATCTGCAGAGAAAAATGTTACATATTTCAACAATTAGCGTAAAGAGAAAGATGCAGTAACACAAGGTTAGTATGAAAAATAGATTAATTACAGTCCCAGTCTCACAACGGGCCAAAAGGAATTTGCAACTTTTGTCTTCAGTGATACTTGACTGAAAAATGTGGAAATCATGGGACTGTTCTGAACTTTGCGCAAAAAACGACTTGTTTTCACACTTTTCACATGAACTACTACAAAATACAATAATTTCTACAGTCATAAGAACAACACTGTAGTATTGACACTGTACCACCATGTTTTGGGCAATGTTACTTACAAACCAAAAACTATATTTTGATAAAATTGTATAAATCTATTCACATGGCCCTATAAATTTAAGTAATATAATACTTTTTCTTCACGTGATTTCTGTGTGTGCCAACAAAGGGCTACCGAGATTGCAGGCTATATGAGTTTCAGATACATACAATATAATCGTCTGATAATAGTGGAGGTAATAAGGCTCAGAATCTCCTGCAGACATAGATAATATTGAATTACATTTGATTGGAGAATTACATTTGATTGGAGGAGACAGGGGAGGTGAAGACATGCAGATTTCACAGTATATGGTTACACTACGTCTTTTCCTGTGTCGAATATTGACCATTAACACAGATTTCACAGTATATGGTTACACTACGTCTTTTCCTGTGTCGAATATTGACAATTAACAGAATTAGGGAAATTAGAAACGAGTGGATGAGGTGATCAGGATGCACATTCTAGGTACTGAAATATGGAATATGAATATGTTCAGCCAACAACATAATAAATGATTTGGAAACAGTAGAAGGTGAAATGGAAGATACACATTTGTAGTATGCAGAGCTGATCGTACGTATTGTAAGTGGAATACAATGCAAACAGATTCAACAAGCGGAGTTGCAAGCACCGGTGCAAGTTTCTGTAACAGACCCAACTGCTTCTTTGCAGGTGGTAAATTTAGCACTGCAAAGTCAGAAACAATATACAGATTTACAAGCGCCAAGGCATGTTTCTCAAAACGCCGTAGCCAACAAATCTGGAAACGGTAGATCGTGGACACGAGGAGCGACAGAAGTTAGTGCTGCACCTGTAGAAATCACTAAAATACTCGAGTTGTTGACACGATAGATGCAACAAATGAACAGTGTCTTAGTTTCACAGGGACAAAAGGTCAAAACACAGAATGAGGATCTAAGGAAAGATGTTAAAATTCAAAATCAGGAGCTGAGTCAAAGGTTGGCATTAGAGTTCAAGATACAGAATGAATAGTTGAGACAAGAGGTCAAAACACAGAACGAGGAACTAGACAGAGAATAAAACAGATTGAGGAGCTTCGACAAGAGATAAAATCACAGACAGATAGTATTAATGATATTAAACAACTAACGGAGAATGCCATATCCAAAATAGACGAACAGACCATACAAATTAATAATGATCCAAGGAAATAGAGTGACGTTATTAAATCATTAATGCGAAGACACAAGTTGATAAGATCAAACTGGACGTGGTAAAAGTCAACGAAAAAGTAGATGAAATTATAAAGAAGGCTACGGAAATGGTGCAACAAACTGCGACGAACAAACCATACAGAAAAATATTGCGCAGGTTGAATTAAAGAAATACGATCAGAGTATCACGGAGATAGAGACGAAAAACCGAGATCAGTTTGAAAAATTGTGTTCGGAGTTGTTGCAGACAATCGAGTAGAAAATTGAAACCGATGGTGTGTGTATTGACTCAACAGTATCGTCATGTGTTAAGTTAGTACACGATGTTACTTCTCCAAGTAAAATTCATGGAGAACATGCTAAAACAAAAGGTATATACACGGAAGTGTTGCGTACGGGAATCGTTACACAAGCAATACAAACTTTTGACACAACACCATCCAGTGAAAACGCATCACGTTGAACCAAGGAAACATACGTACAGCCAGTACCTGTTCAAAAATGTTCAAATTTTTGTAAATCTAAGGGTCTTAACTACGTTGGTCATCAGCCCATAGGCTTACAAGCTACTTACACTAACTTCAAGTAACGTATGCTAAGGACAACACAAACACCTATGCCCGAGGGAGGACTCGAACCCCCGACGGCGAACAACCGCGCGCACCGCAGCTGAGCGCCTTAGTGCGTACTGCTATTATGTCGCGGCAAAGTACCTGTTTCACAACACGTTTTGATATTTCCGAGTACATATTTGATATACTACACTTCTGTGG
Source organism: Locusta migratoria (assembly GCA_026315105.1). NCBI lineage: Eukaryota > Metazoa > Arthropoda > Insecta > Orthoptera > Acrididae > Locusta > Locusta migratoria. Next base: position 168,165,807 of record CM048745.1, read on the forward strand.
ACAAATAGAGACGGTCTAGATAGCTGAACTGTGATTTATTAACGCAAAATCTAATGCCATAAGTATGACTTACCTATGGGGACAATACCCAAATGCTTTACAAGACCTGAAATTGCCAGCTGTAGAAGTTCACAGAAATGCATAGTAAGATTTTTGCAATAATGATGGACTCAAGCTGTATCATTTTCCTGAGTTCAATACCGAAAAGACGATTTTTATATTAAACACATACGAAAATTCTTTCCACGGGTTCCAAATCATTAAATATTTATACTAAAATTCTGTATCAGTGTCTCCGCTGCAACTGGTGGCTGTTTCTTTTATAAATCATAGTTGTTGCTATGGATAAAATATTTAAATACTAAGTATTAAATTAATGACAAATTTTTTCTGCGTAAAATGAATGCATACTCGTCCTTACGAATATAATTGCGTAAATTTCAGCACTTCCTTGAAGAAAGCAATACACTGCTTCCACGAACATTTCTAAATAGATTATCATATAGGAACAGCAGAATATTGGAGCTTAGCGCCGAAGTCATACTTTATATGTGTACATACGTCAAGATCTGTAGTGGAACAATGCAAAAAGTTGCGGCTACTTATAAATCGTTCCAGGAATTTCGAACGGTATTTTTATCACGATACTGAGAGACAGAAAGACAAAAACGTATTAATACGAATTGTTACAAAATGAGCAGTATGAAAATTCAGAGGAAAAGCGTCCGATAAATTTCTTTTGAGAATTAGGATAAGAAGAATCATAGTCTTAATGTACCATATAGAAACAGGGTGTTTGTTTTTACTCTACCGAACGAATTACACAAGCAGTTGGGTTCAGATAGTGTACTGAGCAGGTAGTGCAATGCAACAATTACGTTACATACCTGAAGCTTTGGTATGGAGAGCCATAGGGAGGTTGGAAGCGTGACAGACACAGTACAATGACACTGTCGTAAGAATATATTGATTAGACTATGATTCTAATGTTTTCAGGAATACGGTGTTTCGAAAATTTCAAAAGAAACAGGATCCAGACATCTTTTATGTCAACCACAAATGGAGAACTAAATAAATTTTGAATGTAAGGAAAAATTGAGGAGCTTTTCCGACTCCAGTACGTGAGCCATTCAGATCACGTGAGCCAGTCGTTGAGATTTCGTTATGAGAACCAGTTTTGGAACACTTAACGTAGTAGATTAACATTTATTTTCTTGAATGTATACATTGCAACATATTTCTAAGAAGGACGTCGGATGAGAGACAAAAAGGTTGATTTAACAATACGTTTGTAGTAATAACTTAAATAAAATTTTTGAATTATAATAACAAAGTAAACATTAATTAAATAAATATTGAAGAGTGAGATCACAAACAAAGGTGTACACATAGTAAGTCGCATGTGATAAATACAAGTATTGAGAATACTCACATCGTAGGAGAAACGTGCAGTATGAAGAAGGTTATGTAGCGTACGAATAATTAAGCTTGCTAAAAGGAAACGGTAACATTATTTTGGGTTTCAGTTAAATAGTAGATACATGTAAACACCGGGGAATCTATTAAGTTTAAATTATTGTTGTTAAGCCAGAAAAGTATAATATTTTTTGTAAAGAACTTCGTAAAGCAAGACGTCGAAGACAAGAGAGTATGTAGCGATAGTATTGGGTACCTAGCTGCGATGTCTGTATAAGATGATGGAGACTGTACGGAGATGTGTAGAGATGGTAATTTAGTGAATGAGCATCGACTATGAGGCGACCAACATATGGATTATATTTTGTGTGCAACAGCGGCTTCGACCATGTGAAATACGGGAAAGACATGTCTGATATCGTTGGTGACGAAGAGTTACGATGATGGAACATGGGTCTTCCCAATATAAAGAAAGATGCTTTCATCACGAGAAATTTTCTGATGGTATTACAAGCTACTGTTAGGAAACTGGCGGCAAGAACTATTTGAACTGGGACTTCTTACACACTTCATAGATTTTTAGATTATCTGACATCGTCTGGTCTGGAGGCGATCAATTCGTTTTATAGTTTCCAAGTGACATCCAAGATCGCAAACTAACAATTTATTAAGTGACGACCGGTTTCGGTGCACTGTGTCACCATCATCTGGTCATATATATATTATAATCTGGCCATCTTCTTAAAAAATTGGGTATAAAATAAGAAGTGCAACATTGCACTTAGTCACTATATAAAAAATACATATGTTAAAAACATGACAGCTTACCGGTCGTCACTTAATAAATTGTTAGTTTGCGATCTTGGCTTATCATTTTGGAAACTATAATCGATTTTTATTCTGTCTTGTCAGCACCGACAGCAGGGAGAACTGCCATTCGGCATTATCTTCGACATTGATGATAGAGGAGACTAACTGGGACAGAGTATCTTCGTACTTGGTCTCAAGTAATCAACAACAGTTTACCATTACTATCCTCACATATCCATTCATGTTACACCATGTCCAGTCCATATCCACACCAAGGGAATTAAAACCACAATCAAATGTCTGCTCTTCTCTTCAGACTGAAAATAAATGTATTTTAGTAGACTCTTGTGTCATTTTATTCTTATGTATTTACATATTTGTGTAACTTTCGTGAATATTTACGTACTTGTCTTTTATTGATCAATCTTATACCGGGTGATAAAAAGTCAGAATAAATTTGAAAACTTAATAAATCATGGATAATGTAGATAGGTAAAAATTGACACACATGCTTGGTATGACATGGGGTTTGTTAGAACAGATTAAAGAAAGTTCAAAAAATTTCCGACAACTGGCGCTTTATCCGATCAAAAAGGCAATAACTAGTATAAGAAATTAACACAAAGCAAAGATGATGTTCTTTACAGGAAATGCTCAATATGTTCTCCGTCATTCCTCAACAATAGCTGTAGTAGAGGAATAATGTTGTGAACAGCGCTGTAAAGCATGTCCAGAGTTATGTTGAGGCATTGGCGTCGCCTGTTGTCTTTCAGCATCCCTAAAGATGTCGGTCGATCACATTACACTTGCGACTTCAGGTAACCCCAAAGCCAATAATCGCACTGACTGAGGTCTGGGGACCTGGGAGGCCAAGCATGACGAAAGTGGTGGCTGAGCACACGATCATCACCAATCGACATGCGCAAGAGATCTTTCACGCGTCTAGCAATATAGGGTGGAGCGCCATCCTGCATACAAATTGTACTTTCCAGCAGGTGTTTATCAGCCAAGCTGGGGGTGATGCGATTGTGTAACATATCAGCGTACCTCTCACCCGTCACGGTAGCAGTTACATAACCAGAATCACGCAGTTCCTCGAAGAAAAAAGGCCCGATAACGGTACCGGTAGATGTGGTAAAATCAACCCATATCATGACTTTCTCGTCGTGCAGTGGAGTTTCCAAGACAGTCCTAGGATTTTCGGTACCCCACATTCTGCAGTTATGGGCTTTCACATACCTTCGAAGCGTGAAATGAGCTTCGTCGGTTCACAACACGTTACTCAACCAATCGTCATCTTCCGCCATCTTTTGAAAAGCCCACACCGCAAATGTCCTCCGCTTCACTAAATTGCCAGGTAACAGTCTATGATGACGATGGATTTTGTAAGGATAGCATCGGAGGGTACGTCTAAGTGCCAAAGAAACAGTAGTGTAAGGAATGCCAGTGTGACGTGCGACTGCACGAGCGCTGACTTCCCCGTGCATAGACGAACCCGTTACAGGGGTCTATCGTCTAAACAACTCGTGGCTTCGAACTTCGAAATCTTTCTATGTGTACACACAAGAGTACTTCGTCTCCAGGTTATCTGACTTCGAGAGAAGCGTCTCCACAAGTTCTGTCGCAAGTTCCGTTGTCTATATCTAGCGGTATTTCATACAAAGTTGTTGTTAGCACGTACTTTGCTTCAATAGCCAATGTGGAGCTCTATACTAACTTCTAACTGGTTTTCTTGTATTGCTGTCCGTCAAATACAATATCCGTCTTATGCTTGTATGGTACTGGCTAAAAGCTGATGCGACGTTATAAAAAAAAGGAACACCACATGTACGTGTCTGCGCTTTGGAAGGCGTATGTAGCGTATGAAATGCGATATTTCTGAAAGTGCATTGACTGCTATCGTTAAAAACCACCACAGATATTATATGGGAAATATCAAATTAATCACAAAAATACGTACTTTATAATAGAACTCTAAAAAATTGGAGGTCGATAATTCTTGACGCCTTATATAGCCATCTCCTTCCGCGTAAATTTTTGGCGGAGTTTGTTGTTTGAGAAGTACCATTAAGAAAGTCAGTCAAAAATTTCCTTTGACATATCCTTTCTCAGCTACTCAACTTTCGTTCCATAAAAGTATGTCTTAATCTTTCATTATCATTAATTCTCTTTCTGTACTTATTTCGCGTGCTTGCAATGTGTATGGTATATCTCTTATATTTACTTTTTTAATCATGCTTCACATTCAAATTTGTGGAAGCTTGGCTTCAATATCATTTAGTGAAGTATGTAGTATATTGAGAGTAAAAATGTTCAAATGTTTGTAGTTCTATCGGACCAAACTGCGTGGTCATCAGTCCGTAGCTTACAAAATACTTAAACCTAGGTAAACTAACCTAAGGACAAACACACACACCCCTGCCCCAGGGAGGACTCGAACCTCCACGGCGAGCAACCGCGCGCTCCGCAGCGAGACGCTTTAGACCGCTCGGCTACTCCACCACGGCTATTGAGAGTATATAGTATGTAGTTATGTTTTGTGTTCTGCTTTTATCTCTTTTTATTCAAAATAAGAAGCTTGTTCTATGTTATGTTTCGATATCCCAAACTCCATTATAGCCAAAGTGCAAAACAATTACATTTTTGTTTTAACCGAACAAAAAATTTAAATGTCTATGGATTTAAAAACTTCACAAAATCATTTCGTACAAACATAAACATAAAACTCTTAGCATTCCTTCCAAATTGCAAATATATATCTATATAAACTGCGCCATTTCCGGTCATATGCCCGGGGCCTCATCTCGCAAGTGATGAGGACGTAGGAGCAGGAGAGTATCAACAACCTCGTTGAAAAACCTGGGTCCATCTAGCTCCGAATGGTAGAACCCTGTTATAGGGTCCCTTTCCAGGGTTACGGTGAAGACCTCAATGGCACCTAAGGTGGAGAACAATTTCGTATAGGTGGCGGAAGAGGCAGCCCAGTACTCGAGATTAATGGAGAATATCAAATCCAAATTGCGTCTTCAGTGGAAGCCACCGGCGACTGGTCAGCGTCTGTTCACTCACTGAGTGCGGCTGTAACACATGCTTCAGGAACTGACAGTCCCTGGCTCTGATAAACCCAGTGGGCGACTACACCAATGCTTAGAAGCAAACACGACTCGTTTCAGTAACGACAACAATACACCAGGTGGTAACAAGACCACTCGTCGACGGGCGGCAACAGGGCACTCGGATTCTGGGGGAGCCGGACTTCCTCGATCACAGAGAAAGTCGGATTTCTCTGACAAACTCCCACGGAAGACACCAATGTACATAGGTACCCTCAACATCAACACTCTCATACAGTCTGGAAAGCTACACTATCTACAGACAGAAAATAACCGATAGGCAGCAGATATTGTTCATCTATCTGCAAGAGACACGTATCACAGACTAAGTTACCACAGTCTACAGCAATTACCGCGACTTTAAGAGCAAAACTGATGGGCGGCTTGCCAAAGGTGCCCCACTGTTGGGGATGGCCTTCATGGTCGTATGAACCAGTCCATCCAAACTATCAGACTAGTGTCACCAGTAAACAACCGAATGATGACCATACACGGTCAGTGCACCGACAAAAAATACACACTAATCAGTGCATAGACTCCCACTAACTAGAGCTACAGAAGGACCCACAGTCCACAAATAAATTCTGATTAACCCTTTAAAAAGTATTATCCAGTCCCCAAAGATGACATCAAACGTCTCCTGGGTGATTTCAATGCACAGGTTGGATGAAAAAAGTACACAGGAAAACGGTTGGAAATTATCCTGCACATAAATTGACCAAGAAAAATGGCACACAGCTCATAGAACTGTGCCAGCAGTACAACCTCAAGCTCAAATATCTCATAAATCAGCCCACAAAACAGAAAATCTGGCGTTCACCATTCCAGCAGATGGGCGAGTTCCAAATTGATCATGGGACACTCTCGTACCTAGTACAGAAAGAGGTCCATGACATACAGATACGCAAGGAAACCAACATTGACGCTGACCACTACCTCCCATGCGTCAAAATAGAATTCATACCCATAAGAATTTTTTGTAAGAACACTCCCTTACTGAAATTTGTAACGAAAATGTTCGCTGACTCCAGAGTGAAGGAAGCTTGGGGAAAGGAACATAGAAATGACTGACAATATTTCCGCCTAAAAACCTTCTTCCTCAGAAGAAGAACACCATCACATCTGGTTGGACACTGGTTGTGAGAATCCATGCGTCGACAGGAAGTTGGCATACAACAGCTAGAAGTTCCCAGAAAATTTACAGGTATTCAACGAAAAACGAAAGACAACAGAAAAATTTATCAGACAATCAAAGAGTAATCACATGAGGAAGCAGCTGGACTATATAGAGGACAATCTCCGCAACTACAACGCAAGAAACGTATAGAGGACGTTTTCAGGGCACTTCTGATGATGCACACCAACAAATCCCTGATTTAGAAAAAGTGTCTGAAAATTGGCACTGACGAATAAGGAGAACTGCAAGGTGCTGGAACATTACTTCGCAGAACTTCTCATCTGCTCAGTATGCAAAGAGAGATTTCCGGACGAAAAAGCCACAGATAGACAGTCTACCCCGGACACTAGATGAGGTTCACATACATATACTCAGAAATAACAAGACCTGGCGAAGATGGAACTACTGAAAATCTCGGACAAATCTCACTCAGAGAACTCACACAGATGATCACAGATATACGCACATAAGCAAAGTTACAAGACGACTGGAAATGTGCACTGATCCACCCACACACAAAAAGAGCGACCCCTTAGATGTAAACAATTATAGTGGCATCTCACTAATAAAAGTCGCATACAAATTATTCTCAGCGTGCCTACTCCAAATGACGCATCGGCAGGAGTGATTAATAATCAATTAAGTTTGACAGTCCAAACCCTGGACCGCTATACGGCGCAAGTCTCTCATGTTTACAAGTACACAGGCTACAGTATGAAGACACAAAAAGATTAATATCTTGAACGCCATTAATTTTTGACTATATATATATATATATATATATATATATATATATATATATATATATATATATATATGTGTGTGTGTGTGTGTGTGTGTGTGTGTGTGTGTGTCCATTGATAGTGACTGGGCCAAATATCTCACGAAATAAGCATCAATAATAATAATAAAAGACACTACAAAGAACAAAACTTTTTTAGCTTGACGGGGGAAAACAGATGGCGCCATGGTTGGCCCGCTAGATGGCGCTGCCATAGGTCAAACGGATATCAACTGCATTTTTTTAAAAATATGAACCCACTTTTAATGCATATTGGTCTAGTATGTAAATAAGTATGAATGTTTTATTTGGAACACTTTCGTCGCTTTGTGACAGATGGAATTGTAATAGTCACAAAGCATAAGTACGTGGTGTTGCGTAACATTTCGCCAGGGCGGCCAGTACTTGATTCCTGATACATTACTCGTTTTACCCCACCTATTTCTATAAGTGTCAGGCTCGGCCAACCCCCGTCAGTCCTGAGCTGACAGTCCCCATCCTACTGATCCCCCAATCCACCCCAAGAATTCCCTCTGCCCCCTCCCACTGTGTAGGACGTCATCTGTTTTGTTAGCACGTTCCTTCAGAGCATCCACCCCTTTCAACGTCCCCACACCCTCCAGCAGATCGCCCCAGCCGCCCGCTCAGTTTTCCAGCTTGAAACCATAGCCACCTTATCCCATAACCACTCCCACTTCTACCGTAACGTTACACTCATATACCATGGCCCGCACGATCTTACGTCCTCCGATTTCTTTCTGTGGGGAAAATTGAAGGATATTTGTTATCGTGATTGACCGATATCGTCTGAAAGCATACGTCAGCGCATTGTCAATGCACGTGAGAACATTACTGAAGGCGAACTACTCGCTGTTGAGAGTAATTTCGTTAAGCATATTGCCAAACGCATTGAAGTTAAAGGACTTCATTTTCAGTATTTAATGAAGTCATGGAGTAATTACAGGTAATCACGCGGTAATAGCATGCGTTCTCATAATGTATGATAATTTCACAAAAGTACATGTATCACATTGGAAGAAACGAAATAAAGCTCAAACGTACCTACGTTTCGTGTTTTAACAGAAAAAAAACATACCTGTTACCCACTGTTCGTCTAAAATTGTGAGCTATATGTTTGTGAATATTACGGTGCCATCTGTCACAAAGTGACAAAAGAGTTTCTATATAAAACATTCATATTTATTTACGTAGTAGACGAATATGTAATAAAAATGGGGGTACCTATTTAAAAAAAATGTTGTTGATATCCGTTTGACCTATGGCAACGCCATCCAGCGGGCCAACCATTGCGCCATCTTTTTCCCTCCTTCCAGCTAGAAAAGTTTTGTTCTCTGTAGTTTTTCAGTGTGATGCTTATTTCGTGAGATATTTGGCCAGGTTACTGTCAATGGACCACCCTGTGTTTTACTGTAATAGTAAGATAATTTTAGTAAATCCCAGAACTAACTGGTCCAACATAAGATTTACCATCGAGATGCGATAAAAGTCCGAAATTTCTCAATATATGCATTTCATCTTAGGTGCTCTAAATAATCTTGTTGAGAAAACTGCTGCTTGTACGAATTTGAAGTGCCACGAGGAGAAACTGATCCGATTTCGACGAGGCGGAATTTTTCTATATCTGTTAACACACATTGTTTCTAAGCCCAAAAGAGAAATATTTATAACTGTCACACCAGTCATGAATCATTCCAAGTGAGCACAGCAGAGAAATTTTCAAAGTGTCCAAAGGTATAATTTCTCTGATTGGTTTCAAATTCCCCAACAATGACGCTTATTCGCTAGCCTCGAAACTCCATCATCCTTTTCTGAATGTGTAGGCATTATCACGATGCTGGTCTTTGAATCGGCGCCCTGCAAGTGGTGCACATTGGCTTACGATAATGCCGACGGCGTTTACTGTCAGGTTAATTTGCAGTGAAGAATTTCAAGGTCACTAAAAGTTCACAAAAATTCGATTAGTGGACAAATATCAGAAAACATACAAGTTTTTCATTGAAAATGTTTCCCGATCTTGCTTCATTCTCGAGATACTGTTGACTTGGGAAAGTTACAACTAAGAGACATTTGGCGACAAACAATTGGTTTTCGAAGCGAAATGATCCCCACAAAATATGGGAATTTTGTCTTGTAGAATACGAATATGGAATAAAAAAACAGGGGTTACCAATATAAACCCTTCCTTGGTTTGGCTTTGAAAATAGGGTTCAAGGTCATTTCGACGTAACGATTCCATCACCCTCTTCAAACCATATAACTTTTAGTAGAGACAGTTTTTGCTGAACTGTGCCACTCCAGAGAGATCGGCCGGAGGTTTAAAAAGTGAAACTTGATTTTTTTCAAAACAAATTGTCTAGCAGTACACAGTAAAACATGCATGGAAAATTCGATCGAAGTTGGTGAACCATATGTCAGACCCTCTCATTGCCTGATGAATGGTTATGGTGTCATTGGCAATTAAATTTCGTGCTGTCAAAAGTCTACGCAAACGGCCCACATTTAGGTGAAATAACCCATAGCGGGCCAATAAAAGGACCGCGGAAGGTTACATCAGAGAGCGCGGCCTTGTCCGAGGTCAAAGCGTTGTGAATCAGTGGACTCGGTCATCATGTCCCACGGGGCCATCGCTGCGGCGTACGAGTTGCGCGGAGCCACACGCTGGCCTGGTGCCTGTGTTCACCCATCAAGCGTGCCTCCCAGCCCACTCTACACTCGATATTCTAAAAACTGACATACACCCCTGACCTAGGGGAACCAAAGGATACAATGCTTACAACGCACTGAAATTAGAATTATATATACAGGGTGTCCCAGCTATCTTGTCCACCCAAAATATCTGTGGAACAATAACAGCTATTGGAAAACGACTTTCACCGGTTTCAATGTACGGCTGGGGCCCATGAATGTACATATTTGGAAACATTCTAAATCAAAAGCAAATATGTTTTTTAACACAAACGACGCGAAGTTGACGCTTGAAATACGCGAAACGCGGGGCTAGCGCACGTCCTGAGCAGCGTGGGGCTCTCGCCTGAGTCTCAGGACGTGCGCTAGCCGCGCGTTTCGCGTATTTCAAGCGTCAAATTCGCGTCGCAATATCTCGGGATGTAATTGGAATGTTGCGATTCAATCAACGCCATTGTTAATGTGATTTGTCATGTTACGGATTGCTGAAGAAAAATATAGGGAGTCCATTTAAAAAAAAATAAAAATAAAAAAATAAAAAAATAAATAAATAAAAAAAATAAAAAAAAAACATAAGTTTGTGTTAAAACGTACATTTGTTTTCCTTTTAGAATGTTTCCAAATATGTATATTCATGGGCCCTAGCCGTACATTGATACCGTTGAAAGTCGTTTTCCAATAGCTGTTATTGTTCCAGAGATATTTTGGTTGGACAAGATAGCTGGGACACCCTATATATACAAAAAAAAGGAAGGTAAGAAAGTAGAATGAATTTGCTGTGCCCAAGGAAGTAAAGGGGGAGAACTAAATTATCGAATTATTTCGTTGCTTCAGGAACACTGTGACATATTCACGCATTTGTTAAATTGTATCAAGCATCATGTTTTAATGTATTACTTCTTTACTACTAACAGTATTCGCAACAGATTTTATGGACATATAGCACTTATACAAATCAATATATTCCTGCAAAATTATACAATTGTACCACACATCTGTACGAATAATAAATCTTTAAATGTAGGCCTGTCGCTGTTTGCTTCAATCACTGTACGAATTTTCATGCTGTTTTTACAGGAAACATTTGCGAAGATTCCTTACATATTACAAAAAAATAAATAAATAAAAACAATAAAAAATAAATAAAAAGAAAGACTCTTGAAACATTTTCATGCGGACAGGAAGCTTGAAATAAGATTGGGGCAACATGTAGGTATGATTTCATCAAAATCAGATCACGGAAAAAAAGATAGATCGTAATCTTAAGTGTTTACAGTAACTGTCTGTTCATCTAGATTAGATCTCCTAAACTACTTCACGGATTTACATGGAGCAACTTCGTTTTATAAAACTGAGATCACGGAAAAGTATTTAGATGTAAGCTATGCTTGAAGTATGGATGGAATACTACAGCAAACAAGCGATGGAGGCTCTGTAGTGCACCAAAGAACTAATATACGCCGCTGCTGTCAAATAAGTATGAGGTAGTACAGCAAGGAAGCGAACGTCTGTGATAGAATGAAGCAATTTTATCTCTGCGAAAACCAACAAACATTGAACATTGTGTTACTGATTTAGCTTTGTGTATTGATTACTTAACGACATTTCTTTGCTTCTTTTGACATGTTTCATTTTGTATAAAAACTTTATGAAGGTACATCGTTTCGGACGATGGCTTTTACTTACATTTGCCATCTTGGCTAGGACAACTGAATTTATTGACAGAGCGATCCTACAAGGATTTTTACTGAGGTCTGGATCCCTAAAACGCCATGATACGAACATGCCCTTTTTTAACAACCGTTCCAAAGCACGGGCATATAAACTAGTGATACATAATATCAAATCAATTGTTTGTAATGATAAGAGACCAAACTGCAGTGGTAATCGGTCCCTAGACTTACAAACTACAATGGTGAAAACAATTAGGAAGAAATAGCGATCTTCATTACGGATATTTACGTTGAAAAACAGTCTGTATCGCACAAGGTTATTTTATTGAACCGATTTCGACATTGTCTTAGGTCATCTTCAGAAACATATATACAGCCCATGCGGCTAGTGCTGACTTCTCCAGAGCTGCCGTGTGCACTCTGTGGCTGCACGGTACCAGGTTCTGATGTATTGTCATCGCCGGAATGAACTGTCGGTTCTACGAATAACTATTGGAGACAACAACATTATGGCGACCGCGATAGTGGTAATAAAATAAAGTTGCTGCAGAGGGGGATGGTATTGGCTTGTGTTTACCACGGGAAATCAGTTGGATTCAGATAGTGAAATGAGCAGCTAGTGCAATGCAACAACAACTTGACTCATCCACCAGCAACATTAAATTCACTATTCCACATTCACCCGATAACCACATAGTCTTCGGTAATGTATCGCGCATAAACACACCTCTGAATCTTGAAATGAACAACACTACACCTGTCTACAAGAGCAGCAAAACGCATTGAAGTTGACGTTAAACATCGTCTGCGGGGAAACTTACACAATTAAAAAAAACATAATTTACTCTCATGTGCACTTTGCTAGTTGTTTACATTGGTTTACACGGGAATGGTTAAGAAAAGGGCATGCGTCTGTTAGTACTTCTTTGTTCAGAATCGCCAGTAGAATAACTTCTCCTCTTGACTCTCTAGGTATATTTAATTTTATATTATTTATATTTTCTACGAAATATTTGCAAAATTGAGGAAAATTTCTAGAAAACCTACAGGAAACAGTGAAACAAGCCGCTAGTATTTTCTAAACTTTCTAGACCCTGTTTGACTAAAAGTTACTTTGGAAATTTTTTATTTATTTTCACGAATTCTGATTGTTGTGTACTTTTTAACAATTTGTATTTTGAATAGACAGTGTGAAAATTAATCTTATATTGGTTATGAAGCTAAAAATAAAAGTTGAAATGTTTGGAACAAACTGCTATGGTCATCAGTCCTTAGGCTTACAAAGTAATTAAACCAACTTGCACCAAGGACAACATATACACCCATGCCCCAGAGACGATTCGAACCGTCGGCGGGAACGGCCGTCCAGTCCGTGGCCTGACGCCTTAGACCACGCGTCCATTCCGCGTGGCCGAAGCTAATATAAAAGAACAAGTAATATTTGAATTTTTTTGAATTCAGATTTTATTTGTTTATTGATCTCATATGACATGACGCTAGAGTGTGGCAAAGAAGCTGGATACATAAACAGTATTTGAAATATAACTTCAGGGCAGGGCAAAGGAACGAGTGGTAGCATTATATGAGGAGGAGAAAAGCGCCAGTCTCTTCCAGGAGGATGCAGCATCAGTCCATACAATCGGTTAAACTTTCACACAGTATTAACGCCAGACATAATCTAAACAGTGGGCAAAATGGTCGTCACCCTAGCTGGCAAAAATGTTCAAATGTTTTATAGCTTATGGGACTTAACTACGGGGTCATCAGTCCCTAAACGTACAAACTACTTATGAACTTGCTAATTATAAGGACGGCACAAATATCCATGCCCGAGGGGGGATTGAAACCCCCGACCGTAGTGGCCGTGCAGACCGTGACTAGAGCGCCTCAGTCCCCTCGGCCACCGCGTCCGGCACCCTATCTGGCCACCCAGGTGACCTGATCTGCCAGTGTGCAATTATTTTATTTGGGGAGCCTTCGTTCTAAGGTGTATCGCAACAACCCACATTGCCTTCAAGAACTGCAGCAGAATATTTCGGACGAGACTGCAGCAATTCCAACAGGTCAGCTCCAATACGCATTCAGCAACTTGCTGACCAGGGCCCAAAAGTCGCAATGGATGAATGGTAGTCAGTACCAATATCCGTTATATTCACATTAATATTGTATTTCCTTTCTGTGGAACCTTGTTATTGTTTTGCCTAGATCGCTTTCGTTATCTACGACATTAACCGGTTCCTACTGAGTTCGCCGTCATCGGATATGTGGAACTGTGATGATTCTCGTCATACCAGTAACACGTAGCTCTGTCTCTACCGCGTTCTGTGGGTTTGTCAAATACATAAAATTCCATAGTCACATAATGAAAACCATTCATGGCCCCTACAACATACACCGCCGTAGACATGCGTCTCACACCCCAATAAAACCAACTCATTAGGAGCTCTTGATTACAACTTCATCTTTTAGCCGAGTTTAAAATCAATAGGAGAAAACTGTTGATTATTTGTAGTATTCAACCCGACATTACTTTCCGATAACAGCAACAAACGTAGACAGACTACGTTCTGTTTCATTTCCCTATTTTACCAGATTTTTGATTCTATTATCTTGAAGAAAAGTCTGAGGAACAATTAAAATTTTTCTGCATTTTTTACTGGAAATAATAGTAATAAAAACCAAAAGCAGTTAATTAAAAACGGATAAATTGAACCGTTTTTACATGAAGGTTAAACAGGATATGAAAAAACCGGTATAACCAGCATACCTACCTCAGAATCCACCAACGCGAAGGGGCGGAGGACGCTGAATGGTAGCAAGCGTATCATTCACCTGGATATACCAGGCAGCTGAGACATTCGTCGGTAAGGCCGGGAGGTTGACAACGGACTGCCGCTCGACCAGCTTGTGGACGGGGCGCGGGGCGTCCGAGCAAGGAGTCGATGGACTGGTCTGTGCTTGTCTCGGGCCACGTCAAGCACGTTACTCCTGGCGAAGACGAATTCTTGCACAAAGAGCCTGTACGGAATTTCCCTGGCGTCAACTGGGGCTCGCTCCAACCATGACCGGTATTGGGTCAGTACTGCTGTCGTCGTACCATTTGGTGTCTGAGCTCGTAACGTGACCAAGTAATGCAGAAACAATCCCAGGCCGCAGTCCAACCACCCCAAGATGCACGTAGCCAGTCTCACTTTAAAGAAGACGCCACAAAGCCAATACACAGCCTGGAAAATGGAACATGCCAACATCTTCGGCCCGGGAGAACCTGAGCCGCACACGAAGCCTTGGACAATATGGGCCTAAGGATGAGGGCGACTTTCTGGTGCAAATTGAAGTGACGGTCGTCATGTTGTCTGCAAATCCCTTTGATGGCACCCAGGATGTGACGCCAGGTATTTGCCTCAATGTTCAGGTCAAAGATTTTATGTTCATCGACAAGGTGATACCGTAGCAGGCTAGTGGTCAGGCCGCAAGTGCCCAGGCGAAGGACGACAGTCTTCCTGTTATTGGAACATGCCAACATCTTCGGCCCGGGAGAACCTGAGCCGCACACGAAGCCTTGGACAATATGGGCCTAAGGATGAGGGCGACATTCTGATGCAAATTGAAGTGACGGTGGTCATGTTGTCTGCAAACCCCTTTGATGGCACCCAGGATGTGACGCCAGGTATTTGCCTCAATGTTCAGGTCAAAGATTTTATGTTCATCGACAAGGTGATACCGTAGCAGGCTAGTGGTCAGGCCGCAAGTGCCCAGGCGAAGGACGACAGTCTTCCTGTTATTGAGTACGGCACCTGATCAGGTTCCTAAGTCTGTAGAACGGTGCAGGTGAGATCGACATCTGCTGGACAGCGGAGAGAAACACCGAAATCGTGAGCCGTGACGCCTGTACTCAATCCCATAAAGTGTTTTCCTCAACGTCTATAGCATAGTATCCACCGAAATGGCGAAGAGGAACATTGGCATTGTGCAGCCCTGGTGAACAGAACGCCGTATGGGAATTGGTGTCCTTGTCCGGCCATTGATGGTGACGACTGACATAGCACCAGTCAGCAATATCTGTATGATATACAGTAACCGCTGCCCAAAGCCCAGCGTATTCATAACGGACTACAGATGTGGGTGGCTAATCCTATCGAAGTCAACCGATAAGATGTCGGTAGCAGCCGCGTAATCCACTGCATCTCTGAAGGCAGCGGGACACCCCGCAGGATTTAAAGGGTGAATCACCGCCTTACGTTTTCGTGCAATGCCCATGTCAACAGCTTGTACTCTGTATTTCACTGTCATTGGATTCCAGTCAGACTCGCTAGTGGCAGAGACATGCTAGACGGATGTCTGGGGTGGGTGGATAATGGTGACTTCATCCCACCTGAGAGGCTATGTGTTTGATGAAAATAGGTTGCATACAGTGACTGCAGTGGACTGAAAGAATCAGAGAAAAGAAGAAATCCCGTACCCTGTACACAAGGTATCTGCTCTAGTGCCTACAACACCGCATGTAGCTCTGTAGAAAGAGAATAATGTTAGGGGAGGCGAAACCTGACAACACGGTTAGGGAAGACAATGGAGCAGTCGACGGAAACCCGTTGCTTTGACCCATCCGTGCACACAAATATACCGTGTACCTATTTAACCCTTTTAGACCTGATTTTTTCTCTGACAAGGAAGTTATTTTAATGCTGTAATAAACTTTAAGTTAAATTTTCAATGATTTTAGAAGCAAGATTTAAGCAATTATATGCACCCATTTTCATTCTACAACACTGCGTATACTGACAAACAAGGCTTTTTTAAAGGACTAAATTAATCAATTTTGTAGTACCAACTGTTGTACTAAATAAACTGATCGTTCAATAACTACGTCGCAAAATAACAACTACTACTTTCAGTTATACAGTGGAATACAAGTAACCCACAATATCCGTGTTCTTTGAAGTTGGCAAACTGCGGGGCAGTGCAACACCCGCTTCTTAATATTTTATAGTGATCTTCCGCAGGTGGCAGTAATTGTGCATGATGAAATTATTGAAAACTCAGGTGCCGTATACATGTTCTTTCCATTGAGAAAAACGCGTCTGAACCATCTTAGACACCGTAGAAGTTATGTAAACATTTGTACCCAGAGTGTCCGAAAGTGTTGAAACAATAAGAAACACAGGCTGAAAATTAAAATCTGAAGTTTCATCTTACCTAAAATTCGCCAAGTCTAAAATACATTTGGGCTTTTGTATTAAGGTATAACATACAAATATGGACAATTAAATGTATTACATTAAATACATTAATTAAAAAACTTAAAAAGTTGTTTATCTCGATTTACTTTAACCTGTGATTTTGCATTAACTGTTGTTCTCCAAGGGTTGCAGTTTCAAATGTGAAAAAGTACATATAGACCAACCAGGCAGAGCTGTGGCCTTTAGATTAGCAGGACGTGAAAGAAACTGGATGTTGAAACAAGACACACTTAACCGTTGCCGCCCATGCCACATCAGGAAACCACCAATATTATGTAGACTGAAAAATATTACATTCTGTAAAGAAAATAATGTAGAAAGATTACCCTGCTGGAAATACTGTAAATTAAGAAACATATGATATAGGATAACAGTTTAGTATTTAAACGACGAGACTGAAATTCCATTTGCCTTTTTCTTAAATTAATTTGGTAAAAATATTATTTTTTAGCAGTTGTTAAATGTACATCGAGATAAACTACATTTTCGTAGTTAATGACTTTATTTCTGCAAGTATTTAACGCAATACCAACGACTGTCAAAATTTCTGTCTTCTATTGTAATATCTTTGTAAGTTTCATATTTTATCTACAGTATTCGGCTGTCAGTCTCGTGAAGACCATCTAGGAAGTTCAAAATTGTTAGTGGCCGAGTAAATAAATAAATATTATTTGCAGAACAGTTGTGTTTTCCTTTGGTATTATTTCATCGCATGCTGTCAAGCACCTACGGAAAAATTGATTAATAGTGTTAATGATACGCTGAAGTGGCTTTCGTTAATCCCTTTCTTGGGGGAAACAAAGATGCACGGATGGAAAGGATTATTTTTGGCTTCATAATACCATGGCAAACAGTGAACATTTGTGCTGGACCGGGACTCGAAGCCAAGTTGCCCTTTCTTGGTCAACGGTCACCTTAATTACTTAGCTACCTGGTGAAGTCTGTCGTTCGCCCCGTATTCCAACAACTCGCCCAACGCAAATAGTCCCCATCATACCGGATTACCACAAGAACTCGAACGATGCTACGGCATCTACTGTGAACAAACGGACATAATGCGATCACGAAATAGTCATGCGTTTGTATACTGTCGATGTGTCGGTTGTGTCCGAAAGAACACACAATAGCCAGGGTGATTATAATTAAAGTTAAACTTTCAAAACGCTTTGAAAATCAATCTACTGCCCAGAATGACGTAAAATTGCAATGGAATATTATCGGAGAAGAGGGAAAACGAATGGCAGAAGGAAAATAATTAATGTGAAAATTGACCAATAGAAGGCGCTGTAAGCATCATAATTCAATAGTAGTCGACTAATAATGACATATGAGTCATACAACAATGCCAAAGTTGTAAGTTAGACGTTAAACAAACTGTACTACTCAGTGTGCATGGGTGTACAGATGTGATATTATTATTTACGTATGTCCGTCCACCACGGCAAGGTCTTTTCACATGGTAACGGAAAAACGGTTTTTAATTTTCCTGAAGCTAAAGACCGCGAATTTCTGATGTTATCAAATCGGATTTTTAATTTTCTTGTGACTAGCGTAAAACATATTGAATATTCTGCCCATTGTTTTCTGCAACAAATTGAAACTGAGAAGCAGGATGTTTCACAACTGATCGAAGTGTTTCTCGGGTCACGTTCAGAACGTGTTACGCAATATATGTCTGCAATGGAGTTAACTTCGCAATCCGGACACCGAACACATCTTTCCGATAGCCCCACAGCCCGACATCACACGGATTACTATCAGATGCTCAGGATGGCGAAACTGTAAGGAAATGGAGGCTGATAATCCTAGCATTTCCGAAATTGCGTTTCAGTAGATGCTTCACTGTATTTGCAAATTTTAAATGTGCCAAGATGCGCCATCTTGCATAAAATGATCCTATCTACATATCCACACTGTTGGACAGCTGGAATGGCGTGGTTGCTCAAAAGACAGTCAGCGCATAGGTCAAGACCGGAAACACCTCTCTTCGAAAAAAAAAAAAAAAAAAAAAAAAAAAAAAAAAAAAAAAAAAAAAAAAAAAAAAAAAAAATGGCCCTCTGATAAATGACGCCGTAAACCCCCACCTTTTATCGTTGAAGCGATACTGGTTGATTTACGTGTGGATTCTGTAGCCCAAATTCAACAATTATTTGTAATAACATATCCTGTCAGATGGAACTGGGCTTCGTCTCTCCACAAACTTTTCCACGCCATTCATCGCCCATTTCCATGCGAGCAAGAAACTGTAATGCAAAAGTCTCTTGCTGGCGGGTCAAAAGGAAGCAACTCGTGCACATTAGTAATTTTGAATGGATAGCAAAGAAGTGACATGTTAAATCAGTTCCTGTTCTCCCTCTAGCAGGTTGCACACCAAACGGATCCACATCTTGGAATTTCCGAATCATTTTTCAACAGACCCCTGGCAGTCATTTGACCAACATATTTTTCGAACCCTTCAGTGCCTGGAACTTCTGAACAGCGCCTTGTGACAGTCATCATTCTTGTATTGACGCAGTCATGACGAACGTCTCAGTTACGAAATGATGAACAGCCGTGTACCTGGTTGTTTATACCAACTTCAATGGGTCGTGCCCATGACAGGGCTTCTATTTTCATGTTCTGACACATACAGCGCCATTTCTTGATCACCTTCCACAGTGTTCATTTATCTTCCGTTTTCCCACTGCCTCCATAACGTTATGTTCCAGTTCGACATCATTCTGACCAGTGGCGTTATTTTTGCAGTGTTTAGAAAAAAGGAAAGAAGCTTGGAGTTTAAAGTTCCGTGGTCATTATAAACGGAGCTTAAGCTCGGAGTGTTTGGGTAAGGATGTGGAAGGAAATTGGCGGTGCCCTGACAATGAAACTGAGCCATGCTGCAAGATCGATACCTCGTGATTAATTTTCAAGTATCTCTGGTGCTATGACAGAGGTCATCTTTAGTTTGTTTTCAATCTGGCTGGCAATGGCGCCAGTGAAGTAGTTTTACCGAAATACGGAGTATTGCTGCCTTTGAACTTGTTAAAGACTGGGTGCGCGCCATAATTACCCTTGTGCTTTGGTGGTTTTCTACAGAGCCAGTCAGTGGAGTGTTCAGGACCGTTAAAACTATTCCACGCGTTCTGTTTGTCCTGTCGTGGGGAGCTCTTTTTTCAATTCGTGTCCGTTTTGTTGAAATAGTGCCTTCTTGGCGTGTTTATGTCGACCTAGCAACGTTACACACAGTCACCCTCTTGGATGCAGTTTGTCTCCTTTTTGCATTTTATTGCTAAACGATGTTTCCCTATTGATAAAACTTACGTTCAGGATAGTGTACCCATTGCAACGTTAAGTAGCATATTTCGTTTAGTTATTTGTTAAAACATTAATTTTCTCTTAAGGTGCTCTTTCCTTTTACCTTATACATGAAAAGGGCGGTTGCTATTCAATCTTTTCTTTTGCCTTAAAGATTTTGGTCTGTTTTAGGCAATTATGTCTTGCTGTGTGCCTGCGCGGCTTGGATGCATTTTGAGTGTGCCTCCTTTGGTCAACGTGCCTACCGGGTTTCTGAGCCTGTCGGAAGACACTGTTAATAGGCACGACTTGGGTGTTCAAACTGATTCTATAGTTTCTGATTCTAAATATTAAGCTGTGGTATAACACTTTGTTCAAAAGGAAATTATCCTTGTAAGATTTACTGTTTGCCGCTTTAACTTAAATATTGTAAAGCTGTTTGCGACGCTTGGCCAACTTTAGACTAAAGGTGTTAACTAATTATGTGGTACATACTGAAATGAATTCTGAGCAATTTAATTTTGTAGTCTTGCTTGAAAGCTTCATGCATTTTTTATGTTGTAAATGAAGCGGAAGTCTGTTAAAATTATATTTGAATCTTAGTTAGCTGGTGCTGAAATTATATTTGTAAAATCGTATCCTTCATTAAATTTTAAGAAACATTAAACAAAAAATGCTCAATTTATTCCCCTTTTCTGGATCAGTCCTCCCTGGTGTGTTAAACCGAGTACACGGCGTGGCACGTTAATGTCGTGTTCCAGGAATCATACCGGCATATGCCTGGAGTGATTTAGGGAAATCAGGGAGCCGGCCGCGTCAGTCACGGTTTGCACGGTCACTGGGTCGGGGGTTCGAATCCCCCCTCGGGCATGGGTATTTGTGCCGTCCTTAGTATTAGCTAGTTCATAAGTAGTTTGTAAGTTTAGGGACTAATGATCCCGTAGTTAAGTCCCATAAGCTCGACAAACATTTGAACATTTGAAATCAGGAAAACCCTGGATGGTCGGAGGTGTATTTGAGCCACCGTCCTTCCGAATGCGAGTCCAGTGTGTCACCACTGCGCCAACCCGGTAGTTCACTGTTGCGAAACTTTAAGTACAGTCACCTTGGAAATCACCTGAAAAGGTAAATTCCCTGTTTATAGAGGTGTTGTAGCGATATATTCAAACTTTTCATATGGGCATCGTATTCAGTTTATTGGTCATATATTCTTATTTTAGTCGTTAGATTTTAGTCATATTTAGAAAGTAGAGGAATATTAAGGTTTAACGACCCCATTAGAGACAGAGCATGGAGAATTTTTGTCAGACATGAATTAGAAAATTGATCGTTTCCTTTAGAAGGAACCATACTGGCAGTTGCCAAATGTGATTTAAGGAAATCACACAAAATCTAAAGCTTGATGGCAGGAGTCGGATTTGAACCGCCATCATTGTGAATGCGAGACCAGTGTGTTCACTACGCCAGCCCGGTCGCTCGGTGTTCTTCACACGTAGGTGAACTGGTGATGCAGTCCCATTTCAGGAGACGTAGAATATTCGACAAACGACAGGCAGAGAGAATCGCATGTTCAAACCGAGAGGCTTCGATTATCCGCTTATAGGAGAGCGCGGAATGTTTCAGTGTTGCGGTGCCGCACGTGCTGAGGTCAGGTCAGCGACCTCGGAGTGCGGGAGGTTCCGAAAGCGCTATCAGCTGCTGATTACCGCGGGCCAAAGCCACTCGTGTGGCCATCCACCGGACCCTTCCGGCCCGGCATGGAGGCCGCCAGCAGCTGACTCACTGTTTGCACTTCCCTCTGATACACGTGTCCCCATGGGTATTACCGTCTTGTTAAGGCTTATAGGAACACTTCACCTAGCGCTCTACGTACCGTATATAAAAACCATGTGCCACGAGGTTTGTCCCCGATCAACTCCGAAAATACTCACCTTAATAATATTTTGCACACTGCCATCAACATTTATTGTTGCAGATTAAATGTTGTGTGAGACTTTATGGCCGAATAGACCAATCTAGGGGGAGTAGGCGAATCAACTGTCTACGTTGTTTAGTCATCCAATAGGTTTGATACGATTTTTTTCACGGTATACGTATTTTCTACATCTACATGGGATACTCTGCAAATCACATTTAAGTGCCTGGCAGATATTTCATCGAACCACTGCTATACTATCTATCTCCCATTCCATTCTCGAATAGCGCGCGGGAAGAAACAACACCTTTCGATGTCCTCCGTCAAACCCACACTGGGCAGCAATACTCCAAAAAAGGACGTACATGCGCAGTGTATGCGGTTTCTTGTATGGTTAAAGGGTTCTGCCAATAAAACGCAGTCTCTGGTTCGCCTTTCCCATGGCATTGCATTATCTACGTGTTCTTTCCAGTTTAAGTCTGAAGTAATAGTAATTCCTAGGTATTTTGTAGAGTTTATGGCCTTCACTTTTGATTGATTTATCTTGTAAACAAAATTTAAAGGATTTCTCTTCGTATTCATGTGGAAGACTTCCCACTTCTCATTATTTCGTATCAATTGCCATTTTTTCCACCAAACTGATATTTCATTCCGATCGTTCTGCAGTTGGTTTTGATCTTCAGATGATTGTACTAGACGGTAAATGACGGCGTCATCTGCAAACAACCTATTAGAGCTACTTAGTTTTTCCCCTAAATCGTTTATTTGTTTGTGTAAATAAGGAGCAGCAGAAGTCCAATAGTACTACCCCGTGGAACGCCCGATATCACCTCTTAGTCGATGCCTTACCATCGATTGCTACAAACTGTGTTGTCTCTGACAGGAAATCCACTATCGAGTCGCAAATTTGCAATTTGGTTAAAATCCGTTTGTGAGGTACGGTGCGAAAAGCCTTATGGAAATCAAGAAATACGGAATCGATTTGCGAACCCTTGTCGATAGCAAGAATCACTTCGTGTGAGTAAAGATTATCGTACAACATATATGCATGTGAGTAAAGATTATCGTACAACATAATTATGATTTATGAATTTTCATGTATTTCATGTTAATTCTAATTTGTGCATGCGTTAGTTTTATCAAAATTAAAGACCAACAATGCGTGATGCGAACGGTACCGCGCGAATCTGTTCAAAAAACCCTATTCCCTCATAAAACCTTCGAAAATAAAGTTCGATGTATGAAGTCGGTCGATCGGACAACTCAGGCGAATCACAACGCTTCAGCCACGAAGCGTCCGGTGTTGGCATACTGTCCCCACCGTAGTTCAGTTGAGCGTCGTGAGTGTTCCGTATTAGACCTGTTGGACGAAATGTTACCTGAAATTGTAAATGTTTGTAAATCTGTGGGACTTTGCGACACTGGTTATCGGTTCCTAGGCTTACAAAGTACTTAAAATAGCTTATGCTAAGGAAAATTACACCCACACCCGAGGGAGGACTGGAATCTCCGACGGCGAGCAGCAGCGCGCTCCGCAGAAAGACGCCTTGGAACGCTTCACCACACCACCATGGCTCGTAGCTCGAAGTACTTGTTTGGTGCGTTGGTTCTGAACCCAGAACAGGGGAATGAACGAGCAAAGGATCACTTTAAAGGTTTATTATCAGCTTGGCAAGCCACCTAAAGAAAAGCATGCGATGCTGATGTGTATTTATGGAGATGACGCACTATTCATGAAGAGTGTACGAATGGTTTCCCGGTTTTCGAGGAACATTGAGAAAGTGAGAACATGAATAAGAGATGATAGTCGATTAACTGTGCGCATGGTAGCGGTTACATTGCAGATTAACCGTGAACCCTTGCGACAAATCGTACCCAAAAATTAGGGAAGAGGAAAATATGTACTCGTCTGAAGTATTAAAATTCCAAGATCGCAATTAATTAATGTTTCTGACGATCGGTTTCGATACACTTAGGGTATCAAAATATCTGGTCACTTGTGTCCTATGTTTTCGTTTCGTGAAGGCGCATGCCATTAACATGACATTAAAATGACAAGACACGAAACGAAAACATGGGACACAAGTGACCAGATGATGATACCCTAAATGTATCGAAACCGGTCGTCAGAAAAATAAATAAATTAATTGCGATCTTTGCATTTTAATACTTCAGAGTAAGGAGTTTGCCGTCCAACCATGGAAAAATTAAATGTATTCGTCTTGTGACACATCACTTTACTGCCAATCTGAAGCAGGCACGGCACGTTTAGAAGCTTCACAGGATTTTGTCTAAACGGCGGATGCGACACCCAATGTTTTAAATCCTATTGTCACTGAGGATCATATCAAGTATCTCCGGTACGACCATTAAACGAAAGGGCAGAATATGGAATGGCGTTCTCCGACGTCACCTGGTCGGATAAAGATCTGACCCGAAAAATCACTCATCAAAATTATGTTCATCACCTGTTTCGACAGTCAAGGCATTATCTACATGGAAGTTCTACCTGAGGGAAAGAAATCAAACTCTGCAAGGTGCGTTTAAATTTTGACCCGTTTCAAGGAACGTCTATGCAGGGTACGACTATAGTACGCGCAACATGCTTCCCAGTTTTTTCTTTACGACAATTTCGTCAAACAGTTCCTGGCAGATAATAATCGCGGATCTCAAAGTTCCAGACATGTTCGTATTCCATCGATTCAGCTCCCAAAGGGAGACTGTGCAAAGTTTGTAGGGTATGTATCGCACAGTTCAACGGTGCATGGGTATTGGAGGTAACTATTTCAAAGAACAGCACGATAACTGTAGTTCATCTACATTATTACTATATGACTATTCAACTGTATTGTCTCAGATTTTGTATCTTACTGAACTTAAAATTTGGTGAACCTTTATGTGTGTCCAGAATGAAACTTTTACTCTGCAACGGGGTGTGTGCTAATATGAAACTTCCTGGCAGATTAAAATTGTGGGCCGTAACCGGGACTCGAACCTGGGACCTTTGCCTTTCGCGGGCAAGCGCTCTACCGACTGAGCTATCCCGACACGACTCACGATGCCGCCTCACAACTTTACTTCCGCCAGTATCTCGCCTCCTACTTTCCGGTTCCGGCATAGTGTTTTAATCTGCCAGGAAGTGTCTTTATGTGTGTGTTTCTTGTGGGTGCTGGGATGATTAGATTTAAAATTTGAACTTGTAAGTGACGCTGAAAAATTGAAATAAGCAACCTGTGGTGTTTTAATTTATGTATGTTTCTATGTAGACTAAATGCTATGTTGCACTTACTATTTTATTTCCATTTTTTTAAAAATAAGATGACCAACATGTAATATGACCAGATGATGGTGGCACAGTCCTCCGAAACCGGTCGTCAATAAATATTTCGCGATTTTCGCGTTTTCACTTTTGAAGAATATTCAACTATCAGATCAACTCCAAAACCTGCAATGTCAGGTAATGTTAAAAAGTCATGTCATTGTCGTCTAATATCGCGTGTGATCGACTCGGATGGCCTGTACACTTGCACACCTGCGTAGAATGAAGAGTATGAGGTTATTAAGCTCTTGAATGATATTTTCCCATTCTTGCAATGTACACCTCTGCAACCATTGTGGGAGCTACAGTACGTCTGCCACGTGCATCCCAAACTTGCTCAATCGGTTGTAAGTCCGGGAAGAAGATAGGCACTCCGCTCGTTCTATTTCCTCAGCATTAAATATGTTGTCCACCAGTGCATCTCTGTAGAGACGAGCGTTATCGTCCACCAGAAGGAAGCCCTCTACGGCGGTACCAGCAAGGGGCACATAAAAAGGTCATGATCTCGTCACTATGCCACTGAGCAGTCAAAGCGCCATTCTGAAAGACATAGAAGTCCGTAGTCCGCCAATTCTGACTCCTACCCACACAATTCTTCCACTACCAAGATATGGTACTGTTTCCTGCACATAAGCAATACTCTGCTGCAGTTTTTGAAAAATGTTCAAATGTTTGTAAATCTATCGGACCAAACTGCGTGGTCATCAGTCCGTAGGTTACAAACTACTTAAATCTAGGTAAACTATCCTAAGGACAAACACACAGACCCATGCCCCAGAGAGGTCTCGAACCTCCACGGCGAGCAACCGCGCGCTCCGCAGCGAGGCGCTTTAGACCGCTTGGCTACTCCACCGAGTGTTTGAAGAGTGTAGGGTTGTCGTGATACACCTTGTATTTCAGGGCTCCCCACACCAAGTTATACTGAGAGACCATGTCACCTGGGTGGACAGCTAGTGCGGCCACCAAACTGGTCCCTCATAACAACACGTGAAGATTGTTTAAATGTGCTCCAAGGCTGCGACAGATGCACGGCAATTGATCTTCCCTGTCGGAAGTAACTTTAGGTCTCTTCCTCCTCCGTTAATGCTGCCAGAAATGGACAAGAACCCGCAATGACGTCCAAGGCACTATTTCTTTGCCCTATCCTATAGCGTACCTATGTAAGAATCAAGACGTTTTCTATTTTTTTTTCCAATCGTATAAACAAAGTCATGACTTGGGTACCAGCCCGGTATTCATATAGTGGTATGTGCGAAACCTCTTAAAAAGTACGTCCAGGTGGTCATACAAACCCTCGTTGATAAATTGCCAGGCTGACCCTAACGGGATGACACATTTCCCCGTCTCGGAAGCGGCGCTTTGAACCGCGCGACAAACAAGTACAGAATAAGCAAAGTTGTAACAATTTGGTGACAGATTCAAGAAAATATTACCGGACTGTTGCACTATATACATTTTTTCTGCAAAAAAACTCTAGAAGTATGAAAGCAGTGGAATTATTGAGAATAAAATAATCGCAACGTGATTTCATTATTCATTGCGCCAATTTGTGTAATACTGATGAGGAAACCTGAGATATTCATTGTTTTACGCAATAAAAAATCCTGGAGACCACGTGCATTGATTTATAAAAACTACTAAATGAAAACCTGGCTTTGCTCGAGTATTTATTTATTGCCATATTCTGTTAGTCCATGTACTCCCACCTATCCCTCTGTCTTCTAGTCTCTACCTCTTCCTCTTCTTCCTCCTCTTTCTCCTCTTCCTCGTCCTCATTTTCATCCTCCTTCACCCTCTCCTCTGTTCACGCATCCATCCCCCTGCCTCAAGCAATCATCCGTTGTCCCCTCTCTGTTGGCATCTACTGTTTCCCTTCTATATCAAAAATTACATTTATCTGCCAAATATCGCGGTGATTTATCCAACGAAACGAAGTCTACTTAAGTTACGGGTACCTTCCACCATGCGTCGTGCTAAATATTAACCAGACGTACAATTTCATTTCAAACATGGCTGAATAACAGCAACCGTATATCCAAAAATGTTTTTAATACAATAGGTCCAACCGGTTGCGTAATTTTTTGGCGGTAATATATATATATATATATATATATATATAATCTTAAGGATACAGTGATCGAAATAAAATTATAGATTGATGTCGAAGTCTGTTATAAAGTATCCTAGCCATGCACAGCACGAATTGTTTCGTATACAGTGCTGTTCCTCCCGTATGCAAAGTTTTATAGCATTCAGATGAACGGTATGACAACGTAAAATACGAATCCAAACTGAAAGTCGCTATGCCAATACAAAATATACATGTTCGATTTTCAAGCTGTTCCTTTAGATTCTCTTATAATCTCTCTCCCCCCCCCCCCCCAACAAACCATCGCTGTATTAAAGCGAATACAAAGACAGAATTTTTGTATTAAGCAAACGAACTTCTGAACGAGCCTGCGTCTTCTTTTTTTAAATAAGAATAAAAGCCATCTATATTGCTAAAATTATGTTTATTCATTACTACGTTGCGGCATCTGACATCATCAGACCTGCAAGTTGAAAGGAACAAGTGTTTCCTGTACAATCGAATTACACAGAAAGTTCCGAATACAAAAGATATAAATACTTTTTACAAGGTTATAATTGTTCACTTACCTAAAAATCTCTGAACTTTCACAGTAAAGTTCCGCGTCAAAAATTCCGAAACCTGATGATTAATAAATATAATTTTAGTGATCTAGACGGTTTTTATTGTTATTGAAAAATATATGATTATTGAAATCGGACAACCAATTTTTGAGTTTTACTAAGGATAACATAGCCCCATTCGCGGAGTTACGAAAATGCTCTTGAGTGAGTGTAATTGAATTCGCAATATTCGAACTCTTATTTGAGTATTTATACATTTGTTTTCCGCTGATTCCCTGCGTGACGCAGTGAATGCCTGAAAGACTCCTTTCATACTGAAAACGCAAACTTTTATTTCCCATTTCAGACTATTGCTGTCTACCTGTTGCAGACTCCATCATTAATTCATCGCTTGCCTGATCAATTGTAAATGACGTACGGCAATCCCTGACACTCGGAATTCGTGGGATCATACACCCCTGTATGAGCAATACTATATAAAGTTTCAACTGTGACTGCAAATGCGAAGCGGAGTTGTATGCGAAATATTTGTCACGCCAGAGGGGAAAGGAGCAGGAGGAAAAGATAAAAGTAATTATATAGATATTGAAATCAGTCCACGATATGATAAAAGAGGCAGCACTTTTATGACAGCAGTCTTTAAGTTGATAAACCTATGAACTGAGGTTATTAATATGCCATCGTTGAGTAAGTGTTTCGATTAGAGAAATAACGGCAGAATCTTTCGATCTTCCGACGTTCGACAAATGGAATGAAATGCTGACTGTCGAAATTACTTTCTCCCGTTTTTCGGAATCAGTGTCAGTTTCCGACATAACACTGACATGATTGGCTGCGTCTGGCAATCATCTGCAATTTCAAAAAAATCTTTTTTTACCCCTTTAGAATAAACTATCTATTTCACAATGAGGTACCGTGTGTCATGACATTTATAAGTGATTCAAAACGCAAGTATTCCATTTTCTCGTCAGTGGAAGAGTTACGTATCATTCTGCACAGTCTGTATTACGTACCCCAAATGCAGAGTGAAAACTCCAGGAATGGTCAACAGCGCTCCGTAGCAAGTACAACGCGTTCATTGCACTGAATGTGACATCCTGTACCTCACTATTAAAGTTTAAAATAATGTAGGGCTTTTGTTCTGTTAAATTATTTAATATTTAAGAATGAATGTTTGTTTGCTCATATTTTATGCGCTGTCGTAACGTTCATCTGATTGTGATGAAGATTTGTCAACATATTGCTTGCATTTTCGTGAAGGCTGTAAGTATAATAATGTCACTGTACGATATGTAGTTCGGAACAGAGATGCGTGAAAAATTTGCTCAGTATGAAAGACGCTTAAATTTAGACATATTACTTCTTTGCTACTAAATGTGTTTGCGACGTATTTTTCAAACATTTGTACCATTGAATGTATCTGCAAAACATAATTTCACTGGTTGCTGTAACACGCCATGGACTATCAATTATTTTAAATTATTTCATTGTACGACTTAAAGTGTAAGTAACACTGAGATGCATCCTGGTTGTTCATCCGTTTGGAATGAAACTAAACACACTTGATATTCAAGACAAGAGGAAAATCCCTATCTACGAAGAATTTGTATGGTCTACGGCAGACGGTACTTTACGTACGAACTTTGACGAAGTCTACGGTTTTATTCCGATCTTGATGAAATTTTGCACACTTACCTTTCAAAAGAAGGGTAACTTTAACGTTTAACTAAGATTTCATACAGTGCATTGTGAAGTGTGATTTGCAATGAAATTAGGCACCACTTCATTGTTCGTAATGAAAGTTAAGAGTTATATAACCTTTCACAGATGGAGCACAAGGAGGAGTTCGACAGAGTCGAGTAAGTGATTGCTAGAGAAAGGAGAAGGTGGAGATGGGCAGAGAATGGGGTAGAGGGAAATGAACAGATAAATGGGGGGAGAGAGAGAAAGAGAGAGAATGAAAGAGATGTTGGACAAAGAGAAAAGGGAAGGAGAGATAGACTAACTTAAGACGAATAAATAAATACTGAAGCAACGCAAGGTTTCTGACTAAACTACTATGTAAATATATAACAATATACTGGAATGTCTTCTAATACATTACATTACAGTTACACCCATGAATTCGCCAGCCGTAAAATGCTCCTGTCGGAACACAAAAAATTCGATATTCCTTCTACTCGTGACTAGTGCCATTAAGTGGAAGGTGGAAATTTGACGGCGAGTTAGGACAATAACTGCTTTTCTTTCCAACATATTTTTCTTCATGCATTAGAAGAGATTAATCATGTTTATTATGTAGATATGAATCTATATTTCTGTGATGTTATTGTTCTATGATATTTGTTAGTAACAAATATTCGTTTCTCGGATAAAATAATGATTTTCTTGGTACGCCGGGATATCTGTGAGACAACCAGGACTTCTAGTCAGCCTAACCAATTTATACATCAACGAAATGTAGCGTAATATTGTACGGCAACAAAAATTCATTCTGGATGCCTTTACGCCGTGTGTTATGTTATGCCACATGACATCGTGCATCATGTCACTTAACTTGAACTAGTGCATAATCTCACATGTGAGAGTGTGTCGTGCGATATAATTCGACTTGATGACTGTGTGAAACCAAGTGGCGTATTAATCCATTAAACACTTAATGATACTTTGCGTTACATTGTTAAGTACTGCAATATATTTTATAGCACAGAATATGATAACATGCCACGTGGCGCACCATAAAGAGATGTCATGTCTGGTATCGCAACACATAGTGTTATGAAATGGTATGGTGAATCTCCATGGATGCGAGATATTAGAAGAAAAATCATCCTGTGCTTCGTTCGGGTGTGCTGTGTCAAGAAAATATTTTGTAGCATTTCCATAAGAGCAAATAAGACATTCCAGAATCCATGAGTTATAAACTCTGAAATTCAATGAGCTATCTTCGATCACACTATAGGTCAGAGCCGTGTTCGATGTCACTGAGAACTGAATTGAATACTGGACGGTGTGTCAACCACATGACCGGTTACTTCAAACGCAACGAAAAAGACTTTCGTGATTTCAGCTAAATGATCGTGACGCCACCGAAGGACAAGTAATGTAGCTGACGTCCTGAAGATGTGGGGTTGTTATTAAAGTACTTCATCTGACTGTGGAGCGGCGGAACAGCCATGGTGACTTATTATAATGACGTTTATACTTCTTGTTTTCATAGTTTGGCAAAGAGATTGACATTAGCTAACAATAACAGCTGCGACTGGCAATTTGACATTTAACCTATGAAATCATTATGTGTTTTAAAATAAAATAATGACCTAATATTATTATTGTTGTTGTTATTATTACACAAGTTACAGGTCTTTATCAGACCACGCGAAGCACTAATGGCTACTTGTTCATCCTTTACTCTCATTCTTTCGCTAAATGCCCTCTTCCTTCCTTCGGTCCACTTTGGTCTTTGGGTGCTGTCTTCTCTGACATCGCATCCCACTTATCTATTTTGTGTCTATACACGCTATTGTATGTGATGTTCGCTGAACCTATCTGTACTTTCTCCAGATCACTTTTGACTTGGGCCATCCAATGTGTAGGGGTTTTCTGCCTTTGTCTGTATCTCAGTAATCTGTGGTGAGTCTGGTCTGTGGGAGTCTGCTGATGTGGCCGAAAAATTTTTGTCGCCACTTTCTGAAGTTGGCTGCAGATTGGACAACTTCTCTGTGGTGTCTCTGGACTGAAGCCTGTAACCTGGTCTTCTGCATGATTTTCTCTTTTCCTATCGGTCCGAGCACTTCCCCTAGGTATTTGAAATGAGCTACTCTGCTGATCATGGCGTATTTTGTGTTTAAATTCACCATGTTTAATTTCGTGCAGAAGAACTCTGTTTTTGGAAGGAGATCTGTAGTCATACGTTTTGTGCAGACTCTTTGAGTACTTCTACCGGCTTGACTGATGTGGTTTCGTTCTCTGCAAGTAAAGACAAGTCGTCTGTGAAGGCTAAGCAGCCAACATCCAGTTCATCCTTGGGTCGTCCTAGTCGCACTGGCTTCCGGTTGCCTTGTAATTTTATATCTCTCTCCAACACTAGGCTGGAAAGGAGTGGCGAGAGACCCATTACGTTGACACACGCTTGTCATGATCTCAAAGGGTTAAGAAATTTCCCCTCTAAATTTCACTTTTGATGTCTTATTTGTCAGTGTCTGTTTAATCAATCGCAGCGTCTTGTTCTCCAAACCTTGTTCGTATAGGATGTTGAATAATGACTGGCGATCAACGGAGTCACACGCTTTTTTAATGTCAACAAAAGTGCGTAATATTGAGAGCTTTAATTTTCAGCGTTGCCTTCATTGGTTCCGTGCAGGAGCGACCATTACGCCCATCTGGTACTCGCCGATCTTATGTTCCTGTTGGTCCTGTGGAGTAAGCATGCTGAAAGGACCTTGTAGTAGGAAAATGCACCAGTAATTGTGGAGCTGGCTTTTTTATTTAATGGGTGAACCAGTTCGCATTTCCAAACATCTGGAAGTTTCTCATATATCTGTCATAATATGTGCGAGTTCTCTTCATCAGTGGTGTATCAGTACTTCGGTCACTATATCGCCTTTACCAGGTTTTCTGTTGGTTTTGTGTTTGAGGTTGTGTCTGTGGACGTCTTGTGTCTAAGCCAGCACCTTGCAGTTATCTCTATTAGTCAGAGCCAATTTTCTTTAATTTTTCCCGAAGCAGAGGTTAATTGTTGTGTATTATTATTATTATTATTATTATCATTGAAGGAAACGAGTGAAAATATACACTTGCATGATATGACGAACCAAGGAACTAATACCATCAGACAAACCAAGAATAAACACATTTCGGGAAATGCCAGTGCTTTTATGGGCAGATGGTGCGAGCTCCGAAGGTCAGGCAGGCGTGAGGTGTCTTTCATTTCAACCTTCTTCTAAGCATAGCCTAAAGGAAAAGTAGCTTCCACACAGTGAGGGACGTAGGTAGTCATACCTATTCAAAATGGAGTAATTAAAAATAATTAGCAACTTACTTGAAAACTCTGGAAGTAGCAACAGATGAGCACAAAGTTATTTTTTAGGATAATATTCGAATGAGCAAAGCCAAGAAATAACGTTGTTCCGATAGCGCAAAATATTGATTACCGCTGCTGACAACACGGTCAAGCAAGCAGATCCATCCTTTCAACCTCCCGATGGCAGTCGCGCTATACCTGTATCTTTCGCAACGGATGGTTGTCTAAAATCTCCCTTAGAAATGAAAATGTCCACTTCCTTTACTCTTAACACACATCATGATTATTGTGTGCGCGTCCATCGCAGATCTCCTGCAGATTTGTATATGTATCACTGGCCTTCTTGTAAAAGTAATATGGAAGATAGGTACTTCAATTTTCGTGTTCGCTATTTATATAATGATTAATTACATGGGGTATCAAAAAAGTATGGCACAAACGTACACGGTTGAGAGTGCCCGATAATAGAAGGAAAAATGTCCCAGTAAACATGGGTCAGCAAACAAGCCGTTTGCGAGATAATTACGAATGTATGACTCCAAGCCGCCACAGACGTCATCGTCCTAGTTAGTACACTTTCATTTGAAATTTAGACTTTACTATTGGATTCACGTCGCATTTACTTCACGTTTCTCATATGGGGTTACCTGTTAAAGGAGGTGTTCGAAGTGTCTTCATTGCACCTGCATACAATACTGTGCTCGACTCTGGAATGAATTTTGAATTCTTTCGAAAACCACTGGATTATTTCGTAATTCTTAACAAGCGTGTACAACTCTCCGAAATAATCCAGGGGTTTTCGAAAGAATTCGAAATTCATTGCAGAGGCGAGAACAGTATTGCATCCAGATGTAAGGAAGACACTCGAAAATATCCTCTAACAGGTACTCATACGTGAAATTTGAACTAAATGCCATCTAAAACCTATTATAAAGGCTAAATTTCAAATAAATTTGTACTAACTAGGACGACGTTTACAATGAATTCAGTGAAATGTGAATGAATGCGATGTAAATCACACACAAACACACACTAAAACGAACGTAACATGCTTCAAAACTCCCGCCCACACCACAGTCAGCTGTTCTTAACACTACTCCCAGAATTCAACTGCCCACCATCTTGTTTTCGCAACATAAACATTGAGTGAAGAGAAAATGTCAAATTGCTTCTTCACAGCGTGAAAACACCGCAAATTAATCAAAGTAAGTGCCACAAACTTGTCATAAACACAGACATTTTGTTATAGAAACAGTCGCAACGGTACAATAAACAAAAACCAAAAATTACATCCTATATTTTCATACGAAATCCTGATATCTACAAGTTAACCATTCACCCCATTACGTTATGGTTTGTACATGACAAACTGTCAAAAATACAAAGATATGCTTTTTTGAGATAAAGAACCACAAATACAACTACATGTAATGTTAAGGTAGGCCTAATGTACCTATAATAATAAGAAGCGATTTATATTGGTTTCACAATTATCTATAGTTTCTATACTTAGTGTAAAATAAGTAATAATCATTTCATTGTTAATCTGACAGACGATATGAAATTAATACCCCACTGATAATGCTGCAACGCCAGCGAAACATGTTTGGGAAAAACCAAAAGCAATTGTGTATGCTCCAGACAGATCATACCTAAAAAGCAAATTTATTTGTAAGCAAAGACGGACATTGAAGAGCTAGTCATACCTTAAGATCAATACTTAATAGTAAAGTCTAAATTTCAAAGTAATTTGTACCAGCTACGACGAAGTTTACAATGACGTCATTTTGCCGCGTCAGAATAGCTATGCACACTGAGATGCCGTGCTGTGGAGAGCGCAGCCGTTCGCCGTCGGAGGTTCGAGTCCTCCCAAGGGAATGGGCGCATGTATTGTCCTTAGGTTTGTTTAACTTAGTTTAAGTAGTTTGTAACCTAGGGACTAATAACCAAGCAGTTAAGTCAAATAGGTAAAAAAAAAAAAAAAAAAAAAAAAAAAAAAAAAAAAAAAAAAAAAAAAAAAAAAAAAAAAAAAGATCTTTTTGGAGGCTGGAACCATCCATTCGTAATGGTCCCGCAAACTGCGCGTTTGCGGATCTATATTTACTGAGAAATTTTTCTTCTATTATCGTGTACTTTCAACCGTGTAAGTTTGCGCCATCATTTCTGATACATCCTGTATATTCATATTTGTCGTTCGTTAATTCGCGCTTTCAATATTTTATGCTCGTGGATGCCCCAATTACAGTGAATGAATTATTTTACTAAAGTACTTCCAGTAGAATAATGGTCCTAAATATTTGACTAAACCACGTAATAATGCAACGTGTTTGCTATTCCGTTTTGTCTTCGAAAATACCTTCTCATCTCCATATAAGATAATCCCGAAAACTTTAGAAATCCTGAATAAGGCAGTGAAAATAAACACGTGTATCAACTTGGGTCGCGTGCGGTACTAATTCTGAGATGTGTTCCTTAGGTATAGAATTCCACCATTTATTAGCTGTCTTTGTGAATTTTAATGCCTAAATTAAAACGGCAGCTAAAAGACAAATTAAAAAAAAATCTGAGTGGGTTCTTCCACTATAAAACGTAAGGTTTCTAAGGAGAAACAACCGGGGAATATTCCTTTTAAGATTTATGTTGAAGAACATACTACGAAAGACTCGCCTTGACCATCTGTGAAACTGTTTGGAAGCGGCATCATATTTTTCTGAACTCAGCTGCCCCGCATCGAGGTCGAGAAACATTATGGAAATCTCCACTTAAACCCAAACCGACTCCCCACTAATCTCACCAGAAGCGGTCCGTAGGCACATGGTTAAAAACAAAGGAGCATCGGCTTAATATAGAACTGCTGTCCAATGACATTAGACCCAATTAATTAAAGAAGTCGCACAAATCTCTACAGAGGTTTCGAACACAAAAACTTTCCGATGACTGGAATTGTGTCTTTATTCACGCACTCCTGAAAAACTACTACAATAATGATTTAAATAGCTATCACGAAAACTCCTCTAATAAAAAAATTTGAAAATTCGGTCATTATACCTTCTCCAGACAGCACAGAGTAACTTGATTATAACATTTTTGGGTATCAAATCGGTTTTCTTTCTGTTCGAAATAGAACAAACATTTAGTTAAACTCAAGCGT
This sequence comes from Locusta migratoria, assembly GCA_026315105.1. Classification (NCBI taxonomy): domain Eukaryota; kingdom Metazoa; phylum Arthropoda; class Insecta; order Orthoptera; family Acrididae; genus Locusta; species Locusta migratoria. Next base: position 168,202,053 of record CM048745.1, read on the forward strand.
TAAAATATTAGGCGCTTAGGATTATAAGTTCGTTTGTGGGCTGTAGAAAGACATGATTCAGTCTGTTGCCTATCGCCTTTGATCATCCTCGGTAGAGTCTCTAGGATCAAATAAATACCGACAAATACAAGGTCTAAATTAAAATACATGAGTGTGTTGTTAGACTCACTCTGATCAAAACTGTTGTTCGACAATACACAGTCTGTCAATCTCTTTAACCTGCTTTTATTGAAAATAGTTCGGGAGTGGGGAAAACTGAATGACCTTAACTATGGGAAACAGATAAGAAAGATGTGCAGACAATCTGTGTACAAAATGACAACAAACATTTGCTGAAAGAGTTGGTCTCTAAAATATCCTTAAAAAACGAAACACAAAAAAATGCGCACTGAAAAACTGATAAAATGAGAGAATAATTTCGTCCTTAAAACATTTTGGTGAACTCCTTCCCTTAAAGTAGGGCACAAAATGGCACAAAAATTGCAGCGAAGAACATGAGGGTTTACCATAGCACTAAAATATTTGCAATAAATTGTAGTTGTATACACAAAATATCATGTACTAAAACGCATTTTCTAATGATTCTACAATTGCTTAGAGATTGCTTGAATAATCACTAGATGTTATTAAGCTGATTATTTGTCAATTCACATGTTTCGGGCTTAGCCCATCATCTGGTGATCGATATTATACACATTTAGATATGATGCTTTCAAATTTGTCATTTAAAATACTGTTATTATGTATTGCCAAATCAGAATAAACATCATCAGTTGTGGTTAAGATATTATCAGTCTAAAATAAATAAAGAAAAAACGGCAATTATGCAGCCTGAAGTCTTACACAGTATCGAAAACGCTTACATTCCATGGATAATGTGGTCTGGTAGATATTGTAAGAAGATGATGAGCAATTGGAGTAAAGACACTCGATCACAAAAGAATAAAACCGAAAAACTAGGGAAAAATAGAGAACGTCACGTAGAACTAAGGGAAAGAAGTACTGCCAGAGCGTGTTCACCATAACACTAGAGACAAGGTCGACCGAAGAAAAATAATTCACCCACATAAACAATGAAGAAGAATAAATGGTGCGTCTTTTGAACATTATACTGTAGTAGCATTGTGTTCTCATAAAACTATTCCCCCACAATAACAAAAATCGTGTATGATGTAACGCAATCTACATGTAATTCTATATTCTGCGTATCACCTGATGGTGGCGCCGGAGGCTACTTTGTATTACACTTTCTAGTCCCCCCTGTATTGGTCCAGTCGTGTTGTGAGCTGTTTGGTGCACTGGTTACACACTGGATTCGCTTTCCGGAGGGCGGTGGTTCAAACCCACCTCCAGCCATGCCGATTTGAGTCTTCTGAGATTTCTCTAAATCACTAAGTGCAAATTCCAGGACGGGTCCTTTCAAAAGGCACGGCCGATTTCATTCCTCATCGCGAACGTGAGTGTTCCGTCTCTAGTGACGACGATGTCGACGGGAAGTCGAAAGCTGATCTTCCTTCACTACTTATTCGTTCCTGTCGCGTAGGGTTCACTGGAATGACAATAGCCGGCCGGTAGCCCTCCGTGTGGGCTCGTATCTGTAATTTTTTTATTCAAAGAAATTTAGCAACCAGCCATTATTGTAATATGTTTATTGAGCCAAGACGTGTTTCGGGTTTTCATCCATCTTCAGTTGGCGCAATTGTTTCATATGTAGAAGTCAACACGTTTGGAAACTGCAGCCATGTGCGAAATTTTGCACTCATGGCTAAATGAAACATTTTTAAAAAAAGTGGCTGGTAGCTGAATTAATTAAAATGCGATTATAAAATATAATCCGTAGCCAAGGATCTCAACAAACCACTAATAAAAATGAGTAAATTAATGCCTAATTTTTGTCATTTTGATTTGGAGCCCATCTGATGTTTAGAATTATTACGAAAAATAACAGCCAAGATACCTAGGGCTTTATTATTATTGTTATTATTTTAATTTGGATAATTCTGTTTTTACAGCTTATATAAATCATCCAATAATCTGTATAAAAATGTGATATTGGCTATTGTTTCACGTATCTACATTGTCTCTCCACGAGATATATTTCACTTATTAGGTTGAAGTAGAAAAGATATAGAATGCAGAATGGCGATGGAGACAAGAGTACTTGTGGCGAAGATACATTTGTTGACATTGAATATTAATTTAGAAATGTTCGTATTACTGTTCATTTTGGAGCGTCACCTGGGTCTTGCTTTGCGAAAGAAGCTGTAACAATTTCTGCGCATCCCACCTATAATTTTGCACGACAATGCGCGGGCGCATACAGCGCAAGCTGTCGATACATGGGGCTGAGAAGTACTGTATCTTCATCATATTCCCCGGACGTGTGACTCTGATTGATTTCGAAGACGAAGGAACCACTTCTTGGCCTTCGCTTCAGAACTGTTTACAGAGATTCGAAAGGCAGCAGACTGCTCCATTCGCACCATGAACAGAACAGGCTCTGCTAACGGTATACTACGCCTTCCGCATCGCTAGCAACGGGCTCTACACAACACTAGTGACTATTTTGAAGGACAGTAACAGATGAAAACATGTAACGCTTTTTATCGGCTGTGAATAAATATTTCTCAGTATGTAAGTTCCAGGCCTCGTATTATTCTAATCAACAAAGGAAGTGTTTTCTGAAATATTTGTCTGGAGTGCAGCATAATACCAAAGTGAAATATGAACTATAAGGAGAATGCTGTGGAGATTCTCAACTGATGAGGCACTGCTGAACAGCATTAGGGGGAAACAAACGCCTCGCACATCTTGACTAAAAGAAAGAATCAATTGTTAGGGCCTGTTCTGAAAGAGAAAGAAATCGTCATTGTAGCATTGGGAAGAAGTGTTTGAGATAAAATTGTAGAGATGGCCTAGAGATGAATGAAGTCAGCAACTTCAAAGGGACGTCGATTGCCATTCTTATTATTATTTTTCAGATTCGAAGCTAGGCTTTCAGGGGGTAGGGCAGCGATGAGAGCTGCATCAAGCAAGTCTTTGAACTGAAGACAACAGCAACAACAACAGTACGGACGTATGCTGTCTGTGTTTTAAACGTAGATGATAATGTGAGGTGAACGGCTCTCTTGCAGAATCTACCACTGACGTTGACTGAACATCATCATGAAGATTTCATATTTTATAGCTAGGCGAGGTGTCGCATAGATTAACACCCTTGATTCGCATTACGGAGAACGGCGGTTCAGACCAGCCTCCGGTTATTGAGATTGTGGATTTATGCGATTCACTCAAATCACTCCAAGCAAATGCCTTTCAAAGAGTACAGGTGACTTCCTTCCCTAACAAAAACAGATACGAGTTTATGCTCCTACTCTAATAACAACGCTGTCTAAACCGTAATCGTCCTTCTTCAACGCTCTCTCTCTGTCCATCTCCTCCTCTCCCTCCACCTTCCTCCTCATTCTCCTACCGTCTTTGTCCATCTGCTCTTTCCCTTTCTTCAATCCTACGTCCTCTTCCTTTATGTCTCTTTGCGCTGCTCTTCTCTGGATAATTTCTGCAACCTCTGACAATTAGGTTCGGTGAATAGTTCTGTAATATTAACGTATATGAACTATCGACTACAGTTACCTTACTGTCCTTTAAAATAATCAAATCCCACAACTATGCACCGCTGAGCTCTGCGACACGTCCTGGAAACTTTGAACGAAGTCTTCCTTTGTGATAATGTTCAGGAGCCTCGTCACTTTTTTCTTGTATATCAGAAATATCGCTAAATCTCTTACAAAGAGAGTTTGAGTCGAGGGATAGGATGAAGTCTGGAGGATTGAGGTCCGTCGAGTATGGCTTTGACGTTATTCGCTGTGTGTCGGCAAGCCCTGTCGTGGACAAAAACCAGGAACCTTGTTTTTCGTACTGGGGTCTTATCCTACGTGAAATGGGTTACAATTTCAACGTCCCCTACATCGTTCAACGACGTTTCCTCAGGTAGAAATTTGTTGTGAATAATGCTTGACTATCGATAAAGGTGATGAGAACTATCAATAAAATTCTTCTGGGTATTATACCGCGTCGTCATTTTGTAAACTTTGCCGACGTTTCGGCCACTATTACAGGTGACCTTCATCAGGGTCTGTGTCTGACCCTGAGTCAGACACAGACCCTGATGAAGGCCACCTGTAATAGTGGCCGAAACGTCAGCAAAGTTTACAAAATGACGACGCGGTATAATACCCAGAAGAATTTTATTGATAGTGACAACTGCCGCGGAAGCTTACGTTTGCACGTGATGAGAACTGTTTAGATGTGTGATTTTTCGGCGATGACATTTTTCCGATAAGGTGGTGTCGGACGCGCCATTCCATGCTTTTCCATTCCGTTTCAGGGTCGAACTGGGTCACCAAGTTTCACTCACCATGAAAATACGCTTCAAAAAAATTAGTGTTGCATTCGCCGTTACGACAAAATCCTGTGAAGACTCTAAACGTGCATAATGCTGGCCGTCAGTCAAGTGATGTTTCCTCTTCCCTAACTTCTGGGTTAAGGATTGTTGCACGTATTTACGGCTGAACTGCAGTTCATACACTCTCATCCGCACAGTTATTCGAGGATCGTTCGTGATTAATGTCAAATATTTTCGTTACTGACGGTGGTCGACGGCAGTTGTCTATGGGGATTGTCAGAAACTTTCCCGGCCTCCTCGAAAACGGGCGAACCACTCGTACACAGTCCAGTGACGGTGCTTCATTCCTATAAATTTGTACCATAATCGCATGCGTTTCTTTAGGGTCATTCTAAGCTTTAAAAAATTCAAATTGATCGTTTGTTCATTCATTGTTCTGTTGTCAGTTTAGAACAGTCACAATAAACAAGCACTTTGTGCAACAGGTCTAACAGGAAAGACACGATGTTCAACTGAACTTCGGTGGGGGCAGATTGTCAACACCCCCGGCTATGCAGATGCTGCGTTATGATTTGCCAGTATTGAACCACCGACCGTTCTGTCTTCAATCATCGAACTTTATAGACGGTGTTTTATTTCATCTGTCGGTTCTATCTGGTAAGGATTCAGGATTGACGAGCATTGGGGCAGTATTAATCAAACAAGTGTTTTGTAAACTTCTTCCTATCTTGGTGCTATAAATTTCCTCGGTATTTTTCCGACGAACAACAGTGTGGTATCTGCCTTGAGATTAATTTTATGTGGTCGTTCCACTTTGAATCGCGGCACAATCCAGGAATCGGCAGATATTTCGATTCTACAAAGGAGACGCCGAAACAGCTGATCATATTTTGAGATGTTACAATGACGTCGCTACGATTTATTAACAAAGATACAATGATGTGACTTAAAAAATCCATTGAAACGTACACCAAAATTGTCATCGCCAGTGGTGAGGGACAGATTGAACCACAAGCTACAAAAAATTGTTCATAAAGGACTTGGTTAACTACTTTGGCACTTTTGACGTCAGACCTAATACTTGTACACAATTCACTAGACTATGGATGAAAAGGAAGTGGTAACATATTCGACAAAAAAGGCTTAAAATTGCAAGATGGCCAGGCTACAAACAGACATTTTTTTCGAATGATTCTCAGTAGATGTTGCTAACATATCTTATTGAGCACTAGTAACCCATTGTGTTGCCAACTGCAAAATGCCACTTTGCCCGGATCTGCACAGGATTCTCTGCAGTGTTAGACGACTGGAAAGTATCCGATTAGTTATAGAATACGATAGCTTATATCAAGTGTTTGGAGTTAGAAAAACATGATAATAATAACCTGATAAACACGGCCACCGTGGATGTCTGATATGAAATTAATGGGAAAATAAGTGAAATTATTTTTGGAAACTTTGAATAATCGGTCCCTTGTATTGGGTTTCTTTGACTCAGTGGAAAGGAAAACTAGAAAAAAGATATTTGCGCAGCAATTCGTTACTTATCGTAAATTCAGTGATTTGATTACAATTTTTGTTTCTCCTTTTTCAGATACAGATCATAGTGTTTACCGACATGCGACTATATTGTGACCATTTCCTTCCTATCCGCTCTATCTACATCCTTCTCTCTCTATAACTTCCTCCTCTTCCTCGTCGTCCCCACATCATTCCCCGTCTCCGTCCATAACGCTGTCATCTTCCTTCTGTCGTACATCTACTCCTCCCTCCTTTGCTCATTTTCTCCTCCTCCTATTCTTCCTCTTTCCCTCGAAGTAACTATTCAGAATACAAAAATTAAAAATTAAGAACTTATTTCAAATGTTGTTGGTACGTCGGAAAATTCCACGACGATACTCTTATGACAAAGTAAACGAAGGAATGACATAGCAAATAATGTTATTTACAGACTACGTTACTGTGATATTTTGATTTCCACTATTGACACCACCGTAAACGTAGACGCTGAGGCATTCCTACTGACGATATGTGTTACCGCAAATGTTCAAAATGTTCAAATGTTTGTAAATCTATCGGACTAAACTGCGTGGTCATCAGTCCGTAGCTTACAAACTACTTAAACCTAGGTAAACTAACCTAAGGACAAACGCACACCCATGCCCGAGGGAGGACTCGACCCTCCACGGCGAGCAACCGCGCGCTCCGCAGCGAGGCGTTTTAGACCGCTCGGCTACTCCACCGTGGCTACCGCAAATGAATCATTTAAATATAAAATCCCCAAGAATTTTATTTCTGGGACGTTGTTACTTCGTGTGTCAAAGTTCAACACAACCTGATCTGTACATAGGGCAGATGTTGGGAGAACGTCAATTTCCGATGTTCACTTATCATGACAGTTGGTGATTTTAATGCACTATACGAAAGGTACGATGAGATATCGATATGGAAACATCTACATTCATGAATATTGATTAGAGTACATCCACTCAAATTATATTAAGCTCTTTTCGAATTATGATAAGTTCCAAAAAGGATAAAGCCAAGATCGCTAGTATACAATTTTCTTTGGACTACTGCTTTCGATGGTCTCTGCTATCATCTTGTGGTCTAAATATTTTGTTTCTCTTTTTAAATCTTGTTATATCAACAGTTTTTGTATAAAATAATTTAAAGTGCATAGTCATTGTAGTTAAAGTTTACGTATCAGTATAACTGACAGCTTATACCAAAACCAGACAGCGGTTATTAGAGTCGACAGGCATGAAAGGGACGCAGAGGTTGGGAAGGGAGTCAGACAGGAATCGTCAACTTAGCATTAGAGGGAAGTGTGGGGAGAGGGGGGGGGGGTTAAAATCGTAGAGGCAGACGGATGGACGAATACAAACTTATTCTCAGCTGAAGAGGCTTAGACAGAACAGGGTAATGTGGAGAACTCCATCAAACCAGTCTGTGGACTGAAGACTACAACAACAAGTGACAGTATACTATTGTCACTTATACTGATATGTAAACTTTAACTGCAATGACGTAGTGCACCTATGCACTTTAAATTGTTTTATACAATAACTGTTGACATCACAAGATGACGGCTTTGTAAAGAAAAAAATTTTAGACCAGAAGACGATGTCAGAGACCATCGAAACCGGTCGTCCAAATAAAATTGTATTCTAGCGATCTTGGCTTCATCCTTTTTGGAACATATCATAATAGTGGATTGACTTCTTGCTATATAAACTTTTCGAATTACATTACGTGTTATTTACCTCCTTGTACAATTCAATTTAACTCCTAGTTCAATTTTCGTGCCACTTATTGTTGTTACGATAATAATAATAGCATAACAGTAAAATGTGGGAAGAATTGAAGATTCCAGATGTTGGACATCGACAACAATACAGCTGATACACGAAAGCGGATATAAGACTGAAGCTGGTAATCACAGGGGAATATCAGTAATATCTGTGAAATTTAAGGTATTCTCAAAAGCAATGCTGAAGACACTGGAGAAACCACACAATGTTGAGTTCCATGGAGCCTTCAGATAAGGAAGAGCGTGCACAGAACAAATTATGAATCTGATAAAAAGAGAAGAGAGCAAAGTTCGTGTATGATTCAGTAGGTAGATTATTCCAAATTTTATAAATGAGTTTAGACAGAAAATTCTCTGTACTGCTTCAACAGATCTTATGCAACAGAATATCTTAGGTCTAGTAAGCGCTTATGATATTGTGATTTTGTCCGAATCATTAGGAGCAGAGTTAACCAAATCAAGAAAGTACAGAGACAGAAAACTTATGCAGGTCTACAAGTCTCTAGAGGTAAGATACAATATTGGGTTTTCAGAAGCAATGCACAATAATTTAGGAGACGTAGTGTAGACGAATTCAAATAAAAATGCAGCCCAATTTTTATTGTGTACAGAGGTAAAGTTGATAGTATGTAACCCAAACAAAATCAAAGCAAAGGCAATGAGGACATTTCCACTTTATTCAATGAATATCACAGTTTCGTGCATGCACTACACGGTTTTATTTTTAAATTAATTAACCGGTTTTCTACTTACAAGGCATCTCCTAGATGGATGGCAATATAAGAAGGGAAAATTCAAAAGAGGAGATTCAAATTTATAGAAGAACGGATAGGCTAGAATGAAAAAAAAAAAAAAAAAAAAAAAAAAAAAAAAAAAAAAAAAAAAAAAAAAAAAGGAAGCAGTGGAAGTAGGAAAAATCGAAATAAGTTTCGTGTATAAGCCAACCATCAACGTCTACAATAAGAAAGGTATTTCGATCAATACAAAATTGAAACGTTTCTAGACCATGAATTACCCTGAAGCTTTAGGTGCGGCAGAAACTGTCAACGTAGTAAGATAAAAGTAAGTAAGATAAAAGTAAGTAGTAAGATAAAAGAACTGTTGAAGAGTCTAGAACTGGTGGAACGAAAGATTCTCAGAAGGCGATTATGACCTCGGAGAATAGTAGATGGTCAGGTTATAAAACTAGCCACCCCGGAACTGTATAAAATATGTAAAGAATATCTGACGTCGTCGGGAAGAGAAGGAGCATGTACTTCGGACACATCATCAGAATGTTCAAATTGTTTGTAAATCTTAAGGAACTTAACTTCGGGGTCATGAGTCCCTAAACTTACAAACTACTTATGATTACCTTATACTAAAGACGACACAATAATCATGACTGAGGGTGGATTCGAACCACCGACGGGGAACGGCCTCGCGCATCGGAGCATGGTGCTTCAATGCGCTTGGCCACTCCGTCGCGGCCATCAAAATCGATCAGGTACTGTTGACACAGGAAATTATTCAACTTCTTATGAAAGGTAAAATAGTCCAATAGGTACAAAAACATATGGAGGAAATAGAAATACGGGGACCAGAAATATATAACACGCTGAAACTGTAATAAAATATTTCAGGTTTTCACGTGTTTCGTGGGCGGAACTAGAACCAGAACAAAATTATGATGGAGAGAAAAGAAGGTTGCAAAGTATGAAATTGAAAGAATATTGCAAAAGGTGAAAGACCATATGAAATGAAGATGATGCCAATTTACTTGGTCATGTGATGGCCAAAACGAAAGAAGACGAATCTAAACATTAAAATATCTGATAAAAAATTTCCTGCGGCTTTTATTTATCTTTTTACTACTATAAGAAATAGTTTCGGTACTATACCGGCACCATCCTCAGAACCACATTACAGACCTGTTATAAGGCATAGTACGTTCAAATGTGGTGACTGGTATTCCCAGTATCGTAATTTCTTGAGTCCTTTTATTGAAAGTATCAAACGGAAACTTGTCTTACAAGAGGTAGGCCTATATAATGGGTGCCTGTGGATGGTGTCGGTGGAGTGCTGAAACCGGTTGCTAGAGTAATAAAAGGATAAGAAACACACCTGCTGGGAATTTTTTCAATCTGATACTATATATAACTGTTGTTCCTACCCATACAATATGGAGCAAATTATATTTTTAAAGGTTATAAGAAATAGTCGATAAGGCTTCTTCATCCGGCCGATTCATTTCTTCTTAAACGAAAGGTATTCCTCTACAGATTTGGGGGATTTGTTTTACGATATCTTTGGTTCTAATTAAGGATGGAAGGAAGGAATCTTAGGTTTAATTTCCCATCGACAGAGTGGTAATTCAAAATGGAGATCACGCTGGAATTTTTGGGTAAGGATGGGGAACCATACCGGCATTTGCAGGGAGTAATTTAGGGATATCACGGAAAACCTAAATCTTGATGGGGAGAGGTGAATTTGGACCACCGAGCTCCCAAATCCAGGTCTATTGTGTTACTAGAGCTACTCTACTCGACCTCAAATTAAGGTATTAGCTCTTTTTGGTGTAAGAACACTCGACAGATCAACCTCTTTCATTTGAGATTTTAAGCGCATTATTTGATACTGGAGAATGTTTTGTGTGTACATTTAACCTGACTTTCGGTTTTGTCAACATGTTTTGTCATTAGAGCAATCAACGTCCCTAGTTTCGTTTGGTGCAAGAACAGTCAACGGATCAGTGGGTTTCATTTCTGGTTTCGAAGACTTAAATTGGTTGAAGAAAGTTATGCGTGCACATTCAAAACGATTTTCGTTTGTTCAAAATTAAAAGTTACAGTCTAATTGGCACTAAGTTTCAATCAATGACAAAAAAAGAAAAGTAGTATGGCACTTCAATCGGTGGCGATTAAACTGCTTTATTGTGTGCCTGTTTGTCGGCTTGTAATATTCGTGATTACTGTCTGTGTTCTTCACGTACGTGTTCGTCAATTTGCCCAGTGCATTCTGTGTTCTTAATTATGGGTTTATGTGGGGATACAAGGAATGCTAAGCGGAGGCTGTAAAAAAACGTAAGTTGGAAAAAACCTAGTAGTTCTGTACGTGTCGCATTGTCCTGATCGAATTGCGCAAGCCCGTCGGAATGCACAATGGACATTACTGGCTGCAGTGGTCAGCCAGAATACGGACACCTGTGAGAGCGGTATCTAGAGGTATCAGGACTCGCATATCACTTCAGCTGCCGACGCCCTACCATCTTGAATATCCGCTGCTGACATAGAGGATCCAGGGATTCATGAGCTTGTCTCCATACACTTTCACGTCCATGCACTCTATACTAATGGAAACGAGACTCGTCAGACCATAAACATGTTTAAAGGAATTCGCCGCTATTTGACTGAAATAATTGTTTATATCCACAATCTGGTTTAGGCCTTGGGCCATTATCAATTGATATAACTCGTCAGACAGGTTGTGGAAATAAACAATTATTTCAGTCAAATAGCGGTGAAATCCTTTAAAACGTTTTACATGACTGATGCCCAATATACATTCAAAAACATATATTTCCAATTATTATCAAGAGTCCAATGTCGGGGGTGACTAGCCAAAGCGAGGCCTAAAGCTGTATTTTACAATTATTGATGTGGTGTCTGTTATTTCGGACATCAATAATTGTAAAATATGCCACCAAAAGTCAGCTGACAATTTCAATACGGACGCATTCAAACGCCCGATCCCTTGTGGGAATCAAGTATAGCCTGCGAGCAAGAGGAATCAATGGGCACGGGGGCTAGAGGTAGAGAAGGGAAGCTAGCCTGGATAGCCTAATTGGTTAAGGCAATCGCTGGCCCGAAGCGGGAAATCCGGGTTCGAATCCCGACCAGCACAAGTCTTCATCTTCGCCGTTGAATTTATTTCTACGTCCCGAATTCGTAAAACTGTATGTTGCGTAGCTAGCGAAGATACACAAATGTGTCTTCAGATCCAAAAGCCCATCTCGATCATTTTTCCTGGAATGGTTCTCACGCTGACACTTGTTGATGGCCCAGCATTGAAATTTGAAGCAATTTGCGGAAGGGTTGCATGTATCTCACATTAAGGGATTCTCTTAATTATTCATTGGGCCCATTGCTGTAGGATCTTTTTCCGGCCACAGCTATATCGCAGATTTGATGTTTTACATGATTCCCGATATTGTCGGTGCGCTCGTGAAATGGTGGTACTGGAAAATCTCCACCTAGATAAGCTGTGTCCCATCTTTCGTGCGCCGTCTATAACACCACGTTCAAACTCTCTTAAATTGTGATAAACTGCCATTCTAGTAACAATAATAATTCTGCAAAACACCTGTTTTCTACCATAGGCGTTGCCGATCGCAACGACGTGCTCCATTTACATACATCGAAAGTATCCGGAAACTTGGCTGAAAATGACTTCGTAAGTTCGAGCGCCTTTCATGGAATGGAATTCAACATGGTGTTGGCCCACCCTTAGCCTTGAGAACAACTTCCACTCTCGCAGGCATATATTCAATCGGTTGCTGTAAGCTTTCTTGGGGAATGGCAGCTCAATCTTCTCGGAGTGCAACATCAAGAAGTACTGATGTAGGTCGGTGAGGCCTGGTCGAAGTCGCCGTTCGAAAACATCCTAAAGTTGTTCTGTAGAAAGAAGTCAGGAGTCTGTGCATTACAGGGTTGTTTGTGTCGTGTAACCACTCCGCCACAGGCTCGATCGCGTTGAAACTTGCAATCGCCATCCTCAAGTTTCTCTTCGTCAGTAGGAAGTAAGAAGGCCAGTGCTGTTATAGTGCTACGAAAAACAACATGGGATGCAAGGTCTCTGCATGAAAAACACGACCACACCACCGCCTCCGAATTTTATTGTCGGCACTACACACGCTGACATGTAACGTGCACTTGGCATTTACCGTAAACTCACCCTGCCATCGGATCGCCACATTATGCACCGTGATTCGTCACTCCACACAACGCTTTTCCAGTGTTCAATCGTCCAAAGTTTGCGCTCTTTCCAGCAAGCGAGGCGTCGTTTGGCTTTGACCTGCGTAATATTTCGCTTACGACCATCCGGTCGACCATGAACAAGTTTTCTCACCTCCTACCTGTCATAGTACATGGAATGAATCCTGATGTAATTTGGAATTCCTGTGTGATGATCTGGATAAATGCCTGCCTAATACACGGTACGACCCGCTTCGACTAACCGGCGGTCTGTCAGTCAACAGACGAGATCGGTCTGTAAGCTTCAGTGCTGTACGTCTCTTCACGTTTCCACTTCACTGTCACATCAGAAACAGTGGACCGAGAGACTTTTAGCAATTTCATGCGTCGCGTCCTCAAATGAGGGAATTTTTGTATTATTTCTGTCATCTCTCACATCTGATGAGAGCTAAAAGCACAGGTACCTCATATGAAGACTAATAATAAATTCTAGAACGTCTCCTAGACGGCAGTGTTATTCGTTGAGTTAACAAACGAATGGACAAGAAAAAAAATATAAAAAAAGAAATAAAAAAACAGAGAGCCTTTCATTCGGTACCCAACGAATTACGCTTCGACAGGGTATAACATTGGCCAGCCTAGTCAGGTGACCCAGTGTCAAGAGGTGTCATGATCGGGTCTGCCGACAGAAAACATGTTACATTTGAGAAAAGTCTAAACTTACTGTGTACCCTGAGTGACAGAAACAATTTCATTGTAGGAAAAATACAATATAGTGTACACTTTTTCATGTATTTATATATGTTCCATGTAATATCTAGCAGTTTTCGTCCTCACTGTCATCATTTGATGACACCTACCGGTTGGTCTATGAAGATATCTTTATATCTTTTTAGATAAATTTCAGTTTTGCACGAGATAGGTCTATAGTTATGATATAATGTCGGGATGATAATTTGTGCATGAGAGGGTTAGGAGTGTGGAAATATCACTTACAGACTTATGACACAAGTGACAATCACATAAACACATTAAAAGTCTGTGAGTTTCGCGGAGCGCACCATTCTGCCCTCTCACGATGTCTAATGACTACCGTGGTCGCTATATGGTGTACATGGTAGAAGGCGACAGCGCATTGACCCTATACGAAAAACGTATGTTTCTAGAGGTGGCCGGACACTTTTTATCACATAGTGCACGTTTCTTCATACCTCACAAACGGCTTTTGATCAAATTGCTTGGTTATGGAATATCTCCCCAGAATTGTGACTGGATAGGGGATTTCCTGTCGGAGAGGACATAGTTTGTAGTAATCGTTGGTGAGGCATCGACTAAAACAGAGGTGATATCTGGCGATCTATAGGTTAGTGTTACTGGTCCTCTGCTGTTCCTTAAGTACATAAACGATTTAGGAGAAAATCTGAGCAGCTCTCTTAGGTTGTTTGCAGATGACGTCGTCATTTATCGTCTAGTAACGTCATCTGAAGATCAAAACCAACTGTAGAAAGACTTAAATAAGATATCAGTATTGTGTGAAAATTGGTAATTGACTCTCAATAATGAGAAGTGTGAAGTCGTCGACATGAGTACGAAAAGAAATCCGTTAAACTTTGTTTAAAAAATAAATCAATCGAATCTGAATGCCGTTAACTCCACTAAATACCTATTAATTACTTTTATATAAGAGTTAAACTGGAAAGAACACGTAGATAATGTCGTAGGAAAGGCGAATCAGAGACTGCGTTTTATTGTAAACATTGTTTACAAGCTAAATGTATCAAAAGTGAAGGTTGTAAACACAAAATACCTGGGAATTACTATTGCTTCAGACTTAAACTGGAAAGAACACGTAGATAATGTCGTGGGAAAGGCGAACCAGAGACTGGGTTTTATTGGCAAAACCCTTAAAAGATGCATCAGACCTACTAAACAAACGGCATACACTACGCTTGTCCATCCTCATTTGGAGTATTGCTGCCCAGTGTAGGATCCTAATCAGGTGGGTTTGACGTAAGACATCGAAAGAGTCCAAAGAAGGGCAGCTCGTTTTGTATTGTCATGATACAGGGGAGACAGCGTCACGGAAATGATACAGGTCCTGAGATGGGAATCATTACAATAACGGCAGGTATCGCTGCGGCGTGGGCTACTTACGAAACTCCGATCACGAACATTCTCCTCATAATGCGAAAATATATTGTTGACTCCCAACTATATAGGTAGAAATGATCACCAGAATAAAATACGAGAAATCAGAGCTCGAACTGAGAGATTCAGGTGTTCTTTCTTCCCGCGCGCTATTCGAGAATGGAATGGGAGATAAATAGTATAATGGTTCGATGAACCCTCTGGCAGGCACTTAAATGTGATTTGCAGAGTATCCCATGTGGATGTAGATGTAGATGAAATGTCGTCTCTCGCTATGGTCATGTTTTGCATAGCCTCTTAAGGTAGGTTTTGATTTTTCCCTATTTTTTTTTTAATTTATACAATTTTATTTTCTACCTCAATTTTATATGGATGCTCAGCACCCCCAAAGAATTCTTGGGGGGTGCACGAGCCCTGGAGCACCCACGGAGTCGGCGCCCCTGTAAAGCAATGAAGCACTGTACCGATAATATAGTTGCTGGTAAATGTCTGTTCCACAGCGGGCGTCCAGGAAGAGGTGTCTAGGCAGCTGCGCCGGCTGTCCGTGCAGGTGCACCTCAACCCGGTGACGTTCAGCGCCTGGTCGCTGTTCGCTGTCGACGGCCGACTGATGGCGGGCTTCGTGGCTGCGGTCGTCTCCTACGCCATCATATTTCTGCAGTTCAGAGCGGAGAAACCAGAATCGAGTTATAGCACCATTCAAAACCAGTGAGCAACACAGAGCAAGCAATGGAGATGCAACCTCTCACAATAAAGTTCTGTAACATTAACGTAGATAAAGCATGAGTTGAGCTCAAACTGAGAGATTCAGATGTTATTTCTTCCCGCGCGCTATTCGAGAATGGAATAGAAGATGAATAGTGTAAAGGTGGTTCGATGAACCCTTTGCCAGGCAATTAAATGTGATTTGCAGTGTACCCCATGTAGATGTAGATGTGCCGGCCGCGGTGGCCGAGGGGACTGAGGCGCTTCAGTCAAGGTCTGCACGGCCACTACGGTCGGGGGTTCGAATCCCCCCTCGGGCATGGATATTTGTGCCGTCCTAGTTCGTAAGTAGTGAATAAGTAGTAGGTAAGTTTAGGACTGATGACCCCGTAGTTAAGTCCCATAAAAAAAAATAATAATAATAAAATAAAAATAAAAGATGTAGATGTAGATGGCTATAACACTTGCTTTGACTCTTCATTCTAACAGTAATAACTGGAATGCAGATGTTAGGTGGTAGCGCAAGGTGGAGGTCAGGTATGACAGGGACGAATAAACCGTACAGAGTCTACGTGTTCCGTGATACAGTGTCAAATTTGGACTAAATGAAAGTCCGGAGCGGTATTCTAGCAGTTACCTACTAAAGCATACCTAGGAATTACTATTGCATCAGACTTAAACTGGAAAGAACACGTAGATAATTTCGTAGGAAAGGCGAATTCGAGACAACGTGTTATTGGTAGAACGCTTAGAATATGGAACAGAACTACTAAAGAGACTGCATACACTACGCTTGTCCGTTCTCATTTGAAGTATTTCTGCCCAGTGTGGGATCCTTATCGGGTGGGTTTGACATCGAAAGAGTCCAAAGAAGGGCAGCTCGTTTTGTATTGTCACGATACAGGAGAGACAGCTTCACGGAAATGATAGAGGACCTGAGATGGGAATCATTACAAGAACGGCGGTTATCGCTGCGGCGTGGTCTACTTACGAAACTCCAATCACGAACAGTCTCCGTCGCGGTGGAGTAGCTGCGGAGCGCGGTTGCTCGCCGTGGAGGTTCGAGTCCTCCTTGGGGCATGGGTGTGTGTGTTTGTCCGTAGGTTACTTTGCGTATGTTTAAGTAGTTTGTAAGCTATGGACTGATGACCACGCAATTTGGTGCGATAGATTTACAGACATTTGAACATTTTGAACATTCTCCTCATAATGCGAAAATATATTGTTGACACCCACCTACATAGGTAGAAATGATCATCAGAACAAAGTACGAGAAATCAGAGCTCGAACTGAGAGATTCAAATGTTCTTTCGTCCCGCGCGCTCTTCGAGAATGGAATATGAGATGAATAGTGTAAAGGTGGTTCGATGAACCCTTTGCCAGGCACTTAAATGTGATTTGCACAATACCCCATGTAGATGTAGATGGTTATACCACTTTCTTTGACTCTTCATTGTAATAGTAATACAGAAGTTAGGTGGTAGCGCAAGGTGAAGGTCAGGTATGACAGGGACGAATAAACCGTACAGAGACTACGTGTTCCGTGACACAGTGTCAAATTTGGACTACATCCACATCTACAACCATATTCCGCAAGCCACCCGACGGTGTGTCGCGGAGGCCACCTTGAGTACCACTATCGATTTTCCCTCCTATTCCATTCACTTACTGTTCGCGGAAAGAAGGATTGTCGGTATGCCTCTGTGTGGGCTCTAATCTCTCTGATTTTATCCTCACGATCTCTTCGCGAGATATACATAGGAGGGAGCAATATACTGCTGGACTCCTCAGTAAAGGTAAGTTCTCGAAACTTCGACAAAAGCCCGTACCGAGCGACAGAGCGTCTCTCCTGCATAGTCTTCCACTGGAGTTTAGCGATCATCTCCGTAACGCTTTCACGATTACCAAATGATCCTGTAATGAAGCGCGCTGCTCTCCGTTGGATCTTCTCCACTTCCTCTATCAATCCCACCTGGTACGGATCCCACACCGGTGAGCAGTATTCAAGCTGTGGGCGAACAAGTGCACTGTAACCTACTTCCTTTGATTTCGGACTAACTGAAAGTCCGGAGCGTTATTCTAGCAGTTAGCTACTACAGCATCGTTCCTGGGGTAAAACGTGATCGGAGAGCAAGTGTGTTGTCTCTGGGGGGTTATCTGCCGCCCGCGGGGATCGGGCGCACGTGCGACCGTAGCGAGAGTGGGGGAGGCGGCGGGCGTCTCCTCGCCTCGCGTGGCGTCAACACCCGCCGGCCTTCCGTATAAAAGCGGCGGCCGGCCACCGCTCACCGACGACTCGGCGTAGACGCACCAGAGTGCCATGAGGACCGCCGTGACGCTGCTGCTGGCCGCCGCAGCCCTGCTGGGCCTGGCCTCCGCCACCATCGACCCGGCGCCGCACGTCACAGGTGAGCAGCTGCTCCCCCAACTCTCACCCTGACACTGGCAGTAATTCACGTACACCGCGAAAACTCGCTCTCACGATTCTTCAGTCAGAAGTCCGGGTTGATGCAGCTCTACTTCAACTTGTACCAACCTCTTCATCTCCGAACAGCAACGGCAACCCATATCCAATCGTCTCTTTTGATCCCCTCTGTAATTTTCACTTCTCGCACGTCGGGCCCGGTGGTCTTGGGGTAAAGCGCTCAACTGGGAACGGAAGGGTCGCGGGTTCGTAACCCGGCCGGACCTCAGGTTTTTGTCAGTCCGCACCTTAACCCATGTTTCACCTCTCAGCGATGTGAGGAGTCGCCAGAAACGACACGTGGTTCGGATTCCACGTTAAGCTGTAGGTCCCCTTTCACCAGTCAGATAACTGGGATAGGTTAGGGGCACGCAAGTCGCCGAAGTTGCGTCCAATTGAAAGACTTGCACCAGGTCAGACATTATTATTATTATTATTATTATTATTACCTCTCGCACCATCCCCCTTCGAATTTTGACTAAGTATGTGTCTTACCAATCTCTCCTCTCTTAGTCATATGCCACAAACTTCCTTTCCTCACCAATTCTGTTCAGTACCGCAGCAGTTAAGCCATTTCTTCATCTAATCCTTTACACTATTCTTTAGCACCGAATTTCCAAAGCTTCTGTTTCCTTCTAGTCCGAATTGCGTATCGTCCACGCTTCACTACCGTACAAATTCCCAGAAACTCCTTCCTCCATTTTCAATTCTGCATTTACATCTTCATTTCTTCGGCATTCAGAAGTTATTTTAATGCCCCAATAAGAAAACTGAACTGCTACTTTATTCTGTCGATTTCCAGTCTAAATACACTATCGTCTGATTTATTTCTGCATCCACTATCCTTGTTTTCCTCTTGTTCACCCTGTACCCTCCTTTCGAGACCATTTTGTTCCATTCCTTTGCTATCACCGACAGAACCACAATCAGCAATCGCCTTCCTCCATTTCCAATTCTGCATTTACATCTTCACTACTGAGGCATTCAGAAGTTATTTTAATGCCCCAATAAGAAAACTGAACTGCTACTTTTATTCTATCGATTCCCAGTCTCAATACACTATCGTCTGACTTATTTCTGCATCCACTATCCTTCTTTTCCTATTGTTCACCCTATACCGTCCTTTCAAGACCATTTTGTTCCATTACTTTGCTATTACCGACAGAATCACAGCAAACCGCAAAGTTTTTATTTCTTTCAGATACATTGTAATTCCTTTTCCAATGATTTCATTGCTTTCCTTCACAGCTTGCTCTGTGTACTGGGCGATTAACATTATAGAAAGACTACAACCCTCACTCCGTTCACAACAATGCCCCCCTGTCATGCCCTTCGACTCTTATAACTGGTATCTGCTTTCTGTGTAATTTGTAAATAGTTTCTCGTTCCCTATGTTTCAGACTGCTCCTTTCGTAATTTAAAAGAGCGTATTCCGTTACACAGCGACATTAGCTTTCTCCAAAGCTCAAAATCTGTAAATGTATTTTTGCATTTCCTTAACCCATCTCTCACCATTGCCTCGAGTGATCCTGCATATCTCCGAAATGGTATATTTCCAGAGCGCTTCTATCAATTCATACATTCTTCTGAACATAATTCTAACTAGAATTCTGCAACTATGAATGTGATAGTTCAGTAATAATCACATCTGTCTCCAGCTGCATGTTTTAGAATTGGAATTATTATATTCATCATGAACTGTGAGGATTTTTCACCTGTCTCATTCATATAGCAAACTAGGTGGAATACTTTGCTTCACTTAAACAATGTAATCAGTTGATCTCAGGGAACATCATGTACTCGAGGGACCACGTTTCTTTCGGTATTATGTCAAATTTTTCTTTCTGTATCGTATCTGTATTTTCATCTCCATCTGCTTCCTATCCTCTTTCAACAACACTGCCTCCAATTTCATTTCCCTTATACTGACGCTCTACATATACCGTAAATTTTTGTTTTCTTCATCTATTAGTACCGGGTCTTCATCTGAGGTCTAGATTCTGAAACCGCTGCTGTTCTCTTCTCCAAACGTATCTTAATTTTTCAGGCAAGTGGTATCTATCTTCTGCGTTGGTACATATGCTTCTTTAGCCACTCTTATTTAGCCATTTTCCTATCAGTCTTATTTTTAGGGGTCTATTCATTCTTTGTGCTTGTTTTGTTGCATTTTAATATTTCTAATTTTTAATTTTATTAATTTGATATCCAAGGTATTCTAGTTGGTCTTCTATTTCTATTTATTTGGTCCTCTGCTGTCATCTTTCAGAACTATACGTTCTTCTTCTCCTATGTTACTTATCTCCGTTTTCAGTCAATCGTTGCCTTTTGCTGCCACATTTTCTTTTGGATAGTGTCATTGTAAAATTGTATTACAACGAATAGCCGACGTTTCGAACAAAAAGCAGCGACCACTGCATACTGGTCTAGAAGTTGGCAATTAGTTTCCATAGTGTATTACAATGAACGACAGAGAATATTATTTAATTCAAAATTATACTGGCCTTGGAAGTCTACGGATTTATACTCCAATGTCCTTCAATGTATACCAACCCCATCATCCTAACTTCCTATATTTTTCTGCAGTTTCATCAGCTTAAATCCAGTTCATAACCAATAATTTTTTGTCAGAATCAACGTCTCCCCCTGAAAATGACTAATAGTTTATAATCTGGTTCCGAAATTTATGTCCTACTAATATAAAACCTGTCTGAAATGTTTCCTACATTTCCTACTCTCGTCCACGTATACAACCTTCTTTCTTAAATCTTAAACCAAATGTTTCTGATGATTAACTTATATTTTGTGCAAAATTCTGCCATTCGGCTCCTTTTTCTTTCTATTAAAAGTCCTTACCACCCACTATATTCATTTCTCGTTTCTCTTCATTTTATTAGTTCCGAATTGCAGAGCCTCCGTCACAATCAAGTTTTCCTCCTGTAATCGTTCTGTATAATATATTGTATCTCTTAATACATTTTTCAGTCTCATTATCGGCAGTGTTCGTCGCTATGAAGTCTTGTGCTATTGTGGTGAGTGTTCTCGTCGTGTCTGTGTTGGCTATGACAGCGCGTTCACTATGCCGTTCATAGTAGCTTATCCACATTCCTATTTTCTTATTTATTTTTTTTGTTTTCCTACATTATACCTAACTTATTTTATTTTATTTATCGTACTGTAATCCTTTGACGAGACGACCTGTTCATCCCGACACCGAACTACACTTAACGTACAATATTAGTCGTTTGCTGCTGCTCAAGTGCGATTCTCTTCATCAACTTTTTAATTCTCAGCCACTGTCATGTAATATATCCTTTTACTGGTTTCTCGTCGTATTTTAGACTAAAAGAAAACTGGAAATTCTTCTCTCCGCACCTCGGAAATCGGTTCACGTGTTACAGCTTTTGACTGTTCTCATAACTGCCTTTCCATTTCTAGAAAAGTATTCCGAAATATATTTTTCGCGTATCGTAAGTATAACAACTATGCTCTAACATTTCTTCCTAAGAAATAATTTTCTTTCGAATATTTTTTGCCTACACCATTTATGTTACTATTTCTTCCACCTAAATAATTGTCAACAATATAAAGTATTAAATTGCTCTACTTTCCCCATTATTTATTTCCGGGGATCACGTTTCACTTAACATCATGTTGTAGATGGTTGCTGTTATTCACTAGTTATACTCTAGTCTCCCGTGTATTAATCCTTATGCAATGTTGACTGCTGAATTTGCTGTCGATTTCTGCACAGTTCTTCCACGTTACCCTCACTTGTGGTTATAATGGCTAAGTCCTGTGCAGATGTTAGCATTGAAACTAGATTCTCTGACACGTTTACATATATTAATTCCCCTTACTGTATGCCTGTACGAGAAATGCGTCCGTACTACAATGTTCCAATCAATAACAAAATACCAAGGCAAAAAGAAATCGTATTGTAGCTTCATGGAATAACAATGGTAGTTCGTGATTTTTTTTTTCAATTCAACGAAATATTATCAATATTTTTTTACACGACAAATATCCTCGGACATGATTTTAAGTAAAAATCAGACTACCACTTCTTAAAAACCACAGCTATTTTTCGGGTATTGTATTAACGTTCTTTTTAAAATTATTTACTATCATCTTAATACCACACCTATGAGTGTACAATCTAAAGTGAAACCTTAAGTCAACCATAACTTACTTCTAAACAGTAATGAACCACTTATTTGATGGAGTTTCAGTCCCAATGCACGAATGCTTGAAATAATCCTGCAATAGTAATAAACTTGTAAAAAGAGAGAAATTGCACCATAACTTTTACAAATAGGATGTCCAAATATTACGAGTAAACACTGTCAGTAGAGAAGGTTACAATATGTGCGTCTAACGTTCTGTATCGAATAAAAATCGAAAAAGCTGAACGTATAAACGAGTTTTAAATAGCCCTCAGGCCGCTCTCGACACCTAACCGTGAATGTCGGTTATCAGTGGCAAGACGGTCCGCTGCCATTATTTTCTCTCTACTTCATTATCTCGGAAACTGCTGGTTTCGGAAAATGAGAGTGTTTAATCGCACGAAACAATTTACCCAATGTTTTTTCAAGCAAACGCATTTCGAATTATATTTCACCCTCGAAGGATGAGTCAAAAAAAGTTACAATGTCCTCTTTGTTTGTGAGGTGAGATTATGACCATAGTGTCTTATACCGGCTCTCATTTCACTGGCCCTATATTCTGCGATCATTAAAAACGTAATTTTATTATGCTTAATTATACTTACTTTTGTGAATTATTCATACTTTTGTTGATATGTTTATAAACATTTTTCATTGACAGACTTTTGATAATCTTAGTTGTTATGTGGACCACAAGCCACCAATTTGCCTTAGATTTGTGGAAATAGGTCTGTTTTTAGACGTCGAGATACAAATCCAACTTCAGTTTTTACTTTTTGGACTTTAAATTTTATATGGATGATGGCTGTACACAATCAGTGTTGTTTCTGTTTTGCAGAGCGTTAAAATAAAACTCATTGTTATTAGCTGTACATATCCAGAATTGTCACTAACTTTCGATAGCATACAGTACAGTACCTAACATGAACAAGCTACGCAAGTTGGAAGAAATCCGTTAGAATGTTCTCATGTGAAATGTCGGGCCTTTTTTATGGTGGCTTTTTATACAACCGTATCATTCTCACGTTACTTCAGCAGTGGTTGCTCAATTAGGTAGTAACAGTATAGCTTCTGGTTGAAATTCGAATGATAGTGTTTTCAAAGCAACAAAGGTCAATAGCGTAATACGACGGCAGGATATAACGTTATTCCTTTACCGTGAAATTCTAATTTCTACTGCTCACTAGGCGGTGGACCTCGTAGTTTCACCCATTCTGCCGCTAGATGGCTGTCCTGCTAAATCTGTAAATTTCGCGGCGTATCTTATACGCCCTTTAGATATGAAAACACCCGCATGCTTTAAACTTTCTTAATGATTCTACACACCCATTATTCTTTTTTTCTGCACATTTACGTCAAAGCCCCATACCAACCTCGGCAAAGATCCGTACCCAAAGACTGGAAATTTGCACAAGTTACTCCAATATTAAAGAAAGGCAATAGGAGTGATCCCCAAAATTACAGGCCAAGATCATTGACGTCGATTTGCAGTAGGATTTTGGAAAATATACTTTGGTCGAATATTATGAACTACCTCGAAGAGAACGACCTATTAACCAATAGTCAACACGAATTCCAAAAGTATCGCTCTTGCGAAACACAGCTTGTCCTTTATTCATATGAAGTGTTAAATACCATCGACAAGGGACCTCAAATCGATTCCATATTCCTGGATTTCCGGAAGGCTTTTGACACTGTACCCCACAAGCGGCTTCTAATGAAAGTGCGTGCTTATGGAATATCTCCCCAATTGTGCGATCGGATTCACGATTTCCTAACAGAAAGGACACATTTCGTTATAATTGACGGTAACTCATCGAGTAAAACGGAAGTGATATCTGGCGTTCCTCAGGGAAGCGTTATAGATCCTCTACTCTTCCTTGTGTTTATAAATGATTTGGGAGACAATCTGAATAGCTCCCTTAGACTGTTCGCGGTTGATACTGTCGTTTATCGGGTAGTGAAGTCAACAGAGGATCGAAAGAAACTGCAAAACGATTTAGACGAAATTTCTACATGGTGCGAAAATTGGCAATTGACTCTAAATAAAGAAAAGTGTGATGTAATACACCTGACCACTAAAAGAAATACGCTGAACTTCAATTACGCGATAAATCAGTCAAAATTTAAGATCGTAAATTCTATCAAATACCTAGGAGTTACAATTACGAACAACTTTGACTGGAGAGAACACATAGAAAATACTGTGAGGAAAGCGAACCAAAGGTTACGTTTCATTGGCAGAACGCTTCGAAGATGCACCAGCTCAACCACACACTTGTGCGTCCTCTCCTGGAGTACTGTTGCCACTTGTGGGACCCACACCAGGTGGGACTGTCGGAAGACATTGATAAGGTTCAGAGAAGAGCAGCTCGTATAGTTTTATCGCGTTACGGTGGGGGGGGGGGGGAGGGTCACGGAAATGTTGCAGGAATTGGGGTGGAAATCATTAAAAGGAAGACGCTATTCATTGTGGCGTGATCTGTTTGCGAAGTTTCAATCACCGACATTTACTTCTGAATGTGAAAATATTTTGCTAGCACCCACCTACTTAGGAAGACATGACCATCCCAATAAAATAAGAGAAATCAGATTGAAAACGGAACCAATTGTATGCGTTCACTGACTTCCTTGAGTAATTAATATTAAAATCTGTACTTCAAGTTTGGTGCTAACATAATTTATAATGGTTTCATGGTAATATGTAAAGCCGAAAAATAACAAGTTGCCTCACATAAAAAATAATTCTAGTAACGATTAAATACTTCTGCTAAATGTACTGTATAATTATTATGTGTGGATAAACTGACCACTTTGTAACGTGTTCTCCAGCTGACAAGGACTTCCTCCTAAGGCAGAAGAAAATTCTGCAGATATTTTGGCACGTCGGACAACCTCTCCTGGACACCGAACTCAAGGCGATCGCCGATTCCTTTAAACTTGAGGAACATGCTGGTGATTTCAAGGTACACAAATCGACGAGTTATGTAAACACCCTTTATTCTGAATTCAAATATGTCCAGTGCCGAGGTTTGAAGAATATGTTCTGCTGTTTCAGGACCCAGAGCTGGTCAAGACGTTCGTCAAGTACTACTCGCACGGCTACTTCAAGAAGCGCGGAGAGCCGTTCTCGATCCACTACAAGTACGACTTTCTGCAGGCCAAGGCGCTCGTAGACCTGCTGTACCAGGCCAAGGACTTCGACACCTTCTACAAGGTGGGTGCCAATCTGTCGGATCTTCTTTAGAATAAGACCGTGCAGCAGGAATCATCTGACCACGGCTTTATGTATCCGCAGACGGCGTTGTGGGCCAGGGAGAACCTCAACCAGGGACTCTTCGTGTACGCGTTCAACGTCGCCAAGCTCCACCGCGATGACGTCTTCGATGTCGTCATTCCGCCCTTCTACGAGATCTACCCACACCTCTACGTCAGCCCTGACGTCATCAGAGAAGCTTGGGCAGCCACCCTCGAAGGTAAGCGCGGCAGTGGATTTCAATTTACTTGGATCGGTTATTATTATTTTTCTCTTGTTTGAATCGTACAGGTATACGAACATACATAAAAAACAGATTTGATCAGATCAATTTTGACCAACACGTGGCGACTTCCACTTGCTTGTTGAAGATCACCTTCTGTACAGGAGGCTGGGCACAGTTGACACCGAAGCATGTGCCGGACGGTCTGGTCTTTGCCAATGTCACATCTATAATACATTGGATCAGTGTATCCCCATCTTGCCAAGTTAACCTTTAATCTCACAAGGAGACCACATGCGTATCGGATTTTAGAATTCTTTGATATTTATGGTACGTGAAGTCCTGAACTCAAATAAAGTCAAATCCTATTCAAACCAGCTCTCAAAAATACTCGAGAAAATTGACTTTGAAGTTTTGGAAGTAAGTGCAGGTACCAATAATTAAGACAGTTGCAGCATCTGTCGGTGGTAGGTAGCGGTGGTAGCGATCTAACCTTACCACCAATGGGTAGTAGTGGAATGTCGATCTTTTAATTCTTTGTGTGAGCGACAGTTATTCTATTTTCTTGAAGAACACTACTATAATGATATGCGCACCCACAGGAGCACCTTACGAGAAAACATGTTTTGTTCTCTTTGCATAAGCAGAGGACTTGAAATCTCATTGGGGGGACGTAGTTTGTTATTAACCGTCAAAGGCTTTATTGGTGAGAGAGAGAAGAAGGGGTATAGGGGAGAAAAAAATTAATAAATGGGTGGTGAAACATTTTTTCTTTTTCTTTTTCACCGTGTTCAAATACGAACACAATTTTAATATCGAATGGTAGTTATTACAAAAATGTAGATATTTTTCTTCATTCGTAACTATCTATATTAAAAAAAGTCAGATGTTTGTAAATCTATCGGAGTTAACTGCTTGGTATTAGTTCTTAGCTTATAAACTATTTAAACGAAGGTAAAATAACTTAAGGACAACACAAACACCCATGCCCAAGGAGGGAGGGACTCGAACCCGCGACGGCGAACGGCCGCGTGCACCGTAGCACGGCGCCCCAGTACGCACGGGTAATCCGCCGCGGCTATATTTTATAAAAGGTTGTTAATAATAATGGTTTCAGTAAAAAAAAAAAAATAAATAAATAAATAAATAAAAAAAACATAACAAGTTACATTTCTTACAGTATTGCCTTCACTATTGTTCAGTTTCTGAACAGCAGCGACGCTGTGACGACAAGGTGTTCAACTCTTCTACATACACATAAACAAAAACTGGCACAACACGCTGAATAATTAGAGATTCCAATATGTTTTATATAACTGAATTCGAAAGCAGCGAAAAATAATATCAGTTACGGTGGAACTAGAAACTTCGGCATTATTGTTGTGAGGCCCGAACGCTACCACATGAGCTACACCGATAGATTCTGCAACTGTTTTAATTACTGGTACTTACATGTACTTGCAAAACTTCAAAGTCGATTTTCTCGATAATTTTTGAGAATTGCGTCGAATGCGTTTGGCTGTTATTTACGTTCTGAACTTCACGTACCATAAATATAAAAATATTCTAAAATCCGATACCCATGTTGTCTTGTTGTCAGTTTATTTAGGGACTTCCAAATTACCCATTCCTCTTCATAACCAGGAAGTAAAGCTTCAACTCTTTTCCAAGGAGGGGGACAGTACGTTCTGGTAATTGTAACCTAGCTGTTTCAGCAGTGGTTCTAAGTGCCTCTGATGTCCTAAGGAAACTGCTCCTTGACTTCAGTCGTTCCGGATGAGGTTCATGCCCATACAGAGGATGCGTTATTTGCTGCTACACTGCCTTTCTTTTCCTGTTCGCAGCTGTTTCTTTTGTAAGGGCGGTTGTGCTATTTCTGTGAGGTAGCACTGTGATAGATTGTCGGAATTCAAAGGTCGCGGGTTTGATCCCCGCTCGGTTCTATGATTTTTATCTGTAACGTTTCATCTCTGCAAATGTTGAAAAATTTAGATTTTCACTGCTGGCGGAAATTCCGGATAAAATGTGGGTCGCCCTATAACTGGCTCGGTAAGTCAGTTCGAAGGACGGTGGAAGGCAACATCATACCACCTCCAAACGAATCTTCAGAGTGTTGATTGTATTGAATGAAACACCAATCGCGGACTCATAAACTGCATTTCATCCCTTATAAATATAACTAAAGTCATTTTTAAATATTTTAAAGTATTTCCTATTGCTGTATAAATTGTTCTGTACAAAACGCGTAGGTAAATTCATAAATGATATCTAATAAATATTACCTCTGACACAATATTTTATTACACAAAGGCGAAACACGCATTCTTATAAAATTGTTCAAAACTAACCGCGTAAATAAATAAATGCATTCTAATAAATGTAACATATGACACATTTACAATGTAATCAGCTACGAGTAATAAATAAATAGAAACACATATATGACAAAATGACGTAATACAAAACGCAATTGGTCAAAGCCGACGGGTGGTATTGGATAGTCAAGGTAAGCCCCTGAAGTATATATCGTAGGTCGTTCTTCCTCAACGATAAATATTGTTTATTCCATGTTTGGTGGATATCTCCTCCTAAACGAATGGAATAATTTAATCGAAACTTTGTACAGATATTCTTTAAAATAATCTCTATGACAGTAAAAAGCACGTATGACACATATGGCTCGGAGATATGACGTCATGAAGAATGTGATTCAGAGAAAAGCAGTCGCGTCTTGGGACGCTTGAATACATAGACTTCATTCGTCTACTAACTGCGAATGACACCAACTTTGCGACTTTCAAGAAGCTCTAAACAAGATTTGAAATTTTTACGAAGCTTTTCCTTACTGACAGCCCCAACAATATGATACCGTAATAGTCAGCAGTCCGCGTGATGTTGCTGTTAATTACTTTCACTTTACTGATTATATTGCCAAGACATTTATCGCTGAATTTAACTTCGGAAATTTACCATAAAACGAAACATCAGTTCAAGGGATATAAGTTCATTGACAATCAGGCTCCTGTAAAACGCCTCCATCATGCATGAACTTTTTTTTTTTTTTTTTTTTTTTTTTGCTAATTCTGAACAGAACATATTTTTCACTTATAACAATGTATCCCCGATATTATATCACAGCATGACAAATTGTTGACCAGGTATGACGTCGTAAATAAAATGTACGATGAAGTTCCCCATCTTCCATGAGGTTGTAATTTATTACATATTTACTACCAGGTCTTTTCCCAACATAGTTTGAAGCAGTCTGCAAATAATCCATTCTACGTCCCTACGCCCCAAAATATTTAATTTTAAGAGACATTGTGCGGGTGATATTTTGTCGTAGGGATTACGCCGAATGAAAGCGAAACTGAAATTGACAGAGTGTGGAAGAAGCTATGGATAGAAGTGAACCAGAGAGTATACGAAGTTAACAATAAATTCTGAATAACGATTTTCCACTTCAATACATTTACTAATTCCTGTGTGGAACTTTCGTCGATTACAGCGCCATCTACCACGAATCTAAAACAGTAGTTCGGTAAAAAGGGTTAAATAGTAGGTGGACAGTGGTAGCACAACCAATGTCCTCTTTACTCTTATATTTTCGCTTGGACCTTTTCCTTCCATGTTTTTTGCGTGCCTATCTTCTGCAACAGCTGTTAAGGATGATTATAAGACGTTATGTCTTCTTATACTGATACAAATAAGCACATTTTTTTCCCCACACAGAAGTGTTTTCCTACTTTTATAAAGCTTTTTCTATGCGTCTGCAAATGTTGATATACTGGTTTCAAAATTTCGTTTTGTATATATAGATTATTTAAATCTTGTAAACATTATGTGATTTTAAATATGATATTTTATTCACTTACGATGTTGGTGTCTCTTGTTTACGTAGTGCTGCTGTTTTTTCTGTCTTCTTGGCTGAGGTTAATCAATTTCCGACCTTGGTTTTTATTTACACTGGGCAAATTTTGCCTCGTTATGTCGCATTTTCCCAGTTTCACTGATCTTACTTTTTCCTAGCGGAATTCATTTTGATGAAGTGACAAACACATCAAAAATGGACACTACTAGTAAGAAACAAGGTTATTTGCAAATTTTACACCAATAGGAAAAGGTAAGGTTACTTGCAAACACCAAATTAAACGGAATTAAATGCGATAGAAAAAGTCAACGAAGAGATTCTCATCTGTATATGCAAAACAAAAGGTACGATCATGTGCATCCACATTTGCTGAACCACAGAAAATGCTTTATTAATAAAAAGCGAAACGCGTCTGGTGTGAGATAAGTACGTAATTGCAGTCAGCATAACACAGAGAAACGTATTATAATTCATAACACGTAAGCTTTACTGTCGTTCATTTGTTTTCTTCTAACTCAGACCCTGTTCATCTACCGTGTGAGAAGTCAAAATATTTTATTAACCCTTTAATGAACGACATTTTCTTTGCAGGTTTAAAACTACTACGATTAAAGTATAGTGCGTATATACCGAGAAGAATATGTAAAAAAATTCCTTAAAATTATTATTCACTACTAGTAACAAAACGTTCATAGCTGTTCAGCCTATATAGTACTTCCATGACGTATCAGATGCAGTAAATGCCACTATTATGCCTCTAATCTTTCCAGAAAGTAACTCATAATGCAACAGTGGTATGTGATTGACTACTTCTACATAGCAAAGAAGGAATACTTAAGTAAACAAACGCACATGTTAGGAGTAACTCAATGCAGCTAACTGTCTAACTGACTCAGTAGCACATTGTAATTTATAATTTTTAGGACGAGCTACTTGCATGTGTAACATTATGTATAGAAGCAGCTACAAATGAATTTGTGGTAAAATGTTGATCAGTTTGAGTGATAATCGAAACAGTAAGGTATGTAGTTGATCAGCTACACTATGAATTAAAGGGTTAAAGATAATTTACGTATCCAAAAAACCTAATTCTGCAGCAGAGCTATATCATAATCATCACACAATGAAGGCTTTCATGGCAGGAATTGTCATTACTTAAAACGTCCAGGCTGAGATGCCGTTTCACCTCCGAGAATATCTTCCGCAGCCGAAGGCGAAACGTCAAGGGAAAGTTTAAAGCAGAAAAAGTTTTAACTAGTAATATCGCGGAAGGTCTATCTACCCTGCTTTGCAAAGAAGAAGACTTCAGTGACCTCTCTTAATATACCGATGTCATTGACCAACCAACAGGCAAGACGTTCGACGAGAGCAAGCCGTACGTGATCCGCGCCAACTACAGCGGATACCCACACGCCCACAACGCGGACGAGCTCATCTCGTACTACACCGAGGACATCGGTCTGGGCGCCTACCTCGACTACGTGCACTACCGCTACCCCTTCTGGGCCAAGCTGGACGAGTACAACCAGGCCAACTACACGCGCCGCGGGGACCACTTCTACTACGGCATCAAGGCGACGCTCAGCCGCTACTACCTGGAGAGGCTGTCCAACCACCTGCCCGACATCGAACCCGTAGACTACAAGAAGCCCATCCCCGGATCCAAGCCATACGGCCCGTTCGTCCAGTACCTTGGCACCCTGGAGAGGAGGCTTTGGGAGGCCATTGACTCCGGATTCGTATTTGATGTAAGTAGAACTCACCCTTCGCCTTCGTTTCCGCTTTATCCAGATCAAACCAAGTTGTGGTGGCATTTATTATTATTATTATTATTATTATTATTATTATTATTTACAGTTTTTCCCAGATTCCCACAATTCTTGTACCATAAATGTTTAGTAATGAATAATAACACCGGATAGAATGGACAGTGTCTTGAAAGGAAGATAGAAGATGAACATTAACAAGAATAAAATGAAGGTAATGGAATGTAATGTCAGAAAATCAGGCGATGCTGAAGGAATTAGATTAGGTAATGAGACAATAAAAGTAATAGATGAATTTAGTTATTTGGATAGAAAGATAACTTCTGATGACCGAAGTATAGAAGATATAAAATGCAGAATGGCAATGGGGAGAAAAGTGTTTTTGAAGATGCGAAACTTGTTAAGATCCAATATTAATTTAAATGTTAGGAAGTCTTTTCAGTAAGCATTTGTCTGGAGTGTAGCACTGTGGACGATAAGGAGTTCAGACATAAAGATAATGGGAGGTTTTGAAATGTGGTGCTACAGACGAATGATGAAGATTAGATGGGTAGATCGCGTGACTAATGAGGAGGTGCTTAACCGAATCGGGGAGAAAAGGAGTTTCTGGCATATACTACCTAAGAGAAGGGACAGATTGGTAGGGCACATTCTGAGACATCAAGAAATTATCAACTTAGCATTAGAAGGAAGTATGTGGGGTAAAAAATTGTAGAGGGAGACCGAGGGACGAATACAGTAAGCAGATTCAAAAGGATATAGTTTGCCGAACATACTCTCAGATGAAGATACTTGCACAGGACAGGGTAGCGTGGAGAGCTGCATCAAACCAGTCTGCGGACTGAAGCCCACAACAACAATAATAACACCGTCAGCTGTATTCTCATTTTCTCAGTTTCAATAGACCAATCCATAATCGTCAGGCCCTGTACATGGAACAAATACGTGTTATAGAAGCAATTGTTACACAGAAATAACAAACTCCAATCAGTATATATTAACATAAAAATGTACACAAGCCTGTTTCAGCTTTTACCTTATATGTAAAGATGTAGGTCCTATGTTGAAATTAGATATGGGTTGGGTTGTATTATTAAAAAAACCACATGTTCGGCTGACTCAAACTAAAATATAATAAGAACATCATTTGAATGTCAAATGTGGAATTATAAAGTTACAGTATTGTATGAAGTGCCAAAATTTAAATAATACATCATATGTATAATCGGTAATGCACAAAAACCGAAGTTCTATTTTGAAATTAAATATAGCTTGGACTTTATTCTAAAGTAAAATACATATGTTTGCCTGAGTGCAAACAAAACAAAGTGGAGAGAATCAGGACAGATCATTTGAATCTCAGATGCATAATCAAACAGCTTATAGTATTGGATGCGGTGGCAAGATTTGAATAATACTTCATGTGTGTAATCTGTAGGTAAAGGTCTGAGTATGGGACCACTATGATTTAAACCTGGGCTGCGGGATGTAACACTTATGTATTTGTTCCATGTACATGGCTTTGAAGATGATGGCTTGGTCCATTAAAACTGGTTGCCAATAAGTAACAAAATGAGAATACAGCTGACAGTGTTATAATTCATTACTAAATATACGGCTGAAGCCACAACGTCCATACACTAGATGGACAAAATCAACATAAATGATTTGTTCCAGGGCACATTCCTGAACTACAACGTACTTCGGAAATCCACTGTAAATGGGCCTCTCAGAGGGTGGACTGCTATAGAAATCAGCCGGGAAAGAGTTGTTACCTCTAGTGAACTGATGCAGTCCACTGTAGGGAATGTCTCTTTCTCCAGCTGATTTCTACAGCAGACCTGCTCTGCAAGGCCGGATTATGGCGGTCTTCTACAGAATTAAGCTGTAGTTAATGGGTTAATATGATATTTATTGTGTCAGTTCAGCTTGCTGTAAGCTTTTATCTAGCCTTCCTTCCCTAGATCTTGGCATTCATTATTCTCGTCTTTCATACTGCTTACATGTCTAAACCATTTTTATCAGTTTGTTTGAATTCTTACAGACGACTCGGTGGTCGTAGCAGCTGCAGGTGTTTGTTGGTTGCGACAGGCAAATCAAAGAGCTAAGGTCATCACCCCCGGTGGGTAGCGAAAGGAGTGAGAATAGAAGACGACGGAAAGGGAAAGGAAATGCAGTCTATTGAGGGAAGAAGGAAGAAAGACTGCGTTATCTCGGGGCTTCGTGCTCGGTACACATGTACTCACGAAAGTACTTGAGTCCCCTGGGGAGGGGGGGGGCTGCAGGTGTGGCTGTACCTTCTATTCACAAGAATTCCACTATATCTGTATCCTGTGCCAATTTTATTAAGAATCCGCCGGTTTCGTAAACTAGGGCCATATTATTTAGGACATGCCCAAAAAGCATAGGGCCATATTATTTAGGACATGCCCAAAAAGTAAGTGTGTACAGGGCAGAAAAGTGACTTCTTTTCATGAAACAAACAACACAAAGCAACTAATAATGAGAGACCCATCTCTAGTGATCGTGCTATCGACGAGACGTTAAACTCGAATCGCCGGCCGCGGTGGCCGAGGGGACTGAGGCGCTCCAGTCACTGTCTGCACGGCCACTACGGTCGGGGGTTCGATTCCCCCCCCCTAGGGCATGGATATTTGTGCCGTCCTTAGGATTAGATAGTTCATAAATAGTTTGTAAGTTTAGGGACTGATAACCACGCAGTTGAGTCCCATAAGTTAAAAAAAAAAATAAACTCGAATCTTTCTTCCTTCCTACCCTTTATTAGAGACATTAAAAATCCAGTTCTACTAAAAAAATTAAAACATGCTGACTGCCATGGCAAGGAAATACACACAATAGTAATAGTTACAAAAACACCGTCAGAGTGACGTATCAGCAGTAAATTAAATTAGGGGCTACAGAAATTTGCTACGCCATGTAACACATATTCATCTAAATAACCAGAAACAAACAATAACATTGAGAGAGTCCCTGCACAGTTAATACTGGATTAAGAGGACAGATAAAAATTTAAGGGTAGTAAGAAAATTGAAACTCGAAAAAATGCATAGCGAATAATATAGAAGCCCCAATGTGGGTACTAAAATAGTGTCCGTAGGATGGGCAGTCCATGCATAACAAAACAGGGTGACTGAAACACTCCACGGTCAATCATCAAGGCCGAACCTAAACGCACAAAAACATGACGATGATGATGATGATGATGATGAAGTGGCATTGTTGGCCCTTTGATCAAAGAATGAACACCGAATTTGAGCTGAGATGAAATTCTTAATACTTTTATTCATCTTATCTACTTCAATTTCCTTCTAGACATCCTTTCTCTATGTCTACTCACTTTGTCTTCATAAATCTCAGATATTTCATTTCAGTGCCTTGTATAATAATTTCCTCTCAAATGTTCAAGTGCTTGTTAAGCTTTCGGGACTTAACTGTGGCGTCATCAGTCCCTAAACTTACAAACTACTTATAAACTAACTTATACTAAAGACAGTGCAAACATCCATGCCCCCCTTCGAACCCCAGACGGGGAACAGCCTCGCGCGTCGGAGCATAATGCCTCAATGCACTCGACCACTCCACTGCGGTTAATTTCCTCTCTTGAAATTGCACAGGTCTCCAACGTATATGTCAACATGGGTGTTAACTATGTCTAGTAACAGTTGTAACGTTTTGCTAACTTCCGATACTATGTATGCATGCTCCATTATTACACGTCCTAAATTTTTGAAGTTATCCGCCATTTTACTATCCTATCCTTTAACGATTTATCATTTCTCTATCTCCTCTGGTTACCACCATAGTCTTGTGTATCTGCAAATTGCATTTCATTCCCTAAATCTCGATTTTTTGAAATATATTATTAAACTACCATTTTAAAAGTTGTCATTGGAATTTTTATGTCTCGTTTGCAGAAAGAATTCAAGAAATACTCTCTTCGCGACCCACTTAGCATTGAGATATTTGGACGAATCGTGGAAGGCAATGCAGACTCCATCAACAAGGATTACTACGGTTCGTTCTACAACGGCCTGCTGAAGTACCTGGGACATGGTGATTTGTTCATCAAAAATGTGGTACGACA
The DNA here is from genome assembly GCA_026315105.1 of Locusta migratoria. Lineage (NCBI taxonomy): Eukaryota > Metazoa > Arthropoda > Insecta > Orthoptera > Acrididae > Locusta > Locusta migratoria. The sequence goes on from CM048745.1 coordinate 168,237,424, forward strand.
TTTTAGTGTTATGACGTTACCTGTAATAATTCAGTATACATGCCCTCAATGAACTGTATATGTTTCTTTTACAGCATGAAGAAGAACCCTCAGAACTGGACAGACCAGCATCTACCTTTAGATCGCCAGTGTACTACAAGATTGTGAAGCGTATTTCGGTGATACTGGACCAATTCAAGAATCACCTTGGACCTTATACACAAAAAGAGGTAGGAAACAGAATTTTTTTATGTTCAAATAGAGTACTTAACTCCTGACTATATCAGTGACTGTTCTGACTCGCTTTAGTGACCTGCATAAAAGTTAGGAAAATGATTTTTTTTTTTCTAAAAACTAGGCCGAACAGAGTACTTTCACTCCTAACTATATTCAGTTCTCAAAATAATTTTTTAGCGCTGAAACCTTGTACATAAGTTGGCTTTGGGTCCCTCATGTAACTAAGGCCTATAAGATTACTGCTGAATCAGAAGTACTGCCACAAATTCTGTTAGTTTCAGGAATCTTAAATGATTAGTGTTGTATATTTGCAACATGGATCGAAAGAATGCGATGTGCATTTGTAGTAAGGACTCTGAGCTAACCAAAGTTTCACATGCAATATGATTCCAGGAAGTAGGCGGGTAGTTTGTTTCCTATAAGCTCTTTGAAGGAGTACTAAGAAAGTCGTCAGATGTTAAATGTGCTCATAATGACATTGCTTTTGCCTTTTTAAAAGCCAGTTTAGGAATATGGAAGAAACAGACGTATCAAAGCAGAATTGGAGAACCATTTTACAAAAAATCCAATTTTGTGGTTTACTTGACAGTTTCCGTTGTGGCAGTTTAGCAATATTGACTAAAAGCTGACGAACATTACTATTAATGTTGTTTTTCCTTTGCGTGATAATATTTCACACATGCAGAACCTGGAAGATTGGTTCTGTTAGTAGAAATTTTCGTTTTGTTAGAAGCAATTATGGGTTAAAACCTTTCGTTTTTAACAGGAGAGATACCGTTTCCCAATCGGTGTGTCAACGAAATGGAAACTGAGGTGACCAACGTATCGATAACTTGCCACGTATCATTTCACAAGGGACATTCGAAACCGAAAGCATGCTTAGAAAAAGACTGAATCACAAAAGGAAACCTTGGTCTCTGTTTCTCTATTCAAACCGCTATATTTAATAATTTAAAAAAAAAAAAAAAAAAAAAAAAAAAAAAAAAAAAACACCAGTACCATAGGAGGCACGTTATTCGGAAAGAAAGGACGGCAGTCAATCAACAATGGCAGAAATTCTCCGCTTAATTGTAATAACACAGAAAGTATCTTACACAGCTGATACTGCACATATTAGTCGTCGAAGTGTTGGTGCAGGATTTCGTATAAGTGGTTAAACAATGAGTGAGGATGTATGTAGAGGATGAAAGCAATCAGTCGTACATACTTCCTTTATCAGTGCCTAAAATGTAGATTAAAACATATAAGAGTATTAAATTTTCCTCTTCAACGTGAATATTGGTAGCAGAATTTTTGTATCTGCCTGCCTTAAAATCGTAATACCTACTAGCAAACAGAATGTTATTAGGCATCAACATGTAATGTCTGTAAAACGTCCCTAAATTGACCAATTAATTGTTGTACATTCGTCTTATAGTACCACAGTTCCAATAGAACCAAAATTACAGCAGATAAATTAATCTTTACAAAGGTGAATAGATGGGGCATAACAGCTTTCAGATACTTGCAGAACGACATGTCTGTAGCAGTCAGCCACTGTGACAATAACTACAGCAATGACAACGAATACTTGTGTTATAATTTTGTATTTTTGTATTTCGACATGTTAAGTTATTAGCTAATCTCTGATAACGCTTGACAATGGTAAATAACCGAAACCGGTAGCATTGAGAATTAATAAACAGCTGTGGTCAACATGTCGTTCTGAAAATAAATTAATCTTATTGCCATAAAAGTCAATCCCACTTCGTGTATTGTTCCATCAGTGGTAATGAGGAATGTCAACTAAAGCGGCGCTTGCACATAAAAAGTGGTAAACATCAGGAACAATTCCACTGATACGCACAGCGTATGTTACCTTTCAGACATACGTAATCAGGATTGAGGTTTTCGATTAAAACTTACTAATACGTTTTAATTAATGAATTTATTACATGTGTTTCTAGAATTGATGTCCGTATAAAAAGATTACGATAAGACGACAGAGCTAACAAGACATTATTTAAGGCATCGAGTGCTATGGAGAAAGTATATTTGAGTGTAGCGTACCTTGGCGTCATTATACCGGGGCGTAATGTTAATTTCTTTGTTACATACAGCAGGTAAGAAAAATCTGTGGAATGTTGTTATGTCACTGATGGGCCTAGTACTGCGTGGTGTGGTGTATTTCAGACAATTACATTTTTCATTGGTGCATTTGTGAGTGGTGCTGGATCAAATAGTGATGTATTCCGACAGAGACGGAATATGTAACTTGTAAGAGAAGATGAATAGTCAGTTCATCATGAATATTTTATACATTTTTTTTACGCTGCGTACAATATGTCTAACAGAACTAATAATGCAGTCCACAAATATTGACGTGCCCGTCTGTTTGCGTGCTTCCACACCAGCTGGCGCTGCCCGGCGTCGAGGTGAAGAGCCTGACGGTCGACAAGCTGGTGACGTACTTCGAGGACTACGACTTCGAGCTGAACAACGCCATCCCGGTGGCGAGCATCGAGCAGGCGAAGAAGCTGAACGTGGTGGCGCGCGTGCCGAGACTGACGCACAAGCCCTTCAACTACCACGTCAAGGTCACCAGCGACAAGGACATCGACGTCTTCGTCCGCTTCTTCGTCGGCCCGCGCTACGACGTCTACGGCAAGGAGCTGTCTCTCAACGAGAAGAGGCACAACTTCGTCTACATCGACTCCTTCGTCTACAAACGTAAGTTTATTCTAAAAACTGCTTTTGAAAGTAATATCTAGACAGATAGGAGCTTTACATTACTGACTATTCTGGGAGTCATCACTGGTCCAAAATTAAAGCTGAAACTTTGCATTTCGCAGTCAATTCTCTTACTTGACTATGCTATTTGTTTTAGCAGTCACAGTTACAAATTTATTGCTCAATATGTCTAACAAGTTTTGGAAACGTATTAACTTCATTTTCGAGCACCTGTATTTAATGTACGAGACGCGTCAAGGAAGTAAGTTCCGTTCGGTAATAAAATGAAATTGTACACAAATACAGAAGAAATTTTATTGCACAAAATTCTACAACTCTTAAACTACTTTTCCACATAACTGCCGAAATTTTGTAGGCACTTGTCATAGCGTGCCTGAAGTTTATGCATGCATCCTTCACAGAAGGTTGCCGCCTGTGTATTCAACCATGTGGTAACAGCTCTTCATCGTCGTTGAAGTGTTGACCACCAAGGACAGATTTTAGGTGTAAGAAGAGATGAAAGTCGCTAGGAGAGAGTTCCGAGCTGTATGGAGGATGATCAAACAGGTCCCATTGGAATTTCCGTAAGAATTGTTTGGTCACATTCCGTGTGTGATGTCGGCATTATCGCGAAAAAAAAAATCTTTTGACAGTAATCCTCTTCTTATACCTAAAATCTGTCCTTGGTGGACAACACTTCAACGATGATGACGAGCTGAAAGAACATGTTACCACATGGTTGAATACACAGGCGGCAACCTTCTATGAAAAAGGCACACAAAACCTTGTGCCATGCTATGACAATTGCCTACTAAATTTCGGAAGCTATGTAGAAAAGTAGTTTAACAGTTGTAGATTTTTGTACAATCAATATTTTTTCTTTAACTGTACCCGTTAGTTTTATATAACCAAACGGAACTTACTTTCTGGACGCGCCTCGTATCTGCCAAAGACATCTAAGATTTAATATTCAGGTGCGACAGAAGCAACTGCATAAATGCTGTTTAGTCGCTGTGTTGATAAGGCATTTATAGTTTAAAAGAAGACTTTATTATTTCGCTTTTCCGATGACCTATCATCAGACGTCTGTGAAAAATGGAATAGAGCTGCTATAAATGGCAGGATATACAACATGAAAAAATTGTACATTTGAATTAAAGATCATATATGTACATACCAATTATGTCCCGATTACTAGGTGTACAGTAGTCGAACATGTTTGTAACCACAACAATGCAAGTACAATAGAGATACTTCTGTACGACTCTAATTGGTAGTGGTAGAGAGTACACTCCGCGACGTGCCTTTGGGTGGATTCAAGAGTATGTATATAGGTGTAGAACTGTATTTTAAGCAGACCTGTTTTATGCGACAAGTTCATCCTTGTAAATGGACTCGACGTCTGAAAAATTATAACAAGATCCCTCTTTTGCACAAATTATCTTGTTCAGTGAAAGGCAAATTATTTTGGCAGTGGTCAAGATAACTGTCAGATCGAGAGATACTGGACTGACCACAATCCAAACTGGTTGGAATCTTTAGAGCTGTTATCTAACGTAAATATTGACTTTAGCTGTGGAATACGAGGTACTCGTATAATTTGACCCATTTTCATTTACCAGAACATAAGTGCCGAAAGGTATCTGGAAGTACTGCAGGAAGTGTCATTTTCTCTAGTTCTGAATGCAGATGGCAGCTTTCGCTCTTGCTTTCAACAGGATGGGGCTACATCACACTTAAGTCAGTCGATAATGGTCAACTTCCTGGTCATTTTATTGGCCGACATGGTTCTGTTGAATGGCCATCAAGATCCCTTGATCTTACATGATTCGACATTTACGTGTGGGACATCTAGAGCATGAAGGATATGCAAAGAAAAAAGAAACAGCCACCATATCGAAGAACGCACTCAGGAAGCGTGTAGCAGCATTTCTGCTGAAACCGTTCTGCGAGTGCTTGACGACTGGATTCAGTGCCTTGATTAATGATGAACACATTAAATGACGTTACTTTGTGGAGAACAGTCCAGGTTGTACCTTCAAACAAAATGTATTGAAACTTTTTAACCATGACGGCTACGTTAAATATGTTAACATGAATGAACTTATCAGAAAATGACAATGTTGTTGGATATGTCACATGAGTCCGTTTCCGTTATCATAAAATAAGTTATATTAAAGATGGCCTATTTCAACTTAGTGACCATCTTCGGTATATAACGTAAAAGATTCAACATGTCAGCCATACCTTATTAGGATATTTAATGTTTCCCATTTCCTCCGGAGTTTTCGAAATAAAGGCATGCACTGCGATTTTTGACGCAACCTTGTACAATAACATTTGATAGTTGCCACTGACAGGTGTCTACAGAAAAAATAAGTAGGTTCTCCATATTATTCTAAAAATAAGATTGTGCATGAGACATGCGACCACCTGGTTAACACAATATACAAAATCATTCTTGTTTGCTCGTTATATGTTTTATTAATACAACCTATTCACTGGGGAGTTTCGGGATTGGCCTATCATCATATAATCATTGTACACAGTTTAGTGCTTTTCATCATCTATATCTATAAATGTGACTGTCTGTTCGTTGTACTTTTATCACATGTGAACCACAAGACATAAATAGCTAAAAATTTGTGCAGTTACTAATGTCTACCTGGAGAAGGCTTTAGGCACGGTTTTATGGCGATCGGATAGCTATTTATCTATTTATATTAATGTGAATGTCCTTTCGGTGTACGCTTATCACGTCCGAACGACATGACGCAGAGACTTAAATATTTGTACAGTTACTAATTTATATCTGAGGAATATCTAATAGATATTTAGTAATTTGAAAAATATAATGCGAAATGCGGAACAATAATTACTCTTTGAAAATTAATTTACTCTTTGTAATGGTTTTAATGGTTTCATTGTTGCTTGAGGGTTGGTAATGACAAAAGGGAGGAGTATGTAGGGATGGAAGTTATCGGTGTACATAAAATTCTACGTGTGTGAATGTGTTAATATTTCGCTCTGCAACGAAAACTACAGAATGCAAACGAATGGTCTGTGTGTAATTGTTGTCCGAAGTCTCCCGTTGTACACCAGAGCAGTTCCGGGGGTGGAATATATGGTGGTTGAAAGTCGTCAAATTATTAAAAAAATTCGGACTGAAGGCCAGCGATGTCGTTTGCGACTCTATAGCAAGAAGGTTACATACAGCGAAACATGATGCCACAGACCATATCTTTGGTCTATGCGTGCTACAATGTCTTCAGCTCTTTCCCTGTAAGGATAACCATACGAATAAGGAAATAAAAGAATAAATAAATAAAGTAGTAAAAAAGAAATTTCTTTTAATACGTGTCCTTAAAAAATCGATCATAATCAACCAACACGCGAGGGTAGCCGCGGGTTTAAGCTAATATGAAAATAATCTGATGAGGGGCCACGCCCAAAACCATGTAATAAAGAGACAATACAACATTGATTTCGTTTTAGTTTATGCGGTACCGTCATATTAGGAGCCTTCAGTGTTGATTTCATTTCCACTACTCCTCAGTTTTGACTAGTCCTTGTTCGGTGCACTCATTATGCCTGTTTTTTCCGTTTACAGTGAAACAGGGAGAGAACGAGCTGGTGAGGAACTCGAAGGACTTCAACTACTACGGGCAGCTGCCGCTCAGCTTCGGCAAGCTGTACCAGGCGACGGAGGCGGCCCTCGTGGGCGACGCGCAGCCCTACATCGACGACTTCGTGCACAAGTACGGCGACATCGAGCGCCTGGCGCTGCCCCGCGGAACTCGCAGTGGACTGCCCCTGTCCACGTTCGTCATCATCACGCCGTTCACGCACAAGACCATCAGCAGGAGCAACCCCTACACGGACGACGTCGGCTCCAAGGTCTCCTTCTTCCCGTTCGACAGGCCCATCAACGAGCTCGACTTCTACGTGCCCAACGTGCACTTCGGCGAAGCCGTCGTCCTGCACAGGAACGCCGACGAGGTCGCCGCTCCCTGAAGCTGCACAGTACTGACTGACGACTCGATGCGCCTACTGTCCGAGGGGCGAACACCCTCACCTAGCTGTTAATTCAATAAACAACTTTTTTACCATTTCCTACTTTCTGTCTGTTATTTCATTACCCTTTTATCTACAATCCTCTTTAATTTATTTATCTTCACAATCATTGGGTCATATGAATAAAATGGAGAATGGATTTCTCGGAAGTTTGGAGAGTATTTTCGGATTCGCATGAATAAAGCGAGTCTAATAATGTGCTACATCTGAGGATATACTCAGCTTGACTGACAAGATGGTGGAAGTATCTCAGGGCAAAGAGCATTCTCTGATTTCATACGAATAAAAAGAAAGAGGTTTCTCATAAGTTGAGAACATACGTTTTCTAAAGTGAGGTCTGTAGGATACAAAGAGACGACTAACTTCAAAATTCAAATGTTTGTAAATCTATCGGATCAAACTGCATGGTCAGCAGTCCGTAGCTTACAAACTACTTAAACTAAGATAAACTAACCTATGGACAACACACACACACACACACACACACCCATGCCCCAGGGAGGACTCGAACCTACGATGACGAGCAACCACACGCTCTGCAGCGAGGCGCCTTTGACCGCTCGGCTACTCCACTGTGACATGACGAACTTCTATCTAGGTTGAGTTGTACTGTAGTATATAATAAAAATGACAGGTTTTATAGAACCCCGAAGGCGAAAAAAGATACGTTACAGGTACTCTGAAGAAATACGAAAGAATTAAAGAAGTATATAAAAATAAATCAATGAAAACATAGTAGTATGGCGTGTCCTTCACAAAAATCATTACAGTGACACCTCAAGTATTTTTCCCTTTAATGCATGACTTTTTATTTGAAGCCATAAAAATATCACTATTCATGTAGAGTGCGTTTATACGGAGAAAAATTGAAAAAAATCCTTAAAATTATTATGCAGTACTTGCTGGTCAGCTGTATAGTACTTCCATGATATACCCGATGCAGTAAATGTCATTCTTGTGCGTATCATCTTTCCAGTAAGGCTTAATGCAACAGTAATATGTGATTTACTACTTGTACACATCAAAGAAGTAAACAAACACACATGTTAGGAGTAACTCAATACAGCTAACTGTCTTACTGATTAAGTAGCACTCTGCAGTTTATAATTTCCAGGACGAGCTGTGTCTCTGGAGTACCTACTTATAATCGTAAATAACTACATAACAAAATTATTGGATTACGAAATATGTTCTATTAATACTTCCTTATCAGTAACTGATTCCAAATTAAGTACATCTCTATCACAAAAAATCAATATAGCTGCAATACTAAAATATTGTCTTTTGTACTGCTCTTATTTATTATATCTAAGTCGACTGGAAAATGTTTTCTGAGACCAGAAATCTTAACGTGTGTTAAGTTAGAAGTTAGTAGCCCCAACAAAGAAAACTAATTACTAACTAATTAGATACCTAGCGGTTTGTCTCCCATAACAAAGCCGTATGGGCTAAGGTTAATTCACAAGCGTCGTATTTAACGAATAGTATCTTGTGTTCCCGGTTATAAAAGACGAAAATGTATTCTCAAAGTTTTGTTCGCTTATTGTGTTTACCTAACATAACAAACAGAAAAAGTTTTTCATACGTCAAAATTTCGTTAACATCGACAAATAATTCAATTCATAAATTCTCAATATTTAGCCTTAATACTTTGCTGCTGTTGATGATGAACCATAGCACTACTCTTCCTGAACACATAAATATTTGTTCCATATATTTTGTACACTGTTTAGTTTGCCTGAAAAAGTTTGTTGTTCTGTGCCGAACATAACAACACCACATACTCACTGAGGACTTACTCAAGAAGGAGGGGGGTAGAGAGGGACAACTTCATACTCAGAGCACTGGTTTCGTATTTTTTATTCATACGAAATTGAAAACTTACGCTTTTACTGTGTTTTTACTTATTCATACCGCTCCTTGTGAGGGTAACAGCGACCTGTGTCTGAATGATATAGCATTTAACTATATTGATTCCCAGTTTCAGTCCCATAGTGCATTATGTTCAAACATTACTTTTGTGTTGTCATGTGGAGATGAACACGCACTGTGAAAATTTCCAGGAGACAGCACTTCTAGGTTTCCATGACGCCAGCTCATCTCCACATCTCAACAATGGAGTACAATCCGAAGATGATCCTGTAATATACACTATGTGATCAATAGTATCCGAACACTGGCTGGACACGACTTTCAAGTCCTTTTGTATCCCACCCTCGTCGCCACTTTTGTGTTCCATCCTCGTCGCCGGGTCCAGCGTCCCCGGACTATGAGATCATCCACATGGGGGTCGACGCACCTCCGCTGCTGTCGCCGCCGCAGATGACAGCGTCACCAAGAGGAACTCCGGGACCGTGCGTGCCATCCCTGTCTGGGCCACGCACCTCAGAAGACGACCTGCTCCCTCGTTTTGGTGGGTTTCCCGAGGGATCGCAAGGTGGATAGCGGGGCGCGGACGGCGTCTTGATCCCAGCCTCAGCTACGACGTCCGTCCCACCAGTAACGCCCCCGCCCAGGCCCTCCTCCCAGTGCCGCCCCCGTGGCCCTCAGCCCTACGCCACGACGGCTTGGCGGTTTGGAGAGGGGGGGGGGGGTTGTCGCACAAGTCTGAAGTGCGTGCCACGTACTTTCTCAGCGCGCCGCCCTGCACGCACGGTGCGGCGTTCTTACGACGTCAGCCACGAGCGCCCTCTGCTACAACTCCGCTCGTGGCCACCACGGAACTGCATCGATCACTTGGGTTTAAGACAGGCACTAGGACTCTCCTCAGTAGGCAGGCCTCTATCTACTTAAACTATGTATCTGATTTCTACTAGACTTCAGTTTACAAAGCCAAGTATTGTAGCATATTTCTACGAAATACATCTTGTTCTAATCTAGCTTAGTGTTTCTAGTTTCTGATGTTCCACTGGCTGGTCACCTCCGTATCCGCATACCCATGCATCCTATTTTCCTATGTAGGTCTCTCTCTACTCGGCCACCGACACCTAGGACAACCGGCGGCAACGGGACACAAAAGTGGCGACGAGGATGGGATACAAAAAGTTCATGGCGCCGTCCATCGATAATGCTGGAATTCAAATGGTGTTGGCCAACCCTTATCCTTGATGAGAGCTTTCAGCCTCGCAGGCATACGTTCAGTCAGGTGCTGAAGGAGTCTTGGGGAACAGCAGCCCATTCTACACGGAGTATTGCACTGAGGAGAGGTATCCGTATAGTGTCTGTGAGGTGGCACGAAGTCGACTTTCAAAAACATCTCAAAGGTGTATAGCATTCGCGTTTGGAATCTGCGCAGGCCAGTCCGTTACAGGGACGTTATTGTATAACTTCTCCACACAGTGTTCATTATAAACAGATGCTCGATCGTGTTGCCATGCCCGAACTGCTCTTCGAAAGTGGGAGCCAAGAAGGAGCTTAAAACATCAATGTAGGCCTGTGTTCCGATAGTGTTACGCGAAACAACAAGGGCTACAAGCCTTCTCCATTGAAAACACGACTACACCATAACATCATCGCCTCCAAATTTTACTATTGGCACTACACACGCTGGCAGATAACCTTCACCAGGCATTCGCCATATCCACACCCTGCCATCTGATCGCCACGTATTGTACCGTGAAGCGTCACTTCACACAACGTTTTTCCACTGTTCAATTGGTCATTGTTTACGCTCCTTTCGTGCTGCAAATGTATCTTCACGTTTCCAATTCACAATGACCGAGAGAGGTGGCGCAGTGGTAACACACTGGACTGGCATTCGGAAGTACGGTAGTTCAATCCACCTCCGGCCATCCAGATTTAGTTTTTCCGTGACTTTCCTAAATCAGCAAATAAGCAAATGCCGGGATGGTTCCTTTGAAAGGGCACGGCCTATTTCCTTCCACATCTTTACCCAAACACTCCGAGCGTAAGCTTCGTGTCTAATGACCAAGCTGTCGACGGGACGTTAAACTCCAAGCTTCCTTCCACTTCACTATCATACCAGAAACAATGGACCTAGGGATGTTTAGGAGTGTGGAAATGTCGCGTACAGCTTTCTGAGAAGTGACACCCAGTCACCTGCCCACGTTCCGAAGTCCGTGATTTCCATTCTGCTCTCTCATGGTGTGCAATAACTACTGATGTCGCTGACTGGAGAAACTGTCAGTAGGTGGCAGCACAAAGCACCTAACTTAGAAAACATATGTTTTTGGTGGTATCCTTATATTTTTGAGCACATAATGTATACAGAGTGTCCCACTTTAAATAAATTTTCTAATGGTGGTAAATCTATAGGATTTTATCCCTTGGTTATTTGTCCCTAGTTTACAAACTACTTAAACTAAGTTAAACTAATATAAGGACAACACACAGACACACATGTCCGATGGAGGACTTGAACCCCCGACAGCAAATGGCCACTCCCACTTTAACTTTTTAGACAAATATCTCTGGAACAAAAATAGTTATTAAAGAACGACTTTCACGGGCACGAACTAACAGCAGGAGCTGACGAATATAGATATATGAGACATTTTAAAACGTAAACTAATATTATTTTCAACACAAACAATTTTTAATGGATACCCCATATTATTCCTTATTACCATCAATAGCACGAAAAATTGTAACGCAAATGACGTTGGTTACGTCCTAATATCTTGATTACACACTGAGATATTGAGTAGCGAAGTTGATGTTTGAAATAAGTGAAGTTCGCAGCTATCGCACGAAAACGGTCAGCGAGCGGTTCACACTTTAGTTTCGATAAGTGAGCTTTCTGCGCGCTTCATTTATTTCAATCGTCAAATTCGCTCCTCAATATCTCAGGATGTAATGAACGTATTGCGATGAAACCATTTATCTCTATTGTATCTAGATGTACAGCTCTGGTCTGAACACAGCTTCCTGCAGATTCATGTGTTTTACACATTCTTGTGCATTGTCCAACATCTTTTAATTTGGCAAACAAATTTCCATTAGTTTATAGCTGATAATGAATTGCTTATATACATCTTGTTTCGAACTTTATGGCAATATGCAATGTAATAGGATAGTACAGGGGTCAAACCGAATCATATTTTCTTTTCATATTGCAGTAACATTTCGTAACAGCGATATTTGGACATGGCAAGGAACATGAACATATATGGCTGGCAGGCTCAGAAACTGGCGATGGCGAACGCCATCTATGGCGAACGCCATCTATTTTAGATTTTTCACGATATTTATTGCATAACAAATAACATGGTGTATCAATTAATTGGAAAATAATATTTGTTTACGTTTCAGAATGTCTTATGGTGTTTACTTTCATTACCAACTCTGAAAGTTGTTAATAATAAAAATATTGTAATGATTGTTATTGATCAAAGTAAATCTATAATGATTGGTATTGTAATTAAAATAGTACTGTTCAGTATTGTACTCGTAGGTTGTCAATAAAAATTGCTTGACTGTACTTTACTCACTTCTCCAATTGTGACGTGTGTAGTTGTGTGTGTATTGGTAGCTGTAAATGAATCTACACTTGAAGCCAAGCTTGCTAATCTGGCTGAATACTTTATTCAATTAGATAAGCATGACTTTGAACAAAAACCAAATATGCAATAAAAAAATTCTGTCCCTGTGACTTTATTCATAGATTGGGCAATTTGACCTCCAGTAAGAAATATTCTGTTTTTTTAAAGATTGCAGTTGTTTGAACAACAGGATATCAACTTGCTGCAGGAGGGACTTATTGGCAAACAGATCTGAGTTCGGCAATTACTCCTGAATTATCTCAGTAAAGGGCCTACCTGTGCGCAAGGAAACATGTGCAACTGCCCTCAGAATTACTGCTAAAAATGCTGCTGCCGCAAGGTCAAGAACTAACTACACAAACAGTAATTCCGTCTATCTCTGTAGTATTTAAAACAAATAATTAATTGGGTTTCGGTATGAATGACTAACACGAAACAGACCTGAGGTTGAAGTTTAAACTTTAGAAGAGAACATCAACTTAAATAATATTACACAAAAATGGTGATTACACAAATCTTTCCAGAAACTCATTTACTTCTACTGTCATTTTCAACGAAAGAAAAACTAGCTAGTACTTTATACAATGTAAATAAAAAATCGAAATTGTCTACATCACACTTCTTCCGTTTTTTTTCTTTTCTTTTTCTTTTTTTTTTTTTTTTTTTTGTTTTTTTTTTTTCCTTTTTTTTTTTTGTACAGTAAAATATACTAAACTCCTGCACTATACTTTTAACTATTCTAAAGAATGAACGTAAAAGACGAAAATTAAACCGATCATGTTGAATGTCTGTTAGAGATGGACTACAATTACGCGAGTCGCCTGATTATGAAAAGATGACTCTCCTTACCTTTATTCTTCATGATCTAAGACCATTTTAAATTCAAATATTACACTAGATGATCGCACATAAAAATATTCAAATGATCCAAGCTCACACTGCAATTTGCGACTTCATTCCAAGTCTGCTTCCACAACACTACTCTTGCCCACCTGTGGGAGGTCGGCGACTAAACTGAGAAAGCTCAAACGCGAGACAGCGCACACCAAAGATTGTCCTTGAGGACACAAAGATATGATTTTACATACATTCAAATTTATTAACATTGGATACCTACGTTTCATCTCCCCTGAGTTCAAGCCTGTGAAAGTCATATTTCAAACTCTACTGTTGTTGCAGAGATATATGGGGTGAAAAAGTTTACACCTTGTGTAGATGCTAAATATTTTATGGGCTTTATAGTGAAAACTAATTCTAAAAGCTGGATTTTTGTATTTCTTTAAATTGTGACTGGAATTGTAATTCTTGTTTGAAATCAGAAAATGGAGCCCAAGCCACAGCTACTTTTATCGCACAGCTAAGTGGGTTGTGCGTAAATTAAGTGAGGACCGGATCAAGTACATAAATATTAAAAGCGTGCAGCCTATGGAATGAGGATTAAGACAAAACCGTTAGATTTTAGTGCTTCGCCAATAAATGAGTAACAGAAATTGTAATAATTGAACACAAAGAGGCGGTGAAACCAAACGATTATGAATTATTTTTCATAAACGCTTTGCAGAAAACTTGATTAAAGAAAACACTTCTCATCAGTGTCTGTTAATGCAAGTCATACATCATCTACCATGTGGTGTCGCACAAGTACAAAGTGTGCGCCACCTACTTTCGCTGCGCGCCGCCATGCACGCACGGCGCGGCGTTCTTACGACGACAGCCACGAGCGCCCTCTGCTACAACGAACAGTACACCCTGACTTAAAGATAATGCATGACGTTGTGCATAATAACGTCGAACCAGAGGCCGATCAATGTCTTTGGCTCTGGCAGGCCACCCTGAGCGAACAAAACGTGCTACCACACTTAGGTCTGCATCCGCAGCTGTTTCCTGTGCAACCCGACGAGAGTTCAAAGGAAAGTCTGCGACAGCGGAAGCATCTCTGGAGTCTATCTGACAACATGCCATTTCTGAAGAATCAAATGATACATCCTGGCCAACCGGAAGTCGGGAAAGTGTGTCCGCGTTGGCATGTTTAGTGGTAGGTCGGTACAAAATCTCATACTGATAATTAGACAATATCAAGGACCATCTCTGAAGCTTTTGTGCCGTTCGTGGCGGAATTGGCTTTGTGGGTGAGAACAACGACGTGAGAGGTTTGTGGTCAGTCAACAAATAGAATTTTCTGCCATAGAGATAATGATGAAACTTTGTGACGCCGTAAATGATTGCTAAGGCCTCCTTTTCTATCTGACTGTAATTCTGTTGCGTCGGCGTCAGTAGCTTGGATGCAAAGGCAATAGGACGATCGTGACATCCAATACGATGTGACAAAACTGCACCCACACCGTACGACGAGGCATCAACTGCTAGCACTACAGGCTGCTGTGGGTCAAAGGGAATCAAACATGCATCACTGAGTAGTGCAGACTTTAATTTGTCAAAGGCAACCTGGCAATCTTTGGACCAAACAAAAGGAACATTTTTCCTACGTAAGTGATGCAGTGGAGCTGCAATCTGAGACGCATAGGGAATAAACCTGAAATCATAGTTAAGCTTTCCCATTACTGCTTGCAATTCATGCACATTTTTAGGAGGAGGCAAGTCTTTGATTGCTTGAAGATGTGACTGTAAGGGATGGATTCCTTGGGCATTAATCACATGGCCTAGGTACTCTATTTCAGTTTGAAAAAACGAACACTTTGCTTTATTGCAACGTAGACCTGCTGCAGTCAAAACTTTGAAAAGCCACTCCAGGTTTGCTAAATGTTCTTCAACTGTACGTCCGGATACCACAATATCATCTAAATAGTTCGAACAACACGGTACAGAAACTGTCAGCTGTTCCAAAAAAACGCTGAAAAATAGCGGGGGCGGAAGAACTGCCAAAGGGTAGGCGTTGAAATTGAAAAATGCCCATGTGAGTATTAATGACGAAAAACTTTTTTGACTCGTCATCAAATGGAATCTGTAAGTATGCCTCTGCTAAATCAATCTTAGAAAAGAAACGAGACTGTCCTAATTTGTCCATTAGTTCGTCAGGTCTGGGCAGGGGATAAGTGTCTACAATTGTTTGACTGTTCACTGTTGATTTGAAGTCCGCACAGAGACGAAGTTTTCCTGACGGCTTGGGTATAATTACTATAGGCGAGGCCCACTGACTCGCAGAAACAGGAGAAATCACCCCACTATCTTGCCAACGTTTAAGTTCTTCGGCAACTGTATCACGCAAGGCGATAGGCACTGGTCTAACTTTACGAAATTTTGGAACTGCAGATTCTTTTAAAGTTACATGTGCCACGAAGTCTGTTGCACAACCTAGTTCCGGCGAAAACAAGTCACTATATTTGTCACACAAGGCATTGATTTTATCCTGAGGCACTAGTGACGAAATTTGAAGCACATTTCTTTGAATTGATAAACCAAATAAGTCAAAAGCTTCTAGTCCAAAAATGTTCTGTGTCGATTTGGCCTGAAGAACTACTGTTTTTGTTACACCTTGAAAAGAGGCGGGCAGGCTACACGTTCCTAGCACGGGAATATTTTGACCTGTATAAGCTGTTAACACTTGCTGTGACGGCGACAATTTTGGCGAACCCAGAAGTTCATAAGTATCTTCATTTATTAATGTGACAGCGGTACCAGTATCAAGCTGAAATTGCACCGTCTTATTTTCTATCAAGAGAGTCACAAACAGTTTTTGCTTGCGGCGCTCGACAGGTGCGCGAATGTGGGCAACGTCTGCTACGGTTTGTTTACTGCGCTTGCGCGGGCCGCGTAGTGAAGTAAGCGGCGCAGACTCGGCACGCAGCAGATTAACAACACTGTCACTAGATGGCACTACCGCCGGATCGGCGTCCGCGCAAGCATGCGAAGCTACTCCAGATGTACTAACTACTGCACTACACTTTTCAGTACCTACTTGATGTCTACTGTCACTAGCTACACAGTACTGGGCACTATTACAAGGAGCAGTTGCAGAAGACACTATTTTCACTACAGGAATGCACTGTTCATAGTCATTTTGCTTGTCCCGAACCCTTTTCCGTTGCACTTTTTTATGCGCTCGTCGGCGCTTGCTACGTGGTGCACTATATAGTTTTGCATTGGCGCAGAACTACTTTCTTGCAATTCAGATCCAAGGAAAGCACTGTTCAATTCCACAGCCCGTATAACATTCACAGAATGAACTGTTCTCGCACTCTGCGAAGCACTGTTTCTAACGGTACCGTTCTTTGAGTTTTTAATTTGCATACACACAGACTGTACATGTCCTGATTTGCCACATTGATAACAGGTTGCGTTGCGACTAGGGCAATGAGCACGCTTGTGGCGAGACACACACTGGGGGCAAGATTTACGTACATTTTTCTGAAATGAGCGTTGGCGCCCGTTATTCAAATCACTGTTTCTAACACGACGGGGCGACCTTCGTGTCGCACTTTTACACTGGCTACTGTTCACTGTCTGTTCAGCACGGCCGGTAGAAAAATAAGAATCACTAGTGCTATACTGAGAACTACGGCTAGGAAAGCGTCCGTTGCGGCGCACTGAATTTACACTGTGGCTTTGCATTTCTACATCTGCTAAGTCAAAAGTATCATACGCTTCAATAAGCTGCAGTACACTGTCTAATGAGGGGTCAGACTGTTTTAGAATTGCTGCCCTAATTCTGGGGTCCTGAATGTTCTGCGTAATCGCATCTCTTAACATCACGTCACTATACGAAAGTCCACAAGAGCAAGTAAATTTACAATGGCGGGTTAAGCCCTTCAATTCCGTAATCCACTCTTGGTGTGACTGCTGCGGTAATTTTTTAAGTCTGAAAAATCGGTACCGTGCCGCAGCTACGAGAACTTTTCTCTCATAATGAGCATTCAGTGCATCTACTATTTGTTCAAAGTCTACATCACGAGGAGATGCTTGCGGGAAAAGTTTTTTTCAGTAACACGAAGGTGTTGGTGCCCACCACAGATAATAGCAGATGCTTCACTTTCTAACCTGTAATTTGATGAGCCGCGACGAGTTCTTGAAACTGTGCGAAGTAGTCGCTCCATTCTTCCTCGCGTTCGTTGTACTGGCGAAACGTAGGAAGCGTTGCGGCGGCAGGTGTGGGCTGCTGAAGCGGCGGCTGTTGTTGTTGGTTAGCTGCTTGCGCTGTGAGCTGGGCCACAGCCTGCAGGAGTTGTGTTATTTGCGCCGTCTGTAACTGAATAATTTCCATTAAGTTTGGGTTCGGGGTAGTGGTCATACTGACCGATTAGGCGCCGCGCATACAAGTAAATTATAACAAAACACAAATGCAATATGAAAGAGGACGCTCTGCAACAAAAAAGTCCACAAAACACGTAACTGAATATATTCCCCCAAAAATCTTATAATAAGGGTGGGTGGGCGGGAGCAATTTCTGCGTGCTCCGACTGCTGCTGTCTGGCTGCTGCAAGCGGGCTGGTCCAAGTTTCTATCACTCCTCGTCGCCACTTTTGTGTCCCAGCCTCGTCGCCGCTTTTGTGTCTCGTTCCGTCGTAGGTGTCGGTGGCCGAGTGGAATGAGACCGACACAGGAATAAAGATAGCATGCTGGTGCAGGTACGGAGGGGAGCAGCCAGAAACTAGAAACACTAGAGTGAATTAGAATGAGATATATAATCTACCATGTGGTGTCGCACAAGTACAAAGTGCGCGCCACCTACTTTCGCCGCGCGCCGCCATGCACGCACGGCGCGGCGTTCTTACGACGACAGCCACGAGCGCCCTCTGCTACAACGCCGCTCGTGGCCACCACTGAACGACATCGTGACTTGGGACTGAGATAGCAACCAGTTAGGACCTTCGGAATCAGATAGGCACCAGTGAAGACTTGGCTATCAGTTAGGCACTAGGCAGGCCTCTAGCTCAACTCTGTATCTGCAGTACTGTTCCATGTAAAAGTTAAGTATTGTATAAATTCTGTGCAATATATATCTAATTCTAATTCACTCTAGTGTTTCTAGTTTCTGGCTGCTCCCCTCCGTACCTGCACCAGCGTGCTATCTTTATTCCTGTGTCGGTCTCATTCCACTCGGCCACCGACACCTACGACGGAACGGGACACAAAAGCGGCGACGAGGCTGGGACACAAAATACCAATAACTGAAATTATACGCCACAATATTAAATGGGTCTCGTCCCAACGAAAAACAAATGCGAAGACATTCGCTGGAACAAACTTCCTTCTAGCGATTTCTTAAAACAGTATAAAATCGAAAATACTGAATATATCTGTGGATCACATCAGAGTGAAACATATACAGTCACGACCCAGAAACAGTAAACTTGCCTCGTGCTTGCCTCTATGACTGAAGCCTGACGCCGCAATCTTGCCTCACCTCACGTCAAAAAGTTTCCGTGCGGTATTCCTATGATCTTCTGACACGATATGACGTTGTAAGCCATACTAGTTGGTGTGAACATGATTTGCATTTGAGGTAATACTTCCGTACCAGTTGAATTTAACTTATTCATTGTCAAAATATGTTATGACAAGAACGTGTTACGTACGAAATATTAATCAAAAACCTCCGTGTCGATTTCTGAGAATATTAACATCATGGCAAAAACATTATAGCGTTTTGTTGATGTTGCCAACATAATCATGCGAGGCCGTTGGGATGGAAGGTACAATTTTACTGTTACGTACAGGTAAAGGAGACCAAAGGGATCTAGAAAAACACTCAGAAGGTGTTACCCACGACAAATAGCACATTTAACGGCCATACTATTACAAGGAAAGCCGAATTTGATCGAAACGTAACAAATTAATAAAACAGGAAACGCGACTCATTAGTCTATCTGTCAGGGCCGACTGTCGATTTCGAAAGAACATTGGGAAAAAAAAGCAGAATACATGTTATCCACGATAAACGACACTTTTATAATGACCATACTACTGGAAGATATCCTTAGTTGAATGAAATTGATAACAGATTAATAATAATAACAAATCAATGCAATTGTTTACTGTATGTGTCATAACTTACAACAGCTGTCATATACAACATACGAATTTCCCATATGTCAAAACTCTAAAGAGAGTGTAATTGCGCCAGTTCATCCGCATTTTTACGACTGTTTTCTGTAATAAGACACATGATTGCTCACGCGTTTACAGTATAGAAACATGGCGGCGAGACTTCACTGAGACTCTATACACCATCGCCAGTCAAGTAATATATGTCTGTGTCACGTTATTGCCACGTTTATGTTTATTGGCAGCGCTACAGTCTCGAATCTGCCAAAATTCACTGAGAGTTATGCTCTGATATTACTCAACTTTTGTATCATAGATGGTAGTCCATAGCCCCACTTCTATTGTTGAAATTGACGTGACGTAACGACAGTTTGGATGCAACTTCCCGTGACGGTGCCGAGATGTGTCGTGATAGCCATAGTGAATTATCCCTTTGCTTTCCGCATAGTCCAAAGGTTATCTGCGGTTTTGTATTCATAATGATCGTGGCGAATTACTTTTGTTTCTATATGCGCCAACAGAAATATTATTGTAGCACGTTTATCAGAATATTATTGTAGCACGTTTATCAGGCTGTTTGATTTTCTCTTACTTAATAATTATTCTGTTACAGAGAGACTGAACGTAGAATACACAAATTATATACGTAAGATTGTTACCAGTGAAAAAAGGCGCTTTACCGTCTAAAAAGGCAAAAATCCACAAACAAACGAGAAAAGTAAGGAAGAATCAATTTGTGTTATTGCCAAATTTTTCACTTGTCGAGACAGATTCGAAGACATTGGCTTACTACAAGTCATTTTTCAATACCCTACCATTTTTTTGTGGTGTTGCATAATCTAAGGTTGCACATGATAACTCGTTTGAGAATTGCTGAAGACAACGAATCTAAATCTATATATATAAAAGAAAGTCGTATTAGTTACACTATTTATAACTAAAGAACGTCAGAACCGACTTGGCTCAAAATTGGTGGGGAGGTAGCTTAGAAGCAGATTATTCATTCGCTACTCGCCTAGCGACCAATTGCACTGTAACGGAACGAACAAATACGCCAAGGAGGTTAGAATAAAGGGAAATGGCGTTATGCACACAAGGTTAAAACTGTCAGACAGATTTAACATGAAACGTTGTTTCTTTACAAGCCGCTCCGTATTATTCTTACTCCGCGTCCACACATTGGTACAAAAGTTGGCGCCAACATTGGCCGATATTACTGCGACAGTGCCCACACATTGGAACCAACATTCAGTTGAATCCGTCGAGAGTCAACGTATACATATCTGACGCACAAATCGCGGCCAATGCGTTAACGCTTTTGAGTGTGAATAGTTACATTTTGTCATTGTAAACCAAAATGGGAAATATACGTAAAAGATGATGGGGTGTCGTATCACTTCCTACCGAATATTAATTACGGTACGAAATCATTGATTTTTAAAATATGCTACAATTAAAAGATACATATTATTAAAACTTAGACCTGCTACTTTAAATGCTTGAAATAAAAATAAAAAATAAAGATGTTTTGGAGGGATGCTATTCTTTTGGTATTACGCTTCGATTTTTTCCTAAAGGAGACAGTTTTAGAAGCCTACACTTCCCTTTTAATATAACCATGTAATTGATATCAGTGGTAGTGCTTGAAGTTTTAAAACAATATTTAAAATTGACAGGAAATATTAAGTACTGTACTGTTAATTTTAAAAATTAAATTCAGTTATGGAGTGTGTCGAAAGTATAAAAAGTTATAATTTCACAGTTCGCACCTACGTTATGTTGTGGCATTTCGTTTTTTTTTAGGTTTCTTTTACAAATGAATCACTTTCTGATACAGTTCTAATAATTACAAAGAGATTTCGAAACTTCAAAACGGCGACGAAGAACAAACGAAGAAAGAAACAGTTTCGAGATGAGCAGACGACAAAGACAGAATGAAACGTTGGCGCCAATGTGTGTACGACGTACCCATATTGGCCCAACGTCCTTTGATGTTTCGTCAAAATACCGACAAGCAACGGAGCCGTACCAACGTTGGCGCCAACGTTCCAACGGTATTTCTCCGATCCACACATTGGACGAAAACTGTTGGCGTTAACGCTTTTGAGTGTGAATAATTACATTTTGTCATTGTAAACCAAAATGGGAAATATACGTAAAAGATGATGGGGTGTCGTATCACTTCCTACCGAATATTAATTACGGTACGAAATCATTGATTTTTAAAATATGCTACAATTAAAAGATACATATTATTAAAACTTAGACCTGCTACTTTAAATTCTTGAAATAAAAATAAAAAAGAAAGATGTTTTGGAGGGATGCTATTCTTTTGGTATTACGCTTCGATTTTTTCCTAAAGGAGACAGTTTTAGAAGCCTACACTACCCTTTTAATATAACCATGTAATTGATATCAGTGGTAGTGCTTGAAGTTTTAAAACAATATTTAAAGTTGACAGGAAATATTAAGTACTGTACTGTTAATTTTAAAAATTAAATTCAGTTATGGAGTGTGTCGAAAGTATAAAAAGTTTTTAATTTCACAGTTCGCACCTACGTTTTGTTGTGGCATTTCGTTTTTTTAGGTTTCTTTTACAAATGAATCACTTTCTGATACAGTTCTAATAATTACAAAGAGATTTCGAAACTTCAAAACGGCGACGAAGAAAGAAACAGTTTCGAGATGAGCAGACGACAAAGACAGAATGAAACGTTGGCGCCAATGTGTGTACGACGTATCCATATTGGCCCAACGTCCTTTGATGTTTCGTCAAAATACCGACAAGCAACGGAGCCGTACCAACGTTGGCGCCAACGTTGGTTCCAACGGTATTTCGCCGATCCACACATTGGACGAACACTGTTGGCGCCAACGTTGGTTCCAATGTGTGGATCCGGCCTTACCCCCATGATGTTATCGGTGTTGATCATATCTTTGGAACATTGCAAAGATAGAATTGATGTTATGTCGTGGTATATTTGAGTGTTACAATCAAATTAAGTAAAGATCGTTGTTTATGTTTTAGAACAATGCCTCCATTGCGTTGGCGTAATAACGGTCGGCGTACGTGCAACACAATCTTACTAAGTGATCGTTGTCAATGAGACCGACGAAGATCGTACACAGCGCTTGTAGGTAAATCGAAAAGAAATTCTCAAGCGCGATCCGTTATGACTCTGAAACAAAGGGCACAGTCGAGTTCGACTCCCTCAGTTGCAGTTTATGCACGAAATAATTTGGGTCGTCGACAAAACAAACGGCCTCGTGTGGCAATTATAATTGAAAGTTTGGGGTAAAGAAACAATCCAGCAGACGATTACGCAGCGGATGCATCAGTTGCCTTCGGAACAAACTGTCGCCATCTGAAATTTCATTGGTTGTCTGAAGCTTTGCCGTGATTGGTCGGCTTCATTCCCACGATCCAACAGCTGTTGCCAACATAGCTATACCACGCATGTGTCGCGAATTGTAAAATTTCATCGGTATGTAGCAATGTTGTTAATCGTGTTCTAAGTATGATCATGGCACAACTCCTTTGTATCCATCGTGCAAACTCTTAATACGATATACATGTGTTATAAGAAACATTTCTATACTGCTCGCTGCGAGAAAAATATGCTAAGCTATGTTGTAAACTTGTGCGTTTTTTTTTTTTTTTTTTGTTTTGTTTTTTTTCCAGTCAGTTTTAACATAAAACAAGAATGTTGTGTTTATACCTACACTTATAATCATACGTGTTCATACAATGCAACCGTTAAACGTGCGGCCATTGAAGCTACTAACCTCACAGATAGAGCAGCTCGAAACGTCTCTCTGATAACCGGTTTCCAATTGATTTACCTGTCCATTTTGACTTCTATCCCCCAATTAAGTTCCCGATTGTAATAATTAAGATCAGAGAGCTGGGAAGGAGGAGACAGAGTATGGGGGAATGAAATGGATTTAAAAAGGGGAGATGATATAGACGCAGAGAGGAAGGGGAGGAGATGGATAGGGTAAGAGGGAGTGGTGTGAAGGTAGGGGGAGAAGGAGTGGGACAAAGGAAGGGATAGACATAGGGAGAAGCTACTGCAAAGCGTTGCCGGGTTCGCTAGTGTCAAGTAAAGTTTGTGGCAAGAATTTGATCTACAGCATTGCCTACGTCACAAATTCGAATAAACTTTACCCAATGTCTAATCGTAGTGCATTCACAAAATGAACTTTTTTTAATTACTGGCAAGCCATACACAAATAAATTTTAAACTGGAAGCCCTCTTCGTAGCTCTCTTTCCATTTGCACGTCAGCAGCTTTAAAACATATATTCAAATCCTTATCAATAAAGACTTGACAGGAAAGTGATAAATTTGGAATAGCTTTAAGAAGAGAACAGAATTTTCATTATTAAGTCAGTTTGTATTTCAAATTAAGTAAATTTGGTAGAACGCTTGGGAATCGAATTCGCAACGATATATATCGATCGAGCTGTCACATCACTCTCACAGCTCGAGTGGCAGCCATGTTTCGTTGTGAATTAATCCGGTGAAGATTACAGTTAATTTATTGAGCGGACAAGGGGATATCGAGAACCTGTCAACCATAGAGCATCAACGGCAGTAATCATTTAGTTTAACGGTCGGCATGGAAAATGAATCCGTAAAATTTTACAATTCGTGTCGCGCCGTAGTGTCGAGTGTTCAGATGTTGCAAACAGAATCGTATACAGTGACGGGATTAATTTTTCATGCCGACTATGACGTAAATAATTAATGCTGGTCCTGCTCCACAGTTGACAGTTTCTCGATGTACCCTTGTCCGCTCGAGCAAATTATCTGTAAAAAAAAAAAAAAAAAAAAAAAAGATGAGTGATGTATGGTTTCCTTCAGACAGTCGCTGTAGTAAGTGATGGCGGTGATACAAGTTACTGGTGACTTCTTCCTGGCTCGTTCTTGTCCATTGATGTATAAGACGCGGGTATCAGTCCTGATTTTACTCTCGCTATATCTGTCACGAATACGGGTAAAATTTCACACGCGTTATTTTTTCCACGCAATCTTCACACAACGTACTGAAACGACATGTCAGGGCCCCTCAAAAGTTTTATACATCGCGCGTGCATCCATTCTTTGATATATCGATCTGGCAGCTTGACCGACATAATTATAGTGTTCCGAATTCGATTCCCAAGCGTACAACCAAAAAACCCAAATTGATCATTCCCTTCAAAATCGCTTAATGACTTCAACGTTATACCACAGTCTAACATATAGTCACGACACTTCCACTGAATTTTGTTATACGCCACGACAGCAACGCTCCAAGTGGTTGGTGAGGTACATTTCTAAATACTACGTCGGATGAGTGTGAATAGCGTCGTTTAAAATGATTTTAAACTACTTTTAACAACGGGGGATGCATGTAGTGCCATAGTGCCATAAAAATAGGTAATAACCAGAAAGTAACTCCACATTTGTCGTTATGAGGTTCCCCAAGAACCACTGGAAGGTATATAACGGTACTTTGTAGGATTGTTTATTTAAGATTATCTTGAAATCTGCGACTTTTTAATCAAGAATTTCTATGTCTATTAGGAGCAAAAATTGCTAATAAACAACAGAAGACCCAACCATCTATAGAAAGACGTCGGTTTTCTACTCAGAAACATCAGAATTTCTTCACTACAATTCCAGCCAAATCAGTAAGTTTTGAACACAAGAAACTTATATGGAATGCAATAACTTACCTACATTAATCAATCTATCAGATCTGCCAGTGCAGCTGTAGCTGAAGGGAAAGCCTCACAAACGTGACAGTAAAACATCTAAAGCAAAAAGACTGTTTTCCAATAAAGCAGAAATCAATTCTACAAATGTTACTACATTTGAACACAAACGTCAAGAATCGTCAACCATTCATTTTACAATGAAAAGTAATTGTAGTCAAAACTATACGTGTTTATCACGAAGGCTAGTAAAAATGTTCGAATCATTAGACTCCCTATCGAATTGTTACACATCAAAGTTCCTTCCGTATAGGAACAGACCACAACAGGAATTACTGTTTCTCATCTGTTTATATTCTCTCACTTTCAGCGGAGTAGGCTACAAAAGACACATACACATTCGTATTTGCTCGTGAATAAGTTTTTATTTATATCACTGAATCAGGGAAATTCGGCTGTTTTTACATGTATTTCATGATAGTTTATATCTCACGATATGTTATTAATGTTTGGAACGCAAAAATTACAAAAACGTATTTGGTTAATTACGTAGAAAAGTAATTACAAACAAACATTTCTCTTACGGCACCTTGCCCACCACTAGGAGCGCTAGTGTCGTTGTAACTATCAGTTGGTAACAACATTCATAACAGTGGATGTCGCGACTATGTATGTTAGACTGTTGCTGTACTGCTCAAATTTTCAATTCGCACACTTTAGACGCGACAAGATAACACTGCCATTACCCTGACACACTTCATATGGACACGAAAGTTTAAATTCACTGCGGGCCTTTGCTTTCTAATGTTGGCAACAATGTGTTCACTTTACCGACCGGACATAAATACATACAAGACACTGTGAACCATACAGCAGGAACACCATTAATTTTTTATTTCGCGGTCATCACGAAAATTTATTCCTTCTATATGTGACTTAGGTTGCGCAGACAATTCAAAAAGTTGTCGCCAACATCAGTACACTACGCCGAAGCCTTTAAGTACAATTTTCAACAGTATTACAACTTAACACATATATACGCCAGTGACTGCCAGTTGCTACGCGTGAGTCACCTTGGAGTAGCATCTCCGATTATACATCTTGTAGGGACCGCAGTTGGTAAAGTTCGGAAAGGATAAGTTGTGAATTCGCGAACTGCTGTCTATAATGTGAAAAATCGCGATCAAATATCGCAGCTATCGAAACGTGATATTCACAGTAATCTTTGTCAACGAGCGGTCACTGTAACACCACGTCAAAAACTTTCCGCGTGGTAGAACAATGATCTTATGACACGATATGACGTTGTAAGCTTTTGTAGTTGGTATGAACATTATTTGCGTTTGAGGCAATACTTCCGCAATAATTGAATTTAACATATAGGCGTACAATGTCGTATCGTGTTATGAGAAGAACGTGTAAAGTACGGTTAAATTTTAGTTAGCGCCGTGGCGGCGTCGTGTGATCATGTTGTCAATCGTGTGTTCTCATTAGCCAATCGCGTGACAACGCAAATATTTTGTCATTAAGTCTTCTTTTACGAGGGCAAATTACCCACGACACACAGCACATTTATAACGATCATACTATAAAAAAAAACGAAGTTAATCGAAACTGGTAACATATTAATAAAAAAGCAACTCATTAAGTATATGTGTCAAAGCAGATTGTATATTTCGTAAGAACTCTAAAAAAAAATGAGAATACCCGTTATCTACGATAAACAACACTTTTACGATGACGATACTACTGAAAGAAAATCCGATGTTGAATGAAATTGGGATAGATGAATAATAACAGAAAATCAATTCCACTTATTAGTGTGTCAAAGTTTACTGAAAAAAAAAAAAAATACAGCCATATACAACACTTGACTTTCTCATACGATATGTCAAAAGCGTACAGAGAGAGTAGTTATGAGAGTTCGTCGGTATTATTACGATTGTTTTCCGTAATAACACACACGACTGCCTACACGTTTACAATATAGAGATGGCTGTGGGACTACACTAACACCAACGATACTGTATGCAGCATTGCCAGTCTAGTATTGCCTGATTCATTATTAGCAATGCTTTGAAGGGCACGTAATTTCTCCCTATTATTAACACAATGTGGTGATTATCGTGTTTACATGGTGAAATGTATTGTCAGTTGTTTTTATAAGCAACAGAATTACAAGGTCACGCACTTTTTCGTGGCCCCTCTGTGATCGGCGGATGTCGGCTGAGTTCGTGTGTCTACGGAATGTTTATGCTCTCTACCAACCATACCTCGTAACAGCATTGTACACCATAGACATCATCAAGGTATTGTTGATTTGTGTTTGACATTCTCTTCCACTTCGTTACTTGCTAAAATAAGTCTACATACTCCGACGACGTCTTTAAAAAAAAGGAGGAGTGTCCTTGAAAGTGGTATCAAGAATGTTAATTCCGATTGTAATTCAGTTACGACAATAAAGAGACAGAAATCGTTGCTACACCCCCTTAATAAGTCTCTTTAAAATATTAATATTTCGTAGGTATACGTTCCAGTTTTCTAATTCTCAAACATTAAAGTGATACTTAATTTCGTGTTCCATTTGTGACGCCTTAACCTCGTTGTTTTAATAAAAGATGTAAACTATAGGCCGTAAGCTGGCGGCACTGGGAGAAAGAGGCGGGGCTTGATCTGACAGCCAATGCGCTACGAGCTGAATTCAAGTTCCAGCTCCCAACATTCTCCGCTCAGGGGTCACGTTTAAATGCGTGATCTGTACATATAGTCAGTGATTGTCTTGCACAATGAATCTCTTGCTTTTTGCAACTTATGAACATGATTATCGATGGGAATATTATGCCAGCTGCTCTTGACCGAGTATACATGCCAGAAAGTAAGTCATTGTTAGTGCAAATCTACTTCCAATAACGTCACACAAAGTATAAATGCATATAGACTATTCATTGTACTTATAAAATCACTTCTCGCAGATTGGATCGATGATGTTTCGTACCCACATTATTATTTATTGTAATCAGTAAATATATTGTTTGTTTCACGTTTTGGCATCGCCGTCCGTGGCACGTCTTAAAATTCAAACAGTTTTAGTGTGTTAAAATCGGACTTTATGGACGAAAACAGATTTTATTTCTTACTAGCTGTAAACCCGGCGTTGCCCGTGTGTTTATTTATTCTACACTCTCGTAGTCCACATCTCCTTCCCCTATCTCTCTGCATCCACTTCGTTCTCTCCCATCTCTCTATTTTTTACCACATTTCCCTCTCGGCAACGTTTTCTGCAACGTACCCTCTGTCATGTACCATACAAACATTTATGTATCCAGTGATCTTCCTCTTGGTTTAATGGTCAAGTGTGCAAAAATTCATACAGATTGGAGCAAAACTAAGCATTTTGTAAATTTCCGTAAGTTAAGTACCCTCCACCATGTACCGAACGAAATTTTATATAGATAGTGACATTCGTCTTGGTTTCAAGGTAGAGTGTGCAAAATTTCATCAATATCAGAACAAAACTATAGCCTTCTATGCAATAGAAACGCAGGGGCAAATTGAAAAACGCACTTTGTTGTTCCCAAATCAATTTTATTTCATACTAGGTTATATTTATGTGCTTCGCAACGGTTGTTGAAGGATGGCCTGTGTATATCATAGATTCTTAAGATTCCGGACCTCACTCAGTAAAGTAGAATCCTTGTTGGATCGCTCTGTCAATAAACTCAGTTGTCCTTGCCAAGATGTGAAATGTAAGTTAAAGTCATTGTCCGAAACGAGGTATCTTCACAAAGATTTTGATAGAAAGGATGAAACGTGCCAAAATAAGCAAAGAAATGTAGTTAAATACTTGATAAACAAAGTGAAATTAGTAACACTATGTTCAATATTTGTTAGTATTAGTGGACATAAGATTGCTTAATTCTGTCGCAGACGTTCGCTTCTTTGGTGCACTAGAGCGCCTCTATCGCTTGTTTGCTGTACAATCCATACTTCAAGCATAACCTACATCTAAAACAATTTCCCTGATTCCACTTTTATGAAACGAAGTTGCTCCATGCAAATCCGTGAAATAGTTTTGGAGATTACGTATTTCTAATAGATGAACAGACAATTACTGAAAACACTTAAGATTGCCCTGTATCTTTTTTCCGTGATCTGATTTTGATGAAATCATGCCTATATGTTTCCCCAATCTTAGCTCAAATATCCTGTGAAAACCTCATGAAAATGTGTCAGTAGGTTTTTTAGTATGTTTCTGAAACGTGTTAGAAATAGGCATATCTTCATGAATATAGTATAGCCAACATCATACATATGTTATATTCACCATTGAAAACATTTATTTCACGATCATTCATATCTCTGGACAATGGGCTGCGGCATGGAAAGCTGAAATTTAATAAGTAATAAGTATTTCCTTAATGAAGTAGAAATATCACTGAAAACAATTATTATTCTTACGGTTTGCTCTCTTTTCGTTAGATGCACTATTGTCGCTCCAAGTGAGGCTTCCACAGCAGTTGTACATATACATTAGACTGTGATATCAATATGTAAATATATGGATTAAACACGGCGAGGATTGTATCAGTTTTATATTCATTGTGTTGAATCATATTTCGTAGAACATAGCAACCAAGGAAACAATTGTTAGAAATATGGTAAATTTGAAAAGTCAAAGAGTAAGAAGTATTTTCAAAGGGTAGTAATCCGATCACTGCCACGAACTTCACACGAACACCCGCAGCGCTATCTATTAGTTCTTTGCTGCATTACGCTGTTCATTCCAAGCATGAAATGCACTTAAAACTTCAAATTACAATATCTTTTAACTTCCTGATCTGATTTTGGTGAAATGAAGCCTATATGTTACCCCAAGATATTCTCTATTTATCTGTGATACCCACCATGAATGTTCATTTAGTACTTCTGGAGATTACTCTCTACATATAGACACATTCGATTGCTTTCAGATAAATGTTTAAATTGTGATATCCTGCTTTTTCTGATTTGATTTGGTGAAATGAAGCGTTTCTGTAACCGGATAATACCCTCACATTTCCTATGACAAACCCCTGAAAATTCGTCTAATAGTTTTGGAGACGAAAGAGAAAGACATGATGGTTGTCGATGAAAAACGTGAAATTCTGATGTTCTTTTCGTGATCAGAGTTTTATGAAACTAAGTCTGTATGTTATCCTAAGATTCGCTGAAGTTACTGCGAAAATCCCATGCGAATTCGTGTAGTTTTGGGGAAGTGGTTTCTAATAGATGAACAGACAGACACAACGGTCTATGAAAACACTTCGTGATTCTATTTTGATGAAACTATGCCTACATCCTGAACCAATCTTCGCTCATGTTTCCTGTGTAAACCGCATAAAATTCGTCTTGTAGTTTTGAAGATTCAAGCGAACAGCGACAGGCCTACATTTACAGATTTATTATTAGTATAGATATGTTGTACAAATGTAAAATTTTGCAGTAATATATTGATTTGTATAAGTGCTGTATGTTGGGTAGGAGTAAAGAAGTAATAGATTAAAACGTTATGCTTGATGGGGCGGTTCTCTATGAACGTTACTCTTTACGTCCTCATATCTCATGAACTGCATGTTGTACTGTGATACAATTTCAAACGTACATTCAGCTCTAAGTGTGTATTCCGTCTGCAAAATGTCATGCGAGTACCTTTCTTAGTAGAAATAGTAAATTGTAACATTATACCGAATGCCGTAGTTTTGCTCCATGAACAGCGGAAAAGTAGTAAGCGAGAAAGTTTTTTTCCATTCATTATTTTGATGTGGTTGTCTGCGAGAGAAATTTTAATAAAGGTTTGAAATTATGTTTAAAGTTTGTTACAAGTCGCCAAGTACTGTCATTCTTATATAGTGTATTTATAAAGTCTCATCGCATTATGTAGCAGTTCTTTGCGATTCCTATTGTTCGTGACTTTATATCTCCTGAAGCATGTGTCGTATGTGGTTCGTACTCCTACAGCAAATTGTTATCTTACGTAAGGAATATGTGTACCAAATTTGGTTGAAATCGGTGCAATGGTTTAGGAGAAAATGTGAAGCATTTTCGTTTGACGCAGTAATTTTTTTGCGCATCTCATTGTATATGACGTCATATCTCCTTAGGTATCTTTCGTAGGTGATTCTCAACCAGACAGCGATTGTTGCCTGATATTAAGGAACATGTGTACCAAGTTTGGTTGATATCGGTCCAGTAGTTTAGGAGGCGATGTGGAACATACATACATACATACATACATACATACACACATACAGCCTATTTTATAAGATGTAAGATAATCCTTGTTCTGAGAATAACGAAAACAACAACAAAAGGAGCTGAGAAATTGGTCGATCCGTTCTCAAGTTATGGCGTGACCAAGGTATTTAGGGATCCATTTCTCAGTTGCAAAGTACCCTCCCCCATGCAACGTAGACGGTGACCTTATCTTGTTTTGAAGGACAAGCATGCGAAATTTCGTGAAGATCGGAATGAAACTGTAGATTTCGTGAGCCTGTAGGAGAAGTATGCTCCGCCATGCACCTATCACAAAATACTTTCTTCGCTGACGTTTTATACCTATAAACTACATTCCTGCCAAATGTCAGCTTCATAGGTAAAGTAGTTTTCGAGATTTCGTGTTTAGTCAGTGAGGTAGACGATGAGTATCCTTTCGATTTTTTAAATTACTTTATTATTTTATTTATTTATTTTGAGATAGACATTAATAAACAGAATTCTCAATTTTGGATGCCAGAAAATTAAGGGAGACTTGCAGATAAAAATAAATAGTAACATGCAAATCTGTAATGCCAAATTTATTTGATACGCCTGATGCGATAGTTTTGCGGCATATATAGCGAAACTGTTGTGAGCGGTAGAGTTATTTTCGTTTCATCATTCAGTTGGGGGGTCAGTTACAAAACGTCCGAAATTCCATGCAAACTTTGTTGCAGGTCCCTAAATATTCTAACTTTTTATAATAAATCTGATTATTCTCACGCGGTGGCCTCTCATTAATTATGACGTCATATCTCCTGAGCTATATGTCGTATTCTTTTGTTTTTGGATCAGAAAACATTGTGGGCGTAAAGTGAAAAGTTCACCAAAGTTTCATTGCAATCGAGTGAATGATTTATGAACACACAGAGGACATACAGACAGATATTCATTTTAAGTATATAGATAAAACTTCAAAAACTACAAAAAGGTAGGAAAATAAGGAGATGGGACCTGGATAAATTGAAGGAACCTGAGGTTCTTAAGAATTTCAGAGGGAGCTTTAGGCAACAATTGACAGAAACAGGGGAAATTAAAACAGTAGAGGAGGAATGGGTAAAATTGAGAGATGAAATAGTGAAGGTAGAAGAGGAAAAAATAGGTAGGAAGGCATGACCTACAAAAAATCCTTGGATATCACAGGAGATACTAAATTTAATCGATGAAAGGAGCAAATATAAAAATGCAGTAAATGAAACAGGCAAAATGGAGTACAGACGACTAAGAAATGAGATTGACAGGAAGTGCAAAATGGCTAAGCAGAAGTGGCTAGAAGGCAAATACAAGGATGTAGAAGAATGTATAAATAGGGGAAAAATAGATACAGCCTACAGGAAAATAAAAGAAACATTTGGAGATAAGAAAAACAGCTCTATGAATATCAAGGACACTAATGGAAAACCAGTTATCAGCAAAGAAGGGAAAGCTGAAAGGTGGAAAGAGTATATAGAGGGGCTCTACAAAGGAAATGAACTTCGAGACAATATTGTAGGAAGGGAAGAGGATGTGGATGGGGATGAAATGGGAGATGCTGTACTCAGAGAGGAATTTGACAGCGCCCTGAAAGACCTAAGTCGAAACAAGGCCCCTGGAGTAGATGATATTCCCTCAGAGCTACTGAAGTCTCTGGGAGAACCAGCCATGACAAACCTGTTTCACTTGGTGTGTAAGATGTACGAGACAGGCGAAGTACCCTTAGACTTTAAGAAAAATGTTATAATCCCCATTCCAAAGAAAGAAAGTGCAGACAGGTGTGAAAACTACAGAACCATCAGTTTAATAAGTCATGGTTGCAAAATATTAACACGAATTATATACAGAAGGATGGAAAAGCTTGTAGAAGCCGACCTCGGGGAAGATCAGTTTGGGTTCAGGAGAAATGTAGGAACCCGGGAGGCAATACTCACTTTACGGCTTATCCTAGAAGATAGATTAAGAAAAGGCAAACCTACATTTCTAGCTTTTGTAGATTTGGAGAAGGCTTTTAACAATGTTGATTGGAATAAACTCTTTCAAGTACTGAAGCAAGCAGGAGTAAAATATAGGGAGCGTAAGGTTATTTACAACTTGTACAAAAACCAGACAGCGGTTGTCACAGTTGAAGGGCATGAAAGGGATGCAGTGGTTGGAAAGGGAGTAAGACAGGGTTGTAGTCTTTCTCCATTGTTATTCAATTTGTACATTGAGCAAGCTATAAAGGAAAGCAAGGAGAAATTTGGAGGTGGAATTAAAGTTCAGGGTGAAGAATTAAAAACATTGCGTTTTGCCGATGACATAGTAATTCTGTCAGAAACAGCAAATGACCTGGAAGAGCAATTGAACGGAATGGACAGTGTGCTGAAAGGTGCATATAAGATGAACATTAACAAGAGCAAAACTAGGGTAATGGAGTGCAGTGTCAGAAAATCAGGTGATGCTGAAGGAATTAGATTGGGAAACGAAGCAATAAAGGAGGTAGATGAGTTTTGTTACTTGGGCAGTAAAATAACAAATGATGGTCGAAGTACAGAGGATATAAAATTCAGAATGGCAATGGGTAGAAAAGCGTTCTTGAAAAAGAGAAATTTGTTACCCTCGAATATTGATTTAAGCCTAATGAAGTCCTTTCTGAAGGCATTTGTGTGGAGTGTTGCCTTGTATGGGAGTGAGACATGGACGATAAACAGTGCGCACAGGAAGAGGATTGAGGCTTTTGAAATATGGTGCTACAGAAGAATGCTGAAGATTAGGTGGGTGGATCGCGTAACTAATGAGGAGGTACTGAACAGAATTGGGGAGAAAAGAAATTTCTGGCATACCTTGACTAAAAGAAGGGATAGATTGGTAGGACACATTCTTAGACATCAAGGAATTGTGAATTTAGCGTTGGAGGGAAGTGTGTGGGGAAAAAATCGCAGAGGAAGACCAAGAGGTGGATACAGTAAGGCCGGCCGCGGTGGCCGAGGTGACTGAGGCGCTCCAGTCACGGTCAGCACGGTCACTACGGTCGGCGGTTCGAATCCCCCCTCGGGCATGGATATTTGTGCCGTCCTAGTTCGTAAGTAGTTCATAAGTAGTTTGTAAGTTTAGGGACTGATGACCCCGTAGTTAAGTCCCATAAGCTTTACAAACATTTGAACATTTTTGATACAGTAAGCAGATTCAGACAGATGTAGTTTGCCGTTCTTATGTAGAGATGAAGAGGCTTGCTCAGGATAGGGTATTGTGGAGAGCTGCATCAAACCAGTCTCCGGACTGAAGACCACAACAACAACAGATAAAACCACATCAAAACATTTCAGATGTATTGTTAACGAATTGTAAGAAAACTGATGCTGCTTTTCAAATTCATATTTGGTCTTCTACTCCTGTGTAAACTACAACGGAAACAATAATTCGCTCAAAATTTGCAGTTCTATATATAGTAAGAAGAACTGTTAATACTTTTCATCAGGGCATATGTAGAAACTGTAGCCATCGCATTAATATCTGCAACTGAGAACTAACGCTAAATGTACTTCTAAAGGTGTAAGGTAAAGGCGGGACGGACGCAGTACATTTTTTCAAATTAATATTTATCAATATATAAACACTTAAATCGCAATAAAATTAGGCAAGATTGATGGTTTGGACATTGTATTTTATTATAGATACTATCTCATTACAAAAACCTTATAACATAGGAACATTCTTATGATGTACAATGGCTTGCAAATTTTAGTTAACCCTCAACTACTATCTGCGGTCTCTCAGACCGCTACGGCTTTTTGAGTCGAGATATTTCACACCCCCCTGCTAAGCTAAAAGGTCTCTTCCGTGTACCTTCCTGGTGGCCGACAAGGTCCACGTGCCAGCATCTTGCAGTGTTGCTGCTCTTTGTTCCGTATTTATGAGCCTTGCGCGGCCTCACTGACCGACCACAGTGTTAGCGTGCCGCTGGCGCAGGCTCTGCCTCGTAGCGCCTGGCCAGTCGGTTTAGTGAGCGCGGCCAGTTGAACGACAGCGCTGTGGCTGTGGCCTCTCTCCCGCTGTTGTTGTTCCGCGTCGTGATCCTCCATGGCAGTAAAAGCTGAACGTTCCATGCAACGCATTTTACGTGAAGCAGATGTGGATAATCGAGAACGTTTTGGTGAATCCCCCGAAGATTTTGACGACAGCGATAATGATCCTGATTTTGAGGTATTTAGTGAACATGACACTAATTCAGAGCAGGGACCTGAAAATGATGAAGATGTGACACCTGATGATGACGAAGCAGCTTACTTCTTCGGTAAGAACAGATGTTTTCGATGGCGAAAAAAGCAGCCAGCAGCCAACGTAAGAACAAGGCAACACAACATCGTCTTACAGCATCCTGGACTGCGACAGACGCCTCAAAGGATATCTTTAGTTTCTACTTTTTGTTTTATAGGGAAAGTGTGACAACCTTTTTAGGAGAATCGTAAATGGAAAGGAGATTTCGCATACAATTTACTATAATTCAAATGGGATTTTTGTATCTAATCACGCTGTGAGTTTGTAATATGATTTCTATAATGATAATCTGTGGATGTGTAGAGAAATAATTACTTGCTGTTCTTTAGGTAGCACAAAAAATAAAAATGCACTGCAAATTGCGCTGTGTTTTACTTGTCGTCATGTTACTCAAACTGCATTGTTTAAAAAGTCAAATTTCTACTAATGTCACCTCTAAGAAGTGTAATGAACGACAGGAAGCCTTGAAAATATATATTTAGCAAAACACTAGTTTAATATATTGAAAATAAGAGAGCAATCTGAGAGACCCCTCCATAGTAGTTGCGTTCCTGTCAACGTCTATAGTAGTTAAGGGTTAATTAGCAAGTGGCGGGCAAGATGCTACAGAAGGGAGGGACAGATGGCCAATGGCAAAATACATTGAAAATGACATTCACTTTGATTTTTGTTTTTCAAGTTTATAAGTTTATTTTTAAGTTGTCCACACAAAAAACACACGTTCTCATAGACAGTGTATGATTCATGAAGCCACCTAGAACATACTACACATTTAATCCAGTCAGAGGTAAACGATTTTTCTTGATAAAGTTCAAGGAATTTTACATATTCGTTTTCTTCGAAATGTATTTCATCGGAGGAACTACCATGTAGGGAAATATCATCATCATCTTCTTCTGAAACTGAGTCTTCAAACAGAAGCTTCTTTGGCGGTTTTTCCCTCTGGTTTTGAGGATTTGATTTCCTTTTTCAAGAGCTTTTCCTTTCTTGTTTCTTTCGGTTATTTTCTTTCTTTTCGTTGCTATAAAGTCGTCGGATGTTATATTTGTTACTGATTGTTTCTTTTGGATTTATTTCTCTGAGGCAGTGTAGTAACAGTTGTTCCAGCAATTTTGATGGACTCTCTCCATGAGATGTCACTGAGTTGTCATTTACCCAGCAGCTGCCTTGACCAATTCGTCGATGAGTAGCCAAATTTCTGCAAGGTTTGCAGGTAGAAGGGTGTTCTATTAACACATTTGTTTCAGACCTTGATGTTGATGGCTCATCTGGAGTTCGATGAGTAGAGACATCTGCAGTAGTTTGGAGTTCAGTATTACTAATGTCTGAAACAAAGGTATGGTTTGGAATTACTGCTTTTTCCAGTGGGATAGTTCCAGTAGCTCTAAATCCGGATACACCAATCTGGAGAATAGCAGCACGAGTCCAGGCTTTGAAGAGCAACTCTCCGAATTGCTGTCTTGCAATTCTTCTATTTTTGTTTGTATTAGCTACAATCCATGAATGACATGTCTCTCTAAAGACTCTCTAAAGACTCTAAAGGATTTCAGCGGCTTGAAAAATGATCGGTCTAGTGGTTGTAAAAAGTGTGTCGTGTGGCTAGGCAAGCAAATTATCGACACTTCATTTTCAACAGCTATATCCAAAAGGACGACAATTCATATGAGAGGCAGGACCAGGCGCCTTTCTAGGAAGGACTTGGTGTTTGAACCAATCCATGAATATATAACTGCTGACATAAGTGGATTCTCTCCTCATAACAATAACGGATCATGGAGGCATGTTGTTTTCGGCGTCTTCTTTTTTTATTCACTCCTTTGTAATTGCAGTAAGGTGGTAAGAAATTTCCCTCGCCATTACAGCATGCAATAACTGTTATTGTCTCTCCTCTTTCAGTAGAACTAATGACATGGACATCTCTGCTTCCTTTTGCCGCAACCACCTTCCCATGCTCATTGTTTAAATAGATCAGTTTCGTCTGTGTTGTAGATACTACCTGGTTTATCCAAAAGACCATTTTCGGTCAACGTTTGTGTTAACAGATCGAAGTAAGAACTGAGGCCTTTTGGCATTTGGCTGCCTTCAGAGGGCGTGTTCCATGACGAAGCATTTTGGCATTTGTCTACCTTATGGGGGATCTTAAGATGACGAGGCATTTTACATTTGGCTAACTTAAGAGGGCGTGCAACATTACAAGGTATTTGGACATTTAGCTACCTTAAGAGGGTTTGTATCATGGCGAGGCATTTGTAGTCCTTAAGAGGGAGGGCCGCATGACGACGTATTGTGGCATTTGTCTACCTTAAAGTCAATATCATAATTATTAACTAAAACCATAAATGAAAGTTTCAGGCTGTTATTACAGTACTAGAAAATTGCCTGTGATGGAACATTATCTCTGAAATGTGGCTGACTGTAGCGTAATGTTATCCACTAGTGATTTTTTATATAAGTGGTAAAATTCAGTCTTCTCAGGGTCGAATTAATTTAAACAATATGCCACCATTATCACACCAAAAATCATACTGAAATATTCTTCATCTGAGGCCACTTAATATTATTTTTTAGAGTATGACAGCAACATGTCACCAGAGCTGTTCTGTTTTCCACGTCCCAACAAAGACTCATCTCAACTAAACTGTTTATTCACGCTAGCCTCCGTTTTTGCGCCCTCCACATCATCAGTTTTCCTTGAGACGGGGATGCCCCATCTCTTATACATGAATATAATTTTGTAAAGACTTAAGCCGGAACCTCTGCAATACTTTTAACTTACATAACATTTAACAAAGTAAGTATTACAAAGCAAAGGATGTTTACACAGAAGTTACAATAGTGAATTATGATTTTCAGTAGCCTACCGTAAACGTCCAAAGGTTATCGAATCAAACGTATATACATCAGACGAAATCGATAAGGAACTTGTCGTACAATGGCAGTACAGAAAATACAATTTATAAAAAGAGAAACAAAAAATAAATTATATTGTCACCGAATCTAATATATAAACATGATTAACCATAATATTTTTAGTCAGTAGCCTTGACACGCAAGCTGAGTAAACATCCAATAAAACAGAGTCCCTCTTTATATGTTATGAAAGACTTTGTCCTGAAAAACAAATGGCAAAGTTCATGCTGCCAATGATAGCTAGATAGTATGTCAATCAAAAGTGACCTACAGCACTGTTTTCATCTTTAATTCAAAATCAGTTACAAATTTTTTTATGAATTCTATATTTATCGGTGTAAACTTACTGAATTTAAAGAAATCACTGATGCAAGAGCACTGTTATTTGTAACAACTCTCAAACAAAATAACTAATAAGAACTGACTCCACTATCTTCAGCAGACTGCCTTTTCACATTAATTCTCACTTCATATTTCATCGTGATGGTCTCATACACTTGTAAAGAGAAATTAAATTGTCATGAGATAGGTCTTAACTATATTACTCAGTAATTCGATTGTTTTCAACGACGACATAACTAATTGTTTTATTTATCACGATACAATGTTACGTCGTGAAAAGTAACCTGTTACATACAAACTGTTGTGATTTCGGAATGCTATAGGTTAGGGAGGTGGGCTGTTACTTGCAAGAAGTGAACATAAGTCTGTAACTAAAAAAGATTTCAGAAGTCCACATGATATTTATTAACATGATGAAAGGAATACTTAACTTTGATGTGATTGTGGTGGTAAAAACGTCTTCCTAGCTAATCTACAGAAATTTTCAGGCTTGTGCAAGGGTAGTAGATGGCTAGTAGATGGAACTTCTGGATCGTAACTGTGCAACTCCGTGTTTTGTGTTGTCTTCATCATCATTTTCATTATCATCGACATGCAAGACGCCAAAGAGGCGTCAAGTAAAAACATTCCCACGCGGGCTCTCCCGGTCAAAAAACGCCACACAATTTCATTTCATGATTCACTTTGATCGTGTGCATATAATGTTTTTATTAGTAATCAGTTACTACTCAGAAAGACGGGGTAACTTCGTCAGAATACTGGTTACTGAAAACTCAGCGAAAATTATTCTTGTCTTCTTGTAATAAAATTATCGGGAAGCGATGGAAATTATATTTGTACAAGAAGAATTGCAACTGATTGTATACCTACTGGTTTTATGAACTGTCGCTGTTTGCATAACTGCGGTTAATTAAGTGTTTACTGTTAGTACACCCTTTACCGCAGAAACTGGGTGGACGAACATCAGGATTGGATTCGTATTGAATGGAGCCAGGTGCTCTTCACAGATGAGTCAGGATTTTGTGACCAGATGGATAGTCGTCCTTCCCTGGAGAGAAACGTCACCATCTCATAGTGGTGGACGAATGTTGTGGACAGGAGTCACTATTGGCGGACGTACGGACCGCTGTCGTAGAGAATGGCGCGTTGACTACTCAGAGGTATAGAGACGAGGTCCTTTATCGTCGATTAGCAACCAGTCCCTTGCTCCATTGTAACTCAAAGCGTACAGTACTTAGAAGAAATAAATATCAAACTTTTATCAGTTGTGTGTCGGACCTGCGACTGTCTCTCGAAATCGGTTTCAGAAATTTTTGAATCAGCAAATAACATACAAAATTCAAATGTCTTATATGCCACCCCAAACAACAAATGTGATGCATGTAAACACATGTTAATCATAAAATCAATAGTCCTAGTATTAACCAAAATATCATTCTGAAATCATATTTTATACATATATTAACTATGTAATACAACTTTTGTCATTATTCAATCTAAATCGGCATTATATTTATATCATATAATAAGATAAGCTTTTGTCAGTCTTTGGATTCACATGATATCTCTTAGCCTGTGGTATAAACATACTCTTTGGTTTGTTTACAAGTTGAAAGACGTGGTAGTGGCTGTGCTGTGGTAATGTGGGTGAAGTGTTATCTAATTTTACCACTTGAGAGTCCTGGGAGTTGCTGTGGTGTGCTGATGGAAGGGCAGTGTTGTGATATTACGAAATGCTATCCAAAAGCGGAACACACATTGACATACTAACTGTTAAACTCCTAACTGTAAGTAACATGTTCAAGACGAACTTATATTGTAATTAATCAGTGTAACATACCACAATTAGTGTTATTTTTTTCGTTTTCTCCCCTACCACAGATGCAAATGTAATCTGCACTGAATATACAGGGTGTTCCAGCTATCTTTTCCACCCAAAATATCTCTGGAACAATAACAGATTTTGGAAAACGACTTTCATCGGTATCAATGTACGGCTGGGGTCCATGAATGTACATATTTGGAAACATTCTAAAACGAAAGTAAAACTTATGTTTATTTTTTTATTTTTTTTTTTTTTTTTTTTTGTAGAGACCCTGTATTTTTTCTTCAGCAATCCATAGCATGAAAAATCACATACAATATTCCAATTACATCCCGAGATATTCCGACGAGAATTTGACGCTTGAAAAAGCCAAAATACGCTGCTAGCGCACGTCCTGAGGCTCAGGCGTGAACCCCATGCTGCCCGTAATTGCGATGTGATTGACATGCGTAATCGCACTTCCATACTTATCAAGAGGTTCGAAACGAATAATACGAGCCGCTGCCATCAACTCTCATAAGCGCATAATTGTTTCCCTCTTGCACGTTTTATGTGTCTACGTACACAATATGAACCAGTACCGATCGGTATACACCAGTCAGGTTGTCTTATTTATCCTGCATTCCCAAAATAAGGTTTATCGAATGCGTTAAATGACCCATTGAGCCTTTCGCGCACTCGTTCATCCAGGGCCTAGCTCTACCTTGACAAGTGTCCAACGTACTTCCCACTACAGTCACACGTACCACTTCGCCTTGTTTGTGATTTGTGACCCATGCAAACTCCTATACTACACCACGACTCCCTGACAAGCCATCGCCTTCGCGCCGGATGTTTGGTCGTCTCACATCTCGTCTACTTGAAACGGAAAACTTAAATCCAAGACCCCCGAGGGGGGATTCGAATCCCCGACCGTAGTGGCTATGAATAAAAACGCCAACCATCATCCAGTTAACCCGCTTGCTTTTTTCTTCTCTTGGTCGCTCTCTGCAATTTCCACCTTGCAGCCATCCCTTTAATATTAACGATTCCTCGATGTATCAAAATATGTCATACCGATCTAACCCTTTATGGAAAAAGAAATGACACAATTTTTTTTACCCTCCAAATTCTGTTAAGTCCCTGCTCATTAAGATTTCTTTCGATGGAAGCTACTGTCATTCAATATGTCTTCTAAATATCAGCAACCAATTGTACTGACACTGCTTTAATTACACCGGTTTTGGGCAATTAGTGAACTTCGTCAGACATACATTCGCACCCTTCAACCATGTTTACATTGAATATATAGGGCTACCAAAATATATCTAGAGAAGGACACCAAGGACCCGAATCAGGGCTAATGAAACCAGTGTAAGTATAACTGATTGCTGCTATTTTATAAACTAACCTCCTCATTAGTTACGCAATCTACCCAATTAATCTTCGGCATCCTTCTGCAGCAGCGACTTTCGAAAGCCTCAAGCCTCTTCTTGTCTGAACTACTAATCAACCACGTTTTACTCCCTTACACTCCGCTCTTCTTCAGAAACGCTTTTCTTCTTATTTCCTTTCAGCAACTTATATCCTCTCTGCTTCGGCGGCCATAACTAATTTTACTCGCACGTAACGAAATACACCTACCACCTTTATTGTCTTTCTTCTTTATCTAATTCCCTACTACTTCCCCCTCTAATACTACTACTTTCCATTAGTCTTCACTATCACTTGTAAATGTTATACCCTCTTTCAACAACATCTCCATTCTATTCAATTGCTCTTTCTTGCCTCCTTCAGAATCATAAACTCATCAGAAAAACAGCAATGTTTTTATTTCTTTTGCCTGCACTCAAAATTGAAAGAGTTATTCCACACAACAATGACAATATTATTCTCCAAATCTAGTAAATCTATAAATGTAGATATATATTTCCATTATCTCCTACGATAATTCATAAGGTCAGTACTACCTCGCGTTTTCATACGTTTCTCCAACATCCAAACTGATCTACTCCGAGGAAGCTTGTACCAATTCTTCCATTCTTCTGCAAGTAACTCGTACTAGTATTTTGCAACCCTGACTTATTGATCTTATATTTCTGTATTGTTTACACTTGTCTGTACCTGAAATCTTTGCAATGAGAATTACTATATTCGTTTGCAAGTCTGAGGGTAATTAATCTGATTCACTCATCCAGCACACGAGGTACTTCAGTTTTTTCCGAAGAATATAAATACTAACTTCTAGAGAATAAGATCTCGAATCTCATCTGTATCTGTTTCCTCTCCCTCTCTACAATACTGAAACCGATTTCATTTCCTTTATACACCCGCTCACTTCTCAGGTTAGTTTTTTGCTTAGTACTGGGTTTCCACCCGAGCCCTTGATAGAAAAACGACTATACGCTCTAAATGCCTCTCTCTCTTCTCGTTATATATTTCTCTACAGCTCTTCTAGGCGCTCCTACTTACTCATTTGCACGTAATGTCAGTCTCATTTTTAGGCGTCAGTATACTGTTTCTTTTGCTCCGTTTTCATATTTTCTCCTTTATCAGTTAAACTCAGTATCTCATCTAAATCCAAGCATTATTATCTACCCATTTCGTCCTCTGTTGCCTTCGTAGTGTTATCTCTCAAACGTACCCAGTCCTCTTCTACTGTGTTAGTTTCCTACATTTACCCTATGCTCCCTCTGAGTATCTCAACACCTTCAGGATTTTATTAATAAAATAATCTTATGTGTTAGTGGACGTCACCGTAACAAACTAATTAAACAAATCTCAGACATCAGCAATTGTGTTGCTTAACGTCTTTTTGTGACTCATCGTAAGACACTGGCCGTGGAAGTTCACAAAATTATGCATTTCGATCTATCTAGTTCGTATCTCTTT
This sequence comes from Locusta migratoria, assembly GCA_026315105.1. Classification (NCBI taxonomy): domain Eukaryota; kingdom Metazoa; phylum Arthropoda; class Insecta; order Orthoptera; family Acrididae; genus Locusta; species Locusta migratoria. The sequence continues at coordinate 168,281,103 of CM048745.1, forward strand.
ACATTTTTGTCGTTCCCTTGACTTTTAATCTACCGTTCATAAATACTTATGGTCAGAAACTACATATATTCCTTGATACGTAATTAAACATTAAAACATGATAGCGAAAATTATATCTTACAATTAGAAAATCAATATGGAACCTTCTAGTATCTGCTAGTCTCGTCCATATATGCAGCCTCCTTTGATGATTCTTAAATTAATTATTTATAATGATAAAATTAAATTATGCTTAGTACAAAAATCTGACAGGCAACTTCTTCATTCATTCCTTTTCACCAGTCCATATTCTCTTACTATTAATTAATCTCCTTTTTTTTTAATTTTCTCCATTGGCGGAGCCAGTGGCCTACAAACTTGTACCACTGTCGTGGCTGTTGCTGCGTGTCTAACTTGGTTTTGATGATGAGTTCACTAATTTTTCCATAGTACTATAACCACAGTTCTATTCTCTTATTCATAATTATACCTAATGCTGCATTACCCCTGAATGATTTTGTATTAATAATCCTGTCATCCTCTAATCAGAAGAAGTATTCATCCTGCCAACAAACTTCACTTATGTACAATATTTGTCGTTTACTACTGATCATGTTTGATTCCCATCATCAACTTCTTAATTCACTACCCTGTTTATTTAATGTGTCCTTTCACTGGTTTCGCGTCCTATTTTTACAAGATACATAAATTAGTAAAATAAAAAATAGTTATGTTCCCTTCTACAACAGCAACGACTCTCGGTAATCTCATTCACATGTTACAGCTTTTGATTACATTCATAATCGCTCCTTCTAGTGCTATAAAAGTATTCCAAAATTTATTTTCCATGTGCTATTTGTAATAAAGTAATATAAAGCTTCACCCAATGATGTCGTAAGTAGTATTTTTCTTCCGAATATTTTCCCCAGTATTACTAACTTATTATTTCCTTGATATGAGTAGTTTTCAAGAACATCAAATTTCAAATTTCTCTACCTTCTCCGTAATTTATTCCCACAGTTCACTTAAAGTATCTAAACGGTCACTTTGTTGAAAAATATCATGTAGCATTACGGTATTGTCTGTGAAAGTTAGAAACGAAAGCGGAAAAATTTTAAATGTAATGTTAGAGGATGACCATACAAGTTATGTAGAAGAGTACACTAATGAATGAAATAGGAAGGAATGAGGAAGTTTGTCGACTTGACCCACCGTATTTACAAGACATCAGAATTCTTACACACCGTGAACAACTTTTCTTATCGTAATCCAGTATTCAGATATCCAACGGTTTTCCTTGTTTGTACTCTATATCACTATTTTCTTTTCGCAATTTGTAAATAAAATGAAAGCTTCATGACCGACGCTGATTGTGTACAGTAACAACCAGCGATATTTTCTAGAAATTTTGAAAGTCATGTGATGAAAAATTCCATCATTTCAAAATCGGTAACAGTATTTTTTATTTATTCATTCATTTATTTATTTTTTATAAAGTGACCAAAACCCATTTTGCGGTTGCTTGCTGCCGCACTCCATCCACACTCTCGGTTCTGCTTATTTAACTACCTAGACAATTTCTCCGTTCCCATTCAGAAAATACCAAGCCAAACAGAAATCACGTTGCCAAATTATTAAATTACACTGCTATTTTGTGAAGATTATTTTAATGGATCAGTCAACAACACATTAACAATATTTTTTCACATAATAAAGTCCGTCCTCAGACAGAATTTTAACACACAATCGTATGAACACCTCATGATCCACAAGAAGTTTTCGGGTGTTAATTTCAGGGACTTTTCAATAGTATGTACTATCTATGATCTTAGTGCTATTCATTATATAACACCACAATATTAAATTAAATCGCAATTAACATCTAAACAGTTAGGAACACTCCATTTCAGTCACAATGCGAAAACGCTTCATTTTAAATGATCCTGACATAGTAATATGTTTGTGAATGAGCTAAATTGCTATCATGTAATTTACAAAGAGGACGTACAACTATTACGAGTTCAACTCTACCAATGTGTGATTGTTTCAATACATAAGTCTAGAGTTCTGTATGAACGTAGTATCTGTAGTATATTACGCATAAATGCGGAAATTAAAAAATAAAAATGTGACATATACCATGAGATCGCTCTGAAGTTCAGAGTGGCTTTATGTGTCTGGTTGTGGCTGTTGGTTTGTGGAGGTAAAACCGCCTGCTGGCGTCAATTTTGTCTCAGCTGTACAACATTCTCTCGGAAAATGCTGGTTTCGGGAAGCCCCAAATACATTTCAAGAAAATGCATTTCGACGTATATTCGATCTGCGTCGTATTTTCATTAGGTCAGATTTTGGGCAAGGAGCTTCATTAGATTATCGGATCCCATTTCACTTACCCTTAGTTCTATAATCATGACACACTTAATTTTAATGGAAGTCTGTCAGATTACTTTCGTGAATTATCCATAGGCTCTATTTTCGTTTCTAACTACATAAACATTTTTAATAAAAATATATTTTGATAATCGTTGTTCTAACGGGGGTATTTTCAAATTATAAACAGCCACAAGGCAACAATCTGGCTTAGGTTTGTGGAAATAGGTTTGTTCTTTGACATGAAGATAGAAAGCAAACTTTAATTATTTAAATCCTGAACCTCAAATTTTATAGCGCTGATCGCCTTAGACTTCGAGTGTTATTGCTGCTTTGCAGTGCGCTGAAATAAAATGCAACAAAACTCATCGGTATCAGCTGCGTGTATACATGACTGTAATTAACTTTTCCTGATATATTTCGCATTACGTACAGTAGCTATGAATTGTGGCAGGAATTCATTAGTATGTGCTCATGTTGAATGTCGGGGATGTTTGTATAGTGGCTTTCGGTATCACGTGGAATCCCTCTCATTCCCACGTTACTTCAACAGCGGTGTAACAGTAAGGTATTATTAGGATTGCCTGTTGTCGAAGTTCGAACAATTGTGTTTACAAAGTACCGTAAATAACCATAACTATGGTCCTTAAGCACAGCTATGTTCCAAATTGGTTTTGAAGACTCTACTCAGTACCGTTTAGTGACAGCCGAGCGCTTGCATCGCTCTCGAAACACTGAGGGAGTCTGCCGTCCACTGGCAGAATGATTAACTGCAAGGTCGCCCAGGGTAATGCATCACAGTAGCCTTAGCGATAACGTGAAGAGGCTCATTTTCAATTTAGTCGTCCAACTTCCTTTCGTACTGAGAGCAAGGTCGGAGATAGCTTTTTTAATTTTCCTTATCTGTCTTTTAATACATCCAGAGTATATTATCTTTATCTTGGTGCTTATCTGCTGACGTTATACATGAGAAATGTGCAATAAAATTAAAACGTGTGAACTTGAGAGAAATCTAGTGTCCACTTTCCAGGATGGATTTTAGTTTTCAGATTGTGAAGAAGACGGTGACCAATAGTGGTGAAGAGGATACACCATTGTTTGTATCAGACGACAATGATATATTTTATTTGAACACATAAGAAATTGGCGACGGTGAAATGAAGTTTGTTGATGCAATAGTAGTGTTCGTGCGTCAAGATTGTGATGATGTGATGATTCAGAATGAAGGGGCAGGGGGTGGGCATACTACCCTGGTGGTGGTCTGAATGTACGTAAGTCATGCACCACAGTTAGCAGTATGGAGAGAAATGGGACTTTTTTGCAAATGGCGAACTGTAAAGTATATTTTAACGTTCGAAATGTCAGATATTGTTCGTAAAATTAGTGCGAAAGTGAATGACAGTTCGAAAAGGTTCAAATGTTTGTTAAGCTTATGGGACATAACTACGGGGTCATCAGTCCCTAAACTTACAAACTACTTATGAACTACTTACGTACTAGGACGGCACAAATATCCATGCCCAAGGGGGGATTCGAACCCCCGACCGTAGTGGCCGTGCTGACCGTGACTGGAGCGCCTCAGTCACCTCGGCCACCGCGGCCGGCTAGTTCGAAAAGGAATTTTTGCACTATCATGGAGCTAAAATGCAAGTTGGGTGTAAAAGGGGTAGATTGTTTTTCTTATTACATTGTGCCAGTTGTTGTTGGATACTTTTGAGAAGGTGTGTGCTTCATATTGTGACTACATTTTTTTAAAATACTTTCTACATCGTCGTGAGAGTAAAAAGTAATAAATAGATTAAGTAACGGCATCATTGATCCACCATATAAAAATAAATAGTGGACTACATTTGGGCACTTGCCATTCAACAATGTACCACTTTTAGGCATGAAGTTTCACCAACACACTGACAGTGTTGATTCAACTCTCACAGTATTTTTATTTCTTAGATTAAATAATATCTGTAAATATATAAATAAATAATAATAATAATAAAAAGTGGCTTTCGGAAATTATACAGTAAGGTTATGCATTAAAATGTGTCAAAATTGGTATATAGTTATGGAAAGTTACGGTAGTGAAAGTCGAGAGCCAAATAGCGACGACAAGAAATAACGTTACTTCGTTACCGCAAAATTTTGATTTCCACTGCTGACAACATGGTCGATCACGCGGTTCCACCATCATACCGTTAGATGGCTGTACCTCTACCTGTGTCGTCGTCTAATACCCCCTTTAATCTCTGTGAATGAATCGATACAGGCATCATTTTTGTCTTGTGCACATCTACGGCAAAGTCCCTTCCTAATTATACAGGATGGTTCATTGACAGTGACCGAGCCAAATATCTCGCTAAATAAGCAAGAAACGAAAAAACTACACAGAACAATACTTTTCTAGTTTGAAGGGGGAAAACAGGTGGCACTATGGTTGGCCCAATGCATTTTTTTTGGATAGGTACTCCCATTTTTTTAACATATTCATCTTGTACGTAAATAAATATGAATGTTTTATTTGGAAAACTTGTTTCGCTTTGCGATAGATGGCACTGTAAAACTGAAAAACGTGCAAGTACGTGGTATCGCGTAACATTTCGCCGGTGCGGACGTCATTTGCTTCGTGATACATTACTCACTGCAAAAATAGTGATGCCCAAGTACGTGTCTTAGCTGCAGTTGCGCTAAATCCTCACAACAGTATCAGACAAATTGTCGAGAATCGAGAATCTCAAAAACGTCGGTGTTGAGAATTCTACATCAACATAAATTTCACCCGTACCATGCACCAGGATTTGTATGGCGAAGACTTTGAACGTCCTGTACAGTTTTGCCACTGGGCACAAAAGAAATTACGAGACGATAACCGATTTTTTCACGCGTTCTGTTTAGTGACGATGCGTCATTCACAGAGGTAATGTAAACCGCAATAATATCCACTATTGAGCAACGGAAAATCCACGACGGCTGCGACAAGTGGAACATCAGCGACCTTGGCAGGTTAATGTATGGTGCGGCATTATGGGAGGAAAGATAATTGGCCCCTAGTTTATCGATTACAATCTAAATGTGGTATGCTGATTTTTTACATAATATTCTACCGATTTTACTACAAGATGTTTCACTACATGACAGAATGGAGTTGTACTTTTACCATGATGGATGTATGGCACATGGCTCGCGTGCAGTTGAAGCGGTCTTAATTGGAATATTTAATGACAGGTGGATTAGTCGTAGAAGCACCATACCATGGCCCGCACGTTCACTGAATCTTACATCCTCGGATTTTTTTCTGTGGGGAAAATTGAAGGATATTTGTTATCGTGATTCACCGACAACGCCTGAAAGCTTGCGTCAGTGCATTGTCAATGCATGTGAGAACATTACTGAAGGCGTACTACTCGCTGTTAAGGGGAATTTCGATACCCGTATTGCCAAATCCATTGAAGTTGAAGGAAATCATTTTGAGCATCAGGTAATTACTGGTAATCACGTAGTAACAACAAGAGTTCTCATAATGTATGATAATTTCACAAAAGTACCTGTATCACATTGGAACAACCGAAATAAAGTTCAAACGTTCTTTGTTTTAATTTTAAAAAAACCTACCTGTTACCTACTGTTCGTCTAAAATTGTGAGCAATATGTTTGTGAATATTACTGCGCCATCTATCACAAAGCGAAAAAAGTGTTCCAAATAAAATGATCATATTTATTTACGTGCTAGACGAATATGTAATAAATACTTGGGGTACCTATTTTTTTAAAATGCAGTTGATATCCGTTTGATCTATGTTAGCGTCATCTAGCGGGCCAATCATATCACCATCTCCCCTTCAAGCCAGAAAAGTTTTGTTCTTTGCAGTTTTTTCATTTGATGCTTATTTTGTGATATTAGACCCGGTTTCTATCAATGGACCACCCTGTATATACCGAGTCATCAAAAAGCCAGTATAAATTTGAACAATTAATAAATCACGGATTTATGTAGATGGAGAGTTAAAAATTGACACACAAGCTTGGAATGACATGGAGTTTTATTGGAACAAAGAAAAAAAAGTGAAAAAAAATTAAAAACTTGCTAGACGCGTGAAAGATATCTTTCGCGCGTCGTTTGGTGATGATCGTAGGCTCAGCCGTCACTTTCGCTATGCTTCTCCTCCCAGGTCCCTCAGTCCGTGCGATTATTTACTTTGGGGTTACCTGAAGCCGCAAGTTTATCGTGATAGACCGACATCTCTATGGATGCTGAAAGACAACATCCAACGCCAATGCATCACCGTAACTCCGGACATGCTTTACAGTGCTGTTCACAACATTATTCCTGGACAACAGCTATTGTTGAGGAATGATGGTGCACATATTGAGCATTTCCTGTAAAGAACATCAACTTTGTCTTAATTTGTTATGCAAATTATTGCTTTTCTGATCAGATGAAGCGCCATCTGTGAGACAATTTTTTTTCCTAATAAAACTAAACATGAGTGTCAATTTTTACCTCTCTATCTACATTATTCCGTGAATTATTCAGTTTTCAAATTTATACTGACTTTTTGATCACCCGTTACATACAAAGTCAAAAATTGTGGAGAACGTCCATACACAGGTCAAGTGAGCCACATTTTATTTAACAACTTTTTTAATACCTTTCAGATATACGTATCACGAACAACATTGAGGTTCTTGTTTACTAAAAATTAGTAAAACGTCTTAAATAAGGAAATAATTACTTGTGTTTCTAGAATTGATGTTCGTATAAAAAGATTAACATTAGACGACTAAGCTAACAAAGAAATTTTTTAGGCATCGAGTGCCATGGAGAAAGTATTTTTGTATGTGGCAAATAAAGTGGGTAGATTTATTAGGCAGGGGTATCATTCTACTGGCGTCCCTTGTCGTCGTTATACAGGACGTAAAGTCTATTTGTTACGTACAGCCGGCCAGAAAAATCTGTGGAGTGTTGTTATGTCACTGATCGGCCTACTATTGAGGAAGAGTATGGTGCAGTGTATTTCACACAAGTCCATTTTACATTGGTGTATTAGTGAGTGGTGCCAAATCAGGCGGTGATGTGTTCAGACATACGCAAAATATATAAATTGTAAAAGAAGAGAATTAGTCAGTTCAACATGAAGATTTAATAAGTTGATATGTTTAACCAACATTTTAAGTACTGATGACGATCAATTTCATAACCTGCCGTGGTCAAGAATATTGCAACATAGTCTTCTCCGTTGGTGCAGAAGACTGACTGTCAATCAGATAGTGAAATTTGATGATAAATAGCTGTCTTGCATCTCTCAGACTTCGCTTTAATCACCCCCTAGAAATCCCACATCTGTACGTTGAGAACTATTATAATTGTTTTGAGAAGATGGTGCTTGGCACACCATTCGATTCCTTCTTTAGCCATGATATGCCAGAAACTTTTCTCCTCGTCAGTTACGCAAACGACCCATCTTATAATATTGATATATTGTTGTTTCTCTGTATTAAGATATTACATGTTGCAGAATGTAACGTTTTGCACGTAAATGATAGTGGCTACTGGAATGAAAGCTTCACTCTGCAGCGAAGTGTCCTCTGAAACTTCCTGGCAGATTACAATTGCGTCCCGGAACCGGGACTCGCCTCTGGGACCTTTGACTTTCGCGGGCAAGCGCTCTACCATTGAGCTATCCCGACACGACTCACGATGTCGCCCCACAACTTCAAATCGTGTCGAGATAGCTCAGTGGTAGAGCGCATGCCCGCGAAAGGCAAAGGTCCCAGAGTCGAGTCCCGTCCCAGCACACAATTTTAATCTGCCAGGAGGTTTGATAGTGGCTACTGTTATTTATTTGCCATAGAGCGTTATGGTAACTATGGTATCGTGCGGTTATTAGCATTAGAGATCAAAGTTGTCCCAGGTTAGGCTAATTTCATATGCACTTCATGGGTTTATTTATTTTATATTTACTTATTTATTTATTTTTGTCATCGCAATGTTTCCAACGGAGATAGTAATGCAGTTCACAAATATTGACGTGCCCGTCTGTTTGCGTGCTTCCGCACCAGCTGGCGCTGCCCGGCGTCGAGGTGAAGAGCCTGACGGTCGACAAGCTGGTGACGTACTTCGAGGACTACGACTTCGAGCTGAACAACGCCATCCCGGTGGCGAGCATCGAGCAGGCGAAGAAGCTGAACGTGGTGGCGCGCGTGCCGAGGCTGACGCACAAGCCCTTCAACTACCACGTCAAGGTCACCAGCGACAAGGACATCGACGTCTTCGTCCGCTTCTTCGTCGGCCCGCGCTACGACGTCTACGGCAAGGAGCTGTCTCTCAACGAGAAGAGGCACAACTTCGTCTTCATCGACTCTTTCGTCTACAAACGTAACTTCATTCAAAAAACTGCTTTTGAAAGTAATATGTAGCATCTACACAGATACGAGCTTTACATTACTGACTATTCTGGGAGTCATCACTGGTCCAAAATTAAACTTGAAAATTTGCATTTCGCAATCAGTTCTCTTACTTGAAGATGCTATTTGTTTTAGCAGTCACAGTTACAAAATTATTGCTCAAAATGTCTAACTAATTTTGGAAACGTATTAACTCCATATTCGAGCACATGTGCTTATTGTACATATCTGCCAAAGATATCTAAGATTTAATATTCAAGTGCGACAGAAATAACTCCCCTGCATAAATGATGTTTAGTCACTGTGTTGATACACCATTTATAGTTTAAAGAAATGACATTATCATTTAGCTTTTCCGATGGCTTTGACATCTGTCAAAAATGAAATAGAGCTGCTGTAAATGGCAGGATATACAACATGACAAAATATATAGTGGAATTAAAGATACAGGATCATATAAAATATGTACATACCAATTATGTCCAGATTACTAGGTGCACTGTAGTCGAACATGTTTGTAACCACAACAATGCAAGTACCATCGATGTAGTTGTGTACGACTGTAATTAGTAGTGGTACAGAGTACCGTCCGCCACGCACCTTTGGGTGGATTGCGGACTATGTATGCTAACGTATAACTGTTTCTTAAGCAGATAAGACATGTTGTATGCGACAAGTTCATCCTTGTAAATGGATTAGACGTATGAAAAATTACAACAAGATCCTTCGTTTGCGTAAATCATCTTGTTCCGTGAAAGGCAAATTATTTTGTCAGTGGTCAAGACAACTGTCTGATACAAAGATACTGAACTGACCAGAATCCAAGCTGAATGGAATCTTCAGAGCTATTAGGTGACGTTAATATTGTGTAATACGAGGTACCCGTATAATTTGACCCATATTCATTTACCAGAACATAAATGCCCAAAGGTATGTGTAAGTATTGTAAGTGGAATTTTCTCTAGTTCTGAATGAAGGTGACAGCTTTCGCTCTTGCTTTCAACAAGATGAGGCTCATCACACAAAAGAGCAGTTGTTCTTCAGTGGTTGGATGGTCAATTTCCTGGGCACTGGAATGGCTGACGTGGTTCTGTGGAATGGCTACCCAGATCCCTTGATCTTATTCGAGTGGTCATTTACCTGTGGGACTTTTAGAGCTAGAGAATGCTGACAAAATAAGAAACAGACGCCATCTCTAGGAATGCACTGTAGAAGCGTGTACCAGCGTTTATGAGGAAATCCTTGTGTTTGTGTAGAATTGGACTCAGCAACTTTAACTCTGCCTATGTCCAAGAGGGACAGCATGTTGAACACATCAATTGATGCGCCTTTGTGAAGAGCAGTCCAGTCTGTACCTCCGACAAAAGTGTTGAAAACTCTTCAACTGCTACGTCAGAGGTGTTTACAGGAATGGACTTGTCAGAAAATGACGATGTTATGTGATATGTCACACGAGCCCATGTCCATCAGCATCAAAGGAGTTAGATTCAAGATGGCCAATTTTAAGATAGCGCCCATCTTGTGTATGAACCTGAACCTATGACCATACCTTACTGGGATATTTAGGTTACCAATTTTCTCTGGAATTTTGCGAATTGGGACGTGAACTGCGACTTTTGACGCGCCCTGTATAAGAACGTCTGATACTTGCCACGAGGTTTCAGGTGTCTACAGAAAAAATAAACAGGTATTAGATGTATCTTACGAAAATAATCTGACGATGGGCCCGAATCTGGTAACAAAGAGACGATACAGCACTGATTTCGTATACTGTGTTTTACGCCATGCGTCATATGATGATCCTTTAGTATTTAGTTTCCAGTACTCCCCTTATTTGTCATCTTTGACAAATGTACTCTGCATCCATGCTGTTTCGTTTACAGTGAAACAGGCAGAGAACGAGCTGGTGAGGAACTCGAAGGACTTCAACTACTACGGGCAGCTGCCGCTCAGCTTCGGCCAGCTGTACCAGGCGACGGAGGCGGCCCTCGTTGGCGACGCTACGCCCTACATCGACGACTTCGTGCACAAGTACGGCGACATCGAGCGCCTGGCGCTGCCCCGCGGCACCCGTAGTGGACTTCCCCTGTCCACGTTCGTCATCATCACGCCGTTCACGCACAAGACCATCAGCAGGAGCAACCCCTACACGGACGACGTCGGCTCCAAGGTCTCCTTCTTCCCGTTCGACAGGCCCATCAACGAGCTCGACTTCTACGTGCCCAACGTGCACTTCGGCGAAGCCGTCGTCCTGCACAGGAACGCCGACGAGGTCGCCGCACCCTGAAGCTGCACACTACTGACTGACAACTCGATGCGCCTACTGTCCGAGGGGCGAACACCCTCACCTAGCTGTTAATTCAATAAACAACTTTTTTACGATTTCCTACTTCCTCTGTCTCTTATTTCATTAACCTTTTAACCACAAACCCTCTTTGATTTATTTATTTTCACACTCATTGGGTCATATGAATAAAATGGAGAATGGACTTTATTCTCGGAATTTCGGAAAATATTTTCTGATTCGCATGGATAAATCGTCTAATATTGTGCTTTACATGAGGATTCTCTGAGTATTTTCCGCTGCAGTGTGAAAGTTTCATTCTGGAAACATTCCTTAGGCTGTGGCTAAGCCATGTCTCCAACATATCCATTCTTCCAGGAGTGCTCCTCTTGCAAGTTTCGCAGGAGCAGTTTGGAAAGTATGAGGCGAGGTACTGGCAGAATTGCGAAGTTGTGCGGCGGGATCTTGAGGCGTGTAGGGATAGGTCAGTGGTAGAGCACTTGCCTGCGAAAGGCAAAAGTCCCTGCCGCGGTGGAAAGGCACCTCGCTGCGGAGAGCGCGGTTGCTCGCCGTCGGAGGTTCGAGTCCTCCCTGGGGCATGGGTGTTTGTGTTGTCCTTAGGTTAGTTTACCTTAGTTTAAGTAGTTTGTAAGCTACAGACTGATGACCACGCAGTTTAGTTCGATATGTTTACAAACATTTGCAAAAATCCCAGGTTAGAGTCTGGTTTGCGGCACACAATTTTAATCTGCCAGGAATTTCTATTTTCATGACATTTTGACTGGGACTGTAATTCTTGTTAGGAAATGGAGCCCAAACCAAAAAGCTCTTTTTATGGTTCAACTTTGCATTGTTTTGCATAATTATAGCGGGACGCGGATCAAGTAAATAAAAATTTAAACCATGCAGCCAATGGAATAAGAAATATGACAACACTGTTATATTCTGCAGGTTCGCCAATAAATAGGAATGGTAATAATATGAAAAAGCAAACGAAAAAAGTTTGCGTTCGAAAAATATATCGAAACCTGCTATGTAAACAAGTATGCATTATTTTTCACAAAAGCTCTGGAGAAAAAATTAATAAAGGAAAATATTTCTGATCAGGAGCTGTTACAGTTGGAACCAGAAACGACGGCGACAGCCAATGAGTGTTCAGTAATGTCTTGTCCGCTCTGATGCTACTGCCAAAATTAAACTTGATGTAGAGTGTTACTTTGTGTATTTTAATCTATTTGCTGATTTAATCTCATTGCTGATGGTGCTGGCATGTAACAGATTCTATGTAAGCAAGCTAAGCCATTTTTTGTGGGCTGTAAGGTTTCTTTAAGCGCAATGCACATATATAAGCTTATTGCAACTGTCGCTTGAAGGCGGCGGATATGCTGTTCTCTAGACATGCGCAACCCGCCATAGTTTGTGGATCCAACCATAATGAAAGTCATATATCAAGTAACATTCAATGAAATTATTACTTACAATTAAACTACAGAACCATCAGTTTAATATGTCATGGTTGCAAAATATTAACACGAATTATATACAGAAGAATGGAAAAGCTGGTAGAAGCCGACCTCGGGGAAGATCAGTTTGGGTTCAGGAGAAATGTAGGAACACGGGAAGCAATACTCACTTTACGGCTTATCCTAGAAGATAGATTAAGAAAAGGCAAACCTACATTTCTAGCTTTTGTAGATTTGGAGAAGGCTTTTGACAATGTTGATTGGAATAAACTCTTTCAAGTTCTGCAGCAATCAGGAGTAAAATATAGGGAGCGTAAGGTTATTTACAACTTGTACAAAAACCAGACAGCGGTTGTCAGTTGAAGGGCATGCAGTGGTTGTAGTCTTTCTCCATTGTTATTCAATTTGTACATTGAGCAAGCTATAAAGGAAAGCAAGGAGAAATTTGGAGAAGGAATTAAAGTTCAGGGGAAAGAATTACAAACCTTGCGTTTTGCCGATGACATAGTAATTCTGTTATCTACAGCAAAGGACCTGGAAGAGCAATTGAACAGAATGGACAGTGTGCTGAAAGGTGCATATAAGATGAACATTAACAAGAGCAAAACTAGGGTAATGGAGTGCAGTGTAAGAAAATCAGGTGATGCTGAAGTAATTATATTGGGAAACGAAGCAATAAAGGAGGTAGATGAGTTTTGTTACTTGGGCAGTAAAATAACAAATGATGGTCGAAGTACAGAGGATATAAAATGCAGAATGGCAATGGGTAGAAAAGCATTCTTGAAAAAGGGAAATTTGTTAACATCGAATATTGATTTAAGCCTAAGGAAGTCCTTTCTGAAGGCATTTGTATGGAGTGTTGCCTTGTATGGGAGTGAGACGTGGACGATAAACAGTGCGGACAGGAAGAGAATTGAGGCTTTTGAAATATGGTGCTACAGAAGAATGCCGAAGATTAGGTGGGTGGATCGCGTAATTAATGAGGAGGTACTGAACAGAATTGGGGAGAAAAGAAATTTCTGGCATACCTTGACCAAAAGAAGGGATAGACTGGTAGGACACATCAAGGAATTGTTAATTTAGCGTTGGAGGGAAGTGTGTGGGGTAAAAATCGCAGAGGAAGACCAAGAGATGGATACAGTAAGCAGATTCAGACAGTTGTAGGTTGCCGTTCTTATGGGGAGATGAAGAGGCTTGTTTAGGATAGGGTATTGTGGAGAGCTGCATCAAACCAGTCTCCGGACTGAAGACCACAACAACACATTACTTACAATTATTAAATGTGGATACAGTCACAACATTTACATGGCGTCTTACGGTGCGATAAACGAACACGAACACATTGGCTGAAAAACTTCCTTCTAGTGATTTCTTAAAACAATATAAGATCGAAAATATTGAATATATCTGTGTATCATTAAGAAACTCACATCTTTGATTTTTACATATTATCTTTTCATAAAATTAACATCGATCAACAATCTTTTTTTCGTTTTAATGGAGACATTACGAAGTTATTAAGAACTGTAAAATGTCAAAAGGAGATCAGTTGTTACAATCCGCACTAGAATCGAAGCCAGTAACACGTAACATTAAATGGTGCGATTTAGATTGTTTGCTTTGTATCTTTTAGATGTTGCTTCAGAACATTTCAATATTGATGTAATAAGGACTGTTGAGCAAGTTTTGGTTACGATGATGAGATGAAATAGCAACTACTTTATTGAAAGGACAATACTCTCGTCTGTGGAACCCTAGACTCGTTAGTATGTGAATTTGAGGCCTCGATATATTTTTCGAACGAAAGCTTTGTTCGTTTAGTTTTGGCTTTTGGCCAGTTAGGACTGTGAATCGTACCAACCACGTAAAGCAATTTCTGTGCAACAATTCATTGAGATTGTATATAATTAGCCCTCATGTGCGACCACACTACAATATTAAAAAAATGAATTCGGTTAAAAATAGCTAGGAGAAGTACTAACCCCCGTTGATTGACTGTACTTTATTTGTAGAATTACGAGTGTGTAAAATTATGTTCTTATACGACAAAAATGTGGTTCGTAAGTGAATGGATGTTTCGTCCATAACGAAGCCACTTGTTTTCCAGACTTTCTGTTCTGATATTGAACATGCAAATTCCTTCAGAAATTACTGCTAATTGTGTGTATGTGATCGATGGTGACTGCACCATCGAAAGTGGTCAACAGCATTCGGAAAATGGACTATATTTTCATTAGAAAAGTTGGTTAATATCTTTGCAAAATTATTATTATTCCATAAGGGGTTATAAGTGGTTGGCAAGATAATATATATTACTAACAAACAAACAAAATTTTTAGTTATTTATTTATTGATTACTAAGGAACTGACACACCATTGGCTTTGAGAACTTTGACGAAGATAAAGTCCTTTTTACAGTTTGTATCGGAATGTTATCCATTCTTTTAGAAACTGGGCTGCCAAATTCTTCGATGATGTTACAGCTGAAGAAGTGGTCCTCTCTTTCTGCTCTAAAACTTCCCATAACGGCTCAATTATGTTGAGACATGGCGATTTGACTATTCAAGGAAGATGTCTGATAAAAGTGTGTGTGTGTGTGTGTGTGTGGCATTGTTTTGTTTAGTAATATGTTATTTGTAGTAAGTATTTTACTACGGTGAGATATTCATTTGCAGTTATCTAACTACTGAGAGTAATTGTACAAACAGCTGAATACCGTGATAGATACCCAGACCATGACAGAGCCTCTCTGGAGCTTGGCTGAAGAAAGCAGGCACGCTGTATCGTAAGATTCTTTTGGAGTTTTAGACACATAAAGTGGATGCACGAAGCAAGTTAAATGTTGATTCATCAATCCATATCGCCTTCGCCGGCCGCAGTGTCCGAGCGGTCTGCGGCCCGCCAGTCACGTTCTGCACGGCCATTACGGTCGGGGGTTCGAATCCCCCCTCGGGCATGGATATTTGTGCCGTCCTTAGTATTAGCTAGTTTGTAAGTAGTTTGTAAGTTTAGGGACTGATGATCCCGTTGTTAAGTCCCATAATCTGTACAAACATTTGAACATTCCATATCGCCTTGAAGTAGACATCAAGTGTGCAGGATGTATGATGGTCACACCACTTCCTTCGCAGCTTTGTCCTGGATTCAGGGGATTAGCGACTCAGTCCCTTATATAAATTTTAAGTTCAAATGTTCAAATGTGTGTTAAGCTCAATGGTCATAATTGCTATGTCATCAGTCTCTAAACTTACAAACTACTTATGAACTACCTTATACTAGACACAAACATCTATGCCGGAGGGGGGATTCGTATCCCCGACCGTAGCGGCCGTGCAGACAATTTTAAGTTCAATCCGAACTATTTTTTTCGAAACAGTGTATGAAAGTGGGAATTGCGTTGTGCTCTCACTTTTTCCATGGTAGTTTTATGTTTTCTGGCCACAGCCGTTCTAATGCTCGGCGGTTATTATCAATTATCTTCATGTTACGCCTACTTTTCCTGTTCGTCAAGGGTGAGGGGTGTTTTAATGTGATCTGTGCACGCCATGATTACTGGGAATACTGTCGCTAGTTAAACATTAACAAATGAACCAGGTTTCATCACAGATGTTCCTACTAACTGCACACCATGGGTTGGCTTCATAGAAGTGTAAGACATCACGCATTTAACGTATCATTGTTATTGACCGTCATCGAATAGACAGTATAACTCACTTCAAGGTAACGTATGTCAGTATTGAATGCTTTGAACAAACGGACATCATTCGAAAGAATTATTTGTGACCCCTCAAGGGCTTTCTGTGTAACTCATGGAATTCTGCTAGATAAGCTCAAGTATTATGGAATGAGTGGGACCGTGCTCCGATGGTTTAACTGTTACATAGCTGTAAGATTGCTGAAAGTTGAAAGACGTGGTTCACATCAATCGCAAAAAGATCAGCTGTTCCTGCAAACTGGGTAACTCGCAAGAATGGGGAACCAGAGGGATCGTTTTTGGCTCCTACGCTATTCTTAATATATATTAATGTCTTGACGTTCTGTAGTCACGAAGATACGAAACTAGCGCTTTTTTGGTGACAATAAGAGTATTGTAATCACACCTGACAAACAAGATGTTCAAATGTTCAAATGTTTGTAAAGCGTATGGGGTCACAGGCCCTAAACTTACAAACTACTTATGAACTACTTACAAACTAGGACGGCACGAATATCCATGCCCGAGGGGGGATTCGAACCCCCGACCGTAGTGGCCGCGCAGACCGTGACTGGAGCGCCTTAGTCCCCTCAGCCACCGCGGCCGGCTGACAGACAAGAATTAACTGATGAAATTGTAAATAATTCATGAAATGAGCTCTGTTTAAATTTAGATAAAACATAGTATATACAGTAAATATCATGACACCGTTAATAAACATAGAATGGAAAAACATGCAAATATTTCGTCGTGTGCGTTGATGAGAGTTTGAACTGGAAACCACACACTGATGAACTGCCGAAGCGTTTCAGTGCATCTATGATATTACGGTCATTGAAAATTTTGGTGATAAACGTCTCAGTAAATTATTCATTCACTTCTCTCATACGGCAACATATTTTGGGGTAATTCATCACTGAGTAAGAACGTATTCATCGAACAACAGGGTGTATTTAGAATAATGCTGGAACCCACCCAGAATCATTCTGCTGACATTTATAAATAAATAAATTTATAAATAATAGGGTTCTTCACAGTAGCTTTGCAAAAATTAAAAAAATAAACTAATAACTACAAAACTAGGAGAAATTATGATCTTGACTATTCAAGTTTCAATATAATTTTGGCCTAGAAAGGCCACAAAAGTCTTTTGTCACTTGCCAAAGAGAATGAAAACTCCGACCGATAGCACACTACCATGTAAAGTGAAGAGACTTTTGAATGGGAACGCCTTATACTTTGTAGAAGAATTTTTAGATATAAATTAGTAATTAAAAAAAAATATAATATAAAGATACCTTTTATTAAACTGATGCGTTGAACTTCATTATGAAATTTTGTACTCATGATTGTAAGCTACAAGATAGGATAAATACATATAACACTAAACATGGGAGTGGAAGGGCTGGCCAGAAACACATAATATCTTTTCCACTTTGAAATTTACTTAATTCTATTTTATTTGTAAACTATAGCCCCATCCAAATAAAAAATGTTTCTTTGAATTACAACACCTTCATAAAGCAGTTACTTTATTGATAAGTCAATAAGGTAAGAGCGTCAATTTAGAATCATTCACTTCAGGAGTTTCTGTTGAAACTGAATATACAGTAATGAAAAGATTGAGGCCAGGCACGACACACAAACACGCGATTAAAGTTGCAAACATTAGAAATACTTATTAAGAAATTGCTGTAGATTATAATAACCAGTTACATGAATTTATGTCGAAACTGAATATATATAATGTAAAGACAGGCCCGACACAACTTTACAGCAACAGAAATGCCTGATTAAAATATCTTGATTTACAATAGCTTCATTATCAAGCTGTTATTCGAATTTTCCAAGTATTTAAAGAAAATATGACATGTACACGTAATAGCAACCACGACTCGATTATTTAAAGTTTAGTTTCGTCAATCTCCCTACAACCTTAATAACATTACTTTCAGAAACACTTCACTAACAGGAGCTGACTTCAGTACCTTCAGCAGACTTCCATCCACGTCAATTCTCACTGCAACTTGCAGCGTGATCCTGTGAGACACTTGTAAAGAGAAATTAAATTTTCATGAAATAGGTATTGACTACGGTAACCACCAGTTCGATAGCAGATTGTTTTAACGATGTAACTAATTGTTTTATTTATCACGATACAAAATCATGCTGTGAAAAGAATACAGCAGCAGACAAACAGACAAACAGGAACTTAAAATTTTGTACATAATTTTCGCTTTGCAATTCAGGTACAGGGATTTCAGACAATGGCGGAGCGATGTTCTCGCTGATGACGAGCTTGAACTCTGCCTGCTGAAGTTGGCCCACCGCTGGTACTCCTCGATTCACTCACCTCGGGTTACATGAAACATAAGAAACAAGAGAAAACATGTAAGTAAAACATTAACTGTCCTCGAACAAGTAAAAATTCAAGACAAATTCCTGCACTTAACGTGACTCTATATAAGGAAGTTCTTGTTTGTTCGTATTTAAGAAAATACTTAGTTGTACATTTATATTCGGCCCCCAAATATACCTGCCATTATTTCTATTGACATATCCTCATAAGTTGGCTTTTTAAGGACACACATCACCATAATTCGCTCATTGAAAATCAATAAGTTATAAAATCTGTCCTTTAAACTATCATCTGTCTGTCATTTCGAGAACAAAGACATTCTTGTAATATCTATCAAGGGCATATTTTTCAACCCATTATCTATAAATGTGTTCATGATTTTGTTCTACTGTGATTCTAGTTCCAAGTTAAAGTGTAGGCCCTCTTTTCCCGTTGGATAACTTGGATAGATTGGAGATACGCAAGTCACCGAAGTGGCATCCAGGTGAAAGTCTTGTAGCACGCCACTGACACACAGGAAATTATTGTTATTATTACAAAAGCAACCAGAACATACGATTGGAAATTTAAGAATGTAAAATTCTTTTTGTGCACCAATATGGAATCAAACGTTGTAATACAAAATTACCTTTGAACACACTGTGTGATGATCACATGTAGAACAGGCTAACGAGAGCTGCGCGTCCCCCACTGCACACCACAGCTGAGTGTTTATAAGGATGAATATTTCATTCAATCTTTCTACAGTGATTCATCCATTTTATAGCCTCCATATACGGTACAAATGTTTACGTTTAGACTTTACCATGTAGAATTTTCTATGATTCAATTTGAAAATTTACATATAAATTGTGTTATTAGTTATCTCTTACTACACAGAAACACTGGGTAACTTCGTCAGCTCTCAGATTAAGGAGAACTCTGGGAAGAAGAATTTCAACTCATTATACACTTACTCATTTCATGAATTATCACTATCTGCACAACTACAGTTAATTGTGTGTTTATTGTTCGTATGTGAAAGTATTATGAATCTATCAGTGTATATTTTCGTTGATTAGCGACTTATTTGCTGCTCTACTGTGAAGGAAGCTTGCAGTTCTTAGATACAAAAGAAAAAAATGACAAGTTCTGTTAACCATAACTCGGTGTTATGAATTTCGTGAAGAGCAATAAGACTGAGAAACAACAGTTGTAATATCTGGCAAACTGAAAATGTTGAGATCGCATAGTTCTTAATGTTGCGTCAGAATGTAAAGTGGGAAAGGAATGTGTTATAAAGTGCCAAATCGAGAATCCGTCAGGAGAGTCCATCTCAGTTCATCATGACAGACTTCAGCAAAGTAAACGTGGTGCGAAGTGTACCAAAGAAAGCTGATGGCTAGCAACGAAGGCAGGCGGATCACTCAAGCCCAATATTCCGGGAAAACTCATTGACCTGTGCTGTGTCAAGAACAGACAAGGTGACAAAGGAGCAGAAAGGAGCTGACTTCAAAACTACTGGAAAATATCAAAGTCCAGCCTGCCAAAGAACATCAAAATTCCAAGTGTGATGCCAGACAGCTGACAGAAAGCTATTGATTTGATTTGATTTTCTCAGGGAAGCCAAAACAGTCTTGGTCCAACCCGCCATTGCCCGCACCGAAACTAAGTTTATTGTGCGGTATCTCTCCCTGTATGTCTAGTAAAGCCAACCAATGCCCTTGAACAGTGCAAGGAGTCCCTTTACGAGTTCTTTATTAGACACAATTTCTTCGGGTCTGGTTGTCCCAAATGTTCTGTGCCTTTTATTCTCCAATGCAATGCATTCGAAGATTAGATGTGATGCAGTTTCATCACCGTCATCACAGATTCTACATTTAGGGTCCTCTTCTGTTATTCCCGTTGTAAGTAGGTGTTCCCTGTCACCAATCCAACCATGAGTCTAATCTCTCTCCTGTTTAGGCCCAGGATTGCAGAGCATGGCTTTGGCATCATTAACTTGCCATGTTTTTGTTGATAGACTTTGGTCCAATATTCTACGTCCTGTCTTCTGAGCCAGTTACGTAGCTCCAATTTGATCATTGCCATGGTGATTGGCAGGACAGTTCCCGGTCCAATAAATGGAGTCTCTGCCCCCATCCTAATCTGTCGGCATGTTCGTTGCCACTGATCCCCGAGTGGCCAGGGACCTACAATAGGTTTACTCTATTGCTTTCCCGTAGCTCCACCAGAACCCTGTGATATTCTGCAACAATTTTAGACCTTGTTGCAGGAGCTGCCAGTGATCTCAGGGCTGCCTGGCTGTCTGAATAGATATAGATGCTACGATCTTTGTAGCACCTACGCAAATTCTCCTCCACACACACCCTGAGGGCAGTGATTTCGGCGTGGAATACTGAGGCCAGTTTCCCTAGAGAGATGACGCCCTCCAGTCTTGGCTGCACCCCGTATACCCCGGCCCCAACGCCTTGGTCTGATTTTGACCCGTCAGTGAACCAGACAATATCCCCGGTACGGTGTCGAACTATTTTCTCCAACTGCTCCCTACTTCCAATTGTTATATTGAAAGGCTTGTTGAAGCAGTATGGGGTTATAATATAGTCGGCTGGCATTTCCCCAACCTTTCCTATATTTACCTCACTCACTAATTTAGTGTGTGATTCTGGATATCCCAAAGAGTTCCAGTTTTTGCCAGTTTTGAGTCTGTATGCACCAGCCGCTGCCTCCGTCTTGACCCTAAGGTGTAATTAGCATGGTTTCCATCCCAGCAGTTGGTGTGCTGCTAATTCCGCCTGTTATGGCTAAGCAGGCTCTCTGCACCTTACCAAGCTCCTTCGCAGCAACCTGCTGTTCTACCTTCTTCCACCATACGACCGCCCCATAGGTGATCCTGGGTCTAATCACTGTGGTGTATATCCAATTCATACCCTTGGGTCTCAGGCCCCAATTTTTGCCACAAGCTCTCCTGGTACTTACTAAAGTACCTTTTCCCTTGTGGTAAATATTCCTAATGTGAGGGGTCCATGTCAGTTTCTCATCTAAGGTAACCCCCAGATATTTCACTGTCCCCTTCACAGGTAGCGCTTCATTGAAAAGCTTTAGATTCCAACTTGAATGTTGTATATGGTTCTTTGTGAATGGTACAGCAACAGTCTTCTTAGGACTAACCCCCAGATCCTATTTTCTGCACCAGTCTTGCACAATGTCCAACGCACCTTGTGCCATATTCTTTACTGTGTCAGCAAATTTGCCAAGTATTACTATGACAAAATCATATGCGTATCCTTGGCAAAAGTGATGCCTAGAGTTTAATGCTCCAATGAGATCATTCACCACTAGATTCCACAATAAAGGGAAAATAACTCCTCCTTGCGGGCAACCCCTAGTGATGTTGATTACCATGTTTTCATTCATCATGGTAGCCTATACCTTTCTTCCACTGAGCATGGCCCTACACAGCTAACTAGATGGCATCGTCCGAAGTCCACATCTCGCAGAGTGAGACCCTGTTACCAGACACAAAGTGAGCTGCACCAGGCTGCTCCTCGTGCCAACGCCCCTTAAAAATCAAAACAACAATGTACTCTTGTCTCTAATGGGCCGTCCAGTCAGCGGACGACACCCAAGACATCGAAAGAGGTGTCATCCTAAAATCCCCAAGCCAACCACACAGCAATCTACAGACGCTACCATTTGCTCTGTCCACTCGATTTCCCAAGGCCTTACCGTTGCTAGGGCGTTGAACCCCGCGGTACCTGCGGCTCTATAGTGCGTCAAAGGCACAAAAACGTTTAAGATTTTGCTAGCCTCCGTGCCGAAACCTCGCAGCTATAGGTGCTCAGCTCTCTCTAAAAGGAATTCTCGGAAATGGCCTTCTCATTATTCATGCAGTAAAGTGTTATTGTCCAAGTCGACACTGCGAATTTTCTTTATAGCTAGTGCCCATTATTCTTCCAAAACTATGCGGCACTAAGGAGCCTCCTCTTTTGAAAACACACTTCAGCGGTCGCTGGCGACTCGCGCCAATTATCTGCCTCCGACGACAGGCTGTCAGCACCCATATGGATAGTTGTCAACTGCCGCAATAGTATTGTGCTGATGGGCGCTCCGGTCTGCCCATGAAGTGCAGGTAGGCTGGGGAACGCAGCTGTGAGCCTTCCACCTTCCTCTCACTGACCAGCACGACAGTCTTTTACGGCACCTCATCCCAGGGCAGCACTCAGAAGCCGCGCTGCAGCATCACTTTGAGCACGCTTTCCCAGAAAAAGACACAATTTGTTTTATTATGGCCAGAATTCCACACTCTCCTTGCGTGAGAAGCCTCATGCTCCAGCCCAGCACTCTCCTGGGTAAAACTCCCACTGCCCAGAGCAGCTGACAACAAGAGAATTAAATTTGGAAATTAATACATCAGATAAATAACGGTCTTCACTCCTAATTAATCGACCAATAAAATACGAGAAATAACACCTCAAAATCTTCCTCAACCTTATAACTTAAAATAAAAAGAAATAAAAGATCTCTAACACCCATCACCTTTCAAGGTATAGATTGTATTCTGCCGCTAGTGTATTTCACATATATAAGGCGGCCGCAACCTTAAGTAAGTATATGGATCCGTGCCGAGGCAGCGAAATGCTACCCACGCCTGCTTTAAATATTTATGTACAAATACCATTCCCCCATTCAAATTCTTTATACATTATTAATATAAAGGGGTCAACAAGATAGTACTCACTGCTAATATATACACAATATTTCTTTACTAGAATAGGATTTGAGCCGCCAGTGTTTATGACACCAGCTGCAACTACTCTTTATAATTTCCAAAAGAATGTCGAGCCACAACATGTGCCAATTACTTCATTGCAGTTGGAGCTGTAGATCTGGTCCTCTTTTCCATAATGGGTCAATCATAATGAGACATGGCGAGTTTTCTGTCCATTTTCTGTTCCTGTGCACAGCACATCTTACCTTCTATGGTTGTGTTTGAAGTCTCTTTATCATTGTGGAACATGACAGTGTCAGCAATATGTTAGTCACAGTAAGCAGTTCGTCGTAAAGGATGTTCAGTTATTAATTAGCAGTGATCCGACCAGATTGGTTTATGAAATTTTGTCACCATCGACGCTATGACAATATCATGATCACTAATTCCTGTCTCTACACAGACATCGTTAATAAGGTCAGGCCTGTGCGTGGCTATAAGGTCTAAATTATTTCCATTGCGTGTGGGTTGCCGGTTTAACTGCTCAAGTTTTTCTGTACCGCCTGAAATGTAACTAGCGAGATCCCAATCTATACCCTTAAGGTTGTAGTCTCCCCCGACTAATATTACATGGCCCGGGTACCTATGCACTACCTGGTGTAGACTTTCTTTGAATGATTCTAAAACTGCTATACCAGCACTGGGGGGGGGAGGGGGCGGTAAAAACACCAAACTATTAACTTTACTTCTTTTAGACCTGTTATACATGCCGAGATAACTTCACAGTTACTTTCAACAATATCTTTGTCCACAGCGATGAACACTCCTCCTCCAGTTGTATCTGAGCACAATAATTTCCATGCAGTGTGGCAAATTCGGGAACTTTGTTTCTAATACTCTGTAAGCTCGCGGCTGATATTTTGATGTTCGAATTTATGTTCCGAATGTGGCCTGAATTCTCTGTTTGAATGCTGACAGGCGAGTGCTCATCAGAGTTAGCGCCTAGCCAAAAATAAATAAATAAATAAATAAATAAATAAATAAAAATAAAAACAAACAAACAGGTGCACTCCACAAGTACTCTGCTACCCGAATAGCTGCTTCCTTAGTGTAGCGCACCCCTGATGTACGATACAACCCGTCATCTTTGACTAATGACGTCATCAGTCAAAGATGTTTATGCATATATATGAAGATGATATTAACTTTTTTGTATCAAAGATGTGGAACTATTTGCACAGGCTCGTTGTTTACATTAAAGATAAACAATTGATATCTCGATTCTGTTTTGATCGAAGTGATTCAACAATTTTGCTATAATTTAAGGATAAATATTTTCACTGAGAAATTTATTGCTTACATTCGCCAGTAAGTAATATAGTTTATTGTTCGTTGTTATTTTATGTGAATTTATATAATAAAATATTGAGTTTTATTCGTATTTAATTATTTTGTCGACCTCTTTCGGAATGCATGATAATGAAAAAATTAATAAAGATCAGCATTCATTAATGATTGGTGAAGACATGGTTTCTCTAACTAAATATTTACAATTTTCGTATTAATTGCTGAAATTGGTTAAATTTTACGACGCTTCTCGCTGGGCTGCAGTGGTTATGTTGGCACCAATGGTAATGACGGCAACTCAGATGACAAATATTTTTTCGTGACAACTTCAATAAAAACGAAAATTATTTTTTTTTCTGAACGGACAAGGGTACATACAAGAACCTGTCAACCGTAGAGCAGGTACAGTACTAATTTTGCTGCGAGTGAAACGATCAGCAGTAACATTTACTCTGTAGCTCGTGAAAAATATTAACACAATTCTACACCCAATTGTTCATCTTTTGCCAACATAAGCACTGGAGCCCGGCGTAAAATTTTAACCGCCGACATTTTGTACTTAACTTTTCCTGATCGAGTATGGAATACGATACAGATATCTCACGAAATAGCGTAATCTGGTAACATTTAAAAATTGTATCGTAAACTAGACTTGACCTTCCCCTGCTCAAGTCAATAATACGATACAGTTATCTCGTAAAATTGCTTCAATGGTATCATTTAAAAATTGTATCGTGAACTAGACTTGACCTCCCCCTACTCAAGTCAAGATTACGATACAGATATTTTTTTAAGTAGCGACATATGAGCATAAACATATATTATTACACTACAATTTTACTCGATCGTTATTGTACATGTAGCTTTTAACGAAATCACACACATTTGTAGTAGTACTTGTTAATATAATAATAAAAAGTTTATTTCTAGGTACGTAATGTCGTAACTTCTTTTTTAGTTTTTGTTTCAGACGCTAGACTTGGAACAGTATCACCTCTAAAAAGATCAATACTTTTTATTTATTATTCATTTTTAAATAATTTAAACATGCTTCACTGTTTTTTTAATAAATAAAAATGCAGTAATGTAATAGATACGATGTGTTTCATTTATTATACATATTTCTTAAACGGACTGATAATTATTTATCTGGAAAATTTGGTGATAGTATTGTCTTTGGTGTATTAATAAACGATATGTTTCTCGATAGACGTCAAATGTTCAAATGTTATTACTTCCATATCTTTACTTCGTATATGAAGTCATTGGTCAAAGCCATAGAGTAGAAATATCTCTGGTGTGAGCATTGCATTCTGCGCATGTTCTCAACATTAAGCTGGAATTATCACATGATCTGGGGACGACGCTATTCGTTCATTAACACTAATTATCACGTCATGTCATGTTAGGGTTTCTCGGTAGCAAAGTTTTAACAACATCGTCTTCTGGTGACTTGAACATTTATTTTCGCCGCTCTCTATAGTTGATTTTGTGCTTTTGTTGTTTCTTAATGTCAGTTTATGACTGTGATTTGCAAATGTAACATTACGAATTGCATTTTTTTTTTCATTGAGTGTTGTTCCAGAAGCAATGTCGGAATGTCAAATATCTCAAAATGAAAACTTACTTAGGTGAACAAAGATGAGTTTTGAGTTTTTGATTTATGTGTTTGAATATTGGTCAATGGTTTCGATAGAAAATTCAAGTCGATAATCTGAAATGATGTTTTCCTTCTCAGTACTTTCCCACATACAACTGATCAAGAACACGACCTTTACTATGGTCATTAAATAATTGCATAGTTGTTATTTTCTCAGATTTGACACTATACACAAAATATTTTATCATGGGTAGTAGTTATACTTCCACTTCCATTGCGCGGTACAGAGCTAAGCAAGTTGACGTGACGTAACGTACAACTTAACACGACGGCCATTGTGAATTAGCCTTTTGCTTATATTCAAAGGTTATGTTGCGTGTGATCCATTTGTTTACTCATAATAACAGAGGTGAATTACATTTGTTGTTATATGTGTTACAGAATTATTTTTTGTAGCTCATTCATCCAATAGTCTGATTTTCTCTTGATTTAGATTTCATCTGTTAATTACTAAGGGACTGTACATATGATGCGCAATGTATATGCGTAGGAGTATTACCAGCAAGTACATTTGAGTGCCAGCTTCAAATAAATAAATAAACAAAAAAAGTAATAAAGAAATAATTCCGTCTGTAATTTTTCCAGATGTATCGAAGGCCAAGGCTTACTATCATGTCATTTTGCAACACCCTGGAATTTTGGTTGTGTTTCATTATATGAGTGTGAAACGGGATAACTCATTTGAGAATTCCTGAAGACAGCAAATCAGAATGTCGAATCAAGTTTGTTGCAAGAGATTAATGTATAGCATAGTCTATGTTCACGACAAAGTCGGAAACACTTCACCAAATTAGCACTTTTATCATTTGCGTATTAGCTGCTGTAAAGTAAATAATCCATGCCTATCAATAACGATAGTAAACTGCAAAATATGGAATGGCTTTGAAAAGAGACTGGACTTTTCAACCTTTTAAATTGCTTAATGAATTTAACAATATGCTGTTCAAATTTTCATTTTTCACACATTACAGGCAAGAACATATCACTGACACCTGGACAAAGATACTGTTAAATTTTACTTATGGCCTCGGCCACTTAGTGTGGTAATGTTGGCAACAAAATGTTAACAATACGAGGACAATAAATCTGATGGCCACAGATGAGTACATACAAGAATCTGTGGATCATAGAGCAGGAACATCGTTAATTATTTATTTCACGGTCAACACGAAAAATGATTCCCTCTTATTCTATGTGATTGAGTTTTCAAACACCGTTACATGGTTATTACCAACATCGGCATACTACGCCGCCAATGTTGTAAATAAAATTTTATCCAGAATTACCAGTTAGCATAATATTCGCCAGTGACTGCCATTTGCTACCTGTGAATGTGTCACCTTGAAGTAGCATATAAGGTGATTCATCGTAGATTTGCAGAAATTGGAGAAATCGTCATTGGTAAAGTTTTGAAAGGATAAGCTGTGAATTCGCAAACTTCTGATTTAAACCGTGACAAATCACAAGTAATGTCACAGCTACCGAAAAGTAGGATTCACATAAGTCACTGCTATCGGGCCGTCACTATTTAGGTCATTCCCATTACAGACAAACATACGTCGTCCCGAGATCACGTGACCATAGATGTTTACGACACAAGATCTCTTCTGCGCATCTAAATGCTCACTCCAGAGATATTTCTACTCTATGGTTAAAGCCGACGTGTTGCATCGTATTCTTGACTATTCCCGTTAGAGGTCTCTGCTATTGCAAGAATTAATGCGATTGGTACATTTTTTACATGTGCCTAGGTGAAACGTATTGACAGTTCTTTTTGCATGCAAAAGAACTACAGATTTCAAGTGAAAGATTGTTTTCTTTGTACTGCGAGCCTTTTAATGTGTAGTTTACACAGGAGTAGAACATCAAATATCATTTTGAAAGTAGCATTATCTTCCTTACGTTTCCTCAACAATACATGTGAAAATATTCATTGCGCTTTTTTAAGAAATAAAATCTGTTTGCGTCCATAATGTACGATCTTAACAAAACCGTTTATATTTTAGGACTTTTACAAGAGAACATAATGCCAAAACGTAAAACAAGCAAAATATTGACTGTTTACATTAAATAATAGGGTAGTGAGGAAAAATCATCGATGCACTCGGCAAGAAGTGTTTTTATAGGTATAATGAATAGTCTGTATCAATGTTTAGCACTGTATAACGTTAGTGAAAGCCGATTTTCACCAGATATAGCTTACTTGCTGACATATAAACCCGCTAAAGAACAGCCTAAATAATCATCACATCGATAGTCACATTCATAAGGTGCAAAAATATAAGATTCAGAGTGCAACACGAAAACCAAGGATATGTAATTCTGTTGCTTCTAAAAAGAGCTGTCAATACGTTACTTTTCACTTAAGCACATGTAAACACAACAATCATTGCAGTAGTTGTAATAATATGAATTTACATTACCTGTACTAATAGATTTGTAATGGGAACATGAGACGACGTTATATTGTTAAATTCAACGACTGATTTAAAAATTCAATGCTTGATTTCGCGTCACGTGACTCGGGGCAATTTTAGATGTTGGTTTCAAACCATAACACAGCAGAGATAGGGGCACGCGCAGTCTATGAATCTTTGGTCTATGTACGAAAGTATGTCGTTATGATTTAAACATAAATGAAACGTGCTGAAATAAACAAAGAAATGTCGTTAAGTACGTAATACACAAAGTGAAATCAGTAACACTATGTTCAATGTTTGTTGGTATTCTTAGAGGTAAGACTCCGTCGCTTAATTCTGTCACAGACGTACGCTTCCTTGCCATACTACGCCATACTTATTACACAGCAGCGGTGTCTATTAGTTCTTTGGTGCACTACGGCGCCTCTATCGCTTGTTTGCTCTATTACGACGTTCACCCTTTAAGCATAGCCTACGTCTAAAAGTTTTTCCATGATCCCACTTTTATGAAATGATGTTTCTCGATACAAATCCGTAGTTTAGGAAAATTACGGATTTCTAACAGAGGAACAGACAGACAGTTATTGAAACTAGTTATGATTACCATATATTTTTTCCCGTGATCTGATTTTGATGACATTGTGCCTATATGTTGCCCCAATCTTCACGTTTCCTGTGAAAACCGCAGGAATATGTGTTAGTAGTTTCTTTCGGAATACGTTTACGAAACGTGTTTGAAATAGGCATATCTTCATGAATATGATGCAGCTTACATCATACATCAGTGATATTTGCCATTTTAAACATTTATTTCCTGATCATTCTTGACAATGCAGTGGGGAATGGAAAACTGAAATATAATAAGCAGGGTCATATTTAGACAGGTGCAACATGTGCAGCTGCACAGGGCGGTAAAATTTTAGGGGCGGCCATTGAAAAAATATGTTTAAATATTACTTTAATGTTAATTGAATCATCGTTATCCAGAGTTTCGATTACCAGAATAAATTTTGAAATTCAGGTGGTTGTGTTGATAGCAGTGGCATATCCCGAGAGGTTGTGCCTTTTTGTTCGAATCCGTGATGCCAGGGGGGGGGGGGGCGTAAAATATTTCTGCACAGGGGCGTCGCGTACCGAAAATACGCCCCTGATAATAAGTATTTCCTTAATGAAGTAGAAATATCACTGAAAACAATCATTATTCTTACGGTTTGCTCTTTTTCTGCTAGAGGCGCTATTGTCGCTCCAGACGTGATACATAAACTTCTATAGCAGTTGGAGGTATATGATAGACTATGATACCAGTATATAAATATGGATTAAACAGGGCGAAGATTGTTCCAGTTTTATATTGATTGCGTTGAATTATATTTCCTATAATGTAGCAACCAACTAAAGGTTTTCAAAAATCTACTAAACTTGAAAATTAAAATAGTAAATAGCATTTTCAATCGGTAATAATTCGATCGCTACCAAACTTCACACGAACCCCCGCAGCACTATTTATTACTTTTCTGGTGCCCTGCGAAACTAACAGTGCCTCTACCTGTTCTTTGCTATATTACGCTGTTCTTTCCAATCATGAAACACATCTAAAAGTTCGAATTACGATATCTTTTACTTTCCTAATCTGATTTTGATGAAATTCTATTCTCAAATTATCTGTGACACGCCACGAATGTTCGTTTAGTACTTTTAGATATTTGCCTTACTACACCGCCGTAATAGTGTGCACCTAAAACTTCAAAGTACGATATATTTTCATCCCCTAATTTGATTTTGATGAAAAGAAGCCTACGTTACGCTTTAAGCTATTCTAAAATTACGTGTGAACCCCAACGAATGTTCGTGTAGCACTTTCATAGATTACCCCCTACAAATAGACACATGCGATTGCTTTCAGAGAAATTTTTAAATTGTGATATCCTTACTTTCTCTGATCCCACTTTGTGAAATGAATCGTTTATGTAACCGCACAATACCCTCACGTTACCTGTGAAAAACCCCTGAAAATTCGTCTATTAGAGGAAAGAGAAAGACAGAAATGATGGTTGTAGATTAAAAAAAAAAAAAAACTTTAAATTGTAATATTCTTATTTTACGTGACCCGATTATTATGAAACGAATTCTGTATGTTGCCCCAACTTACGCTGAAGTCACCAGTGAAAACCCTATCCCACCACGTGAAGTAGTTTTGAAGATAAGTGGTTTCTAATAGATAAACAGACAGACACGACGGTTACTGTAAACACTTAAAATTAGGATAGCTATTCTTTCGTAATTCTAATTTCATGAAATCATGCCTAGATACTGAACCAATATTCGCTCGTGTTTCCTGTGAAAACCGCATGAATTCGCCCAGTAGTTTTGAAGATTGATACGAACAGCAATAGGCCTGCATATACAGATTTATTATTCGTAAACATTTGGTATACCATGTAATTAACAGCGCTTCTATTGGATCTTTGCTATACTATGCTGCAATTCAAGCATAGCATACACCAGAAACTACAAATTATGATATCTTCTCTTCCCCTGATTCGATTTTGATGAAATGAAGCTTATATGTTGCGTCAGTTGACCTATGAAACGCCATGAAAGTTCGTATAGCACTCTTGGAAATTTGCTGTAGTACACAATTCTTATCAGATTAGTATTTACATAAAATTTCAAATTACGATATCTTTCTTTCCTCTGATGCGATTTTGATTAAATGAAGCCTATTTTACTTTCCAAACTATTCTCAGTCTACCTGTGGAAGCTCATGAAAGTTCGTGTAGTACTTTTGGAGATTATTCTCAACAAACGGACGTACACGATGGTTTTTAAACGAATGCTTAAATTATGATATCTTTATTTTGTCTGATCCGATTTAATTATTTAATATTTTATGTAACCGCATGAATTGCTCAAGTTACGTGTGGAAATCCCATGAAAATTCGTGAAATAGTTTTGGAGACAAATGTGTTAAAAGTGACAGGCAGACATGCCGGTCGTAGGTGAAAAATTTCAAATTACTATATTCTCATTATTCCTTGATCCAATTCTTATGAAACAAAGTCTATATGTGGTCCAGAGTTACGCTCAAGTTACCTGTGAAAACCCCATGCAATTTCGTGAAGAGGTTTCTAATAGTTGAACCGGCACGACGGTCACTGAAAACACTTAAAATTACGAAATGTGTCTTTTCTGTAATCCTACTTTGATAAAATCGTGCCTATTTATTGTCTCAAACGTTTCTCCTGTTTACTGTGAAAACCGCATGAAGATTCGTCCAGTAGTACTGAAGATTGAAGTGAACAGCGACAGGTCTACATTTACAGATTTATTATAAGTATAGATATAAATATAATTAATGTATGGGGTGTGTAGGGATAAGTGCTTGAAAAAAAGCCATGAAGTCGCTTTGTGCGTAACGTTGTGTTATCTAAGCGGCCTACAGTGCCTGCCTAGCAAGTAGGAGGTCACAGGTTCGAGTCCCGTCCACAGAAGATCTTTTAATTCAATGCCTCTAATTATATTTAACACAAACTACTTCGCATGACTAATATATTGCTAACAAACACTGTCATGTGGATAATATCATCTTGGATTCAATACAGGGTGATGCGAAATTCGCGCACGCGGGCTTAGCAGCGAGATTCCTCACATGCCAGGAATATTATGGCGTTGGTACCATATGGTTTTAAATGTTTGTAAATGTATGGGATTAACTACTAATGTGATCAGTCCCTAGGCTTACAAACCAGTTAAACTAACCTAACGGACGACCCACACACACACACACACACACACACACACACACACACACACATATATATATATATATATATATATATATATGCCCGAGGGAGGACTCGAACCTCCAACGGGGAGCAACCGGGCGCTCCTCATAGGTTTACAAACATTTGAACATTCGTTATTAGTGGCACATTCAGCACTCTGAAAATCTCTTGTATAAATCAGTCAATTTGGGATGGATTTTTGACGCCTTTAAATTTAATTGCATATTGAATAACCGGGTTTGTAGAGGAGAAAATTCTCAACAACTTGGTCCTTTATGGTTTTTTGTATCTCTCGCAGTGTTTCAAAGGCGGACCTCCTGCCACTTTTTAGGTCGCGTCGTTAAAACGATCGGCACCAAATTTTACAGACGTATTTCTTGCCGGAATCGGACCAGAACCTCTCTCTGGCGTCATAACCGGCCACCGCTAGAGAGCGGCACTTTGCCCTGTTCTCGGCTAGTATGCGTCTGATTGAAAACGTTTTCAGGCAAAAGTTGTTCACAATTTATTTGAAACGGTCTTCCAGAAAGGTCGAAAAGTAAAACAAATGAGAAAAATCAAAATTCCACAAGACTGTTTTTTGACTAACTTCTGCGAACAATTCGGATAAAAAATAATACAAATGATAATAATAAATAATAAGAAATTAAATATACAATAATTTATTTTATTACTGACTTTATTCGATTTTCTATTATTTTATTGAATATTATATATATTGTTGTTTACATATTTAATTTTATATTATTTATATTGTTTGTCCGAGGTCTTTGCAAAAATCATAGAACAACGGGAAAATCTACAGTAAGCCGTAAGAACCGGCAGTTTGATTTCTCACTTGGTTTTGATGACTTTATTTTACAGTTTACAGTTTAGGAAGTATATTCATACTCGCTGAAAAACTGTCACTGTGCACTCAAATTATATGTTATCAGCAGCTGACTAAGCCGCGATTGCTACTTTCTGTAGCTGCGCAACACAACATGGACAACCCATGCGTGCCCTGTTGGGTAACTGTGTTATGATATTCTGTAATTAACAACTCTCAGTGTCAGTGTGATAACTGATTCATTCCACTTATTTGGAAAAAGAATTTAACGATGTCGACGAAACATTTTCTCTCTTCAATAGGAATAGTCATAAATATCAGTAAGAAAGAGACATAAATAACTGACTTATGAATAATGGTTGACACTAGTATCACACAAAAAAGCAAAAATCCAGCAATTACAAAACTTCAGTCGAGCAGATGATAATATGATTGCTAAGTGTCGCATCGCCGACAAAAGAAACTGTTCTTGTAGATCGATTTAGAGAAAGATCAGATGATTTAGTCTGTAGCTTTTTTTGAGCAGCGCACTGACATTACGTAACGAACTCCCAATACAGAATTTATATTTGCTGCAAGAATTCCATTCGGGGAGGATAAAGAGGACATGCCATAAGAGGCCACTATTACCTCGAAATACTTGGATGTCCCAGGCGGACTTTAACTAATATATCTACTATTTCTCACGTAACAAACATAATATAGTCTCTCAGATATCTGGGGTTTATTTTAAGTAATTGTTGTGCCTTCTTGGCTAAAACCATTTTCATGACCAAATAATTGTTTTCAAGATAAAAGTAATAGATCTGGAGAAGAAACGAGCACTTAAAAAATTAGGTTCAAGTCTGTGACTACATGAAGAAAAGCTGTGTTTTCTTTTTTTTTTTTTTTTTTTTTTTTTTTTTTTTTTTTTTCATTTCAAAGCATATTTTACTCATTTTAGGTGAGCAATAAATTGAAATTGCACGTCCTCAATATTAATAACGATATTTAGTCTTCGTCGTCAGCATCCGAGGATAGAAATTACCGGTGCTTCTTATTTCAAAAGTCTCCTCAAGAAGCTGAAGTTGTGGATATTCTTCATGTAATACCTGCACTGTACAGTATACAACTCTTGTTCATAATGTGAGCTATGAAGCAGTTCAGTTTCATAAGGTTCTTCCACGTCACTATTATAGTCTAAAACTAGGCACACAAAGCCTTTGAATTAGGTTCAGCTACGCTTAAAATGCTAATTGTAGATGGTCCACATCGCAAAATTTCTGCAATAAATAAATATAGAATACTCTTGACAGCACGACCTCCACGTACAATCCAAAAGTTATATAGATGAGACAGTTTGTACTTTAAATATAGGGAAGCGATATGAAAATGATGCTGGTTTACGAGACCGCTGCATGTTGATCAAATCTTAAGACGACCTTATGTATCCTAACTTAGTGGGGTTTTCAAGGCCCTCTCACGATCTGTCGCTAATGACTGAGTCGACTATTTCGTTAAAATTATAAAATGTTCCCTTAAGAGTAATGAAGGAAACCAACTTTTGTAAACAGCTTACATAAATGAATTGCATTTCACTTTACATCTAAATATATTTCTTGAACGCACAGTAGTTTCGAAGAAAGACATACAAAGAGAGCGATGTAATAGCTTCATGCCGTTAAAGTTCACAGTATTTCGAGGTGAAATTTATACTGTCGTCAATTTTACGTTTTGTAAGTGCAAAAGCTACAGGATGTTAATGTTCAAGGACAATTTTAGCTAAATCATCGCGCGGAACACATTAGATGCCTTTTTTAGGCCAATTTTAGACTACTTCTTGGCTTGGTAGATTAAAGTCACCGTATCAATTCTTTCGTCTCTTAACTCGTATTTCAACAACAGTATAGCGCTATTGTTCTTTGCATACAGCTATCTTTTCCCTAATAATAATAATAATTTCTTGTGGCTCAGTCACCAGGTGGAGGTTTTTTATTGATTTATCACTTCGTCATCTGTCGTGTCCCAAATATTCATCCCAGATATTTAACCGGGAAAAGGGCATTCGCAGTTTACATTGGAATTTGAAGTATATATCGACCACGGTGTTCTCTAACATTGTACAGAGATGAAGGATACATTAGAGAGAGAGAGAGAGAGAGAGAGAGAGAGAGAGAGAGAGAGAGAGAGAGAGAGAGAGAGAGACTGCACAGTTTGGTTGAGTGACTGGAGTTTGATCACGCGTCGTTTCGGTCCCCAGATACGAGCTAGGCCACAAGTCTCGATCTAGGGTGTATTAATTATATTTGATACAAGTACAAGGTGTTTAGCTAACCGCAACTAAAAAACACTTCACCTAAGTTACCGGGTCAACTAGGGACATGCTCATGGGAAACATTGGCTCTTTCCCTATATGGAGGCACTTAGTTGCGAACTACTACAAAAAACACAGAAAATCTGGACTTATACGTGGGTATATAATGAGAGCACTGTGCTGGAAGATCAGGCTAATGCTAACTAAAATGAGGAAAAGGGTATTTCACTCAATATTTCACCATCCACTACGAAAGTCAGTTGATCAGGTTGTGATAATGAACGTTAGGTGCCTTTCTTAACAGTAATTACAATGATGTAGCTGCAGACTATATACATAAACAATCCTCCATTATGTAGCTCATTATATACAATAACCTATCTCGAATACTAGGAACTTCAAACTGCTTCTATGCTGTATAAGTGTGAAACGTGCGGCGAATACGTTCGGAAGATTCAGAAGAAAGTTCTTGGCGGTAAATAAATTACATTACAAATGTTAGTAATATTTTTGTTCTATTGGAAACAACAGTTATTACATACAGTGTAAACGGAAATCTAATATGTTGTCCAATTCGCTAGAAAACAGTAAGGGAGCTGTGTAATAGATCATAGCTATCTCACATGTTCTCTGACCAATAGAAAACCTGTTGCATGTTCGTCTAGAGCATTTGCAAGTTACTGAAAGCCAACACCCGCAGTCTTTAAAGATAGTAAATTCTTTTTAGAGCGTTTTTAAATGTTCAAATGTTTGTAAAGCTTATGGGACTTAACTACAGGGTCATCAGTCACTAAACGTACAAACTACTTATGAACTAGCTTGTACTAAAGACGACACAAACACCATGGCCGAGGGGGGATTCGATCGCCCGACGGGGAACAGCCTCGCGCATCGTAGCATAGCGCCTCAATGCGCTCGGCCGCTCCGCCTCGGCAGAGCTTTTTTCCTACAAAATGAAGTTGCTTCATCGCGTTTGTAAAACATATTATATTTGCCCTTTCATTTTGTCACTGTTATGAACCCCAAAAACGGCAATTTGCTGATTTATGTTCCTAATCAAAAACCTTCGTTATGAGGACGGTATTTTATTATTAGAATGTTTTCAGAAGTGTGTTTCCTCTCCAATTAGTGTTCGAATGTTTGTAAAGTTATTGGATCAAACTGCAATGGTCATCAGTCCGTAGACTTACAAACTACTTAAACTAAGTCAATCTAATCTAAAGACAACACACGCTCACTCACACCAATGCACAAGGGAGAACTCGAACCCAGGCGAGAGTGGCTGCCCATTCCGTAACATGTTGCCTTAGACCACGCGAATACTCTAATGCGGCTGAATTTTCTCTCTTCCTTATTGACTATAGATGTTTTATTTCTGAATACGGCTTGGAAGAGCTTCTTATGCGTGCGTAACGGAAGCAGTTGCCAAATAACTCAGGTCACCTTGTACAGTCCAAAGAGTTTTTGTAAACTTACGATATGATGGATTTATCATGTTGTACTGTATGTCGATTTCTCTAAATCTTATAAATCCCTAATAACTGACGTACATTTGGCAAATCATAATTCGCCTTGGACTACGTGATTCTTCTTTTTATTGGACGGCCGCCATGGTGATATACCTCTAGCCAAATTTCGGTCGTTGTGTCTCAAGGGTAATTACCAGTGCCAACATCGGTTACATAATGTTCCTTGTTCAGAAAACACCAAAGTCAAAATAAAATGTTCAAATGGTTGTTAAGCTTATGGGACTTAACTACGGGGTCATCAGTCCCTAAACTTACAAACTACTTATGAACTACTTACGAACTAGGACGGCACAAATATCCATGCCCGAGGGGGGATTCGAACGCCCGACCGTAGTGGCCGTGCTGACCGTGACTGGAGCGCCTCAGTCACCTCGGCCACCGTGGCCGGCCCACCAAAGTCCTTTAGCTTTATTCTTTCACGGTCCTTACGATTTTGAATATCAGATTTTATCCCTCTGAATCTTGAGGAATCATACCAAGATCCAAGTTGTATCCCAAAGTAAATCTGAAATATTTCTAATAAAAATACAATCGGATTTCAAATATTTTCCCAACTCATACAATTAAATTTGGCTGTGATTTCAATTTCACCGCGATCGGTTGGGGAAAATACATCTTTAAATCTGGCGGTATGCATGGAACATATTCCGAAATTGTGCTAAAGGAATTTTGTAAAATTTATTTCGAGCTGTTAGTTCATGACTTCACCCAAATAGTAAACGTTTGAGAAAACATACTTCGACTAATAGCAACATATAATCCTCAGTTCATAACGAACATCAGAAAGAATACAGAGATTAATGAACAAAGAATTCTCCTAGCGAAAGTGGATATCTTAACTCCCAATCCACAAAAAATAACTAAAAACAGAGGATGGCACAATGGTCGCTCTAAAATGTTCTCTGATGTAAACAAATATTGAATTTATGTGTCATTATTACCAGAGTCAACACTTACAATTATTTTGGAATTGTTTCCCGTCTTTATTACAACGTATTTGAAGTGTTATTGGAACACAGTTAAACAGTTTATGGCATAGCGTGATCTCAATGTCCAATTCAAGAAATGCGTCTTGTATGCAGTCCTTTACTTCAGCTATGGTCTGAGGCTTCTGAGAATAAACAGTCCTTGACTTGGCCCCGTGGAAAAAAGTAGCACCACTTTTATAAAATGTTTCTAATGTGAAAATCCTCTCTTATTTCGTTAACATCGTGACAATTCGGAATACACGTCTGACAACACGCTTAAAAAATCAGCAGTTTATTTTTCATTTGTTTGTCGTTGCATTATGTACCAACATGACAAGCTGTAATTATCACCACCTAGAAATGAAAACATAACTAATTAAAACTTCCTACTGTAGAGTACCAAAGTTTGCTGTTAGATCTGTCTTCTTTTAACCAACAGTCCAGTGACTTTCGCAATCCTTTATATCGATTCAGAAAATGAGCGAAAATTTCTTTTGATGCCATCGTAAGTCATAATTTCCACCACTCGCTGGAAATTAGAAATCGCATTGTAGACGAGACGTGTCTCAAGTTCAAAGAAATAGTATCGACAGTAACTTACACATTTATACCAAATTAATTAACAAAAGACGGAACTGATTTCCGGTAGGCCAGCCGCATTGGCCGATCGGACTACGGCGCGCTAGTCACGATATGCAGGGTCGCTGCGGTCGGGGATTCGAATCCTACCTCAGGCATGGGTGTTTGTGTTGTGCTTAGCGTAAGTTCGTTTAAGTTAATTAATTAGAGTGTAAGTCTAGCAACTGATGACAACGACGTTTGGTCGCATAAGACTTCACACACATCACGTCAGCACGTCGTTGCACAAAAACGTAAACAGTATGTGAAATTTAAGCGGACACAAAATGCACGAGGAAGGTAATACTTCACAGGAGCTCAAAATTTAGCGTGTACTTCGATGCGAGATGCTTTTAATGCTTCCCACAGCGAAATTTTGCCTCTAAATTTGGCATAAAATCCAACGACATTTGGTCATCCGAAAAGGTCACTAGAGGCAAGACAAACTCATTACATTCACTACACGACAGTAGTGACGATACTACCGAAGAAACCAGTGCAGATAAAGCAGAGTTACTAAAACAGCTTTCGAAAATTTCTTTAAAAAATGAATTTTCCAGAATTGAAAATGAAAACAGCTACTAATATGCGTAAATAGAAGCAGGTATCGTCGGAGTACTGAAGCAACTTAAATCGGTTAATAGAAGTAAGTAGGTTCCTGCTGATGAAACAGTTTTGCACATATCATTCATGCACACCCGCTTGCTGGAAAAAGAATTCGTACCTAAATACTGGAAAGTTTCATATGATACACGAATATTCAAGAAAGACCATAGGAGAAATTTGGTGAAATACAGTCCCGCATCACTGATGTCGATTTTCCGCTCGGTTTTGGAATATGCACTGTGTTCCAAAATTACGGAAAAGGACAAAGAGAACTACATGTTGACATACAGTCAAAACGGATATAGAAAATATCGTTCTTGTGAAACACAACTCACTCATTACTCTCACAAAGTGATGAGTGCTACCGACAAGGGATTTCAGGTTACTTTCGTATTTCTTGATATCCAGAATGCTTAAAGACATAGCACCGCACAAACAATTTTTAATGAAATTGCGTGATTACGGAATTCCGTCTTAGGCATGCGATTGGATTCGTGATTTTCCGTCGGCACACAGTTTTTGTTCCAGCTAAAACAGGATTGATACATGGCCGCGGAGGTGTGGCCGAGCGTTCAAAGGCGCTTATCCGCTGAAGGCGCAGCTGCTTGCCGTCCGTGGTTCGAGTCCTCCCTCCAGCATGGGTGTATTTATTTTCCTCAGCATAAGTTAGTTTAGGTAGTTTGTAAGCCTAGGGACTGATGACCAGAATAGTTGAGTCCCACAGATTTACAAACATTTGAGCCGCGGCGGAGCGGCCGAGCGCATTGAGGCGCTATGCAGCGATGCGCGGGGCCGTTCCTCGTCTTGGGTTCGAGTTCCCCCTCGAGCATCGATGTTTGTGCTGTCTTTAATATGAGGTAGTTCATAAGTAAAGTTTATGGACTGATGACCTCGCAGTTAACTCCCATAAGCTTCACAAACATTTGAACATTTGAAACATTTGTACATTTTGTTGATACCTGGCGTTCTTCAGAGTAAAACTGCACGTCTATAGATCCTCTGCTCTTCCATACCCATATAAACGATTTGGGGAAAAACTGAGAAGCACTCTTAGGATGTTTACAAACTATGTTGTCAGCAATCGTCTGGTAAAGAACAATTTAGATGTGATGTCTGTATGTTGCAAAAATTGGCAATTGAGCGTAAGTAATGAAAATATCAGGTCATGCGCACGAATAACAAACAGAATTAAAATTCGTTTATAAAATAAATCAGAATACATTGTGAGCAAGGCGTAAGAATAAACTTTTAGAAGATACAACAGAGAGTATCTAGACTACACTTGTCCGTCCTGTTTTAGAATTTTGGTGCACACTGAAGGGCAGCTAGATTTGTATCGTGGAGACACAGAGGAGAAAGTGTCACGGAATGATAGATGAGTCGGTGGATGGCGGAAATCGTTATAAAAACGGAGTTTCTCATGGCAGTGAGATCTACTTACTAAATTTTAATTACCGACTTTCACTATCCTTCATTCCCCCCCGCTTTATAAGAATGTGATTGTAGATCTAACTTTTAATTGCATCAAAGGCCATGATCTCAGGCATAGATATTATTTAATTGACATAACTAGTTTCGACAATGTAGGTCCCATCCTTAGAAGATTTTCATGAAACCATTAAAACAGATTCTACCTCATCATATTGACAACGTACGCAAAATTTATAAAATGATGTACAATTTGGATAGTCAAATGCATAAAACATATAATATTTCTTGTCACCAATACGTGGTGCCCGGATGTTAAGTGTTGCGACCAATGTGGATGACAATGACTGAAGCTGTTTAACATCAGACCTTATATGTTTTATGCATTTAACACTCCAATACGGAGATAATTTTATAAATCAGTGCATGTTGTCAATATGACGACCAGATAGATATTCTTTTAATGCTGTCATGAAAATCTTCTGAGGATGGCAGCGTGATCTACAGAAACTAATAATGTGAAATAAATAATTTTTATGCAAGCGATCGTGGCCTTTCAAAAAAAATGGGCCGTAGGAGTAAGAAAGAGCTAATGTTCCAGAGA
Organism: Locusta migratoria; assembly: GCA_026315105.1. Classification (NCBI taxonomy): domain Eukaryota; kingdom Metazoa; phylum Arthropoda; class Insecta; order Orthoptera; family Acrididae; genus Locusta; species Locusta migratoria. The sequence continues at coordinate 168,322,428 of CM048745.1, forward strand.
AGAATTTGAGACAAAAAAGAACGTTCTCTGAGTATATTATCTATTTCATATGAATAAGCACTTAGAAGCATACGCTGTGAGCATATGCTCATATGCGCGAAGTCCTCTCCTTCTTGAGTAAGTTATCCGTGTGCATGTCCGGCGCAGAACAGCTGTTCAATCATACATTTCTTCAAACTAGCCCAATCAGAGAAATTATTCAGTGTTCATATATGGAGTAGGCATCTACATGTTGAGGAAGAACTGCACTATGTTTAGATATTATTTTGTTGTGCAGCAGCATATTTTAAGACTAAATATGAACTTTTTACAAAAACGTTCTCTTATATGTTACAAAATTTTCGTCATACCCGAAACTTTTTTGTTATTGAAGTTGTGTTAGCACAATTTGAGAACGAAATTTTAAGAATGCATCACATTGTCATCTGTTTCAACGTGAAACGCTGTCAGAATTTTCTAACACGAGATATGTGTAGTTAAATATAACACCCAATAAGCGATAGGAAATGCGATTTTGTTACAAGAAACAGACTGTTAGCTATGTAATTAATCGGTTATTAATTTCCCTGTCGTGTCTACTTACTTCTACAGAAGTTACGATTACGAAGTCAGAAAACACATCTTAAATAGTCCAATTGGTTTGGGTAGAGGAACAAAACCAGTATACTAAATTGAACCCGGTATTTTAGCAGTATTTACTTTGTGATACAGACCGTGAAGTACTGAGGTGTACTTTATTTGGAATTAATGTCATAAGGCCTTATTAATAGACTCTCTTTAAAAGCATACAATAGTATTTTGCTATGTAGCTGTTTACAACTATAAATATACACTCTAAACAAGCCGGTAAAACACGCACCTGAATCCACTTGTGTTTCATTTGTATGGCTGTAATGAGAAAACTCCTCCGACATCACTCTCGTCACTATACAAAATGCTTCAAGTGTCACACTTACGACTTTGGTGAAAGAAGCGACTGGCCAGCAAAATGTTGTTATTTGCATAAACGTTTTAGTTACTCTCGTCTTTCTTCAAGCGACGTGTAAATGAATTTTTTAAAATTACTAAAAATTTCCGGGCTATTATGCCGTGGTCTAGTGGATTTATTGTCGAAACCCAACGTTTCGTCCCCGACTGCGGAGGACATTCTGAAGGGGGATCGTGGCACTTTGAATGTCCGGTACACACCCTGGCTCGCGAGGAACTTTTTGCCTTCAGAAAAAAAAAGTGTCATTTTTATTATAAACCACAGTAAAACGTAACCTCAAAAAGGAGTTCATCAGCTCGAAGTATGCTAGAGAGCTCACTTCAGAAAACGGAGAATGTTCTCCGGTCGTGAGAAATTTCTCTCGGTTTAATCATGCGAAATCGCAGAATGTTCTCTGTTGTAACTCCCCCCACCATTTTACTCATTAAGACACCCAAACCTTCTGATGTCAGACACTCAGATCGGTACCAAACGTCGTATAGCGATAGAGTATCAACCGAAACTTCTATATAATTCGTGCTGTGTGCTGCCGTCCAGGAGAACGTGCACAAACGGAAAATAATATGTAACACCTGTCCTACGGAGCACAGAAAAAGCGTATCTGTAGGAGTGAGCCGCACTGAACTCCCGTGGGGTAGATGATAGAGCCAATGTTTTTCGTTACGAGAGTCCTCGGTTCAAACCCTGGTGGCGCGTTCTTTTTTTCCATATGACTTTGAAAACGTACACGGAGTGTTACATGGGACAACATGTTCCTGAAATGTAAAAGTAAAAGGATTGTTCGGATTTTGTAGCACTGTGTTATCGGCAGTTTGCTTCTGCTTCGTTTTATTTGAAAGTAGCAAACCTGTAGAGTATATTCTTAGAGAGAAGAAACAACTGCACCATACGTGCGGACGTTTTAGAGTAATAATAGTAATAAATGAGTGCTAGATAGGCAGCACCGCCGGCCGCGGTGGCCGAGGTGACTGAGGCGCTCCAGTCACGGTCAGCACGGCCACTACGGTCGGGGGTTCGAATCCCCCCTCGGGCATGGATATTTGTGCCGTCCTAGTTCGTAAGTAGTTCATAAGTAGTTTGTAAGTTTAGGGACTGATGACCCCGTAGTTAAGTCCCATAAGCTTCACAAACATTTGAACATTTAGGCATCACCGCCGTTTAGCGGATGTGCGTGTTGTGGCTAGAGTGCCGTGTGTTTGCCCACACCGTCAAGCGGGGCTAACGTTGCTGTCTAGTCCGCACGCTACTGCTATTGCTGCAGCTGGACATTCTCTTTTAACAATGTTTAACGTACTTCAGTTAAAAAAAGCTCTAGGCGGGGCTTGAACCCATGACCCTCTGCTCGATGAACTACTGCTCTACCAACTAGCCCACGGTAGCACAAAGTGATAAGATCTCACAGTTCTGCTTTTTCTTTACTCCGTAGGTGACGTGTTACTTATTAATATAGTTTAAGCACGTTCTCCTGGACGGCACAAATTATATAGAAGTATCGTTTGGTACTTTATCGATATATAGCGTTTGGTAGCGATCCTATTGTCTGACATCTGAAGGTTTGGGTGTGAGAACATATCCAACTGAAGTATATTTCCCGACTCGTTTCTTTGATGCGAACCTCAGCTTGTTCTCTGGAATGCAGAGTATAAAGCACATACTCTGTTTTATTAATACGGCCCAACGTAACGGTAAATAATTAACTGGACAGTGGTTCGATGACCTATCTCCTATGCATTTAAGTATTAATTGTAGAGCACCATTGTAGGCTAGATGTTGACCGTCAGCATTAAAGGTTGGTATGGTTTAAGTTTTAGTTCGGAATTCAGACACACGTGCTTTCTATACGTGGAATTGTTAAGATGTAGATAAGTCACGCACTAAACAGCCAGAAAACCTACTAACACCATCGTCTATCGCACTAGAGCGTTGCTTGGTACTAACTGCAGCGTGACCACTTACCTGCTCCCCGAAAGATCACTCTATTCAGCGATCTGGATTCTCGACTTAATACAATATTAGATATGACGGGACGAGGCACACTGCTGAAACAAATGTAAGAAGCAAGAACGCAGTGTTTCTCCCGGCAATCACAACGTTGCGACAAAATGCAACTGACACTGCTAGATACACTTGATGAAATGTGAAAAATCGGCAATCCACTGTGTTGCTGAATCTCGTGCAAAACAAGACACACTACCGCACAAAAAGCACTTGGCACGGAAACACTGCGAGTCCATTGAAAGTAGATAGAGGATGGAGTGGCTTGTTACGCGCGGCATTGTATTTTCAGACGGTACAAAAATTCGGAGTGATGAGAGAGAGAGAGAAGTATAGCAATGTCGAAATGCACGTCCGGCACTGCGCTTCGAACGCATTGATGTGCGGTAATGATCTGATTGCTCAACCATCGTTGGCTTCAACCCCAGTTTTGTGGGAAGAAAAAGGAGGATAGTTGTTGGCTAGGCCTTGGTCGGTTATCTCGCCTCGTGTAGTCTTGGCGCGTGCAGCTCCCGCAGGAGGGGGCTGCGGCAGCGTACGTATAAAAGTGGTCGCTGCCTCTGCCAGACCGGAACACACGGTGAGAGATCTCAACGGCACCATGAGGACGACTCTGGCTCTCGCCGCTCTGTGCGCTGTGGTCGCCGTTGCCTCGGCGACCATCAACCCGGAGCCGCACGTCATCGGTGAGTTAGAAGCCGTCTTACACATCCAGTTGGGTACGCTTAAAATCACATTTACGTGCCTGCCAGAGGCCTCACCAAGTTTCCGCATGGCAGTGACCCAGCGAGCCATGCTGAATACCGCGCGGTCATTCCCCGTCGGAGGTTCGAGTCCTTCCTCAGGCATGACTTTGCGTATTTCAACTTAGTTCAAGTAGTTTGTAAGTGGAGCGACTGAGGTGCAAAGTAGTTATTGTCCCAATAGTCTACTCAATTGGCGTTCAACACAGCTTTTTATTTCGTAACAAAATTCCGGTAGTTTTTTTTTTTTTTTTTTTTTTTTTTTTTTTTTTTTTTTTTTTTTTTTCTCAGCGGTTCTGTATGTTTTTGGGACGCTGAATTCGAATTTAAAGTTTGCTGCCTTTTAGGAGGTCGGTTACACAACGAAAATAAGTGTAGGTAATAAAGACAATCGTTCTTCACATTGAAAACTTGATATGATTGAAGATTTTGTTCTGATGCATACGAAATGTCGAACGCACGAGCACTTGTAAATATTCGTTATACAAGAGAAATGGCAGATTTTGGCAGCTGATTCTTGTCAATTCCATCAGATAAATAATCAATCTATAGTTTGGGAGTTGAAACTTTTGCTCTAGTTGAAAATGCAAGTTCGGCAAAGCATGGTCGTTATGCACAGGCAGCGGAAAAAATATAACATAAATAGGATAATCATGAAATTTTTACCGATTTAGTGTACGAACATTTTGTACATACCTGTGGCAACCAATTCCATCTTGTAGAAATGAAATTCTTCAATTCACACCAAAAATATTCACTCACAAACCCTGAGTATATTTGCCTTTGTTTCACAGCACCGCGTGTGTTCTCGACAAAGGTCACTTTTGAACTGATTTAACTCGCTAGGTATTGAAGGTGGCGATCTCTCCTTCTACAAGAGAAATTGCAGATTTTGGGAGCTGATTCTTGTCAATTCCATCAGATAATTAATCAATCTATAGTTTGCGAGTTGACATTCCGCGGTATATGCTACTTTTGTTCTAGTTCAAAATGCAAGTTCGGCAAAGTATGGTCGTTATGCACAGGCAGCGGAAAAAATATAACATAAATAGGATAATCATGAAATTTCTACCGATTTAGTGAATGAACATTTTGTGCATTCCTGAGGTAACCAATTCCATTTTGTAGAACTGAAATTCTTCACTTCACTACCAAAATATTCACTCACAAACCCAGAGTAAATTTGCATTGGTTTTACAGCGCCGCTTGTGCTCTCGACGAGGTCACATTTGAACTGACGTAACTCGACAGGTATCGAAGGTAGCGACCTCTCCTTCTGGATTGAGATGCACCAATCCTTTCTCTACCCAACCCATCCATCAAAATTCCGAGAATCGAAAACTGGTTTACGGTATTTTGGCCACGTTTTGGGGATTCTGTCCCACTGTGCGGAGCCCGGATAGCGACTAATCCACCGTGCACCGATGGGTAGGGTAATTGCACGGACTGCCTTAAAGCAAGTCGCCCTCCATTTGGTAGCGGTGGTTTAATGGTTATAATGCTTTTCCAGTAAACACGAGGTCCCGGGTCCGAATCGTGGCTGCAGCTCAGACTCAACGTCTTTCCTTCAATAATCTGTGATATATATTGAGACAAATTATGAATCCGGACATTCATTTATTGTTGGGACTGTGTTATTAAGGAATAAGTAAAATTAAATAGTCAATAAATAGTCAAGTTTTTGCTTAAATTCTGCTTGAGTCCTGCTCTCTCCCAACAAAAAACAAAGGACAGATTTATTGTCACTTCATCTATCTATACGTCTGACATTTATCATCTTTCGTTGTGATCGCGGTGTTTCTCACTTGTACGTTGTGGAGTATGTTTACTATCTTCATTGAAAAACGACGTTTTAAATGTCCAAGCACAGGGCTTTCAACATCAGCAGTTGCCTTGAAAAAGGCTGGGTCTGCTTGAGTCGAAATATCGGCAGAGGTCGACATCACTCGGTTGCATACCCACAAAATTCAAACGTTTTAAAGCATATGGGACTTAACTGCGGGATCATCAATCCCTAAACTTACAAAATACTTATGAACTTATACTAAATACAGCACCAACATCCATGGCATGCGCGGGGATTAGAACCCCCGACGGGGAATGATCTTACGCATCGGAGCATAGCGCATCAATGCGCTCAGCTACTCCGCTGAGGCCCCGTAGTTTCTTCGAACACTTTCACAGAATCTACCATTCTATTGTCGAACAGCATTCAGACACCTAAATATCGGCGTTAGTGCTCTTATCTCTCTTAAATCATTTTAAATGACCTCTTTTTCCCTATCTATGTGGGAGCAAGTTGGTGATCGAAATTTCGTAAGTAGATCTCGCCACTGCGGAAATCGTAGACATTATAATGATTATTACCCTAACTCGTGTATTTCTGTGACACCGTCTCTCCTGTACCGGAATTATATAAAACGAGCTGCCCTTCTTTGCACTGTTTCGATGTCCTCAGTCAATAATAAAGATCGAACGCAGCGCTCCGATATTCTAAAAGAGGACGAACACTAATAAAGGCGGTATCTTAGTTTTTTGGGATCTTCTTAGTGATGTGGTAGAAACACACAACCGCGGGTAATGGCTCAGTGATAGGACACTGCACTTGCAATCAAGAGAACGGTGCGACAAACTCGCCTTCAGCCACACACATTTCATATTTTATTATACTGATGTGGCACTCATACAATAATTTGTGACTTTACCGCCATTTGACTGAATAAGTGCCTTTATTCCTTTGATACATCATCCCTATTTTGACTTCAGAGTAATTTTAAAGTGCGAATTGACTTCCATCCAATCAATTGGTACTTACAGGTTCCAAGACGTCCTTATCAAAAATATGTGTTTTTAAATGAGACTACAAACTTTAAGACACTTTACGGCAGCTCTGAAAAAGCAGATGCCGCTTACCAATAAACTAGAGTAACGACTCTCACTCGTAAGTCGCCACAAGTCGCTACTTTTCTCGGCGACTCCAGTATATCGGCCTTCGCGTTAGTGTTGCAAACTGTCTGCTGCACTGTGACATGTCATTGTCTTTCTTGGACTCAGTCCCTTGAACCATGAACTCTGATTTGTCGGCATAAGCTAGTTCAATGTAAGTACCAATACGCGGTGTTTCCGGTTATTAGTTTCACGTCATTTTTCTTCAAGTGTGTGTTTGAGTGTATTATCTGGAAGTAATGCATCACGCTGAAACATGGGTTCCTTTCATAATTTATTTAATCATTTAACGACTGATTCATACTACAAGTAAGTTTCAGGAACGAAATACGTCCTTTACATGGGATATTTCATTCCTGTGTTGCCACAAAAACGTTATTCTTGTCGCGGCAGCTAACGATATTAGTAATTCCACGTTGTCTTCATTTTTCTTAATGCAGTCCTCCAATTCAACTAAAACAGAAATAAAGTTTCAAAAACTAATATTAGCTACTTCACGTCTGGTTTTCATTTGTAGGTTATTTATGTCTTATTTGTGAGTGATTTCAATTCCTTACTATCTTCACGTGAGCTACATCTTAAATATTTATAACGGCTTTCAGATATGCATTTTTCCATTGATTTATTGTAGGTTTGAGCGTTGTTTCTGACACGTCACTCTTTATTCGACAAAGATGTTTGTTGATGAGATTGTAGAAAATATTGGACTCTAAAATATGTTCTCTACTACTAAAATAGGCATATCACACCACACATAAATTTGATTCCACGTTACAATCCGTTTCACAGTTACCGTAACTTACTATATTTCGTGCATGGAAAGCGGCGAGTCCAAGGACATCGTAGTGTAAGACGTAAAATTACACAATTAAAATGAGGTGTACTTAGTTATGAAAGAATTATTTTTACCTTTATCGAGGTTAATAGGCCGGACGAGCACTGATAGGCTTAGAAAAATCCTAAATAGTTTGGAGAAACGAGTTTGATTAATAAGCTGCGCTGAACTGAATCAAAGTAGATGACACAGTTTTTACCTCTGTAGTGAGACCGATGACTTCAGCAGTTGGGTCTTTTATCTTTACAGACATTTGAAAATGTACCTCTCTAGTGAGTAAAATACTTACACAGCAATAACGTTAATAAAATGTCGTCTCTTTGCAGCGGATAAGAACTTCCTTTTGAGGCAGAAGAAGTTGCTGGAAGTTTTCTGGCATGTCGGACAACCCACTATAGACCCCGAGCAGAGGAAAATTTCAGAAACCTTCAACCTCGAAGAGAATGTCAACAACTTCAAGGTAAAACATACTTTAATATATTGGATGTGAGTAAATTAATCGGCCGTATTTCTCTCGTTTATTTTCTCACCCTTGTAATCAATTACTCAAATGCTGCATCTCAATGGTTTCGCAGGACCCAGAGCTCGTCAAGAAGTTCGTGAATTACTACAACCACGGCTATTTCAAGCAGCGCGGAGAACAGTTTTCCATCTACAACAAGCTGGACCGCATTCAAGCAAAGGCCCTTGTCGACCTGTTGTACCAGGCGAATGACTTCGAGACGTTTTACAAGGTAACGGAAATGCAGAGTCTTACGGAATGTGATAGTTAAACAAGATGATTCTAAATATGTTAACTTCGGCAGCAAGAGGAAATTTTCCACTGGGGAGATTATTAGACTGACTTACACAATATTTGTTATTCTGTAGTGTGAGTGATATCTTAAACTTACTAACTTTTTATAAAAAAGAATTAACATTGGATACGATAACCTGAAACAGTGTTAGGAACTAAGTAAATAAGAGTAAATAATTGCTGAATCAATATGAAGTAGATAAATCTCAGGAAGAAATGTTTTTTGGTAGATTTGTTTGTAATATTTTGTCAGTAGGCTGTGGTCGTTGAGCTTCAAAGTTGATATGATAGGTTTAGAAAACTATTGTGTAAAGATCTTAGTAAGAGTGTGCTATCATGAGAGGACTGACGGTAAAAAGATTGTGCCCCTTTCAAAACACTCAAACAAGTATTTACACAAGTGGCAGATAACCCAAACTACGATAGCCACAGGGACGTGTGTACGTTTGTGATTCATATCTCTATAGCGCTAAGTGTCTGATCATTATATTCCTGAGAATTATGTGTTGAGATCATAGTATCACGCAGCTAACATGTAGATGGCGTGTCAGAATGTGAAGTTTTCCGCATATATTTTACACATTTCATTAATGACTTAGCTGGAAAGTGTGCCTAAGACTTACTGAAGCTTTCTGAATAGTTTGTAAGAGCGCTACACTACACGAGCGGTACAATCATAACATGTGTGTGGTGTGTGTGCGTGAGAGAGAGAGAGAGAGAGAGGGGGGGGGGGAAGGAGAGAGAGAGAGGGGGGGGGAGAAGGAGAGATAGATAGAGAGAGACTGTTTTACTCTTAGCCTCTCCGTCTCCTTCACATGTTAGTACCACTGCAATACAAAGTACTAAGAGTACCCTTAACATATCGCAAGAGTAATTTACTGGTTAGAATTTTGTCTAGTTACAATATATACAATTATTTATATCAGTTGCTAGTCTCACTGTTCCGAGAACACAATTAACAGTGAAGTTATAGAATCCATAATGAAACTTGATGCCCAAATCAGTATGATTTTATTTCCAATTTTTGATTCATTTCAATATTGTTTATTATTTACTGGTATTTTTTATGCTTAAAGTGATTTTATTTTTTATTGAAATTAACAACTTGAACAATATTAATCTTCCCCTTCGGATTTACTTTATTTCCTACCTTATGCATAAACTATAGAGACCGTCTACGAGCAAATCTTATCATAATGTAGAATTGCTAGAAATGTCTTGTCGGTTTATTTTATTTTTTTAACCAACTTGCTATGTCACGTGGAGTCCAAAACAAATGTTTTGCCTCTAAACATAAGTGATGTGAACATAAAGGAAGACAAAACATGCTTATTTTACACTCCATGCGAAACGTTATACATGTTGATGCAAAATAGTAAATAATGTTTATATTAAGCCATTTTCATGAATTTTACATTATGACGAGAGACTCTTTGTTCGTACAAGGTCTCAACACTTTATACTATACATGGGTGCAAATCCGAAGATAACAATTTATATCGCTGAATCAGGTAATTTCAATAAACAAGAAAATACCTATCTTGGCTTAAGCCAGAAGAGCTAAAAAGCAATCTATATACAATAAAAAAACTGTAACATCGCTCTCCCTCAGGTAAAACATGCCACGAAATTATCCTTTCTATATGGAATATGCAGTAGGATTTTCAAGTACTTGTAATTCGTTGAGGCTACACCAGATATGACACCTCAACTGTCGCAAATAATGTGTGCATTTTATACATAGTTCTAGGCGCAATGATTTATGGTGACTGTTGTGACATATACGTCTTCTAAAGACTGCTTACAAAATTTCATTTTCCTCACTTCATTGGTGAAAAAATGACAGACTTGATATTCTCCACTAAACTCTGAACGATGGTTACAGGAGAACGACTGTAAATATTGATCCTTGCAATAATACAATAGCTACGTAACTTATAGCCGTCATGTAAGGACAGTGAGGCAGTTTCCTCCGGACGTTTGAGTCCTCCCTCGGGCATGTGTGTGTGTGTGTGTGTGTGTGTGTGTGTGTGTGTGTTTTGCCTTTTGGTTAGTTTTAGTAGTTACTAAGCTAAGGGACTGATAAGCACAGTAGTTTGGTCCCGTAGATTTATAAACACTTTAACATTTGAGCTATGTAACTGTCTCTGGTTGGCAGACGTCCGTGTGGGCACGCGATCACCTGAACGAGGGTCTGTTCGTGTACGCTCTGAACGTAGCCAAGCTGCACCGCGAGGACCTGTTCGACGTGGTGCTGCCGCCCTTCTACGAGCTCTACCCGCAGCTGTACGTCAGCCCGGAGGTCATCAAGGAGGCCTGGGAAGCCACCCTGGAAGGTAACATCAAACGCCCTTTCCTAGACACGTAGTTCATCACACTGTATGAATTTGCGCGGGAGATCGTGTCACTTGTAATACTAATTCAAGCATGGAGTAACTGCTGAGAACCTTGCAGACATCGGTGGAAAGCCACCAGTCATGCTGCGAAACATCCTGTAGCAATCAAGAAATACAGCAGGAGGACGATCCAAAGATACAATGTAGCCTCACGACCGACACACCCGTGACCATCTGCACAGAGGCTAAACGCTGTCGTTCGCACCCGCGATCCGTTCTCGATTCAATTGCGAAGTAATCCAATAATCCTGATCTCTAATACAATTCTGAATACTTTCTGACATTACCCTGACAGTGGTGTGCAGAGTATCTTCTTATAAACCGTGATCAACTTCCATCTATATGCATAATGAAGGACACTTCCATTGCGCTGTTGTTTCGCAGCCACCGAGTCGTGTTGTTGTGAGGAACTGCATAGTATTTCAGGGAGAAAGTTGCTCGTCATCTTTGGGTGCTTGTTGTGCAGTTTTCAGTACACTATCGGACGCGACGCCCGCGAACCATAGAACGAATCCGTACAATGGGAAAGCTTCGAACAATACAACTTCTATTTCTTTCGATGGTATAATTACACTGGACGCGAAGCAGAATCGCCAGAAAAAGATTTAGCTACACCTTTCACCTACTTCTCTTCATAGTTGCCATTCAGATTTAAGGAATGGTCGTAGCATATTACCAACTTCATTATACCTGCGTTATCGAAGGAATACGTCTGCGTTTTTTGCCAATTCTCTATACTGATCTGTGGGTCGATCACCTAGACACAATTGGATGGGACAAACAAATGATCATCAGAGGGAACGAAATCTGGGCTGTGTGGTGACTGATGAATCAGTTCCAATCGAAAACTCTGCTAAAGCGTCGTCGATAAAGATGCAGTGTGCAACCGAGCACTATGATGGGGAAGGACAATGGCTGATGTCAATACTGCTCTATGCTTGTTCTGAATTGCCGTCTGTAGACGATTTCCTGGAATCTCCTGATCCATTCACTGAAACAAGAACATCAGCTGACACTGCTTGCGTCATGAACGACTGTTCCTCACGCTTTAATTTCGTGGACCATTGCAGCACATCGTTGACAGTAATAACCATTTTACGCAGACTGCATAAAACTCAGAGAGTTCACCTCGGTATGAAGAATAAACACTCACTTCACGCTTGACAGAAGATTGTAATTGTTCTAGGTAGCTTTGTGTGTGTACTGCGTGATCAGAGCTGAAAAATGCAATATCACGCAGTCGATGAATGTACTATGAACACTGCTACATATAAATCCATTCGACTGTCAGTGCGGTTTTAATTTCGCAAGTTAATTGACCATGAAAAAATAGCAATCCCATTCTGCTTTTACATATTATAATGGTCAATCATCACAAAGGAAAATAATTATAAAAAAGTGCTATCCACGGCTTTCGCGTGTTACAAATGTTACTGAGGTACTGGGACTTCCTAAATGCACGTAAAATGTCATTGTCGACACGTATGGTTCTTTAATACTATGTCTTGTTAGAAATGTCTAGGGCCTGTAAAAATACCGAAGTCAGTCACGTAGACCTAAGTCTAGGAAAATGGAATAATGTTTCGTTATTGGTTAATGTCCGGCAATTTTATCTAAGAAATAATTCTTATCATGAGTTCACATCCGCAATCATCAAATAGTAAATCGGACTTCGTGAAATTACAAAAGAAATGACCCCAGGTTCTAAAATCGAGCAAAGTATTGTATAAGGATGACTGATTGTGATTGAAATTTTGCAGACAATGCGAAGCGATTGTAATGGCGTCTGAACATTTAACTATTACGGACGTCGAGGAACTGAAATATTAAGAAATTAAATATTTGACGTGGAGGAGTTTGATTTAAATGAAAACCAAGGAGAGGGAATGCTTTTAAATTTAAGTAATATATTTTCAGCAACATTCTTAGTTACAAGAGTGGATACAGATATGAAAGACGGCTTGACACATCGGATACAGACAAGAGACTGAGTAAAACTACTATCACGGTTCCGTCTTCTCGCGCGTTTGGAAGTAAAAAAAATGACGAATGAAATTAAATTAGTTGCATTGCGAGTCAGAGGGAACCGGAGGCGATAACCATCGCTGATCAAAGATAAACAAAAAAAAGTTTAGTGTATCGTTACACTAATGCAGTTTGCAATTCTTGTGTGATGGTCTAGATACAAGCAGGCCTATCATACAGTACGAACCTCTTCAACTGTCGGAATTTCTGTCAGACAACAGACGACGTCGGTGTGAAGGCTTTCGTGCTATACGTTTCCACTCGCGTTTCCACTTCACTATCACATCGGAAACAGTGGACCTAGGCATGTTTACGAGTGTGGAATTCACGCGTACAGACGTCTGACACAAGTGAAACCCCATCACCTGACCACGTCCGTGAGTTCCGTGGAGCGTCCCATTCTGTTATCACGAAGTGTAATGACTACTGAGGTCGCTGGTATTGAGTACCTGCCAGCAGGTGGCAGCACAATGCACGTAATATGAAAACAGTAGGTTTTTATGATGACCCAGAGTCTTTTGATCACATTGTGTAGGTACAAGGTAGAGGATGTAACTTGAATATTTCAACAAAGGAAAGCGATACGGAAATGTTACCGGTCAAAGACACTGCTGCATCTTAAGCCCAATGACCTACTGCATCAGTGCGGGTAGTCCTAACTGGAAAAGATGTTGCTTCTTACGCTGCAGTTCAGTCTGTATACTGGTTGAAGGCCTATCTCTATTTTTCTTTGTTATATCTTTTCCCTGTTTGCAGAGTGCCTCTGCTATTCTGCTATTCTAGAATTGAATTCCAGAAGGACATTTTGTTCATTATGAGGAATTTTGAGGCTCTCAAAGTCCCGCCATATAACAACCAGCAACTGACAATTAAAATATCCATAATTTGCAACTGAAGAAGTTTGGTAGTGTACATCGAAGGAACTATCCATTTACACTTTGTTAGACGGGAACACAAAAGTACGCAGATGCCCATTGATGCATATTTTACACAAACCGTGTTTTGAAATTTACTTGTACTTTCAACACCATTATTACATCAAAATGTGATTCACGTTACGCCACAGATACTAAAGAATACATTAATAATTTTCAGAACCAAAATTAGCTCTTTATTCTACCGTAATTCGCCAAAACAAGACGATAACTTCATATGTCTGTCTCATGAACAAGTGCGCGAACAACAAACTGCTGTAGCACTCCCTACACCATTCAGAGAGGTGGCAACACGTGTTAGAAACATTATCAGCTTCGTGTAGATTCGGCATCTATCAGAACTGGCGCTGAAACACACTTCCATTTATAAGCATCACAACGGTATGAAGCGAATTCGCGACTTTGGGCATTAAGGGGTTAATATATGCCAGTCTCCATATTCGCTTACATTTTTTACCTGTTACAGCACTGTTGAGTAATGTGGATGTTGTTCTTTAATCACTGAACACAAAATCAAGTATCCCGTCTCTCTGACTTTTCCTTTTCTTCTCCTCGCCTATTCTTCGGAGAACCTCGCCTATTCTTCGGAGAGACACGTCACCTCTTATCTACTACACATGTAGTTGTATAAAATTTTGTCTGTCATTAAATAATCCAGCTCTCGTTTTGTAACCCGACAGGCAAGACCTTCAGCAAGGAGAACCCGTACGTGATCCGCGTCAACTACAGCGGGCAGCCGTTCGCTCGCAACGCCGACGAGCTGGTGTCGTACTACACGGAGGACGTGGGCCTCAACGCCTACCTGGACTTCATGCACTACCGCTACCCCTTCTGGGCCAAGATGCCCGAGTACAACCAGGCCAACTACACGCGCCGCGGGGACCACTTCTACTACGGCATCAAGGCCGCCCTGGCCAGGTACAACCTGGAGAGGCTGTCCAACGGCCTCCCTGACGTCGAAGTCATCGACTACACCAAGCCCATCAACGGAGTCGTGCCTCCGGCTCCCCTTGTTCAGTATGTCAGCACTTTGGAGAAAAGGCTACTTGAAGCTATTGACGCGGGATACGTGTTTGACGTAAGTACCGAGGAAGTTTACGTTATCTGATACGTGGTGTTCCGTGATAGAGCACGGTTACATATATTTCTTTCTCTCCAGAGCAACTTCACTAAGTACTCACTGCGTGACCCTCTCAGCATTGAGATCCTCGGAAGAATTGTGGAAGGAAATGCGGATTCCATCAACAAAGACTACTACGGTTCCTACTACAGAAGCCTGTTGTCTCTAGCTGTAGCGCCGAACGTAAGTACTGCTTTCGTAACTGTTTGTTTTCCGTGGAATGAAAACTTCCAAGTCTCGAAACGTTAGCTGAGAGTGCGTTTCTCCTGTCACAGAGCGTCACCCCTGCATCTTCCTTCAGCAATCCCGCTTACTACAAAGTAGCTAAGCGTGTCGCAACCATCCTGGACCAGTTCAAAGAGAAGCTGGAGCCCTACTCACGAGACGAGGTAAGACACAAAATAAGTCTGCATTAATATCGTGGCATTGTCTGAAACAACGTGAGTACAATCTACTATCCAAATAAGTTGAACGTTAGTATTAAATCAAAGATGTTTTGGAAATTGCAGACATTCAGCTCCAAAAACACTACACTCCGTTTTTTGTCCTCAGATCTTTAAGAAAACTGTGGCAACCTTTGCTTACGTTTTATTGAGGAAAATGAGTAGTTTAGAACAAAGACTTTGTTAACATAAAGCCAAATCACGCCACTTACTAGTCTTCTCCATCATCATAAGCTGTATGGTGTATATATATCGATCAAACTACATCATTTGCAAAACCATCTTCACTAACATATGAAAATGCATACTATGTTGTAATGGCTATTCGATTCCGTCTCAGTCGTGAAACATCGTTAGATCATGGCGAAGTAAGACAAGTAATAATACAACATGCTGCATGACAGGTTATGTGAAAGTCCTATGTTGGTTTGCTCCAACTGGGAGCAAGTAACATAAAATCTCAATTTTATTACATATCATTACATCTCGTAATCATTACTTGTAAGTACCACAGAAATTGATTACATACGAGTTACAAACATGATGAACACGTCCACGAGAAAATATAATCTGCACTTCTATTCACAAATGGGCTGGTTCTAGAGAACCCATAAGTCACCCTTATCATACTAAAAAAAAAAAAAAAAAAAAAAAAAAAAAAAAAAAAAAAAAAAAAAAAAAAAAACTAGATATATTTTCTCACATTCTTGCTCTTACTAACTGCTCATGGATTTCAAAAATTAGTTCCATACAAATTTTCCATGTGTTTTACATTGATATTTCAGACTAAAATTCTATTAACAGTACATCCATGCAAATATTTTATGGACACTATAATGTTCAATAAATTATGGCACTAAATTTACATGAAGCAAGTTACAAACTCTCCTTGCAAAATAAATCAATATTATAGTGAAAACAGTTTGGTGTTAAACTGTAAATCTTATAATGCCCTGAAATTACTTTCAGTGAATCGCTGACCTAGAGCAGAGGAGTCACATGTATTGCAGTGAACCATATTGGTGAATCACCTAACCCATAATAAAGAGTGGAGGGCTTCACATGTTCCCCAGAAAACCGAGATTTGTGTTTAATGTGACTTCCCAACATTACTTAATAAGGATACTATTTGATTGATTCAAATACCTCATTGGATCATTTAGGGACACATAGTTACACAGTCTGATCTCGATTCTGTCATTACTTACCTTGTTAAAGATGGGACGGAAAAATAAAATCGGCCATTCCATTTATAGTTCGAAGTACCTAGATATATTTTTACATATTCTTGCAGTTACTAACTGCTCATGCTTTTGAACAATGAGTTCCATATCAATTTGAATCAGAGTATGCTCAAAGGTTTGCCGAGATTTTCCAAATATTCTAATTATCCGGTCCATTGTCATCACTGTTTGTCACTAAAAGAGCGATAGAGCTGCAGAAAGGCATGCAGTGCAACATGCCAGTTGAGGGAGGTAATCCATTCCGGGTGAAACACCTCCAATTTTCTTTACAGTTGCTCCTACCAGGAGTGAAAGTCGAGAGCCTGACAATCGACAAGCTGGTGACGTTCTTCGACGACTACGACTTCGAGCTGAACAACGCGATTCCGGTGGGCAGCGTGGAGGAAGGCGCCAAGCTGAACGTGTTGGCCCGCGTGCAGCGATTGACGCACAAGCCCTTCAACTACCACGTCAAGGTCACCAGCGACAAGGACATCGACGTGTTCGTGCGCTTCTTCTTCGGTCCCCGCTACGACGTCTACGGCAAGGAGCTGACCCCCAACGAGAAGAGGAACAACATGCTCTACACGGACTCTTTCGTCTTCAAACGTAAGTCGAATAAACCGGTAACAATAGGTATCATCCTTTTTTGTTATCATCTTTCATACCCTAACACAAGTGTTTGACAGGGTGGTGAAGGACTATCAATGAAGCAAAAAGTTCTAAAATCCCAATTGGGAACTGGGCAAGACGAAACGTTTTAATTTGTTTCTGGGACAATATGTCAAGTATCCGAGAATTTGTGGATGTGGATGTGTGACTGTGTACTCAATTTTGAAGAGTACGAAAAAACGGTGATTACCCCTGATTTGTTCTCTTAGAATAGTCCACAGAATCTATAATTCATAAACACTGACAAGTGTATTACAATAACTAAGAAAAATTCTGCACAAAATTTTCACGTTTGATGAATTCTTAAACGAAAACTACCACATTTACTTTAGGAATAGTGCCCTTATTTAGAAGGTAAACATTTAAACAGAAAGTTGGCTTAATTTCCACTTGTGATATACAATACCAGGTCATATGTATCACCATGCAGTCAGTACACAGTATTTTGTACCGAAAAGATGTATGGGTAGTATACAGTACAGTAAATACACTGAAACTATTGTGCCACCCTCATGTGTTCAGCAGGATGCAGTGGTCTACCCAACAACAAATTTCGACACAGAATTTGGACATC
The DNA here is from genome assembly GCA_026315105.1 of Locusta migratoria. Classification (NCBI taxonomy): domain Eukaryota; kingdom Metazoa; phylum Arthropoda; class Insecta; order Orthoptera; family Acrididae; genus Locusta; species Locusta migratoria. The sequence goes on from CM048745.1 coordinate 168,340,119, forward strand.
AGGTGATACCTCTAGCACGGTGTTTTTCAACCTGTTCGTCGCAACCCCCCAAAGTGTCGCAAAGTCTTCCTATAGAGGAAATACTTGCGCCACAGGTTAAATAATACAAAAACACATGCCTAAGTAAAATATATTTAATATTAAAAGGACAGAGTTCCTTGTGTAACATTAATTTGAATTGAATAGCGTGTTAATGATGAATAAGTGAAAAGCGTGAAAACAGTTTATTTATAGGTAAAAGAAGATGATACAATAATTAATTTCGAAAAATTCGAAAAAAGATAATCTTCTTTACAAATTTTTTTATACACTGGAACCTTTTTTAATGAGGATAATTCACTTCTCAGTCTTGCCTGAGATGTGAAACATTCGTTAAATATGATATTTTTTCTGTCAATCATGTAAAAATAGGAGATTTTTGTTCTACTGTGAGAAATACACAGACAAAAGTCTTTTTCCAACAATTAAAAAGAAAGCTGCAGCAAATGTAAGAAGAGCAAAGTTGTTTCCTTTGAGATAACGTAGTTTTCTTACAGTTCGTGAGGAGAGCGGAGGTTTGCCAGAATATTTTTATTTGGGAGGGAATATCGCCAGAATATTTTTCTTGGAAGGGGGTCGTATATTGGAAAAGGTTGGCAAACACTGCTCTAACAGGATCATCTCTGTTTAGTCGTCCTTGTCGCCATGTGTTTAGTCCTTCCCGACCTGTCTTTCTGGAAAGGTTCTATCAGGATGCTTGGGATGCGTTGACATCTAAAACAGCTACACTGATTAGTAATACAAGTTTTATACTCAACTTATAATCTCTCTGTGCCTTCTCGCGGCGGAGTCTTCTTGTACGATGCTAGTTACGCTGAGTCCTAGTGACTTCCTAGTTCGGAACCGAGTTCAGACGGTTTCTTCCAGACACATGTCGGCCTAGATGTAGCCGCTTGTAGAGGACGCGCCTCCAAGGTGCGCCGCGCTGGGGTGTGATTGGCTGCCGGTCGTCCGCTGCCTTCTCCACGATCGTTCTCGTGCGTCTGGCGTGTGGCGCTGACTTTACGCCACAACAATCTCGGCTACATCGTGTTTCTTTCATATCCCAATCGCTACGCATCATTTGGTAGAACCGCCGAGGGAAAGGAATTCGCGACCAGCATTCGTCAATGAATCGCCCCCCCCCCCCCCGCTCTTACTCTATTTCGGCTCGGTGCATCCGCAATAGACGGAAGGAGAGAGGAGTGATAAGAGTACACAATGGTTCCGTCGTAGCTAGAACGCTAACACCTGAAGATGATGGCAGGGTACGCCATTGAAATTGCTTGTTACACGAAAGTCTGCAGTCGAGCAGATCACACCTTTAATTCACTTAGAAGCAGCGTTGTCATTAGAATTTTTATTACTTTTTTCAGTTAAGAAAGGCGAGAACGAGCTGGTGCGAAACTCGAGGCAGTTCAACTACTACGGCCAGCTCCCGCTGGGCTACAGCAAGCTGTACCACCGCACCGAGCAGGCCATCAAGAGCGGCTCCGACGTGTACGTGGACGACTTCGTGAAGAAGTACGGCGACCCCGAGGGCCTGCTGCTGCCCAGAGGCACCCGCAGCGGGCTGCCGCTCAGCGCCTACGTCATCCTCACGCCGTTCACGCACACCACCATCAGCAGGATCAACCCCTACACCGACAACGTCGGCGCCAAGATCTCCTTCTTCCCCTTCGACAGGCCCATCAACGAAATCGAGTTCGACGTGCCCAACTCGTACTTCGCAGACACTGTCGTCGTACACAGGAGCGGTGATGAGGTCATCAAAGCCTAAGTGGTTGAGTCACTTGGTGCTTGGCAGTCATCAGTAGTATAGTATTATTTTATCCATGCAACACGTTCTTGAATAAAGCTTGCTTTTGTAACTAACAAAATTATTCTGGTTTGTTTCACCCTTCACTCACCATACTCTTATAATTAGTGCAGCAACCCAGAACTCTTGAAATTCTGCTTATGGGACACGGAATACTTAGTAATTACCAGTCTGGATAGTGAAACCCATACGAAACGAGCTGTCTCAGAGGTTCAACAGTGCAATGAAATTACCTTCCATCCATCCTAATTGAATTTTTCTCATGTACTCACCAAACGTTTAACAAATGCTCTGAACGCTTCTTCAATAAGAACACTTACAATTCACTTCCATCCTTACGAAAATTAATTACATGATTGATGTATTAACCTACATTACCTATGTTGAGCACTTGCTAGAGCAATCAAGTGGTTAATTTATTGCTTGTACTTGAAGCGACTGATGGATAAAAGCTATACTAGTAAGAAATCTGTACAATTTATCTAAACTTCTGACTTAACGGTTGTTCAGTACTCAGAAATGAGCCTAAAGGCCCTTGTGGTTCTTTACATTGCGTAACTGAAAGAAAATACACATACAGATTTATTTTCATGGAAGATATTTTATGTTCGAACAATATTCTGGGACTGATGACCTCCGCAGTTTTGTCTCCCTAAAACATCAAACCAACCAAACCAACAATATTCTGTAGGAATATGTCATGGTTCAAACAGTGTAGTAATTCCATAACCTCAACGCAGCCATTAGGATAATAAGCCTCAAAGCATCTCTTAAAATTAATAATAATACGAACATCTCTCACAGAGTAGTTCCAAAACCAGGGAAACATCTAACTAAACTGTATTCAGTACGACCAGCATTACCCCTTTCGTGGATATACTAGTTGATACTATCAATCCTTATCAAGAATTATAACAAATGGTTATTTTAAAAATATAGTAGCTATTTAGCGAATAATTTGGTTTCTTTATATGTAGAACAATATATATGCCATAGCTCCTAGAAATTATTTCCTTTCTCATCCCACATAATTCGCACCCTGAATTCTAGTAGGACTTACATACTCTTTATACGGCAGGCCTAGATATGGAGCTTTAGAAAACGGTATTTACATAATGTTACTCCAACACTAGTCAAATGTCTAACTTGCAATTCAGTTTGTCAAAGATGAGTAATACCTGGTGGAGACTAAGTAACTTTCTTAAGTGTAAAAACTGGAAGTTGATACAGAGTTTCAATACTGTGACGATACTTAAATGAAGAGTGAACAGAATAAACTGGAGAGGAGTAAAGTATTTCTTCTCAACTATAGGTAAGACTTTCACTAGTAAACAATAAAAATCTTATTGTATGACCTGTTATTAAGAGCAACAAAAGTGATAAAATATCGCACTAAGTTATCAAGAAATTAGAGAGAAACTTATTGCTTAATTCATTAACGTACAATGATGAAATGCAGTAAACATTTGGAGGAATATTGGACAACTTTAAGAAAGATTTAACAAGGTCCTATGGTCTGTATGGTGACCAGTTATCTCTCATGACTAGCCTTGCGCCATTTCTACGACATTTACTGGACAACTACTTGCACTTAGTTTTGTGTCCCTGCCTCGTCGCCGCTTTTGTGTCTCGTTTCCGTGGTAGGTGTCGGTGGCCGAGTAGAAAAGTACCGACACAGGAATAAAGGATGCACGCTTGTGCAGGTACGAAGGTGAGCAGCCAGTGGGACAGCAGAAACTAGAAACACTAGAGTAGATTAGAACGAGATATATATTGCACAGAATTTATACAATACTTAACTTTTACATAGTTTGGTACTGCAGAAGGCTGATACATAGTTGAGCTAGAGGCCTGCCTAGTGCCTGTCCGATAGCCAAGTCTTCACTGGTGCCTATCTGATTCCGAAGTGTTTACTGGTTCCTATCTCAGTCCCAAGTGAACGATGTCGTTCAGTGGTTGCCACGAGCCGAGAGAGGGCGCTCATGGCTGACGTCGTAAGAACGCCGCGCCGTGCGTGCATGGCGGCGCGCTGCGAAAGTAGGTGGCGCGCACTTTAGATTTGTGCGACACCACACCCCTCCCCCCCAAACCGCCGCGTCGTCGTGGCGTAGGGCTGAGGGCCACGGCGACGGCACTGGGAGGAGGGCCTGGGCGGGGGCGTTACTGGTGAGACGGGCGTCGTAGCTGAGGCTGGGATCGAGACGCCGTCCGCGCCCCGGTATACACCTTGCGATCCGCCGGGAATCCCACCAAAACCAGCGGAAGGGTGACCGCCTCCGCCCAGAGGGAGCAGGTCATCTTCTTCTGAAGTGCGTGGCCAAGGCGGTGGGGGCACGCACGGTCCCGGATTTCCTCTCGGTGACGCTGTCATCTGCGGTGGCGACAGCGGCGGAGTCGCGTCGATCTCCATCGGGACGATCTCGTAGTACGGGGAAGCTGTGCCTGGCAGAGAACGATGTAGCTGTGCTCCCTGGCGGTGAACTGGGTCTGGAATCAAGAAACCGGAGACAGGATCGCGCGGCCTGTGCAAGCGCAATTAGTTTGCGTGGCGCCGCAGCTCCGACCCTGTGGAAGAACGTACAACATACATATTGCGACCGAGCACGCGCTGATTGGTGCCCGGCGACCATCTTGTCTTGTTGCCAGCAAACACCCTGTACAGCACCGGCGTAGAAACCTGAAAACGCGAAGCGCCATACGAACCGACTCGGTGCGTGGGAGGCTGCAGCAGGTGAAGGAGAGTGCGGTGACGGCTGCCGTGTAACAGCTCGGCAGGAGACGGGCCGTCACGTGGCAAGCACCGATACGTAGACAGGAATATTTGAAGCGCTTGCTGCCTGGAGTGCTGACCTTTGATCTTTTCCAAGTGAGACTTGAATGTTCGAACGAAACGTTCTGCTTCACCATTGGACTGAGGGTGAAAAGGTGCGGTGGTGATATGCTGAATGCCATTCACACGACAAAACTGTTGAAATTCCGCACTAACAAACAGAGGTCTATTGTCACTAACGATAGTTTCAGGCAAACCTTCGATACAAAACACTGATGTTAAGGCACTGATTGTACTAGACGCTGTCGTTGAGTTCATGGCAATCACGAAAGGATTCTTGCTGAATGCCTCTACAACAATTAACCAGCGCGTATTCCAGAAAGGTCCGGCAAAGTCAATATGTAAACGTTGCCATGGTCCCTTGGGGCGTGGCCAGTCCGAGATACGTTGCGGAGGAGCCTCCTGATGCTCCGCACAAACTGTACACTGTGATGTCATGCTCTCTATCTGGGCGTCCATACCAACCCAGGTACAATGACGTCTGGCCAGTTGCTTTGTCCTAACAATACCCCAATGGCCTTGACGCAAGAGGCGTAACACTTCTCGTTGCAGGGAACGAAGAACAATCACTCTTGTTTGGTCGTTGTCCGTATGTACCAACAGTACACCCTGACTTAAAGACAATGCATGGCGTTGTGCAAAATAACGTCGAACTAGAGGCCGCTCAATGTCTTTGGCTCTGGCAGGCCAACCAAAGCGAACAAAACGTGCTACCACACTTAGGTCTGCATCTGCCGCTGTTTCCTGTGCAACCCGACGAGAGTTCAAAGGGAAATCTGCAACAGCGGAAGCATCTTTGGAGTCTATCTGACAACGTGCTATTTCTGAAGAATCAAACGCCACATCCTGGCCAACCGGAAGTCGGGAAAGTGTGTCCGCGTTGGCATGCTTAGAGGTAGGTCGATACAAATTCTCATACTGATAATTTGACAATATCAAGGACCATCTCTGAAGTTTTTGTGCCGTTCGTGGCGGAATGGGCTTTGTGGGTGAGAACAACGACGTGAGAGGCTTGTGGTCTGTCAACAAAGAGAATTTTCTGCCTTAGACATAATGATGAAACTTTGTGACGCCGTAAATTATTGCTAAGGCCTCTTTTTCTATCTGACTGTAATTCTTTTGCGTTGGCGTCAGTAGCTTGGATGCAAAGGCAATGGGACGATCGTGAGAACCTATACGATGTGAAAATATTGCACCCAGACCGTACGACGAGGCATCAACTGCTAGCACTACAGGCTTCTGTGGGTCAAAAGGAATCAAACATGCATCACTGAGTAGTGAAGACTTTAATTTGTCAAAAGCAACTTCGCAATCTTTAGACCATACAAAAGGAAAATTCTTCCTACGTAAGCGATGCAGTGGAGCTGCAATCTGAGAGGCATTGGGAATAAATCTGAAATAATAGTTAAGCTTTCCCATTACTGCTTGCAATTCGTACACATTCTTAGGAGGAGGCAAGTCTTTGATTGCTCTAAGATGTGACTGTAAGGGATGAATTCCTTGAGCATTAATCACATGGCCTAGGTACTCTATTTCAGTTTGAAAAAACGAACACTTTGCTTTATTGCAACGTAGACCTGCTGCAGTCAACACTTTGAAAAGGCAATCCAGGTTTGCTAAATGTTCTTCAACTGTACGTCCGGATACCACAATATCATCTAAGTAGTTCGAGCAACACGGTACAGAAACTGTCAGCTGTTCCAACAAACGCTGAAAAATAGCGGGGGCTGAAGAACTGCCAAAGGGTAGGCGTTGAAATTGAAAAAGGCCCATGTGAGTATTAATGACGAAAAACTTCTTTGACTCGTCAACAAGTCGAAACTGTAAGTTTGCCTCTGCTAAATCAATCTTGGAAAAGAAGCGAGACTGTCCTAATTTGTCCATTAGTTCGTCAGGTCGGGGCAGGGGGTAAGTGTCTACAATTGTTTGACTGTTCACTGTTGATTTGAAGTCCGCACAGAGACGAAGTTTTCCTGACGGCTTGGGTATAATTACTATAGGCGAGGCCCACTGACTCGCAGAAACAGGAGAAATCACCCCACTATCTTGCCAACGTTTAAGTTCTTCGGCAACAGTATCACGCAAGGCGATAGGCACTGGTCTAGCTTTACGAAATTTTGGAACTGCCGATTCTTTTAAAGGTACATGTGCCACGAAGTCTTTTGCACAACCTAGTTCCGGCGAAAACAAGTCACTGTATTTTTCACACAATGCATTGAGTTTGTCCTGAGGCACTACTGACGAAATTTGAAGCCATCTCTTTGAATCGATAAACCAAACAAGTCAAATGCATCGAGTCCAAAAATGTTCTGTGTAGATTTGGCCTGAAGAACTACAAGGCAACTGTTTTTGTTACACCGTGAAAATGGCGGGCAGGTTACACGTTACTACCATGGGAATATTTTGTCCTGTTTACGCTGTTAACACTTGTTTAGACGGCGACAATTTTGGCGAACCCAGCAGTTCATAAGTGCCTTTATTGATTAATGTGACAGCGAACCAGTATCAAGCTGAAATTTCACAGTCTTATTTTCTATGCAAAGAGTCACAAAAAGTTTTTGCTTGTGGCGCTCGACAGATGCGTCAATGTGGGCAACGTCTGATAGAACTTGTTTACTATGCTTGCTCATGCGCGGGCTACGTAGTGAAGGAAGCAGCGCAGGATCGGCACACAGCGGATTAACAACACTGTCACTAGATGGCACTACCACCGTATCGGCGTCCGCGCAATGCGAGGCTGCTGCACTAAAATTACTTAGAGTAGCTACACCAAGTCTACTGTCACTAGCTACACAGTACTGGGCACTTTTACAAGGAGAAGTTGTAGAAGGCAGTAGGTTCACTACAGGATTGCACCGTACATAGTCATTTTGCTTGTCCCGAACCCTTTTCCATTGCACAGATTTACGCGCTCGACGACGCTTGCTACATGGCTTACTACATAGTTTTGCAGTAGGCGCAGAAGAACTTTCTTGCAATTGAGAACTAAGTAAAGCACTGTTCAATTCCACGGCGTCTATGACATTGACTGCATGAGACTGTTCGTGCACTCGGCAAAGCACTGTTTCTAACGGTACTCTTCTTTGAATTTACACTCTGCATACACACTGACTGAACATGTCCCAATTTGCCACATTAATAACAGGTTGCGTTGCAGCTAGGGCAATGCGCACGTTTGTGGTGAGATACACACTGGGGGCAAGACTTACGAACACTTTTCTGAAATGAACGTTGGCGTCCGTTATTCAAATTACTGTTTCTAACACGACGGGGAGACCTTTGTGTCGCACTTTTACACTGGTTACTGTTCACTGTCTGTTCAGCACGGCCGGTAGAATTTAAAGAGTCACTGCTAGACTGAGAACTACGGCTAGGAAAGCGTCCATTACGGGGCACTGCATTAACACTGTGGCTTTGCATTTCTACATCTGCTAAGTCAAAGGTATCATGCGGCTTCAATAAGCTGCAGTACACTCTCTAATGAAGGGTCAGGCTGTTTTAGAATTGCTGCCCTAATTCTGGGGTCCTGAATATTCTGCATAATTGTATCTCGCAACATCACGTCACTATAAGAAAGTCCACAAGAGCAAGGAAAGTTACATTTGCGGGTTAAGCCCTTCAATTCCGTAATCCACTCTTTGTGTGACAGCTGCAGTAATTTTTTAAGTCTGAGAAATCGGTACCGCGCAGCAGCTACGAGAACTTTTCTCTCATTATGAGCATTCAGTGCTTCTACAATTTGATCAAAGTCTACATCATGAGGAGATGCGTGGGGGAAAAGTTTCTGCAGTAATATGAAGGTTTGAGTGCCCACCACTGCTAATAACAGATGCTTAACCGTCTGACCTGTAATTTGATGAGCCGCGACGAGTTCTTGAAATTGAGCGAAGTAGTCACTCCATTCTTCCTCTCGTTCGTTGTACTTGCGAAACGTAGGAAGTGGTGCGGTTGCAGGTGTAGGCTGCTGATGCGACGGCTGTTGTTGAGTTAACTGCGCCACCGCTTGAAGTAGTTGCGTGATTTGCGCCGTCTGTAACTGAATAATTTCCATTAAGTTTGGGTTCGGGGTAGTGGCCATGCTGACCGATTACTTTGCTATTGTCACTCACTGTGATAATTATGTTTTATTATAATGACATAGTGCACCTATTCACTGTAAATTGTTACATAACAACTGATTGACATTACAAGATTACGGCCTTGTGAAATATTTTAGTTGACCAGATGATGCTGAGATAGTTCAGCGAAACCGGTCGTCGTAAATAAAAATTGATGATCAGCGATCTTGGCTTTTATATATCTTTTTACAATAAAATATATCTTTTTACATTTTTTTCGCAATCTGATAATGCTGATTCTTTTTAGCAGTCACTGAATGTCCATGTTTCCAAATTAATAAAGAAAGACATGCCATAGTGAATACGCCGTTCACCACTGTAAATTGTTAATACGAGCACGTTACCATAGTTTTATTAACTGTCTAGAGTTAAAAGACCCCTTGAAGAACTGAATCTGACAGTCGCTATACCTAGAGATTAAGTGAAATAGTGAACACACTAATGCTGTGTGGCTGGTTCATGAAGCTTTGTTAACATCTGAATGTAGAATACTGTCAACATGTCAATACTCGACGATTAAAACTAACATCTACGAGCAAATTCGAAACAGAAGTCAATGCTAAACACAAACAATAATTTGTCCCCTTAATTAGTTACATGCAACTGTCCTCAATGAGCTGACGCGTGACAGCTTATAGACGACACAGACAAGACACATACATTGCAAAATGAAGCCATGAAGAAAATTTTCTCTGCGTACACACCTTCACCGACTGCTAACTGCAAGCTGTTGCATCAGCGCAAAGAGGGTAGATACTACACATTTCCGAATCACTAGAAGTTTTCGAGGTGGATGAACCGCTGAAAGTAATGATAAGTTCCGTCACACTTCCAGAAGAAGTCACACTTACTCGATTTGTATGCCTCACAACAGAAATCCAGACATTACGTCGATACCAAATAACAACACACACGCACAACGACAGCAACGAAAAAGGTTCCTAACAGAGCATATTTTAAAGGATTTTCACTGGGCGATATTGGAAGGATGATTCGGGGGTTCCGGGGGTCATCCCCCGGAAAATTTTCAAACTATTGATGCCCAAAACCATATTTTGAATCCTTTTTTTATTAAAATCAAAGCTGCTTAATTTTTCCTAAATAGATTTTTATTCATATATGTTTTTAATGATCAATAAAAATGTTTGTGGAACAATACTAAATTTGGACTTTGAAGAAATCATTTATGTCTCCTAATTTTCAATTGTTTTTGTTGTCTTTCATTTGATAAGTAGTTAAATACAATACAGTATCTGTTATAAGTTCACTTTAATTTGATATGGCTATTAAATGAAAATAGTATTAAATTAAACTAATATCAGTACTATGATTACCTAAAATACCTTCCTGTGCACTTTCTGTAAAAGTTAATAAATCATTGTCTTAAAAGCTCATATTACGTTATGGTTCCTCAATTTGTATTTTTGCTCTAGAGAATTCTGTACACCAACGGGAAAGAAACACAATTACAATTTTAAGCTATCTAAGAAAAGTACTTAATTCTAAAGAAAATGAGTCATGAGATGCTGGTGCTAAAAACGTCTTTAAAGAACGTTAAGGTCTAGTGTAACAGTTTTCTTGCAAAGAGTATTGAACAGTAATTTTATACCTTCACTTGTCAGATTGTGGGTTAAAAACAATTCTTTTGCTGTTTTTTATAAATGTTTTAATGCACACAAGAAAAAATTCTCAAGAAATATTTTAAAGGGTAATGAAATTACTAGGTTTGCAAAATATTCTGATAAAAAATTACTAAGTCCCTAACTAAAAGAATCAAAGAACATCAAATTATCAAATTTAAAGGTTACTGTCATCTGCAAAAACACTTTTTTTACAAACTCTCGGTCTTGATACAGTATAAAATCCGGCAGCTTCCTTCTTCTCTTTTTGTGCTCTAGGTACTTCGCCAGGAATAGCCTTGGGTCGAAAAAGGCTGTCCCAACACCGTTGAGAGCGATGTGCATTCTAGAGTTGAGAGCTTCTCGTGGCAAGCGATATTGTTTGTTTGATTTTAAATTCGTCGTATGTAGTGACACTGCTCTTTCAGGACCTGCACTGTGCGGTGTCAGAGAAATATACGACTGCACCAACTTTCTTAGGACTGCGTGAGGTTGAGATACTTTCAAAAAGTGGTACAGCTTTCCAGTAGACGATTTCATACTAGACGGAGCAGGGAGTTTTTCTGCTGCAAACAACCCTACAACGTCACCACTAAAATCTGATACTTTATCTTTACCAAACAGGCCTCCAGCGTTTGCACGAATTGCGTTCACAAGCTCAATAAGGTTTTTTAGAATTTAATAACCTATTAATCCTACTGCAGATTTCCTTCTGGTCTTCGGGAAGCCGTTGTAAGATAAAATCTTTGCAGCTCATTATATCCTCTCTTCTCGCTGCAGGCCAATGTCGCTTTCTTGAAACAAATCGGTTTACTTGAAATCTTCTAGGGAGATCTTCACTATCTGATTCCTCACTTTCCAGTTCTCTTGCACCTTCTCTTTCCAACTTTTCTTCATATCCACCAAGATAACAGTCTTCTTCTATCGAAGATAATGAATTAACAAATATTTTTTTAGATACTTTAATATCAGGGATTGTAACAAATGACCTCTGACAATCTTTTTGCTGTTTTTCCAGACGTTTCAGGAGATCTAGCATAAGACTGATAGGTCGCTGTTGTTCGCCACCTGTCTCCCACAAACGTAGAAACCCACGTGCAGAAGCTTTTTCAACTTTTGAGGAATCAGTCTTTCCAAGAACATTACTCCAATGTTGTTGCATTAATGGAAGGTTGTTCCAAACTGCTTTGGCTAAATTGTTGAGGTGTTCTACGAACCTTACATCAAAGTGTGCTGGAAAGCGGTAGACAGTTTTCTTGGTTAACTCAGCCAGCTCTTCAAGTTCTTCAAAGCATAAAGCCGATGCCCTAAAAACGTTCCCACGCCTTTTAAATTTGTCTTCCAGTGTTGAACTTCAATGACTGCTGATTCTGTCTGACATAGCTAGGTCAGATCGATGAGCTACACAACAAATACGAAGTAAGTCTCTTCCTAAGTACTCATTCATTCGAACCCATAGACCACTGGATTTGCCTGTATTAGCACTCTCTCCATGTGTAGTCAATCCTGTGAACTTATATTTTGCTGTACCACCAAGATCTAAATTTTCCAATAAAACTTTGACCGATTCCATAACACCTTCTGCCCCTCGCAGACTAGATTTTCTTTCACCTAGAAACACAGATTTCATCTCGTTGTCTTCTGTAATGAACCGTGCAGTAATGAACTTGTTGTCAAGTCCTTATTTGTCTACGGAGCCATCAACCTGAATGGAAAAACACTCCGAGTTTTTTAACTATGTAACCACACCTTCCATTATCACTTCACCTACAACATCAAGCATCTCGCGATACATTACAGGGTTTCTGTACTACAATAAAGCTGGAGAAAGAGTGAGAGAAGAAAACTCGGATTCCAAACCATTGTCTTTGTATGACGAAATTTGGGTATAACTGTGAATCTTTGTTATTGAGCGTGACGGCCAAGAATGAGCAGAAAGTGTCATTGTACGACTGTCATTATACACATCCAATACTAGTTCAATCAGTAGTGTTATTTTCTCTGCAGTGTAAGACTTAAGGGTTTTAACCCAAGGGTACTTATCAGATTGTGTCATTCATTTTTCTTCCATTTCATTACGTTTGACAGCAGCTTTGTGAGCTTCGCTGCTTAAATGCTGAATAATTTTTTTCAAATACCTTTTTCCCGTCACATCGGACGCCATCAGCAATGGGCAAAGTACCATTTTTTTTTTTTTTTTTTTTTTAATTTCAGTGCTTCTTGAATATGTTTAAAGCAAATTTCACATTTTACACCAGAACGTTTGTTTCCCAGTTTTTAACAGCCAAGACGGATCTAACATGTTTTTATTATACCATTCAACATATTTATCTTTCTTTAAGATTTTCGGTCTTATTCCCGCCACCCAGTCTGTGGCCCACTGCACTTCCGTGTCAGACACTGGCAACTGCACTGCTACCCGTCTGAGCTCCTTTCTCACCGTACCTCGTGTATCTATCTTACCTCGCCTCCATGCAACACACACACACACACACACACACACACACACACACACACAGAGCCTTGAATAAACACTGGATATGTTTTAGAATACCCAGTATGCATTTAAAATTTCTTTTTCCATTTCTGAAGTGTTTCTCGCTTACACCAATAAGCATATTTACTTGCCGATAAAGCTCTGCATTCCATTTCACCATTTTTGTATCGTCGGAGAGATGTATTTGTGCAACTGCAAAACATTTTGATGACAGATTGATTACCACGTCGTGTACTTTCGGTTTTTATTTTGCGTCAGATGACCGTTTTAGTCCGTTTTAACGAAAGAACACGGCAACGAGGTTTTATTTTACTTTACAGAGCAACATCACATCACTTCAGTGTTGCTTCTCCCTGCCCATTTAGAAATAGGACTCCTTCTGGAAAAGTAAGGAACACAAAAAGAGAGAGATTTTTCTCAAAAGTAAAAGAAAAAACTGTCGAAATGTTGGCGTATCTTGCTGACTTTTTCAGTGAAATTATGTCCGAGTATTTCATTGCAAGAAAATAGGACTAATATTTTGACAGCGCACGATAAATTTTCAAGTTTCGTCCATAAACTAAAACTCTACCAACGCAGGGTTCGAGTCGGAGATCTATCGATGTTTAATCAACTGTGTGATCAATGAGTAGGCGAGGAAAATAAAAGAATCGTGTTTTAAACTTCCGTTTTTAGCACCCGTCTGCAGTTATAAACTCAATACGCAATATTCCTCAGCAAAGGATAATCAGCACGTCAGCACTTGGATATTGACACCATTTTCTGTCGAAGAGAAAATTTTCAAAGATGTTTCAGCCAAAGTAGAATCCTTCTGATTGCTCGAAGATAGCGCATTCAAAATGGAATTTCAAAATTATGACCTTGGTACATTTTGGCGAAAAGCAGAAGCCGAATATCCTGTTATAGCTGACAGAGCTCTAAGAACGTTAAGACAGCTCGGTACCACTTATAGATATCAGAGTGGCTTCTCAAAGCTACTGACAATAAAAAGTAAGACTAGAAAACGTCTTAATGTGGAACATGACCTGAGATGCGCTTTAAGCAAAACAAAACCAAACATTGCAAAACTTACGACTGGTAAACAGTACCCACCTTTTCATTGAATATAATTGTTTCATTGCTGCACCGAAAGTGTAAAAAATATGTGTCTTATGCAGTGCATTATGATTAACAAAGATTGGTAGAGTTTTAATGTATTGCTTTCTTTGATAATATTTTAATGGGTGTTTTTTTTTTTTGGGGGGGGGGGGGGGATGATTTTCCCTAGTAGGTCTTAGGGGTAACAAGACTGAAAAGGTTGGAAACCTATGCTCTGAAAGATTTACATTAGGTTATTTTTCAATTCCCTATACATTTGATATGTCATTCAATAAAAATAAATTGCCGGCACTGCACATAGCCACTGGGCGACAAAATCTCAGCACTGGGCGTCACAAGTGTTATTTTATGCCCTGGTTCCTAATCTAAAACGCACGCTTTTGTACACAGCACTAGTCAAACAATGGACGCGAGCTGTCCACCTGTTGCGGCAGCTTGGCAACAGAGAGCAGTCTGGGCGTGACGTTGAGCACTCTGATTGGAGGAAGGTAGCTCCAGCCCGTGAACTGTCAACTATCAAGTAATTTTAATCAGAGTATACAATAAATACTTTTCCAAACAAAAAAATAGGTCCCTAGCTTGAATCGTGAAACCACAAGCTAACAGCAAGATCTTTCCCGACCGTTACTGTTACCATCAGTTCAGCCTAACAATGCCATAGAAACATGCCAAGTATTTCATGAAAAACTTTACCTTATAAAAACTTCAAAAGATCGTTTCTCCAACGTCATCTATACCTTTCGCCTCCATACCTTAAACAAACAGCTTGGCTCAGCATTCAAGTCTCAAAATCTCATCTCCTCGGCTATCCCGACGGAACAACAAGTGCACACAACCACGGTCCCCACGCTTCATCCGCGCGCCTAGCAAAGTCTGCACTCTCAAAAATCACAACCGGGAAGTAATCCCGGCAACAATACTATCACCGTCTCTAACATCGATAGTACTGCCATCGAAAAAGAAGCCTGCAACCAATGATAACTAACCCATGCCTGACTAACTTGACACTGCTCTCAAATTGGAGGTACATTTGAATATGAAATGTATACCTTCCCATAACAGGTATCTTACAAGTTCTATTTACAAAGAACCATAGTGTATGTTTCAAATGAATGATTGTTTTTGTTGTACAGTGAGACCTTTTGTTTGTAGTTTACGCAGGAGAAGAAGACGAATTATTAGCGACATCAATTTTCTTATTTATGAAATGTTTTGTTATGCTTTTGTAAGCACTAAAATCTGTTTACATCCATTATGTCGAATTTTAATATAACACGAACATTTATATTTTATGATTTTTGGAAAATACAGTGATGCCGAAATGTAAAACAAGCTAAATATTAGCTATTTGTATAATAATGTGTCGAGGAAATATTATCGACACACACCATAATAAAAGGATTCATAGGTATATTGAAATCAATTCTGCACCAGAAATAACTTACTTGCTGACATATAAATTCAGTCTAGACCAGGTGAAATTATCTCTCATTGATAATCGCATTCAGCAGTTGGATTATATATTGTATATTATACTGTCGTAGATAAATATTAACAATCAGGTATTTGAAAACATAATTTTACGCTAATATTCAATCTTTTAATACGGTGTATATCACGGCAAAACCATCGGACATTTTATTCCTGTTCTAAATGACATCAGAATATCAGCAAGGAAATATGAACAAATCTCCAAGACTTAACAATATGGTACAGGCAGGCTTCATTTCTTCAGCGTAGGGCACTCTCTATATAGCCTTACTAAAAATAATGGCACTAATGTAGCAATCCCGTATTGAAAGCTGCCATTTCCAGGAAAATGGTGTGTTTACATTCAGTCAATGATGTCAATTTTCTGATAAAACATAGCATACACTTTGAATTATACAACTAACGTGTCTATGTTATTGTAAAAATCACAAAAAAACGAAGTTATTCCTCAAAGTTATACTGGAAATTATAATGAAAAACTACGATAAAACTGCGGTTTGGAAAGGAAGATAAAATTATCCCAAAAATAGTGAGTGAAAAATAATTGAAAAAGAAGCATGCAAACTGACAGAAAATATGAAACTGTAACCGAAAACGAGAAAAAAAGGTAACTGATAAAATAACATTACTCTCTACTACTAGTTTCCCGCAACGATCTTTAATCGATATGCGGAAATAATTTTATAATTTGACATATTTTCCATTATAGTTCTGCGGATCTGCACGTCCAGAATGATTTTGCACTTTGATGATCATTTAAATTCATTAATACGCAATTATATTCACCATTGTACACGCAAACTGCATGAGGGGAAGATTAAGAAAATGTGATATGGATATCGAATGCTTGAAACCAAAATCATAAAGAGAATGGGTGGCCATATAGGCATTTCTGCTTTCTCGTCATCCAACCGGTCCGTATACAACGCCAATCCTTCCTACCCTGCTTCATTAATATTTGATGGTGACGAGTAATGGCGTCTTTACGCTAACATGCAGCAGAAAAGGAAAGACTGAGTCAAGTACAAATATCAGCGACCAGAGACAAAAAAATAACATTTATCGTTTGGTAGAGCTGCGACGGTTTGCTGTATTACAATTGCTTCCTGACTTTTATTATCAACAACTGAGACTTGGAAATGAAATACAAGAACAGCGACCAGGATAATGACGTGGTACTAGTCCACGATCACGCGGCCTGAGTTACGCTAGACAGACGAAAAAGCACTACACATTACTTACATTGGGATGCCATTCCGCATCCACTTCATTCAGCTAATCTAGGTATTTACCTTTTCCGCTCTCCATCGAACAATCTCCAAGGTAATTTCTTTCTGGTGGAAATGCCTTCTGAATAGGACTTCAGTATTCTTCGCCTGAAAACCACATCAATAGCTATATCTTAAAGTTGTCCTAGCGTTGGCACATTGTTGCACATAATGACGAACCATTTCTTTTTCATTTATGAAATCTCCATTTCGTGTATTCGTTGTGTTTACTAGTCTTATGGAAAAAGTCAATTTTTTCATCCTTTTACCTCCCAAGGGTCTCACGATACTTTCGTGAGCAGCCTACGTGCGTGGCGAGCATGGGTACCCGAGATAATGCAGTCTTTCTTTCTTCTTTCCTCCCTGGAATGCATTTCCTTTCCCTTCCCCTCCTTTCCTATCCTCACTTCTTTCCCTCCTCACCGTGGGACCGATAACCTCAGCAGTTCAGTCCCCTTACCCAAAACAAACACACAAACAACTCTTTCATCCTTTTAAATGTGATACATGCAGTGATGACAAGTTAAATATAATTAAATTACAAATCAGCATGCCGGAACCAGCAGTATTGATGAAATGTGTAATTGAAAATGGGCCAAATTCAGTATTGTACTGATGAATAATCCGAAATGTTCAACAGTTCACAGAGTAAATCAGACTGAAGATGGGCACTGCCTGGGTATTTTTCTGTCTTATGTTAGTTCGTCTCCTCGTTTTTCATTTCTTTGTCCACCTCCTACTCCTTCCTCGCTACCTCTCTCTATTCCATACACTTTTCGCCCCTATGTTTCTCTTCCTAGTCTACCTTTTTCCATCTACACCTCCCCTCTGCATCGGTCCTCATCCTCCTGCTGATACACTTGATACATATAATTCAGTAATTCATAATAACATTTCTTCCCCCCCCCCCCCCTCTTACGCTGCTCTCTCAGGACCTCATGGTGCCCTCACTGATCATGATATCCAGCCTCCCTCACTCTTCATCTCTGCTCTCACCCTTTCGTCATCATACCGCACTCTCATCTCCCCTTTCGTAGTCGTATAAGAACCTTGAATGAATGCATTTATGTAACCACGTACTCGAATGTTAAAAGTGCTTGGTTTCGAAATGATCAATTGAGCAGAAAACGGTAACCACTGCAAAACAAACGGATGCTGTTATTATTATTATTATTATTTTGCAATTGTAGTGGACATCGAGGAGTAATGTACATACTAAGCAGTACACTCAAAATCAATAGATACATGCATGTTCCAAGTTTTCTGTCGATCGGCCGAAGATGATTAAGACTCTTCTAAGGCACCCTTAGACGTGCATTCTGTGGCTATAAAAAGGTGCCCTATGTGGTATTTTGTGAGTCACATAGGGCACAAAAGAATTTTAAGAGGAGGGTCAAAAACCACCCATTAGGCCCGTGTCTGCCTCGTTAAAGTCTGTCTAAATATTATTTGCTTTACATCACTTACTTTGTTAAATGTTTTGTAAATTAACTGTATTGTCCCGACTTAGGTCTTTTGTAAATTATATTCACGTATAAAAGATGAAGGACATCGCGCTAAGTGGCTGCCTTGCATCGCAAAAACAAAGTTATTTGGAAAAAAGCCTGTCAGAACACTGCAGAGAGAACAGCGGCTGTAACATGTGCCGGTTTTGTTAGAGGTCAGACACTTGAAGAATAATACCAATTGGTCTCGGATGAAAAATATCTTTTAGTACGATTACTGGCGTAACACGGGCGGCATTTTGTTTTAATTAATTCCATACGAACACCACACCGCAGTAAGCCACATTTCAGTGATAAACTTCTACCACAAGCGAAGTAGAAGTTTATTTAGTACTTTAATGACAGCCTGAATCTCACAGTTTTTAGTTAATTATCTTTACGTTGATTTAAACGGTGTTGTTAATCCGTCATTTTCTTATGTCACTGTCCTGTGCAGAGTTCTTTCCATTAAAATGAAGTATTCCGAGTGTCCTTCTAAGCAATTTCAGAATCTTAATAATATTTTGCCGTTCAATGAGTACTACAGGTTATTGAATTACTTATTGCCTAATTATACTGTGGATAGTAACGACAAATGTAGGATATGCTAATTTTTTATCCGCACTAGATACAAAACTTACAGTCTGTATCGAATTATTAGATTGTTTGCTTATTCCTTATCGAAGAAAGATTTTCGTGATGGATTACAAAGTTTATTGCTCTTTATGTTAGTTGAAATATTTGACAGAACAGATTCGGGTACCATATTTTGAAGAGTGTGTCTGATTTAAAAACAACTGCACTACTGAAATATTCCATGTAACTAAGTTAATACAATGTAGACTTAGTAAAATAGTTCAAGAAATAGTCAAAATACCAGGAGTTGACTAGGATTTGACTATATGATACGAGTTTCCTTACAAACCAACTATATGATTACTTTCATTACATCAGTACCGAATAGTCATGTTTCCTATTAGTAAACGACACTATTTAAAGATATCTGAGTGTAAACGTTTCAATACTAGTTTTTCCATATTTTTAATGAAATGGCTAACTTTATTACACAGAGCTTTAGCAGTTTACTATAGGCAATTTTGTTGGAATCAGATTGAGGATGCTTGTTGTTGTTGTGGTCTTCAGTCCGCAGACTGGTTTGATGCAGATCTCCATACTATCCTGTCCTGTGCAAGCTGTTCATTTGAGAATACGAACGGCAACGTACATCCATTTGAATCTGTTTAGTGTATTCGTTCCTCGGTTTCTCTCTTTAATTTTACCCCACACACTTCCTTTCAATGCTAATTTGACGATTCCTTGATGTCTCATAATGTGTCCCACCAACGTATCCATTCTCTTAGTCAGGATATGCCAGAAACTCCTTTTCTTCCCAATTCTGTAGAGCACCTCTTCATTAGTTACGTGATGTACACAACTAATTTTCATCATTCTGTAGCACCACATTTCGAAAGCATGTATCATCGTTTTGTCTGAACTCCTTACCGTCCACGTTTCAATTCCATACAATGCTACATTCCAGACAAATGCTTTCAGAAAGGACTTCCTAAAATTTAAACTAATATTGGTTGTCAACAAATTTCGCGTCTTCAGAAACGCTTTTCTTCCCATAGGCACTCTGCATTTTATATCTTCTTTACTTCGGCCATCAGAAGTTATCTTGCTACCAAAATAACAAAACTCATATACTACTTTTATCGTCTCATTACCCAATCTGATTACTTCCGCATAGCCTGATTTTCTGACTCTAAATTCCAACACCCTCTTTTTGCTCTTGTTAATGTTCATATTATATCTTCCTTTCATTACATTGTCAAAACCCATTTAATTGTTCTTCCAGATCCTTTGTTATCTCTGATAGAATTACTATGTCATCAGCAAGGTTCTTATTCCCTCTCGCTGGACTTTAATTTCCTCTCCGAACTTCTCCTTGCATTCCTTCACATCTTGCTCAATGTACAGATTTAACAACATTGGGGAACCTGTCTTACTCCTTTCCCAACTTCTGCGACCATTTCATGCCCTTCGACTCTAATAAATTGCTGTCTTGTTTTGTACATGTTGAATATAAATAACTCTTCGCTCCCTATATTTCACCCCTCCTATCTTCAGAATTTCAAAGAGTGTGTTCCAATCAACATTGCCAAATGCTTTTTCCAGATCCACAAATGCTAAAAACGAAGGTTTCACATTCCTTAACCCGTCTTCTAAGGTCGTAATGTGAGTATTGCTTCCCTTGTTCCTTTATTTCTCCTAAATCCAAACTGATCTACCCCAAGGTAGGATTACACCAGTTTTTCCACTCGTTCATTGTTAAACTGATAGTCTTGTAATTTTCACATTTGTCTGCAATTGTTATCTTCGGAACTGGAATCACTATATTCTTCTCGAAGTCTGAGGGTACTTTCCATAAATCTTGCATACCGGACAGAACTATTTCTTCATGACTGGCTCTCCTAACGATAATATCGGTTCAGACGGAACATCATCTACTCCGGGAGCCTTGTTTCTACTCAAATCTTTTAGTGCTCTGTCAAATTCTTCTCGCAGTGTTGTATCTCCTATTTCATCTTCCTCCACTTCGTCTTCCATTTCTATAACACTGGCTTCAAGTTTACTTCCTTTGTACAGGTCTTCTGTGTATACGTTCCACCTTTCACATTTGCCTTTTTTGCTTAGTATTGGTTTTCCATCTGACTTCTTGATATTCATACCGCTGCATTTCTTGTCTCCAAATATCTCTTTTATTTTCCTGTAGGCGGTGTCTATCTTTCCCCTAGCTATACATTCATCTACGGTCTTGCATTTATCCTCTAGCCACTCCTGCTTAGCCAGTCTGCACTTTCTGTCAATCACATTTTTCAGAGTTTGTACTCCTTTTGCCTACATCACTTGCTGTATTTTTATATTTTCTCCTCTTATCAATTAAGTTCAGTATATCTTGTATTATCCAGGAATTTTTATTATGCCATTCGTTCTGCCTATGTGATCCTCTGCGGCCTTCACTATTCTATCTCTCAAAGCCAATTTCAAACAATCTTTGCCTAATGCACCCTCTGAAACTCTCAAACCACCTCTGGTTCCTTCAATTTGTTCAGATTACATCACCTTAATTTTCTACCTTTCTGCAGTCTTTTACGTTTTAGTATACAGTTCATAACCAATAAGTTATGCTCACATAACCACCATTCCTAAATATAGATTACTGTTAGTGCTGTCTGATATTTGCAAAAGTGACTGAGTTTCAAGTAGTGTTGCATTTATTAACATTTTAACAGATTTAAAAAGAACCATTTCTCTTATTTCATACAAGTTATAAACGAATACTTATTTCTTGTTCATAGGTACTAGCGACCATGATTATAAGAAATTGTTGTATTTTGCTTCAGTTTTACGCTATTTATCTATTAAACGAATTAGTTTCGTGGCGTTAGAGCCACATTATCAGGCTATTCTTGTATACAAGCAAGAGAAAATGCCACTAACTGTCCTGTTGTGGTATAATTATCACAACTGTATACAGTAATAGCGTGATGATGTGGTCCTTATGCCACGAAACTAGTTGGTTTAATAAATAAACACAAAATAGCTGAAGCTGCTTTCATCAAATATGACTCTCGTCTACAGCTGCGGATGTCAACAATACACAATTTGTTGCAAAACGGTTTGATTTAAGAATAAAACGTATGATTCATTTGCTCATTTCACTTCACCGCCGACCCAAATTTCACTGTTACGTGTTAACGAAACTACCGATAAATGACCTGGAACTATTGATAAATGTCCAGTAAATTAACGCTCTAACGTTTAATAAAATTAACTTTTCTAAGTAAAGAATTGACAGTGAAGTTATGTTTTCACTATTTAAGTGAGAAATGAACGATTAGATCAGTTAGATTTTTGATTAACGATGCCTAGATATGTACGTAAGTCGTAATCATGTCTTTTTGTACCAATACGTATTCGCACCGAAAATAACGTTAACCGGTGTTAGCAGACCACAGTTCATGAAGAGAACTACGCGCGACTCATACTGATTCTACAGTTATGACGAAAAAAAAAAAAATCTGCGACCTTTGCCTTTCGCGGGCTAGCGCTCTACCGACTTTTTTTTTTTTTTTTTTTTTTTTTTTTTTTTTTTTTTTTTTTACTGATCTGTACCTCTTCAGGCGTTGGCGTCTTACTAAATATCCCAAAAACTAAAATTTAAACCTAGAAAAAACCACCGGCACTTTGACCCTATGCTAAACTAAATTGTATCCCAAGGGAAAGGAAAGCAAAGGATTTTGTCAGGTGGATCCGTTTCTAAAGGTAGGTGTTACATTTAGGTATCTTTATTTAAATTCTATTTAATTTTTTTTTACTTTTTTGGATTTTTTTTTTATTTTACTTTTTCTTAAATTTTTTATTTGTTTATTCAACTGTAGAATACTCACACACACAGAAAAAAAATGAAAGGTAAGTTTTACAATTTGTCTTATCATCTTCTGTGTTGAACAAAAAACTTAAGTAAATTCCTTGATACTGGGAAGTGCATTCTCCGTGGTTGAACTTTAACGTACTCCTTGCTTCTCAAATATGATGTCTAACATGTTGCCGAAGAACTTTTTCACATTAGGGTATTTTTTAGTGTGCCACTGCGCTTTCTTCATATAGGCCTCAAAGCTAATCAGATTGTCCTCGCTGGTGTAGCTGACGTTGTAAGCTACGTAATGCCCTAACATCCACATAATGGTGTTGTTTTTGGTCGCTGGAAAAAATTTTCTGTCCGGGCGGAGGAGTATGTCAGGGGAATAACTTGCAGCCGCCCTGCGTGTTAACAGTCCCAGCCGTTGCTGCATCCATCTCCAGTTAGTGAGATGGCCGCCGCATGTGAACCTGTGGCGTAAGCTGTCGATCAGGCCACAGCGGGTGCATTTATCAGTCACACTTAAATCAATGCGGTGTAACCTTTCATTTGTGGCCAGAACGTTGTTCACTACCTTAAACCACGTCGATGCCACTTCGGATGTAT
The DNA here is from genome assembly GCA_026315105.1 of Locusta migratoria. Taxonomy (NCBI): domain Eukaryota; kingdom Metazoa; phylum Arthropoda; class Insecta; order Orthoptera; family Acrididae; genus Locusta; species Locusta migratoria. The sequence goes on from CM048745.1 coordinate 168,363,393, forward strand.
GAATCGGGAGGCTGATGTTACTCCACACCGTTTTCCATTCTACTCTTGGGTACTTGAGTTCCACTGGATTACGAGTTGGTGTCTGACTCATTTTTTCGAGGAGATATTTCGTCGTTAGAAATTTGCGGTTTAAAATGTGGTCTCCCACGTAGCTCATTTCGAGATAAAATCGTCGGATATGTTCCAAATTTGAATTAAGTTTCCCCACATTAATCAGAGGTCGAGTGTCGACTGGTCGCAGAATTTTGAAGAGCCAACTCGTGACACTGTGAGGTTCCTGCTTCAACATAGTGGCGGTCCTCTTCATGTACAAGGCGGTGCACTTCTTCTCGAAGTCGGGTACTTGAAGCCCTCCTGTCTGTCTGGGAGAGGTCATCACACTGTATTTCACTGTAAACAAGTGACCCTTCCAGATGAATTTTCTGGAGACATTCGCTACGTGCAGCGCCTGTAACCTCGGGACTGGAAATATTTGTGCTATATAATAGGCTCTGCTGAAGACGAAAGTGTCGAGGAGACGAATGCGTTGGATAAGATCTAAGGATCTCCAACCGTTTTCAGAAACTGCTCCTTGCATGGCACCTATGACCTGATGCCAGTTTTTGGCACACATCGCAAGTGGGCATTTATCAATAATTAACCCGAGGGTCTTGTGATTGTCTTCTACTTTCGTCCACGAGACATTGACTGAATCGAATCCTTGGATGTTTACTAGGGTGCATTTATTTTCGTTTATTTTTGCACCTGAAGCACTACAGTAGTCGTCAATTATTCCCTTGAGAGTCGTAATCTCATCTTCTGAGCTATCCCGACATGACTCACGATGCCGCCTCACAACTTTACTTCCGCCAGTACCACGCCTCCTATTTTCCAAACTTTACAGAAGCTCTCCTGCGAAACCTGCAAGACTAGAATTCCTGGAAGAAAGGATATGGTGGAGACATAGCTTAGCCACAGCCTAAGAATGAAACTTTTCACTCTGCAGCGGAGTATGCGTTGATATGAAACTTCCTGGCAGATTTCATTCTGGAAACATCCCTTAGGCTGTGTCTAAGCCATATCTCCACCATACCCTTTCTTCCAGGAGTGCTAGTCTTGCATGTTTCGCAAGAGAGCTTCTGTGAAGTTTGCAAAGTAGGAGGCGAGGTACTGGCGGAAGTAAGGTTGTGAGGCGGCATCGTCAGTCGTGTCGGGATAGCTCAGTCGGTAGAGCGCTTGCCCGCAAAAGGCGAAGGTCCCTGGTTCGAGTCCCGGTTCTGGCACGCAATTTTAATCTGCCAGGAAGTTTCATATCATCGCACACTCCGCTGCAGAATGAAAAGTTTCATTGTGGAATAAATATATGAATTACGTCTCAAGTTATTATATTTTATATTAGCGGCCACTTGAATATAGTAGGAATAAGAAGTAGATAAAAGGACAACCGATGATGTACACCGAGGTCAGAGGGCTGATTCAGAAGGAACTGCCATATTTCGTTTACGCAATTGGAGGCGCGTGTGACATTGCCTAATCATATTCCAAGGTCTTGCTTATGGCTCAGTGGACTTGGCACTAAGGACAGCAACAAGAATGACAAAAGTTTCATTATTATCAATGACGACACTCAAAACAGGAATAAGGAGTAATTCAAGACTATACGTAAATACTTAAAGGACAGATTTTTACTACCCTGACAACAATGCCGTAAAATAACTCACAAACCTGTGACATCAGTGACATGTAGTGACATCAGAGATCATGAAACAGCTTTATATATCTAATAGCTTTAGTGATCTGAACAAGTCTAGACTTTCCAATAAGAAATATAACCTATGCCACATTAATACTCAATTAAACTTTTAAGGGGCAGCCCTCACTCGCAATGTACGAATATAATCGTAAGCAGGTTTCAATGCCGCTATGGACACCTTCTTCAGACGAAGATGAATATGGTGAGCAGCGGAGACATCGCAGCCCCTAGTGACTGCTCCGCCTGGCCACAATTATTTACTTTTTAGGTATGACTACGTCAGATATTTTTTGTATTATTTTAGATCTTGACATGTAGTTTTAACATATTCATCTTCGTCTGAAGAAGGTGCCCATAGCGGCAAGGAAACCTTGTTACGATTATATTCGTACTTTGCGATTGAGGGCTGCCCTTAAAAGTTTAATTGTATTGTAACAGTCGCTGACTTACAGTCATGCACAATACATTAATATTCCATTTATTTTACAGAATGTGAGTATATTGGTCTATTTTTGATGAGGTGATAAAAGAAGAAACCGACTCGATGCAGATCACTAAGAGGATCTAGTACTACCATCAAATTTAAAAATGGAAAGCAGTCAATCAATTAAGGCGGAAGGTATTGGAACTTCTATATTCATTGTGGACAGTTACAATCCGGCGACTATTCATGTTAGTGAGTAGAATCTTTGGCATTGCCGACGTGCTACCAATCAAACTTAATATGGATACAGACACATATGCCTCGATTTCAAGCAGGATCCCCGATTCATTTTATATAGCGGTGCCTTTGCAGTGGATTTGGAGAGTCTTGCCATGTTACGACGAAACATCACGCAGTTTGATCGGGGTGGTTGAAGTTACCACTGGCCCAAAGCGGGAGATCCTTGTTCGAGTCCCGGTCGAGCACATAACTTCGATTTCGCCACCTGGATTTAATAATGTCCCAAAACAGACGATGTGCTGAAAAATTTCTAGTAAACTGGTATTGAAGAAGGTGAAATCATACTAAAACGGTAGTGTATCAACTACGTCTGCCACAACTAGTTCCATATACTTGAGTTGTAAAATGAAAAGTAACTATATTAGCTAAATATGTCATTTCGTTTCCCAGTCATAGTGTCCCAAAGATATCTCAGATAGACATCGCAACAAAAAGACAAGTGCATTATTGAATGTTTATTAGTGTATCGTCTAAAAATCTGAAGTACATCGCTCAATAAATTTTCGAGATTTATGGTAACAAACTATCCGAATATACGGGTTGTCCTATTTAAACATTTACCCAAAATATTTCTGGAACAACAATATATATTGGAAAACGACTTTCAAGAGAACGAACGTGAGAAAGGATGCTATGAAAGTAAATACTATGCCACAGTATAAACGTTACCAAATGTTATTTTCAACCAAAATAGGTATGCACTCAGTAGCATGTAAATTCACATAAATGAATGGCGTCGGTTGCCTCGCATAATATGAAATAATTCGAAAGGAAACTGACTTTTTAAGTAAATTGAGCGTGCAGCTAGCGCGTCTCGAGATTCAGGCTTCATTTATTTCCCCATATCTTCGATTCACATGTTCTCCGAATGTAAATGATTTTTTGCAATGCAACCAACGGCATTCATTTTGTTATTTTTCAAGCTGTTAATTGCACAAGAAATAATATGGGTTATCCATAAAAGACAGAAGTGCGTGCCGAAAATTATATATTTTACATTTCAAACTACCTCATGGTACTTTCATACGTCTGACACATGTTCATATTTCCGTGAAAGTTGTGTTTCAATATATATTATTATTGTTCCGGAGATATTTAGGGTGAAATGCTTAAGTGGGACACCCTATATATTACATATATATTAATTTAGGAATCAAATTAAAATGATGTAGCCTTTGTCCGTTGAAATATTCATTACAATAACGTTTAAAAATCTGGTCACGGAGATGATGCACTAGATGGGATGAAATCATTAAAAGAAAGGTGTTATTCATTGCGGTGAGATGTATTTGGAAAACTTCTTTCACCAACCCTCTGCTCCGAACGCCAACATATTTTGTTAGCATCCACCTACACAGGGAGATATGATCAATGTAATAAAATAATATATTCAGGTGTTCCATTTTTCCGCGCACTTGGAACGCTAGAGAAATATCATAAAAGCGGTTCGACAAACCCTCTCTCACCCACTAAAATGTGACCTGCACAATAATTATGACCATTTGAAATCAGGTAAGAACTTTTTCAATTTTTCTTCAATACGTTTTCCCATATATGTATTTTATATATAATTCTATGTGGTAGACTCTAAAACAATGTAGAGTCCAGACAAATGTTCATTAGAATATTGTAGCAAAATTTGAAGTCAATCTTTCAAATTCTTTTCTAGTTTATTTGCAACAACAATAACCTCCGACTTGCCTTTACACAGTAGATTAGATACAGACAAATATTTGGAAAACGTGCGAAATGTAATATTATTATGTTTAAATTTTTGCTTGAGAGAGACAAATTAAAACAGAAATAAATCTATTTTTATCTTTAATGTACTGTACGCAAGAGCAAGCTATTTAAAAAATAAATCAGTATGCTGTTCATTTACTATCAGACTGATAATGTGATTTAGTTAATCGAAATTCCTGTTTGAGGAAAGATTATTTATATTTAAGCGTCGCAGTACTAATAAAAAGATATAATGTCTCCCACAAATTGATACTTTTCTACTGCATTTATCATGAAATGCAAAATGTGTACCACCGACAATATAATTAAATAGTTAGCTCCACGATTTAATGCTGATGCCTAAATATGGCATGCAGTGCACCATAACTTAAAGATCGGTGTTGTTGGGTTTTGCGAAAGAATTCAAATGTTGGAGTGCAGAATGCCGATTTATTAAACGTAACCCACGGCCAGCTCAAAATCATGAATCTGATAAAATAAAAAGACATCGGCAGATCTCAGGGACGTGATAAATCATGGAAAGTTATTTCATTTATATATTCAGTGAAAGTAATCGGTTCCAGCACTTTACGCATCTCCAACAATTGCATCCATTCCGCTCCAAGATGGAGGTCTGTGTATTGCTGAAAGAGAACATCACATAATATTAATATTTTTAGAATATTGTGAAAAGAAGATCAAGTTTGTTTAAAACATCACAATGCATCAGAATTCTGAATTGAATCTCTTACAGACAGACACTTACTTTTACATAGACGACAGAATGTTCTCTACATAAAAATCTATTAAGGTTAAGAGAAGTTAACAATGTTCTAAACGAGGTCTGTCTGTCAGCGCTCCTGACGCTAGCTCAAGACATTTGAGACAACTGAAAATATTCATTTTTTATCGTCTCTGCTTTCTGGTTAGTTCTTCGCCTTCGGCGTTGTCAAATTAGTTAAATAATAATGTCGTTTGCTGCTAATCTGCCATATCTTTTGCATTTAAAGTTCGTGTTAAGTTTAATTAATTCTCACTAAGTTATTTCTTATTCCCCGTAATATTGTACGTGCACATCGGAGATCGGTATACTGAATAAAACAGAAGGGTGCACAATACTGCTAAGTTCAAATCTTCTCGCAATAAAGGCTATCTTGGGTCTTTTGTGTTCAAAACTTCACTACTCTCCATCGGTAAGTGTATGCCAATTATTGTGTTCTACCGTTAACGTAGAACTAACTCTGTAATGTAAACCAGGCACAACACGTAAAATTGTGAAGGCAAGCGTGATGACGAAATGAGACGTGCGCGATATCGTTGTCAGTATCGAGCACAGGGAGACAAAGATAAAAATAGCAAGCCACGCCCCATGGCGTCAACGTCTTCACTTGTGATATTCCTGGTCTATTGACATTTCATATTTCTAGCCGCTGGCCGTTTCTTTGCTAACATTGTACGTATCTCAAACGTGGAAGTAAGACAGAAGTGCAGCATATGTTGGAAGGTGGGGTGGGGAGCATCTACATCTTCATGGGATACTCTGCAAATCACATTTAAATGCCTGGTAGAGGGTTCATCGAACCACCATTATACTATTTATCTTCTATTCCATTCTCGAATAGCACGCAGGAAGAAAGAACACCTGAATCCCTCCGTTCGAGCACTGATTTCTCATATTTTATTCTGATGATCATTTCTGCCCATGTAAGTGGGAGTCGAAAATATATTTTCGCATTCGGAGGAGAATGTTGGCGATTGGAGTTTCGTCAATAGCCCACGCTGCAGCGAAAAGCGCCGTTGTTGTAATGATTCCCATCCCAGATCTTGTCTCATTTCCGTACCGCTGTCTCCCCTGTATCGTGACAATACGAAACGAGCTACTCTTCTTTTGACTCTTTCGATGTCCTCCGTCAAACCCACCTGATAAGGATCCCACACTGGGCAGCAATACTCCAAAAATGGCCGGACAAGTGCAGTGTATGCAGTTTCTTTTGTGGTTATGTTGCATCTTAGAGGGGTTCTGCCAATAAAACGCAGTCTCTGGTTCGCCTTTCCCACGACATTATCTACGGGTTCTTTCCAATTTAAGTCTGAAGTAATAGTAATTCCTAGGTATTTCGTGAAGTTTACGGCCTTCACATTCGATTGATTTACCGTGTAAACAAAGTTTAACGGATTTCTTTTCGTATTCATGTGGACGACTCATACTTCTCATTATCTAGAGTCAATTGTCATTTTTTATACCATACTGATATCTTATTAAAATGGTTCTGCAGTTGGTTTTGATCTTGAGATGATTTTACTAGACGGTAAATGAGGGCGTCATCTGCAAACAACCTAAGAGACTACTTCGATTTTACCTAAATCGTTCATGTAAATGAACAGCAAAGAACCAATAACACTACCCTGTGGAACGCCCGATATCACCTCTGTTTTAGTCGATGCCTTACCATCGATTACAACGAACTGAGTCCTCTCTGACAGGAAATCTCCTATCCAGTCGCAAATTTGGGGCGATATACCATAACCACGCAATTTGATTATAAGCCGTTTGTGAGGTACGGTGTCAAAAGCCTTCTGGAAATTAAGGAATACGGAATCGATTTGCGAACCCTTGCCGATAGCACTCAGCACTTCATCTGAATAAAGAGCTAGTTGTGTTTCACATGAACGATATTTTCTAAATCCGTGTTGACCTTGGCTCAATAGATTGTTATATGGATATTTTCCAAAACCCTGCTGCAAATTGACGTCAGTGAAATAGGCCTGTAGTTTAGTGGGTTGTTCCTACTGCCTTTGCAATCTTTTGGTACAGATCCTTAATGAGAGAGCGGTTGCATATGACTGTTAAGTAAGAAGCTATCGCTTCAGCATAATCAGATAGAAATCTAATGGGTTTACAATCCGTACCAGAAGACTTGTTCTTGTTAACTGGTTTTAGTTGCTGCACTACGTTACTCATTTCGGCCTCTGTTCGTAATTCGAAATCTGGAATATTGGTTTCGTCTTCTTTGGTGAATGAGTTTCTAAAAGCTATGTTTAGTAACTCTGCTTTAGTAGCGCTGTCATCGGCAGGATCGCCATTACTATCACGAGGTGAGGGTATTGTTTGTGTTTTGCCCCTAGTGTATTTAACATATAACCAAAATCTCTTTGGGTTTTCAGTCAAATTTCCAGAAAGAGTTTCGTTCTGATAAATATTGTAGGCATCTCGCATTGCAATCCTAGCTAAATTTCGAGCTTCTGTGTAGGATCTCCAATCCTGGGTATTTTGTGTTCGTTTAAATGTAGCATATGGCACAGTAGGTGCTGGTTCCCATGGGAAAGCCCGCCTACGTCACTGGTACTCTCCTCGCATTAGCTACTACATTTCATGTCATGTGATATCTTTTGATATTAGTTTCATTTATTATGTATTAACTATTAATTATTGAGAGTTGAGAATTTGTTATAAATGTCTCTCAAGGACAGGGTAGATTTTGACAGTTCAAGAATTTTAAGGTGTCTTCTCTTATTGTAACAAGAGAAGAACGATATTGCAAACGGCGCGCGACGGCCATGATTTGGCGCTAGATATAGCGACAGGTGCCCTCCCGCACCGGGCCGCAAATTCAGTCTCCAGCTGACAGCTATACGCGGCGGTCCGAGCAGGTCATGAGTAACGTTTAGCAGTAATGTTAGCACTCGATGTCTCACTATGTACTGCGGGTATCCCTGACAATTGAATATCTCGCGAGTCACTTCTTGTACTTCTATCTTTCCGAACTTATTTTAGCCCCACTCGTATGTTGAAGAAGAACCAACGACCTGTTAGTCAGCACTCTATGCCTAACTACTGCAGACAAGGAATCTTCAACCAAAACACTCAGAAACTATATAACACAACACCGCGATCGTAGCAGTAATATTACCATTTTTTCTCTTTTTGGCGAGGCTATTTATTGATTTAGAAGCAAAATCAGATAAAAAATTATTTTCAAAGTAAAGTTAGAAGTCGAATTGTACAGAGATCAAAGTACCACATATAAACGAATTTTTTGTCTAAGATTTACTATAAATATGACTAGAAGATAGGTCTCTGCCTCCTCTCTGTTCATGTCGTCTTTGTGTTCGTGTTTCCTTTCTGTTCGAGACAGCTCTCGTAATTAAGCCAGTTTTGTTTGTTTCCTTAGGCAGCAAAGAGATGATTTAATCAACAGGTAACTTTAGTAAAGGATGATTACTCTTTGAAAATAGCAAAATCTGTTAATAGACATTATCAACGTGTTAAATAGTAAATGTGACAATTTCATTTCGAGTTTCTTAAACATCGTGTTATTAGAGTGAACTGAACAACTTTGAAAATCCAGTAACTTTCCCAGTGCAGATTTTCTTAACGTTACATTTAGTAGATAGTACCTAAATATGACGTTTAACTGTTCAAAATAATTTTACATATTTGTAGGAATGTAGTGTTGACTTCCTTTATCACTGAAATATTAGGAAGAGTTATCTATGAATTAATAATCGGTGAACTTTTCATTACAAAATATTTCAGTTTAAAGGAAATATCAGAAACATTTTAATGTACAGTGAGAGCAAAGATTAAAAACTTTTGTAACAGGCTTAACCACACATTAGGACTAACCGGGAATAAATAACATTTACTCGTTACGTAAAAGTTATGTTATCAGCAACGTAAGCCTCTGAGAGAACGACGTCAATCGCTCTTAAATGAGAACATTGCCTGCTCTGGAACATTAATTTATGAAAATAGAAGAATCATGAATAGTTTTAAAGTAATACATCGAAAACCTGGCTGCTAGAGACTACGGTTATACTTTATGCAATAAAGCTCGAGTACTAACCTACTATTCAAACAAACAGTCCAATTAAAATTCAGGACCCCTTCATCCTATATAGACTAAAACATAACTGCAGCAGAAGAATCCCGTTACATCTATCTTGCAATAACCTTTGTAATTCTGCCTATTTGAATGTGGTAGACTACAATAACTTAAATTTATGAAGTAAAGAAAGGAATAGCATAAATAGGCCACTATCACATGTACATTCTGTACAAACCTTATGCAGCTATGCTATCGTTGTAAATAAGGGTTGTAAAATGTTTTTATTTTTTATTTTAGTTTTCACGTTGTGCTCCTTGGCTACAATAAACATTTTCATATGGTTCTAAGTACTGCATATCGAACATTTGTAATTTGTTAATGAGTTTACATCCTTTTAAATGTAAATATGCCTAATACTTTTTATTTTTAAGTATTTATTTATCTATGTGCATATTTTTTCCAATTTTCAAATGAATAAAATATGACCCCGAGTCCATAGACGGCCATTTTACCATCCATTAAAACCTGGGAATCTACATTCAGTACTTCCTGGCAGCTGCAACAATTAAAAAACATAATATATTGGTTGATGAAAGATTGGCAAAGTACTTATCACCAGAGGGTGTAGTCTTGTATTCATCACTTCCAACGCGAAGTAGCAGCAGTGGAATCCGGACAAGAAAAAGAAGAGTAAGAAGAAGAAGAAGAAGCATCAACATACTTAAATATGTACTTTTTCATTATAGAAAGTATTGTATACATTATGTTTTTATTCCCAACGTGTTTGATGTTTTATTCATATATTATATGCCATACACCAGGTTAGGGAGAAAAAATTATTTCGTAAGTGATGACTGAAGTTACTGTAATAAAATAAAACCATTTCCAGTTATAACTTTATTATTATTATTATTATTTGCTTCTACCCTCTCCAAATATTTTGTTCAGTAGACTACTCTTTATTTTTATTTTTTTCTTGTCTTTTTTTTTCTTTTGCAATCACATTCTTAATTTTAATTGTGATCTGTTTAAGGCACACTAGCATAAATGTTCTTATTTTATAAGTATTTATTGTGTATTCCTATTTCTTATATGTTCTACATCCAAAACCATATCCTCATTTGGTCTCAAATGGAACGAAAAGTAGATGTAATCGCATTTGGCGAATAACGAAATGTATTTATGACATCGTCAACACCAGTAATACTCTCTTCTTTAACGATTTACGGGATTACAAGGGAGAAAAATTGATTCACAGTAACACTTCGTTCCTGCATTTATCGATATGAACTGAAGATGGAACAATATTTCATTTATATCCAGATAAATACCTTCACTTTGAAATGAATGGCTTAGGGTTCATCCCATTCAACAAATAACGGGTTTCTTCCCGTTCCATTTATGGACGCAATGAGGTAAGAAAGTTTGCGTGACTGTGTGCATAATGTAATTAGTACAATTTTGATTTTCTTCACTATTCATATTTTGTTGATACCTCGATGTTGTAACTTACAGATAGATCCTTAAACAGTATAAATTACTTGATGGGATATTTTGCTTAATATTACATAGGCCCTGTAGCGTAGTGTGAGGCAGCAAGTTTCATATTTATAGTGCGTGTACAGACTCAGTGCAGCGTGATATTAAGTTTCCTTTTGATTACAGATCTGATTCGGCTGCCATTTATGTTATCGGGTGATCTACAGTACAATGTGGGTCAGATACGTATAACATTGAGGTAACTGTGCTTTGACTGCCATTTCTGTTTGTTGAGCTAAATTAATACTTAGTTTATTCTGCAAACATTTTTCAGTTTTTGAACACAAAATGTAAGCGCTGTTATATGGGTGACATTTACACATTATTTAGTTACGTGTGTACGTATGGTTGCTGCATGCTTGCATAATTTGTTTATAGCGATATAGGAGCTATTAATTAACCAGTATTTTCTTGGAGAGGTTTTTATCTTCTTGTTACTGGACTCATACACCCAAGCAGTATTCTACGATTGGGCACATAAATGTTCTGAAAGGATCTTTGTCTTTCTAGTAGTCAAAAATTGAACCGAAGTCTTTCACTAGCTGTCTCTAAAAATAAACAAATAAGGTAGTACAGTTTCATACCACCGTAATTTTTCACATCTACATATTTAGCAGATTTGTTGCAGTTGTGACCCATTGATGTTTTAATCCGCAAAATTATAGCTCTATATTATTGACGTCGGTTTGCAGCAGGATTTTAGAACATACACTTTTTTTTAAACATTAATAACTACCTCTTATAGACCGACCCATTTTATCCATAGTCAAGATGGATTGAGAAAGCATCGTTCTTGTGAAACACAGCTAGCTCCTTATTCACATGAAGTGATGAGTGCTATTGACAAGGGATCTCGAAGCTATTCCATATATCTAGACTTCCCCTCACGAGCATCTTCTAATCAAATTGCGCTCTTATGGTGAAGCGGCACAACTGGGCGATTGGATTCGCGATTTTCTGTTAGAAAGGACACAGTACATAGTAACTGACGTTATGTCATGAAGTAAAACATAACTCATATCTGGCGTTCCTCAGGGAAATATTATAGGGCCCATACAGTTCCTAATCCTTAAAAAAAAATTAGGAGACAACGTTAACAGCTCTTTTAGTGTGTTCGTGGTTGGTGCTGTCATTAATCGGTTAGTAAAGTCATTAGAAAATCAAAACAGCTGCAAAATGTTTTAGGTAAGATAACTGTGTCCCTAAACAATGAAACGTGTGAAGTCAACCACATGAGCACTAAAAGAAATTCGTTAAACTATATTTACACGATATATCAGTCTAATATGAAGGATGTAAAGTTAACTAAATACCTAGGAATAACAATTACGAACAACTTAAATTGGAAAGAATTCATATAAAATATCGTAGGGAAGGCGAACCAAAGACTGCGTTTCATTGGCAGAACACTTAGTTGATGCAACACTTCTACTATAGAAACTGCATATACTTAAGTTGTGTGTTCTACTTTCGAGTATTGCTGTACATTGTGGGATCGCATCGAGTGGGATTGATGCTTGATATCAAGAAAATTCAGAGAAGGGAAGATCGTTTTGTATTATTTTGTATTTTCGAGATATAGGGAAGAGAGTATTACGGAAATGATGCACGAGTTGGAGTGGAAATATTTAAAACAAATGCGTTATTCGTTGCAGCGAGAATTATTTGCGAAACTTCTGTCACCAATTTCCTCTTCCGAATGAGAACATATTTCGTTAGCACCCACATACATAGGGAGAGATGATCATCGTAGTAAACTAAGAAAAATCATATCGAAAACGGAAAGATTCAGGTGTTCCTTTCTCCTCCGCGATATTTGTGAACAGAGAAATATCAAAACGGTTTGATTAACCCTCTTCCATGCTCTTCAATGGGACTAGCGCAGTATTTATATAGATGTAGATCTAGGATAGTACAGTTCCACGTAATTAGTTGTGCAACTTGTAAACCTAAGTCTTATTGAGTCCATCATTACTGCAGGTACTGGGGCTGTGGCTGGTCAAGAGTACGTAGGAACTGGGATACCAAAAGCCGTATGTTTAACAGATACATTTATTCCTTAACTAACAGTTTCGGCATTCCATTATGCCATCTTCAGGCCCCTATATCGGAGTATTATATCCATTAAATAGCAGACTGGTTGCATGGATTTCTAGCTTTTAGCATGAATCAACACCAATAACCGTCAGTTGTTGTTGGTTTTTATTGAGAGACAGAAACACACGCAACCAGTTTCGGCCCCAATTTAATGAATATTGTAAACCTAAGGCCGAATTTGGCACTGTGCTTGGGATTCCAAACGGGACAGTAGCTGACCTATTGACGAAATACTGTTGGCTTCGACTCCAGTATGTAAGAAACAAAAAATGAGTACGCGGCGTGGTGAGGCCTTGATCAGTTATCTCGTAATTCGGAGCTGGCTCGTGTGCAAGTGGAGCCAACCCTGGGTGTGCGTGGCGGCGGTGTATAAAAGGCGCTGGTCGCCAGGACCCCAGCAGCTCTGCAGACATGGCCAGCAGGGGCGTCTCCATCCTGACAGCGGCGTGCGCCCTGCTCGCCCTGGCAGCCGCCACCATCAACCCCGAGCCTCACGTCATCGGTGAGTATTCCTTCTACTGTTGTCTAACTCGAGATAGACTGTGAGGTTATCTGGACGCGTGTAACATTATAACATCCTCGGCTTAACATTATAATATTCTAGTCGGTTTTCTGTCGGATCATGACGTCATTTTGAAACAATATTTCAGATGTTCACGCCGGCCGCGGTGGCCGAGGTGACTGAGGCGCTCCAGTCACGGTCAGCACGGCCACTACGGTCGGGGGTTCGAATCTCCCCTCGGGCATGGATATTTGTGCCGTCCTAGTTCGTAAGTAGTTCATAAGTAGTTTGTAAGTTTAGGGACTGATGACCCCGTAGTTAAGTCCCATAAGCTTAACAAACATTTGAACATTTTGATCAGATGTTCAACCGGCCACCATCCTCAGGTGTATGAACTATGCACCAACCTGTCGTAATAGCAAAGCTCACACACCTGAGGATGGCGGTCGGTTGGACCGCCGAAATATTATGTCAAGATGACGCCCTGATCCGGCCCTGATCCGACAAGGATATATGAGAAATCAAGTTAATTGTTGGATGTTCTTACCGGCCACCCGATTACACCGACACAGTATTACGAGTCATTACGCACAGTAGCGCGAAGGTTCCCAGACCATGCATTATTAGTTGCTGGCGGGTATAAACTCGGACGGGTATTATCTCGCTGCAGGGGGTATAGACAAGCAGTCTTGTGAACTACATTTTCCGAACACTGGTTTTAGGAGCTAAATCGTCAGTCCACCAGCAATGGAAATATTTTTGACATTATAGCTATAGAAAGGGCCAACTTGCCATGCCTCAATGGATACATCGGTTCCTGTTACATGTTAAGCACTGTCGAGCATGGCTAGCACTCGGATGGGTTACCGTTCGGATCTGCCGAGTGCTGTTGGCAAACGGGGTGCACTCAGTCCTTGTGCGACCTATTGAGGAGCTACTTTACTGAAAAGTAGCGACTCCGGTCACGTAGACTAACGGCCGGGAGTGCGGACCGCTGATTACGTCACCCTCCATATTGCATCCGTTGGCGCCCTTGGGTAGAAAGTGACACGGCGGCCGGTCCATACCCACTGGGCCCCCTGAGGCCTTGTGAACACAGTTTGCAATTTACAGCTACAAAAAGTCCAGACGTTGTCAATTATGCGACAGAGGTTAGTAATTATGATGTCGACATTGTGAAAATGGCACCAAAGTTAATAAATCGGTCAAGAAGCCTACGAAAGTGTTTATGGTAGAAAGAGCAGATAAGCATTTGTGAGCGAATGTTAAGGAAAGAATGAACTTGGTTTAGTTCCGGTACGGTGGACGTAGAAGGAATTATGAGCAAAATTTTAATGTATTGTAAATAAAGCTCTGGAGAAATGTGCCGACGAAGTTGATTACGGAAGGGAAAGACCCACGGAGGCTTAATAATGATATTCGAAAGAGGCTGAGAAAGTTAAGCCAGTTGCACTCTCAGTTCAAAAATAGGTGAAGTAAATCAAATTAGCCAAAAGTTAGAGATTCGTGAATCTGTAAAAAGAGCGATGCGCGTAGCATACAATTACTACCACCGTCATACCTTAGCAAAAGATTTTGCCGAGAAACCGAAAAAATTCTGGCCCCATGTAAAATTGGTGAGCTAATCAGAAGCCTTTGTCCAGTACTCGTTGATCATTGTGGAGTGGTGATAGAAGACAGCAAAATGAAGTCCCAAGTTTTAAACTTAACATTTATGAAATCATTCATACCGGAGGACATTGCAAACATACATTCATTTGATGGTCGCACTAAATCGTAAATGGAGGACATACTAATAGACAGCTGGTGTAAAGAATCAGTTGAGAGAGTAGAAAAAATAATTCGCCAGGTCCGGATCGGGTACAAATCCGGTTTTACAAACTCTGCGGCAGTGGCCCCTTACTTAGCTTACATTTATCGCGAATCTTCCACCCAGCGTAAAGGTCCAAGCGGCTGGAAAATCCACAGATAACTCCAGTGTGTAAGAAAGGGAAGAGAACTGACCGACAAAATTACATATCTATATCATTAACATCAATTTGCTGTAGAATTCTTGAATATATTCTAAGTTCTAATATAGTAAATTTCCTTGAAATTTGGAAAACATTCTGTCCATGCATTAGCATGGCTTTTAGAAAGTATCGATCGTGTAAACTTCAGCTTGCCCTTTTCTCTCATGACACCTTGCGAGCAATGGGTGAAGGGCAATAGGCAGACTGCATATTTCTCGATTTTCGAAAGCCGTTCGACACGGTGCCGCACCGCAGACTGCTAACGAAGTTACGAGGTATGGAATAGATACCCACACATCTGAGTGTCTCGAAGATTGCTTAAGTAATAGAACCCAGTACGTGTTCCTCCATGGCTAGTGTTCATCAGAGTCGAGGGTATAATCAGAATTGCCACAGGAAACGTAGGCCCGCTATTATTTTCTATCGATGTAAATTATCTGTCGAACTGAGTTAGTTCCAATCTGCGGCTGTGTGCTAATGATGTTATGGTGTTCATGTAAATCTCGTCATTGAATGACTAGTAGGATGACTTGGACCAACGTTCTAGATTGTGTGATGAATGGCAGCTACCTCTAAATGTAGAAAAATTTAAGATGATGCATACGAGTAGGAGATACAATTCCGTATTGTTCGAATACAGCATTATAGTCTGACCCAAATACGATGATCCCTGGCTCCGCCTACAGGGCTGGGACACCGTCCCGGCCGCAGAAACAATGCAACCGTGTTGCCAAGTAGTTGGTTCGTGGCCGGCGAGTATAGCTACCGGTCGTTGTTGTCTGACAGAACTGGCAAAAGAGCACAGCGTAACCGAACGGCCGCACGCGCAGAGCAAAGCTCGCGTTTGACTTAATCGAATTATCTGCTGCCGCAGTCGGCGCTCAAACCCAATTGGCGCAAGCACCAGGGATCATCCTATTTCGGCTCGACTGTAGTATTGTGCTACTTGACAGAGACGCGTAAATTAAATGTCAAAGCGTAACGCTGCGCAGCGATATGAAACGGTACTAGCATGTAAGGACAGTCGTGGGAAGGAGGAAGGTCGACTTCGGTTTATTGGGAGAAATTTGGTTAGATGTAATTTATTTGTAAAGATAAGATCATAGAGAGTAGGGCTCGTACGGATGCATACAAGCATCCGTTTTTCCTTCGATCTATATACGAGTGGAAGAGGAAAGGAAGTAATTAGTAGTGGTACTGAGCTCCCTCCACCACGCACGTTTGGGTAGATTGCGAAGTAAGTATGAAAATGTAGATGTAGAGTAAGCACTTCTTGCCGCTAATGGCTATTACCCATGCTTCTCGTCGGTACTGACGGGACAATCAACTGTTTTTAACAACCAATTGATCGGGTGATTGCTCTTCCGTTCCCTCTTTTTTTTTTTTTTTTTAATTCTTTACTTTTATTTTATTATTTTTGTTTTATATGCAGTCGAAAGAAGCGAATGAAGTGGGCGCTGTGAATGTCGTAGCTGTACATTTTCACTCACCCGATTTCAGTGATTTCATTCAGAGATGCGGTGGGTGGCCGAGGGCTCTAAGGCGCTTTGGCTCACCGTCGGAGGTTCGAGTCCTTCTTCGAGTGTGGGTGTGAGTGCGCGCGCGCGCGCGCGCGCGCGTGTGTGTGTGTGTATGTGTGTTGTCTCTAGTGTTAAATTAGTTGACAATTCTAAGGACTAATGACTATAGCAGTTTGGTCCAATAGCTGTACAAACATTTGAATGCACGACAACCGACTGAAGCAAGACTCTGCCTGTTACGCCCGTTGTATGAATCTTTACTGCAATGTATTTTGAACCATCAGTTGTTTTCAAATGTTCAAATGTTTGTTAAGCTTATGGGACTTAACTACGGGGTCATCAGTCCCTAAACCTACAAACTACATATCAACTACTAACGACGGCACAAATATCCATGCCCGAGGGGGGATTCGAACCCCCGACCGTAGTGGCCGTGCAGACCCTGACTGGAGCGCCTCAGTCCCCTCGGCCACCGCGGCCGGCATCAGTTGTTTTATTGGATCTTTTAGTATCTATATTCAATATGGTCAATGTTCGAAACTAGAGATACCAAAAGTTTTAAAAAACAGCTTGTGGTTCAAAATGCACTTTAATAAATTAATAATTACCTGAAAGCAACGTTCAATGAATGTTTTCACTCACTCACCAGATGTACGTAATTTTATTTACATTTTTTTTTTCATCCTTTTTCTTTATACAATGTCTGAAAATAAAGGTCGGTGAATGAGATCAGAACGATCGGTCGGACAACACAGACGAATCACAACACTGCACCTGCGTAGCGGGCTTCGTTGACCACCTGACCTCACTATAGTTTAGTTGCGCATCGTGTGTGTACCGCGTTACACCAGTTGGACCAGGTGATTGTTTATTGAGTTAGTTCTGAATAGCGAACAAGTCAATGAACGACCAAAATTTCAGTTTAATGTTTTGAGCTCGGCATTACCCCGAACGGCTGCGATGCCGGTACGTGTTCATGGGAATCAAGGACTGTTCGTGAAGTGTGTCGACGAGTGGTTCAACCATTTGCGAGGAGACCGGGAAAATGTGATAATCGGCAGGGCGGATGACGGACGACCGCTATCGGTGACCAGAATATTGTGAAAGTGAAGACAATATTCAGGAGAGCGGCGTCCCAACCGTCTTTGAGGAACTCTGTTATTCAGTTCTTTGCAAAATTATGCGGAGAAAAGGCTATATCCACGTATGGACCGAATATCTGAACACACATGTTTGACGAGAGCACCTAAACTGTCGACTATAAAAGATCGATACATCTCATCTGACAGTGTACCTGTAAAGTGGCGAGGACCAATTATTTCATTCTTAAGGGCTCCAAACCATATATTTCAAGACGTTGCTGCTCGACGGATCGTACCCACCGAGGATTTTCTGTGGCCTAGTAATGCGTGTTACGACAGCTCATTGTACCATTATGTATAAATGTGCACTCATCATAGAACACAATATTTTGTAAGGAATCAAGAGTGCATTCACAGAAAGTAAATATCCGACTGAAATCGTTCCCATGTAGCTCCTGCGTCAGTGACAGGCGAAATGGGTGAAACCTATGGTGATGTACTATATGCTACGTGGGTGTAAGGCTGATACCTTTTACCGCAGGAACGTCTCGTAAGATGACTTTAGGATCGTGATGCATTGCAAGCTGAAGCAAACATCTCCGTCTCGTCACTTTCTTGCAAAATTTCCTTTCATACTATTGTGCTTTTTCAAGCTGTGTGTTTGCCGAAATACTTACTCGTTAAGTGAAAACGGAATGGCAGCCGGAGCTCTTTTCTTAGAATATATGACGGAACACGCCATGTCGGCTTTTATTGGCATCGAGTCGGCATTCGACCATCAGCAACATAATCGTTTTAAGTGCGTGACATCGGTATTCAACGTCAGTAACCGCGGAAAACTGACCCCCATCACCTGTCACGTATCTAATCTACATCCGGTATAGAAATTAACAAGACATTATAATACTCACATTTGACGAAACGGAATTGGAAATACCGGCGTAATATCTGCAATCGGCGCTCAGTTGTTTCTATACACACGCCTTTGTCTCCGAAATTATTTGCTCACGGAACCACGTTTATTCATATTTCTATGAGTGCTAGAACCTCTCAAAGTATTGAACACTCGATTATGAACAACCTGTATATGAAGTGGGCAGAAATTTCCAAAATACAAATACGGAAAGAAATACGTTGAACTTTGTTTACAAGATAAATCAATCGAATGTGAAGGCCGTAAACTCCACTAAATATCGATGAATTACTATTACATCAGACATAAACTGGAAAGAACACGTAGGTATTGTCAAAGGAAAGGCGAACCAGAGATTGCGTATTATTGGGAGAACGCTTAAAAGATGCAACAGAACCACTAAAGAAACTGCATACACGACGCTTGTCCGTCCTCATTTGGAGTATAGCTTCCCAGTGTGGGATTCTTATCAGCTGGGTTTGACGGAGGACATCGAAAGAGTCCAAAGAAGGGCAGCCCGTTTTGTATTGTCAAGATACAGGGGAGACAGCGTCACGGAAATGATACATGATCTCGGATGGGAATCATTACAACAACGGCGGTTATCACTGCGGCGTGGTCTACCTACGAAACTCCAATCACCAACATTCTCCTGCGAATGCAAAAATATGTTTTTGACTCCCGCCTACATAGGTAGAAAAGATCATCAGATTAAAATCCGAGAAATCAGAGCTCGAACGGAGAGATTCAGATGTTCTTTCTTCCCGCGCGCTATTCGAGAATGGAATGGGAGATAAATAGTATAAAGGTGGTCCGATGAACCCTCTGCCTGGCACTTCAATGTGATTTGCAGGCTATCCCTGTAGATGTAGATATACATCTACATAAATTGCAAGTCACATTGAATTGCATGGCAGAGGGTTCATCGAACCGGTTTTATGATTTTTCTCTACAGTTCCATTCTCTAATAGCTCGTGGAAAAAAAGGAAATCCTAAATCTCTCCGTTTTCGATCTGATTTCTTTTTATGTTGATGAGCATGTCTTTCTATGTAGGAAGGTGCTAACAAAATATACGGCTCGGTAAGGCGGCAGCCAGTATTCTCACAGGAAGCTTGTTCCTCTACGACACCGACGACGTTATAGCTCATTCGTAGATCCATTACAAGCGACACTGGGTTATGTACGCATGTGGAATCCATCCTTGAAAGTTTGAAGGGTTACAGCTCTGAAACTAAAAGTGATTGAAATGTTGTTTTAATTTATTTGTACAAAGGTGGTTTCAATGAGACTATGTCATGACAGAAAAACTATCCTTCGCCTTGCTGTAACACTCGGACAGGAGCACAATAAATTATGTTCATAGATCCAAAGAAAGTATAATGTTTCTTACGACCTGCCGGACAATATTACGTAGACGCTCTAGTAAGCTCGTGGTCTATGTTAACATCTGAACTTGTTGAGGTAATTAGGGAGCGCAAAGAGACAACGTGTAAAATCTTTTATCAAGTTTGACTTTATTACTTTTTACGTGCTGAAAGCATTCAAGGGATGGGGCGACTGTGTATCTGGTTCTAGATAACGAGATTTAGTCGTCAAAATGCGATAAGATTTACGTCTCTTCATGCCAAATGGTAGTCAGATTTTATGTAAACAGAACACGGCGCTCAACAGTTCCTGTTATTGAACGCACTACCCGTTTGGGAATTTAGAATTCCATCATCTGGCCTTTATTGTAACAACTGAAAAAAAATCTATTCAGGAATCCAGAGGAACAACCATCACAAGACTACGAACCGATTAACAAATATGCCAACAAAAACTCTGATATATCATTAAAAAATAAAGATCAGACATTACACACATAGACCTTAAACCCATTCGGTGTTTAAACAATATTTCCAAAACAGGAAAAAAAAAAAAAAAAAAAAAAAAAAAAAGAGTCGCAGATCGTAGGTGCACCTACGAAATTTCCAGAGCACTTTACTACGCTTAGATTAGATTAGTCCTTGTTCCATAGATCAGGAATACGACACTTCATAATGATGTGAAACGTGTCAGGAATCACAGGCGTAACTAAAATGTATAAAAAGAAAAGGAACACTGCTGTGGAATAATAGCTCCATGTACAAGATATAAAGAGGGGAACCTGAGAAATTTCCAGGTGAGCCCTATGCCCCATGATGAAATTGTAGATAGCGAAACCGATCGTGAGTGCTATTAAATATTATATATGTAGCAACAATTAAGCAATTTATTCAATTCGAATAACTGCTCCATAAGAAGAAGTATCGTTAGACAGTTCGCTGACTAGGAGGAAGAAAGTTAACTGACATGAAATGTTTTACTGTTCCGTATTTTCAAGTCGAAGGCGCATCTGAAATATAACTATCACATTGTTACAAAAATGTGAAATGAATTCCATTCTCGAGAAGTTTTCCTGTCACGAAGACAGCGTCTGCACATCATGCAAAGCAAGGGCGTTGTTGATATCGTCTGTACGTTTCACCACGCGCGTAAGCGTCGGACAGATCTGCGAACAAAAAATGCTAGTTACAATGGAGTTCAAAATGTTCAAATGTTTGTAGAGTCTATGGGACTCAACTACGCGGTCATGAGTCCCTAAACTTACAAACTGCTTATGAACTAGCTACAACTAAGGACGACACAAATATCCATGCCCGAGGGGGGATTCGAACCCCCGACCGTAGTGGCCGTGCAGACCGTGACTGAAGCGCCTCAGTCCCCTCGGCCACCGCGGCCGGCTACAATGGAGTAATGAATCTCACATTGAAAAACTGAATATATATTTGTCCTAATCGTCATTCATTTTCAACCAACCCAGTGGCTTATATTACGATTCACTGCGTACTATTCTACATGACAGTAAAATAATTTTTGGGTTGTGGAGAAATATTAAAATATAATAATAAACTTGTTATGATGAAAAATTAAATGCATTAATTTGTGTGCCTCTTCGATCATTACTTTTTTCTTTGTCGGAGTAGTAATAGGTAGCGCCGGCCGCGGTGGCCGAGGGGACTGAGGCGCTCCAGTCACGGTCTGCACGGCCACTACGGTCGGGGGTTCGAATCCCCCCTTGGGCATGGATATTTGTGCCGTCCTTAGTCTTAGTTCATAAGTAGTTTGTAAGTGTAGGGACTGATAACCCCGTAGTTAAGTCCCATAAGCTATACAAACATTTGATTTAATAGGTAGCCATGTGGTTAATTAAGAGAACGAAATCAATACTATATTTAGTCGGCATGCGTATTTTAATGACGTATGTGGAAATACTAAAAGTGATCCAATTATTTTCTATTACATTAATGAGTGATATTTCAGTAAAAAAGTGATTCAATTTTTCTTCCTTGCAGCTGACAAGAACTTCCTCTTGAGACAGAAGAAACTGTTGGAAGTTTTCTGGCATGTCGGACAACCCACAGTCGACCCCGAACAGCAAAAGATTTCGGAAACCTATAACCTTGAGGAGAATGCGAATAACTTCAAGGTAATCACACTCCAGGCAAAGGATTATGACTGATAGAAGCCACTATTTGCATTTAGTTTGGTCGTCAGTAAAATAAGTGAGTAATCGTATTCATCAATCTTATTTGCAGGACCCAGAGCTCGTCAAGAAGTTCGTGAATTACTACAATCACGGCTATTTCAAGCAGCGAGGAGAACAGTTTTCCATCTACAACAAGCTGGACCAGATTCAGGCAAAGGCTCTTGTCGACCTGTTGTACCAGGCGAATGACTTCGAGACATTTTACAAGGTACATAGTGTTACTTAAATGAAGACGTTACGACAACCGGCATTTTAAATTCATTAGACATTATTAAAACTGAACAGTGAACGCGAATACCTTCTATGCCTTGTACGTAAACGACTGGTCAGACAGTAACTGCTAAATATCCATAACGGAATTCCAATCTAATTATAGGCTTTCATAAAGAGGAACCTAAATGGAATGAAATTCACTGAATTATTAAGGTGAATGTTACTGTCAATAATTACTGCATTGTATAATAGCCTTACCCGTTCATTATGTTTGTCTTAAGTAGGCATTTAAAGTTTGCGCGAGGAGCTCATTTAAAGTTGTGTATAGGCTGTTGTGAAACATTAAGAAATACTATAGCTGTAAAATTAAACTAATACTGTTACGTGTGACAATGAGATTAATTCAGTGTATTGAGTAGATTAACGCGTCGTTTATAAAGTTAAATACAAAGCGGTATATACCGTCAAAGGACCAGGTAGTTTCATAATAGAAAGCAGTGACAGAATGTCATGAAATTTAATGAAATATTTCATGGCAGT
Organism: Locusta migratoria; assembly: GCA_026315105.1. Classification (NCBI taxonomy): domain Eukaryota; kingdom Metazoa; phylum Arthropoda; class Insecta; order Orthoptera; family Acrididae; genus Locusta; species Locusta migratoria. The sequence goes on from CM048745.1 coordinate 168,386,387, forward strand.
AATGGGTCTACATGAGAGCTGAAATAATCACATTAGACCCGTAATGACAAATTGGCGAACACAAGTCAGGTGGGTTGAGACATTTTTAATGTCTTTTACTTTTCAGCAGATATATCTAGAAAATAAAAATATCGCCGAATTATTTGTGATAGTAGACCGATTGGATAGTTGTACTTTCTACAGTAAAAAATGTATTGCTTTTACATGATTTGTTTGCGTCTAGGAAAATACCTCACGTAGGATTTTCGTGAAAATTTTAAAAGTACTTTCTTCTACCTAAAGGAATAAAATGGATGAAGAATTCTGTGTTAAATGAAAATATAGGCTTGTTTAAAAGCGATAAAGTCTCAACATTCTTAACCCATTCCTTTGAAATTTTTTCACAGCGTTTTGCGCTAACACTGGAGAGTTTTGATGTACCAATTTATTTAATACATGACCCGTACGAATACTTCGCACCGGTAGTGGAATGACAAAAAAGTTTAAAAAATGGAAGTAAAGTTGAATGTTCACGCATAGCTTTCTTCAGAATCAACCAATGCAAGTGTTTAACAACGCAAATGAAATCACTTGCTCCGCTGAGTGTTATTAGGTCAAAAACAACTGCGTACCTTAATTAGCAACGAAGTTGTTGTAAAACAAACCGATTAAAATATCCAATGCAATGACAGAAGGATACCGCGTTTCAATAAAAACAAATAATGGAGAGACTTATGTTCTGATTCTTGATGGCAAATCTGGGAATGAATACCGTTAGTTTAAAGGAAAAATTGAGGAAATCGGCCGGATAGAACGGCCTGACTAAAGTAGTTTACAGCAAGGACATCCACATAAGAAATGTTCAGAAGGATGGCGCGTTTGAGTATAGAAAAAGGAAGGCGAATGTAAATTGTGATACTAGATGAAAAATCTGTGGATGATTACCTTTCTTTTGAAACAAAAATGAACGTAATCGGCTGGGTAGTGTGGTATGGCCGCCGACATTAGTTTTCGTAGATTCCAAATGTTCAAATGTTTGTAAAGCATATGGGACATAACTGCGGGGGCCTCAGTCTCTAAACTTACAAACTGCTTATGAACTAATTTGTACTAAAAACAATTCAAACATCTATCTCCGAGGGAGGATTAGAACCTCGGACGCGGGAGGTCGCGAGATCCGCAACATGGCACTTTTAGAGTCTTTTTATATATACAGGCTGAATCTAAATTCGCGCACTCGGGCTTCGCATTGCGATTCCTCACCTGCCAACAATGAAAAAGTCTCCCACAAAATTTCACCTGCGCATATTTCCGTCAGTAAATGGACGTCAAAGACTGAGATGGCTGTGTGTTCCATATGTCAGTGTGTTTCATAATGACACCAACAAACTTGTAAGGAAAACCATTTCCTCAAATCAAATGTTTGTAAAGCTTATGGGACTTAACTACGGGGTCATCAGTCCCTAAACTTACAAACTACTAGCTACAACTAAGGACGGCACAAATATCCATGCCCTAGGGGGGATTCGAACCCCCGACCGTAGTGGCCGTGCGGACCGTGAATGGAGCGCCTCAGTCCCCTCGGCCACCGCGGCCGGCAAACCATTTCTTCTTTCGTCACAGTTGTACTATTTAGAAGTTGGTAACTATTTTCATAAACTTGTAAGAGATGTATTAGGCGTCTTCAGGAATAAAACAAGCATGGAAACCCATGCCCCGTAACGCCATTCAACGACGCTACGGAGAGTCCAAGTTACAGGCACCAGCTCCTGCCGCTAGACATCCCCTCCATCAACTTCGACGCTCTGTAGCGTCATTGGATGACGTTTCCGGGAATGGGTTTCTATGTTCAATTTGTTCCTCAAGACATCTCCCATATCCCCTAGAAGTTTGTTAGTGTAGTAGTGTAATTCTGAAACACACTGACGTATGGGACACACACCTATCTCGATCTTCGACGTCCATTTACTGCCGGAAATATGCGCAGAACGAAATTTTGTGACATACCTTTTTTTGTTGCTAGCATGTGAGGAATGGCGCTGCGAAGCCCGAGTACGCGAATTTAGAGTCACTCTGTATAAGATGTATAACAGATATGTAAGTGACTTTTAGTGATTTTTGGTTAACAAGTATTCCCCAACTTAAAATTTACATTAATTGCAATAAGACAAATGTAAAAAGATGGTACGTAGATACACGAGCGTATTCCAACGCACAGTATTTGGTCTAGACCAGTGATTTTTCAAACTTTTCGAATATGCGACCTCCTTCCAACTAAAAATTTCCGGCGACAACGTTCCAAGTACATATATTCTGGGGCCTCCTTTCTCCCCGAATGAAGATGTCTACATAAAGAAACTGTTTATTATCTCACAGGCAACGAATGAAATGTTGTTTCTGTTGATCAGCAGTCTTTTAAGTTGTTGGATGATGTTTTTAATGTGTACTTTTCGTAATGGATGGCATTATTTATGTACATCTAATTTTTGCATGGTTTCCAATAAATATATCTTCCCTGTAACAAGTGTTTCGCATTTTAGGAAAGATTCAGAAACGAATCATGCTGTATAGGCAATTTTTAAAGAAGTAGACATGGCTGTTTAAACAGCGACCGTTCGTGAAGGATTAACATTCAAATATACAGCTCATCGGTTGCAAAATTTACAAGTTAATTACTTAACCATGGTTTCGGCTCCAACTAAGGAAGCCTTCATCAGAAGTAAACATTTTTATTATATGGAATGGACAAAGGTAGAAGTAGATTTTTTTAAATTTCTTAGAATTAATTATTGCATCATGTTCATTTACCTATGGAATGGTTCCTGAAAACAGTTTTGGTAATACACTATAATATAAAGAAATCTACATTCTATTCGATCAGAATTAATATTAAACAACTAATTACAGAATTTTAACAAGAAATTCACTTTTATCTGGTGGAAATTTTTGTATTACGAAACATCTAGTATTAATATATGGACGGGTCTGGTTGCTTTATGGTACAAGTGCTTCCTTCTGTGACGGCAAGTCTTTGCACCTCCCGTGGGGTCGTGATCCATAGGTTGAAAAAACTAGTCTAAACCTTTCTCAGATAAATGATTTTGACCATAACTTTAAACAAGGCTGTAGGTCTGCCGGCCGCGGTGGCCGAGGGGACTGAGGCGCTTCAGTCACGGCCACTACGGTCGGGGGTTTGAATCCCCCCTCGGGCATGGATATTTGTGCCGTCCTTAGTATAAGGTAGTTGATAAGTAGCTTGTAAGTTTAGGGACTGATGACTCCGTAGTTAAGTCCCATAAGCTTAACAAACATTTGAACATTTGATTTGGAGGTGACGGAGAAAGGCGAAGAAAATAAGGAAAATGAGAGGTGGACTCGAACAATGTGTCGAGGTGGTGGAGGGAGGAGCAGATTTAAGGAAAAAAAACTGGGTGGGGGTAATTGTGTGGAGGGCAGGAAGAGGGTGTGGAGGAGGGCGAGATGCACAGAGAGGATGGAGTGGAAGATGGACAAATGTAGAGGATGAAAAGGATTGGCCGACAGAGGAGAGAAAGAGGGGGAGGGGAGTGGTGGCAAAGGTAAGGCGCTTAGAGAGTGTGGAGTGTATATCCAATTCCCATAAACAGTGCGCTTCCGCAGTCCAGTGGACAGCCTGGTAGATTACGATTCAAGGGCCCCGGGTTCGGTTCCCGGTCGGGTTGGAGATTTTTCTCCTCTCGAGGACTGGGTGTTGTGCTGTCATCATCATCATTTCATCATCACCGACACTCAAGTCGCCCATGTGCGTCACCTAAAGTCTTGCAGCTGGCCGGCCGAAAACGATCTCAGCTGGGGTTTAACAGCCAAAATTGCTACACGGAATCATCATGATCCCATTAAAAGCACTGAGAAATGACACATATGCCATGTAATCTGTCCAACGGCCGTACGCAGTGGATACAGCGGTTCTCGTAGATAACCGAGGTTAATCACTGTCGGGCTTGGCCAGCTCTTGGATGGGTCACCGTCCAGGTCTGCCAAACACTAATGGCAAGCGGGATGCACTCAGCCCTAGTGAGGCCAACTGAGAAGCTACTTAACTGAAAAGTAGCGGCTCCGGTCATGAAAACCGACACAACGGCCGGAAAAGTTGTGTGCTCGCTCGGTAGCCGAATGGCGTTTTGAGGACTATGGCACGGCAGAGATTGCGTTTATTTATTTATTTATTTTTATTAAAATCAAATGTTTGTTAATCTCAATCAGTCCCTAGGCTTACGAACTACTTACACTAACTGAAAGTATTTTATGCTAAGCACAACAGAAACACCCATGCCCGATAGAGGACTCGAACACCCCACGCCGAAAGGCCGCGCGACCTTAGTGCGCACGGCGTTCTGTCGCGGCTAATCTGATTAAACCACAACATCGCGTGGCTAGGTACAGTTAGTATTAAGAAGCTTTCAGAGCTAAATTTATGAAACTAGTTATTTGTCACCTGGGTTTCGCATTCGGGATTATGCTGGTTCAAATCCACCTCCGGTCATCCAGATTTAGGTTTTCCGTGATTTCCCTAAATCACTTCAGGTAAATGCCGGGATGGTTCCTTTCAAAAGGGCACGGCCGATTCCCTTCCCCATCCTTACCCAAAACTCCGAGCGTTAGCTCCGTCTCTAATGACCAAGCTGTCGACGGGACGTTAAACCCTAAGCTTCCTTCCTTCCTTCTCCTGGGTTTGAAATAACAACATACATTAAGGTTCACAACAACCTCAGATTCTCGCAGCTAGATTTGCAATGAGAATATCTCCATAAAAATTTGCTTGAAGAGAAACAAAATTTCAGTGCAGCGTATTCATTATATGACAGCGAAACGTCTTCCCTACGAAGTATTCTGTATGACACGCGGGGCACTACTTCACGTATTATGAATACAAATGCAAATGTTTGCAAAACGATAGGACCAAACTGCGTTGTCATCAGTCCGTAGCTTACAAACTACTTAATCTAAGGTAAACTAACTTAAGGACAACAACAACAACAACAAAAACAACAACAACAACAACAACACACACACACACACACACACACACACATGCCTCAGGGAGGACTCGAATCTCCGACGGCGAGCAACCGCGCGCTCCGCCTTAGACCGCTCGGCTACTCCACCGCGGTTATTATTAATACAGACTCATTGTGGTATTAATGTAGTCTGGAATAACGACGTGATGGTTTTCACGATTGTCTCTTGTTGGCAGACGTCTGTGTGGGCCCGGGATCGTCTTAACGAGGGCCTGTTCGTGTACGCTCTGAACGTGGCCAAGCTGCACCGCGAGGACCTGTTCGACGTGGTGCTGCCGCCCTTCTACGAGCTCTACCCGCAGCTGTACGTCAGCCCGGAGGTCATCAAAGAGGCCTGGGAGGCCGCCCTGCAAGGTAACGTCAACAGTGTGGAGCGAGCACGTTGTACTGTCTGATTATTTCCAGTAGTGTTAGAGTTGTACAATTTTTAATGTTCATGTTCGAGAGTGTCCAGTAAAAGGCAAAATTTCCAATACCTGCGGCTGTTATTGCCTTGTCATTTGCTAAAGTAAATTCCTCAATAGTCAAGGGTTGTCCAGTTTTCGGCAAATTGAAAGTCTTGTTCCTGCACCTCACCGCGTGCGCATAGCGCATCTCCTTCTTCCGGCAGTAGGCCCACCTTTACAGTTTGAACTTCGGTCTTGGTATCCTACTCTAATACGATTGAAGGTAAGCAATACTACGTAGTGCTGATTGTCACTGGGAGGTACTTCTTCTCAAATTCTAGCACCATGTTTATTGAGATGATTCCTCCATTTTTCGATTATACGTGCTCCTGGTATTTCCTCCAAAATCCGTGTTCTACTTATTACATTTTTCTGACACTTATACGACACGGAGCGTTCTCGTGTCCAAACATTCGATGTAAGGGTCTGTTTCTTTGATCTCTTCAGGTTTGCTGCGTCACGTGGATATTTAGTGGCGCTGTACCAACAAGGGGTTAGTTTTTACTTACTGTGCTTAAAACATTTTGAAACAATCTTGCTACATCCCCTTGTCCTGTTTGTAAAGAGTCAATCCACCGATCGTACTTCGCTGCAGAGTGACATAAGGCCACCGCAGAAGTCCTCAGAGTATTGGGTTAGCACCTACACGTTAGCCTCCTAACCACGTTATTGCGAGCACTGAACATTCCCTTTCGTGCTTATAAAATTTCGTGTAAATGACAAGGTAAGTTATTCCAACGTATACTGCTCAAAAGAATTAAGAGATCAGGTGAGATATCATACACAATATATATGTGGCAAAATATTTTATTAAGATATTAGTTACAAATATTGTAATTTGTGAGCGATACAGTACGATATTTTGCTAACTCTTTACTCGAGGCTTGCGTGGCGTTTACTCACAGCGACGCACTATTGCGCTACCATAACAGTGAAACAGCCAATCTCGTTGCCCACTAATATGGTGTGTGATCACTTTGGATGGCCACTACAGTTGCCCACCAATGTGGCGTCGATACTATGTGGGATACGTTGCCTTTCTTCCACGAGTGCAATACTGAGCTTCACTGGGAAGTGCTGGTCTGGCTGCAGTGCGTCTGAGAACTGCATGACCTGTTCAATTGGGTTTGAGTCCTGTGAACAAGCTGGCCACTCCATTCGTTCAGTTCATTCAGCTACAAGCATGTTGTCCACCAGTGCAGTTCTTTGGGGACGGGCGTTAAATTCGATCAGAAGGAGCCATCTATTATGGATGTGGCGTAAAGCACAAAAAAGTCGAATCATCTCGTCTCTTAACAGTCCGCCATTCTGTACGTCACAGAGGTCCGTTGGTCCGCCAATACTGAATCATGCTCACACCATTCGTCCACCTCCATGTATGGTGAAGTTTCCTGCACATAAGCAGGACTCTTCCGAGATTCACTTTCTCTCCAGATGAGCAAAGGACAATTGTCCTGCTGAACACAAAACCTTGACTCATCTTTGAACAGAACGCGGCGCCATTCGTTACGACACCAATCCTGACGTTCTTCCACCCAGTTTCTACAGGCTAAACGGTGTCTTGGTTTTAATGGGGCATGTTTACAGCGAGATACTGTTCATCTAGCCGACAGTACTTGACGTGAATCACACCGAGTACGCTAAAACTGGTGCAAGCAACAAAATAGTATGTGCCTTTATTTATTTCAAACACAAAAGTGTACAGCTGATATCAAACTAACGACTTTTCATACATGTTCACGAACGTTTTCTGATGGTTGTATTGCATTTTATTCAATAAACTTAAATTAATTCCAATATATAACTGTTGTGGAATTTCTTGTCGACTTTAGAACGATATATTTCTCCTCAGCAGTGCACCAATGTAGCTCTTTATTTTATTGGTATTAGTTTTTAGTCTTACCGCCTGTCGTATCTCATATAACGATTGTAACTACAAATCACAATCTGCAAGTGTTTTACTACAACACATATCACGGTGAATGTTTCCTATCTTTCGCGGAAGACTGTTATAGTTCGTAGGACATGAAAACAAACAGGACGAAGCGAACCTACTGGCACATCATGCAGCCGACCATGCGTTAAGCTTAATCTTGAAGCCTTCCTTCCTTTCTTTCTTACCACGGTCAATAACTCCTATAAAATGCTGATACATAACGATACGAAATTTTGACTTTTTTTTCTTTCTGATTGTTTAGTTTGAGTAGGTCTATATCTCATACAGTAATAAAAGCATTTGTTTCCAGTTCCTGCACTTGACAGTCATATTCATACTTCTGTCCGCCGCTGCCCGGTCAATTACATTAATTTGTATGTCAACGGCAGCTGAGAACTGCGGAACTGTCAGAAACACGAATTCACGTTAATTCCAAAATCAAGTATCGCTTACATTATCACGCAAGAGAAAAAAATAATTGTCTCTTGCAAGTAATAAGCAATGTCTGCTATTGAATTCCGTTCTGTGGCTCTCTAAAGCTTGCTAATGAGTATCATAATCTATTTCGAAGCATTAGTCAGTCATTTAATTTTCACTGCCTGAAGTAAACAACATTAACTACTAACTATCTCCCTTGCGGTTCTACCGAGGGAATTGTTTCTCTGCAATTGGTTAGCCGCTAGATTTCAGTTGTTGGACAGCACTGATAACATTAATGTCTGACGTTAGTCCTTCAAAGTGAAAGCACAGAAATAAATATTTCAGTGATTAGTCTAAAATTTGATCACTGTTTTGCTTGCAGTTGTTCTGATATCATGCCGGTCACTCATTTTGAGGGAATTATTCAAGTATGACAATTCTCCCTGTACCTCAATCCTCGCAATAACGCCCAATTTTGCTTAACAACTGACATTTATAGAGTACGTTTGTATTACTTTGACCTGAGAGGAACAATTAACTTATATTCTTATATTAATAATAACCGTAATAATGTCACAAGCGCCCTGACTAGTTTTTCAGCTGCACGTTACTTCAGCGATTTGCTTGTTTATAAACTATTCCAGTAATGGTACTCGCAAAAGGTGGCATGAAACGTGAAATCAAAGTGCGGTTCCTTCATGGTGAACATTCTGGAAACATCCCTTAGGCTGTGGCTAAGCCATGTCTCCACCATATCCTTTCTTCCAGGAGTGCTAGTCTTGCGTGTTCGCAGGAGAGCTTCTGTGAAGTTTGGAAAGTAGGAGGCGAAGTACTGGCGGAAGTAAAGTTATGAGGCGGCATCGTGAGTCGTGTCGGGATAGCACAGACGGTAGTGCGCTTGCCCGCGAAAGGCAAAGGTCCCAGGTTCGAGTCCCGGTTCCGGCACACAATTTTAATCTGCCAAGAAGTTTCAAATCAATGGTTGATTAAAGGCAGACAAACTGTTCAGTACTCCAGTCGGGAGTCTATCTCATGACCATTCGGTTTCCAGGCAAGCACTATACTATTAGACATACAGGCCTAAAAAATTTTGAAAATAAACACAAGAGTGTCTGAAGTTCTCTCGTGCATGCTACAGGATAGATTAATCGTTGTGCAACGAATTTTCGACAGCGTAATGTGCCATCATCATCAGGTTAGTCCTGCTGCACAACGATCAATCTATGTTGATACATGCCCGAGAGAACTTCAATCAACATATCCGCCGGGAAAACCTACCAACACACAAACACAGAAGTAGTGAAAAATTAATTCTACAACTCTTTGTTCCAAGTTTTTCTATCACTAATAACATATAATTATTTAAAGAATTTCGATAGTTGTTCTAGGACACAGTGCCACAGGAATGGTCTGTAGATGTAAGATCAACTATTAATCCGCGACATGCCCAAGTCAGACAAGCTATAACAGGACATACAGCCGCTTGCCACATTATATGAAACATCATTTAGCCCACCTTAGGTTAGTAATACAAAAATGGACCTTTTGAAACGACCTTTAGGAAGGCAATTAAAATTGCTACACCAAGAAGAAATGCAGATGATAAACGACAAATGTACTAGAACTGACATGTGATTACATTTTAACGCAAATTAGGAGCATAGATCCTGAGAAATCAGTACCCAGAACAACCACCTCTGGCCGTAATAACGGCCCTGATACGCCTGGACATTCAGTCAAACAGAGCTTGGATGGCGTGTGCAGGTACAGATGCCCATGCAGCTTCAACACGAGACCAAAGTTCACCAAGAGAAGTGACCGGCTTCTTGTGACGAGCCAGTTGCTCGGCCGCTAATGAGCAGACGTTTTCAGTTGGTGAGAGATCTGGAGAATGTGCTGGCCTGGGCAGCAGTCGAAAATTTTCTGTATCCAGAAAGTCCCACACAGGACCTGAAACATGAGGTCGTGCATTATCTTGTTGAAATGTAGGGTTTCGCAGGAATCGAATGAAGCGTAGAGCCACGGGTCGCAACACATCTGAAATGTAACGGCCACTGTTCAAAGTGCCGTCGGTGCGAACAAGAGGTTACCGAAACGTGTAACGAATGGCACCCTATGCCATCACGCAGTGTGATGTGCCAGTATAGTGATGACGAATACACGCTTCCAATATGCGTTCACAGCGATGTCGCCAAACACGGATGCGACCATCATGATGCTGTAAACAGAACAGGGCTTCATCCGAAAACATGACGTTTTGCACCGAGGTTCGTCGTTGCGTACACCATCGCAGGCGCTCCTGATGAAGCGTCAAGGATAACCGCAGTCATGGTCTCCGAGATGATAGTCCAACGTCGTCGAACTATTCGTGCAGATGTTGTTGTCTTGCAAACGTCCCCATCTGTTAGGGATCGAGACGTGGCTGCACAATCCGTTACAGCCATGCACATAAGATGCCTGTCATCTCGACTACTAGTGATACGAGGCGGTTGGGATCCTGTACGGCGCTCCGTATTGCCCTCCTGAACCCACCGATTCCATATTCTGCTAACAGTCATTGGATCGCGAACAACGCGAGCAGCAATGTCGCGATACGATAAACCGCAATCGCGATAGGCTACAATCCGACCTTTATCAAAGTCGGAAACATGATGGTATGCATTTCTCCTCCTTACACGAGAGATAATAACAACGATTCACCAGGCAACGCCGGTCAACAGCTGTTTGAGTATGATAAATCGATTGGAAACTTTCGTCATGTCAGCACCGGCGCCAACCTTGTGTGAATGGTCTGAAACGCTAATCATTTGCATATCACAGCATCTTCATCCTGTCGGTTGTATATCCCGTCTGTAGCACGTCATCTTCGTGGTGTAGCAATTTTAATGACCAGGCGTGTAGCTCCTTAAAAGCATCTTGCAGAGAAATTCTCTATACCTTGCCTCTCTTATGGTTTTTTTATTTATTTACTAGCTGAAAACCCGGCGTTGCCCGGGTATTTATTTATTTATTCGAACCTTGAGTTAGAACTTTTCCTATCTCTCTCTCTCTCTCTCTGTCCATCTCTTTTTTTCTAAAAACATGTTACATTTATCAGAGAATATGTAAGAAATCACAGGTAAAAATGCACTCGTTTCGAAGAAACCAATCACGAAATTCAGCAATAATGATTGTAATAATATCACAGATGGATCACAGTGTATCATAACAAGGTACAGCATTACATTTCTCTTATCATAATAACAATCTACATAGATGTATACTACAAAAATAATAAAATGATAGTTTTCCTCAAAGGCTTGTTGAATAATCAAATGTTCAAATATTTGTATAGCTTATGGCACTTAACTATGGGGTCATCAGTCCCTAAACTTACAAACCACTTATCAACTAGCTTATCCTAAGGACGGAACAAATATCCATGCCCGAGGGTGGATTCGAACCCCCGACCGTAGTGACCGTGCAGACCGTGGATGGAGCGCCTCAGTCCCCTCGGCAACCGCGGCCGGCGCTGAATAACCACTTCATTTTTCTCATGCATAGTTCATCACTACCTGCAGATACATTTTTCTCATTCATAGTTCATCACAAACTGTACATCTTGTTCAACTGGTGATGAACTATGTATGAGAAAAATGAAGTGGTAATTTCTGTAAAGATGAATGATGGAAATCAGAAGATGGGCAAATAGCATTGAAATCTCTCATTAAATTAAATAAACAGCGATCATGGCTGGAAACCATTATTAAACATAAATAATAAATAACATAAAGTTAACTATTTTAAAAATGTTATACATTATTTTTCAATATTTAATTTTATATTGTTTTATGAAATAATGTATATTACACTATTATTTTTATTTAATATATATTTGAATTTATGAGATTTATATATTTATTACTTTTATCCCAAATATTTTACAAAATTTATGAAACCAGAGGAAAAAACCTAAGGCGGGCTGTAAAAATAAACATCTCAGTGCTATTTGTTTTGTTTATGGAACGCCAGGAAAATTAGTCTACATCCAAATTTAGTATATCAGGCTTGCTTCCCAAATCTTTTTGTGTTCGTTCTTTCACCTGACGTTAGATGTAAACAGTTATCAACTCCTCTGGTGTAACCCGACAGGCAAGGCCTTCAGCAAGGAGAACCCTTACGTGATCCGCGTCAACTACAGCGGGCAGCCGTTCGCTCGCAACGCCGACGAGCTGGTGTCGTACTACACGGAGGACGTGGGCCTCAACGCCTACCTGGACTTCATGCACTACCGCTACCCCTTCTGGGCCAAGACGCCCGAGTACAACCAGGCCAACTACACGCGCCGCGGCGACCACTTCTACTACGGCATCAAGGCCACCCTGGCCAGGTACAACCTGGAGAGGCTGTCCAACGGCCTCCCTGACGTCGAAGCCATCGACTACACCAAGCCCATCAACGGCGTCGCCCCTCAGGGCCAACTGGTGCAGTACGTGAATACCCTGGAGAAAAGGCTCCGTGAAGCTGTAGACGCGGGATACGTGTTTGACGTAAGTACCGGGACAGAATCCGTATTTGGAACCTTTGATTATATTCTCGATCAGTTTTTAAATCATCTTATCTCTCCAGAGCAACTTCACGAAGTACTCGCTGCGTGATCCTCTGAGCATTGAAATCCTCGGAAGAATTGTGGAAGGCAATGCGGACTCCATCAACGATGACTACTACGGCTCTTTCTACAGGAGCCTGCTGTCTTTAGCTGCAGCTCCAGGCGTAAGTATTGTTTTCGTACCCGCGTGTACCCTGCGAAAGGACAACGTGTTTTCTGAGAGAGTGTTTCACTTTCAGAGCGTCACGCCGGCATCTTCCTTCAGCAACCCCACCTACTACAGAGTTGCCAAGAGAGTCGCCTCGATCTTTGACCAGTTTAAGGACAAGCTCGGGCCGTACTCAAGAGATCAGGTATGAAAAAAGTATATTGTCAATTTCATTTTTAAGGTTATGGCCAATGCCATAACACACAATTCTTTAACCGTTTCATTGAGCTTTAAATCAAAGGGCAGAATGTTCAAGCAACAAAATTGAAACACAAGGTAATATTTTCAGTGCACAATATGAAATTTCAATGAAACTTCATGGCAGAGTAAAATTGCGTGCCGGAACCGGGATTCGAACCTGGGACCTTTGTGTTTCGTGGGCAAGCACTCTACCGGAAGTTCATATCAGCACACACTCCGCTGCAGAGTAAAAATTTCATTCTGGAAACATCCCTTAGGCTGTGGCTAAGTCATGTCTCCACCATATCCTTTCTTTCAGGAGTACTGGTCTTGCATGTTTTGCAGGAGAGCTTCTGTGAAATGTGGAAAGTAGGAGGCGAGGTACTGGAGGAAGGAAAGTTGTGAGGCGGCATCGTGGGTCGTGTCGGGATAGCTCTTTCAGTAGAGCGCTTGCCCGCAAAAGACAAGGTCCTAGGTTCGAGTCCCGGTTCCGGCACGCAATTTCAATCTGCCAGGAAGTTTCATATTAGCGCACACTCCGCTGCATAGTGAAAATTTCATTGTTTATTATGTAGTGTGTGGAAAACTAATACACAAATATTAGTAACAAATGAGTAAAAAATGCTTCTGTCTGGCACAAAAAAGGAAGACGTTCTCCTCTGACAGAAAATTTGCGATCGTGCTGCCATAGTCCTCCTCTGTGAACAAAAATGTGTAGTATGCAAATACGTACGCGTTTCTTTAACACAATATGTACTAAATTATTTTACCCAGTCTTTCATCGTTGTGAAGTTTTCACTGCCTGTGCCGACATATGTCCCTCTTTCACTGCCTCGTTTTCCTCCACTTGTCACTGTCTCCTGTCTTTCTTCTTCTATCTTCTTCTTCTCCTATCACCACTTGTCCCCCCCCCCTCTCTCTCTCTCGCACTGTCACTTTCTTCATCTGTTTCTTACTATCTATCTTGTTACTTTCTTCTCTGTTGCTCTCACTGTCCCCTCTGGGATTTTTATTTGATTTCGGTTACGTAGACGCAGTTTATGTACTAGTTATTCGGATAATCTCTTAATGATATGTTCCATGTAACACGATTTAACACAGTGCGTGCTATGCTTATTCAATCAGTATGTATAACTCATATTTACATACTGATACCACTGTGTAAGTACATTTAATAGTTAACGGGCCGATTACATAAATATCGCCTACTGGAGATGAAATCTGATAATAGTTCAGAAATTAAACTTTGTTCAGGACTCCTCTATATTACATAACACGAAACTCTGATCTGCAAGAATTAGTTCGACGTTGATATTATCAGCACGGACGATGCTTGCGAATACCGGTAAAAGCGGCTATTGACACGATTATTGCGCCTCGACCGTATATATTAATCGCTGTACTATAGTTACTATTAAAGCCTTCATGTGGTAAAGATGGAAAGGAGTAAACAGGTAAAAGAAAAATATTTACTTCTAGAAATTGTAAGGACACAATAGAGTGGGAAAAACGTATGAAGTTACTATGCCCAAGAAGGTACAGGCATGGAAAGTGATGGATACATCCCAATGAGATAAAGGAAGAGAGATAAACAGCAAGCAAGGGAAAAAATATATATGTATCTATGTTAACTGCAGTTGAACATGTGCTCCAAGTAAAGACGAAACCCTTATAGCAAAATAATTTCATTTGTTTCACTTGCATAGATCGTCCGTATAAATAAATATCTGCATATTAATATTTCCAGCGTTATTGTACGAACATTTACGAAGTACTACAATGTGAGCGCGAGATATCAACTGAATTCCCATCTCCGCTGTTTGCAACACGAAGTAGCCCAAAACAACTGTTTTATCTTTTCGATGCTTTTGAAATGTCTTAATTTTGAAATGATCCGGGCAAATTACTTTTAACCCATTTTTACCGTGTCTTTCATAATAAATACCACGTAAACAGCTTCTCGCATATAAAGACAAGTAGTACGCACTTCCTTTTAGGTAGAATTGTCGCACCTGATTCACAATTCATAGCGCTCCTAAAACTCATGTAAGAAACATCGACTACGGGAGAAATCCCACAAGTCGACTAACTGAGAGGAACTAAGCGTGGCTTGTTACTACTGCAAAACTAGAATAAGAAGGTTAGACTTTGTATGCTATCTTCAACAAGCTCGTGGCTTATCTGAGTAACATTCATAGAGGTTTAACAGAGCCACGTGATCTTACAACTGTCTGTACCAATTTATTATAACAATCTTGATTTGGTACAACAAATGGTTTTTTACCTTTTCCTCTGCCAATAAGACGATATCATACATAGCACCTAATCTTAGGACAATAATTAAAATTTAATTATTTTACTACGTTTTCTAATTAAATTCTTAATTTCTATAAAAACCCAAGTCTAATATTGACAGTGATTCATTGCAGCATATTATTTGTCACCTACTCGGTTTTATAATAATATTATGAAGTTGTATACTGGAAATATCTGTTGGAAATCAAGTATCTTCCACTCCAGCAGGCCGTCTGGTACACTAAACAATGCAATCTAATAAAATATAGTTTTGTTTGCAATAATTTATTTAGTAATATGTGTCTGATTTTTGAGGATTAATCAGAATCTGGAAAATAAATTCGAGGAAAATTTGCAGGACATGTCTTATCATGCACAGTGATAATAAGAATATATATTATTACTGACCTTATAAGAATGTTATGCAGTGGTCTGCTGGCAGCGTCAGTATGTAAATGTAGCACTGGGTGCAAGGCACCCGTCAAAAACCTATGTAAACACCAAATTACGAGTGTGATCCTATCCTGCATGAGCGCGACAGTAAGAACATTACAGAAATTTTAAATAATTACAGGTTTTAACTCACCCTGCATAGCTTTCTATAATAATTTAACTCATTCCCGAAGCCAGATATGCATCATGATAATATAATAAAAAAAGCGGAGTATGAAGCTGTGACATTGAACGTATGAAGTGGATGAAATTATCTGTGATGAGATTTTAGGAACACCAAATTATTTTCCAAATTCTGATGATGCCCCAAAGAGGCGAAACGCGTTAGTAAAGATAAATTACTACAACCACGACTGTATTTTATTAGAAATCTGTTGGAAATATACTAGGTCGGCAGTTCTTGCAAATTTTGTTCACACTTGTTTACACTTTGACAGCTTCTGCTGCCCGGAGTGAATGTCGAGAGCCTGACCGTCGACAAGCTGGTGACGTTCTTCGACGACTACGACTTCGAGCTGAACAACGCGATCCCTGTGGGCAGCGTGGAGGAAGGCGCCAAGCTGAATGTGTTGGCCCGCGTGCAGCGATTGACGCACAAGCCCTTCAACTACCACGTCAAGGTCACCAGCGACAAGGACATCGACGTCTTCGTGCGCTTCTTCTTCGGCCCCCGCTACGACGTCTACGGCAAGGAGCTGACCCCCAACGAGAAGAGGCACAACATGCTCTACACAGATTCTTTCGTCTTCAAACGTAAGTCTGTTAAATTTCGATACGTATATCCAGACCAGAAAGCAGAACAAATAAACTTAGTCGAATTCGGGAGGTAAAGCGTGGCTTAGTGCATGGAGCACGTACTTGTATACAAGCAGTTCAGTATAAATACATGGCTGGGGAAACTAGTATGGAAACCATGGTGACACTGCATAAGAGTTAACAATGAGACGCGACCGCAGTGCACAATAATTGTTGAACTAGCTCTTGGCCGTTACCTTGCAGTAGATTATACGTTTTGCTCTGCGAATGGTCAATACAAATGATCGATGCCATGCAGAATCACCAACTTTCCAAATTGGCCAGCTGGACGGTGCGCGATAAGTGCGAGCAGATGTGGTGGAAAAAGCTGCACTATCTAACGTTTCACTAGCAACAGATTTCTCGCTAATGACAGCAAACAGAAAACTAGGGCGAACATCGTTGGTCACGAGGACTAGTAATAGAAACCTGTAGTTCACTGACAGCGACCGAAAAACATTAACGATGTGGCCGTACAATAGAAAAGACCACGGCAAAAGTGACTAGGGCGACCAACTTTTGTTGACGGGTTTAAGGAAGATAATCAAAATCTGACCATCATTGTTAGGGAGCATAAGGGAAATTTTGTCACAGAAAATTTCAACTGCTAAACTATCGTATTTCCTTCAAATGAATTACAATCGCGATGCATACATAAATATCAGACATACTTTTATGCATGTATCATATTTTGGGGTAGCTCTACAACCTGAGAGAAATTTTTAAGAATGCAGTAGCATTAATAAGACTTACGTATTTACATTCGTCAAGTAATTCAGTACTTTAATGTAAGGTCAATATATTAATAGTGCATGTTTGTTTCTCCTTCTGATTTGTTCTGTAGATATGAAATGTTCTAATTTTTTGGTTTATACTGACAGCTTTCTGGCTAAAGATCTCTGAAATATGTGATGTGCGAATCTATTGACAAATAACTAATCAAACGCTCCTGTTAAAATATCAACATCTCTACAATCCGCTTCTAACTCATTACATCTGTATGTTGTTTTGGTATAAAATCGTTAACTGCTGATCGGTTCAAATGTTTGTAGAACTTATGGGACTTAACTACGGGGTCATCAGTCCCTAAGCTTACAAACTACTTATGAACTAGCTAAGTCTAAGGACGGCACAAATATCCATGCCCCAGGGGGGATTCGAACCCCGGACCGTAGTGGCCATGGAGACCGTGACTCAGTAGAAACAATATCTTTGTCCACAGCGATGAACACTCCTCCTCCAGTTGTATCAGATCTATCTTTCCGATATACATTCCACGCTTCGATAAATATTTCTGAACTTGCCACATCATCATTTAACCAGCTTTCGGTGCCTAAAACTATCTGAGTGCAATAACTTCCATGCAGCGCTGCAAATGCGGGAACTTTGTTTCTAATACTCTGTAAGTTCGCGGCTAATATTTTTATGTTCGAATTTTTGTTCCGAACGTGGCCTGAATTCGCTGTTTGAATGCTGACAGGCGAGTGCTCATCAGAGTTAGCGCCTAGCCAAAAAAAAAAAAAACCCATGTTCACTCCAAAAGTACTCTGCTACCCGAGTAGCCGCTTCCTTAGTGTAGTGCACCCCTGATCTATCTAGGGGCACCCTACAATTCCCCACCCGATAACGCAGATCCAGAAATCTGCAGCCATGACTGTCACAGAGTCGGCGAATCCTCTGGTTCAGACCCTCCACTCGGCTCCAAACCAAAGGACCCCGATCAACCCTGGGAACAATGCTACAAATCGATAGCTCTGCTTGCACCCCGCGTGCGACGGCAGCAGCCTTCACCAATTCCGCCAGCCGCTCGTAGGACCTGAGGATGTCCTCAGAACCCAAGCGACAAGCGTCATTGGTGCCGACGTGAGCCACGACTTGCAGCCGACTGCACCCCGCACCCTCGATAGCCGCCGGCAAGGCCGCCTCCACATCTCGGATGAGGCCCCCCGGCAGACACACCGAGTGCACGTTGGAATTCCTTCCAGATCTGGACGCTATCTGCCTAAGGGGCTCCATCACGCGCCTAAAACTTATTTACAGTGAAACGTCTTTATCAAAGGTGCAGACATTGCAGATAGTCCCCCGCGACATATATATGAAATTAAATAATCAAATCATTGCCGGCCGTGGTGGCCGAGGGGACTGCGGCGCGTCAATCACGGTCTGCACGGCCACTACGGTCGGGGGTTCGAATCCCCCCTCGGGCATAATTATTTGTGCCGTCCTGTGTTAGCTGCATCTCTGAAGGTGGTCTATTACTTGGTAACAAATTAAAATTTTTAACGCACTGGGACTCGGGAGACTAGGGTTCGAGTCCCGGTGCGGCACAAAATTTAATTTGTTACCAAGTAATAGACCACCATCAGAGATGCAGCTCAGGTCGGCAGCATTCGCAAATTTCGAGTTAATAATTGATTGTTAAAACATTTATTAGTCTTAAAATAAAAATGACGATGTCAGTCATTTTACAACTTCATAATAACACAGCTCTGTTCCTGCCAACGCATATCTAACGTAATCCATGTGTTGTATAGGTTGTAAGAATTATTGTTTTTGTGGTCTTCAGTCCGGAGACTGGTTTGATGCAGCTATCCGCCCTACTCTATCCTGCAGAAGCCTCTCCATCTCCTCATAAGAACGGAAAACAACATCCATTTGAATCTGCTTATCGTATTCCTCGTACCCCACACTCTTCGCTCCAATGCTAAATTCACGACTGTTTGATGGGTAAGAAGGTGTCTTTCCAGTCGACTCTTTCCCTTCTTTAATCTATGCCAGAAATTTCTTTTCGCCCAAATTCTGTTCATCGCCTCCTTATTACTTTACATAATGCATATTGCCATCCACCAGCTATTTATTGTATTTACAACTTTACCGGTTTCGGTTATTATCCATCACCAGAAGAGTAAAATTAAACAGAGTGATTATGTTCGTAGATTTTTTGTCACCATATCTATGTCACATAATAGAAGATATGTAAAATGTCACATGGCATTAAGTATTGATGATAAAAATTGTTTTATTTATCATCAAAACCTAATGTCTAGTGACATGTTACTAATATTTTATTGTTTGACATAGATATGGTGGCAGAAAATGTGCCAACATAATCACTCTGTTTAATTTTACTCTTCTGATGATGGATAATAACCGAAACCGATAAAGTTGTAAATACTATAAACAGTTGATGGCTTTAAGTCTATTAAACCTTTTAACACAAATATCAGAAAAAGCTGAACTCGTGATTAGTTACGCGATTTACCCACCTCATTGTAAGGTGACAAATTATTGCATTTTAAAAGGCGTTGCTGATATCTTCATTAACATGTTTATTACATATTCGATACTTGATATCTAAACACTTTTTCGAGGATAATTCAATATTTTGGAAGCGAACAATTCAAGTTTCCTTCAGAATTTTGCAAAATCGTTATTTTGCATCACAAATGATCAAGAAATGTTTAGTTTACATGCAAGAAAAAAATGTTTTCTCAGGACAGTGAACGGACATAATTAGGAATGATGACATTAGGAGTGAAATGAATATCTATAAATTCGGAAGCAAAATCGATGAAATCAGAACAAACTGTAAACAACACATTTAATGTATGAGGTGCCAAATAGTGCCTTTCGAAATAATTAAATAGAAACTTGAAAGGAGGAAGGAAGGAAGCTTTGGGTTTAACGTCCCGTCGACAGCTTGGTCATTAGAGACGGCGCTAACGCTCGGAGTTCGAAGGAAATCGGCCGTGCCCTTTGAAAGAAACTATCCCGGCATTTACCACGAGTAACTTAGGAAAATCATGGAAAACCTAAATCTGGATGGCTGGAGGTGGATTTGAACCACCGTCTTCCCGAATGAGAGTCCAGTGTGTTACTACTGCACCACCTCGCTCGGTGTGAAAAGTGAGGGTGATGAATAGAGTGGAATCATCACAACAGGCTGAACGCTTCATGTGTTCGGGAAAAAGATACCGACACATTTCCTTCTTCTTTTTTGTCTTCGTGAATGGATCTTTTATGACTACGTAGAATCAATATTTGAAGGCCTTTCTTTTTGCACATTATTTCTTCCTGCGCAACGAATGGGCTTGTTTTCGTTACACAGATCACGTATGTCGGTTAGTTTTTCTCTCTTCTTCCACAAAACCCCGTGACTTTGTGATTTTTCTCATTTTTCCTGTATCAGTTCCCCTCAGCATTAATTTGCTACGGGCTTGGCGAACCCGGGGTCCTGAGCTGGGGACTGGTAAGCGCCTCCAGTCCTCTAGACACCGTAACCTCTGGGCACGCTTCAGCGCCCACCGTGAGGCGCGGCGGTGGAATGTTGTGTGTACCGGGGAATGGGGATCTTGGCTTGACCGCCCAGGTCGCGAGGATGGTACAAACCTCTATAAAAAACCCTTCAATCCCAAGGTGTGCTACGTACTGATGGGATGCATGGCTGTTGAAGAGGAACAGTCGCTAGCGAGCAACCTCTGGGGATACTGCCGCACCTCAGTTGTATAAGGCTTACCTAGGCACGCGGGGCCATGCCTAGGCGGACACGTACTTACCTGGCTGCTCGTGGGACCGAGATGAGCAATTCTAATTTGTCCCTCGAACCTTCCAGTGGGATGGGTGTACCACTGGGGGGTACCAACACCCAATCCAAAAAGAGGGCTAGGATATCCAGTCCTCCTGATTCGGGGAGTAAGGAGAAGTATTTTGTGAATAGTAACATAACACAGACTGTTGTGCAGAATGTGTTTATTGTTGTGAAACAAAAGGACGGCACGTTTGAGGGAGTATCTCCCTTCTATATTCAAAGAGGCCTTGAGGGAATTGCTGGCAGTTTAAAATCAGTGAAACGTTTGCGCAATGGGACATTACTGATCGAAACATCGAGTTCCCAGCAGGCAACCAACCTGCAGCAGGCGAAATTCCTGGGTGAATATGCCATAGAGGCGGAGCTGCATAACACCTTGAACTACAGTAAAGGCGTAGTTACCTGCCGAGATATAGTAAACATCCCTTTGAAAGAACTGAAATCTGAGTGGGCACACGAGGGTATTTTGGATGTGCAAAATATTATGAAAAGGGTGGATGGTGAGTTAGTGAAATCAGACTCATTCATCCTTACCTTCAATAATACCCACCTTCCAGATCATGTCAAAGCAGGATTTCTTCGTTTGAATGTTCGACCTTACGTCCCCAACCCAATGCACTGCTTCAAATGCCAGCGCTTTGGGCATACCACCCGAGGGTGCAAAGGTGAGGTCACCTGTGACAAATGTGGCAAGCCGGCGCATGACGGCGCAGTGTGTACACCACCTGCCACGTGTGTAAACTGCTCTGGGGATCACCCCGTCTGGAGTCGTAATTGTAAATTCTTCCTCGAGGAATAAAAGATGCAGAAAATAAAGACTAAGAAGCGTATCTCGTATGCTGAGGCCAAGAAAATCTTCCAGGCCATGCAACCACCAGCCTTTGCCGCGTCTTTCGCTTCTGTTGTCCAGAAGCCGATAGTCAAATGTGATGCTGTCACGCAAACTGAGTCTGTTTGTGTTGGTACTAGCACCTGCACTTGCCAGTGCACCTGCCAGGCGGCTGCTGCAGTCGTTGAAGATTCCAGTCCGGTTAGTCCCCAAACTTCGGAAAAAGGCACTGATCCGCCTCCTGTGGAGATGATGGTCCCCCCGGTAGTAGAGGTTGTGCACAAATCCACCACAGCCACTACCTCTGCAACAGGCACCCATCCGAAGCCACCTAAGGTTAAAAAAGCAGTTAAAAGTATCTGTGACAGGATAAAGTAGAAGTTACTTTGTTTGAGCCTGTCCATTTACGTGTAACAGATGCTCCATCCGACTCTCTGTCTGAGCCAATGAACCTTGATGTGCCCCAAGTCGGATCCTCTACCCCATAGCGTCTTGCCGCCTCGGCGGAGAGAGAAGGTGAGGGTGAAACCTCCGTAAGCAATGGCTCCCATACTACAATGGAATATGCAGGGCTTTAGGACCCATGTGGAGGAACTTCGTCTCTTATCTCAGGGTGGAGGTCTGTGTCTCCAGGAGACAAATTTTAAGCCTTCCGACTCCCCTGAGATACGTGGTTACACTCTACATAGGAAGGATGACGTAAGTGGGGTGAGAGCTAGGGGTGGAGTGGCTATTTTCGTTTGTACAGCCTACCACTCGGAGCCCCTCTCGCTCACCACAAGCCTCCAAGCAGTCGCAGTATCTGTATATGTGCGTCATCGACCTACTGTTTGCTCCCTCTATCTACCTCCTCATGATACGCTTAATGAAGAGGACCTCAAGGACCTTCTTACTCAGCTTCCCCAGCCCTTTATTCTGTGTGGAGACTTTAATGCACATAATGTGCTTTGGGACTCTGTCACTACTTGCCCCAGGGGTAGAGCCATTGAGCGGCTCCTCTTGTCATCGAACGCACATTTACTTAACACCGGTCAACCCACACACCTTTGTACTGCGACAGGGTCATTATCTGCCATAGACCTCACTCTTTGCTCTCCATCCCTTGCCCACACTATACAATGGGACGTGGTCGATGATCTCCATGGCAGTGATCACTTTCCAATCTCCATTTCCCAACCGTATGGAATCGAACCTGAAAGACACCTGCCACGATGGATACTCAGTAGAGCGGATTGGGCACTTTACAGCCAACTTGCCCACTTTGAACATAGTGACAATGTCACAGAATGGGTGCCCCATATTGCTGCCGTGATGCACTCCGCCGCTGATGCATCCATTCCACAGTGTTCGGGACGTCGAAAAAGGCAGCCAGTCCTGTGGTGGAATGACGAATGCCGATCTGCCATCAGGACCAGGCGGGCGGCTCTGCGTCGGTTCAAGTGTCGTCCGACTTCAGAGAACCTCGCTGTTTTTCTGGTTGCAAGGGCCAAGTGTCGTCAGGTTATTAGAGAGAGCAAACGGAGGTCATGGCAGCAGTTCCTGAGTTCCATTAACCGTTCTACAACCAGCACGAAAGTATGGGAGTCCATCAGGAGGATTTCTGGAAGAGGAGGAAGGTGCCCCATAGCTGCTGTGATGGGTAACGGAACTTTACAAACACGACCAGCAGACATTGCCCAGACGATGGCTACTTACTTCGCTTCCGTTACTGCCACTGCTAGTCAGGATCCAGAATTCCGGCGCCACAGAGTGGCTGCTGAGAGGTGCCCCCTGGACTTCAGGTCTTGGATTACGGAGGAGTACAACCGCCCCTTTTCCCTGTGGGAATTAGATTCTGCATTGTGTGTAGCCCGAGACACTTCACCTGGTCACGATGGGATCCACTATGCTATGTTACGGCACCTTACAGATCGCAACAAAGTAATCCTCCTTAACCATTTTAATGCCATTTGGATGTCAGGACACTTTCCCGACTTGTGGAGAGAGGCTATTTTAATTCCCCTTTTAAAACCCGGTAAAGATTCCACATGCCCCAGCAGTTACCGTAGTGTTACCCTCACTAGTTGCATTGGAAAGACCCTGGAGCGGATGGTCAACCGCCGCCTTGTCTGGATGTTGGAATCCAGGCAGCTCCTTAGTCGCTTCCAATGTGGGTTCAGGAGATATCGTTCCACCTTCGATAACCTGGCCTCTCTGGATGCGGCAATACAACAGGCTTTCCTGCGCCGTCATCACCTTCTGGGTGTATTTTTTGATATCGAGAAGGCCTACGACACTACTTGGAGGCATCTTATACTCAGGCAGCTTCACGAATGGGGATTTCGCGGTTGTCATCGAATTTTTATCCGGTCATTCCTTTCTCCACGTTTTTTTTTAGATACCGAGTCGGTGGCGTGCTCTCTGACCGCTTTGAGCAGGAAAACGGTCTCCCTCAGGGTAGTGTTTTAAGTGTGACGTTGTTTGCTATAGCCATCGCATGTGATGTGAAAAGCCCTGTCCAGTGTTCACTATTTGTTGATGACTTCTCTGTTTTCTGTACTTCTTACAGCCTTGCAACAACAACTCGTCAGTTGCAGCTCACTCTCCGGCGGCTCGACGAATGGGCACAGAAGACCGGTTTTAAATTTTCAACAGAGAAGTCTGTGTGTTTGTTTTAACCGTTCTCGTTCTATTTTAACTTACCTGAACTGCGGATGAGGGATACCGTTCTGAATTTTAAAGACACTGTGCGTTTTCTGGGTGTGGCATTTGACTCTAAACTTACCTGGTTGCCACATCTTAAAGATTTGAAGAGACGGTGCCTCAAGGCACTAAGTATTTTGAAGTGTCTTAGCCACACTTCGTGGGGAGCTCACAGGACTTGTCAGCTACGATTTTATAGAGCATTTGTGCGTTCTCGACTTGACTATGGGTGCACCGTGCATGGGTCAGCAAGACCCTCTTATTTAAAGATGCTGGACGTGTTGCATCATGAGGGGCTTCGGCTCGTGACAGGGGCATTCCGTACGAGTCCCATACCAAGTATCTGCGCCGAGGCTGGTAAGCCAGCACTTCACATGCGGCGACAGTTCCTCGTGGCACGCCAGGCATATATGACTTTGTCCTCGCCAAATACACCAACCAATCTTGTCGTTGCCCACCCCCCTGCGGAACGGCTTTTTCGTACCAGGCTACTGGCAACGAGGCCTTTTGGGATACGTTCTCAAGATTGTCTTTTGGATATGGATGTGTCTGGTTTTAATGTTTTGCAGCGAGGTTGGAGTAAATGTCTACCCTGGCTCCTCCAGCGGCCGAGATTACTTTTAGAGTTGACACATTTTCAGAAGCATTCTACTTCCGATTTTATAATTCAATCTCTGTTCTCTCATATTTTAGATCGGCATCGTGATTTTACCGTGGTGTACACGGATGGGTCCAAACAGGGCGACTCGATAGGCTGCTCCATAGTGTTCCCCAACACCACCATCAGGATTCGCCTCCCTCCTGCATACTCTGTTTTCTCAGCAGAACTCCATGCGATCCTGCGGGCGCTGGAGCAAATGCAGCGGGTTCGTGGTACGAAGTTTCTCCTGTGCTCAGATTCTCTCAGTGCGCTGCAATCCATTCGCAATTTGTATCCAGCTGAGAAAATAGTGCAGCTCATTCATGACAGATTGTACACTCTCCAGCAGCGGGTGAAGCAAGTGACATTCTGTTGGGTACCAGGACATGTCGGCATTAGTGGTAACGAAATGTCTGATCGGGCTGCCAAGCAGGCTTGCGAAGGTTCTGGTATTACACATTGTGCCGTTCCCCTGTCGGACATCCTCTCCGTGGTGCGGCGGAAGTCCCTTCGTTTGTGGGAGGAGGCGTGGCAGGCAGTGACGAACAATAAACTGCGGTTGGTTAAGCCAACTGTCCGACCGTGGCGAACATCCTGTCAGTCATTGAGGCAGCATGAAGTGGCCTTGAGACGTCTCCGAATCGGGCATTGTCCATTGACACACGGCTATTTACTCCGTCGAGAGGACCCTCCGATTTGCGATGCTTGTGGTGTGCAAATCACTGTACGCCACATTTTACTGGAATGTATTTCCTACCGTACTGCTAGGGCAGCGGTGGCTCTTTGTGGTCCCCTGTCCTCTGTTTTAGCTGATGATGAGGCGAGTGTGACGAAAGCTTTTAGGCCGGAGGTTTTGGGACGTTAACGACTGGATAGCCCACCACTCCCCTGGCATGGTATTTTGAGTACGTCGGTAAACCTTAGACGCTCACCATCTGTTACTACCTTGCCATGTTTGGTTGGATCTTTGCTTCGTTCCCCTTATTGTTTGTCTAGTTTGGTTACTTTCCCTTCTGTCCCCTATTTGTGTCCATTTTATTCACGTCACACGTATCGCCTAATTATCTTGTACGGGCGCTAAAGACCTAGTTGTCGTGCGCCCATACCATCATATCCATCCATCCATGTATCAGTTGTCCAAATAATTCTATATACAGATCTCATACACATGCAGATATAAAAATATATATGCAATATCCTATCCATCATCTTTGTCATTATCATCATCATTCATGATCATTTATTGCATTCATGGGCCTTCAAGGCCTACAGCAGAATAAAAATGTACAACATAGAAAAATACAGACTACACATTATAAGAAAGGTATACGGTTCATCACAAAAATAAAAACAAAATTAAAAATAAAACATCAGTCAGTCGCAATCTCAATACAAGAGACATTTATTGCAGATGGCGGTCCAACGTTGTCGGTCCCCAGCCTCATCCTCTACCGCTGTCGTCTCCACTTGTTTCAGGACTGCCAATACCTAATCCTCCCATCGCGCCTTCGGTCGTCCCTCTGGGCATCTTCCAGCATCTATGTCATTAATAATTAATTTCGTTACTGATGGCCTCTATGAAAGCTTTGGCATCTGTAGTCTTCATCACAATCACCAAAGCTACCAGCGTCACATTTTGTGAATTGTTCGAGATGAAATATCTGTTCTGATTCACTGTATTTTGTTTCAGTTAAGAAAGGCGAGAACGAGCTGGTGCGAAACTCGAGGCAGTTCAACTACTACGGCCAGCTTCCGCTGGGCTACAGCAAGCTGTACCAGCGCACCGAGCAGGCCATCAAGAGCGGCTCCGACGTGTACGTGGACGACTTCGTGAAGAAGTACGGCGACCCGGAGGGCCTGCTGCTGCCCAGAGGCACCCGCAGCGGGCTGCCGCTCAGCGCCTATGTCATCCTCACGCCGTTCACGCACACCACCATCAGCAGGATCAACCCCTACACCGACGACGTCGGCGCCAAGATCTCCTTCTTCCCCTTCGACAGGCCCATCAACGAAATCGAGTTCGACGTGCCCAACTCGTACTTCGCAGACGCTGTCGTGGTACACAGGAGCGGTGATGACATCAACAGGGTGTAAGACAGCGACTATCTTAGTACCAGCACTGTTTTGTAATGGAACATCACTGTAGCATGTGATGAGGATTTTAATAAACCTTGGACTTTGTACAAAAAATAATAATTACTGGCTACAAACCAGGCGTCGCTCGAGTATTTACTTATTACAATGTCATCTCCTTCCCTTTTCTCTCTCTGTCCACCTTCTCTTTCCTTCCTTTTTCGTTCATCGATTTCTCTCCCCTCTGTTCATCTCCTCCTGTCCCTCTCTCTGCCCATCTCCACCTTCCCCTTTCTCTGCCAATCACCTCCTCATCTCTTTGTACAACTCAATCTCCAGTTCCTCACCCCATTACCTTCTCCATCTATAAAATATTATATGAATTTGTTAACTTTCACGGTGATCCTTCAGCTTGTAACCTAACCGACCTACGCTACCGATAATCGCGAGTGATTAAACTTTAAAATGATCCGTGTGCCTCATGAAACAATTACCCGGATTAAGCTATCGGAAGTGAAACCTATAACCTAGTGGAGGTTACACACACAAACGATAATTTAGTCACTTCCCAATGTCGATCGTTTGGTGCGGGAATTTTATATAAAGTAGTAAATTTAACACCCGGGACAAAACTGTAATTCAATAAACAATTTTGACCAGATGAGATAATACGGTCGCCAGCTCGTTATACGAGCAACAAATTATGGAAATTAGTGAAATTTTGGTTCAGTAGCAAATTAATTAGTGACTGATTAATTTGGAAACAACACGGACACAGATTGCAGGTTAAGTGAGTGCAGCAACGAATCCAGGAAACATAAAACAATATAGAACCAGCAAATCCAACTTTCTCATGCAATAGCATCAACCAATAAAATTACTGTAGTGAACTGGAAATTTGTAGTAATAAAAGTTAGCTTGCACAACTTCTACATAACGAAATAGACCATCACCATAATGCTTGCAATGAGGTTTGACTGTACTTTGACTATCAACATTAATGCAAACTGTCGTAATTTTGTTTCTATGTATTTTGACTGGTTGAATGTTTATGCAAAACTATTGACTGCAACATTAAGCAATTTACTCTTTCTGTAAAAGATTAACGTAATTTCTGTTCCTAATAATCAATCTCCTAACCGTGACTATTGTCCATTAAACTGACAACAAAGTAGCATATCAAATGGTATCTAATAATTAACTGTTAAAACCACACTTTATGGTTCTTTGGCTGAACTTTGCAAGGTAACTTTTTAAATCTCATAAACTGAATATTCAGATCACAATTAACAATTACTGTTCTTTATCATTCAATTATTATTCAATGCCCTCATTACTATTAACTGCGCACTGTTGTTAATTTGTTTATGTTAACTTATACTATTGAAAAATATTTTATACTGTTTTAATTACTTTAAAGATTATTTCAACCAATCTTTATGGTTCATGTTGAGCCTTGGACAATTAAAGGTAGCGGATAATGAATCTGATTGGTGGTGACTTGGGTTAATAATTTCTTTAACGCTGAATACTTGCACTCTGTTTCACTATTGACATTCAGCAAAACTAAACGTTGGCTTAGCTCTACAGTTCTAAAGACGGTAAGTTGTGCAGATCTTACTTTTGCGGCGACGGTGCGGCGTAGCTGGCGATTGTTGCTGGTACTTAATAATTGCTGGCACTTAATAATTGCTGGCAAAATGGTATCTTCTTGGCGACGGAACATTATTTGCATTGGGCATACAGCGTTCCTCTTGCCATATTCCTCTTGATGCATTGACGCTGTGCCCATGCCATTTATTTGGCAATGACCACTTGCTCTGATTGCTGCTAGTACCAACACTTCATATGGTGCCACGCTACTACGGTCTGCTGCTGCTGTCTGACTTTGTTACATTCACTTCCAGAGCTCAACAACGACTACTTCTCTCGCGCCTCGCGCTACACAACTCTACTCTCAGCGATAATACGGCTCTACACAAAGATATTGCCAACTTTGCCCTCGCTAAGCCAACGTGTCTACTACAATACATTATATCATTTCCTTCTATGCAAAATGTAATCATTTTGACAATTGTACATGTCATAAATTATTTGCATAAAATAACAAATCGTTTTACATGCAATACACAAATAATAAACAAATCATACACATCTTCCATATTAAAAATGTAAATGTGTTTACACAAGCAATTAGTGGCGTTGGTTACTGTGTTGTTGTGTTACAAGCTATGTGCTGTATGAAATTTAAGGAAAAAGGTGCGTTCTGAAAGTGAAAGGTGTAAGTTTCATCAATATCTGCATAAAACCATAGATTTTGTCGATGTTCGTAGGCAAAGTACCTACTGTCATGCAGCATACAAAGTTTTTAACAGACAGTGACTTTCCTCTTGTTTTTAAGGTCGAGTGTGCAAAGTGTAATTGCAATCGAATGAAAGCTACTGCAGTGCATAAAACACTAACGAGCATAGAAACATTCATTTTTATACATTAGGTAAGTTACTTCGATTTCTCTCGTAGTAGCATTTGAGGTTAGGGTCGTGAAACTAATTTCTATGAAGTCTTCAGACACTGAAGAAAGTTTTATCTGCTGTCCTTTTAGTCATGGGTTGTACTGAATCGCACCACCTTGGATATGTCAAGATCATGAATATATATTTTCATGGCCTCTGATGAATATTGTCGAAAGTTGTATTTTACATCTTTATTTATCCGCTTAATTTCAAATGTTTGTTAAGCTTATGGGACTTAAACGCGGGGTCATCAGTCCCTAAACTTACGAACTATTTATAAGCTAACTTATAGTAAAGGGGGTGGGGGATTCGAACCCCCGGCGGGGAACGGCCTCGCGCATCAGAGCGTAGCGTCTCAATGCGTTAGCCACTCTGCCGCGGCCCGCTTTACTTCATTTTTTCTTTTGTAGTAACCCATTTTCAATACAATACTTCATATACTGTCATTAACTTAAATAGTAGAACGATGATATACGACTTGGTTAAGAGGTACGAACACTCGAACCTGTATAATACAGAAAGCAACTGCGGATGACGGTCTCATTTATAGTTTCAATTGTTTCTTCAAAATTTATTACATTTTGATTCAGGAAAATTCCATATACCAAAGGGGACTCGCCTATATGTAAACAGCGCTGTTAACTGGCAACGCAGTGGCCGATGATATGGGAATCATGACCCAGAGAAGTGGCGTTGCGTAGAGTTTTCAGTGGTAAGAGGCAGCATCACTTATACCCTTTACAAGGGCTCCAAAAATCGGATTTCGTAAACCGACTTCCGAATTCAAATGTTTGTAAATCTATCGGACGGTCATCAGTCCGTAGCTTACAAACTACTTAAACTAAGTTAAACTAACGTAAGGACAAACACACACACCTATGCCCCAGAGAGGACTCGAACCTCCGACGGCGAGCAACCGCGCGCTCCGCAGCGAGGCGCCTTAGACCGCTCGGCTACTCCACCGCGGCTCTTACGAATTCCGCTTTCGGTTGTTCATGTAACACTCTGTAAATAGGTTTTCTATCTCATTATGGTTTTTCGTGTCCAAGTAAGTGTAAGCGATTTTGAAACGTTGTTGGCTTTTATCATTGCACCTCATATGAACAGAATGACATTTTCTGCAGTAAAAAGCAACGATGAATATTGTAACTTCGTAGGCTCTCCCGGCGTAACAAATCTTCGAAGTCTCTGCGGGTTTTCTGCCGGATAATAAAATCAAATCGATTCAATATTTCGACGGTACAGCTGTCTGCCATCATCAGGAAACTGCTGCTGCTGAGTCTCGCTGAATATTGGTGCAAGATGGAAGTACCGCGTCCTATATAGGCGTCGGTCGCGTGCATGACGCATGCGCCGGCCGTCACAGTTGCTACCGCATAGACAAGTCTGGTGGCGCCGCCCCTAGTGGAATAGGGCAAACGATATATCGCACCTTGCACTAATCATTCCTAGGTGCTGGAATCCGGGTCGAACATTGCAATTTGATGTTGCTTAATAATGGATTCCATGTTCTACTGAGAGGAAACCCCATGTCCCTATTAATTAGACTGTCCGTCACCCGCGTCACCTGCGTAGTAGCCAATACCTCAGGTTTCTGGAACAGTGTTTACAGAGAAGCCATTGAAATCGGGGTGACGGACAATCTAATTAATAGGGACATGGGGTTTCCTCTCAGTAGAACATGGAATCCATTATTAAGCAACATCAAATTGCAATGTTCGACCCGGATTCCAGCACCTAGGAATGATTAGTGCAAGGTGCGATATATCGTTTTGCCCTATTCCACTAGGGGCGGCGCCACCAGACTTGTCTATGCGGTAGCAACTGTGACGGCCGGCGCATGCGTCATGCACGCGACCGACGCCTATATAGGACGCGGTACTTCCATCTTGCACCAATATTCAGCGAGACTCAGCAGCAGCAGTTTCCTGATGATGGCGGACAGCTGTACCGTCGAAATATTGAATCGATTTGATTTTATTATCCGGCAGAAAACCCGCAGAGACTTCGAATGATGAATATTAGAATTATCATGGCTTTGTCTACTTAAGTAAAGAGAAACAACGATTGTGTTGACAAAATCAGGACCTGAAACAACTGTTTTACAGGCGCCATATTTTACTGGTGTACCAAATCCGCTTCCGAACTTAACATGTAAACATGACAGCGAAAACGGTCTAAGAATAGGTATTTCATCTTTCGGATGATGAATTTGAATGTGAATGGAGTACTCTAAGAAATGTGGTAGGACCGCTATTATTTTCTATCTATATAAATTATCTGACGGAACAGTGAGTTTCAATCTGCGGCAGTTTGCTGATGATGCTATAATGTACAACAAAGTGTCGTCACTGAATGACTGTAGTAGGACGCAGGATGACTTGGTCCAAATCTCTAGGTGATGTGAAGAATGGCAGCTAACTCTAAATGAAGAAAAATGTAAAGATGATGCAGATGTGTGGGAGAAGTAAGGGTCGCATCATTAATTTCGATTTATTGGATTTTGGAAAGATGTGATTCGCCTATAAAGGAGACCGCATACAAAATGCTTGCGCGACCCCGTCTTAAGTATTGCTTACGTGTTTGGGATCCCCAACAGAGGTTTAAAGTAAGATATAGAAGCAATTCGGAGGCGGGAGGCTAGGTAGGTTACTGATAGGTTTGATCAATGCAAGAATGTTACTGACATGCTTCCAGAAAGCGATGTTCATTCCGAGTAACAATGTTGAAGAAATGTAGATGGCCGGAGTTCGAATCAGACTACAGACAGGTCTACTACCGCCAACCTACGTTTCGCGTAAAGGCCACAAAGATATGATCAAAGATATTAGGGCTCGTATAGATGCATACAAACATTCGTTTTTCCCAGATTCTATATGGTAGAGGAACAGGTAAGCAAGTAAAAAGTAGTGGTACTACGTACTCTCCGACACGCACCTTTGGGTAGATTGCGGAGTATGCATGTAGAGACAGAACGTAGTGGCTCTGCCTTTTCTGAGCTCGTGACCATATGGCTTGGAATCTAGGCGGGAGGAAAACCTTGGCGTCAACATGAGTTCCTATTTCAGTCGTTAAAAGGTAATGGTTGTATTTAGTGTTATACAACACCAGGAATCTATTGATCGAATTTGTCAACAAGGCGCTGTGAATTACCCTATTGTCTCCATAATGTTCTGACTATTTTTACAAGGAATGTGCTTCTTCCTCTGGTCTAGCTGAACTAATCCTCCACTGGCAATATTTTAGCGATTATGAACATATATCATGGATTCATAGAGCTGCATAGAATTTTCAGTGACTTGTTGCATCCATGTCACGTCTAGATGTTATACTTTGCCTTGCAAAAGGAGCTGAGGCACAATTTTTGAGATATCCCATGACATTCGCCACCTCAGAGTATCTACCCTGCCAGACTTGGATATGACATCAAAAACGACCAAACGTCATGCCCGCTCTAATCGTCACAGTGAATTGCGAGTATATTTATTTAAATGCCTTTAGATAACGTATGTGCAAACTTACATTGTTACCTCCACTGTCTTCATCGGGTCTTAATCATCTGTGTCGGGCTGTACAACAGTGTCAGTCTATTGTGGTACTGTATTCACACGAGTGGTACTTTCATGAATCTAATAAATAGAAACACAAAACAGGTTGTGTAAAAATAAAAGCCACGGAGTTTTGTAAGGTGCTTTTAATTTCGATACATCCTACTTGCCATTTATATCCAACAATTTGTCAATCCGAATAATAAGTACAAGCCTTGTCTTCCTTAATATCTTCTCGTATGCAAGACATATCATATGTGCTTGAATATCACAAAATACATCCATCTGAACCTTCCTATAGTATTCATATCTTAGGCCGTCTCCAACGACTGTTACCATTCTAGGCTTTCATTATCACACGGTGGGTACAAACTGTTGAAATTTATCTTCAACAAACTGTGAAAATTCTTCCAATTCATCAGACTAAAGTCAAGGATGATTTATTTAATGGAAAGCATGAAGTTCAATGAACTTTCCCTAGGGATGAAAATTACTCTTGCAGAGATAAGTATCAAGACCGTCGAAAATGTTACATTAAAACCAACTGCCAAAGAATATTATACAAATCTATGGATGCGGCAAGACAACATATTCTGAACAAGCGGCTGAAGTTTTACATTTTACACAAAAGAAACCTTCAGTGAACATTCCAGAAGAAATATATTCACACTCACAAAATTACTCTCAAGAAACGTTAAAGAAACAGATAAACGTAAAACATATCATTAGATAGAAAAGTTTACTAGTATTGCTCTTCCAAAGAGAACAAGTGAAACACAAATTTCTACAAACATATCAGAGATCATGCTATCACATAATCAAAAGTAAGGACTGGAAAGAATATTATTACGATAACAGCATGAAATTATTACGAAACTCGGAAACCATAAATACTGTTAAGTCCCAAAAAATACTTAAAACTAAATTAGATATGTAACTACTACAAGAAGATGGACTTTTAAGAAATACTATTGGATAAACAAACAACTTTAAAAATATTAATCCATCAACTTTATAGTTATAAGTAAAGACGTAGTAGAAATAAATTGTTCCTTTTTTTCGTGGAGAAAAATCATGCTATTAAAACCATAGGACATTACATATATTTTGATTTTAAACTCGTGTGACGACCCTCCTAAAAAGGTGACCCATTGTTTGGGAACCACTGCTCTAGTTATCAGAAGAGCAAAAAATTCAGAAAACATCAAATAATAAATCGATTTCCAGGGACATATTTTGTCTCGATATATCAAAGATATTGAACAGAAGGAGAGGCTTTGAATTCAAATTTGTACCACAGCTGGGATTCGAACCTGTGACCTCATACATGCTAGGCAAACGCTGTAATCTCTCAGAAACAGTGGCCTTATGGATACTGATGTAACGATACACTTAATTTTTTTATCTTTGATCAGCGATGCTTATCATCTCCGGTTCCCTCTGACTCGCAATGCAACTAATTTAATTTCGTTCGTTATTTTTGCTCCTAAACAAGCGAGAAGACGGAACCGTGATAGTAGTTTGACTCACTCTCTGGTCTGTATCTAATCGGTGTAGACGTCTTTCATACCTGTATCCACTTAGGTAAGAAGTATGAAAGCTGTTGCTGAAAATATATTATTTAAATTTAAAAGCATTCCCTCTCCTTGGTTTTCATTTTAATCAAACTCTTCCACGCCAAATATTTAATTTCTTAAGGTTTTCACCTCCTTCGCCTCCGTAATAGATTAATGTTCAGAAGTCATTACAATCGCTTCGCATTGCCTGCAAAATTTCAATCAATCAATCATCCTTATACAATAGTTTGCTTGATTTTAGAACCTGCAGTCATTTCTTTTGTAATTTCACGAAGTCCGATCATTTTTTATTTTATCATTACCAGTAACTTCATATTCCACCCACGGTCACACAACAATGAAAAGCGAAGTGAACAGTCTGAACACTGATCTCCTACGGAAAGTATCTCGAACATTCACTTATTAAATAAGACATAAAAGTTATCATTTCCAGCTTCTACAATACAAAGTGTAGGATACAGATAGATGCTTTCCGTAAGATTTATAACACGTTGTTGCTTGTATGGTGCTCAACTTTAATATGCAATCCGCGGTTTATTTACTTTAATGTTCATTTTGTGCTGTACTTTAAGTTATATCAAATTCAAACATTCGGTACCATCAATTCCTTGTCCAAAAAATATAATCGCGGAATCTACTTTTAACAATTAGGGCATCATGCGAAGCAAGGGCAACGTTATACTGAGATTGCACAGAATTCTTTTCAATTACGTCTCGATGCACAACACTAACGTCAATTCTTCCAGATGTTTCCCTTTGTAATACGTAGTAATGTTGCTGAGACTTTGCAATAGTATATCTCCTTCTATTCAATATCTTTGATATATGGAGAGAAAATGTGTCTCTGGAAATTGCCTTAGTTGCAAGGATGGGGCATTACCATTTAACGTTTACTGCTGGGGTGCATAGGCGCAGATTAAGGGTATGCTCGGTCGCTCAAGTATACCCGATAATTTGAGTGGGTAGCCTCGGCATACCCCACTGAAAATTTTGATTTTTTTTTTTTTTTTTTTTACTTTACATTATATTTCCTGGCTGTAATTAAAATCGACTCTCTCATGCCATAGACTAGCAACTGGCTATTGTAATACACCGCTGTAAAAATATTATCTTAACCCTGCTGTGTTCCTCAAAAAAGGTATACACATGTGGTCTTTCGGGTCATAATGACCCAGTGTGGTATTTGAAGGGTATAATGAAAATAAACCGTTAAAAATTATTATAATTATGAATGTAGGTTTATTTGTTACAATATTCATAAATTTTACACTATTAAATGCCAACAATATCAACAATGAAGTAAGTTCTCGCCCTCAATGATCTGTTGCACAACAGTTTTACTTGGCGTATAATATCACAAGCACAATCACAAGGCGAAATTAGAATAGAGTTTTACTTTTCACAATTTGTGCAGAGGTATCTAACATGTGTTTTACAAACATGTTTGTTACAATTTGAACCCTTCATTGGGGTCTTGTTGTCGCAACTCGACGGACAGAATAATATTATAGAAGATGATCATTGGCCATCTGTTGGTTTTCCTCTTGCATGTATATGTGCCATTAAGCTGATCCAATGTATCAACAGCTCCCTTACTTGCATTGTAGACTAATATCATTTTTGATTTCTTGTCTTCTCTGTTGCTTATTTCCACGCTGTTGTGTATTTTCTCATCAAGACAACCTGTTTGTTCTTCTTTGGAACATAAGACACGATGGTGGTGTCCTTAGTAAAAAAGAACTTTGGAGTATGAACATCTTCTTTGCTTGATATACTATTAGGGAGTTCAGGCTTATTTTTTCCCACTGTGCCCTACATTGTAAGATGTCTTTTGAGAAGTCCTTGGCCTAATGCATATGACGTGAAGAAGTTGTCACATGTGACATTTTGTCCTTTTAGCTCTTAAGTCAGATCCATGACAACCCTCATAACTTGATTTTTCTCAGGTGACTGTCCAGGTAATTTTCCTGTATAGATTTGTCTTCAAAACGTAAGAAGTGGCACTATCACACAATGTCCATATCTTTACCCCATATTTTGATGGTTTGCTCGGTATATATTGTTTGAATGGACAACGTCCTCGGAAAGTCACAAGTTGCTCATCCACAGTTACATTTGTGCCAGGATTATATAGTTTTGAAAACATTTCCACCCACTTATCCCACAGAACTCACATAGGTGCCAACTTGTCATTTACTCTTCATGCTCTTCGATCTGACTTGTCATCGATACATAAGACACGTGAAATGCAACCCAACCGTTTCAGCGCCATTACGACAGGAAAAATTGCTCTTCCCGTTTCTGGATCCCACAGACTCTTTTTTGATTCAGCATATGATTTGTTCACACCAGCCAGTAACAACAGGACAATATAGGCCTGAAGTGTAATTTTCTCTAATGCTTCCCAGCCATCTCCATAAACTCTTTAACCCTCAATATTAGTCATTTCCACCACAATACTCTGAATATTATCATTCATCATAACAAGAAAAGATGATTTTATGTCACTTACTCTGGCGATAGCGTGTCTTGTCGGACCAGGAGTCACGTTTGTAATGTTTGCACTAGACGCTCTTCCAATCTGCGGAAAAGGTTGTGAGCTCCATGTGATCTTTTTGTCTTTAGACTGAATGAATTGAACAGCTTGTACATTGTCATTTGATATGTCAGCAACTGAAATAATAGCTCCACAAACGTTATTACGATAGATATAGGAGCTGCGTCTGCACACAACAGATGAGAAAATATAACTGTGGCGATAATGTGGTACAATAATTTGAACGCAATTAGCGACATCGATTGTTGATTAGCCTTCACACATTTCAACAATGAAGAATCAGAAGTTTACTTTGTCATGAAACCCGTGTGTATACTTCACACATGACGAAATAAAACTTGACTATGATATCTGTAAGTTCTGTGAATTTGTAATTGCCCCGGGTCATATTGACCCGAAGAACACAACTGTAACAAATTGAGTTTTAGGAAGGGGGAAAAAAGGTATTGATTTTAATTTGATATTTGAAGTATTTATAATGTCTCGAAAAACAAAGTCTTCAAGTTTGAAGAAATAATATTTAAATATTAAAAAGCTATGAAAGAACAAATTCCTTTTCGGGTCATAATGACCCGAAGATAACAGCAGGGTTAAAACAAATAGCTAATTGAATTCAATGGCATTAAAATCCACGTTGACATGTGAGTGAAGTGATGGTTTTCTAAATAGTCCAAACGTTCATGCAATGCAGCTTGTTACGTCAATATTGTAAACTGAAGTCGGCATCCCTTAATTGTTGTATTAAATAACTAGAAATGAAGTGGGTTTGGTACGATACGATGAAAGTGTTTATACTATTGATGGAAGGTTTATGTATTCTCTTAGAAGTCATTTGCCTTCAATAAATCGTGTTAGGATAGGTCGTGCCATTTCCAACCAGTTTACTGGTGTGTATAATATAACGTCAGACCAGGGTGAAGATAAATTAAAACTGATGTGTATTTTATTATTAGTTCGGGAAAGATTATTCAAAGTCTTTTATAGTATTCTGACAGTGTCGCCTAAATTACTGTTTTAAAATTAATTTCTTATGTTTGTGTTCAACATAATCCTGGTGAGACTTTACACTTGAAACTGTGGTAATTTCGCAGATGTCCCGTATAGCAAAGAAAATCGTCTCCAGTTAATCAATGTCTTTCAACAAAGAAAAATGTCAATGTGGAAAAATAAGGAAGAGCTGAAAAGTAGGAATTCTCGTTGAGAAATGAAGACTCCACCGCGACGTACAGGATTCCTGAAACATTATCTGTAGTTCAAACTGTCCCAAGGCTGACTGAGTGTGCAAAGTTTGCATGCGCATAATTCTTGTGTTTCGCGAAAGGATCGATTACTATTTATCTTTGAATAAATTATTAATAGCTGCAGGCTTGTCGAACTCACACACATGAAAAAAGCACAGTCCGATGCACTAATTTTCCGCATTCGCAAAATGTTCATAAATGTGATGAAATTGAATAAATTACTTTTCAGAAAAGACGTATTACCTTTTAGATAAGATCTATGTACAATTCTGATAACTATAGGTTACAATTCCAACTGTTCATAATTCATTATTTTCAAGGAATAATATAATTTCAAAGACTAACCTACGAGTATCTCTCTCAAAGTCCGTATATCTGAGAATACACATAAATAAAAATTACATTAAAATTCAATATGTAAATTTGTGACA
Source organism: Locusta migratoria (assembly GCA_026315105.1). Taxonomy (NCBI): domain Eukaryota; kingdom Metazoa; phylum Arthropoda; class Insecta; order Orthoptera; family Acrididae; genus Locusta; species Locusta migratoria. Next base: position 168,425,423 of record CM048745.1, read on the forward strand.
GCTCATGTGTGTTGTAACAGTGGGTTGTGAACCTATTGATAACGACAGACATGGTGTGACACCAGAAGTGGTAATACTGTATAGAAAATAAATTTGCAGAAGTATGAACCAGGATTTTAGTAGTCACTACCGCGGGATAAACAGGATCGAATGGTCGCCAAACGCTCCCAATAGTTAAATAAGGTGAAATTGATCTTAGTGGCTGTATTGTAAAAAGTAAACTTTCACCGCCGGAATGGTCAAAAATACTAGAAATTTCCGGGCTATTATGCCGTGGTTTTGTGGATTTATTCTAGAAACCCAACGTTTCGTCCCCGACTGCGGAGGACATTCACAAGGGGGATCACGGCAGTTTTGAATGTCCGATGCACACCCTGACCCGCATCGGTAAAATTTTGACGAAACGGAATGTTGTCGTTATTTCCAAACCTAGTCGCAATATACAGGATCACCTGAAATCGGCAAAGGATGCTCGCAAACTGCTGGAAGTGTAGCAATTTATACGATTCCGTGAGGCTATGGAGACGTATACGTGGGTATCACAAAAAGAACAGTTGAAAAACGACTAGATGAGCACAAGAGGAACTGTAGAGAGATTGACATATCAGCTGTTGCTGAACATGTTTTTCAACCAGGGGACCACATTCAATTTGATGAGACTCAGGTTTTAGCAGCCACAAATGGATACCACGAAAGGCTGTACAGAGAGGCTATAGAAATTGTAAAACATCCCAATAATTTCAATAGGATTGAGGAGGGCGTGAAACTAAATGAAATCTGGATTCCGATTTTGAAGAACAAATGTAACAGTCTTCTGCCATAGGTCGATATTAACGGACGGCGGCAATCGGTGAATTGCGCGCGCATGTCAAAAACATCTGACGTCACACCTCTGCGCGCCGCGGCCAACGGAAAATACAGGCCTGAGCGCGCACATCATGCGACGTAAGCAAGGTAGTTCCGAGCCGGCGCGATCGCTAGCTCAGTCGCTGCCCGCTGTGACGCAGTGGGCAGTGCCCCAGCGGCCGGCCAATCGGCTAGCGATCGCGCCGGCTCGGAACTACCTTGCTTACGTAGCATGAAGTGCGCGCTCAGGCCTGTATTTCTCGTTGGCCACGTCTGCGTGCGAGCCCTCGTAAACTAAGTTTGGCTTCAGTCAATATCGAGCCAGGGTGTGCATCGGACATTCAAAAGAGCGACGATCCCTCTTGAGAATGTCTTCCGCAGTCGGGGACGAAACGTTGGGTTTCCAGAATAAATCCACAAGACCACGGCATAATATCCCGGAAATTTCTAGTAATTTTGATCTTAATGGCTGTCAATTTCTTTACTGTATATTATAAAATTACTTTTGTCTGGTTCTAAATTAACACTAGATGAAGAAAAATGAAGAAGCACAACTAAACGATTTTTTAGAAATACTTTTCAAGGGGGAAAACGTAAGGCCGCAAACGCCCCTCCCCCGCTCTGGAAAGGCCATTGAGCATACCCCGATATTTTCAAAAGTCGGTGCCTATGAAATTGAAGAGCCTCAGCAACATTCATACATATTACACAAGAGACCACTAGTCTGAATCGAACTATGCGTTGAGGATGGAGTGCATTAAAACAGTCCGGTGCAATTGTAGTATCCATAAGGCCGCTGTGTATGAGTCGTTAAGCCACTTACCTAGTAAGCAGGAAGACCCAGCTGAGAATCCCGCCGGGCACAAATTTTAATTCAATGCCATCTCTTCCACTCAGTATCAGTTGTAACGTGTCTTGGTACTATTTGATGGTTTTGACACCAAAGCTTACAAACATTAAAGCTTACAAACGGCTGGAGGCGAGTGGAGTGTGCGTGTGCGCTGTATGCACTGAGGTGACGTCAAGCTGACGCCACGATCCTCGTAGTAGCTGGCGCTGCTGGTGCGCCTGCCCCTGGCCGCTATGCCTCTGTGTGCGTAAGGCGCTGCCCGGGAGTTGAACCCAGGTCCTCCTTCTCCCGCTGCTGCTGCTTCGCACTCCAGACGGTCACAGGAGCGCTTCAGCTGTGGCCGCGTCCTTTCGTCCACACCGCGCCCCTGGGTGAGTACCTGGCTGCAGTCTTACCACGCCATGCGTTGGTTCGACGCCAGGTTGCGCTGTTGTCGAGGCCAGGACCTCGCTGCCCGTTGCGTCAGGCTGGGCTGCTGCTGTTCCGCTAGCTGCATCTCTCGTCGGGGATACCGTGTTGATCGTGTTGATGAGCTGCTTCCGCGCTACGTCGATGTGCTTCCAGCCTGCGACTGACTCAGTTTTGTGATAACAATAATAACAGTTGTTGTCGAGAAGAAGCACAGTCCAGGCGGCAGGTGACTGCCCAGCCGTGGCTGCCTCTCTGTCTCTCTCTGCCGTGGCTGACTGGCTGTCTTGTCTTTTGCTCCTGTATTTATACGCCAAGGTTGACCCCGTCGGCCTGTGTTTCACAGATGTGGCATTGCTGATGTTTGCTACACGTGACCGGTCTCCTACTTCCGATCAAGGCTGTTACGAAGTACGGCGCCCTCGCCGACCTACTTGCGTCACCTGAAGCTTCGCCGAGCCGCTCCACTTTATTTGCTGAAATCATGAACGTGCTTGTCCCGCTCTACTTTAAGTCAAACGCCTTCCATGTTCAACTTATGCGTTATAGTTCACTCACCACTCATTAACTTTTCATTTTACGTCTATATTCAAAATGTTTGTAGAGTCTATGGGACTTACCTACGAGGTCATCAGTCCCTAAACTTACAAACTACTTATGAACTAGCTACAAATAAGGACGGCACAAATATCCATGCCCGAGGGGGATTCGAACCCCCGACCGTAGTGGCCGTGCAGACCGTGACTGAAGCGCCTCAGTCCCCTCGGACACCGCGGCCGGCGCGTCTATATTCTCCCTATCCCCTACACACTTAATATAATCTTCATCTTTAAGACATACTTCATCCATTACTCTGTAAATAATACTTGTCACTACATTGCATCGATGGCTTATGAAACTCTGTCACCTTTTTTGAAACAGGGATTCTCGTGTGGCGGTATTTCGCCTGCCACTCTAGACTGCGCGACGTCACGGTCCTGCTCGTGGCGTCTGCCCTCGTGTCTGCGAGCGGCAGTTTGCATGTCTTGCGGTCAACGCGCAGGCGATAGGCGGCGGCGTCCTCGAGCGGCCTTGCGCGCCTGTCCTTTCCCTGCTGTGCCGCCGCCCCCGCCTGCGTCATCGCCACGTGCTGCTGCCGGACCGGGCGTGCTCTTCAGGCGTCGGATGGGCTTATCTGGGGTCGCCGGCCAGGGCGAGGACAGCGCTGCGGTGCCCGGCGCTTCCTTCCGACCACAACACTGCCTCAGACGACAGGTACTTTCTCCGCTCTGGTCCTCCCACCAGACGTCGCGTAGCTAACGCACGCCCACCGCCAAAAAGAGTACAAAAAGGTCGGGCGACTCTTAGGATGAGTGATACCATCCATCAGCTTTGGGCGACTCTTAGGATGAGTGATACCATCCATCAGCTTCACCTACATACAAATGTACGATCTGTGAAGACGGTGATGAAACTGCATCACATCTAACCTTCGAATGCATTGCATTGGAGAGTAAGAGGCACAGAACATTTGGGACAACCAGACCCGAAGAAATTGTGTCTAATAAAGAACTGGTAAGGGGACTCCTTGCTCTCTTCAAGGACATTGGTTGGCTTTACTAGATATACAGGGAGCGATACCGCACAATAAACTTAGTTTCGGTGCGGGCAGTGGCGGGTTGGACCAAGACTGTTTTGGCTTCCCTGAGAAAATCAAATCAGTCCATCAGCTTTGACTGATGACGTCATAGGTAATGCAAAGGTACGCTACTTACAGGATGGCGCGGCAGAACACCGAAATATTCATCAAATTCAACGGGACTATCGCGGGAAAATGGGGATATTGGGCGGGGACATACTAAACTCAGGAATATGAAACGGAGAAAGATCGAAATTAATTAGAAATGCAACGAAAATAACAGAATTAAACCAAAAGAGGAAATGAAGGATATACAAGGGAATTGGTATCGACAACTGGAATTTAACAATTTATCCTTATCTTACTGTCATATTTTGGACAATGGGACTGTGGATTCACAGGTTCCCGTTAGTTTACCAAGTTAAGCACTGTTGGGCTTGGTTAGCACTTGGATGGGTTACGTCCGGATCTGCCGAGTGTTGTTGGCAAGCAAGGTGCAGACAGCTCTTGTGAGGCCAACTGAGGAGCTACTTGACTGAGAAGTAGCGGCTCCGGTCACGAAGACTGACATAACGGCCGGGAGTGCGGGGCGCTGACCACGCCCCCCTCCATACCGCATCCGTTGACGCCTACGGGCAGAGGATGACATGGCGGCCGGTAAATACCCATGGGTCCCCTGAGGCCTGTCTGACGGAGTTTACATTTTACTGTCATATTTAGCTGACATCGACAACTGCAATTAACCTTTATAGGTTAATTCCTGTTGCCGATACCAGTTTTTTAATTAAAAAAAGTACACCTCGTGTATTGATATCTAAAAATAACCTTGGATTAATACCACTTCACGATTCCATTTTTCTCAGTTTTATACAGGAATGTTTGATCGGTATCGACAATTAGAAGTAACCTATATAGATCAACTCCAGTTGTCGATACCAAACCATCCGGTGGAAAGGTCAATTTTAGTTCCCATAACAACAGATGATTACTAACGATATTTTAAAGGGAACCAGAACGATAATGACAAAATTAACTTTTTTTGGTATTTTCATTTTAAAATGATTTGAAGTTTTCTGAATAAAACAAATCACGTTTCACCCTTGTAAGTGAATTCTAGATGTATTTATCACTGCAAAGTTGACGCGCTGCGTAAATGGCTGTAGCGACTTGGTGTGACACCTCTGACGGCACCGCTCGCAGGGTATCATTTGGGAATTAGACAGTTTTGCATTCTAACGGTGTATGGCTTTATCTCTATGACAAGTAACTGTTCATATCGGTAAACATAAAGGCTATACCGTGTGTGTTGATCTCTGGAGTTTCTGTTGTTTAGCTGTTCAATTTTGCGTGTTTGACGAATTTTGCTCGTACATCGTGGATATCAATATGCCCCATTTCAGCAATCGAGTGTTTAAGAAAAGACAGAAAGAGTGGAAGAAGAAATCTTTTGTTGTTTCGGAAGGAGATGCTGCTCAGACTTCTTCACTGATTGCTCCAAATGATTGTGATAGAACTTCTTTCAGTAAGAAACTATTTGACAGCAAAGAAAACTTTGAAAACTATGAAAGTGACAGTAATGATGTGAATGAAATAAATAACAATGCCTTGCTCTCTAATATTTTGAAACTTAACGTATTATGCCAAGTTTGCAAAGAAAGAGGATTGTAATTGAAAATAACTTCACACATTGGTTTGACATGTGAAATGTTATTGAAATGTAACAAATGTGTTGCAGAAGTTTCGTTTTCTAATTCTAATAGTATTCATTGTAGTGGTAATAGTGGAAAGAAATGGTATGATATAAATGTTAGGCTAGTGTATGGCGTGCGTTGCATTGGCGAGGGCATTACTGCAGGGACCATGTTTTGTGGGATTATGAACTTTCCAAAAGCACAACCTCGGGGCTGTCGGGTTGCAGTCTACGAGAGTGAAGGTGGGGTGAGAGTTTAAAATTGGGAATGATTAATTTTTAAAACTCACAACCACCAACTGCGAACCAAATTCCTAAACATGCATAAACACTGGAACTGTGATTGCGACTGTTTGACTCGTTTTCTAGGGGATGGTATCACACGTTCGCAGCTTTCCTTCCCTGCTTATGATTAACAAAACAAATTCATAATAAAATCAAGTTCATGAGAGAAAAGGGTGTACTAACTACTATTTTTGAAAACACGTGAAAGTTCACTTTATGTTGTTTATTTCACAATATTAGAACCCTGTGGCTGATACGTCTGTACGTCGACACATTTATCAAATAAAGTTATAGCTCCTGAGCCCCCAGACAAAATGAATATTTGTCGCAAATTGTTTTCACACCATGTGGCTATCTCAAACACCATCTATGATCATGCCTATGCGACGACACATGTTACATTAACAAATGACAGTCACTTTAATTCAATGCGATGCACACCTTGTTCCTCCGGCTAAATATTCACAAACACACAGTAGCACTCGATTCAACTTGGTGCAGTCCACGACGAGCAACCACACGTGGCGATTGCCACACACAAATCTATAACCTCCACCTGGAGGTCCACATGCCGACTGATGCCAAGCGACGCCGCCCGGCCAGCTACCCCACGTGCTCCCCACTCGTCACTCCCTGCCCTCGCACGTGCCAAAAGCTCAACTGCCGGGGTTTTTTTCCCTACGTCAACAACTTCACCATGTGAGCTGTTCTAACCGATTTGCCAACGTACAGCGCTCAGCCAATACTTTTCTAAAACTGTACTTAAAATAAAAATAATTACACTACACATTAAACAAATATCTTCTTACGTTTTTATATTGGTATAAACATCCTTTGTACTATTTATCATAATCGTGCAATTTCTTAGATAAGTGATTTAACTGAATACTTCAAGATAAAATACACGAGATTAATTGAAAATAAAATGAGAAATAGTTAATATATTCTTTTATAAACAAACATTGCCGTGCTAGTTGCGTAACTGTCTTGTATTCATTGGTAATTTATTACTTTTCATTGTCAATTAAACATATTACGCCAGATGTGACTATATCAGCTAATGTATTGTTTATTTATCAACAGGCTATTTTGTAATGAGGGCCTTAAAGGTTCCTAACTGCATCGTATTACTTCAAATGCCAGTAGTATTAGAATATTTTATTTCACACTGTGCACTGCACTGTGCCTGGCACTCGCCATTGTCCCTCTCTCCCCTCAGCGGAAACGAACTGGAAAATCCTAAGCTGGAACAAGCCACCAACTTCAGGCTTGCTTGCTGGCCTCCCGTCAGCTACAAGCACACAGCAAATCTCAACGTGGAGAATTTCTACCTATGGCCTAACTATAAATGTTGTCACCCAACTGTGTACATACATTGCTACCATAATTAATAAGATTAAAATTGTGTAACATTTAGTGCATTGGCATGGTCAATGTTTGCAGTGAACTTTATACTGTTTAATTATCAGATGCTATTAATTTACCAGTATTTCTATACTTACAAGTCCCCCCCTCAAGACCCTCCTCGAATCCCCCAGACCATGCTGTAGCCGCCTCCAGACCCTCCTCGTTTGGAGCGCAAATCGCGCCGCTTTGACAGCAGAGAGCGTCGAAAGCTGCGACGAGTGAACGGCCGCTGCGAGAAGGTAAGTCCAGAGTCGAATATAAAGAGTCGCGAAACTCCCAGTGACTTTCTGCAACTTCGCGATTGCAGCGCTGCCAAGCGGCCGGGTCGTAAAATCACACTGCCAAGCGATTGAGTAAGGAATGTGTATTTTCAGTGAAGCAGCATTTTCAAAATAATTTGTGGCACTATAAATTGTAGCAACTGTCAAAAATATAATTCGGAAATCTCTAATTTGCAAAGGATGTTCAGAAGTAACAGAATAGTGTTATGACTAACAGGTGTTCATTTACTGTTATTAGTTATACTTAGGCCTAGAAGTAAATCTTTAAAAATTCATCCATACTTCTGCTGTTAATGAGAATCGCAAATACTTGACCACTATTTCTTAATATTACAGCTGAATAAAAGTAATGAACGGATGACTGCATTAGGTTCGTACCTCAGCTTCACAAAACTAATAACCCTGTATACTAACATATTTTGTCGGTTACCTACTAGTTTGATGAAGCGAATACGTAGCTACAAATAAATATGTCCATATATAAGCTGTTAATGTTAGCACGTCACATTCTTGAAGATGTTCAGATTGATACCTGCCAAGTAGCTAAAAAGTTATGATAGTTAACGTACACGAAAGGCACAGAAGCAAGGACGAGGTGAAAAGATGGTTTGAAACACGATTTAGAATCTAGTCCACCTATAATGTGAAAATCGTGTGTACTTTTCAAAACAATGTCCGAAATTCGCTGAAACAAAACTCGTGCAACATGTCATTACTCATCGAGAATGCGAACATAATCATAATCGGTTCCTTTTATATACTTCAGGACATCAGGTTGCAATTCATTTCTGTTTTCAAAAGGTTTCAGACGATATTAATATGACTCGGGTATTGTGAACTGTATGAATTACACTGCACTGACTGTTTCTTAAATTATAGACTGCAATTAACAGAAGCATTGATATTACTTTAATGATTTTTTCGTAATTGTATTAAAAAGTTCACAGCTATGTTCAGTGAGCAGGAAATACGAAAGTAAGACCATTAAAAACGGCAACTTCTCAGTTTGCATCATGCCACTCCACTGCTGGCCGTTTGGAGCGCTGGTATCGCTTCAGCTGCAATTTTTTCCTAGAGAGTTTCGCGACTGTCTGTGATAGACTGTGGTAAGCCTCTCCAACACCGTCTCGATACAAGGCCTCACAACAAGCCCGCGGCCAACGGGAAAGACTGGCCCCAGCGCGGTCGTCTTGTGACGTAAGCAAGGTAGTTCCGAGCCGGCGCGATCGCTAGACAATAAATTACACGCCACTGGTATATTTTGTGACTTGTCAAAGGCATTTGACTATGTAAATCACAATATACCTTTAAGCAAATTAGAATATTACGGCGTAACAGGAAGTGCTGCAGAAAGGTTCAAATCCTATATCTCCAATAAGAAGCAGAGGGTGTCAATAGGAAAGAGAGATGAACTGAACTATCAGGCCTCATCAAATTGGGAACTAATAACATGTGGGGTCCACCAAATGTTCAAATGTTTGTATAGCTTATGGGACTTGACTACGGGGTCATCAGTCCCTAAACTTATTAACTACTTATGAACTAGCTAATACTAAGAACGGCACAAATACGCATGCCCGAGGGGGGATTCGAACCCCCGATCGTAGTGGCCATGCAGACCGTGACTGGAGCGCCTCAGTCCCCTCGACCATCGCGGCTGGCAGGGGTCCACCAAGGCTCTATATTAGGCCTGCTATTTCTTGTATATATCAATGACGTTTCATCATCGACATCATCGGAGGCCAAGTGTTTTACTTGCAGATGACACAAATATTGCAATAAATAGTAAATCAAATAAAGCCGTAGAAAGATCAGCTAATGAAATTTTCATGGACATTATAAAATGGTTCTTAGCCAATTCTCTGTCGCAAAACCTTGAAAAAACAGAATATATGTAGTTTAGGACTTGTAAAAAGTTTCCTGCCAGTATATGCCTAGATTATGACAACAAGGAAATAGAAGAAGTTTAATGGGACAAATTTTTAGGATTACAGCTGGATAATAAATTTAACTGGGAGGAGCATACCACAGAACTGCTGAAGCGCCTAAACAAGTCTCTGTTTGCTACGCGAATGTTGTCAGATATAGGAGATATAAAAATAAAAAAGCTAGCATATTATGCATATTTTCACTCCATAATGTCATACGAGATTATTTTCTGGGGCAACTCATCAGGCCAAGCAAAAGTTTTCAGAGCACAAAAACGTGCGTTACGGATCCTTTGTGGTGTCAACTCAAGAACCTCATATAGAGGGCTATTTAAGGAACTGGGAATACTTACTACTCCTTCCCAATACATTTATTCTCTAATGAATTTTGCCAAAATATAAGAATAACTTGCATAAAAATTTAAAGTCACTTACTTTGGCTCAGAAATGTGTCCAATATTCAGCAGTACACACTTTCAATAACATTCCAACAACCATAAAAATTTAACTCACAATACAATTTGAAAAGAGTCTAAAGAATTTTTTGGTGGTCAACTTCTTCTACTCCATTGACGAATTTCTTACCAGAAGTGATTGATTGTAACTTATTGTATATAATATTCACAAATATGAATACTGTGTTCAGTTTGACTTCAGTACAAGTCTTGTGCAGTAATGTAATCATTGTAAATTAGTGTAAAAAAATAGAATAAAAGAGAAAAAAATTATAACAAAAAATAAAAAATAAACTAATTGCAAAGAATTTTAATATGCACCTAGTAAATTAGTAAGTAGTAATAAGTTTTTGTGTCCTTTAAAATGTAAATATTTTTTAAATAATTGTTTTTCCTGACCAATTCCACATCCACAAGGGCAATTACATTTGGGGTCTGTGGAAGGTACATTAACACATATGCTCTCTTTTTGTAAGTATATATTGTGTAGTATGTTCTGACATATTCTACAACCAAGAGGATTACTTCAATTCGGATCTACTGGAACGAAAAGTGCATCTAATCTAATCTCATCTAGCTCAGTGGCTGCCCGCTATGATGCAGTGGGCCGTGCCCCAGCGGCCGGCCAATCGGCTAGCGATCGCGCCGGCTCGGAACTACCTTACCGCGCTGGGGCCTGTCTTTCCCGTTGGCCGCGCAACAAGCCCATGTGACGTCACACCCATAGGCTGCCGTCACAAGCTCAATCGCCGTCGCTACGAGGAAGTAGGCTGTGCCCTAGCGCCCATCCAGTGAGCTTGCGAAGACAGCCTATCGGTTATGCTATCGGTGTGACGTGACCCTGGCTTGTTGTAAAGGCCTTGTACGAGGCGTGTCCAGCAAGTAAGTTCTGTTTCAATTCATCTCCGCTGCAGCGCTACGATTGCAGTTCCGCACATGCGCTGTACACGATGTGTATCAAGGAGAAGAACGTGCGCCATTTGGAGATCGCTGTCGGTTACGTATACTATGTTATGCTTGTTTGAAATGTCGGCGTTGATTGAAAATCCCGCCGCCTGTGAAATCAGGTCGGTGATTCGGTTTCTGAAAGTGAAAAGTGATAGTGAAATTTATCGGCAAATTTGCTTTGTTTACGGACAACATGCGATGAGTGATTCAATGGTGAGAAGATGGGTCCGACAGTTCAATGGCGGGCGTAGTGATGTGCACGATTAAGAACGAAGTGGGCGTCCACCTTTGGTTACAGAAGAACTGGTTCACGCAATTGATGACAAGATCCAGGAAAACCGTAGGTTTACAATTAGTGCTCTCGCTGTGGACTTCCCCCAAATTTCACCATCACTGATGCATGAAATTGTTACCAAACAACTGAAGACACAGGCGGCAGATTTCTATGAAGAAGGAATACAAAACCTGGTGCCACGCTATGACAAATGCCTGCAAAATTTCGGCAGTTATGCGGAAAAGTAGTTTAAGAGTTGTAGAATTTTGTGCAATAAAAATTTCTTCTGTATCTGTGTACAATTTCATTTTATTACTAAACGGAACTTACTTTCTGCACGCGCCTCTTATCTAGTCGGTGTTGGCCTCGCCCTGTTTCCCATCAACACGGCGGGTCGAGAGCACGTGGAGACCACGCTGGCGGACCTAACGTCATGCCCAATTGCCAATTTCCCCGCCGAAAAACTGCATTGTCTTTAATTTTATATTAGATACTACGCTGACACTATTAGAGTTACAGAGCACGTAGCACGTAGTAGCAAATGAAAGAGGAGAACAATACGATTCAGATGATGTGTTGACATCATATTTATTAATTTTATATCAAACGTTATTGAGAAAACTAATATTTATTCACTTGTAAAAATCCAGAGGCTAAACTAATTGAACTACAGTAACGAGCGAGGGCTCAAATGAAAGGTCTCATCAACATGCAAAGTTTTGTATAACCATATCGTCTGCAATATTTATATTGCGCATAATAATGCACTTTTAAGGTGGAACAATAGTGATTTATTAGTAACAGTTAATATAAGACAGACACATTAACAGCGAGGCAGTGATAAGTTGCAGGTGTCGTAAACACACACTAAGACCTGATGAGAATATATTGTTTTTCTTTATTTTAATCAGTTGTCTTTGTGTAAACTAAATTATTTTGTTTATCGACCATAATTTGTTTAAATATATGTGCACAGTAATTCTGAACAGTGCATTGAAATGAGGACTGGAAAATGAACACGAAAAACAATATACCTAAGTCATTATTTAAATATTCATTGTGCAATGGCCGAAAGACTTATTTACCGGTTATGATGAAGATACTCGTTTCTTTAAACTTAAGTTTTTGGGGATATTAATAATGTTAGAACTTAAAGCAAAATATCTGTTTGCATTAGAATCTTATCTCGCATCTAACGTTGAGGTCATATCAACATTTCAATCATAATTTAAAAAGTTTTGTACGCTACTGGTAGAGTCACTAGACCCAGTTAGGGGGGACATACTACTGGAAAGACCCCACATATCGTATATAAGTGGGTGCCGGGAACAGCCGAAGATCAGATTTCGGCAGTTCAGTCTTGATGGCAGACGTGTGTTGCCATTGCAGTGGAATCGAGTGAGACGATATGTGATGAACAAAGCCGCAGAATTCGCCGCGCTGATGTAGACTTATGAGAACGTATGGACGTATGTCGACTTTGATTTTTGAAACAGATGTCGGAACTCAGAAATTTTTCATTGCATTCTGGCTTGGAGTTTTGGATAGAACAACGAATTTTAATAGAAGTCATTTTAGGAACATTTCCGAAATGATTAAACATTCGTACAGCTGTATTGACAGCAATATTGGGGGCTTGAACTAACCATATCAGACGGAGCCTGAACGAATTTAGTGGTTCTCGTCAAACGTAATCATAAAATGGGCAATAAAAGATTTTACCAACAACGCAACCCATATGTTGTAGTCAGTTACTTAGTAGATGCCGCCTTAGTTAAAAATTCCCTGACTTTGAATTAGAAAGTTTAGTTTTCCAAATAAATGTCTATGTGTACGGACAGCAACGAGCCCAAGGTAGTAAGAATAAGTCATCCTCTGAGACAAAGTTAGTGTCAGAGCCCTTACCGTTATAAGTTGCAGGCGGTGGTGCTTTCTGTCTGGTATTGTAATCTCCGGAGTTGCAAATGCTTCTCTTAGAGGGTTAAGCGATGATTTTCCATCACGTTTTTGCCACCAAAATGTGGCGTGTTGCTATTTTTAAAAAAAGTTGAAGTTTTTATCGCTAGTCCGTATCGTTGAACGGCCCTTTGGGCATTTATGAAATCCAGCGATTTCTTCTACCTCTTCGGCGTGTAAGCTGCCGTAGCTATCGTGGTTGGTGGGTGTTTTCAAAGGGAAGCAGTTTTTCCTCTTTGCTCTTTTTTCCTTTCTCTCTCTCACGTACGTCTTGCGTTGGGGGAGCTGTGAGGGACAGTATTGTTTTTCTCGGTTAATTCTGTTATGTTTCGGTAGCTCCTTTCTTTGCTTGCTAGTATCTCCCGTGTTATCCCACTTGCTCGCTTGTTGTTCTTAGCTGCGTGGCCGTATGGCGTCACGGACTTCTGCGGCTGCACGTACACACGTTTCCACAATTACCCCTGTTTCCTCTCCAACTGCTTTGTTTTAGTACATTGTTATTATTTTAAGTCTTCTGGTGTGTTTGAAGAGAGTCCGTTGGATGAGTGTGTGGTTAGAGGTGTCATGTCCCTCAGCATCGTGTTTTAAGTCAGTACTCTTGCTGCATACATCGAGCTCAGATTTTGTATGTATTACAATCTGCGCGCTGTAATTTTAATTGAACTTGCCTATGCTACTGGACTGTCACATTGGTTTTTCTGTGTATTCCTTGCTTGCTATAAGGTGTATACCTGCAGGTGTTGTTTACGTAATCATACAACAGTACACAGGAGAGACTGATTGTAATGTGATAGTGAGCCAATTGCTCATTGGAAGGAGCATCATCTCTGGGTAAAATATAAATATCATTTAAAAATTTGTTACTTGTGTACATTTCTTTATATTTTTAATACCAGGAGTACTGTATGTTAATGAGGCTATTGTAATTCAAGAAATTTTAATGGGGCATCTTGTGCCTGACGTGAGTCTTTTCATAATTTCAACATAAATTCATTTAACTAGGTTATTGTTATTTGTTAATCAGACTTTGTCAGGCTTTGTAAATTAAGAAAACTTTAATCAGACGTTCGTATTGCTTTCATTATTTCGTATTCCTTTCATTATTATTATTTTTTCATTATTATGTAATAAATTTCAACATAAACTCAAATGAATGATTCTAAATTGGCGCTTTTCACTTATAGTTTTATTACTGAAGTATCTGTTTATGAAATTACTGTAATTCAAGAGAATTTCATTGTATGGGGTTATCTTTTACAAGTAAAATAGAATCTTGAAAATTTCAAATGACATAGATAGGATATTTGTGCCCAGCCCTTCCATCCCCATGTCAACTGTTTTATGTATTTATCCTGCCTTGTAACTTACATTCAGAGCAGCTGTAACCGGCCACGAGTTAATCCTAGCATGCAACCCTGGGACCACTGTAGCCGGTAGCAGCTTCAATATTACATGGCTGTATGACAGACTTAAAACTGAGTCCCACCGGATCAGGTACGTTCTCTGGCAACATTCAATGTCACAATGTACATTTAAAAAAAAAGGAGGAAGAATGAGGATAGCATGCGTTTTTCAACCCCAAAATATGGATTAGTTTTGACACAGTGGATAACGATGACGATTTACTTACAGATATGAGTTCTGCTTCAGATGAAAGCCATGGTGATGTTTTCTCAGGCAGTCATCTAACAATTTGTATGAAGAACCAAGCTCTGGTAGTGAGATGAAGAAGATCTAGATTATAATATCTCAGGACAAGTAAGCAGTGAAACTGCTAATGTATATATTTCTCAAAATCATTTGGTATGGAGTAAAAGCCCGCCCCCCCCCCCCCCCAAATTGAAAAATGAAACGGCTGCTCACAATTTGATGAAATTTATACGAAAACAAGGAATTTTCTTCTTCCTCTAGCCATTATAGTAACACACAATGCTAAGAGTGTGAATAGAGAATAAATAGATATATAAAAATCTGGCATGAAATGTTACAACATCAGCAGTAACAGCAACAGCATAGTTTGGCATCCGAAGAGGTGTTCACGGTGTCCTGCTCAAAAGGACAGAGAAATAGTGTTTAGTAAGTGCACAAAACATGTATCAGTATTACAGCAGTGTGGTGTAGAACAATTGTAAAAATTGATGTGATATTTGATGATTCATAATTTATTCTTTGTCAGTGCCAAGTTCACCTATTTAGGAACGCTGTGTTTAAGTAATACTATTGCATTATGTTTCAATTCAAGATTAAATTTTCTTTTTAACTTAATAAAACTAATAAAATTGCCACAGGTTTTGTATATTGCACTCATAAATCTTCAAATAAAAGTATTGTGGCAGTAAAATTCTCATATTACACGTAACAGGTCTAATGGACCAAGGGTATGTAAATGTGAAAAAAATATAGATCGACCATAGAACGGTTAAATGCAAAAGAAAGAAAAGTGCACGCACACATTTCTGAGGTGTGTAATTTCACAATATTTTGTGAATATGTCTGTGTCTCTTCTTCTTCATCTGTTACCGTAGTCCCGTCTCAACCTATTTACATTGTTTCACTACTCCAAGCATATGTAATTCTAAATTCAGCGTGGTGGCTGATGTTCTTCCTTGAAGGAATTTCGAAAACCTGAGTTTACCAACTCTTCATGTCCTCATCATGTCCACTTCTCTTTTCCCGTGTCCGCCTACTGTCGCACTGCCAGTTTTCTCCCTCTCCTCTATGTGTTCTTACATCGCCGTTTAACACAAAGCTTTCTTTAGTGATAAATTCAAAACACACAACTCCGAATGTTTTCAAATTTTGACACTACGTTTCGCTGGAATACGCAGATGTTGTTATATACCCAGTTTTTAATGTTATGTATCAGTGTATATAACTTCTACAACGGGGTAATGTCGTTACTAAAAATCGCGAATCTTTAAATATGTATATAGAAATCCTATATTACGATCTTTGTCCGCGATGAAATGCGAAACTAATCAACTGATTTTAATGAAATTTTGCGTAGTTTGTATGATTTCGACCAGCTTAGAAGATAGGATACTTTTTATCTCAATTAATTAAAAACATAAATATTATTTTTTGCAAATTAAGGATGGAAATGATCCACCGTGGTATAATAACAATGTTACAAAGCTACTGAGAAAGCAAATACTGTTGCACTCTCGGTTCAAAAAAGATCAAGCAAATGATGACAGACAAAAGTTAGTAGAGATTCGTGCATATATAAAAAGATCGATGCGCTCAATATACAATAATTACCACAGCCATACCTTAACAAAAAAATCTTTCTGAGAACCCGAAAAAATTCTGGTCCTATGTGAAATCGTTAAGTGGGTCAAGGCCCACTATCCAGTCACTCGTTGATCATTCCGGGACAGTAATACGAGAAAGCAAACGGAAAGCTGAAGTTCTAAATTTAAAGTTTACGCAGGAGGACCGCACATATGTAGCATCATTTGATCAACGTACTAATTCCGAAACGGAGGACATAGTAACAGGCATATCCGGCGTAGAGAAGCAGCTGAGAGAACTAAATACAAAAAAGTCTGCTGGTCCGAATGGACTAGCCTATCAGTTCAGTTTTGCAAATGAGTATTCTGCGGCAATGGTCCCTTACTTAGCTTGCAGTTTTCGCGAATTTTTAATTCAGCGCAAACTTCCTAGTAATTGGACAAAAGCGCAGGTGACTCCCGTTTATAAGAAAGCAAAGAAAACTGACCCATATAATTACAGGCCAATATCGCTGGACGACTTCCTAAGTAATAGAACGCAGTACGTTGTTCTCGACGGCGAGTGTTCATCTGAGACGAGTGTATCGTCTGGCGTGCTCCAGAGGAGTGTGATAGGCCCGCTATATATATATATATATATATATATATATATATATATGTGTGTGTGTGTGTGTGTGTGTGTGTGTGTGTGTGTATGTGTATGTGTAACTTGTAATTTTCGGCTGTTTGCTGATGATACTGTGGTGTATGGGAGGGTGTCGTCTTTGACTGTAATAGCATACAAAATGACTTAGACAAAATTTCTAGTTGGTGCGAAGAATGGCAGCTAGCTATCAATATATAAAAAAGGAAGCTGATGCTCATGAGTAGGAAAAACAATCCCATAATGTTAGATTACAGAATTAGTAGTGTGCTTCTTGATGTAGTCATGTCGTTCAAATTTCTAGGCATAACATTGCAAATCGATGTGACAGCCTGCTTCGGTTTATTAGGAGAATTTTGGGGCGATGTACTTCATCTGTAAAGGAGTATTGCTCAAGTGTTTGGGACCCGCAGCAGATCAATTTAAAGGAAGACATAGAGGAAGTTCAGAGGCGAGCAACTAGGTTTGTTACTGGTAGGTTCGACGAATCCGCGAGTGTCACGGAAATGCTCCAGGATCTCAGTTGGGGATCGTTGGAGGAAAGATGTCGTTCGTTTAGCGAATTTCTGTTGATGAAATTTAGAGGGGCGGAATTTGAAGCTGCGTGTAGTACGATCTTCCTGCCACCTACTTACATTTCGCATAGTGATAACAAAGACAAGATAAGAGAAATTAGGGCTCGTACGGAGGCGTCTAGGCATTCTTTTTTTTTCCTCGTTCTATTTGCGAGTGGAATAGGAAAGGAAATGCCTAGTAGTGGTACAGTGTATCCTCCGCCGCGCGCCTTACGGTGGATTGCGGAGTATGTATATAGATGTAGATATTAAAAATTTCACAAAGCAAAGAGCATGTGACGTGAAAATTACATTTCTTCTTTAATTGTATGCAATATACCACAGACAATGGTCCATAGCTAAATCTAATACAACGAAATGTGGATTTCTCTTTTTCACATGAAAATTGATAAAAATCCTTTAAAAATTGGCCTAATTTAGTCCAGTTTACGGTATGTTGCAATTTAAAGACTGCAAAATATATCAAAATGGCGTATAAAATATTGTTGTTAATGTCCGGTTATTTGTACTTGTTCTTTGAAAATTTGCCTGTACACTGCACGATTTTTCGGCCGATATGATCGATTTAACGGTGCTGAAAAACAAAATCGGCAGATAAATATGCCCGATAGTACATAAATATTAGCAGACGAAATATCGGACGAGATCAGGCAACTACATGACAGATTAATCTTTGGTAACATAACGACCTGCAATTTTTTGGTAACTCCGAGGGCCTTATCCGTACTTAAGGTGTACTGTTTTTGCTGGTGATTTCTAAAATAAATCGGCTTGCGTGATAAATCGTGTGTGACAATTTATTTCGCAAGAATATCTACGAAGAATATTTGTTTTTGGCGGTGATTTCGAAAATAATTAGCTTGCGAGATAAATCGTGTGTGACAACTTATTTTGCAAGAATGTCTACGGAGAATAATAATCGCAATATACACAGTGATATAGACTTCCTGAAAGACATGTATTACACTAGTGTATACAACTGTATGTAATAATCATATATTACATAATACCACAATTAACATTATCCTATACCTCTTAACATTTAAATATTACATGGTAATAATTTCTCACATTTACATTCTGTTCTTGGATATGGCTATGTCGAAAATAAAACATTTTTTACTTCTATCGTTAAATATCACAAGCCCATCACTCAGAACGTTTGTTCACAAAAAACTAAAACCTTGTTACAAAGTGGTATCATAGATCTTCTACAAACGATACATCCATTATAAAATCGACGTATATTGTACAGCTACGTTCAGTGATATCAATCTTAAAATACGCTACGCAAAATAATGACTTACTGATAGCGGACGTATTCTAAATTTACAGATATCTTGTATTTACGTTGTCATGAATTTGTTTCAGAGTGTTTTGGCAACCTCATACGACAAAATTCATCGCTATGCTACCACGGTCTTGCCAAATTTTCCAGATTTCTTGTTCGATTTCTTCGCTTTTGACTGTTTCACTCTAGTAACGCTGTAATAAAGACTGGTATTGAGGTATTCATTTCGCCAGTAGTGTAGCGTTGCTGATCTAACTACACTGGTCAAAACCAGGGGATCAGCTGAGACACGTATGTTCCAAAGTTTTGTCATCGACAGAATGAACTAAAATGGTTGGAAGTTTTTCTGTCTGTTCTAAGGAGTGGAGAAAAAAAAATTCCAATGTACGTAAGCCTACTGGACGAAAATGCTATGGTCATCAGTCGCTGGACTTAGAAACTACTTAAACTAACCTAAGGACATCACAGATACCCACGACTAAAGGACAACTCGAACCTCAGACGGCAAAAACGCGCATGCTCCGCAGCAAAGCGCCTTAGAGCGTTCGGCTACTCCTCCGCGGCAAGGCAACAGGATTATGGCAACCGAGATAGTTGCAGTAACAGGAATTTGGTACAGAGGGGGTTGGTGTTGACTTCTATTTACGAAACGAATTGCACAAGCAGTGTAGTGAGCAAGTAGTGCAATGCAAAATAACAACGTGACTTATCCAAGACTACGGCATGAGATATCTGTATGGTACAAAAATGGAAATTGACCCTTACTAATGAGAAGTGTGAAGTTATCCATATGACCACTGAAAGAAGCCCGTTAACCTTCACTTACACGATAAATCAGTCAATCCTGCAGGCCGTAAATTCAACTAAATACCTAGGAGTAACAATTTTAAACTAATTGGAAAGAACACATAGAAAACGTTATACGGAAAGCGAACCGAAGACTACGTCTCATTGGCAGAACACTAAGAAGATGCAACAGTTCTACTAATGAAACTGCCTATATCGCACTTGTGCGTCACGGAAATGATGCAAGAGTTGGGGTGGAAATCATTGAAAGGCGTTACTTGTTGCGACCAGATATATTTGCGAAATTCCTGTCAACAATTGTATCTTCCGAATACGAACATATTTTGTTAGCACCCACATACGTAGGAATACATGATCATCAAAATAAGAGAACTCAGATCTAAAACGGAAAGATTTAGGTGTCCTTTCTCTCGTCAGCTAAAAGAGAATGGAACAGCAGAGAAACATCATAAAAGCGGTTCGATGAATCCTCTGCCATGCACTTCAATGTGACTTGCACAGTATTTATGTAGTTGTAGATAGAAAGGTTGGAATCAGGACACAGAGGACTGTCCCAAAGTGCAATTTCCAGGACCTGTACGTGATTTCAGACAACAGGAACCGTTGAAAGAAGGCGAAGGTTGTCCACGGGTAACATAAGCAAGAGATGATGTTTATCTGCGGTCGACAACACGTAGAGACAGGAGACTGCATGAAACTCAGCTGCGGCTGAAACTCAGCAATCACTCGCGCGAAAAGAGAAACAGTCCGAAATCACGGGTAGTTGGCCTCTACGTTCGAAGACCTAGTGTCTTCCCCATTAAAAAAATGTTCATATGTTTGTATAGCTTATGGGACTTAACTACGGGGTCATCAGTCCCCAAATTTACAAACTACTTATGAACTAACAAAGACTAAGGACGGCACAAATATCCATGCCCGAGGGGGGATTCGAACCCCCGACCGTAGTGGCCGTGCAGACTGTGACTGGAGCGCCTCAGTCCTATCGGCCACCGCAGCCGGCCCCATTAAAACCACAACACCTTCTATCCCGCAGAAAGTGGAGAAACCTTAGGATTGGAGTCGTAACGAATGGCGCCGGGTTCTGTTCAGAGATAAGATTCTTTTGTTCAGAAGGACAATCGTCGTTCCGTCATCTGGAGAGAACGTGGAACACGGAACAATGCTACTCATGTGCAGGAAACATCACCATATCTTGGTGGTGGACGAATGGTGTGGGCAGGAGTCAGTATTAAAGGATGTGTGGGCCTCTATGTCGTTTAGAATGGTGCTTTGACTACTCGGAGGTATGGAGACAAGATACTTCGACGTTTTGTTGTGCTCTACGCTGGTGCCAAAGGAGATGGTTCCTTGTGGTGAACGGTAATGCTTGTCCCCACAGAGTTACACTGGTGGACAACATTCTTGAAGCTGAGGGAATTAAACGAGTGGAATACTCAGCTGGTTCACCGGACTTAAACCCGACTGAGCATGTGTAGGGTGAAATAGGCAGACGCATTGCAACCAGAACAGCACTTCGCACAACGGTTGCAGAGCTTGTGGTGTCGCACAAGTACAAAGTGCGCGCCACCTACTTTCGCCGCGCCCCGTCATGCACGCACGGCGCGGCGTTCTCATGACGACAGCCACGAGCGCCCTCTGCGACAACTCCGCTCGTGGCCACCGCTGAACGACATCGTCACTTGGGACTGAGATAGCAACCAGTTAGGACCGTCGTAATCAGATAGGCACCAGTGAAGACTTTGCTATTGTACAGGCACTAGGCAGGCCTCTAACAACTATGTATCAACATTCTGCAGTACTATGTAAAAGTTAAGTATTGTTACATTCTGTGCAATATATATCTCTTTCTAATTTACTCTATAGTTTCTGGCTGCTCCCCTCCGTACCGGCACCAGCGTGCTGTCTTTATTCCTGTGTCGGTCTCATTCCACTCGGCCACCGACACCTACGACGAGGCTGGGACACAAAAGCGGCGACGAAGTTGGGACACAAAAGTGGCGACGAGGAGTGATACACGAACCGTGGACAAGCAGCCAGACAGCAGCAGTCGGAACACGCAGAAATTGCTCCCGCCCACCCACCCTTATTATAACATTTTGGGGGAACATATTCAGTTACGTGTTTTGTGGACTTTTTTGTTGCAGAGTGTCCTCTTTCATATTGCATTTAAGTTTTGTTATAATTTACTTGTATGCGCGGCGCCTAATCGGTCAGCATGGCCACTACCCCGAACCCAAACTTAATGGAAATTATTCAGTTACAGACGGCGCAAATCACTCAACTACTGCAGGCCGTGTCGCAGTTGACGGCACAGGCTGCTCACCAACAACAACAGCCGTCACATCAGCAGCCCACACCTGCCGCTGCACCGCTTCCTACATTTCGCCAGTACAACGAACGTGAGGAAGAATGGAGTGACTATTTCGCGCAGTTTCAAGAACTTGTCGCGGCTCATCAAATTACAGGTCAGACTGTTAAGCATCTTTTATTGTCCGTGGTGGGCCCCAAAACTTTTGTGTTACTGCAGAAACTGTTCCCGCAAGCATCTCCTCGTGATGTAGCACTACATGCTCATTATGAGAGAAAAGTTCTCGTAGCTGCGGCACGGTACCGATTTTTCAGACTTAAAAAATTACCGCAGCAGTCACACCAAGAGTGGATTACGGAATTGAAGGGCTTAACCCGCAAATGTAAATTTTCTTGCTCTTGTGGACTTTCGTATAGTGACGTGATGTTGAGGGATGCGATTACGCAGAACATTCAGGATCCCAGAATTCGGGCAGCAATTCTAAAACAGTCACACCCCTCATTAGACAGTGTACTGCAGCTTATTGAAGCGCATGATACTTTTGACTTAGCAGGTGTAGAAATGCAAAGCCACAGTGTTAATTCAGTGCGCCGTAACGGACGCTTTCATAGCCGTAGTAGCACTAGTGATTCTTACAATAGTACAGGTCGTGCTGAACAGACAGCGAACAGTAGCCAGTGTAAAAGTGCGACACAAAGGTCGCCCCGTCGTGTTAGAAACAGTGATTTGAATAACGGGCGCCAACGCTCATTTCAGAAAAATGTACGTAAATCTTGCCCCCAGTGTGTGTCTCGCCACAAGCGTGCTCATTGCCCTAGTCGCAACGCAACCTGTTGTCAATGTGGTAAATCGGGACATGTGCAGTCTGTGTGTATGCACCTTCAAAACTCAAAGACCGGTACCGTTAGAAACAGTGCTTTGCAGAGTGCGAGAACAGTTCATTCTGTAAATGTTATACGGGCTGTGGAATTGAACAGTGCTTTCCTTGGATCTCAATTGCAAGAAAGTAGTTCTGCGCCTATGGCAAAACTATATAGTGCACCACGTAGCAAGCGCCGACGAGCGCGTAAAACAGTGCAACGGAAAAGGGTTCGGGACAAGCAAAATGACTATGAACAGTGCATTCCTGTAGTGAAAATAGTGCCTTCTGCAACTGCTCCTTGTAATAGTGCCCAGTACTGTGTAGCTAGTGACAGTAGACATCAAGTAGCTACTCAAAAGTGTAGTGCAGTAGTTAGTACATCTGGAGTAGCTTCGCATGCTTGCGCGGACGCCGATCCGGCGGTAGTGCCATCTAGTGACAGTGTTGTTAATCCGCTGCGTGCCGAGTCTGCGCCGCTTCCTTCACTACGCGGCCCGCGCGAGCGCAGTAAACAAACCGTAGCAGACGTTGCCCACATTCGCGCACCTGTCGAGCGCCGCAAGCAAAAACTGTTTGTGACTCTCTTGATAGAAAATAAGACGGTGCTATTTCAGCTTGATACTGGTTCCGCTGTCACATTAATAAATAAAGATACTTATGAACTTCTGGGTTCGCCAAAATTGTCGCCGTCACAGCAAGTGTTGACAGCTTATACAGGTCAGAATATTCCCTTGCTTGGAACGTGTAGCCTGCCTGCCTCCTTTCAAGGTGTCACGAAAACAGTTGCTTTTGTTGTTCTTCAGGCCAAATCGACGCAGAACATTTTTGGACTAGATGCATTTGATTTGTTTGGCTTATCAATTCAAAGAGATGTTCTTCAAATTTCGTCAGTGGTGCCTCAGGATAAAATCAATGCATTGTGTGACAAATATGGTGACTTGTTTTCGCCGGAACTAGGTTGTGCAAAAGACTTCGGGCACATGTAACTTTAAAAGAATCTGCAGTTCCAAAATTTCGTAAAGCTAGACCAGTGCCTATCGCCTTGCGTGATACAGTTGCCGAAGAACTTAAACGTTGGCAAGATAGTGGGGTGATTTCTCCTGTTTCTGCGAGTCAGTGGGCCTCGCCTATAGTAATTATACCCAAGCCATCAGGAAAACTTCGTCTCTGTGCGGACTTTAAATCAACAGTGAACAGTCAAACAATTGTAGACACTTATCCCCTGCCCAGACCTGACGAACTGATGGACAAATTAGGACAGTCTCGCTTCTTTTCCAAGATTGATTTAGCAGAGGCATACTTACAGATTCCACTTGATGACGAGTCAAAAAAGTTTTTCGTCATTAATACTCACATGGGCCTTTTTCAATTTCAATGCCTACCCTTTGGCAGTTCTTCCGCTCCCGCTATTTCTCAGCGCTTTTTGGAACAGCTGACAGTTTCGGTACCTTGATGCTCGAACTATTTAGATGATATTGTGGTATCCGGACGTACAGTTGAAAAACATTTAGCAAACCTGGAGTGCCTTTTCAACGTTTTGACTGCAGCAGGTCTACGTTGTAATAAAGCAAAGTGTTCGTTTTTTCAAACTGAAATAGAGTACCTAGGCCATGTGATTAATGCCCAAGGAATTCATCCCTTACAGTCACATCTTCGAGCAATCAAAGACTTGCCTCCTCCTAAGAATGTGCATGAATTGCAAGCAGTGATGGGAAAGCTTAACTATTATTTCAGATTTATTCCCAATTCCTCTCAGATTGCAGCTCCACTGCATCACTTACGTAGGAAGAATGTTCCTTTTGTATGGTCTAAAGATTGCCAAGTAGCCTTTGACAAATTAAAGTCTGCACTACTCAGTGATGCATGTTTGATTCCCTTTGACCCACAGAAGCTTGTAGTGTTAGCAGTTGATGCCTCGTCGTACGGTCTGGGTGCTGTAATTTCACATCGTATTGGTTCTCACGATCGTCCTATTGCTTTTGCATCCAAGCTACTGACGCCAACGCAACAGAATTACAGTCAGATAGAAAAGGAGGCCTTAGCAATCATTTACGGCGTCACAAAGTTTCATCATTATCTTTATGGCAGAAAATTCTATTTGTTGACAGACCACAAGCCTCTCACGTCGTTGTTCTCACCCACAAAGCCAATTCCGCCAAGAACGGCAAAAAAGCTTCAGAGATGGTCCTTGATATTGTCTAATTATCAGTATGAGATTTTGTACCGACCTACCACTAAACACGCCAACGCGGACACACTTTCCCGACTTCCGGTTGGCCAGGATGTGTCGTTTGATTCTTCGGAAATGGCATGTTGTCAGATAGACTCCAGAGATGCTACCGCTGTCGCAGATTTCCCTTTGAACTCTCGTCGGGTTGCACAGGAAACAGCTGCGGATGCAGACTTAAGAATGGTAGCACGTTTTGTTCGCTCAGGGTGGCCTGCCAGAGCCAAAGACATTGATCGGCCTCTGGTTCGACGTTATTTTGCACAACGTCATGCATTGTCTTTAAGTCAGGGTGTTCTGTTGTTACATACGGACAACGACCAAACAAGAGTGATAGTTCCCTGTTCCCTGCAACGAGAAGTGTTACGCCTCCTGCATCAAGGACATTGGGGTATTGTTAGGACAAAGCAAATGGCCAGACGTCATTGTACCTGGGTTGGTATGGACGCTCAGATAGAGAACATGACGTCACAGTGTACTGTTTGTGTGGAGCATCAGGCGGCTCCTCCGCAACGTTTCTCGTACTGGCCACGCCCCAAGGGACCATGGCAACGTTTACACATTGACTTTGCCGGACCTTTCTGGAATACGCGCTGGTTAATTGTTGTAGACGCTTTCAGCAAGTTTCCTTTCGTGATTGCCATGAACTCAACGACAGCGTCTAGTACAATCAGTGCCTTAACGTCAGTGTTTTGCATCGAAGGTTTGCCTGAAACTATCGTCAGTGACAATGGACCACAGTTTGTTAGTGCGGAATTTCAACAGTTTTGTCGTGTGAATGGCATTCAGCATATAACCACCGCACCTTTTCACCCTCAGTCCAATGGTGAAGCAGAACGTTTCGTTCGAACATTTAAGATGAAAGGTCAGCACTCCAGGCAGCAAGCTCTTCAAATTTTCCTGTCTACGTATCGGTGCATGCCACGTGACGGCCCGTCTCCTGCCGAGCTGCTACACGGCCGCCGTCACCGCACTCTCCTTCACCTGCTGCAGCCTCCCACGCACCGAGTCGGTTCGTATGGCGCTACGCGTTTTCAGGTTTCTACGCCGGTGCTGTACAGGGTGTTTGCTGGTATGAAGAAGACATGGTTGCCAGGCACCATTCAGCGCGTGCTCGGTCGCAATATGTATGTTGTACGTTCTTCCACAGGGTCGGAGCTGCGGCGCCACGCAAACCAATTGCGCCTGCACAGGCCGCGCGATCCTGTCTCCGGTTTCTTGATTCCAGACCCAGTTCACCGCCAGGGAGCACAAACACATCGTTCGTCAACGGGTCCAGCGTCCCCGGACTACGAGATCGTCCCGAAGGAGATCGACGCGACGCCGCCGCTGTCGCCGCCGCAAATGACAGCGTCACCGAGAGGGACTCCGGGACCGTGCGTGCCGCCGCCGTCTGGGCCACGCACCTCAGAAGAAGATGACCTGCTCCCTCTGGGCGGGGGGTGCGCCCTTCCCCAGGTTTCGGTGGGTTCCCTGGAGGATCGCAAGGCGGATGCCGGGGCGCGGACGGCGTCTCGATCCCAGCCTCAGCTACGACGCCCGTCCCACCAGTAACGCCCCCGCCCAGGCCCTCCTCCCAGTGCCGTCGCCGTGGCCCTCAGCCCAACGCCACGACGGCGCGACGGTTTGGGGGGGGAGGGGTGTGGTGTCGCACAAGTACAAAGTGCGCGCCACCTACTTTCGCCGCGCGCCGCCATGCACGCACGGCGCGGCGTTCTCACGACGACAGCCACGAGCGCCCTCTGCGACAACTCCGCTCGTGGCCACCGCTGAACGATATCGTCACTTGGGACTGAGATAGCAACCAGTTAGGACCTTCGGAATCAGATAGGCACCAGTGAAGACTTGGCTATCGTACAGGCACTAGGCAGATCCCTAGCTCAACTATGTATCAGCATTCTGCAGTACTGATCTATGTAAAAGTTAAGTACTGTATACATTCTGTGCAATATATATCTCTTTCTAATTTACTCTAGTGTTTATAGTTTCTGGCTGCTCCCCTCCGTACCGGCACCAGCGTGCTGTCTTTATTCCTGTGTCGGTCTCATTCCACTCGGCCACCGACACCTACGACGAGGCTGGGACACAAAAGCGGCGACGAAGTTGGGACACAATAGAGCTGTTCACGGAAGAATGGCCAAATATCTCTAAGGAACTGTTTCATAACTTTACACGGTCCATGACACGCAGGTTTGCAACGGTACTGGACGTTCGAAATGGGAACAGCCATATTAGAGGGCAGTGAGAATGACGTTTTCACTATTATAGTAATCTCATGGTGCCTCGTTCTGAGTAGACGCCATATAAACCCGAAGAAAGGAGACAGCAAAATATTATACGACACACAAATTACGATTGTAAGCTATACCTGATTAAAATACGTCGCCATATGCTTGTCCCCTACATGATTTGAGAAGTGTACAGAGAGGTCCGTAGATGGATCGTGGAAATAGAGGAATAACAATTAAAGAAAGGCCGTTTATTAACTCATTAAAATATCCAAAAAATACAACCAATAATCGTATATTAATATCATGTAACTCATTTAAGTAACTAACTCACTTAAGGACATTGAACAGATGACACAAATAACAAATTTCATGTAGTAGTTTGTCAGGGATGAAAGTCTTTATTATCCTGACTCACGCTATTCAGTATCCAATAATCAGAACATTTTAATGTACCAGGTAATGCTAAAATAACTTTGATTTAGGATGGACACCAGTATATTAATTTGAATGTCATCAGTAACGGAGCCGGCACTTATGATTACCAGGTCACAATGTTAACCTTTAGACAAAGCTCCTTACTACATAAGATAACACGTTATTAACAATACAAACAAGCCCTGCACATATGACTTTAGCTGATCAACAACAAGTACTGAAACGGTCAAAATGACAACTTAGACCATCATATTGCCTACTTAACGGACGGACTAACGTGAATAAAGCCCAAATTACTGATGCCTTTGAATAACATGCAATCAATCAAATTTAGTGTCATCAGTTAAACAGGCTAAACAACAAGCACCAATCGGATTCGTGAGATACGACACTTAATCACAACTAGCCCAAACAAAGTGGCAATCGAATTGATAAAACTAAATCCAGGTGCAAATTATCATTTATTAGAAAGGCACAGAACTGGCTAAAGAAAGGTATTCACAGTAGTACACATCATTAACAGGTTACGATCATTGCAACTAACATAGGAACTACCGAGGACACAGGATGTAAGTTGCCCATTCCCCCACTCGGAAACTTCAGTCCGGGAGGTAGGGATTTTGTTGTTGTTGTGGTCTTCAGTCCTGGGACTGGTTTGATGCAGCTCTCCACAATACCCTATCCTGAGCAAGCCTCTTCATCTACACGTAAGAACGGCAACCTACATCTGTCCGAATCTGCTTACTGTATCCATCTCTTGGTCTTCCTCTACGATTTTTACCCCACACACTTCCCTCCAACGCTAAATTCACAATTCCTTGATGTCTAAGAATGTGTCCTACCAATCTATCCCTTCTTTTAGTCAAGGTATGCCAGAAATTTCTTTTCTCCCCAATTCCGTTCAGCACCTCCTCATTAGTTACGCGATCCACCCACTAATCTTCAGCATTCTTCTGTAGCACCATATTTCAAAAGCCTCTATCCTCTTCCTGTCCGCACTGTTTATCGTCCATGTCTTACTCCCATACAAGGCAACACTCCATACAAATGCCTTCAGAAAGGACTTCCTTAGGCTTAAATCAATATTCGATGTTAACAAATTTCTCTTTTTCAAAAAGGCTTTTCTACCCATTACCATTCTCCATTTTATATCCTCTGTACTGCGACCATCATTTGTTATTTTACTGCCCAAGTAACTAAACTCATCTACCACCTTTATTGCTTCGTTTCCCAATCTAATTCCTTCAGCATCACCTGATTTCCTTACACTGCACTCCATTACCCTAGTTTTGCTCTTGTTAATGTTCATCTTATATGCACGTTTCAGCACACTGTCCATTCCGTTCAATTGCTCTTCCAGGTCCTTTGCTGCATCTGACATAATTACTATGTCGTCGGCAAAACGCAATGTTTTTAATTCTTCACCCTGAATTTATTTCCTTCTCCAAATTTCTACTTGCTTTCCTTTATAGCTTGCTCAATGTACAAATTGAATAACAATGGAGAAAGACTACAACCCTGTTTTACTCCCTTTCCCACCACTGCATCCCTTTCATGCCCTTCAACTCTGACAACCGCAGTCTGGTTTTTGTACAAGTTGTAAATAACCTTACGCTCCCTATAATTTACTCCTGCTTGCTTCAGAACTTGAAAGAGTTTATTCCAATCAACACTGTCAAAAGCCTTCTCCAAATCTACAAAAGCTAGAATGTAGGTTTGCCTTTTCTTAATCTATCTTCTAGGATAAGCCGTAAAGTGAGTATTGCCTCCCGAGTTCCTACATTTCTCCTGAACCCAAACTGATCTTCCCCGAGGTCGGCTTTTACCAGTTTTTCCATCCTTCTGTATATAATTCGTGACTTATTAAACTGATGGTTCTGTAGTTTTCACACTTGTCTGCACCTGCTTTCTTTGGAATGGGGATTATTACATTTTTCTTAAAGTCTGACGGTACTTCGCCTGTCTCATACATCTTACACACCAGGTGAAACAGGTTTGTCATGGCTGGTTCTCCCAGAGACTTCAGTAGATCTGAGGGAATATCATCTACTCCAGGGGCCTTATTTCGACTTAGGTCTTTCAGTGCTCTGTCAAATTCTTCTCTCACTACAGTATCTCCTATTTCATCTTCATCTACAATATTGTCTCGAAGTTCATTTCCTTTGTAGAGCCCCTCTATATATTCTTTCCACCTTTCAGCTTTCCCTTCTTTGCTGAGAACTGGTTTTACATCAGTGTCCTTGATATTCATAGAACTGTTTTTCTTATCTCCAAATGTATCTTTTATTTTCCTGCAGGCTGTATCTATTTTTCCCCTATTTATACATTCTTCTACATCCTTGCATTTGCCTTCTAGCCACTCCTGCTTAGCCATTTTGCACTTCCTGTCAATCTCATTTCTTAGTCGTCTGTACTCCATTTTGCCTGTTTCATTTACTGCATTTTTATATTATCTCCTTTCATCGATTAAATTTAGTATCTCCTGTGATATCCAAGGATTGTTTGTAGGTCTTGCCTTCCTACCTATTTTGTCCTCTGCTGCCTTCACTATTTCATCTCTCAATTTTACCCATTCCTCCTCTACTCTTTTATTTTCCGGTGTTTCTGTCAATTGTTGCCTAAAGCTCCCTCTGAAATTCTTAGGAACCTCAGGTTCCTTCAATTTTTCCAGGTCCCATCTCCTTATTTTCCTACCATTTTGTAATTTCTTCAGTTTCAGCCTACAGTTCATAACCAACAAGTTATGGTCAGAGTCTATATCTGCCCTTGGGTATGTCTTACACTCTAAAACCTGGTTCCGAAATCTATGTCTTACCATCTGGTATCTCCCGGTGTCTCCTGGTCTCCTCCACGTATACAAACTTCTTTTGTGATTCTTGAACCAGGTGTTTGTTATAACTAAATTATGTTCCGTGCAAAATTCTACCATGCGGCTTCCCCTTTCATTCCTTTTGCCCAGACCATATTCACCTTCTATCTTCCCTTCCCGTCCTTGTCCTACTACCGAATTCCAGTCTCCCATAACAATTAAGTTTTCCTCTACCTTAATTGTCTGAATAATTTCCTTTATCTCCTCATATATTTCTTTGATTTCCTCATCATCAGCAGAGCTAGTTGGCATATAAACCTGTACTACTGTTGTCGGTGTTGATTTCGTATCTATCTTGACAATGATAATGCGATCACTGTGATGGTCATAGTAGTTTACCCTCATTCCTATTTTCTTATTCATTATCAATCCTACTCCTGTGATACCCCCAATTGAGTTTGTATTTATAATCCTGTACTCACCTGACCAGAAATCCTGTTCATCCTGCCACCGCACTTCACTAATCCCCAATATATCTAACTTCAACCTATCCATTTCCGTTTTTAAATTTTCTAATTTTCCTACTCTATTAAGGGATCTAACATTCCACGCTCCGACCCGTAGAATGCATTGTCTTTCCTGATGATCACATCCTCCTGAGTAGTCCCCGCCCGGAGATCCGAATGGGGGACTATTTTACCTCCGGAATATTTTACCCGAGAGGATGCCATCATCATATGTTCATACAGTAGAGCTGCATGTCCTCGAGAAAGGTAACGGCTGTAGTTTCCCCTTCTTTTCAGCTGTTCGCAGTAGCTGTGTGGCAAAGCCACGTTAGCTGATGTTACAAGGCCAGCTCAGTCAATCATCCAGACTGTTGCCCCTGTAACTATTGAAAGGGCCGCTGCCCCTCTTCAGAAACCACACGTTTGTCTGGCCTCTCCACAGTTACCCCTCCGCTGTGGTTGCACCTACGATACGGCTATCTGTATCGTTCAAGCACGCAAGCCACCCCACCTCGGCAATGTCTGTGGTTCATGGGAGTGGGTAGGGACTTTACAATAATTAAAATTTAACTTGCCCAAAAATACATTCGTCAACGGGGCACGCGATGCCGAAAGGAAAGACTGTGAGAGAAAATAATCAGTAAGGATATCCCCAGTAGCACTTAGCAATTCGTGAAATCATTCACATCCAATAAATGGATTGGTAATTCATCCTACAATACGAGGGTAAGGAATTAAGTAATTAACAATAACTGCACCAGTGACGTGACACGAAACATAAAACACACGGACAAACGAAAGACATGGAAGGCAACCACTGGGGACCGGTTACAATTCCGAAAGACAAACAAAGACACATCAACACAAACACACAGGGGTTGTAAATCACAGAGTAGCACAACTAGGCATAGGCCTATCAATTCTAAAGATAACATTAAGCGACAGTAGGCACCCGAAAGGAAAAGGGGGTGGTGTCGGGGAGTACGCCAACAGTAACTAGATAGGTGGAATAGGTAAATTCACAACTACACGTTTGGGCCGAGGAACTACCGGTCGACACATCCCAAGTACTAGATAACGGAGCACAATGGCGAGCCGATGTTTAACAGAGTCACTCACACAGCTTTCCACAAGAAGCCAGTACATCCGAGAGAACGGTGACCGAGGATGATGATGATAGAATTGCGAAGCAGTCAGAATCGGGCCTTACAAGCCCGCCATGTCCGCCAGGAAGGAAAGCTGCGCCGCAGTCCTCGTGCACCGCAAGAACGCAGAAGGTGGAGAGGTGCGCCGGCTTCGGAGAGTGCCACACACAGAACATTTAAAATAACAGAAGTGCAAAGACCATGTTATCACACGGAAACACAGGACGTCAGGAGCGCTTCTAGCGGCCTGGCAGTGAACTTTCAATCCGAAAAAAGTGGCGCGAAAATCCATATGTTTACTTCTAAATACAAAAATGAGAAAACGTTATATTGGTGTTAGATGACAATATTTTTCATTTATTCTTTGAAGGTGGACCTAATAGAAATGTCTTTGAGACCTTGCAAAGTAATATATACGAGAAATTTAAATCAAAAACTAACATTAATTGCCTGTGGCTGTTGTTTACAGTCGGCCAAACTTCGTGGTAATCTTTTTGACCGTAAAATTGTTTATTTCTAAAACTCGGTACTGCGATTTTCGCCATGTGGCGTTATCCCATGGAAATAAATGTGATTTTGCGCATGTCAGACTAAAAATCATCTGATATTGCATGCATCTATGTAAATGATTTTTCAGTTTTCACATACGCTAAGGCATAATTATACCCACTCATGTGACCAAAAGAGGAATAGTAGGTAGTACAAATAAATAATATTACAGCCATATACACTGTCCTGCAAACAAGAATGTAGGCCTACTGTAATGTCTACAAAAACCAATTTATTTTTATTTCTGTTGATTACTATTTATGCATCTTCAGTGATACGAAATGGAACTTCTGTACAGTTCAAATAAATGAAATTTATGAAACTCACAATACGCACACAGAAGATCGCAATTAGAAAGACGTTGCTATAGAACCTCAACACAGAACACCACCCACGAATCAAAACAAATATGGAGGACTGTAAAGCGTAAATCATCCAATAGGAAAGCGAGATGAAAAATCGCAAAGCTCGCAGCGCTCTATGTGGCTTGGCAGCGAACCAACATCGTGTTAGCGGAAATCCCTATATGAGTTTCAGCCCCCTGGTGCCACACTACTGCCCCGCGGCGCTCATGACCTCAAGTGGCTTCGCCCGACGGCAATTCCGTACACCGACCGCGACAGCCGCCTCGAGGAACCTTCGTTGATCCGCAATCCACTACCGGCCTCACCGCGGCGCGCATGTCCATTTAAGGACCGCACCAGGCAAGGATCGTAGTGAGGTACAGAAGAAACGCATCGCCGCGAAATTACAACCGATATCTCTCGATCAAAGCGAACTATAATCAAAATAGAAGGGGACTACGTAACGAGTAGTCAGAGAAGAAGGGTAACGGAGGAATGGTGGGATTCTGAGCCGGAACGGCTCATGTACGCCCAGAGCGTTCAAATTGGTCAGCAAAGTCAATTATCCAACGATTTATCTCTGAATACGTCGAATAAATGGAACAGTCGTTTACTGACGAAATCGACTGCGGCCGTTTGTGTCTTTTCAGGGAGAAATCTGGCAAATTTATTGTTACTGAAAATCGGTTGTATATCAGTTACATATATCCATACATTTATCCAATCATATGAACCGAAATATCGTTCCGTGTAATAATACAATGGCGACCACTCAGGTGGCAATGTAAGATGGCCGGGCTGTAGCGCTCGAGCTCGGGAGTGACGGATCGCTCTATAGCCCGTTTTAAACGATCAACGAACTTGTAATAGATTGATAACAAGTTGCATTAATGGCGGAGTTCAGTCGTTTGAACGGATGCACTAGTATGATCGCGCTAGTATCGAAGCGCGATAATTATAGCGATAAAGAAATAGGGCCAGTTCTAAATTCGGTACTAGTAGGTTCACTGCGCATGTGCGAGGTAGTAGCTTTCAGCTGCAGTCACCGCTCCAGTTAGTCCGCCATTTTCCTTCGTATTTAGGTATATTTTGCGTTATGTCGAAGTTTATGATCAGAATGTGTTACAAAATGTATTTTTAATTGCTGCATTCACACTGTCCGTCACCAGACCGTCACCTAACGTTAACGTCACGTTAAGCTTTCTCGAGGAGATTGTTTTGATTGAACGGTCGTCTGCTGACAGCGGAAGTTAAACTATTTTCGTCAGGCGACATTCATATTGTAGTCGACAATTACACGGTTTTCACGCAAATTTGTCTTATTAATCTTTAGTTTATTATTATACTTTGATTTTGCGGTAAATTGCAAATGTTTTATGACGACTTAAATATTTATCTCAATTTCTGTCCACCGAAAAACAAGGTCGTACATCTGAAACCGAAAAATGGTTTATGTTTTGCAATATCGTGACAGAAAAGACTGAAGCCAATTGTTTATTTGAATAAGATTGTAATTTGATGACGCATTTTTCATTAAATAGCATTTTAAATAAAAAGCCAGTCCAAATTCAGTTGTGCATGACGTTATTAACAATGTCAGTTGGCAAATCGTAGTAGACAGAGTAAAGAAGGTCTATTTACGTTCTTGTAAATATTGCTTGATGTATTCATAAGTTAATTTTTTTCGCTTGGAAATAGATGTGAATGTTTTGAAATGTTGTTACACTTCCCAGAACTTTACCACACTAAGTTTACCAAAATCATAGATTGCAAGGTTTTCTTTGGCCATCAATATCATTTAGCGTTGTTTCCTCAATTCCAGTATTGAACTATGACTTAATACTTAACAAATCGCCTGTTATAACCTCACTTTCAACATCGGGTATTACTGTCCGATTACGTTTATCGTCCAAACACGCTGCCACAGTATCTTGCTTGAGTTTGTAGTTCATGGCTAGTACGCTAGGAGCGCTTCAGTAGACTATTATCTGTCTTGTTCACCTTCGTACATCGTTTAAAAAGGGCTTAAGGCGCCTTGCCGCAGAGTGCGCGTGTGCTTCCTGCCGGAGGTTCGAAACCCCCTCGGGCATGGGTGTGTGTGTTAAGCAGTTTGTGAGACTGTGAACTGACGATCACTGCAGTTTGGCCGTAAAAATTTGCTTTGATTTTGTTGCGACCGCGCCCTTGCGTGGCCGGCTGTCCCCGGCACGTGTTGCAGCCGCCTGGCGTGTCCCGCGAACTTTCGCGGCCTCTGGTCGCCGCTTATCACGAGGTCGAGCACCAAGGCCGCAGCACAGCCTTCATGGCGGGCGTCTTCCATCCGGACTCTCGTGATGACGAGGCACTCACAGTTTTATTTACCTTTATTTTACTCCAGTTGGAAACATGGCGTTGCCTGGATGTTTATTTATTCTTTACTCTCGCAGTCCATCTCCGTATCCTCTGTGATGTCCTCTAGGATGGTCCAAAAGAATAGCTTTGATCGCATAAATTAATATATAGGGTGTCTCACGAAAGACGCCTGCCAGGCGTCCGCGGATCGCGCGATACAGCTCCCGGCCGCCGCCACCGCAACCGCCGGTCACGGACTCTTATTTTGCCGCGGGCACATACTCTGAGTGAAAGTCTAAAAAACATTGTCATCTGAATAACCTAAGCTTTCCTTTATTTACAGCAGATGTTCAAAATGATGTCCCTCTATCGAAAGAGCGGCCTGACATCTCTTGAACACGACTTTCGGCTGCTGAAATCTGGGAAATTTTTTTCACGAACCAATAAATTCTGACAGGTATGTGAACAATATCCTGCATCCATTTTTTCAAGAACTTTCACACACCGAAAAGCTGTACAGTTATTTCATGCAGGAAAATGCCAATGCTTCTGTGGCAGCAATACGAAATGTTTTTGATGATAGTTAACTGGTGTCCTCGTTCTCCAGGCCTAAATGCCTCTGGCCTAAATATTTGGCGGATGTTAAAAGGCAGGGTGTATGCAAGCAATGCCCATAAACTCGAAGAGTTGGAAGACAGGATTCGACTAGTCATTTCCAAGATTTCGGCAGCCGAAATTAGTCGAGTGTTCGCAAATGTGTTCAAGAGATGTCAGGCCGCTCTATCCATAGAGAGAGATCATTTTAAACATTAACTGTTAATAAAGGTAAGCCTAGATGGCAATGTTTTTTAGACTTTAACTCAGTGTATGCGCCAGCGGCATAATAGAGTCCAAGAATCGGGCGCTGCCGTGGCCGGCGGATGCGGTGGCAGCGGCCGGGAACCGTACCGCGCGATCCGGGGACGCCTGGTAGGCGTCATTCGTGAGTCACCCTGTATAACGATGTATATGTCTTAGATAAAAGTGGCCCCGTCTAAGTCTGTGTCTAAGAATACATATACTCTGGTGCATTAATAATAATTATGAATATATTGTTCATAAGGAAATACTCTGCTCAATTATAAAAGCGCACTCCTCCTGTTATGATTTACTGTCTGATCATGTCGTCTGTGGTTGTGTGCATATATATCTTACGGACTGCATTTCCTCTTGTTCTGTGGCCGTAATTACTGATGTGTATGGTGCATAATGTAAATGTTGCTAGCCGGCCGCGGTGGCCGAGGAGACTGAGGCGCTTCAGTCACGGTCTGCAAGGCCATTACGGTCGGGGGTTCGAATCCCCCCTCGGGCATGGATATTTGTGCCGTCTTTAGTCTTAGCTAGTTCATAAGTAGTTTGTAAGTTTAGGGACTGATGACCCCGTAGTCAAGTCCCATAAACTTAACAAACATTTGAACATTTTTTAAATGTTGCTAAATTAAGAAAACATGATCTTACTGCATAAAAGTAAATGTTTTGTTTTAATATGTAATTATTTGGTGTAACATTAGACCCGCAGTTGCCCTATAACTCTAAATTTTTTAATGAACGTTATCTTGCAGCCAAAAATTATGTTCAGAAATTACTGTGTCAATTTTACCTTTTAATATACTGGTGGTTTTCATTTATTTTGCATAAAACTTTCTGTACAGTTGACGAAATATTTTCAGCATTATTTAGCTCAAATAATAATGTTTTTGCACACGCCAGATTTGTGTAGGCTGTGACGCCTTAACGTATAGATGTATTTTTTATCTCTCAGTATTAATAACTATTACCAGCCTGTTGTAGTAACAACTATAAAGAACCTGCCTGAGATTGCCTTGCTCTATAAACGTTAATTTGTGGCATTTCAAAAATTTTATCTGCGTGACGTTAAAATACGCAAATCAAAGAAGCTACGTAAAACTATTTCAGACGATAGTCTCAAGCCGAATTTATAAAAATAACACCCACAATAATTATAATTGGACAAAGAAAAAGAAACTCCTTTTGTATAATTTTTTTTTGACGTCATACCCCTCTGTCCATTTTTTCACTACCAGGTCGTCTGCATACTTGATGGTGTTGATGAGACGTCCTCCTGCTTTGAAGTTTCCGCATCCTTTCAGCGCTTCTCTCGACAGCATTTCTCCGTACAGGTTGAAGAGACTTGGCGACAGACAACATCCTTGTCCCACTCACATTCCTATTTCCACGCTGTTCGTTTCTCCACATTTTAGTCGTACCTTTACCCTTTGCCCCAGGTACAATTTTTACAATTGCTGTGCATTTTCTTTATTGTGCAATACATATCAATATTATTTACATTCGTAAAAGCCATTTTTTGCATCAACAACATATGTGATTTTAAAAAGATGTTATAAAACCAAAAATTGACTTTGGGTTAAAAATAGCATATTAGTAAACTGCCAAAATATGACATTTAACACATATACCGTTTACAGGTCTGTTAAAAACAATGTCAAACACTGAAATAGTGTTTCTTCTTAGTTTACTGAGAATTACAAAAATGTTACATGTGTAGTTTCTGAAATAACCGATTTAATTGCTTTGCTGAGTAAGAAACTGGCGAAGGGCACATGTAACTCATATAGAAAAATAAACTACGAGGGCTATTCACGATGAAGAGAAGAGGGGACGCCAGTAGCATTGTGACTGACGATCTTGATTAAATGATTCGTGAAAACCGTCGCTTCACAATAAAGGAGTTTGCTCTATTTCCCCCTAAGTTTCACGACAACGCCAAACTCCAGGCTCACTGGCTGAAGTCCCAGGCGGTAGAATTTTACGACGAAGGAATTTCAAAGCTTGTCCACCGCTATGATAAGTGCCTCAGTATTTTTGGTGACTAAGTGGAAAAGTAGTATTGTAGCCGCTCTTCCACATTTATGTAATAACATATTTCTCTTGTACTTAGTATTTTTAATGCTGAAATGTGCCCTACTTTTTCAATAACCCTCGTGTATTTTCTGAAATAAAGAAATTATTTTACTATTTAAATGAGAATCTCAATGAGATTTCAGGTAGTGTTTAGTATTGCTGTTAATGTTTTCATATTTTACTGACAATCAGATATTTTAAAGTCGTGTGGTGACCCAACTGAAGAGTCCCCACGACCCACTAGTGGGTAGTGATCCACAGTTTGAAAAACACTGCTCTGGCTGGTTGAGAGGGAAAGGCTCAAAGAATTTTAATCCGAGGCCCCTCCTCCCCAGAGACACATAGTATGTAACGTAAGCAATACATAAATACATAAATTATTTCACAAACTGCAGCAACCAGTTGCAAGTAACAATTTATTTGTGACAAAATTGAGCATCACGACATTAAGACTAAGTTGGAAATGAACGACCTGGGAGAATCCCTTGCTGCTGGCAGGGAGGTATTTGAAAACTAGGGCTTAAAAGAATAATTAAAAATAACTACGTTACTCCAGTCGAATTTTGTGCCACCTCTTCATTCGGCAACTTCATGCAGCGAAATTTCCTTGCGAAAATTTAAAGGTAACGATACAAAGTTCATTTAATTTTTCGATACGTCTAAGGCACTAGTTATCTGCAATGACTCCTTAACAGATGTCCAGCAATATTATTCTTGTTGTCTAGTGTATTTGGTGAACCACGTAAGCTGATTGAAAGCTTTCCTGTTACATAGAGTAACTTTAAAATTTCATTGTATCTGTTTGTTCATAGATACAATAATCCAAAGTTCATTGAGTATTTGCCTGTGAAAGAACTTCTAAACCTTCCATGCATCAAAAGTGAATGTGTTAAGCCCTTGCGCATGTTAATTAACCAGTGATGACAAATCTAAATGAAATCGATGTTCTGAAGGTCGGCATTCCCCTACATGAGGTGTTACTTTCATACATTTTGTTGGATCACATTGGTGTGAATCTTAGAGGGAATCTGAAAAAGATAACACCACTTTTCCTCGTCTGAAAGATTTGGTGCCATTTATGGAAACCAGCTGTTAGGTGCTGAAGCTTGTTCATTTAGACAGAATGCTACAATACTTCCACCAGCTGGTCGCCTAGCGTACTACAGCACAAGGTTACAATTTGCAATGAACCTTTCTAACTCATCGGGCTCTGCATTCTGTGACGCAGGTCACGAACTAATTAAGTGATCCAAATTCAAAGACAGTGGTATTGCAAGCAGACTAGACTTTGTGATCAGACAAAAGCTTTGTTTCAACAGCCTGCTCATGGGTCATAGGCAAAGGGAATGCCGTGCTGGCAGTTGCCGCATTTGTAAAAAAACGCCACAACACGCGTGCAGCGTGGAATAATCCAGTCGCAAAGGCAATAGAAAGCCACAAACGAATATACCAGAGCAGCAGACAAATTGAATAGTTAAGGTACAGAAGTACAGTTATCGACTAACTACAGCACTACACCACTAACAGCGTATTACTTCAATGTATAATAAAATCACTTCCAACATCGTCCATTGACATTTCCACCTGGCCACTCCCTAGGCACCTAAAGCTAGCAGATTATGTAAACCTGGTGAGATTGATCTACTGCTTGCAGCAGCGATCTGTTTTGGTTCACTGAAGCCAGATCAGCTGAAGAGAGAGAATCAACCAACATTGCAGGAAACATCGTTCAGCTGTATTGTGTCAGGCGAAATACCTTCTCAGCCTTTTAAGTCCAAGGCACGAAAAGTACTCCCATGACTCACACGCACTACTCACCTTTAAGATTCAGGTTTGTCGGTTCTGGCAGCAAAAAGAAATGAAGTCTGTTTCTGTGCGAAGGAAAGAAGAGCGTTTTGTGTGAGAAGTATTTTGAAAGAACCATCCAACGAAAAACAAACACGCTGAACCTGGAGAATCCATAATTGATGCTACTCGCTGCTGACAATGCTTAGACAAAAGGCTACAGCGTCAGCCAGAATTAAAGGCACAGTACGTTAGTTTCATGTACGCGTATGAAGATTTGGGTCATATGGAATTGGTAACTGCAGATACGAAAAACTGCACATGCCACATAATGCAGAGCATAAAGAATCGACTAGTACCACTAAATTTGTAGTTGTGTTCAACGTCTCAGCGGAACCATCATCGGACATTTCTCTCAATGACATCTTGATAATAAGTCAAGTCCTACACTACAAGATGACGTATACAATATTATCTTGCGATTCTGTACACACATATTTACCTTCTTCCGCACACACAGATAGCCCCCTTCACTGCTGACATCACGAAAATGTATAGAAAAATTGAGGTCCAAAGGCCAGATCAAGATCTACAAAGAATTCTCTGCCGTGGATCTCCTTTTGAACCAATCAGAGCCTATCGGTTGACAACAGTCACCTATGGTCTGCAGCTGCGCCCTTTCTAGCAATAGGATGCTTGTTACATTTATCAGAAGGTGACAGAAATATACTAAGGCTGCAGTCATATTACAGAGACATTTTTATGCAGACGATGTTGTGAGCGGAGCGGACGCCATAGAGGATGCGATCATTTTGGAGGAAGGGCTAACCAGATTTTATCATAGTGGACGATTTCCCTTTGGAAAATGGTGTGCCAGTGATTGTAGGAAAATAGGGTATCGTAGCATCCGACTCACCTTATCTCTCAAGGCAGTGGATTTATTTATGCAGAATTGAAGAAATGTAAATAAATGAAAGTCCCATCCATCTTCTCTCTCTTGTTTCAGTCTGCCTCTTCAGTTCATATCCTTCTCCCTCCCCATTATCTATGAGAACTCACGAGTATTAGTCATCTCATTGATCACTGAAACCCTGTTAAAATTTATTACAAGGTATCATTTTCCTGACTTCACCTCTATAAAAAAAAACTCCACGACAATATTTATACTTTACGAATTTTCTAATAACACTGGCGAACAAAAAATAATAATTAAAAAAATTAAATTTTTTATGCGTATTATGAGTCAGTTATTACAGATTCTAGACGATATAAACGGATACGAGAATGAAAAATTTTCCTTGCCTCCAGTATCTAAGATACTAGGTACTACATATTAACGAATTAAGAAAAAAATTTACATGCTATGGACACTGAATTTGGATTTGAATATTTTTAAATTGTAATTACATTTTAAGAGTTGTAAATTGCTGGAAGATGGTTGGTTCTAGAGAGAATCATGTGATGGCTGCATGAGACCGTCGCATTTTGGCATGCCTCTTGTAACAGAGTTTCTAAGAGCCCCTACAAAAAGACGAACAGTAATCGGCAAGCATTGGTTCATTCAAATGTCCCATATATCTTTGTTCGACAACAGAAATATACTAATAGAATCTTCCTCCATGTACAAAGCAGACACTCCACGACAAGGAGAGAAAATATGTGAGAGACGAAGAATGGGATTTTAAGGAATGTGGTACGTACAAGGTAATGTCATTTTTGCAGGAGCAATATCAAGAACAGAGTGCAGTTATAATCTCTTTTGTTGCTTAAAATTTAACGAAAAACTTCCTCTAATTATTTGCCCAATAAGGATATATATATATATATATATATATATATATATATATATATATATATATATATATATATATATATATATATATCTTATGTACTTGAAGGCCCATCCTTCTAGGTTCATTCCTTTGAAATTTTTTTATCAAACCTAGCTTGATATGAAGGGGTGGAAAAAATCATCTTTGTTAGTCACGAGAGACTCCGTAACGAAATTTTTCTGCCGCGGTGGAGTAGCCGAGCGGTCTAAAGCGTCTCGCTGCGGAGCGCGCGGTTGCTCGCCGTGGTGGTTCCAGTCCTCCCTGGGGCATGGGTGTGTGTGTTTGTCCGTAGGTTAGTTAACCTAGGTTTAAGTAGTTTGTAAGCTACGGACTGATGACCACGCAGTTTGGTCCGATAGATTTACAGACATTTGAACCTTTGAAATTTTTCTCGCTAGGGGTTAAGGTTTCTTGCAGGCCAGTATGCTTTAATATAGTGCGACTCCTATCCATACCGTCCAACATGACTTTTAGATCATCACAGACTTTCCATTTGTTTTCATAACGTTTGTTTGAATTCAAGAGGAGTGTTATATTAGCAAATGTGTTCTTTATGTGAACTGCAATACCAACAGGAATAGAAAGAAAATGGTTTCCAATATGAAATAACACAGTTTGCAAACTAAGCTTTGAGAAGTCTATGAATAGC
Organism: Locusta migratoria; assembly: GCA_026315105.1. Lineage (NCBI taxonomy): Eukaryota > Metazoa > Arthropoda > Insecta > Orthoptera > Acrididae > Locusta > Locusta migratoria. The sequence goes on from CM048745.1 coordinate 168,467,856, forward strand.
CTCCATGCAGTAGGTTTACGATTCAAATTCAAAGATTTCATCAAGCCAGTAATGTCGCAGCAAACAACAAGATTGGTTTCCTTATGCAAAAAAAAGGAAGCAGTTCCATGCGACGTATCCTATACTGTGAAACTGCGACGTCACTGTCGAAAGGTTCCATTGGTGCATTCGAGACCCAGGAATTTATACCTTCCCTTTCACAGGCCAAGGTCTCTAATGGGATCAATCAATTCCACTTGACTCAGTCTGGGTGATTTATCACCTTTTCTCTCAAAATCAGAGTCAAAGGATGTAAAAGGTTTATTTGGTTCTTCTTGTTGTTGTTCTACACTCCTTTCACTTTCTAATTCAAACACTCAATTTTCGGGTGGAGTATGATCAGGCAAACTATTTGAAGACGGAGTGGGTGGAATAGTTGAGCGAAAATTCGGATACTCAACTGTTCTTCCTTTGCACACAGCACACCTTCCTTTATAAGTGGAATAAAGCATGGCAAAAGCCATAGATGGTTCGTTATTTTTCAACAATTTTCGCAGTGTAGCTCAACGTGTGTTGTAACTGTAGGAAATAACGCTCTGCCATCCATCACACGACATTTTATGTTGACAGTGACAGTGCTGTAAGGGTCAATCTTAGGCACGGAATAAATTTATAGATTTGTGTGGAAGTCTTTAAGTAAAGTACTCTCCGGCATCCAGCATACGAAATTATGTTGACAGTGACCTTCCTATTGTTTTGAAATTCAGATGTGCAAAATTTCATCAACAACCCGAATAAAACTGTAGATTTGCGTCAACTGGAAACAATGACACAAAGGGAGATTCTTCTTTATAAATAGACTAACAGAGATACGATTAAAAACCGGTACTTCCTTTACGTGTTCACGTTTTAATATGAGGTCGTCCACGAGGTAAGCTCCGTTTCTATTTCTGTCCGCGGCAGCGCTACGATCGCAGTTCCGAACGTGCGCGGCAGTTACTCTGACTTAAGCAGAAGACAAGAACGCCATTTTCAGATCGCTGCTGCCGACGTGTGCTTTGTAGAGCTTCTTTATAATGTCAGCCGTAATTTAATATGCCGCCGCGTGTGAAATCAGATCTGTTATTCGTTTTCTAAATGCAATGTAAGTTAAACAAAAGGTAATTCATCGATAAATCTGCGAGGTTTACGGACAAAATGCTATGAGTGGTTCAATGGTTAGAATATGCGTCAGACTGTTCAATGATGGAAGTGATCAAGTGCACGATGAAGAACGAAGTGGACGCCCGTCTCTGGTTATTGATGAATTGGTTCACACAATTGAAGAGAAGGTTAAGCGCAAACGAGAGTTTACTCTTATTGCCCTTGCTATGGAAGTTCCGCATATCTCGCCATCAGGAATCCATCGAATTGTTACTAAAAAACTGAAATTTCGAAAACTTTGTTCCCGTTGGTTACTCAAGATTCTTACTGAACAACACAAAGAACAACGGAAAGGCAGTGTACTTCAGTTTTTGACACGATACAATGGAGAAGGTGATGGTTTTCTTTCTCGTATAGTCACGAAGGATGAAACTTGGCGTACGACACCACTGAAAAACAAAACGGCATTCAGTGGAATTGATGCATACTTCGTCCCCAACGAAGATTAAGCAATTCTTGATACCCCTAAAAGTCATGTGCAACGTGTTTTGGGGCAGAAAAGGCATGTTGATGATTTATTTCTTATCATTAGCCAAACAATCAATGCACACGGTTAGTGCGAGAGCATTAAGAAATTGCACCGCGCAATAGAAAACAAGTGCTGAGGATTACTGTCAAACGGTGTTTTTTATTTTATTTTATTTTATTTTTATTTATTCATTTATTTATTTATTTATTTATTTTTTGTCCTATCTCACACGGCGAATGTGACCAAACTAGTTTTACGGTAATTTCACTGGGACATGTTTGATCATCCTCCGTACAACCCGGCCCTCGCTCCTAGCGACTTTCATCTCTTGTTACACCTAAAATCTGTCCTTGGTGGCCAACACTTGCACGATGATGACGAGCTGAAAGAATATGTTTTAACGTGGTTGAATACACAGGCGGCAACCTTCTATGAAGAAGGCATACATAAACTTGTACCAGGCTATGACAAGTGCCTACCAAATTTCGGAAGCTGTGTAGAAAAGTATTTTAACAGTTGTAGATTTTTGTTCAATAAATATTTTTTCTGTATCTGTCCACGTTTGTATTATGTAACGAAACGGAACTTAATTCTTGTTATGAAGCATCAAACGAGTGGCAGTGTGTGCTTCTTCATTCCTTGGGCCGCAGCTCTCAAACAGTTACATTTGTAAAAATTAGTTCAAATGTTCAAATGTTTGTTAAGCTTAAGGGACTTAACTACGGGGTCACCAGTCCATAAACTTACAAACTACTTATGAACTAGCTACAACTAAGGACGGCACAAATATCCATGCCCGAGGGGGGATTCGAACCCCCGACCGTAGTGGCCGTGCAGACCGTGATTGTAGCGCCTCAGTCCCCTCGGCCACCGCGGACGGCTAAAAATTAGTACTCCGTTGTGTGACTACTTGTGGACTGGGTCCATTTTCAAACACTTGTCCATAAACCGCAGCGCTGTGTATTGATACTTACCAATGTACTTCTAAAACACTTTGCATGGTTCCATTTGTGTAAACGAGGCTTATTGACATTTGTAGATTCAAAAGCTATGGAGTTCCCGAGCAAACAGTACAGACTACTAATTTTTCAAACAGCTACAATGAATTAATAAAAACATAATCTGTAGGAACAAACTAAACAGCAAATGTCCATGATAATAAAATAAATAAAAGGAATCGTTATAAAAAATATAAACAGGAAAAATAAAACGTTCCTGGTTCCTTTGCAGACAAGAAAGTGCCGATATGTAACATGATAGTTGGTCGGAAGTGCAGGCTGCCTTAACGGTAACATTAGCACCTATCCCCTTCCAGTAGACAGTGTTGCAAAACATTAATTTTTTTTATTGAAAAATATATCTGCGACGCTTGTCGCAAGCATCCGTTCTCTCTGCCAATAAATCTCTGATTATCCTTGTTTTAATTAATATATTCAACTATTTCAACTATCTGGACAGAAAACGGAATCGCTTGTCGTCTTTCTTTTTTCTATCTTTATACTGAGCGGACGTATTTTACTCGACCTCTCGAATCATGTAAGTGTGAGCCCTGGTTAGCATCCTTTAATGTAATAAATTGTAAATTTCATTTGGAATTCCAATTTATTTAAATAATGACTATTTCTCCCCATCTTTCATTTAATTTATCACTTGATTTTCAGCAATATTAGTAAATTAATGCTTGGTCATTGTTGCCTATTGTCCGATGATGACAAAAGAACATTCTCAATGCCAAATTTATTTACTCTCATTTTATATTAAAAATTGAATTCAATTCCTGCGGGAAATCTTCATTCTGTTAAAAGCGATGTCCGATAATTTCTTTAACTCTCGATAACCATAGTGATCAAAATTGCACACGGTCTTTAAACTTTAATAATTAATAGTTATGAAACCAAGCATCAGTTTACGAGAACGAAGATATTAATCAATTCATACAGGTTCAACTGCAGTGTCACGGCTTCCACCAATGAATGCATACCAGGTAACTGATTCCGCTATTTTCTTATGTAATGGTGCTTTCTGGTTTTGTCGTAATTTTTAACTTACATTGCTACTGAGAACTGATAACCATTTCAAAAATTAATATTCATTGCTGATCTTACAGTTATTTAAATTTCAATTCCGGTTTTCAACTTTGATCTTGTGACAACACCAGCGATAAAATAAAAAAAAAAAAAATAAAAAAAAATAAAAAAACTAACATTACAACAGGTTGCTGCATCAGCTGATTTGTAACTGCAATGAAGCAGTTGAATTATCGGGTGATGAAGAGAGGACGGAATGACCACCCTAGTTCAGCCATTTTCACCCTGGAGAAGGACACCATTGACAGCAGATAATTCATGTCTGCCATGCTACTAAATTTAAACTTGTGAGTTGAGTATCTTCCGACATTCCGTCTACCATCCTCACTGGACGGAAGGAGAAGTTTTCGAATGAGTTGGTCTTCTGTTGAACACTGGGAGACTGGGCCACTAGGCCATTGGTCCTCTTAATTATCGGAAGTGAGGCAAGGGCTTCTTCATTACCGGTATCCAGGTCGCTGTCAAAGGAACAGCCGTGATTCACTGGTAATCATGAAAGTAAGTCGGCACTGGCATTATGGAGCACGGAATGGTATTAGATACCGACCAGTAGCCGACCAGAATCAAAGGCCGACATTGAATCGATAAGCTTATTTTGTGGGAATGTTTGATTTCAATACAAATTAGAGCAAGAATCTCTTATCACCTGTCGATAGCGTATAACCGTAAAATTATTATAATTCTAAGATTGTTGCAGTGGGCTACTTTCCCATTTGTCCGTAGTTGCAATTCGTTGGTGTCAATGTTTAAAGCTACTGGTCGTTCTACGATACTCGAGAGCACTACAATAAGTTTAGGATCATAAGCCATCAAACTTGTAGACTGGACTAATGCTGTGTCCCAGTGTCAATAACACTTTTACGTAAGAGACTGCAGTGAAGCTGCTACCTTCACTGCATGAGGAAGAATCTTAAATAGTACTTAAGTTGTATACGAAGTTGCTACATGTTCTTTGGGTTTGATAAACTCTGCATGTCTTGGACACATTGTGGCATTGTCTGAATGACTGTAGTACCAAGGATATATCCTCAATTTCAGGAACGATAAACTGGGACCTCCAAGATGCAACGAAAATTTTCTTCTTGTAGAACAGAAAAAAAGGAATCTAAGTTATCTGGTAAATGTGGGGCAGGCAATCTGGCAACGATGATGTGATCCAGGTAATTGGCTGCGCCTGGCATTTCTCGATTAATTTTCTCCGTATATCCCTGAAATATTGCTGGTGTCCTTGATATCCCAATGGGGAGACGGTTGTAGCAAAAGAGACAAAAGGGCGTAGTGATCATTATAATTTTCTGCGACGCCTTGTCTAAGGAAAACTGCAAATACGCGTCCTTGAGATGAATTTTAGCTAAGATTTTGTTCCCCTTAGTCAGGCAAGAATATCTTCCACCTTCGGGATAGGATAAGCTCGAACACTGACATGTACATGAATGCTATAATGCTATTTTTGAAGTCGCCTATATATATATATATATATATATATATATATATATATATATGCGAAGAGATTCATAAACTTTGTCGACTAGTACGATGGTTGTTGCCCACTATCGGGAACAGCTGTCCTAATGCCAGTATCTTGTAAAAGTCGACTTTCTACCTAAATTTTGTCACCCCTGTAACTTGCCTTGAAGAATCGAATCGTGGCATTGGCAGGAGGGTGATTCGCGCTTTAAATTTCGCAACGCGTGTAATTCGTGGTTAAAATGCCAAATGTTCAAGCGCCTGAAAGTACGAATTGTCCGAGCATAACTGAAAGCCCGTTGGAGATGTGATGCCGTTCCAAAACGTTGTATGAGTTCCTTGAACTGTCTCTTGTCGTTACTGGAGGTAGAGGTTAAATGTTTTAAGGGATGGGGGAGCCCAAACACATGTATGTACTCCACGTAGTTAACGAGGTTGAGTCCGAGTTCGCCATGATGACAACTGGGTGATCAGTGATGAGCACCTGCAGGGAGATTTGAGGGTTCCTAACAGGAAGCACCACACGGACGTGGAAAACTCGCTTCTGTCGCATCAGGATTTTCTGCAGGGGAGGTGATAATTTTTGAACTATAACATATAAAATTGTAGCTTCTAAACGGTTAGGGCGTTCAAACTACATACTTGGCCACGGGGCATGGTTAAATTAGTTAGCGCAAGCACCCGTGCTGTGTTATTGATTGTTGGCCTTTTCGATGTGAAGAAAGTCAAGGTACGGCGTGCCTTAGCGATCAGCGCTTGTGAAGGCGTAATACGCTAATAATAACAGTCCAACTGCGTCTCGAAATAAGTTTGCCATCTAGTTCAAACTGAAGACAACCGGTACGATTGTGCTAATAATAAAATATATTATTCACAAGATTGAGAGAACTGGTAGAGATGGCGGTATTTCAGTATTCGCAATGTCACTCGCCCAAAAATGTTGCAAACGCCTGAAAACATCGAGAAAAACACAGGAAGAGCCCATAGTTGATGCGCAGAACGTTTTTCTGTGTTCTGAGCATTATATCACAGTCGAGAAGCTCTTAAACGTTGTTAAAACAAGTGAAATTAGTGTTGTCAATGATTTGTTTTGTGTGTGTGTGTGACGTTTCTTATTTATTTATTTATTTATTTTTGGTTATTCGTTCTATTTCACATTAATAATACTGAATTGTGCTTTTGCTATGTATGACAACTATAATAACAAACCTAAAAGTAATAATATTATCCCTCATAAGTTTACAAAAGATCCTGAAACGTGTACTTGGTGTACTGACCTAACATATATTCTCTACATTAAAAAGACTACCATCTGTAGCACAGATTTTAAAAAGACAATTATTAGCGCGATCTCTAAGTAGAATTTAAGAAGATCTTAAGAGTCTACTGCAACTCCTACTAGTGATGGGAAAAGTTGTTCCTTTAACAGAACCGTTCACTTCCGAATAATTCTTCTTAAACCAGATAAAATGAGCTACTTGTTTCACTTTAAGTGAACTGCATACTTCATTTGTAACGTTAGAGTACCATTAAATAGAAGTACTTACCCTTAGGCTAACAAATTATCCATCAAAAGATTGTTGTATCATTTTTTGTATGTTCCTCTCATGTGCAGATATTCTCCTCAAAAGGACGCACAAGTGTAGCGTAGGCAGTTTCTTTAGTAGAACTGTTGCATATTCTGTTCTGCCAACTAAACATAGTCCTTGGTTCGCTTTCTCTACAATATTTTCTATGTGTTATTTCCAATTTAAGTTTTTTGTAATTGTTACTCCTAGATATTTAGTTAAATTTACGGCCTGTAGTTTTGACTGATTTATCGTGTCATCGAAATTTAACAGGTTTGTCTTAGTGGTAACTCTTCACATTTGTTATTATTAAGGGTTAATTGTCATTGTTTGCGCCATGCAGATGTCTTATGTAAATCATTTTGCAGCTGCTTTTGATCTTCTGGTGACTTCACTAACCAATGACAGCGTCATTCGCGAACAGTCTAAGGTAGTATTCGGATTGTCTCCAAAATCGTTTATACAAATAAAGAAGAGTAGGGGGCCCATAACACTTCCATGGGGAGCGCAGATATCACTTCTGTTCAACTCGATGACGTTTCGTCAATGATCTGTGTCCATTCTGACAGGAAGTCACGAATCCAATCGCAATTTGATTAGAAGACACTAGTGAGGTATAGTGTCGAAAGCCTCTCGGAAATCTATAAATACGTAATCTATTTGATATCCCTTGTCGGTACCACTTTACACACATAATCTGTTCGGCTGAACAGTTGCGAGCCTGCAATGGTTGTTGCAGGAGTCTCTGCCACTGCGGTGAGAAATCCTTGCGAGACGAGATGCTTACCACGCAAAGAGTACCATGAAGTTTTTGTTACGTCACGGCGATAGGTTCTGGAACCGGCTGTCAGACTTTAAAGCAAGAAAATAAAAACTACGGGGAGTAAACAAATGTTACTGACAAACCGCTTGGAGTCGAAAATAGGTCTGGACGCTCACAGTTGCTGATGTCCTGGGTAGCGCCTCGTATGTATGCACCCACGTGCCACTTCTCAGTAAGAAGAGTAGGCTGCACGTCAGGCGTCTTGCAGCTATATTGCACGTACACAATGTAATATTCTCTTTTCGATAACCCTCTTCCTCGTTGCGTCTATTATTCATTCAGATGATCGTTAAAGGTTTTCATTTCGTAACGTGGATTAGTTAATTTGGGCCCAGTAAGTTTCTTAAGGGAACTTGCCCATGTACACCTGGAAAATTTTTTTAATAAAGTTTACACAGCGGTAACATAAAAGTCCTAACTCTTAATAGAATGAAATGGCAGGATAATGTTCCATCTCTTTTTCTGAACAATTTGATATACAGGTAGTTTCACTAATTTATTTATTGAACCTTTTAGTTTTTTTTTTAAATTTTATTTTGGTCTTTTTTACTTTGCCGGTTTATACTTCGATTCTATGCACTGACTAACCGTCTTACTTAGACACTTGAAACTTTAGGTACATATGAGAAACATGTGTATCTAGAAAGTAGACTACAATTATGTAATTTGATTCACAAGTTTTAAATCTAGAAATATTTACATTTGATGTTCAAAACAAACGCTACATTTTTATGATTAATCGGTATATATTTTTGCACCTGTTGATAGTAGGTTAGCGTCTGTAGCCTACTTTTCTCCAAATAGTATCCTGAAACATTCCAAAAAAGTTTAGATCCTTAGCTCAAATAGTTTATTTTTGCATAAAATAAACATGTCAGAAAATGTAATTGTCGAGAAATTCTATGTAAGGTATATAGTTTATCTATAAGTCATCTGTGTTGGTCCTAATGCATTCCTAATGCATTTTTCTTGTTTTATATGATCCTCATCTTCTATCTTTCTTTTCTTGCTTCTCCTTGCTGTCCTGGCTTCTTTAGTTACCTCAAGAACCACATTTTCAGCTTAGGCCACTCCCAACAGTTACCACCAGTGATTGTTTCATATTGGACCCAGAAGATATTGCTAGCAACTCTAAAACTTCACATTGCTTACTGCCCCATCATTAAAACAACCCGATTGTCGTAAAACTTGCGTTTTACAAAACCAAAACACTTTTCAGCAGGCATAGCAATTTCCGAGAATGTCAAGGTAGCACTAAATCAAACTATGGAAATTTTAATAAACAAAACAACGCTCGACAACCAAAGATATACAAGAGAAAACATAAGAGAACTGAAATGTGTCTTCCAACAGCGCTGCCAATTTCAAAAACAATTGGTATTATGTTTTGGAAGAGAACTCTAACGACTACAATCGACGTGTGAGGATAGCAGATAAACAGGCATGGCTGCACAGAGTGATATTCGAATCGATATTTAAACAACTTCCCGTAGTCCAATTGAAATGTTTTAACCACCATTGTTTTCAGAAAAGTCTAAACCTTAATTTAAGGTAAAAAACGAATAATCGATTTTTTTAAGAGTATTCACGAGCATGTTACCTATTACCAACCAGGACCAATATGAAAGGATAAAAATCAAAGAAAGGAATATATTAAGAAACTTACTGGGCCCAAATTAACTAATCCACGTTAGAAATGAAAACCTTTAACAACCATCAGAATGACTAATAGATGCAACGAGGAATGTTGTGCGACGTCAATAGGTTCTGGAACCGGCTGTCAGACTTTAAAGCAAGAAAATTAAAACTATGGGGAATAAACAAATGTTTCTGACAAACCGCTTGGGTCCGAAAAACCGCTTCACCAATGCCCAGAGGTATGTTAAGGAACTATCCGTGCGCGTGACTGGACGGAGAAAATAGGTCTGGAAGCTCACAGCTGCTGATGTCCTGGGTAGCGCCTTGTAGGTATGCACGCGCGTGTCGCTTCTCAGTACGAAGAGTAGGCTGAAGGTCAGGCGTCTTGCAGCTATATTGAACGTACGCGATGCAATATTCTCTTTTCGATTTATCCTCTTCCTCGTTGCGCCTATTATTCATTCAGATGGTTGTTAAAGGTTTTCATTTCTAACGTGGATTAATTAATTTGGGCCCAGTGAGTTTCTTAATATATTCCTTTCTTTGATTTTCATACTTTCAAATGGGTCCTGGTTGGTAATAGGTACTTTTCGGCTTCCCGTACAGAGTTTTTGGTTTGATTACTGCGTTATAGTGCCTTATTTTTCATTCCACGAGAGAGACTTGTTGTTGCATGTGCGTTGGAATGTCAGTTCAACTTTGCTTTTTCTCAAAGGCATTCTCGTAGGTAATTGAATTCTTTGACAATCTTTAATATTCCGTTCTTCCACTTTAAGATGTTTTGGTGGATTTTTTATGCTTGCTCTTGTCTTTTCGAAGGAAATTTTGAGACCTATTTTTTCTACCTCCTTTTGTAGTTCGAGGATTTTTTTTTCTCAGCTAGTAGGTCCATATCTTCTGCAAATGCTATGAAATTCACTTTTATGCCTTTACTTTTGTTCCCAGTCGGATTCCACTACAGATATTCGTGTTCCATTTTCTGACCACATCTTCTAGGGCACAGTTAAACAGTAGTTGGGTGAGTCCATCTCTTTGCTGTACACCACAGAGTGCTACCATGAATTTGAAGTATCTGTTAGAAGCGTTTCTCTGATTAGATTTGTCGTTTTGTTGTCTGGTTTTAATTCCATTCGAATGGCAATGAAGGATCCTCCATCTATTCATATGCTTTTTAAATGTCAATGGAAGTGGTAACATATGATTTTACTCTTGATTTTTGATAGGCCATCAATTTTTTCAGTTTAAAATTTCTTCTGGTCCATTATTCCTTTCCTGAAATCAGCCTGGTATTTTTGATAGTCTGACTGGGGTTCTGCTCTGTTTATAAGGACGTAGAGTATATCCTGTATGTTACATCTACGAGTGAGATGCCTCTGTAGTTGTTGGGTATCTATTTTGGACACTCTTTTTGGAGCAGATGAATGACGGCCGTTTTACATTCAACTGGGAATTTTTCATCTATTTCATATTTCTTCAAAGATATTTTGGAGAGAATCTATGTTATTTTGTTGAGTTTTTCCAAAATTTTGGCTGTGGTTTGGTTTTATCCCAGTGTCTTACAGTTTTTGAGATTTGGAATGACTGTTTGTAGTTTCTAGTTCAGTGCTTAAGTAAATTTTTTTATGGGCGATTTCTGAAATATTCTGCCTATATTTTCCAATTATCCCTGTTGTCGTGGGCAATCTTTCAGTTTTTGCCTTAGAATCGTGCGATCGGTGGGCTATATTTGGTTATTTTGTGTTTATAAGTTCTATAAAAGTTCCTTATGTTGTTTCTCATGAAGCTTTGGTTGATCTGAAACAGGAGTTGGTCTTCATGGACTTTTTCCATACTTCTGAGACTTCTGCTTACTAACTTTTTCACGTTTGAGACATTTTTGTCTGTTACGTTCATTTTTAAGTACCTGACACTGTTGCCATACTTCCATTCTTTTTCTATGAGTCTGTATTATTATTCTGTCTATGGGCAAGTTTTGTTTCTTATTTTTTATGGTAGCTAATTACTCGGCTTTAATTATTAGGCTCTTTTTCTATTTGCAATATGGCGGCCACCTCTATATGTACATTTAGTGCTTTTAGTAAGGACAGCGCTCTTTACAGATAATGTTATCAATTAATTCTTGACAGTAGCATTAAAATTCAGTGTCGTCAGTGTTGCTCAGATCACTAATGGTAATACATACTGTACTTTGTGAGATTAGTGTAGCAGTGCTCTGTGCTAAACAGTTTAATTTCAGTAACAGTATTCAGCAGAGTAGTTGCTTCATGTTATGCAAGTGTTGTAAAACAGTGTTTTAACACTGAGGTAGATACTTGTCTAAGTATGACACGTTTTATTACAGACGAAGCTAGAAATGATGGTCAATTGGCCAGATTATTTTGAAATGCCTATTGTTGCAAGATGTATAAAGATAAAATTATGGAAGAAGCAAGTGTATGAACACATCACATGTTTCGATCTAGGCACTAGGTCAAGTCTATTCCAAACATAGAACAGCAATGAACTGGTCAAGGTATCATGATAGATAGTTCTGTGTTAAGTAATTTACAAATCTGAACATGTTATGTTAGTTTATAATCGGCAAGTCCAGTCCTTTTGATTTTCAAAATCTGTTTTATCAGAGAATATTTAGATCCTCTTGATTTGATTATGGCAACATAGCTTTACCGAAACTGGTCAAAAATTTGTAACCTTTTTACTACTGAAACTGGTCAACAAATAAAGTTGTAACCTTTCAATAGCGATACAGGCTTTCTGACTACATATATTGTAGTCGACTGGTGCATGAAAATGGAACAGTAACAATATGACGAAAAATGAAGCTTACATATTGCTTTCCTTGAACATCCCATATTTCACTGCAACCTGTTTCCATTTAGAAATGTCCTAGAAGAGCTACACTCTTGCCCCGACAGACGACTAAACGTGACTGAATGATGTATCGGTAAACTTGAACCTAGGGAACTGGATAAACATTAGTAATTTTACACTTCTATCCTTCTATAATGAAATGTTTTACTATATCTTACGATTTATTGATTAAAATGCTCGCACTTTTTTTTACATCAACAAATGAATAGAAATGCTCTTGACCTTTAGATGTGTTCCATTACGCACCTTCCAATAAGGGACGGTATTTTTTGTGTCACGATCATTACACCTTCTTTTATTGTACTATTCCAAATAGCCCGTACTTAGAGCGACTGTCTATAAACCTTCATAAGAGCTCAAATTTCTCAAATTTTCTCATTTTCTCATTTCATAAGACTTATTTCTCAGAAAATAATATCACGTTGCATTTAATTTGTATGCTCTGAGAATCTCATCAGTAAATCTCCCATTGATACAAAAATCATCTCTTAGCTTCTGCCACTGGTCATATCGTATGTACGAAAATCCAATTCTTCTGGAGCTCATATCTTGAGTACTGTTAACCATGACGTAAGTGGTTTCGGCATAGCCGTTGACTCAGTTAACATTCGTGAACCCAGCAGAACTACTGTCACGCTGTAGCTCTCCTACCGTACAACGTCAATATCTAAACATTACACATTTACTGCAGGCTAGCCAAATTCAGCAAATCGGTTTTTGGACATTACGTATGCTCTAGGGTGGCGGTTATGTAGCTTACAGAGGCTCCATTTGTTCACTGATGGTTTCTCAGAAAACATACGACAAACTATGGTTTGTTGGGTACATATGTGTAAGTGTTTGTGAACTTAAAGGACAATACAGCTGAGGTCATCGGTCCCTGGACTTACATAACAAACAAAGTTATCCTGAGACTACCACACACACACACACACACACACTCACACACACACACACACACACACACACACACACACACACACACACACACACACACACACACACACGGCTCAAACGTGGAATGGTGATCGTGGCTGTGTAATCGTAATCCGTGGCAAGTCGGCTCAGATACCGTGGCCATTTTCGTCCGGATTTTGGCTACCAACACCACAAATTTAAAGTCTTACCATCTGTACTCTAGATGATATTTATAGATCAACAACTTTTTTTCGTTGTCTTTGTCGGCTACCGATATCAAGAGACTAAAAAGTACTGTACTTAAGCTCAAAATGGTAAAAACCAATATGTTGCACAGAGTGCCACAAATATCTAAATAAGTAATAACAGAAAATTGATCAGATTTAATATATAATCTAAGACATTCATCGAGAAACTCGATTATTTTGTTTTCGAATATATGTATCCATTATCAACATAACAATAATATCAGAAGAACCATGATGTTCGGGTACGAAAACGTCCAATTGTGCTGAAGAACTACAATCCGGCCGTTATGAAACTTACTATCCGACTTTAAGAAATCTAAAGCACGGATGTTTTCACGTATTATACTTTTGTTATCTTCGATCTATGAACGACTGAAGCTTGAAGGAAAAAAGAAAATTTGAAAAATGATCGATTGAATGTTTAACAAGATGTCTCATACAAGTGGAATTTTACCTATTATAAGTTTCAGAGGTTGTACTTTAAATAAAATATTCCATAATGTTTTGCTATTTTAGGTGCAAGATCGATCACCATTTAGATACAATCTGAGATACAGTGTAACGAGCTATGTAAATTTGAAAATATTTCGTTGAGGTGTCTTAACAAAACCCAGTGATATAAGCAGAAATTAAAGCTTTCAAAAAACAACAGAGCGGAAAATAAAATATTTTAAACACAAAAACAAAGTTTGCCTTTAGTAAATAGATTCACTACTTCATTATGTGTTTTTATGCTTGTCAGAGTGCTTACGTATTATTTCCAGCAACGAAATGATCGGTCAGGCAACTTGGTCCCCGCCGTTTTAAAAGAGAAGGATTTGCAGACGACAAAACATTCCAGTACTGTTATATTAAGTTTGCTGCAGAAACCAAAGGGTTGGTTGTTCAACGAGACTTTTAATTTCGCGAGCAGTTACAACGTAAAGTGTGAGAGTTATTCAGTCTGGGCCTTCTGAAATCTTCAGTCAGCTCCAAGGAAGCCACGGTCAGAAACGTGCGGCAGTTGTCGAATTTGACAAATATTTAGCTGTGGAAGTAACTGTCTAGAAATATTGTCCCCTTAAACTGGTACGAAACAAGAAAATTGCTGTGCCCGACAGTGTATCAATTGGTTATAAATATACCAGCAGAAAAATTCTCCTGCCAGAGCACAGAAAAGACGAATGTTTTCTCTGACACAAAGGTGTGAAACCAGCTGCCTCAATCCTCATTCCCACTTGCTCACCAAAAATTTTGGCAGGAGAACATACTCGCGCATAACTTTGTAAATACTTTTACCCAGTTAAGCCGTCATAGTCAGAAATGTCGTCTCACTGTCTATATATATCGCTGTCAGTTTGTTTGCTGTCCCTACCACTGCCGCTTTCTGTCTGTGTCAATCTTTCAATGTCTTCATTCATTTCCCTCGCGATTCCTCACCGCTGTCTGTTTCTACCACTTACATCGTTTCTCTGCCCCATTCACTTTTTGTCCTATTGCCAGTATCCTTTCTTTCTCACTTAGAGTCGGCTATCATTGTTTTCAATCAAGATTGTCTCCTTTACACATATGTCCATGGGGATGGTTTGCTTGGGGTTTGACCTGTAGTCCGGAAAACTTTAGCACGCGGATACTGGGGATGGGAACAACTGGACAAATTGTTTCGTGCTATAGTATTGGAGAGCCCCACATCATTCTTTATGTATGGTCTCTATTCGTCTCAGTTTCCCACTGTTTCCTCTTTTGCTCCAATTGCTAATATCTGCATCTGTCCTCCTTTGTTGTTGCCACTGTTCCTGACTTCCGACATCTCGTTTCGCTTCCCACTGCTATTTTCATGCATATGCCTTTCTCCTGAATTGATACTTTCTCTATTGCATCATATATGGCTCTCTCTGCCTGTTGCAATGTCTCTGTCCTACTCACATTCACCGAAAAAAGCGCGAATATATTTGCCAGAATTTGAGGAATTTAGGCAGCTGGTTCCTTACTTTTGTGTCAGAGAACATATTCGCCTTTTCTGTGCTCTGGCAGGAGTATTATTCAGCTGGTTCCCGTCTTTTTCCTGTTATATCAGAGTGTACTGCTTCAATGGTGAGTAAAATTTGGGTAGTATTTTATGTAACTTGATACATTTGTACAGATGTCAAACCAAATTGACTATGTAGTAGTTTACTTTCTAAAAAGAGCTTCACATTCAAATTATTGCTACACGCGCTTAACCATTTCAAAGAACATTGTTAAACACTGTCACTATCGTTCCATAAAAAGCATGTAAATATTTTGGAGTCCAGCTGAGAATTTAATTTTATATAATGTTGCTATTTCACGATAATTCAAGTCGTTCACGTTGATCCAACCATTAGGATAATGAATTTTGCGAGTCCAGTGGCCTGAGAGATGTCAATGTTGATGAAATATCAAGGAATTAATAACACTGCATCACATGTATGTTATTGTTAAGTAACATTTTCTGAACATAATATTTTAGTCATTTCCTATTCCTCAAGATATGTTACCTCACAATCAGAAATAGTGTTCTCGAACCTATCACTGTCGCATGCTATCATTCACGGACCCCATACAATATAATTCTGCTCTAAACTTTAAATAAAATTTCGATATGTTCTCTACATTTCATACACAGCTATGTGTAACGTAAAATCAAACATACGAGAAGTCTACGCAATGTGTTTTTACCTCTGCACACTCTTTAAAATATGTTGCAATAGTTCACTAAACCGGATGCTGCATATTAACGGTGAAGTAAACGAAAACAAAAATCACCCCTACATAGACCGAAGATTTCAATCTTTATGTTGTACAAAAATCATTTTTTTTCGCCTAGTGCCTTTTTTCAAATCGCATGGGAAGTTTCAGAGCTGTCCGAACGCAGTCATTCAGCACATTACACACTTTTTCTAGCAACATATCGCGGTTTTTCGGCCGTATTTTGCTAACGGAGTACGATTTAAGAAAACTGAAAAATTTCTTTTATAGATAAATGTCTACTTGATGCATTGTAAATATTTGAACAATTGTCCATGGATAGTTATTGAGATATTTGCGATTCACGGTTCTAAGGATTTTGTGATTTTGTGCAAAACTATGATAAGTTTCAACCTCTGGATCTCGGTAACGGATAACGATCCTGAAAAAATTTAATCGGCCTCGAGAATATCATCATATGGTAAAAATTTCGAAGATTTGCAATGAATAGAAAGTATCGAAGTGACCATCCCCACCATTAGGTCTTTTTTTTATTTTTATTATTTTTTTTACTTAGGAACCGCCCATGAATGAAAGGTAAGCCGTTTAAAGCCCACCATAAACTACACGTCATTTACAGAAGCCAAGTGAATTGCTCAATTTGGATGGGCTCCAGGAAATGTGTAACTTTGAAAGTTTTGACGATGTACTGTATGATAGCTGTAGTGTACCCATTCTTTACACATATGATCACTAGGCCAAGATCTATCCAGAACACTTTACCCCTTCACTTGAGATGAATAGAACCTGAGATATGGGCCCCTATAGAATCGCAAATTCGCATGCGCCATTTACGAACATATTAATACCGCGCACTTCCTCTACATCAACGTCTTGTCAGCGAACCTCTTCAGAAACACGACAAACATCAAGTGAGGAAAGAGCTCGCATCCAAATTTTATTAATGTTCTTAACATTGATTCCTGTTTCCTAGTAGCGGATACATACAGTCACGGACCTGCACCGTCATCATTCTCCACAATTCTGATCAGTACGCCGCTGCCGTTATCCAGGACATTCTTGTGACTCTGGAAATGGGAGATTCCGGAAAATCCACCGTACTCGCCCGATATGAATCGCTAAGATTACGATCTCTTTTCCAAAGTGTAGGAAACACTGCGAGGCATACTGTACAATCACAGTCTAACGACACTCTCACTTATTTCTGTTATACAATGCGACGGCAGCGCTGCAAGCGGCCGGCAAGCTACACTTCTGAATACGATATTGAATGAGTGAATAGTATCATTGATATTGATTTTAATATACTTTTTACAATGTTGCAAGGCCGTTGTCGAAAAAGAACGCATTCACATAATGTGAAAGATGACCGCGAGACTTGTTTACGTTATACGAATTCTCCACAATAATGCTGTCGATATGGTATGTTGTTGTTGTTGGTGTTGTGGCCTTCAGTCCGGAGACTGATGTGATACAGCTCTCCACCCTACTGTATCCTGAGAAAGCCTCATCTCTCTTAGAGTCTCTCTGCGGTTGTTTCCGCCACACACTTTCCTCCAATGCTAAATTCACGATTACTTCATGTCTAACAATGTGTCCTACCAATCGAACCCATCTTTTAGTCAAGGTCTGGCAGAAACCCGTTTTCTCGCCAATTCTGTTCAGTACCTCCTCATTAGTTACGGGATGTACCCAAGTAATATTCTGCATTCTTCTGTAGCACCACATTTCACAAGTATTTACCCTCTTCCTCTCTGAACTATTTATCGTCCACGATTTACTTCCGTACAAGACAACACTCCACACAAGTGCCTTCAGAAAAGACTTCCTTACACTTAAATTAATATTCGATGATCGCAAAATTCTCTTTTTCAAAAACTCTTTCTTCCCATTGCAATTCTGCCTTTTAGATCCTCTGTACTGCGACAGTCACATGATTTTTTTGCTGCCCAAATAACAAAACTCATTTACCACCCTTATTGTAGTGAAATAAAAATAGGAAAATAGGTAATAACTTAATAATAGCTCCACATTTGTCTTTTTTGATTTTCTATTATCTCTGAGAAGGTATGAAACGGTACATTACACTACAGTTTATTTACAATGATCCTGAAACCTACAGATTTTTTTTTTCTGAATAATTTCACTTTCTATGAAAAATAAAAAATGACTAGGAAATACCAGAAGACCTCCCTTCTGGCAGAAAGACGTTGCTTTTCTACTCAGGAACCATTAAAATCGGTGAGGGTAGAACGTAGAAAACCTTTGTAGAATACAATAATTACAGTATTTAACGTACCATAACAGCGACCACAGTTGTAGCTGTAGGAGAATCGTCACAAACGTGGCATCCAAACAGCAAAATCAATCGAACTGTTACCAATGAAGAAAGCAGTTCCACAATTGTTGCTACAGCTGAAACACAAATGACAAGAATTTTCATGTTATTAATACTACACTAATTACACTCAAAAGCATATGCGCATGTGCGAATCATTAGACTCCATAAGGATTTGATAAGCGTAAAAAAATACATATCATAGCAAGAACGGACCATAATGAAAAGGCGCCTTGCTGCGGAGTGTCCGTCTATTCCCCGTCACAGGTTCGAATCCTCTCCCGGGCATGTTTGTGTTGGCTTTAGCGTAAGTTAGTTTGTAAGTATAGGGGCTGATGACCGCTACAGTTCGGTCCTACATCTGTACAACCTTGGCTCAGATGGCATACGGCGCTTTACGGATATTTACCAAAGGTCATAAATATATGGAGGACTGGTCAATGAGACTGCGCAATTGATAAATCTGCATCGAAATTGGATTCATATGCTACAGTACACTCCTCCCTTTAATGACTTTGTCAATCACTTTACCGACCTCCATGCATTCCTATTTGATCTCTCGGACTTCTCGCTGTATTACTAGCTACAAACTTCTTCGAGTTTTTATCTACGACAGGGGTTGCCAAACGTTTTTGACTTGTAGACCCCTTGCCAACTTTTTCTGCCATGTGTAGACCCCCTGCCTTTTACGTACTTAATTATTTACGAAATCCTAACTTCAAATGTGTTTTCGCACCTGGTATGGTGCAAAAATGATAACTTTAACTGTAAAAGGGTGGAGTGAAAGACTGGAAATAAAGAAAAAGAAAGATGTTAACTATCATAAATTTACTGATTTAAACAAAACTGATACATACGGGCTTTTACTGGGAGGGATGTTGATGATGCTATTTTAGTAAATTATCGTATTTGGTTTCAGTTTTGTTAGGTATAACCTTAAATCTCCTCCTTCACTGATTTCAGCCCTATTTCTTCTTTCTGTAAGAAGATTGGCAACTGTTTCTGGCGACTTCTCACATTGTTGAAAGGTGAAGGAAGGATTAAAACGCAGAGTGAAAAATTCCGTTATCTGACTAGTTTTCGAACCCCAGACCATTCGGTTTCCAGTCGAGCGCTCTACCCCACCAGGAGTATAAAAAGAAAGGTCATCCATCTACGTTTCTTTGACCGCCCTTTCAAATGCAATAAACGACTTAAACTCTGTGCAGCAGTAACTGCTACACGAGATGCAGAAAAACTGCAGAGCCTCACTTCACCCAGTCCACAATATGTTTCTATATCCCTTGATGAATGACGAAACATTTGCTGGTCGTTCACGTGCAGCGTCCGATACTCGCCCCAATCCTCGGAGAAGGACAAGGGGCAGTGGTTTATGTAGTAGAGCTATGAAAATAATAAAGTAGCTGACTGTATCGTAATTGAAAAGTAAGCTCAATTATCTTATTTCCCTCTCCCCCCCCCCGCCCACTTGCAGTAGGAGACTGTAAGTACAGAATTTCTTCACTCTGTCGCTCAGTCAATGAAGCGAACAGTGAGATACAAAGGATCAAGCTTCAGCATTGTGAGAATAATTCTGCATTTTGCTTGTGACCTTCCTAAATGTGAACCACTATCGTAGACCCCCAGTTCAAAGATATGTAATACATTAACACCACAAAAGAGTGGGCATTATGTTATAGCTGTATTTATCTGTTCTACTGCTCTTCCCCAGATCTCCTCATGTCCCTTTCTCTGTCTATTTCCTCCTCCTCCTCTCCCTCTGTTCACGTCATTTCACCTGTCACCGTCTCACCTCCCTCACTCTCGTCCTCTCCCATCACTGTGTCCCTCTTCTCTACCCTCTCTCTGTCCGTTTCTTCCCTCCCATTTCTTGTCTGTCTCCTCCTCCACTTACTCTTCTCCCTCCTATATATATGAAAACATAAATACAGTATATGCGCCAAGTTTCATGGTGAGTGGTCAAACGGTGACAAAGTCGCAAGGTACCCTCCGCCGTGCTAAATTCACGGCCTTGCAGATTATAAGAACATTCATCATGAAAACATACAATTATGTGCTTACTTTCATGTTAACAACAATTTGAAGTTTGTTGTAACGTGCCCCGCCATGCACCTACACAAGCTTTCGATTGGGATCCCATGTATTATTTCGGAATGTAAGCTATCTTAATTTCACATTTCATTCAGTTCCGTCCAGCCGCTTCAGCGAGAAGACTAATAAACGTGTTAAACCACTGTAAGGTACCCTCCATCATGCACCGTACGGTGGCTTGCTAAAGGTAGCTCATGCGTTACTACAGATATATCTGCATTCCAAATTTCATTTAAATCCGTCCAGCTGTTTCAGCGTGAAGAGAAGCAACGTATTAATTATTTCTAAGGTACCCCCGCCATGCACCGTATGAAGGCATACGAATGGTTGCCCAGGTATTAATGCACGGTATAAGCTATCTGCATTATAAATTTCATTCAAATCTGTCTATCCCTTTCAGCATGAAGGAGTAGCAAACACGTGACCCCATTTTAAGGTACCCTCCAACACGCACCGTACGGTGGGTTAGGAAAGGTAGCCCTTGTATTAATCAGGATATAAGCTACCTCTGTTCCCAATTTCATTCATTTTCGTCTAGCAATTTCAGCGTGAAGGTGTAACAAACGAATTAACTAATTGTAAAGCAGCCTCCGCCATTCACTATACGAATTTTAGTACACCTATAACCTTCGTGCGAGTGCAACCAATGAGTTGACAAAGTTATATCTCAATCGGATGTACGGATGTACGAACAAGAAAGACAAACAAACATTAATTTTTATATATTAGATATAGAGTTCCGCAAAAACCTGTTCCATCTTCGGAACAAAGCATTTAAATCGATTTAAGAAATGGTTTGCAGTAACGATTTGTTTCTATAATTAACCCAGTAACCGGTAATAATGTTAAGAATAGATAGGAGTAGACCGAGCGAGGTGGCGCAGTGGTAACGCACTGGACTCGCATTCGGGAGGATGGTGGTTCAAATCCATCTCCGGCCATCCAGATTTAGGTTTTCCGTGATTTCCCTAAATCACTCCAGGCATATGCCGGGATGGTTCCTTTCAAAGGGCACGGCCGATTTCCTTCCTCATCCTAACCCAAAAACTCCGAGCGTTGGCTCCGTCTCTAATGGCCGAGCTGTCGACGGGACGTTAAACCCTCAGCATCCATCCAATAGATAGGAGTAATAAATAAGACAGTACTGAACTGACATAGACCTGGAAGAGCATTAATTATTTATTTAATCGTCAACAGAAACATTATCAAATCAAATGTTCAAATGTTTGTAAGGCTTATGGGACTTAACTACGGGGTCATCAGTCCCTAAACTTACAAACTACTTATGTACTAGCTTGCACTAAGGACGACACAAATATCCATGCCCGAGGGGGATTCGAACCCCCGACCGTAGTGGCCGTGGAGACCGTGACTGGCGTGCCGCAGTACCCTCGGCCACCACAGCCGGCTCTCCTTAATCTATGTGATTGAGTGTCAACGGAGCAAACTATGGTCGGTGCCAAAATCAGCACTCTAACCCGCTGCTGCTGGACCACATAAGAACACTACCTCTGCTGCCGCCATAAGCGAAATCTTATTATTTAACTCAATATAATGGGGAAGAAGCAGGTACATAAACCTATTAAGTTCCTGAAATATCTCGTCCAAGTGGGCAATAGGAAACATAACACACTCGCGAAAGATTTCAGATTACTGTATACATTAGTTTGAGTAACACTACAATCAAAGGTGGCGTAACATAGGAAGAAATGTAGCAGGTAGCTAATTCCTCGGCCTAGGGTTCTATTCGCACTACTTACGATATGTTTTTCCATTTTGCATTAGTCCTTGCGACATTAAACTTTTAATTATGAAATTTAAATAAACTTAAATAAGCTGTTTCAGTGCTAATGAATTGCTGCAACAGCGTCAAGAGAAGAGCCAGTTAAAACATACTCAATTGTACAGCATCTATACAAAATAGATGACTGGCTAGTTGTAATCATTATATATACATTTAAATCTTACCAAATATATTGCAACCTTGGATTACCTTTCTATATCTTTTGGAAAGATGAAGGAGCTTATGTCCTTATTTGTATTAGAATTAATCAGGAAATTTGGGGCTGAACATCATCGGCTACCGTTTCTTTTATTGCTGCTCGTAATAATATTAAACGGCTGCAGATATTACCACATATTTCTACCTTTTATACAGCATCAAATAATTTTTTACTTGTATGTAATCCAAGCACTTAAAATAACCAGCCGTGGTGGAGTAGCCGAGCGGTCTAAGGCGCCTTGCTCGAAGCGCGCGGTTGCTCGCCGACGGAGGTTCGAGTCCTCCCTGGGTCATGGGTTTGTGTGTTGTCCATTGGTTAGTTTACCTTACTTTAAGTAGTTTGTAAGCTACGGACTGATGATCACACTGTTTGGTCAAATAGACTTACAAACATTTGAACATTTTAAAATACACAGTTCATGAAGTTAACAAAACGTATTCTAACGCGATTCGCTTCAAATGCAGCGCTCTGCTATCTCTCAATATGGGGGACTTCGCGCTTGCACACTCAATTTTGGCTTACATAATACAACGGAATTTCCTTTCTGTATAGTCCATGTTCTGTGATGTCGTGCTTTTGAAAACGGATAAAGTGATCAAACTATTCCCTAGTAAAATGTGGATTAGAACTTTCTTCTGCCGATCCTTCCTATTCTGAGAAGTAATAGGAGGCGAGGACGAAGCAAATACTCCAGATCACTGAAAACACACAACACTGGTGTAATATTCTACAATATTTATTGTTTTTCACAAAGCAGTTTTCGGCTATTACGCCATCATCAGGTATAAAGATTACCCGATGACGGTGTAACAGCCGAAAACTAGTTTGTGAAAAACAGTAAATATTGTAGAATAATACACAAGTGTCGTGTGTTTTAAATGATCATGTATCAAATATTCCATCAAGCACCAACGAAACAGTTAATCAATGAAATACTCCAGAATTCGTATCAAGAACAACCGCCAGCACGAGTAATTTAGAAGAAGTTATCCCTGGAGTATTAAAGAAACTTAAATCAGTTAAAAAAGGTAAGTCTCCCAGTTCCGATTGTTCAACAATTAGGTTCTTTCAGAGAATGCTGATGTAAGAGTCCCACATCTAGTTAACATATACAACCGCTCGCTCCGTGAAAGATTCGTACGCAAAGACTGGAAAGTTGCACTGAACACTCCAATATTCCGGAAAGGAAATATGAGTGATCCCCAAATTCAGGCCTATATTACTGACGTCGGTTTGAAGCAAGATTTTAGACTATATATTTTCCTCAAATATTAGGAACTACGTCGAACAAAACGGAATCGTTCTTTTGAAACACAGCTAGATCTTAAATCAGATGATGTCATGAGTGCTATGGACTGAGAAGATCTACTATTTGTAGATTTCCGGAAGTCTTTTCACACGGTGCCGTACAAGCGCCTTCTAATCAAATTCCGTGCTTATGAATAGCGCCTAAGTCGTGCGATTGGGTTCGTGATTTCCTGACACAAAGGAAAAAGTACGTTGTACCTGACGAAAAGTCATCGAATAAAACAGCAGTATTATGTAGCGTTCCACAGCGAAATGTTATACGGCACCTAAGATTTGGGAGACAATCTGAGTAGCACGGATGATGCTGTCATTTATCAGTTAGTAAAGTCACCAGAAGATTAAAAGCAACTGCAAAATGATTTTGCATGGACCCAAAATTGACAATAATCATAAATGTGAAGTGAAGTCATCTACATGAGCACAAAAAGAAGTCCGTTAAACATCATTTACATTATAAGCCAGTCAAATCTTCAGGCCATAAATTCAACTAAATACCAAGAAATAACAAATACGAACTATTTAAGTTGGAAAGAACACACAGAAAATTTTGTAGGGAAGGTGAAGCAAAGATTACGTTTCATTGGCAGAATACTTATAAGATGGAACAGTTCTATTAAACTGCGTATAGTAAACTTCTGCGTCCTATTTTGGAGAATTGCTGCGCATTGTGGCATCACCATTAAGTGAGACTGACGGACGATTTAGAGAAAGTTCTTAAAAGGGCAGCTCGCATTGTTCAAAACTGTTTGTTAAGCTTAAGGGACTTAATTGCGAGGTTATCAGTCCCTAAACTGACAAACTACTAATGAACTACCTTATACTAAAGACGACACAGGGGGGGGGGGGGATTCGAACCGCCGAAGGGAAACGGCCACTCGCATCGGCACATAACGGCTAAATTTGCTTGGCCACTCCGCCGCAGCTCGCTTTGTATTAACACGATTTAGGGGAAAGAGTGTCACGGAATTGAAGCACTACACGGGATGAAAAAAAGATGTCATTCTTTACGGCGATATCTATTTCTTTCACCAAATTTCTCTTCCGAATGCAGACATATTCCGTTAACAGCAATCTGCAAAGGGAGACATGATCATCGTAATAAAATAAGAGAAATCACATCATAAACACAAAAATTCAAGTGTTCCTTTCTGCTACATAATGCAACTGTAGAGAAATATCATGAAAGCAGTTAGATGAATCCTCTGCTATGTACTTCAGTATGACTTTAGAGTATATATGTAGATGTAACCTGAGCAATAACTGCATTTGGAAGACTTTGGTGGATATGGTGTACCGAACAACAAGCCGGGAGCAAACGATAGCGGGGATCAAGGCCATTGAGGAATTAAGTGCATCTTAGCGGTCACGTAATCGCCAGCCAATCATTCTACTGCTTTCACCCTCCAACTAGCGTGGAGTGCCAATCAGCGTTTGACAGTCCCCAACGTAACGACAACAGTGTCAGAGGTCGCGCGGCCCTGGTCGGAGAAGGCGAAGGTGAAGGGTGAACAGCTCTTAAACGTCGGCACAGAACGGGTGAGCACAGCCGGCAAGCTGCGACGGTGCAGTGCGCTGCGATGTGTCCAGAGACACTCTCGAGGTCCACCGTCTGCGCTATTGTAACAGCAATGGGTTTTGCTAACGACACCGTAGCTCGAAACAAGCCACCAGTTTTTTGGGGTACTATTACCAAGGATCCTCCTTAAAACGCATTTCCCGCGTCGGGTGTTATGAAAGTCTGCTGAAATTCTATATTTCGTTGGATACACCGTGTTGAAACAGTTTTTTCTTCAATGTTTCCGTGTAAATTTATGAACATTCAGTTGATCCTGAGATAATTTACGAGTGCCAGTCTCAGGAAGGTATTCCGACGGATCCGAAATTGATTTAACACGAATCTAGTTCGGACGACATTTTGTAACAGGTAATTAATTTCAAAAATCGATGACCATTTTCAGATGCCTTATGAACTTCACAAATAACGTCATTGACAGAAAATGAATGTGCATTTGGATCACACCTGTTCGATCCTTGTCCAGAAATGTGTGCAGTATTCAGCAGGACCCATTTTTAATAAACTGCCACAAGAACTCAAAATACTTAGTAGTAACCCTCGGAACTTCAAGGCTAAACTGAAAAGTTTCCTCGAGGTACACTCTTTCTACTCTGTCGAAAAATTCCTCTTTCGTGTGCATAAGATTGCTACGCGTTTTGTTTTATCCTGCTCTATTGTTACAATTTGCTGTACAGACTTATTCCATGACCATGGAGACTTGCTGCCGCGGTGGAGTACCCGTGCTGTCTAAGGCGCTTCGCTGCGGAGCGCATGGTTGCTCGTCGTCGGAGGTTCGAGTCCTCCCTGGGGCATGCGTGTGTGTGTGTATGTGTGTTGTCCTTAGGTTAGTTTACCTAGGTTTAAGTAGTTTGTAAGCTACGGACTGATGACCACGTAGTTTGGTCCGATAGATTTACAAACATTTGAATTTGAACATGGAGACTTGCTCCTCAATCTTGTCCTGGGGAACATGATAAATGTAAATAAATAAATCCAATGCTCAAATGTTTGTAATTCTAAGGGGCCCACCAATCTGGTCATCGGTTCCTAGACTTAGAAACTACTACAAGTAACTTTTATTACCGACAACACAAACGCACGCACACACACACACGTACATCGATGCCCGATTGAGGACTCGAACTTCTGGCACGAGAGGTCCTCCGATTCGAAACATGACGCGCCAGAACGCACGGCCAATCCGACGCGGCACGTAGGTGATAAAAACGCATTAACTAAACACACAAGTTTCGAAATAATTAGATTTTTAATCGTTTGAACAAAGCATACTAAGGTATAGATATAATCTTGCAACTGGGTAATTTTACATTTTTGAATTTATTTTTATATTCCTTTTCATTTTTTTTTATTTTTACGAGGAAGCTTGTATAACGAATTAATTTGATGGGAAAACAGATGAATGAAAACAAAATCAAACACTGTAATTGGTATGTAAATGACACTTAAAGTGTGCAAACAACGAATTCTGCCATAACTAGCACTTAATTCCACAACATATGGTATGCATACTCTCAAAAAGTAATACTAAACAGACGAAATAGAACACTGTATTTGGCATTGCCGGTGCAGTGCGCTGGGATGTGTCCAGAGACGCTCTCGAGGTCCACCGTATGCCCCATTGTATGAGCAATGCGTTTTGCTAACGACACCGTAGCTCAAAACATGGCACAGGTTTTGGCCCACTTTAGGTACGGTAGTAACACTAAAAGTGGGCCTTTGCGATCGTCTTTTGACAGCTAGAAATTTAAATGAAAATAACGGTTTATCTATTCATCTGACACGAAAATTGAATAACCGAATTTGTAGAGGAGAAAATTCTCTACAATTTTGCTCTGTTGTGTTTTTTCATATCTCGTAGCGTTTCAAAGATATTTGCAAAAATGACGGTGATTTTGCTATGTATGTCTGTCTGGGTGTCCGTAACGTGTTCCCTGTTGTTAAGGCGAACCGTTCAAACGATCAGCACCCAATTTTACAGACATGATTGTAGGCCTCCAGAAACTCCCCTTTTCAAATTTTTCGGACAAAAAATACGGTAATATGACATTTGTAATAAGTACAATATTCTTTTCTGCTGCTTATTAGCTTTATTTATTTGTCCACTACAGCTGTTTCGTCATATTTGGCATTGTCAAGTGGTTTTTCATTTGATGGTAACACACACACAGCATCTGCACCTCTATATAATTTTTATAGGTACCTTTCATAGACACATAGCATATAAACAGCTGTCAAATAAGAAAGTCATTTCATAAAAATTATTAAAAACGACTTTCTAAGAAAGGTACCTATAAAAATTATATAGAGGTACATATGCTGTGTGTGTGTTACCATCAAATGAAAAACCACTTTGACAATGCCAAATACGGCGAAACAGCTGTAGTGGAGTAATAAATAAATCTAATAAGCAACAGAAAAGAATATTATACTTATTAAAAATGTCATATTACGATATACTCACTGCTGCAAGCCCATTTATTAAAAAAAAAAAAAAAATTATGGTAGTAATACTAAAAAAAGGAGTTTGTAATATAATTATAATTGCAAACGAACCGTTTATCTGACACAAAAATTGAATAACCTAATTGGTATAGGAGAAAATTCTCTACAACTTAGCTTCCTTACGTTTATTTCATATCTCGTATCGTTTGAGACATATTTGCAAAAATAACGGAGATTTGACACCCTCCATTGAATTAACGAAAAACCAGCCGTTTGGAGATGTCTCGTGACATTCCTCGCCCAGAACTCTGTCTGGCATCTTGTGTTGCGTTTTTTAATGATTTTCTTATTGTAACTTTTTTTTAACTTACACGTTGTCATTTCAAAGCAATGGCGCACTAAAGAATTAACAAAAACACATAGTTCTTCCTAGGATAATCTAGTGTCTACAAATGCCATATTAGCATCAGTTAACAACGGCCATCAATAGTATGAGATTAAAGTACTCATACTCTGCTTGATAGCAATATTAGATAATTTGTTTTCACATATTTTGTGTAAATGCTTTGTATAATAATAATAAAGGGTTAATAAAAAAAGTTGCGTAATGGATAGCGTTGTGGATTCGTAATTTGTAATATGTATAGGTGTATGTTCGAATCGTATCCTCTCCCAATATATATTTTTTTTCGTCTTTACGTTTTTAAATGAACTTCTCTGATTGTATTAAAAGTTAGTCCTACGAAAAAATAAAAAAAGAAAGAAAGAAAGAAAGTAGCGTAGTATGTACAGTGTTGGACTAGGACTCTCAAGGTTGGTGGTTCGAAACCAGGTGCTATCTAAATTTTTTTTTCCTAAAAGGGTTTTATACTCTTTTATTAATTAAGTTTTTATTATTTAGATTATGATTTCGGTCCAAAATGTTTGCACTATAAACTTATAAAACTACAAATCTAAAGTGGGCCGTAAAACACGTCAGTGCCATTTCTTTGGGGTACTATTACCAAAACGCACTTCCCGCGTTGGGCGTTATGAAAGTCTGCTGAAATTCTATATTTCGTTGGATACACCGTGTTGAAACAGTTTTTTCTTCGATGTTTCCGTGTAAATTTATGAACATGCAGTTGATCCTGAGAGAATTTAAGAGTGTATGTCTCAAGAAGGTATTCCATCTCACCCGAAGTTAATTTAATACGAATCAATTCACGGACGACATATATTTTGCAACAGGTAATTAATTTCAACAAACGATGGCCATCCTCAGATGACTTATACAATTCACAAATAACGTCATCGACAGAAATCGAATCTGCATTTGGATCACACGTCCTCGATCGTTGTGCAGAAACGTGTACAGTATTCAGCATGTGCCATTTTTAATAAACTCCCACAAGAACTCAATAAACTTCAAGGTTAAACTGAAAAGTTTCCTCATGGTACACTCTTTCTATTCTGTTGAGGAATTCCTAGAGAAATAAATAAATTAAAAACACCTCATTTTTCTTTTTTCCTCATGTTTAGGCCTCTCGTGTGCATACGATTGCTACGCGTTTCGTTTTATCCTGCTCCTTTGCTACACTTTGCTGTACAGACTCATTCCATGACCATGGAGACTTACTCCTCAATCTTGTCCTGGGGAACATGATAAATATAAATAAATAAATTATATACCTGATAATCAAATGCTCAAATGATTGTAATTCTAAGGGGCCCACCAATCTGGTCATCGGTTCCTAAACTTAGAAACTACTACAAGTAACTTTTATTACCGGCAACACAAACGCACACACACACTCACACACACACACACACACACACACACACACACACACACACAAACACACATCGATGCCCGATTGAGGACTCGAACTTCCGACACGAGCCACGAGAGGCCGACCGATTCGAAACATGACGCGCCAGAACGCAGGCCAATCCGACGCGGCACGTAGTGATAAAACCGCATTAACTGAACACAAAAGTTTCGAAATAATTAGATTTTTAATTGTTTGTACAATGCATACTAAGGTATGTATATAATCTTACAACTGTGTAATTTTACATTTCTAAATTTACTTTTTATATTCCTTTTTATTTTTTATTTTATTTTATTTATTTATTTATTTTTTTACGAGGAATGTTGTACAACGAATTAATTTGATGGAAAACAGACGAATGAAAACAAAATCAAACACTGTAATTGGTATGTAAATGACAGTTAAAGTGTGCAAACAACGAATTCTGCCATAACTAGCACTTAATTTCACAAAATATTGTGTAGAACCACTCCCATGAACCACAGACATTGCCGAGGTGGGGTGGCTTGCGTGCCTCAACGATACAGATAGCCGTACCGTAGGTGCAACCACAGCGGAGGGGTATCTGTGGAGAGGCCAGGCAAACGTGTGGTTCCTGAAGAGGGGCAGCAGCCTTTTCAGTAGTTACAGGGGCAACAGTCTGGATGATTGACTGAGCTGGCCCTGTAACATCAGCTAATGTGGCTTGCCACACAGCTACTGCGAACGGCTGAAAGCAAGGGGAAACTACAGCCGTTATTTCTCCCGAGGACATGCAGCTCTACTGTATGAACATATGATGATGGCATCCTCTCGGGTAAAATATTCCGGAGGAAAAATAGTCCCCCATTCGGATCTCCGGGCGGGGACTACTCAGGAGGATGTGATCATCAGGAAAGACAATACTGGCATTCTACGGGTCGGAGCGTGGAATGTTAGATCCCTTAATCGAGTAGGAAAATTATAATATTTAAAAAGGGAAATGGATAGGTTGAAGTTAGATATAGTGGGGATTAGTGAAGTTCGGTGGCAGGGTGAACAGGATTTCTGGTCAGGTGAGTACAGGATTATAAATACAAAATCAGTTGGGGGTATCACAGGAGTAGGATTGATAATGAATAAGAAAATAGGAATGCGGGTAAACTACTATGAACAGCACAGCGATCGCATTATCATTGTCAAGCTAGATACGAAGCCAACACCGACAACATTAGTACAGGTTTATATGCCAACTAGCTCTGCCGATGATGAGGAGATCGAAGAAATATATGAGGAGCTAAAGGAAATTATTCAGACAATTAAGGGAGAGGAAAACTTAATTGTTATGGGAGATTGGAATTCGGTAGTAGGACAAGGAAGGGAAGGGAAGATAGTGGGTGAATATGGTCTGGGCAAAAGGAATGAAATAGGAAGCCGCCTGGTAGAATTTTGCACGGAACATAATTTAGTTATAACCTGGTTTAAGAATCACAAAAGAAGGTTGTATACGTGGAAGAGACCAGGAGACACCGGGAGATACCAGATAGATTTTATAATGGTAAGACATAGATTTCGGAACCAGGTTTTGAAGTGTAGGACATACCCAGGAGCAGACATAGACTCTGACCATAACTTGTTGGTTATGAACTGTAGGCTGAAACTGAAGAAACTACAGAAAGGTAGGAAATTAAGGAGATGGGACCTAGATAAATTGAAGGAACCTGAAGTTCTTAAGAATTTCAGAGGGAGCGTCAG
Organism: Locusta migratoria; assembly: GCA_026315105.1. Lineage (NCBI taxonomy): Eukaryota > Metazoa > Arthropoda > Insecta > Orthoptera > Acrididae > Locusta > Locusta migratoria. The sequence goes on from CM048745.1 coordinate 168,499,121, forward strand.
GCAACAATTGACAGAAAAAGGGGAAAACAAAACAGTTGAGGAGGAATGGGTAAAATTGAGAGATGAAATAGTGAAGGCAGCAGAGGACAAAATAGGTAGGAAGGCAAGACCTACAAAGAATCCTTGGATATCACAGGAGATACTACATTTAATCGATGAAAGGAGAAAGTATAAAAATGCAGTAAATGAAACAGGCAAAATGGAGTACAGACGACTAAGAAAAGAGATTGACAGGAAGTGCAAAATGGCTAAGCAGGAATGGCTAGAAGGCAAACGCAAGGATGTAGAAGAATGTATAAATAGGGGAAAAATAGATACAGCCTACAGGAAAATAAAAGAAACATTTGGCGATAAGAAAAACAGCTCTATGAATATCAAGGACACTGATGGAAAACCAGTTCTCAGCAAAGAAGGGAAAGCTGAAAGGTGGAAAGAGTATATAGAGGGGCACTACAAAGGAAATGAACTTCGAGACACTATTGTAGGAAGGGAAGAGGATGTAGATGATGATGAAATAGGAGATACTATACTGAGAGATGAATTTGACAGAGCACTGAATGATCTAAGTCGAAACAAGGCCCCTGGAGTAGATGATATCCCGTCAGAGCTACTGAAGTCTCTGGGAGAACCAGCCATGACAAAATTGTTTCACATTTTATGTAAGATGTATGAGACAGGTGAAGTACCCTCAGACTTTAAGAAAAATGTTATAATCCCCATTCCAAAGAAAGCGGGTGCAGACAGGTGTGAAAACTACAGAACCATCAGTTTAATAAGTCATGGTTGCAAAATATTAACACGAATTATATAACGAAGGATGGAAAAGCTGGTAGAAGCCGACCTCGGGGAAGATCAGTTTGGGTTCAGGAGAAATGTAGGAACACGGGAGGCAATACTCACTTTACGGCTTATCCTAGAAGATAGATTAAGAAAAGGCAAACCAACATTTCTAGCTTTTGTAGATTTGGAGAAGGATTTTGATAATGTTGATTGGAATAAACTCTTTAAAGTTCTGAAGCAAGCAGGAGTAAAATATAGGGAACGTAAGGTGATTTACAACTTGTACAAAAACCAGACAGCGGTTGTCAGAGTTGAAGGGCATGAAAGGGATGCATTGGTTGGAAAGGGAGTAAGACAGGGTTGTAGCCTTTCCCCAATGTTGTTCAATTTGTACATTGAGCAAGCTATAAAGGAAAGCAAGGAGAAATTTGGAGAAGGAATTAAAGTTCAGGGTGAAGAATTAAAAACATTGCGTTTTACCGACGACATAGTAATTCTGTCAGATACAGCAAAGGACCTGGAAGAGCAATTGAACGGAATGGACAGTGTGCTGAAAGGTGCATATAAGATGAACATTAACAAGAGTAAAACAAGGGTAATGGAGTGCAGTGTAAGAAAATCAGGTGATGCTGAAGGAATTAGATTAGGTAACGAAACAATAAAGGAGGTAGATGAGTTTTGTTACTTGGGCAGTAAAATAACAAATGATGGTCGCAGTACAGATGATATAAAATGCAGAATGGCAATGGGTAGAAAGGCGTTTTTGAAGAAGAGAAATTTGTTAACATCGAATATTGATTTAAGCCTAAGGAAGTCCTTTCTGAAGGCATTTGTATGGAGTGTTGCCTTGTATGGGAGTGAAACATGGACGATAAGCAGTGTGAACAGAAAGAGGATAGAGGCTTTTGAAATGTGGTGCTACAGAAGAATCCTGAAGATTAGGTGGGTGGATCGCGTAACTTATGAGGAGGTACTGAACCGAATTGGGGAGAAAAGAAATTTCTGGCATACCTTGACTAAAAGAAGGGATAGATTGGTAGGACACAGTCTCAGACATCAAGGAATTGTGAATTTAGCGTTGGAGGGAAGTGTGTGGGGTAAAAATCGCAGAGGGAGACCAAGAGACGCGTATAGTAAGCAGATTCAAGTGGATGTGGGTTGTCGTTCTTATGAGAAGATGAAAAGGCTTGCTCAGGATAGAGTAGGGTGGAGAGCTGCATCAAACCAGTCTCTGGACTGAAGACCACAACACACATTGTGTAGATATTCTCAAAAAGTAATTCATACGAAATAAACACCGCATTTAGCCATAAAATAGAACTATTTTGTCCTACGGGTGTTCAATGAATAGCTGACCTATTACACAGGTCTGATAACTGCTAGCTGCTACAGGTAAAATAAACATTTCTCCATATTCTCACGAAATCATCATCTTCAGTTTCCTTTACTATTTTCGACAAAGAGGTACCTGACATTTCCTACACAATCAGTAATTTTATTTCTTACAGTGCATGGTTGGATTCATAATATATAATTAAAATTATTTAACAATCCTCTTTTCGACGAAGAGAGCTATGTAAACATGAGTACATGTTATGAAATTTAACTCTACAACTCAGGCCATGTGAAACTCGGTAAAAGCAGAAATTATTCGCCGCGGTCGAATGACCGTGCGCTCTAAGTAGCCTTGATGTGGAGCTCTCTGTTGCTCCGTCGGAGGTTCGAGTCCTCCCTCTGGTGTGTGTGTGTGTGTGTGTGTGTGTGTGTGTGTGTGTGTGTGTGTGTGTGTGTGTGTGTGTGTTGATTTTAGGTTGGTTTATGCTAGTTTTTGTGTAAGTCTAGGGACTGCTAATCTCAGTAGTTTATTCCCAGAGATTTATAAAAATCTGAATATCTTTCAACCTCAACCCACACATTTCTTTACATTTTTTTAAATGTAACTCAAAGGGACAGCGGACACTGTTATTCTTCTGTGACGCTGAATCGTTGAGTACATCTATGCTGATCACAACAGCCTATGATACGAAATGTTTATTCTGGGTAAAAAACTGCGCAACTCTCGAGAATATATCACGGATAAGCTGTCGTCGTACCGAAATATATCTCGGCTTGATAATTCTGTTCCACCACTCACGTGCTTCATTTCTGAACGAGAAATATAGCCGGGAATTACAGGGTGTTATGGGTGTTCCCCATATTCCTCGGACATAATACTGACATTACTGTGATTACAATTAGTAATAATGGTGAATTTGCAACTGTCATAGTAATCGTTACAAACCAAATAATTACCAGTGTTATAACTGTATGGCAATGTTAGATATTGTAAATAAGAAATGGAACGTACATACAAATACAGTCGTGGGGACTTCGTTTTATTGGGAGAGTTTTGGGAATGTGTGACTCGTCTCTACAGGATACCGCATATAAAACGCTTGTACCATCCCGTCTTGAGTATTGCTCAAGTGTTTGGAAACCCCATCAGATCGGTTTAAACGAAGAAATAGAAGCAGTTCAGAGGCGGATCCCTAGGTTTGTAACTGGTAGGTTCCATCAACGCGCGAGTGTCACTGAAATGCTTCGGGAACTCATATGGGAGTCGGTGTAAGGAAGGCGACGTTCTTTTCGGTAAACATTGTTGAAGAAATTTAGAGGGCCGAAATTTCAGGCGGACAGCAGTACGATTCTACTACCGCCAACCTATATTTCGCGTAAAGACCACAAAGATATTATCAGAGACATCAGGGCTCGAACGGATGCCGACAAGCCTTCACTTACCCTCGCTCTATATGGGAGTGGAACGGGAAAGCAAGTAACTAGTAGAGGTACTGAGCGCCCTCCTCCACGCACCTCTGTGTGAATTGCGGAGATGTAGATGTTCAAACAAGTCAAATATTCTTACCGTCAATGTTTTTACTTCCATAACTGCCCCTTTCTTTAGCATATATCTTCATCTAACAGCAAGGAAATAATCTGACCACAGTATTAGAACTTCCATTTTGCATTTAGATTACTCATTATCCACAAGACTATAAATTATTTCAGTGAGTAAGGTCTGTAGACTGTTTATTTGCAGATATACGGAAAAGATAATTCTCATCCTTTTTCACTGCCAAATCCAAACCAAATAATAAATATCGCTACGATTGTAATGTCATAAAATTCCAAAGATGCACAAAACCTTTACAAATTTCACTTTACATCTTTACATGGCTAGTCATCAGATGTATATAACAATCCAACACATTTAACTTTTTTTATGGCGAATACCAGTATTCATATAGATACGGAGAAACAACAAAGAAAGATCATTACTTAATTGATTTTGGCAAAGCTCTTTTTTTATTACAGAGAGTTATATATAGCCACCGACAATAACCTTTCTTATGTGTGTTTAGTTCTGTGCACGCAAAATGGATAGTTAGTTTAGTCTGTGGCATAAATAAGTTGCCGTCATAGAATGTAAGACACATGTAGTGGTGGTGATTGTAGAGAGTGTTATATAACCTATTAGCTGATAGCTGTCGATAGTATCGACTTTTGATCAGTATAGCAGTCAGATACTCTCGCTACATATTAGCTTTTCGTTGAACAAGGAAGAGAAAGAAAAAAATACGTTTTAGTACTTTTTATTATCACCCGATATTCACAATACTGAGTAATAATGTAATAGAACCAGTGTGGTAGATACATTTAGTTATAAATTAATGACATTTCGCCAACTATATGAAAGTGCAGACTTGGCGTTATGATATCACGTTGGTTCGTTTCAATGAAAACACCGAAATTATTCTCTTCAGTCAAAGATGCCTGTAACTATGAGCGGCAACTCTAGATAAAAGCGTAATTTTTCCATGGAAACGATAGAAGTATTTTCGTTACACAGATAATGGGAGCATTTTAAGACATTATCCAGTGTTAAGCACTTCATTAAAGGCCAATGATTTTACATCAAAACAGTACAATTTGTTACACAGTACGAATTTCAAGACGTCAAGCTAATTCGCTGACTTCCTGGGTTAACATCTTTACATACTTTATCTACTTTGAAACCACGTCGAAGTCCATCGGACTGGTCTTTTTCCGTTGCAACGGTGAATGGAACGTGGGACAAATAACTGTTTGAATGTTTTTACAAACATTAAAATTAGTCTGATCTTCGTGATTGCTTCCCGAGTGGCAGTGCCGTGCGGGAGTATCCGAGCGGTCTGGAGCGCCACGCTACGGATCTCGCGTCCTCCCGCGTCGGGGGTTCGAATCCTTCCTCGAGCATGGATGTGTGTATGTGGTCCTTAGGTTGGTTTAACGTAGTAAGCTACTGACAAATAACCTATCAGTTAAGTGCGATAGATTTACAAACATTTAAACATTTTTGGAGTGGCAGTTAGTGTCTTTGCTATATTCCCGTATCCATCCACTATCTTGCAAACGGCGTCAATAGGACGATGAACGTGAGCTACTCTAGGTGGGGACTCACGGTCGAAAATTCCGTACTTCGTTTTCTGAACACAAAAATTCAGTAAATATTACACAATAAATCTCCACAGTGGCTATTGAAGGGATCACTGCTGCTCGTTGGGTGTGCCGAGACAAGCATGGACGCTCCATCGGCAGATAGAATTTGTTGCAAAGTCGCGCACACATTATACACAATTATTACACGAAACTAAATGGAAGAAGGAGTAATGTAAGTCAAGAAAAACACAGAAATATCGCGCATTATAGACTGAGCAATCAGATTTTCGTAAATTCAGATCATGTTTAGCAAGTGCATCCCTATTACAATTGGAGGCAGCGGATCTGTGGAGAACATTATTTTACTACGATGAAGGTAGTCTTCTCAACAGATTAGTCTCGGAATGATCTCTCCCATTGTTTACCTGTTGAATACTGTTTCATTCCATGGATTCAATTGGCTTTATGCGGCTGATTCAAAAGATTGAAACTTTAGTCAACATAAAAGTCTATTATTTTATGTTTCCAATATCAATGACTTGTTAGAAATGACTAATACATGCCTGTATGGACACTGTAGTGAAGTTCAAGTTGGGAAGCGACAGTAGAAAAAAAATGCTATATGAAGTCAAAGGTATGTTTAGGGATTTATGTAAATTTAACTGAATGGAATAACATTTTATTCCCACCCCTCGTCAACAGAAGGAAAGGAGAAACATTAAGTCCAAAGTCATATAAAATAAACAGAGATCTTCATTGACACAAATACAGCATCCAGAATACTTCTCAATGAGTAGCAAACTTTTCCTCCAAATTTTCGAGACCTTACTAGTGTAAAGAATGCTTATTTCTCAAAATCCCCTTCTTCCCTCCTCTCACTCTCCCTCTCCCCAAACCACCCCCTTCCCCATCACTCATGCCAGCCTTTTCATATGTTTCTGATAAGGTCAATAGAGTACCAAAGAACAGATGTGTAATTACATTATTTGTATCGTCGCGGTGGAATGGCCGAGCACATTGAGGCGCTATGCTCCAATGCGCGAGGACGTTCCCCGTCGGGTGTTCGAATCCCCCCTCGGGCATGGATGTTTGTGTGGTCTTTAGTATAAGGTAGACATAAGTAGTTCGTCAGTTTAGGGACTGATGACCCTGCAGTTAAGTCCCTTAAGCCTCACAAACATTGAACAATTATTTGTATGTCAGTACCTATTCCTTCTGTCATATAATAAATGAATAGCCATATTCTTTGTGTAATTTAACCACAAAAAGCAGAACCTAGGTTTACTAATATTCTATGACACATCAATCTATGCATAAAATATGACAGTGTTAGTTCGAAATTTTGCTCTTTCCCTTTAACTGATAGTTTACAGACATATTTAAGGCTGAAATCCCAAGCAAAGACTATATATATATATAATTTTATTCATCTTTGGTCTTTCATATTAATGAAAGTATTTGCTCATAGTTCAATAGTATGAAATACAAATAAAACACAAAGAGTGTTATTGAGGACCTTTGTAAAGATCACTATTTGTAAAAGCACATGTTAGTTGCTGGTGGAGTGGTGTTGACAGTGTATATTACAAAGAATAACTGTGAGAAATGAGTGATGTGGTATTGTCTTCAGAGAAGACGTAATTGAAGAATTGGAAATTATTTACAGAAGCCAGAAAAACTAACGACTAGAAAGACACGGCTTTGACTCAACAGTGGGTAACTGATGTAAACGTGACTGTTTGAGGTGGTACTAATCCAACGAAAACAAAACAGACGACTGTCTGGATTCACACGGCGGAAGAATATGCTAATCAGATACTTCACGTGAATGTAAATCTGATATACACAGAGCACAATTTGAATTTGATAAACTGAAGCAACAACGTCACAGAACAGTCAAAATATGTCGCTCCCAGTGAGAAGCCGGTTACGCTCACGATTATCGGCGTGTTCTGTGCTGGGCTCCGCTCACTGACTTCAAATGTTCAAATGTTTGTAGAGTCTATGGGACGTAACTACGGGGTCATCAGTCCCTAAACTTACAAACTACATATGAACTAGCTTATACTAAAACGGTACAAACATCCATGCCCGAGGGGGGATTCGAACACCCTCACTGACTCCAAATTATCTTATTAATTTGTCCAAAGTCTTTCGGTCCAATGAATCAAATACCATTTTGAAGTGTATAAAAGACACCACAGTTTACTTTTTGCTCAGAATTCTTTGCCCAATTATTGATTTTAAGTTGAAAATAAGCTCCACAACTAAGCCTTTTCTAAACTGTGCTTCGTATTCGTCTAGTTGTGTATCCACGGATTCTTCTATTTAAAAGACTTTTTGAGAGAATTTTATAGGCAACTGAAAGGAGGGGCAAGCCTTTGTAAATACTGATTTCTTGTTTATCCCTTTTCTCGTGGTACGGGGGGATCAGCGCCATTTTCCATTCTTCTGGGATATTCTCGGTTTCCCAGATTTTTGCTAAGGATTTGCCGAGGGTCATATAGAGTTTCTTCTTCGGCCTACTTCAATATTCCTGCTTTACGTCTTCTCAACTTGTTGTTGTTGCGGTCTTCAGACCGGAGACTGGTTTGATGCATTTCTCCACCCTACTCTATTCTCAGCAAGCTTCTTCATCTTCTTATAACATCTGCAACCTACATACATTTCAATCTGCTTACTGTATTCATCTCAACTCATTCTCAACTTATTGTTTTCAAGGCTTTTGAAATCATGTTTAATTTCCTTTTTTGTTGATTATAAAAGGTAATCTGTCTTATGCTGACTGCAATTAAGAGATTTATTTTTCACCATACGCGTTTCGCTTTTTTTTTTTTTTTTTTTTTTTTTTTTTAAAGCATCTTCTGTGGTTTGTAAATGATACAAAGGTTTGTACAATTTGTTTTAGATAAATTGATTAAAACAGTGTTTTAAAAAACAATTTGCACGGCAGGCCTAGTTTTTTTTTTTTTTTTTAACTTAATATTCGGTCTACTCACGGTGTTGATGTCTCTTCTTTACATGTTACTACTGTTTCTCCGTCTTGTTGGCTGGAGTTCGTTTTTTCCTGGCGTGTGTTTGAGGGCTGAGCACAGCACTTTTCGTGTGTCTTTGTTTCTTTTTTTTTTTTTCTTTTCATCTCAGCACATCACATCACTTCTCTTTTTGAAAGGTATGGAGATTACATATCACCTGTTGTAAGTGGAATGCCTGTTTATTTATCATTTCACTACAGTGTAGACCAAAGATATGGTCTGTGGCATCACGTTTCGCTGTATGTAATGTCCTTGCTATAGGGTCGCAAACGTCATCGCTGGTCTTCAGTCCGAATTTTTTATAATTTGACGACTTTCAACCACCATCTCTTCCACCCCCTTGTAGGCATCCGCATGGAACTGCTATGGTGTACAACGGGAGACTTCGGACAACAATTACACACATACCATTCATTTGCGTTCTGTAGTTTTCGCTGCATAGCGAAATATTAACACACACACACACACACACACACACACACACACACACACACACACGTAGAAGTTTATATACACCGATAACTTTCCATCCCAATATACTCCACCCTTTTATCATTATCAACCCTCAAGCAACAATGCAACCATTTTCAAAGAGTAAATGTAATTTTCAAAGAGTAATTATTGTTCCACATTTCGCGTTATATTCTTCAAATTACTAAATATCTATCAGATCGCTATAAAACCTTGCCTAAAACCTTCCTCGGGTATCAATTAATAACTGCACAAATATTTAAGTCTCTGCGTCTTGTCGTTTGGACGTGATAAGCGTACACCGAACAGACATTCACATTAATATATATAGATAAATAGCTATCCGATCGCCATAAAACCGTGCCTAAAGCCTTCCCCGGGTAGACATCAGTAACTGTACAAATTTTTAGCTCTGTGTCTTGTGGTTCAGACGTGATAAACGTACACCGAACAGACATTCACATTTATAGATATATATTGTCTTTATAAAATCAATTAAACTGACTGCTTAATATTTTGCTGTACCATCTAAAAGTACCTTGAGCGTTGTGCCACTATCTGTGTTAAAAGTATGGCGGTAAGGAATGTAACAGTTGTAGCTTGCTTACAATATTTTCTTGTTTTACAATGAAGTTGTATGCTATGTATGTTTCACCACTGACTGGCTGCCAGTATATAGCAGAAGGTGACTCATGACTGTGCATGGTCTTACGGTGGGTGGATTTGTCATCTTTACACCGATATTGAAGTGTGCAACTTGAAATTTTATTTTTTGTCTGATACCGTCCCTTCTTTTATTCAAGGTTAGCCAGAAATTCCTTTACTCCCCAATTCTGTCCAGTATCTCCTCATTAGTTACGCGATCCACCCACCTAATCTTCAGCATTCTTCTGTAGCACCACATTTCAAAAGCCTCTATCCTCTTCCTGTCCGCACTGTTTATTGAAATGTTCAAATGTTTGTTAAGCTTATGGGACTTAACTACGGGGTCATCAGTCCCTAAACTTACAAACTACTTATCTACTACCTTATACTAAGGACGGCACAAATATCCATGCCCGAGGGGGGATTCGAACACCCGAACGTAGTGGCCGTGCAGACCGTGACTGGAGCGCCTCAGTCTCCTCGGCCTTCGCGGCCGTCCACTGTTTATTGTCCATGTTTCACTGACATACAAGGCAGCACTCCTTAGGCTTAAATCTATATTAGATTTAGTAGGACACATTCTTAGACATCAAGGAATCGTGAATTTAGCATTGGAGGATTAGTGTATGGAGCAAAAACCGCAGAGGAAGACCAAGAGATGGATATAGTAAGCAGATTCAGGCAGATGTAGGTTGCCGTTCTTATGTAGAGATGAAGAGGCTTGCTCAGGATAGGGTATTGTGGAGAGCTGCATCAAACCAGTCTCCGGACTGAAGACCACAACAACAACACCGTATATTGTATCACAGTCTTGTACCACAGAGCTGCCTATGGAGATACCTAAATCCGTAACATCAAAATTTTATACACAAATTGGAACGGCGATCTTCACTGGTGTATTTAGATTCAATTCATATAATGTCCTAGATATTGTCGAACAAGTATTTGGTTACAGATCTATGGACGTTAATATAGTTTTTCGAAGAACCCTTTTGCTTTCTCTTATTCAGCTTAATTTCGTATATCCAAATTTTCGGCATCTGTATCTCAAAACTGCAAATCAGTTTACTCTAGTCTTCAGTTTCATGACATTCTAGAGCTAATTGTTGTGATAAGTTCTCTTATCAGTGTCCCCGTGATTCAGGTGACACAATTACAGTGATACTAATTTTGCTGTTGTATTTGAATGGATAGATGATATTAAACTCAATTCGATGAGAGTGATCGTTCTTGAAACGCAACCTGAATCCAATTTTGGAGTCATGCTACTCTCGCTTTTCTATCGACTTTGGATCATATAGTTATTGTGTAATAAAATGTAGGACAAGCAACGAAAATTTGTAGGCTCTAGTCTATCGATGTAAACAGCATTAGAATATATTTGGCGCTACTGAAAAACGTGCGACAAACACCTCGTGTTATTGCTGGAATGGTGCTTACTTGCCCTTATGCTATCTCACTGGTATTCAGTAGTCAATATTACATCATGTGAGATAGCGATGACCCCACAAGCTATCTCAGCAGAGAGGACGTGATCCACTCAACGTGTTCCCTTTTATATTCTGAAAGGCGCGCGTCCTGATTTTAGCAGCTGCCATGTCAGCTGCGATGATTAGCTGATGGAAACTTAATAAGGAGCCGAACTGTGTGATGTTTCAGCATTTGAGGTCATTTTTCTCTGATGAAGTCAGACTAAAATATATTCAGCTTACGAATGGAAACTTCTCGCAGGTTATTAGGGAATCCCCTTTAACAACGAATTTCTAACTTTTCCATCAAGTTATGCAGATAACCCCGGGAAGACTTATTCAACAGACCAGGATATTTGTGACCACATGATTCGTAGTTAACAAATGACCACCTAATGCTGTTTTGTTAAGAGGATAATTATGCATGTAACTTAGAGGAATTATATTAACGATACCATTCAGTTGCATAGAGGCAGCGCCAAACATATACGAGTATTCCATAAAATAATAATATTAATCCACTGTAAAGTAAAATGCACAGAGAGTTGGAAAAATACACTTGTGTTGACATTCACATTCACATTCGAGACGTTATTACACACAGAAGCAGAGAAAAATGTAAAATTCTTGCGTGAGCCTACTACAACCGAAACAATCATAAAACAACGCTTATGTCATTCGAACCGATACAAAGAGACACATTTTAAGACAGTGTTGTAAAAGCTGATGAAATTACCGTTTGATGATGATGAAGTTTATAAAAAGATCTTAAATTTAGAAAACAATGGCACTTGCACTTGTATGTAAGGATGTGAAAGTAGGCTTTCCACAAAAAGTAGGAGACACTATTGATAAAACTATATTCATAAATGGAAAATAAATAAAAATAAAAGGCCTTATTACCTGTAATCGAAGTATCTTAAATAAAAATGCAAGAGATTACAGGGACTTGGTGTCAGAAATGGTTTTGAAACGAAAAGCATAGTCAAATTTAAGCTTATGAAACAAACTGTCAACTGTAAAGAAGTGCTGAATTTCTTACGTACGTAACGACATTTCTAGATCCTGAACGCTGTTGAAGTTAGAAAATCCCCAATGTTGAAAATTCATGTTCTTGAAAGCGGGAAAAAATACATGTTGAAATTACTGGCATGCAAGTCTTAAGAACACAGTTTACAAAGTCTGTTAAAAAGTAATAAACAATCGCATGAAAACAATAACGGGTGCATGTTAGAGAGATTAGCAAAGTGTATTGAGAAAAGGGTGCTACAATTTGATGTACAGCAATCTTAACTTGCGTTACAAGGGATACTATTTCAAGTTAACCTTTAATAATGCATACTTTTGGGAAATTTTATTTATCGATGTGTGTCGGACTATATAATTGATTTTTCATATCTTTACTGACCTACAGAATTCGTACTATACAAGCAGCTGTATCTAATGTAACCAGCTGAGAAATGTTGTTGACGGAGTTCAAAAACAGGGCATATGTTGCATTATAAAAGATTCTGACAGAAAAATGTCCAATATGCAGTTTCAACAATTGTCACCTGACTTCCCCAGAAAGAATTTTTGCGTGCGAACGTATTCCCGGTTTTTTCTGCTGAAAGAGAAAGATAGTGAAGGAGAGAGAGGTGGTTGCACCAAGGGGAGAAAAAGGCGGGGCAAGTGGTGAAAGTAAGATAAATGGAGACAGTAGCAGTTGGAGCTCAAGAGAGAAGAGATACTGATGTCATTGAGACACGTTTGCAGTAAGAAACTGAGACAGACGGAGAAGCCGCGGCGGAGCGGCCGAGCGCATTGAGGCGTTATTCTACGATGCGCGAGGCCGTTTCCCGTCGGGGGTTCGAATCCCCCGTCGGGCATGGATGTTTATGCCGTCTTTAGTATAAGCTAGTTCATAAGTAGTTTGTAAGTTTAGGAACTGATGACCCTGCAGATAAGGACCATGAGCTTTACAAAAATTTGAATAAACGAAGACAATGTCAGAGAGAACGAAAGAGAATGGAAACAAAACACGAAAAGTTCAGTACTTAAGCTTGAGGTGTCTGCACGCCATCCATGAAGGATAGGCAAATTTGCTGTATGCGAAAATTGAAATAACCATTAATATCAGAAACTAAACTAGGCCTTTAAGAAATAGGAGAATATTATTTTAAACGTTTAATGTTATCAGATGATTTCAAATAAACAAAGTACTATAAATAAAGAAAGGTAATAAAATTAATCAGAACAACAAAACATAAGAATAACAAGAAAATGGTTTGTATGGGATCTTCTCCTGTGTTTTTGCTCCGAACTGTCTCTACAATTTCCAACAGTAGTCTAATATCATAGTTATGACGATCCCAATAACCTTGACAACTTTCCTCCATAATCTTGATGTCCTGGTGGAACGTTCGCCTTGTTATTCGCTGTAATCGCCGAAGACTGAAGATGTTCGGAAATTAATTTAAATAACTGTTCAAAGAATGCTATTTGACACTCATATTACCTTCTAGTTGTTGAAAATGCTGGAGCATTTTATTTACTATTTCGAAATATTCTTCAGCTTTGACCGAGCGTGGTGACGCAGAAGATCACAATGGACTCTCATTCTAGAGGACGGTGGTTCAAACCAGCCTCCGGCCATCCAGATTTAGGTTTACCTTGCTTTCTCTAAATCACTTCACTTCAGGCAAATGTCGGGATGGTTTCTTTGACGGGGCACGGCCGATTTCCTTCCCTAAGCTAAGCTAAGCTAATCTTAAAAAAATAATAAAAATAATAATAAATAAATAAGTAAAAACTGGGATTAGATGCTGCATATGTTAATCCCCACAGATGAATAATAAGAAGGAAGTTTTCGCACCACTATTCCAAGAACAATTTTAATAAAATACTTTGTATAACACCAAATATTACTGTAAAATGTAAACTTTCACGGCCGGAATGGTCAAAATTACTAAAAATTTCCGGGCTGTTATGCCGTGGTCTAGTGGATTTATTATTAAAACACAACGTTTCGTCCCCGACTGCGGAGGACATTCTCAAGGGGGATCGTGGCACTTTTGGATATCCGATTCACACCCTGGCTCGCTACTGAAAGTGCCACGATCCTCCTTGAGAATGTCCTCCGCAATCGGGAACGAAACGTTGGGTTTTAATAGTAAATCCACTAGACCACGGCATAATAGCCCGGAAATTTTTAGTAATTTTGACCAAATACTACTACAACTCAGATTTGCATCTAGGTGGATGTGAGAAACAGCCTAAAAGCCAGTCTGAAAGCAGTATGCAAAATACGTGTAATTATATGCGTTTCCAAGGAGATACAAATCATAAGCATTTCAGGGCAGACTCGCTTCACAGGCTTCTGAAAGTGTCACCTAAAGGTCAAATACATGACCATATTGACGTACCGGAATTGTACCGGAAAGTGTCACCTAAAGGTCAAACACATGACCATGTTGACGTACTGGAATTGTTCTTTCGTGTGATTGAATTTCTTAAACATTTTTAGTATGCCTCATGAAAATCAACGAGTGATTTTCGAGCATGTTTATTTCTTCAGTGATTTACTCCTGCAACTACCATCTATATGCCGACGATATCCAACTATACGTAACTGCCAGCACTAAGAACATTGTGTATGCAGTAGCTGACCATGCAGATCTTTTCTCTGTTTCACGATGGTCACAAAACATAGGTCTTAAACTAAACCCCAAGAAATCCCAGGTCATTCTCATAACTCATCCCAAGTTAATGAGCCGGTATTTTCATGAAACAGTCCCTGAAATACACCGCAATGGTCCCATTTACCGTATCAAAAAACAGCGAAAGATCTTGGGTTAATCTTCGATGAACACCTAAACTGGTATGAACAAACAGTTGTAGCTTGCAGGAAATAGCTCTCATCCCTATATGCAATTAAAAAAAAAGTAGAAAAATATTTCCATCACAACTTAAACAGAAATTATTCCACACACTTGTCTTTCCAAAACTTTGCTACTGTGATGTAGTTCAACAAGGCACAAATAGCGAAAATTCAAGACGCCTCGAGCTAGTGATGAATGCTTGCCTTAGGTATGTGTGCAACATGCGGTTGTACGATCATATCGATTCTTAATATACCCATCTATGTTGGATGCGCCCACATACGTGGCGCGATTATCAAACGCTGTGCTCGCTTCAACGATTTCTCTTTCACCAGTGCCTCCAATACTTATCTTCTCTCATGGAACAGCCATCATCATTCCACAACAGCAGTACCAGATCGGTTACATCTAGCATCTTGGCTGTACCTTTCTACAACACTATATCTTTCTCAGTGTCGTTATTAGTCTGAGCCATACGATTATGGAAACTCAAAATTTACATATTAACAATGTCATAGCCTCCACTGTTATGCTCCTCTCAGTTCTCTTTCCCTTCTCTCCATCATAGCCTTGAATCTTACCATTACTTTTCTCTTCCTCTAACCAATCTACTATTTCTATATCTATTTCATCACATTCTATCGTCTTATGTTTGGGATTGATGTGAATAACCCACAATCTGCAAGAACATCATGAAGGAATTCCTAAATGGTAATTGGGTTGATGTTCACAGTATGAAACATGCTTACTAACCATTAGAAACTCATAATGATTATTGTTATTATATCAATTCTGATTCTTATAATTATCTTCATATTATTGTTGCAATTATTCTAGTGATAGTCTTTTTTTAAACTTTAATAGTTGTACTAAACACAATATACTACACAAATTGTATCTGAGTAAGCCTTGTTAGGTGTAAGAGAGTGCCTGCAGGCCCTAATTTAGCTGGGTAAAGTAAATACATAAATAAATAAATAAATATAAAAATTGCGGAATTGGCGATCATGTCAGACATAATTAAACAATTGAGAACAAGAAATAACCGTGTGGTATTTTACAGGAGCAGAAGTTTTTAGACGTTTTTGACGCTCACATTCAGTTTTATATTTCAAATTTCGCCATCTGATATGCATCTTTTGTAAGGGCTTACAATTTGAACATATGGGCTCCATAATTTTCTCTTGCCCTATGAAATAAATGCTCTTGTCTTGAAGATGCATCTATAATAATTTCATAATCAGTTCTGTTTTCTAATAAAGGGTCGCTATACTGCTAATACGGCGCTGAAGAATTTGTTACTATTTTATACGAATTTCGTAAAACATTTTAAGATACTATTTGGAAATTTATTAACACAAGTTTTGTATCCTCTGTTTAAGAGTTCATTATAGTCAGAGAAATGTTTATCGAAGTCACAAATAATGGTCGTTGATAACTTGAGATGACAGCGTGTGCAGCAACTACGCCTCGGTAGGAGTATAACTGAATGTAGCGTCCTTGGATTAATCTTTGAGCCGACGTGATGGATCGTCACTTATCAGGTTGACCTGTCGAGGTCTAGACATCTCACCACTTCGTCAATTCTAACGGCTTTCTCAGCAGAGTTTGACGATTTGATTGTAAATATTTTTTTACTTCTTTTTCCACAAAGACATCCGGGTACAAATATTTCTAGAGTATTTCAGCAGTATGTTTTAAGCCCCTATCGGAATATATCACGGCCACGAGAATCGATTTTTCAAGAACTGAATAACTGCACTATTGATAAACTTTATCTACACTCGTGCGACCATTTCGGAATTTTTCAATCCACTCGTACACACTTCGTTGTGGCAAAACACTGCTCCCGTACTGTACTGAAAGTCTTCTTTGAATTTCGGCCCCTGACACACCTTCCGCCCACAAAAAAAAAAGTATCACTGAACGTTTTTCTTCTTTGGTGCAAATAGACAGCGGAGCAGCCATGATTAACAGCACGGCAGCGACAACGAAACTAACGTAGCAGTTTGATAATTGCAAATATATAACAACAAATAAACAAAGCATGCGTCACCAACGTAAAACGACAGTACTACCAAAATAAACAAAAATTAAACTAAATTGCGGATAATAATTGACTTACCCTCGTAGTATGACTTGAAGAAGGAATATCAAATCTTCTTCAGGCTAATATGCATACACATGCCAACTCTCACAGGGGCCACCAAAACGTAAGGTATCGTCCCCTTTCGTCGTATGAAATCTTATGATGACAGTAATCGTCTTCATGTTTTGAAGGTCTTGTGCCCAAAATTTTGTCAAGGTAGGTATTAAACAGCTGATACAGTTCTTGATGTGAATAAATTTCCAATAGACTTTCTCCTCTTTGAGAATAATATGCCGTTGAAAATAGTAAATGTTCTTTATTGTCTGATGCCCGCTCCCATATTCTTAAATATATCCTCACTGCCTCATTTTATCTAGAGCTCTCGCCTGTAACGTCAAAGAAGACAGAAAACCTTAGATATTGTTTGTTTTATTTTATTGTATGCGAATAGTAAAATACCGTACGCTGATAATGAAGCACAATGAGCTTTGATAGCATTGATCTTGAATCTCTCAAAAATTACGTATTCTCCTTTATATGTTTCCACTATTACTGCCTATAGCATTGTATTACAAAGTTATAAAACTGAAAGTACTGAGCATTTAAGTACCCAAGTGTCAAATGAAATTACAACTAAATTCTCAACGATTTATATAAAATAAGTGATTGGAATAATAATATAAAAATAGAATGTTGACAGCAGGTCAGTGGATGCTTCATGACCGTCAGTCACACCTAAACGTGACTAATAATGTAAACTAAAGTTGAAATATTATTACCCTCCATTAAGACGTAAATGAAAAGCGTTATTATAATCACCTACAGACGCATTTGCGAAACAAGCAGGCATGTTGTGCAAAATATTAAAATACAACGAAATATAGAATACCTTCAGTTACTTGGACTGATTTCATATAAAATGTCGTACATCGTCATCATAAATACTGCTGGCCCTATCAACAAGATACTAAAAGCCCTTCTACAGTCCCCCTCATTTTTAAAACGACAATCTACAACACCCCGTAAACGACACTCTAAAATAAACTTTGTAGTTTCGTCCTAAAGTAATGACGAAACCTGTATGCAACTCAAATGCAGAGAGCTTATACTTATTTGAAAATGGCTTCTGCAGAGCGTCAGAGTGTTAATATTCCGTTCTAAATTTTCCACACTATATTTTTAATGGCATATTATTCTCAAAGAGGAGAAAGTCTATTGGAAATTTATTTACGTCAAGAACTGTATCTGCTATTTAATACCTACCTTGACGAAATTTTGGGCACAAGACCTTCAAAACATGAAGACGATTACTGTCCTCATAAGATTTCGTACGACGCAAAGAGGACGATACCTTACTGATGGCCCCTGTGAGAGTTGGCATGTGTATGCATATTAGCCTGAAGAAGATTTGATATTCCTTCTTCAAGTCATACTACGAGGGTAAGTCAATTATCATCCGCAATTTAGTTATATTTTTGTTTATGTTGCTAGTACTGTCGTTTTACATTGGTGACGCATGCTTTGTTTATTTGTTGTTATATCTTTGCAATTATCAAGCTGCTACGTTAGTTTCGTTGTCGCTGTCGTGCTGTTAATCATGGCTGCTCCGCTGTCTATTTGCACCAAAGAAGAGAAACGTTCAGTGATCCGTTTTTTGTGGGCGGAAGATGTATCAGGGACCGAAATTCATAGAAGACTTTCAGTACAGTACGGGAGCAGTGTTTTGCCACAACGAAGTGTGTACGGGTGGATTGAAAAATTCGGAAATGGTCGCACGGGTGTTAAGCACGATGAAGGAGCCGGACGACCGTTTATCGCCACAAATGAAGAAACCATTCAGCGATCACGTGAAATGATTCTCTTAGACAGACGATTAACTATTTGATGAAGTGGCTCATCGTCTTCAAATTAGTCATCGTTCCGCCTGCGAAATTATTCACAACAGGTTTGGGTTTCGTAAAGTTTGTGGAAGGTGGGTCTCAAAATAACGCACACAGTTGTATAAGCAAACGCGCCTCGACATCTGCAAAACACATTTGGATCGCTATGGTAACGAAGGGGACAACTTCTTATACAGAATCATTATTGGTGACGAAACATGGATCCATCATTACGAACCGGAGAGTAAACGGCAGAGTATGGAATGGAAACATCCAAATTCGCCGTGCAAGAAAAAGTTCAAGACGAAACCGTCCGCAGGAAAACTGATTACGTTTTTTGGGATGCACGAGGTCCTGTACTGGAATATTATGGCGAAAGGGGTACAACAATAAACAGTGTACGTGACAGTGAGATGCTTCCTGACAGGCTAAAGCCTGCAATTAGAAGCAAACGCCGAGGACTGCTGTCAGAAAGTGTTGTGTTGTTGCACGACAATGCCCGTCCGCATACTGCTGTCCACACTGTTGAAACGCTCCAGAAACTCAAATTCGAAGTACTGGATCATCCTCCATATAGCCCCGATCTTGCCCCTTCTATCACTTTTTTGATCCACTCAAACAGGCATTAAGGGGCCGTCGATTTGACTCGGACGAATCAGTGAAGGAAGCGGTGCATTCCTGGCTCGCAGCTCCACCGAAAACCATTTATGAGGGCATAGGGAAGCTTGTAGAGCGATGGACGAAGTGCATTGGTAAGCAAGGAGACTATGTCGAAAAATGATGTTCTTGTTTCGTATTTTATTACAATAAAATTTTATAATTACTTTGCGAATAATAATTGACTTACCCTCGTATTGAGAAGGCGGAGTTGGAGGAGGCTGGAGATACACAAAGGGATACAAGATTTGCTAACAGAAGACTAGAATTAATAAATAGCTGGGCAGACTAACACTGGTATAAAATTATTTATTTAAAATTCAGTTATTACATATTTCTGAGTTTCGTAAGTAGCGATAAGCACCGTTGTTGTAATGACTCCCATCCCAGATTCATTTAGGGGGTAATATCACTGATCATGGAGTTAAATGGAGAAGCGAAACGTTTTGGATAGCTGTTAGCGTAACGACCATTTTTATATCTATCGGAAGTAAGTACATATTGATACTATCCTGCAGTACAGAATAAAACTTTAAACATTTCACGTATCCTCTGGCCCAGGCAAGCTGAGTGAAAGTTTTAGTTGTTATCCATACGTAAAAAGTGTTGAATCATCACGATTTTAGGGGACCATTACTCTTTACATGAAAATGGAATAGAGATATACAAAAACAACATAATCACTTATGAAAACAGAAATTACCAATTTTGATAACATAACCTACTTATCCTGTATTTGTATTTGTATTTCAGCATGCACCTGTGACCTCGCCGCCCACCCTCCCACGACCCACCCGCCCTGCGAGCAACACCGCTCCTGATTCAGTCGTAGCCTCCCCAATCTCCTGGGTCGCATCATGGCAGAAATCCTTGATCTCAAGGCGGAGGCAGAGGTGACGCCGTCACCGTGACAATTCTTTCACGTTTGCGCTCTATCACAAGTACACGATTGCTGGGGGTGGTGCTGGCGGTTCGGCAATCGCCCGAGCGAGTAGGTGTCGCGGTGTCGGCCAGGTGTTTGCCATAGAGAGCGAGTACAGACATGTCGAGGGGTCGACAGGTCTGGACCTGTCGGAGGTACTGCCTGTCTGACGGTGGCGTCGGGGGGTGGAGAGGGGTGTTAACGGCTAGGTGTGTGGCTGAGGGTGCGAGTACAGACATGACGATGAGGTGGCGGATGTCAATCATCCTTAAGTCCGTTATGGCGCGTCCTTTGATTAGCGGTCAGACAATCAAAAGGACCTAAATGTAAACTGTCAATCATCCTGTCCTTCCGGGAAGACCTACCAATCATCCTGTCAATCATTCTGTGGCGGTATCCTTTGTTCTGCAGTCTTGCAATTGGCCGCGCGTCTGGCATCGATGACAGTATTGTCGACGGGCCATCCTCAGAGGAGCGATACCCCTATTACCCCACTACTAATTTCTCATTTATGATGTCACATTGTATATATGACTTGTTTATGACTTGTTTATATCCGTCGAAATTATGGTCAAGTTTATTAAACAACTATATTGAAACTGGTTGGCTGATTATTAATTTTCTATTAAGGAAATAAATTTGTTAAAGTAGCAGTTGATTTCATAGGTGACCCACCCAGGCCTTCCACTTTGTCTTATATCGACTGAATGCAAATTTGAAGTTTCAGGTAGATTCGAGTAAGTCAAGTGCCTCAAGACAGCACGAATAACGTCAAAAAGACATCACTCAAAAGTCACGCATCAAGGTTAACAATTGTTTTTAGTGTAACTAACAAATTAATCTTTTACAGACACCTAGCAGCCATAACGTCCTGTTTCCCAGTACCTATCCATTGCGTGCAGACCTTTTGAAACTCGTTTCTTCAGCCACTGCAAGACCTACTCAATACCTCACGACATTGAAAATGAAAAATGTTCAAGTTGTCAAGGCAAGAGCAATACAAAGAAGTATTCAACAACATAACATCATTAAAACGAACTCATAGCAATATGGGATGTAAAATCGTCTCAGAGCATATTGAAACATATTACATAATACGCAGCATCACATAATTTTGTACTTGCTACTTCGAGAGCAGGACCGTCGGCTGGAGACTATGGGCTTTGTGCACGATGCTTGGCGATCACTTGGCCGGACGCCTGTCTGTGTCAAGCAGCCGCTGGTTTATGTCGCCGAAATACCGTGACAGACGTGCACGAGGACTTCACAGAAGCGTTTCTGAAGATTTTCCTTTTACTGCCTGGTTAGAAGATGGATGAAACTGACATTCTGTCATACTGATGTTCGTAGAAGACAGGCGGAATACGCCTTACAAGAGATAGGAAAAGGATTCATACAAAATACAGTACAGATAGCAACTGATTTTACTGTAACCGGTTGAAACCATTTGAATGGACATCAAATGTTCAAATGTTTGTATAGTCTATGGGACTTAACTACGGGGTCATCAGTCCCTAAACTTACAAACTACTTATGAACTACTTACGAACTAGAACGGCACAAATATCCATGCCCGACCGTAGTGGCCGTGCAGACCGTGACTGTAGCGCCTTAGTCTCCTCGGCCACCGCGACCGGCTGAATGGCCATCCTCAGTCCACTGCAACTGCAATGATACAGATCATATAATATTAGAGGGATAATTAATGACTGCTGTATAAATTATTGCAGTGATCCTTTATAAACTGGAAGATCCGCCCTTTAACTCAAACGTCGGCCAATTGAGTAAAAGTCCTAACGGATTATATTGTAAAAAAAGCATTTCATTGCCTACAAAAACCGATATGTATGTATCGCCCTCTGTTTTGAAGTGATTCCAAGAGAACAAAGGAAAATCTATATGTGCAGCAGACGACAATCCACGGATACATAAAGATGTTATCTGAGTTGGTTTCATTGGTAATAGTACATGACATTACAAAACTACGGAGGTCGTGAGCTATGTCTGCATTGGAGACAAATTAAAATATCCAATGGACAATACTAACAAAAATGAGGGAGCAGTAATAACCAGGCATAGAAAATGTAGAAAAGATTATGTTATGTATGCCCATATAAAAATACATGCGCAATGTATGGAAATATAGATAATTCAGTGGATTTTGTTGTGATTTTTAAAAAGTCAGAGGTACAATAACACCATTATTAGATTATGAAAAAAGTATTCTTGTCATTAAGTCAGAACAGTGGTAAACAAGCACACAGCTTTGTGCCAGTTATGGATTTATTACGTCTGTGATAAAATTTCACTATCTCAAAAACGCTTTTCATTCCATTGCAATTCTGCATTTTATTTCCTTTGTACTGCGACCATAATATGTTACTTTACTGTCCAAGGAACAAAACTCATTTACCACCTTTATTGATTCGTTACCAAATTTAATTCCTTCATCATCGCCTGATTTTCTAAGACTGCATTCCATTACCCTTGTTTTACTCTTGTTAATGTTAATCTTATATGCTCCTTTCAACACACTGTCCATTCCGTTCAGCTGCTCTTCCAGGTCCTTTGCTGTCTCTGATAGAATTACAATGTCATCGGCAAAATGCAAGGTTTTTATTTCTTCACCCTGAACTTTAATTCCTTCTCCAAATTTCTCCTTGCTTTCCTTTACAGATTGCTCAATGTACAAATTGAATAACATTGGAGAAAGGCTACAACCCTGTCTTACACTCTTCCGAAGTTCTGCATCCCTATGCCCTTCAACTGCTGTCTTGTTTTTGTACAAGTTGTAAATAACCCTTCGTTCCCTATATTTTAATCCTGCTAATTTCAGAATTTTAAAGAGTGTATTCCAATCAACATTGTCACAAGCTTTCTCCAAATCTACAAAATCTAGAAATGTAGGTTTGTCTTTCCTTCTTCTAAGATAAGTCATAAAGTGGGGTTTGCGTACTTAAACTAAGTTAAACTAACCCGAGGACAAACACAATCATGCCCAAGGGAGGACTCGAACCTCTGACTGCGACAACCGCACGCTCCGCAGCAAGGCAACTTAGAACGCTCGGCCACTACACCACCTGTCGCCTCGCAAAATGCTTCTACAATTTATATGTTAAATCTAGCTACAACCGAAATATTAGCTCAAATACAAAATTTGGTTAAACCGCCTCGAGAAGCTTACAATGTTATTTAATTTTAGAAAGAAGTGTACGTACAATGCAAAAATTTCCTGACATTCGTGATGTTAAGAGCCGGCCGCGGTGGCCGAGGGGACTGAGGCGCTCCAGTCACCGTCTGCACGGCCACTACGGCCGGGGGTTCGAATCCCCCCTCGGGCATGGATATTTGTGCCGTCCTTAGTATTAGCTAGTTCGTAAGTAGTTTGTAAGTTTAGGGACTGATGACCCAGTAGTTAAGTCCCATAAACTATACAAACGTTTGAACATTTTTTTATGGTAAGACGATGGCGGTGGGCTGTGACATTGGCTGTTTAGCAAACACATGGAGGCAAATAAACACATCGCTAGGTCCAGGGGCATGTGATTAAAATCTGAATGCTGCGAATAGCGTTGCTATCCACACCGATAGCTGTCTTCATTAAAATATTAGTTTCTCATAAGACATTTAAAAATTAAGCTAATAGTAAGGAAGTATTAATTTTGCGATAGGAAAGTAGATAATTGAGACTGATCTATTTCCTCGTTATAATATAGGATGTTTAAAGATTTTCTCTGTCTAGGCAACACGATCAGTGAATTAACATTTCCACAGAACAGCCTTGAAAGACATTACACACTAAATTAAAGCAGTAAACATAAGCTAATTTTACTTTCTTTTAAACTGAGATTCAGCTCATGTGCAGTTAGAGGCAGCGCTGTTTCTGCTTATAGTGTAGATGTTGACCACAGTGCGATAAAACACGAGAGGTGACAACGGCCAACTACGAGTATCGGTCTAAACGTCAGTGAGAATATTGGTTTTCATTTCATCTGTTTGATAAGATAATGAAGTTCTTGTAGGGGCCATATTTCAGTGTTGGCGAATGTGTGGTTGTATATAAAACGTTGCTGTGTCTATGAAGAGCAGGAAAAAATATTAAAAATACTATTTGTCAGACTTACTTTACCCTTTTTTATGAATATGTCAAAATTTCGAATACGTGATTATTCGCCACGCGGGAACACGCTACTGACTGCGAGACCGCTCATGTCGGAGGTTCGAGTCTGCGGTAGGGCATGGGTGTGTGTGTTTTCCTTATAGTAAGGCAGTTTAAGTAGTTTGTAAATCTAGAGACTGATGACCATAGCAGTTCTGTCCAATACGTATAGGCTACAAACATGTGAACAGTGCTCATTCAGAAACGTTTATCAAAAGTATTTTCCCCAGTTTTCACTAATATTGTATGTCATAAATTTAGGAATGAGGAACTTATTAGAAAAGCGTAAATTACTGCGAGTGAAACGAGCAGAAATTATATCTCCACTCTTGCTTTTCAAAAAAAATAACATGGCTTTTACGAAGATATCATCATGGTTTCTTACGACGTAACGTAGGAACTTAATAGGACAGGGGAACCACTACCAAAACGCTACGACCACATAGAAATCGAGAAGACGTTGTTATTGTCTCTGAACACCTAACTCATTATTGGGAAGCTTCTATACTTTCCACCATTACAAGTGAAATTTTACTCATAATCGGTTTAACATGTAAATGGGAATATTAAGTAGATTCACTTACTAGTAAAATTCTTCATTGCGCTCGGACGCTAATGTGTCAATTTATAATTTATACAACTAATGCGCTGCCTGTGTCAGCATATGATAAATTTTCAAAGTATTTATAATGTGTTTCAGTCAGTGAGAGTCTTAGTAAATGTATAAAATATAATAATAGAAAAGAGAGACAATACTTTAACGCAGATTTGGTGATATACGTATAGCATTTCGTCAGCCTTCTTAGTATACAATAGTAATTAAATTCTGTTATCGTTTCATTAAACTATATAGTTAAAAGAAAGGGAAAGTATATTCCTAATGTGGCAACATGTTCCAGGTTTCAGACAATTGACAAGACTTTGTCGTTAATTTGATTAATTCACATATGATTTCTTTAAAAAAAGTGCTCGCTACCATACTGACAGTATACTTTTAAAAATTGATGTTCCCACCGTTAAGCACACGGTACACGGTGAAGCCGTTTGTCAAAATTTAATACGGTTGTCAAATATTTGTTCATATACGGTCCTGTTTGGCGTGTGTATGACACAGACTGTGACAGGCGTGAGTAAAATTTTGATTAACGGTATATTTGTCAGTTGACAGGCGCTTGTATCGATGTTTTTCAGCGCCTGCGCGTCGAATGAGAGTCGTATCACAATTTATCTTACTATGTCGTGAGTTTCCACAACTGTGCAATCTGCAGTCAAGGACAAGATATGGTTGAGATGTTGACTCTTTCGTAGCCATTTATTACCCTGAAAGATAAACGAAGAAAGTCAATATTCTACACCCACCACACAAGCAGAAAAAAATCGATATACTGCCGTTCTTAGGCGGACAATGTATGTATCCCATTTGAAATTGGACGAAAAGTGAGAAAATCGACCTCGTTTATTTTTAAATAATTAACAGTTTCTACATGTGGCTATTCGTGTAAATGAAAACAGGGGTCATGAAGTTATACCGTGAATGGTTACTATTATTCGAGTTCGCGGATGATGCTGTCGTTTATCGGTTAGTGAAGTCAACAGAGGATCAAAAGCAACAGGAAAGCGATTTAGACAAATTTTCTACATGTTGCGAAAACTGGCAATTGACACTAAATATAGAAAGCTCGGAAGTAATACACATGACCAATAAAAGAAATCCGCTGAACTTCAATTACGCGATAAATCAGTCAAATATTAAGGTCGTAAATTATACCAAATACTTAGGAGTTACAATTACGACCAACTTTGACTGGAGAGAACACATAGAAAATATTGTGGGGAAGGCGAACCAAAGGTTACGTTTTATTGGCAAAACGCTTCGAAGATGCAACAGCTCCACCAAAGAGACTGCCTACATCACACTTGTGCGTCCTCTCCTGGAGTACTGTTGCCCCTTGCGGGACCCTCACCAGGTGGGACTGACGAAAGACATTGAGAAATTCAAATTCAAATGTTTGTTAAGCTTATGGGACTTAACTACGGGGTTATCAGTCCCTAAATTTACAAACTACTTATGAACTACTTACGAACTAGGACGACACAAATATCCATGCCCGAGGGGGGATTCGAACCCCCGACCGTAGTGGCCGTGCTGACCGTGACTGGAGCGCCTCAGTCACCTCGGCCACCGCGGCCGGCGGAAGACATTGAGAAGGTTCAGAGAAGGGCAGCTCGTTTTGTTCTATCACGTTACGCGGATGAAAGCGTCACGGAAATGTTGCACGAATTAGGGTGTAAATCATTAAAAGAAAAACGTTATTCATTGCGGCGTGATCTGTTTGCGAAGTTTCAATCACCGACTTTTACTTCTGAATGTGAAAATATTTTGCTAGCACCCACCTACTTAGGGAGACATGATCATCCCAATGAAATAAGAGAAATCAGTTCGAAAACGGAACGATTTAGGTGTTATTTCT
This sequence comes from Locusta migratoria, assembly GCA_026315105.1. Taxonomy (NCBI): domain Eukaryota; kingdom Metazoa; phylum Arthropoda; class Insecta; order Orthoptera; family Acrididae; genus Locusta; species Locusta migratoria. The sequence goes on from CM048745.1 coordinate 168,526,014, forward strand.
TCCCGCGCGCTATTAGAGAATGGAACGGTAGAGAAAAGTTATGAAAATGGTTAATGAACGCTCTGCCAGGCACTTAAATGTGATTTGCAGAGTATCTATGTAGATGTAGAATATACGGTGAAGTTATTACCCGCATGCGGTACTTCGTATGCTGTGTAACTCAAGAACTTCATACCGAATTTCAGTGAAGTTATACAAGAATATGGCAACAAAACTTTTAACATCCATTCGAAAAATTTGTAATCATCGGGTTCTGAACGTAGATGTCTTTTAGCAGATTTTCGTCGGTACATTTTTCTATCAATTTCAGCCATACCCTGCAGCAGAATCTTGTTTTTCTTATATCCTTCCCACTCACCCGGCCGCGCGCTTTAAGGCGCCACACGCTGGGACGGGGAGGTACGCCCTCTCAGGTTGGAATCGGGCCGGCGAATTGACGACGTCGCTCGATGTGCCGACAACCTGGATGTTGTTTTTAGGCGGTTTCCCACATCCCGCAAGGTGAGTAGCGTGCTGAAACCAAAGTCCCACCTCATTTATATGATTCGTAAAGTTTTAGAAAAACTTTGACTTTCGCGTGTATAATACCATAAGCCGATTATTGGGGTACTCCGAGGAGCAATGCGGTGGTGACTGGAAGGTTATCTTTAACTAACATGCCAAATGCGAAACAGCCAAGCCGCCCCCTTAAATGCAGACCAAAGGGAAGGAAGAACGAGACGAAGTAGGGACAAGGTCAGTGCGACACGTTTTGCTCATAATGATACCCTTTCTTAGTAGTGTAAAGTGCATCATGACAGGGTCGTCTTCTGTTTCCAATGTGAGACTTTTAGACCAGTTGTTGCTGCCAGTGTTGCTGCCAGTTCACTGCCTCCTGGCGAGTGACAACAAGAAGGATATCGTATTTCATTGAAGATTTCTAATATTTACTGATTTTTGCGAACTGAGAACCGGAGCTAAATGTCAACATACAGGAAGGAAGATAAAACAGTTTGCCCTTCGAAGCAGAATTTCTGGTGCTACCAAAATTCGCATGATAGGATCAACGTCATGAATAAAAAAGAATTCAATAAACTAAGCGGCCTTTGGCTAATTAATAATATTACTAGAATTGTTAGTCGTTCTGAGTAAGTTTCACTCTATTCATCAACCAATAAGCTGAATCCTCACGTACACAGACGGTTGCTTTTCCGTTGATTATCGGCTGTATTGCTCACTATTCTGATATTGTCGTATCACAGTAAGTAGGTTTTTTTATATACGAGGCGTATCCAGAAAGTAAGTTCCGTTTGGTTATATAAAACGAACGGGTACATATACAGAAAAAATATTGATTGTAGAAAAATCTACAACTGTTAAACTACTTTTCTGCATAGCTTCCTAAATTTTGTAGACAATTGTCATAACATGGCACAAGGTTTTGTGTGCCTTTTTCGTAGAATGTTGCCGCCTGTGTATTCAACCATGTGGTAACATGTTCTTTCAGCTATTCATAATCGTTGAAGTGTTATCCACCTAGGACAGATTTTAGGTGTAAGAAGAGGATTATTGTCAAAAGGTTTTTTTCCACGATAATGCGTGACCTCACACATGAAATTTGTCCAAACAATTCTTACCGAAATTTCAATGGGACCTGTTTGATCATCCTCTATACAGCTCAGACCTCTCTCCTCGCGACGTTCATCTCTTCTTACCCCTAAAATGTGTCCTTAGTGGTCAACCTTTCAACGATGATAAAGAGCTGTTACTACATGGTTGAATACACAGGAGGCAACCTTCTGTGAAGGATGCATGCAAAAACTTGTGGCACGCTATGACAAGTCCCTACAAAATTTCGGCAATTATGTGAGAAAGTGGTTTATGAGTTGTAGAATTTTGTGCAATAATAATTTCTTCTGTGTCTGTGTACAATTTCATTTTATTACCAAACGGAACTTACTCTCTGGACGCGCCACGTACATTAGGTTGTCCCAGTACCAGCAATCAACCTAGGAAAAATGCTTATATCTCTTGCCAAATGGGAGTGAAATGCGTCGTTGCCAGTGATCCGTAACTATGATACGTTGGGTTCTGTACATAACCTACAAGAGATGTCTGTGTTAAGCCAAGCTACCCGTTGGAAGGATGGGTAACCAATCCCAGCGAGATGTACGCATGTTCAATAATAATGATGCTGCAGTTATATATTATGAAGTTAAATGATTTATCGTTTAATTAAGTTAAAGCAGTCAACAATCCGAAGATTGGTTTGAACACCACAGTGCTTTACTAGGCATGGTCCTGTTTGGAGGTGGTACGCCGTTGTCTTCCTCCGACCTTCGAACTGACTTAGCCAGCCAGTTATGGTGGGACCTACAGTTTAACGTGGGTTCCGAACGACGGTCTACTCGGTATTTTTCATACGAGCAATACTGCCAGAGGTGAAAGAAGTGGAAAGTGGCAGATAAAAATCCCATCAGTCTACAATTGCAAGAGGTTTTTTTTTTACACCTCAGAATCATCTTAAGAATCTTCGTAGTTGCTACTGAAATTGTCCATGTTACGACAATTACTCATAAAATAATGGAAGTGACGTGTTGCAGTCTCAACTACGAAGATTCTGAAAAAAAAATCCTCTTGCAATTCTAGACTGATAATCAAATAATAAATCATTTGAAGAGTTGATGTATGTTTGTTACTTTTTAGCATGTAGTAGGCGATATCTATCTTTCCGTTGTTATAAGTTCTTCTACAGACTTGCATTTGTGCTCTAGTCACTCATGCTTAGCCAATCTGCACTTCCAATTAAACGCATTATTTTTAGCCGTGTGTACTTCCTTTTGCCTGCTTAACTTGCTGAGTTTTTATATTTTCTCCTTTCATCAATTAGTATGTCCCTTGTTTCCCAAGTATTAGGTCTGTCCACCCACCTATATGATAGTCTGGAGCCTTCGCTACTTTATTTCTCAGAGTTACTCATTCCTCTTCTACTGTATTACTTTCCCCCATTTCCGTCAAACCTTGCCTTCTGAAACACTCAATATTCTCTGTCTCCTTCAGTTTATTCAGGTTCCCTCTTCCTACTTTCTTACCTTTTGCAGTTTATTGTTAATCGACATTTCATTAAATTATAGTCAGATTCTATATCTGCCCCTGGATATGTCTTACAGCTTACACCTTGCCGTTCCACTATAAATTCAGTTTGTAACCTTCTAGTGTCTCCTGGTCTCTTCCACCTACAGGTGCCGTAAAACATCAAATAAAATGTTCCAAACTGCCCTGTAATTAACAATTTTTGGCAGTTTCATTTCATATGTGATGTGCATAAATCACTATTCACGAATTTGTTATATTTTCGGAAAATGCGCGTAAACCTACCGAATCTTTGTATAATTGTGTGAAGCAAGTAGTGATCACTGGACGGAAGTAACAAAAGAAAAAAAAGAAAAGGAAATAGGATAAGTAAATAAATAAAACAAAAACCCCAAACTTACATTAACTGCACTGAGAAGTGTTTGTTAACAAGTTCGATAATTTGTTTGACATTTTAACATGCTGATGCACTTCAATCAATGAAACTAAGCGAAGATATAGCGAAAGCAACGACGGCGTGGTCATGTAGCTGGAGTGTACAAGAAGCTGGCTAATGAAAACCATAGTCCACACCTCAGAACAATTCAGGAAGAAATGCAACGTGATAAATGCTTCTCCATGCCAACTACTTCGACATAAACTTACGAATTATTACAAAAGACTCATCTTGTTATCTAACGAAAATGACATGATTTTTGAACTTGTGACCAGTAAAACAATCACGCGGAAATTTTTTTAACTATAAATTAGTTACAGATTAGTAGGAATGTTGAGTAAGAGATACTTTGAAAACGCGGTATGGGTGCTATGAGTCTTCGTGGGGAAGGAAAACGTTGCATGCTTCAAATGACTCAAAATCAAAATATGGAAATTAAATACAACTTATTTCTGTGCCACGTTTGGAAAGCGCTTCAGGATATGAACAAGTAAAGACTCTTTGAAGTCGCCTAGACTGTAATCTCTGAGATAAAATGTAGTTTCTTTGTTGTCATACAGCCTCTGACAATAAAGCTCGGTGAATAGTTCTGTAACATTAACGTAGATGAAGTATAAACCAGAGTTACCTTAATGTCCTTTGAAATATTAGCCTAAGCAATGGCGAACTATGCACTGCTGGGCTCTGAGTCACATATCCTGGCAATTTAGCACGGTGTCTTCCTTTATGACGGCGTTCAAATGAATTGTCACGTTTCGTTGGACGTCAGGAATATCGTCAAATCACTTTCCTTTCAAAGCGAGTTCGAGTCAATGGTATAGGAATTCATTTCTCCACACTTCTTTCTATTCCCGTGACTCAAACTCGCTTTCAGTGGAAAACGACTTCGACTTCACTATATTTCTGCGATTCAACGAAACGTGACGAGGCTTTTGAACACCACCCCAAAGGAAGACTTCGGGCAAAATTTCCAGGAGATGTATCGCACAGCTGAGCGGTGCTTAGTTGTGGGAGGTGACTATTTCGAAGCACAGTAAGGTACCTGTAGTTCATAGTTTATCTACATACTCATCTTATAAATAGTGTCTACACGCTTCTTGAACACAAAATAGAAGACTGAAATTTATACCAGCTGACAATTCCTACGTTAATTAGTGTTGAAAAGCGTCTTCGAATTAAAATCATTTGATCGACAACAAGTCCTGATATTCCACTCTGCAGAAATACGGCTCCCTTAATGTGTTGTGTGGTTAATCATTATTGTAATAATAATAAATTTTACACTTCTTGGTATGGTATCAAATATTTATTTAAATAAATCTCATATCGATTTCATTCCATGATTGAACGTCAGTGCTGTGTAAATAAGTTCCATAACTCAGACATTGGAAAAGCATACCAAGAATATTACAACTGTGGAAAGAAACGACGTACCATTTTCAAGTTCTGAGGAACTCTCGTGCACTGCATAAAACTATTTATACAGTCAAAATGCATAAAAAGGCCTGTCATGTGTATGTTCAACAGGGCAAGCTGGTTACAGTCACCTACGCAACAAAGCTTGCAAGCAGTTGTGGGGCCCTCTTTAGTTGAGATAATATAAAACACTATTTACAACAAACATTAAAAGTATAGGCCGGAGGGAATAAGTTACAAAAGAAAATATAAAATAAAAAGTACCTGGATTAGGTAATTTAAAATATTAATTAAATTACTATTTCTCAGCGCCCCCAGGCGTGTATACATTGAGCCATGTATTGAAACATCAAAAGTTAATAATGTTCAACTGTTAAAATTTTAATGTTTAAGTATATGTGGTGAAACAATTTAAAAAAAAACTCGCTGTATCCAGAGTAATAGATATACAAGAACAATTTTCGTAATAAACTAGTGGAAGAGAATGCACAGTAAACAAGCACAAATTTTTATTCACCATTACATGCTACATATGAGGGTTATTCAATGCGAATACATTTCTTGTATATCATCGGTCTTTGCATCAAATCTCAGTGAACAATCCCATTCCCCGTGCCCCATATAGACATGACGTTCGCCTGCGCTTATCCGAGAGGTTGCATTGCGGAAGCACGCATCGTCCTACGCTGCCTCAGCAAGAATTATGAACCCACCCATCACTTTTAGTGCAGTCAGATTTATCCTAGTCACGCAAGGCACTACACCATCTATTCACAAGGCTATCGGCTGCGTGGAATGTAGAGTTCTCAGTCATCTGCAGCACGACGCAACTACTGTCTACTTCCCCAGACATCCACCTTTTCTTTATCTAGGGTACAAGCAAAGTTTCGTTCGATCTGAAGAATCCCGACGCTAGTCATAATTTATACACAAACATTAGCGTTGTATTTCCTCACTGTTTTCGTCAGAAAAAACAGACGCTCCAATTTTTAATTGTTCTTCAGTTCATAGGGATGCAGTGAGAAATGGAATAAGAACACTATCCGCATGGTGACAAGTAAGCTGTGCTTCTATAATGGCATGGAGTGATACAGTGTCATTTAAAGCTCATTCAGATTAATCCAAAATTTCTTCCACGAGTAACAGGCCTGACTGGATTCAGAAAGCTGATCCATCGCAAACTTTTTTTTCTGATTTTGAGTTAAAGCAATCAGAAAGTTAGACTTCGTTGTTCAATTCTCGACGTCTCCACAGTGACTTTTGGAGGAATACTAAAGATGGAAGTTATGTAGCTGTAGTAACATCAAAAGATCATAAAACAGCCATTTTATCCACACGTGGTCTCGTGAAATACCGACTACAACAAAAAAGTCAAGTATAAATTCGAAATGGCATAAATATTTTCCAGTAGTATATCGAACTGGTTAATATACAATGTCAAACTTACTCAACCAATTCCGTCCGTTGTTATACCACAGTCACAAAGAGCAAGTTTACCGGCTGATCAAAAAGTCAGTATAAATTTGAAAACTTAATAAATCACGGAATAATGGAAAGGTAAAAATTGACACACATGCTTGGAATGACATGAGGATTTACTAGAAAAAAAATGTTTCAAAAATGTCCGACAGATGGCGCTTCATCTGATCAGAAAAGCAATAATTAGCAAACAAATTAAGACAAAGATGCTCAATATGTTCACCACCATTCCTCAACAATAACTGTAGTCGAGGAATAATGTTGTGAACAGCGCAGTAAAGCATGTCCGGAGTTATGGTGAGGCATTGGCGTCGTATGTTATCTCTCAGCATCCCTAGAGATGTGGGTCGATCACGATACATTTGCGACTTCAGGTAACCCCAAAGCCAATAATCACACGGCCAAGCATGACGAAAGTGGCGCCTGAGCACACGATCATCACCAGACGACGCGCACAAGAGATCTTTCACGAATCTTCAGAATGATATGCTGAATAGGTCACTAAACATTTTGATTAGAAATTATTCTAATTATTCTTTAATGACATGCTTCGGAGAAGCATAATAGTCTGTCCATGTTAATGACACAAACAACTTATAATATCTATGCAAAGGTATCTTCTGTGAGAACGGCTGAAGTCACTAGCAGATACAAATTTGATGAAGGAATCATCGAATCGCGTCATTAAAGAGTGATTTCTATTGAAAATGTTTGGCGACCTATTTAGCATACCCGCAGCAATACCAATTATTTTAAGTATGGTCGCCTACCTCTAGCGCGACTTTGTGTCGCATTTACACTAAATTATGTGTATCGAAGGTGGACCTATCATTAAAAATCATTAAACACAGGAAAAAAACGTAAATGTTACGTAAAATTTTTATGCATATTTCAGAGATTGTCTCACTATGGCACTTTAGCTGAAATACATACATATAGAAAAACATGTGCGCTTGGGTTGCACATTGGTAGAGTGGCAGACTACCAATCCAAATCGCGGATTTGATCCCCGCCATGTCGTAGGATTTTTATCTCTCATTTTCCACTTCTTTCACCTCTGACAGTATTGCTCATGTGAAAAATGCCGAGTAGCACTGTGGTTCGGCACCCACGTTAAAATGTAGGTCCCCCTATATTGGCTGGGTAAGTCAGTTTGAAGGTTGGAGGAAGTCAACGGCATACCACCTCCAAACAGGACCATGCCTGTTAAAGCACTGTGGTGTTCAAACCAATCTTCGGATTGTTGACTGCTTTACCTTTTTAGAAAAACATAAAATAGGAGCAATTTGGTATATTTACATAATGTCTCTAAGAGACAGGTTCTAACATTTAATTTTTCATTAACTTTATGTTGCATTTTATGTTTGTAATCTATCTATATAAAAAGTATTGTCCCAACTGGCCCACTGATTGACTCAACATCGCCCAGCGCAAACAAGTGACAAAAGATACTTAAAATTTTCAGAGTTTGTTGACTGTGTACCAAAGCTGTTCAACAAGCGCAAAGACCGTCGAGTCCGCTACTACAGCACATGAAGGCCAAATTGTGACCCTCGTTACTAACCGATACATTAGTCCTACGTCCCAAATTGCTTCTCGCAGTTATTTCACGCAGTTGGCCGTAGCTCTGTCGTGGATCTCGGAATATTGAATTCCCTAAGGATATCGAAAATGGAATGCTCCTAGCCTCTAGTTCCAACTATAATTCCGCGTTTGAATCCTGATAATTCTGCATTTCGGCCATAATCAAGGCGGAAACGATTTCACCTGAGTCCCGGAAGTAAAAATGACGGCTCTGACAATGCTCCGGCCTCGTAGGCTGGTTGCGCACTCGCCGATTTTGGACGGCCGGTAAAATATCGGTCGTCCACATTTCAGCAGTGAACCATTGCAGGGCATTGTGGCTTGCGCACTGGTCGCACTGGTCGACCACGGATCCTCAACGGCAAAATGCCGGTAAGCTGCCAGTGTAGGCCGCTACCACTGCAGACCGCCGGTGCTGGGCCCGTGCTAGCGATACAGTGTCGCACGTCATCAAATGGCAGCTTGCACCGAATTTTACCGGCCGTTCTCCCTGCACAGTTCTCGCTGTTCCTTCTCGACATACGGACAACGTAACACACATAGGACAAAAATACAACGTACTGATTTGGAAGTGAGTTCGGTATACTTCAGTATCCGATAAATTACAAATATTTCAGATTCTCGTCTGTTTCAGCGCTTTTAATTAAATTCAATGGCGAAGTTAACATGTTATGCCAGACTGGGACTAAAACCCATTTTTTGTCGGGATTTTTTTTCCATTCTTCTGGTTAGTGACGAATCTGATTGTAGGCTGACTAGGCTGGGGCCTAGGGCGACAGATTTTAGGGGCGACAAATATTGGGCCCAAAATTCCTAATTTGTAAGTGTAATAAAAGTCATTTAATCACGTGTACCGAATGTACATTAGGTTAACGTGAAAAAAGTATTAAGGCATACCTTATCCCCACATTATTAGTAGTATGCGATTACTGTTGTTAGCTCAGAGATACAAAAGGAAACTATTTCTTGTGGAATGCAAACCAAATAGCTGGGTTGTAAAAATAATCTAGTTCACAGCCATACTAATCATGCAGAAAGTTCATGTAATTAGGAAGACAGTGTTCAAAACAAAAAGCTACAATTTCATTGACAAAAAATTATAATTAGTAAGATTGATAAATAGGGTATATAATTGTAGAGGTCGCTGAGGGCCACAAAACTTGAATAGCCTACTGGTGGGAAATAAGAAAAGCTGCCACTGCTTCGGATAGATCGTGTCTTTGTTCTATGACGTTCTTAATATCTTCACTCAGTCTAGCGATCGGCTCTCCAGACACATTCTAAGTCTTGCCAAAATCGTCCACCTTCTCATATCTTTATAGGTATTCCAGCAAAGTGTTGTACCTGTTCCTATATCCGTACATAAATGGTCATTTGCATGTTTGAAGGAAACGTGCAATAACAAATGTATTTGCCGGCCACGGTGGACGATCTGTCTGCGGCGTGCCAGTCACGGTCTGCACGGCCACTACGCTCGGGGGTTCGAATTCCCCCCTCGGGCATGGAAATTTGTGCTGTCTTTAGTATTAGCTAGTTCATAAGTATTTGTAAGTTTAGGGACTGATGACCCCGTAGTTAAGTCCCATAAGCTATACAAACATTTGAACATTTGCACACAAATGTATTTGTTTGCAATGGATTAATGGGTTAAGAGATAAATAATGATATTTCGATAGTGAAAGCAGGAATAGTTTCGTGGATCAAAACTTTAGACACGATTAAAGATGAAAATTCGACTAGAGATGTATGGAATCAAGTTTCCTGCGAACTGAATGAGGGTTTTACGGAAATGGAGAGCAAAGAAAAAAAATCCATTTCATAACTGGTATACTAATGTGTGATATGGTACTATATTACTACTTTGTATCATGTGATTAATATTTGTCATAATATGAGGCAAAATCGTTTGGAATTCATTAATTTATATTTGGAATCAACTTTACTCGACCGTGATAGCCAGGCGACTACTCGTTTGACTGGCAAAATTCCGACGTGTATGCAAGCAGCGACCCACCGATAAAATACCGGCCCTCCAAAATCGGTGTGTGTGTGCAACCAGCCGTACACCTTGCGTATGCGATAGCACCACCTTCAGTATCTGGGCAAATCGCTTTTGCTACTCACTGCAGGTTATTAAAACGCTTCAAGGAATAAAAGATGTGACTGGCTGAGAGTTGATGAAAGTAATAACTGTGCAATAGTACCGAGCTTCATTTTAAGAAGAGAAAATCGTTGTTTGCTTTACTTCGCGTATAATGGAGCATTTTCTTAGTTTCATTTGTCTTGAAAAGGTCCAAGTAGGAAACTCCGCTATTAGATTCAGCTGAGTACTGGCTACCGTTTTATACAGTTCATGTATTACACGTGTAAGATGGGTCAATTTGGGTAGAGCGTCCATAGAAGAGTGATTGCTCGTGTGCAGTAGGGTTCGAATAACGCAACTGAGGTTTTTAAATTTTCGTTTATTACTTCCTAAGACGCTTGGAAGAAAGGTATAATAGTTTTCTAAATGGGAATTTGAACTTCTCACGAAAAGACACGAGAGAAAGCTAGCTGAATTGCTGTACTTTAGAAAAAAAAAGTAATCAGTTCAGTCATTTGTGCTATTAAATTGAAGTCCAAAGGATGCAGAGTCTCACAGATTTGTCAGTCTTTTGTTGTTAAAATTTGTCACCTGGTTCAAATAAAATTTTATATTAACTAAAGGATTGGATCGAATTTACTAATCACGTTCACTATCAGTAATCATTTAATGACAAATTAAATATTGGAAATAAGAGCAATTGAGATTAATCAGTACTGAAAGCTAGCATATTATTTTTTCTAACTACTCAAAGCTGAAATAAGTTAGGACAAAATTTAATCGTAAATTTAATGATTACTATACTTTGTCCGATTATTCAGTGCAGGAAGTTGTAGTACAATTCCTGTTAGCTTGAAGCTTTGTGGAAATAACAGAACGCAGTCGGACCAAATCGCTGCAATCAGTCAGCTATAGTTTCAATAATATTATGAAACGAAATAACTCGCTTCGAGTGTGGCGTTTATTAAAAACAGTTGTTGCAAACACAAACGTTCAGAGTTAATTGACGCCGTCTAAAAGACAATGTGCTAACGAAGCGAACAATTATTCTCAGACCACTCAATTTTTTTTCTTAGTTGACAAAGGATCTAGCTAATGGACGTTATCACGACACTGCATAACAGACGTGTTAAAAGGAAGGTAGCGATAGCTGGTTTTCACAGGTTGTCAGTGCTACAGCACAATCTTGAGCAGAGCACAAAAATAGTCATCTCGATACCATCTTGATGTGTAACTCCAGTTTCCGAGTGCAGAACTACAGCGTCCCTCCAGATTCACGTGATTTGCTTTATCCACCACGTTCTCATTTGGGAAAAAAAATCTATTTAGTCTGTATGTGACAAAGAATAAATTTTTTATTCTTTTTATGAACTTTATGTCAATATACGGTATAATAGACCGGTGTGGGAGCAGAATCTAGGCGTATTTTCTTTTCGTGTTATAGTTACATTTCGTAGCATCTTTACTGTAATTTACCAAACAGCTGAAGTTCAACATTCAGGGATAATAGAGATAACTCGTTAAACAAAATGTACTGCTACATACATATGCACATTTTATATATGATGCTGCGTTGTGTTCACAGATGTGTATAATCATAAAGGAAAAGATAATATCTGTAGTTTCATTAACATCAAAATGCCCTTGCAGGGAGTTAACGTATGAGACCTTAAGATTATTCTGTGGTGTTTACATATGCACACCGGGCGAGGTGGCGCAATGGTAACGCACTGGACTCTCATTCGGAGAATGGTATTTCAAATCCACCTCCGGCCATCCACATTTAGGTGCGTCATTCCACACAAATGCCGTGATCGTTCTTTTGAAATGGCACGTTTGATTTCCTTCCCAATGCTTACCCAAATATTCGATCGTAAGCTCCACTTCTAATGACCACGCTGTCGACGGATAGATCTGCCCTCAGTTTATTAGTCCAAGGAAACTACACTAACTCGAAAAATTAATCTCTGTGCTAGAGTCAGTTCTGCTCGTGATCATCGCCAAGTACTGAAAGTGTTAATACGCCGGGAAAGTCTACGCAACCACTGAAAGTGTTAATGAGAAAGTGTTTAGTTGCTTTTTCTAGGGCTGTATTCGGTTTTATTAGGAAAAAGGATGCTTTACTTACTTTATGATGAAAATTCAAATTAGGAAAAAGGATGCTTTACTTACTTTATGATGAAAATTCAAATGTTCAAGCGTTTTTAAATCTATGGGACTTAACTGGTTAGTTTTTAGTCCCTAGCTTACAAACTACCTAAACTAAGGACAACACATACACCAATGCACAGTCGTGGGGTGGGGGGGGGGGGACTCGAAACCCCGACGACGAACGGCCGCGCGCAACGTAGCACGCCGTATCAGTGCGTACGGCTATTCCACCACGGCTTTGTTATGTTGAATCCTATACATATTATAAATGCGAAAGTTTCTATGTTTGTTACCACATCACGCTAAAACTACAGCACTGATTTAGATGAAATTTCATATAGAGCTTTCTTATGTCTTGGATTAGGACATAGGCTACTTTTCAAAATGTTTATTACAAGTTATTTATTTGAAATATATCCATAGAAATACGTAACGGTTGTAAGAAGCTTCTAATACAACAGCAGAAGTGAATCGTAGGATATGTCATGTTTAGCCGCGAGGGTTAACGCATCATGTCAGAAACTTCCATTATATTGGGCAATAGTTCGTATCCTGCTATAGTGAAATTTTTTTTCTTTGTTATTGTTATCTTTTTTACTTTCGAATATACAAAAAGATTCTTGGATACTGCCAAAACGACTTAACTGATATATAATTACATACACAAGAAATCTGAATGTTGGCGTTTTGCCGCATTGATTTTCATTTGTTGTAACAAATGAAGGAAGTATGTATATAAATTGAAGACTTTAAATAAAATATGCTCTAAGTACCATAGCAAGAAAAAAAATTGAGGTTTTGTTTAGAATGGGATCTAGATACCAAGCCCTATTTTGTGTACAAATCGCGAACTGCCACGTAGAAATAGCGTACGTAAACTGCAACGAAAGTAGTAGCAAATGCACTCAACAGATGGCAGGCAGTACGCTGCAGTTAACATATGAAACGTTATAGATGTTCTGATATTGTGATGTTATCGTAATTCTTTAAAATTGTATTCTCTTTGGATTTCAATGAATAATAGTTTCTTTGGTGATTTCGATTATTTATAGCATTCGAACGTTTGCATTTAGTTCTTTTGTTGGTTCGCTTTGCATTTGTAGGATCTCAACAGTTCGTTTCTCCGTTAAATGTCATTTTTACCTCTTTACTTTTCTCCATTAGGTTTGTTGTTTATTCCGTTACATTTCTCCGTTAGGTTTGCTGTTTATTTTCTTCCTTTACTTGGCATTTGTTTTCGATTACTGTATTGTTGTTATTGTAGTTACTTACTGTCAGGGGTGCCATCCCACAAGTTTGAGCTGAAGGTGGGTGTGCCTGTTTTATTGATGCGTAACTTGGATGCACCACGATTATGCAATGGCACCAGGTTATGCATCACGGACCTGAGAAGGCATATCGTGCAGGCCACCATCATCACCAGTGGAGCCAGGAGAGAGACTGTATTAATACCACGAATTCCCATCATCCCAACAAACTTTCCATTCCAGGTTAACCGGTTACAGTTCCCATTGAAAGTGGCCTTCTCGATTACTATAAACAAGAGTCAAGGACAAACATTAAAAGTGGCAAGTATTCATGTGGCCACCCCATGTTTCTAGCACGGACAGCTCTACGTAGGCTGCTCCCGTGTATAGAGAGCTAGAAATCTCTACGTATACTCGGAGAACAAGAAGTCTCGAAACGTCGGTTACAGGGACGTATTGCAATAGATTTTTGGCTCTCCATCCGTTCCAAGACAATTATATATTCCGTGCTAACAATGTCGCAAACAGTCATATAGTTATGCCGGTTCTTGGCACTTTAATGTCTGACTATTGAACCGCGGGTAACACCGCGGGGAGCAGCTAGTATAACATAAACATTTAAAATAATATTTATGCATTCCATTAGAAACTATTTAAATATTGACGCATCCATTCCTTGTTACTTTTCTATAAATATCCTGATATTTAGCGTCAGTCAAAATCCAAATAAAGTTCTAGTACACTGGCCGACATTGAGTTTGTTGCCAATTAATTGACGGTGAATTTAGGGTAACCTTATGGCCCTGAATTCGAATATGTCACTAGTTTTGGTAGATTGCATCTATTGTGATAATGTACAATATGTAGATAAACGAACAAACAAAAATACAAATTATTTATTGAGAGTCATTGCACACAAAGTCAAATGAAAATGGAAAAAAAAAATGATAACAAAAATGCTGTTTGATTGTCGATTCAGAATGCAATATAGAATACAGGAAAACGCAGACAGCCTTCCAGAAACATAATAAATAGCATGTGGAAAAACTCCGCCTGTGTGACTTTGTCATGTGTCGATCGTCAGGACTGTAACGCAAGTAATACTTTTGTGTCCCAGCCTCGTCGCCGCTTTTGTATCCCATCCTCGTCGCCACATTTGTGTCCCAGCCTCGTCGCCGCTTTTGTGTCTCGTTTCCGTCGTAGGTGTCGGTGGCCGAGTAGAATGAGACCGACACAGGAGTAAAGGATGCACGCTTAGGAGGTGACCAGCCAGTGGGACAGCAGAAAGTAGAAACACTAGAGTAAATTAGAACGAGATATATATTTCTTAGAGACTTAGTAATACTTAACTTTTACATACCTCAGTACTGCAGAATGCTGATACATAGTTGAGCTAGAGGCCTGCCTAGTGCCTATACGATAGCCAAGTCTTCACTGGTGCCTATCTGATTCCGAAGTGCTAACTGGTTCCTATCTCAGTCCCAAGTGAACGATGTCGTTCAGTGCTGGCAACGAGCGGGATAGCAGCAGAGGGCGCTCGTGGCTGACGTCGTAAGAACGCCGCGCCGTGCGTGCATGGCGGCGCGCGGCGAAAGTAGGTGGCGCGCACTTTAGACTTGTGCGACACCACAAATACCAGCAATAGTTTACAGTCATATGCTTGTCACATCTACCTTTATATCGTTCGTCCATGACCTGAAAATATTGATGGAATCCTTCACTTTTTCCTGGCGTTGTCACTACCCTGTGCGGAAATCTATCGAGATTGTTGTGGAGGTAGTGAATCTTAATGCTCATATTAGTCCCCAAGCTTTTGAAGTTTTTGAACATGTTATACACCAATTCCTTATAAATGTGCGATTTCTGCTTTCTTGAGAAAGCTGGACTTTCGTTATATTGGATCACAGTAGTGGCAACAGCAAGCATTCAGTCATGGAGAAACTAATAGTTTTCTCTTTGTTGTCAAGACTTTCTTGAGAAAGAGAAAACTATTAGTTTCTCCATGACTGGATGCTTGCTGTTGCCACTACTGTGATCCAATATAACGAAAGTCCAGCTCCAGTTGCATTTATTGATGCTTTATTTAAGCCCACACTACCAGTTTCGGCCTCTATGTTAGGCCATTTTCAAGTGTGACAAACCTGCATATAATGTGTAGCAATAAGTTTACTAAAATTACATAGTACAAGGTAGAATGTTACATATATAAAAAAGTACTGTACAGAAGCAGAAGGAAACTTACGTTATGGCGTAGAGAAAGCAACGTCAAGTAATTAAAACAATAGAACTCAGAGAATTTAAAACTTTTGTCGCCCAATGGCGATACGACAAAAATGGGCGTGTCATATTTAACATTCCAAACCATTATGATCGGCATGTTCGGATGTGTTCTGATATAAACATTACATCATTGCAAGTATAAAATTCTAAACATTAGTTGATAAAATGTGAAGGTCAATAGTAAAATATTATAAATGTCAGTTAGGATGAAAACGGGACATGTAGCGGCCAATGTGGCCATGTGAAAAGTGGGCGTGTCGTCAATTTAAAATTATGATACAGGAAGCATAATAATTTAGCTTAAGGCCATTGTATTCGATTTAGTTTACATTAAAGTTGGTTGTATTGTTTAAACAAGGTACAAAATTCTTAGGATGTAAAATGTAAAATGATTGCAACGAACGAGGCGTCCAACCCGATAGTTGAGGGGCGACCTCTAGCGAGCGAAATTTGAACCAGGAACCTAACATAGAGGCCGAAACTGGTAGTGTGGGCTTAAATAAAGCACCAATAAATGCAATGCAAAGACAAAACTACTCCATGCAGTTGCTTCATTGCAATTTATAACTTTAAATTCAAATTTATATATATATATATATATATATATATATATATATATATATATATATATATATATAAAATGAAACAGTCACCATTGACTTCACAAATTGCTTCATTTGACTAAGCTTATAATGTAGTGGTGGAAGTATGGTTCTGTCCCTATCAACTAATGGTTATTTTAGGATATTAGCTGCTCCTACAGAAAAGCTATCTCTTGATGGCCATGACACTTTATCTCAGTGGTCATACTTAGGTCTGTCGTGCCATATGCAAATAAAGCAAGGTAATTTTGTGTATGCACTTTGCTGTCCAAGCAAAAAGTTAATCATTTCTAACGGCCTTTTGCTCCATTGTCGCTCTATGCAAAAAAACAAAAAAAAAAAAAAATAAATAAATAAAAAAAAAAAAAAAAATGGGTTGGGGGCCTACCCTTCACTGCGGCAATGTGACGAAACTGACTCTCCTCGAAAGAGAGGCAAAAGGGTGTTTCAAATTACTACCACGTCCCATACTTTTTCTTTTTTTCCATCTCTCCATTTTATCAGTGTTGACCGCGGTACAGAATAAACGAACATGCTATCTTAAAAGGGACCTGTCACTCATAATCCTCACTCTTCCCCCACCAATGGGCAGATGCTTAGAGCACAAGTAGATAATCAACTGAGTGGAAATGTTTCGGTATTCTATAGCAACTAAAACAGTGAATCCTTCTCGTTAACGTGAACTTAGACATAGGCACATCCCTCTGGCTGATTCCTCTCATAATAATAGACACTAAATATATTGACCACTTCATTGTTGAAGGGAAGTTATATGATATAAATGCTAGTGTAGTTTAATCTATACGTCTTATAAAATAGGTTGTATGTGTGTATGTTCCACATCTTCTCCTAAACTACTGGACCTATTTCAACCAAACTTAGTTTACATATTCCTTAGTATCAGGCAACAATCGCTGTCGGGATAAGAACCACACACGACACGTACGTAGGGAGATATGACGTCATAAACAATAAAATATACAAATAACTGCTTTCTATCACACAATAATCTCTGTGGGGATTAAACTACTTACGACACATAGTTCAGGAGATATGACGTCGTTAACAATGAGTCACAAAAACTTTTCCATCACAAGTATCAATAAATATTGCTTATAGTCAAGTTTGAATTAAATTAATGTTATAGATCAATTGTATTTATTCTTTCTTTCGATACTGCAATGATCTCGGAGTAAAGGGCTATAAATATAAAAACGGTTGGAGCGAGGGGACATAGGAGTAGGACTAATAATGCATAAGAAAATAGGAATGCTGGTAAGTTACTATGAACAGCATAGTGAATGAATTGTCATAGCAAAGATAGACACAAAGCCTTAACCGACCACAGTAGTACTGACCTATTGCACAAACTGATTTCCTATGCCATATCCCCACACACCACCAATTCTCCCTGGAACAATTAGATGACACAGGGCTTTACCTGTCATCATACCCTAAGGTGCATGACATTTTATCCAAGATTCTTCCGGCCCTTCCTGAAGTGGTTTTCCATCTCCCACCCAACCTCTGCAACATCCTAGTCCATCCCTTTACTACTCCCAATCCCAAACCCTTACCAAATGAATCATATCTATGTGGAAGAACCCGATGCAAAGCTGCCAAATTCATTCACCCATCACTTCCTATTACAGTACTGTCACAGTAAATATAATTCTGGATACATCCCATAGGTTGTGGCTATGTCTCCGCCATGTCCTTTCTCCCAGGAGTGCTAGTCCTGCAAGTTTCATAGGAGAATTTCTGTGAAGTTTGGAAAGTACGAGGCGATGAACTAAATAAAGTTGTGAGTGCAGGCCGTGAAGCGTACCGCGATGGCGAGCTACAGGCGAAGATACCAAGTTCGAATCCCAATTCCGGCACGTAGTTTTAATCTGCTTGGAAGTGTCAAATGATACACCTGCAACGAATATTTGCATGCGGACAGAGATCACAGAATAGTATCTGTGTCTACCGATGGAGGATCTCGTTTCTTCGAGAATCTTAAGGTCTTGAACCATCTCGTTATCAGTTAAACAGTTTAATAAATAGTAAAAATATTGGAGCATCTCCCGAAATGCATGCTTGAACATAAAACCAGATGCTAGCAACGCATGCTGGTTGATCTGTTGTACTAAATGATGCACTGCGGCTGTGCGTTGTTCTCAGTACTTGCTAGTGTCAGTCGTGGTCGGTCTAGATGGAGGAAGTGGTTGGCGTTACAAAAGGGACCACTTCGAAGGTATTTTGTCAAAGAACACTGTGGGAAAAAAAACGCAGATGGGTGTGTGTGTGTGTGTGTCTGTGTGTTTTCCGCAACCCTCCTATACGTCCGCTGGGAAGGAAGTTAAGGGTTCACGTCCCCTCGACATCGTGATCATTACAGGTGGAACATATGATCGAATAGTGTTTGTCGGGGATGGGGAAGGAAATCAGCTGTGGTATTAGAGTAGAATGGTAGTGGGGGTTATAGCGCAGTCTTTTGTTTTTTGGCGGGAAATTTGAATTACCCCCCCATCCCCCCTCGGCCAATTGCCGGACCACAGATAAAAGGATGCCGCCACAGTATGATTGATAGGTCTTCCCGGAAGAACGAAAGATGATTGACAGTTTACATTTAGGTCCTTTTGATTCGCTACTTGTCCGACCGCTAATCAAAGGACGCCGCCATAACGCACTTAAGGATTGACAGGTTGCAACACCTCCCTCGACGCCCTGCCGCCCTGCCCACCACCCCCTGCACCCCTCGGCGCCGCCGCCAGATAAGGCAGCACCTCCGACAGGTCCAGACCTGTAGTCCCGTCGACATGTCTGTATTCGCACCCTGGACCACACACCTGGGGGTTCGACGCCCCCCCCCTCCACCCCTCGGCACCTCCTGTAGACCCC
Organism: Locusta migratoria; assembly: GCA_026315105.1. Lineage (NCBI taxonomy): Eukaryota > Metazoa > Arthropoda > Insecta > Orthoptera > Acrididae > Locusta > Locusta migratoria. The sequence goes on from CM048745.1 coordinate 168,545,250, forward strand.
TCGACATGTCTGTACTCGCACTCTTTTCCCACACACCTGGCCGATACCGCCACCCCAACCCGCTCGGCCGATTGCCGGACCGCCGCCGCCGCCGCCGCCGCCGACAGATGCTACCCCCTCCTCCTCCACGATCGCAACAGGTTCTCAAAGGACGCCGCCACCCACCCTACCCGCGAGAACAAACAATACTGCGACGATTGTCTCGACCGCACCGACACCGCCCCGCCGGGCGACCCCTGCGTACTGCACTCTTTTTACAGCGACCGCGCCCCGCCAGGTCAGCAGCCAATTACATTGCATATTTATTATGAAGCGCGCCGCGACGATCCCTACGCCAGATCTCGATTTATGTAACAACAGTTTTCGCCGTTTATTATTATTAACAAGAATTTAGGTGTAATGCTAAAAAACAATTTAGAACAGAAATGCTTAGTTGGTCTCATATACTACTGCATGTAGTAGTAAAATATTAAAACTCGTATGCAAAATTTGCAAGTAAGAATTTACAATCCCATCTCTATCCACGCTCTTCGCATAGACTACAGCCGACAGACGTGTTTAATAATAATAATAGCGCAGGTTACGGTAACGAACGCAAAAAACTTATGTGTCCATCTTAACATATACTCTTTCGATATACAAAAACAATTCTAACGAAAAGAAAAGAAATGGTCAGTTTCGGAACTCGATCACAAAATTGGATCTATAAATGTATCTCTTCGTTTAGACGATGCAAGCAACAGCCATCGAACCGAATGTAACTTTTTATGCCAACCACTCTTTCGATAAAACAGCAGCAGCAGCAAAAGACGACATATTGTTTTTACAAAAAAATTCCAAATAACGGAAATCGGCAGTGACATCTAGCATAACGTCTCTAAACATACATCTGCAAGCACCGTTAACAATCGTCCAGAACGCAGAGCGCTCTCTCGGCAGGCTACATAAAAGAAACATATGCTAAGTGTTTAAACAAAAACACCTAAGTTACATTCCAAATGATCAAAACCTTCTACGCAGACGCACCACTCTGACAAGGACAGCTCGCAATGTATTTATTTAATGAAGCTGAGCCATGCAGAAAGTTCCGAAATATAACACACTCTCTCTCTTTTAGCGATCTTGCCCTGTTACGTTTCCTTCTTAGATCGAGGTATAACTGCGCATTCCGAGAGTTCGGGTACTTTAATTTTACCTCTTATTTCCTTGCTACAGCAGTACACATCCCATCTAAGGAATCTCTAGGTCCTGTTACGATGCAAACATTTATCTGTCACCGATATTCCAGCGCCCCAGAAGATATTTCAACCCTATTGTACAACGGACAGTCGAAATAAAGAAAAATACGTGAAATAATTTACCGATTCCGATCATCTACACTAAAACTTTTCGAAATTATTGGCCTAACAACACCCTTATTCGACAATACAGCAACCACAGAACCGAAGTTACCTGCCCAATGCAACACAGATTTCTAGCTCGACCCTCCCTTTACCCACAAAATTCCTACTCCGAACTAAGATTTATTATTTTAATTACAAGTAGATGTCTACCGCAAACGAAGACGCTAACCTACACACTGCAACACATGATTCTATATAGGACATGGAGTGTTTACATTTTTTTTATTACAGTCAACTGAGTACATGCAACGTAATGTTCACAAACACTTACATCGCAACCAACTCCCGCAGACATCGATCATAACCTGCTCTCTAAGGAATGGATGGGAGTCACAAACAGTACAAACACGTTTGTCGTGTGTTCCGCTAATTTCGGTCAATACAACGATGCGAGACTAATCCCCCCCGCTTGTTTACTGTAAAAGCAAATATTTCTCCCCACTCTATCTGTTTAATAGCTATATACAATAGCCTCCTTTTAAAAGCATGTGTCTTCGCCATATAACCCAGTTTTCGTTTACCCATCTTCTTCTTAGGACTTGTGGAATAACGTAGACGATATCTACGTCTATGGATAATAAAGTCCTGGAATGCTAAAAAAAAATATAGCTCCTTGCTCGAATGTACAAGTAATTTACACTTGAAACTAAAAAACATATTGTCCGAGAGTGTGGTCAATTTTCGGGCACTCTTAATACCTAAGTAATCAAGTCTAAAAGCGTTTGCACAATACAACGGCGCACTTTGTAAATACCGTATCTTCTTTTTTAGAACACTAAAACAATCTTCTTGCACAGCTCTCCATCCTGGTAATACCATCTTCTCGACCCAGCGAAAAAATAAAAGTCCTAACAATCAACTGCCTGGACTCTTTATAAAATCGATATCTTTGCTTACACCAGGGCTCGTGATTTTTCGACAAATTTATTTTGGTTATACAATTCGACGCCAATCACGTTAATCAGTCGTTTCCTCGCCCGCAACCACTTTGATATTGCTCCTTCCATCCGAAAGTCATGCTCGGATACGAAAGCCACTCGGTTAAAGTGTTGTCCAAAAATCCAGGAGATAGAATCCATTTACATGAAGCTGCTGCTGTAGTATAGATGGGAGCGCCTCCATTAAAAAACATCGATTAGCTGCAGTTTATAAGATATATACCTATAGGACGTGCATATTTCCCCCAAGTATTCCAGAAATAGTAACTTCGTCTTACCTCCAGCGTTTGCAGTGTCGAACTTGCTGAATTTATTACACACACACACACACACACACACACACACACACACACACACGCACGCACTCCATTGACTACAACTAGCGCACATTAAGTTACGAAACTATAGGAGTTTTATAAAACACGTTGATTTTCGACGAAAGAATTATGATTTACCGCAGCAGACACATCCGCTACGTAACGTAATGCACACCAGCCGTAAAGTAGACAACACTAGTATACGATTAAACAGGCGATGCTTCGACGAAAGATCACTGCACCACCAAAGTCGGTATTCTTTAGAGCTTTACCGTGACTTATATTTAGGGTATATCAACACTTTTTACTTACATTCCGCCCCATCTAGCCTACAACACACTCTGTAAGCGCCAAACATTTCCAACACAGTAACAGAAGTACGCCTGCAGTCAACACGAACCTACAACAACAAACGAATCTAGCCATTCCAACTCGTTTTTTTTTGTCCCAACTAGCATGCTGCATGCTATGTATACGTTCGTAACAACCCAGACAGAGCTATCCTTACATCCGTCACTAGCCCAGCACCAACTCTAAACAAGTTACCACAGACGGTGTTATAACCGCGATCAGCAACAGACATTATCTCCCAGACACACAGCGTTTTAATAAAGTTTCGATCTCGCTCTCTCTCCACCCAATAACTACTTTGGTTGCTTGACCCGTCCCTAACATCCAACCACAACTTTGTTTCCAATGCATAGCCCGGCAGACAATATTTCTGGAACGCCTTCTATCAGCCAATAGACTATATACCCCGAGCATTCGCGCACAAATCACGATCTAACAAATTATTACTCTCGATAAACATCTGTAACACAGTGTAAAAAAAAATGAGCGACGTGCACACGCACAGAACAGCTAACAAGAAAAGATCTAGATCCAAGCCAAGTTCTTATAATCCTTACAAGCAGCAACGCAAAAGTCTACACCATTTCGAACTAATGCAACACCAGATTTTTTTTAACGATCTCCAAGAGCAATCCTTTAAAGACTAAACATACGATTAAATGCACCTCCAATGTAGGTAACTAATCCTCTAACTCGATGCGTATCGACCAAAGAACATTAATTTACCAGTGCAATCATCTCCGATACGCTACCGGGAGACGTCCACTCGTAAACACATCTAAAAGAAGATATAAATGCCCCACATCCATGCTACTAAGTATCTATATGTATCTCCACAATTGTGGATCACATCTGCGTTGCATCGTATCGCACGACTAAACAGTTCGAAATAGGTACTTCGCGCAAGCTAGCATGCATACTCACATTCCATGTTATTTCTGGCTGTAGGCGAGTGCGGACCTGTTGACTCATCGTAGACGCCGGTTTGGAGCGTGTGTACGTCCTATACATATAAACATACCTGTCCACGCTCGCACCAGACCTGGAGAAGTTTTCGGTTTAATGTTTCCTGGCCGCACCAGATTCCGAATACAAGAGATCTATTTTCGCGAAGATAGATTTCCTCGCAGCTGACGCAAGCGATATTTTTACCGTACGAGCTGTCGTTAAACTTTTATACGCAGATACATATACAAACAGTAGGATGAGCGCAAATTTGCGATGTAGCTCTTACAGAAACGAAACATAGTTATTTTAGAAATTCGATAAGAAGAAGAACGAAATTTATACAAGATGAACCAATGTGCAATAAGTCCAACCCCACTCCATGCAGCAATGTACCGAGCAACATCGATTTAAACGAACTTAGCTTAGCTTTAGAATAGAACAACACAGAATTACACCTCCCTAACAGATACTTTACCGAGGGAGTTACTGCTCTCTGGTAACAAGCAACATGTCTTCTGGTATCTTCTCCTAAATCCTATAAGACCGAAACTTTCTACTCGAGAAGCTAGACACAGAATACAAATCGTTCTTTATTATTCTCGTTATGTGTAACTTTAATTTTCTCCATTGTAATTCGTAGTTTTAGATCCAAATCGGAGTCTCCTATTACCTTTCCAGCCAGAAGTTCGAAAGGTAGAGGGAAGGTATGTTCTCGAACTCCATTACGTATTTTCGTTTCCTCCTGCACCTTCGGGGTATGCTTCTAGACGAGAACAATCGTGTATTTTAACTTTTCCCATTATTTCCTGGTTATAGCACTATGCGTCGCTTTGTGTGTACGTTACCAACTCCTGTGGTAATTTCCGTATGGAACACTAGGTTTTACGATTATTGCAAACGATTGCTTGTTATTCCATCCGTTTTTAACTCTGTAAATGACTGTCCCCATTCCACCACATTTGGATGCAATGTTGTCGCTTCTACAAACGATAATGCAATACGTTTTTCGGGACTTCCGCAATTTTCGGTCAGTACGCCGACGCGTGACCAATCTCCATGACTGTGTACTGTAAAAAGCTACATTAATGCAGGGGAAACATACTTCTCCCAATCCAGAACATTGTTCTAAAAAAAAAATGTAAACACTCCATGTCCTATATAGAATCATGTGTTACAGTGTGTAGGTTAGCGTCTTCGTTTGCGGTAGACATCTACTTGTAATTAAAATAATAAATCTTAGTTCGGAGTAGGAATTTTGTGGGTAAAGGGCGGGTCGAGCTAGAAATCTGTGTTGCATTGGGCAAGTAACTTCGGTTCTGTGGTTGCTGTATTGTCGAATAAGGGTGTTGTTAGGCCAATAATTTCGAAAAGTTTTAGTGTAGATGGTCGGAATCGGTAAATTATTTCACGTATTTTTCTTTATTTCGACTCTCCGTTGCACAATAGGGTTAAAAGTCTTCTGGGGCGCTGGAATATCGGTGACAGATAAATGTTTGCATCGTAACAGGACCTAGAGATTCCTTAGATGGGATGTGTACTGCTGTAGCAAGGAAATAAGAGGTAAAATTAAAGTACCCGAACTCTCGGAATGCGCAGTTATACCTCGATCTAAGAAGGAAACGTAACAGGGCAAGATCGCTAAAAGAGAGAGAGTGTGTTACATTTCGGAACTTTCTGCATGGCTCAGCTCCATTAAATAAATGCATTGCGAGCTGTCCTTGTCAGAGTGGTGCGTCGGCGTAGAAGGTTTTGATCATTTGGATATGTAACGTAGGTTTTTTTGCTTAAACACTTAGCATATGTTTCTTTTATGTAGCCTGCCGAGAGAGCGCTCTGCGTTTTGGACGATTGTTAACAGTGCTTGCAGATGTATGTTTAGAGAGGTTATGCTAGATGTCACTGCCGATTTTCGTTATTTGGAATTTTTTTGTAAAAACAGTATGTCGTCTTTTGCTGCTGCTGCTGTTTTATCGAAAGAGTGGTTGGCATACAAGTTACATTCGGTCCGATGGCTGTTGCTTGCATCGCCTTAACGAAGAGATACATTATTGATCTAAGGTTGTGATCGAGTTCCGAAACGAATCATTTCTTTTCTTTTGGTTAGTTGGCTCTGGTTAGAATTTTTTTTTTTTTTTGTATATCGAAAGAGTATATGTTAAAATGGATACCTAAGTTTGTGGTGATTATTATCTAACCTGCGCTATTATTATTAAACACGCCTGTCGGCTGCAGTCTTAGCTAAGAGCATGGAGAGAGATGGGAGTGTTTACGCATCCATAAATTCTTACTTGCAAATTTTGCTTACGAGTTTAACGGTGCTTTACAGATGTATATTTAGAGACGTTGTGCTAGATGTCACTGCCGATTTTCGTTATTTGGAATTTTTGTATAAACAATATGCCGTCTTATGCTGCAGCTGCTGCTGCTGCTTTTATGTTGTCGAAAGAGTGGTTGGCATACAAGTTACATTCCGTTCGATGGCTGTTGCTTGCATCGTCTAAACGAAGAGATACATTTATAGATCTAAGGTTGCGATCGAGTTCCGAAACTGACAATTTCTTTTCTTTTCATTAGAATTGTTTTTGTATATGGAAAGAGTATATGTTAAGATGGACACGTAAGTTTGTGGCGATCGTTACCGTAACCTGCGCTATTATTATTATTAAACACGTCTGTTGGCTGTAGTCTATGCGAAGAGCGTGGATAGAGATGGGAGTGTAAATTCTTACTTGCAAATTTTGCATACGAGTTTTAATATTTTACTACTGCCTGCAGTAGTATACGAGACCAACTAAGCATTTCTGTTCTAAATTGTTTTTTAGCATTACACGAAATTCTTGTTATAATAATAAACGGCGGTGTCGGTGCGGTCAAGACAATCGTCGCGGTATTGTTTGTTCTCGCGGGTAGGGCGGGTGGCGGTGTCCTTTGAGAACCTGTCGCGATCGTGGAGGAGGAGGGGGTAGCATCTGTCGGTGGCGGCGGCAGCGGTCCGGCAATCGGCCGAGCGGGTTGGGGTGGCGGTATCGGCCAGGTGTGTGGGAAAAGAGTGCGAGTACAGACATGTCGAGGGGTCTACAGGTCTGGACCTGTCGGAGGTGCTGTCTGTCTGGCGGCGGTGCCGCGGGGTGTAGGGGGGCGTCGAACTGGCCAGGTGTGTGGGCCAGGGTGCGAGTACAGACATGTCGATGGGTCTACAGGTCTGGACCTGTCGGAGGTGCTGCCTGTCTGGCGGCGGCGCCGAGGGGCGCAGGGGGTGGAGGGCAGGTGGGCGGGGCCTCGTGTGTGGCCGAGGGAGGTGTTACAACCTGTCAATCCTTAAGTGCGTTATGGCGGCGTCTTTTGATTAGCGGTCGGACAAGTAGCGAATCAAAAGGACCTAAATGTAAACTGTCAATCATCTTTCGTTCTTCCGGGAAGACCTATCAATCATCTTGTGGCGGCATCCTTTGATCTGCGGTCTGGCAATTGGCCGAGGTGGGGGGTATATCAAATTTCCCGCCAAAAAACAAAAGGCGCGAATTTCACTGCGCTAGAACCCCCACTACCATACTACTCCTTAGAAAGATAAGGCATGTGCCTGGACTGATTTAGGAAAATCAAGGGAAACTTTAATCGGCATTTGGAAGGATTGCGATGTAACGTAAGAGCATGAACAGTCTGAAATTCATTCCATGCCTCAATCGCGAACGTCATCAGCGCCAAAACAATCAGAAGGAACTCTATTTTGAACAAACTGGTACTCTAAAGCCAATCACCAACGTCGGAAATGCCAGTATCAGCAAGGCATAGAATCCGGACCACGGGGCAAAGAAAGAAAGTAATTTTCTCGGATGAATCTTTTCGCCAAGTGCTTATAACATCTGGCTGGCTTTATGTCCCAACAATATGAATTCAGTGACGATTTTGGCAAGCATATCGTGGTATTCGTAGGGAACCATTGATAGTACAAGACAGTATTACTTCTGGATTATGTGACCAATTTGGCTGATGATGTACAATGATTGTTCTACAGTCTAGATGTTGCGTTCCGAGAATAAAGGGACCTAAACAGCCTGCAACGTCCAGAAACGGTTTTGTGGACGCAAGGATAAATTTTAAAATGGCATGCCAACCACAGACACTCAATATCTATGTTACTGAACCCTTGTGAAGTGGTTTGAACTTGGACAGTTTTCAGAGAGAAAGAACGGTATAGCATTATTTGATAGTTATACAGGATCGGTATTGACCCAATACGGGAGAAATGAACGTACTTGTTTTAATGTCATCGTAATAGATGGTGGTTACACCCCCCTCCTGTACGTCCACGAAGTCCTGAGAATGACCTGTATCAGTTGCCCATAAATCCGACCGTATGCAGTACCTGACGGACAGATTTAAAATAGTAATTCAATCAGTTTACTCTTCGTCTTAATGCAAATATGGCATCTTCGTACGGAAGTTGGAACTTAAATAGTGGCAACACTGCTGCGGAGACACTATGCAATTGAATCCAATATTGTCGCTGATAGCGCAAGTTGCTGACATACCTACCTTAACTCCCAGAAAATGGTCCCACCCGACCCACGTCACCGGCGTGCGCTCAATCGAGGAAAACAGTCACTTCTGAGCGAGCGGTCTAATGTAACGGTGTTACTACGTTTTTCAAAGAAGATAATGGAGTTGGATCGAGATTGAATGTGCCATAAGTCGTTTAGCACAATAGTGTCCTGAAGGTCTTTAAGAGGCGTGCGGGGACTCGGTATTGCTGTACAGAACAGTGGCACGTTGGGTAGAATCCTTCAACGAAGATCGGCAAACCGTGGCAGACATGCATCGGGCAGGTCGTCCTAGCGTCTCTGAAGAAGAGGTGCATACTGTTGCCGCGTTAGTGGAGAGTGAGCGACGTCAGATGATTCGTGAGCTCGTCCACAAAACCGGATTAGGGCATACGACTGAGCTTCGCATCCTGATGGAACGCCTCGGCATATGAAAAATTGCATCACGATTGGTTCCACATGAATTGACGGAAATGCAGAAAAGGATACATCACGAAGCTGATCATACGCACTTGAACGATATGAGCGCGAAGGAAAGGCTTTCTTACGCCGTAACACTGGATGAAACGTGGGCCATATCGTACGAGCCAAAACTGAAACGTCAATCAAACGAATGGCGTCGTTGTGGATCCCCGCGAAAGTCGAAAGTGCGTCTGAGCCCCAGTGGTGAAAGTTTGATGATTCTCGTGTACGACTGTGACAGTGTTATCCAAACGCATTATTTTTTGTCCATGGCAGACCGTCAATGCACAGTATTACTGTTCGTTTTTGGAACATCACCTGCTACCACCTTTGCGAAGGATGCTCCATGTTCAATTGTTTGTAATTCTATGGGACCAAACTACATTGGTCATGTCTCTAGTCTTGCAGAATACTTAAACTACGTTAAACTAACACACACCCATGCCGGAGGGGGATTCGCTCACAATTCTGGCAACGGGCTCTGCACAACGCTGGTAACTACTTTGAACGACAGTAACAGGTTCCAAAACTAAATTATTATCTCATTTCTAGCATCAAAATAGCGTTAGTAGCACACTTAAAAGATTTTTTCTTATTTTATCAGCCTAATGGTTCAATTTTGAAAAATATCGAAACACGTGTTTTTTTTAAATTCTAGTTAAAAATCTAAATCCGAAGTTTTGTATTTCTTGCTTCAAAATTGCCTCAATAGCAACACATTTTCATCCCCTATTTCACCCCCTTACGGAATATCGGTAAATCGTTAATGCCTACAGTATAAGACAAACAACGTCTACAAATTTAAAGTTTCTATCGTCTGTAGAGTCACTTTTCAACGCCGTTTTCTGTCTTATAAACGGATCGAGAACGCGAAATTTCTTTCTTACGATTCGGCATCTATCTTGGTAGCTGCATTCAAAGTGCAATAAGGACTTATTTTGCTTTATTCGTACGCTTGTAGGAAAACAACTAAAGAATGAGCATCAGGTTTCGCTGTATACAACATCTTTGTTATTACACTGTCAAAAGTCATAGCTGGTTTTCAGTCCGAAATTGATATAAGCTGACGACTTTCAACCACTAGATCTTCCACACTCTTATAGATATCAATACGTAACTGCTATGGTGTACAACGGGAGATTTTGCAGTCAAGAACACAGAAAGATCATTCGTCTTCATTGTGTAGCTTTTGCTGAAGAGCAAAATATTGACACCCATACGTATAATTTTATATAAATCGGTAACTTTCAACTTCCATATCTTCCATCCCAGTTTCGTTATCAACCCTCTACCAACATAGTGCACAATGGGAGACTGATACCTACTACTACATGGAAACTCTATTCATTTGCGAAGGGTAGTTTTGGCTGCAGAGTGAAATATAGACACAAACACCTCAATTTTTAAATATATTAAAATTTCTGCACTATTCCGTATAACAAACGAATATTTCTAACTAATCGAATGGCGATTTTTGCTGAAAATCTGCGTTAAGGAAGATGTTGTAGTAAAACTTCGTAAAGAAGACCGTTTGTTATTCTGCGTCATTGCCTGTTTTACCCACCATTAAAGAGGTAACTTTCTGTGCTGATCTAATGGCGATTTTTGCTGACAATATTCGTTAAGAAACAAGTCGTGGAAAATCTCTATATACAAAAGGATGTGTCCCGATTGACTGACTGACTGACTGATTGACTGACTGACTCATCATCGCCCAGCCCAAACCACTAAAGATAGAAACTTGAAATTTGTGGAGGGTGTTGATCTTACTCTGTAGGCGTCATTTAAGAAGCGATTTTTCAATATTCCGTCCCTAAGGGGGTGAAATAGAGGATAAAACGATTTTTGAAAATACGTAGCTATTTAGGCAATTTTGAAGCTAGAACTACAAAATTTCAGATTTTAAATCAGGGTTCGAATGTAAAAGACACGTGTTTCGGCATTTTTTGAAATTCGAAAAATAAGGGGGTAAAAAAGGTGACGCAAAAAATTGATTTTCAAAAATATGTTGCTGTTATCTCAAATTTTAAGCTACAACTACGAAACTTCGGATATGGAATGTTGGTCAGGATTAAAGATCCATGATTTTTAGTATTTTTGGAAATTCAACAAGTAAGAGGGTTAAATAGAGGATCAAAATTTATTTTTGAAAACACGTTGTTATTGATACATTTTTGAAACTAGAGCTGCAAAAATTGATGTTTGTATAGTTGGTTAGACGTTAAAAAATACGTGTTTTTGGAAATTCAACCATCAACGGGGTTAAATTGGAGAGGGGCTGTTTTTCGAAAATGCATTGCTATTTAGGCAATTTTGAAGTTAGAACTACAACAAGACAATTTTGAAGCTATAGCTGCAAAAATGGTATTTGTATTGTTCGTTATGAGTTAAAAAATACGTGTTTCGGTATTTTTGGAAATTCAACCATCAAGGTGGTTAAATTGGAGAGGGGATGTTTTTCAAAAACCTGTTTCTATTAAGGCAATTTTGAAGTTAGAACTACAAATTTTCGGATTTGGATTCGGGGTTCTAATTTAAAAGACACGTGTTTCGGTATTTTTGGAAATTAGACTAATAAGGGGGTGAAATACGGGATGCAAAAATTGATTTTCAAAGATATGTTGCTGTTAACTCAAGTTTCGACCTGTAACTACGAAACGTAGGATATGGACTCTTGATCATGCTTAAAAAGACACGTGTTTCGGTAATTTTGGAAATTCTACAACTAAGGGGGTAAAAGAGGGGATCAAAAATTCGTTTTGAAAACACGTTGCTATTGTTACAATTTTGAAGCTACAGCTACAAAAATTGGTATTTGTATTGTTCGCCGCGATTTAAAAAATACGTGTTTCGGTATTTTTGCAAATTCAACCATCAAGGGGGTTACCTTGGAGAGGGGGTATTTTTCGAAAATCTGTTGCTATTTAGGCAATTTTGAAGTTATAACTACAAATTTTCGGATTTGGATTCGGGGTACAAATTTAAAAGACACGTATTTCGGTACTTTTGGAAATTCGACCAATGAGGGGGTGAAATACGAGATGCAAAAATTGATTTTTAAAAATATGGTGCTTTTTTATGGGACTTAACTACGGGGTCATCAGTCCCTAAACTTACAAACTACTTATGAACTACCTACTAACTAGGACGGCACAAATATCCATGCCCGAGGGGGGGGGGGGGTTCGAATCCGTAGTGGCCGTGCTGACCGTGACTGGAGCGTCTCAGTCACCTCGGCCACCGCGGCCGGCTATGGTGCTGCTAACTCAAATTTCAAGCTATAACTACGAAACTTAATATATGGATTCTTCATCAAAATTAAAAAGAAACAACTGGTGCAGACCAACCATCCTACGCATGCGAAGCAGCGGGGGTTCAGCTAGTCTTCGTAAAGAAGACCGTCTGTCATTCCGCGTCATTCCGCTACGAGATTGGCCCGTATCCGTGCCAGAAGTGTCAGACAATGCGGTCGGTGCGTTATGTAACGTGCTGCGGTCAGCGGATCTCGACTCTCGACCTGGCGGTGTGAAAGGCATCTCTCAGACGGCGAGATAACACCCGCCGCGGAGTAGCCTTGACATCTGCAGAGTCAGTGCTCTGCACGTCTAATTATACCGCTGCAGCGCACTTCTCACTGACACTTGAGCCGCGCTCGACTTTCCTCGTGTCATTTCTTTTTTCTTTCCTTGGTCAAAATAAGAGAAACCAGCGATTTCTATTACGCTTCACTTGTGTGGTGTCACGTAATACCGACGAGATACACAACATTGGCAATATAATGCACTGTTCTCAATTCTAATCACACATCACAACGGCGGTCACGGCTGTCACTAATAGTGAAGGAGGTACACAAGCCTGAGAGGACTCTGTTATGGTAGCGGACAAAAAGAGATGAGAGGGACTGCTATAATCCTGACAGAGTCGGAAAATTCTGGATTATCTGTTTACGGTTATCCAGATATTTTTAAAATTTTTCCTTAGGAGCTATTTATTTCTGTAAGTCTTAACTACGTTGACTATGGCGCGAGCGTCGCATAATAACAAGATCTCATTTATGGAAGTGGGAGAATGCACAAAATTAAACATCTGTTAGACCTACCCCTGACCGTGTATTACAAAGCTCGTGACAGATTTTAAAAATATTTAAAGATTTTTTTAAAACTGACACTTACTCATTTCACAAAATAAATTCTATTTGTTATATTCCACATATATAGTGGTTAAGCCACGTCACACAAATTGAATTTTAATTTATAAAACGTAACTAGTTTCAATTAACTCTGTCATCATTATCAAACGTGAGCTTACGTTCGATAATGATGACAGAATTCATTGAAACTAGTTATCTTTTGTAAATTAAAATTCAATTTGTGTGGCGTTGCTTAACCACTATATATGTGGAATGTAATAAATAATTAATCAGTCACACTTCTTACTACAATGTCATAAAATACAAATTCTATTTGGCTACATAAATCTTGAGCAGCGAAAATTATATTGCATCGTTTCCTCTGAAAATCAATTAGCGTCACGTTCTGCATAACAAAGAACAGTCCTCCTCTTCAAAATAACATAGTACATTAATGAAAAAGTGAACGCACATTTAATAACCGATTAATCGTTTCCCTTTCCTTATGTTATAAAGTAAGCTAAAGCGTCATGTAAGTGGGACAAGTTTAACATAAGTTCGATTTACGTTGAAAGTTGTTAGAAGTGTCTAAGTTTGTATTTTGCCCATTGCATCAACCATTATTCAATTAGAGTGGAAAGTCCTGTATGATGTGGGAAGACTTGTCTAGTGACGTGATAGAAGAAGTTGGGATCGACATGGATAACACATGGGATTAAGTGTTGGACTTTTAAGAAGCTCGGAAGAACTTGAAATCTAAAAATCAGAAGGAATACATAATATTTTATTGGAAATTCTAAAATCATCATCGAAAGTTACAACCAGACTACTATTTAGGTTGTTGTGTAGAATCTATAAGTTCCATCCGACTGCTGAGATAAAAATTGTTCACACTGTTCCGGGACCTCTTGACACTGTTACTTGAATAGCGCATTCATCCAGGTTACTGACGAGAAACTATCTACATACATACTCCGCAATCCACCCAAAGTTGTGCGTCGGAGGGCACTCAATACCACTACTACTTTCTTGCCTTTCTGTTCCACTCCCACATAGAAAGCCGGAAAAACGAAAGCTTCTATGCATCTGTACGAGTCCTAATCTCTATGATCTTATCTTTGTGGTCCTTTGATTTGATTTGATTTGATTTTTCCAGGGAAGCCAAAAGTGGGGAGAGATGGGCAAGTTTGAAGCCCTTACTCTTACGGGAATTAGTTTCATAACTACGAGTTTGAGTACTGTGGGCAGGGCGAAGCTGGGAATTTGTATCTGACGGGAGGCGTGCTTAGGTAGTCCTTGCAGGTGCGGTCCCCAGTGGTGTAGGGGTCAGCGCAACTGCCTAGAAAGCAGGAGACCCGGGTTCGAATCCCGGCTGGGTACACATTTTCAGCTTTGTCCAATCGCAGTTGATGTCATATATTCTGTGAATATTAAAAAAAAGAAGCCAAAACAGTCTTGGTCCAACCCGCCACTGCCCGCACCGAAACTAAGTTTATTGTGCGGTATCGCTCCCTGTATATCTAGTAAAGCCAACAAACGCCCTTGAACAGTGCAAGGAGTCCCTTTACCAGTTCTTTATTAGACACAATTTCTTCGGGTCTTGTTGTCCTAAATGTTCTGTGCCTTTTACTCTCCAATGCAATGCATTCGAAGATTAGATGTGATGCAGTTTCATCGCCATCATCTACATTTCTACATTTAGGGTCCTCTACTGTTTTTCCCATTGTATGTAGGTGTTTTTTGAAATTCCTATGGCCTGTCAACAATCCAACCATGAGTCTAATCTCTCTCCTGTTCAGGCCCAGGATTGCAGAGCTTCTTTTAAAACATGGCTTTGGCATCATCACCTTGCCATGTGTTTGTTGATGGACTTTGGTCCAATATTCTACGTGCTGTCTTCTGAGCCAGTTACGTAGCTCCAATTTGATCATTGCCTTTATGATTGTCAGGACAGGTTCCGGTCCAATAAATGGAGACTCTGCCCCCATCCTGGCTAATCTGTCGGCAAGTTCGTTGCCACTGATCCCCGAGTGGCCAGGGACCCACAATAGGTTTACTCTATTGCTTTCCCCTAGCTCCACCAGAACCCTGCGACATTCTGCAACAATTTTAGACCTTGTTGCAGGAGCTGCCAGTGATCTCAGGGCTGCCTGGCTGTCTGAATGATAGAGATGCTACGATCTTTGTAGCACCTACGCAAATTCTCCTCCACACATGCCCTGATGGCAGTGATTTCGGCCTGGAATACAGATGGCAGTTTCTCTAGAGAGATGACGCCCTCCAGTCTTGGCTGCACCCCGTGTACCCCGGCCCCAACGCCTTGGTCTGATTTCGACAAGTCAGTGAACCAGACAATATCCCTGATACGGTGTCGAACTATTTTCTCCCACTGCTCCCTACTTCCAAACGTTATACTGAAATGCTTGTTGAAGCAGTATGGGGTTATAATATAGTCGGCTGGCATTTCCCCAACCTTTCCTATATTTACCACACTCACTATTTTAGTGTGTGATTCTGGATATCCCAAAGAGTTCCAGTGGTTACCAGTTTTGAGTCTGTATGCACCAGCCGCTGCCTCCATCTTGACCCAAAGATGTAATAGGGGCATATCCAGCATGGTTTCCATCCCAGCAGTTGGTGTGCTGCTAATTCCGCCTGTTATGGCTAAACAGGCTAGTCTCTGCACCTTACCAAGCTCCTTAGCAGCAACCTGCTGTTCTACCTTCTTCCACCACACGACCGCCCCATAGGTGATCCTGGGTCTAATCACTGTGGTGTATATCAAGTGCATACCCTTGGGGCTCAGGCCCCAATTTTTGCCACAAGCTCTTCTGGTATTTACTAAAGTACCTTTTGCCTTTGAGCAAATGTTCCTCATCCAGGGTAACCCCTAGATATTTCACTGTCGCCTTCACAGGTAGTGCTTCATTGAAAAGCTTTAGATTCCAACTTGAGTGTTGGATATGTTTCCTTGTGAATCGTACAACAACAGTCTTCTTAGGACTAACCCCCAGATCCTGTTTTCTGCACCAGTCTTGCACAATGTCCAATGCACCTTGAGCCATATTCTTCACAGTGTCAGCAAATTTGCCAAGTATTACTACGACAAGATCATCTGCGTATCCTTGGCAAACGTACTGCCTACAGTTTAATTCTCCAATGAGATCATTCACCACTAGATTCCACAATAAAGGGGAAAGAACTCCTCCTTGCAGGCAACCGCTAGTGGTGTTTATTATCATTTTTTCATTCATCATGGTAGCCTCTACCTTTCTTCCACTGAGCATGGCCCTAGTCCACCTACATATAGTGGTCCCTAGGTCATGCACCTCTGCTGCTCTAACCATAGAATCGAAGGTCGTGATGCTAAAAGCCCCCTCGGTGTCCAGGAAGATACAGAGGGCTGTTTCCTGGAAGTGCAGTGCTTTCTCCACATTCCCAACAAGTTGGTGGATTGCTGTCTCACATGATTTACCTGGCTGATATGCATGTTGGTTTGAATGTATAGGGGCCCTACTTAAGCTCCTTTCTCCAACATGCACATTAACCAGCTTTTCCAATGTCTTAAGAATGAAGGAGGAAAGGCTCATTGGTCTCATATCCTTGGCCTTGGTATGATCAACTGTCCCTAGCTTTGGAATGAAGACAACCTTCACTGCCCTCCAGGCATTGGGAATGATTCCTGCTGCTAGGCTAACCCTGAATAACCTGCATAGGAATCTAATAAGATTTTCTCCCGCTTGTTGCAGGAGAGCTGGATAGATTCCATCGGGGCCAGGTGTCTTAAACGGTTGAAATGTTCCCACCGCCCATCGGAGCTTACTGAAATCGACACACTCCTTGGCCAGACCCCAGTCCTCTTTGCTAATACGTGAGAACCGTTGTCTCTCAGGGATCGCATTCTGGTCTGAGTTCTCCCCCAGAGTATATTGAGGAAAGTGAGTCTTGAGGAGCAGTTCCAGCGTTCCAGTGTTTCATCCTCCTTCCTCAATGTTCCTCCTGGATTAGTTGGTACACTAGTGAGGATTTTATGAAGTCTCGCTTGAGCAGCCGTGCCCTCCACTTCCTCACAGAATACCTTCCAGGATGCCTCCTTTGCCCGTCTGATGGCAAGGGCCTCACGAAAATTTGCCCATTGTCCTTTGCGCCTCACAAGGTTAAACAGTCTTCGTACCTGTTTCCTTTGCATTTCCAGGTTATTATTCCACCAAGGCCCACTCCTATTTGTGCACTTTTTGGTGATTGAGCAGTTGTCCTGGTATGAGGTCACTATAGCAGAGGTTACAGCCTCTGTTACTTCCTCTAACTCTGCTGGATTACTTATCGGAGTTTAAATTTCCATAGGCTCAAGTCAAGGTCTCTCCTATATGTCTCCCAGTCCGTTTTCCTGGGATTCTGTCTGGTTCCCATTTCAACCTTGAATTTAATATACATGTGATCCGATGAGGATGGCTCCAGGACCACATGCCACTGTTTGACATAACTTCCCATCATCATGGAACCAAAAGTTATGTCAATTACTTCTTCCCTTCTACTATTACTGAATGTAGGTTCATCTCCCCTATTAAGGATCTCCAAGTTGTTAGATAGGAGAAATTCAAGAAGGTGCTCCTCACCTCTACTGTTGGTGTCCTTGCTGCCCCACAATAGATTGTGGGTATTGGCATCATATCCCACCAACAGTTCGTCACCTTGCCGATGGCAGGCTTCTGTCAGTCTCCTCACTTCCAAAGAAGGAGGAGAGCTGTCTTCGTAAGGAAGGTATGCTGAGTCCAAAACAATTTTCCTCTTGATACCTTCCTCACGTTGCTGCATCCTGATGGTCACCAGGTCCCTGGAACAAAAGTCCATTATTGGTATGAAAGGTATTCCATTTCTAACATAAATGCATGTTCTGGAGTTTTTTAGATTTCTAGCATAAATCAGCTTACCTCTACTACCACCGAGGCCACTGAGGCCCTTTTTATAAATAGGGTTCTTGTATCAGGGCCACGTCCACCTCCTGTTTCCCCAGGCGACGGCTCAGGGCAGCAGTGGCCCCTTTACTGTGCTGCAGGTTTATCTGCAGCACTTCCAGTCCCCATCTTGCTGCCATTATTGCCTTTAAGGTATTTGATTGCCCTGACGGTGACCTGCGAGAACCCTAAA
The DNA here is from genome assembly GCA_026315105.1 of Locusta migratoria. Taxonomy (NCBI): domain Eukaryota; kingdom Metazoa; phylum Arthropoda; class Insecta; order Orthoptera; family Acrididae; genus Locusta; species Locusta migratoria. Next base: position 168,563,487 of record CM048745.1, read on the forward strand.
AACAGTTTCAGGCCTTGCTCTCGCATTGTCTTCAGGGACTTCTCTCTGACCTCCACCACCAGGGTTCGTCCTTCCGGAACGATCTTTTGGTTAATTGCCCTCCAATCCTCTGTCGAGACTTTTGGGTTCTGGACCCTTATTTTCTCGAACAGAGTCTTTCGAGGGACATCCTTAAGGATCTTTGGTACCCATATTAATAAATTTGCGGTATTAAGTTCGGTTGCTGTCTTGACCAGCAGCTTCACATTCTCCCACGGGGATATCATGGGCACCTTGTCCTTAAGCCATTCTGCTGTGTGCTCCCCTTCACAGACAAAAATGAGGGCACCACGATCTAGATAGACCCTCCTGAATTTGGGTCCTGGACCACCGTCCCCCCAATCTCTTCAAAGAGGTCCATCTGCACGAGCTCCTCCTGCTGTGAGGTGATGCTCACCAGTGGGTATCCTTCTTGGACAACCACCATTCTAAAGACCGAGACTGCAGTTCTATAGGTCTCTTTTTCTATTTCCTGCCTCAGCCCTTTACGATCACGCTTGTCCAGAGAGGAGGGAGTCTTAGATACCTCCCTAACCCTCTTGCCACCTGTCTTTGTCGTCGAGGGGGTCTGTGTATCCCCTTCGACCTGAGGCAGTGTCTTTTTGGAGGTCTTAGGCTCAAGCCCTTTTGATTCCCTCCATGTATGCTTAGGAAGCCATTCTTTTCCTTCCTTTTGCTTCTGTTACTTGAGAAGTTTCCTCCTCTGAGCCCCAGACAAGGCCTTAATCCTAATCTGGTCCAACTTCTCTGTTACAGTTCCCACTTCTTGCTCAGGTCTAGACCCTGATTCAGAAGTAGGAGTGCACTCCATCGGTCCTGATCCCGATGTCTGAGTATCTGAGGTCTCAGATTGCCCCTCAGATTCTTTTAAAATACTTTCTTTCTCTGTGTTCATCTTAGTCCCACGAGATTTGGGGAATTATATGGTCCACACCACGATAACCCCGCGTGGTGCAAGGCTACTTACTCAGGGAGGTTGCCCAGTATACCTGAGGCTCCGTTTGAGACACATCCACCCAAGTGCCACGCACCCCTCGGCATGGATCGCATCACACCTTGGGTTGGGAAAGGAATTGGGAAAGGACTGGGAGAGGATGAGGAAGACAGGACGTTGTGGGACACGCTTGGTCTGATCCATCAGCTGAGGCCTTTCCGGCAGTAGGTTCTCTACCTTCGGTATAGCCCTCTGCTTCACACGGATACGCAAGCCTCTCCACCCGCACGGACAGTGCTTCGTCAAGGTGGTGTCCCCCAGAGAGGTTGTGGTCCCTACTCGAAATGTAGGTTGACGGTAGTAGTTTCGATCTGTAGTCCGCTTCAAATTCCGCCCCCTCAATTTCTTCAACAGTGTTTCTCGAAAGAAGGTCACCTTTCCTCCAGCTTCACCCATATGACTTCTCGAGACATTTCACTAACACTCGTGCTTTGATCGAACCTACCAGTAACAAACGTAGCCGCCCGCCTCTTAATTGCTTCCATGTCTTCCTTTAAACCGATCGCATGTTTATCCGAAACACTTGAGTAATAATCGTACTAAAGTCGTACAGGAGAAATACAAGTGAAGATCTGATAGATGACGATCATTTTGGACGTAGGAGAGGTAAAGGGCACCAGTGAGATAGTCCTGAAATTCCGCTTGGTAATGGAAAGAACACTCAAAACACTTTCATAGGAATTCTGAAACTGAAAATATAGTTCGAATGGTCCCCCACGATTTCTTCTCCTGTGGCAACCTTCTCATCCATGTTCGAACCGGCTTTAAACGTGACCTTCAACCAAATTATTTCGGATCTCCTTCAATTTCCTTCGACACTATTGCACCTTTTTTCGGGCTAGCACAGTCGGTAGTGGGCTTGCCCGAGAAAGGCAAAGGTCCCAGGTTCGAATCCCGGTTCCGGCACGCAATTTTAATCTGCCAGGAAGTTTCATATCACACCCGACTTATTCGAAACAACGCAGAACAGGAAATCAGCGATTACAGAGCGGTTATAGCATTGATGATTTCAAAGGTAAATAGAAATATTTAAAAAAAATGTAGGAATGTTTTTCTGTTTAACAAAAGTGAAAAGTGACAAAAAGCAGATTTCAGAGTACCTGACGGCTCCATACAGACTTTTTATCTCAAGTACAGATAGTGTTGAGGAACAGTGGACAAAGTTGACAATCATCGTACAACATCAATTAGATGAGCACTTGCCAAGCAAGATCTTAAGAGATGGATATGAGCCACCGTGGCACAACAACCGAATTGGAAAACTGCTACGGAAACAAAGGGAACTTCACTGCAAACATTAACATAGCCAAAGTCTTGCACGCCAACTAAATTGAACTAAGCGAAATGTAGCGTGAGGAGGGCTATGCGAGAGGCGTTCAACGAATTCGAAAGTAAAATTTTATGTACTGACTTGGCTGAAAATCCTAACAAATTTTGGTCTTATATCAAAGCGGTGGGTGGATCAAAATAAAATGTCCAGACACTCTGTGACGAAAATGGTACTGAAACAGAGGATGACACACTAAAAGTCTTTTTCCACAGCTTTTGCACAGAGGAAGACTGCCTGTAATTCCTTCTCTAGGTTGTCGCACATATGATAAAATGGCAGATATCGAAATAAATGACAGAGGGATAGAAAAACAAAGTCACTCAAAAGAGGAAAGTCCGCTGGACCTCATAGGATACCAGTTACCAGTTCGATTTTGCACAGAGTACGCGAAGGAAATTGCCCCTCTTCTTGCAGCGGTGTACCGTAGGTTTCTAGAAGAGCGTAGTGTTCCAAAAAATTGGAAAATGGCGCAGATCATCCTCGTTCTCAAGAAGGGACGTCGGACAAATGTGCAGAACTATAGGTCTATATCTCTAACATCGGTCAGCTGTAGATTTTGGAACACGTACTATGTTGGAGTATAATGACTATTGTGTAGGAATCAGCATGCGTTTCGACAAAGGCGATCGTGTGAACCCAATCTCGCGCAATTCGTCCACGAGACTCATAGGGCCATAGTGAGGGTTCCCAGGTAGATGCCGTGTTTCTTTCCTTCCGCAAGGAGTTTGATACCGTTCCTCACAGTATTTTATTGAACAAAGGACGAGCATATGGGCTATCAGACCAACTCTGTAACTGGATTGAAGAGTTCCTAGATAATAGAATGCAGCAGGTCATTCTCAATGGAGAGAGGTCTTCCGAAGTAAAAGTGATGTCAGGTGTGCCATAGGGGAGTGTCGTGTGACCGTTGCTATTCACAATATATATAAATGACCTTGTGGATAACATAGGAAGTTCACGGAGGCTTTTTCGCGGATGATTCTGTAGTATATCGAGAGGTTGTAACAATAGGAAATTGTAGTGAAATGCAGGAGGATCTGCCACGAATTGACGCATAGTGCAGGGAATGGCAATTGAATCCTAATGTAGACAAGTGTAACGTGCTACGAATACATAGAAAGGAAGATACTTTGTCATTAAGCTACACTACAGCAGATCATCAACTAGAGACAGTTAATTCCGTAAATTATCTGGGGGTAGGCATTAGGAGTGATTTAAAATGGAACGACCATATAAAATTAATCGTCGCTACAGCAGATGCGAGATTGAGATTCATTGGAAGAATTCTTAGGAAATGCATCCAAAAACATAGGAAGTAGATTACAGTACACTTGTTTGCTCATTGCTTGAACACTGCTCCGTACCAGGTGGTGTTGATAGAGGAGGTAGAGAAGATCCAATGGAGAGCAGCGTGTTTCTTTACAGGATCATTTAGTAATCGTGAAAGCGTTACGGAGATGATCGATAAACTCCAGTGGAAGACTTTTCTAGAGAGACGCTCTGTAGCTTAGTACGGGCTTTTGTCGAAGTATCGAGAACATACCTTTACCGAGGAGTCAAGCGGTATGTCCCTCCTCTCGCGAAGAGATCATGAGGATAAAATCAGAGACATTACAGCCCACACAGAGGCATAGCGACAGTCTTTCTTTCCCCGAACAATACGAGACAGCAATAGGAGGAAGAACGGATAGTGGTACTCAAGGTACCCTCCGCCACACATCGTCGGACGCAGAAGTAGACATATCTACTGCTTTCATTTAAAGCAGTTATTATTGGCACCAAGCAGGAAAGGAAGAAAAGATCCATAATTTGTGGTAATTATTCAGCAATCAGTCGTCATAAATATAAAATTCTTTATTTGTTAGCAAATCCGGATTTCGACCACTGTGTGGTCATTATCAATGCTAAAATAGATACAAAAGGGCCAGTTAGAATAACATGCATGTCACATTATAAGCTAACTGTACAAGTTTCAGTTATAGTCAATGATAAAAATACATACCTTAAAATAATTAAAAATATCTCGACCTCCATGTAGGAGGTTGCGTTTGTACTGACGCAGCTGTTACAATCATTACACAGTTGACGTCAGCATGGTTCATTTGTGACTAAGGCGCCCTCTTTAAATTTTCATATAAATGACAAATTTATATGATGTATATTTATGGTAGAGAAAGTTACATTTTATTGTAATTTTAGTAGGCATTTTAACTTTAAACTGTTCTTTATTAATGAGTCTCGTTTACTGTTTATATATAATTGGTAGTAAAATATACATCATATAAATTTGTCATTTATATGAAACTTTAAAGAGGGCGCCTTAGTCACAAATGAACCATGCTGACGTCAACTGTGTAAGGATTGTAACAGCTGCGTCAGTACAAACGCAACCTCCTACATGGAGGTCGAGATATTTTAAATTATTTTAAGGTATGTATTTTTATCATTGACTATAACTGAAACTTGTACAATTAGCTTATAATGTGACATGCATGTTATTCTAACTGGCCCTTTTGTATTTATTTTAGCATTGATAATGACCACACAGTGGTCGAAATCCGGATTTGCTAACAAATAAAGAAGTTTATATTTATGACGACTGATTGCTGAATAATTACCACAAATCAAATACAGTCGTGGAGCACCCACTCCAATATGGAATCAAGCTTGATAAGATCCATAATATTACATCTGGAGATGATATTACAATATAATCGCGTGTGTAAGAAAAACTACAGAAAAGTATTCAGCAATGAATAAATTATTTCTCTGTCTTCTTATTCGTTGTCCCCAAAGTCTCGACAAACTTTAAGAATGACATTGTTTTCAATATATTGTTGTTCTATAACAGAAACGTACTCTATAAAGAAGGTGTGTCTTTTTCCAATTTTCCTCATTCTAAATTACTCATAAATTACTTAAATACATCGGAATTTAATGCTAGACAGATATATGGTCCACTGTACAACACAAAGGTCACGTGTCATGTACAGTGTACGCATATGGTAGTCAGTGCACACGGTTAAAATATGTTTTATATTTTAAAATAACAGGCTCTACGGAAGAGTATTATTTTTAGAAATAACTATTCAATCGGAACGTAATAAGAAAAACGTGCAGCATGCAGCAGCAAACTCAATTTGAATAAACCCCTATTGCTCTATAGGTCATCACATTTGTAAAATACAACGGCTATTAAAATAAATTTTTCTGTCGTAGAAGCAGTGGTCTTGTTTTAAAAATCGCACTGGCGTGTTTTACGGCCCACATTAGATTTGTAGTTTTATAAGTTTTTTCCATTCATTTTGGTCCAAAATAATAATCTAAATAATGAAAAATTAATAAATAAGAGGGTCTGAAACTGTCTCAGGAAAAAAATAGGTAGTGGCGGGTTCCGAACCACCGACCTTTAGCGCAATAATTCAACGCCTTGCCCACTACGCTACGGCTATCAATCAAAAGAAGAATCCTTTAATCTCTTACTATTGACGGGCGTTATTAACTAATGCTAATATGGCATTTGTAGACACTAGATTATCATTTATCGTACGATGAACGATGTGTTTTTGTTAATTCTTCAGTGAGCCATTGCTTTGAAAAGACAACGTGTAAGTTACAATAAGAAAGTCATCAAACACGCAACGCACGATGGCGTATGCCAGAGAGAGTTCTGGGCGAGGAATGTCACGTGACATTTCCGAACGGCTGGTTTTCGTTAATTCAATGGTCAAGTCTCCGTTATTTTCGCAAATATGTCTGAAACGTTACGAGATATGAAAAAAAGATAAGGGAGCTAAGTTGTAGAGAATTTTCTCTTCTACCAATTAGGTCATTCAATTTTCGTGTCAGATGAACGGTTCGTTTGCAATTACAAACGGCTTTTTATTGCTTTTATTGCAAACGGCTTTTTATAGTATTACTACCGTATTTTGTGTCCGAAAAATTTGAAAAAGGGAGGTTCTCGTCTCTGGCGGCCTACTATCACGTCTGTAAAATTTGGTGCTGATCGGTTAAACGGTTCGTCTTAAAAACAGGGAACACGATACGGACAGACAGAAATACATCCAAAAATCGCCGTTATTTTTGCAAATATCTTTGAAACGCTACGAGACACGAAAAAAAAGACCATAAGAGAGGAAAGTTGTAGAGAATTTTTTCCTCTACAAATTCACTTATTCCTTTTTCGTGTCAGATGAATAGTTAAACCGCTATTTTCATTTAAATTTCGAGCTGACAAAAGACGATCGCAAAGACCCACTTTTAGTGTTACTACCGTCTTTTGGAGAATTACTGTAATGACTTTCGAAACATTACGTCCAAGAGTTTAGTTTCACAATAATTCGGCCTATTGCCATAAAATAGTTTTTACAGATGAAAAATTGGAGATGGCGTGGATATTATTAACCTAACATACAAAAAAATAAATAAATAAATAAATAAAAAATAAAATAATAAAAACATAAAAGAGGAAAGTTGTAGGGAATTTTTTCCTCTACAAATTCCGTTATTCCATTTTCGTGTCAGATGAATAGTTAAACCGTTATTTTCATTTATATTTCAAGCTGTCAAAAGACGATCGCAAAGGCCCACTTTTAGTGTTACTACCGTAGCCGCCGGCCGCGGTGGCCGAGGGGATTGAGGCGCTCCAGTCACGGTCTGCACGGCCACTACGGTCGGGGATTCGAATCACCCCTCGGGCATGGATATTTGTGCCGTCCTTAGTCTTAGGTAGTTCATAAGTAGTTTGTAAGCTTAGGGACTGATGACCCCGTAGTTAAGTCCCATAAGTTCTACAAACATTTGAACATTTGAACTACCGTAATCTAAAGTGGGCCAAAATGTAGTCGTCTTTGGGAGCATTACATTACGTCCAAGAGTTTTAGTTTCACAATAATGCGGCCTATTGCCATAAAGTAGTTTTTACAGATGAAAAATTGGAGATGGCGTGAAAATTATTAACCTAACATAAAAAAAAAAATCGAAAATTTGTGTAAAAGTGCTCATATGAAACCGCCGTGATTTGCAGAGTAGCCGTGCAGGTCCTTAGACTGACGCAGAAGGTAGACGGCAGAGTGTAGATTCGAACGCGGTTCTTCCAGAAACCTAGCCTCGTACCTCGAGCACTGTGTCTGCACGTACAGTAACGGCAGGCGGGGAAAAGTGATGACGCGTGAGTGGTTGCGCAAGCCGCGGTTCCGGGAGGTGTACCGTGGTCATCTCGACGGGTCGCGCCTCCCCCACCGCTGTGCAGATAGTCGACTTATCTCGCACCTCAGCCACTATAAGAGGCCTGCGGGCCGGCGCACAATTCGTACTTCCTCAGCGAGCAACATGAGGACTGCGACCGTTGTCGTCCTGTCACTGTTGGCAGCCCTTGCGGCCGCCGCGGTTGTACCGCACAGCGAGGGTAAGTCAGTAGCTCTTCAGTTTGTTTCTTCACGACGTCTAGAACTGCCTAGTGCTGGGTCGCTAGAAGTCGGTATTGGTTGGTCGATCTCAGCCGGACAATTTACTGTGTCCGTCCACTGGCAAGACTGTGAAATCACATGTCTGTTAATAAAAAACAGTCTAGAATGCACTAATTTATTTCATTCAACTAGTTTCAGTCTTATGTAGACCATCTTCAGGAATTTGTCTCCTTCGATGTTGTGGAGCTGCCAGGTAGCTGGGAGCCTTCCAGTGCGTCACTGCTCTAAGAGCATGACGCACTGGATGGCTCCCAGCTACCTGCCAGCTCCACAACATCGAAGGAGAAAATTCCTGAAGATGGTCTACATAAAACTGAAACTAGTTGAATGAAATAAATTAGTGCATTCTAGACTGTTCTTTATTAACAAATTTAAATAGAGTGCTGTTTACCCAAAAATAGAGAAACAAAAATGTTTCCATAAAATGTGAATCACACGTCTATTGCAGCCTTTACTAAGGGCCGGTTTGGCAATGTCTCATTAAGTTCCAGTTAAGATTTTAACTTAGCTTGGAAAATTGTGTTTGTCCATGCTTCATAACGAGTTAACCTGAGGTTAAAGGACCTCAAACTGGCCGATAAGTTAACGAGTAAAATTCTACTCGTTACACGGCTAACGACCAGTTATGTGAGAATCTTTATCAAAATGGCAGGATTCCATAGCGCTAAAATACATCAATATATTCACGCGAAAAAGACCGCTTTATCGAACAAAATAACAAAAGCACTACATGTATGAAAAACTAGTGTGGGAAGCAGCTTTATTGGTAAATTGTATCGTCGTATTTCTCGCCCTATCCATGTCAGTAGCGGTTAGATGAGTTTGATGCATTGCAGATACGTAACATAACCTTAAAAATATTGTTGCGATATCAAAATACAAACTTACGGATGACGAATAGTTAAGTGAGAATCTGTATGATGAAAATGGCTGGAATAAGATTTCGTTGACAATTACTACGATGATCTAGAGGACATTGCCCCTATAAGGCGTCGTAGACGTATTAATGTTCGTCCAAATAATTTTGAATGCTGGAATGATGCAGAATTTGTTACGCAATTTCGTCTTCGAAAAGCCACGACCACCTGAAAAGACCAACATATAGTTATGAATTTTGTAAGTTATCTGTTGTAATAAAAAACAGAATACATTATCTCTGTGTGCAGACTTATTAATTCAGTAATTACTTATGCTTGTTGCACCCAGTGTAAGGCCAACATAACCACTGCAGCCCGGCGAGAAGCGTCGTACAATTTAACTTGCACTTACGTACTATGCACTTGGCAGTATATTATCGTACTTAGCCCTTAGCACTTTTGCTGTCTTACATGTTCAATGGACAGCATTGAATTCATTTGCCGCAATGCAGCTTCCTTTTCATTCCATGTCGTAGCGTCGGTTTTTTTTTTTCATTCCAATGTGTCAAATTTCTCTATTAAGAACACAAGAGTCTCGCACTAATTTCTTGTAAAATTTGATCTTCTTTCACGTTTGTTTGCCATAGCAGCAAATAACAACTGTCTGCCAACCTCTTCCCTGATAGTCAAATATGGGGAACAGCTGTTTATTCAGACTGCACTTTCATTTGTTTCAATTGCCAACATAGTCGAAATATATCGTACCTTTTCGTTTTCTCCAGGTTAGCAAACGAGAGGTGTATCTGGCAATGACAAACGCAGTGCACTTAACGAGCACATTTAATGAGACGTTAAAGGCATCTTCTCGTTTACTAACGACAAGATTAACGAGAGATGGACGAACCGACCCTAAATGATTGTCGGGCTACACTAGCAAGCTTATGTGAAGTGGTAGCACTGCGTAACCGACGCCCGGAGATTTCCGTTCACACACCGCCTCTGACTTCTTGACTGAACATGTGCTAATGTGCTAAGAGTCTGAGGAAAAGGCTAGCTTTCTCATCCCTCTGCAGCTTCTTATCTGTTCAGGACGATGTTAATTGTTAACACTTTGACTGCCGGTCACGTAAACCATCCATCCCTTAGAGTGCCAGACATTCTGCTTGCAGGGGTAACCCCAGCTGCACTTAGTTTCTTTATCTTCAGTCTGGCGTAAAAAATTGTCTGATCTTTGAAATAAATTCAGAACTGAACACAGAGCATCCAAATCACATACAACTCCGGCGCCAAGGGCCCCACTAAAAATTTCTCTACTTCGCAAACAGTCTGTAGAGTCACTAAGATATGTTGCTGTGTCACCCCTCTATCATAGTCACCTCTCAGTACTTTCGGGGAGAATAATTTGCGTGAAGCCATGTCCGTACGTTTACCTACTGAGTGAGCGGACACCACTTTCTACCTGCCTCGTTTCATACAATCAATGCGACCAGTCGGACGATATAGAAACTAAATAAAAGATCTATAGGCTGGTTTAGACACTAGATTTACCAAGTAAGGTATTTAAGGTAGATCTAGCCCGTCAATAAACTTAACTCTGTTTTTAAAAGCACGAAAACAAAGATCACGTCAAATGACGTGATTGGCATTCTACTGAAATTTCCGTATCCCGTTAATTGACGTGATTGGCACTCGGAGTGTTAACCGTACAAGAAACAAGCACGGGCAAAAATTACCCATACATTTTTCTTTCGTTAAAAGATCATAATAAAAATCCTTCTCTGTTTATGGCCATTTTCTATTTGTCTCTCACCCTGTAAAGTCCTACACCGTACATTTCTATGGTTACAATTTTAAAAACTGCAAATAAATATAGAAATTTTATACCCAAGGGTACATTTTTCCCTGGGTTGGTACTGCATGTATCCATAATTCTTAGTGTCTTCCCTACAAGCACCAAGCATAGAGAAAAATTGTAAAATCAGTAAAAAATAAATGTTTGTATAGCTTATGGGACTTAACTACGGGGTCATCAGTCCCTAAATTTACAAACTACTTACGAACTAGCTAAGACTAAGGACGGCACAAATATCCATGCCCGAGGAGGGGGGGAGGGTTCGAACCCCCGACTGTAGTGGCCGTGCAGACCGTGACTGGAGTGCCTCAGTCCCCTTGGCAACCACGACCGGCAGTATAATCAGTGTCCATCACTTCTAATTTCAGTATATCCCAGCTATTTACAAGCCTATCAGACCTAAAACCTGCTGAAATTGTTGTAAATAATTGTATGGGAAAGTAAATCTATCGGTCCTATATTTGCAGGTAATCAAAGACGGCAATACTAAAGATAATGCAACGTACGTATGATTTATAAAGGGGAATAGATGGGGCATAACAGCTTTCAGATAATTGCAGAACGACATGTTGACCATAGCTGTTTATTAATTCTCAATGCTACCGGTTTCGGTTTTGTACCATTGTCAAGCGTTAGCAGAGATTAGCTAACGCTTGACAATGGAACAAAACCGAAACCGGTAGCATTGAGAATTAATAAACAGGTATGGTCAACATGTCGTTCTGCAAATACGTATGATTGACAGACAGCAGCTGATGGCAAAGACAAATACTAAATGCATTTTAAAGGATTCACAGCTTATTGTAATTCGGGCATAATTTGCCATAGCTTGGTGCTCCGTGTAACAAAAAAAAAAAAAATCAAATGTTCAAATGTTTGTAAAACTTATGGGACTTAACTACGGGGTCATCAGTCCCTAAGCTTACAAACTACTTATGAACTACTTACGAACTAGGACGGCACAAATATCCATGCCCGAGGGGGGATTCGAACCCCCGACCGTAGTGGCCGTGCAGACCGTGACTGAAGCGCCTCAGTCCCCTCGGCCACCGCTCCGTGTAACCTTGGTGCTGCTAGTGTTAACTGACTATTAGACTGTCACTCATGGACACAAACTCTCCTGTCGCAATTAGGTTCTGGAAGACGGCCACTACAAACCGGTCCAGATAAGTCAGTAAAGTGATGCGAAAATGTAGCATTCATGACCAATACGGCATGGCGTATCTCTGAGGGTTTCACTGTTGAAGGGTCAGTAAACATATTGCTTCATCCCAGTTACGTCTCGAATGATGCCCATTATCAAAAAACAATGGAACGTAGAGTTGATACTTGGGAAAGAGTTTATGTCGATGTTATTGGAATCACTCCGAGACTCTGCAACCGTGGTGCAGTTGATGCGCCGTTTGCAGTGACATCAGAGAAGTTCGCCACTTATGGGATTGAATAATCACTTGGATGGGTTACTCTCCGGTTCTGCCGGGCGATGTTGGTAACAGTCGTGCACTCAGTTCTTGTAAAGCTAATTGAGGAGCTAGTTGATTGAGAAGTAGCGGCTCCGGTCAAGAAATTCATCACAACGGCTGTGTGGGTATCTGATCACGTTTCTCTCCATACCTCATCCTTTAATGTCTTCGGGCTGAGGTCCACGCTCCGGCTGTGGAGCCTTTCATTGTCTTTTGTACTGAGTATTAGTTTTGTCTGGAACATTCTCTTCCCCCATTCCCCCACCAAACACTCACACTCACACACAAACACACACACACACACACACACACACACACACACAGACGTTGTGATTAGCCTCTTTCGTCAATAGACCGAACTGTAATTTTCCAAAGTCAAAACGGTTGATCCTGCACTTTGATGACACAACACAATGCTTTCGTCTAATCTACGTGAAATATTATCCTTGTCTTGATATTAATCGCAGTAGCAGTTACATAGGATGTTATTAACACAGGCCGTGTGCAAGATATGCTTGGGACGCGGCACTTAGAAGCAATTCGTAGGATGTTAATAACAAAGATCGTCAGTAACTTATGTTTGGGACACGACACTTATTTCAGCTGCAGTTCCATTACTACTAAAGTTCAAAGGGGAAAAATACAGCCCAATGGGCTTAATTCGACAAGCAGTCCTGAAGTTTTTATAGGTGTACCACATATCCAGCTGAAGTAATTTACTGAATGGTTGATCAGCTAGAGCTACCAAATTGTGCAAATGTTGAGCACTAAATTTTACACGCTGTTCTAAATAGTATCAAGCATTCTGTATATAACTAAGGTCAGGCTAACTATTTAGCCTGACGATGAGTGATGAAATTATTAGTGTTCGTCTAACCACCAAAGTATTCATGCAACACTGTCATCTTGGCGTCTTTCACTTTCGAAAACAGATGTTTATTTAGAAATTGTAGAAGAAAAGAAAACGGTTGGTAACCGGCAATGTTAAACAAGCATTATACTTGTAGTTCACGATAACCTAAAGTATTGAACAATAAGCGTAGTTGGTGAACGGTACCGAAAACGTTATCTCTCGCCAACTATTTGGTTAAGTCTGAAAAAAGAAGGCTGATCCATTGTCAATGCATTTTATTCGATTTCTGGATTATTTTCAGTAATGTCTTAAGAAAAAGGCGGAAAAGCATTTCAAACTGCATTAACAGTTTCGGCGAGCTCGTGGTGTTCAACACACTTCATGCAAATACTACAAGCATGTGTCATACCATTCTGCTTGTGTTTTACACGCAAACACTATCACAGCCTGTACTACGCGAATGACGTATGATGTACATGACTGGACGGTCAAACCGATTATTGTATTGGGTAATGGCTTTATGGTTGTGTCGTAAACAATAATAATTTGGTAATATTCTAGGTACATCTTAACGGTGTGACTGTTGTATCGATGTAATAAATATCATTTTTTGTGTTATATCCTGCACATTTTCAGTTGTCTGTGGAAAGTGCACATAGTTTTTTTTCAAGCCTTTAAAGAACATGAGCAGTTTAGGTACAGTAAAAGAGTAGGTACTGACGTTCTACTTCCTAACTTTCTGTAATTAACTGCCAGACGACACAGTCAGATTGGGTCGAATGTTCTAGAAATATGATCATTTTCGTAAGAAATATAATTTTAAAACCGACTTTTCAATTCAATTCACATTACCCATGTACATTCATAGAAATACAGAATCGTACAACCAAACAGGATTGCGAAATAAAACTGGCATTACGATGACTACCATAAAATCAAGAATATGATAGTTCCGTAACGACTCTTGTAAAGTAAATTACCCTAGGTGAGAGGTGCAGAGAACTCTGTCTTTACTCATTTTCATAGCCTAGCTTTCATTGTCCTTCTTTAACTATTAGTTCCAGACTATTTACGGGAAAGTTTCATAATCTGTGAATGGCCTAATTGTCACATAATTAGAGGTAAAAGTAAACTCGGCGCCGAAGCTGCTCTTATGAATTTCCTTTAATGATCGTAAGTAGTTAACAGATACGAGATTTTACACCTATATCTTGTGATCTCAACAATTGAATGATTATTGTTCTACAAAATGTCTTTCTTTTCCTTGCAGCCGGTAAGGAACTTCTGGAGAAACAAGACAAGCTTCTGCGGCTCTTGTACCATGTACATCAGCCAACACTCGTCAAAGAAGAGCAGGAAATAGCCAAGACCTACAAGCCTATTGAGCATGTCGACAACTACCAGGTATGACTATTCAACATTACCATAAGCGACTTGTTTCCTAGAATGTCCGTCGAACTATAGCGATTGTCCTTTCTTACTTTGCAGTACAAAGACAAGGTAGAACTCTTCTGGAAGTATTACGTCGATGTTGGCTTCCTGCCGAAAGGAGAAGTTTTCTCTGTTTACTACCAGAAGCACTTTTACCAAGCCCGGGCATTGTTTGAGCTGTTCTTCTTCGCCAAGGACTTCGAGACGTTCTACAAGGTGCGTGTATTTCGACAGAAAATGCTACCATAATTGTTTATTGTGCTTTGATCTTCATTTCATTTGCAGATTTTTCACATATTTAGTGACCATACTTATGAATTAGCAAAAAGTGATATATCTTCATCATTTTTAATTTGTTCAAATGTTCAAATGTTTGTTAAGCTTATGGGACTTAACTACGGGGTCATCAGTCCCTAAACTTACAAACTACTTATGAACTACTTACGAACTAGGACGGCACAAATATCCATGCCCGAGGGTGGATTCGAACCCCCGACCGTATTGACCGTGCTGACCGTGACTGGAGCGCCTCAGTCATGTCTACCACCGCGGCCGGCTTTTAATTTGTTACATGATAAAACTCTCTTTTTTATTATTTGTACACCTCTAAGATGAAGAAACTCGTATAATTATGTCAATTCACGACATCTGCTTATCGTAAGAATAAAATATGGGTACACATGCATCACCTGTTAAGAGCATTAGGCCTTTCATCTCGTTTTTCAACATAAGCACATTTCGTAACGTTTAGCTAATATCCGACACGTTCACGTTCCTATCAAATGTACTGCCACTAAAATATTTTGGGCTGTATATGGAGGAATAGTACGCACCGTAATTAAGAAACCGAAAATCTCTAGTATTCACATTATTAGTAACGTCTCTCTAACTTCGGCAGTTTATTTTGTTAAAGCTCAGCATGACAACTTACAGCCCTCAGTAAAAGACACAGTTAAAATGTAAATTAATATTAAGTATGATGTGATGAACATCACAGTCGTAGTCTGTAATAAATCTGTTACTCGAAACAAAGTCTAGTGTACACCATTTCAAAGACACGTGTAGTCATTAACATAACTGTACTACGAACAATTAAAAATTTTCCGAATGAAATGTTTCGGATTTTAAACAAATGAGTCTGATGAAATTTTGTGGGGCATTAAAACTGTGCGAACCTGGGACATTTGCCTTTCGCGGGCAAAAGTCCAAGGTTCGAATCCCACTTCCAGTACACAGTTTAAATCCGCCAGGAAATTTCTATCAGCGCACACTCCGCTGTAGAATTAAGATACGTTCTACATGAATATCACAGATTTATAAGCGAATATATTGCTTGCATCTTTAGGCTTTTAAATCGTCCCAATTTATCGTAATGTGAATCTACGTATCTGTATTAAGAGAAAAATAAAGCTGTCAGTAGCTTCTTTTGTGGATTACCTGGAGGTGACAGTTGCTATACGCAGCAAGCGACACTCCCAACGAACTACATAGGGAATTCACTGTAAGGTTTTTAAAGTAGACGCCTTGTGCTACTGCGAATGAAGGGTTTTATTTTTATATAGCAAACAATGAACTGTTTTAAATCAGAAATGAAATGTTTTGTACATATGTAAGAAACCTAACCTATATGGGTAAACAGAAACATGTAAATATTTCACGACACCCACTGATGATGCCTTGAGAGAAAGGCGAAACGCGTATGGGTGATTAAAAAATATAAAAATAAAACCCTTCATTCGCAGTAGCAAAAGGCGTTTACTTTAAAAACCTTACAGTGAAATACAATTCAGCTGCTGCTAAAATGGCCACAGCAAGCAACGCACATAGGGAATAGTCAACGACTCGTTAGGAGAACACCACAGAATTTTCTTGTGAACATTTCTCATACGGCCGTGGTATCTGGCTTTCGTTCTTCCCAACAGCGGCACGGGTGCTGTAACTGTAGATTACCAAGCGGCAGTACAGTGAATGCATAAGACGACTCGATATTGTCTCACGTTAACTTAGACACATTTGTTCAAGTAAATGACTGCTACCATGAAAATAAACTGTTCCAAGAGGTAGAGACTGCATTGTTAAGACCTGCTGTCGTCGTTACACATATATGTACCCGGGGAAAGTTAATGGTGCTGTAACGATACACTGAATTTTTTTATTTTTTTATTTTTTGTTTATCTTTGATCCGCAATACTTATCGCCACCGGTTCCCTCTGACTCGCAGTGCAACTAATTTAATTTCGTTCGTCATTTCTTTTACTCTCAAACAAGCGAGAAGACGGAACCGAGATAGTAGTTTCTACTCACTCTCTTGTCTATGTTCGTTCTGTACGGGCGTCTTCCGTTCATGTATCCATTCAATGTAAGTGATGCGAGTTGTAAAAATATATTACTTAAATTTAAAATCATTCCCTCTCTTTGGCTTTTATTTAAATGAATCCCTCCACGTCAAATACTTATTTTCTATTGTTTTCAGCTCCTCCGCTTCCGTAATAGTTTAATGTTCAGACGCCATTACAATCGCTTTGCATTGTCTGCAAAATTTCAATAAATCAATCATCCTTATACAATACTTTGCTTGATTTTAGAACCTGCAGTCATTTCTTTTGTAATTACACGAAGTCCGATCATTTTTTTAAATTATTTTATCATTACCAGTAACTTCATGTTCCACCCACGGTCACACAACAATGAAAAGCGAAGTGAACAGTCTGAACATTGATCTCCTACGGAAAGTATCTCGAATATTCACTTATTAAATAAGACATAAAAGTTATCATTTCCAGCTTCTACAATACGAAGTGCAGGATCCAGATAGATGCTTTCCGTAAGTTTTTAACGTGCTGTTGCTTGTATGGTGCCCAACATTAATATGCAATCCGCGGTTTATTTGCTTTAATGTTCATTTTGTGTTGTACTTTAACTAACTTATTTCAAAATTGAAAAAATTCGGTACCGTCAATTACTTGTCCAAAAAAAAAAAAAAAAAAAAAAAAAAAATGTAATCGCGGAATCTACTTTAACAATTATGGCATCATACGAAGCAAGGGCATCGTTATAGTGACTTGGTGGTGACGAGTGTGGTGTTGGTTGCAGACCGCCGTTTGGGCCCGGGAGCACCTGAACGAGGCGCTGTTCGTCTACTCATACACCGTCGCTGTGCTGCATCGCGAGGACACCAAGGACGTGACGCTGCCCGCTCCCTACGAGGTCTACCCGCAGCTGTTCGTCAACGCAGAGGTCATCCAGCAGGCGTACGACGCCTACCTGAGAGGTGCGTACACGCAGATACAAGTTATGTCCCTCCGTCCTGACTAAAACATGGAGAATTTTCGTCTTCCAACTAAACACAGTCTCTGTTGCAAATATACGAGAGTTCATTTAATTGGCAGTAGATCTGACTGAGGTTGGTGTGCAAGACGACCTGATACAAGTGTGTTTTATGAGAAATTTAGTGTTAGGACTAATCCTGCGTCTGTCTGGTTCACTGACGGGTCGAAATCAGACCAAGGCGTTGGGGCCGGGGTATACGGGTTGCAGCCAAGACTGGAGGGCGTCATCTCTCTAGGGAAACTGGCCTCAGTATTCCAGGCCGAAATCACTGCCATCAGGGCATGTGTGGAGGAGAATTTGCGTAGGTGCTACAAAGATCGTAGCATCTATATCTATTCAGCCAGGCAGCCCTGAGATCACTGGCAGCTCCTACAACAAGGTCTAAAATTGTTGCAGAATGTCACAGGGTTCTGGTGGAGCTACGGGAAAGCAATAGGATAAACCTATTGTGGGTCCCTGGCCAGTCGGGGATCAGTGGCAACGCACATGCCGACAGATTAGCCAGGATGGGGGCAGAGGCTCCATTTATTGGACCGAAACCTCTCCTGACAATCACCAAGGCAATGATTAAATTGGAGGTACGTAACTGGCTCAGAAGACAGCACGTATAATATTGGTCCAAATTTCATCAACAATAACATGCCAAGGTAATGATGCCAAAGCCTTGTTTTAAAAGAAGCTCTTCAATCCTGGGTCTGAACAGGAGAGAGATTAGACTCATGGTTGGACTGCTGACAGGCCATGGGAATTTCAAAAAGCACCTACATACAATGGGAATAACAGAAGAGGACCCTAAATGTAGAATCTGTGATGACGGTGATGAAACTGCATCACATCTAATCTTCGAATGCATTGCATTGGAGAGTAAAAGGCACAGAACATTTGGGACAACCAGACCCGAAGAAATTGTGTCTAATAAAGAACTGGTAAAGCGACTCCTTGCACTGTTCAAGGGCATTGGTTGGCTTTACTAGATATACAGGGAGCGATACCGCACAATAAGCTTAGTTTCGGTGCGGGCAGTGGCGGGTTAGACCAAGACTGTTTTGGCTTCCCTGAAGTAATCAAATCAAATCAATCCTGCGTAAAACACTCTTGCACATTATTATAACACTTATTCATTTGCTCAGTGGTAGAGTGCCAGACTTCAAATCCAAAGGTCGCGGGTTCGATCCCCGCCAGGTCCTGGGATTTTTATCTGTCACTTTCCACTTCTTTCACCTCTGGCAGTATTGCTCATGTGAAATATACCGAGTAGCACCGTGGTTCGGAACCCACGTTAAAGTGTAGGTCCCCCTATAACTGGCTGGGTAAGTCGGAGGAAGGCAACGGCATACCACCTCCAAACAGGACCATGCCTAGTAAAGCACTGTGGTGTTCAAACCAATCTGCAATGATTTCTAAATTAAAGAAGCTCCATAAAGTTGATGTCTTTAAAATGTATATTAATTACCAAGTGTTAATTATTAAATATATTATTAGTATGATGGAATGAAATTTAGATTCATGAATAGACAAACAATCACTCAACTTGTTAGACAGCGCATTGAGGCGCTATTCCGCGATGCGTGTGGCCGTTCCCCGCCGGGGGTTCGAATCCCCCCTTGGGCATGGCTGTTTGTGCTGTCTTTAGTATAAGGTAGGTCATAAGTAGTTTTTAAGTTTAGGAACTGACGACCCCGCAGTTAAGTCCCATAAAATTCACAAACATTTTATTTCATCTTGTTAGGGATGGACAGAGTCAAACGGAGAACTCCTCATTAACAACTTTAGAATAACATCGTAAAACTCCATGGCTCCTGAGTCACTAGTTCTGCAATGTCCTGCATATTTTTGAATTTTATGGGAACCATTTTTTGTACGCTTTTTCAAACTGCATGTTAAGGCAGTGACCTTGTCTTTCCCAGAAAACAAATCTGTGTTTAATTGGAGAGTAGACGTAAACAGATGCTTCAAATTTCCAATCTTGTTGCTCTCGTACATTAATTACTTATATTTTAGGAGTGGAAAAACCTGGTTCTTGTCTCTTGGGACCCTTTGATTTCTGTGGATATAACAGTCATCTTAAAGCAAGATGGACATCAGTTTTCAAAATTTCATCATAGTCCGCTACATGGACTTCCACAGAACAGAGCTGTAAAGTAATATGTCCGTGACTTACAGCGTTTCTGTTCTGTACAGATTATATGGAGCCCAGTTCAACGTAAAAACGAAATCATACGTAATTCTTTTCAATGCCATTTGATGCAGTCCAAGGAACGCTCAATATTGAAACACATAAAATATTCACATTTGGACTTATTGCCTTTCAGCTCGGATCTATTCACCCTTCGACATAGCCCTTGCGCTATTCAGTCAGAGGAATCATTCGATGGAGCTCTCACCAGATTAGTATATGGCGAGCAAATCTTTCAGTGTCTACAAGCTAATATTCACCATTCCGCTGTTCCGCCGCATAACAAAATACTTTTTTCTATTTATGTGTGTTTTACGGATCGTGCACGGATTCACTTAGCTACAAACGAGTAATTTCCAGCAACATATCTTTAGTACACAACTCATAACATCCATACTCATACACGTAGTTCGCAAATATATCCATTCCAGAAATGTTTCTGTTGCTATTTTTAGTAAGCATTTAGAATCTGTCTTTTTTCTGCCTTAATCGATCACACTTTAGGAGCAAACTTCTATTCATAATGCAATTGTCATAGCTTCGACAGCATTAATTGAATTTAACGTTATAATTGTTCTGTTTTTAATGTTCATCTTATGAACTATCTTCGAGACACTTTCACTTCTGCGTCATTACACTATTAATGGTACATATAAAATTTCTATCCCTGCTCCATTAATATTAAATCCCAAGTTTCTATTTCTTCTTAGCTTCTCCAAAAACGACTACAGCATTACGTGCAAAATAAACCTCCCTATACACGTGTTCTACAGTCTCATAAATCAAAGTTTCGGTCAGAGGTACAAGGAACCTCCACACAAATTACTATAGTTGCCGAAACGTAGGCCTTTTTAAATGTGTCCGAGCACTCACACAGCCGATGAGTCGTTACTACCGTTTACATGAAAACATTTTGAATCAACCAACTGTAATATGCAACATTGGCGTTACTTGAAGCTTTATCTGAAATAGCACGTCGTTTTGGATCAAATTGTGACCATTTTCAATGCTCCTTCAAAGAGGAATGTGAATTTAATCACAATTCAAGTTGAAATAACATAATATACAACTGTGATACATTGGAAATGAATTTCCAAACATCACAGTGATAGCAGTTAGCTCTTAACACTGTAATGTTCGGAAATTAATTTCCAACGTACCACAGGGCTGTATATGTTATTTCAACTTGTGATTTCAGTCACAATGTCTGCTTGAAGGGGCACTGAAATTGGTTACTATGTGATCAAAATCGATCTGCTGCTACAGTAATAAAGCTTTTACTGATCACTATTGCTGAATATTACATTTGGTTTATACATCATTGTGTGGTCGTTGAGCACAAACTTCCTGAAATGGAATCAAATCTAATGCAAACATTTTACAAGTGATTCTATCTATGACAACAATAAGTACACGATCCAAATCTTCCTCAAAGTCACGCTCCTATAAAATCATTGTTCGTTTCCGCAGGTGAGGTCGGCACCAAGGAAGCCCCTTACGTGTTCTACTCCAACTACAGCGGCTACCCCGTGGCGAGCAACCCTGAAGAGCTGGTTTCCTACTTTACCGAAGACATTGGCCTCAACTCGTACTTCGCGTACCTGAGCTACAAGTACCCATACTGGCTCAACCCCAAGAACTACAGCCTTCCCGAGTACCAGTACCGTGGAGAGAGCTTCTTCTTCGTCCTCCAACAACTGCTGGCTCGCTACTACCTGGAGAGGCTGTCCAATCACCTTCCTGACGTAAAGGCTGTCGACTACAACCACCCAGTCCTGGTACGATTTAAACCAATGTTCCTCTTCATTGCTAAGGCTGGTATCTACCACCCAGTGATGACAATCCACTGTCCCACGATTACAGGTCGGCTACTACCCTGAGCTGAGACTTCAGAATGGACGTGAGGCTCCGGCACGACCTGAGGGAATCTTCGCCCGAAACGTCGACATCCTGTACGTCGAGGAGATCAGGAACTACGAGAGGAGGATCCGCGACGGAATTGACTACGGCTACCTGGCAGGCGTAAGTGTGCCTCCACACATTTGTCTTTCATAGTAATCTAATAGGCTGCCTCCCTAATACTTGTCTTTCTGTTACAACAGTACAACTACGAGAAGTACAACGTGAGGGAGAAGGACTACACCAACGTCCTTGGCAATATCCTAGAGGGCAATGAGGACTCCATCAACAAGGAATACTACGGCGCTTTATACAGGAACCTTATCTCCCTATTTGGTCACATTGTCGATCCTGTCCACCGATATGGAGTACGTCTACGTCATGATAATTATTTATGATGTTTCGATAGTCTTCTTTCAGTCTGAGGGTACATTACCTGTTTTTTTCTTTGCAGGTTCCTGCTAGCGTTCTCGAACAGCCCGAAACCCAGCTGAGGGACCCCCTATTCTACAGGATTGGGAAGCGCGTTCTGTCCATCTTCTACCACTACAAGAACCTTCTGAGGCCCTACACTCATGAAGATGTAAATACACAAGCTGTCATAAAAGTTAACTTTTCATTATATTTTTGCATTATACATGATCTAATCCGTCCTTTTATTTTCAGCTGTACCTGCCAGGCGTCACCGTGGAAGACATCACCTTCGACAAGCTCGTCACCTTCTTCGACACCTTCGACTTCGAAATCAACAACGCCCTGACCTTATCCAAGCCTGAAGAGGGCGCTGGGTTCAGCTACGTCGCTCGCCAGTACCGCCTGAACCACAAGCCGTTCTTCTACCACCTCAAGGTTAAGAGCGAGAAGGAAGTTGACTCCGTCGTTCGAGTCTTCATTGGTCCCAAATACGACGCCCTCGGCCGCGAATACAGCCTGGAGGAGAGGAAGCAGTACTACGTTCTGCTGGACACCTTCAACTATAAGCGTAAGTATTGACTCAGCTACTTATTACTGGCATGTGACTCCGTATTTGTTTGAAGTAGAACTTCGAGAAATATAAACAAATAGTCCCAATAATTAATTGTAATGATTCTTAGGTGCGATTAGAAACTGATCTTTAGCCTACACGGAGCTGTGGTTTCAGATGAAACCTACAACACATACCCAGTTGGGAAAGTAGGGCGTACGGTTTAACATGTAATTCAGATCACGTATTATTTCTAGCGAAACCTCACATCATTGAGGGAAAGGGGGGATCAAATGTAGTTCAAATGCAGACATGAAATCCCTTGATTCATCTGGGTTCCGATATGGCGATTCGTTATTTCCAGTCGAGCTCTTTACCACCAGACCAAAAGGTAACACTGGGATCTTGAATTAGAGAATGCTTCCGTTTTCAGCCCAAATATCTAGGAGTCAGGAGAACAGTGTTCGAATCCCGCTCTAGGAAAAATTTTCAATTTTCCCCATTGATTCTAGCACCAAATTTCGCGTAATGCCATTGTGTATTTGTTTCTCGAAGCAACAAGCTGAAAAGATCGACAAATATGACGGATGTTCAAATGAAAAGGTACGAAACGTTTTAACAACACAATAGGTTGAAATTTAAATATGCCACTCTGAGATAACGTAGTACAACATCTAGGGACGCGAAGCATGCGTCGTCATCTCCCACTTTAAAAAGTTCAGGACTGTGGCCAAGGCAGGCAAGGTGTTGCTCGCCGTTTTTTTAGACGTCCGAGGTCCGATACTTGCAATTCCTCGGCCATGGAAAAAAATTACCAGTCACGTGTAAATTGTGACATTCCGTAACCTACGCAAGTCCGTGAAGAGCTAACGGTCTGGGCTGCTCACGGAGGAAGTGATCTGCTCCATGATAACGCGAGTCTACACTTCTTCAGGGTCACACAATGTGTACTGGTCCGACCTACAGGCCAGACATGTCACCCTGAGCCTCCCATCTGTTTGGTCCGCTAAAGAACCATCTAAACTCGGACGATGAACCGAAGGACACAGTAGAGGACTGGCTCTTGTAACAGTCACAGGTATTCAAGGAACAGTAAATCCAGTGGGCCATATGTGCTCGTGCCCCTGGTGATTATTTTTGAATAAAGCACTTATACCCACAGTGTCGTTTCGTAGAGTTCCATTTAAACAGCCCTCGTAATTAAGGCGAAGACAACCAGTGATCCCTTCAGCGCTGATGCACATGACCCTCGAGCTCTGGTGCGAATTGGCGAAATGTCGCGTATGATGAGGATAATCAGCAAGGGGAAAATCGTTAGTAGCGTGTGGGTCGGCTGAGAGTTTGGATCTGGCGGGAAGGGTTCTTGGGATGGCCGAGCAGTCGTGATGACTAAGCGGCGTAGTGCTCAGCACATCTGCTCGATAACCAAGAGGCTCGGGTTCAAATCCCAGTCTGCACAAATTTTCAGCTTTCGTCAATGACTCTGGCAACTGAAGACTGTAATTTCCCATTATCGTGCTTCCGTTACAACTGATTTCTTACGTGAAGAACTAGGAAGTCCAGCGTAAGCCTTTGTGCACAGCTTCATTATCCGCTGCCAGAATTCTCCCAGTAACATCCACCATAATAACGCTTTAAATGATGTGTTTCCTCAGTAGACTGAGCATACATCTGACTGGTCCCTTGCAATTTCCAGTGGTCGCTGGTGAGAACGACATCAAGCGCAGCTCCAACGACTTCCCGTTCTACGCCAAGGAGGCGCCCAGCTGGTACGAACTCTACAAGGCCACAAGCAGCGCCGTCAAGGGCGAGGACAAGTTCTTCCTGGACAAGTTCCGCTCGCACTTCGGCTTCCCGCAGAGGCTGGCGCTGCCCCGCGGTACCCGCAGTGGTCTGCCACTCAGCGTGTTCACCATCGTCACGCAAGCCTCCCCTGACGCCAAGAACCCCATCCTGGAGCACGGAGACCTGCACGCCGCCGGCTTCCCGTTCGACAGGCGCGTCGTCGAGTTCGAGTTCGACGTGCCCAACGCGCACTTCGACGAGACGTTCGTCGTGCACCGCCGCGTGGAGGACCTCAACGCCACGGCCTGAACTGCCCATGTTCCTCGAACATCACCATCAGACTGACCTACTTGCTCATCAACTCGCGATCACTTTTTTAAAAGCCTTTTTTACTTTTTCGCAAAAAATAAAAATTCGAAAGTAAAAAAAAAATGTCTTTTCTTTGTTATATTCCCACAGCACCCAAAATAAATGTGTACACTGCCTAAATGTAAGAGGATTGCCATAGGGCAACTTCCCTAGCCGTGCATACCACTATTTTGTAAAAGCATGTAAGCGGCCCAGTAAGTAAACTTAAAAGGTAAAGCAGTCAACAATCCGAAGATTGGGTTGAACACCACAGTGCTTTACTAGGCAAGGTCCTGTTTGGAGGTGGTATGCCGTTGCCTTCCTCCGACCTTCGAACTGACTTACCCAGCCAGTTATAAGGGGACCTACAGTGTGGCACTCTACCACTATGCAACCGAGGCGCACTTAAGTAAACATACGAGTGTAAAATATAACACTCCATAAACAGATCCACACACACACATACACCTAACCCATATGTGCACAAGCCACCCACCCCCCATTAAAATACACACACACGCAAACACAACATACACTCAATATCAGAAAAAAGGAGTGTGCCTTGAAAGATAAGTGATTGTAAGTTTATAATCAGAGTAGATATTCAATAGTATTTTCTGAAGAAATGATTTGCATTTAAGTCACTTCGGTTCAACATATGCCCATGGCCTAGTTGGCACAGGAACAACCTTAGGCCTTGATAACATTTTCCATCCATAATTTTGTGTCCCGTTTCCGCCGGTAGTCGGTGGTGTCGGTGGCCGAGTAGAAAGAGACCGACACAGGAGTAAATGATGCACGAGTGTGCACGTACGGAGGTGACCAGTCAGTGGGACAGCAGAAACTAGAAACACTAGAGTAAATTAGAACGAGATATATATTTCATAAAGACTTAGTAATACTTAACTTTTTCATATTTCTTGACTGCAGAATGCTGATACATAGATTATCTATAGGCCTGCCTACTGAAGATTCCTAGTGCTTATTCGATAGCCAAGTCTTAACTGGTGCCTATCTGATTACCGAGTGAACGATGCAGTCCAGTGGTGGCCACGAGCGGAGTTGCAGCAGAGGGCGCTCGTGTCTGACGTCGTAAGAACGCCGCGCCGTGCGTGCATGGCGGCGCGCGGCGTAAGTAGGTGGCGCGCACTTCATATTTGTGCGACACCACACATAACTGGATAGTCGCGTTAATAGAGCAAATGGCGTCCTTTTGCAAAGCCAAGTTCCAGAGTACATATATAGAGGTTGCCATTGACTTACAGAGCTTTACCAATCATTTCACAATATTTTGCATAATTTCGATAGGGAACAATTCTATTCTGGGCGAAAGAGTGACACCAAGAAGGAAATAACGATATAATTAACCCGAACGCTGATATATATACTACTATTTATTTCAGCACGACGATCCCGTTTCGGCTTACAATGCCATTTTCAAGTGACCTGCGGTATAAATTGTGTGGTATTTAGGTGGAATAAATTATTACGCTATGGTCTAGTATAACAACATGGAGCATTTACATTCTCTTTCTGTCTTGTCTAGGTTGCCTGACATACATATGACATTTAGACATCTGTATATAAAGTCTCGAATTCAATTTTGATTTCATATTTTGACAGTTAACAAGCACAATGTCGTATGTTTACAAAGCATGTAAACGTCATAATATGTGTTATCTTTGGAAGTACATATTAATTTTGTATTTTTTCATAATTTTTATATATACGCATGTATTTATATATGTTCGATTTTCCTAAGTTGCGTTTACGTTTCCAGAGAATGCATATGCATAGATGTTTAATGTTAACTTGTGTTATCTATGGATTTTTATTATACTGAGTCTAACCGTTTTCATCGTCGAAAAATTCAATAATTTGTTTATTTGTTTAAAGTAATTTTGATGTTTGAGGTCCGTTTGCTCATGAGAGAGAGAGAGAGAGAGAGAGAGAGATTTCGATTTCTTCAAGAATGTTCATGATAGGGCCTGAAGTGCTTTTTCAATGGCATTAACTGTGTGCCGATGTTCTTTTAGGCGAAGAAAAATTTTTGATCGGTTGTTTTCTGTATTCCTAATCTGTTCTTTAAATCTCGTGTGGAAATTTTGTCCAGTCTGGCCAATGTAAAAATTGTCGCAATCGGCACATGTGATTTTATATATACCAGGGTCACATAGATGGGAATTTTTGTGTTACCTGATCGTAATTTCAGTTTAAGAGTTTTCGTGGTCTGACACACAGTTAATGCCATTGAACAAGCACTTCAGATATTCCATAAAATTTCGAAAGGACCTATCATTAGCATTCTTGAAGAAATAAAAATCTATATACATATACAAAATCATCCACAAAACGTACTGAATCAGCAAACAGACCTCAAACTTCAAAATTATTTTAAAAATGTTATTTAATATTTCGACTATGTAAAGGGTTATGCTCAGTATAATAAAAATCCATAGATTACGCAAGCTAACAGTAAACTGATCATTTATGGATATATATAATTCTCTGGAAACGTAAACGCAACTTAGGAAAATCTAACATGCGCGCGCGCACACACACACACACACACACACACACACACACATATATATATATATATATATATATATATATATATAACGAGTCCATGTTCATAGCACTAATAATACTCCTAATGACTATATAAATTCCAACCTCGTAATGTTGTAGGTTCGAAAGGTGGGCCATGGCTAGCAAGGATGTGAACAATGTATGCAACTAAAAGAAGTACTTTTATTATACAAGAAGGTAATACTTAACTTGGATATGCTTGTGACGGCACAAATTCTTCTGAAGTACTAAACAGTTCTGCTATGTAATAGAAAATTGTTTGTGCATAAAAATAAGGCAGGCTCTTCTACGATGCACTTCTGGAACTGTAGTATTCCTGGGTGTGCCTCGTACTGACTGGAAGTGACATACTCTTCCATACTGACAGTCGTTGCTGTGCTGCGTCAGCTTATCTAGGCCAGTCCCTGTCTTCCTACTGGTCAGTGCGCGAAACAGGCCAAGAGATAACTGGACTGCGGGCGCCCTCGGCAGCCGAAGTATTGTGGAACGACTTATCGCATCTCCTTGAAGTTGAGCGTCGATGTGTATAGAGCGCCAACGTTGTAACGTGTAGCGACGCCACAACACTACATTCAATTGCGTATAATGGTAATACAACCAGATTTGTATACTCAAGAGCAGTGGGAATAATCCTCCTGTCAATAATCACATTCATGAGTACAAAAATGTAAAAGGTTCATATTGCAACACGAAGACTAAGGATCTGTAATTCTGTTTCTCTCAAAAAGGAACTGTCAGTATGTTACTCCTGGTCATATGTAAAAACGATAGCCGGCCGCGGTGGCCGAGGTGACGCGCTCCAGTCACGGTCAGGACGGCCACTACGGTCGGGGGTTCGAATCCCCCCTCGGGCATGGATATTTGTACCGTCCTAGTTCGTAAGTAGTTCATAAGTAGTTTGTAAGTTTAGGGACTGATGACCCCGTAGTTAAGTCCCATAAGCTTGACAAACATTTGATTTTAAAAACGATAATTATTGCATTATTGCTACTACTTTACGAAACATTACGTTACATTCACGCATGTGTGACAGGAACACGAAAAGCCCTTCTACTGTCTTAATATCAGGTATAAATGAGAAAGACTGTTGCTCGTAATATCAGAAACTGTCATGTGATTCTGGACAGAGAAATGTTTGTTTCAAACCACAACAGGGCAGAGAGAGAGGGACGCGCCCAGTCTATGCTATCTTTGGTCTGTGCAAATTGCCAAGCATATTTAGCAGTTGCGAAGACATCAAAAGTTCGCTCGTTTTCCATAATAGCAAATGACTTGGATGAGGAACGATCAAGAAGTCCCATCTAATCCGTAACACCTAAACTACTCTGTGAGAAGGCAGAAGGCACACAGTTTCTCTCCATTATGACCAGTGGACAGA
The DNA here is from genome assembly GCA_026315105.1 of Locusta migratoria. Taxonomy (NCBI): domain Eukaryota; kingdom Metazoa; phylum Arthropoda; class Insecta; order Orthoptera; family Acrididae; genus Locusta; species Locusta migratoria. The sequence goes on from CM048745.1 coordinate 168,592,246, forward strand.
ACACTTGGAACACGATTTTCTCAAAGTTTTATCAGCTGACCGCGCTTTGCACATACATACACGTACACCTAAACTGCAGAACTGAATTTCTTCTCCATCTTTGAGAACCATTCTTGCAGCTGTGCAATTTCCGGCATTATCTAGCTTTTTTCAATCTCCAAATACTCCACATTCCTCTCCCAGACCTTTACAACATTACTGTTATACAGTAGTACTTGAAAATCCGGCCTTGGCTGCGGATTTATCTATTTACTACGTCATGTGCCCTTGTTTCGCAACGGTTGTTAAAGAGGTACTTGTGTATATCAAGTTCCAGAACAAGGTCAGCAAAAACATAATCCTTGTTGGATCGCTCAGTTAGTAACTCAGTTTTGCTAGCCAAGACGTCAAATTTAAGTGGAATTCATTGTCGACAACGATGAATGTTCATAAAGTTTCTCATACAAAAAGTAAAATTAATTAAAGTCCATTCTCCGGAACGATGTAAATTCGATGTTAGTTTGTGTTCATAAAGTTAAGACTGTGATGTGTAATTGTCTGTTTGGCCTAAACTTCTGAAAACACTTCTATCGTTGACATTGGAAATAGTAGTAGTAATAATAATAATAATAATAATAATAATAACAGCGCCATGTATTGGTTCTCTGGTGTAGTAGCCTACTAAACTATTTATCTTAAACAGAAAGTGTATGCAGAAGTAATAGTATGTTGTAGTGTTGCACTGGGGACAATGTAGTTGTTCTGTACGCAGCGTTCCCTATTATCGAACACTCGACGAATGCTGAAAGTCTGGTAATTCAATCAATACAGCAATTCATGTCTATTTAAATAAGACGTCATGGTGGTGTCAATATCCGGTAAAGTGAGTCTGGTTAGTCGTTGAAGGAATGGCGCCAGCTGATTGTCTGTATAAAACTTTCCTTTAAATATAGTATTTACAGTGAATTGTCTTGACTGTGTTAGCAGCATCGGTCAGTCTTTCAGCTAATACATGTCCCCACGTCCTGCAGTGATTACGTCGTAAACCACGATGTTGAAATCGACCTTGTATAGTAGCATTATATATTCAGAAGTCGGATTATAACACTTAGTACACTTGCCTTTGCAAAAGAAGACGTCTTTCTGTATCTTAATGTAGTCCGTACCAGAAGTAAGGAATTACAAATTTTAATCACAATTTTGTACCAAACAATTATGAAAGGAGAGAGGTTCCTGATGAGTTTGTCGCTCGTGTGTGTGTATATTATCTCTATTGGCAGGCACAGAGCAGAAATATCTCTTGAGTAATGCGCTGAACAGATTTTGTGTCCTTAGCATTAAGGTGGAAATGTCACGTGATATTGGGAAAAATCTCCTAATCGCTGACTTTATCTTGTTCTTGTTTGTTCATGTAAGACGGATGACTATGTGTAAATGGCCCTTTTAGCGAGGCTTCCTCATCTTTCTTGTTGCTTCTGTGACACATTTATTTGGAAATGTTTAATGTTATGTGGTTACTCTACCAAAGGAGGTGGGGCTTCTTTGCAGCCAATGTGGTACATACCAATCGTAAGAGCAAATAAAAGTTTGGAAAAAGTGAATTTGTTTCAATATCACGTGGTAATTACAGCTTAATGTTGAGAAGTTGCACAGATCGCTATGCTTACTCCATACACAGTTCTACTCCATGAACACTTTAATATTATATTCGTCGAAAGATGGACTTCTTTTCCTTCCATGACATTCCAAAGCATATGGGATACAGCTAGGAAGATAAAAAATTGTGTCCTACCCGGGTAAAATTTTACTTGCAGTGATAGCGGTTTAGTATGTTACCGTCGGTAACGAAATATTCGCTTTAGGATCATTAATTTACTGGTCAGAACAACATTAAATATTTGTCAACACAATGGCTTATTCCTCTTATTGTACGTGACTGACTTTTAAAAATGCATTCAACGACGGATGCCAACATCAAAACATTACACCTCTGCCGTAAGGAAAGTCGTAGCCCCTTGTTTCAGTGTATTATACCTTAGTTATGTGAATAAAAATAACGCAGAATTGCCATCTGTTAGTTATTTGGTATACTATGTAGGTAACAGCGCCTCTAATCCGGAGATAGTAAAGAGCATCCAAACAAATACAGGGATTAGCGAACATCGAGTTGTAGTAGCGAGACTAAATGTCGAAATTCCCAAATGCACCAAAAATAAACGAAAAATATATCTATTCAATGAAGCAGATAAAAATTTGCTTCACGCTTTCCTGAGTGATACTCTCCAGTCTTTCAAAACTAAAAATGCGAGTGTAGATCAGTTGTGGCTTACTTTCAAAGAAATAATATCAGTAGCAATCGAGAGATTTATACCAAATAAATTAATAAAAGAGGGGGCTGACCCCCCGTGGTACACAAAACAGGTCAGATCACTGTTGCATAAATAAAGAAAAACGCATGCAAAATTAAAAAAGACACAGAATCCACAAGACTGGCAATCTTTTACTGAAACTCGCAACATAGCGCGGACTTCAATGCGAGAAATCTATAGTAGTTACCATAACGAAATCCTGTCTCGTAGTCTTGCAGAAAATCAAAATGTTCAAATGTTTGTTAAGCTTATGGGACTTAACTACGGGGTCATCAGTCCCTAAACTTACAAACTACTTATGAACTACTTACGAACTAGGACGGCACAAATATCCATGCCCGAGGGGGGATTCGAACCCCCGACCGTCGTGGCCGTGCTGACCGTGACTGGAGCGCCTCAGCCACCTCGGCCACCGCGGCCGGCTGCAGAAAATCCAAAGACATTCTGACCATATATGAAGTACACTAGCGGCAAAACACAAACAATACCTTCACTACGCGATAGCAATGGCAATACTACCGATGACGGTACTGCTAATGCAGAGTTACTAAACACAGCTTTCCGAAATTCGTTCACCAACGAAGACGAAGTGAACGCTCCAGTATTCAATCGAAGAACAGCTGCCAGCATGCGAAACTTAGAAGTAGATGTTCCTGGAGTAAAACAACTTAAGTCACTAAACAAAAACAAATCTTCCGGGCCAGATTGTATACCAACTAGATTCCTCTCAGAGTATGCTGATGCAATAGCTCCGTACTTAGCTATAATTTACAACCGATCACTCAGCGAAAGATCTGTACCCAAAGACTGGAAAGGTGCCCAAGTTACTCCAATATTCAAGAAAGGCAATAGGAGTAACCCTTAAAATTACAGGCCAATCTCATTGACGTCGATTTGCAGTAGGATTTTGGAACATATATTTTGTTCGAATATTATGAACTACCTCGAAGAAAACGACCTATTAACCAATAGTCAACACGGATTCAGAAAGTATCGCTCTTGCGAAACACAGCTTGCCCTTATTCACATGAAGTGTTAAGTGCCATCGACAAGGGATCTCAAATCGATTCCATATTTCTGGATTTCCGGAAGGCTTTTGATACTGTACCCCACAAGCGGCTTCTAATGAAATTGCGTGCTTATGGAATATCTTCCTCATTGTGCGATTGGATTCACGATATCCTATCAGAAAGGACACAGTTCATTGTAATTGACGGTAAGTCATCGAGTAAAACAGAAGTGATATCTGGCGTTCCACGGGGAAGCGTTATAGGTCCCCTACTCTTCCTTGTGTTTATAAATGATTTAGCAGACAATGTGAATAGCTCCCTTAGACTGTTCGCGGATGATGATGTCGTTTATCGGTTAGTGAAGTCGACAGAAGATCAAAAGCAACTGCAAAGCGATTTAGACAAAATTTCTACTTGGTGCGAAAATTGGCAACTGACACTAAATAAAGAAAAGTGTGAAGTAATACACATGACCACTAAAGGGCATCAGTGAGGTAGTCCTGAAATGCCGCTTGGTAATGAAAACAACACTCACATAATTGTTCATATGTTTGTATAGCTTATGGGACTTAACTACGGGGTCATCAGTCCCTAAACTTACAAACTACTTTTGAACTATGACTAAGGACGGCACATCAAGGCCCGAGGGGTGATTCGAACCCCCGACCGTAGTGGCCGTGCAGACCGTGACTGGAGCGCCTCAGACCCCTCGGCCACCGCGCCGGCAAACAACACTCAAAACACTTTCATAGGAATTCTGAAACTGAAAATAAAGGTCGAATGGTCCCCAGGATTTCTTCTCCTGTACCAACCTCCTCATTACAGAGCAGCACCTGCACTATACGTCCTCTGTAGTCTGTTGAGTGTTATCCAACCGTTGTCGCGCCATACACTTCTGGCCCAAAGATAACATGGTAGTCAGTCCGTGATGTCTTCAGTACATCATGTCTCTTCTTGTTGTCAGTGTTTCCCATACGATTTTCTCTTCGACGATTCTGCCTAAATCTCTAAATCTTTTCTGTTCACGTAATTTTAAGAATTCTTCTGTAGCGCCACATCCTAACCGCTTTGTCTCTTCTGTACATTTTCAGAAATTTCTTCCTGAAACTAAGTCAAATGTATAACACTAGTACGCTTCTGTTGGAAATAAATGTCCACCTTTCCTCGCACTATTTTGCATTTTTATTTCCCCCTTGATCCACGAATCCCGGGTTTCTTGTTTCAAAGTTGTAAAATTGCCTAACGAACGAGGTGGAGGATGGCGAACATATAACACACTGGACTGGATTCCGGGAGGACGGAAGCTCAAATCTACCTCCACCATTCCAGATTTATGTTTTTCGGAATTTATCTAAATCACTCCAGAAAAAGGTATGACAAAGGGATTTCCTTGCCCAACCTTACCCAAACAATCGGAGCGTGAACTTCATCTCTAATCACCAAGCAACAGACGAGACGAGAAACCCTTAACTTCCTGCTTGCTTTTTAACTTAGTTTACTTTCCGATAATTAAATTTGATGTTTACTGTCTTGGTATCTTAATTTCTCATATTTCACATCGTTTTTGCGGTTTACTCTTAATCCATATTTATATTCATTACACTATTCCTCCCAATTAACAGTTCCCGTTGTTTGTCCCCGTTTTCAATGAGGGTCGAAATGTCATCTGAGTATCTCACTACTGGTATCCACTCCCAGTGATTTTTTTTTATTTCACTCTAAACTTCATAAACTCTAAACACGTCTAATTTATAACGTGTAATTCTGTAACTAACACTACTGAAAAGCCAAAGAAAGACAAGGATATGTAAACACTCACAGTACAACGCTGCGCTCGGCAACTCCTATATAAGACAACAGGTGTCTTACTTCTCTTACTGTTGCTACAATAGATCATGATTTAAGTGAGTCTGATCAGGATATTAGAGTCAGCGCACGACAGATGGGACACTGCATTTCAGTGGTAGAGAGGAGCTGGGAACGTTCCTGTGAATATAGATTTCCTGTAACACATCAGATCTACGATGTCAAGTGTCGCAGTCTACTTTAATCAGTAAGGTGTAGTTGAAGGTGCTTCCGTCTCTGTTATTACCCGAGGTGAATTTCCTTGTATGGAATGAGACCCATAGTTGTACTGCAAGAATCTGTAAAGGGTCCGCAGTATACTGAATGTTTGGAGGACCACCTCCACCCGTTTATGGTCTTCCAAAATCCTGAAAATCTGCAGTGTTTGAACATGACAACACGCAGTCACAATTCGTACCCATGCCAAACATAAAGGGTAGGTACAAAAACTGAGATGACCACGTCGAAGAATATCTGCGCTCTAAACTAAGAACGATGTTAGGCGCCTGTGCCACGACATTGCCAAATTAGTGTATAGCCCTAAGATCGAATTATTTCCGCGGAGAAATGCACACGTCGGGCCCCCACTGTTACGTTGAAGTCGACTGACGCACAATGAAAGAATTGGCGTAGATATGGCGTAGATATGGCAATTAAGAATATCGTAAACAGAGAAAGAGATTTTAGTTTCTTCAGAAAGCCTTCAGTTCGGTGGTATTATTCAACTTAAGTTCAATAGAATATTTGTAAACGTATGTACAGATAAAGACTCTCGCTATGATATGGTACGAAGCAAAACAATGTTGCTGCACCACCGGTCATAAGATGCCACAGCTGATAGAGGATACACATTGGCCAAAACAAAGGAACAGTTGAGATATCTACTCTCTGGAATATTGTCATTAGCAGAATGAACTAAAATGGTTCGACGTCTTTCTGTCGGTTCTACAGGCTAGAAAAAACAACATCACACAACCGAGATAATGGCAGAGGGTTTCTGGTGTTGACTTGTGCTTACCAAACGAATTACACAAACATTGTGTTCAGAGAGTGTAGTGCAATGTAACAACAATGTGACGTGTCCGAATCTATGGCATTGAGAGCCATAAGACGTTTGAAAGCGAGAGAGTTGCAGAAGGAGGTGGCTGCAACTATTGGAATGTCTCAAAGTATAATTTCCAGGACCTGGACGCAATTTCGGACATCAGGAATCGTTTAAAAAAAAAAGGCAATACCAAGGCTATCCACGTGTAACACGAGCAAGAGATAACCGTTAATTCCGGTTAACAACCAGGAGACTGAATACAACTCGACTGCTCCGCATCCTCCTGGCAGCAACACGACACGCAGTGTCAACCAACATAAACAGTCCGAAATCGCCTTCGGGAATGTGGTCTCTACGCAAGGAAGCCTATGTTGTGTGTCTCAGTCATACCACTACACAGTTTAGCCCATAGAAATTGGGCGGAAGAATATGAGCCATATATCCCTCAAGAGTTGATTGATATCGTCATACTGTCCATGTCACGCATGTGTATTGTAGTTTGTTAAGCAAATGGGACTTAACTGTGGGGTCATCAGTCCCTAAACTTACAAACTACTTATAAACTACCTTATACTAAAGACAACACAAGCATTAGAGGAAGACGAGAATGACTGTTTGACTATTTTGGTTGCCTCACTCTAAGTAAGTTTAGATACTATCTTGAATCGCATTTTAAGGGCATTAATTATTTTATAACCTATTACTTTTCTAAGCAGTAGAGGATTTGCCGATACAGATTAAACGTACAGTTACGAGTTTCGGTGTGGGTTGAGAAAGGAAGACCAGCACTCAAATAATCACTGACGCTGTCGGCTGAAAAAATCTGTTTACCCACCTGGTAGTCTCATGTGATGCTGAAATTATCAAAAACCTAAAATAAAATTAATGGATCGGTAAATACTTTACAGAACAGAAAGTTTCAAATTATGTCTTAGACATCAATATTTACTGCGTTATATGTGACGCACGTCAGTGGTAACTATCACAGCTATCCAAAATAGAGTATTACACATGTTACAACTACAGTACCAAAAATAAACACGAGTAAGTGTTAGTCAACTGCAATTATATAAATATCGTTTAACATCATATCTCAGCTCAGTTTGCAGCTAACAGTACAGGACAATGAATTTTGTATTCTATGGTGTAGTGAAATGAATACTATACCAACAAACAATTCTAAATTAATTAGCAACACGCACTTTAAAATAAGTCGGTGTAATCTGGTTATTTTCTAAGCTGTTTCACGTTAAAATACCTGGAGTGTTTTTGATTCAGCATAGGTATTACAATTCTTTACTAATTTGTCATCAGTATAAACATTCCTAGCTACGTATATTACCTTTTCTGATTTACATATTGAAACATTGGTTTTCGGGTACGCAAAATTCCGGAGGCTCAGATGATTCTGCTGAGATCTGGGGTGCAAAAAACAATGTTAAAATGTTTGTTTAGCTTATGGGACTTAACTACGGGGTAATCAAACGTACAAACTACTTATGAACTAGCTAACACTAAGGACGGCACAAATATCGATGCCCGAGGTTGGGATTCGATCCCCCGACCGTAGTGGCCCCTCGGCCTCCGCGCTCGGCTGCGTGCAAATTTCTCGACGTCCGCTACCGCATGGAGCAATGTAGGGTCCCTCTGATTAGGTCTGGCGTGCATTACACGCAGGAAGCGGCTACAAGAGTGCGGAGTACGTGTGGAGTGAACATGTGGGTTTTTTAGGTTAGAGAATTCTCTCCCTAGGGCCGACAGGACGCCTTCTGAGCCGTGAAAAGGTAGCAGTAGGCAAAACGCAACAGGAAATGATAATAACAATGTAGTCTTAGTTAAATGCATAAACGATCACTATTCCCACATAGTGCTAGGGCCGGAAAGTTGACTGAAACCAGATGTAAACAGTAATGAAATTCTAAACTCAGATTAAAATGTACACCGCAGAGACAGGACGGACATTGAAGGGGGAGGCGTGTTTATAGCGATATAAATTGCAATAGTATCGAAGGATATTGAAGGAGATCCTAATGTGAAATAATTTGGTTGAAGGTCACGCTTAAAGCTTGGTAACTGGATGTTTCTATAGACCCTGGCTCAGCAGATGTTGTGGCAGAACAACCGAAGGAAAATTTTGAAAATATTACGAGTAGATTTGCCAATAAAGTAGTTTTGTGATGAGGTATTGATTGACCGTTTATAGACTGGGAGACTCATACGCTTATAATGGGTGGCAGGGACAAAGAATTCAATGAGCAGTTAAGCATGAACCGACTCGCGTCGATATTAGACCTTCTGGTGACAAACAGACCCGAACTAATCAATGTTGTTGTTTTTATAGTCTATGGGACTTAACTACGGGGTCATCAGTCCCTAAACTTACAAACAGCTTATGAACTAACTAAGACTAAGGACGGCACAAATATCCATGCCCGAGGGGGGATTCGAACCCCCGACCGTAGCGGCCGTGCATACCGTGACTGGAGCGCCTCAGTCCCCTCGGCCAATGCGGCCGGCCCGAACTATTCGAAACAGTTAACGCAGAACAGGGAATCAGCGATCATTATAGCTGTTACATTATCGATGATTTCAGCCGTAAATAGAAACATTTGAAAAATGTAGGAAGATTTTTCTGTTTAACAAAAGTGACAAGAAGCAAATTTGATAGTACTTGACAGCTCAACACAGAAGTTTTATCTTAAGTACCGGTACAGATAGTGTTGAGGAACAGTGGACAAAGTTCGAAACCATCTTGCAATATGCATTAGATGAGTACGCGCCAAGCAAGGTCGTAAGAGATGGTACAACAACTGAGTCAGAAAACTGCTACGGAAGGAAAGGGAACTTCACTGCAAACATAAACATAGAGAAAGCCTTGCTGACAAATAAAACTTACACGTAGCGAAATCAGCGTGAGGAGGGCTATGCGAGAGGCGTTCAACGAATTCGAAAGTTAAGTTCTGTGTCAAAGCGGAGGATGGATCAAAACAAAATGTCCAGACACTCTGTGACGAAAACGTTACTGAAACAGAGGATGACACTAAAGGCTTATATACTAAATGCCATTTTCCAAAGCTGTTTCAAAGAGGAAGACTGCACTGTAGTTCCTTCTCCAGATGGTCGCACATATGACAAAATCGCAGATATCGAAATAAATAACAGATGAAAGTAAAACAATTAAAATCGTTCAAAAGAGAAAATTCCACTGGACCTGATGGGATATTAGTTACCAGTACGATTTTACACAGAGTACGCGCAGAAACTTCCCCCCTTCTTGCAGTGGCGTACTGTAGGTCTCTATAAGAGCGTAGAGATCCAAGAGATTGGAAAATGGCACAGGTCATCCACGTTTTCAAGAAGAGATGTCGGTCAAATGTAAAGAACTATAGGCCTATATCTCTAACGTCGGTCAATTTTGGAACACGTATAATGTTCGAGTATAACTTTTCTGAAGACTAGAAATCTACTCTGCAGGAATCAGCATGGGTTTCTGAAAAGGTGATCGTGTGAAACCCAGCTCGCGCTATTCGTCCACGAGACTCAAGGACATAGACACGGGTTCCCAGGCTGATACCGTGTTTCTTGACTTCCACAAGGCGTTTAACACAGTTCGTTTAATGTATAAAGGAAGAGCATATGGACTATCAGATCAATTGTATGATTGGATTTAAGAGTTTCTAGATAACAGATAGCAGCAGGTCATTCTCAATGGAGAGAAGTCTTCCGCAGTAACAGTGAAGTCAGGTGTGCAACAGGGTAGTGTCGTGGGACCGTTCCTGTTCATATATGACCTTGTGAATAACATAGGAAGATCATTGAGGCTTTTTGCGGATGGTTCTGTAGTATGTCGAGAGGTTGATACAATGAAAAGTTGTATTGAAAAGCAGGAAGATCTGCAACGAATTGTCGCATAATGCAGGGAATGGAAATTGAATCTCGATATAGACAAGGGTAATGTGCTACGAATAAATAGAAAGAAATATCCTTTCTCATTTAGCTACACTATCGCAGGTCAGCAACTAGAAGCAGTTATTCTATTAATTATTTGGGAGTAGGCATTAGGAGTGATTTAAAAGCGAACGACCATATAAAAGGAATTAGGATTCATTAGAAGAATCTTAAGGAAATTCAGACCAAAAACAAAGGAACTAGGTTACAGTACACTTGTTGGCCCAGTGCTTGAATACTGCTCAATGGTGTGGGATCCGTACCAGGTGGGGTTGATAGAGGTAAGATCCAATGGAGACCTATGCGTTTCTTTACAAGATCATTTAGTAATCGTGAAAGCGTTACGGGAACTATCGATAAACTCCAGTGGAGGACTCTGCAAGAGAGACGCTCTATAGCTTGGTATGGGCTTTTGTCGAAGTTTCGAGAACATACTTTTACCGAGGAGTCAAGTAGTATATTGTTCCCTCCTACGTATATCTCGAGATCATGAGGATAAAATCAGAGATTAGAGCCCACAAAGATTCATACCGACAATCCTTTCTTCCCGCGAACAATACGAGACCGACATAGGATAGAAAACTGATAATACTACTCAAGGTACCCTCCGCCACACACTGTCAGAAGGCTTGCGGAGTATGGATGTAGATATGTCTACTGATTTCATTAAAAGCAGTTATTCTTGCAACTAAGCAGGAAAGGAAGAAAAGCTCCATAATATTACATCTGGAGATGATGAGATTACAATATAATCGCGTGTGTAAGAAAAACTACTGAAAACATTCTGCAATGAATAAATTATTTCTCTGTCTTCTTATTCGTTGTCCCCAAAGTCTCGACAAATTTTAAGAATGACACTGTTTACAATACATTGTTGTTCTGTAACATAACCGTACTCTATAAAGAAGGTGTGACTTTTTCCAATTTTGCTCATTCTAAATTACTCATAAATTAGTTGAATACATCGGAATTTAATGCTAGACAGATATATGGTCCACTGTACAATACAAAGGCCACATGACATGTAGAATGTACGCATGGTATGGTAGTCAAGGCACACGGTTAGAATATGTTTTATATTTTAAAATAACAGGCTCGTCGGAAGAGTTTTTTTTTTTTTGTTTTTTTTTTGTTTTTTTTTGTTTTTTAATCGCACTGACGTGTCTTACGGCCCACGTTCGATTTGTAGTTTTAAAAGTTTTTTCAATCATTTTGGACCAAAATAATAATCTAACAAGTTTTTTATTCCCATACTATTGACGGCCGTTGTTTGCTGATGTTAATGTGGCATTTGTAGACATTAGATTGTCATTTATCGTACTAAGAACGATGTGTTTTTGTGAATTCCTCAGTGTGCCGTTGCTTTGAAATGACAACGTATAAGTTACAATAAGAAAATCATGTCTCAAACGATACGAGGTATGTAAAAAACATAAGGGAGCTAAGATGTAGAGAATTTTCTCCTCTACCAATTAGGTTATTCAATTTTCGTGTCAGATGAACGGTTCGTTTGCAATTACAATTATATTACAAGTGGCTTTTTTTGGTTTTACTACCGTATTTTTGTCCGATAAATTTGAAAAAAGTAGGTTCTGGTCTCTGGCGGCCTACAATCGTGTCTGTAAAATTTGGTGATGATCGGTTGAACGGTTCGTCTTAAAAACAGGGAACACGATACGGACAGACAGACATATATCCCAAAATCGCCGTTATTTTTGCAAATATCTTTGAAACGCTACGAGACATGAAAAAAGAAAAAAAAGGAAAAAAAAAAAAAAAAAAAAACATAATAGAGGAAAGTTGTAGAGAATTTTTTCCTCTACAAATTCCGTTATTCCATTTTCGTGTCAGATGAATAGTTAAACCGTTATTTTCATTTAGATTTCGAGCTGTCAAAAGGCGATCGCAAAGGCCCACATTTAGTGTTACTACCGTAACCTAAAGTGGGCCAAATTGTAGTCCTCTTTTGGAGAATTAATGTAATGACTTTCGAAACATTACGTCCAAGAGTTTTAGTTTCACTATAATGCGGCCTATTGCCATAAAGTAGTTTTTACAGATGAAAAATTGGAGATGGCGCGGAAATTATTAATTAACCTAACATACAAAAAATAATAAAAAAATAAAAACATAAAAGAGCAAAGTTGTAGGGAATTTTTTCCTCTACAAATTCCGTTATTCCATTTTCGTGTCAGATGAATAGTTAAACCGTTATTTTCATTTAGATTTCGAGCTGTCAAAAGGCGATCGCAAAGGCCCACATTTAGTGTTACTACCGTAACCTAAAGTGGGCCAAAATGTAGTCGTCTTTTGGAGAATTACTGTAATGACTTTCGAAACATTACGTCCAAGAGTTTTAGTTTCACAATAATGCGGCCTATTGCCATAAAGTAGTTTTTACAGATGAAAAATTGGAGATGGCGTGGAATATATTAACCTAACATAAAATTACAAAAAAAAAAAAAAAAAAAAAAATCGTAAATTTGTGTAAACGGGGACAAACAACGGGAACTGTTGATTGGGAGGAAGAGTGTAATGAATACAAACGTGGATTAAACCGCAAAAATGATGTGAAATATGAGAAATTAAGATACCAAGACAGTAAATATCAAATTTAATGATCGGGAAGTAAACTAAGTTAAAAAGCAAGCAGGAAGTTAAGGGTTTCACGTTTCGTCTGTTGCTTGGTGATTAGAAATGAAGTTCACGCTCCGATTGTTTGGGTAAGGTTGGGCAAGGAAATCCACTTGTCATACATTTTCCTGGAGTGATTTAGATAAATTCCGAAAAACCTAAATCTGGAATGGCGGAGGTGGATTTGAGCTTCCGTCCTCCCGGAATCCAGTCCAGTGTGTTATATGTGCGCCATCCTCCACCTCGTTCGTTAGGCAATTACACAACTTTGAACCCGCCGTGATTTGCAGAGTAGCTGTACAGGTCCTTAGACTGACGTAGAAGGTAGACGGCAGAGTGTAGATTCGAACACGATTCTTCCAGAAACCTAGCCTCGTACCTCGAGCACTGTGCCTGGACGTACAGCATCGGCAGGCGGGGCAAAGTGATGACGCGTGGTTGTGATTGCGCAAGCCGCGGCTCCGGGAGGTGCACCGTGGCCAGTTCGCGGGTCGCGCCTCCCCCTCCCCTGGTGCAGATAGTCGACTTATCTCGCACCTCAGCCACTATAAGAGGCCTTCGGGCCGGCGCACAATTCGTACTTCCTCAGCGAGCAACATGAGGACTGCGACCGTTGTCGTCCTGTCACTGTTGGCAGCCCTTGCGGCCGCCGCGGTTGTACCGCACAGCGAGGGTAAGTCAGCAGCTCTTCATTTTGTTTGTTCACGACGTCTAGAACCAGATTTGCCTAATGCTGGGTCGCTAGAAGTCGGTATTGGTTGGTCAATCTCAGCCGAACACCGAGCGAGGTGGCGCAGTGGTAACGCACTGGACTCGCATTCGGGGGGATGGTGGTTCAAATCCACCTCCGGCCATCCAGATTTAGGTTTTCCGTAATTTCCCTAAATCAATCCAAGCATATGCCGGGATGGTTCCTTTCAAAGGGCACGGCCGAATTCCTTCCTCATCCTAACCCAAAAACTCCGTCTCTAATGGCCAAGCTGTCGACGGGACGAAAAACCCTAAGCATCCATCCATCCTTTAGCCGGACAATTTACTGTGTCCGTCCACTGGCAAGACTGAAATCACATGTCTATTGCAGCCTTTACGAAATGATTGTCGGGCTACACTAGCGAGCTCATGTGAAGTGGTAGCACTGCTTAACAGAAGCCCGGAGATTTCCGTCCACACGCCGCCTCTGACTCCTTGACTGAACATGTGCTAATGTGCTAAGAGTCTGAGGAAAGGGCTACCTTTCTCACCCCTCTGCAGCTTCGTATATGTTCAGGACGATGTTAATTGTTAACCCTACAAGAACCAAGTACGGGCAAAAATTACCAATACATTTATATTTTGTTAAAAAATCATAATAAAAATCCTTCTTTGTTTATGGCCGTTTTCTATTTGTCTCTCACCCTGTAAAGTACTACACTGTAAATTTCTAGGGTTATAATTTTACAAAGAACTTTGTATGACGGCAACCACAGCTAAAATATTTATACATATTTAAGAAACTTTCACACAGTTAAAAATTAGGTGTTAAAATTGTAAGAGTCTGAATGAAAGTCCATGGTCCACTTGAGCTGTTATTTTTATTGGAGTCTTGAAGACCCGCACAACCTACAGTTGCATCTTCAGGCGCTTTTTAAAAGTTTTCCATATAAGTGATTTATGATGGATAACGGGGTTAATGGTTAGGTGGTACCGCAAGCACCTTGGTCCTTTTCGTCAAAAAGATTAAAAAGAAGTCTACCGTGCGGTTCTTATCATTCTCTATTCTTTTAACAAAAATGACAAGAACCGCACGGTAGACTTCTTTTCAATCTTCTTGACAAAAAGGACCAAGGTGCTTGCGGTATCACCTAACCATTAACCCCGTTATCCATCATAAATCACTTATATGGAAAACTTTTAAAAAGCGCCTGAAGATGCAACTGTAGGTTGCGAAACCAATAAAAATAACAGCTCAAGTGGACCAAGGACTTTCATTCAGACTCTTACAATTTTAACACCTAATTTTTAACTGTGTGAAAGTTTCTTAAATATGTATAAATATTTTAGCTGTGGTTGCCGTCTGAAAATAAAATATGCATATTTTATACCCAAGGGTACATTTTTCCCTGGGTTGGTACTGCATGTGTCCATAATTCTTAGTGTCTTCCCTACAAGCACCAAGCATAGAGAAAAATGTTATTGTAAAATCAGTGCCCATCACCTCTAATTTCCGTTTATCCCAGCAGTTTATAAGCCTAACAGACCTAAGACCTGTTGAAATTGTTGTAAATAATTGTATGGGAAAGTAAATCTTTCGGTCCTACATTTGCAGGTAATCAACGACGGCAATACTAAAGGTAATGCAACGTACGTATGATTGACAGACAACAGCTGATGGCGAAGACAAAAACTAAATGCATTTTACAGGATTCACAGCTTATTGTAATGGGGGCAAAATTTGCCTTAGCTTGGTGCTCCGTGTAACCTTGGTGCTGCTAGGTTAATGACTATATGACTGTCACTCATGGACTCACACTCTCCTGTCGCAATTAGGTTCTGGAAGACGGCCACTACAAACCGGTCCAGATAAGTCAGTAAAGTGACGCGAAAATGTAGCATTCATGACCAATACGGCATGGCGTATCTCTGAGGGTTTCACTGTTGAAGGGTCAGTAAACATATTGCTTCATCCCAGTTACGTCTCGAATGATGCCCATTACCAAAAAAACAATGGAACGTAGAATTTATACGGGGGAAATAGGTTCTGTCGATGTTATTAGAATCACTCTGAGACTCTGCAACCGTGGTGCAGTTGATGCGCCGTTTGCAGTGACATCAGAGAAGTTCGCCACTTATGCGATTGAATAATCACTTGGATGGTTCACTCTCCGGTTCTGCCGAGCGATGTTGGTAACAGTCGTGCACTCAGTCCTTGTAAAGCTAATTGAGGAGCTACTTCATTAGCTGCTCCAGTCAAGAAAACCGACACACCGGCTGGAAGTCTGGGTACCTGATCACGTTTCTCTCCATACCCCATCCGTTAATGCGTTCGGGCTGAGAATATCGCGCCGGCTGGTTGAAACCTTCCTGTGGAGCCTTTCAGTGTCTTTTTGACGGAGTATTAGTTTTGTTAGGAGCATTCTCCCCCCCCCCCCCCAACCACACACACACACACACACACACACACACACACACACACACACACACGCACACATATTAGGTGACCTTCAGACAACATACGTAAAACTAGACTGTACTTGCCAACGTGAGGAAAACTGGAATCGCAAACACGTGTGCCTTACGCCCAATATACCGATATTGTGATTAGCCTCTTTCTTCAATAGACCTAACAGTAATTTTCCTAAGTCAAAACGGTTGATCCTGCACTATGATGACACAGCACAATACTTTAATCTACGTGAAATAGTTTCCTGGTTTTGATATTAATAGCAGTAGCAATTACATGGGATGTTATTAACAGAGGCCGTGTGCAAGTTATGCAGTTCCACTACTACTAAAGCCCAAAGGAGAAAAATACAGCCCAATGGGTTTAATTCGGCAAGCAGTCCTGAAGTTTTTATAGGTGTGCCACATATCCAGCTGAAGTAATTTACCGAATGGTTGATCAGTTAGAGCTACCAAACTATAGAAATGCTGATCACTAAATTTTACATGCTGTTCCAAATAGTATCAAGCGTTCTGTATATAACTAAGGTCAGGCTAATTATTTAGCCTGACGATGAGTGATAAAATTATTAGTGATCGTCTAACCACCAAAGTATTCATGCAACACTGTCATCATGGCGTCTTTCAGTTTCGAAAACAGATGTTTATTTAGAAATTGTAGAAGAAAATAAAACGGTTGGTAACCGGCAATGTTAAACAAGCATTATACTTGTAGTTCACGATAACCTAAAGTATTGAACAATAAGCGTAGTTGGTGAACGGTACCGAAAACGTTATCTCTCGCCAACTATTTGGTTAAGTCTGAAAAAAGAAGGCTGATCCATTGTCAATGCATTTTATTCGATTTCTGGATTATTTTCAGTAATGTCTTAAGAAAAAGTCGCAAAAGCATTTCAAACTGCATTAACAGTTTCGGCGAGCTCGTGGTGTGCAACACACTTCATGCAAATACTACAAGCATGTGTCGTACCATTCTGCTTGTGTTTTACACGCAAACACTATCACAGCCTGTACTACGCGAATGACGTATGATGTACATGACTGGACGGTCAAACCGATTATTGTATTGGGTAATGGCTTTATGGTTGTGTCGTAAACAATAATAATTTGGTAATATTCTAGGTACATCTTAACGGTGTGACTGTTGTATCGATGTAATAAATATCATTTTTAGTGTTATGTCCTGCACATTTTCTATTGTCTGTGAAAAGTGCACATAGTTTTTTTTTTCAAGCCTTTAAAGAACATGAGCAGTTTAGGTACAGTAAAAGAGTAGGTACTGACGTTCTATGGTAATACTGCTGCTTTCCTGCCAGACGACACAGTCAGATTGGGTCGAATGTTCTAGAAATTCTATCATTTTCGTAAGAAATATAATTTTAAAACTGACTTCTCAATTCAATTCAAATTTACACATGTAATAAGACCAAAACTACGTTTAACCCATGTACATTCATAGAAATACAGAATCGTACAACCAAACAAGTTTGCGAAATAAAACTGGCATTACGATAACTACCATAAAATCAAGAATATGATAGTTCCGTAACGACTCTTGTAAAGTAAAATACCCTAGGTGAGAGGTGCAGAGAACTCTGACTTTACTCATTTTCATAGCCTAGCTTTCATTGTCCTTCTTTAACTATTAGTTCCAGACTATTTACGGGAAAGTTTCATAATCTGTGAATGGCCTAATTATCGCATAATTAGAGGTAAAAGTAAACTGCTCTTCTGAATTTCCTTTATTAGTAATGTTCGCAAGTAGTTAACAGATACGAGATTTTACAGCTATATCTTGTGATCTCAACAATTGAGTGATTATTGGTCTACAAAATTTCTTTCTTTTCCTTGCAGCCGGTAAGGAACTTCTGGAGAAACAAGACAAGCTTCTGCGGCTCTTGTACCATGTCCATCAGCCAACACTCGTCAAAGAAGAGCAGGAAATAGCCAAGACCTACAAGCCTATTGAGCATGTCGACAACTACCAGGTATGACTATTCAACATTACCATAAGCGACTTGTTTCCTAGAATGTCCATCGAACTATAGCGATTGTCCTTTCTTAACTTTGCAGTACAAAGACAAGGTAGAACTCTTCTGGAAGTATTACGTCGATGTTGGCTTCCTGCCGAAAGGAGAAGTTTTCTCTGTTTACTACCAGAAGCACTTTTACCAAGCCCGGGCATTGTTTGAGCTGTTCTTCTTCGCCAAGGACTTCGAGACGTTCTACAAGGTGCGTGTATTTCGACAGAAAATGCTACCATAATTGTTTATTGTGCTTTGATCTTCATTTCAGTTGCAGATGTTTCATATACATAGTGACCAAACTTATGAATTAGCAAAAAGTGATATATCTTCATCATTTTTAATTTGTTACATGATAAAACTCTCTTTTTTATTATTTGTACTACTCTAAGATGAAGAAACTCGTATAATTATGTCAATTCACGACCTCTACTTAGTGTAAGAATAAAATATGGGTACACATGCATCACCTGTTAAGAACATTAGGCCTTTCATCTCGTTTTTCAACATAAGCACATTTCGTAACGTTTAGCTAATATGCAACACGTTCACGTAAATAGCATTTCACAGTTCCTATCAAATGTACAGCCACTAAAATATTTTTGGGCTTGTATATGGAGGAATAGTACGCACCGTAATTAAGAAACCGAAACTCTCTATTATTCACATTATTAGTAACGTCTCTCTAACTTCGGCAGTTTATTTTGTTAAGCTTAGCATGACAACTTACAGCCCTCAGTAAAAGACACAGTTAAAATATATTGTAAATTAATATTAAGTATGATGTGATGAAAATCACAGTCGTAGTCTGTAATAAATCTGTTACTCCAAACAAAGTCTAGTGTGCAGCATTTCAAAGACACGTGTAGTCATTAACATAACTGTACTACGAACAATTAAAAATTTTCACATTAGGGCAGTATTCATCGTCAGGTAATGGTTTGAAACTCTTTACTGCATTAAAGAAAGTGCGTACAGTATCGTACAATGGAAGCATCCGAATGAAATGTTTCGGATTTTAAACAAATGAGTCTCATGAAATTTTCTGGGGCATTAAAACTGTGTGCCGGAACCTTGATTCGAACCTGGGACATTTGCCTTTCGCGGGCAAAAGTCCCAGGTTCGAATCCCACTTCCAGTACACAGTTTAAATCCGCCAGGAAATTTCTATCAGCGCACACTCCGCTGTAGAATTAAGATACGTTCTACATGAATATCACAGATTTATAAGCGAATATATTGCTTGCATCTTTAGGCTTTTAAATCGTCCCAATTTATCGTAATGTGAATCTACGTATCTGTATTAAGAGAAAAATAAAGATGTAAGTAGCTTCTTTTGTGGATTCTCTGGAGGTGACAGTTGTTATACGCAGCAAGCGACACTCCCAACGAACTACATAGGGAATTCACTGTAAGGTTTTTAAAGTAAACGAATTTTGCTACTGCGAATGAAGAGTTTTATTTTTATATAGGAAACAACGAACTGTTTTAAATCAGAAATGAAATGTTTTGTACATATGTAAGAAACCTAACCTATATGTGCAAACAGAAACATGTAAATATTTCAGGACACCCACTGATGATGCCTTGAGAGAAAGGCGAAACGCGTATAGGTGATTTAAAAATATAAAAATAAAAACCCTTCATTCGCAGTAGCAAAAGGCGATTAATTTAAAAACCTTACAGTGAAATACAATTAAGCTGCTGCTAAAAATGGCCAACAGCAAGCAACGCACATAGGGAATAGTCAACGACTCGTTAGGAGGACATCACAGAATGTTCTTGTGAACATTTCTCATATGGTCCGTGGTATCTGGCTTTTGTCCTCCCCACCAATGGCAGGCGTGCTGTAACTGTAGATTACCAAGCGGCAGTACAGTAAATGCATAAGACGACTCGATATTGTCTTGCGTTAACTTAGACACATTTGTTCAAGTAAGGGACTGCTACCATGAAAATAAACTGTTCAAAGAGGTAGAGACTGCATTGTTAAGACCTGCTGTCGTCGTTACACATATGTGTACCCTGGGAAAGTTAATGGTGCTGTAACGATACACTGAAATTTTTTATTTATTTTTTGTTTATCTTTGATCCGCGATACTTATCGCCACCGGTTCCCTCTGACTCGCAGTGCAACTAATTTAATTTCGTTCGTCATGTTGTTTACTCTCAAACAAGCGAGAAGACGGAACCGAGATAGTAGTTTCTACTCACCCTCTTGTCTATGTTCGTTCTGTACGGACGTCTTCCATTCATGTATCCATTCAATGTAAGTGATGCGAGCTGTAAAAATATATTACTTAAATTTAAAATCATCCCCTCTCTTTGGCTTTTATTTAAATGAATCCCTCCACGTCAAATACTTATTTTCTATTGTTTTCAGCTCCTTCGCCTCCGTAATAGTTTAATGTTCAGACGCCATTACAATCGCTTCGCATTGTCTGCAAATTTTCAATAAAACAATCGTTCTCATACAATACTTTGCTTGATTTTAGAACCTGCAGTCATTTCTTTTGTAATTTCACGAAGTCCGATCATTTTTTTAAATTATTTTATCATTACCAGTAACTTCATGTTCCACCCACGGTCACACAACAATGAAAAGCGAAGTGAACAGTCTGAACATTGATCTCCTACGGAAAGTATCTCGAACATTCACTTATTAAATAAGACATAAAAGTTATCATTTCCAGCTTCTACAATACGAAGTGCAGGATCCAGCTAGATGCTTTCCGTAAGTTTTATAACGTGCTGTTGCTTGTACGGTGCCCAACTTTAATATGCAATCCGCGGTTTATTTGCTTTAATGTTCATTTTGTTCTGTACTTTAACTTATTTCAAAATTCAAAAAATTCGGTACCGTCAATTCCTTGTGCAAAAAAATATAATCGCGGAATGTACTTTAACAATAACGGCATCATACGAAGGAAGGGCATCGTTATAGTGCCTTGGTGGTGACGAGTGTGGTGTCGGTTGCAGACCGCCGTTTGGGCCCGGGAGCACCTGAACGAGGCGCTGTTCGTCTACTCATACACCGTCGCTGTGCTGCATCGCGAGGACACCAAGGACGTGACGCTGCCAGCTCCCTACGAGGTCTACCCGCAGCTGTTCGTCAACGCAGAGGTCATCCAGCAGGCGTACGACGCCTATCTGAGAGGTGAGTACACGCAGATACAAGTTATGTCCCTCCGTCCAGACTAAAAAGTGGAGAATTTTCGTCTTCCAACTGAACACAGTCTCTGTTGCAAATATATGAGACTTCATTTAATTGGCAGTGAATCTGACTGAGGTTGGTGTGCAAGACGACCTGATGCAAGTGTGTTTTATGAGAAATTTAGTGTCCGGACTAATCCTTGCGTGTAACACTCCTGCACATAATTATAATACTTATTCATTTGCTTGATGAGCACATAACTGAATAGATCGGAGCAGAAAGGGAATCAGATCATTCTCACAGCTTTTCAGTAGAAGAAAATAGCAGCATAAATGTTCCACAACCAAATAGATATAGATTATAGTTTCCAAATTATAAGCCAAGATCGCAAACTACCGATTTATTAAGTGACGACCAGTTTCGGTGCACTGTATCACCAACATCTGGTCATATATATATATATCATAGTCTGGTCATCTTGTTAAGTGCAATGTTGCACTTCTTATTTTATATCCAATTTTTTAACAATTTATATATATATATATATATATATATATATATATATATATATATATATATATATATATATATATATATATATATAAGACCAGATGATGGTGACACAGTGCAACGAAACCGGTCGTCACTTAAATTGGTAGTTTGCGATCTTGGCTTATCATTTGGAAACTATAAAACGAATTGATCGCCTTCAGACCAGACGATATCAGGTAATCTTAGATATAGATTATTTATAAAATAACGTCTCAGAATGTAAGGTTTGTTGTTTTTTTAAAGTGGACTTAATGGTTTTCTGCTCCACGATTACTAATAAATATGGGACCTGCAATGATTTCTAAATTAAAGAAGCTCCATAAAGTTGATGTCTTTAAAATATATATTAATTACCAAGTGTTAATTATTAAATATATTATTAGTATGATGAAATGAAATTTAAATTCATGAATTGACAAACAAACACTCAACTTGTTAGACCGCGGTGGAACGGCCGAGCGCATTGAGGCGCTTTTCCGCGATGCGGGAGGCCGTTCCCCGTCGGGGGTTAGAATCTTCCCTTGGGCATGGCTGTTTGTGCTGTCTTTAGTATAAGGTAGTTCATAAGTAGTTTTTAAGTTTAGGAACTGATGACCCCGCAGTTAAGTCCCATAAAATCCACAAACATTTTATTTCATCTTGTTAGGGATGGACAGAGTCAAACGGAGAACTCATCGTTAACAACTTTAGAATAACATCGTAAAATTCCATGGCTCCTGAGGCACTATTTCTGCAATGTCCTGCATCTTTCTGAATTTTATGGGAACCATGTTTTGTACTCTTTTTCAAACTGCATGTTAAGGCAGTGACCTTGTCTTTCCCAGAAAACAAATCTGTGTTTAATTGGAGAGTAGACGTAAACAGATGCTTCAAATTTCCAATCTTGTTGCTTTCGTACATCAATTACTTATATTTTAGGAGTGGAAAAGCCTGGTTCTTGTCTGTTGGGAGCCCTTCGATTTCTGTGGATATAACAGTCTTCTTATAGCAAGATGGCCATCAGTTTTCAAAATTTCATCATAGTCCGCTACATGGACTTCCACAGAACAGAGCTGTAAAGTAATATGTCCGTGACTTACAGCGTTTCTGTTCTGTACAGATTATATGGAGCCCAGTTCAACGTAAAAACGAAATCATACGTAATTATTTTCAATGCCATTTGATGCAGTCCAAGGAACGCTCAATATTGAAACACATAAAATATTCACATTTGCACTTATTGCCTTTCAGCTCGGACCTATTCACCCTTCGACATAGCACTTGCGCTATTCAGTCAGAGGAATCATTCGATGGAGCTCTCACCAGATTAGTATATCGCGAGCAAATCTTTCAGTGTCTACAAGCTAATATTCACCATTCCGCTGTTCCGCCGCATAACAAAATACTTTTTTCTATTTTTGTGTGTTTTACGGATCGTGCACGGATTCACTTAGCTACAAACGAGTAATTTCCAGCAACATATCTTTAGTACACAACTCATAACATCCATACTCATACACGTAGTTAGCAAATATATCCATTCCAGAAATGTTTCTGTTGCTATTTTTAGTAAGCATTTAGAATCTGTCCTTTTTCTGCCTTAATCGATCACACTTTAGGAACAAACTTCTATTCATAATGCAATTGTCATAACTTCGACAGCATTAATTGAATTTAACGTCATAATTGTTATGTTTTTTAATGTTCATCTTATGAACTAACTTAGAGACACATTCACTTCTGCGTCGTTACACTATTAATGATACATATACAATTTCTATCCCTGCTCCATTAATATTAAATCCCAAGTTTCTATTTCTCCTTAGGTTCTCCAAAAACGACTACAGCATTACGTGCAAAATAAACCTCCCTATACACGTGTTCTACAGTCTCATAAATCAAAGTTTCGTTCAGAGGTACAAGGACCCCCCATACAAATTACTATAGTTGCCGAAACGTAGGTCTTTTTAAATGTGTCCGAGCACTCACACAGCCGATGAGTCGTTACTACCGTTTACATGAAAACATTTTGAATCAACCAACTGTAATATGCAACATTGCGTTACTTGAAGCTTTATTACTGAAATAGCACGTCGTTTTGGATCAAATTGTGACCATTTTCAATGCACCTTCAAAGAGGAATGTGAATGTAATCACAACTCAAGTTGAAATAAAGTATACAACTGTGATACATTGGAAATGAATTTCCAAACATCACAGTGCTAGCAGTTAGCTCTTAACACTGTAATGTTCGGAAATTAATTTACAACGTACCACAGTGCTGTATATGTTATTACAACTTGTGATTTCAGTCACAATGCCTGCTTGAAGGTGCATTGAAAATGGTTACTAAGTGATCAAAATCGATCTGCTGCTACAGTAATAAAGTTTTTACTGATCACTATTGCTGAATATACCATTTGGTTTATTCATCATTGTGTGGTCGTTGAGCCCAACCTTCCTGAAGTGGAATCTAATCTAATGTTCTATCGATGATAAAACGATCCAAATCTTCCTCAAAGTCACGCTCCTACAAAATCATTGTCCGTTTCCGCAGGTGAGGTCGGCACCAAGGAAGCCCCTTACGTGTTCTACTCCAACTACAGCGGCTACCCCGTGGCGAGCAACCCTGAAGAGCTGGTTTCCTACTTTACCGAAGACATTGGCCTCAACTCGTACGTCGCTTACCAGTACTACAAGTACCCATACTGGCTCAACCCCAAGAACTACAGCCTTCCCGAGTACCAGTACCGTGGCGAGAGCTTCTTCTTCGTCCTCCAACAACTGCTGGCTCGCTATTACCTGGAGAGGCTGTCCAATCACCTTCCTGACGTCAAGGCTGTCGACCTCAACCACCCAGTCCTGGTACGATTTAAACCAATGTTCCTCTTCATTGCTAAGACTGGTATCTACCATCCAGTGATGACAATCCACTGTCCCACGATTGCAGGTCGGCTACTACCCTGAGCTGAGACTGCAGAATGGACGTGAGGCTCCCGCGCGACCTGAGGGAATCTTCGCCCGCAACGTCGACATCCTGTACGTCGAGGAGATCAAGAACTACGAGAGGAGGATCCGCGACGGAATTGACTACGGCTACCTGGCAGGCGTAAGTGTGCCTCCACACATTTGTCTTTCATAGTAATCTAATAGGCTGTCTACCTGACTAATACTTGCCTTTCTGTTACAACAGTACAACTACGAGAAGTACAACGTGAGGGAGAAGGACTACACCAACGTCCTTGGCAACATCCTAGAGGGCAATGAGGATTCCATCAACAAGGAATACTACGGCGCTTTCTACAATAACCTCATCTCCCTATTTGGTCACATTGTCGATCCTGTCCACCGATATGGAGTACGTCCACGTCATGATAATTATTTATGATGTTTCGATGGTCTTCTTTCAGTCTGATGGTACATTACCTGTTTTTTCTTTGCAGGTTCCTGCTAGCGTTCTCGAACAGCCCGAAACCCAGCTGAGGGACCCCCTGTTCTACAGGATTGGAAAGCGCGTTCTGTCCATCTTCTACCACTACAAGAACCTTCTGAGGCCCTACACTCATGAAGATGTAAGTACACAAGCTGTCATAAAAGTTAACTTTTCATTATATTTTTGCATTATACATGAACTAATCCGTCCTTTTATTTTCAGCTGTACCTGCCAGGCGTCACCGTGGAAGACATCACCTTCGACAAGCTCGTCACCTTCTTCGACACCTTCGACTTCGAAATCAACAACGCCCTGACCTTATCCAAGCCTGAAGAGGGCGCTGGGTTCAGCTACGTCGCTCGCCAGTACCGCCTGAACCACAAGCCGTTCTTCTACCACCTCAAAGTGAAGAGCGAGAAGGAAGTCGACTCCGTCGTCCGAGTCTTCATTGGTCCCAAATACGACGCCCTCGGCCGCGAATACAGCCTGGAGGAGAGGAAGCAGTACTACGTTCTGCTGGACACCTTCAACTATAAGCGTAAGTATTGACTCAGCTACTTACTACTGGCATGTGACTCCGTATTTGTTTGAAGTAGAACTTCGAGAAATATAAACAAATAGTCCCAATAATTGATTGTAATGGATTCTTAGGTGCGATTAGAAACTGATCTTTAGCCTACACGGAGCTGTGGTTTCAGATGAAACCTACAACACATACCCAGTTGGGAAAGTAGGACGTACGGTTTAACATGGAATCCAGATCACGTGTTGTTTCTGGCGACACCTGACATCATTGAGGGAAAGGGGGGATCACATGTAGTTCAAATGCAGACTTGAAATACCTTGATTCATCTGGGTTCCGATATGGCGACATCGTTATTTCCAGTCGAGCTCTTTACCACCAGACCAAAAGGTAACACTGGGATCTTGAATTAGAGAATGCTTCCGTGTTCAGCCCAAATATCTAGGAATCACGAGAACAGTTTTCGAATCCCGCTCTAGGAAAAATTTCAAATTTTCCCCGTTGATTCTAGCACCAAATTTCGCGTAATGCCATTGTGTATTTGTTTCTCGTAGCAACAAGCTGAAAAGATCGACAAATATGACGGTTGTACAAATGAAAAGGTACGAAACGTTTTAACAACACAATAGGTTGAAATTTAAATATGCCACTCTGAGATGACATAGTACAACATCTAGGGACGCGAAGCATGCGTCGTCATCTCCCACTTTAAAAAGTTCAGGGCTGTGGCCAAGGCAGGCAAGGTGTTGCTCGCCGTTTTTTTAGACGTCCGAGGTCCGATACTTGCAATTCCTCGGCCATGGAAAAAAATTACCAGTCACGTGTAAATTGTGACATTCCGTAACCTACGCAAGTCCGTGAAGAGCAAACGGTCTGGGCTGCTCACGGAGGAAGTGATCTGCTCCATGCCGCCCGCGTTGGCCGAGGTGACTGAGGCGCTCCAGTCAGGGTCAGCCCGGCCACTACGGTCGGGGGTTCGAATCCCTCCTCGGGCATGGGTATTTGTGCCGTCCTAGTTCGTAAGTAGTTCATAAGTAGTTTGTAAGTTTAGGGACTGATGACCCCGTAGTTAAGTCCCATAAGCTTAACAAACATTTGAACATTTTGATCCGCTCCATGATAACGCGAGTCTACACTTCTTCAGGGTCACACAATGTGTACTGGTCCGACCTACAGGCCGGACATGTCACCCTGAGCCTCCCATCTGTTTGGTCCGCTAAAGAACCATCTAAACTCGGACGATGAACCGAAGGACACAGTAGAGGACTGGCTCTTGTAACAGTCACAGGTATTCAAGGAACAGGAAATCCTTCGGCTCGTTAAACAATGGGCCATATGTGCTCGAGCCCCTGGTGATTATTTTTGAATAATGCACTTATACCCACAGTGTCGTTTCGTAGCTTTCCATTTAAACACCCCTCATAATTAAGACGAAGACAACCAGTGATCCCTTCAGCGCTGATGCACATGACCCTCGAACTCTGGTGGGAATTGACGAAATGTCGCGAATGATGAGGATAATCAGCAAGGGGCAAATCGTTAGAGTGTGTGGGTCGGCTGAGAGTTTGGATCTGGCGGGAAGGGTGCTTGGGATGGCCGAGCAGTTGTGATGACTAATGTGTCCACCTCGCGTAGTGGTCAGCACATCTGCTCAGTAACCAAGAGACTCGTGTTGAAATCCCAGTCTGCACAATGTTTCAGCTTTCGTCAAGGACATATTTTAAAGTCTCTGGCAACTGAAGGCTGTAATTTCCCATTATCGTGCTTCCGTTACAACTGATTTCTTACCTGAAGAACAAGGAAGTCCAGCGTAAGACTTTGTGCACAGCTTCATTATCCGCTGCCAGAATTCTCCCAGTAACATCCACCATAGTAACGCTTTAAATGATGTGTTTCCTCAGTAGACTGAGCATACATCTGACTGGTCCCTTGCCATTCCCAGTGGTCGCTGGTGAGAACGACATCAAGCGCAGCTCTATCGACTTCCCGCTGTACGCCAAGGAGGCGCCCAGCTGGTACGACCTCTACAAGGCCACGAGCAGCGCCATCAAGGGCGAAGGCAAGTTCTTCCTGGACAAGTTCCGCTCGCACTTCGGCTTCCCGCAGAGGCTGGCGCTGCCCCGCGGTACCCGCAGTGGTCTGCCACTCAGCGTGTTCACCATCGTCACGCAAGCCTCCCCTGACGCCAAGAACCCCATCCTGGAGCACGGAGACCTGCACGCCGCCGGCTTCCCGTTCGACAGGCGCGTCGTCGAGTTCGAGTTCGACGTGCCGAACGCGCACTTCGACGAGACGTTCGTCGTGCACCGCCGCGTCGAGGACATCAACGCCACGGCCTGAACTGCCCATGTTCCTCGAACATCACCATCAGACTGACTTACTTGCTCATCAACTCGCGATCACTTTTTTAAAAGCCTTTTTTACTTTTTCGCAAAAAATAAAAATTGGAAAGTAAAAAAAAAAGTGTCTTTTCTTTGTTATTTTCCCACACTACCCAAAATAAATGTGTACACTGCCTAACTGTAAGAGGATTGCAATAGGGCAACTTCCCTAGCCGTGCATACCACTATTTTGTAAAAGCATGTAAGTGGCCCAGTAAGTAAACGTAAAAGGTAAAGCAGTCAACAATCGGAAGATTGGGTTGAACACCACAGTGCTTTTCTAGGCATGGTCCTGTTTGGAGGTGGTATGCCATTGCCTTCCTCCGACCTTCGAACTGACTTACCCAGCCAGTTATAGGGGGACCTACAGTTTAACGAAGGTTCCTACCACGGTGCTACTCGGTATTTTTCACATGAGTAGTACTGCCAGAGGTGAAAGAAGTGGTAAGTGACAGACAAAAATCATAGGACCTGGTGTGGATCGAACCCGCGACCTTTGGATTTGTAGTCTGGCACTCTACCACTGTGCAACCGAGGCGCGCTTAAGTAAACATACGAGTGTAAAATATAACACTCCATAAACAGATCCACACACACACACACAAACACACACACACACACACACACACACACACACACACACACACACACACACACACACAAACAAACACACACACACCTAACCCATATGTGCACAACCCACCCACCCCCCATTAAAATACACACACACACACACACACACACACACACACACACACACCTAACCCATATGTGCACAACCCACCCACCCCCCATTAAAATTGTAAGTTTATAATCAGAGGAGATATTGAATAGCATTTTCTGAAGAAATGATTTGTATTTAAGTCACTTCGGTTCAACATATGACCATGGCCTAGTTGGCACAGCAACTACCTTAGGCCTTGATAACATTTTCCATCCATAATTTTGTGTCCCGTTTCCGCCGGTAGTCGGTGGTTTCGATGGCCGATTAGAAAGAGACCGACACAGGAATAAAGGATGCACCAGTGTGCAGGTACGGAGGTGACTAGTCAGTGGGACAGCAGAAACTACAAACACTAGAGTAAATTAGAACGAAGATATATATTTCATAGAGACTTAGTAATACTTAACTTTTACATAATTCTTGACTGCAGAATGCTGATACATAGATTATCTAGAGGCCTGCCTACTGATGATTCCTAGTGCCTATCCGATAGCCAAGTCTTAACTGGTGCCTATCTGATTACCGAGTGAACGATGCAGTCCAGTGGTGGCCACGAGCGGAGTTGCAGCAGAGGGCACTCGTGGCTGACGTCGTAAGAACGCCGCGCCGTGCGTGCATGGCGGCGCGCGGCGTAAGCAGGTGGCGCGCACTTCATACTTGTGCGACACCACACATAACTGGAGAGTCGCGTTAATAGAGCAAATGGCGTCCTTTTGTAAAACCAAGTTCCAGAGTTCACATATGGTTGTTGCCATTGGTTTACAGAGCCTTACCCATCATTTCATAATATGTTATATATTTTCGATAGGGAACAATTCTGTTCTGTGCAAAAGAGTGACACCAAGAAGCAAATAATAATAAAATTAACCCGAACGCTGCTATATACTACTATTTATTTCAGCACGACGGTCCCGTTTCGGCTTACAATGCCATTTTCAAGTGACCTGCGGTATAAATTGGGTGGTATTTAGGTGGAGTAAATTATTACGCTACGGTCTAGTATAACAATATGGAACACTTACATTCTCTTTCTGTCTTGTCTTGGTGACCTGACATACATATGACATTTAGCCATCTGTATATAAACTCTCGAATTCAATTTTGATTTCATATTTTGACAGTCAACAGCCACGATGTCGTATGTTTACAAAGCATGTAAACGTCATAATTGTGGTATTAGAATTTGTATAATCTTTGGAAGTATTATGTGTGCTAAGAATTTATGGGTGGACTCGTTTTTCTTGCTTTATTTGATACGTACATATTAATTTTGTATTTTTTTGTAATATTTATATATAGGCATATATTTATATATATTCGATTTTCCTAAGTTGCGTTTACGTTTCCAGGGAATGCATTTGCATAGACGTTCAGTTTACTGTCAGCTTGTGTTATCTATGTATTTTTATTATACAGAGTCTAACCGTTTTCATCGTCGAAAAATTCAATAATTTTTTTTAAAATAATTCTTCAAGAATGCTCATGATAGGGCCTTTCGGAATTTTGTGGAGTATCTGAAGTGCGTGTTCAATGGCATTAACTGTGTGCCGACGTTGTTTTAGGTAAAGAAAAAATTTTGATTGGTTGTTATCGGTGTTCCTAATCTGTTCTTTAAATCTTGTGTGGAAATTTTGTCCAGTCTGGCCAATGTAAAGTTGTCGGAATCGGCACATGTGATTTTATATATACCTGGGGCAACATAGATGGGAATTTTTGTGTTGCCAGATCGTAATTTCAGTTTAAGAGTTTTCGTGGGCTGGCACACAGTTAATGCCATTGAACAAGCACTTCAGATACTCCATAAAATTCCGAAAGGCCCTATCATGAGCATTCTTGAAAAAATCGAAATCTATATACATATACAAAATCATTCACAAAACGTACAGAATGAGCAAATGGACCTCAAACTTCAAAATTATTAAAAAAATTTTATTGACTATTTCGTCGACGTAAAGGGTTAGGCATGGTAAAATAAAAATCCATAGATAACGCAAGCTAACAGTAAACTGATCATCTATGGATATACATCATTCTCTGGAAACGTAAACGCAACCTAGGAAAATCGAAAAAAATACAAAATTTAATATATACGTATAGAATAAAGCAACAAAACGAGTCCATGGTCTTAGCACCTATAATTTCTTAGCACTAATAATACTTCTAATGATTATACAATTTCTAATACCGCAATTATGACGTTTAGATGCTTTGTAAACATACGACATCGTGGCTGTTACCTGTCAAAATACGAAATCAAAACTGAATTTAACTGTCTACATACAGACGGATAGATGTCATATGTATTCCAGGCCATCTAGACAATACAGTAAGTGAATGTAAATGCTCTATATTGTTATAACAGACTAAAGAGTAATAATTTATTCCACCTAAATAACACCCAATTTATACTGCAAGTCACTTGAAAATGGCATTGTAAGCCGAAACGGGACCATCGTGTGAAAGTAAATATTAGTATAGTAGCCTATATACCCGTGCTTCGCAACGGTTGTTGAAGGAGGGCCTGTGTGTATCATGGCTTTTTAGGGTTCGGGACCTTATTCAGTAAAAAGAGAATCCTTGTTGGATCGCTCTATCAATAAACTCAGTTGTCCTAACCAAGGTAACAAATGTAAGTAAAAGTAATTGTCCGAAACGATGTATCTTCACAAAGATGTCAAATGTAAGTAAAATTCATTGACTGAGACGTGTGTCTTTATAATGCTTTGGTACAAAAAGTGAAACGTGTCAAAATAAGCAAAGAAATGTCGTTAAGTATTTAATATACAAAGCTAAATCACTAACACTATGTTCAATTTTTGTTCGTATTCGTAGACAGAAGATTGCTCAATTCTGTCACAGAC
Source organism: Locusta migratoria (assembly GCA_026315105.1). NCBI lineage: Eukaryota > Metazoa > Arthropoda > Insecta > Orthoptera > Acrididae > Locusta > Locusta migratoria. Next base: position 168,623,866 of record CM048745.1, read on the forward strand.
GTTCGCCTCCTTCTTGTACTACCCCATATATTGTGTTTATTAGTTCTTTGGTGCACTACAGCGCCTCTATCGCTTGTTTGCTGTACTACGCAATCCATATTTTAACCTTAACTTACATCTAAAAAATTTCCCTGATTCCACTTTTATTAAATGAAGTTGCTCCATGCAAATCCGTGAAGTAGTATACGGTTAGGTATTTCTAATAGACGAACAGACAGTTACTGAAAACACTTAAGATTGCGATGTATCTTTTCTCCATGATCTTATTTTGATAAAATCATGCCTATAAGTTGCCTCGATATTAGCTCAAGTGTCCTGTGAAAGCTGCATGAAAATCTGTCAGTAGTTTTCTGTTTTCTATTACGTTTTCCTAAACGTGTGAGAAATAGGCATATCTTCATAAATTTGATGTAACTTACATCATACATCAATTATATTCGTCATTTAAAACATTTATTTCATGATCATTAATATCTCTGGGTAACGGGCTGAGGCATGAAAAGCTGAAATATAATAAGTATTTCCTTAATGAAGTAAAAATATCACTGAATAAAATTATTATTCTTACGATTGGTTCTCTTTCCGTTAGATGCTCTATTGTCGCTCCAAGCGTGAAACCTTAACTTCCATAGCAGTTGTACATATACGTTAGACTGAGATATCAGTATGTAAATATATGGATTAAACACGGCGAGGATTGTATCAGTTTTATATTCATTGCGTTGAGTCATATTTCGTAGAACATAGCAACCAACAAAGCCATTTTCAGAAATATGGTAAATTTGAGAAGTCAAAGAGTTTTAAAGGGTAATAATCCGATCACGGCCCCGAACTTCACACGAACACCGGCAGCGCTATTAGTTCTTTGCTGCATTATGCCGTTCTTTCAAAGCATGAAATACACATAAAACCTCGAATTGCGATATCTTTTATTTTCCTGATATGATTTTGATGAAATGAAGCCAATATGTTTCTCCAGGATATTCTCAATTTATCTGTGATATCCCATGAACATTTAATATTTTTGGAGATTACTGTCTACAAATAGACACAGGAGATTGCTTTCAGAGAAATGTTGAATTTGTGATATCTTACTTTTTCTGATCCGATTTTGTAAAATGAAACGTTTCTGTAACCTCAAGATACCCTCACGTTTCCTGTTAAAAAATCCTGAAAATTTATCTATTAGTTTTGGAGATGAAAGAGAATGATAGACATGACGGTTGTCTATGAAAAACGTTAAATTGTGATGTTCTTTGCGTGATCCGATTTATATGAAACTGAGCCTATATGTTGTCCCAAGTAACGCTGAAGTTACCTGTGAAAACCCCATGCGAATTCGTGAAGTAGTTTTGGATAAGTGGTTTCTAACAGATGAACAGACAGAAACGACGGTTTATGAAAACACTTCGTAATTCTATTTTGATGAAATCATGCCTAGATCCTGAACCAATCTTCTCTCATGTTTCCTGTGAAAAACGCATGAAAATTCGTCCAGTAGTTTTGAAGATTGAGGCGAACAGCAACAGGTCTACATTTACAGATTTATAATTAGTATCGATATGTTGTACAATTGCCGGAATATATTGATTTGTATAATTGCTGTATGTCGGTAAAATCTGTTGCGAATATGGTTAGTAGTAAAGAAGTAACAGATTAAAACATGACTCTTGATGGGGCCGTTTTCCACGAACGTTATTCTTTACGTTCTCATATCTCATTAACTACGTGTCGTATTCTGATAAAATTTCGAACGTACATTCAACTTTACGTGTGTATTCTGTCTGCAAAATTTCCTGCGAGTACAATCGGTAGTGTAGAAATTATTAAATTTACCTTATACCGAATGCCATAGTTTTGCTCCATGAACATCGGAAAAGTAGTAAGCGAGAAACTGTTTTCCTTTCATTACTTTTATGTGGTTGCCTGCGAGAATAAGTTTAATAAAGGTTTGAAATTATGTTTAATGTTTATAGCAAGTCGCCAAGTACTGTCATTCTCATAATATAGTGTATTTACAAAGTCTCGATGCGTTATGTAGCAGTTTTTTGCGAATGTTGTTTTTTGTTGAATTGTTCATGACGTTATGTCTCCTGAACCATGTGTCGTATGTGGTTCATACTCTTACAGCAATTGGTATCTCACGTAAGGAATATCTGTACCAAATATGGATGAAATCGGTCCAGTGGTTTAGGAGGAAATGTGCAGCATTGTCGCTCGACGCAGCCGTTTTCGCGTACCTCATTGTTTATGCCGTCCTATCTCCTTACGTATGTGTCGTAGTTGATTCTTACCCAGACAGTGATTGTTGCCTGATATTAAGGATAATGTGTACTAGAGATAGGAAAACTGAAACATCTGACGGTTTCAAAACGAATGAAACCGTACCATCTGTGGTTTCGAAACACTGTTTCGAAACCATGAGACCGTGAAGCAATGTATGTTTTGTCATGAAATCTTCGTTCTAGGAGGGCAATATTTTTCTGTATGGACAAGGGTACATACAAGAACCTGGCAACCATAGAGTATATATTTACTTCTTGGTCTGTACGGAACATGTTGATAAAGATTTTCTACCGTGTTGTTGATATTGCCAACATAGTCACACAAGGCCGCCGGTATGGGAGGTAAAAGTTTACCCCGTTAGGAACTCACAAACTGCAATACCGTACGCATATTACAGTGATGGATCATTAAATGCTACTTTCTATACATACTAAATAAATTATAGGGTATAAATGGCACACTAAATAATCACAAGTAATGATATGGAATTACAAAAATAATAAAGAGGCAAGTTCACCACTTGTACGTCTTGACTGTTACACCACCGCCGCAATTCTTTTAACACGAGTTTCGAAAAATTATAACGACAGTAGGTAACTTCGTTTTCGCTCATAAGAAACCAACTCTTTAACACGTGGTTAACTATGCGATCTACCCTTGTTAGCATAAAAAATGTCATTTCAGCCTTCATGTTGTTTCTTATTTTAAATAATGTAGTTTCACTCGTGTGTTTTTAATATGGTAGATAAACCTAGAATTTAACTGGTTACTTCAATGCAAATAGTGAACGTTGTTTTATTGCTCTTTTACATTTATAAAGCAGACATTATGTCATTTCGAAATACAGCAGTCTCTTGCAAACGATTTGATATCAGTAATCATAAACTGCAGACTCAAGAGTGTCAACTACTATTTGACACCCTCTAAATGGTTTATATACTAGTAAGTTATATGTGTATCTGTGTGGAGCTTCAGTAACATGAAACACCACATTTCGATACCATTAGTCTGTTCCGCCTTTCTGCATTAGTGGTTTAAAACACCGGTGTTGTGAAACCGACATGAAATCGTAAAACCGACACGAAACCGTGAAAACGACACGATAGCATGAAACCGACATGACACCGTGAAATCGACAGGAAGAAACGGTTTCAGTGTATCGACAATCGACCGCGAATGTGATCCGAAACAGAACGGAATGAAAAATCGCACGGTTTCGTAACAGTGAAAGATGCTGGTTTTGAAACACTGAAACTGTTGTGTGTATCGAAACCTGGTTTCGAAATCATGAAACCGTAGCCAACTCTAATGTGTACCAAGTTTGGTTGAAATCGGTTCAGTGGTTTAGGAGAAGATGTGGAACATACATACATATATACACATATACAGCCTATTTTAAAAGATAAGATAGCAGCGTTCGGGTTATGTCAGTTCCTGACCTTTATCACGCTGCGGGCTCTATGGATCACAAAACAAGAAGGAAATTGTTTGTGCGGCAGTATGTGATCTGGAATTGTATTGCTGAAAAATGGCGTCTTCGTTGTTTTGTATATAGTGTATGGCTATGAATTCTGGTCATAATTCACATAGGTCATAAGTGCCCCTGACACATACACAAACAAGCTTCAGGTTGTACCCAATAGAATCTCGGGCGATAAGGCCTTATGTTGACGCTATATGTGTTGTGACCTTAGGATGCTGTACTTTCAGCAGTAGGTTTGGAAGGTGGCTCGTGACTAGCGAGGGTGTTGATAAGGTCTACAACTAAAAGAATTGATAAATAATCGGTCGGTGGAGGAAGGAACTAAGTCAATTTTTGGCGATTTTCACTTTTTTGCATGAATGTAGTAAACAGACCAAGACACACCTTACTGTAATGAAAGGAACTATGATTGGCTTCCTCCTGTGGGAATAACATGAGGTCGATTTTATACATACTGAGGAGAAAGGAATCAAGTTAGTGACTTAGTTCCTTTCTTCGCCGGACGTCGCGTCCCACCAGCAGATTTTACTGTCAGCGAGCTTTTACTACACCAAATACATGCTAGATGGCGTTGATCTCTAGCATGCTGGTGTAAAAAAGCGCAACAAAACAGTAACTTGGCGCCAACTTCGTCAGGTGTCGCTGATATTGTTGAGTGTTGTAAGTGATTGAATGTCGTCTTTCTAAACGTCAAAAGGACATGCGTGGAAGAAATCAATGCATAACTAAAATTACGGAAAATGTAATAAATTTTATAGATACCCACATCACATTTTTCCCACTCAAACTCACTATGCTGATGAAATTCCTAGATGCACGCTTGGACCTGAAAACTGTGCATGAAATGTTCCTTAAGAAATATCCAGATGTAAATATGAAATACGACTTCCATAGGAGACATTTTCGTGAAAATTTTGAGTTGGATATCCACAAGCGGCGCAGCAAGAAGTTAATAACTGAGCAAGAATGTGTGGGCATGGATGACATTGTCGGACTAGCTTTCGACTTTATGCAAAAGTTGCCCCTGTCAAACATCCCAGTGCAAGAAACATATTTATTTCATAAACAGTTGTGTTAGTCACACCTTTAACCTGGCAAAAAACTGAACTTGTTTCATTTGAAACTGGATTGAAAAGACTATATGATGAGAAGAAAGTCTGAATCAATGTAAAGAAAATTGAAGATTTTTTGTAAACTGATGAAATACATTCATGGAGAACACGCTGAGAGTTTTTATGAGGAGATTTTGAAATGGCCGACTTCAAGTGATAACTCACTGTGATATGAACTATTGGATATCTTTAAATACTATTAAATAGTTGTTTTCATGTTTAGTTGAAGATAATTTATCAATAAATTTGAGCTTTAATCGAGAAATGTGTATCTTTGAATGTATTATACTCAGGAAAAGTACTAATTCCTTCTTTTACCGGAGAAAGGAACTATGTTACAAAATTTAATTGTTTTTTTTTTCGGAAGAAACTTCTTAGAATATATAAGGATTACATTCATTCACAGTATGTATGGTTAGAGTACAGCAATTGTCGAAAATTTCAATGCAATCCGTTAAATAGTTTAACAACAAAACATTTTTTTGTCTCTCCTGAAATGTACGAAAAAGTGACATAGTTCCTTTCTCCACCGACCGATTCTGTTTGCATATATTTTTATTACATATAAAAGTACAACTCAACTTGAATTTGCTTGTGATGTTGCAAAGTCCTATGTAACATACAGTTCTGCTATGCTTCACTTATTCTTTTCAGTAGCAAATATCGCGTCTTGTATTAAGACTGCTGGCTCGAGTGGATGGCACTCTTCTTTTGACTGTGGAACTTTCTGGTACTGACTGGAACTTCGCTACTAATCCGTACAGACTGTCGTTGCTGTAGTGCGCCGGCATATCTGGGCAAGCCCCCTTCTTCCTATTGGCCGGTGCGCGAAGCAGGCAGAGAGGTAACAGACCGCAAGCGCCCTCGTCGGCCGAAGTACTGTGGAGCGACTTATCGCATCATCTCGAAGTTGCGCGGCTACATGTGAAGATCGCCGACGTTGTGGCGAATAAGGAATGTGCTACTGCAATCACTGTGATGGCCTCCTCCTGTCTATGGCAACCAAATGCGGCGTAGTTACATACACCATCGCTGTCTAGTATGTTTCTGCACATTAATCAAAGGCAGGTGGAGAAGTGATGGACGCCCATAAAAGCATGCCGTTAGACGTGACGACGTATTGTCAACCCTGACGGGTTATGACTGATGCACCACAGCCGAGGAGGACGCATATGCCCAGCAATGTCATCGTTATGAGGTATGGATCTTCTCGGGTGCTGGTCTGCGTGGTGCGATATGATCAGTGTCGCATTGCATGGAGTTCTGAGAAACATTCTGCACACGCCCGTTCCACTGCCGAAACAATTTCGTCCCAAACGAGAATCTATTTTCCTGACGTATGTATCACATTCTCTTTCAGTTTCACTTTTTGACGCTTATGGATCGTTCATACGTCTTCGAGGCATCCGGCATGTATGTGTATGGCACATTTTACCTGTAGGTGGTGTTGTACTGCGCTATCGATGAACCGTCAGCCACATGCTCAAATGATAGTCATTTCTTCAGGACATACTAATGTACATTTCCTGTGAATATGAACTACAAGGTGTTAATATATATACGTTTGTGTGTGTGTGTGTGTTTTTGAGGAGTATATATTTCATAATCTCATTAAACTTGCATCTGTTTGTAGAAGAGGCCTTTCTTGCAGTACAGCATAAAAACAATGAATGTCGAACAGAAGTGTCCGATATGAACTACAGCAGCCGGTAAGTAATGTAGAGAAATGTTACTGTTATGGTCTTCAGTTCAAATTCAAAATGCTCAAATGTTTGTAAAGCTTAAGGGACTTCACTGCAGTCCCTAAACTTACATACTACCTATGAACTACCTTATACTAAAGATGGCACAAACATCCATGCCCAATGTAGATTCGAATTCCCGACCGGGAACGGTCTCGCGCATCGCAGTATAGCGCCTCAATGCGCTCGGACGCTCCACCGCGGCATGGTCTTCAGTCCGGAAACTTGTTTGTTGCAGCTCCCACCCTATGCTGAACAAGCCTTTTCATCTCCTCATAAGAATGGCACATTACATCCATTTGTACTTGTATACTGTATTCGTCTAGGTCTCTCTGCGATTTTTACCCCACACACTTCCCTATAATGCTAAATTCAGTATTCCTTTATGTCTAAGAATGTGTCCTACTAATCGATCCCTTCATTTAGTCAAGGTATGCCAAAAATTCATTTTCTCCGCAATTCTGTTCATTACCTCTCCATTAGTTATAGTCAGCAATAGTCAGCATAGCACCACATTTGAAACCGTATTTATCTTTATCTATGCAGAAGTGATAGTATGTTGCTGTGTTGCACTGGGGACAATGTAGTTGTTCTGTATGCAGCGTTCCCTATTATAGAACACTCGTTGAATACTGAAAGTCTGGTATTTCAATCAACAGAGCAATTCATGACTGTTTAAATAAGACGTCATTGTGGTGTCAGTATGCGGTAAAATGAGTCTGGGTAGTCGTTGAAGGAATGGCGTCAGCTGATTGTCTGTATAAAACTTTCCTTTAAATATAGTATTTCCAGTGAACTGTCTTCACTGTGTTAGCAGCATCGGCCAATCTTTTAGCTAATACATGTCCCCATGTCCTGCAGTGGTTACGTCGTAAGCCACAATGTTGAAATCGACCTTGTGTAGTATCACTATATATTCAGAAGTCGGATTATAACACTAAGTACGCTTCCCTCTGCAAAAGAAGACGTCTTTCTGTATCTTAATGTAGTCCGTACCAGAAGTAAGGAATTACAAATTTTAATCACAATATTGTACCAAACAATTATGAAAGCAGAGAGGTTCCTGATGAGTTTGTCGTTCGCGTGTGTATATTATCTCTATTGGCAGGCACAGAGCAGAAATATCTCTGGAGTGAGCATTAAGATGCGCTGAACAGATTTTGTGTCCTCGGCATTAAGGTGGAAATGTCACGTGATATTGGGAAAAATCTCCTAATCGCTGACTTTATCTTGGTCCTTGTTTGTTCAGTTGAGACGGATGACTATGTGTAAATGGTCCTTTTAACGAGGCTTCCTCTTCTTTCTTTCTTGTTGCTTCTGTGACACATTTATTTGGAAATGTTTAATGTTATGTGGTTACTCTGCTAAAAGGATGTGGGGCTTCTTTGCAGCCAATGTGGTACATACCAATTGTAAGCGCAAATAAATGTATGGATTTGTCTCAATATCACGTGGTAATTATAGCTTAATGTTGAGAAGTTGCACGGATCGCAATGCTTACTCCATACATAGTTCTACTCCATGTACAATTTAGTGGTTATACTCGTCGAAAGATGCACTTCTTTTCTTTCCATGACATTCCAAAGCATATGGGATACAGCTTGGAAGAAAAAAAATTGTGTCCTACCTGGGTAAAATTTTACTTGCAGTGGTAGCGGTTTAGTATGTTGCCGTTGGCAACGAAATATTCGCTTTAGGATCGTTAATTTACTGGTCAGAACAACATTAATTATTTATTTAATTTTCAACACAAAGACTTATTCCTCTTATTGTACGTGACTGATTTTTCAAAACGCATTCAACGGCGGTTGCCAACATCAATACACTACACCTCTGCCTTAAGGAAAGTCGTAGCCCTTGTTTCAATCTATTACACCCTAGTTATGTGAATAAAAAACGCAGAATTGCCATCTGTTAGTTATTTGGTATACTATGTAGGTAACAGCGCCTCTAACGCTGCAATTCAAGCGTAGCACACACCAGAAACTAAAAATTACGATATCTTTCCTTCGCCTAACCCGATTTTGATGAAATGAAGCTTATATTTGCCCCAAGGTACTCTCAGTTGAGCTATGCAAGTTCGTATAGTACTCTTGGAGGTTTACTGTACTACACCATTCTTATAAGCAGAGTATACACATATAACTAAAATTTACGATATCTTTCCTACCTCTGATCCGAGTTTGATGAGGTGAAGCCTATGTTTCTCCTTAAACTATTCTCAGTCTACCTGTGGAAACCCATGAAAGTTCTTGTAGTACTTTTGGAGATTATCCTCAACAAATAAACATACACAATGGATTTTAAACATATTAGTTAATTATGATATCTTTATTTGATCTTACCCAGTTTTAATTATTGATGCACTAACCGAAAGGCATGTCCCTCCAGAGAAAGGCGGACGTTAATTACTACTGCCACAGCCAGTATATGTGCAGCTTGTGTCCTTGGAATTGCCGATTTGTTGCCTTTTGTTAAGTCGCCATAACGGTGCTGCCTTCCGGACAGAAACGGGTTAGTGCTTAATGAAATGTAGAAGATGTTTTCAAATGTTCAAATGTTTGTTAAGCTTATGGGACTTAACTACGGGGTTATCAGTCCCTAAACTTACAAACTACTTATCAACTACCTTATACTAAAGACGGCACAAATATCCATGCCCGAGGGGGGATTCGAACACCCGACCGTAGTGGCCGTGCAGACCGTGACTGGAGCGCCTCAGCCTCTTTGGCCACCGCGGCCGGCGAAGATGTTTTGGAACATGTTGTGTATAACTGGGAGAAGGGTTTGTTATGCCAACTGGGTGACGTATCTAATTTACCAATTAATTAATCAAACCGTAACACAAGCTTTAACATGATGAACTTGACTGTGTGCATACCTAACAGGATTTTCCCCATTGTATTTTTTGGAGAAAACTGTGTTTGGTGCGTTATAATAAATGTGAAGAACGTACTGAAAAGACTGCCTTACAAGGCCCACTTGTTCTTGTAGACAAGGAAAAGTACACAGCCCACTGTGCAAGGTCGAGCCCATGATTAATGCGACCACAGTGCAGGCAGTACAACCTAGGAATATGCACTCCATAATCACTTTCTTTTCCAAACTTTGCTGGAACCGCGGTAACATTATCATACTCATCCTTTTTTGTATGAAGATCCTTGAACTAGAGCATCTAATAACTAATGTGTGTTTTGATTTATGTTCTTTAGGCCATTTTGTAGTTAATATGTCTGAATTAACTGTGTTCTATTTTCTTTATTCTTACAGGTTTTTATGTATTTTCATGTTTTTTTTATTGTTTTAGTGTTTCTCTGATTATAGGACTAGGATGTTAATTTATCCATTTGTTAGTTTTTATACCATGCTTATTTTCTAACGAGAAATTGCACTTTTAAGTATTTTGACATTTTGAAGAAAGAATGTTTTTCAATGATTCTGGGCCCGCTGGAACAGTCACCACATCCTCACGCTGCTGCTCCAAATAGGCAGTAAGCGGGTGGAGTGCTATCAATCATAATAAATTTTCTGTTGGTTATATTAAGATTATACAGGTACTCGCCGGAGAGATAAGAACAATCCAGTGATCTGCAAGAGGTTGGGAACTAAACTGTAGTCAGTAGATGCATGCATAGAGCTCAACATGTAGTTTGCATAGTAGATAGAGTAGTGCGAGCTTAGGCTGGGAGCAGGTCAATTTAATTTGATATTTTGATATTATTGCAACGCCGCACCGCGCCAATTTGCGTCTGCTATCTGCTCATTGCCAAAGTTTTCGTTTCCTGCTGGCGCCCACTTGTGATTGTGTCTGTGGCTGTGTCTCTGTCCAACTGTGACCACAGAGTCTGGATTATTAAATTAGCTTTGTTTAAGTCCCTATGATAGTATTAGGAAATTTCTTAAACATTTCTCATATAACTTTTGTTTGATAAGTGTGGGTCACGATTTGTAAAGACTAACTGCACCGAATAATGTAGTTAAATTGCGATTGTGTAATTTACCTTGTTTTCACCTATTTTATTATAAATTATCTGTGTAATTTTTGTAATTGTATGTTGTGAAGACTGTGAGTGTTACGTTGCACCAACTTAATGAACACCACTGGGCAACGAAAATATGTGTCAAAAAAGTGTTTTCTAAGTGCCAAAGGAAACAGTTCATGCTCCCAGAGAGGTTTCCTGTCACCTCTTTCGTCCAAGATTAGGTTGGTACGACACTAAGAATACGGCCACATCGCCATCTTGCCGAGTAAGCACGTCTCTGGCCAGCCAGCAGACGCCAGCGCAGACGACAAACGAAGCCATGCGTTCTCAACTACGCAAAACGAGGCCTACAGCGGGCGGCGGTGACTTTAAGCCATTGCGCGGCTGTCAGTCAATATTAAAAGCAACCTTCCACATTCACATGAACACACAAGTTCAATCACACGGGTGGACACATACATAAATATGGGGAAAACATACATAAACATGGGGCATTGATCATTAATAAAAAGAATAAAATAATTGAGACACAGATAAATATCATTAATGGTGCAGAAATACTTTAGGTTAAAGAATAAATCTAAATAGAACACGACCACGCAATCAGTGGACGTGTTCCAACATGATTGGCTGCTTTGAAGAATTCGCTTAAGCTGACTGCAATACAGGAGTATCTGAATTGTATTAAAACCTGATACATGATGTAATAGGTTTTTACCCATCGCAGTGTATATGTTTCACATTTACTGAGTTATATCTTGTACAAGTGCATAAATTTTTAGATATATATTCATTTGCATAAGTGCAGTACGTCTAAGAATCCTACTGCGAATACAGTTTGTACTAAAGAATAAAACCTGGTGTGTGATTGGTTTTGCATGAACGTTACTGTTTACGTCCTCATATCTCATGAACTACGCGTCTTCTTGTGATACAATTTAGGAGGTACCATAATCTGTATGTGTTTATACTATCTGTAAAATTTCATGCAACTACAATTTTTAGTGTAGAAATTGTAAATCGTAACGTCATATCGAATGCTATACTTTTACTTCATGAGCAACCGAAAAGTAATAAGCGAGAAAGTTATTTCCTCTCGTCATTTTGATGTGGTTATCAGCCAGAAAAAATATAATAAAGGTTTGATATTATGTTTAAAGTTTGTCGCAAGTCGCTAAGTTCGCTCATCATGTTCATAGTTCGTACTCCGTAACGATGTAAATTCGATGTTAGGTTGTGTTCATAAAGTTGAGAGTGCAGTGTGTAATTGTCTGTTTGGCCTAAACTCCTGAAAACAGTTCTATCGTTGAAATGAGAAATAGTAATAATAATAAAAGTGTCATGAATTGGTTCTATGGCGTAGTACTGAACTATTTACCTCTAACAGTAAGTATAAGCTGAAGTATTAGTATGTTACAGTGTTGCACTGCGGACATTATAGTTATCTTGTATGCAGAGCTATCTATTATCGTAAACTAGACGAATTCTGAAAGTCTGGTAATTAAAACAGCAGAGCAGTTGATGTCTGTTCAAATAAGACGTCATGGTTGTGTCAATATGCGATAAAGTAAGCCTGGGTATTTGTTGAAGGAATGGCGTCAGATGTATAGAATGTTCCATTAAATATAGTATTTCCAGTGAATTTTCTTCACTGTGTTAGCAGCAACGGCCACTCTTTCAGCTAATACTTGTCCGTACGTCCTGCATGATTACATCGTAAAAAGTTGAAATCGACCTTGTGTGATAGAACCATATATTCAGAAGTCGGATTATAACTCTAAGTACAATTGTCTCTGCAAAAGAAGACGTCTTTCTATATTATATTAATGTAGTTCGCACCAGAAGTAAGTAACAGGAAATTTTAATCACAATATTGTACCGACCAATTATGAAAGCAGAGATGTTTCTGATGAGTTTGTCGCTAGCGTGTTGTATTATCTCTAGTGGTAGTCACAGAGCCGAAATATCTCCGGACTGAACATTCAGATCTCCAGAACAGATTTTGTATCCTCAACATTAAGGTGAAAATGTCACGTAATTATGGAAAATATCTACTAATTTCTGACTTTATCTTGGTCCTCATTTGTTTGGTTAAGACGGCGGACCACGTGTAAGTTGCTCTGTGAAAGGAGGTAGGGCTTCTTTGCAGTCAAAGCGGTACAAACCAATCGTAACAGCAAATATATATGTGGAAAGAGTGCATTTGTCTCAATGTCACGTGGTAATAACAGCTTAATGTTGAGAAGATGCACGGAACGCAATGCTCACTTCATAGATATTCCTACTCTATGCACAATTATGTACAATTTAGTGTTTATACCAAGGGGGTTAGTTGAGTAATCAGACACGACGGTTACTGAAAACACTTAAAAAGATATCTTTTCTTGTGATGTGATTTTGATAAAATGAAGCCTATATGTTGACCACAACTTTTTTCATGTTTCCTGCGAAACGTGAATGAAGATTCGTCCAGTAGTTTTGACGATTGAAGTTCGGAATTTTGTCTCAAAAGCGTTAAAACAGAGAAGACATTAGGATAGCTCTTTAAGTGCTTGATTATGTGTGATCGCCGGAAACACTTCCGAAGTTTCACTTTATACTTAGCCTTTGAGAAAGGGAGACACACAATATTGTAAATTTCTGTAGCGTAGTGGATGGCAATTCTGCTTCCCGTTAAAATGTGTATAGGTCGAAAATCATGTACTGCAATGTTTTTCATTTCCTAATCTTTATCGAACTGATTCTGAAATCTGTTTTTATTCAGTTAATTGGTTGAACGTCTCTTTTATTTACTATAATAATAAAATCGAAGAAATAAATGAAGTTGATACATAGAAGTAATTACAGTTACACAGAAGAGGATTCAAATAAATGAAAAATGAAAGGAACCAAAAATTTAATCTAATGACAAAAGAAAGGTTTACACAATGTTTACAATAATGTATAAAAGTATTCTGACTAAAAAGTCATATTTTAACCTCTGAAACTTCTTAACATTGTCCACAGCATTGTGTACAGTCCACTGCTGCTGTCCACGGTAATGCTATTAGAATCCCTTTCCGATTTTCTTCTCGAGAGAATTGAACAACATTATCTGTCGTCGGCAGTTGTAAAGCAAACGAGTAATATATTTGTTTGCTTTGTTGTTCTTGTTACGTTTAAAACCATTTTCTTTTGGCTGGGTGTCGAATGGAAATAATAATAATAATTTTATCCTTGTTGTCCATTCTCAGACATACTTTAATGGTGAGTGCGATTACGAGTTGCTGAAGAATCAATCCATAGACTCGTCTGATGCAGCTTTGGATTAACAAGAGTTATCAAAAATTAGTAACCGATGTGCCCCCAGTGGACAATTTACTAAAGACATCTTTCACCGGATTTAACGTACGCCAACGAAACATGGATTTTCAGTGAGAAAACGAAGCAAAACCGAAAGATAAGAGAGAACAGTAGAGACGGATGTACGTTTCGAATTAGTAATAGCGGCAAAGACAAAGATAAATCCCTCACGAGACAGACAGTAGTTGAAGTTTGAAAGTCTTTAATGAAATTAAATTGCCAGTATGCGGGGCATGTCAGGGTAAAGGGTGATGGACTTTTCGAAAATATAGGGAAAGAAGGAATGGTTGGTGGGAAAACACTTTAACATAGATGTATGTACCGTAAATGAAGACGTTAATGCACAGAGTTCAGCCGTGGATGACAAACTGCTGCAGCTAATGATGGTGGTATCGATCTACGATGATATACGGCTTGACACCTATAAATATCTGTCTTGCTTGTGCGTGATGACGCGTAACCCGATCGCTATATTGACTGCTGCTCCAAATAGGCTGCGCTCGCTACTATGCACAGCCCGATAGATAATTTAACACTCGTCAAAATGGCATTACAATATAATCGTGATATAGCTGTAGGAAAATGACTATTCATTGATGAATCAATCATTTGTCTGATCTCATCTTCATAGGCAGAATGTACATGAAAAAAGGTTAAGAAGACATCGTTTCCACTAGGCTTGTAACAGTACGGTACTGTATCAAGTACTTCTAATTTGGAGCTTCAGATTTGAAATTATTCAAACTCACTATCAAGTTGATTTGATTTGATTTCATTTTCTTAGGGAAGCCAAAACAGACTTGGGTCAACCCGCCACTGCCCGCACCGAAACTTTATTGTGCGGTATCGCTCCCTGTATATCTAGTAAAGCCAACCAATGCCCTTGAACAGTGCAAGGAGTCCCTTTACCAGTTCTTTATTAGACACAATTTCTTCGGGTCTAGTTCTGTGCCTTTTACCTTCCAATGCAATGCATTCCAAGATTAGATGTGATGCAGTTTCATCACCGTCATCACAGATCCTACATTAGATCCTACATTTAGTGTCCTCTTCTGTTATTCCCATTGTATGTAGGTGTTTTTTGAAATTCCCATGGCCTGTCAGCAATCCAACCATGAGTCTAATCTCTCTCCTGTTCAAGCCCAGGATTGCAGAACTTCTTTTAAAACATGACTTTGGCATCATTCCCTTGCCATGTTTTTGTTGATAGACTTTGGTCCAATATTCTACGTGCTGTCTTCTGAGCCAGTTACGTAGCTCAAATTTGATCATTGCCTTGGTGATTGTCAGGACAGGCTAATCTGTCGGCATGTTCGTTGCCACTGATTCCCGAGTGGTCAGGGACACACAATAGGTTTACTCTATTGCTTTCCCCTAGCTCCACCAGAACCCTGTGACATTCTGCAACAATTTTAGACCTTGTTGCAGGAGCTGCCAGTGATCTCAGGGCTGCCTGGCTGTCAGATATAGATGCTACGGTCTTTGTAGAACCTACGCAAATTCTCCTCCACACACGCCCTGATGGCAGTGATTTCGGTCTGGAATACTGAGGCCAGTTTCCGTAGAGAGATGACGCCCTCCAGTCTTGGCACCCCGTATACCTCGGCCCCAACGCCTTGGTCTGATTTCGACCCGTCAGTGGTATTCCCTGTACGGTGTCGAACTATTTTCTCCCAGTGCTCCCTATTTCGAATTGTTATATTGAAAGGCTTGTTGAAGGATTATGGGGTTATAATATAGTCGGCTGGCATTTCCCCAACCTTTCCTATATTCACTATCAAGTTAGCGTGGCAATCATTAAATAGTAGCCTTAATTAAATTTCAAAGCCAAACTTTCTCCTCCACAGACAAAAATCATTGTAGATATGCACTGCAACAGCCGTTTCTTCGAGTATATATTTTAATATTCAACCCGTTTCGCACATTTCAGTTGTGTCACAATCAGGCTCCTACGTATTACAAAATCACAAAAAAGCAACATCATTATGATAACATATAATAAATTCCAAATACATAACCACTGAACATGAGTAAAATAACATTAGTAACAAGTAAAGGTAAGAGATGCACGTAATTAACTGTGGTGGACAATTGTGTCACTTTAAAACGGTCTGTCTAACCGCGATTAAATCAAAACTAAAAACATATTCACTAACACCGCGTAAGGAAATATATGAAAGCTGAATGGGGGGAACTAGGAAAGAACAACAGCGTTCAAACATGGAATGTTATTTAGTGCACACATCTTAAGACGAAAGGCGT
The DNA here is from genome assembly GCA_026315105.1 of Locusta migratoria. Taxonomy (NCBI): domain Eukaryota; kingdom Metazoa; phylum Arthropoda; class Insecta; order Orthoptera; family Acrididae; genus Locusta; species Locusta migratoria. The sequence goes on from CM048745.1 coordinate 168,640,076, forward strand.
TCCAAATTGTCACGAAATTTTTCATCTGTGAGATTACTAATCGACTACAAAACTATTGTACAAAACGTAGAGTTTGATTATTGCAGAATAGGATACGAAGATGGGGCAAATAATCTTTAATGTTCAATCGAAAGATTATATCAGAACAGTACCGCTAACTTATCCACCTACAAATTTCGAGAGCGTAAAAGAAGAAGAAGAAGAAAAATTCAGGACCACCGGGTCTATGGAGTCATCTACAGATTATAACGTAGTATAGCGGTTCTGAGCAATATATACCTATCCTAAAACATAAGTTGTGTAATAGTACAAACTATATATCCAATAAACTGTGACTTTTTGAACACACAAAGTTATACGCTGTATCATAAATGAAATTAAACTGACACACAAATTTTCCTGCATAACTGCAGTTTATAAGACACCACACATTCATGGAATTCAAATAAAACCACACAAATCCAATTACAAACCATCACATTACAATCGTGCAAAGGCCATGAGTGTGTGTTTCGAGAGGGGGGAGGGGAAGGAGCTAAATTATTAATAATTATAGATTTACCTTACGGAAAGTACAAAGGAAAATCGTGAAACGGCGTTATGATTTAAATATTTACAAAAATTGTGTTCTTTACCTTAATTTCCTCTAAAATTACGCGCTGCGTCGTGTACGAGTATCAATTTCGCAGCGTGGAGGTTCGAGTCCTCCCAGGGGCATGTGTGTGTGTGTGTGTTTGTCCTTAGGTTAGTTTACCTAGGTTTAAGTAGTTTGTAAGCTACGGACTGATGACCACGCAGTTAGGTCCGATAGATTTACAGACATTTGAACATTTGAACATTTTTTCGCAGCGTCTCAGAAACATTTTTCTGTATTCAATACGAATATCCCTGACTTTTATTCAATTTTCGAACATGAAAGGAAAACAATCACAACATTAATATATAAGCACTGAACAGTTCAATCGAGCTTCACGGTGGGTTGAAATATTACTCGACGATAATGGAAATTAATATTGCAAAATGGTGATGCAAATTGTTTTGTGTTATCTGTACGGGAATAAATTTCATTGATTATCTAACTGAAAATATTTGTATACTTTAAACTGGCAGAAGCTCAGAGAAATACTTGAATCACCTAATATGACAGAATTTAAAGACACAAACGCTTCGCTATACAGGGTGAATCTAAATTCGCGCACTCGGGCTTCGCAGCACGATTCCTCACATGCTAGCAATAAAAAAATGTCTCTCACAAAATTTCGTCCTGCGCATATTTCCGGCAGTAAATGGACGTCGAAGATTGAGATGGGTGTGTGTCCCATACGTCAGTGTGTTTCATAATTACACTACTACACCAAGAAACATCTAGGGGATGTGGGAGGTGTCTTGAGGAACAAAATGAGCATCAAAACCCATGCCCGGAAACATCATCCAATGAAGCTACAGAGCGTCGAAGTGCTGGAGGGGATGTCGTTGAATGGCGTTTCCGGGCATGGGTTTCCATGCTCATTTTGTTCCTCAAGACGCCTAATACATCCCTTATAAGTCTGTTGGTGTAATTATGAAACACACTGACGTATGGAACACACAGCCATCTCTGTCTTTGACGTCCATTTACTGTATGAAATATGCGCAGGATGAAATTTTTCATTGTTCGCAGGTCAGGAATCGTGAATGCACTAATTTAGATTCACCCTGAATTCTGCTGCGATAGCGCATCGGTGTATTTGTTGGAGGCAGCGTAACGCATTTTTGGGTAGAAAAAAATGGCTAGCTTACTATTTTATGATGGTGTGTAAAATCGGTTACAAATCTCACGGCTTCTATGTTGCTTGCCAAGATAGCAAATATTACTAACAGAATCGTTCGGTCCTTATATCCAGCAACAAATAGCCCTCGGTCCGGATAACAAAGGAAATATGAAGCTGAAATTTTGAACACATGAATTAGGTAAAAGTAAAGCAATTGCTGACAAATGAGGACCATCAAATTAAACGAAACAAATGTTGAGAAAAAAATTCACTTTACTCAAACCAAACGGGATGAGTACATTCAACTGTTGCCAAAGTTGTAATTCCTTTCTAAAACGTTCTGATAGGTGTTAAGTCACATACAGTCTCTGACAGAAGCATACACTTCATATGTTAAATAGTAAACACAACTTTGTAAAGAATATATTAATTAAGAAGACGCTTTAAGGGAACAGAAATCTAATGAGAAGTTTGTAATCGGGTTTGCGAATTATCTGCCACAGATAATCCCTTTTAAGGTGGATGAAGAGCAACAGGCAGATTGTGTTTTTCTCGATTTCAAAAAGACATTTGACGCGGCGACGCACTACAGACTGCTAACGAAGATACGATCACATGGATTAGGTTCACAGATTCGTGACTGTCTGGATGACTTCCTAAGTAATAGAACGCGGTACGTTGTTCTCGACAGCGAGTGTTCATCAGAGACTAGAGTACCGTCAAGTGAGATAGAACCGCTATTATTTTCTATTTATATAAATGAACTGATGGACAGAGTAACTTGTAATTTGCGATTGTTTGCTGATGATGCTATGGTGCGAGGGAAGGTGTTGCCTTTAATTGACTGTAATAGCATACAGGATGACATAGACCAAATATCTAGTTGGTTTGAAGATTGGCAGCTAGCTGTAAATGCAGAAAAATGTAAGGTGATGCACATGACTATGAAAAACAATGCAATAATTTTAGAATACAGCATTAGTAGTGAGCTTCTTAATACAGTCGCGTCGTTCAAATATCTAGGTGTAACATTGCGGAGCGATGTGAAATGGAACGAACGTGTAAGGACAGTTACGAGTAAGGCGCACAGCCTGTTTACTGGGAGAATTTTGGGAATATGTACTTCATCTATAAAGGAAACAGCGTATGAAACGCTCGAGTGTTTGGGACTCGCAGCAGATCTGTTTAAAGAAAGACATGGGAGCAGTTCAGAGTCGAGCAGCTGGATTCGACCAATGCGCCAGTGTCACAGAAACGCTCCGGGAACTGAAATGGAAATCACTGGAGGAAAGACGACTTTCTTTTCTAGAAATTATGTTGAGGATATTTAGAGGGCCTGAATTTGAAGCTGACTGCAGAACGATATCATTGACATCTTCTTACATTTCGCGTATAGATCACGAACACAAGATAATAAAAATTAGGACTCGTACAGAGTCCTATAGGCATGCTTTTTTGCCGCGTTCCATTTCGGAATGGAATAGGAAAGGAAATGCGTTATAATGGTTCAGTGTACTCTTCGCGACATACCTTACGGTGGATTTCTGAGTATATATGTAAATGTATTTATAAGGGACATTTCGTTGACACCAGGAACCTCGATGTTACTGAAAGCTCACTTCAAGTGTTCATTAAATCTCTAATTGAAATATCAAACGTTTCATTAAATCTCTAATTGAAATATCAAACGTTTCTGTATTAATGGCGGTGAACAAGTAAATTTTGACTTTTTAATGACAAATGAATACTACTTACTCCTCGGATTAGTTGAAATTTTACATGACACAGTCAAGCTAAAATCTATTGGAATTCAAGAATTTTGTAAACATTGTATTATCATATAGTTTCTCTTGTAAGCCGTTAATCTCATTTACTTAAGAAATGTTTCGTAATCCCAATTATTTAGACATGCATTCGTCTAATTTGAAGCAAATTAGAAAGAAGTGTACAGAAAAATGTTACGTGTGAAGAAAGTTCAGTTTCAGTTCCTGATGAATTGCAGATTATAGTTGAACTTCATCTCGCAAAACAAGACTCTGTTTCATAGTAGTCGTATCCAACGACTAGCTCTGTTTTTCAAATTTTACGGTGCTTTGATTTTAAAAATGTAAATAAATCGTAACCATCTGCTATAGACACATAAACATTGTTATCGGTTGTAAGTCGTGGCATAAATAGCTTCGCCATTGATGAAATACAATGATCCAATAAGCCAATTAAGATAATTTATAAAAAGGGGGAAGAATTAAAAACGACGACTTAGTAATTCTGTCAGATACAGCAAAGGACCTGGAATAGCAATTGAACGGAATGCTGAAAGGTGCATATAAGATGAACATTAACAAGAGCAAAACTAGGGTAATGGAGTTCAGTCTAAGAAAATCAAGTGATGGTGAAGGAATTAGATTAGGTAACGAAGCAATAAATGAGGTAGATGAGTTTTGTTACTTGGGCAGTAAAATAAGAAATGATGGTCGCTGTACAGAGAATATAAAATGCAGAATGGCAATGGGTAGATAAGCATTCTTGAAAAAGAGAAACTTGTTAACATCGAATATTGATTTAAGCCTAAGGAAGTCCTTTCTGAAGGCATTTGTATGGAGTGTTGCCTTGTATGGGAGTGAAACATGGACGATAAACAATGCGGACAGGAAGAGGATAGAGGCTTTTGAAATGTTGTGCTACAGAAGAGTGCTGAAGATTAGGCGGTTGGATCGCGTAACTAATGAGGCGGTACTTAACAGAATTGGGAAGAAAAGGAATTTCTGGCAGACCTTGACTAAAAGAAGGGATAGATTGGTAGGACACATTCTTAGACATCAAAGAATTATGAATTTAGCGTTGGAGGGAAGTATGTGGGGTAAAAACCGCAGAGGAAGACCAAGAGATGGATACAGTAAGCAGATTCAGACAGATGTAGGTTGCCGTTCTTATGTGTAGATGAAGAGGCTTGCTCATAATAGGTATTGTGGAGAGCTGCATCAAACCAGTCTCCGGACTCAAGACCACAACAACATATAAAAAGATGTAAATCTCATGTCAATTTTACCATTTTTTTTTTTATTTGTCGATTATCGTTCGAATGAACTAATCGAAGTTGTTATCGGGCGCAGTCGCCAGTTGGCTGCGAAGTCACGCGCGCCTTGCGTGGTTGTCTCTGTGCTGTGACGGTTTACAGGCGGCGACAGCGTGGCGGAGCCGTGACGGCACCAACTTCGGTTGATACCAACCTAGATTAACAAGGCGCGTGCGCTGCCTACCTAGAGTAGTCGCAACATAAGCGAAGCAAACTAGTCGCCTCACGTAGCATTCTGCTGAGTTTGGGAATAAGTGCACACTGTGTTTCAGAATGTTTTTCGTCTTATTTATGTGATTCTCAGTGCAGATTTTTGCTGTTAGGAGACACAATGCAATATGAATCGTTACATTTCAATATCGGTAATATATCTTACTAATCTCTCTCTATATAAAATGTTAGTTTGTGTGTCTTTCAAAATCTCAAAACTTGATCGGTTGAGCTCTGTCACAACGTTACACTGTACACAGGAAGGTTTTTATATCCCATTTATTTAATACTAGCTGAAAACCCGGCGTTGCCCGGGTATTTATTCGAACCTTGAGTTACGCTCTCTGCTCATCTCCCCGTCTCCTTTTTTTCTAAAAACATGTTACATTTATCAGAGAATGTATAAGAAATTACAGGTAAAAATTCACTCGTTTCGAAGAATCCAATCACGAAATTCAACAATAATGATTGTAATAATATCACAGATGGATCACTTGATGTAATGCGCGTAACGTCAAATCAAATTTTGTTAAAGAGATGTATTAACAGAAATTTCTTTTTTACAGCTTTATTTATTTATTCTTATATTTCCTTATTCGTATGCTTATACTTACATAGAAGAGCTGAAGACATTGTAGCACGCATAGACCAAACATATGGTCTGTGGCATCAAGTTTCGCTGTACATAACCTCCTTGCTATAGAGTCGCAAACGTCATATTTTTTATAATTCGACTACTTTCAACCACCACGCCTCATAGCTGTCGGCAAAGAACTGCTATGGTGTACAACGGGAGACTTCGGACAACAATTACGCACACACTATTTGTTTGCGTTCTGTAGTTTTCGCTGCGGAGCGAAATATTAACACAAACACACATACACACATAGAATTTTATATACACCGATAACTTTCCATCCCAATATACTCCACCCTTTTATCATTATCAACCCTCAAGCAACAATACAACAAATAAAACCATTTTCAAAGAGTAAATATAATTTTCGAAGAATCATTATTGTTCCGCATTTCGCGTTATATTCTTCAAATTACTAAATATCTATCAGATCGCCATAAAACCGTGCCTAAAACCTTCCTCAGGTACAAATTAGTAACTGTACAAATATTTAAGTCTCTGCGTCTTGTCGTTTGGACGTGATAAGCGTACACCGAACAGGCATTCACATAAGTATATATATATAGATAAATAGCTACCCGATCGCCATAAAACCATGCCTAAAGACTTGCCCGGGAAGACCATACAAATTTTTAGCTCTTTATGTCTTGTGGTTCAGACGTGATAAACGGACATCGAACAGACATTCACATTTGTAGATATAGATATTACACAAAACCTATACATAGTAACACTTTTCAATTTTTGGTAACAGCTCTTCCACATTGTAAAATTTATACAAATTCGTACATGACATATATTTAAAATGGTTATGTAAAAACATAAGTGTGTTCCAGTAATACGTCATAGCAATATTTCAAAGCATTCGGTCAAGAACTTTCGGAGATATAAGGTATTGAACATAACGCTAAACATGTTATGAGATACAGGAAAGGTAGACAGCGACGAAGAGGGAGAGGGGAGATACAGACGTACCTTTTAAATTGCAGCCAAGACTCAAAATACCGTAGTTTGTAGTTCAGGCTTCAAAACTAGCTTAATGGCAGCATTTTTGAAAACTCTTTTCATCCCCTATTTCATTCCCTTAATGGCTCATTTACTGAAAAAGCCGAAATAAGCCTTTTTTTCGTTCTAACCAAGAATCCATATACCAATTTATGAGGTCCATCTTCAAAATTCACCTGATGAGAGCGTATTAAAAGAAATTAAGATTATCATCCCCTATTTCAACCCCTAAGGGACGGAATATCGAAAATTCGCTTCTTAAAACAATGCCAACGGTGTAAGATGAGCACCCTCTGCAAATTTGAAGTTTTTATCATCAGTGGTTTTGGATGGTCTATGATGAGCCATTCATTTAATCAGTCAGTCACTCGGAACATTGCCTTTGATTTATAGATATTACGCGTTCCAAACTGTTGGAATCTCTCTCTCGAACGTGGTCTACCCAGTGTCCCATGTTATATACTGAATATTACCAAGCGTAGTGAAACAGTCTTCCACAAAGCAGCTTGACAAAGTGAGCCGACAGGGAGGACGATCCCGCCACTAAAAAAAGAAAAAAAAAAAAAAAAAAAAAAAAAAAAAAAAAAAAAATGATGTACGGTGTCGTTGTTTTTTGGAGGCTTTGAGGGGACTAAACTACAAAGTTATTAGTCCCCTGCTCCTACCAAAGACAATACAGACAAGAAGGATCAAATTAAAGGGGAGCTCAACACGCAGAGGCAAAACATATAAGGGAGACATAGTGACAATGAACCTGACACTATCAGCACCAAGGAAGAAAACATAAATGGCAGAGACCAAGTGTTGGACTGAACAAAAATTGTTATAGTAGAAAACACTGGCTGACTGATCACAAATATATACAGGATGAGCCAGCCACTCTGATCAGACTAAAAACCTGTAGTTGTTAAAGAGACAACAGATAAAAAGTTTTAGGGGTGGGGGGGCTGATAATTTAGGCAAATGAGCCCACGACTACATAAAACGATAAAAGCCAGCTGAGCAAATAAAACCTATAAAACGATCAACCACTGAGGCACCGTCAGTTAAAACTAAAGCAGGTGCAGTAGGTATGTTCAAAGACTGCCGCAAGGCGACTAATAGCAATCGTCCAGTGAATGTGGACCATTGTCAACAAATCGTCACAACGGCAATCCGGTGGGTCTTCTTGACGTGAAAGGTGGCCATGCATCAACCACGTATGGCCAATACGTAATCGACACAGAACAACAGAGTCTCTATTGGACAGCCAGACTTGCCGAGTGGATCGATGGCGTTGCGAATGCATCGCACCAAGGGATGGGAAAAATATTTGTCAAAGGCTTGCAGGCCATTGTGGGAGTCGCTGCACACGACACTTCCGGGGGCATGCTTGTAGGTGGTCAAGAGCACGTGATTTGGCGATAAGTTCATAAATATAAATGCTACAGCCAGGTGGCAGGGACCGTTGTCCAGTGTGGTCGCCATGAACAACGGCTGTGCTATCTGCCAGGGAGCCATCAGTATATATCACTTCTGCACTATAGAATGTATCAAGCAGGGCCAGAAACTTGCACGAAGTGTTAGTGGTGAAACTAACGCCTCTGTATAGTAGGACAATTGCAGGGGGAGCTTCAAACGAGGAATGGACCAAGAAGGGATGGGCAGGAGAAAGCGGCACTGAGAAGTAGGGACAAGTGAGGAAAGGAGTGTACATACTTGGATCGCGATCGCAAGACCTGATCTGTGTCGACGTGGTGGGGAAGGATTGGTAGCAGCGGGAAACAAACGCCTGCGATTTGGGTGATATGGTGTGGCATGGACTCGATCAAGAAGGCTTGGCACAGGGCTTGTGCAGAAAGCCCTGGTCACCAGCTGAATACTACTGTGATGGATGGGATCAAGGATCCGCAATGCTGACGGTGCTGCAGAGTCAGGCTCCTATAATCAAGCCTTGATAGTATCAGGGACTTATAAAGCTGCAGGAGGGTGGAACGGGCAGCGCTCCAGGCAGAGGCTTCACTGATGGACCCCTGCAGCCGCCGCTCAGCGACGCTAATGCTAATGGAACTAAAATATACACAAATTGATCGGCAAACAAGCTGGGGCAGACCGATGACCCCACAGGCATGGCAAATCCATTTATGGTGACTAAAAATAGAGGCACACTGAAAATGGAGCCCTGTGGAACACAGGACACTTGAATGTGTCATGAACTAAGAGCGGCACCGGCTCTAACCGCAAAAGAGCGGTTGGAAAGAAAATTCCTTATAAAGACTGGAAGTGGGCCCCATAAGCCCCAGTCGTACAATTTAGCTAGTATGTGGTGGTGCCAGGTGATGTCGCACACTTTCCATAGATCGAAAAATTCAGCAATAAGGTATTCACGTCGGGTAAAAGTTGTACATATTGCCAACTCCAATGACACAAGTTTGTCAATTGTGGAGGGGCCCTGTGACCAAGAGTGCCCGGTGTTTGAGGAGCCATATAAGCAGCTGAATCGCCATACGTTCAAGACGTTTGCATAGGTTAGGCTAATCGGATGGTAAATACCAGCCACCTGTGGGTCAGCGCCAGGTTTCATCATCGGGATGATGGTGCTTCCCGCATTGGGAGGGGAAAGCACCTTCTGCCTAGAGATGGTTAAACAAGGCGAGCAGTTGGTTCTGAGCGTCCACAGGAAGATGTCTTAGGAATGGTTTATGGATACAATCTGGTCCTGGAGAGGTATAGGAACATGCAGCAAGGATGCTTTGAAACTCACACTCGCTGAAGGGTGCATTGTACGGCTTCTGGCGTCAAGTGTGGAATGACAGCAGCTTCTGCTCGTCTCGTTCACTGAGAGTGCTGACGTTGACACTGTAAGCTTCAGTCAAAGAGATGTATGCATAATGCTGTGCCATCTGTTTGGTGACAGCGATCGGGCCTGTACAGATAGTATCCCTTATGCGAAGACAGGGAATTTCTGGTAGTGGGCAGTACCCGAAAAAGAGTCGAACTTGAGTCCACACCCGAGAAGGGGAGGTCACGAGATCCAATACAAGCTATGTACACTCGACAAAAATCCTTGCCGGCGGCCGGCTGAGCCTAGTCCGAGCCGATTGCGACATGGGACAATAAACGCTGCCGCGCTGGTTCGCTCTAAGTCCGGCTATCTGCACAATCTGGCAACACTGTAGACTGCGGGAGTTCATACGGTAGTAGTTGTGTGCAGTTAGAAACGTTGTAGGTCAGCTACATCCGTGGTCTCGCGATAAAGTGCTAGACTTGCATGTGCGACTCTTAGCGATCGAAACCGAGTGTTGCCAAAAATTTTAATTTCACGTCCCTCGTGCGTGCTGATGCCAAATGTGTAAGGGGGGCATATGCGTAAGGTATTTCATTCTTTGATACTCTGGTAATAACATTTCGGTCCAACAACATCGACGTAGCGGCGCTGTGCTGCCTCGACCTCTGCCCACAGCGCCTGCAGCAGCTCATCGCCCTGGAGATATAAAGTGCTGTAGTGTTGCTGACTGGTGATCCACAAAAAATGTTGCGATGTGTATTTCAGACACGATATCAACGGAGCAGGCCACCCATTTTGAATGATGAGCATATTATTACACTAATACATAATACGTTAGAGAGGCAAAATATCTTCATAGCCATTGATCCAATCCAATGGCACTCTACGATGGTTTTCCTTTCAGACAACACCTTCACGTAATTTGTTATTGTCATCACTTCATATGTTATCATCAAGACACAGTGCGTAACTGCACTATAATCTTTAAGTGTCGTTGATGGATTCCTTACGGTAAATGTATGAACTAAATTATGTGAATACGTTTCAAATGTTCAAATGTTTGTAATTCTATCGGACCAAACTGCGTGGTCATCAGTCCGTAGCTTACAAACTACTTAAACTAAGCTAAACTAACCTAAGGACAACACACACATCCCTGCCCCAGGGAGGACTCGAACCACCATAGCGAGCAACCGCGCGCTCCGCAGCGAGACGCTTTAGACCGCTCGGCTACTCCACCGCGGCTTAATACCTTTCAGCGCATGATCTATAGCAACACAGGCACACTGCAAGGTTCGTGTCTTCATGTCTTATTTCTACAGCAGATTTTTCGCATGAATCATTAACTTCACTTCCTCCATAACTATCCCCTAGCATATGGGTCCTAAGGGAGTAGAAAAAAATTATATCGACGGATGTCAATTCGAATTTCTTCAAAGGCGTTTGTATGGTGAAGCAAAGAAGGCAGCTAATACCGTTTCCATAATTTGGATTCGACCTTTCTGACAGACTTATTGTATAAAGCTTTTCTTCTAATTCCGTCAATGCGTTTCTTTTTGCAATCTTCAGCGTATAATGTAAAATAAAACAAAGTAAAATGAAATTCAACCCCCAAACGCACTGTCCCCAACCAGGATTACAACTGCCGACTCACACCAGGCTTGCAGCACAAGACACGAGCAGAACCACACAGCCAACCACACGCTGCCGCCTGGTGCCCTCAGTCTCCCACATATTCAATGCTGAGCCTCTAACGCATCGCGAAAGATAACCTGAAAGTCACCTACACGAATAACAGCATTCCCTGAGTGTCAAAGTTAAATTTGTGTCTCTCATATCACATGGGCATTATACAGCATGAGTCATGAAACTAGAAGAGGAATGTCAAGTAAACGCAGTGAGACAATTCAGTACCACTTGCGGAAGTAACTGCACTGTCACAGTGTTGCCAAATATTAGCATCGATGCTGCCAGATCTTAGCCGTACTAGGAAGACCTGTGTAGCGATAAGCGACGCGAAATCGTGCTCGTCTCATTCGGGCTTCTAGAGGGAGGTCGCGAATTTTGGTTAATACACGGCTCTATCTCCTGATAGTTTCCATCGTCACATTTAGAATGCAGATATTTAATTCGTCCAATATGGCCGAAACCAGCGTTAATCTTTTGAAGCTATACAGCAATATGATATATTTTCATCGAATGACTAGAGACATTAGAAATACTGATATTGTGCTTGCCACACACGGCAGGTCAGAGATGGAGCTATATAAACTTCCATCAGGATTACAGTCCCCCCCCCCCCCCATCCCAAAAAAAAAAGACTAAAACAATTCCATAAAATCTCGGGCGCTTGATGTTATTCGCAGCAGCGGTATTTATAAAATGCGCAATTTTGCAAATTTTGGAATTATTCCTCTGTCTCTGCAACTTAATAAGAAAATCAATGAGCTCAGTAGTCTCGCTCTTTTCTCACGTAACTTGTCGAATCTTCGAATACACTCCATCACTTCCTCCCCGTAGAGTTGCTTGATGTGATGTTTAAAGCTTTCCCGGCGTACAGATATTTCCATAAAATCTCGGGCGAACTGCCGGATGTCCGCAACTTCTTGCCACGATATTTCGGCGCAGAGTCTTCTGGCCATCTTCAGGTGAGTAGCGCCGAAGTACTGGCGAAGACGCACTGAGCTGTTCTATTTATGCCCAATCTTCAGTCACTTCAGCTGCAAAGTAACGACTTGTTGGTCAGTCTTGATGTGGTTTCACTGTTTACAAAGGTGCCTCTTGTGGACTCTCTACACCTCATTGGTAACATGTTTGGTGAAGACATTACAGCGCTATTTGAGCACACGCGCTCCTCTACATATTTTTATTTAACAACGAGTTTTATTAACAATCCGACGGAGTCGCCATGGGGAGTCCTTTATCTACCCTGGTGGCCAATCTTTTATTGGAAGATTTTGAGGAGAGAGCACTTGAGTCAGCTACTTTTAAACCAACAGTGTTTTGGCGATACGTTGATGACATTTTTATAGTGTGGCCTCATGGAGTGGACCGTCTCCAAGACTTTTTATATCACATGAACTCCATACATGAAAACATAAAGTTTACTATGGAGATCGAGAAAAACGGTTGTTTGCCATTTTTAGATGTTTTCGTGCGACGCAGAAGTGATGGCTCATTTGGTCATTCGGTAAACAGGAAGACCACTCATACAGATTTGTATTTACAAGCTACTAGTTGCCACCATCCGGCACAAACAATGGGCGTCCTCAAGACTTTTTTCCATCGAGCCAATACCATCTCTGATGCCGACAGCCTTCACACGGAACTGGAACACCTGCAGACAGTATTCCTAAAGAATGGATATACAAGGAAGCAAGTAAATCGAGCGATGCACACCTCCAAACGACAGAACAAGGAAGAAGAAGAGGCTTTCAAATCGACTGCTTATCTCCCATATATTGGGAATATTTCATCACAGGCAGAATACTAACAAAGTATGAAGTAAGAGTCATCTTTTGCCCTCCTCCTAAAATCTCATCGCTGTTGGGTTCTGTCAAAGACGATCTGGAGCTGCGTAAAGCAGGTGTTTACAGGATTCCGTGCGAGTGCAGCAAGTAATATATAGGGCAGACGACGCGCACTGTGCAGGAGCGCATCGTGGAACATCAGCGTCATACTCGGCTACTCCAACCCACCAAATCCGCAATCGCCGAACATTGTATTTCCACAGGTCATTCAATGAACTACAATGAAACGAAAATTGTGGCCCACACGTCAAACTTTTGGAGCTCAATTATTAATGAAGCTGTCTGACAGTGACAGCGGTTTCCAAATAAATGTTGCATGGAATCCTGTCATTGAAAAACTTCGTAGTCGGCGTAGTTTCCTGCAACTGAACGACAATGATAATCGAACTGATATCGAATCGGCAAGCCTCCACCACGGAGGGCGCTCTGAGCAGCGTACGTAGCTGTAGTGAACGCGCACGCTAGGTACGCGCATGGGCAATGCCGTCTAGATTGGGCATAAATAGCACAGATCAGTGCGTCTTTGCCAGTACTCTAAACATCACACTAAAACAATTACTTTGTTAGATTGTGACAATTTTTTTAAATTTTCTTTTACATGGAATGTTACTAGAAATGAACGTTTCCCCGTCCGTCATTAAATAGTAAGTTATCAAACACTTCGGATCTTGAAAGTGACAGCCCAAAATATCCTCAATCCTACAAACATCTTGCCTCAACCGGCTTTTAGCCATACCGCGCTAGCAAATGCCATCATAAGGAAAGGCTTTAGTCCGAAAGCAGACAACAGCATTGAGAAATGCAGATGAATTGATAACTTACTCTCACAAACTTTCAGTGAGATCTTTCTGTAACAAAACGAAAAAAGTATTGCGAACGATCATTTCCTCCAATGAAACTAGGCACTGTTTTCCGAAAACGGAGTGTATCTACGTTGAGTCTTGTTATATGCGTTTCACATTCAAGGAATATTATCTAAATCAGCATCTGTTTTGGAAATATACCCAAAACATGGATGCTGTGGCGTATTATAATCAAATCATGTTTCACAAGCATGTTTTGAATTTAGTCCTCTTGAAGCTGAAACAAAACAGAGAAAGTGAGTATTCGTAAGTTTTTTTACCTTGCCGTAATACTTGATGCAAAGATGAACAAAATACAAATCCATCTTCTATCGGTTTCTTCGATTCTTTGGACTGTTGTCTTTGATTTGTAATCCTACACTTCGCCGGCGGTCTACTGGTTTCATGGACAATATAGTAATCAAAATTACGCGACTATTTGTCCCACATTTTAATGTCCTTGGTTTTTATTCTGAATGACAGTGATAATTTATGTTCGGCTGGTTCGGGCCTCTTTAATGGAATTTTATTCCCATGACAGGGGAAAGCGATTAGAATCTTCGGTCTCTGTAATGAATTTTATATGAAAAAAAAATTATCACCTGATAATGGGTCTTTAAAAAAGGCAAAACAGTCGTGGACCTGTAAAGCAATGATCTTAATTTTAAAAAATAATAATAAAAGAAAATAAAAAAAATAAAAATAAAATAAAAAAAGTCAATGAATACCTAATTGAGCACACTTTCAATTTTGTTTCTCGGTTTATGGTTGATTCCTAGATAGGCCTTATCGTTATGTTTACTTTACTCCATTAACTAACAAAAAGACTCACAATTTGTCGCAGAAAAGTCTTCCTAAATACTTCCTTCGACTTTGCTTCCTGATAAAATAAAATGGCCGCAGGTAAATATGGAAGTTACAAGCGACTTGTTATTGATAGAGCTTATTACTGCATTAAACAGCGTTCCATTTGAATCCAACACTTACTTTGAGCACGTTCCTTGACGATTTGCTCAATAGATTCCGGACCTGTCTTTGTTGCCTGCCTCGTTGATTTCATCAAATGTTACGTAGTCTCATGCGCGGATGCGTTGCAGACATAGTTTTAGTTGAAATTTTCCCACTACAGTGCGGTGATAGGTTTCAGAGTACAAACTTAATGGCGACATTTAGGTGCCATGTATCTCACCTCGATATATTATCATTCGATCGGTATCATCGGCAGATAGCGGACGTCATTAATTTACTACCCACTGCAATGCAATCAATTCGTGAATCTCATTTTTCTTATGTTACAGTCAAAACGCGTAAGTTCGGGGAGGTCTGCTGAACATCGATTAGACTCCGTTTGATGGCTTCGTCTATTCAGAACGACAACTATCCTTTCCCTCCAGCAGGCGCGCTCTCCGTTTCCAGACACGCGCGCCTTCCTTCGCTCGTTGTGCCGCATTTACCAAAACGACCGTGGCTGACGTCGCCGCGTCATACCTCTTATCGACTTCAGAAAGTTAATGAAATATATTACCCTTCAAATTGGTGGGCACTAAAAGCTACTGCTAGCATTACTCATGAAGCAACAACACTTTATGTTCCAGCGTTACTATGATGACTGACATAGCTATTAAAAATTCGAAAAATTTTTTGAACAATTTTTAACGCGGTAGCAATTTTTGAGTGGAAAAATTACTTTATACGTCTTAGTCTATTTTAAAATCACTTTTGTATGAATTTTTCATTTGAATGATTATTTTATATTTTTCAAATTTTGTATGTGTGAAATTTTTCATTCAATTTCAAACTTTTTCATGAGAATACATCAGTGACATTCCATAAATTTGTTTTATTTCTATTTCACCTGACCCCTCTTACGTATAAGTCATGGAAAGATCGCGAAGTTAAAAGATAGGGCGATATGAACTCACACTAAGTCTTACCAGAAATAGTTTTAACGGCGAACCATTCACGAGTGGAATAGAAACAGGCGGGAACAGCATAAAAAGTGCCCTCCACTACACACCATTTAAGGAATGCTTTGTTACGCTTAAGGGACTTAACTGCGGGGTCATTAGTCCCTAAACTTACAACTTATGAACTACCTTAACTAAATACGACCCAGACAGCCATGCCTAAGGGGGGATTCGAACCCTCGACCGTAGCGGCCGTGCAGACTGTGACGAGCGCGTCACAGAAATAGCGTTAATGTAGCAGTGTCATCCACTTCCAAGTTAACAAGTCCTCTTGATCAGTGCGAAGTTGGTTTGAAATGAACTGCAAAGTTTGTACCAACACACGGAAACATGAACAAAGTAAGCTCAATTGCACACGAGACACGAGAGAAAGAAGGAAGGATTTAACGTTCCCTCGACAAGGGGGTCATTAGAGCATGCAGAAGCTCGAATTGTTATGATAAGAATGGGATAGGAAATCGGCCGTGCCCTGCTGCAGGGACCATTCCGGCATTTGCCTAGACTGATTTAGCAAAATAATGGAAAACTCAGATCCAAAGGGCCGGAGGCCAGTTTGAAGCACCGTGCAGACGGATATGAGTTCAGTATGTTACCACTGCACCAACTCGCTCCGAAGGAAAACCAAATGCGGTTCTGAGTAACGTTAATTATGTTTCTGACCTATCGTTAGTATAAAATCAATTGTAAAATTTGTAACAATTCATGGTGTGGTTTCCTGTAGTCATTTCCTAGTTCATGAACCACGAGCAACGTATGAGTGGCCAAGTAAGTGGTCCTGACAGTTGGGAAGCCAGTTACTTTGGAATAAGGTTGGGCATCTCGGACGTATTCTGAGTCCTGGCCACCTTTGTGCTCGGACGGCAAGGACTACTAAATCCACCGGTTAGTCCACCAACCGTTAGGGGTAAAAGCCAGTGGGGCCCTGGGCAAGTAAGGCTAGCAACCTGCTTCCCAGGCACTTCAATATTATGCTGGCAACAATCAGAGCAAAATTCCTCGGACCTTTGGATGTGATGGAGTCCCACCTCTAATTGACAGACCAGGGACTCCTGAGATACGACTTGGCAAACGATCTGGGATGAGATTGGGAGCTATTAATATCAATGGGGATTACAATGTAAAAGAACGTAGAAGTGGCGGAGGCTTCATGTAAGATGGGGTTAGATATTTTAGCTGTTAGTGACGCTAGAGTAAGGGGAGAGAAAGAGGATGAAGTCGGAGAATGCAAGGTCTACCTGTCAAAAAGTAGGAAGAGCACAGTGGGGGGTAGGACTTTACATCAGGAAAGCAATCGAACCCAGCATAATTGCAATAAGGTATGTAAATGAACGACTGATGTGGATAGAGTTGGCCATCTCCACCAAGAAAATTAGGATTGTGGCAGTGTATTTACCCTGTGAAGGGACAGATCAAGATGAGATGGACAGATTTTACAACGCACTTAGTGATGTAGTTGTTAGAGTGAAAGATAAGGACAGTGTTTTACTCAAGGGTGATTTCAACGTTAGGCTAGGAAATCGAACAGAAGGTTATGAAAAGGTTATGGGTAAGCTTGTAGAGGATATGGAGGCCAACAGGAACGGAAAACAGCTCTTAGATATCTGTTCCAGTAAGGCCTTAGTTATCACAAACTCCTTCTTTAAGCATAAGGACATTCACCGCTATACTTGGGAAGGAAGGGGAACCAGATCTATCATCGACTATATAATAATAGACCAGGAATTCAGGAAGACAGTCAAGGTCACGTGTTTTCAGGGGGTTCTTTGATGATACTGATCATTATTTGATCTGCAGTGAAATTGGTTTTGTGAGTCCAAAAGAGCAGAACGTCAGGTCCATATGTAGAAGGATAAGAGTGGAGAAGCTTCAAGACAAGGAAATTAGGCACAAATACATAACAATGATCTCGGAAAGGTACCAGTTAGTTGAATGTAATGATTTACAGTCACTGGAAGAGGAATGTTCAAGGTACAGGGACACACTGCTGGAAGCAGCTAGAGAATGTCTTGGAATTGTAGTGTGTTAAGGCAGGAAGAAGCAGACAGCTTGGTGGATGACACAGTCAAGGCAGCCTGTAAAAACAAAAAGAAGGCATTTCAAAAATGGCTCCGTACTAGAAATAAGGCAGTCAGAGAAAGTTATGTTGTAGAAAGAAACAAAGCCAAACAGATAATTGCAGACTCCAAGCAGAAATCATGGGAAGACTTTGGAAATAAGCTAGAAACTCTGGGTCAAGCCGCGGGAAAACCATTTTGGAGCGTAATTAGAAATCTTCGAAAGGGAGGGAAGAAGGAATTAACAAGTGCTTTGGACAGGTCAGGAAAGCTGGTAGTCAATCCTGTGGATGCCTTGAGCAGATTGAGGGAATATTTTGAAGAATTGCTTAATGTAGGTGAAACGTTCAATGATGTGTCAGATTTTCAGGTAGAAAGGGATAGGAGCGATGATGGAAACAGGATCTCATTTGAGGAAGTTGAGAAAATGGTCAGTAGATTACAGTGCAATAAAGTGGCTGGGGTGGACGAAATTGAGCCGGAACTCGTCAAATACAGTGGAATACGAGGTCTCAAATGGTTACACAGGATAATTGAAAAGGCGTCTGACTGGACGAAAGCGGTAATCACGCCAATTTTCAAACATGGAAACAGAAGAGATTGCAACAACTAGCGAGGCATCTCTTTAATTAGCGTTGTAGGCAAAATATTCTCAGGTATCGTTGAAAGGAGAATGCGATTATTAATTGCGGACAAGTTAGATGAAAATCAGTGTAGGTTTAGGCCTCTTAGAGGCTGTCAGGACCAGATCTTTAGCCTACGGCAGGTAATGGAAAAGTGCTATGAGTGGAACAGGGAATTGTATCCATGTTTCATAGATCTGGAAAAGGCTTATGATCGTGTTCCTAGGAGGAAGCTAATGTCAGTTCTTCAAGATTATGGTACAGGAGGCAAAATTCCGCAGGTAATTAAAGGGCTTTACGTAGACCGTCAGGCAGCAGTTAGAGTAGATGGCAAATTAAGTTCATGGTTCAAGGTAATTTCAGGGGTAAGACAAGGCTGTAACCTGTCACCACTGTTGTTCGTACTATTCATGGATCATATGTTGAAAACAGTAGACAGGCAGGGAGGGATTAAAATAGGTGAAAACAAAATAAGCAGTCTCTCATAGGTAAACTAACCTACGGACAAACACACACACACCCATGTCCCAGGGAGCACTCGAACCTCCACGGCGAGCAACCTCGCGCTCCGCAGTGAGATGCTTTAGACCGCTCGGCTACTCCATCGCGGCAGTGGAGGTTAGCCCACATATTTCATGCTCAGTCGATCAAGGGTAATTGAGTAAGAGCGAAATTTGTAGATTAAATTGTTGGAAACAATAGGTGGAAGATGGCGCGGGGAGAGATTTCCGCGGTAACCGCACCTTCCATTGTTGGGAGGCTATAAATGTAGGAGCGTCGTGGTGCCCGGCAACTTCTTCAGAAGAAACCCTGGTGGCGTGGTCGGGCTGTGGGCCCACAGCTATTGTGCGGTCCCGCCGATCTCGCCACTGCCCACACAGTATCTGAGACAGCTGCTGTGTGGTTAGATTGTTTAGTTTAATTTATTAAGTTGAAACATGGACGGAGACCATCTGCAAGCACATCGCCCTGTGGACGTCAGCCAGCCGCCGCGCCCAGACACCGAGCTGCAGTTGCGGGGTGTGACGTCAGAGGGGTGGTCCGGCCTCCTGACACAACTCGCGGCCTTCTGTCGGGTGAGGACCGCCCACTGCCGGCTGCACACCGGGACAGCCAGCCACGGACAGGGGACTCGGTGGAAGGTTGGTCGGAAAAACATGTAACTAATTTATTTCTTTGTGCCTATTTGTGTCTGATAGCTTCGGGTTTGGAATTCTGAATGGGCAGACTCGACCGAACCCAGTAAGCTCCGTGTTGTCAAGCCCTCTACCGCTATGTGGAAGACCTCCCTGAGAGGTTCTCGCAGGGAGTCGGTTGTCCTTTGCCGTCTCCGTATAGGCCATACTTGGCTCACGCATGGTCACCTTTTGTGTCGCGCCGACCCTCCTCAGTGTCGATGTGGTGCGCCTTTGACAGTCGCCCACATCTTAATTGAATGCCACAATTTAGCCGCAGCGCGGCGATATTTTAATCTCCCTGACGCTTTGCAGCTTGCATTAGCTGACAACACCTCCACGGTTGCCTCTGTTTTAAATTTTATGCGTGATTATGGATTTTACAAGTCAATTTAAAGTTTGTGTTTGTCTGTCATTGCTCTGTCCTCCACATGCTTAAGACTGTTAGTAGGTGGTTTTAACGTGTTCCAGAGTGGCTGGGTGTGTTACTTATATCCCTGTTTTATCCCTTCTTCGTTTTTAATCGTATCCTTTGTTTATATTAGTCTGTGAGTTTTAATCTTAGACTTCTTAGCGCATTTCCTTCGGAACGCTTAACAAAATGTTTTCTCTCTTTGACTGGAACAAGGGAATGATATCCGCCGCTTTTTAATCCCTTCCAAAACCCAACAACAACAAGCTCGCTTTTCCCCTACAAGCGTCTAATCTTTTCTGTTCGTAGTTTTCCATAAACACTCCCACTCACGAGAAAACTGTATTTTAAATGTTGTGTACGATCTATATGGACACATCTACCTTGTGCCGTAGCAGCAGTAAAGAAAGTGCCGCATGTGTGTCGGTTGCAGAGTCCCACGAGCTGACGTCTGCGGACCACGCAGTGCGGGGCATTCCACCTGCGCCACGCGACCAGCAGCGCCAGGGCCAGTGGTAGCGGCCAGTCCAGGAGTTGTAGGCCGCGGCGTCGCCGACCCCTCGCCGTACTGGCTGCTACACTCCGCCCCTCTGCTGCCAGTCATGGTCGGCGCTTGCTTCTGGGAGAGTCTGGCCTGGCAGCAGAGAAGAGATGCCGTCTGGCCGCATCAGCAGGTGGCAGGCGGCAGGCGGCGAGGCGGGGCTCCGCTCTGGCCGGCAGTCGAGGCTGCAGCGGCAGGAGGCGCGCCTCCTCATAGAGGGCGGACGCCGCAGTCTGGGCAGAGGGGGAGAGGGAGGGGGGTCCGTGAGCTGCGGCACTTGGTAGCCGCGCAGTTTGCTGCTGCAGCTAACACACGGACCCTCCTCCTCAGCTCTGGCTGAGGTGACAAGCTGTGGTTCCGTCCGTCGGCGCGGCATAGGACCGCCGTCTCCACTGCCGCTGCAGCAGGCGGCGGTGACCGCGCGGCGTGCGGCGCTTCTGCCTCCAACGCTGAACGCCTGGGGACACGCCGGCTACCACCGAGGCGTGCCAGCTACTGCCGGCGACGTCCAGATGCCGGGCGAGACAACGGAACGAATGCTAGTCATAAACGAACGAAGTATGTCATAGAGTGTACAACAAAGTTTGAAATAAATAAAAAAAGTATTCAAAAAAATATGTTTTCTCATTTCTATGTAAAAACTTTTAGAATCTTAAATATTTCACATGTATCACAGTTCAAGAGTTAGCAGAAGCCGAAGATGACTCCTTATTAATAGACAACGCCACACGATATGAAATTAAAATAAATAAATAAATAGGAGACTGGCTGTCTCCAAATGAAAAGGCAACGCCACAGGATATGAACTTAAATAAAATAAGAAAATAAAAGAAATATAGGAGACTACGCTTTTTCCCAAGTACCAATCGACAGAAGCCAATACACACTAAATTTAGTATTGAGTGTGGTACTACGGTACTCCGTTTTCAAGTGTATACCAATAGTATAGTGTAAGTATTTAAAACATTGCCACTTGTTGACTTTAAAGACGAATCAGAGTTAAAAATGGTACCAGTAGCTGCAACTGTTTCCCAATGAACGCCATTTGATATAATCCGTAAAGGAAAAATTACTTAAGAATATGCTATGAAAATATCGGGCTTCCTTTTATTTCAAATGTGGCACACGACACGAGCCACTAATGTTCCAGTCTAACACGAGCTCTTAATGCGCCATTACAGACCATTCTCTCCTCACGTTCCTAGAGCTTAGTGGGTTGTCAACATGTAAGCAGTAATTACGTACGGTATATCAAATGTAACGAAGTGAGTACCACTCTGTAAGTCAGCTGCTGTTACGACAGCTGCCTCGCTATCTGTTGTAATCGTGCTCTCTCCTTAACGATAGGCAAACCGTATGCCGCAGACCGCAAACGGGTTGCGCACATACAAGGCGTTTCCGTTCTTTCGGATTGGATCACTTCAGAACGAGAGCCTTAGGTGAAGTTAGAGTACGAATTTGATGTCTGTGAACGAGCAGAATCGCCTACTGTCCATACTGCGTACAGCTGGGACGTTCAAAGACAACGCACGTCTGGCTGTCGTATAAATGGCGTTCATGTAGCGAGCGCCTCAGCGTGAGTATGGCGTGTCATAAACATCGAGCACAGATTAACATAGAGAGGCTATACCGCCTACATCAGCGTAAAGCGAAGCACGGCAGCCATCTTGGTTGGGTGTAGAAACGGAGTTGAGCCGATAAATGCGTAGTTCTTCAAGTGGAGCTCGCCTTAATGACATTGTCATTTGAACCCCTTAGGATAGGAAAAGTTATGAAATTTTTCTGGTAGACAGATGAATACTGAAGGAGTGCAACAGTCTTCTTAGCAAGTATTATAAGTATTGTGTTTGTATAAAAATAATTATGCAACTATTACTTTTATATGACTTAAAAGTTGTGACATGAAAACGTTAGTCGCCTGCCACATTTTTGTTTTGTAGTTCAGAAATTTTCGTCACCGAGAAAGTTGTAGATAATGAAATGAACTTATCTTTCTATTTAAACAACTTTTTGTAGCTCTGCTGGTTTTGTCACAAATTTGGATACAATAGAGATGTGGAACTTTTCAAATTCTACTAGTTACTTTCAGCGAGCTTGCCCACCAGCGAGCACAGATTCTGTTGCCCACCCACCTTGTACTTTGTGACCAATATTGATAAACATTTGTAATTTGGGATACAATTTTCGGTATCCAATATTTATGACTTAACGCTTTTTATTTATTTTACTATTAACTCGCTGAGTCGGTCCAGCTTTGCACTAATAGTCTTTAAGCTACTGCAGAATGTATCATGATGAGGTTTCTTTCAATTTCTTCGGTATAATCCTGTGTTCAACCTAGGCTACATTAAACGCCAATACGAAAATGAGAAATAAGAATAATAACATAGAATGGTTTACCACTTCCGCACTTTCTAGACCTTTATAAAACCTGCGCCAAAATACATAGTATAGAAAATGAGGCCTCGCGACGATTAAAAAAGAAAAGACCGTGAGATCATATGTCTAACTTTTACAGATCTATCGAAATTACTATATCTATTTTTTTTTTTTTGTAGTTGTTAGTGAGTTCTGCAAGTATATACCATGTACGCTGTCCTATCTCTTATAGTTTAGGCTTCAGGGCTGACTAGCGTGCAGTAGCGGTAAATGATTCTACGTTATGAGTCTTAATTTAGTTATTTTTCGTATATTCCTATTGACATTAGATATAGCATATCCCAGGTTTCTAAAGAAGAAATTAAAAGAAACCGCATGACGATACGTTCGGTTATCCTCGAGCTATAAAAGGTTAAAGGGCCAGATAGAGAAAAAATTTGCTTCTATTTTATATAGTAGTATGATTTGCTATACCTAGCAGAAATTTGTAATTATTTATGGCAAAAATAGACTGTCAAAAAGGAAGGTTTTAAAATATATGAAAAAGGAATCAACACAGCGACCGAATGAACTACTTTCAGGAAATGGATCTTCTCAGGACGCGTGGGATGCGTGGACAGCTAAAACAGCTATACAGATTAGTAATACAAGTTTTATTTAAAAATATCTACACAGGTACACAAAGTATGAGAAAGTCGTATGTCACTTCTCGCGGCAGCGTCTTCTTGCACAATGCTAACTGTGCTGTAGTATAGTCACTGCGTATTTCGGAGCCGAGTTCAGACGAGCTCGTCCAGACGCATGTCGGCCTAGATATAGCAGCTTGTAGAGGGCGCGCTTCTCGGTCTCCCCCTCCAGGAGGCGCGCTGCCGGCGTGTGATTGGCTGCCGGTCTTCCGCTGGCTTCTTCACGATCGTTCTCGTGCGTCTGGCGTGTGGCGCTGACTTTCCGCCACAACACTACCAGTCAAAACGATTCGAGTAGAGTGCAACATCGCGACTAACTCATATCTTAATGACAGAATGATTCACACAGCAGGACCAGGATATAAGATTGTTGCATCCTCTGCCAACGCCATTTACCTCACGGTATCTCTTGTATTAGACCATTTAGAGCTGTGTCTTATGGATCAAGACGATCGTCTCGTTGACTTTCAGGGTGAAGAAATCATAGTTCGACCACACCTGAAGCAAAAGAATGAGGGTTTACCATGAAAAGAGCATAAACGGATATCGACAGAACACTTCTCAGTGAGACTGCAACGTGATAACACCTGAGAACTACATGTCCTTAAATCGATAGGGTTGAAACCGCGCAATGACTTTGCTCGACATATCTGTAGTAGTAGAATTCGATGACAGTATTGTAAGTTAAGAATTTCATTCGAATAAAGCCTATGCCTCAATCACTTATAATAATAATGATGAAATCAGGATCTCCATGCAGCATCAGGATGTTATAACTGACCGATGTAACAGTTACCTATACATAGAGCAAAAATTTACAAAAAGTGATGGTAATTCGGGACAAGCAACGCATCCTACACGCAACGCGACAGCATTTCTATTTCAAGAGATACGCTATGAGTTAAATGGTGCTAAAGTCGATAGAACTCGTAATGTAGGCATTGCATCATCGTTAAAAACACATATTTCAGCGTCCACGTCAAACTTAAAAAGTTTAGCGAGAGCCTGCTGGTTTGTGGATGATCAATGTGCTAGACCCTATATCCTCCTCAGCATGTTATGTGGGTTCTTTGAAGATAATCGTTAAAGCGTTAAATCGTCTAAGCAGGAACTTATTCATGGTTCGAAGTGCTACAGATACTAATTCATACGTTAAAGCAGGTGATGAGGATCCTAAAATTATTATCGACAAGCTGGTCTGGAAGATGCCGCACATCGAAGTGAGTGACGAAACTCGTTTTAAAATGATTAAAATCAGACAGTCAGACAGTTACCTACCTCTATCGTTCCGTTCACGCGATTTGTACGAGTTCCCACTTCTACCAGTTACGAAAATAGTCTTAGCATGTACGAACTTCTGTACAGTTGGAAACACCTCGCTTCGTTAACGTTCCACACTGGTAGACGTAATTCAGAAGTAGATTTGTTGTTGTTGTTGTTTAGAGGGGACTAGACTGCACGGTCATCAGTCCCCTGTTGCAAGCAAAGTCAATGCAGCGTATAGCAAGAAGAAAAACGATCATTGAAACACAAAAAAGAGAAAGCACAATGGGTACACAATGACACTCAAGGAAGAAAACTCAAAGAGTAAAGAAAAATAATTGGACTAAAAAGTTACAGCAGAATGTTGTGGCTGGCTGATCACGAGGATAATAAAGGATGAGCCAGCCACTCTGCACATTCTAAAACATACGAATAAAAGCAGGGTAGACAACACAAAATAAGAAGGGTAAAAGGTTGTGAGAGATGGCTGCCTGAGAGTTCAGGCTAAGGAATCCACCGTTATATCAAATGGTAAAACCCAGCTGCACGGATAAAACGTAAAATACGATCAGCTGTAACAGCGTCGTCACCCAGAATAAAAGGAAGCGCAGCTGGCAGGTCAAAGGACTGCCATAAGTCAGCTAAAAGGATGTGGACCACTGTCGATAAAGTGCCACAGCGACACTATGGAGGATCCTCCCGTCGAAGTAGATGGCCATGTGTCATCCACGTGTGACCAATACGCAGACGACAAAGGACGACTGACTCCTTCCGAGAGGCCCTCAGGGAGGACTTCCATGGAGCTGTAGAATGCTTCACTGCAGGTGAGTCAACCCACTCAGTGTTCCAAAGCCCAAGTACCTTCCGGTGGAACTCCAATCGGAGGTCCCTCTCTTGAACGCCAATTTCTAAGAGGCTGGAAGTAATTGCCTGCTTAGCCATTCGATCTACGCGTTCGTTCCCCGGAATTCCAACGTGTCCAGGGGTCCAAACAAAGGCCACAGTGCGGCCAGACTGGACGAGAAGGTTAATAGAGTCCTGGATGGACCGCACCAGGGGGTGTTTTGGAAAGCACTGGTGAAGAGTTTGCAAGCCGCCCAGGGAGTCGCTGCAGATAACATACGACTCCCCGGGACAGGCTATAAGGTGCTCAAGTGCTCGACAGATAGCGATCAGCTCTGCAGTGAATATACTACTCCCACAGGGTAAGGCGTGTTGTTCTATGTCCTCATTATGGGTGTAGGCATACCCATAACGGCCATCCACGAGAGACCCGTCTGTGTATACAACTTCGGCGCCGTGGAAAAAACTCAGTATCGCCTGAAATTGGCGGCGGAGAGTCAACGGTGCAACAGAGGTTTTACACTCGCGGGACAAGTCTAACCGAAGCTGCGGACTTGGTACAGACCAAGGAGGAGCACGGGAAGAGTAGTGAAAAGCGGGAGGAATAGGAAGGGATTCAAGAGAGGAGAGAAGGGATCGAATACGGACCGCAATCGGGAGACCCGACCATGGCCGCCGTCGTGGAAAAGGGAGGACAACATCCGGAAAGAGAAGCCTGTAATTTGGATGGTGGGGTAAGGCGTGTACATGGGCAGCATAAGAAGCTAGTAAGCTCTGCCGGCGGAAACGCAGGGGTGGAACCCCTACTTCGGCTAGCAGACTTGTCACCGGGCTCGTGTGAAAGTCCCCTGTAGCCAAACGGACACCACTATGGAGGACCGGGTCCAATACCTGCAGTGCTGATGGCGCTGCAGAGTCATACACAATACTCCCGTAGTCCAGGCGCGATTGTATGAGGGCCTTATATAGCTGGAGAAGAGTTGGGCGTGATGCTCCCCAAGCCGTGTGGCCAAGACAGCGCAGGATATTCAGATGTTTCCAGCATTTCTGTCGCAGCTGACGGAGGTGTGGCTGCCAAGTCAGCCGGGCATCAAAAACCATACCGAGGAAGCGGTGCGTTTCTTCAACACGAAGACGTTCATTACCTAGGTACAGCTCTGGATCGAGGTGAAGTGCCCGACGACGACAGAAGTGCATTACTCGTGTCTTTGAACCCGAGAAGTGGAAACCGTGGGCTGAGGCCCAAGACTCTGCCTTTCTAATGGCTCCCTGCAGCCGCCGTTCAGCGACACCAATTGTGGCGGAGCTGAAATAAAGGCAAAAATCATCCACAAATAGGGAGGAGGAAACTGATGACCCAACCGCAGCTGCTAGACCGTTGATGGCAATCAGGAAGAGGGGAACACTGAGAACAGATCCCTGTGGGACACCATTCTCCTGGCTATGAGGAGAGCTGAGACAGGTGCCTACACGAACTTGAAAATAGCGGGTCGATAAAAAGTTCCGTATAAAAATTGGAAGGGAGCCCCTCAGACCCCTACCATGCAGTGTAGCCAGAATATGATGGCGCCAGGTTGTATCGTAAGCCTTACGGAGATCGAAGAAGACCGCAACGAGATGTTCGCGCCTGGTGAAGGCACTGCGAATAGCCGATTCCAGCGAGACAAGGTTGTCAATGGCGGAACGGCCTTGACGGAATCCCCCTTGTTGTGGAGCAAGAAGTTCGCGGTCTTCAAGGAGCCACATCAGCCGCCGACTCACCATTCGCTCGAGTAGCTTGCAGAGCACATTGGTAAGGCTGATTGGGCGATAACTGTCAGCCACCAATGGATCTGCTCCAGGTTTCAACACCGGGATCACGGTGCTTTCCTGCCACTGTGATGGGAAAACCCCATCTGCCCAGATACGGTTGAACAGGGAGAGAAGGTGATGGTGAAACTCAGCCGAAAGGTGACGGATGAACTGACTGTGTATTCGATCTGGTCCCGGAGATGTATCGGGGCACGCAGCCAGAGCGGTTTGAAGCTCCCACTCGCTAAACGGGGCGTTGTAAAGTTCCTGGCGACGTGTGCGGAATGACAACAGCTGCCGCTCGACCCTCTCTTTGAAGGTGCGGAAGTCTGCACTGTATGTTTCAGTTGCAGAGCAACGGGCATAGTGATCTGCCATGCACTCAGCTATGGCTTGTGGGTCAGTGCAGAGAGCACCCTGAATGGTGAGCGATGGGATTCCAGGCGGTGGGCGATATCCGAAGAGGCGCCGTACTTGGATCCAGACCCGAGAAGGGGAGGCGCGAGAGCCGATGGAGGCTACAAACCTCTCCCAGGAATCCTTCTTACTCTGCAGAATCAGTCGCCGAGCCCGTGCACGGAGACGTTTAAAGGCGATGAGGTTCTCTAGAGAAGGGTGTCGCCGGTGTCGCTGGAGCGCACGCCGACTTTCCCGAATGGCCTCAGCGATCTCCTGTGTCCACCAAGGGACCGACTTACGTCTAAGTGACGCGGATGCGGATGGAACAGTTTTCTCGGCGGCGGAAACTATGGCCTTTGTGACTTGCTGGACAGCCACTTCAATGTCAGCCGAAAGTGGAGTCGTAACCACTGCAGCTGAAGCATATGATTCAGACATATGCGACATATGCGACAGAAAGATGGGAAAATGGTCGCTGCCACAGAGATCATCATGCACAGTCCAATTCAGATGAGGGAGAAGACTCGGGCTACAAATGGACAGGTCGATGGCCGAGTATGTGCCATGAGCTACACTGAAGTGCGCCGGAGCACCCGTGTTCAGAAGGCAAAGGTTCTGCTGTCTCAGGAGCATCTCCACATCCTTACCATCCGCCGAAGTCTGCATCCCACCCCACATCGGGTGGTGGGCATTAAAATCCCCCAAAAGGAGAAACGGCGGGAGAAGTTCAGAGATCAAGGCACCAAGGTCAGCAAGACAAACAATCTCATCTGGTGGTAGGTAGAGGGAACAGATCGTTAGTTCCTGCCTTGCTCTGATCCTAACAGCCACTGCCTCGAGATTCGTGGTGAGAGGCACAGCTGTACTGGGGACAGTGGCAAGGACATAGAGGCACACACCTCCAGAGACCCTGTCACAGAAAGGACGATTTTTAAAAAAGCCCCGGTAGCCACGTAGGGCAGGGGTCTTCTGGGCAGGAAACCACGTTTCCTGCAACGCTATGCAGAGCAAAGGGAGTTGGCACATTAGTTGTTGCAGCTCAGCCAGGTGGTGGAAAAAACCGCCGCAATTCCACTGGAGAATTTGATGGTGCATGACTTTAAAGGCCATGATGCGAAGTATAAATAACATGCATGGGTTCATCTGCTGCCGCCGATTTGGAACATTCAGAATCCAGGATCATGTGTTCTGGAGAGGCAGTAAGTGCAAGATCCTCACATGGCGCGAGGATCTGTACCTCATCGTCCGATGCAGAAGATGAGGTGGCAGGTTGCTGTAGAGCCACCGAAGACTCTTTGGTCTTCTTTTTCCGTCCTTCTCGCTGGCCCTTAGGTTTGCAGGGCCGGGAGGGCTTCTCTATAGTGGCGTCAGTGGTGGAGGAAGAGCGGGAAGCC
Source organism: Locusta migratoria (assembly GCA_026315105.1). NCBI lineage: Eukaryota > Metazoa > Arthropoda > Insecta > Orthoptera > Acrididae > Locusta > Locusta migratoria. The sequence continues at coordinate 168,669,421 of CM048745.1, forward strand.
CTTCTACCAATAGGTTTGGGATCCTTCCGCCTGTGGCTGGGATCCGCTGGATCACTAAGAGAAGCCTCGGAAGGGAGTGCCCCAAGGGACCCCTTCCGAGAGAGGGGAGCCGGAGGGGGCTGCTCCTTCTCCGGCTGGGAGGTGGGGACTGGTGTCCCCGATGTTAGTGGTGGAGTGGCCCCCTCAGGTGGTATTGGGGGGGCAGTGAGAGGACTGCCCCCGACCTTGACGGGGGCAGATAGTTGTTGCAAGGTAGATAACCGAAGAGGTGGTGATGATGCAACAGCAAAAGACGTTGTCAGAGAAACCGGGTGAAGCCGTTCATATTTTTTACGCGCCTCGGTATGTGTCAGTCGATCCAGGGTCTTTATTTCCATTATCTTCCGCTCTTTGCGGAGAACAGTACAGTCTGGAGAACAGAAGTAGAGACAAGCAAGTTCGATAACTGCAAATTGACTAACGCAACTGTTTTCTTTAATTCAGAGCGTTTTCCGTACGATAATCTTAATCTTGACTGGAGTAATAATGTCTACAGCCTGCCATATGATATATGTAAAAGATTGCGACCATCGTACTACCAGGATGTTAAAGAAGAAGGATGTGCACTCTCAATGGATCAATATAAGGAGTTATACCCAATAACGATAATCGCTTGCTCTCGACAGAATGAATATTAAGACTGGCCCTGTTTATCTAAGGATTGAATTTGAATCTTCAGAAAATTGCCCTGCAAATACAGCTGCATACGCCCTGATTCTACATGACAGAACAATAAATTTTAACCCGCTTACAGGTTTTGTAAAGAGAGTTATCTAAAAAAATGCATTTTATAATGAGGGCTCAAAGTGTAAACATCATTGCAGATGCTCAAGATTTTCATGATGGGGACAAACAATTTGTTTTTAAGGATGTTTCGTATATCGCTTACACAAACATAAGATATGTCCTAGCAATATTCTGCACAAATGTTCATTCACCTAAACCGTTTAGAGATTTACGTTGTCCTAAGACACGTAGAACTGCTAGATGGTTAACACAATTCTTTCATAATATAGACTGGGGCGATGTCGGGATTCCTTATGAATATATCAAAACATAGCTTGCTGTATTCTATGCTGGTAATACAACTGTGTGTGTGAAAGAAGAAAAGAAGATTTCGTGGTTTCATAATATTTTCTAGGAGGCCACGATTCAAGATCTACATTCATATGGCTGTCCATCTGTCAACTGCTTATAATGTATCAAGATCAAGAAAAAACAAATGTTGCTTTTAAATAATTCTTTGTAAAACAGAAAAAAATCCCTTTATCCCATAACACTGTTTTCTAATGATATCTCGGTTATTTTTGTGAAGTATGGGAAATGTTGTAGAAATTTAAAAAAATCAGATTTAGAAAAAAAAATTCTTTCTCCCTCTATTGATTACACCAATACCTCATGCAAGAGGTGAAAGACTGTATGAATTTATATAAAGCAAAATACTTTTTTTAAGTACTATATATTGAAGGTTTTTTTTCAGGCAACATGTGGTGCATTAAATTGATTCCTCCTACAGGAAATGAGAAAAAAAAATTAAATTCTATGTCTCACAGGATTTGTTTTTCTTACAACAGATCTAGTATATTGTATGTTCAACATTGGGTTACGTTATGCAGTCATCATGTGAGTCGAATATATATCTTCACAGTTTTCTTTGTTACATAGATCCTGAGAAATCAGTACCCAGAACAACGACTTCTGGCCGCAATAACGGACTTGATATGCCTGGGCATTGAGCCAAACAGAGCTTGGATAGCATGTACAGGTACAGATGCCCATGCAGCTTCAACGCGATACCACAGTTCATCAAGAGCAGTGATTGGCATATTGTGACGAGCTAGTTCCTCGGCTACAATTGACCAGATGTTTTCAATTGGTGAGAGATTTGGATAATGTGCTGGCCAGGACAGCAGTCGAACATTTTCCGTATCCAGAAATGTCCGTACAGGACCTGCAACAGAAATGTAGGGTTTCACAGGGATCGAATTAAGGGTAGAGCCACGGATCGTAACACATCTGAAATGTAACGGCCATTGTTCAAAGAGCCGTCGATGCGAACAAGAGGTGATCGAGACGTGTAACCAATGGCACCGCATACCATAACGCCGAGTGACACGCATGTATGGCGATGACGAATACACGCTTCCAATGTGCGTTCACCGGGAATTCGCCAAACAAGGATTCGACCATCATGATGCTGTGAACAGAACCTGGATTCATACGAAAACATGACGTTTTGCCATTCGTGCTACTAGGTTCGTCGTTGCGTCTACCAAAGCAGGCGCTCCTGTCTAAGATGCAGCATCAAGGGTAACCGCAGCCATGGTCTCCGAGTGGAGAGTCCATGATGCTGCAAACGTCGTTGAACTGTTCGCGCAGATGATTGTTGTCTTGCAAACGTCCCAATTTGTTGCCTCAGCGATAGAGACATGGCTGCACGATCCATTACAGCCATGCAAATACGGTGCCTGTCATATCGACTGCTAGTGATACGAGGCCGTTGGGACCCAGCACGGTGTTCCGTATTGCCTTCCCGAACCCAACGTTTCCATATTCTGCTAACAATCATTGGATGGCGACCAACGTGAGCAGCAATGTCACGATACGGTAAACCGCAATAGCGATAGGCTACAATCCGACCTTTATCAAAGTCGGAAACGATGGTACGCATTTCTCCTCCTTACACGAGACATCACAACAACGTTTCACCATGCAACGCTGGTCAACTGCTGTTTGTGTATGAGAAATCAGTTGGAAACTATCCTCATGTCAGCAAGTGCAGGTGTCGCCACCGTCGCCAACCTTGTATGAAGGCTCTGAAAAGCTAATCATTTGCATAGCACAGCATCTTCTTCCTGCCGGTTAAATTTCCCCGTCTGTAGCACGTCATCTTCGTGGTGTAGCAATTTTAATGGCCAGTGTATATATAATCTAATTACAAACCTCCCCCTGCCATATATACGTATTTACAAATTCTCACTTTCCTCAAAGACAATTGTGTAATGAGAGACTGATAATGTGCTTACTCTATCACTACATACAAAGCGTATATCATCGAAACGTGATAGTGCGACCTTCAGTTGCCTTACAGTGTGCACCACATAACATAGCGATTGATTCAAGTAGTTTTCAACCGTGAGTGCCCTGGATCTGTTTCGTCATTGTGTCCACCAGCAAATTATACCTCAATCTCGCTAATGGCGGAAAGGTAAAGCTGAAATTTTGAAAAAATAAATTAAATAAAGGAAAAGCTGAAGAGGAAGGACGATCGAATTAAATGAAACACGACTTAAATAAATGAAACACGTCTTAAGAACAACTTAGTTTCGTGGAAACCTAATTGAATAAGTACCAGATATCACGATACTTACATCAAACGTCTAAACTTCAACACAAGAAGACAAGTACGTAGCGAATTAACATGAGAGAAACATTTTACATTCATTTGTCACCAAAGTTGCTATTCCGCTTTAGAATTTTCTGATCGACGTTATGTCAAACACAGCCTCTGACAAAAGCAATATCTTAATTTCAGAGACGCTAAAGTGAACAAATATTTAACAAGAATTTTAGTTATTCGGCATAGATCAACATTTTACTATGTATTTATGTAACGTAATTTTTTGGTCTAGTAGGGGGGGGGGCAGGAGGTCAAAGAGAGGGGATGGGGTTGGAATCATGGAAACTTAGACAACGTACTCGTCTTGAAAGATTCTAAAATGAAGGCGGTAGTATAAAGGAATTGCCACAACAAGAAAATATTTTATTGTGTGCAGAGATACAGCTTAGTTATGTGAGTTTTCGATTCGTGTGTTTCTTACACGGGTTGTTATACGCTTATTTATCAAACGTCAACGAGAGTATTGATGTACGAATTGTGAAGTCGTGCTTTGGTATTCATTGTGACTTGTCAGCCAAGCTCACTGTACTTTAGTGGGGAAACATGCCTCACGTTTTTACATATGCTAAGTATGCCGATGTAGTGTTTGTGTGTGGGTTTTGTTATGGAAACCATGCTACTGCTTGTAGAGAATAATTACAGACTAAGAGATTCAAAGTGTTTACTCCTGTGTTCATTATACTGCGTGGTACCTGTGCAGTGCCCAGGATTCATATTTCATCTGAACCTCTAAATAAACAGAGTAAGGATGAAGTAGAATTTATTCAGTCGGTAGACAACAAGTAGAATTTCTGCACGTATCCGTGTTCCATAGATAAGAGCATACTGGACACTACATATTCACGGGTTCCATACTGTCATGTATGGATCCTTCAACTACTTCAAGCAACAGATGAACATAGACGATTTGAATTTTATCGATTGATAATTGAAAATCCTGAAGTAATCCCATTATCCCTGCGGCAAGCGCGTGGCGGCATACAATGCCGCCAATTTTGTTTTCTTTCAATAATTACCTCAGCGCGCTGAGCACACAACAGCTTGGATTGTTTAGTCACACGCCAAACTGAATTACTGCGCCGCCATTATACACACCAAAACAGCTGCGACACACCGGTAATGTAAGTACATGTAGCCGTACCACTGTCGAATGTTTTGACGATTAGAAGCTTTGTTTTGCAACTCTGTGGGTGAATGAGTTAATTATTAACATTGCTTTGGTATTACGATTATTTTATTGACTCCAAGGTCCGTACAAAGGAAAGGACTAACACCAGAAGAAATTGAGCGCTTCTTCTGCAATTATCCGACGACAAGATTACGCTGATTTCTCTGACATCTATGAGGAAGCAGAAATAATTGAAAAATCACAGATCATTCCAGCGAATTTGAGCGGTCATGAGTTGACGGGAATGAAGTGAAAGGAATTCCACATGATGACTGGCATTTTTATATTGGTAAGGACCAAGAAACTTTGTAATAAATAATCCGTTAGCACTTACTGGGAAAACAAAACGTAAGAATATAATCGAAGTCTTACTTGGCTCGAAACGAAATGGTAGAGATGCTAAAACTGAAATTGAAAGTTTTCCTTATTTTTCTGATCGTAAGATAATTGATTAAGTCGTTGCAAACACAAACAAGTACATGAATAACAAGAGATCATCTGTGAATTACTCAAAGGCTAGAGATTGCAAAACTACTTCTGGAATAACGGCTCTTTCAGGAGCACTGTTGCCCATTACTCTACAAAAAGGAGGATGCATAAATGTATTAGAACTGTGGACATCAAATGACACAGAAATGATTATTTCAAGGGCATAATTTAGCTACAAGCGATTTCTGTTCTTGCTCCGGTCACTCAGGTTTTATGATACTTCTACAAGAAAAGAACGACCAGCAAATGATAAACTTGCTGCCATCCGCTATCTCCACTCAGCATTTCCGACCAACTGCAGAAATAACTACAGTCCAGGTGAGTTCACAACTGTGGTGTCGCACAAGTACAAAGTGCGCGCCACCTACTTTCGCCGCGCGCCGCCATGCACGCACGGCGCGGCGTTCTCACGACGACAGCAACGAGCGCCCTCTGCGACAACTCCGCTCGTGGCCACCACTGAAGGACATCGGAACTTCGGACTGAGATAGCAACGAGTTAGGACCTTCGTAACCAGATAGGCACCATTGAAGACTTTGCTATCGTACAGGCACTAGGCAGGCCTCTAACAACTATGTATCAACATTCTGCAGTACTATGTAAAAGTTAAGTATTGTTACATTCTGTGCAATATATATCTCTTTCTAATTTACTCTAGTGTTTATAGTTTCTGGCTGCTCCCCTCCGTACCTGCACCAGCGGGCTATCCTTATTCCTGTGTCGGTCTTATTCCACTCGGCCACCGACACCTACGACGAGGCTGGGACACAAAAGCGGCGACGAAGTTGGGACACAAAAACAACCATAGACGAAATGCTTGACCCATTCCGCGGACGTTGTGGTTTTGTTCAGAACATTCTCAATAAGCCCGCTAAGAAAGGATTGAAGTTGTATGCATTGTGCGATAGCAAGACATATAATACTTTTAATTTTGAAGTATACTGCGGCAGACAGAATCAGATGTTCAAATGTTTGTTAAGCTTATGGGACTTAACTACGGGGTCATCAGTCCCTAAACTTACAAACTATTTATGAACTACTTACGAACTAGGACGGCACAAATATCCATGCCCGAGGGGGGATTCGAACCCCCGACCGTAGTGGCCGTGCTGACCGTGACTGCAGCGCCTCAGTCACCTCGGCCACCGCAGCCGGCAGACAGAATCTTTTATAAAATGCGCTAACGTACATTGGAACACTGAAAAAGAATAAGGAAATTCCTCCGATATTTTTCCCTTCCACATCGCGAGAAATTGGAAATTGTCTTTTCGGATTTCAAGACGACTTCTGTCGTGTTTGTGCCCCAAAAAAAAAAAAAAAAAAAAAAAAAAAAAAGTCGACTACAATGCACCAAAAGGTGGATTCGATACTGCGGGATGTATGTGTACATCCGCCATTTGAAAGAAAGGGCTTAGCTCTCTACTCTACCAAGACATATTCAAGATTTTTTATCACCTCATCAATCAATCCCCGCCAATCACGATGAGACTGTAAGAAGATGTGGGAGCTGACGTCTTTGTGGTGGTAAAAAAATAATAAAACTACTGTCACTTGCAATAGCCGCAAAAGATTCGTTTGCAAGCAACATTGCCACAATGTTGTCACATGTAATGATTGCAGAGCTTCTCTGGAGGAAACAAATGTGTGATTCTTGATATGTATTTACTGATTGCCTTATTCTTTATCGTTACTACAAAGCTTTTTTACATATTACACTTTTTTGTAAAACTTGCTTTAACAATGGTAAAAAATCGAATCATATCTGTGGTTATAATTTATTTAGAATTCGTTATTAAAGTAGAGCTTAGGATATATCCTGGAAACTTACGTCAGATATTCTGTAAAAATTTAAATTTTCATATATATATATATATATATATATATATATATATATATATATATATATATATATGAATGTTTTTCTGTACATCCTCTATGTTTTCATAAACCATTCATTGGATTGCAATGAAACTTTGGTGAACCGTTCACCGGACACCCATGAAGGTTTCTGCCCCAAAACCAAAAGAACACGACACATAGCTCAGGAGATATAACGTCATAAATAATGAGAAGCCACCGCGTGAAAATACCCACATTTATGCGTCAATTATTGGAAAATTGGAGTACTTAGGAACCTGCAACTAAGTTTGTATGTAGTTCCGGACGTTTATACAGCGTTTTGCAACAGATCTCCCTCCCCCCCCCCCCCACCCAGAAAATGAGAAGCGAAAAGAAGTGTCTCGATCATAACAGTTTTGCTGTAGATGCCGTTAAACTGTTGCATCAGGCATGACTTTGTGATGTTTTACTTGACCTGATTACTGCTGACTGTCTTCTACACATACTTCAGGACATATCTAATATATATAAATTAATGTTTTTTAGTTTTTTGTTCGTATTTTATGCACGGCCATGCCGAACATCCGATTGCGATGAAACTTTGTTAACCCATTGCTTGCACTTGCACGAAGGTTATACGCATACTAAAATTGAATTCGTATGATGCATGGTGGAGGGTGCTTTACAGTTAGCTAATTCGTTTATTATGCGATCACGTTGAAATATCATGACGGATATAAATTAAATTTGTAACAGGTAGCTTATACCCTGATTAATACGTGGGCTGTGTTGCGTAAGCCACCGTATGGTGCATGGCGGAGAGTATCTTACAATGGGTTAATACTTTTGTTTGTCTTCTCGCTGAAATTGCTGGATAGAATTGAATAAAATGTGGAATGTAGATAGCTTATACTCCGGATTTTTAAATGGGCTACTTTTCGAAAGCGTATGTAGCTGCATGGCGGAGGGTACGTTACAACAAACATCGAAATTGTTTGACTAGTCATGAAAGTCAGCACATAAATCAATGTTTTCATGAAGGAGAGTTTTATAATCTGCAGGACAGTGAATTTAACATGGCGAAGAGTACCTTGGATTTGACACCACTTGAACTATCACCAGGAAACTTGGCGCATATGTATTTTTCCATATATACGATGGAGAGGAGTGGTGGTGGAGAAAAAGGGCAGAAAGGGGAGGGAGGAAACGGAGAGGAGAATGAGGGAGGGGAGAGGAGGGGAATGAGAGAGGGGAGATGGTGGCAGACAAGTGAAAGGCGATGGACAAAGGGAAGGGTGGAGGAACTGGACAGAGAAAGGGACTGGTGGAGACAGGGAGGAGGGGAGGAGGAGGAACAGGCGAACAGAGAGAACGTAAAGCAGGAATATTGTATCTGACGGGAGGCGTGCTTAGGTAGTCCTTGCAGGTGCGGTAATCACTGTGTCCCCAGTGGTGTAGGGGTCAGCGCAACTGCCTAGAAAGCAGGAGATCCGGGTTCGAATCCCGGCTGGGTACACATTTTAAGCTTTGCCCAATCCCAATTCATGTCATATAGGGTGTTCCAGCTATCATGTCCACTCAAAATATCTCTGGAACAATAACAGCTATTGGAAAACGACTTTCACTGGTATCAATGTACGGCTGGGGCCCATGAATGTACATATACACCACTGGGGACACAGTTACCGACTTATATAAAATTCTACGTGTGGGTGTCAATATTTTGCTCTTCAGCAAAAGCAACAAAATTATTCAAATGTTTGTTAAGCTTATGTGACTTAACTACGGGGTCATCAGTCCCTAAACTTACAAACTACTTATGAACTAGGACGGCACAAATATCCATGCCCGAGGGGGGATTCGAACCCCCGACCGTAGTGGCCGTGCAGACCGTGACTGAAGCGCCTCAGTCCCCTCGGCTACCGCGGCCGGCCAAAAACAACATAATGGAGACGAACGATCTCTCAGTGTTGTTGTTGTACAAAGTCTCCCATTGTACACCATAGCATTTCCGTGTCGATAGCTATAAGTGGTTGGAAGTCGTCAGCTAATATTAAATTTCGAACGAAGACCAGCGATGGGTGTCAATATTTTGCTCTTCAGCAAAAGCAACAAAAATGTTCAAATGTTTGTTAAGCTTATGTGACTTAACTACGGGGTCATCAGTCCCTAAACTTACAAACTACTTATGAACTAGGACGGCACAAATATCCATGCCCGAGGGGGGATTCGAACCCCCGACCGTAATGGCCGTGAAGTTTGTGACTGACGCACCGCAGTACGCTCGGCCACCGCGGCCGGTCACCGCTGAGATACTTACTATTGTCAGTGTTAACATATGAATCTCTCTCTCTCTCTCTCTCTCTCTCTCTCTCTCACACACACACACACATGTGTATATATATCCAACAAGATCTCTTTGGAATCTTGCCTGTGATAATGTTTTATAGGCGATGAAAGCACACGAGCCGAATCAACTGTTCGAATTATTAATATGCCTAGTACATCCCTCTTGAAAGTACGAAAAGATGAACCTCAGAATAGCTACCCCTGGTCTTATCAAAGGAAAGTGCCTCGAAGTTGGTGGTGAAGTTGTTGAAAATCAACTTCTCCTTTGCTTCAAGTATGTTTGGGTACATATTAAAAACTATATCTCTGCCCTCAAAAAAATTTGGACACACGTTATATGGCATTGTTATACTACGTCTACACTGCCGCACCAAAAAATTATTTCTATTTTTTTTAGTATTATGGGACTTAACTACGAGGTCATCAGTCCCTAAACTTACAAATTACTTATGAACTACTTACAAACTAGAACGGCACAAATATCCATGCCCGAGGGGGGATTCGAACCCCCGACCGTAGTGGCCATGCAGACCGTGACTGGAGCGCCTCAGTCCCCTTTTTTTTTTTTTTTTTTTTTTTTTTAAGTGCGGCGAATGAAAATTTGTGTCCGGCCGGGATTTGAGCCTGGGATCTGGGATCTCCTGCTTATTAGGCAGACGCGTTGACCACTTTTTCTTTCTACGACTTTTTTTTTTTTTTTTTTTTTTTTTTTTTTTTTTTTTTTTTAAGGCGTCTTAACCGTTTTTTTTTTCCTTTTTTTTTGTCTTCCGCTTCGGGCCAGCGGTCGCCTTAACCATTTTTTTTATCTGTACTTCAATCTTTGATTCCACTTTGGCAAAGAAAAAGAAAACTTCTTGTATGAGCCAAATTCTCCTCCACATCCATAGAATTATATTGCTTGTTTGGCTTAGTATAATAGGATACAGAAAAAAAAAAAAAAAAAAAATTCTTCCTTCATTTGTGTGAAGGTGAGACTATATTTTTCGTCTCAAAACTAACAAAATTTTTACTTCTGTTAAATGGAAAAGTATATAATTATACAGATATTATCCAGCTTCTTCAATGTTGAAAATAAAAACTAAACACCAAAAACTGAACTTGTAATTTTTAGTATAGGTAGTCCTTTAAAACTACGTTCTTTTCTACTTTCTCTTGCTTCATCAAATGTGCTCTTACTTCATGTCTAAAGGGTGTTAATCGGAGGTATTTCCTTTGGATACCGCCTTTCCTGTGTAAATAACTCTCCTTACTTTTGTTCTTCTACATTATTGTTTTAATTAAAAAGTTTGCAAAGTTCTCTTTATATTTTTTAGTACGCATTAACATATGGTGCTCAACTGTGAGATATGTTGTGAAGTTCTCCCTGGAGGTTGATTGTCTGGTTAGGATGTAATGTATTGTTTGGCCTTTCAGCCAGTTGATAGCGTTCCTCCTCGTTCTTGGGTAAGGTATTTCATCGGGGTTTAAAAATTGAGCCGGCGTGATCACATTGGGCGAGGTCTTACAGATGCTCGCTATCTTCTGTTTGATGTAGTGCCATATGTCTGTTACCTTAGCCCACAACAACTTGTGTTCATCATCGTCCTGTACATTGCAGTATGCACACATTGGTGTCTCTGCCAAATGAATAGCATGTAGTCGGGAGTTTGTTGCCAGTTTTCTGTTGACAGCGAAATACCAGCTCGACTTCGCATATGTTGGCAGGTGTCTACTGTGTATGTTATCCCAGATGGCATTCCAATTGTTGAACGGATATTTTTGTTCTATATTGTTCCTGGCCTTCGTTTTGATCAGGTTGTTGTAAAGATGTTTTACTTTAACGATGTCCTTGTCGGGGATTTTGTCATGTAGGTAGCTATACTCCACTAAAAAATATTTGAGGTGGTACAGACCGTTGGGTATATGTCGAACATTGATTGGTGCATGGAGATCTTCAGGGGCAATTTCATTCAGCAAATGCCCAGCGAGGCTACCATTTGGCTGTTTCCAGTTCTTATACATGTTTGATACGTATAAAGCCCGCGCCTTTATTCTCACGTCTGTGAGATTTAACCCACCATAATACGTTGGAAGCATCAGAGTATCATACGTGACCTTAAATATGCGGCCTCGGCTCACGAAATGTCCCAGTGCCGATGTAATGCATTTAGCCATCGTTGCTGGCAAGGGTAACACTTGCGCAACATAATTTACTTTGGAGGTGATGTAGATATTAGCCACAGATACTTTTTGGAGTTCATCTAGTTTCCTGATGCTGTGCTCTTGGACAGTGGCACGGATTATGTGAAGTATTTTCCTGTAATTCACAGCAACAGTGTTTTGTATACTTCTTTTAAAATCAATTCCTAGACATTTCATGATTGAAAGAGCAGGTAACTGTCCTTGTATCTGCGTTCCCAGTCCACGACCAATTTCGAATATCCCGGACTTCACTCTATTTAGTTTCGCACCACTTGCCTGTTCATATTTTTCTACTATTTGTAGTGCGGTTTGTACCTCATTACCATCCGTAACAACGAAACCAACGTCATCAGCGTACGCATGACACACAATTTTTTCACCTCTTATATAGAGACCCCGTAGATTCTCTGTAAGAGAGGCGAGAAGGGGTTCGATGACGATCGCAAAAAGTGCCATTGACATCGGACACCCTTGCCTGATGGAACTGGTGACTTGAATCGGACGGCTGACTTGTCCATTGATGACAACCCTGGCTGAGTTATTCATTAGTGTGTTGCGTATGACGGCGAGGAACTGCGGTGGGAATCCCATCGCATCCATAGTTCGAAGCAAAAACTGGTGATTAACTCTATCAAACGCCTTGTCAAAATCCAGCGACACTATGGCACACTTGATTTTGCAGACATCAGCCGTGGAAATGAGGTCCCTGTAACCACAGAGTGCCTGCAGAATTTTTCTGTCCTTGCCTATACTTGTTTGGTATGCGCCGATGACGCCGGTCATGGTGTTACGCAATCTTCGCGCTATAATGCGACCAAAGATTTTGTAGTCGCTATTTAATAGCGTGATTGGCCGCAGGTTGCCGACGGTGTTAGAAGTCGAGGTCTTGGGCACTAAAACTACCATACCTTCTCGGAATTCTGTTGGAACAACAACGTCAGGGTTTAAAAGTTCATTGCATATTACGGTGAATTTAGGTGTTATAAGTTCCCTGAACTGCTGATAAAATTCGGCTGGGATTCCATCCTGTCCCGGCGACTTGTTTTTCTTACTGTCATTTATGGCTTCTAGAACGTCGTCTTCAGTAACTTCTTAAGTAAGACTGAGCGCTTCCGCGTGGGTTACTCTGCCTTGCAGGTTGGTCAGTAATTCGTCCTGAAGCTGTTCGTCAATCGGGTGGCTGGACAATAAGGAGGTAAAATGTTGTAGTAGTGCCTCTTTGATTTCAGAGTGCTTCGTCAGCTTTCTTCCGTCAGCAGTTATTAATTCAGTTAATATTTTGCGCGAGGCTCTTTTGGGTTCACGTATCACGTGATATATTGAAGTGTCCTCTTGTGGTGCTACATTCTGGACCCGCGACCTTATTTGGTATCCTTCTAACTGTCTGCACCGAAGAGTCAGAATTTTTGCTTTAATCTTTTTAATGCGTTCGTAATTCCCGACCATTGTTGCATCTGACGTGTGCAGATCCCTTAGACACTGAAAGTAAAACTCCATGGTTGATTTGTACCAAAAGCTGTTTTCTTTCGCATAATTAATGAAAAACTTTCGTATTTTGGGTTTGGCGTAACGTAGCCACCAGGTTATACCGGAGTTGTAAGAGGTGAATTTGCTTTCGCATTCTCGCCACAGGGTTTGGAACGCCTCCTTACAAACATGGTCGTTCAGGTGGGATACATTTAGTTTCCAGGTACCTCTCCCTCGAAACGTCCCCTGTTTGTCCATATTAAGTGTGCATATGAACGCAGCATGATCCGAAAATGCCGTTGGCCAGACTTCGGACTGTAAAATGTGGTCTTTTAAAGTTTGCGAGACATATATCCTGTCAAGCCTGCTCGCCGAGTGGTTGGTCACGTGTGTAAACCCAGGGGTTGCACCGTGCATATGCTCCCATGAATCCGTTAGTCGTAAGTCAGTCACTATGCGTTCTAGTTCAGTTGACTTGTTAAAATTCGGAATTTGATCTTTTGCATGGAGAACGCAGTTAAAATCCCTCCCATGATAATATGGTCGTACCGGGATCCAAACAGGGGAACAATTTCTTCTTTAAAAAACTTCGCCCGGTGTTGCCTGTTGCTTGAACCTGAGGGAGCATAGACATTTATCAGACGTGTCTTATTTATGGTACCTGCTAGTCCTTTACTGTTTGGTAATTTTACAATGTCTTCTAAGATGATGCCCTCTTTTATAAGTATAGCCGTGCCCATTTCTGTACTATTGCCGGGGTTCACTATTGCGTTGAATCCAGTTATGTGGTCAAGATCAATTCCTGTCACTTCTTGTAATAAAATGATGTCACTATCAGAGGCATATATAAAGTCCTTTAAATTTTGTAGTTTGAACGAGCTTTGTATCTTGTTCAGGTTGATTTTGGCGATCTTGTATGCTTGTCGTTCAGGCAAGTTTCTTCCTAATTTATCTATCTTCTAAAACAAACTTCAAATTCTTCATATGAAAGTCACGTTTTAAAAACATCTTAATAATATTCGTCGGTGTCAAAGGGGTCGGGGATTCGTCTCTGAAGAGAGGATTTATCTTTCATTGCGACATCGTCATTAATTTTGTCATCCTGGTCTGAGGGTGGTGTGCTTGCCGCTTCGCTTTCTGAGTCATCATTCATCCCCTCATTCGCCGTGTCGGTGCCGTCGTCGTCCGCCCAGTTAGTTTTGGGTGCCTGTGGAAGGTCGTGGGGAGCTTCCGAAGACAGACTTCCTTCTATTCGTTCTCCAGTTGCCTTGAATGTCATTCCTTCTGTCTCATGTTTTCCCGTCACGGAAATGGGGTTCTGTTCCTTAGCTGGAGCCTTTTTTATTTCGGTGGCGTCCTTCGCTTTCTGACGCAAAGAGGGGGCGGTCTCGTTTGCACCTTGGTGTGCCAACCTCCGTTTCCTAGTCCTTCTGGGGGAGTTCCTCTTTGTCGGGCGCTCTTCATTTACCATGCCAATTTCTGGTTCTTTTACCGGTGTTGCTTCCTCCGTTGCCGGGGTTTTTTCCACCTTTCCGGTTGGGGTCACCTGAGCCGGCAGGGCTGCAGCAGCTGTCGGAGGTGGTAGGGGCTCAGATGAGTCTTCCAGTACGTTAGTACGTATATCCTTAGAAATTTCAGCCACCTGCGTCGGCAGAGGTGCAGCAGCTGTCGTAAGTGGATGGGTTTCAGGTATTTCTTCCGGTACGATAACAGTTATATCCATAGATATTTCAGTCTCAGCATCGGCGGTAGCTGCAGTCACTTCCGGGCTCGGATAGGCAGACGGCTGCGCGCGAGCTGCGGCCGCGTAAGTGACGGGCAGTGACGTCACAGTCTGAGGTCTGGCGGGCTCGCCTGCCGGCAGTTGTGCCACGCGCCTCTGTATACAGTTAATGCGGACATGTCCAGGCTTGTTACATAAAGAACAAGTACGCGGTTGGTCGTCATAGATGACAATACCTCTGTACCCACACACATTAATGTATGACGGGATATGCTGTCGTAACTCAACTTTAAGTTGGCGTACACCATTGAGTACAGGAAACTTGTGGGCGCTCGACCACCTCTCTGCAACGTTAGAAAGCACTGTCCCGAACGGTGATATTACTGCATTTATGTGTTCTTCAGTTATTTCGAAAGGAAGCTCAAATATTCGGATAGTCCGAACGCCAAACCCTGCATGGGAAACGGTAACATCTCCAACACGCCCATCAGAATATTTAAATTTTAGCATACCTCCACAAGACTCAACAACTTTGTCACATAGCTCGGCACTACTCAATTTCACAAAAACTACGCAGGTTACAATCGAAATATGGATACCAATAAGATCGTTTGCTGATAACTTCACCTCTTGTTCCAGCCAATTCTCGATTTCAAAAGACCTCGGTCGCGCGGAGCGGTTGTCAAACGTCAATTTCAACGTATCTTTCCTTGTAGGTTGTGCCATCGCTGACATCTACTCATAATTCCTCAACAACTTATACAAGTACAGCACAAAGCTGCAGCAAGCGCGAAGACTTACCCACGCGGAAGCGAGCAGGCGCAGCGGACAGCACACTTCCTACCGCCAGCGCGGCCGCCAGCAGACTGTAGTCCCCTCGGCCACCACGGCCGGCTATTTCTATTCTTCAGGAAACACCACATGTATATGTTAATCTTAAAAGACAAAACACACGTAATTTAATAATTCTATTATATATTTATATAACCATAATAAAACGTAGTTGGTTTAATGCCGTATAATCAGCAGCACCTTCGAGTTTAACTGATATACAAGTCGTTTTGTTTAGCAGAATCATGTCATTATTCACGTTGATGAAATTAAATAAAACCCGTAAATTCCAAGTGCTTGAAACAACATTGGAAACCAATAAGTCCTATTGTAAAATGAAGAGTGGATGGGAACTGTGCCAAAGAAGTGGATTGGTAGGTGAAAATTTCAACAAGGCAGTCATCCAAAAACGGTTTAAAAACATACGTATCAGAGTGAATATCAAGGCATCGTTATGCTTCACAGACACAAAACATACACTGCTAAAAAGAAATTAAGGGATCGGTTGAGATATCATCCACAACATATCGTAACGAATTTTATTCAAATTTTGGTTATATTGTTTTTTGTGAGTGAAACACTACTATATTTTCCTGCCACCACTCTTTACTTGAGGTTTACATGACGATTACTTAAAACGGGGCAGCATGCGGATACCACACTAGTGAACAAGTCATTCTCCTTGTCCTCTAATACGAGGCGCGTCCAGAAAGTAAGTTCCGTTTGCTAATAAAATGAAATTGTACACAGATACAGAAGAATTTTTTATTGCACAAAATTCTACAACTCTTAAACTACCTTTCCACATAACTGCCGAAATTTTGCAGGCATTTGTCATATCGTGGCATCAGGTTTTGTACACCTTTTTCATAGAAACCTGCCGCCTGTGTCTTCAACCAGCTGGAAACAGTTTCTTTCAGCTCGTCGTCATTGGTGAAGTCCATAGCGAGAGAACTAATTATAAGCATACGGTTTTCCCGGATCTTGTCATCAAACGCGTGAACCAGTTCTTCTGTAAACAAAGGTGGACGCCCACTTCATTATTTATCGTGCACATCACTACGTCCGCCATTGACTGTCGGACCCATCTTCTCACCATCGAATCACTCATCGCATTTGGTCCGTAAACATCGCAAATTTGCCGATAAATTTCACTTGGTTTCACTGTCCTCGCATTCAGAAACCGAATCACCGACCTGATTTCACAGGCGGCGGGATTTTTCAATCAACGCTGACATTTGAAACAAGCACAACAAAGCGTACGTAACTGACAGCGATCTCCAAATGGCGCACGTTCTTCTCCTTGATAAACAGAGTTTACAGCGTATGTGCGGAACTGCAATCGCAGCGCTGCAGCGGAGATAAATTGAAACGGAAGTTACTTTCTGGACGTGCCTCTTATGTTGCGTGATCACACCTGCGTGCCGTGGACAGCATGAGGTTACCAATCAGCTCTTGAGGAATATTTGGCCATTATTCCATGAGTGCAATATCCGGCTCTGCAACCGTTGTCGGAGGTGTTGGTCTGGAAGCAATGCGCCTGTCAAGTGTATCCCACACTTGCTCAATACGGTATAAGTCCGGTACACAAGCCTGCTATTCGTTCAATTCCACCAGCTTCAAGCATTTCGTTCACCAGTGCACCTCTGTGAGCGCGAGCATTATCATCCACGAGAAGAAAGGCGTCTCCTATGGCACCAACATAAAGCATAACAAAAGTCGAATGACCTTGTTTCTATCACTCTTACCTGCCAAACGCCATTCTGAACGACATAGAGATTCGTATGTCAGCCAATACTGACTACTGTCCTCGTCATTTGTCTACCACCATGATAAGGTCATGTTTCCTGGGCAAAGAATTAAAGACTTAACACACTAAATGTGCTAAGGACCAAAAATAAACTTCTAAGATATAGCGAAAAAACTGTATTGTTTGTCGTACAAAATTAATGTAGACAATTTACAGTATTATACCGTTTATTAACATCCAGTTAATACAAACTATAGAGCAAGTCAGAGAGACAATTGCACAGAACTGGCGAGAAGAAGAAAATTAAAAACGTGAAAGCAGAAGGTGTCTTACACATTGCGTTATTTAGACTAAATGGGCCAATTCCAAGAGAGATATCAAGCTGTAGTGCTTGACGAAACATATCTATAAATAGGAAATGAGACAATGTCAGATAAATATCTTTAGTTTGCAGCATCATTACACAAATCAGCAAAAAACTGACTATGAAGATGTGGTATAAAGAGTATCCTAGCAAGCAAGTCTTTTATTTTTATTTTATTTTTATTTATCTATTTATTTTTTATTATTACTATTTTATTCAGCAGACAATCGTGGCACACGTGGAAACGCTGAAAGTTGTGTATGAATGAAATCGTCAGTTTTCCCTTTTTTTCAGGATGTTACGACTTTCCCACTGTTCAATTTCACTGAATGTCATTTTGATGTACACGATTGCAGGTGACGTGATTTTAATTTGTGCAGCAGAACTGATATGTAGCTTTGTTGTGTTGATCACATTATCAGCAGCAGCCAGAAATCAATAAAGTCATTTTCTTCCATTCTGAGTGTTCTGAATGGGAGAGAAGGGCGTGTTGAAGTAATTACTTTTTGTAAATCATCAGGTACATAATATTTAACTACATTCTTACGCATTTCTATTGAGACAAAATTTTTATCACAAGTTAGGAAACTGTGGCCTGTAACCAGATGGTTATGCACTATACAAATAGACGACAAGCCACTGCAAACACGTACATATATATACGTACACGGTTTTTATTTTGTCCCCAGAACTTGTCACTTCAAATCACAAGTTTTCTTTTTTTACTAGCTACGCTGATAATACTTTTAGTGCAATTCAAGACATGGAACAGGCATAATGCTCCTCGAGACCCTTCACCCTCATGCCATAAACATATTATTGCTTCACTGATGTCATTAGCATGAACACAGAAGTTGATTATCGAACACATTTAGAACGAAGAAGGATGTGTATTTAACACCAGTGCCATCTGTCAGTGACTGTAAGCACCTCTTACATTTGACCTATGACAAAGCGCTTTTAGTATAACATTCTTGCATTTATGTAGCACCTTTAGAGCGAAAAAAAAAAACAATTTTGAAAAAAAAATGGTACCTAGCACATTTAGAATGTTGTTGTTGTCGTCTTCAGTCCAGAGACTGGTTTGATGCAGCTCTCCACCCTACTCTATCCTGAGCAAGCCTTTTCATCTCCTCTTAAAAACGACAACCCACATCCACTTGAATCTGCTTACTATACGCGTCTCTTGGTCTCCCTCTGCGATTTTTACCCCACACACTTCCCTCCAACGCTAAATTCACAATTCCTTGATGTCTAAGAATGTGTCCTACCAATCTATCCCTTCTTTTAGTCAAGGTATGCCAGAAATTGCTTTTCTCCCCAATTCGGTTCAGTACCTCCTCATTAGTTACGCGATCCACCCACCTAATCTTCAGCATTCTTCTGTAGCACCACATTTCAAAAGCCTCTATCCTCTTTCTGTTCACACTGCTTATCGTCCATGTTTCACTACCATACAAGGCAACACTCCATACAAATGCCTTTAGAGAGGACTTCCTTAGGCTTAAATCAATATTCGATGTTAACAAATTTCTCTTTTTCAAGAACGCTTGTCTACCCATTGCCATTCTGCATTTTATATCCTCTGTACTGCGACCATCATTTGTTATTTTACTGCCCAAGTAACAAAACTCATCTACCTCCTTTATTGCTTAAGTACCTAATCTAATTCCTTCAGCATCACTTGATTTTCTTACACTGCACTCCATTACCCCAGTTTTACTCTTGTTAATGTTCATCTTATAGGCACCTTTTAGCACAATGTCCATTCCGTTCAATTGCTCTTCCAGGTCCTTCGCTGTATCTGACAGAATTACTATGTCGTCGGCAAAACGCAATGTTTTTATTTCTTCACCCTGAACTTTAATTCCTTCTCCAAATTTCTCCTTGCTTTCCTTTATAGCTTGCTCAATGTACAAATTGAATAACAATGGAGAAAGACTACAACCCTGTCTTACTCCCTTTCCAACCACTGCATCCCTTTCATGCCCCTCAACTCTGACAATCGCTGTCTGGTTTTTGTACAAGTTGTAAATAACCTTACGCTAGAATGTTAGGTCTTCAATTGTTCTTATGTCAATATTTAGATGAAGGAACGACGACTGTCTGGCTGAACACAAAATATTGACTCTTCTGAGTACAGGACCCGCCACCATTCGTTACGACGCCAATCCTGAACATCCTCCGCACAGTTTCTGCGGGATAAACGGTGTCGTAGTTTTAATGGGACACACGCCATAGGCCTCTATGCACAAAGGCCACATGGGTTCCTATAGCTTCTGGTAAGTCATACTGTTGTTCTATTTCATTATCGGTTCACTACACTATCTGAACCCAATTATTCGTGTAATTCGTTTGGTAGAGTAAAGACAAGCCACTAACAACCTCCTCTGCAGCAACTTTCTATAACTACTGCTATCGTGGCTGACGTAATGCAGTTACCTCCACTCCGAAGAATCGACAGAAAGACGTAAACACATTTTAGTTCATTCTGCCTATGACACTACTTCAGAACCTATATATCTCAACTGATGAACTAATGCCCTAATTGTTTTGACCAATGAAAATAAAACTATTATTCTCTACCTACGAAGTACGATAGAAACTCAGGCAAACCACCTCTGGTATCACATCATGGACCAGAAAACTCAACGTAATACGTAACATCAACATAAGTGTATTTTGACACACAAGGCTGAATGGATTAGATAAGGAATGAAGTTAACAGTATGAGAAGAAACAGAAGTGAGAAATGTAGCGAAAGGGGCAAAGGTGCCGGGGGATAATTTATTCGTAACTTATATGTTTAAAAATGGAAAGAGGGATAAAGCTGGAGGAACGTTCGTCATATACAAATAAATGACCCGAAATCGGACACCCACCATCCCACCCAACCACTTACCCACCCACACACACACACACACACACACACACACACACACACGACAAAGTGTTACAGATATGCTTATCATTCTTACAAAATTCAGTAAATAAGGCTATCATGTGAGTTTAGATTGGCGTAAGAGTTAGAGAGGTTATATTACTTAAAACCGTAGTGAATTTCGAGTGAAAATGAAACATACGTTTTCAGTTTTTAAATATAACTACAACATGGAAGTTCCTTATATGGTGTGGGTATATGTGTTTTTCATTTAAATTTCTTCGCAGTTAAGCACGTACTGTTACAGTATCAGCACTGTGTTCCACAGTAGATTATGTCCATGTTTTGTTGTTGTTGTTTTACTTAATTCTATTCTTTTACTTAAGTTCAACGATTATGTTCTCGACATTTATGATATGCTTTCAGAATGAGAATGCAGGACCTGTGTTTCCGTTTGAGGATGTTGCAATTTTGTAGGGGCGAGAGGGTAAAATGTGGAATGTGACTTCATGTGAAAATATATAAATAAAATTCTTGAATATCAGTCTCCAGATCGCTTTTATTTTCTAAAACATGACCGATTTCGGGACAGCTGCCCATCTTCAGATCTGTTAAGCAAATGTTACAACTGAATGTAAGCTACTATTTACAAAGTATGATATCAAAAAGTTAAAGGAAAAATATTAAAAACATATAAAATTTTTGAAGTTACAGAGTAACCTGTCCTGTGATGAACGAATGTTCACAGTCGTTACTAAAGCATAGTAGCTTCCTGAGGCTGTACTTCAAATCATCTGATTGGTAGGGATCATTTTTGTTAAAAATTATTCTCAATAAGTAATTATTGACTTATAAAATCAATTCCGAGGTCAAGGTGTAAGATAGTAGTCAAGGTATAAAATAGCAGGTAAAAATGAGATACTCAGCTGTCAAACTATAAAAGGACGTAGAATAAGATGAAATTGTGTTCTGGACACATATAATAATATTTTAAGTAAAATTGTTATTAAGTTAAAACATAAAAATGAAAAATATGGTTAAATATTAAAATCTCTTAAAAAGGTTTAAAAAATATTGTGGACAATGTCTTTTTTCCCATCTGCGGATGAAGCTTCAGTGTGTCAGGCAGCAGCAGCGTCGCCGAGGTTTCCTCCGCCTCGCAGCGCGTTCAATTCCAGGCAAGGCTACGAATGTCTTTAAATATTTCAAACAAGTTTTTATGCGTGAAATCCGTCTGCTCATTTAGAAGTTTGTCCGGGTCTTTCTCCTTGTGCGCATAAACTTCAAGCTCTTCAAGTATAAATGAAAGCTTTTCGGTGCCCCGTTCAACACTTCCATTTGTTCGCCTATAGTGCTAACTTCGTGTTTGTTGTCTTTAGCATGTGCTCCAAATGCTGTGCGATTGCTGTTATTGCATTTCTCTTTGTATCAGACTTCAAAATATATCTTTGGAGAAACTGCTGTTGTGGAGTATTTGGCGATAATCCGAGCAGCTGAAGTCCCACGGTCCACAGTAGATGGATGCACGTCTAACATGGAAAAATAATCATTGTAATTTGATCTGGCACGTTTTTGGTGTTCCTTAACTAACTGTTCGACAGTGCATAAACCAAAAAAATGTGATTTGATAAATTTTTCGTTACGTCCGTCAAGATGCCACTGAGGTAAACGAAACTTTTACTGTCAAATGAATTGTGCCTGTATATTTTGTAAGGTAACAGTGACCAGATCTGAACCCTTTCGCGGGTGCATTTTTGTAACAACTCAGCAAAGCAATTTCTTTTGCCTTGCATTGGAAGTGCCGTCTGTTTATTATATATTAATTTTAACGGTTTAATTTTTGGGATTTAAACTTATAAATGTACATATATCACTGGAGCGCCTTTGTGAGTTTTCCACTTTGGTGGTAAATGGATTTCCCATTTACTTTTGTGAGCTGAAACGTTTTCCATTACATGTTAAAATAAAATAAAATGTGTTTCCTTTCTATTTTACTTTATTTCAAAAATATTAACACTTCATTTTTACTGTTTACAAGTAATATTTGTTTCTCAAACAAATGTTCAAAACATCGTCACAATCTCTGCCAACAACAGTAGTGACGTTCGACAAACAGAAACAGTTTAAGAGAACTGCTACAAGAATCAGACCTGCTACGGTGTACTACCCCAAGATGTCAGGCACATATAGAGATGGTAAGACATATAACCAGGTTTGAGGTACCCCTAAGTTGGTGGTAAATATGCTTCATAAGGTCCAAAAGAAAAACTGTGGTATATATATATATTTCCCAAACCCCTTTCAGTATCAACTTTGTTAGTATGCATAGGCCTCAGGAACCCCGTAAAACCGTTATTTGATGATAAATAGACTTCCCACAGCCCTAAAAGCTATATGTAACAACAAACGGATACCAGACCTAGTGCAGCTAGGGCCCAGGAGCGTCCAGTTGTGGTAACTGGTATTCCCATGAATGCAGTAAACGAATACCGTTAGTGCGAATTATATTCCCCAAGGGCCGAGAAAAGGTTATAGTAAACGTGAATACATTTCTTAGTCTTGTGACTGTGAAAAATGTTAAGACTAAGTAGAAAAGCTCCGAATCGTGTTGTAACATGAAACAAATGAGTACTGATTTCTTAGTGCTAGCCAAATAATAGAAATCAGTAGTAGAGTTCTAATACTGGAACAAGACCTTGGAACATTTAGGAACGTTGCTTCATGAACTGACATGAAACATTTGTATTGCTTAGATGTGTACATGAACTTAGCGTGGAAATTATTAGGTTCAAAATGTAGTTCAATGTAAGGTTGAAAAAATAATGCTAAAGCGTCTGTGAAACGTTTGTCAGATATCTAAACGTTTGATTAATTGTTTAATAATGTACAGGATGGGGAAAATAAAAGTGCTCATACAATGAAGGCGTTCACGACCCGATGTCATAACTGTTGATGATTCTCCCGATATTCTGGCCTTGGTCCATGAAACAGTTGCGTTCCCAATGTTTCGTCCAGAGTTGCGCTGCGCATCCTCAGAAGAGCTCCTGGTGGTTCTGAGTTTTGTCGACTGACGAGTCGGTGGTCGGAGAGAGACATAAACACTCACTAAAATGGGCGTGCTCAAGTTTTCACATGATCAGCAGAGATGACAAAGATAAAAACTATCGATTGCCACTAGCCAAACACAAAAACACATCTACCTGTTCTGAAGAGCCGCAGTCCCATATCACAAAGCTTCAAGGCTTCTTGCTTCCTGTTAAAAGTATCGCCATCCTCATATATTTCAATTGCTTCTGTATACATACGTAGCTAATAGGTCGTCGTTGTGGCTAAAATTGTTATTTCGAAAAACTTCAGTTCATGGATTATGGCTCTTCAGAATGGGTAGATGTTAATTATCTTTGACTAGTGGCAATGCACAGTTTTATTACGTCTGCTGATCACATGAAAACCTGACCACGCCCATTCTAGATAATGTTTACACCGCTCTCCGACGTTCGACTCGTCATTCGGCAAGACTCAGAAGCACCAGAATCATCTCTGAGGACGTTCAGCGCAGCTCTAGGCGAAACATTAGAAACAAAAATGTTTCATGGACTACGGCCATACAACCCGGTAGAATCATCAACAAAATAACAGTGCTCTGAAGAAGAGGGTACAGTAGGTCATAGAAAAGGAGATGTAAATCGGTAACTACTATTTAACCCCTCGTTGGAAATCGGCCGTTAGTATTCACAATTATTCGGAACAATTACAGTAATTAAAAAATTTCGTAATTGCATAACCCGAACTGAAGTTTCGCGGCCGCGCGCTCTAAGGCGCATTTCTGCGGAGTGAGTGTCTGCTCCCCGTCAGAGGTTCGGGTCCTCCCTCTGGCATGGGTGTGTTGTTGTCCTTTGTTGGTATAAGTAGTTTGTAAGTCTAGGGACTGATGACCACCCATAGTTTTATTGACATTTGATTATTTTTTTTCAGTTTCACGAGAATCAAATTTGCAAATTAAGAATGCAAAAGGAGTTCTGAGCAAATAAGTAAATGGAGTATGCAGCGAGCATTACCTTATTTTTGTTTTTAAAGCCCTAAGATGCCGAATGATCGGTATTGTTACGTCACTCAGTTAGAAAATCCAGATCAACTAATTTCATATGTAGTTGACTTCTTGTAGCCCAATCTTCCTGAGGATAATTTAGCAATCGTTACATTAACGAGTGATATAAACCTATCCAAACTAGATTAATTCCGCGCCGTTAACAATAGAGCATTGTTAAAGAATCTCTGTGAACACGTTATTGTGAACGTTACGTACCATGCAAGAACAACTATATAATTGTGACTGGACCATTATTTGCATTTTTGTTTTGCATTTAGTGCTAGTAATTAGTCACAGTCTAATTTTCATGGTAGTTAACTGATTTGGAAATATAATTGATAAACTTTAGTTCGGATGTGTGTTGTAACATTACAGTTGAAATGCTGTGAACTTTATGATCAGTCATAGTTCAGTGACCGATGTAGCAAAGCGAGTTATTGATTCCGCAGCAAACAGTAACTCAAAGGCTAATTTTGAGCAGACTTTCATAAAAACGGTTTCATTACTTTAAAAAATAAGGATAATCAAAGATACAATTGCAGATAAGGTTGCGCGATAGACCGCCGCCGCCTAGCAACGAATAAACGAAATGTTTCCTCACAAATACTAATTTAGAGAACAAATTCGCTGAATCTAGGTTGGAACAAGATCTTAAGATACAAACGGATAGTAAACAGTAATCCCAAGTCTGCCTATGACTGCCTTTGTCTGTAGAGAACACATAGAACATATTGTGGAGAAAGGGAACCAAAGGTTACGTTTCATTGGCAGAACGCTTCGAAGATGCACCAGCTCCACAAGAGACTGCCTACATCACACTTGTACGTCCTATCATGGAGTACTGTTGCCCCTTCTGGGACCCTCATCAGGTGGGACTGACGGAAGACATTGAGAAGGTTCACAGAAGGGCAGCTCCTTTTGTTTTATCGCGTTACGGGGGGGGGGGGGGGGAGCGTCACGGAAATGTTGCACGAATTGGGGTGTAAATCATTAAAAGAAAGATGTTATTCATTGCGGCGTGATCTGTTTGCAAAGTTTCAATCACCGACTTTTACTTCTGAATGTGAAAATATTTTGCTAGCACCTACCTACTTAGGGAGACATGACCATCCCAATAAAATAAGAGAAATCAGATCGAAAACGGAACGATTTAGGTGTTCTTTCTTCGCGCGCGCTATTAGAGAATGGAACGGCAGAGAAAAGTTATGAAAGTGGTTAATGAACCCTCTGCCAGGCACTTAAATGTGATTTGCAATCTATGTAGATGTAGAATATAAACTTTCTCGATTTTCCGAGTGTCGAGAACATCTTTATTACGCCCACTTCGTTGATTCAAGTCGAATTAGAAGTCGGAAATACCGGACACTAATAGACAAACCGGAAGTAGAGTGCCAATAGGCACAATAACCCTACTGTAGCAGATACTAAAGATGCTGACGACAGATGAAGCAGCCATTGTTGCCATGTCATACTACTGCAGTTATTGAAATGAGGATTGTTAGACCGACCTGAAGGCCTCCAAACAAACGCACAAACAGATCACGTGATCTGATGTTGGATGTAACTGAAGGTCTTTCTCTCCTCCGTTAATGTTGCCTCAAAAGGTATGTGCCCCTGCAGGCCAATTTTATTTTCCTACTCTAAAGAGTAATCTGACATGGAAGGTTGATGACCTGGATGGCAATCGAAATTTTATCTTGTACCGCGGCCTCTGAGACTCCGCTGTGGCGACCGGCGAAAAGTGATGACGCATCGGTGGTTGCATAAGCCGCGTCTCTGGGAGGTGTATCGTGGTCATGTCGCGGGGTCGCGCCTCCCCCACCGCTGGTGCAGATAGTCGACTTATCTCGCACCTCAGCCACTATAAGAGGCCTGCGGTCCGGCGCACAATTCGTACTTCCTCAGCGAGCAACATGAGGACTGCGACCGTTGTCGTCCTGTCACTGTTGGCAGCCCTTGCGGCCGCCGCGGTTGTACCGCACAGCGAGGGTAAGTCAGCAGCGCTTCAGTTTGTTTGTTCACGACGTCTTGAACCAGGTCTGCCTAGTGCTACGTCTGCCTCGGCCGGAAAATACTCAGCTTTCATCCACTGTCAACAATGTCACCATGTCTACTGTAGCCTCTACGAAATGACTGTCACGCCAATAATGCAAACTAATTTTAAGGCCTGCACTACTGGACGAATTCTCTGAGTGCCCCGCCCCGCATCACCTCTTACTGAATCCTCTGCTGCCTTGTACTAGGAGTCGGAAAAAAAAGCTTGCTTGCTTTGATTGATTGATTTTGTCAGGGAAGCCAAAACAGTCTTGGTCCAAACCGCCACTGCCCGCACCCAAACTAAGTTTATTGTGCGGTACCGCTCCCTGTAAAACTAGGAAAGCCAACCAATGCCCTTGAACAGTGCAAGGAGTCCCTTTACCTAGTTCTTTGTTAGACACAATTTCTTCGGGTCTGGTTGTCAGAGATGTTCTGTGCCTTTTACTCTCCAGTGCCATGCATTCGAAGATTAGGGGTGATGCAGTTTCATCACCGTCATCACAGATCCTACATTTAGGGTCCTCTTCCGTTATTTCCATTGTATGTAGGTGTTTTTTTTTTTTTTTTTTTTTTTTTTTTTTTTTTTTTTTTTTTTTTTTTTTTTTTTTTTAATTTCCGTGGCCTGTCAGCAATCCAACCATGAGTCTAATCTCTCTCCTGTTCAGGCCCAGAATTATAGAGCTTTTGCTTGCTTTACTTTTCTTTAATCGTACGTCCACAACTTTAAATATTTGTTAAATTTTCGTATCTGGAATTTCTGGAATCTATGTAACGACTTTGAACAGCTAGCGGCCATCGCCATGCTTCATGCAGGAACTAACCTCACAAGCAATGTCTTCTTCCTTCCCGCTGCGGTTTCTAAACAAATACTGGAGACGCTACGTCACCGCTTGCAGTCTATGAATTTACGACTAGCTACACAACCGATTACTGTTTTGTGGAAATTCTTTGGTGTTTGTGTCATCAAATATGAAAGGTAATTTGGTGCAATGACTTGACAAATCTTTAATGTTAGTGGTGACTATGTTGACAAGTGAAGAAACGTGCTTATTGTAGTATGTGATACAAGTTTTAAGTTAAAATCAAGATTAGGTAACGAAACAATATGGGAGGTAGATGGGTTTTGTTACTTGGGCAGTAAAATAACAGATGATGGTAGCAGTAAAGAGGATATAAAATGCAGAATGGCAATGGGGAGAAAAACGTTCTTGAAGAAGATAAATTTGTTAACATCCAATATTGATATAAGCGTAAGGAAGTCCTTTCTGAAGGCATTTGTATGGAGTGTTGCCTTGTATGGGAGTGAAACATGGACGATACACAGAGGGACAGGAAGAGGATTGAGGCTTTTGAAATGTGGTGCTACAGAATAATGCTGAAGATGAAGAGGCACTGAACAGAATTGGGGAGAAAAGAAATTTCTGGGATACATTGATTAAAGGAAGGGATAGATTGATAGAACACATTCTTAGACATCAAGGAATTGTGAATTTAGCGTTGGAGGGAAGTGTTTCGGGTGAAAACCGTAGAGGAAGACTAAGAGATGGATACAGTAAGTAGATTCAGACAGATGTAGGTTGCCGTTCTTATGTAGAGATGAAGAGGCTTGCTCAGGATAGGGTCATCAAACCAATCTCCGGACTGAAGACCGCAACAACAACAACACACAAACTCACTCTCACGCCATTAAAAAACTGTTCTTACTTTAAAAATTATCCTTTTACGAAAGGGTGTGTAATGGACATGGGAACTTTCAGAGACTTGGGATAGCGGGAGGGGGTACATCGCCCATATAGTAGCTTTCTTCTGATCTCATCACCTAGATGTTTGTTGGTCGATCTAATTTCTTTACTTTGATTGCAGCCGGTAAGGAACTTCTGGAGAAACAAGACAAGCTTCTGCGGCTCTTGTACCATGTACAACAGCCAACACTCGTCAAAGAAGAGCAGGAAATAGCCAAGACCTACAAGCCTATTGAGAATGTCGACAACTACCAGGTATGACTAGTCAACATTACCATAACCGACTTGTTTCCTAGAATGTCCATCGAACTATAGCGATTGTCCTTTCTTAACTTTGCAGTACAAAGAAAAGGTAGAACTTTTCTGGAAGTATTACGTCGATGTTGGCTTCCTGCCGAAAGGAGAAGTTTTCTCTGTTTTCTACCAGAAGCACTTTTACCAAGCGCGGGCATTGTTTGAGCTGTTCTACTTCGCCAAAGACTTCGAGACGTTCTACAAGGTATGTATGCTGGAATCAGAATGTTAATTTTTTTTATTTCACCTGGAACTGCATATAAACACAAAAGACTTCATTATATATTTGCAAAGAATGATACAATTATAACAGTGTTTTTACTTATTACTTTACAAATTTTAGTTTCTCGTTATTTGTGTAACGCAAACGTAAAGCCGAACATCTAATTACATACCACATCCGTGGGTATTTTAAGTAAGAGAGCTTCTGTTCACATTTAGTTGAGTTCATTAATTTATCACGGCTTACACCTCACTTTCGTACTATGTCCGTATTACCTACAAAGTTCACCTAAATTTCAATTCACAATCCCAAAATCGTTAATGCGTTCGCAGCCACTAAAAGATTTATGTATTTCGAGCAGTACTACGTGTACTTCATATAATTAAGACACTGTATATCTCATATATTCATTGACAAACGCTAGTGCTAGTCGCTCCAAGAGACGTTCCCCATCGTATTATGGGCTTCTGTCGAAGTCCCGAGATCATACGTTTCTTGAAGAGTCAGCGAATGTACGGTAGTGTATTAATGTCTCCAAAGTATATTTCGCGAAAAGACATCGGGAATAAAATCAGAGAGATTTGTTATTCGCAAAGCGTTCGCGATCGGAATGAGAGGAAGAATGTGAGAAAGGTGCACAACGTACTATTTGCCACACATCTTGAGGTGGCTTGCGGGGTATTGATGTAGTGCAAACCAAAGTATCGGTTGCATTTATAGACTTTTACTTTTTCAAAACTGTTATCTTTGCTTCCAAATGTTCAAATGTTTGTAAGCCTACTGGACCGACCTGCTTTGGTGATCAGTCATTCGACTTACAAACTACTGAAACTAAAATTAATTGATTTTTCCGTCGGTACTTGACAGAACATGAAATAATATCAAAAAGGAACAACTTCCTGATGTTCTGCAAAACTTTTTTATTGGTCACAAACCGACTTTCGGCTTCTTAGGCCATCATCAGGTGACAACTGAATGTAGTACACATAGTTTCAAAGATGTTAAGTTTTACAAAGATGTTATCACAGACAATCGATACTTCACAGGAAAGTTCATCGCAAATACTTATTTATGAGAGTTATTAATATTTATATAAAAATATAATAAATGTGTGTAAAGAATCAAAACTAATATGATTATTAAATGCAGGCCTGTAATTTCGAGATTTTAAATTTGATCTGAAATTTTATTCTGCATTTCAATCAGAATTACAAACAAACATATAGCATCCAGTAATGGCTATAACCCTGCCCTTATTGACAGTATAAGGAATAAGAAGAAAATAAAAAAAACCAGAACTTTTATATGATGGCCAACAAGAACACGTGAATAGTCAGAAAAACTGGTGTGCCATATTTAGGCAAAATTTCAGATCAAATTGGTAGAAAGTTAAAATCTTGAAATTACAGGCCTGCATTTTACAATGCAAACAACATTTCTAAGTATTTATTCAATAGTAAGGACAAAATTCAACCCCTATCACAGAGTGGTGTATACAAGATCACATGCAAACATTGTGGGAATCTGTATGTTGGTCAGTCTGGCAGGGCAGTAGCTATTAGATTATCAGAACATAAGAGAAGCTGTAGGTTAAAAAGACAGATTCAACCTTTGCTGAACTTTTGCTCAGAGAAGGCCATGATTCTGATGTAAACTGTGAGATTCTACATCCCCTGTAGAAAAACTGGAAATATTGGAAATCAATAAACATTTGGCTCAGGATGCTAGTTTAGTATTAAACGATTGTCTGTGATAACATCTTTGTAAATCTTAACATCTTTGAAACTATGTCTACTACATTCAGTTGTCACCTGATGATGTCTAAGAAGCCGAAAGCCGCTTTGTGACCAATAAAAAAGTTTTGCAGAACATCAGGAAGTTGTTCCTTTTTGATATTACTGAAACTAAATTACACTTAGGACAATACACACACACCCATGCCTGAGGGAGGACTCGAACCTCCGGCTGGAAGGACCGTCCAGTCCGTAACATGACGCCGTGGACCAAATGGCCATTCTGCACGGCTCTATGTTTACATACAAAAGTAAATATCATCTTTTATGGGACCACTAGGGTCACGTCTTAGCTTGAAGCAACAACCATCAATGACAAAGAACTACATTGAGAGTAGTCAGTACTATAGGAGCATCTTACGACCGTTTCTCAAATGACCCGTGCTGTCTTGCTGTTATTGTTCAGTCCCCTGCCGCGGCATATGTGCTGTAACTGAAGATTAACAAGTGGCAGTTTTGATGAAGTCATAAGACTCCATGTTGCCTTGCTTTAACTCAGACACCTTTGCTGTCCTGCTGTCGGGAAGGTAGACTGCGTAAGGAACAGGCTGCATTGTTAAGTCCAATTGCCTTCGTTACCCTTGTATCCATCCTAGGAATGTTAATGGTGACTTGGTGGTGACGAGTGTGGTGTCGGTTGTAGACTGCCGTTTGGGCCCGGGAGCACCTGAACGAGGCGCTGTTCGTCTACTCATACACTGTCGCTGTGCTGCATCGCGAGGACACCAAGGACGTGACGCTGCCCGCTCCCTACGAGGTCTACCCGCAGCTGTTCGTCAACGCAGAGGTCATCCAGCAGGCGTACGACGCCTACCTGAGAGGTGCGTACACGCAGATAGTGTATATATACAACTAACGTTATAGGGGCGTCTATAATTTATTAGTCTGTTTTTGGTGGTGGTGGTGGTGGTGGGGGTGTTTCATAGTTGTTTCGTATTTGCATCTCCATCTTTATGTACATAAATTTTGTTGTTGAATTGGAAGTAGTTTTGGTGTAGGACTAGTTTTGATAGCTCTTTAATTTCGTAAATGCTCTGCATCGAGGCACCATTGCTGATATATTCTTAAATAATCTCGAAGAATAAATCTTCAAGAACACTAATACTATAATACAGAAAATTGTATACTATTATAGGTAAGTAAATGACACAATCATGCTTATAGATGGTAAACAAGATGACATACAAGAATTACTCACAGCTCTAAGCCAACTGCACCCTAAAATAAAATTTACCGTAGAATACGAAACTAAAAAAGCAATTAACTTTCCGGAATTGACCGTTAAGAATGTCGACAACAAACAAAAATTTATAGAAAACCAACCACCACAGATACTATTATAAATGTACATTCATGTCATCCAAGAACACACAAAACGGCTTTCTTTAACACTATGATTAACAGGGTAATACCACTAGGAGGCGATGCCATACAAAAAGAAATACACACCCTGCGATATATAGCACAACAGAACAATTACGACCCCAAAAATCCACTGAAAACACACCACCAAAAACCCAACCAACAACATCTAAAGTACATCCTGAAATAACATGAACTATTGACATAACAACAAAGAAAAAACCAACCTACAACATACATAGGTAATATATCAAACAAAATCAGTGAACTGTTCAAGAACACAAATGTCAGTTTTGCTTATCAAAACAGGGACAGTATAAACCATAAAAACCACAAAGGAAACATACACACACATATAACAACCCTATAATTTACAAAATTACGTGTGTGGCACTCCATCCCGTTCCTCTTCCACGTCCGTTACCGTCTCTGGCAGAATTACAATGCAATTGGCAGACTGCAGTGGTTTTTCATTTCTTCTCCCAGAATTTTAATTCCTTTTTCAAGTGCCTTCTAGCTTTCCTTCACACCTTGCTTTACAGGTTGAATCGAACTGGGGAAAACCTAAACCCTGTCTTACCTCCTTTCAAAGCACCGCGTTTCTTTCATCTCCTTACACTTTTATAACTTCACATCCTCATTTTAGAATAATAACCCTCTCAAGTCAGGCGACGTGTCTGATAGAGTTAGTGAGATGTAATTAATAATTTTACTTTCCTTCTTGTTGCACTTGACAATTTTCTCAATACACAGATTTAATTTTTTGGGAGATAGGCTATAAACAAGTTACTCAGTTACCTCTCGAAGTATCACTGAAGACTGCTACAGTATTATAAGCCATTTAAGCCTTTCAAGTATCTTGTGGTCTGACAAACGCTTCCGTAGATGAGGTACAGTAGTAACATTCTTGTGCAAACCCAAGTTTCGGCAGAAGTGTAGTGATCTGTATATGTTCAAAATGTTGAAATGTTTGTATAGCTTATGGGACTTAACTACGGGGTCACCAGTCCCTAAACTTACAAACTACTTATGAACTACCTAATACTAAGTACGGCACAAATATCCATCCTCAGGGGGGATTCGAACCCCCAATCGTAGTGCTCGTGACTGGAGCGCCTCATTCCCCTCGGCCACCACGGCCGGCCCTGTATTATGATCATATAATCTTATCAATTAATACAGGGACCGAGCCGGTGGTCTATACTACGCTGTAACATAGCAGCCATGTATTAGGATCCGTTGAACTAATTGCGACAGTACTGTTCTGTGTTAGGCAACTTATAACGTACTGCAGTCATTAATGGTGTTTACTTATCGCAGTATTTCTTCTATAGATGATAAAAAGATGATCTAAAGCTTACAGTGACACATCTGTATAATCTCTAATTGTCTTTATTGTTACTTTCTGTAGGTGAAGTCGGCACCAAGGAAGCCCCTTATGTATTCTACTCCAACTACAGCGGCTACCCCGTGGCGAGCAACCCTGAAGAGCTGGTTTCCTACTTTACCGAAGACGTTGGCCTCAACTCGTACTTCGCGTACCTGAGCTACAAGTACCCATACTGGCTCAACCCCAAGAACTACAGCCTTCCCGAGTACAAGTACCGTGGCGAGAGCTTCTTCTTTGTCCTCCAACAACTGCTGGCTCGCTACTACCTGGAGAGGCTGTCCAACCACCTTCCTGACGTCAAGGCTATCGACTACAACCATCCAGTCCTGGTAAGTTGCAAAGATATATTCTTTTTCATTGGCAACAATGTGGGATCTACCATCCGGCGATGACAATCTACTGTCCCACGGTTGCAGGTCGGCTACTACCCTGAGCTGAGACTGCAGAATGGACGTGAGGCTCCAGCGCGACCTGAGGGAATATTCGCCCGCAACGTCGACATCCTGTACGTCGAGGAAATCAAGAACTACGAGAGGAGGATCCGCGACGGAATTGACTACGGCTACCTGGCAGGCGTAAGTGTGCCTCCACCTATTGTCTGTCATAGTAATGAAATAGGCTTCCTCTCTGTCTAATACTTGCCTTTCTGATACAACAGTACAACTACGAGAAGTACAACGTGAGGGAGAAGGACTACACCAACGTCCTTGGCAACATCCTTGAGGGCAACGACGAGTCCATCAACAAGGAGTTCTACGGCGCTTTCTTCAGGAACCTCATCTCTCTCTTCGGCCACATTGTCGACCCTGTCCACCGATATGGAGTACGTCCACGTCATGATAACTATTTCTGAGCTTTCGTTGGTCTTGTTTCAGTCTGAGGGTACATTACCTGTTTCTCCTTTGCAGGTTCCTGCTAGCGTTCTCGAACAGCCCGAAACCCAGCTGAGGGACCCTCTGTTCTACAGTATTGCCAAGCGCGTTTTGTCCATCTTCTACCACTACAAGAACCTCCTGAAGCCTTACACTTATGAGGATGTAAGTATATAAACATTTCAGAAATAAATCAGTACTGTAACTTATTATTATTATTCCAGGATTAATCAGTACAAAGATTAAATAAAAATTGGAAATGTTTGTTAAGCTTATGGGACTTAACTGCTGGGTAATCAGTCCCTGAACTTACAAACTACTTATGAACTAAATTATACTAAAGAAAACACAAACATCCATGCCCGAAGGGGGGGGGGGATTCAAACCCCCGACGGGGAACAGCCTCGTGCATCGGAGCATACCACCTCATTGCGCTCGGCCACTCCGCCGCAGCTTAGTAATTTATTTATTTCAATACTGTCTATCACTGTATCATTTGCATTTTGCTCTTACTTCATCATTAGTTTTTCTTTCGACAGTTGATATCCTGTCACTCCTACGCAAACAATTAATTTCCACAGATCAGCATTTAATATCCATAGCATAGCACTGATTCAATCATTTTCTTACCTACTCAATTTTTATTGAAATTTTCTTATCCCACCAAAAAGAATTCATACACCCTAACACCATTCTGCTTTGCTGTATTCCTTATTTTACTTCTGTATGGCCCAATCCATTTTATCAATATGTGCCCTGAGATATTTAAATTTCTCTACCTGTCTCCTTTGTCATTAATGTGTACTTCAGTTTTAGCATCACTATTCACCACCACATTCTCTGTTTTGTTACACTCATTTGTTGTCCCGATCTGTTGTATTCGTGATATAATCGCCATATCATGAGTTCTAGGTCATAATCATCTTGTACTATAGTAGCTTGATCGTCAGCAATACTTATG
This sequence comes from Locusta migratoria, assembly GCA_026315105.1. Taxonomy (NCBI): domain Eukaryota; kingdom Metazoa; phylum Arthropoda; class Insecta; order Orthoptera; family Acrididae; genus Locusta; species Locusta migratoria. The sequence continues at coordinate 168,704,666 of CM048745.1, forward strand.
GAAATATCTGTACATCGTTGACAGTGATTCCTGTCCCTCTCCAGCTGAGCTTCCAATTTCGTAGAGCCACTTGTACATACAAATTAAACAAGATGGAAGAAATACTGCAACCTTGTCACAAACCCTTAGTCACATTGACAGGTTCTGATAACTTTGAACATTGTTTAATTTGTACCACATTATCTCATGCAGTGAAACGTATGTCATAAAGTACACCTTTCCTCTTATACTGTTGCATTATAATCGAACTAAATCGTCCACTTACTTCCAGTTGTACCTGCCAGGCGTCACCGTCGATGACATCACCTTCGACAAGCTCGTCACGTACTTCGACAACTTCGACTTTGAAATCAACAACGCCCTGACCATCTCCAAGCCTGAAGAGGGTGCTGAATTCAGCTACGTCGCTCGCCAGTACCGCCTGAACCACAAGCCGTTCTTCTACCACCTCAAAGTGAAGAGCGAGAAGGAAGTCGACTCCGTCGTCCGAGTCTTCATTGGTCCCAAATACGACGCCCTCGGCCGCGAACTCAGCCTGGAGGAGAGGAAGCAGTACTACGTTCTGCTGGACACCTTCAACTACAAGTGTAAGTAGTATTATAAGAATTCCTACTGGTTTGAAGCAGCACTACGAGAGATAAAGCCGGAAGAGAAGAACCTCTTTCCTTCTCCTTACATTAAATTTATTTACCTTGATAGCGCTGCATGAATAATTAACGTCATCGACTGATATGTCTTGTATTAAGATCGACAGCGACACTCTATTTACGCAATGTCATTATAGTCTTATATCAAAACCAATAACAATTACTCAGCTCCCTTCTTTCAAATTGTACATATTTTAGATTCTTTTAATACTCTATTGCGTGTTGAAACGATGGAAACGGTGGAAACTGTTATAATGAAAAGGTGGTAAATTACTTCATCTAGATTGCTTAAATTCTATCATGAATACGGGACTGCAAGTATCTACTCTCAAATATAGGGGAAACTTAGGCATAATGGGAGACAAGAATCGTGACCGTCAACTAAAGTTCACTTCAGTACGAAGGGTAGGTGGGGAGAGAATTAAGAATTTCTATCAAGAGGTGTGGTATATTTCCGCACAGCTCTTCTTTGTATACTGGTTGATATGTACAATTCACTCTACAGTGTCCTCAGAGACAGGTTAGCTCCCAGCTTAGGTCGGTAATATTTTGACACCTGGGGAGAGGATTGTTTGCTAATAACTTTACATTGCAGTACATGTCGACCTTTACTGATGGTGAGCAGGCAATCCAGAAATATTTTTACCCATTAAGTATGTGGAATCTGCTACTGTAACGAGGGGGGGGGGGGGCTGGGTTGTTTGTTTGGGATAGGGGGACTAAGTTGTTAAGGTGATCTCAACCTCTGTGGGAAGAGGAGAATAGGAAAGGAGGAGAAGGGGAAAAGAAATGCACATATGCACTAAAGTACTGGCAGCAAAATGGGGGGGAGGAGGGAGCGGGATAACCAGTATCCTTTCTTGATGGAGGATACGCATGGCAAACTTACAAAGTCACATATAAAATCCACTGAATTTAAAGTATGTACCAGTAATAACGAATAGACAGTTCCATTATAGTTTAATCAATGCCTTTATCAATAAAAAATGAAATGATCAAATGGCAATTTTGGCTCGGAGATTCCGTGCAGAAATCTTCGGCCGCCGTAATGCAAGTCTTTTCTAGTTTAGGCTGTTTGGCCGACTTGCGTACCGGTGATAATGATAATTAGGACAACGCACGACACCCCTGCCAGGAATCGAACCCGGGCCCCTTGTATCGTCGGTCAATGATGCTGTCACTGAGCAACAGTGGCGATTCCTTCCATCAATAAAACCCACAGGTTGCAGTAAATTCTAAATCATCTTCCGAATAAAGTTCATTAGTGGCTAATGTATATTTGTTCCAAATCAGATTACAGGCATACTGCAGTAGGAATGAGATCAAAAAAGAAATCCAAATGGCAAATGGAATGACTTTAACTGTAGTAGGTATGGTAGTCGACTGTGCTGATCACTTAGCTATGGTCTCGGACAAAGAGTAGCCTCAGTCTGGTGTTTATGTCTCGCAGCACAGCTGCAAGTGTATCCAATGCCAAAATTATCCCATTTCCAATTCAACAAAGGACAAACCATATTCCCACTAGAATGAGATATTCTAGCCAGAGATATTCTCTATTATACATCTCGATGTGATGAGTCCCTTGCCTTTTCCAGTGGTCGCCGGTGAGAACGACATCAAGCGCAGCTCCATCGACTTCCCGCTCTACGCCAAGGAGGCGCCTAGCTGGTACGACCTCTACAAGGCCACGAGCAGCGCCGTCAAGGGCGAGGACAAGTTCTTCCTGGACAAGTTCCGCTCGCACTTCGGCTTCCCGCAGAGGCTGGCGCTGCCGCGCGGTACCCGCAGTGGTCTGCCACTCAGCGTGTTCACCATCGTCACGCAAGCCTCCCCTGACGCCAAGAACCCCATCCTGGAGCACGGAGACCTGCACGCCGCCGGCTTCCCGTTCGACAGGCGCGTCGTCGAGTTCGAGTTCAACGTGCCCAACGCGCACTTCGACGAGACGTTCGTCGTGCACCGCCGCGCGGAGGACATCAACGCCACGGTCTGAACTGCCCAAGTTCCTCCAGCATCTCCATCAGACTGACCCACTTTCCCATCAACTCGCGATCGTTTTTTTACACGTCTTTTTTACTTTTTGGAAAAAAATAAACATTTGAACCTAAACATGTGTCTTTCGTATGTTTATCTCCTACAGAAGTACCCACAAGAACTATATCCAATGTTGTAACTGTAAGTTAATCCAAAACTCGGTGGACACTGAAAAATTACTCCATAAAAATGTAAAGTAGTTTGGCGAAAGAAAATGAGATAGTAGCAAAACTGTGAAATAATAGAACAGAATATTTTGAAACAGAGGTCTGAAAAACAACTTTTAAACGGTTACTGCAGCCAGTTGTGAGCAAAGCATGAAACAGATAAATCATCTCTATCTACATAAAAGCGAAAGGATACTCATACATACACTCACTCACTCATTCAATCACTCACTCACTGACTAAACACGAAATCTCGAAAACTACTTCACCTATGAAGCCGAAATGTGGCAGGAATGTAATTTATAGGTGGTAGACGTCAGCTAAGAAACGATTTTGTGATAAGACCTATAGTTCAGGAGATATGACGTCATAAACAATGAAAAGTTCCACATCTTGTGGCACGTGATAGACTGTGACTTTATCAGTCCACTGTTTGAGAAGGAGGGCACTGAGCGACTTGCAACAAACTTTAAACATAATTTCAAACCTTTATGAAACTTTTTCTGGCTGACAACCACAGCAAAGTGATGAAAGGAAAAAAGTTTCTCGCTTACTACTTTTCCGCTGTTCACGGAGTAAAACTACATTTGGCATAACTACAGCATTCGGCATAACGTTGAAATTTATAATTTCTACACTATACATTGTACCTGCAGGAAATTTTATAAAAAGTGTACACACATACAGTTGAATGTACCTTCTAAATTGCATCGCAGTACGACTCGTAATTCATGAAATACGAGAAAATAAACTGTAACGTTCATGGAAAACTGCCCCATCACACACCAGGTTTTAATCTATTACTTGTTTACTACTACTTGTATTCGCAACAGATTTAACAGTCACACAGCACTTCTACTAATGAATATATACCTCAAAATTATACAATCGTACAACATACAACTCAGTAAATATCATATCATATATACTGCGATAGGTATCAGGCATCACGTTTTACTACATTTCTTATTTACCGCTAAGGCACTCCTGTATTCCGGCGAGATCAAGGAAATTCCTGAAAGATGACAGTGCTGTCGAAAACTTTGAAGCAACTTTGAACTGTCAAGCGCATACCGCTGTAGGAAGAAGCAGTAGAGATGTATAGAGCTACAAGGACAGGAAGAGAATGAAACAGGGCAATCTACTCAATACTGTGGAGTGTATTTGAAATCTCCATGTGTCTCACAGGGACGGCTTTATATCGCTTGCTCAGGCATGGGCTCTGCACAGAAAATATTCATATTATATTCAGGACAAGTCACAAGTAATATTGTTTATAGTCATGAAGGAAGGAGGGACGAAATTTGATGTTTTTGTGTATACTATGATTATAAATATGGTGTAGTACGGAAAATCTCCCAGAGTACTATTCGAACTTTCATGGGATTTCATAGGTCAACTTACGAGTACCATGGGGCAACATATATATATCCTTCATTTCATCAAAATCGGATCAGTGGAAGAAAAGATATCATAATTTGTAGTTTTTGTAAATCGCTGCCACCGCAAGTAAAATTTAATCTACGAAGGACACTTTTTTTCCTTCCTAGCCACTCCAACGATTACCTACACTTTCTTTATTATACATAGACACCACTATGACGTCTTATTTCAACAACAATGAATTGATCTGTTGCTTGAATTACCAGGCTTCAAGTATTCGTACAGTTTTAATAATAGTGGGCTCTGCATACAGAGTAACTTCATTGTCACCAGTACAACACTGTAACATACTAATACTTCAGCATACACTTATTATGGCAGGTAAACTGTTTAATGCTACACAAATAACCAACACATGACGCTGTTATTATTATTACTATTATTATTATTATTATTATTACTATTTCTCATATCAACGATAGAAATTTCAGAAGTTTACGCCAGACAGATAATTACACATCGCAATCTTAACGTTACGAATACAACCCAACATTAAATTAATTTCACTTTTTGTATCAAAAACTTTATGAAGATCCATAGTTTCGGACAATGATATGACTTGCAATTGACATCTTGGCTAGGAGCACTGATTTTATTGACTGGTTGATCCAGCAAGGATTCTATTTTTACTGACTGAGGTCCGGAACTTTAAAAGCCATGATAGGGACTGGCCCTTCTTTAACAACCGTTGCGAAGCACGGGCATATAAGCTAGTTTATTAATAAGTTACCAGGGGTGTTCAAATGAAAATTGAATATGCCTCTTTGGAATAACATCGTACGACTTCTAACGACACGATCATGCCTCGTCACCTCCCCCTGAAAAATTCAAGAGTGTGCCCGAAGCAGGTTAGGTGAGTCGTTGTCGACGGTAAGGGTTCGATACTCATCGAGTTCCTCGAGCAAGGAGAAACCATTAACAGAGACTGTACTGTGAGACACTCCGTAGCCTATACAAATCAATCAAGAACAGACGGCCTGAGCAGTGCGAGGGCGTGATTCTGCTCCATGATACCGTGCGTCAACAAGTCTCCAAGGTCACAAGAAGTGTAGTGGCCAAGATCAAGTGGAAGCGGCTTCAGTATCCGCCATACTGCTCGGACATGTCGCCGGTGACTTCCATCCGTTGGCATCGCTAATAGAAAAAAAAATCTCTAAGTTAAGCACTTTGACGACGCACTCAGCGATACAGTAGAAGACTGGCTCTTGTCACGGATCATGAATTGCTTCGGCTCATTAAACAGTGGGATAGTTGTGTTCAGACCTATGGTGACTACTTTTGAATAAAGACTTCAGTGTCGTTTCGTGCCTTGTCATTTCAACACCCCTCGTACATTAAAATGATCGCTCTGATGGAGTAATATTCCAGTGTAATGTGATGCGTTCCACAAGCAAATCATCGACTGAATTTAAAAAAAATGCTTTACCTGTATTTACTGATAAAATTTAAACTGAAAACAGGTTGCCAAATTCAGCATCACCGGGATGTATAATTTCGAAGTCTGTCAGATAGTTTAAAACAGTGGTGTGTTGGAGTCAAGATTGTCTATAGTGTGACCGGATTTTAACACGACAAATAGCTAGCCGGAAACATGGAAGGAATTAAATAAAATGGTTAACTGAGATCAGGGTCGCTAAACAATGCAGGATCAGTTTAGTGAGTTTAATGAAGAGGAAGTTGGTCACTGTGACCACCAATAATCCCGCAGACATTCGTTAAGCGTAGAACATAAAAATTTAAGAATATTTATCAAAATTCAAAGTTTAAGTAAAGTAATGACCATCATTTATATGAAAGTAATACGGAATTAAGTCAAATAAAACATTAATTGATGTAGCTCCATACTAATATGGAGAGTGGGACAACGGCTGGTTGAAATTATGATCATAGTATATTAAAAATATAAATGTTGTTGTTGTTGTTTTTTAACAAAAGTTTGTTAAGCTTATGGGACTTAACTACGGGGTCATCAGTCCCTAAACTTACAAACTACTTATGAACTATCTACAACTAAGGACGGCACAAATATCCATGCCCGAGGGGGGATTCTAACCCCCGACTGTAGTGGCCGTGCAGACCGTGACTGGAGCGCCTCAGTCCCCTTGGCCACCGCGGCCGGCAAAAAATATAAAAACCATCAGCCGTAACAATAATGAGTTTATTAAATGGCAACGAGTTTCATCAACTCGTTAGTGCTATCTTCAGGTCATTAAGACATCCCGGATGAAAATGTGATCTATATGGGTGAACGTAAGTGGATTCAGAGTCATATAAAGGCACTTGTACAACCTTCCACATACAAGACAGCAAGACCAATAAAATCTTCACTGAAGAAATCTAAGTAATGAGCATTCCTAGAATTTTTGGAGAAACAAGGACCCTTAACTCAACATCCCACAAGGCCAAAAGTGATAGTGTTGTAACGGGTCTGCATTGTGACTCATCACAAGGAAAGAAAAAAAATACGAAACAGAGTAGGTAAAAACATAACGCAGCAAGGAACGATAGGTACACAGTAATCTATAATAACACTGTCAGCAGTCACCAAGTATAGCCAAGCGATAGGTGAATTCGCGTACGCCGGCCGCGGTGCTCGAGGAGATTGAGGCGCTCCAGTTTGCACGGCCACTACGGTCGGGGGTTCCAATCCCCCCTCGGGCATGGATATTTGTGCCGTCTTTAGTATAAGGTAGTTGATAAGTAGTTTGTAAGTTTAGGGACTGATAATCCCGTAGTTAAGTCTCATAAGCTTAACAAACATTTGAATTTGAATTCGCTTACACAGGTTACAATCGCTTAAATGATGACAGTAAAGGCAACTGAAACATCCATATATGTTAACAGTACAAATTAGTTACTCATCACAAGAAAAAGAGAAAAACTGAGTATATTAAAAACAATAACATTGCAGGTAATAATGGTTACCGGACACAATACTGTGAAACTGTTAACACTGCCTGCAGTCACAGACAAATGACTCTCTGGTAGCAGGCAAAGGGGTCGAATTCCTGTTGCCACATTATATATATAGTCAACACTAATAAACAAATTACAGATAAAATCACCAGTATAGGTAATTACACTCTGTCTCAAGAGAGCAAGAAAAAGAGAACTCGTAACAGATAAAATTACCTCAGCAGCTATTCTCTGTGCAAATTATCAGAATAAATATACTGAACGACTGAAACGGTCTGTTAGATGTGTAACTAGCAATAACGTTCTTAGTAAAACCATGGAAACTGTTAATTAATTGTAAATAGGACTCAGTATCAATAGGTACAGATAAAGATTCTCAAAGTCAATTGTTTGTAATTTTAAGGGACCAAACCATTCTGCTCATCGGTCCTTAGACTAACAAACTACCGTAAACCATAGCAACTCTGTAAGAGGTGGTGGAACATTGTGACACCTACTTGGCGCACGATATATTTCAATCTCGTGGGCATTTCATGGTAATTAAAGCTTCCATTCGGTCTGACCTACATACCTGATGAATGCTGCAATCTCCTGGAGCAATATTCTACAATGGTATGGAAAAGTCTTTGTTTACCGCCGCTTAAGATATTAAAGACTGTTCTGCGGAAACCTTGCAGTGTAGTGGACGTGAGTTCAGTTTGAAGTGTTGCATGTTGAGGCAGCCTGTGTTAAAAACATAGTTGTAGTGCTTACTTTTCTTACGTTTCTCATTGATACATTGTAAATGTGAAGGAACAGGGAACAACATTGTGACACATTGGCGCTGTCACAAAGTTGTCCTGTAATACTACAGATCACAGTTATATTTGCATTTAGCTATATTTCTGGTTTTCGTACAACATTTAGATAATAAAATGGCTCCAAAGTCAAGAAGGAGGGTCGGCTCACGCCCTCAAGAAGATTATGAACTGTTACAAGAGCAAGTAAGTGACAGCTTTGTAGAGTACCTAACTAAAAAATAACTGAAATGACAGAGAGAAATGACAGAATGAAGGAGGAAACGAGTCAATTCATCCATGGGAAGAGCATTTCCGTACTTGATCTGCAAAGCTCATCAGCAGAGTGTGCTACTACACAATCTTCAAATTGTATGTACCAACCCCAAGCTGATACAAGTATGAAGTCAAAAAAGAAAAGGCAGCTCACCGCATCACTTGCAGCTCCAGTGAAAGTGATGAAGACAGCGTAATTTAGGCTGAATCAGATTACAGTTTGTCTGAATGTCTGGACTCTGAAGCTGATGTCGCAGAGGAAACTGAGGATTTCAAGAAAAAAGAAAAGATAGCATGGATTTATGTGGTGCTGATGTATGAAGGAGGGCATTATCCAGGTATAATAACCAAAATCAGGATTGATGGCGCACTTTGTTAATGTTATGGAGTCAGTGGGGAATAACTGCAGATGGCCGAGACTAAAAGATGGAATTTGGTACAAAATGAGGAAATAATATGTGTGATAAATGCTCCAAAGCAAAGAGGCCAACGAAATATTTTCGGTGTTCCTGAAATGGCTACGTTTTGAGTTTTGTAACTGTTTTATTTAGAATGTTGCTACTCAGGTGTTGCTTCGCAATGTTAATATTAATTTCTTAATAATGGTTGTTCATCACTCAACATACTGTCTAATTTACGTTGTATGCGATTATCTGTCCTAAAGAAGACCCCCTCAATCACAACTTTGAAACAGGCCCTAATTATATGGGCTGAATGAGTGGAAATGCCACGGCCACAAAGTTGCACTACGAAAAGGTACAACTTAGGTAGCAGCGTTGCGCTTCAGACCACACAGCCATTCCCGCGCGGCGGTAAAGATAATCTTCGCAAAAAGTTATCAAAAGTAAAAATCACTCTACCAATGTTAGATATTCAAGTATAACTTAGGAAACAGTGACATGAAATGAGCGTATGGCTTTCTTGGCCGGGAGAACCCTTGCGGGATTGTTCGGCCGCCGTAGTGTAAGTCTTTTTATTTGAATTGGAATGTTACTCCATCAGAGCGGCCATTTTAATGTACGAGGGGTGTTCAAATGACAAGTTACGAAACGACACTGAAGTCTTTATTCAAAAGTAATCACCAGAGGTCTGAACACAACTATCCCACTGTTTAATGAGCCGAAGGAATTCATGTTCCTAGAATTCCTGTGGCTGCGACAAGAGCTAGTCTTCTACTGTATCGCTGAGTTCGTCGTCAAAGTGCTTCACTTGGAGATTTTTTTTTCTTTTCTATTAGCGATGCAAACGGATGGAAGTCACCGGCGACATGTCCGAGCCGTAGGGCGGATACTGAGGTACTTCCACTTGAACTTGGCCAGTACACTTCACGTGACCTCGGAGACGTGTGGACGCACGGTATCATGCAGCAGAATCACGCCCTCGCGCTGCTCAGGCCGACTAGTATAGGCTACGGAGTCTCTGACAGTACACGTCACTGTTAATGGTTTCTCCGTGCTCGACGAATTCGATGAGTATCGACCTTGAACGTCGAAAAAGGCTCACCTTGCCTGCTGGGGGCACAATCATGAATTTTTCAGGGGGAGGTCACGACGCATGCTTCGAGTTACTAGATGTAGCAGTATGTTATCCCAGAGAGGTATATTCAAATTTTTTCCGGTTTGGTTTTTAAAACGTTTTGTACCTTACCATTTGAATACCCTCTTTTAACTTATTAATGGACTAGCTTATACTCCCGTGCTTCGCAACTGTTGTTAAAGAAGGGCCTGTGCGTATCTTGGCTTTTTGGGGTTCCGGACTTCAGTCTGTAAAAATAGAACCCTTGTTGGATGACTCTGTCAATAAAATGTTGTCCTAGCCAAGATGTCAAATGTAAGTAAAAGTCATTGTCCGAAAAGATGGATCTTCATAAAGTTTTTGATACAAAAAGTGAAATTAATTTAAGTGCGTACAAATGTTCAAATGTTTGTAGAGCTTATGGGACTCAACTACGGGGTCATCAGAACCTAAACTTACAAACTAATTATGAACTAGCTTATACTAAAGTCGGCACAAACATCCATGTCAGAGGTGGGATTCGAACTCCCGCCGGGTAAGGGCCACGCGCATCCTAGCCTCAATGTAAATTATATTTTGGGTTTTATTCGTAACGTTAAGATTGTCTGTCTGGCGTAAACTTCTGAAAACACTTCGGTCGCTGAGATGAGAAACAACATAAGCAATAATAATAATCATAGTTTATCTGTCATAATAAGTGTATGCTGAAGTATTAGTATGTTGCAATGTTGTACTGGTGACAATGTAGTCATTCTGTATGCAGTGCCCACTATTACTAAAAATTCTACGAATGCTGAAATCTGGTCATTCCAGCAACAGTGCAATTCAGTGCTGTTTAAACAATACGCCATGGTCGTGGCAATGTGTGGTAACGAAAGTGTAGGTAATCGTTGAAGGGTGGGTGGCTTTGGCTGATCGTCTGTTTACAACTTTCCCTTAAATATAATACTTCCACTGAATTGTCTTGACTATGTTAGCAGCATAGGCCAATTTTCCAGCTCTATACGTCCACACGTCATGTGGTGTTTACTTCGTAAATTACGAAGTTGAAATCAACCTTGAAGATATTTCTACTTTATGGTGGCAGACAGTGATCTCTATATAACCAGGACATATAACTCTATTTGATCATTCACATCTCTTGACAATATACTGCGGCATGGAAAGATGAAATATAATTATTACTTAATGATGTAGAAGCACCACTGAAAACAATCATTATTCTTACGGTTGGCTTTCTTTCCGCTACAGGCGCTATTGTCGCTGCTAGTTTCAGACATAAACTTCCATAGCAGTCGTACGTATATGCTAGACGGTGTTATCAGTATGTAAATATGGATTAAACAAGAGCGAGGATTGTACCAGTTTTGTATTCTTTCAGTTAAAACATATTTTGAGATTCGTCACTCGATCACACTTCCTACTTTCAGGTGGACATCTTCAAATGTAATAGCCCAATACTATACATCCCCAATATCCACCCTTTCACTATGAGATTATCTTAGAAATCACATTCAAAAATGTTCAAATGTTTGTAGAGGATATAGGACTAAACTACGAGGTCATCAGTCCCTAAACTTACAAACTACTTATGAAATAGCTAATACAAAGGACGGCACAACTACACATGTCTGAGGGGGTATTCGAACCCCCGACCCTAGTCGTCGAGCAGACTGTGACTGGCGCGCCGAAGAGCGCTCGGCAATCACATTGAACATCTACAGAATTCGTACACTCGCATTAGGAAATTCCTAACTCATAGTCAGCAATGATTATAGATCGCACAGTGTCATAATGACAAGTACTTTATTGTGACAGCCTCATAAAATTTATGTGTATGTCTTCAAAGTTGGGAAAGGATGTGTTAAAAGCATAGACTAATCCAAAAAGTAAGCGCATATAGGCCTACTTTTTACTATTTCCTTTAGTCCTAATACCCCATATAAATAAGTTGCAAACATATCTCGAAAACTCAATTGAAATTAATCTCATACACACAAACATGCACAAACACACACACACACACACACACACACACATATTTGAACACACATACATGAATTTTATCAGACTGTCATTTGAATAAGCATATATTTTGTATACGAAGTAATGGTCAATCGCACCTAATGGCAAGTGAGATTACATACGGCAGTACATTCCGTATAGCCCTACCATTATCACAACATGGAACTGAAAAGACTGCGGAGAATAGTTAAGGTACAGTGGCTGCTCGTGTATCTATTCATTGGTGTGGCCCAGATAAAAAGTCGAACTTTATAGCAATATTTTTTTCGAATTATTATAATTATAATATTAGTTTCTGTGAAATCTATAAATATGGTAATTATACAATTATAAATATGTGGTTGTTATAGCAGTTATTAACACCAGACTGATTTGTTGCAGCACTGCACGCAAATCCTGTGTAAGACGGTTTCTGAATAAGAACAGCAACCTACACCGTTTAAACCTGCCTACTGTATTCGTCTCTTGATCTCCCTTTCTACCCCATTTTTTCCTCTCCAATTCTTTTCATTTGTAACGCTATCAACCCATATAATCTTCAACGTTCGTCTTAGTACCACATTTCAAAAGCTTCAGTACTTCTTGCTAAACTATTTCACACTTGACAATGCCTTCAGAAAAGATTTCTTAATGAATAAAAAATTAGGTAGAAATGCTATCATGTAAATATGCTTCTCAGCAAACCATATTCAAGGGTATGTAGTTCATCGGATAAAAGTCAATTGTCATTAGTGCGGACTTCGTGTAAGCAGCACATCCCTTCTCGCCGGCAAATTAATAGCACTAACTAAATCCGTATACGCTTCGCGGTAGCTCACTCTAATGTGAAATGAACTGGAAAGGAAATAAAAGAATACTTGAGACCATAGAATCACTGAGAAAATATATCAATCAAATAATTATGTATCCTACTTTGCTTTCCTGTGGCTTTGTGAAATGAAAGCTAGAAAAAAGATGTTTCATCAGTAAATCATTATTTATTGTGAAGCCAGCAGACTAACCAAAAAATTTTATGTGAATCTACTGTATATAGATCAGATGTTTTACCTCCTATGGATTAGGAGACGTATATTTACCCTTGAGAAAAGGAATCGTTTGCCACCTTCTCTTCATCTACTCCCTATTCGCAGTCTTAACTCACCTGCTCGTCTCCCTGCCTTCCTGTTACTCCACCACCTCCTCCTCTCACCGTCCATGTTCATCTCCACCTTCTCATCCTGTTTTCCATTCTGTCAATTTCCTTCTTCTTCGTCGAAACTTGACGAAACTTTGGAACTTAACTTCAAATTTAGTAGTATCGGCGGAAAAGAATCACAAAGCTACTCAAAATATAAAAATGTAAAAGCAAACGAAATAATGACACTTAAAAACAAAGAAGTTTCCATTCGTTACTATGATGTTTTCAATTCAATGACTGGCAACTTCGTCGACCTAGCAGTTGTAGTAGTTGCAGCGTATGCGTGTGTTATTGAAAATGAACCAATTAAACATGAACTTTCTTAGATGCAATTGCATGAAACATTGTTGACTGTTGGGTGGTATTTTTACAGTAGAATGTAATCTGTACGCTAACCACATGTTGGTAGCACTTAAGTTTCCGATGTTCACTTGTGACATAAGAAGACATACAAAGTAACATCCCAGATATATTAAAATTTACTTCCTTTTACCACTCTTAACGGTTATATATACATATTTGTTTTGTACACATTTATGGCAATGAGACCTTGTAATTATGTATCATTGGTCATCTTGCATAATTAGAGTTCAAAATCGTTTCTTCAGTTGTAGTGTTGACGCATGAATATCATGACTTGGACTGTGACGTGACAATAAAGTTTTAAACAAAGCGATTGTTTCCCAAGAAACAAATCGTAGGCCTACCTAATTAGATTTGGAGTGTACAACTTATTCTGCCCACTCTACCTACTGTTAAATATGTTTCATAAAGATATGTGGCGGAATCTTCACTGAAACACGAGCTTCGTCCCATGCTGATGTAGGCCGTGAATTTGCGTCGTTGCGGTTGTCGGTCATTTTTGCACTTCACAAATTAAAAACGCGTTCCGCTCCGTATTAATCACGTCGGCGTCACCAATATGGTTGATGTTTATGTACAAGGTTCATAAAATGAGAGAAATGATTTGTTTATAACTATTAATTGTCACTCAAACCATTGCAGAAAAAAGAAACAAGAACAGAAAACGAATTAAAAGCATTTGAAGTAATAAAAATTGAATGAAGTTCAGAGATATAATTTACATAGCTTAACCATTGATCTCTATACTCTCTGGATGTTGAACGTCAGTTGTCTTAGCGTGCCAGCCATAGATATTCATATTCAGTTTCTTGCCAAATTCAAACATGGCTGCTAAGAAGCATTTAAAGAAAAAGAGAAGAAAATCTGTTTCGATTCCGTTCCCATATCAGCCTACAACATCGAATATTGAATTAAATTCCAAGTCAAGAGGTAAGCAAGCAATTCTTTGTCACGTAATAACTAATGGAAACTCGTTTGCCAAATTTAAACATGGCGCACAATGCGAAATCGTGAGCAAAACATATGAATGCAGAGGCACGCTGCAATTCAATGCTCAGACACCAGAGTTATACATCCAGTTTGTATAGAGATCACTGAGCTTAACAGTCGCGTCCTAACGTACAATAGGGCGCAAAAATGAGTAACACATCTTACCAATACTACACAGCAACCCTGGACTGAATAATTTAAAATTAATTAATGTGCTCGCCAGCCCAACTGTGAACGCTTCTTTCACTACATAATTAAAACGACTGGCCACAATGAAAAAGTGATTATCCGGTAGAACGTGTGAAAACAAAAGTTGACATACACAACTTTAATTGAACACCGTTTCGTTAGAAAAAGATGAGCGTGATTACCAATTTAAAAACAACAATGTAAATCAGAATAAATTATTAGATCATGAATGATTTAATGGCCATTAAAGCGATTAACAAATTGGGAGGAAGTCAATAATTGTGGTTACGATAATGGCTGCGTACTATTACAATACCAATATTCTATCCCTCGATACTGCTCCCACCCTACCCCGCACCAGCCGTTCGTGTTACAGTAAAATATCGCAATTTTGTGGAGGGTGTATGAATGTTGTAGTTGCATATCAACGCAGGAATTTATGGTCTTTCTGTAATTGTCAGAAATTCCCTGTGTAAGATTGCTACTTCCGTGTGTACAATTTAAAATCACTTTCGCACGCACAGAGGAGTTTTCTTTATGACTGGTGTAGTTATGTATTTATTCTGAACAGCAAATAATTCATCGTCATATACACCCCCATGAACCACAGACATTGGCGAGGTGGGGTGGCTTGCGTGCCTCAACGATGCAGATAGCCGTACCGTAGGTGCAACCATAGCGGAGGGGTACCTGTGGAGAGGCCAGACAAACGTGTTGTTCCTGAAGAGGGGCAGCAGCCTTTTCAGTAGTTACAGGGGCAACAGTCTGGATGATTGACTGAGCTGGCCTTGTAACATCAGCTAATGCGGCTTTGCCACACAGCTACTGCGAACGGCTGAAAGCAAGGGGAAACTACAGCCGTTATTTTTCCCGAGGACATGCAGCTCTACTGTATGAACATATGATGATGGCATCCTCTCGGGTAAAATATTCCGGAGGTAAAATAGTCCCCCCTTCGGATCTCCGGGCGGGGACTACTCAGGAGGATGTTGTCATCAGGAAAGACAATACTGGCATTCATCGGATCGGAGCGTGGAATGTTAGATCCCTTAATCAGGTAGGAAAATTAAAACATTTAAGAAGGGAAATGGATAGGTTGAACTTTGATATAGTGGGGATTAGTGAAGTTTGGTGGCAGGATGAACAGGATTTCCGGTCAGGTGAGTACAGGATGATAAATACAAAATCAGTTGGGGGTATCACAGGAGTAGGACTGATAATGAATAAGAAAATAGGAATGCGGGTAAACTACTATGAGCAGCACAGTGATCGCGTTATCATTGTCAAGATAGATACGAAGCCAACACCGACAACAGTAGTACAGGTTTATATGCCAACTAGCTCTGCCGATGATGGGGAGATAGAAGAAATATATGAGGAGCTAGAGGAAATTATTCAGACAATTAAGGGAGAGGAAAACTTAATTGTGATGGGAGACTGGAATTCGGTAGTAGGAAAAGGAAGAGAAAGAAAAATAGTAGGTGAATATGGACTGGGCAGGAGGAATGAAAGAGGAAGTCGCCTGGTAGAATTTTGCACGGAACATGATTTAATCGTAACAAACACGTGATTTAAGAATCACAAAAGAAGGTTGTTTACGTGGAAGAGACCAGGAGACACCGGAAGGTATCAGATAGATTTTATAATGGTAAGACATAGATTCCGGAACCAGGTTATAAACTGCAAGACATACCCAGGGGCAAATATAGACTCTGACCATAACTTGTTAGTCATGAACTGTAGGCTGAAACTGAAAAAACTGCAGAAAGGTAGGAAAATAAGGAGATGAGACTTAGATAAATTGAAGGAAAGTGAAGTTCTGGAGAATTTCAGAGGGAGATTTAGACAACAATTGACAGAAACAGGGGGAAATAAAACAGTAGAAGAGGAATGGGTAGCATTGAGAGATGAAATAGTGAAGGCAGCGGAGGACAAAATAGGTAGAAAGGCAAGACCAACAAAAAATCCTTGGGTATCACAGGAAATACTAAATTTAATTGATGAAAGGAGAAAATATAAAATTGCAGTAAATGAAACAGGCAAAATGGAGTACAGACGACCAAAAAAAGAGATTGACAGGAAGTGCAAAATGGCTAAGCAGGAGTGGCTAGAAGCCAAATGCAAACCTGTAGAAGATTTTATAAGAAGGGGAAAAGTAGATACCGCCTACAGGAAAATAAGAGAGACATTTGGGGACAAGAAAAGCAACTCTACGAATATCAAGAACTCGGATGGGAAACCAGTTATCAGCAAAGAAGGGAAAGCTGAAAGGTGGAAAGAGTATCTAGAGAGGCTCTACAAAGGAAATGAACTTAGCGACAATGTTGTAAGAAGGGAAAAGGAAGTAGATCACAATGAAATAGAAGATACTATACTGAGAGATGAATTTGACAGAGCTCTCAAAGACCTTGGTCGGAACAAGGCCCCAGGAGTAGATGACATCCCCTCAGAGCTACTAAAGTCTCTGGGAGAGCCAGCCATTACAAGACTATTTGAACTGGTGTGTAGGATGTATGAGACAGGCGAAATGCCCTCAAACTTTAAGAAAAATGTAATAATCCCCATTCCAAAGAAATCAGGCGCAGACAGGTGTGAAAATTACAGAAGCATCTGTTTGATAAGTCATGGTTGCAAAATTTTAACACGAATTATCTACAGGAGAATGGAAAAGCTGGTAGAAGCTGACCTCGGGGAAGATCAGTTTGGATTCAGGAGGAACGTAGGAACCCGGGAGGCAATACTCACTTTACGTCTTATCTTAGAAGATAGATTAAGGAAAGGCAAACCTACATTCTTATCTTTTGTAGATTTGGAGAAAGATTTTGACAATGTTGACTGGAATACACTCTTTCAAATTCTGAAGTCAGCAGGGATAAAATATAGGGAAATGAGAGTTATTTACAACTTGTACAAAAGTCAGACCGCAGTTATTAGACTCGAAGGCATGAAAGGGAAGCATCAGTTGGGAAGGGAGTAAGACAGGGTTGTAGCCTTTCTCCGATGTTATTCAATTTGTACATCGAGCAGGCGGTGAAGGAAAGCAAGGAAAAATTTGGAATTGGGATTAAAGTTCAGGGGGAAGAAATAAAAACATTGCGTTTTGCTGATGACATTGTAATTCTATCAGAGACAGCAAAGGACCTGGAAGAGCAGTTGAATGGAATGGACAGTGTTTTGAAGAGAGCGTATAAAATGAACATTAACAAGAGCAAAACAAAAATAATGGAATGCGGTCTTAGAAAATCAGATGATGCTGAAGGAATTAGATTAGGTAACGAAACAATGAAGGTGGTAGATGAGTTTTCTTACTTGCGTAGTAAAATAACATGCGACGGCCGTAGTACAGAGGATACAAAATGCAGAATGGCAATGGGTAGAAAAGCATTTCTGAAAAAGAGAAATTTGCTAACATCGAATATTAATTTAAGTGCAAGGAAGTCATTTCTGAAGGCATTTGTGTGGAGTGTTGCCTTGTACGGGAGTGAAACATGGACGATAAACAGTGCGGACAGGAAGAGAATAGAGGCTTTTGAAATGTGGTGCTACAGAAGAATGCTGAAGATTAGGTGGGTAGATCGCATAACTAATGAAGAGATACTGAACAGAATTGGTGAGATAAGGAATTTTTGGCATACGCTGGCTAAAAGAAGGGATCGCTTGGTAGGACACATTCTTAGACATCGGGGAATCGTAAATTTAGCATTGGAGGGAAGTGTGTGGGGTAAAAATCGCAGAGGGAGACCAAGAGACGCGTATAGTAAGCATATTCAAATAGATGTGGGTTGTCGTTCGTATGAGGAGATGAAAAGGCTTGCTCAGGATAGAGTAGGGTGGAGAGCTGCAACAAGCTAGTCTCCGGACTGAAGACCATAACAACAACACGTACACTTCGGACACCAGAACAATTCATGTCAGTGTTTGCGTTATGAGAAGTACACACTTTCGTTCACAGTCTAACTCGGTATACTCATTATTATGCAGAATATCGTCTGCATAATTCTACCTATGGATCTCGACTTTCCCTTCCCGTGGACAAAACCTTTACCTTATGTGAGCCGTTTTATTCTGCTGACGTCTTGACTCAAGAAGTAGGAAGTCAAATTTGACAAAATACAGAATCCGATAGAGATTGCAGCTAACTGACGATTCATCGGGGTATAGTAACTTCGAATATTAAATTGTTCACTATTGAGGAGATGATGAGAGAATGTAATTTCGCAAGAAAACTTAAATTGCAAAAATACACATAAAACTGACAATGTAGTAAGTAATTAGCTGCAGGTTCGCCTATTTGTTAATGAATACGTCCCTAGTGGAATCGCAGCTCCGTAAAGCGATGTAGAAAAGAGAACACTTTTTTGGAAAGAGAAATAAAATACGAAAACCTACTTTTGATATATCACAGTAGCGGGGCTTTTATGTATTACAAACAAACTTCAACAACGAAACTTATGTGACTTCACTAAACATATTGTTACAATCCATACCAGCACCAGAGTGAATACATTTTGTAAAGTGTACAAATATTTCACATACAGATCAAGGAATAATTATCAAAATTAGGGATGAACAACTAACATACAAGTTTGCACACGATTTACAGCGCTCTTTGCGGGAAAGTGTGTAAACTAGGCCGCCATATTTAGGGTGGTCAGTAAACTTATCTACCGTATGATGCAGTTGAGATTGAAGTATTGCATTTAGTGTTTATTGTGTTTAGTGCGTATCCACAATTTTTGCTGCTGATATATGCCTAAAGTGTGCGCAGAATTTAAAGGCGCGAAACGAAGTGATAAAACGACAAGTATTTTGTGAAATAACACCAAATATTTTGCCTTGTTTCATCTCAGTCTGTCATTACTCAAACAAAATTCCAGACTAATAGCACTTAGCTGCCCCAAGAGTGAAGCTTCAGATGACCTATCCTGCAATTCCCTTGAAGTACACACCACAAAATAATGTTCAGTTTCTACCTAGTATCGGTATGTTTTTAAGATGTTTCTTTTTCTGTGGCGCCTGTGGTTGATAAACCACACTTTTGAAGGTGTAGACCTTTAAAAAATATCTTCATTTGTTGATGACATTACTTGATCGAGCATGATTGGCATGTAACCGGTACATAGTGCGGAAACAGTAGTAAATCCAAAATTTTCACTTTTATATGTCTGTGTTCTATGTAACAAATATGTACATATTTCAACGTGGCATCAACGTAAATTTTTAATGATACGTTATTTCGGTTGGAATGCTTTTGTGACAACTGACCCTGGCGCATTTTTATTGCAGTATTCTGTTGTCATTTTCGTCTTTGTACTAAAATCTTGCTTGTTGTTGTTATGGTCTTCAGTCCGCAGACAGGTTGATGCAGCTCTCCACCCTACTCTATTCTGAACAGGCCTCTTCATCTCCTACTAAGAACGGCAACCCATATCCATCTGAATCTGCTTACTGTATTCATCTCATAGTCTCCCTCTGCGGTTTTTACCCCCACACACCTCCTTACAATGCTAAATTCACGATTCCTCGATGTCTAAGAATGTGTCCTACCAATCAATTCCTTTCTTTAGTCAAGGTATGCCAAAAATTCCCTTTCTCCTCAGTTCTGTTCAGTACGTCTCCATTAGCAACACGATCTACCTACCTAATCTTCAGCATTTTTCTGTAGCACAATATTTCAAAAGCCTCTATCCTCTTCCTATCTGAACTATATATCGTCCAACTTTCACTCCCGTGCAAGGCAACACACAAATGCCTTCAGAAAGACTTTCTTACACTTAAATTAATATTCGATGTTAGCAAATTTCTCTTCCAAAAACGCTTTTCTTTCCATTACCAGTCTGCATTTTATAAAAAATGTTTAAATGTTTGTCAAGCTTATGGGACTTAACTGCGGGGTAATCTTTCCCTGAACTTACAAACTACTTATGAACTAACTTATATTAATGACAACAAAAACATCCATGCCCGAGGGAGGATTCGAATCCCCGATGGGGAACGGCCTTGCGCATTGTGCATTTTATATTCTCTGTACTGCGTCAGTCGTATGTTATTTTACTACCCAAGTAACAAAACTCATCTACCAACTCTATTGTTTCGTTACCTAATCTAATTCCTCCAGCATCGCCTGTTTTTCTTCTAAGATTGCATTCCATTACTTTTTTTTTTTTTTTTTTTTTAATAGTAATACATATATTTCCAAGTGGACCGGGGGGTGGGGGTTCTCATTTTGTTTTGCTGCTGACCTGAGCCTCTGATAGCCTTAGTCCGCCACTGCCTGTGTGGCAACTAATTGTTCCAAAATTTTAATGTCACCTTTGCTGGTGATCGTTTCTCACACAAAAAACGCTAATAATGTCTCGGCTGCTTACCGCAGCCCACACAGTACCTTTGGGAGAGTTTGCTGCAACTTAAATGGGGATTTTTAATAGCTAATTCATGTGTAAGTATGCTTCGTCTGTGAAACAGATGTAGCCAAAATCAAATCCTCTAGTATAAGACACTGTGAGAATCTGCTTCCCTACGTCAGCCCTCCGCCACATTGCTCGTGTAGATATCTCCTGGTGGGATGGAACGCTTCAAAACAGCCTCTGTCGCAATGCTTCCAACACATTTCCTTGGATTTTGCTGAATGTTTCCAGAAACAGTAGCAACATTTGAAGGCGTGTGTAGCGTGTCCTGTGGCCAATACTCGCTGCCAGATCATCAGCCACGCTGCCTGTCCGATGGAATATACCGACGCGATTGCGTATTGTTTTCCCATCGGGTCCTTCTGACACGTTAAACGGTGTTAGGAAATTACGCATTGTCGTCCTAGGACAGCGCTGTAAACTATAGTACAAGGTACGTCTGGAAAGTTCGGTGAATGGTCCGACAGTTTACAAACCGCTTTAGCGACAATGAATGGCATACACATTGAGACTCAACAAGCGCCCCTATCGAGGGAAGCACTGCAGTGAAGCGGTGGTACACGCTGCGACCCAGCTAACGGGGTCAGTGTGAGAATTCATGTAATATTAACGTGGGGCGCAAATTAGAGCAATGGAGCAACGCGTTAACATCCAGTTTAGTTTCAAATTAGGCAAAACGGATGCTTACGAGGGAGTTTTGAAACGGTTACTGCAACGTCAGAATTGTCCGGAATGCATAGAGCAATTACCTCAACGGCAATGCCCACGCCGGCCGCGGTGGTCGAGGTGACTGCGGCGCGCCAGTCACGGTCTGCACGACCACTACGGTCGGGGGTTCGATAACCCCCCCCCCCTAGAGAACGGATATTTGTGCCTTCGTTTGCATAAGCTACTTCATGCGTAGTTTGTAAGTTTAGGGACTGATGACCCCGTAGTTAAGTCCAATAAACTATACAAACGTTTGAACATTTCAGCAATGCCCTCCAGCACACGGCGATCCTCATGCCCAGCTTTCCCGCTAGACGCAAGGCCACTGTGCTTCCACACTCTCCGTATTCTTCAGATTTGGCACCGGCAGACTTCTTTCTGTTTTCTCGCATTAAATTATCCCTGAAAGGCTTAGGCTAAAGCCACAGTAGGCGACTTCTTCCTCTCGATAACTGCGGCTGAAGTGGTCGCCTCTGTGAAACACTTCAAACGATTATAATCACGGCGGATGAAGTCGTGCATACGTAACTGGGTTCCGCAATAGCGACGAAGATCAGTGGCTTCTGCACTTTTGTTGTAACTACCCACAAGATACACCTCACATGATACTTAGGAGTTGGAAAATAATTCAACCTATTTTCTGCAGTCTATGGAAAACATAGGACTAAGAGGTAGTAACCATCGTTGTGGTATTAGAGATACGTTTTGCAACTACTTCTACTCTGAAGAAGCATCAGTTCCTTGGCAAAAAGCATACATTGTCATCAACGATAAATAGACATCTTCAGATGAGGATGTCATTGTTGTCAGAACCTACACTTGGTTTTATTAATAGTTGATACATTTCATGTTCAAAATTTTACACTATTGGACTAAGGGCCGAAATACATAATGCTACGAATACTTTCTGAGTAATAGTGTTCTTTCAAACAACCGCATGTAGTTTCCTTTTTAACTTACACTCTTCAATAACATAACTTATTTCATAAAAACATTAGCCCCATTACTCTTAATTTATTTTTACTTTTGGTGCGACTGGAGGAAAATACCAGTAAGAAAAAGTATAGCAATTCATTGTGATTACTTTTGTGAGTTTCTTAAAATATTGAAAATAGTGTACAAATACCTCTAAGAATATGATTTGTGTGGGGCGCGTTGCATTAAAAACATCTTTTGATGACATTAAAGTTTTAATAGAAAACTCTGCTATTAAAAATTAATAGCTTTTATTGGCGCATTGTTATTGGGATAAAGCTTATTTAGCTTATTAAACGCCATTCTCAGGTATTGTGAGATTTTCTTCAATTCCGTTCAATATCGTTGGATATCGATCTGTCAAATGTCGTACACTGTTGTTATATTTTATCAGTATGTGTTTACGTCTATTTATGACTCAATCTTGATAAAATACAACAGTGTATGACGTTTGACAGATCGATATATAACGATATTGAACGGAGTTGAATAAAATCTTACAATACCTGAGGCGTTTAATAATCTAAATAAGCTTATTGTGCGAATAACAATGCGCCAATAAAAGCTATCAATTTTAATAGCAGTTTTCTATTAAAACTTTAATGTCATTAAAAGACGTTTTTAACACAGCGCGCCCCACACAAATCAAATGTTTAGAGGTATTTGTACACGATTTTCAATATTTCAAGAAAATCATAAAAGTAATTACCCTGATTTGGTATACTTTTTCTTACTGATATTTTCCTCCAGTTGCACCAAATAGACGTAACCACAGAATGATGAAATATAACAACAGTGTACGACATTTGACAGATCGATATCCAACGATATTGAACGGAATTGAAGAAAATCTGAAACACCTGAGGAAGGCGTTTTCTAGCCGAAATAAACTTATTGTTCAATAACAATGCGCCAATAAAAGGTATCAATATTTAATAGCAGTGTTTTCGCTTAAAACTTTAATACCTCTAAATATCATTATACAAAATCATACAGTTTCAACAAATTTAATTACATTATTTTGGTGCAATAGGTTTCAATTCATGTCATACTATTAAAAGAAGAAGGAAAACTAAAATTACTTTATTAGTGATTGCCTAGGGGACAGTTATTCCGATTGCCGTGAAACTTTGCAGGTGCTTTATATGCAAGTCTATACACATCATCTTATCTACTACATTTTGTAACATCCTATGATAACGAGTACCACGCCTGAGACGTAACAACATCTTCAAACACTTTCTTCCATGCTTCTGTCTTCAACAGACGACGTTTATTATCTTGCGATTTTATGTTGTAGAGATAGCGGTATTACTCCAACTCAATTATAATCAGTTCACTGTCCAAATGATCCATTGGAATGAAATTTGCAGAGTTTTCGGCTATGGCCACACACAAACGAAACAGAACCTCTTGGCTGTTGCGCGACGGTCGATAGAAACAGCCTAGTATGGCAGGGGGGCTGACTACTATTTCCGCGCCATAAATGGGCCCAGGACCATTTGACAGCTACAAACGCGCGCATTAGGGTAAGTGCCACACTTCAAATGATTATAATGACTACGGTGCTGCTCTAGCGACAAAAATCGTCTGCTTCTGCAGTTTTGTTGCAACCAGCCACGAGAGGTACCACGATAATGATTCAAAACTGTAATATTTAACTGCTGTAGCATCGTATTTGGTGCGTCGTCGCAGAAGGCGTGACTACTAACGGAAGTGGGGTGTTGATCCAATTATTATGAATCCTCCAAGTGAATGGAAGTTTGTGTTGTTACACAAGAAATTTAGGAGTTATTCGGAGAAATTCTTTCATTATTGTGTGCATCCAGTGATAGCGAGCTCCATTTCTCAGCTCCAAGAACAATTTCACACATAATGATTTTGCAGCCAAGATCGCATTTTTCATTTATTATGATACCTGTTTCGGCGTACTCGACGCCGTCTGCAGACCTGTCGTAATTTACATAACTTCACAACACTTTTTGTATACTAGAAGAGTACATCCAGGCTGAGACGTCACCAAACATAAAATTTCTAGTCACAAATAAAATATATATATCCATCTTCTAATGTTTCTGAAGCGAGATACTTCAAAGTCTAAGTTCAATTAATATTGAACTTATTGAGTCGATTAAAGAAATGTCTGTAGAGCTTATGGCACTTAATTACGGGCTCATCAGTCCCTAAATCTACAAAATTGTTATAAACTAGCTAACACTAAGGACGGCACAAACAACCATGTCCGAGGAGGGATTCGAACCCTCGATCGTAGTGACCGTGCAGAACTTGACTGGCGTGTTGCAGACCGCTCGGCCACTGCGACCTGCCTGACTCGATTTTCAGTTTTTTCAATTTAAAAAAAAAAAATCGTCTTTTCTACTTGTCTAATATGTAACATTGCAGATACCATCCCCATGATCAATGGCAATTTCCATGTAATTCATTGTTTTGTAAGACAGTTTAGAACATTTTTGTATACCCGTACGCAAGTAAGACCTTTTCCCCAATTATTTCTCATTCAGGAAAATTGCCTCAATGTGTTTGCATATATTCGTTTGGAAATCAGCTAAACTGTATGAGTTAAGAAACCACACCTCTGTAGGATCAAGGAATGATTTTACGTTCTGTAAATGAGCTAATAGTTCTTATGAAACAGATGCTTTTTATTCAGTTCTAGATACACGTTTGAATTACGTACCATAATACAGTAGAGCTGCAAGTCATCAGGAAAATTAACGGCTGTAGTTTCCCCTTGCTTTCAGCCGTTCGCAGTAACTGCATGACAAACCCATGTTAGCTGATGTTACAAAGCCGTTTCTGTCCATCATACAGACTGTTGCCCCTGTAACTAGTGAAAAGGCTGCTGCCCCTCTTCAGGAACCACACGTTTGTCTGGCAGCTCCACAGATACCCCTCCGCTGAGGTTGCACCTACGGTACTATCTGTATCGTTGGGCACGCAAGCCAACCCACCTCGGCAATGTCTGTGGTTCATGAGGGTGGCTGATCCACTACTTCATAATATTACTGAGGTATGAAAGTAATGGCGGTACACTTCAATTGCAGTCGAACTATTTCATAAGAATCTGGTTATTTTCGTACTTCAGTTTCACAAAAATTACAGGCCTATATACCGACATACTCGTATCTTGGCGGCTACCTACTAGTCTGAAGGAATGAATGAATTACTACAAATAAGTAATATGTCCGTGTATAAACTTTAATACCAGCACGTCACATTCTTGAAGATTGCCATGTGGCTAAAAAATCATGATAGGTACACGCAAAGCATAGAAACAAGGACAAAGTGAAAAGAGCGTATTATAAGGAAATGTTGAACCTAGTCTCCAGGTAGTCTAGTTTTGGAAAATGTTGTAATGTCTGAAATCCGCTAAAGCAAACGTTATGAACGTGAAAGTACGCCCCGACCACAAGGATATAATCATAATCAGTTCCTTTTGTACTTCAGCATATAAGGTTTTATTTCGTTTCAGCTCTTAAAACGTTTTTGGACGATACGATTACAACTCAGCTATTGATACTTTACGAATTACAATGCACTATTTTGTTGGTATGGATTGCCATTTACATATGCAATGATATTACTTTAATGACATTCTCACATTTGTATTAGAAAATTCACAGCAACATTAAGTCATTAGCAAACATAACAGTAGATTTGGCCACTAGTTATTTTTTTCGAAACAATGTTTCGATACGCGAAACTGATTCATTGTTTCCATACGCCATCTTTCACGGTTTCGAAACCGTCGTGTTTAATTCTGCTCGCTTTCGGGTCACATTCGTGTTCGATCCCGTCGGTTTCACTGTTTCAAAACAGACCATTATTGCAGGAAAGCGGAAGAAACGATTTGTATCGAAAAAGTGTTGTTTTATTTTACGGAAGCTCGGCACAAACAGACATTTAACTCACTAGTTAATGGACAGTTTAATGAGTGCTAAAATTTAAGGGACACACTTGAGACTGCAGCTTAAGATTACTGAAATCAAGATTCGTTTATGAAGTGACTGCTGCCGAATATTCTGAAAAGAGATAATGTCTGTTTTATAAACGTAAATGACAAACAACGTTCACTGTTTGCACTGAAATATCAAATAAAATTCTATGTTTATCTGCCCATTTACGGTAATTATATTAAAAACACACGACTAAACCTTCAACTTTTTTTTTTTATAAGAAACATTAGCCTATATCCGAATTGACATGTCAGATCTAACATAATGTGCAGTATTTCGTTTTTATACTTAAATATTACGAGAGTTTGGACGGTAAATGAAACCGCGAATTAAAGATAATTCCAAAACTCGAATTTTAAAATAATGGTAATTATAGTAAAGTAGTGCGATAACGATGTATAAAAACTTATCCCTGCCAAAATGTTAGCTAAATAAATTTAATGTGATAGTATGTCTTTTCAATATCACACGTAGGTCAGCACACACAACACATATCGAAATTAGGCACTAGATTAGTTAAGAACTAAATGTATTAATTATAGCTACTTTGATAAAGAAATTAGATATAAAACCGTCAGTCCTCAGTTCACACGATAGCAGGAACGTCACTTATTGAGGAAGCAATAGATCTGGTGCAGAGGTAAAATGTTACCTACCGTCCCAGCGGCCTCGCCTGATTACGTTGGCAACATCAACAAAACGGCTGAACATCGTTTCCAAGTCATGGAGTCATGGGGCCAGCACGTTCTTCACATTTCTTACCAATTGAAAACGTCCTGGTGGCCGAGCAACAGGGTCGTCACACAATGCCAGTCACTACTCTTGATGAACTATGGTATCGTGTTGAAGCTGCATGGGCATCTGTACCTATACACGCCATCCAAGCTCTGTTTGACTCAATGCCCAGGCCTATCACGGCCGTTATTACGGCCGGAGGTGGTTGTTCTTGGTAATGATTTCTCAGGATCAATGTACCCAAATTGCGTGAAAATATAATCACATGTTACTTCTAGTATACTACATTTGTCCAATGAATACCCGTTTATCATCTTTATTTCTTCTTGGTGTAGCAATTTTAGTGGCCAGTAGTGTTTTCTTATGGTACTTGTATGCGTTTAGTAAGTTCACTGTTCCCCAATGGATCTCCGAATTGAGACTTCTTAGTAGGATTTCGCCATCAGGAAATACAAGACAGACAATAATCGGCGGAGTGTAAAATGTAAGACCATTTGAGCTACAAATTTTAAAAACGGAAATGCAATGCTTAAAGTGAATTATAGTTGGAATTACTGAGATTTTCCTTTTGTTGGCAGAACTATAGGTAGTGAGGTTCCACCAACGTTTATAAAGTTGGTCATTTCGAAAGTGTTTATATGAGGACTTTTCACAGCTTGTTCTACATTCAGTCGTAATCTTTAGACGCACCAACAACATAATTAGCTCTAACAGTTATCTATAAACTTCCCAATTCTATTTCTTTGATAGTCTCTAATTTATCCGCAGAAATAATCACAATGGATATCGCAAGGACTGTTAATTCTCGCCTCACATGATTTCAAACAGAGGACGTGACTCGCAACATTGAGTCTCGTCCATAAAATTGAAACATACATTATTTTTAATTCTGTTATTAATTAATGTCATCCCCATGAACCACAGACATTGCCGAGGTGGGGTGGCTTTTGTACCTCAACTATACAGATAACCGTAACGTAGATGCAACCACAGCGGAGGGGTATCTGTGGAGAGGCCAAACAAACGTGTAGTTCCTGAAGAGGGGCAGCAGCCTAGTCAGTAGTGTCTGGATGATTGTCTGAGCTGGCCTTGCAACATTAGCTAATGTGACTTTGTCATGCAGTTACAGCGAACGGCTGAAAACATGGGAAAACTACAGCCATTACTTTTCCTGAGGACATGCAGACGTACTGTATGAATATATGATGATGGCATCCTCCCGGTTAAAATATTCTGGAGGTAATATAGTCCCCCATTTGGATCTCCGCGCGGGGACTACGCAGGAGGAACTCATTATCAGGAAAGACAACACTGGTATTCTACGGATCTGATAGTGGATACTTAGATCCCATAAGAGGGTAGTGAAGTTAGATGATTTAAAAAACGGAACTTAATATGTTGAAGTTATAGTAGGGATTAGTTAAGTTTGGTGGAAAGAGGAACAGGGTTTTTTGTCACGTGAGTACAGGATTATAAGTGCAAAATCAGTTGGTGGTACTGCAGGAGTAGTATTGATAATGAATAAGGAAATAGAAATGCGGGTAAACTACTGTGAGCAGCACAGTGATCGCATTGTCATAGTCAGATACGAAGTCAACACCGTCCACTAGCTCTGCTGATGATGAGGAGATCGACGAAATGTATAAGGACGTAAAGAAAATTATTCAGTTAGGGGAGAGGAAAACTTAATTGTGATGGGTGACTGGAAGTCGGTAGTAGGAAAAGGAAGGGAATAAAAACGGTGAATATGTACAGGGAGAGGGGAATGAAAGAGGAAGCTATTTGGAAGAGTTTTGTACGGGACATAATTTAATCACAACAAATAGTTGGATCAACAATCATGAAAGAAGGTTGTATACATGGAAGAGACCGGGAGACACCGGAAGGTACCTGATAGATTTTTTTAATGGGAAGACATAGATATCGAATCACCTTTTAAATTGTAAGACATAGTCAGGGGCAGACATAGACTCTGACCATAGGTTATTGGTTACGTAATATACGGAAATTGAAGAAACTGCAACGAGGTAGGAATATAAGAAGATGAGACCTGAATTAAACGAAGGAACCTGAAGTTCTTATGAATTTCAAATGGACATTTAGGCGATATTTGACAGAAACGGGGGAAAATGAAACAGTACAGGAGATGAAATAGTCAAGGCAGCAGAGAACCAAATAGACATAGAGGCAAAACCTACAAAAAATCCTTTTATATCACAGGAAATATTAATTTTAATTGATGAAAGGAAAATATATAAAAGTGTTATTAATGAAGCGGGCAAAATGAAGTAAAGAGGACTAAGAAATGAGATTGACAAGAAGTGCAAAATGGCTAAGCAGGAGTGGCTAGAAGCCAAATGCAGAATGTATAACTAGGATAAAAGTAGGTATCGCATAAAAGAGACCTTTCGAGGCAACAAAACTAGCCTTATGAATGTCAAGAACTCAGATGGTAAACCAGTTCTGAGTAAAGAAGGGAAAGCTAAAAGGTGGAAAAAGTATATACAGGGGCTCCACAAAGGAAATGAACTTAATATTGTAGGAGGGGAAGAGGAAGTAGATGAAGATGAAATGGGAGATAGTATAATGAGGGATGAATTTAACAGAACTCTGAAAGACCTAAGTCGAAGCAGGGCCCCTGGAATAAATGACATTTTCTCAGAGCACCTGAACACTCTGGGATATCCAGCCATGACAAAACTATTTCAGCTGGAGAGTAAGTTGTATGAGACAGGTGAAATACCTTTAGACTTTAAGAAAAATGTAATAATCCCCATTACAAAGAAAGCAGACGCTGACAGGTGTGAAAATTACATAACCATAAGTTGAATAAATCATAGTTGCAAAATTTTAACAAGAATTATTTGCAGAATAATGGAAAGGCTGATAGATGTTGACACCTGGGATGATCATTTAGGATTCAGGAGAACTGTAGGAACACGGCAGGCAATATTCACCTTACCACTTATCTTTTAAGTTAGAGTAAAGAAAGGCAAAATATCTAGATTTTGTAGATTTGGAAAGAGCTTTTGAAAATGTTAACTGAAATACACCCATTCAATTTCTGAAGTCAGGTACTGTAAACCAAACGGAACGGAAGGTTATTTACAAATTGTACATTAACCAAACAGCTGTTATTAGAGTTGAAGGGAATGAAAGGGACAGAGTAGTTGGGAAGAGAGTAAGACAGGATTTTAGCCTTTCTCCAGTTATTCAATTTGTATATTGAGCAAGCTGAGAAGGAAAGGAAAGAGATATTTGGAGAAAGAATTAGAGTTCAGAGTGAAGAAATAAAAACATTGCTTTTTGCGGTTGATATTTTAATTCTGCCAGAGACAGCAAAAGATATGGAATAACAACTGAACGAATCGAAAGTATGTTGAAAGGAACGTGCAAGGTGAATATTAACAAGAGGAATGGAACGCAGTATTAGAAAATCAGGCGATTCTGAATGAATTAGATTAGGTATCGAAATAATTAAAGTGGTAGACGAGTTTTGTTACTTGGGCAATAAAGTAAGATATGATATTCGCAGTACATAGCATATAAAACAGAACAGCAAAGGGAAGGAAAGCATTTTAGAAAAAGAGAAATTTGATAATATCAAATATTAATTTAAATGTAAGAAAGACTTTTCTGAAAGAATTTGTGTGGAGTATAGACTTTTACGGGAGTGAAACTTGGACGGTAAGTAGTTTACACCGGAAGAGAAAAGATGCTTTTGAAATGTGGTGCTACAGAAGAATGGTGTAGATTAAGTGGGCAGATCGTGTAAATAATGAAGAGTTTCTGAACAGAATTGAGGAGAAAAGGAATTTTTCGCATAACTTGACTAAAGGGATAGATTGGTAGGATACATTCTCAGACATCAATGAATCGTAAATTTAACTTTAGAGGGATGTGTGTGCGGGGAAAAATTGCAGAGAAAACCCAAATACGAATATAGTAATAAGATTCAGAAGAATGTGGGTTGCCGTTCTTCTGAGGAGATGAAGAGGCTTGCTCAGGACAGAGTAGGGTGGACTGCTGCATCAAATCAGCCACCGGATTGAAGACCACAACAACAAGAACAGTATTAATTAATGTTAACTACGTATTTCTATCTAGACATGAGACATCGCCAAAATTTTGTAATTTACTCTGAAAATATGTACACCATGTTGGAATATATCAGAATTTCTTTCGGATAGAAGAATTTTCCCGATTGTTGCAATTATTCGAATCCGGGTTCAGGTTGACCCGAGTTCTGGGAACCGGGGATTTATATTAAAAGTAAGTCATGAGTCAAATCTGATTTCTGTCCTGTGGTACTGGTGTACTGTTAATTTGTTTCTCTGTATTCAAATGTCACTTTTGGTAGAATGACAAGTTTTTCTTGTAAATGATACGGACCACGATTTTTTATGGTGGTGTGTTGTTTAGAATACGGTTTCTTGGTGCTCCGTGCATTCGAAGTATGAAAGTAATACCTGCATTTATTGAATCTCCTACAAACTTATTTGTTTAGGTTACTACCGCAAATCCGTCTGCAGAAATGAAACTTTTGCATGTGTCTAGCCTTGTTGGTCACTGTGTATACCTTAATGAATTTAGGAAATGAAACATGAAGTAACCTTTGTTTTTTGCTTTCTCCCGCAATTTCATTCGCTTCTAGGAATGTAAATACTCTGAATATCAACATATGCTATTTCCACCTGTACGTTAGGATTAATTCACTCTTCTATTAACGATATTAGAAAATAATCTAATCTTTCGGATATGTCATATACTGCTGTTCAATATCACCATGGCTTACCAGTAATAAAAATTGCCATAACAATCATTCCTTCTAACATTAAAATCTGAAGATTTCGAAATAAAATACCTGACAGAAAGGATAAATTATTGAGGGTTCATTTTGGAAACACACAAATGAAACATTGAAATCATTCGAAACTTTCGTTGATGCCACCTGAGAAAGAGATTGTAAAATGTGCCTCCTGAGATCTTCAAGGCGATTTCTACATACCGGTGTGATACTTTTCTTCCTCGTGCATGTAGCTTAAGTCTATTTCGCTGCACATGTACTGGTTTGTAGGTTTTAGTTTATTAGATACAGGATTTTGATGTAACTTCATGATGGAAAAAGTGGTGTAAACGCTCACGAAATATATTATCAGCGTTGATATATTTCATTTTATTACTTTATGTTATAACCATGCTTGAACATCATGCAACGTAAGATATTGTGGCTTTCTCCATGTTACATCAATAGTCCGCTCCCTAGGAAAAGAAATAAATTCACTTGCCATAAAATTTGTCGACCTTTTGTTTTGACCTTCACTGCTGCCGTTGGAAACGGGTTGCTTGTCGTGGATGATAACGCTCGACCCCACAAGCTGCAGAGGTGAAGAACATTATGAGACGGCGGGAATTGAAGGTATGGCCAAATATCCCTGAAGAGCTGACTGATACCCCACATTGTCCAAGCAGGTGTTCAATTACAATGGCCGTCCCATCATATTAGAGGGCAACGAGAATGACTTTCTCACTATCACGGTAGCCCCATGGTACCTCACTTTAACGGAAACCTCAGGTATATATATATATATATATATATATATATATATATATATATATATATATATATATATATATATATATGTGACTGCCACATAATGGATAGCCGCCAACAAAAGAATGTATGTATGTGGACGTTACCTTGCCAATATCATAGTTACCTAACCCTACAGCAACAGGATAAAACAAAACATAAAAACAATAATTATTTCCTTCAAATTGTTTAATCTCAGATTTTAGAGCAGTTTTTCAAATTGCAGACTTAAAACGCCGTGACATCAGGAAATCCGATAAGATGAAGTCACTATTATGTATGCAAATGTTTCTGCCTGCATGTAATAAACAGCAGTTCTATGCGCATTTGAACTATTTGAACCCCGCAGGAATGTTCGCGTGGTCTAAGGCGCTATGCTACTGACAGCGGAGGTTCGAGTATGGATTTGTTTGTTGTCCTTAGCGAAAGTTTAAGCAGTTTGTAAGTCTTGAGACAGATGACCCCAGCAGTTGGGTCAGTTAGATTCACACACATTTGAACATTTAATGTAATGAGCAGTTTAGCCCAAAGAAAGCAGCATGTCGAAGAAGAACTGCGTGAACACTAATAAGAAGTAAATAAATTTCATTGTCCCGGAAATTGTTCTTGAAGACCCCACATCGAGTGTCACTCTGCAAAATACTTTTGTACATGGTGTTGTCAATTTAGCATACATCTACTACAGTAGAGTGCATAAGTTGATGATGTAGTCTTTCCTAAACTCTATGATGGAAATGAAGAATCGTCAGTGCAACAAGTACAAAATGCTTGGACTGAAACCAAAATAGAAAACATTCTGGCGTACATTTATAGAAACATTAACTTCCGTGCGAGTAGCATTTAAGAATTATAATGTAACAGACCAACTATGAATAAATCGTTAGAAACTATTTATTATATCAAACTATCGTTTAAGGTAATATTGGTGTGATGGTAAAGAACATTTTGAAGTGTTTTGTTCTGTCATAAGGCATTATCACCTTAAGCCAAGACGAACTGTGTAATTTCTCACCTAAGAGTTTTGCGGTTTTGCAACCAAACGGCTTTGAAAGTTTTTCTCTGCGCTCGGTACTGATAAAATTACTTTAATATGGTCTCTTCGGGCTCTTTTATTTACTGTTGTTTTCATCTTTTTTCTGAAAACTCCGAGCTTCATTGTCAAAGAGAGACAAAGATAAAAGGACTTCTGCTTTTGTGCCTGCAATATTTACGGTCACACGCCGCGGTGGAGTAGCCGAGCGGTCTTAAGGCGCCTAGCTGCGGAGCGCGCGGTTGCTCGCCGTCGGAGGTGGAGTAGCCGAGCGGTCTAAAGCGTCTCGCTGCAGAGCGCGCGGTTGCTCGCCGTCGGAGGTTCGAGTCCTCCCTGGGGCATGGGTGTGTGTGTTTGTTTGCCCGTAGGTTAGTTTACCTTAGTTTGTAAGCTAAGGACTGATAACCACGCAGTTTGGTCCGATAGATTCACAAACATTTGAAAAATTTTTTACGATCCTACACTAAGCTTGTCAGCTAACTTCTTAGCACTCACACTCTGACTGATTGGTCAAGGACGTTTACTGTGCCTGTCAACAAGGCAACACGTTTTGTTTAAGGTGACATTTGCCGCAGAATATATTTAAACAGACGTTCAAACCAAAATAAAGGAAGGGAACGAATCACTGCATACCTTACTTACGATCACGGCCTTCTTTATTGACGGGCACAACGAACACAATTTTAATGTTTATAATTAAAAATATCGACCAGCCGCAACTATGGTATAAAATGTTTATTTATTTAGACCAAGACCGATTTCAGATACGGAATCTGGGAGTTACCCAGATGCCTTCAGATCCCGGCTTGCTCCTTTATGTAACGAATTTTTGTAAGGCCTTAAGGCCCAAATTTGCAACAGTTGGGCTTCGGCCGTGCACCGGCTCGGACGTTGTTTACGTTCCGGTCACAGGCGAAGCGAGCGAGATGTTTACTCAAAATGTTAAAATGTTTGTTAAGCTTATGGGACTTAACTACGGGGTCATCAGTCCCTAAACTTACAAACTACTTATCAATTACCTTATACTACGAACGCCACAAATATCCATGCCCGAGGGGGGATTCGAACCCCCGACCGTAGTGGCCGTGCAGACCGTGACTGGAGCGCCTCAGTCTCCTCGGCCACCGCGGCCGGCTGTTGTTTACGCAGCGTGCGTAACGATGTAATTTAGTAGTACACAGATCGAACTATGGCTTTTTCATATCGTAAATCGACATTGCGATTCACTTTCAATAACGACTTTGCACGACCAAAGGCTTACGAAATAGAACGCTTTCAACGAGATAAGGTCAAAATCGAGCCGGACGTTGTGGTAGGAATGCACTTCTCCGTAGTCAGTAGCGTCGTTTACTGCAAGCTCATTGATGAAGCGGCATGTGATAGAATATCACAACGACACCAACAGGGTCTCCGTTTTTGTCAATCAGACGGAAACATCGGAGCGGTTTCAGTGGATCACCCCGGAGTGGGATTAAGAACAATCCGCGTCTTCGAGATACCGTTCGAATTGCCTGAAAAACTGGTGACAGAGGCTTTGAGCCCGTACGGCACGGTTATATGACATGAAGCCGAGAAATAGGCGACTTTTGAAACATATCGTGTCCTGAAAGGCGTAAGACAGGTAATTATGCAAACACGTTCCGTCATACCTGTATATCGGTGGCTGTTGGGCAATCGTCATCTACAACGGACGACCAAGAACTTGATCGGGGTGTGGAGAGGAGGGACACGTGAGGTCTGAGTGTACACAAAGGAGGCTACTACAACTGCATGCGTGATGATCCACATCAACAGCAGCAGGCGACGGTGCCCCCCTTGACGTATGCTGCGGCCTTTCGTGAGGATACGAGAACCACACTAGAACCGAACCGGGGTACAACGTCGGAAGACCAATCTAATTAATCAAAGCCAAAAGAGGCGGAGATAGATCATGGTCGGCAGTCGCAGGACGGTATGACTTTGCCACAGCCCTTGCAGGACGTGGGGGAAATGGAAGTTGACGGTGCGAAGGAGCAGGAAGTGGACTTGAAAAATGAAGATCAGGAGGCCGTACTAACCTTAGATTCGGAGGTCAGAAAACGGAAGCAGCGAGCGCCAAAACGGCGGAGGAAACGCCGCTTTTCGTCCGACAAAGACAGCAAGGAATCAGGGACGAATGACGAGGTGATCCACAGCAAGGAACAACAAACAACGGCTCCGGAAGAAATACCGCGCGAGGAGAAAAGTGAGGCGGCGACCTGTGTTCAAAGGAATGACGTAACACAAGACGAGGTGGAAACAGATAAATGATTGTTGACTGTTTAGAACGTCTAACGGACAACAGAACATGGCGCCGAAAGAACGAATTTGGACTGGGCAACAGAGGCGGTTCAGTACGCGGACGAGGAAGACGAAGGAGCAGCAGACAAGCACCCCGGCGGAATGTGTCCGGGGGCCATTTCGAATAACGTATGACAGCAAGTGAGGGCGATGGGGGAATGGGATGGAGCACAAGGAGGATCGGAGGTGTTAACTGTCAGACGGTGACTCCCCTGTGATGCATGCCATGCAACAGGCGTACCGGATAGGGTCCATTACCTTCAGTGGCATAAAAACGCCCGCCAAGATGAATATGCTCAGTGTCATGCTGAAGGCGGCGGATATAGACATAGCACTACTGCAGGAAGTACGAGATCTTCACACCCAGGACTTCTATGGATACGACTTTTACTGTCCACCGTGCGACGAGAGAGGCATCGGCACGGCAATATTTCTGAAAGAAGGGATACGTGCTGTCGACATAATTTTCCCAAAGCACGCGGAACAGCTGTCACCGTAGGAGGCGTACGCCTGATCAATATTTATGCACCATCAGGCAAAGATAAAGGAGGGAACGCCAGGAATTTTATGCCTAAGAGGTGACCAAATTGTTCAGGGACCAATACGAGGCTTGTATCGTAGGAGGAGACTTCAACTGTGTACTAGACAGGAAGGACCAACAGCCTAACTTCACGACATGTCAAGAACTCAGAGCACTGAGATGCAATTAATTGATACGTGGGACCTCAAACATCCTGGACAACAAGGATACACGTACATTACCAGCCACTCGGCGATCAGATTGGATAGGATTTATCTTTCAAGAAGACTGATGACGTCGACAGTGGATGCGGAAATTTGACTACAGCGTTCACCGACCACGAGGCATATATCTGCACAGACACCCTCGCCGTGCAAAAGGTATGGAGGCGAAAGAGTAATTGGAAGCTGAATGTTTCCCATCACAGCGAAGCAGAATGTCGACGTATGGTGGAGGAAACATAGCAAAATTGCCTAAGGCGCAGAAATGCATTTGGTTCTGTTCACCACTGGTGGGTCACGTGCGTGAAACCAGCGTTAAGAAGAACATTTATTTTTTATGGGAAGGAGACTTTTCGTTGGCAGCGCATGACCTCTGAATTTTATTATACGACCCTCCGGGAACTCTATTCCCAACCTCGATCACCTGAACGCCAAACAGCCGTACATTATTTCAAGGCAAAACTAATACAACTCACAACATCCAGAATGGCAGGTACAATGATACGTCCGAGGGTGTAGGATGGACTCCACAATGAACAGCAAAGTATGGTATAAAATGTTTATTTATTTAGACCAAGGCCGGTTTCAGATTTCCTTTTATATATTAGCTGGAGCCACGTTTTGCATCTTTTATAGTTTCACAACTCTAGGATAGACAAAAAATTATTTATTTTAGTATTTGCTGAAGTTGACATTAGGTTTCCTTTTACTGTCAAAAATACATGATGTGTGACGAAAACTAACATGTGTCACTTTCTGTGAAGATATCGTCCCATATTCTTCCTGTTTATGTTATACATCTTATGAATGTGCTGTTAACGTTGTTAAGTGTTACACAGGACAACATGCTAAAATTTAACGTAAAGCGCTCTATAATCATTCACAAAGCGTGGCCTAGCTTCACATAGGAAAATAAACATTATTTACAAAGATGTTAAACAGATGAATTTGTTCAATTATAGACGCTTTACAAGTGTGTGGGTAACGGTAAAAGTTTGTCTTTGCTTGTTCAGAGAGGAGCGTAAATATGGAACTTTTGGAGTGAAATTATTTGCAGTATTTATATCGGTCATTTTTAAACCAAATTCTGTATTCGGTTATAGTCTAAATATATCATGCCGTACATTTGGTTGGTTGCTGTTTTTCAGTATTAGTATTGTAATGCCACAGCCGCGGTTCGCACAATAGCGAAACAATTTTAAAACGGGGAAGCTACGTACATTGTACTGTATACAGTAATAACTCTGGAACAAAATCAGTACACCTTCTTAGTGATGTGGATGTTTGGGTTTGATTATGTTACATAGAAAACTGTGCGCTAGTGATTAAAGTGTATTGTAACGTCATACCAAACCAGAGAGCAGATGTGAAGTTTGGCAGTTACGCTATCTGGAAACCGTTGAGAAAGTCCTTTCACGCAGTGATCTCATTAGCAGTGGATTAACGCCTCTCGGAAATAAAACGAAATAAAAACTTATCTGCATGGTCCGTAACCGTCTGAGGGGTTAACGTTCGGGGAACATTTGTGCGAGATAGCTGCGTACTTGAACGAGGCCAATGTCTCCGTCTCCTTGGCCTTTAGCAGGGCTGCATCCCGTTTCATTCTGAAACTGACAATGAAGTCACTATTTTCCAGCTTCGTAGACTGCTTATTGGCACTATGTAACCGTCTGTCATCCGATCTACCCATGTATAAACGACATTTAGCTGTCTATTTTATTTACAAATCAAACAATAAGCCAAGATCGCAAACTAACAAGTGACGACCGGTTTCGGTGCACTGTGTCACCATCAACTGGTCATATATATATATATATATATATATATATATATATATATATATATATATATATTAAAATCTGGTCATCTTGTTAAGAAA
Source organism: Locusta migratoria (assembly GCA_026315105.1). Taxonomy (NCBI): domain Eukaryota; kingdom Metazoa; phylum Arthropoda; class Insecta; order Orthoptera; family Acrididae; genus Locusta; species Locusta migratoria. Next base: position 168,743,548 of record CM048745.1, read on the forward strand.
TTGGGTATAAAATAAAAAGTGCAACATTGCACTTAGTCACTATATAAAAAATACACAAGTTAAAAACACAACAATTTTTTTTTTTTTTTTTTTTTTTTTTTTGTAAGCTTTCATGTTTTTAACTTGTGTATTTTTTTATATAGTGACTAAGTGCAATGTTGCACTTCTTATTTTATACCCAATTTTTTAACAAGATGACCAGATTAGAATATATATATGAACAGATGATGGTGACATAGTGCATCGAAACCGGTCGTCACTCAATAAATTGTTAGTTTGCGATCTTGGCTTATCATTTGGAAACTATAAAACGAATTGATCGCCTCCAGACCAGACGATGGCAGGTAATCTTAAAATCTATACGGTTGAAGATGGAAATCGTATTTACGTTGGTTTCATTAGGTTAATCAGAAGCTGTTTTATGACATCATAAATCTTTGCAATATGTGTCGGAAAATGAGAAAAATTTTCTATTTATCTGGGGTTATAAATGGATACTGTTTGAAGAACGTTTTGTGAATATTCAAGTAAAAAAAGGTAATAAATTCATCATCATCATCATTAGACACTGATTTTGCCTCCAGCGTTCTGATTGCAGCACAGTTCCGTAATAAAATTCCTCTATGATTCATTGGTAACGTTGATATCTCATCTGATATTAGGGCTGTTAATTCAAAGTCATTATTGACTGGTTGAAAGTACTTTCTCCTTGGTCTATTTCGACTCCTTTTAACCTCTACTGCTGAACCCAAGAGTCTCACAGGAAACCTTGATTCTCCCACGCGTGTAACATGGCGCCACCACCTTGCCGCGGCGGATTAGCCGTGCGTACTGGGACGCCGTGCTGCGGTGCCAGCGGCTGTTCGCCGTCGGGGGTTCGAGTCCACCTCGAGCATGGATTTTTGTGTTGTCCTTAAGTTAGTATACGTTTAAGTTGTATGTAACCTACGGACTAATAACTAAGTAGTTGAGTCCGATAGATTCACAAACATTTGAACATTTGAGCTCTAATTGCTTCATCTACGGCGTTCATCCCCAGTTGTTCTTTCATTTCCTCATTACGAACACTCTCGTACCATTGGTCCCATCTGTTAGTGTCTGCTGTGATGTAGGCTACTTTCATAACTGTAACCTCAATCTTATTAATAAGGTTCCTTGTATCAACCCAGCTTTCACTACCATACAACATAGTTGGTCGAAAGATGTACCGGTGCAGTGCTAACTTAGTTTTGGCTGACACTTTCTGCATTGGCTTTGCTGAACCTTGATACCTTCTTTCACTACGTTGCCATCCTGTGAGGAGATACATCCTAAAAAAATAAACTAAAATGTCATAATCGACAGTGAAGTTGTATGAATACTGGATACGCAGTAACCGGAAAATGTATTCCAAGCATTAACTCCAAGAGTTAATAGAAAGCACCGAAACACACATCATTGTAGGCAATCAAAGTTGGCTAAAGCCGGAAATAAGTTCTACAGAAGTATTTGCAAAAGTTCTAACATTGTTCAGGAAGGATAGATTAAACACAATAGGTGGAGGCATGTTTGTAGCCGTCAAAAGTAGTATTTCGTGTAGAGGAGATGAAATTGATAGTTCCTGTGGGCTATCAAGGGTAGATGTTGTACTCGAAAATCGTAAGAAATTAATAATTGGTTCCTTTTACCGGCCTCCCGACTCTGACGATACAAGATCAGAAAGGTTCAAAGAAAACCTGAGTGTAATTACAAAAACGTCCCCGACTCACACAATAATAGTAGGCGGTGATTTTAATTTACCCTCAATCTGTTGGCGAAATTATATTTACAAATCCGGAGGTACGAATAAAACGTTGTGCGATATTGTACTCAACGCATTCTCTTAGAATTACTTCGAACAATTAGTTCATGAGCCAACTAGAATTGTAAATGGATGTGAAAACACACTTGATCTCTTAGCAACAAATAATCCTGAGCTCATACGAGCATCAAAACGGATACAGGTATTAGTCAACACAAAGCTGTCGTAGCGAGATTGAATAGCGAAAGTCCCCAAGTTATCAAAAATACACGAAAAGTATATTTGTTCGGGAAATCAGATAGAAATAAAATACATTGCTTCTTGAGAGACAGCTTCCACTCGTTCCTAACACTAAATGTAGGTGTAGACCAGATGTGGCTCAAATTCAAACAACTGGTATCGAGAGAAATTGACAGTTTTATACCTAATAAATTAATAAAAGAAGGAGGTGATCCTCCTTGGTACACAAAACACGTCAGGGCACTGATGCAAAAGCAAAGGAAAAGGCATGCTAAATTTAAACACAAAATCTCCAGGATTTGCGACCCTACACAGATGCTCGAAATTTAGCGAGGATCTCAATGCGAGATGCCTACAATACTTACCACAACGAAACTCTTTCTCGAAATTTGACTGAAAACCCAAAGAGATTTTGGTCATATGTTAAATATACTACGGGCAAAACACAAACAATACCCTCACTATGTGATAGTAATGACGATCCTGCCGATGACAGCGCTACTACAGCAGCCATACTAAACATAGCTTTTAGAAACTCATTCACCAAAGAAGACGAAACCAATATTCCAGATTTCGAATTACGAACAGACGCCGTAATGAGTACCGTAGAAGTAGACATAATTGGAGTAGTGCTGCAACAAGAACAAGTCTTCTGGTCCTGACTGTATATCAATTAGATTTCTATCCGATTATGCTGAAGCGATAGCTCCTTACTTAACAGCCAAATCCAACCTCTCTCTCAAAGAAGGATTTGTACCAAAAGATTGGAAAGTTTCACAGATCACACTTACATTCAAGAAAGGCAGGATGAGTAACCCACTAAACTACAGGCCTATTTCATTGACGTCAATTTGCAGCAGGCTTTTGGAACATATACGGTATTCAAATATTATGAATTATCTCGAACAGAATGATCTATTGACCCAAGGTCAACACGGATTTAGAAAATATCGTTCTTGCGAAACACAACTAGCACTTTATTCACACGAAGTGATGGGTGCTATCGGCAAGAGTTCGCAAATCGATTCCGTATTTCTTGATTTACAGAAAGCTTTTGACACCGTACCTCACAAACAGCTTTTAATCAAGTTGCGTGGTTATGGTATATCGCCCCAAATTTGCGATTGGATGGGGGATTTCCTGTCAGAGAGGACACAGTTCGTAGTAACCGATGGTAAAGCATCGACTAAAACAGAGGCCATGTCGGGCGTTCCACAGGGTAGTGTTAATGATTCTCTGCCGTTCCTTATCTACAAAAATGATTTGGGGGAAAATTTAAGTAGCTCCCTTAGGTTGTTTGTAGATGACGCCGTCATTTACCGTCTAGTGAAATCATCTGAAGGTCAAAACCAATTGCAGAACGATCTGAATAAGATATCAGTATGGTGTAGAAATTGGCAATTTCTAAATAATGAGAAGTGTGAAGTCGTCCACATGAGCACGAAAAGAAATCCGTTAAAATTTGATTGCAAGATAAATCAATTAAAAGCGAAGGTCGCAAACTCCACAAAATACCTAGGAATTACTATTACCTCAGACTTAAACTGGAAAGAACACGTAGATAATTCCGTGCGAAAGGCAAACCAGAGACTGCGTTTTATTGGCAGAACCCTTAGAAGGTGCAACAGAACTACAAAAGAAACTGCATACACTACGCTTGTCCGCCCATTTTTGGAGTATTGCTGTACAGTGCGGGATCCTTATCAGGTGGGTTTGACGGAGGACATCAAAAGAATCCCGAGAAGGGCAGCTCGTTTCTTATTGTCGCGATACAGGGGAGACAGCATGACGGAAATGATACAGGATCTGGGATGGGAATCATTACAACAACGGCGCTTATCGCAGCGGCGTGGGCAACTTACGAAACTCCAATCACCAATATTCTCCACCGAATGCGAAAATATATTGATGACTCCCACTTAAATAGGTAGAAATCACCATCAGAATAAAATACGGAAAATCAGAGCTCGAACGGAGAGATTCAGGTGTTCTTCCCGCTCGCTATTCGAGAATTGAATGGGAGATAGTATAATGGTGGTTCGATGAACCCTCTGCCAGGCACTTAAAAGTGATTTTCACAGTATCCCATGTAGATGTAGATATTCACTGTCATTATTTTGAAGGAGATGGAAGAGTGTTTCGATCAGTTTGTTGAAAATTCTTTTAATTCTGAAATACTGGTGAAATATACACTGCTGTCCATCCAACTTTCACCATCAAGAATGACCGGAGATGTCCCAGCCAAATTTATCTTGGAGGAAACCAGTTGTTCAAAGTTCAGTTACAACGGAAGTTCAGCCTCATGTGAAGTGCAGTAGATGATGAAATCATTGTTGAGTTTTGTCACCATTTTCTGCTGTATCCGTTGCCATACACCTCGGCATTAAATAAAAGAGGCTATGAAAGTGTTGTTGGGGTACAGGGGTCCATGTTTCCTATTGCAAAAGGGGCGGCGGTAAGGTATGGAAGAACAACAGATTTCAACCCTTACGAGATGTAGCGCTAGCTTGTAGCCGACCGCGGTGGCCGAGCTGTCTGCAGCGCGCCAGTCACAGTCTGCACGGCCACTACGGTCGGGGGTTCGAATCCCCCTCGGGCATGGATATTTGTGCCTTCCTTAGTCTTAGCTAGTTCATAAAGAGTTTGTAAGTTAAGGGACTTATCATCCCATAGTTTAGTCCCATACGCTCTACAAACTTTTGAACATTTGCTAGCTTGTAGTGTATCGGCAGTGCGAGCTAGAGGGCTGCGGGTATGGAATCCAGTATCACTCCAAATCATAATACACCAGTATGGTGATACATGAGGTACATTTCAACCGTGCCTTACCATGGTATTTCCAGACTTTGATCCAATCTCCCAGACAGAATCGTGATTTGAACGACTTTGTTGGTACCGACGAATCCCAAATAACAAAATAAATTATCTTAATATCATTAAGATTACCTCGATATTGTCAGTTTTGGAGGCCATCTGATAGTTTGATATTCTTCAAAATGAAATGCCAAGATCGCAAATTAATAACTTTTTTTCAATGACGACCGGTTTCGATGAACTGTGTCACCATTGTATGGTCATATATATTTTAAAAGCTGGTCGTCTTATTAAAAAATAAGTAGAGTATAAGATAATAAGTTCAACATAGCATTTAGTCTACATCTACATGGAACACTCCGCAAATCACATTTAAGTGCCTGGCAGAGGGTGCATCGAACAACCTTTATACTATTTTTCTCCCATTTCATTCTCGAATAGCGAGCGGGAAGATAGAACACCTGAATCTCTCCGTTCGAGCTCTGATTTCTCGTATTTCATTCTGATGATCTTATCTACCTATGTAAGTGAGAGTCAATAATATATTTTCGCATTCGGAGGAGAATGTTGGCTATTGGAGTATCGTAAGTAGCCCACATAGCAGCGACAAACGCCGTTGTAATGATTTCCATCCCAGATCCTGTATCATTTCCGTGACGCTGTCTCCCTTGTATCGTGAGAATAAGAAACGAGCTGCCCTTCTTTGGACTCTTTCGATGTCCTCCTTTAAACCCACCTGATAAGGATCCCACACTGGGCAGCAAAACTCCTAAAAAGGACGGACAAACGCACTTTATGCAGTTTCTTAAGTAGTTCTGTTGCATCTTTTAAGGGTTCTGCCAATAAAACGAAGTCTCTGGTTCACCTTTCCCACAAAATTATCTACGTTTTCTTTCCAGTTGAAGTCTGATGTAATAGTAATTCCTAGGTATTTAGTGGAGTTTATGGCCTTCACTTTTAATTGATTTATCTTGCAAAGAAAGTTTGACGGATTTCTTTTCGTACTCATGTGGACGACTTCTCACTTCTCATTATTTATAGCTAATTGTCAATTTCTACAATTTTGTGATGTCTTATTTAGATCGATCTGTAGTTAGTTTTGATATTCAGATGATTTTACTTGATGGTAAAAGACGGCGTCATCTACAAACAACCTAAGAGAGCTGCTTAGCTTTTCTCCCAAATCATTTATGTAAATAAAGAACAGCAGATGACCAAAAACAGTACCCTGTGGATCGCCCCATATCACCTCTCTTTTACTCGATGCCTTACCATCGATTACTACGAACTGAGTCCTCTCTGACAGGATATCCCCTACCCAGCAGCAAATTTTGGGCAATAGACCATAACCATGCAATTTGATTAAAAGCCGTTTGTGAGGTACGGTGCCAAATCAAGAAATACGGAATCAGTTTGAGAACCCTTATCGGAAGTACTCATCACTTTGCATGAACGATATTTTCTAAATCCTTGTTGACTTTCGGCCAATAGACCATTCGGTTCGAGATAATTCATTATATTTGAATGCATAATATGTTCCAAAACCCTGCTGGAAATTGAGGTCAATGAAATAGGCCTGTAGTTTAGTAGTTTACTCCTACTGCCTTTCTTGAATATAGGTGTGACCTGTGCAACTTTCCAGTCTTTTGGTACAGATCCTTCTTTGAGCGAGCGGGTGTATACGGCTGTGAAGTAAGTATCTATCGCTTCAGCATGCTCGAATAGAAATCTAATGGGTATACAGTCCGGACCAGAAGACTTATTCTTGAAACGTGATTTACGTTGCTTCACTACTTCGAGGATATATACTTCAACATTATTCATTCTGGCCTCTGATTGTAATTGGAAATCTTGAATATTGGTTTCGTTTTCTTTGGTGAATGAGTTTCTAACAGCTATGTTTAAAAACTCTGCTTTAATAGCGCTATCATCGGCAGGATCGCCGTTACTATCACGTAGTGAGGGTATTGTTTATGTTTTGCCCCAATATATTTAACATATGACCAAAATCTCTTTCGGTTTTCAGACAAATTTCCAGAAAGAGTTTCGTTGTGAAAAGTGTTGTAAGCATCTTGTATTGAAGTCCTCGATATATCTAGGGATTTTTTGTATCGCCAATCCTAGGGATTTTGTGTTTGTTTAAATTTAGCATGCCTTTTCCGTTGTTATTGCAACAGTCTTCTGGCCTGTTTTGTGTACCAAGGGGGATCACCTCCTTCTTTTATTAATTTATTTGGTATATGACTGTAAATTGCTGTCGTTACCACTTCTTTGAATTTGAGATAAATCTTGTATACACTAACGTTTAGTGTTAGGAACGAGTGGAAACTGTCTTTCAAGAAGCAATGTGCTGTTTTTCTACCTGCTTTCCTGAACAAATATACTTTTCGCCTATTTTTGGTAACTTTGGGACTTTCGATATTCAGTCTTGCTACGACAGCTATGTGTTCACTAATACCTGTATTCTTTTGATGCTCGTTATGATCTCAGGATTATTTGTTGCTAAGAGATATAGAGTGTTTTGACATCCATTTAAATTTCTAGTTAGTTTATGAACTAATTGTTCGAAGTAATTCTCAGAGAATGCGTTGAGTACAACTTCGCACGATATTTTATGCGTACCTCCTGATTTGAAAATACAATTTCGCCAACAGATTGAGGGTAAATTAAAATTTCCGCCTACTATTATTGTGTGAGTACCGTTCGTGTTTGCAATTAGACACAGGATTTCTATGTACCTTTCTGCTATTATATATTCAGAGACGGTGGGCCGGTAAAAGGATCCAATTGTTAACTTTTTACGATTTTCGAGTACAACCTCTACCCATAATAACTGACATGAACTATCAACTTCAACTTCACTAAACGATAGACTACATTATATCAATAATGGATGTGAGGTCGCGGTTGTATACATAATTATTTTGTCAAGTAGGCTCAACCACAGAGATCGTGTAAAAACACTAAAATATGACGCGTTTCAAGGGTCAAGCCCTCATCATCAAATAAACTATACAAGAATCTTAAAACCTGAGACAATAAAAATCTAAAACGTAAGAAACGAAAACGTGGTTACTTCCCTTGTAACCGTGTCTACGCAGAAAGGTCCTCAGCATTCTGTGCTTCGTCAAGATTCAATACAGACTTCAGCACTGGCGGCGAATAACACTAGCGAAATGCACGGAGTCAACAACACGAGTGGGGCGCACGTATGCACATGGAAACAAAGACCCCTAAATATCAAAGATCATCCACAATGTAGCTAAAAGCGACGTTACATTAAATGAACAAGTTAAAGGTAGTACATGCAGCTTTTTAAAAAAACTTTGTGAACCTGTTATAAGAGAAGTCGTTTATTTTAAATTTGAACCTCTGTCTTATTGTGCAAATGACGAAGCACAATATGCTGAGGACCCTCCTGCGTAGACACGGTTACAAGGGAAGTAACCACGTATCCGTTTATTATGTTTCAGATTTTTATTGTCTCAGATTTTTAGATTCTTGTATAGTTTAACTGATGATGAGGGCTTGACCCTTGGAATGAGTCATATTTTAATGTTTGTACACGATCTCTGTGGTTGAGCTTACTTGACAAAATAATTAACGATAGACTACGCTTGAAACTGAAAAAAACTGCAGAAAGGTAGGAAAATAAGGAGATGGGACCTAGATAAATTGAAGGAACGTGAAGTTTTGGTGAATTTCAGAGGCAGCTTTAGGCAGACGGAAACGGGGGGAAATAAAACAGTAGAAGAGGAATGGGTAGCATTGAGAGATGAAATAGTGAAGGCAGCAGAGGACAAAATAGGTAGAAAGGCAAGACCTACAAAAATCCTTGGATAACACAGGAAATACTAAATTTAATTGATGAAAGGAGAAAATATAAAAATGCAGTAAATGAAACAGGTAAAATGGAGTACAGACGACTAAGAAATGAGATTGATAGGAAGTGCAAAATGGCTAAGCAGGAGTGGCTAGAAGCCAAATGCAAATCTGTAGAAGAATGTATAAGAAGGGGAAAAGTAGATACCGCCTACAGGAAAGTCAAAGAGACATTTGGGGATAAGAAAAGAAATTCTACCAATAGCAAGAACTCAGATGGGAAACCAGTTCTCAGCAAAGAAGGGAAAGCTGAAATGTGGAAAGAGTACATAGAGCAGCTCTACAAAGGAACTTAGAGACGATGTAGGAAGGGAAGAGGAAGTAGATCAAGATGAAACAGGAGATAGTATACTGAGAGATGAATTTGACAGAGTCCTGAAAGACCTAGGTCGGAACAAGGCCCCAGGAGTAGATGACATACCCTCAGAGCTACTAAAGTCTCTGGGAGAGCTAGCCATGACAAGACTATTTGAACTGGTGTGTAGGATGTATGAGACAGGCGAAATACCCTCAGACTTTAAGAAAAATGTAATAATCCCCATTCCAAAGAAATCAGGCGCAGACAGGTGTGAAAATTACAGAACCATCATTTTGATAAGTCATGGTTGCAAAATTTTAACACGAATTATCTACAGGAGAATGAAAAGCTGGTAGAAGCTGACGTCGGGGAAGATCAGTTTGGATTCAGAAGGAACGTAGGAACCCGGGAGGCAATGCTTACCTTACGTCTTATCTTAGAAGATAGATTAAGGAAAGGCAAACCTACATTTTTAGCTTTTGTAGATTTGGAGAAAGCGTTTAACAATGTTGACTGTTTTGTGTCCCAGCCTCGTCGCCGCTTTTGTGTCCCGTTCCGTCGTAGGTGTCGGTGGCCGAGTGGAATGAGACCGACGCAGGAATATAGATAGCACGCTGGTGCAGATACGGAGGGGAGCAGCCAGAAACTAGTAACACTAGGGTAAATTAGAACGAGATATATATTGAACAGAATTTATACAATACTTAACTTTTACAGAGTACTGCAGATACATAGTTGAGCTAGAGTCCTGCCTAACTGATAGCCAAGTCTTCACTGGTGCCTATCTGATTCCGAAGTCTTTACTGGTTCCTAACTCAGTCCCAAGTGAACGATGTCGTTCAGTGGTGGCCACGCGCGGAGCTGTAGCAGAGGGCGCTCGTGGCTGTCGTCGTAAGAACGCCGCGCCGTGCGTGCATGGCGGCGCGCGGCGAAAGTAGGTGGCGCGCACTTTGTACTTGTGCGACACCACAGACTGGAATACACTCTTTCACATCCTGAAGTCAGCGGGGGTAAAATACAGGGAAAGGAGAGTTATTTACAACTTGTACAAAAGCCAGACCGCAGTTATTAGACTAGAAGGGCATGAAAGGGAAGCATCAGTTGGGAAGGGAGTAAGACAGGGGTGTAGACTTTCTCCGATGTTATTCAATTTGTACATCGAGCAGGCGGTGAAGGAAAGCAAGGCCAATTTTGGAATAGGGATTAAAGTTCAGGGGGAAGAAATAAAAACATTGCGTTTTGCTGATGACATTGTAATTCTGTCAGAGACAGTGAACGACCTTGAAGAGCAGTTGAATGGAATGGACAGTGTGTTGAAGAGAGCGTATAAAATGAACATTAACAAGAGTAAAACAAAAATAATGGAATGCGGTCTTAGAAAATCAGGCGATGCTGAAGGAAACAATGAAGGTGGTAGACGAGTTTTGTTACTTGGGTAGTAAAATAACATGCGATGGTCGCAGTACGGAAGATATAAAATGTAGACTGGCAATGGGAAGAAAAGCATTTTTGAAAAAGAGAAATTTGCTAACATCGAATATTAATTTAAGGGTAAGGAAGTCTTTTCTGAAGGCATTTGTGTGGAGTGTTGCCTTCTACGGGAGTGAAACATGGACGATAAGCAGTGCGGACAGGAAGAGGAAGAATTGGTGAGAAAAGGAATTTTTGGCATACCCTGACTAAAGGAAGGGATCGCTTGGTGGAGGGAAGTGTGTGGGGTAAAAATCGCAGAGGGAGTTCAAGAGACACGTATAGTAAGCAGATTCAAGTTGATGTCGGTTGCCGTTCCTATGAGGAGATGAAAAGGCTTGCTCAGGATAGAGTAGGGTGGAGAGCTGCATCAAACCAGTCTCCGGACTGAAGACCATAACAACAACAACAACAGACTACGTTTGACACCGACAAACATGCCTCTACCTATTTTATTTCAACTATCGTTTCTGAACACAGTTAGATCTTTTGCAAAACCTTCTGCTGAAATTATTCCCGGCTTAAGCCTGATTTTGCTACCTATAATGTGTTTAGGTGCTTTCTATTAACGCTTGGAAATCTGGTTCCTTTAAAAATGCATAAGTAAAAACATGAACCTTACAAAAATGAGTAATCTGTCATGTTTTAACTCGTTTATTTTTATATACTGACTAAGTGTTATGTTGCACTTATTATTTTATATAATTTTTAATAAGATGACCAGCTTGTAAAATATATATGACCAGATAATGGTCACACAGTTCACCGAAACCGCTCGTCATTCAATAAATTATTAATTTGCGATCTTGGCATTTCCTTTGAAAAATATAATAATAAAGTCTCTTAATGTCATCTGTAATATTACGGAGTAGTGCGTTACGAAACATGTTGGAAACGATGGTGTTAGGTGATTGGTCAACATATAACCCAAACTAAGACGTTCGTTCTATTCATTTCTTTCAATGGGGAGAGGAGAACTTCTGGTCAACTCTAGCCTACGAATTCGCTGTGGAGGGCGAGGGGAGGGGACCTAGATGAATAAAGTGACTAACTCAATCAAATGTTTGTAAATCTATCGGACCAAACTGCGTGGTCATCAGTCCGTAGCTTACAAACTACGTAAACCTAGGTAAACTAACCTACGGACAAACACACACACCCATGCCCCGGGGAGGACTCGAACCTCCACGGTGAGCAACCGCGCGCTCCGCAGCGAGGTGCTTTAGACCGCTCGTCTACTCTACCGCGACAGTGACTTACTGATTTACGTCGTGTTGGTAACCAGGATGATTATGGTACGAAGTTGCAAATTTCATGGATGATGGAGTAGAAAGAATACGTCTCTCCACAGTGATGTTGTCATACCAAGATTGCCAATATAAAATTTTATAGGCGGAATGGAGGAGGGATTGTCAGACTTAGGAGTAGCGACTGTTTAATAACGTGAAGGATGAACGACAATTATTAAACTATAAAACTGCTCCATTCGTGACACTGCGAGAAACGTGGTTGTGTTTCTAAAATAAAGATAATTAACCCACTTTTTACAAGAAAATCCTGTCTAAAGCAATCCACGTAACCTCTTCGCACCAAATATCTATGAAACAATAAAGATTAATTACTAACGAGTCTCTCAAGCATTAATATGCTACAGGGGTTTAAAATAAAGACTATGAAATATTCTAGAACGTAAATAAATATTATTTTTGACAGAAACTTATGTTGTTTTTCAAATGAACACTCCATATTCTTTATTATCAATAGTACGAAAAATCACAAAAATAATTGGACGAGCCTTCAAAACCAGGTTCCAAGAATATCTTTTAACTAAGAAAGGCGCTGCCAAAAATAATTCGGCCTTTTCCGAGCACCTCAAAAGAAGCAAACACATTCAGCCCCCCCCCCCCCTTGACAAATTACAAGTTCTTCACATCGCCCCCAAAGGAAAAAAAAACCTCTCATTTCTTAAAGAATTAGAAATCACTAAGTTTGTAAAACGGTCCCCAGAACACAGTCTCAACGAACAGCTCATCACAAAAAATCAAACTTTTTACATCATGTTATCCATCTTTTTTTCCAAAATGACCCCCCCTTCTTACAATTCACAACATCTTTCTTCCGCCCTACCCTCAGGCCTCTAATAATTTAGTTCTCATTCATTTATTATTATTTCACACCAACATGGCTACCGCTTGACAAACCGCTCATTCTCGCAGGCATAACTGTGCCTATACCGATCTGTTTAACGGTCACATTTATGTTCCGCAGTTATTAACTATACTACCAGTTGTAAACGTGGACCTGCCGCGACAGCGACTCGTCTGCTGCTATAGTGAGTTTTATCATATAAAAAGCGTTCCATTAATTTCCATACCATACCCCTTTAGTCCCTAGTTATTCAAATAACCCTACGTACTTTGTACGTTTACCTCTTTGCAGACGCCCAATGACAACACAAACTGTTAAGATACCTCCTCCACAGCTAGTTATGTGCCTTCATCTCGTCCCAAGTAAGTCTGAATTTTCAAATTTACTCACCTTAGCCACATTAGATTCGCTGCCCACCAGGTACACGGACTGTAACAAAACATTTGTCTTTTTCCAGTCTGACGATGCGCTAACAGCGCGAAACGCGTTATTGGAGAATTAAATATTGTAACAGAGACTGAGAATTTTTTTAATTATTAAACACTGTTGCTGCACCAGCCGCCGCCACCACCACCATCATGGGATGTAATGAAATGTATAGAACTGCGTTGGTTACAACGCCATACGCCCATTATATCCCGAGAAAATATGAAGCAACGTTGAAGATTGAAATAAATAAAGTGCGCAGCGGTTGCAGGATTACGGGCAGCGTGAGTTTCGCGCTTGCCTCGGCATATGCGCTAGCTGCGGGTTTCATAAATTTCAAGCGTCAACATCGCTTCATATTTTCTCGCGTTGTAACTGACGCATTGCGATGCAACCAACGCCTATGTTTTTGTGATTCTGCAAGCTATTTATTCCATAACAAACTAGCTGAAAACTCGGAGTTGCCCGAATATTTATTTCTTTATTCCAGCCTTGAGTTGGTACTTTTCCTATCCCTTCTCTCAGTCTATCTCGTCTTTTTTAAAAACATGTTACATTTATGGGAGAATACTCGACCAAAAATACAGTTCATTTCAAAGATAAATCCTGGCAGTACAGTGAACTAATCAGAATGGTATTATTATCAACCGATGAGATCGTTCAGCACGAATCAGCTGGAAATTAACTTCTCATGTTTACAAAACATTCGTGTGTCCGTAAATCATTGAAAGAAGGGAAAAAATAATAATCGTTACAAAACGACTGTAAGTTGCAGAAATACCTACGTTTCTCCAGGATACAATTGATATTTCATGTTTGTTTATGCTGTACTGCATAATTCATTAAAACCGTGAAAATGAATGAGCTGTAGAGACTCACATAGGATGAAGCAGCCTGAGACGCTGCAGCCAATGAGGTCGCCCGGGTAGTAGACATTCGCCTTGAGCATCATAATTACCATCATAAAGACATCTGAGGTGTAAACGAAGGCTTCCGAGGCCGTTGTCATTGTTTATAAAACTCTTCTGGGTGTTGGATCGCATCGTCAATATATCAAATACTTCACCGACGTTTCGGCCATTATTGCAAGTGGCCATATTCTGGGTGTTACGTAAACGTAACAGCAGTAAACGTAACACCCAGAATATGGCCACTTACAATAATGGCCGAAACGTCGGTGAAGTATTTGATATATTGACGATGCGATCCAACACCCAGAAGAGTTTTATAAACAACAACATCTGAGGTTTTTGTACAAACGTTTCCCTTGAATCTACAGTGAAATTCGCCCTGTAGTTTCGTTTTCAAACTGCTCAGTGGTTATGACGTATCTGCAGACCAATGGGTCGTTCAGTGGTATAATATTGTAGCTCCTTTCAGTGGTATATTTGGATATTGTTTGCGGAATATGCTACGAACAGAGTAATACAGACTTAACAAAATGTCAAACATAATGCATTACCTATTTACGGATGTTACGTTTATGACGTAATATTTCCTGAATTAAGTGTCCTAGAAACAACATTATTTACCAGGTTCGTAGAGAGGAATATTAGGAAACTTCCTGCGAAATGTGTAGCACAGACGTACTAATTACAACCTCATTCTTATTATGGTGAATTTTCATGCATTTCTTTGTCTTTGAAGTCATAGAACCTGAACTGTACGTCAAGGTAAATCCAGTGGTATATAAGTAAAAGTGCAAAATACGTCGCGAATATTGTTATTAGGAAATACGCAATAAATCAAAACGTCATGCGTAACGAGGCGGCTTTTCATGAACCTGATTGTTGATGACTCCATATCTCATGAACTGTGTGTCGTACAATGATAAATTTTCCAACGCACGTTCATTGATATGTATGTATATTGTCTGTAACATTTCTCGCGAATACCGTTAAATGTGTACGAGTAATAAACTGTAACGTAATGCCAAATTTCGTAACTTTACTGCATGAACGCCGAAAAACATTTTAAACATTTTACTAGGGTTGTCAGCGAGAATGTTTCCTAAAGGTTTGAAATTATGTTTAAAGTTTGTTGCAAGTATCTAAGTGCCATCCTTTTCAAATGGTGGACTGATAGTCACAATATCACGTGCCGCAAGATGGGAAAGTTTTCATTGTTTATGACAACGTATCTCATTAACTATGGGCCCTCTCGCAAAATCCTTAGCTGACATCTTATATCTATAAGCTACAATCCTGCCAAATTTCAGCTCCACAGGTGAAGTAGTTTACACGATTTCGTGTTTAGTCAGTGTGTGAGTGAGTGTTCTTTCTCTTTTATATAGATGGAGATATTATAGTGTGCCCGTTTTAAAAAACAATAGTTTGTGGTGAAAATACCATTTCCATACGCTCTGAATGTCTCATGGTATTTAATTTCATAAGCACCTGCCTTATATTCATGCGCGTAAGTGTTGTTTCTCAATAACTATTATTGTTTTAGACTGTGGGTTGAAAATTTAAGTTGCACATCGCGTATATTTTCGTCTTTTCGTAGAAGCTGCAAAACTATCCTACATGTATCGGGTACCGTTCACGAAAGTCCACGGTAATAATATATTCCAAAACGCTGCGAGCGCCAATATCTCGAGTTCGGTTGATCACAAAGATTTCTCATAGATCATAACGTATTGATCGTTTTTATTCGTATTACAAGAAGTGGCATTCTATAGCTAACATATATTACAAGCTCAAAATTTAGATATTACGTACATCATGCAGTCCAGCAAAACTGAGCAAATTTTTTGGTTTTGTAATATAACGTGTGGGCTACGAGAGACTTTCAGGTTTATAAACACACCAGGAAAGCAAAAATAATACATAATTTTAGGCAACTACGGTACCCCCTTTTTTACCAGAAACTGATTGACGATAATGGTGGCCTGTGGGGGAGCGTTTTCCTGTAACTTGAACATCAACCATAAAAATGTTCAAATGTTTGTATAGTCTATGGGACTTAACTACGGGGTCATCAGTCCCTAAACTTACAAACTACTTGTGAACTAAGACTAAGGACGGCACAAATATCCATGCCCGAGGGGAGATTCGAACCCCCGACCGTAGTGGCCGTGCAGACCGTGGCTGGAGTGCCTCAGTCCCCTCGGCCACCGCGGCCGGCCATCAACAATACTCGCCGGATGTCTTCTCCAGACTTCTTACTATTCCCTCAACTCAAACTTGCTTTGAAAGGAAAGAGACTTGACGATATTCCTCATATATCCGACGAAACGTGACGAGACCTTTGAGCACCAACCCAAAGGAAGACTTGGTTGTAAAGTTTCCAGGACATGTATCGCAGATCTCAGCGGTGCAAAGTTATGGGAGTTAACTATTTCGAAGGACAGTAAGGTAACTGTAGTTCATGGTTCATCTACGTTGCTGGTACAGAACTATTGACCGAACTTTATTGTCTCATGTTATAGTCCCATTTATGCTATATCCATATCCTGTACTTCTTAGAGCGTTCCATTCAAAAGATTCTCGAAATCGTCTTTGATTTCTCTTAGGTGAGCGATATAAGAACCTCTCATACTGAACTTTATTCCCATTCCTTAATTATTCAAAAATTAAAAAAAAAGTTTAAATACTTGAAAAGCAATGGAAACAAACTAAAGTGTTCGTCAGTCCCGAGACGTACATACCAAAAATACAAACATTAATTCGCAATGATTCTGTTTGTTCGTTGTGGTCTTGGCTCTTCTGTTTTTGCTTACTTCTCCTGGTGCTCGCAAGTATTCAGCGTGATTCCCGGTCAGGAAGCGACGTACTTGCACCATCTTTATCCTGTTTTGGCATATTCACCATGATATTTCTGTTCTAAACGAACAAATATTGCTGACGGTTCGCAGCTATAATTGTTAAATATACAAATTCGACTAATGCGTGTGAGCACCAGGGGAAGTAGCAAGTCGTGTAACATATTGAAGGTTGGGTCTGTCCGGGGAGCTTATCGGGGTGGTCGAGTGATTAAGGAAATGAGACGCGAAAATTATCGCAAAAAATTCATTTGCATCGTGAAATGATTCCTATTAACAAATGAAGGGAAGATATGAAGAAATATTGACAAAACACGGAAATGGACAAAACAATTTTCGAGAACACGAACACCGATGGATGTAAAGGTGCTGAAAATTAATCTTCTTTTATTCATCGTTTATTTTTATGGCAGAATATCATAAGTTTTATTTTGTTATTTATGGAAGAATATTACGATTTTTTTGTGGTAGAGATTCATAGCCAATTTTTTTTTCATGCAGATATCTTATATAAATCATTTTTAACCTGCTTTTTATCCTCTGGTTAATTTACTAACAGATAAATAACATCAAAAATCACGATTAGTCTACCAGAGCTGATCACATTGTGTCCTAAATCGTTTATAATGGAAAGGAGCAGTAGGGACACTCGAGCACTCCCCTGGGGAACGTCAGATACCACTTCTGTTTTACTCGATGACTTTTCGTCACTTATTACGTACTGTGTCGTTTCTGGCAGGAAATCACGAATCCAATGACACTACTGCGCCTAAATTCCATAAAAAGAGTTACATGCCTTCCAGAAATCAAGATGTACGAAATCGATTGGGTATCACATCTCAATAGCACTCATCACTTCATGTGAGTAAAGAGCTATCCGTAGTTTTCTTCCAGGGAGGTCATGGTGTCTGAAGAATGTATATGTACTCAAATCCTGCAGGAAACCGACGTCAATGATATAAGACTAAAACTTTGCGCATTGCTCCTATTTCTTTTCTTGAATATTGGAGTGACCTGTGCAACTTTCCAGTCATTGGGTACGGAAATTTCGCTGAGCGAACGATTGTATATAATAGCTAGATATGGAGCTATTGCGTTAGCATTCTCTGACAGGAACCTAACTGCTATTAAATCTGGACAGGGAGATTGCGACAGCGACATCTACTTCTAAATTACGCGTGCTGGCGGTTGTTCTTGATTCGAAATCTGATGTATATGCTTTGTCTTCTTTGGTAAAGGAATTCTGGAAAGCTGTGCCCGGTACCAACTTCGGTCTATACAGTTGCTTACGGTTCTATACATAGAACCACTGGAGTCGGATGCCGTTTTGACCGATAACTCTCGTTACCGGTTAGCAGGGTTGGCACCAGATTCCTAGCTCGTCGACAGGATCACTGGCCTGGTTTAGAAGAGCTGTTGTTCGTGGGATCACCATTGCTCTTGCGTAGTGAAGGTATTGATTTACACGCGACCATAATTATTTCTTCGGATTTTCTACCGAGATACGTGACAGCGGTTCGTTGTGGAAACTATTATAAGTTGCTATCATTGAAGTTCAGGCTAAATTTAAAGTTTCAGGAAAGATTGCACGTCTTGGGGATTTAATTTGGCGTGTTTTTTTTCTTTGCTTTGGCACGATTGATCTAACTTGCTTCCCCACCCGTAATCAAAACCATTTTGAGCGTGATATCCGTCTCTAATGACCATGAAGTCGACGGAACGTTAAAACATAAACTTCACACCTTTCTTCCGTTTCACTGGCCACAGCAAGGAACAGGAATTCTACAGAATGTGCAAGGAGTAGATGGACAGAGAGAGGGGACAAGAAGAAGATGGACATCCGAAAACCGTTGGTCTTCTAGAGAGCAATTACACGTCGTACCATATTGGTGTTTTTGGGAAGATACGTAAAATTTGATACTAAAACATCGAAGCTCCTATTAGAATTGAGAATAAATAAATATGTATTCTTTTGAAGTACATTACTCTACTTTTCAATTTACATTTCCTTAACGACAATTCGTAGAAATTACTACTGTAGTATCGAAATTAATTGAATTATTTACGCTTTTATGCTTGTATGTTGGGAGCACATTAGCCGACTATATGATATGTGTCAAGAATGATGCTTTAAAAAAAATTAAATGAAAAATGGATAAATAAGTTCTAATATATCGTGAATTTCAAGCAGCGAAGGTTAATTTCATGATTTAATGGCTTCTAAGGCAATGAAATTTCTAAAAGTAATGAATTCCATGTACCGGACATACAGCTCGAAATGATACAACCATTCAAAAATAAATGGACTTGATCCAGTGCCTTAGATGTAAGTGTTTGGACCACGACGATTTGCCATAGGCGACCTACAGTTTTTGGCGTGCACAAATTGTATATCGAAAATAAATTGGCCATTAATTAACACTCGAAAATCTATGCAAACCAAATTATGCTTACAGTGGAAGTTCGTCAAATGTGTGTCTACCGCTAGTAAAGTTCAACGCGGTAGCTAAGCCTGCATTTTTTACTGCCAATGAAACTTATTTTGACATGTTTAGTAGTGAGTTTTGTTTACACGTGATTACGTTCTAAAATATGTATCAATATGGAGTCACAGTTGCGTAAAAGTATCTCACACCGAATTCGACATGAAACTTCGTACTTCGCACTCCCAGATGTAACGTTTATTTAAAGGTATTTGTATTTATTCTATTTTGCTTCAGCTGCTGGTGACGACTGAATCTGTTTGAGAAATCAACTTCTTCAAAGTTAATTTTAAATTCATTAGAAGAGATTAACAGACGTTTACAATTTTGTTAGTTGATCATGTTGCATGTCGGGTACAAAGTGGCACAAGTGTAAAATACAAATTTTTTTGTCAAATAACAGTTACAGAGCCCGGCAACAAAGATGCCCAAGTGATTATTTTACTTTATTTTATTATTATTTTTTTTTTTCGATTTTGCGGTATCGTTTTAGCGTTGAATCGAACGGTACCCCTATCGAGGGTAAAGTAACGAACGTAAAGGTTTTAAGAAGCCGGTTAAAGGTGTGGGTCTGCTTCAGAAAAGGCCAAGTCCAAGCAGGTGCTCTTTCAAAAGTGACTAACTTCATTAGTAGCCAAACCTGACACAGTACACAATCATGAGACAGAACGCGGTACGTGGTCTCCATCCTCTTCTGTTTTACTAGCCTGCAATGTGTGTGTGTGTGTGTCAGAGATGTTTATTATTGTGTTTTTCGTCAATTTAGAATCGGTGTTTTTCTTGTGTCAAAGGAAATGTAATGAGAATATAGAAGATAATATGCTTTACAGCTCAGATCGCGGGGTTAGTTCTTCCTTCTTATTTTTCAGATTTGAGTAACAAATGTCCAAATGTTTGTAAAGAATGTTCAAATGTTTGTTAAGCTTATGGGACGTAACTACGGGGTCATCAGTCCCTAAACTTACAAACTACTTATGAACTACTTACGAACTAGGACGGCACAAATATCCCTGCCCGAGGGGGGATTCGAACCCCCGACCGTAGTGGCCGTGCTGACTGTGACTGGAGCGCCTCAGTCACCTCGGCCACCGCGGCCGGCTTTTTAAACTTACAAACTACTTATGAACTACCTACAACTAAGGACGGCACAAATATCCATGCCCGAGGGGGATTCGAACCCCCGACCGTAGTGGCCGTGCAGACCGTGACTGAAGCGCCTCAGTCCCCTCGACCACCGCGGCCGGCCGTTTGTACAGCTTATGGGACTTAACTGCGGGGTCATCAGTCCCTAAACTTACAAACTACTTGTGGACTGACTTATACTAAAGACAGCACAAACATCCATGCCCGAGGGGGAACGGCCTCGCGCATATTAGCATAGCGCCTCAATGCGCTCGGCCGCTCCGCCGCTGCATTTTGAGTACCCTGTTAATTATTTATCGTTTTTGTTCAAGCGCAGCCAGTTCTGAAATTGAAGTTCATGTATCTTCTTTGTGATGACTCAGGTAATAAACTTTCGTTTTTGATCATTCAGTAATCCAAATACCCTCTCTATGATGAATATTTTAGATTAATTGCCAATACCATCATCCTTAAAAAAAAGTAGACAAAATTTGCTAATTGGTGCTAAATTGGTGCTAATCTATGTGCGTGAATAAATTTTAGCTTCAAAAGCAAAAAATGCAATAGTTAATATGAAAGTCAGGGAACTCCATCATTTAACTCATTCTCATGACATCCTGTGTCATTTTATACTCGTCATAATGATTTTCATGGCTATCTCTTACTGTAGCAACTGAAGCAACATCAATGTGACTTCAAAAATCGTAATATCTGGTAAATCAGTGCAAGATTTAATCATGGCGGGACAGGTCTGCTGAAACCTATGGTAAGTTTTTTTAAATTATTTTTTTCCAATTTATATTTATCGTGTTCCCCAGGCCCAAACTGACGAACGCTTTACCATGGTCGTGGAATGGGTTAGTACATCATATTGAGACAAAAGAGTAGTTATAGATAAAATGAAGCGATAGCAATCCTACACAAACGACAGGCCAAAGCATAATTAAAAGGTATCAACAACGTAACACATAAATTAGTTGAACATGTTAACTTTTTTGGGAGTTCCTCGACGGCATAGAAAGAGTGAGCCATGAGAAACTCTTAAGTTTAGTTTAACAATAAGGTTACTGAATTCTTGTGGCATATTACTGATAATGCATTCGGCAGAATATTGCACGCATTTCTGCATAAGGTTGAAGGACTTGTGAGCCAAATGCAGATTCGATTTCTGTCTCGTATTAATTGAGTGAAAGCTGTAGTTGGAAATAAGCAGGCAATGTTACCAACAAACGACATTAAAGAAAATTTGTATTGAGAGGTCAATGTGCGAATTCCCAAGCTGCTCAATAGGGGTCGGGAAGAGTTTCACTTACACCATATATTACTCTAACCGCCCGCTTCTCTTGAAGAAATATTCTTTTTAAAACAGAGCAGGTACTCCAGAAAATAACACCATACGTAATAAACGAATGAAAATGAATAGAGTACTTTTCTTGTTCAACTATCACACATTTCAGATATTGTTCTAATGGAAAATAACGGAGCATTTAGTTTTTGAACAAGACCATGAAAGTGGACTTTCAATGACAGATCTGTATATCTGAGCGCCCAAGAATTTGAACTGTTAAGTTTCACTTATCATATGACAATTCTGTGAAATCAAAACCTTGAATTGTGTGCTATAAATCGTAAGAATTCAGTGTTACTGTGATTTAGCATCAATTTCTTTTCTGAAAGCCATGGACGTATTTCTTCAACAATATTGTCTGATGCTGCGTGAATATTGCAGACGACATCCTTCAGTATCAAGCTGGTGTAACCAGCACACAGAAGTATATTAGAATTATCTGCTATGTTTGAAGGCATGCCTTTTATGTAAATGAGAAACAACAGCAATCCCAAAACAAAACCTTTTGCCCCCTCCCCGACTTAATCCTGTCCCATTGTGACTTCATATCACCGTCATTTTCAACACTACGAGAATTATCTTCTGCTGTTATTAAAGTTAGAGGTGAACCGTGAGCTACTTCCCTTATTGCATAATGTTGTAACTGTTAACTTTGAATTACAGCTTTTTCAATAACTTCAGAAAATACCGATGTCTTGGAAATAGGCCTAAAGTTGTTTTCATTATCCTCTTCTCATTTTTTAATAAACTGGTTTCACTAACAAGTACTACAGGAAATTGACGATTCCGAAAGGAAACGTTATTAATATGCTTAAGTACTGGGCTAAAAGAGGGGGAAACAATATTTATTGTTTTCGATAGCCCATCATATCCCTAAGCATCCTTGCTCTTTAATAATTTAATCATTCACTAAATCTTCCACTTGACTGTATTATTTCAGGTAACAGTCTAGGAATGCTGTTTTGTAAGAGATAAGTTCACATGTAGGCGCTAAGGTTCTATTTAATACACCTGCTGTATTCAGAATACTGTACGTGTATCAGTAACAGAAACATTTCTGCTATGCACTGACTTTTTGTCCTCAACCTTGTGCTGCTGACCAGATACTTCCTTCAGGACTGACCATAAGGTTTTACATTTACATTTTGAAACGATATTGGAGAAACTTGATCTTTCAGATTATTAAAAGAAGATTTGTACGAAATTATAATGTCACAAATCTCTCATAAAGTTTTATTTGGTAATGTTGCGCTCAAGCAACATCAAATTTGTGCAGGGCTTTGTGCAACGTACTTTAAGTTTGGTAATCGAATGGGCAATATGGCTTGTAACCAACCCTGTATTGAATTGAATTTAAATATACATGTTTTCAGAACTCTATACTATCTCATGCAATGTAACATTGAAGTACAGTGTATACTTCGATGTACAGCTGTGCTTTTCGCCTATCACGGCAGATGGCAGAATCTGCTTACAACAGTTGAGTAAAAGTTCGCAGAACTGTTGGTATGTCTAGAAGACTGTGAGTCTCCCTGCGTGTGAGGCTTGAATTCCTTTATTCATGAGCGAAGTCTCCCAGAGCCCTACTTTCGCCGTGTTTCTCTAGCAAGAAATCACACAATCTATAAATGTGTTGTTTCTTTTGAAATAATTGTTTCTTTGTTTTTTATACCAATTGTTTGTGCGGGCATATTTGAATGAGCAGTAAAGGTAAAAGGAAATACGAATACCTAGTGCAACTGAACAGAGTGAGAAACAATGTCATCCGGTGCTGAAATGAAAAAGCAGAGAAGAGGCACATCTCTTTAATTGACTCCATCATCTTCTGAAAATGACTTGATTCTTGTGAAATGGATATACAACAGATGTGGTCAGCGTTCTGAGCTCTTTCTCAGGTACATACCCAGAAACCTAGATTGCAAGATATGACACAAAAAAGTCCAAATACAATACCCAAAGATTTATGGGAGGTGTTGACAATATTTACTCTTTGTTAGCTCTGTACAGAAGCAAAATCAGGCCAAAGAGAAATTACATAAGACTTTTCTCCCATTTACTGGACATGTTGCTTGGCTACTTAACAAGAGAGCCTCCTTTGAGAACGTATTGAAGAGAAAACTTAGATGACTTTGCTTGATTTCAAGTTTGATATTTCTGAATCCTTATGCTGGTCAGGAAAACCAAGCAGGAGACGATCGCTGGGTAGTTCACCAGTCAGTAGCACAGAAAAGAGAAAGCAGCTGAATACAGCAAATGCTGATGTCAGGAAGGATCGAGTCTATCATTGGCATAACTACAGTGGGAAATCTGCCAAGTGTAAATATAATAAATGTCAAAAAATTACGAAAGTAAAATGTACGAAATGTGACACCTATTTGTGTTTTGTACCAGATTGAAATTGTTTCTACATTTGTCACAATGTATAAATTCTAGAATTATGTAATTGCAAATCAGTAACATTTTGCCAACTGATGGATTCCCAACCTTTATAATGTTATTCATTTTCATAAATAAATAAATTTTACTTTAAATTCTTAATCTGTACATGTACCATAAATTTTGCACTCTGTTACCCAAAAATTTAGTACCTTCTACTAACTAATATGTACACTAGGAATTTTATGATCATCTATATTATATCCAGGGGCACCATGAAGTATAATTCCAATGTTGTTATTGAAAAATTCTTACTTTAATTATTCTTGTGCGATACAGGGTAAAGCTCTCATATACTGCGATGTTCCACGGTCTTTTGCAAAAAAATTCACCATAATCTGAATCTTTTGAAAAAAAATTGCAGGCCTCCGTTACCAGTAAATTAATACTTTTCTTCGCACCAATTCTGTGTGTAGCAAATAAAAGCATAACACTACTCATTTTCATTAAATCTAACAAAATCGTTTTTAAAATTCCGAAAAAAATTACTGTCTACCCGTTGGCGCTATTTTGTTTCTATACGGCGGAAACTGTTTACAAACCATGAGAAGAAGAGTTGATGGCGTATTATTATGCAAAAGTGTTCGCGAATTCTAATTTAGGATATTTTAAGTAGATTCATATCTAGTTGAAAGAGGAAAACTAGCAAACCAGTATAGAATGGTTAACCAGGTACTAAGAAGAAGAAAACAGCTTCTCCTGTACTAGTTAATTATGTACGGTATGTAAGAATTGGTCACTTGCCAGATTATGGGCCAAAACGAAAATATGGCTTTGTCTTCAGCGGTACTTCACTGTAAAACGTGGAAATTCTGAGATTGTTCCGGACTTTGTATCGGAAAAGGACCTACTTTCAGACTTATCAAATGAAATTGGTCAAAATTCAAGCCATTTTACACCCACAGGAATAACAAGATACATTCTATACTGTAGCGCACATGCACACATGGGCAATGTTACCTACAACTAAGAACAAATACGTGTAAATTTGTTCATGTGGCCATAAACGACTCATTTAAGTAAATTAATACTTTACTTCGCGCCATTTTTGAGTGTACCAAATAAAAGGATAAAACTAATCATTATCACTAAATCCAGCAAAATCGTTTTTAAGGATTCCCAAAAAATTTACTTTCTACTCGTTGGCGCTATTTTGTTTCTATACGGCGGAGGAGCGCCATTTTGTTCCTATACGGCGGAAACTGTTTACAAACCGTGAGAAAAAGGGTTGAAGGCGTATTATTATGCAAAAGTGTTCGAGAATTCTAATTTAGGACATTCCAAGTAGATTTATATATAGTGGAAATAGGAAATCTATCGACTGGACAACCAGTCACTAAGAAGAAGAAAACAGGTTCTCCTGTGCCAGTTAATTATGTACGCTATGAAAGAATGGTCACTTCCCAGTTTATGGGCCAAAACGAAAATATGGCTTGTCTTCAGCGGTACTAGACTGTAAAACGTGGAATTTGTGAGATTGTTCCGGACTTTGTATCAGAAAAGGACCTACTTTCAGATATTTCAAATGAAATTGGTGAAAATGCAACCCTTTTTACAGCCACAGGAATAACAACTTACTATCTATACTGTATCGCACGTGCGACGTTATTCGGCAATGTTACCTACAGGTAAGAAACAGTATTTTCAGTATTTTGAAAGAAAAAAAGGAAAATGTATGAAATTGTTTACGTGGCCATAAACGACTCATTTAAGTAAATTAATACTTTTCTTCGCTCCATTTTAGTGTGACAAATAAAAGGATAACACTAATCAGTTTCACTAAATCTAACAAAATCGTTTTTTTTAATTTGGAAGAAAATTCCTCATATTTGTAACACGGTCTACCCTAGACTCTAATTAGACAGGTCGCTTGTTCGAAAATATCCATGAAGAATCCCCTAAATTATTCCGATGGAGTTGATTTTCACCTACGAGGCGCGTCCAGAAAGTACGTTCCGTTTGGCAATAAAATGAAACTGTACACAGATACAGAAAAAATTTTATTGCACTCTTAAACTACTTTTCCACATAACTGCCGAAATTTTGTAGGCACTTGTCATAGCGCACCACAAGTTTTTGCATGCATCCTTCACAGAAGGTTGCCGCCTGTGTATTCAACCATGTGGTAACAGCTCTTTATCATCTACATCTACATACATAATTCGCAATTCACCGTAATTCTTTCCTATTCCACTCCCAAATTGAACGAGGAAGAAAAGAATGCCTATATGCCTCCGTACCGCCATAATTTCTCTTATCTTGTCTTTGTGATCTTTACGCGAAATGTAAGTAGGCGGCAGCAAGATCGTACTACACTAAGCTTCAAAATCGTTGAAGTGTTGACCACCAAGGACAGATTTTAAGTATAAGAAGAGATGAGAGTCGCTAGGAGAGAGGTCCGATCTGTATAGAGGATGATCAAACAGGTCCTATTGAAATTTCCGTAAGAATTGTTTGGTACATTCGGTGTGTGAGGTCAGGCATTATCGTGAAAAAAAAATCTTTTGACAATAATCCTCTTCTTACACCTAAAACCTGTCCTTGGTGGACAACACTTCAACGATGATGACGAGCTGAAAGAACATGTTACCACATGGTTGAATACACAGGCGGCAACATTCTATGAAAAAGGCACACAAAACCTTGTGCCATGCTATGACAATTGCCTACAAAATTTCGGAAGCTATGTAGAAATGTAGTTTACATATGAGACAGACCTCTGGCTGATGAGCAGAAGGCCTACGTGGAGTCGTCGGTCGTCGACGTCTTGGACAGCGCGACCTCCAGACATAGACGGTTGCGCAACGCTGCGCTCACCTCTTTGGCGCTCTGGTCGGTCGTTGCCACCACCGGCGCGTCCTCCCCAGACCGGGGTGGCTACCAGATAAACGCCCCTTATCACTCGCTGCAAGCGCTATAAAAGACCGCGTTTCGCCTGCAGAAGGCGTACTTCCTCAGCGAGCAACATGAGGACTGCAACCGTGGTCGTCTTGTCGCTGTTGGCTGCCCTGTCGGCGGCCACCGCATTACCGCCCAGTGAGGGTAAGTTGGTACTCTTACATCCTGGAGGATCTGTTGATTTACTTAAATTTCTCTAGTTTCTAAATTTTAATCCTGACATAGATCTATTGCTACTGCTTCTTCCTCTTGCAACGATCCGGCATATGTAGGTCATTGACTGAGCCTCCTCCAATCTTCTCTTATTCACCCACAGTCTATCGTTTACCACTGGGTATTTCAAAATTTTTACATCAGAGACCAATTTGATTTCTTCATTGTGAGCAAGGATCATAATGTTCAAACAAAATAAACTGTGTCAATCTAAAAATGAATTTTAATAAGAACTTTTAACATATTCCTTAAAAAGTACTTAGAGTACTGTCATAATCGAAAATTTCTGTGGAATATTAAATTAGGTTCGTAGTTTTCATCTTAGTTTCAGGATTGAGGGATGCTTAGGGTTGAAAGACCAGTTGATAGCACGGTCATCAGAGACGGATGTTACGCTTAGATTTTTGGATTCTAATGCTAGCTAAGGCCTAATACTGATTACGTTATATACCTTCATGCTCTTGACAAATTGTGAAGCCATAATTATTTACTTGCAGCTGACAAGGAACTTCTGGAGAAACAGAACAAGATTATAAGGCTTTTCTACCAAGTGCAACAACCAACAATTATCCCAGAAGAGCAAGAAATAGCTAAGTCCTACAAGCCAATTGAGAATATCGACAACTACCAGGTACTACATTATCAATTTTTCCAAATATTGATTAAGCTGCGTTACGAATAGAGAAATCATTACTTTATCTCCATGTCACTATTGCAGTACAAGGACAAAGTCGAAGTCTTCTGGAAGTACTACACTGAGTACGGGTTCGTGCCCCGAGATGAAGTGTTCTCGATCTATTACAAGAAACACTTCTCCCAGGCGAAAGGGCTGTTCGAGCTGTTCTACTACGCCAAGGACTTCGACACCTTCTACAAGGTAATGAAACTTTTCAGAATATCGTATAAAGTTTTTACATGAAGCTATCTGACCCTTAAGATATGAGGCTGGTCATGTGTGACACCTAAATATTACTTCAATGTCAATGTGAGTGAATTAATTTAAATCAATTTATGAGTTATGAGGAGAGAAATTTCATTCAGTCAGACGCTTTGCTTTCAGTTATGTGTTTTACATCGTTTTAGTTAATAGTGTAGGTGCAGGAACGCACATGAAAATATATGCCTATACAAACACGTGAATAAAATACCACTTGATAGGATGTAAGATCAAGAGCACAGAAAAATATTACGAAAGACACTTTTTTCCCTTTCAAGTCTTGGATATATATCTCGAAACACTGTTTCATGTAGAATTAAAAATTTCTTAAATTTCCCTGGTCTTTAGTAAATTACTTGGTTACATAATAATTGTTTTATTCTCGGGTGTAAAGCATTTCTCCCGTCTATGGCATCCTCAGAGATCTAAAGCGTCGACTAATTCTTTAATTGAACTCATACAGATAGGAAGTCAAAATGGGAAATCAAACCATTAAACTGTACGTATTTACAAGTTCCATAAGCAATTCAGAGAGGGGTTAACTATGGACCATTTAATGTAGACAAGCCGCTACCTTGCAATATGTCCCTTTATCGCAGAGAAGGTCCTAGTTCAACTACATAAACACGTAAAATCCGAGCCCTTGTACTGTTGGCAGCAGTTTTATACAATAAATAAAAAAAAAAAAAAATTCTTTCCAAGCCGAGGTAACGATGAATGGTAAGTTCTTGTGTGGTTATTGAGTCTTCGTTTGTTGCAGACAGCAGTTTGGGCGAGAGAATACTTGAACCCAGGACTGTTCGTGTACTCATTCACTGTCGCTGTGCTGCATCGCGAGGATACCAAGTTCGTCACCCTACCAGCTCCCTATGAAATCTACCCACAACTCTTCGTCAACGCGGAGGTCATCCAGAAGGCTTACGACGCACGTCTGCGAGGTACGTATCACTATGTCGGACAGGAGATTCTATTATCTTTGCTTTTATTCTGCAATCAAACACTGGAGGCCACGCTCACTTCCATAAAAACCTTCAAAAAATATGAATGAAGTGACACTGAATATTTGTCAGTGTAGTTCAACTCGAACGTTGTTTCATTCAAAGAATATTGAAATGTTTGTTAAACTTCTGGGACTTACCTGCGGGGTCATCAGTCCCTGCACTTACAAACTATTTATACACTAACTTATATTAAAGACAGCACAAACATCCATGCCCGAGGGGGGATTCGAACGGGAAACGGCCTCGCGCATCGGAGCATACCGCCTCAATGCGCTCGGCCACTCTGTCGCGGCGTTGCTTCATTCTCAATGTCTTTAAACACCAGAAGTATTGGTAAATAACAGTATGAATAGTGTGTCCTATAAACACGACTTGCTCTGCTCTCCACCTATTGAAGTGCTAAATTCGTCGTAATTTTGGCACATACTATGTAAATAATAACTAGGGTGGCAGTTTCAAAATTATTTTTAGTTAAGAAAAATTTGCACTTCGAGTATTGAAAATATCGAGTGACCAACTAGTAAGTATTTCGAGGATTCTCATTCGACAAAAGAATGTTTTCATTGGTCAGAAACGTATTATGGCAGAAATATGCGGTGATAAACTGCAATCATTTTTTTAGAAATATGTTAAAGAACTACACATTTGGCTACTACTTTTCAAGTACATTTATTCGGTTATGAAATTACTTAGGAGTAACCAACTTCCTTTCCAAACGAACGATGATGTACATCGTTGCAGTACCAGGAGGAATAATGATGTTAATTACCGCACATTCAGACTACGAGTACCATTAACGTAATAGGGTGTGCACATCCCAGCTTACTAAAATTTTTCATCACATACTCAGTGGTAGAAAACGCGTGTATGAAGCGGGCAGAAATTTCTAAAATATAAGAGTACGAAAAGAAATCCGTTAAAATTTGTTTCAAGATAAATCAGTCAAGCCTGAAGACCGTAAATTCCACTAAATACCTAGGAATTGCTATTACATCAGACTCAAACTAGAAAGAACAAGTAGATAATGTCGTAGAAAAGGCGAACCAGACTGCGTTTTATTGGCAGAACACTTAAAGGATGGAACAGAACTACTAAAGAGTCTGCATACACCACGCCCGTCCATCCTGCTGCCCAGTGTGAGATCTTTATCAAGTGGGTTTTACGGAAGCCATCGAAAGAATCCAAAGAAGGGCAGCCAGTTTTGTATTGTCACGATACAGGGGAGACAGCGTCACGGAGATGATATAGGGTCTGAGATGAGAATCATTACGTCAACGGAGATTTTGCTGCGGCGTGGTCTAGTTACGAAACTCCAATCGCCAACGTTTTCGTCCGATTGCAAAGATATATTCATCAATTTAAGCTTCCGGGCTGGGATGCCGTAGTCAACACACAAAAACTTCCACTGACGTTTCTTCTTCGTCTGCGGAAGGCATCCTCCGAGGTGAAGCATGCATGTATGGACCACGGCATCTTAGCCCGGAAGTTTTAAGTGAAATCCTTCATTCTATGATCAAAGACATATTGTTGACTCCCACTTACATATGTAGAAATTATCATCAGAATAAAATATGAGAAATCAGAGTTCGAACGGAGAGATTCAGATGTTCTTTCTTCCCACGCGCTATTCGAGAATGGAATGGTAGATGAATATAGAAGTGGTTCGATGAATCCACTAACACGCGCTTAAATTTGATTTGCAGAGTATCCCATGTAGAGGTAGATCTGCAATAAAAGATTATTTTCAGTGGTCAGAGAGTAGAAATACGTAGTACGAGTACAAACTAAGTGGAGCAAGAACAGTGCGGTTGGCCTTTGGAGTATGTACCTGCCTACCTGACTCTCTGTTTTCTGCTTCCATGCAGATGTTGTCAGCACCAGGAAGGAGCCGTACGTGTTCTACGCCAACTACAGCGGCTTCCCCGTCGCCAACAACCCCGAGGAGCTGGTGTCGTACTTCACCGAGGACGTCGGGCTGAACTCGTTCTTCGCCTACCTGCACTACAAGAGCCCCTTCTGGCTGAACCCGGCCAACTACAGCCTGCCCGCCTTCAAGCGCCGCGGAGACAGCTTCTTCTTCATCTTGCAGCAGTTGCTGGCCCGCTACTACCTGGAGAGGCTGTCCAACCGCCTGCCCGACGTCAAGCCCGTCGACTACGCCAACCCTGTGCTGGTACGTAAGCCCTCCAGACCCGCTCTACCGCACCACTGTGCAGTGGTCGGGCCGCCTCACAGACACCTCCCTCTGAATTTCCAGGTGGGCTACTACCCAGAGCTGAGGCTGCAGAACGGCATCGAGGCCCCCGCCCGCCCTGAAGGCGTCTACCCCAGCAACTTCGACCTGCTGTTCGTGGAGCGCATCCAGAACTACGAGAGGAGGATCAGGGACGCTGTTGACTTCGGCTACCTATATGGCGTAAGCACTGCTCTTTTTGTCTGTTCGGTGACAATAACTTCATTTCTGAATAACATCCATATGAACCTTTACTCCTTCCTTAGTCTTGCTGTACAGTTTTCACTTCTTAACTTGCTTTAAATTTCTTCTTTAGTATCACATGTCAGAAGATTCTCTTCGTCTATTTTCAACTTTAAATCTGTCTCATTTCACTTATGTAGAAGCCTACGCTGCAGACCAATACTTTAGAAAGACTAAACTTCGTCCTACAGGCCTCGAAAGACCCACTTGAAACGGACCGACTGCCGTTACATCCTCCGTCCGAAAGTGGCAAGGAATACGATATGGAGAGGTCCGCAGAACCCTTAAATGATGCAACAGAACTACTAAAGAAACTGCATTCACTACGCTTGTCCGTCCTTTTTTGGGGTATTGCTGACCACTGTGGGATCTTTATCAGGTGGGTTTGACGGAGGACATCGAAAGAGTCCAAAGAAGGGCAGCTCGTTTTCTGTTGTCACGATATAAGGGAGACAACATCACAGAAATGATACAGGATCTGGGATGGGAGTCATTACAACAACGGCGCTTATCGCTGTGGCGTTGGCTACTTGCGAAACTCCAATCGCCAACATTCTCCTCTGAATGCGGGAGTATATTGTTGACATAGGTGGAAATGATCAGCATAATAATATAAGAGAAATCAGAGATCGATCGGAGAGATTCAGGTGTTCTGTTCGAGAATGGAAGGGGAGATAAATAGCATAAAGGTAGTTCGATGAGCCCTCTACCGGGCACTCAAATGTGATTTTCAGAGTATCCTATATAGAAGTAGATGTCCTCATCTCTCGCGAACGTTTTGTCCGTGTCTTGACCGAGATGGCTACTTCTCAATGAAGTATCTTCCCCATTTGACCTCACAAAGGCTGAGTGTAACCCGCTTGCCAACAGCTCTCGACAGACCCCGACGGTCGGTCAAAAAAGAGATAACAAAGCCCGAAAGTGCTTGACTTCGGTAATCCAGCCGGAAGCGGTAAATCTACTGCTGAATAGCCGTTAGCGACTTCGAAATATTAAAATTTAAATTGAATGCATAACATTTTCTCGTAATTACCAGTCCAGATTTTCTGCCCTATCTCTATTTTGGCCACTATCAGGTATTTTACTGCCCAAAACTCATAGTTCACGTACTTACTTTAGTCCATAGACACCACATTAAATGACTTGACAAAATCGCAGATATTAGTGGAGCCTGACGCCAACAGCTTACCGAGTCTGACGTCAAGAAGTTTGTGTGCAACACTTTTTTCGAAAGTGTAAAGTGTAAAGTAGTTACATCATTTTATTCCTAAATATCATTACACTCTTATCCCCAAAGAAGTAGGAGAGGTAATATGTGGGGAGCGCAAAATGATGGATTTAATGACAGCTAATGTCAGTATACTTAATGCATGTCTGTATTTTGGTTTCGTTTTCTAATCTGATTCCCTCAGCATCGCCTGCTTTACGTCCCTCGATGGCTGAGTGGTAGAGCGACAGACAACCATTCTGTTGCTCTTAACAATCAATCCTCTGCTTTTTACCTACTGCTTCTTTTTCTCCGCCAAATTGGAGCCGTAACTCCCTTTTTAACTAACCTGGTAAGTCAGATACAAATTTTGAAGAAATCAGTCGCATATCACCTCCAAAATGACTGCTTTGCCGTATATCTAATTGCACATCAGTTTACGTTCACCTCATAACCACTTTTCAAGACGTTATCCAGTCTTTTCAACTGCTCTTGCAGATCCTTAACTGTGTTTGACCAAATTAGGACCGTTTGGTCACTTCGAAGAGTGAAACAGCTTCTTCAGCAGAATACAAACTAGTATAGCTCAATTTCGTGTCCTTCCAATCCTAATGATTCAGTCTGGTTTATGTCCAAGTTGTAAATACCCTTTTTCCCTCCATTTCATGCCTGCTGTCTTCCATATTTTTAAGGAGTGTATTCCAGTAAACATTCTCAGAAGTTCTCTCTCTATCGCCACAAATTGTAAAAACACTGTTATATTTGACCGTTCCGTTTTCTTTACGCAACTAAACAAGTCTACCTATCTGTCCCACAGTATGACTTCAAGACATTCAACCTGAACGAGAAGGACCTGACCGACATCATTGGAAACGTCATTGAGGGCAACGCCGAATCCGTCAACTACGAGTTCTACGGCTCCATCTACCGGTATCTCATCTCCCTCTTCGGCCACATTGCTGACCCGTACCACAAGTACGGCGTAAGTACAACCGGCTAGTTCGATTGTTCTGTTGGTACCAGGTCACCTCAGGAACGGAATTTACAGTTTTGGTTTCCCATTACAGGCACCTGCCAGTGTTCTTGAGCAACCAGAGACACAGTTGAGGGACCCCCTGTTCTACAGAATCGCCAAGCGAGTCATTTCCATCTTCTACCAGTACAAGAACCAGCTGAAGCCATACACCAAGAACCAAGTGAGTAGATACTTTTTCGCACTTTTTAGTGCCATGTCGTTTCATCAAACATCACAGTAAGGGTAGATTTAACACAATGTACTTTCCCTTCCAGCTGGAATTCCCTGGTGTCGCTATTGAGGGTATCACCTTCGACAAGCTCGTCACGTTCTTCGACGACTTTGACATCGAGCTGAACAATGCCCTGTCCTTCTCAAAGCCCGAACAAGGTGACAACTTCAACTTCATTGCCCGCCAGTACCGCCTGAACCACAAGCCCTTCTACTATCAGCTGAAGGTGAAGAGCGAGAAGGAAGTCGACGCTGTAGTGCGCGTCTTTGTTGGACCCAAGTACGACGTGTACGGCCGCGAATTCACACTGGACGAGAAGAAGCAGTACTACTTCCTGCTGGACGTCTTCAACCAGAAACGTAAGTAATCAGCTGTGCTGCATTCCAAAATTACCGGTTCAACGCTGTCAAAATTTACACGAAAGAAAACACTTGTCGCATCTACTTGTAGATTACCTGATATCTGCTGCAAGAACTAACGCGATACGAGTCTTGTAGACTCTTGACGACAAAGCCTCAGATATTTCGGTCAGATTTTATATAATTAGGTCTACGAGAAAACGGTATTCGCAGCATAACACATAATCATAGTGATCGGAAAGGGATGTACACCCAATACGAAGTAAGTCTAATAAATACCACGTCTAGGATTCAATGTTGAAAGGAATGGTCGTTCACATACGATGAGAACGGAGAATAGGGAACACTCATCGCACTATTTGTAGTAGCAATTTTGTCATTTTTAGCGATTTCAAGCAAACTTAAATAAGAATGGTCGTACTAGAAGTTTCCCGTCCAGTTCTCCAGCCCTTAATAAATAAGCGACCTTGCCATTGTTTACTGTAATATAGTTTGCAGTATAACGTGAAATAGTGCACAATACTGTTCGAGCCGGATCTTACTACTGAACCTCACTGTTACGTGATGTGAGGACGTGTATCTAATGAAAGATACAAGCCACATGAGACGCCAGAGAATATCACATTTGGATCATATCAGATACCATATACCTCTTATCCTCGGCTCATACATAAACTGCTAGTTCGTGAGCAGTGATGATTCATTAGCTTCCTTTATAATAGTTTCTCATACCAAGATCGAAACTTTCCGCGCTGTTAGTTGTCTTTAATAAGGAAGTATTATAAGTCCTAAAATTAATTTCTTTAATAAGGCCTAGTTGAAGGTAGTGGAAGAACATAATTACCATAACAACGGAGACGTAACAAGCCGGTCGGAGGAACGTATGAATCGTACTGGGTGAGATATTGAGACATGATGATGTTAAAGCCACCTCGAACTTGAGGACATCTTTATATTATTTGATGATGGGATAGTTTCTTATGAAAGGCCGTAGCTAGCTAGCTCATTTGCTCAAAATTTGCAAACAACACCAATTAAACTAACTTTTCTCGTACACATACTAGAATTTTACAATATTATCAATAAATAAATAAAAAAATCGTGAGTCAAAGGTGGAGGATTGTAACACTGTTCCTCAGATGTACGAAAAGACTGAAGAAACGATGTAATAATAATAGTTACATATGTTGTGTATTACATTTGTTAAAGTGGTGAAGATTTGAATTAGAATCGGTACAAACTGGAAACATGAACGGCAAACAACAGGTAAAATCAGGTACAATTTATTGATATCTCGGTTACAGAAGAGATGAATAGGAATTAGTCAGTCTGAGAAACTGTTGCACTTTGAAGTCTATTCTTATTACTTAACGTCAATAATGACTATGAAATTAAAGATATCGAAAGGTCCAGTGTAAGGCTTACTATTTTCGTTCCCAAGCGAACTCTCGACTTACGCCTTCCATTTGAAATAAGCAAATATACGCCTCTTTTGAATAAAGAATCATCATTATTTCAAGTAGGACTCTGACATCACTGAAATACAGTTAGATAACGTTTACCAGTTTACACATTTTCACTATATTTCACATTGAATTTGTAAAGTGTTTTTATCTCTATTATTATGATGTGACGACGTCGTCTGTCTCTGAACGTATTAATACACATATATTTTCCAATTCTATCCTACTTTTGTTTTATCATTACGTCATTTTCTTCGACTACAGCTACTTGTTTACTGCAAATTCAACATCAAACTGAAAGAGTATTCCATTACATCTTTACATCGCTTGAATGAATACTGGTAGTAATTCCGTGACCAATAGATGAAATCCAGTGTCTAATCCAATACGATCAACTGCAGTAATCATAACATTTCTGATTAGCTATGGTCACAGACAAAAATTAGCCTTAGTCTTTATACCACACTGCACAGCTGCAATGGTCATCCAGTGTCAGGATTCTCCCACCTGCAGCCATCGTAATAAACCTCACACGATGTTCTAGCTTTTGCTTCTAGTATCACTTGATCTGATTGGTCCCATTGCCTTTTCCAGTGAACGCCGGCGAGAACGAGATCAAGCGCAGCTCCAAGGAGTTCGCGTTGTTCGCCAAGGAGGCGCCCAGCTACTACGACCTGTACCAGACGACGTACCGCGCCCTCAAGGGCGAGGACAAGTTCTCCCTGGACAAGTTCCGCTCGCACTTCGGCTTCCCTCAGCGGCTGGCGCTGCCGCGCGGTACCCGCAGTGGTCTGCCACTCAGCGTGTTCGCCATCGTCACCCCCGCCGTGCAGGGATCCGAGCACCCCGTGCTGCCGTACTACGACAACCAGGCCGCGGGATTCCCGTTCGACAGGCGCGTCGTCGAGTTCGAGTTCGACGTGCCAAACGTGTACTTCGGCGAGACGTACGTCGTGCACCGCCGCGTCGAGGACATCAACACCACCGCCTGAATGGCTCCAGTGCCCCCGTCGCACTGGCGGCGCTGCTTGTGGAACTCCACCTCCACTGTACTGTGTCCTCACATACAATAAAGAGCTGATGCTTTAACCACTTTGTTTTCTTTTTATATCCCTCTCCTCTGCAAAAATTACCTGCTCAACTCTCGAAATCACCAACTTCCCCAAATATGCCCATAAGCTCATTACAATAAAAATCTAACCTCTGATTTTCCCTGGTTAATTAAAACATTAATGATCGAACCTAAAAACTTTACAAGACATTGATGAAAGAATAAAAACTACTAAGCTAGTAGAATTCACTGACAGGGGCAAAATCGGACCAAGGTGTTGGCGCCGGGGTATATGAGGTGCAGCCAAGACTGGAGGGCGTCATCTCTCTAGGAAAACTGGCCTCAGTATTCCAGGCCGAAATCACTGCCATCGGGGCGTGTGTGGAGGAGAATTTGCGTAGGTCCTACAAAGATCGTAGCATCTATATCTATTCAGACAGCCAGGCAGCCCTGAGAGCACTGGCAGCTCCTGCAACAAGGTCTAAGATTGTTGCAGAATGTCACAGGGTTCTGGTGGAGCTAGGGGAAAGCAATAGAGTAAACCTATTGTGGGTCCCTGGCCACTCGGGGATCAGTGGCAACGTACATGCCGACAGATTAGCCAGGATGGGGGCAGAGACTCCATTTATTGGACCGGAACCTGTCCTGACAATCACCAAGGCAATGATCAAATTGGAGCTACGTAACTGGCTCAGAAGACAGCACTTAGAATATTGGACCAATGTCCATCAACAAAAACATGGCAATGTAGTGATGCCAAAGCCATGTTTTAAAAGAAGCTTTGCAATCCTTGGTCTGAACAGGAGAGAGATTAGAATCATGGTTGGATTGCTGACAGGCCATGGGAATTTCAAAAAACACCTACATGCAATGGGAATAACAGAAGATGACCCAAATGTAGGATCTGTGATGACGGTGATGAAACTGCATCACATCTAATCGTCGAATGCATTGCATTGGAGAGTAAAAGGCACAGAACATTTGGGACTACCAGACCCGAAGAAATTGTGTCTAAGAAAGAACTGGTAAAGGGACTCCTAGCACTGTTCAGTGGCATTGGTTGGCTTTACTAGATATACAGGGAGCGATACCGCACAATAAACTTAGTTTCGGTGCGGGCAGTGGCGGGTTGGTCCAAGACTGTTTTGGCTTCCCTGCAAAAATCAATCACTCAATCAATCAAGCTAGTAGAAAAGAAAAGAACAAGCAATGAGGAACCTAAATTGGATGTGGTCCTGCCGTGGCCTATTCGCAACAAAGGTAATTTAGTAATGAAGTGAATAATTAAAAAGATAAATCTACAGCTACATTATATTGATTGCCGCAAACCATAAAAAGAGAACAATTTTTAAATGTTGTCGTGTCTAAAAATAGGACTGGATCATGATACTTTATAAGGAACGACAGAACCGTTAGTATCTTATTATTTTTCCAGTCCAAAATAGGATGGATGGGAGGGAAGAATCTTGGCCCTACCACCTCTAAATGTGCAGCTTTGGACAGCTTAGTCCACAAAATAAGTTGAATCAAATTTGCAGTCGTCAGTCATGTGTAACAACAAAGTTCACAGTCTCTAGCTCGTTTTATATATCATGAAAACATGCCTTATTTCGCTGCTCAAGTTAAATGACAATGTCCTATCCATACTATTCCTTATTACAGCACTACTAATGGAAATGACCTGTGCCAAATACAGCTAATACGCTAAAATATGTCTTTGAAAGGCAATAGGAGTGATACCCAAAATTACAGGCCAATATCATAGACGTCTATTAGCAGTGGGATTATAGAACATATACTTTGTTGGAACATTAAGAACTACCTCGAAGAGAACGACCTATTAACCAATAGTCAACACGGATTCAGAAATTACCACTCTTGCGAAACACAGCTTGCCCTTTATTCACATGAAGTGATAAGTGATATCGACAAGGAATCTCAAATCGATTCCATATTTCTGGATTTCTACGAAATATATATCTTGTTCTAATCTAGCTCAGTGCTTCTAGTTTCTGCTGTCCCACTGGCTGGTCACATCAGACTCTGTACCCACACACGCGTGCATCCTATTCCTTGTGTCGCTTTCTCTTTACTCGGCCACCGACACCCAGGACAATCGGCGTAAACGAGACACAAAAGTGGCGACGAGGATGGGATACAAAAGGTTGGATATTACGAATTGATGCTGAAAATACCAAAATGTATAAAATATTTCAAACGTAATGAGAAATAGGAGGCACATGTTTTTAGTGCATTCATTTCGAATTCAAAAAAGTACATTAAAAAAGTAAACTTTTAAATATCTGTTGCGTAAAAAGTCGACAACAAGCTGGACCAAAGAAGTAAAAATGATTTAAAAAACAAAACAGAAGATATATACAAGAGCCTTTCAGGATAAGGTATTGAAAATAAATGGATCCAAAGCAATGGGCTAAAACGACACGAATAAGAAAATCTGTTGCGTAAAAAGTCGACAACAAGCTGGACCAAAGAAGTAAAAATGATTTAAAAAACAAAACAGAAGATATATACAAGAGCCTTTCAGGATAAGGTATTGAAAATAAATGGATCCAAAGCAATGGGCTAAAACGACACGAATAAGAAAATTTGTGGTCAGATGAAGGCAGACTGAAATAAAAGAAAAGAACAAGGAATGAGGAACCGAAATTGGAATGTGGTCCTCATAAGGCCTATTCGTACAAAAGGTAATTTAATAATAAAGTGAATAATTAAAAAGACAAATCTACAGCTGCACCATATTGATTCCCGCAAACTATGAAAAGGGAACAATTTTTAAATGTCCTCATGCCTAAAAATGGGACTGGATCATGACACGTTTTATAAGGGACGACAGAACAGTTGGTATCTTATTATTTTTCCAATGCAAAATAGGATGGAAGGGAGGGAAGAACCTCTAAATGTGCAGCTTTGGACAGCTTAGTACACAAAATAAGTTGAATCAAATTTCCAGTCGTCAGTCATGTGTAACAACAAAGTTCACAGTCTCTAGCTCGTTTTATATATCATGAAAACATACCTTGTTTCGCTGCTCAAGTTAAATGACAATGTTCTATCCATACTATTCCTTATTACAGCACTACTAATGGAAATGACCTGTGCCAAATACACCTAATACGTTAAAATAAGTCTTTGAAGGCAATAGGAGTGATCCCCAAAATTACAGGCCAATCTCATAGACGTCGATTAGCAGTGGGATTATAGAACATATACTTTCTTGGAACATTAAGAACTACCTCGAAGAGAACGACCTATTAACCAATAGTCAACAAGGATTCAGAAAGTACCACTCTTGCGAAACACAGCTTGCCCTTTATTCACATGAAGTGATAAGTCCCATCGACAAGGGATTTCGATCGATTCCATATTTCTGGATTTCCGGAAGGCTTTTGACACTGTATCTCAAAGGCGGCTTCTAATGAAAGTGCGTGGTTGTGGAATATCGCTCCAATTCTGCGATTGGATTCACGATTTCCTATCAGAAATGACACAGTTCATAGTAATTGACGGCAAGTCATCGAGTAACACAGAAGTAATATCTTGCGTTCCGCAGGGAAACTTTATAGGTCC
Organism: Locusta migratoria; assembly: GCA_026315105.1. Classification (NCBI taxonomy): domain Eukaryota; kingdom Metazoa; phylum Arthropoda; class Insecta; order Orthoptera; family Acrididae; genus Locusta; species Locusta migratoria. The sequence goes on from CM048745.1 coordinate 168,784,198, forward strand.
TCTACTCTTCCTTGTGTTTATAAACGATTTAGGAGACAATCTGAATAGCTCCCTTAGACTGCAAATCCATTTAAGTTGATTTCTACATGGTGCGAAACTGGCAATTAACACTAAATAATGAATATGTGAAGTAATACACATGGCCACTAAAAGAAATCCGGTCATAAATTCTACCAAATATCTAGGAGCCACAATTACGAACAACTTAGACTGGAGACAATAGATAGAAAATATTGTTGGGAAGGCGAACCAAAGGTTACGTTTCATTGGCAGAACGCATCGAAGATGCACAGGCTCCACAAAAGAGACTGCCTACATCACACTTGTGCGTCCTCTCCTAGAGAACTGTTGCACAGTGTGTGGCCCTCACCTGGTGGGACTGACGAAAGACATTGAGAAGGTTCAGAGAAGGGCAGCTCGTTTTGCTTTATTAAGTTACAGGGGGGAAACCATTAAAAAACGATGTTATTCGTTGCGGCGAGATCTATTTGTAAAATTTCCATCATCGACTTTTACGTCTTCTGAATATGAAATTTTTGCTAGCACCTATCTATATAGGGAAACATGACCATCCCAATAAAATAAGAGAAATCAGATCGAAAACGGAACGATTTAGGTGTTCTGTCTTCCCGCGCGCTATTAGAGAATGGAACGGCAGAGAAAGGTTATGAAAGTGGTTAATGAATCCTCTGCCAGGCACTTAAATGTGATTTGCAGAGTATCTATGTAGATGTAGATGGACAAATACGGAAAGCAAAAATATCCCCAGAGTAATGTAAATTCGCCTTGATACATCTACTACAGTATTAGTTTAAATGTTAGGACGTCGATTCTGAAAGCATTTTTGTGGAGTGTAGCAATGTTTGGAAGTGAAAAGTAGACGATAAGGAGTTCGGACAAAAAGAGTATAGAAGCTTTTGAAATGTGGTGCTAGAGACGAATGATGAAGGTTAGATGGGTAGATCACGTAACTAATGAGGAAGTGCTCAGCAGAATTGGGGTGAAAAGGACTTTCTGGCATTTTCTGACTAACAGAAGAAATAGGTTGTTGGGACACATTCTGAGACATCAAGGAATCGTCAACTTTGCATTAGAAGGAAGTATGTATGGTGTAAAAATCGTAGAGGGAGACGAGGGACCAATACAGTAAGTAGATACAAAAGGATGTAGGTTGCCGTAATTATTCTCGGATGAATAGGCTTGCACAGGACACGGTTGCGTGGAGAGCAGCATCTAACCATTCTGCGGACTGAAGACCACAACAACGCACCTACTATTAAAAGATATAAAAAAAATTAGAAAAAAAAACAGGATGTAAACAACTACAGAGGATTCTGTTTATTGCTGGTAGCATATGCGATGTTATTTTAGTAGTTTATTGAAATTTTTAAGCAGGACAGAAAAATACTAGAAAGTCATTTAGGTGAACTTCAAGGTGCTTTTAGAAAAGGAAGCTGATCGTCAGAACAAAAATTAAATCTCAACGCAGTAACTGTCCAGAAATTCCAGCAATAACGTAATTCAAAGAACATCCTAGTTATGTTTGTAGATTTGGCTCCGTTGACGGAAAAATTAGGTATAAAATAATTCCAGAATTTCTTAGTCTAAAATGATAAACTTAATCATTGAAACAGATACAGATACATTTTATAAAGGGGAATGTGTCGGAGAACTTCCACAGCCTTTCAAAGTAAAACAGGTGTACAACAAGGTGACGGCAAATTTTTAATTCCTTTTTCAGTCTCCGTTAAAAAAAAAAAAAAAAAAAAAAAAAAAAAAAAAAAAAAAAAAAAAAAAAAAAAAAAGAGAGAGAGTGAGAATTTGGAACGAAATATTAATGAATCAACATTTTGCCGATAGCGTCAGGAAGAGGAAACCAAAAGATCGAGAACACTGTCTTGCATTTATAGATGATTTCGCTATACTTTCCGAAAAATGTGTCATCTGCTATAACACAAATAAATCTCCTGAAAGAGATAGTCTGAATAACTAGCTTAAGAATTTCTCCGAAAAAAAAAATCAAATCTTAAGGATGCTCGAAAATAGCTGAAAACAGATGTTGCCAAAACAATGAGTGTAAAACAAGTCAAGTATCTAGGGGGATTGATCTAAGAAAATGCACTGGAAGAATCTGAACACAGGGGAGAGTACATGGTATCACTAAAGACCTCTGCAATACAGACTGCCTATCCAAAACTGTAAAACTTAGGAATTATAACATAGTTGTGTAGCAGTCAGGTCCAAGGATTTTTATCTTTCACTTTACACTTCTTTCACCTCTGGCAGTATTGCTCTTGTGAAAAATACCGAGTGGCACCTTGGTTCGGAACCCACGTTAAACTGTAGATCCCCCTATTACTGGCTAGATAAGTCAATTCGAAGGTTGGAGGAAGGTAACGGCATACCACCTTCAAACAGGACCATGCCTAGTAAAGCACTGTGTTGTTGATTGCTTTTTTTAGTACAGCCGTATTGCATACATGCAGCCGAATATCCGCTATTAAACTATAATATAGGTAAGTAAGACTTACTAACTAGGCAAATAACGAGGGAAATATTAGGAGTACAAAACGCAGTAGAAGTTAGGATATTACGAATTAATGATGAAAATACCAAAATATATAACATATTTCAAACGTAATGAGGTTTTCTCAGAACCTTTAGCAGCTCTGAGGGAATGTCATCTACACCAGGGGCCTTGTTTCGACTTAGATCTTTCAGTGCTCTGTCAAATTCATCTCTTAATATAGTATCTCCGATTTCATCCTCATCTATATCTTCTCCCCTTTCAACAATATAGCCTCTATGTTCATTTCCTTCCTAGAGCCCCTCTATATACTTTTATCACTTTTCAGATTTCCCTTAATTGCTGAGAACTGGTTTCCATCTGTGTTCTTGATATTCATAGAGCTGTTTTTCTTATCTCGAAATATCTCTTTTATTATCCTGTAGGGTGTATCTATTTTCCTCCTATTTATACATTCTTCTACATCCTTGCAATTGCCTTCTAGCCACTTCTGCTTAGCCATTTTGCATTTCCTGTCAATCTCATAGTCGTCTGTATTCCATTTTGTTTCATTGACTGCATTTTTATATTTTCTTCTTTCATCGATTAAATTTAGTATGTCCTGTGATATCCAATGATTTTTGTAGGTCTTGACTTCTTACCTATTTTGTCCTCTGTTGGCTTCATTATTTCATCTCTCAATATTACCCAATCTTCCTCTACTGCTTTATTTTCCTCCGTTTCTGTCAATTGTTGCCTAAAGCTTCCTCTGAAATTCTCAAGAACATCAGGTTCCTTCAGTTTATCTAGGTCACATCTCCTTATTTTCCTACATTTCTGCAGTTTTTTCAGTTTCATCCTACAATTCATGACCAATAATTGTCAGTGTTTGTATCTGTCCCTGGGTATGTCTTACTTTTTAAAACCTGGTTCCGAAATCTATGTCTTACCATTATAAAATATATCTGGTAACTCCCGGTGTCTCCTGGTCTCTTCCACATATACAACCTTCTGAAACCAGGTGTTTGTTATAACTAAATTACGTTCCGTGCAAAATTCTACCAAAATTCCTCTTTTATTCCCTTCCTTGTCCTACTACCGAATTCCAGTCTGCCATAACAATTAAGTTATCCTCTCCATTAATTGTCTGAATAATTTCCTTTGCCTCCTGATATATTTCTTCGATTTCCTCATCATCGGCAGAGCTAGTTGGCATATAAACCTGTACTACTGTGGTCGGTGTTGGCTTAGTATCTATCTTGACTATGATAATGCGATCACTGTGTTGTTCATAGTAGTTTACCCGCATTCCTATTTTCTTATTCATTATCAGACCTACTCCTGTAATACCCCCAAATGATTTATAATCTTGTACTCACCTGACCAGAAATCCTGTTCCTCTTTCCACCGAACTTCACTAATCCCCACTATATCTAACTTCAACCTATCCATTTCTCTTTTTAAATTTTCTAACTATCCTACCCGATTAAGGGATCTAACATTGCACGCTCCGATCCGTAGAATTCCAGTGTTGTCTTTCCTGATATCACATCCTCCTGAGTAGTCCCCGTCCGGAGATCCGAATAGGGGACTATTTTTCTCCGGGATATTTTACCAGAGAGGATGCCATCATCGTATGTTCATAGATTACAATGTGGTATTTCATGATACTTCAAGTCGTCCACATTGATCCAACCGTTATGATGGCGAATTTTGCACGCCTACTGACCTGAAAGAGCTGAATGTTGATATAAGCTCACGGTATTGTTAACAGTGCATCACACAGGTATAATATTGGTAAGTATCATTTCCTAATAACTACAAATTATGCGGAGACATCAGCTATCCTATGGTAGATTTATGGGTTTTTCACATTCGGTTGATTCTCCATAGTTCTTGGTTGGATTGAAATTTAATCTTAAAATTTTTCGCAGTTCCATTTTCTATTTTGCTCATTCGCTATGGAATTCTATTTCTAAAATGTAAAGTGTTAGCAGCAAATATATTTGTTCACATCCAATTTCGCAAGTTTCCTTGACCCTGCATCTGTTAGCTATGCAGCTTACACATTAGATGCACTGCTGCTTCGGAATGATCCTTTCGTTAGTGGGAAGCGGTGGGCAAAGTTGGAAGCCCGTACTCTTACAGGAATTAGTACAGAGTGACTACGAGTTTGAGTACTGTGGGCAGGGCGAAGCTGGGAATATGTATCTGACGGGAGGCGTGCTTAGGTAGTCCTTGCAGGTGCGGTGATCACTGTGTCCCCAGTGGTGAAGTGGTCAGCGCAACTGTCTAGAAACCGCGAAACCCGGGTCCGAATCCCGGTTGGGCACACACTAATCTTTACCCATTCGCAGTTGTCATGTATTCTGTGAAAATGAAATAATACATCTGTTAGCAGAATATTACCTTCTTCCCCAGTGCAATTTCTTTCCGAGACTGACACCTTTTCTTTTGCATAAAACTTAGTGTCGTTACCCATAACGTACATGTCAACTGTGTGCGACCTCATTTTGCTTCATAATAGAATGCAATGACTCACTTTTGCGAAACGCTCTAATGAGGTCGATGATTAGCAATAAATAAATAAAACTTAAGTGGATTTAGTGTATAATAGCGATTTTAATTCTAACATGCAAACTAATCTAAAGATACATGCATCCATGCACTGTTTTGTCCAAATAAAACAGCATCTCCGCTGACTGCAGAGTACTTCTGGTACATCTATTAAATATTGGTGCGTGAGTGGTCCTCACTAACTCATGAGCAGTCGTATCATATCAGAGTTAGTTTCGTCGGCTAAGTGCGTGGAATTTTTATCACGTCTTGCGGACAGCAAACTGACAGCTGCCAAAATATTTACAGTCTGTTTATGGTCCATGAAATAACCTTTATGCTTGCGTGGCCAACCTATGAAAATTTTCTTGTCCTCTTCACACTGTACTAAATGAACAGTATCCTTTTTACAGTCTTCACCCCATCGACCGGATCTTCGAATAAATTGACCATAATTTTGGTGGTCCAGTCCACAACAACCGCTTTGCTCGAGAGAACGTCATTACCAATTATTAAATCAAAACCACCGATTACAAGGGCATTGACCTGGAAACTACTTCCTCCGTCACTGAGCGTGACCAAGACGTGCTATACCATCTTTCTCCTTTCTGCCCCAAATACTAGAATTAGCGATGCTCCTGTTACGGGTATCTCTGCCAATTTGCTACCAGTCTTCAACAGTTTCGTGTAAAAAGACGTCGAAAGTGCGGTCACTTCCGAACCGGAATCAAGACACGCTTTCGTCTTTATTCCATCCACGGTTATTTCAATAAGGGGACACCGCCCATTCTGGCAATTCACGGTCATCAAAGTTCTGGTGAATGTCATCTTGCCCTTGCGACTGCCAGTACCGCATATTGGGTATGTGACGTCCCTGAACTACTGGGGTGCCCCCTGCTTTTTTTCATTGTGTTTCCGCCTTCAATTGGGCAACCTCACGCACTTCTCTCCAAAGCGTGGCCTTTCCTCATTATTCGACGCCTGGACGCAATTCATGCGGCGTCCGTCATTCGGCGCTTCATTTCTACGTTGTTCCTCCCGGTTTTGACTATATTTTTCTATTTCGTTCTCACTTGTTCCTTTCTTCTTTCTTTCGTCCGTCATAAAACCAATTCGGCTTTTCATTGCGCCGGACAAAATCTAGTGGCGCCCTATTTTCTGCCATTGCGCTAGCTTTTACTGCCTTCTCTCCTGCTCCTCAGTACCCTCTAATTTTCTCAGTATATCGAGGAACTGCTGCATCTCAGTTGCTCCGATGAGTGCACGTTGTACGTGAGTAGGAAAGTGAGAACGCATCGCACTACACCACTCCACGTCTGACATTTGTCGCCATGGATTGTCGCGACTGTGGCGAGTACTGTCACCTATATATACTGTGCTTTGCCTGTGTTGCAGTGTTGCTGTATGTTGCCAAAAACTTCGTGCAAAACTCTTTGTAATTACTATTCTCGTCAAATGTTACGTCAAATCACGTGGCGTCTTCACGGTGAAGTGTCTGCCGTATCACTAGTAAAGCTAGAAGCAGATACATGTCTAAATTTTCGATATAAGCTTTTGGATTAATACCACACGTTCTACCGTATCTAGACAATGGTATATCCACGTCGTGAATTGAGAATGCAGCTTGTCGTATCGTTGACACCTCTTATTGTAGATCTGAAACTCTCACTTGCGTGTCTACGGACGATTTCTATTGATTATCGAGGCACACGTAGATGTCCGTCATCTTCGCATTCACCTTCATTTCCAAATCCTCAAACTTCTTATCGCACGCATTAGTTACCTCTTCCACGCTTTTCGTAATCTCAACTCGTTTCGGTTCCTAATTCACGTCCTATTTCCGCAATCTATCAAGATTTTGATTGCAAAGTTATGTTTCGAATCTACTATTATTATCCTCCCTCATAACAGTCAACTGAGTAGTGTGAATTTCTAAAATCGCTAGAATACGATCCAGTGTTTTATGAGTTTGCGTATCACTTACTGACTTGCCTAGTGCTCCCTCAATCAAAGCTGAACTTTCGTGAACTGACTTGTCGGCTTCTATAGTGACTTATCTTCCAGACCTTAGTAACATGAAAAATGTGAACGCTAATGAACACAACACACTACAGACAGAACTGAACAAACAAAACAACGGTGGTAAGAACAAACAAGAAACGGGACCAAAACGACGCTGATGTCAACAATGTGAATAAACACAGCATTGAGAAGTTCACAAGAACGTGCTACAGGTTTTACAAATACTTCAAACTACAGGGAAGCTGAGGCTACCAAAACTACATACTCTAACTGCAGGTATATCTCACACACACACACACACACACACACACACACACACACCGTCCGTGCGCCTGACATCACACATGAAGTGATTAACATAATTGGACTGTAGGTATGGGCTAATGTTACTGAGTCGTGTCCAGATATATTCTATAGATCCCGGTAGCAATATATGAAAATCAAGTAAAATTGTGCCCCATGTTGGGCGCCAAAATGTGGTGAATATCTCCCACAGTGCAACAAAATTAATAAAAATATAATCATAAGTTATGGAACTAGGCTGGAAGGAACATTTGATTCAAAGGATTGATTCGAGACCGTAACAGTTTACACAGAGGATTACCACAAATAATTTATTTATTAAAACATTTGAAAAACAACAATCTCTCAGGGCGGATTTGATTGGGCATGGACACGACTCAGATAGGAACAGGGAAGAGGTAGGTGATACCCTGTCTCACCAACATTAACTAGATGTGTATCTTAGGCGATAGATTGCGCGGCGGTGGCGGCGGTGGTAGCGGCGGCAAAGCACACGATATAAAGAAAGCGAACCATCGATACTTCCATATTGGCAACGTAAATTTAACCAGGGCTGTCAGGTTTGTTGTTTTTGCGAGTGTGTTATACTTTGCGATGTTACGGCGGGCTATTGAGTTAAGTGGGTGGAGTTGAATGAAGTCAACAATCAATTTATGTTCTGTTACAAAGTTGACATTACTACTTCCAATACGAAATACAAGACCCGTTTCAGTACAAAATTCCAACTGCCGTGCTCTGAGTTTAAATTTAAAAAAGTGACTATTCGAAACACTGATCATTTGCAATTTTTGTTAAGAAAGTCGCTGTCAGAACTTTTACCTTGCGGAAGATCGGAATATTTATTTCCACACCCAGGAAAAGGGTGTGGAGGACTGGGAATCGAACCACCGCCCACACTCATCAGCTCTTCATCATGAAGCATTTATTCAATGTGTGAACCGAAATTAATGACTCTTCTTACGGAATAAGTTCATCATATTTACATATAGTCTTCGTGAACAATAAACGAACTTTCAGTTAACACGCGACATTGCGTGGACCACTTGCGAGAGAAAACATGACAGCTGACAACATTAAATATCTTTCATAGTATACCACCCTTACGGAAAAAGCTCATGATATTCACATTGATATTCTTTCAATATCGATAAACACACTTTGACTTAACATGGGACATTGCATTGACCATCTGCGAGAGAAAACACGACAGCTGGAAACATGTTATCTCTTTTACAATATAAACAACCGAAAACCCAGCGTCGCCTGGGTCAAATGGTACTTTAGATTATTCAATATCCCTCTCTCATGCACCGTCAAATTCCTCTTGTTTGGAAGGTCAAGAGAGAAAAATTTCATGAATATAGGAATGAAACTATAGATTTCGTCAGTCTGTGGGAAAGGTATCCTCCGCCATGCACCTTAATTCGGCCCTATCGCAAAATATTTCTTTAACTGACGTCTTCTACCCATAAACAACGAACAACGTACCTTGAAAATTTTCAGCTTCATATATGCAATAGTTTTTGAGATTTCGTGTTTACTAAGTGAGTGAGTGCGTGACCTTTCAAAGCGTGTAAAATTTAAATACCTTTTTATCTGTCTTCTTAAATTCTGGAATGTTTTTATCGCTACAGGTTTTTTTTTTATTTTATTTTATTTTTGCATGAGTTCTGTGTAATCTGTAATACAGAGATAAATATTCATGGTGGTTAAAATTAGGCCTAATATTTTGTATGTTTCGTCAACAGTCTTGTTATTTTATTTACCAAATACAATATATATCTGCACGGGGCAAGACTCAATGAAAGGCAGGAGATAGACTAGGAAATTACCACAGAAAACTGGTCGAAGTTTGCTCTAGGAAGCTACTAAAGTCCCGGCTAGTATCGAGATCAAGACCCTCATATACAAGACAAAAAATCTTCAAATGTTTGTGAATCTATCGGACCAAACTGCGTGGTCATCAGTCCGTAGTATGAAAGATACAATCGGCATCCCCAAATAGCTCTTCAACAGTGGGACGCAAGAAGGTGCTTAAAACATCAATTTAGGCCCGCGCTGTGGTAGTGCCTCGCAAAGCAACAATGGGTCCAAACCCCTCCATGAAAAAAAGACCACACCGTAACACAACCACCTCCGAATTTTACTGTTGGCACTGCACACTGGCAGATGACGTCCACCCTACCATCGGATTGCCACATTGTACACCGTGATTCGTAATTCCAAACAACGTTTTTTCTACTTTTCAATCCGATATTTGCGCTCCTTACAGAAAGCAAGGCGTCATTTCGCATTGAAGTCTTGATGTATGGATTATGTGCAACCGCTCTCCCATGCAGTTCAAGTTCTTCCTCCCGCCAAACTTATATAGTACTTGGAATGGATCCTGATGCAGTTTGGAATTCCTGTGTTATGGTCTGGATAGAAGCCTGCTTATTTCACTGTCAGTGGTCTCTGTCAGTTAAAAATGGGGTAGGCAGAGACGCTTTCATGTTGTACGTGTCCTTTCACATACCCACTTCACAATCAAGTCAGAAAGAGTGGATCTAAGGTAAGTTCAGGGGTCTGGAAATCTCTCGAACAGTCTTCTGACACAGGTGACACACACAATCACCTGACCACTTTCGAAGTCCCTGAGTTCCGCGGAGCACCCCAGTCTGCTATCCCTCAATTTGTTTCGACCCTACAGGATTCTTCTTTGATTTGCACGATTCTTGCTTCACCCACTGTCCCCTGGGTGGAAATGTTGTTTTCCTTTACCTACCCTTAGTTTAATGATTCACGTCCACTTAAATTTGTAAATTGCATGGGAGGCGCTATTCTAGTTTAGTTGCCTTGTCGCATACGATAGGGTGGGTTTTCTCCTTTTCATGATATGGGGATTTGTAGGTTATTGTTGGTATAATGCCACACAGAAGTGGGCTACCTGGGTGTTCTTTTCATTTGCCGTCCGTTCTACTAACGAAACAACCAAAAGAGAGAGTCTTTAGTTTCTAGGCTTGTTTCATTAAACACCAATGATGAGCTACCCAATAGTGTAGTGGTCTTATGATATAAGGTCCAAAGAAGGAATCATTTCTTACGTTTATTTTCATCAAGGCTCCACTTTTCATTTCTCGGAACTCCCATTTTGTTCATAGTTGCACGGACCGTAAAAAAAAAAAAAAAAAATAAAATAAAAAAAAAAAAAATAAAATAAAATAAAAAAAAAAAAAAAAAATTCTCGTCCCTGATATTGTATACCTGGTAGTAGGTCGCAACATAATGCACCTAATATGATAAACGTATGTTTTTGAGGGTGTTCCGATACATTTGATTACACAGTGTGTCTGCAACATAAAATTTAGAGCTTCACCTTCAATTCCAGACTTTAAAGATGTTCCATGACTGAACATCTGACATCCTATGACATTCGGGTATTTGCTGGCTCAAAAGAGCGACCAATCTTACAGTGAGATAACTATCGTCTGTGTGTGTGTCTGAATGACAGTGCCAGAATGACTGGCGTTCGCCAGCATGCAGCGGTCAGCAGCAGAGGTCGCTGGCGGCGTCCTTGTGGTAAAAGCGTCTGGTGTCTGGTGAGCGCGGCCGTCACCCCCGTCTGGTGGGCCGTGGCCGATAACGGCCGACCACCAGGGTCGAGGCCCGTCGTCTGCCGTCTGCCGGAGGGCGTCTACATCCCGCACTCACTCAGTCTCCCAGACCACGGCAAGGCCGCCGATAGCGCGCCGACCTCCCACATGGGTGCCAGGGAGGCCAAGAAATCGACAGTGAAAGCAGTTGAGGCGGTCAGTTCCAAAACTCAACATGTCCAAAAAATCGAAAATCCAGATATTGCTTGTTTTGTATCCCATCTTCGTCTCCACTTTTGTGTCTCGTTGCCGCCGGTTGTCCTAGGCGTCGGTGGCCGACACAGGGAAATACGATGCACGTGTGTGCGGGTACAGAGTATGAAGGGATCAGCCAATGGGACAGCAGAAACTAGAAACACTAAGCTAGATTAGAATAAGTGATATATTTCGAAGAAACATTATAATACTTAGCTTTGTTAACTGAAGACTTGTGGAATGCAGATACATAGTATAACTAGGTGGAAGCCTGCCTACTGATAAGTCCTAGTGCCTGTCCTAATCCCAAGTGACCGACGCAGTTCAGTGGTGGCCACGAGCGGAGTTCCAGCAGAGGGCGCTCGTGGCTGACGTAGCAAGAACGCCGCGCCGTGCTTGCATGGCGGCGTGCGGCGAAAGTACGTGGCGCGCACTTCAGACTTGTGCAACACCACAGCTTGTTCCCGAATCTTTGCAGCATTCTTTGTAATGTGGTATAAGACTTTCTTCCAAAACTTCTCATGTTCCATGAATATTAAGCACTGAAATCTGCATTTTTTTCCGAATCTTAGTATATCCACTGCATGCTGTGTTCCGAAATTTTGTACGTCCAATGTCAGTTTCAAAGTTTCTTATATGAACGTCTATGTCTGTAATGAATGTATTAAAGAAAAGTAAGCACAAGCGGTCGTATTAGAGTGTTAAACGATCTAATATATAAAGCAGACTGTCCGTATGTTTGTACATGTTGCATACAAATCTACAGTTTTATTCCAATCTTTAGGAACGTTCGTACACGTAAGCTTCAATCCAAGAGGATGGTCGCCGTAAGTGTAAGAATCACATACGATATATAGTTCACGAGATATGACGTCATAAACAAATAGATGCGCAAAAAACTGCTGCATTTTGCGACAATGCTGCTCATTTTCTCCTAAACCATTGGACCGATTTCAACCAAATTAGGTATACACATTCCTTACCGTGTGTACATGGTTCAAAAGATATTACGTCATAACCAATAGAAATCACAAAAAATGCCATATAATGCGGCGAGACTTTCGAAATACACTGTCTGAGAATGACAGTACTTAGCGACTTGCAACAAACTTTAAAGACAATTTCAAACCTTTCTTAAACTTTTTATCGGTGGCAACCATAATGATGAAAGGAAAAAAGTTTCTCGCTTACTACTTTTTCGCTGTTTTTGGAGTAAAACTACGGATCTCGCTATGACGTTAGAATTTATAATTTGAACACTACAAATTGTAGCGACAAGGAATTTTACAGACAGTATATACATATATAGTTGAACGTGGCTTCTAAATTGTATCACATTCCGACATGTAGTTCATGAGATATTAGCACATAAACATTAACATCACTCTGTTCATAGACTAAAACTGCGGTATTCCGTAACGCGTAAAAATTTATAATTTCTACGAAACAAATTGTAGCTGCAGGAAAATTTACAAACAGTATACACACATATAGTTGAGGTTACCTTTTCAATTGTATCACAGTACGACACGTAGTTCATGAGATATGAGCACATAACAATAACGTTCATGGAAAACTGCTCCATCACGCACCAAGTTTCAATGTATTACTTCTCTACTACTAATTTATTCCCAAGAGATTTTACGGAAATACACATACAGACCTTATACAAATGAATATGCACCTGAAAAAATGCCAGGAATGAATGAATAAATACCCGGGCAACGCCGGGTTCAGCTAGTCCATTATATTTCTTAACTCCAACAAGACTGTAAATAAACTGTGTTAATTTAACATTATGCACCAGGACGAAACAGAGCTATATTGAAGGTGTTTATAACCACACAACAAGCATGAGTAGGTACCTGAGTCAATATGTATAAAAAATTCAAACGCTTTAACAACAATGCAGTTCTGCACTGGGTTTCGCCCAGTTGACAAGATGCAGTATTGTTGAGCGCAGTTCCTGTAAATATGCTGAAGGAAATGGATTGCGAAGATGCTAGTGTCATGGTTTGTGAATTAGGACGCAGTGGTAAAAGGGAACGAGATGTCGCTACATGGAAGAAAACCCAACAGAAATAATCAAGGTAAGAATGGTTCTGAAACGTATCTATTTTTATTCCTGCAAAGGTTACCTGTATATTATGCACACACTTCGATTTTTCGAATTACATCCTGCACATCCTTAAAACTTTGAATTAACCTTGACTTAATATCCGTTCCAAACCTCATTGTGTCCATATTTGTTGGTTCCAAAACTAAACTAGTTCTCTCTTGCTTTCCAAACGTCATCATGTCCATTAAACATTTGCAATTATATATGAAATTTTGCAATGTATTTTATAGCAACTACCACATACCGGTTTTAAGTGATTTCCCGCATTTAATTGATTTTTATAGATTTTTAATTTCTGTATACTGTTACCTAATAGTTTGTTTCCACTTTTCTCCGTTTTCCTTTACATGGACATGTTGAGTTTTGGAATTAAGCGCCTAAACTGAACGATAGACAGCAGCGGCAAATGTGAAATTCATACACCCTCTCGTACTTTTACAGTTCATTTAGAGCGATATTCTTCGACATGTCTGTAAAGGTTCCAATCGAAACCCGCGATTGAAACAAACTTTGAGTTAATGAAAGCTGGATTAAGTTGCAGGAATTAAATTTTAAAAGGGAGAACCCAAAGCAGAATGTGAATGAATCCAGCATAAGAAGATGGTGGGAAGAATTGATGAAGAAAAGACACGAACATATCACCAGAGAGGAAATTGACGTACAGTTAACTTTTTCTGTAACATCAGCCGGGAGAGGGTGGGATGTGCCGAAACTGATAATTTAGTGTGGATAATTAAATGAATCAGATAACTTTTCGCCGTAATGAAACGCTCGGTCATTATTACGCTTCGCATGATAAAGTTTCGTGACAGCGTTTAAAAATTATCACAAAAGATGAACATATCAAAATAGTATCGGACCTCGAAGGAACTACACATTGATTGCTTAAAAGTAAGTATAAAGGGAATGTTGAAAAAGAAGAAATTGACTTAATGTGTGTGCAGTTGCGAAGCGAACTGTAATGGCGGCCTAGCATCTTTTTACGTTCGGACGCGGCTTGCTGAAAATAATGAAAAATTAATTGATTAGAAAAGACTCGTCACTTTGAAATCTGCTATACAGAAATTAATGTTTGTTTATGTGCCTTTTTGTTCGTATTTTATGCACGGTCTTATCGAACATCCGACTGCTATAAAACTTGTCAACTGTTTGCTTGCACTCGCGCGAACTTCATATGGTGCATGGCGAGGGGTGCTTTACAATTAGTTAATTCGTTTCTTACGCCTTTACGCTGAAAAGGATGGAAGGATATGAATCTAATTTGGATCAGAGGTAGAGCTACCATTCGTAAGGCACAGTACGATGTGTGGCGCAGGAAACTTTACCTATGAATTTCGCCATTACCTACGGTTTTTACTCAGTTAACGATGAAATTTTGCACATTTAACCTTCAATTAAATATGAGGAACATCATCGTCTACCTACGGTTTGTGGCGTAAGGAATCTTGCAATAAACTTAGTCCTACTTCACCGATCACCATAACAGTTAGAAGAGTCACATAATTTTTCACAGGCGAGGCAATGGACTGAGGAGATGGAAAAGAACCTCGAGAGAGAGACTAAGAGCTGAATAGAGTGGAAAGAGAAAGTTGGGCAGAGAGAGGGGTAGGACGAGATGAACAAATAGAGGTGAGATGAGGAGATGAACAGAGTGAGATAAAGGACAGGAGGTAGAGAGAGAGAGAAGGTGGACAGAGAGCAAAAAAGAAGATGGGCTAAATTAAGACAGGAGTAAATAACTACCTGGGCGACGCGGGATATTCAGCTAGTGATGAATTAAAAAATCGGAATTAAAATAGAAGATGAAGGTTACTGCAATAAAAAGAAATGGAAAGTCTAGCTCACACTAACAATGATAATGATTGCTGAGGAGAAAAGGCGGTCGACCAATATCAGGGCGCGCTCCCATTCTCTAACCAATTCAGAAACAAATATTGACTATCGATAACAAAAACTGGGCTGAGCTACACTTTAAAGTGAGAACGGATGCACTAACGACCAGCGTCGCTGATTATTTATGCCAATGCTACACACTCAAGATAAATTGTTCAATCAGTACATATTAAGTTGAAACGGAATGAAATGTACGTACATAACCCAAAGAGGGTAGAAAGTGTTTTCACTAATCCGATTAAAATCACTCGCTAGTTGTCAGTTCACGCTCTGGAGCTGCTTTCCTCCAATGCGAGCCACAACAAATGGTCAGTTCGATTTTCTTGTCTGGCTCTCTTCCTTGAGCTGCTTTGTGACGATTAATAGACCTGCCCTTTTCATTTCGCATTTCATCACATAACGATAACCATACGAAAAATGACACTCCGACAACGGGTAACCGCAGACTTGGTCTCCGAGCTGATAGTCCATGCTGCTGCAAACGTCAACGAACTGTCCATGTAGCTGGTTGTTGTCTTGCAAACGTCCCTGTTGACTTAGGGATCGATACGTGGCAGCACGATCCGTTACAACCATGCGGATAAGATGCCTGTCATCTCGACTGCTAGTGATACGAGTTAATTTGGATCCCAGCACGGCGTTCCGTATTGCCCTCCTGATCCCACCGATTCCATATTGAGCTGTCATTGAATCGCGACCAACGCGAGGAGCAATGTCGCGATAGACTACAATCTGATCTCTATCATAGTCGGAAACGTAATGGTATGCATTTCTCCTCCTTACACGAGGCATCAGAACAAAGTTTCACCAGGCAACGCCGGTCAACTGCTGTTTGTGTATGAGAAATCGGTTGGAAACTTTCCTCATATCAACACGTTGTAGTTGTCGCCACCGGCGCCAACGTCGTGTGAATGCTCTGAAATGCTCATCATTTGCATATCACAGCATCTTCTTCCTGACCGTTAAATTTCGCGTCTGTAGCACGTCATCTTCGTCGTGTAGCAATTTTAATGGTCAGGAGTGTAAATTTGAATAAGAATCAGTCTGTGAAATCAATGGAAAGCTCTGTTGAATTATATCTGTCAAACATTGCTTGTCTGCATATTACAATGTCTCGACAAACATCATCGGTGTTCAGTCCTAAGGCTATTCTGCACATACATCTATCGTTTCAGTCCTGACATTTCCTGTCCTCCTTGGTTTTCTCGTAACTGTTGCTATCCTTACATTGTCATCTGGTATCTTCTATGACTTCTTCTTCGAATCACTGTTCCCTCCATAGCATCTATCAACAGACAATATCTCCTCACCCAATGCCGAAGCCAATTACGTTTCCCCTTTCTGATTAACATTTCTCTCTCTTCGACCACTCTTCCCAATATCTCATCACTTCTTACTCTGTCTACCCACTTTATCGTTTCCATCCTCCTCTAAGTCTAAACTTCAAATTCTTCTTCTTTCGTCTTCTTTTCTCAATTTCCATGTCTCACAGCAATATAGTGCCACCATACTCCATATAGAACATTTTGCCAGTCTCATCCTCAGATTCCTGTCCATAGACCAGCATAGAAGTTTCCTCTTTTTATTAAATACCTCCTTGGCAATTGATATGCGGGTTTTATCTTCCTTGTGGCATCTCGGTAACGCGTCTATTCAACTAAATCGATGCTACCTACTTTGCTCAATAATGAAGATCAAATAAATTGTAAAATGGTGTTTCTAGATCCAGGAAAAGATTGGACAGAATAATTCTAAAAATGATAAGGTGCATTGTCTATCCACAGCAGAGGAGGCAGGGAAACGACTTATTTAGAGAATCCAACACCTAGTTCAATTACTTTCGAATGACTCTTTCTTTTATTCTAAAAAGACACTTCTTTAGTTTTAATTCACAGCGAATATACTGTAATTACGTCGATTAGTTAACAATGCACAGTGCCGTAAAGAAATCAGAAAATAAAACATACCTTTTTCGTGCCCAAAACAAGGCATTAATCTTCGGAAGCAATGTATTTAAATACAATGAAAGAAAAAAATAATTTCTATCAAATAATAACTTTATATCGCCAATAAACGAATCTTTACTTTTTATGATAGTCTTAAAAAACACAAATACATTTCGCATTTGATACAGATGACTCTTGTCTTAGAACAAATTTTGGTAAATGGCCTACATTGTCAAACCTAACTTCTGCAAATGTTTGTCACAGAGCTCTTTTTTGGCTTTTTATCTTTATTAGCAGATGAATTCACTACACAAGGGCGCCCTCTTCTTCTAGCTCCAGGCTCAAAATACTTGTAATTAATCATAGCTTTGCCGACATGCATTTTGTAATCCATGTAATCCAACAGCATAATCTCCAGTCAAAAACAAAAATTCATCTTCTTCATCACATATTTCATCATTACTGTCATTAAGAAGTGCTTACAACTGCTCATCAGTTAATATTTCATTCATATCTGTAAAGTATAAAAAGGAGAGTTATTTCACTACTCCACTTTAGAAGAAGAAATTGAAATCAGCATATCCATATGATGACCTGAGGTCCACATATGAGGACCTTCAGAAAATGAGTTATTTCGTACTAATAAACAAAATATATTCAAATCGGAACTAACTCTCAAAATTTAGAAGAGTTAACACACTATATAAAAATGACGGAATTGCAGTCTAATATTTGAGCGTAATAAATACTTACATATATTTCCGACTAGTAGCAGCAGCCATTTCGAGTACACGACCAACTGTAAACAAATGCATCAGTCGTTCCTTGTGAGGTGCTGCGCTGTAGTTTTGAAACTGAGAAATAGGTCCTCACTTGTGGACTTGTGGACCAACGGTTTGTAAGCGGAAATATATGCGCATTTCCGGAGAAAAAATTGATGATCATGGGTCCATATTTGTGGACCACCGGAACGAAGAGGTTATTGTGCACACTCTCTCAAAGGTATGATCTTCATAAATTGACCAAAGCAGTTACTTAGTAGTGGTAACCCTTCAGAGTAAACGATATGATTTCACTCACATATCAATAGCTCGAGCAGTACTGACGTAACAGGTGTCGATCCATGTTGAAACACCCTTAATAGTACTTGATGTAGCCTCTAATGGTGGGAAAAGAGGAGATGATTGTAGTATCCATTCCATAATACAGATGGCGAACGTTGTCTTGCGATACATTATTCGGCGCCTTCTCGACCTGTCCACGTGGTTCTGCCAGAGTTGTGGGTTGACGGGTCAGATTTCGTGCCATCACTTCCCACGCTCGCCTGGCTGGAGAGAGTTCTGGATAAAGTGCTGCTCGGGGATACTGCAGCGTCTTAATGGTAACAATGAGGCTCACGAACATCGTCCTATTCTAATAGCGGCATCAAATGGCGTACGAGGCAGACGAGCATAATCAAATTAATCAGTTGAAGTGCAAAGAATCTGAACAGTGGCAGTAATTGAAGATGACACTTCAGGCACAGTTTGACTTTATTGTGAGTTTTTTCGGAATTTTTTCCATCATCAGATATCCACCTGCTTTGTGAGCAACAGCTACATGTGGACATGTAACAGATCGATGTACATTGGTGTTCAATAAGATGTTCGCTGTACACACACATGCAGACTGCATGTATAATGTTTTGTTTTAATCGTCCACATTTCCTTGTCTCCTAGTTGACCACTGTCAATTGCAGTGCATTTTGCAGCTCGCTTAGAAGGGTGCCATGTTGATAATATCAGAGCTCATTTACAACCTCTGACATATTTCGGTGAATACTCTTGTAATATTAACGTAGATTAACTATGAACTACAATTATCTCTATATACATGTGGCGTATATTCAGAAAGAACAGACGTACATATATAATATGTCAGTAATGGGCAATGATCCTTTCGTTACTGGGAAGGGGTGAGAAAATTTGGAACCCTTACTCTTACGGAAATTAGTATAAAGTGACTACGGGTTTGATACTGTGGGCAGGGTCAGGTTGGAAATTTGTGTCTGGCGGGAGGCGTGCTTAGGTAGTCCTTGCAGGTGCGGTTATAACTGTGTCCCCAGGGGTCAGCGCAACTGCCTAGAAAGCGCGTTATCCGGGCTCAAACACCGGCTGGATACACATTTTCAGATTTGCCAATTAGCAGTTGTCATATATTCGTTGAAATGCAATTACCTTACTGTCTTTCAAAGCAGTCACCCCTGAGCCCTGCGATATATGGCATGGAATGTTTGCGTGAAGTGATCCCTTGTCATGGTGCTCAAAAGCTACGTCACGTTTTGTGGGATGTCAGGAATATCGTCAAATCTCTTTCCTTTCAAAGCGGGTTTGAGTCGAGGTCATGGGAAGAAGTCTGGACCGAGTATGGTGGATGTTCAAGTTGCGCCACGCCGTTTTTTGCCAGGAACTGTTTGACGATATTGGTCGTGTGTGGACGAACGTTGTCGTGAAAAATGTTTGTAATTCTATCGGACAAAACTGCGTGGTCATCAGTCCGTAGCTTACAAACTACTTAAACCTAGGTAAACTAACCTACGGACAAACACACACACCCATGCTCCAGGGAGGACTCGAACCTCCACGGCGAGCAACCGCGCGCTCCACAGCGAGACGCTTTAGACCGCTCGGCTACTCCACCGCGGCAACGTTGTCGTGAACACAAAACTAAGAACCTCGTTTTGCATTCTGGGCCAGTAGCCTACATAGATGTTGCATGAAACGGGCCAAAATTTCAACGTACCTTGTAAATATTAACGTCTTTCCTATAGGTAGAATTTTCTTGTGGATAATGCTTTGACTATCGAAAAAAGTGATAAGCATCGTTTTGATGAGTAATTTTTCAATTCTGGCCTTTCTTCTGACGAGGTGATGTTGAGAACGCTATTCCGTGCTTTGCGTTTCGTTTTGGGTCTTACCAGAGACACCAGTATTCACCCTCAGTGACAAACTGGGTGTCGCATCCGCTGTTTCGACAAAATCCTGTGAAGCCTCTAAATGTGCCTGCTTTTGATCGTCAGTCACTGATGTGGCACAACACAACAATACGTTTCCCTCTACCCTAACTTCCGTTTAAGGGTTTGTCGCACCCACTCTGGACGGACAGTGCTTGATCCCCATAAACACGTTCAACCAGCGCATGTGTTTCTTTCGGTGTTTTGCCGAGCTTCAAACAAAACGTCAAATTCATCCTTTGATCGCTCATTGACCTGTTCACTGGTTATAATAAACGCACTAAACAAGTACTTCTTCCATCAGGTCAAAAGAAAAATGTTCAAATGTTTGTAAAGCTTATGGGACTTAACTGCGGGGTCATCAGTCCCTAAACATAAAAACTGCTTCTGAACTACCTCATACAAACATCCATGTCCGAGGGATAATACGAAACCCCGACGGGGAACGGCCTCGCGCATCGGAGCATAGCGGCTCAATGCGCTCGGCTGCTCCGCCGCGGCCGACGTACTCGCATCCACACTTTATGGACAGTGCTTGATCCCCGTAAACACGTGTCAGCAGCGCATGTGTTTATTTAGGTATCTTGCCGAGCTTCAAATAAAATGTTAAATTCATCCTTTGGTCGCTCATTGTCCTGTTTTCACGTCTTAATAAACACACTAAACAAGCACTTCCTCCATCAGGTCGAACAGGGAACACAAAAAAGTTCTAATGTTTGTAAATTTGACTCCTGCGTTTCTTACTCCCTAGGCTTATGCTAGAATCAAAACACACAAACAGCCATGCCCGAGGGAGGACTCGAAAATCCGACGGCGAGCAAGTGCTCGGCCACTCCACCGCGGGCGCGGTAAACAAAAATACGCTGGGGGAAAGTAACATCTACCGCTATGCAAGTGCAGCCTTGTGATTCACCCGTCTTATCCAATCGACCGTTCTGAATTCATTCACCGAACTTTTATAATACCATGCATTTGAGCAACCACATACAGAATACGAGATAGAAGTTCATCTTCTGTGAACATTCTACTCTTGTAGATTTGCCTCTTATGGCAACCCCAAATTACAATGGAACAAAATTTGAGTGATATCGATAGACTAGAAATGACATCACAGCGACCTATCCAGCGTTCAAGATACCTTCCAAGTAGGATCTGTGCCACCACGCGCAAGGGTAGTGCGAATTTGAAAGGTCACTGACGACAATTTACATAGCTTTATGGTGCTGTAGTTGTATTCCCACTTTAGTGTTAAGTGTTTATGACTGACTTCCGTAATATTCGAACAACAGCATGACGTATAAGGATAATAAGCGTGCATATATTTATTTGAAAGATTTTAATAAGGTAATATTATAACAATTACGGTATTGAGAAAGTAAAATAAAATAATATGTCCAAATAAGATACACGTAACTGTACATGCGGGTCGGATGACGCATCTTTATAATGTGAATGTGCTGTGACTTCAGTTCAACTCACAGTAAGTGTTACAAGTCACACCGTGAGCAACAAAGCAGTTACAATTACATACGTTTTCTGAGTAAACTTTTCTAGTTGTCTTCCTCCTTGATAGGGGAATAGCCTTTAGTGTGATTATTGAAACAGGTGAAATTCGAGGGAAGAAAAATCTGTCACTCCTAGTCTAAGTCTGCGCTTTTTTCTGACAGGTAAGACTTTATACAGAACCTAACCTTTTGTTACCTTCAGGCGTAAGTAAGCTTCTACCACATTCCGAGCACGTTTTTTATCTGTAATGAAAACTATTTTATGAAGAAATTTGGTATTAATATTTCGCAACCGCAAAAGAAGAAAACGAAATACAAAACCAACGCATTCTTCCTTTGCCCGTGAAAGGTATGATAGCCGTCGAAAGTTTTGCGCTATATTCTCATTTCCCGACGGAAATAAAATATGGTGCACGCAGTTTAAACACCTTACTGTGATGGCGAAAAGTTTTTTAATGTCCATGCCGCCTT
Organism: Locusta migratoria; assembly: GCA_026315105.1. Classification (NCBI taxonomy): domain Eukaryota; kingdom Metazoa; phylum Arthropoda; class Insecta; order Orthoptera; family Acrididae; genus Locusta; species Locusta migratoria. Next base: position 168,806,338 of record CM048745.1, read on the forward strand.
TTGCATACTTAAAATCTTGCTTAGTTAGATGAATCGAGGAACCTGGCATTCCTTCCTCTCTTTACAAAATACATTGTAGTTTATAGTCAGGATTTACACATTCATTCACAACTAATGTCCTGTATAGCGAGATGCATTATATCAACAATAACTGTATACCTGCGTAGTGCGAAAATGTGCATAATATGTCACTAGAACGCGATGAGAGTAGGGAATCAGTAATAGCTGATTAGGTTTAGGTATATTTGAACCCTTTTCAAATCGAGTGTTGCTGACATGTGTATTAAGTAGAAACGCCAAGGAAGATTCACATCTGTGATACACCCTTGTTCTTGCGAAGGGGTACGTGATGTTTAGAAGGTGTCACTCCGAACTTATTTGTGGTAATTGTGACTTACTCTTTGAGAAATTGCCGAATGCTTGAGACGTACTGTACAATGATACACAAACACTTGTGACTTTTAAACCACTTTACACAACACAGTCTATAATGATTTGCTGCTAAAGCACTGTTTAAAAAGAAAGCAAATTGCTTTTGAATATTGCAATAAACATGTCAGAGAGAGAAATTCTTTCTTTAAATCAAACACTTATCAGGCTAAGAAAACATCCGACGAAAACTATAGTACAGCAGGCATAAGTCTGAATAGAAAGGCTGACGGCTTGCAGAAATCGCTAGCTGCCGCGCGTGTGTACCAGGATTACCGACACAAGTTACTGCCTACAGAAAGGTCTGCTGTGCTGCTTTACCACTCAGGAGAGTTCACTGCGTATCGCACATCTCGCAGTAGAAGGAAAGGTAATTTTTAACTTTGTTAGGAAGTGTTTTAAAAATGGGAAATAAAAACGGACATATTCAAATTGCGGAATTGGTGACATCTCTAAACATTCAGGCAAGCCGTTAAATTGTTTAAAGAAATCATTAGTTAATCATAATTAAAAAACAAAGGAAGGCATTGAAATACATGACATAAAATACTCTTTAAGGGAATTATTTTCCGTCTAAAATAAGAATGTTAAGGATTGTTTCCTTCTGTAGTGTACCCAACGTTTTAGAAATCGTTATAAATATTTATAATCATCCCATAAAGCTGTTGCGCATCCAAGCTGCATTAATTTGTCAAGCAGAAAAATAACTGTCCTCCAATTTATGCACAGTCAGCATCACAGACTTGAAAATTATTTCTTGTCTTACTTAAAACTCTTAAGGCAAATGCAATCGCTCTGTTCACATTATTCTCAGATAAAATACACTATTAATATCTATTTACTCTACTCACTACAGAGCGAAGATTTCTTCCGTACTTATATGTTCAGTATGTTTTACTCTACTAAGTTTCAAATATTAGTAACAAATTCTTCAAAATACGTAATCAGTTTTAAGATATTTTACAAATTTAGTAAGAACCAAAAAATTATTAATTTTCAGATCCTATCTTAAAAACGAAAGGTCTAGTTTCAAAATTGATATTAACTACGTGCCCTCCTTATACTACAGGAAACAAATAGTAAATCAAAAATGGAAAAGAAACGACGACACAGTAGCTAAATGTCGCATATTTCTGAACTACTGGCTGTCAAAAATATTGTATTGAAATAGAAGCACATGATAATTCATTGTACATCGTTTATTCCAATTCCTTCGGATTTATTATTTTATTCTTCTTGAGACACTGATATCTGTATCAGAGAAAGCATTTTTGCTCTGTTTTTATTCATTCTAACAATTGTTTTCAGTAACACTTCACATACAAAATTTCCATTTGAAAGGGGCTAAGAAGGACAATTCGAATTGGAATTGTATTATGCGATAAAGTTCAACAGCTGGAGTTTTCTACTGTCTACTGTACTCAATGGACAGTTCCAAGATAACATGCTATGAATATGGACTGTAAAATCTCTGGATGCAATAGTTCCTACAATTATTTTTGCTAGAAACTACAGTTTTTGAGTTATTCGATAAAATACCAAAATGTTATATTTAAACACCCCGTCTGACGTCCTTATAAAACCGAACCAGTACCCCTGTAACAACACAATATTAAAAACATTTAATCTGGTAAAGGACTTCAGTGAATAAACAACTAGGGTAAGTAGCAGTATTTCAGTAAAAGATATTTCTACTGCACAATGAATTTATTATGTTTAATATGAAATGCAAGTTCTGAATGAGAAATTTTTTGATATAATACGATAAAAATGCTTTGAAAACTATGTTTCAAGGTATTTACAGATGACACCCAGTTTTATAATCTGTGTCACTTCGACATACAAAATGCCAACATGTTAAAATATTTTTAAGTTACTGCCAGAAAAAGTACCAAAAATATCTATCATCAAAAAACTGCCAGGGGCCTGATATTCTGCGCCTAAACTTGAATTTACGGTTGTAATTAAGACTATCTCGTTAACGAGGAAATAAAGTGCTATTGTTAGTGGTACTGATGTGGGGTAACTGAACTGAAAAGAGCTATTATGTGTGGCAAATGTGCATCGTACTATTCAATGAGATGGATGCATAATGCGTCCTCTGAATCTGAGATATTAATAAAAGCAACTCACTGGTCAAGACAGGTTTGTCAAATGTCACGTTTCTCTTTGTCTCAATGGAGGCAAGACTCGCTACCTTTCCCTTCTGAAATTCTTGTTTGGAAGGTACACTGATTACAGACAATCAGTCCACCAGCCTGCTACTCACTTTTGCCAACAGATTACGGACTTACAGCAATTTCTGCTTATCTGCTTCGTGAGTGCCATGTTGCACGAGATGCCAACACTGATCAGTGCGTACGCCTATGTTTCTTCCACCGAGCACCACTGGGTCACTATTTGCAAGTAACCGATTCCTCACTGGGACAATGTTAGCACAGAAAGGGACTGTACAAAGTCTTCCTTCTCACCTACATGTTGTAGCGTTCCCAGTCCCGTGCTAGTACTCTACGCGAGCACTGCTGCAGCAGCCAATCAGATTCGCTGTCAAAAAACTTTCAAGCTTTCTCGAGACCAGTTAGCCCTGCAGTAGTTCCGTGACTTGTCGCACCGCCAGAAGCCACGTGCAGACTGACAATCCACCAGGAAATAAATAATTTTAGTAGAAAAAATCGGCACAGTACTTAAGAATATATATATATATATATATATATATATATATATATATATATATATATATATATATATTATATATATATGTTGTTGTTGTTGTTGTTGTGGTCTTCAGCCCGGAGACTGGTTTGATGCAGCTTTCCACAATACCCTATCCTGAGCAAGGCTCTTCATCTCCACATAAGAACGGCAACCTGTCTGAATCTGCTTACTGTATCCATCTCTTGGTCTTCCTTTGCGATTTTTACCCCACACACTTCCTTCCAACGCTAAATTTACAATTCCTTGATGTCTAAGAATGTGTCCTACCAATATATCCCTTCTTTTAGTTACGATATGCCAGAAATTTATTTTAGCTCCAATTCTGTTCAGTACCTCCTCATTAGTTACGCGATCCACCCACCTAATCTTCAGCATTCTTCTGTAGCACCACATTTCAAAATCCTAAATCCTCTTCCTGTCCGCACTGTTTATCGTCCATGTCTCACTCCCATACAAGGCAACACTCCATACAAATGCCTTCAGAAAGGACTTCCTTAGGCTTAAATTAATATTCGATGTTAACAAATCTCTCTTTTTCAAGAACGCTTTTCTACCCATTGCCATTCAGCATTTTATATCCTCTGTACTGCGACCATCATTTGTTATTTTACTGCCCAAGTAACAAAACTCATCTACCTCCTTTATTGCTTCGTTTCCCAATCTAATTCCTTCAGCGTCACCTGATTTTCTTAGACTGCACTCAATTACCCTTGTTATACTCTTGTTAATGTTCATCTTATATGAACCTTTCAGCACACTGTCCATTCCGTTCAATTGCTCTTCCAGGTCATTTGCTGACTCTGACAGAATTACTATGTCGTCGGCAAAACGCAATGTTTTTAATTCTTCACCCTGAACCTTAATTCCTTCACCAAATTTCTCCTTGCTTTCCTTTATAGCATGCTCAATGTAGAAATTGAATAACAATGGAGAAAGACTCCAACCCTGTCGTACTCCCTTTCCAACCACTGCATCCCTTTCATGCCCTGCAACTCTGACAACCGCTATCTGGTTTTTGTACAAGTTGTAAATAACCTTACGCTCCCTATATTTTACTCCTGCTTGCTTCAGAACTTGAAAGAGTTTATTCCAATCAATATTGTCAAAAGCCTTCTCCAAATCTACAAAAGCTAGAATTGTAGGTTTGCCTTTTCTTAATCTATCTTCTAGGATAAGACGTAAAGTGAGTATCGCCTCCCGTGTTCCTACATTTCTCCTGAACCCAAACTGATCTTCCCCGAGGTCGGCTTCTACCAGCTTTTCCATCCTTCTGTATATAATTTGTGTTAATATTTTGCAACCATGACTTATTAAACTGATGGTTCTGTAGTTTTCACACCTGTCTGCACCTGCTTCCTTTGTAATGGGGATTATAACGTTTTTCTTAAAGTCTCACGGTACTTCGCCTGTCTCATACATCTTACACACCAGGTGAAACAGGTTTGTCATGGCTGGTTCTCCCAGAGACTTCAGTAGCTCTGAGGGAATATCATCTACTCCATAGGCCTTGTTTCGACTTGGGTGTTTCAGGGCTCTGTAAGATTCTTCTCTCAGTACAGTATCCCCATTTCATCTTCATCTACATCCTCTTCCCTTCCTACAATATTGTCTCGAAGTTCATTTCCTTTGTATAGCCCCTCTATATACTCTTTCCACCTTTCAGCTTTCCCTTCTTTGCTGAGAACTGGTTTTCCAACAGTGTCCTTGATGTTCATAAAGCTGTTTTTCTTATCTCCGAATGTTTCTTTTATTTTCCTGTAGGCTGTATCTATTTTCTCCTATTTATACATTCTTCTACATCCTTGCATTTGCCTTCTAGCTACTCCTGCTTAGCCATTTTGCACTTCCTGTCAATCTCTTTTTTTAGTAGTCTGTACTCCATTTTGCCTGTTACATTTACTGCGTTTTATATTTTCTCCTTTCATCGATTAAATTTAGTATCTCCTGTGATATCCAAGGATTTTTTGTCCTCTGCTACCTTCACTATTTCATCTCTCAATTTTACCCATTCCTCCTCTACTGTTTTATTTTCCCCTGTTTCTGTCAATTGTTGCCTAAAGCTCCCTCTGAAATTCTTAAGAACCTCAGGTTCCTTCAATTTATCCAGGTCCTATCTCCTTATTTTCCTACCTTTTTGTAGTTTCTTCAGTTTCAGCCTACAGTTCATAACCAACAAGTTATGGTCAGAGTCTATATCAGCCCCTGGGTATGTCTTACACTGTAAAACCTGGTTCCGATATCTATGTCTTACCATTATAAAATCTATCCGGTATCTCCCGGTGTCTCCTGGTCTCTTCCACGTATACAACCTTCTTTTGTGATTCTTGAACCAGGTGTTTGTTATAACTAAATTATGTTCTGTGCAAAATTCTACCAGGCAGCTTCCTCTTTCATTCCTTTTGCCCAGACCATATTCACCCACTATCTTCCCTTCCCTTCTTTGTCCTACTACCGAATTCCAGTCTCCCATAACAATTAAGTTTTCCTCTCCCTTAATTGTCTGAATAATTTCCTTTAGCTCCTCATATATTTCTTCGATCTCCTCATCATCGGCAGAGCTAGTTGGCATATAAACCTGTACTAATGTTGTCGGTGTTGGCTTCGTATCTATCTTGACAATGATAATGCTATCGCTGTGCTGGTCATAGTAGTTTACCCGCATTCCTATTTTCTTATTCATTATCAATCCTACTCCTGTGATACCCCCAAATGATTTTGTATTTATAATCCTGTACTCACCTGACCAGAAATCCTGTTCATCCTGCCACCGAACTTCACTAATCCCCACTATATCTAACTTCAACCTATCCATTTCCCTTTTTAAATTTTATAATTTTCCTACTAGATTAAGGGATCTAACATTCCACGCTCCGACCCGTAGAATGCCAGTATTGTCTTTCCTGATGATCACATCCTCCTGAGTAGTCCCCGCCCGGAGATCCGAATGGGGGACTATTTTACCTCCAGAATATTTTACCCGAGAGGATGCCATCATCATATGTTCATACAGTAGAGCTGCATGTCCTCGGGAAAAATAACGGCTGTAGTTTCCCCTTGCTTTCAGCCGTTCGCAGTAACTGTGTGGCAAAGCCACATTAGCAGATGTTACAAGGCCAGCTCAGTCAATCATCCAGACTGTTGCCCCTGTAACTACTGAAAAGGCTGCTGCCCCTCTTCAGGAACCACACGTTTGTCTGGCCTCTCCCCAGATACCCCTCCGCTGTGGTTGCACCTACGGTACGGCTATCTGTATCGTTGAGGCACGCAAGCAACCCCACCTCGGCAGTGTCTGTGGTTCATGGGAGTGGAAGAATATATATATATATATATATATATATATATATATATATATATATATATATATATATATAATTTTTTAATTTTTTTTAATGTTTGTGAACCTACTGGATGAATCTACTACGGTCATTAGTCCCTAAATTTACAAATTACTTAAACTAGCTTATACTAAGAACAACACGCGCAACCACACACTCACACACTGAAACACGTAATCCATGCTCGAGGGAGTACTCGAACGTCCGATAGAAGCGGCCGTCCATGCCGTAGCATAACGCCTTAGACCACGCAGCTACTCCTGGGTGATGTTTAACTTATAACGTTTTTTCATCTATACCTTTGACAGGCCTGCAAATTGTGTGCAGTTACACTGAACTACTAGGTTTCATAATAAGCTACACCTGTTGTATCATATTTGTATCGTATACAGGACAAAATGCACTCTTGTTTTATCCTTCGTTCAATAAAGTCACACTCTTCCCTTTTTGATATTTTTGTGCAAGCTGCACTCTCAAGCACCAAATAGAGATAATTATTTGGTACATTTGCGGCAACTGTCATAATATGGTAACGCCCTCACTTAATGGTACGTCACAGTAACAAACTTTCTGGTTCTTTCTGGGCCTTTCTAAAAATATCAAACTTTGTCTTGCGTAAAGCGGAATTCCTCTGCAGCTTATCTCTCGTCCTTATAGATCCAGTTAGTATAAAAAATTTTAATTAAATAAATAAGATGAACCTAAATAGACTGTGTAATCAATAGAAAATAACTCTGAAATAACAACGGACAACTTGAGAAAGAATAATATCGCAATGAAGACTTACCAACAATCAGTGCCGGACTAAGTGGTGGGTGGCGGACCGCCCCGGGCCTCTCGTCTCTGGAGGCCTCGAAATACCTCGAAAGCACTTTTACTTTCTTTCTTTCTTTCTTTCTTTTATTTTCCGCTGCGCTGGGCCTCCGACAGCCTTAGTCCGCCACTGCTAACAATGATAATTAGTCGCTCTGGACTATCACTGCACAACTGTTGAGCATTCCTCCATAGCTACTGTAATCCACATGCATAATACTGTTTGCAGGAAGGTACGCAGTTTATGTGATTTTTGGTCTAGAGATATGGAAAAGCAGAGAAAAAATACAAATACTTGTATCTCCGACACCTGCCTTTAAACAACGTCTCTTATCAAATCAGTTCCCAGGTGTGACACTAGGGCTCGCTGTTAGGTGGGGTGGGAAGAAGATAATTTGGTCCTCTTACGCCAGCCTGTAATGTAAGTTGTGTGTGCAGCGCAATAACTCCTGCATTTTCAGTAATTACGATGGCTAATTACCACCTCAAACATAAAATGTGGCCGCGGTGGAGTAGCCGAGCGGTCTAAAGCGTCTCGCTGCGGAGTGCGCGGTTGCTCGCCGTGGAGATTCGAGTTCTCCCTGGGGCATGGGTGTGTGTGTTTGTACTTAGGTTAATTTACCTAGGTTTAAGTAGTTTGTAAGCTATGGACTGATGACCACGCTGTTTGGTCCGATAGATTTACAAACATTTGAACTAAAATGTGAAGTATCATAAGAACCAGGAAAGGAATAAATAGAAATGGGCTGTAAGGAGTTCGATATTGCTTGCCTTACAGTGTGTTATTCCTGACAATACACCCTACAACTGCTAAAAATTTTGAGACTGCACTATTATTTTCATTTAATGATTGTGCTGGTGAGTACTGCTAATGACACCACTGACTAATACTTCGCCATGCACGATAAATGTATTACGTTATGTTACTTGAATTGCCTTTGAGCCACCAACCAATTCTGTATGCTTTAATGATCGTTAAGAGAGTGAAATAAAATACAGTCAAATGGCGGAGAAGCAGAATAAGAGATATAGATAATGATAGTAAATGTGATATATTTTGTTGAATATCTTAAACAACGAACCCAACAGAGATTTGCAATTGCAAAATATGCAACGGAATTCTCTGTCCACCCGTTCCTCTCCTATCTATCTGCCCTCTCTTCCGCCCCCGTCCTCGTCCTTCCTCTGTTCATTCTGCCCCATCTCATTATCTCCCTACCTATGAAAACTCACATATATCTGTCAGCTTGCGTGGTGATCAATGAAACACGCCGTCAGATTGCCTTCCATAAGGAAGGTTTCTTGCGCCCACGACTGTATATGATTTCCAAATGGGTGATTTGCGGCAATCAGTCGTTATTTTTTAAAAACTGCTTTATAGCGCAGGATTTCGGCAATAAATTTTTGTTATATCAGTATGGTATGCATGTGCAATCTTTAATCCCCATAAATCACAGTTTAGCTGACATGCAAAACACTCCACAATAGTGAATGCATTGTTCTATCTCAACAAAACGGTGATAAGCATTCTATATAGCGTTTATGGAGGTTAGAGAATGCACATGCAGAGCATTGATAAAAAAATGTATGCATTAAAAATGACAAGTCACTCGCCGAAATCTATATTTGCACAATAGAGCTTTTATTTATTCATTTATTTATTTTTTAAATAACGACTGATTGCTGCACACATCCATTTGGTAGTAAAACACTGCCAATGTTTATTGCTAAGTATATTTCGCCATGCACCTGCAGTTTATTATCTGTCCAAGACTCTATTTAAATTGCGCTCCTGCATTCAACATACTAAATTTCATGGAGACAGTGACATTTCCTTGTTTATAACGTCAAATGCACAAAATTTCATCAAGTTCGGAATAAGTAAATTTATATGAATTGTAAACAAACGATAACATATAGGGCCATTCTTCTGTATAAATAGAGAAGATAAGATTAAAAATCGTTAGTATAGATTTCGTATTCACTAACTCAGCTAGCCCTTTCCTCTCACATCTTGCGTGATATGGAATAAGGGCAACAAGCGGACTCATATTTCTCGATTTTCGAAAATCGTTGGACACAGTGCCGCTCAGGTCGAGCATATGGATTAGGTTCATAAATATGTGAGTGGCTCAAAGAATTTATCTAACCCTGTACGTTGTCCTCGATTGCGAGTGTTCATCGAGACTAGGTATTGTCAGGAGTGTCCCCAGGGAAGTGTGATAGGACCGTTACTTTGTATGCATACAAATGATATGACCGACAGAGTCGTAGTCTGCAGCTGTTTTCTGATAATGCTGTGGTGTGCAGCAAGGTGACGTCAAAGAATTACCAGAATTTCTAGGTGGTGTGATTAGCTCTAATCATAGAAAAACGTAAGGTGTTGCAGATAAGTAGGAGAAACAATCCTGTAATTTTCGAATACAGCATGAGTAGTGTGCTGCTTGACAGAGTCAATTGAGTATCTAGGTGTAACACTGCATAGAGATATGAACTGGAACGAGCATATAAGGACAGTTGGCAATTCCCCTCCATACTCCCTACCCGCCTACTGGCCGACGGCCGTTAACGGGGAGAAAGACACCACTTTCCGTCTGTGGGTTGGATGAGTTAACACGGTGCGAGCTGTACTGCTTCGTTCAAAGTGCATACTTTGTTCGAGTACGATAAGATTAGCCTATGTTGAATATTACGTCGGTATTGTTGGGTACGGAATTGATAGTGTAATTCGACTGCCCAACACAGTTTTGGCGCATAAATTTGATGTATTTCGTATACTGTCATTGAGGGCTACCTGTGCATGGATCAACCTCAAACTACCCTATGCTGGAAAGTATTTCATTCAATCTCTGTGTAAGCTATTAATTATTTTATGGACCGTCAGCCACTAATGAACGGAAATGTTCTTGGATTACCATAAGGAACACTTGTCGACCATAGATCAAGTCGTTACTTTACATTTCGCTTTAGGCTTATCTTCACCCATATCCTAGAATACCATTTCATGTAGTTTTAACAAATTTTATGCCCACGACTCTTAACGTTTCTGTAGTTAGTTAATATTACTAAAATATCCGGGCTATATGCCGTGAGCTTTCGTATTTATTACTCAAACCCAACGTTTCTCCTTCAACTGAGAGGACATTTTCAAGGGGGATCGTGGCACTTTTGAATGTCCGATGCACGACCTGGCTCGCAACTGACTGCAGCCAAACTCCGTTTACGAGAGCTCGCGCGCAGAGGTGTGACGTCAGAAGTTTTGGATATGCGCGTGTAATTCTGCTGTCATCCGTTGTTAATATTGTCCCATAGTGGAAGACTTACATTTCTCCTTGAACGTCGGAATCCAGATTTCATTTTGTTTCACGCCCTCCTCCATCCTAATGAAATTATTGGGGTGTTTTACAATTTCTATACCCTCTCTGTACAGTCTTTCGTGATATCCATTTGTGGTTGATAAAACAACAGTCTTCTCAAATTGAATAAGGTGGTCCCCTGGTTGAGAAGTATGGTCAGCAACATCTGATCTGTCAATATCTCCCGTTCTTCAGTTACCCTCGTGCTCTTTTCGTCGTTTTTTGACTGTTCTATAGTTGTTGGTGGTACCTATTGACTCTCTTCTCCTCACTACGTCACGTTAGGAATAGAATAATTCATATAACTCTTTGATTGTTAAACGGAACATTGAGTGATGAATGTTACAATAAAAGGCCATTTGAGCTAACTTCTCTTGATGGTCTACCCACATTGTACTTCCATACCCCCTTCATAGTCGTGAAATAATATACTGCACTTATTGAATTGCAAGCACGCATTCTGCGTTGATGCTGAGTAATTTGGTACAGAGAAGACTGTGATGTCATTGTCCGTGCACTGTCCACAACAACGTGTCACCTCGCTCTGCATGCCCGGTGGGTTAATATTGCAGTTAAAGTCTTAATCCGTTACGCCATAGTAATTTCTTTTGATTGTTTTGTACTTGCGAGCGCGAACTTCTTACTTGTTCGTAGTCAGTATTAGAGTGAGTGAGAGATGTTGCGTATCATTACAGCGCGTTTTTCACAAACAAGAAGTAAACGAAACTCTTTGATGTGTTCGTCCACTTCAGAATTTTTATACGATATCACTGGCGGAATGCTTTCACTTGTAATGGTATAAGATACCCTCCGCCACGCACCTTCGAATGGATTGTGGATGTTGCATCGGTGGAGTTGCAGTTCACCCTTTTGGCCCAATTTATGTTACGGTCTGTCTGTCCGTAACGTGTTCCCACTTTTTAAGACGAACCGTTCAACCGATCAGCACCAAATTTTACAGACCGTAACCTCCCTTTCTCAAATGTTTCGAACAAAAATACGGCAGTAATACCAAAAAACGCCGTTTGTAATATAATTGTAATTTCAAACGAACCGTTCATCTGACACGAAAACTGAATAACCTAATTGGTAGAGGGGAAAATTCTCTACAGCTTCGCTTTAATTTTTTTTCATATCTTGCATCGTTGCAGAGATATTTGCGAAAATAAGGGCGATTTGACACCCTCCATTGATTTTACGAAAACCAGCCGCTCGCTATGTCACGTGACATTCCACGCCCAGGACGCTCTCTGTCATATGCCATGTTGCGTTGCGTGTTTGATGATTTTCTTATTGTAACTTACACGTTGTCCCTTCAAAGCAATGGCGCACTGAAGAATTAACAAAAACACGTTGTTCTTCGTACGATAAATGATGATCTCCTGTCTACAAATGTCATATTAGCATCAGTTACGAACGGCCATTAATAGTATCAGTTTAATGAAAGCAATTTCCTAACTCCCAGCCGTACCGTTTGACTGTGACGTTGAAGGTCACTGGTTCGAAACCCGGCACTAACTAATTTTTTTTTCCTAAAACGGTTTCAGACAGTCTTATTAATTAATTTTTTATTATTTATATTATTATTTTGTTCCAAAATGTTTGCAAAAAACTTACAAAACTACAAATCCAAAGTGGGCCGTAAAACACGTCAGTGCGATTTTTTTCTTCTTGGGTCTGCAGGTCGATAACCGTTGTGCTTGGCAAGTTGCGTTTCGAGGTTCGGGACCCGCCACTACAAAAACAAAACAAAAACAGTCTCCTTTTTTTTCTAATAGGATTACGTGTTGGGTGCATAGATATTATGAAAATAGTAGAGTCGTAATAATATCACTATGATTTTTTATTATTTAACTTATTATTTTTGCCCGAAATGTTTGCAAAAAATAAAAAAAACTACAAATTTGCGTCTGCAGCTCGATAACAGTTGTGCATGTCAAGTTGCGTTTCGAGGGGAAACTAGGCGTCCTGGTTTTTTTTATTATTTTTTTTTTCTTTGTGTTTTTTCCTTTTTAATTTTTGTAATTTTTATTTTTTTGTGTTTATTTTTGGTTTTCAGTTTTCGGTTTTCCGTGGCGTTTTTCCTATTGGTTCAGCCACTTTCACTACGTTGAAAGATAGTGTCCATTTCTGTAAATTTAGCAACACGTGTCGCACACGCGACAATATTAGGCGCGCCTACCAGGAGGTTGAGGCCGGGCGCCAGTACTGCGCTGGCTTCGACAGGTCGGCGGCACGCTGGAGACAGAGAGGGCGGGGTGTAATTTAAGAGCGGGCCGCGGCTCACGTTTGTAGCGGCAGAGGTGGCGGCAGTCACGTTGTGGCGGGTAACGAGCGCGCCGCGGCACGTGCGCCACGGCAGAGCGGGGCGGCCTCGCCTGCCACCGACACCTGCCTGCCAACGCTTAAACTGGCGCTCTACCTGCCACGGCCGCTTGCCTGCCGACCGACCCCTTTGAGCGCTGCGGCTGGCCGCCCGCGGCGCACCGCAGTCCGAAGGGAAGCCGACGCCGCAGGCGCCACCCAACACTACCTGCTTAACCCTCTCACTGCTACGAGGTGCGTCCAGAAAGTAAGTTTCGTTTGGTAATAAAATGAAATTGTACACAGATACAGAAGAGATTTTTATTGCAACTAATTCTACAACTTTTCCACATGTTGTTGTTATGGTCTTCAGTCCGGAGACTGGTTTGATGCAGCTCTCCACCCTACTCTATCCTGAGCAAGCCTTTTCATCTCCTCATAAGAACGGCAACCCACATCCACTTGAATCTGCTTACTAGACGCGTCTCTTGGTCTCCCTCTGCGATTTTTACCCCACACACTTCCCTCCAATGCTAAATTTACGATTCCTCGATGTCTAAGAATGTGTCCTACCAAGCGATCCCTCCTTTTAGCCAGGGTATGCCAAAAATTCCTTTTCTCACCAATTCTGTTCAGTACTTCTTCATTGGTTATGCGATCTACCCACCTAATCTTCAGCATTCTTCTGTAGCACCACATTTCAAAAGCCTCTATTCTCTTCCTGTCCGCACTGCTTATCGTCCATGTTTCACTCCCGTACAAGGCAACACTCCACACAAATGCCTTCAGAAAAGACTTCCTTACACTTAAATTAATGTTCGATGTTAGCAAATTTCTCTTTTTCAAAAATGCTTTTCTTCCCATTGCCATTCTGCATTTTATATCCTCTGTATTGCGACCATCACATGTTATTTTACTACCCAAGTAACAAAACTCATCTACCACCTTCATTGTTTCGTTACCTAATCTAATTCCTTCAGCATCGCCCGATTTCCTAAGACCGCATTCCATTATTTTTGTTTTGCTCTTGTTAATGTTCATTTTATACGCTCTCTTCAACAAACTGTCCATTCCATTCAACTGCTCTTCCAGGTCCTTTGCTGTTTCTGACAGAATTACAATGTCATCAGCAAAACGCAATGTTTTTATTTCTTCCCCCTGAACTTTAATCCCTATTCCAAATTTTTCCTTGCTTTCCTTCACCGCCTGCTCGATGTACAAATTGAATAACATCGGAGAAAGGCTACAATCCTGTCTTACTCCCTTCCCAACTGATGCTTCCCTTTCATGCCCTTCGAGTCTAATAACTGCGGTCTGGCTTTTGTACAAGTTATAAATAACTCTCTTTTCCCTATATTTTACCCCTGCTGACTTCAGAATTTGAAACAGTGTATTCCAGTCAACATTGTCAAATGCTTTCTCCAAATCTACAAAAGCTAAAAATGTAGGTTTGCCTTTCCTTAATCTATCTTCTAAGATAAGACGTAAAGTGAGTATTGCCTCCCTGGTTCCTACGTTCCTCCTGAATCCAAACTGATCTTCCCCAAGGTCAGCTTCTACCAGCTTTTCCATTCTCCTGTAGATAATTCGTGTTAACTTTTCCACATAACTGCCGAAAACTATGACAAGTGCCTAGAAAATTTCGGCACTTTTCCACATAACTGCCGAAATTTTCTAGGCACTTGTCATAGCGTGCCACAAGTTTTTGCATCCATCCTTTACAGAAGGTTGCCGCCTGTGTATTCAACCATGTGGTAACAGCTCTTTATCATCGTAGAAGTGTTGACCACCAAGGACAGATTTTAGGTGTAAGAAGAGAGGAAAGACGCTAGGAGAGAGGTCCGAGCTGTATGGAGGGTGATCAAACACGTCCCATTGATATTTCCGTAAGAATAGTTTGGTCACAGATCAGGCATTATCGAAAAAGAAATCTTTTGAGAGTAATCCTGTTCCTACACCTAAAATCTGACCTTGGTGGACAACACTTCAACGATGATGACGAGCTGAAAAAACATGTTACCACATGGGGTTGAATACACAGGCGGCAACATTCTATGAAAAAGGCACACTAAACCTTGTGCCATGCTATGACAATTGCCTACGGAATTTCGGAAGCTATGTAGAAAAGTAGTTTAACAGTTGTAAATTTTTATACAATCAATATTTTTTCTGTATCCGTACCCGTTCGTTTTATAAAACCAAACGGAACTTATTTTCTGGACGCTCCTCGTATATACAGTGGTCCATTGAGAATGACCGGGCTAAATATCTCATGAAATAAGCATCAAACGAAAAAACTACAAAGAACAAAACTTTTCTAGATTGAAGGGGGAAGACAGATGGCGCTATGGTTGGCCCGATATTTGGCGCTTCCATAGGTCAAACGAATACCACCTGCATTTCTTTGTAATAGGTACCCCCATGTTATCTATATCTATAAATGTGAATGTCTATTCCGTGTATGTTTATCACGTCTGAACCGCAAGACATAAAGAGCTACAAATTTGTACAGTTACTAATGTCTACCCGGGGAAGGCTTTAGACACGGTTTTATGACGATCGGATAGCTATCTATCTATCTATCTATCTATATATATATATATATATATATATATATATATATATATATATATATATATATATATGTGTGTGTGTTAAAGTCTGTTCGGTGTACGTTTATCACGTCTGAACCACAAGACATAAAAAGCTTTAGGCACGGTTTTATGGCGATCGGTTAGCTATTTATCTATATATGTTAATGTGAATGTCTGTTCGGTGTACGCTTTCCACGTCCGAACGACAAGACGCCGAGACTTAAATATTTGTACAGTTATCAATTTATACCTGAGGAAGGTTTTACGCACGGTTTTATAGCGATCTGATAGATATTTAGTAATTTGAAGAAAATAACGCGAAATGTGGAACAATAAATACTATTTGAAAATTATATTAACTCTTTGAAAATGGTTTTATTGGTTGTATTGTTGCTTGATGGTTAATAATGATAAAAGAGTGGAGTATATTGTGATGGAAAGTTATCGGTGTATATAAAATTCAACGTGTGCGTGTGTGTTATTATTTCGCTTTGCAGCGAAACCTACAGAACGCAAAGGAATGGTCTGTGTGTAATTGTTTTTCGAAGTCTCACGTTGTACACCATAGCAGTTCCATGCCGATAGCTATAAGGGGGTGGAAGATATGGTTGTTGAAAGTCGTCAAATTATAAAAAAATCGGACTGAAGGCCAGCGATGACGTTCGCGACTCTATGGAAAGGAGGTTACATACAATGAAACGTGATGCCACAGATCATATCTTTGGTCTATGCGTGCTACAATGCCTTCAGCTCTTTCTCGGTAAGGATAAGCATAAGAATAAGGAATAAAGAATAAATAAAGCAGTAAAAAGGAAATTTCTTTTAATACATCTCATTAAAAAAAATCGATTTGACGTTTCGCGCATTACATCCAGTGATCGATCTGTGATTGGATTCTTCGAAACGAGTGCATTTTTACGTGTGATTTGATCTACACTACTTACTTTCCTGATAAACGGTAACTGCATAGACTTCTGCAATCTGTTAGGAATATTTTTCAGTTCCGCTTTATCAGCGACATTTCCTCAAAAATTAGTGAAATTAATTACATTAATTTAATTGTTATAATTCAAAAATATGGCATCGTACAAATTTTATAAGACATTTGTATTTTGATTACTATCTTTCTTTCCTTGGATATTGCACTTATAATTTTGTACATTATGCAAGACAGCGTTCTTTCTTATATATTCTCCAAGAAATATAACATCATTTTAGAAAAAAAGAAATGCACAGAGAGAGAAGGGATAAGAGACGTACTAACTCAAGGCATGAATAAATAAATAAGCACCCGTGTAAAGCCGGGTTTTCAGCTTGTATTACATATCCGTCTAGTACTTGAATAGAAATGAATGTTTTATTTGGAACACATTTGTCGCTTTGTGATAGATGGCGCTGTAATATCCACAAACATATTGCTCACAAGTTTGGACCAACAGTTGGTAACAGGTAGGTTTATTTAAATTAAAACACAGAACGTGGGTACGTTTGAACTTTATTTCGGTTGTTCCAATGTGATACATGTACTTGTGAGAAATTATCATACATTATGAGAACGCATGCTGTTACTGCGTGATTACCTGTAATTACCTCATCACTTCAATAAATGCTCAAAATGCTGTCCTTCAACTGCAATGCATTTGGTAATACGCGTAACCGTTGTCGGTGAATCACGATAACAAATATCCTTCAATTTTATCCCACAGAAAAAAATCCGGGGATATAAGATACGCTGAACGTGCGGGCCATGGTATGGTGCTTCTACGACCCATCCACCTGTCACTAAATATTCCATTTAAGACCACTTCAACTGCACCGAACCATGTGCTGAACATCCATGATGTTGAAACTACATCACCATTGTGACATGCAGTGAAACATCTTGTAGTAAAATCGGAAGAACATTACGTAAGAAATCAGCATACATTGCACCGTTTAGATTGCCATAGGGGCCAATTATCCTTCCTCCCACAATTCCGCACCTTACATTAACCCGCCGAGGTTGCTGATGTTGCAATAGTGCATATTATGCCGGTTTCGTTACCTCTGTTTCAAAATTACGCTTCGGCACTAAACAGAACGCGTGAAAAACATCTGTTATCGTCCCGTAATTTATTTTGTGCCGAATAGAAAAACTGTACACGAGGATCGACGTCTCCGCCATGCAAATCCCGGTGCATAGAAATATGGTACGGGTGAAATTTATGTCGCTGTAGAATTCTCAACAGAGACGTTTCTGAGATTCCCGATTCTCGCTTAATTTGTCTGCTACTGATGTGCGGATTAGCCGCAACTGCAGCTAAACCTCCTTGGGAATAATCACTTGTTGCAGGACGTGGTTGACGTTTCACTTATGGCTGAACACTTCCTGTCTCCTTAAATAACGTCCGAAGCCTTGGATGATGTCTTCCAGGATAACGATCAACGTACATAGCACAGGGCCGTTGGACATTTTGATCACAATAGCCACACATAAATACCACATCGACCTGTTCTGGATTTCGTAAACGTTCCATTTAACACGAGTAATGTATCACGAAGCAAATTCCATCCTCACAGGCGAAATGTTACGGAATACCACGTAGTTATACGTTTGTGACTGTTACAGCGCCATCTATCATAAGGCGAAACTAGTTTTTCAAATAAAACAATCATTTTTTATTTTAAAAATTTCAGTTTATATCCGTTTGACCTATGGCAGCGCCATCTAGAGGGCCAACCATAGTGCCATCTCTTTTCCCCCTTCAAGCTAGAAAAGTTTTGTTCTTTGTAGTTTTTTTCATTTGATGCTAATTTTGTGAGATATTTGGCCCGGTCACTATCAATGGAGCACCCTGTATATTCGCCGCCACTTGCTACACGACAGATGTTGCGGGCGAATATAGTGGGTCCTGCAGGAGGAGAAATAAACATTCTAGGACGTGACACCGTAGACGAATTGCTAGAAAAATGTGGTGTAACATGTGTCCAATTTTTATTGTGTACGGAGATGCAGCTGTAAGAATACAACAGAAAGAAATTAAATTAAAGGTAAATAAATTACCATATTCACAGAATATAGGACTTCAACTGCGAATAGGCAAAGCTGATCATGTGTACCCAGACGGGATTCGAACCCGAGTATCCTGCTTTTTAGGTAGTTGCGCTGACCCCTACACCACTGGGGACCAGTGATCACCGAACCTGCAAGGACTACCTAAGCACGCCTCCTATCAGACACAAACATTCAGCCTTACCCTGCCCACAATACTCAAACTCGTAGTCACTATGTACTAATTCCCGTAAGAGTAATAGCTCCAAACTTGTCCACCCCAAAAAGGATCATTGCCTGTCAGTAGCATATATATGGCGTATATTCAGAAAGAACAGACGTCACTTCTAATACTGCAGTTGTTATTGTTTTCATATTCACACAATATATGACTTCAACTGCGAGTGGGCAAAGTTATTGTGGAAAGGGGTGGACAAGTTTGGAGCCCTTACTCTTACGGGAATTAGTACATAGGGACTACGAGTTTGAGTATTGTGGGCAGGGTAAAGCTTGAAATTTGTGTCTGACGGGAGACGTGCTTAGGTAGTCCTTGCAGGTGCGGTGACCACTGTGTCCCCAGTGGTGTAGGGGTCAGCGCAACTGCCTAGAAAGCAGGAGACCCGGCTTCGAATCCCGACTGGGTACACATTTACAGCTTTGCCCATTCGCAGTTGAAGTCATATATTCTGTGAATAAGAAAACAATAACAACTGCAGGATCAGAAGTGACGTCTATTCTTTCGGAATAGACGCCACATGTATATATGTAATTGAGTTACTTTTCAAAAATTCTGCCACTGAATTCAAGGAAATTTTCACTTCTCGTGACAACACAACGTGTAGTTCTCCAAATTCAGTTAGGCCAATGTGCGCACTCTCTTCCAAGATCGTGTATGATTTTGTGAATTTCACGATGTGTATTTAATTGCGGATCTTGGATGTAGTTATTTTGTCATGTGTTCGTTGCAGTACGTGCTATTTAAAGTAAGTTCTTCATCAATTTGTACGAGTTGATGTCATTCTCTTCTATGAGGGATTCCTGTGGGCATTTGTTTAATGAAGATTTCCGCTGTGGTCGGTGGGATTTTACGTTTCGTGCCACTCATCTTGTGTGTGACCAGTGTGAAGTCGGTCTTATTGTGTATTACTCTTGTCTCCATGTGTCGTATTTTCGCCGGCTTTCCGAAATTCCTTCAGTAAAGAAGTCGAAGCAAATACTCCAGAATTCGAATCAATAACAGCTGCCAGCATGCGTAATTTAGAAGCAGATACCCACAGAGTATTAACGTAAGACCGTATACTACTTAAGTTACTTGCAGAGTATTCTCAAGCAATAGCAACATCATTTACAACCGCTCGCTCAGCGGCAGTTCCCTTCCTAAATGACTCGAATGTTGCTCAGGTCACCTCAATATATATAGGACTGATCTAAAAATTACAGGCCTGACGTCGATTTGCACTATGAACTATCTAGAAGAGAACCACCTGTTGACACCTAGTCAAAACAGATAATGAAAGTATCGTTCTTGTGAAACACAGCTAGAGTTTTACTCACATTGAATGATGAGTTCTATCGACAAGGTACCTCAAATCGATTCCATAGTTCTAGATTTCCAGAAAGCTGTTCCTCACAACCGACTTCCAATGATATTGCAACCTTATAGAATTGTGCAATTGGATTCGCCGCTAACTGTCAGAAAGGACACAGTAGGTAATAATTGATGGAGACTCATCGAGAAAAACAGAAGTGTTAGCTGGAATTCCCCAGAAAAACATTTAGGGCCCCTACAGTTCCTTTATAAACGATCTAGGAGACACTTGGGGGATTTCGTAGATTATTCGTGGATAATGCTGTCTTTTATAGGTTACTAAAGTCATTTGACTATGAAAAACGAATGCAAAACGATTTAAATATATCAGCACGGCGCAAAATATGGAGTTTACAACGCTCCTGCTATCTGGGATACCTTGATATAATACATAGAAACGACAAGTTACGTGTAATAAGTTTGCACTGTTAAAGTCCCATTTACTGTGCTGTTACCAACCCGTTCCCAAAATTATACAATGTTCGTGAATACTAACGCGTATCTCAGAGAGGACTACAGTGTGCTTACTAATGGATAATGGCATGAGCCTTTATGTTTCGTCACTGGTAGATATTATACTTGAAGAAATCTTATACACTAATGCAATGTTCGTGTGAAAATTAATACTTACTTGTACTAATGTACCAGAAAATCTACACTACTGCCCATTAAAATTGCTACACCAAGAAGAAGTACATATGATAAACGGGTATTCATTGAAAAAATATACTAGAATTGACATGTGATTACATTTACACGCAATTTGAGTGCATACATCCTGAGAAATCAGTACCCAGAACAACCAACTCTGGTTGTAATAACGGCCTTGAGTAAAACAGATCTTCGATGGCTTGTACAGGTACACATGCCAGTGCACCTTCAACACGATACCACAGTTCATCAGCAGTAGTGACTCGCGTATTGTGACGAGCCAGTTACCTAGCCAACATTAACCAGACTTTTTTCAGTTGGTGAGAGATCTGAAGAATGTGCTGGCCAAGGCAGCAGTCGATCATTTCAAGTAATCCTTGTGCAGGATCTGCAACATGCGATCGTGTATTATCCTGCTATGTTGGGTTTGTCAGGGATCGAATGAAGGATAGAGCCACAGGTCGTAACATGTCTGAAATGTAACCGCCTCTGTTCAAAGTGCCGCTGATACGAACTTGAGGTGACCGAGACGTATAACCAATGGCACCCCATACCATCACACCGGTTGATACACTAGTATGGCGATGACGAATACACACTTAAAATGTGCGTTCACCGCGATGTCACCAAACACGGATGTGGCCATCATGATGCTGTAAACAGAACCTGGATTCATCCGAAAAAAACAGATGTTTTGCCATTCGTGCACCTAGGTTCGTCGTTGCGTATACCATCGCAGGCGCTCCTGTTTGTGATGCAGCATCAAGTATAACCGCAGCCATGGTCTCCGAGCTGATAGTCCATGCTACTGCAAACGTCATCAAACTGTTCGTGCAGATGGTTGTCATGCAAACTTTCCCATCTGTTGACTCAGGGATCAAGACGTGACTGCACGATCCGTTAGAGCCATGCGGATAAGATGCCTGTCGTCTCGACTGATAGTGATACGAGTCCGTTGCGATACAGCGCTGTGTTCCGTATTGCCCTACTGAACTCACCGATTTCATATTCTCCTAACAGTCATTGGATCGCGACCAATGCGAGAAGCAATGTCGCGATACGATAAACCGCAATCGCGTTAGGCTGCAATCCGACCTTTATCATAGTCGGAAACGTGATGGTACGCGTTTCTCCTCCTTACACGAGGCATCACAACAACGTTTCACCAAGCAACGCCGGTCAACTGCTGTTTGTATATGAGAAATCGGTTGGAAACTTTCCTCATGTCAGCACGTTGTAGGTGTCGCCACCGGCGCCAACCTTGTGTGAATGCATATCACAGCATCTTCTTTCTGTCGGTTAAATTTCGTGTCTGTAGTGCGTCATCTTCGTGGTGTAGCAGTTTCAATGGCCACGAGTGACTTTAAAAAATCCCTAAGCCAGATCCTCTACTAAACTATTACCATTAAGTAATCACAACATTATTTACATTGGAATCTACATCAGATTAAAACACATTTTTTGAAAAAGTTAATTAAAAATATAAAAATGCGCAAAATTTTATGCGTACAAAGACATTTCTATATAGATTCATCGATGAAACATTATTTCACATAAATTAACATAATTATGGACGAATATCGGTACACAACAAATTTGTAGATTTTTGGTGAAAAACAATAATACTGAAAAATTATCGTTATGTATGGTGTCGCGAGTTGACCCTATATAATGGAAAGTATGAAAGTCACCCATATCTGTTAAACGTCGTGTACACAATAACACAATCATTTCTAAAGGCCGGCCGGCCGCGGTGGCCGAGGAGACTGAGGCGCTCCAGTCACGGTCTGCACGGCCACTACGGTCGGGGGTTCGAATCCCCCCTCGGGCATGGATATTTGTGCCGTCCTAGTTCGTAAGTAGTTCATAAGTAGTTTGTAAGTTTAGGGACTGATGACCCCGTAGTTAAGTCCCATAGACTTTACAAACATTTGAACATTTTCTAAAGGCCGTAAATTCAACTGAATACCTAGGAATTACATTTAGGTACAACTTTAATTGGAGAGAACACATTGAAGGTACCGAAGGAAAGACGAAGTAAAGGATGTGTTTCATTGACAGAACACTTAGACGATGCAACAGTTCTACTAAAGAAACTGCCTACATTACACATGTGCGTCCTGTTTCGGTGTACTGCTGGCCATTTTGGGACTTCCACCAAGCGGTACTGGCGGAGGATATACAGAACGTACTGAGAAGAGCTGCTCCTTTTGTATTATCGCGATATTGGACAGACAGTCTCCCAGAAATGATGCATGAGTCGGAGTGCAATTCATTAAAAGAAAGACGTTATTCGTTGCGGCGAGATCTGTTTCTTTCACTGACTTTCTCCTCCCAGTGCGAACATATTTTGTTAGTGCCCACCTATAGAGGGACACATAATCATCATAATAATATAAGAGTAAGATTTAGTTGTTACTCTTTCCCACGCGGTATTAGAGAATAGTAAGTTAGGGACATGTAATGAAAACATTTCGATAAACTCTCTTCCAGACACTAAAATTTGATTTTCAGAGTAAATATGTGGGTGTAGACGTAGATAGAGATAAAGTCTGCTCCTGGCAAGAACGACGTAATGCGGCGGTCGTCCCGACTCGCCTAAGCTTACGTGGTTCTTCGGGGGACGCCTTTGAGTTATGCACACACGCATAACTTCTCCGTTTGATGTGTTGCCCTAGATCCTGGCGAAATGGTGGACTAAGGCAAAAGGCCAGTGTGGTTTACCTGTGGGCACGAGCAATATTTCGCAGCTCCAGGGGGGTTATATGGTGTGTTAACCCTACATCCCCCAGCCCATGAACAAAGTTTTGTTCTGGAACTGCAGAGGTTAGCTATGAAGAAAATTATTAGACGAGTTTTACGGGAATTTGCAGCTAACGTGAGCGTTTATGGAGGCGATTTATAGGTTTTCTTTAATCAAAATTGGGACACGGAAGAAACTATTTTGCAATTTAATTATCTAAAACTTTGTGACATCCGGCTGTTTCACACAACCGGCATGTATTATTTATATTTGAGTTCCGTGATAGTAAACAGGAATTCACGAAATTTTATTTTTAAATTTTCGTGGCTATTTCTAACATAATTATTTTATTTTCATGCTCCTAATCCTGGTTATTTCTAAAATACAACGTCGCTTTGTACAATTTCTGGTGGGCTTTTGTTATTTGATAACAAGAACACCGTCTTTACCGACACGCTTTAAGGGTTGTAAAGTGAGTAGTAATACATTACTCTGCGTTTCGTTGATGTTTAATGAAGCCCTCGACATTGCCACGCCGCCACGAATCGAACCTGCAACAATGTCCTACACTCCCAGACCACTTCAGTGCCGAGAAATAATCAGATGTGAAATTTTTGGTTTGACGCAATCTAGAAGTGATCAGGTAACGGAATACAAATAATAATGTTAGATAATTACAGTAAAATGAAGGATCATCTGCAGAAAGTTGATTTTAGCAGAGGTAACAGTAATTGCTCCTTAACACAGACTCCTGTAATATATGATTCCACGATTTCCGAAAACCCACTGTAAGAAGTTACATCCGATAAATACCTTGGCATCAGAGGTATAGACAGAAAGAGGTTATTTGTAACTAGTAGGAAATCAGACAGTGGTTATAAGTGCAATGGGATGAATGACGGGCGTTGTTTGCAGTGGTTCAAAAGTCAAGAAGATTATACTAGTACCTAATGTTATTCTACTTGTATATTAAGCAAGCTGTGAAGAAAATAGAGAAATTTTGAAAGGGGAGAAGAAATAAATGTTTTCCTATTAAATCGTAATTCTGATAGTGACAGGAAAGTAGTAAGAACTGAATTTGAATGGAATTATCAGATAAGCTTTAAAACGAGGAAAACAAAAATGACGGAGTGTTCTGTAATAAGGCAGTGCTGAGGGAATTATATTACGAAAATAGAGACAGAAAGCAGTGTATAAATTACTGATTTTGGGCAGTCAATGCGATGTAAAATGGAGATGTAAAGTACAGAATATCAGTGCAAAAAATTTTACTGAAGATGAGAAATTAGTCAAGATGGAGTATAAATCTAAGTGTTAGAAAGTCTTATTTGAAAGTAATCATCTGGAGTTTATGCCACGCTAAGTAAGTAGAATAAGAGGAAAATTTTATGATGATGATAATTTCTCCCTATGGTGGAGTCAAATGTGGTACTGCAGAAGAATTATGAAGATTAGGTGGGTAGATCGTGCAACATATGTTGTATCATTCTGAAGCTTATCCTTGCCTGTGTTTCCGGATTTGCTTCTTTCTTGGTTGATTCTATGAAAGATATCCTCATGCATTATCTTAATTCTTGACGTAATTTTCAACATTCTTATGTGTTACCATTCTCTTCTGTTCTAGTGTCCCCACTGACCATGTTTCACGCCCATAGATGCTGTGCAACAAATATAGATTCTCATAAATTTCTTCCCCACACTCTCCCAATATCTCATACCAGTAGGCGTACGTTGGTTCACTTAACCCTTTGAGTGCTGCAGACGTGATATGTCGCGGAACTCCACCTTCCCGCGGGCCTTACGGACGCCGTTTGCCGTGGCAGTGGTATTTCCCTTGGGTCCTGCAGAAGGCATTTTCCGCGCGGCCCGTGGGCCTGCGGACGTCAATTGCCGCTCAGGGTTGCTGGTTACACGCTTACAGCCACAGCGTTCTGAGCGCTTACAATATTTATCAACCGATTCTGAGAAAACTATTCAATGAAAACGTTTCAGTTTTTTACATCTTAAACAGTGATATATTCGCTATAATGACCTCACTTTTATTCGTAATTCCTTATAATTACTGTGCTTTGGAAGACTTCGCAGACGAAAAATCGCATTGCTTAGACTCTGCGTATATTTGACTTCAGCACATACAAAGCTGCAGAAGAAATGTAGTAAAATATCTAAATTTTATTTAAGGTAGCTGAACGATAACTCACTTCATTTTCGACATAAAGGGTATTATGTCCGACGAACGGAGGGGGAAAGTGGCGGCTCAACGAAATACTCATCATCAAATAATTAGAAAACAGTTCCGTTTGTAGCTTTACCCAATTATTGTTCAAAGCTTACTTATCCTTTAAACAGGTCATTCCTTCAAAACGAAGTAAATTTGGAATCAAGACATTCGTGTTGTCTGACGTGGATTTCATTGTAGACACAGGCACAACAACAGAAATTGAAATCCATAATTTACTAGAATCCATTATTTGTCAAATATAGCCTACACTATTTTCACCTTCTCACAAAAATCGCCATGTTCACGACAATTTTTTAGACTACTGGAAAAAAATACGTGGCTGATATTTTTTCCCCACATCCTTATGTTGCCAACCTATGAAGCATAAAGTTTCATGTTCAGTATGCATTTACATTAGGAGATATAATAATTAAAATTTTACAATTTTTGCTCGGCGTGATTTACGCATTGAAATTTGGTTCAAATTATCTAGCATTTTTGGCCTGTGTTGGATGACAAAATACACCGTTACGCAATTAAAAATAATGGTCTTTCTAATGAGTTTAGTTTGGAAACTCTTATAGATCACAGCCTTTTGCAAAATAAGGTTGAAAATACCGAATTTTTTTCTTTTCTAAAATCTTCAGATTTGCAATTAATTCATTCTGTATTGGAAAGCGGCAAATAAACGAAAATTTATGTTTTAGTACGATCTGCTGGTAGGTTACCACATGCCAAGTTTCTGGTTCGTCATAGCTTTAGTTCCTGAGATATAACAGGCCAAACGTTGAGGTATTTTTGGGCGCCGATTTTTTAAGCAACTTTGCTTGAACTTTCCTGGCTATATATAGCAGGTAAAATTCTTCTCAATATTATTCCTATGGAATGCAAACTTAGTATATGATAGCCGAATTACATTTTTTTGAACGAAATATCTCCCGAGTTACAACGATTAAAATTTATTTGTAATTCATGCTCGCCCTGCGCAAAGACGGCTAGTGTTGCTTCCACGAATCTTAAAATTTACCATTGTGCTTTGGGGACATGTTCGAATGTACACATAAAAATAACCGTGATGGTCGAGCTGGGAAATGTCCCGAAATCAGGCGATTTGAGATGGAAAGATGCAGGAGTTACATGTTAGCAGCGTAGGCAGTTTCAGTGTTCATTATATTTGTCGAGCAATCATTTCCAGATTCAAAGCCATGGAATAAGTATGCAGATATACTGCGAATATTTGTAACGTCAGCGAGCACAGTGACTACGAGACTGTCGCGGCCGTGCTGGTTTCAGAAACGCTCAGGCCAGGGCGAGGACGGTCGAGCGGAGGGCTCAGGAACACACAGTACACTAAGGAGAGGACGGGAGGTGGCTTCAAGCGCAGGTAGACGGATCAGACGGCCGCAGCGGCAGGCCTGACTCGGCCAGCCGGACGCTCAGGGTTATAAACGCCGAAGCGGCAGGAAGATATCTGTTAAACTTCAGTTGTAACGACATGGTGAATATGGACTTATCGATATTTATTTTCTAAGTTTGTAATTAAATAACTTAAAGCCAACCATTTGTCCTAATTTGGTAGTTGGTTCCCCTTCGACGTAAACATCTTCAGTAATTCCTTATTAATTCTAGGTTTGTGATGTGGAAGCAAATCCGATGGTTTCGGTTGGTGCTGCCATTAACTATTGTATTCAAAATTCATCCTTGAATTAGTCAACAGAAAACTATCTGTGAAGATTATATTAATCGACTTTTTGCAGATGATAGACCGGAAATCTCTCTCTCTCTCTCTATAAATGAATGTTTTCCTGTATGTCCTCGAAAACGGCTGGAGCGATTTTGATGACATCACTATACAACATTCAGGTAACCCAGAGAGCATACTTGTGAAGTGTGGAAGCGATCGGATCAAGATTTTTATTGATTTGAAGGTATTTGCTGCTCAGAGGCATAATGCGACAGCGGGTACAACATACGTATCGTGCGGGTTGCGTATCCTCCAGTAAAGTCTCAGGAGGCGTAATGTGTTGATGTTCATAACGAAATATTCGCTTTCCGAGGATAATTATTTTGATGATCGGACAAGGGGACACGCAAGAACCTGTCACCCAACCAAACACTTTTTTTTTCTTTCCATGGCATTGTACAGCATGTCAAAGCAGTGTCCGTATGTTGTCCATGAGAATGGTCGCCATAAGTGTAAGATCACGTACAACAAAGAGTTCACGAGATATGACGTCATAAACAATTG
This sequence comes from Locusta migratoria, assembly GCA_026315105.1. Classification (NCBI taxonomy): domain Eukaryota; kingdom Metazoa; phylum Arthropoda; class Insecta; order Orthoptera; family Acrididae; genus Locusta; species Locusta migratoria. Next base: position 168,834,366 of record CM048745.1, read on the forward strand.
AGATCTGCAAAAAAAAAAAAAAAAAAAAAAAAAAAAAAAAAAAAAAAAAAAAAAAAATAAATAAAAAAAAAAATAAATAAATAAATAAATAAATAAATGCTGCATTTAGAGGCAATACTGCTCATTTCTCCTAAACCACTGGACCAATTTCTACTAAATTTGGTGTACACATTCCTTATCATGAGATAACAATTGCTGCAGGGTTAAGAATCACATACGACACGTGGTTCATGAGGTATGAGCACATAGACAGTGATGTTCATGGAAACCGCTCCATCACGCAACAAAGTTTTTATCTATTACTTCTTTCAAATGTTTGTAGAGCTTATATAAGTACGGAGTAATCAATCCCTAAACTTACAAACTACTTATGAACTAGCTAATACTAAGGACGTCACAAATATCCATGCCCGAGGGGGGGATTCGAAACCCCGACCGTAGTGGCCGTGCAAACTGGACTGGCCCGCCGCAGATCTTTCGGCCACCGCGGCCGGCTATTACTTCTTTGCTACTAATATTATTCCCAAGAGATTTTCCAGACATACAACATATGTGCAAATGAATATATACCTGAAAAATTATACAATTGTACAGCATATTACTCAATAAATATGAGATTGTACGAAGCTTATATGTAATTTGGATTGTGATTACTGTCTTTCTTTGTTTGGATACTGCACTTACAATTTTGAACATTATGCGAGACAGCCTTATTTTTTACGCTCCCATGAAAATAACACGCATTTAGAGGGAAAAAAAGAGATTGATAGAGCGACAGAAGGGATAGTAGAAGTACTAACTCAAGGCCGAAGTAAATAAATACATACCGGAGCAACACCAGGTTTTCAGCTAGTAGAAAATAAAGATGATGAGAGTCTATCGGGTCTTGAAAAAAAATCAAATGTTTGTTAAGCTTATGGGACTTAACTACGGGGTTATCAGTCCCTAAACTTACAAACTACTTATGAACTACTTACGAACTAGGACGGCACAAATATCCATGCTCGAGGGGGGATTCGAACCCCCGACCGTAGTGGCCGTGCTGACCGTGACTGGAGCGCCTCAGTCACCTCGGCCACTGCGGCCGGCTCGGGTCTTGAAATCACAAAGGATGAAATCAATAGAACGACAGGGACGGCTAAAGATAGAAAAGCTGTTTGTCCAGAGCAGATACAAATTGAAATCCTGAAATTGTTAGATGACACCGTTATTTCAGTTTTCCAAAAATATTTAGTTAGATCTATAATACATGAGAATTTTCTGACTAATAGCTGACGACGCACTTTCTCCCTTTGCCCAAGAAGAACAATGCAGGAAAATTCGGAGACAACAGACTTATTAGCCTAATAACCCGAACCTTAAAGACATTCCTTGAGATTATTCGATACACAATCATTGCGAAGTGTGAAAGAGGTATGGGATCTTCAAAGTTTGGATTTAGATGGGGTCTAGGTACGAGGGAAGCGCTTCATTGCTTCATAAGAGCTACGATCAGATGAATAACTTAATGCTGTGCTTGATAGACTAAGAACAAGCATTGGACAGAGCGCAACAGCATGAAATTGTACAAATTTTGAGAAGAATGGACATAGACGGGAAAGATATTCGTTGTAGAAAATCTGTGCTGGAATCAAACAGCTGAGGTTACAAATGGCGGTCAAATGACAGAGGCACAGAAAATCCGCAGAGAAGTTAGACAAGGGTGTGTACTCTCATCACTCCGCTCTAACCTGTACTCGGAACGCATATTTCAGGAGGCGCTTGGAGATGGAGAGATAGGTATCAATGGTATGTGCACCAACAACATGAGATACGCAGATGACACAGTCATAATCGCAAATAATGTAAACGACATGCAAGATCTTCTGACTGTAGTGGAAGAACACAGCAGGAATATGTGTCTCAATATCAACACCAAACAGACAAAATTTATGATTCTCACTAGTAATTCAGAGGAATATCAAATACAGAAATAATGTATTCTGATGAATCCATAAAAAAGGGTGAATAGATTCAACTACTTAGGGACTTGTGGGACTTGTGGGAAAATTGGTCAACTGACATGCATAATACAGAAGGCCCGGTGTGCGTTCATGAAATTTAACAAAGTGTTTACAAACACTGTCTTTTATCTTTATTTCAGAACTATATTTATGAAGAGTTTAATGTGGGCAGTAGTTTCGTATGGCGTGGAAGTTTGACGTTGAAAAACACCTTGAAGAAGTTGGAAACTTAGAGATGTTGTTATATATCTACAGATACTTAAAACCAAATGAATAATGCGAACCTTTAACCTAAATAGAACGGAAGAAAACAGCTTACTTAGGTCATGTGATACGAAATTAAAGGTTTCATTTCTTAAACTGATAATCGAAGGGAAGAATTAAGGCAAACGATAAATTGGCAGGAGCTGGATGTCAGGGCTCCGCAACACCTGGAATTGGACAGGATTGAGAAATGCCGAGGACGATCCATTGCTGCAAGAGATACAGATGACTGGGCAAATGTCATCGCAAACATCCATTAGTGGATCCTGAAAGACAACCGTCTGTCGTCTTCCATATATTTTTTTTAAAATGTAATTTATTTGATGTAGCTAGATTAGCAGTTTGTAAAATTAGAGCCCCACTCTTTTCAAGGCACAAGGAATAGCATTTTTATTTCTTGTTTTAAAATGTTAGTTAATATTGCTATGATTTTGTTATTTTAATACCTTATTATTGCGGTTATGAATGTGGCAATCAGTACGGCTTCTCCGCTACGCCACTGTCCCTGTGAGAAAGTGTAGTTGTTTTATTTTTAAGTGGATGTGCGATACTCTAATGGCTGTCTGAATGTGGGTGGTAATAGCTCGCTTTGCATGGTTCTCTCTGGTTCAGAGTCGATAGTTAGTCGCTACCAACCCCTGCTGCTGATGCGACCAAAGAGGTTTCTATACCCTTTGGTTACGTGCCAATCGACATGCCTTCTCCAGGGCGAGTCACGCGATCTTCTCTCCCCACCACCGCTGTTTTCCAGGATTTCCCAGTTTCCGGTAGCTTTTCCGCCTTGTGGCCGATGGGATTTTCACTTTGTGCTCGGATCGTGGTGAGGTAAGATTGGTGCTCTTGTGTCCGTGGAGATTTATCGATTCGTTGTCTAGCATTTTTAACTTAGACTCTTTAACTTAGATTCATTTTTTGAAATATTCCTTCCGATTGTGCGCGGAAATGTGTTGCAGTGATTTCCAGCAGATAAACGCCATGTATATGTTACTAGTTGCAGTTTGATAACGGCCTGGTATATTCAAACCTTTTGTGATTGTGTGGCGGTGTACGAACTCTTTGTAAATTCTTTCTAGCGTTGTGGGGCCCGGTTTATAACGGACGATATTTTCATTTTTGGACAGTGCATGTACAACTTTTTTTTTATCGTTTCCTTCCGTGAGTGATATGTGTTCCACGTTGTCGGTTCTTAGAAAATAGCCTTCAGCTTCCACTATTGTTTGCCCATCAGGCAAGTAACTATGTGTGTACCCTTCTGATTTCCTTAAACATTTCGCGATCTTCTCTCCCCGCCTACATTTAATTTTGTTGTTTCTTCTCCGAACTTGTAGTATGCACTCAGTTTTTGTCAATAATTCTCTCCGAGCCTTGTACACCTCCTTCAGTAGCTTACTTATGAAATTCTAAACAATTCTAAGGGTTGCATGACGTAGTTTTTATTTTTCCGACTTTGTAATTATTCCATTTTTCCGGGTTTTGAGACTGGACTTTTTCCGTCTCTGTATTCGCTCCGTATCGTGTGTAGCTGCGTTTCATTCGCTTCCTTTTGTAATTGTAAACAGTTCTAGGGGTTGCATGCCGTAGTTAATTTTCTTTATGTTTCGGAAGTTGAATTTATACTTTTTTATCGGTTTTCGGAATCACGTGGGTCCGAGCTCCGACTTCAGGTGTTTGCACCTAGTCACCTGAATTCACGCCACTTCTCATAAAATCAGTGCCTAGATAGTCTATTCTCAGATTGCAACTTAAGGCTCCGCCGTGATTTTGTGTAATGAATCCGATTTTTAACCACTTCACATTCAGTGGAGTGCGATCTTGTATCGTAGCCGTGTGTCGCCGTTAGCGTGTTTTCTTGTGGTCTAATCTAAATGCAACTTCTCTTTGCTACACACACGCACCATCTCAAATCAGGCATGACAGATGAGAGCCATCTTCGCAGTTTCATTGTATATTGTGTTGTGTTTTACCTCCGGGTTTGCTGAATTGCGCCTACAATAGCGGACCCTGCTTCTGCCTCGTTTCAGCAAGTTGATTTTGGTGAGTTTCGCTGTTGCATTGCGTTTGTGTGAGCAAGTGAGTGTTGATTGTAAATCCTCCACCCAGAAGCGTTACGTTATGTGTGATTTATGTTAAATGCAATCCTGGGCATCGTCAGTATTAGACTAGGTAATGAGATTCATTTTTATTGTATTGTAGCGTGTGACTGAGACCATAATTGTCATAGATGGCTTTCTCTTGTTGAACATGGGCTCACTCGACCCATAGGGAGAGGGATGCGGAATAACACAAGACTCCAAGCTTAGACATTTATTTAACATAAGGTTTCCAACAATTCGTAGGACTTGCCTCAGGGCCCTCGTGGAGGCAGGACCGTGCCGCTCTGCCCGGGATGGCGTGTGACGGCTACGGGCGGCGAACTCGCGTACTCCGCCGAGCGATGACAGGAAGCTGCTCCCCACCCAGGAGATGAAGGTAGCGCTCACCGAATGGGTCCCAGGTAACCCGCCATTGTCGCCGCTGCTAGGCTTCCATCCATCGCGGCGCTAAGTCCGGCGTTGCATGGGAGCTGACTGGCTCCCGTCGGCCCCTGGTCTTCTGGTGTCCAAGACACGACTCTCCGATGACGACTGCGACGCTGTGGTAGACTGCCATTTAAATACTTCATGGCCGACTAAAAATAGTAGATATGTAGCAGATAATTTATGTATAAGCAATTATAAGTATTTGTTGACAAGAACGGAATATATTTGTATAAAAAGCCATGGTGAATTAAATATTAATTGTGTAACTATATTTCGATGGCGGCAGTATATTTGAAGAGTGAGACGCCATGCTTAATGGCTAACTAAGCAAAGAGCTTCATTCTCAGTATTGTTAAATAGATATTTGTTCGTTAAATGTAAACAACATTTGTAGGGAGGTGGTCAAAGCATTTAATTCTGTGATTTTCAAATGTATAAAATTTTGGAAGTTGTATTTTAAAGATGAGGCGTTAGGATGCGTGGAAGGACACAATTTTGGGAGCAGGTAGAGCACGCTTTCGAACGCTTGGGAAGGGGTTCGTAATTTGGACTTGGTGGTGAAATATTGTGACTCTGGGCGGTCTGAAGCCGAGTTACGAATTTGTGGACTTAGCAAATTTACGAGTCTGTGACTGCAGAACTTAGTCTCTGCATGAAAAGTGATAAACTATGCACGATAGTAGGGCGGTGGAAATGTTATAATTGAGCAATCGTGTACTCGTGTGATGACAAACAGTGTTTATAACAAATACTTTTATCGTGGATTAATTAGGAACTTAAATGTTAATGGACTACATTAATTTACGAGTGACAATTTGGAACTTCTACTGTCGAGTGCGTGTGATACTTATAGTGCCTCTCATGAATATTGGGGAAATATTTAGTTATTTACCGATGTATAAAGTAGGACCACCTCAACGTTTCATGTATAAAAAGAGTAATAAACACCATTTATAAAAAATTACTTCCTGAGTGACTCAGTTCTTTAACTTAGAATCCATTTTGTTGGTTACTCAGATGTTTAATTTATGTTTGTTAAATATATTTCCAAGTCATCCTATGTAGATTGATAGACTGGCTGAACTACAGGTGAAATATTGATCTCGTTTAAACAGATTGGGTAGCTGTTTAGGGCATAGAAGCTAACATACATAACTCACCCCTATGAACAGCGACAACGAGCCATATACTTTTACTACCTTGAGTTATGTATTACGCAATTCTTATTGGTGAGTACTGATGGGAAGGTCGCAACTTCACTGTGTGTTTTGTGACGATTTTATACAGTTTTTAGTAGTGCGAAATTTCGCTTTCCAAGTGTCTCTTCTTTGTATTCCTTAGGTTTCTCAGTGTATCATCTGTCTGTTGGTGTTGTGCTATGTATACATGCGTGTGTGTGTGTGTGTGTGTGTGTGTGTGTGTGTGTGTGTTTGTGAGAGTAGAGAGAGAGAGAGAGAGAGAGAGAGAGAGAGAGAGAGAGAGAGAGAGAGAGGCAGATAGGAGAGAGAGAGAGAGAGAGAGGGAGGGAGAGAGAGAGAGAGAGAGAGAGAGAGAGAGAGAGGGAGGGAGAAGGAGGGATGACATTTCATGTTTCATTAGTGTTTTCGCTGTTTTGTGGCCAACTTAATCAGTGAATAATTGAAACAAGAAAAACATCTGACTCTACAGGAAGAGCCCTACCAATGAATAAGAAAGTGATTAATAATCAGATTATTATAAGCAACAACTCACTGATCAAACTGGCCAAAAATGTTGAAAAACAGTTTCTTTCCCTTCTCCCTCCCCCTCCCCTCACCGCAATCTCCTGTCCCACAACTCTCACCCGCACGAAACCCAACTTAGATATTCACACACACACACACGCGCGCGCGCACGCACACACATCTATACAGAGAACAGAAACAGATGAAAATTGACAGTTTGGAACATCACACACTGTAAACAACCCTCACCAAACCAGTACACAGTGAAGTGACGAAGTTCTTGTGTTCATCAATAATCACAAAAATTCATCCTTCTGGGGCATTACGTACAGCTCCATAAAATACATATGGAGTAACACCAAATAAACATAAGTAATAGGAAAAATTAAATTAATTGTGGTACAGGAGTGGGAAAAATGGCGTAATCGTTATAATTGTTCTGCAGTGAAAAGTTATACACAAAAAAGAAGTATGTCTTATAAGCCCCTGATGTTGTTTCACAAATAACGAAGCGAAACGCGTATAGGCACAACAAATTTCTTTCATTTAGTTGGAATAGACGGAAATACACCCCCACGAAAACTGACTAATTTACGAAGAACAGTGTTGGCAATATCACTGCAGTCACAATTCGCAAGTCACGCCGTCGAATATTGTGACTGAAATGCAGGAAGAAGCAGTTAAGGAAAACAAAGCCGGGGATGCAGTTTACACCAGTTCCCAAACGCCTTGTGTGTTGCTGCATCGAACGACGGGGGATAGAAAGTCTCCTGGACTTCACAAAATCCATGTCCCTCACCTAAAACATCTTTCTCCACTGCAGTTATACACCCCACAACCATATTTAGCCAGTTCCTCTCCCTAACCTTATTTCCAAAAGCCTGAATTACTGTTCAGGTCACAACCGTAATCAAACGCAGCAAAAACCTTACCCTACTCTTGACGTTCCGACCAATCTACATCCATGGCTTCTCTCTAACCTACTGGACTGCCTCATACACAAATTCCTTTCAGACAATAACACACTGATATCTGAGCATTTTGGCTTCCATCCACGACACAGTGAAGTCCCTCACTTACCGCGGTATATAATAGGAAACACAGAGCAGGAGCAGTCTTTCTTTGCATCGATAAATATAAAATGGCCCCATTAGACATTCTGCGTCACAGGAATGGTACGACTATTCGTTAGTGACAGACTGTCATGGTGGAAATTGTCTGTCAGGAGCGGTAAACATATAACCACAATCAGGAAAGCTGTGGCATGTTTCCGCAATGGTCAGTCCTTGGGCCCCGCACTGTAATCAATTTATACAAATCACACGCCAAAATTGGGTGGAAACCAGCTGGCACCATATTTCAACGAGACAGTGGTATTCAACTGTAACTTGCATAAATTTTTTACAAGGAAGCTACACGTACGAAATCACGAGCAGGTGCAAAATTTGGAAAGTTAAAATAAACCCAGAAAAATCGGTAGCGCTAATGTTTAGCAACAAACTCACACCACCACGTGGGAAAATGGCAATAGCAGTGGAATGAGCTAGGTCGATGTAAGCCTGTGATATATCTCGGACTCGAACTTGACAGCTGACTAACTTCACGAAACAAGTTGGTAAGTCCAGAAATAAAGATGATACACACGACTGTACCTAAACTTAACGGACGTGACCTATCAGTGGAAACAAAAATAAGAGTAGATAATCTCCAGCCTCGAAAATATGTTGTACGGATACGAAGTTTAGCCCATGGCCCCATATACACAAATCACAAATTTCAGACCTTTCAGAATAAGATATAAAGATAGGGAGTAAATAAATGCACCTAAGGAAAAATAAATGTAAATTGTTCGTAACATCGTTAAAACCTACTAAAACATGTAGATAACGTACTACAGACATTCCTCCACATATTACAACTGATAACAGCTATACAAACACTTCAATTTTAAACATTAACAGTCATGGTATTCCACACCCATTAGGGTAATGACACGCATGATATTGGGTAATAACACGCAAAACTAACTAACTGTAAAAAAGTCAATACACGTTTTTCTTTTATTAGTTTACTAGTTCTTATCCACGAAATGAAGTTCTATACCCATTTAACGTAGCTCTTTCTTTCATTAAATTTTTATGGAGATGAAAAGCTTATCATTTCCTGAAATTTCTCTACAGTGAAAGGACAAAGGTCACTTGCCTTAGACGCCGACCTTAATATATGCCTTATTAAAAAGTTCAGCTAACTCTTAAGTGTTCACAAACTGTTGACCTCTTATACACGTGACACTCATAACTGAAAGCATATAATGCCAAAGAGCCGCGATGGAATGGCCGAGGGCTCTAAGGCGCCTTTCTATGGAGCGGACGGTTGCTCCCTGTCAGAGGTTCGGGTCCTTCCTCGAGATGTTCAAATGTTCAAATGTTTGTACAACTTATGGGACTTAACTACGGGGTCATCAGTCCCTAAGCTTATAAACTACTTATGAACTACCTAAGGCTAAAGACGGCACAAATATCCATGCCCAAGGGGGGGATTCAAACCCCAGACCGTAGTGGCCGTGCTGACCGTGACTGGAGCGCCTCAGTCACCTCGGCCACCGCGGCCGGCCCTCGAGATGAGTATAAATGTTGTCCTTAGGTTAGTTCAAGTAGTTCCCACAGGTTAGTTTAAGTAGTTCCAATATATTTACAAACATTTGACCATTTGAATACCAAAGAACACTTTGCTGTCGCAATGATATGAACTCTAATCTCATTTGCCTGTTCAGTCGGAAGTTTTGGACCTTCGGTATTTTTCTCATTCGTTTTCGCGTGCAGATTAGCTTCGTGACCCCAAAAGTCCTGGATACTTCTCTTATTTTCCTCCATGATTTTATGGTAACTTGGTCCACTTTTGCTTTCAACGTTTTGCTTAAAAAGTTTGTCTTAGTCCATTTTGCTTTCAAGGTTTTTCATTTATAATCTGTAGCCATTAAAAAGATTGTTGGGGTTGAAAACATGCCCACCACTTTGTTATCAAGGGGACATAACTCGAGTGCCATTGCTCCACAGTGAGTTCGCTGACCAACCTAAGCGTAAAATGGCTCCTAATTCAAATACCTCGACATATGCATAATTAAATGAAAGCATACAACTAGGTGTAGTATCTGATATAAATTACATTACGTTAAAGCAACTTACCCGAGGAAATACTTCGAGAAACAGAGCTGGCCAAAATTACGTCAAACGCACCGTAAATAAACTACACTTGACTACTGCAACAGTGCGATTGTAAAATGGCTGACGTCTGTGGTGTGCTCCATTCAAATGGCAAATTAAACCTTTGTGTGATTACCCACATGCGTCTAATTCTTCCGCCCTCCCCCTACTCGCAATTGCCTATCGATACCGATACACGGCGGTGTAGTGGCCGTGTGTTCTAAGGCGCCTTGCTGCGGAGCGCGAGGTTGCTGGCCGTCGGAGGTTTCAGTCTTTTCTCAGGCATGGGTGTGTTTGTTACCATTAGGTTAATTTAAATTGTTTGTAAGGCTGTGGATTAATAACCAAAGAAGTTAATTCCCATAGATTTCCAAACATTTGATTCTTCTTGAGCGCTTATAACAAGTGGAGAAAGCAAGGTGACATCTTGTGCAAACATCGAGGAATTGGCGACAACCCCTCACTGCAAGTGTTAGACGTCGTTATCTGGGCAAACTGGTAAAAGTAGACAACAGTGCACTGTGGCGGAAATCAGATCAGACCATTTTAACATCGACACTGATATACGCCAAATACCATAATAAATAGTAGTTACGAAAACCGACGATCCGTACCCACATAAAATAAGAGTCCGAAGATTTCTAGGTAAAGGCTTCCGAAAACATAAAACACAAACGCTGGGGGTTTAACCGATTTGCAGACAGAACTCTTACATAAACACAACACATACAAGGGAACACCAAGTATGGTACAAACGAATTTTGATGGGTCGTAGGTATGTCGTGTAGGAATTTCTCCAGACCACCAAAGGATTTGTTCCAATGCGCATTGGTATCTACGAAAATCGAGATCGAAGTCCAGCGAGTAACACATATTCCTGTACTGAATGAGGGTCAGCGAGGTGCAATTAGCAAGGCGCTCGACTATCACACAAAAGACCCCATTTCGAATTGAGGTGGTTTTTTTAATTTTTTTTATTTACTTATTTTTATTTTTAACTTGTCTGACGATTATTTTTGTATAATTATATGCTTTCATAGCCACTCTTATTCCAATGCTTGAGTAATAATTGGTCATGATAATAACTTCTGTTAACTGATTAATATGTTCTGTATTGCGCGTCAATAATTTAATTTAATTTGTTATTTCGAAGCATACTTTCACGGCGATTGAAAGATCAGTAAACCGTCTGTAGTTATCACCTATAACATTTGTATAGCATTTGCCAGCTGCGTTTAGAGCCCCCAGCCCCATTGTTGTTATACCGTCGTATGCAGTGTGCGCGTCCCAGCTGGTTATTATGAGGCGGCGGCCAGGCGGCTAGTCATTCGTTGCGTATAATTCACATGTAACTGTAATTACCTGATATAACCTTATCTTTGCAATAATAATTGATAATGTGGGAAAAATGAATATAATTTTACACAATCAATCGACGGACAAGTGTAAAAAATAAAATATTTTTTTAAATTAATATATAAATAAATTCTGAGTAGGATTTTGTTACAGACAGACTCAGATGTAAACAACAACCAATTTATTCCTCTAATCGGTACAGTCTGAAACAAGTAATATATCTCTTACAACGTGTGGCCGCACAAGTCCGCGGCCACAACTCACAGAGCTTTCTTATCGTATTGGAGAGCACGATCCTCCGAGACGACCGCCGATGAGACTACCGCTGGTGACTCTGCGCTGGCCTTATATTAGGGCCAGCTGGTTCCTCTAACTAGCCGGAGGGCGCTTGTTCCAGGCCACAGCCAAGATCGCACTAGTGGAGCCCCCTGTTCGACAGTTTCGAGCTATCGCCGTGTGCCTATGTCTGGATGTGTTGCAGTTACGGTGCCCGATTCCTACGGAGCTGGCAACCCGGAACGTTGTGTTGTAGGAAGGGTAGTCGAAGCTGCAGGCGTCAAGTACCGCGGTCGTAGCACATTTGAACTCGGGTCGTCTGTGTGATACTCCAGCGCCTTTCTAACACGTTGAATCATAAGTTTTTTTTTTTTTTTTTGTTTTTTAAATATCCCAGTTTGCCTAAATAAACGAGGAATAAACAGCAAAACCTCTTAAAAACAGCAAATCGAAACAGTCTTCTTTTAAAATGAAAATAACGCTGGTAATAGTTCACATCAGTGCAGACACTAAACATTTCTTCTGTGGAGAGAGGGAGTAGCATTGCGGCCAGTCAGGCTGGTGTCACACCCTACGACCCACCGTTACTATATTTAAATGAAAACACTTTTCCGCATTAAATTAACACAATTTTTAATTTAAGGGAAACTGAAACGGGTGACTTTTTTCACCTACAGTGATCTTCTATGTTTCTCCTTCTTAATTATTTGAAATTAACTAATTGTAATATGTTTGGTTCCTCGATTATCCTTGGTTCCATCTGTATATATCTTTATCCGATGCCTTGTTTCTCAAAAATAGAATTGAACATATTGCCAAATCTGTTTATGACATTTCGATGATGTTTCGTTTTCAATTGAGCTATGGTCATGTATAATTAGAAGGTGGTAAGATTGTCTTCACTGCCGTGATTTATTACATGTGATACATAGTCACCTAACATCCACACTATTGTCTTATTTTTAGTTTCGGGGAAAAATTTCGTGTCTGGCCTGAGAAGTATATCTGTTGAGTACCGTGTTCCTGTAGTACGCGGTAGCAGACCCAGCCTCTGTTGCACCAATTTCCAGTTGGTGAAATGGCCGCCACAAGTGAATCTGTGGCGTAGGGGTCGACCAGACCACATCGGACACACTTATCACTGTTATTTCGACCGATTCGGTACAGTCGTTCATTTGTGGCAATAACAATATTTGCGACTTTGTACCAGATAGAGGCCACTTCTGAATTATGCATCGTTAAAATGATATGATTCCAGACAGTTTTCCATTCGATAGTCGGATGTTTGACTTCAATCGTGTTTCGATGTGGGATCCGGTTTCTTTATGTTATTAGAAACTTCGAGGTTCGCATTGGTTTGTTAATAATGTTTTCACCGATGTAGCTGACTTAAAGATAAAAAAAGCCTTACATGTTTCAGTTTAAAATTGATCATTCCGACGCCAACGGGTGGAGAAATGTTAGCGGGTCGCAAGACATTGAAGAGCCAACTTGTTACACGATGAGGGTCGTTTTGTAACGTTGTAAATACTCATTTAATGCTCGTTTAATATACAACGCCATGCACTTCCCAACGATATCTGGTAAGCTGAGTCCTCCGTCGTATCTTGGAGAGGACGATGTCGTGTAATTCACCTTGAAGAGGTTGCCTTTCCAGATAAATATGTTTGAAATTGCCATAATTTGTTTTGACTGTGGTTTTGGAACTGGAAATATTTGTGTCATGACCTTGCTAAAGATATAGGTGTCGAGAAAGCGAACGCGTTGAAAGAGATCTAGGGATCGCAGTTGTTTTCATATATTGCGCCTTGCATGGTGTGTGTAACCTGCTTCCAATTCTTGGCACTCATTTTTAGTGGACATTTATCTGTCACCATCCCCAAGGTCTTATGGTTGGTTTTCAGTTTCGCCCATGGGATAGTGGTTGCCTCTAGTCCCCGGATATTGACAATTTTTGTTTTGCCTTCGTTTACCTTAGCGCCAGATATTTGACAATAGCAGTCAATTGATGCTTTTAAGGTCACCAACTCTTCTTCATTGCGTATTAACACTCCTGCGTCGTCGGCATAGGCTCTGACTACGAAGGGTATTTCGGCTATGGGCAGACCGATCAATTTGTGGCTAATTTGGCGTAATAAAGGCTCAAATGATAAGACAACTGCATTGACAGAGGACTTCCTTGTGGTACTCAACGTTTTATCTCAAAAGGCGGTGTGAACTGTACATTTACGTTGACTTTGGTTTGGATACCCGTTATTAACTTTTGCAGCACATCGACAACCTGTTTTCCAGCGCACAGTGTATCATTAGCTGTCTGAGATATTCATGGCGGACTCGGTCGAAAGCTTTACAGAAATATATAAAGATAATTGCCTACCTGACATTGGTTACTGAAGCTATGGATATTATGTCTCTATATTCTGAGATAGGCGTCATAATAGATCGTCCAGGTAGACAGGATTGATGGTTAGCACTCACCTTCCTCATAATGGGAGTCAACCTGCTGTTCAGTGCTCTGGCGAAAGTTTTATAATCAAACTTCAACAATGTTATCGGACGGTAATGGTCTAGTCTCTGGATATCCATCTCAGATGGATGACGGAACAACGGCGTTGTATGAATTTAGCAAATGAAAAACCTTCCGCCTTTTTTTATATTTTTTACAATTTTTAATCAGTTATATGTTTCGAGATTCCAATAATCTATGTTTCCCCGTTTTTTTCTTTCGGGTATTAACACTATAGTGCTTTCCTTCATTTCTGACATAATTTCAGACCCTCTCATAAACTCGATTAATACTTCTGTAAAGGTTTCGCCAAGTATTGACCAATAAATTATTTGGGCAGTCCGTCGGTATCAGGGGACTTATTTGGTGGTGAGTAGGTTATCAGATCTAGAACTTCATCTGAAGAAAATTCTTCTAGAATCACTGCATGCGTGATTTCATGAGGAAGTGTTTGAAGGATCTCATCGGTACTGTTGTCATGGATATCACTTTGCGAGTATAATTCACTAAAGTATCGGTGAGCTTCTTCAAGAATGTTTCTTTGATGTGTTGGACGAATCCCATCGCGATTCAATCGGTGTTTAATTAGGTGGTACAAAGATGTGGCTTCTTCTGCTCTGAGAGAAGTCGTTTTTGCCTTGATCTAGAGTCCGTCAAGCCGTCGACGCTTTATATTTATCAGTTTGGCTTTAATTTGTTTGATGTCTTTTAAAGTCCTGTCTGACGGGGACGCCATCCCATACAGCTCTCTGAGAACTGACTCCTAGAAATCAATAGTTCGTTTAATGTCTTGAACCTTTTGCCATCCATAATGTTTTAGAGTTTGACGCATCTTTCGTTTTGCGACCGAGTTCCACTAAGCTATCTTGCTTGTATAGTGATTCAGGCAGTTCGTCCATATAACACGGATGACATCTTCGAGTTCACTGTCATACAAAAGTGATACATTAAGATTCCTTTACCTCTTGCACGGCTACAAAATGTCGGAGTGAAATACTAAGGTCGGTATTAGGTCCCACGCATCTTTCATTTTCAAGTTGTTCACGAGGTTGTACAACTACCTGCAAAAGTTCAGAGACTGATCTTTCTTGTTGAGGACACAGTTGAAGTCAACCCTAATTATTAATTTAGAGAGGTTCTGTCGCAACAAATAAATGAGTTCTTTAAAATTTAGTTCTTTGGACTCTTTGAAAAGTTCCGGATGGAGCATAAATGTTCACAACGACACCAAAAATTAAGCAAGCAATACCTTTGCCAGACGGCAACGTTTCGATACTTTTAACTGGTATGGCAATGCCCGTGCCCTCGTTGATTGTAGTATTGGCTATAGTCTTAAAGCCAGTGATATGAAGGTTTAAAATGTACACTTCCTGCAATAAAATTACGTCAGCTTCGGATTCGTAAATAAACTGCTTCAACATCGCGACTTTGAGTTCTTTGTTTATGTTTAAAGACATAAATTTATATGCTTGTGGCACGGCCGTGGATCGTTTGGGGAATTTGAGGTGCATTAGGAGCCCACTCCATCTCGCTGTCAGACACGGAATTGCGAGGTCCGGTTTCAGAATTGTCTTTATTCTTGGTTTTCTTTCTGGCTGCTAAGGGGTTGGGTTTGGTCTTGCGTCATCCACTGCCCCGCCTGGTCATGGCAGACGGCGGAGTTGGTGGCTCAAGACAGTCGCCAGACTTCCGTGCTTCTTCTTCGCGGAGGTTTGAGTCCTCCCTTGGGCATGCGTGTGTATGTTGTCCTTAGGTTAGTTTAAGCAGTTCGTAAGCTACAGACTGATGACAACGCAATTTGGTCCGACATATTTACAAACATTTCAATTTTTTTCTTCTTCGAGTTCGATGGAGAATACGAAGGTATGACATTGGTAAACACGCTGGTTGTGTTTTTATCCGGGCTACTTCTTTGTAAATTGCTGCCCGCGTCCTGAAATCGATTGTCATCAGTGGATAGTTGGCTGGTGTTGATGTTATCGTGGTGTCCGGCTTCCTCGTCGAGGATGTTTACAGGTGCCAGCTGTTGTGCTTCCGCCTCTGTTATTGTTTGTATGTCCAGCTATGACGTACCGGGCGGCGGCATGTCAGCGGCCTGTTGTAAACACACGTCCGCGCGCGCGTCATGAGCTGTTTCCGCTACAGTTTCCAAGTTTTGATTTGCGGTATTACTATTTTCTATAGCTGTTTCCTGTACATTGGCTTCCGTTTGTGTTTCTGAAATCTGCTCTGTTATCAAATGACCTTCGTCGGAACTACTTCCCCCACAAGTGCGGCGTCTTTTGTTACTGATAGCTAGCACAGTGTTTGAGACCGGCGGGTTACAAACCGCAAGTTAAACAGGCAATGGTGGGAATGATTCCTTGCTAATGTCATCATCATTGCTTGCTGAAAAACTGGGTTGGAGTTCGACTTCCTCTACTGTCTGTTTTGAGGCTACAAGGTCAACTAAAGTTCACTTTCGGCGTTGCTGTAAGTTGATTCTCAAGATAAAAACAAGCCTAGGGCAGTCGTCACTTTGGTGTCCGCTCTCATTACATATAAAACATATTCCTACTTGTCCGTTGTACATGACATGAGCTTTGTACTCGCACACTTCAATATATGAAGTAATGTTGCTTTTAATACCCATTTCAACTGAACAAACATAACTAAAACAATGCAGCTTGTGCTGGTTTGACCATCGCTCATGCCTAATTGATTTGATGTCATCGTATTTTGAAAGCACATCTTTTAGAAAAAAAATATTCAAATGTTTGTTAAGCTTATGGGACTTAACTACGGGGTCATCAGTCCCTAAACTTACAAACTACTTATGAACTACTTACGAACTAGGACGGCACAAATATCCATGCCCGAGGGGGGATTCGAACCCCCGACCGTAGTGGCCGTGCTGACCGTGACTGCAGCGCCTCAGTCACCTCGGCCACCGCGGCCGGCCATCTTTTAGAAAAGAATCGTCAACTTCAGGAGGTAGATTGAAAATTCTAACTTGTCTATACTCAATGCCGGCATTTGTAATGATGGCTGTACTCACCGATTGGTCACTGTGGCGAAACTCTGATTTCCCTCCAGTTTTATGCAGAATTTTTTTCCATTTGAAGCGGGTTGTAGAATTTGACAAAAAACAGTACAGCGTCAGGCCATAGTAAGCTGTGTGTACTTGGTCGGACGTTATTCCAATTGACTCGACGATCCAATTATGACGAAAACGTTTGTAGAACTTATGGGACTTAACTACGGGGTCATCAGTCCCTAAGCTTACAAACTACTTATGAACTAGCTAAGACTAAGGACGGCACAAATATCCATGCCCGAGGGGGATTCGAACCCCCGACTGTAGTGGCCGTGCAGACCGTGACTGAAGCGCCTCAGTCCCCTCGGCCACCGCGGCCGGTAATCCAATTATGAATGTCCGTTGAGCTGGGTTGAACTTTTCTGTAATCCTTTTCAAAATCGAAGCACAAGGTGTACTTCCGTGGAACTGTAGGACCCATCACTAATTTAATAAGCGGTGAAAACCGCTATAATTATAAAGCCGGGGAAAAACAAGCAAACAAACACTTATTGATTCGCAGTTCAGACACACAACAGCGGTATAAATACTGCCAGCGGCGCAACGTCACACGGAACTAGCGTGACGTCTGTTCACGGTCGAGTCTCAAGCGGGACTTCAGTATAGACGCCACTTAGTGCAGGTATAGATGTTACGCGCTGGACTTTGAACTCGATCTTTGTGGAAACCAATGTGCATTGCAACAAATTCTTTTAGCTTGGTGGTCTGGAGGAGTTCCTGAACAACATACCTGCGACCCATCAAAATGCGTTTGTACCATACTTGGTGTTCCCCTTGTCTCTATATATATAAAAGCGAAAGGACACTCATTCACACACTCACTGACTAAACACGAAATCTCCAAAACAACTTCACCTATGAAGCTGAAATTTAGCAGGAATATAGTTTATTGGTAGAAGACGTCAGCTAGAAAGGATTTTGCGATAGGGCCGATAGTTCACGATATACGACGTCATAAACAATAAAACGTCCTCCATCTTGCGGCATGTGATAGTGTGAGTTTATCAGTACATTATTTGAGAAGGAGAGCACTTAACGATTTGCAACATACTTTAAATATAATTGCATACCTTTAGGAAACTTTTTCTCGTTGACAACCCCAGCAAAATGATGAAAGGAAAAAAGTTTGTCGCTTACTACTTTTTCGTCGTTTATCCGATAAAATTACTGAATTTGGTATGACGTTACACTTTATTACTCGTACAATATTAATTGTATTCTCGAGGAAGGTTACAGGCAATCTACACATACACCACTCAACGTACGTTCGAAATTTAATGACAGTACGACACACAGTTCACGATATATGACGTCATAAGCAATGAGATGCGAGCAAAACTGTTACATCACGCGAGAATATTTCACATTTCCTCCTAAACCACTGGGCCATTTCAACCAAATTTGATACCCATATTCCTTACCATGACGTAGCAGTTCCTGCATGGTTAATAATCACATAAGACGTATGGTTCAGGAGATATGACATCAGAAATAATAGGAATCGCAAAAAAACTGCATAATGTGACGAGACTTTACTTATACACTGTATCAGAATGAGAGAATTTAGAGACATGCAACAAACTTTAAAGATAATTTCAAACCTTTATTATACCTTTTCTCGTTGACAACCACCGTAAAATTATGAAAGAAAGAAAGTATCTTGCTTACTACTTTCTGCTGTTCATGGAATAAAACTGCGGTGTTAGGTACGACCCTTACAATTAATAATTTCTACAATACTAATTGTAGCCATAGGAAATTTTACAGGCACTATGAACCCATATAGCTGAATGTTCCATTGAAATTGTATCAAAGTACGACACGTAGTTCATGCGATATGAGCACATAAACATTACCGTTCATGAAAAATCGCCCCATCACGCACCAAGTTTTAATCTATTGCTTCTTTACTACTAACTGTATTCGCAACATATTTTACAGACTTATAGCACTTATACAAATGAATATATACTTAAAAAATTATAGTTTTGTGCAACATAGAACTCAATAAATATGGGATCGTACGAATTTTATATGTCATTTGTATTTTGATTACAATCTTTCTTTCTGTGGATTCTGCACCTATAATTTTGTACAGTATGCAAGACAGCCTTATTTCTTAAAACATTCTCCCTTATATATAACGCTAGCTGAAACCCCGGCGTTGCCCGGGTATTTATTTATTCCTGCCACATATCAGGTATATATTCATTTGTATAAGGGCTGTATGTTTGTAAAATCTCTTGGGAATACAATGCGCAGGAAAGAAGTAATAAATTAAAACTTGGTGCGTGGTGGGACGGTTTTCCATGAACGTTACTGTTTATGTGCTCATAACTCATGAACTACGTGTCGTACTGTGATACAATTTACAAGGTACTTTTAACTATATGTATGTATACTCTCTGTAAAATTTCCTGCGCTACAGTTTGTAGTGTACAAACTGTAAATTGTAACTTCATACTAAATGCCGTTGTTTTACACCATAAACAGTGGAAAAGTAGTAAGCCAGAAACTTTTTTCCTTTAACCCGTTTGCTATGGTTGTCAGCGAGAAAAAGTTTAATAAAGGTTTGAAATTATGATAAACGTTTGTTACAAGTCACTAAGTACTCTCATTCTCACATAGGGTATTTATAAAGTCTCGCCGCATTATGTGGCAGTTTTTTGCGATTGCGATTCCTATTGTTTATGACGTCATGTCTTCTGAACCACTTTTCGTATGTAATTCTTAACCATGCAGCAATTGTTACCTCATGGTACGGAATGTGTGTACCAAATTTGGTTGAAATCGGTCCAGCGGTTTAGGAGAACATGAGCGCATTGTAGTTAAACGCAGCAGTTTTTCGCGCATCTCATTCTTTATGACGTCATATCTCGTGACCTAGGTGTCGTACATGATTCTTACACTTACGGCGACAGTCCTCATGGATTGAAGCTTACGTGTTCAGAATTTCATAAAGATTGGAACAAAATTGTAGATTTGTATGCGACACATACAAATATACAGACACGCTGCTTTATATATTAGATGCTTTTAGAAGAAAACAAGAGATTGACAGAGAGTGAGAGAGAGAGAGAGAGAGGGAGGGAGAGAGAGAGAGAAGGGACAGGAGAATTACTAACTCAAATAAATAAATATCCGAACAATGCCGAGTTATCAGCTAGTTATATAATGTAACGAAGCCACTCTCTTTTCGTTCAGCATGCCAGGAGTCAGATGGTGCAAAGCCCAGAGCTGTTTCAGTGGGACGTAAATACAGACCGTTCGCAAGTCTGTCAACGTGTACTCTGACTGTAATAAACTTAGATCTTCATCTGGGGTAGGATCGACGCAGATGGCGCGCGTCGCCTTGTGTGCGTCACTTAGAGCGGCGCAGTGACGTCACGGTGAGGAGAGGGCGGAGAACGGCGTCTGCTCGCAGATGGGGGTGGGGTGCGGGCGGACGAGCACCGCTGACGTCAGCGCCGCCACCCCGCGTTTTATTGGCCGCAGGCTCAGAGACTACCCCAATGGACGCCTTCCTGCCACTCTGCGGCCCGGGGACCGCTAAGTGGCCCAGCTGTGTCTCTCTGCGGAGCCAACGAATGCCGCGGTCTGCCTCTACATCTGCATCCCTACATATACAACAGCCAGACGTCTCGGTAATTTACACTCGAATGCCTGCCAGAGGATTCACAGGGTAATTCTGTACCGTTCCACTCTATCACAGCGCACAGTAAAAACGGAAATTTAAATTTCTCTGTACGAGTTTTATTTCATTGCGACAATAATTTATTTACTTTTTAATAGAAGATCAAATTCAAATGTTTGTTAAGCTTATGGGACTTAACTGCGGTGTCATCAGCATCTAAACTTACAAATAACTTATGAACTACTTTATACTGAAGACAGGACAAACATCCATGCCTGAGCGGGGATTCGAACCCCCGACGGGGAACGACCGCGCGCACCGCAGCATGGCGTCCCAATGCACACGGCCATTCCGGCCGCGGAATACAGAAAAATCACTTTCGCATCCAAGCTGTCAAACATTAAATGCAGCAAGATATGTGTGTACCTATCAAAAATGTTCAAATGTTTGTAAATGTATGGTACTTCACTACTCTGGTCATCAGTCCCTAGCCTTACAAACCACTTCAACTAAGTTATGATAAAGACAACAAATATACCCATTCAGGAGGGAGGACCCCAATCTCCGACGGCGAGCAGCGGTGCGATCAGCAGCTAGGCACCTTGGAACGCTCGGCCACTCAACCACAAATGTTCAAATGTTTGTATAGCTTATGGGACTTAACTATGGGGTCATCAGTCCCTAAACTTACAAACTACTTTTGAACTAACTAATACTAAGGACGGCACAAATATCCATGCCCGAAGGGGGGGGGGGATTCGAACCCCCGACCGTAGTGGCCGCGCAGACCGTGACTGTAGCGCCTCAGTCCCCTCGGCCACCGCGGCCGACACTCAACCACACCTTTCAGCAAGTGTGATGCAAAGTAGGATTATAAGTCTATGTTTGTAAAGGTAAGGGACCAAATTGCCGAGGCCACTTATGCTAAGGGCAACACAACACTTATGCCCAAGTGAGGACTCGAATGTCTGACTGGAGCGGCAGTGTAATGTGTAACTTGACACGGCCATACCCACACGGCATAGAACCATATTATGTGCGCATATTTTTTGACGGTGTATGTTGTTATTTTAGGTTAATATTTGGGTTATATTGTTGTATTATTCTGTTGTGAGGTATTCCGGGGATTTGGTTTCCTTGAGGTTTTTTTTTTTTTTTTTGCGCTCTGTTTAACCACTTCGCCGGAATCAAGCATCTACAGTTTGAGGACTAATTGTGCTTTTCTTGTGCTATTATGATTACTTCAAGTCGAGAGTTTATATCACTTTGAAAATATGATGAAACACCAACGTTATTGAATTCCCTATAACTTCCTACTAATGACACTGGTTGTTTCTCTGCTTAATTGTTTTGGTGCAGGAGGTATAAAATTCCATCAGTAGGAGTTTTGTTAAACTTCTCTTACCTTCAGGTCTGCAGTAGAAACTTACGAAAATGAGCACAAAGTGCAAGAAATTTGTTGCAACGGGAACATAGCACTCCAACGACAAACAAAGTCTAAAATTTCGCATTGTTTTCCATATCCATCTTAAACCATTCGCTGACACATCTTGGATAGACATCACATTTAGTGGATGGCGACAGGTGAGATTCCAACCCTGTTCCGGTTGCCCCTGAACATTTCCTTACTATTAGATTTGGACTACTGTGTGGACAACGGAGGTATTATAAGGGTTGTTTTTACCAAACTAAGAATACCTTCAGTTAGCTATTGTTCAGTTTCTGTATAAGGTAGCCCATCGAATACTTACAGCTTTAGATGTTGAAGCTACTAACGGCATTTACGTCGTACCCGTCACTTCATGATATTTCCTTGCTATAATGATATTTCTGGCTTACTGTCAGAAGCAATTCCTGTCAAGTAATGAGCGATGATGCGATACACTCCTCTCCTGTTCGTATCGTTTTTCGATTAAGATGTTCTTACGACTATTCTTCTCACACCATATACTGTGCCTTCAAGTGATACACCATTCCATGTAGTCACAAACAAAGCCAGGAAATTTCACTGACGCTGTTGTCCCACGAATATAACATCCTTTTAGAATAAAAGTGATGGACAGAGAGAGAGAGAGAGAGAATGGATAGAGAAGTACCTACCGAAGTCCTTAATAAATTTGCAAATACGTGGAAGCTCTGGGTTTTCAGCAAGAAGTTTATATACTTTCCAGTAATCTTCGAAAGGCATGTACCTGGTAGGTGTAGAGACTTCTCATCAGTTTTTGTGATACTTTCGTGATAAAAGAAACCATTACACGTCGCTCACCTTAAAGCCTGAGTAGTGATCACTTACAACTGGCATGCAGACACACATCACTCCAGTTAACATTTCGGTGCCATTACTTACCAGTCCCATGAACGTTTGGAATTAATTATGCACTGTGATAAAGTCCGCGCTCTTCACCGCAATTGCTTTCTGACATTTTGAATACACCGCAATTATGTTCTAAAATAAATGAATTCTAAAGAAGTATATACCATTTTCATGTCCTATGAAAATAATGTATAAATCCGTATCAGCTTCGCTCTTTATAAATGAACTGCGGTAATTTCTGCTATTAGGTTTGGTATTAGCGACCAATGACGTTTGAGTCTCCAGATTCAACCTCCAGTCCCTGTAAAATGACAGTATTAAGAATGTTGCACCTATATGTATTGAAAATGGAAGCGATTACTGCGTTTAACGGAAGTCGGTAATTTTATATGGAAGTATGATGTTAGGTTTACGGTGGTTTTACGCATCTAAGAGAAGTAGCTAAGGCCGTCCACGATTTTCTGAGGCTCAGTCTGGTATGAAATTAACGGGACAGTACATCCATATAAATACACTGCAATCCACCAAAGGTGCTTGGCAGAAGGTACTCAGTACCACTACTAGTTAGGCTACTTGCTTTCCTGTTTCATTCCCATATAGAACAATGGTGTGTGGATCCGTATGAGCCCTAATCTCTCTGATCTTTGTAGTCTTTGAGCGAAATGTACGTTGGCGCCAGTAGAATAGTTTTTCTCTCCGCATCAAATTCAGGCTCTCTAAATTTCTTCAACAGTTTTTCTCGAAAAGTACGTTTCCTTTCCTCCAGCGACTCTGGAAGCATTTCAGTTGCACTCGCGTACAGATCGAATCTACAAGTTACAAACCTAACTGACCGCCTCTGAACTGCCTTTGTCTCCTCCTTTAAACCATTCTGGTAAGGATCCCAAACACCTGAGCAACACTCAAGACAGGGTCGTACAAGCGTTTGATACGAGGCCTCCTTTACAGAGGAATCACACCTTCCCATAATTCTCCCAATAAATCGAGGTCGACCATTCGCCTTCCCCACAACTGTCCTTTTATGCTCGTGGCATTTCATATCGCCGTACAGAGCTACGTCTAGATATTTAATTGACGCGACTCTGTCAAACACCATACTACTAATGCTGTATTCAAACATTAGGGGATTGTTTCTCCTACTCATCTGTGTCAACTTACATTTTTCTTCATTTAGCGCTATTTGCCATTCCACACTCCCCCTATAAATTTGATCCAAGTCATCCTGCATCCAACCACAGTCATTGAATAATGACACGCTCCTGTGCACCACAGAATCATCAGGAAACAGCCACAGATTGCAACTCACTCTGTCCTTCGGATCAATAATATAGATAGAAAAATAGCAGTCGTATCACAGCCCTGACGATACCCTTGCCTCTGATCAACATTCGCCATCGAGGACAACGTACTGGGTTGTATTACTTACGTAAAGGAAAGACTTCTTGGGGACATTAGGGAGAAAACGCACCACGCGAATGAATATGAACCCTGCTTTTCGCTCCTGTGTCTATGTGGAATGAATGGAAAGTCAGCGAAAACATGTTTTCTCAGAAAATCAACTATTGCAAAACCAGTACACGCAGTAAATTTGTTTTACCTACTTGTTTCCTGCATATGCCTTAACGAGCATAGACCATGTGAGTTATGATTGCCCTTGAAAAAAAAATAGTTTTCTACGTTCTGTTTTTATTATTCCAACCACACTATTTGCCCATCTCCTTCTCTCCCTTGTTCTGCCCCCTCGTCCTTTCCCTTCTCGTCATCTTCGTCTATTCATCTCCGTCTCTGTCAATCTCCCAGTTCACTTCATTTTTTCTTTCATCTCCTCGTGCCTAATTTTTGTGTCCATCTCCTCTTCCTCCAACTATATGGCCATCTACCCTTTGCCTCGACGTAGTTATTCAAAATCAACAAATTCAGAATTTGGAACATCGGAAAGCTACCACAAAATTCCTCTAACAGAAAAGTAAAAGAAATAATGAACATCGAAAGAAACAACGTCATTTGCAAACTTCACTAGTAGGATGCTGCGATTTCCACTGCTGGCAACTTCATCGAGCTGGCAGCTGTCACTATAGCTTTCTTGAGTGATTGTTACTAGAAATGAACCGGTTGAATATGACCGTCCCTAGAATTCGATTTCACGAAATGTTGAATTTTGGTAACACGTCAATTTTCGATGCTGACTTGTTATCACAGATGCAGATTTAAATGCGTGACAGAACATCACAAATTATAGATATGGAAGCAAGTATTTCCCTTCACTACTCGTCACGGCTAATTGTGCACACCAGTTTCGTTTTTAAGAACTGATGTTGGGAATCACATTTTTGAATTGCCGATCGTACACATCTACAGGGCCCGTGAGTGGAGGATACTGGGAATGGAAGCTTGCAATTGGCTCCGCAACTCATTGGCAACCGAGGCAAGCCCTGCCTTCTTCTCGCAGAACAGCACACCGTTCGTTAGCTTTTCAACGAACTTGTAATGGTTTCTTGCAGCACTAAAGTGTCACAAAAATTGACGAGCAGACACTAGACGTGCCAGGTACATCCTTTTCGAACATTTCTAGAAAGTATATAAACATCTTGATGAAAATCCGGCAGTGTCGGGTATTGGTTTTTTTATTAAAGCCTTCGTTAGGTACATATTTAATCCATCCTTTATTCTAAAAACATGTTATATTAATGGGACAATATATAAACGATATGGTTGTCTTTCGTTATGTACAAAAATATGAGTGCAGTATCCAAACAAAGAAATACAGTAAACCATATACAAATGATATGCAACATTCATACATTCATTTAATTCATGACTATAAACAACATTTATTTTACTTGTTCAGAAGGTGGAGTGAATAAATCATTTGACGAGTCCATCCTGAAGCATGCGACATACAATCCGTGAGGAAACACGGAGACGTTAAAACCACTCCGTACTTTATAGACTATCCTGTGATTTATTAATCGTAATACACTAACCAAAACGATGCTGAGGTAGGGTGGCTTGGGTGCCTCCACGATATAGATAGCCGTACCGTAGTTGCAACCACAACGGAGGGGGTATATGTGGCGAGGCCAGACAAACGTGTGGGTCCTGAAGAGGGGCATCAGCCTTTTCAGTAGTTGCAGGGGCAACAGTCTGGATGATTGACTGAGCAGGTCTTGTACCATCAGCTAACATGACTTTTCCATGCAGTTACTGCGAACGGCTGAAAGCAAGGGGAAACTACAGTCGTTAATTTTCCCGAGGACATGCAACTGTACTGTATGAATATATGATGATGTCATCCCAGGAGGTAAAATAGTCCCCCATTCGGTTTTCCGGGCGGGGACAACTCAGTAGGATGTCGTCATCAAGAAAAACAAAACTGGTATTCTACGGATCGGACCGTGAATTGTTATTACCCTTAATCGGGTAGGTAAGCTAGAAAATTTGAAAAGGGAAATGGATAGTTTAAAGTTAGATATGGTGGGGATTAGTG
Source organism: Locusta migratoria (assembly GCA_026315105.1). Taxonomy (NCBI): domain Eukaryota; kingdom Metazoa; phylum Arthropoda; class Insecta; order Orthoptera; family Acrididae; genus Locusta; species Locusta migratoria. Next base: position 168,860,707 of record CM048745.1, read on the forward strand.
AAATTTCGCGGCAGGATGAACAGGATTTTTGGCCAGGTGAGTAAAGAGTCAGTTGGTGGTAATGCAACAGTAGATCTGATAATGAAAAGAAAATAGTAATGCGTGTAAGTTACTATGAACAGAACAGTGAACGCATTATTGTAGCAAAGATACACACCAAGCCAACACCTACCACTGTACTAAAATATCATATGCCACCTAGCTCTTCCGATGATGAGGATATCGAATAAGTTTATAAAGAGAAAAAAAAATTCAGACCGTTAAACGAGAACGAAACTTAAATGTGACGGGGCACTGAAACTCGGTAGTATGAAAGGGAAGAGAAGGAAATGTAGCAGGTGAATATGGAATGAGGAAAAGGAATGAAAGAGGAGATCATCTGGCAGAATTTTGTTAGATAGATAGATACCGCCTACAGGAAAAAAGAGACATTTGGAGACAAAAAAATAGCGCTATGAATATCAAGAACTCAGATAGAAAACCGGTAATAAGAAAAGAACTGAAAGCTGAAAGGTGAAAGAAATATATAGACGAACTGTCCGAAAGAAATAAACTTGAAGGCAGTATTCTAGAAATGGAAGACGAAGTAGAGGAAGATGAGATAGGAGATACTATACTGAGAGAAGAATTTGACAGAGCACTAGGAACAAGGCCGCTGGACTTGATGTATTTGAACTGCTGTTGTCGTTAGGGACGCCAGTCATGAACAAATTGTTCCACTTGGTGTGCAAGATGTATGAGACTGCGGAAATACCTTCAGACTTCAAGAAGAATATAGTGATTCCAATTCCTAAGAAAGCAAGTGAAGGCAAATGTGAAAAGTTATTGCTGAAAAATACTAACATGAATTATTTACAAACGAGTGGAAAAACTGGTGGAATCCGACCATCCGGAAGAACAATTTTGATTTAGGATAAATATTGTAAGACGCGAGGCAATACTCACTTTACGACTTATCTTAGAAGATAACGGAAAAGGAAACCTACTTTTTTAGCATTTCCAGATCTGGAGAAAACTATTAACAGTGTTGACTGGAATGCACTTTTTCAGATTCTGAAGGTAACAGCGGTAGGGAAGGAAGAGTTATGTTCAACTTGTACAAAAACCAGACAGCAATTATTAGAGTCGATGGTGATGAAAGGCAGTGGCTGGGAAGGGAGTAACACAGGTTTGTAGCCTTTCCCCAATGTTGTTCAATCTATACATTGAGCAAGCTGTGATGGAACGCAAGGAGAAATTTGGAGAGGGAATTTACGTCGAGGGAGTGGGAATAAAAACCTTGCGGTTTGCTGACGACATAATAATTCTGTCAGGGACAGCAAAAGACCTGGAGAGGAATTAAACGGAATGGACTGTTTCTTGAAAGATAGGTATAAGTTGAACGTTATAAGAGTAAAACAAAGGATATGGAATGTAGTGTTAGAAAAACAGGCGATGGTGAAGGAATTAAGTTAGGTAATGAGACAATAAAAATAGTAGATGCGTTTTGTTGTTTAGGTAGCTAGACAACTTCTGATGGCCGAAGTAAAGAAGATATAAAATGTAGAATGGCTATGGGGAAAAAAACGTTTCTGAAGAAACGAAATTTGTTGACATCCAATATTAGTTTAAATGTTCGACAGTCCTTTCTGTAAGCATTTGTCTGAAGTCTTGCATTTTACGGGAGTGAAAGGAGGACAATAAGCAGTTCAGACAAAAGGTGATATAAAGTTTAGAAATGTGGTGCTACAGACAAATGATGATTAGATGGGTAGAATACGTAACTAATGAGGATGTGCCCAACAGAATTGGAGAGAAAAGGAGTTTCTGGCACTAAGAAAAGGGATAGGATGGTGGAACACATTCTGAGACATCAAGGAATCGTTAACTTAGCATTAGAAGGAGGTGTGTGGGGTAAAAGTCGTAGAGGGCGACCGAGGGACGAATACAGTAAGCGGATTCAAAAGGATGTAGATTGCCGTTCGTATTGTCAGATGAAGAGGCATGCACAGCACTGAAGAACACAACTAATAACATGACGATTGACATCAATGGGCTATGCCACCATCATCTTACGTTTAGGTGGAGGTTAAATAGTAAGAGTAACGTAGCATTTAGTCGAAATATCAAATACATATGTTAAATGATCAACAGCTTGTTCACCGGATTTAAACCAGATCTGGGATGCACTTGGTAGACACATTGTAGCCAGGCCAAAAAACTGCCACAACGGTTGCAGAGCTGGGTATTGCTTCTGTGGGGGAATGGCAAAATATCCCTCAAGAGCTGATTGTAACCTCATACTGTCCACGTAGAGCAGGTGTGCACCTGTACTGGCCGGCCCAGATGATCGCATACCATATTAGAGGGCAACGAGATTCACTTTTCACTGTTATGGTAGCCCCCTGAAGCCTCGCTCTAAATAAACGACGTGTAAACCTTAAGTAAAGCGACGAGACAGCACAATATTGTTTGGTATCACACAGCAATTACATTTGTAACAAAAATATGAATAAAATACATTACGATATGTCTGACACCTGATGATAGGCAAAAGACCGAAACCAGTCGTGAATTAAGTAAAATATTATTTTATGCAGTTTTGAACATCTAAATATAATGTGCCTTGCAATACATCTACGTGGCTTTGTAATTTCAATAGCCAACAATGAAATGTAAGTGACAGTGCGCTTCTTAGCCATTACGCAACTTAATTACAAAAATACATTGTGTATGACTTGTTTTTTAACTGGGTGGTTTACTGATTGTTGTACTTCCTACTTCTATAGCTATACGAAATGAACTGTATTCAGAACAAGTAATAACGGAAATATAGACCCTCACTGATAACACAATGCAACAGCCAAAATAAATACTTGTTTGATAATTTGCCGTGGATATAGCAATATGGTTAAATTAGAAGCAATTGGCAGATGCGATGCACCAGTTAGCGGAAGACGTTGGTAAAGTGTGTCGCTGTCACGTGTGGGAACAGTTTACTCAACTGTTCAACGCAGCCATCTGCGTAAGTCGGTCGCTCTGACCAAAAGCCAAAGCGGGAGGCGAACGCACACCGGGGACAGTGGTACAAATAGTAGTTGGCTGGAAGCTAAGAAGGTGTCATCAGCTGTTGCAGCAGAATTTCGCCGGGGCCGTGCCGTTCGTCCGCAGACTACCAGACTACGTGACACCACTGCCCTTTGAAGAGGACCGCCGCCGCGACCGCCTGGAGGTTCTGCGGCGGTCAGCGCTACCGGGCCGAGTAAAGCGCCGGAAAAGTACTACGCTGCAAGGCCGTCGCTCCTCGTACCGCCAGACTCACTCAGTTAGGCACCGCAGGGCACGAGACCGAGAACACGCATCGGAGGAATGCGGAATGAATGAAAAGCATTCATCGAAGCACTGTGTTACTGGCGCCAGGAGGAGCTTAAACCCAGCATCCAGTCTCATTCCGGTCAGACACCTTCCCCATTGCCACCCGGACTTCTACTGATTGATGTTGTAGCCTCTTTTAATACTGACACTGAAAAAAGTATACAAAGACCTAGTAAAAATTAACTAGACTCACTAAGGCGCTGCTGTCGCGGGATAATTTGAACCTTCGGCCGGCCGCCATGATAGTGGCAAACGTCAGATAGATAGAAGTGTTGTTAAGAGATAAATCGTTTATTACATAGATAATGGGTATGTATAGCAAATTCATAGTCATGTCTGTATTGTTTGACTATTGCAGAGTACGTGAAGCACGTTGGTGGAGAGCTGCTGAGCCTTACATTTCTCAAGAATACAAGTAGCCCTACTACTTGTGTTCAGGGATAGTTACTCTTGATTAAATTCTGTCAGTCAAGACAATATAGGATTCAATGAAATGAATAACAGGCTTTTACAATACTGATATCTCTAAAAAATCGAGCTGCAGGTCGACAGAAAGTTCAAAACTTTCATTTTATGATGTGTAAAATAACTACTGGGGGCTCGAGATCAGTTGCCTCAATACAGTTAGAATTTTTGTTTATGACATTAGTATTAGCAACTTGTAAAACAGAATTTAAAGTTCATCTGTTTAGATATAGGTATAACAACTGAAAGGGGTTTGCAGTATTGTGTGTAGTTCCATACATGAATGACACATAGCCACACTGGATGCACATTGTGAAGTTGCGGCCTACGATGAAAGTTGCTGACTTTTGTGCAGTTCACGCTACTGTAACGTATGTGGCTTACATAATTAAAAATGCAAATATTCGTGCTGGATACCCTAATGCTAATATTACGTGCACTTAGTTAAGAAAAAGTTATGGCATACTTCGTGTTCTTAATAGAATTTGGTAGTGGTTGGTTACTGTATTCACAATGTAAGAAGCTATTTGTTATTTATCTGATGAGATGTTTCATATTCATAGTGGATTTTTTTTTGAGGCTATAATATATGTAAATATTGTAGAATAGACACTCTAACAAAGACGTAAAGTGTTGTTAAACTCATCCGAAATTAATGTTTGTAGAAAAGTTTCAGCATCGTAGAATAAACTGAGAATGTGTCAAAAACCCGTGTCTGAAGATAAATTCCATTCATATTCTGCATTTAGCACGCTAAAAAACTGAATGTTATAATTCGGTTTAGTTAGGAAGAAGAAAATCTGTTGGCCAACTTCTTCACCGTGTGTGTAATGAATTTACACACAACCGATATCTCCTGTATATTCAAAGACTTTCAAGGTGTTTTTTAGTTATATATCTATATTAGACATAGTTTTCGCGAGTTAATTCGAATCAGTACACACGCTAATCAAAAGAGTCTTACGCACATTTAAAGTTCGCGCGGAAGTTTGCCTTCATAATGGCCGCCGAGGCGCTTTTGAATTTGCCCGCTGTTCGCAGTCGGCCGCTTACGGAATTGTGGAGGCTTGACAGTATAACGTGTACGACCATATACGAAAATCTTCATATCTTTTATCTGTAACTAGTGATGCCGAATATAATAACGTAGCACATAAAATAATGTAACGGTATATCTGGGTGAAATACAGCCTCCAAGAATAAAGTTCGGTAAACAGTCCTGTAACGTCAATGTAGATGAAATATGAGGTATAGTTGTACTTCGAAATAGTCACCTCTCATAACAATGCGCCGCTGAGCTCTGCGATACACATCCTGTAAACTTTGCATGAAGTCTTCCTTGGGTGATGGTGTTTCGTTGGATATCTGGAATGCCGTCAAATCTCTTTCCTTTCAAAGCAAGTTTGAGTATCAAGAAGTCTTGAGGATTGCGATCAGGCGAGTATGGTGGATATTCAAGTTACACCGCGCCCATTTTCATCCATTTGACGATATTGGCTGTAAAACACAGCCACCATACTCACCGGATCTCAATCCTCGAGACTTTTACTGTAGTATCACTGCGAGATACTACGACACAATCGATCGCAGCGATAGCTCTAGCGCCAACCGAACGTCCCCAAGCGCCAACTAGAGGCGAGCCCGGAGAGAGACGGCTCAGAGCTCGCTCAGCACAGTGACGTCCAAGCGAGCAAACAGGACAGACATTGCCAGACGGTGCTCGCACCAGGTATTAGCTAGCCAGCCGGTGCTTAGTGCTTCGCACCAGGTATTAGCTAGCCAGCCGCCTAGTTGGCCATCACCTCGCGACCCACACCTAAATGACATACTAAAGTCATGTTCTTGTTCAACCCATTGTAAATAGTTTTTAACTAATAAATAGATCTTTGTTCTAGAAGCGACAATCCTCATTTCGTGACCTACGCATAAATGTTCTGAGATATTGGCCAGAACATTTACCTACTCCATCGACTCAAACACACGTTAAAAGGAAACACAAGTACGACATTCCTGACATCCAGCGAAACGTGACGAAGCTTTTCAATACATCGCAATGGAAGACTTCGTGCGAAGTTTCCAGCACATGTATCACAGTGCTCAGTGGTGCACAATTGTAATAGGTTATAACATAACAAGTAATCTACTAACAAATATTAAGAACCAGATACCATCTAACTCAATTGTAGCATTCGATACCAGTAACTTGATACACCAAATTTTAGCTTGTGATACACTTTTTGACAGAAATACAATTACACAACCTTCATTGTTTTGGGGATTGTCACGAAGTATTCAGACAACATATTCACATTTAATATATATATATATATGTTAGTAGATATGTTTGTAGATATGAAAATCTTCTGTTAATAGCTTGTAAAAGGAAATATATCCATGTAAACTGGTCATCTTGCACATTTTGTGAACTAGTCTGTTATGTAAAGGATTTTGAAGCCTATTAGTTCACTAAATCGCTTGATATGGATTAATACCGATTTCATTACTCATTTGAAATAAATTGATCATATTGTAGAGTTTGAACTTTATTTATTTTTCAGAAAGCACCACAGAATCTAAAAGAGATGTGGTTATAAATTATTAAAACATGCCTTTTTGTTGTCACTTTCACTTGTTTGTTTGTTTGTAAATGTAACTGTCATTGTCATTCTGTTTGAATGGTTCTAAAGATCAGATCTGTTAATTTCATGTCAAAAGTAAATATTTGTATATACTTTTTGGTGCGTAAACCAAAGATAAAATTTACGATTTTTGTGTTTCTATAAAACCAGATTGCACTCAGCCTCTTCATCAGTTAACGTCTACACGAGGTGCTAGCACCCTGTATTGTTTGCAAGCATAATATCCAAAGAACCCGAGGTCGCAAAGACTGTATTTGTGAGTGCAAGAACCAAGATGGCAGAATATTAGTGTCTTTTGTTTTGTGAGTTAAAAAGTGGATAAAGTCATAATTTGTGTCTACTAATGAGATTCAATTGTCTGCTTAAAATCTGGACTACTGCCTTTGTGGGAGTCATATTCCAAGACAACTAGACCATCTGAACTTTGAATTTTGCATCGAGATAATACAGAGATATTGTGTATTTCGCTACCATGTGTTCTCAATGTGCCATCTTTGTCGTGTTATGACACAAACGAGCACAGAATTTATTCCAGTTTGAATGTCATGGGTAGCAGGGATACTACAAGGTGACTATTTCAAAGGACAGCCAGGTAAGAAAGTTCATAGTTGATCTAAATTAATGTTGCAGGACTATTCACCGAACATTTTTTGTCAGAGGTTTTATAATACGAAAATATTTATTGTTAGTATTGCTGTGCCTATCTTCAATTACTGTTCTGTAGACAAAACATATACTCTTCCACGGAGGTAGCGGTCATCTTGTCAATCAGTGGAATAAATGTACTACTTTCGATAAAACACTTGCTTGTTTCCATATTCTTTTTCTTTGAGTGTCCTCTATAGTTCTATTCACTTGTGTACGGGAAGGGGTGGGGAGGGGGGAAGAATGGACTGTGTACAAGTGTAATAGTCTCCATATTTAATATAAACGATGTTTTGGTGATGTACTTGTCACTATGGATAAAACCGTGAAGGTAGCTAAAATAAATTGTATTTATTTAAAGCGTCGTTGCGGCGTCTGCTATTATCAGATATAAAAATCTCTGAACTTGCGAAACGAAGTTCAGTCTGAGTGATAAAATTTGTACCTAGTACTAATGTCAACTCGAATAAGAGGTCCAAGCGCAAGGGTTATAAATCCGATGGTTGCAGATGCTGCAACGCCGAAACGACGCAGTAAATAAAGACTATAAACCACCTCTCCATCAGTCTCAATGGGTATATAGTAGATAACAAATTTCAGATGGCCCCGGAAGAACAATCGGCATCAAGAGAACGTGAAGACCGTGCCACCGGCCAACTGTGCGCTATCCAGTTCTCACCAATGGTTTCATCCAAATGCATTCGCAGTACATGTACAAAGTGCGCTGATGCGCCATCGTGCTCATCTTATTTGTACCAAATTTGCTGTCGCACACTGAGTGGAACATGTATCAATAACTCTGACAGAATTTCTCGAAAATAAAAGCGAGGTAGATGTGTGCGTTCAGTCGCAGAGGGAACAAGTATAGGCCGACCAGATTAGCGCCTACCAAGTCAGCGAAAAGATCTTGGTGACCACGAACAAAGGCGACGTGCGGATTTTCCCTTGCCCAGACGTGTTTATTGTGGCTGTTGAACATACTCTCTCCTGCAAACGATGCTTATCCGTAATCAGTACACAGTTCGTAAATTACGGTTGAATGATACACTTTTGTAAAAACCAGTGTCAGAGTTCAGTTCGACGCGGAAAATCGTATGGCCTAACAGCTTGAACTTTCTGAAAACGGTGGGGGTGCAAATCATCATCATGCCAAACACGCCAAATTGTCGAATTGCTTACACCCATTCCTCTAGTATCGCCCGATTTTCTTGTACTGCACTCCATTACCCTTGTTGTGCTCTTGTTAATGTTCATTTTATATCCTCCTTTCAACACACTCACCATTCCCTTCAACTGCTCTTCCAGGTCTCTTGCTGTCTGACAGAATTACAATGTCATCAGCAAAACGCAAAGTTTTTATTTCTTCACCCTGAACTTCAATTCCTTTCTCAAATTTCTCCTTGCTTTCCTTTATATCTTGCTCAATGTACAAATTAAATAACATTGCAGAAAGGCTACAACCTTGTCTTACTTCCTTCCCAAACTCTGCATCGCTGTCGTGGCTTTAAACTACGATACATGCTGTCTGGTTTTTATACAAGCTGTAAATAACCTTCCGTTCCATAAATTTTACTCCTTTCCTATTTCAGAATTTGAGAGGGTGTATTCCAATCAACATCGTCAAAAGCTTTCACCAAATGTACAAAAACTAGAAATGTAGTTTTGCCTTTCATTAATCTATCTTCTAAGATAAGCCGTAAAGTGAATACTGCCTCCCGTGTTCCTACATTTCTCCTGAATCCAAACTGATCTTCGCTGAGGTCCGCTTCTACCAGCTTTTCCATCCATCTGTAAATAATTCGTCCTAAAATTTTGCAACCATGACTTATTATAATGATGGTTCTGTAATTTTCACACCTGTCTGCACTTACTACCTTTGGAATGGGGATTATTACATTTGTCTTTAAGTTCAAATAAAATGCTTGTAAGGCTTATGGGACTTAACTACGGGGTCATCAGTCCCTAAACTTACAAACTACTTATGAACTACTTACGAACTAGGACGGCACAAGTATCCATGCCCGAGGGGGGATTCGAACCCCCGACCGTAGTGGCCGTGCAGACAGTGACTGAAGCGCCTCAGTCCCCTCGGCCACCGCGGCCGGCTGTCTTTAAGTCCGAGGGTATCTCGCCTGTATCGTACATCTTACGCACCAGGTGAAATACTTTTGTCATGGTTGGTTCTCCCAGAGATTTTAGTACGTCTGCGGGAATGTCATCTACTCCAGGGGCCTTGTTTTCACTTAGGTCTTTCAGGACTCTGTCAAATTCTTCTATCATTATAGTATCTCGTATTTCATCTTCAACTATTTTCTCTTCTCTTACAATAATATTGTCTGTAAGTTCAATTCCTTTGTAGAGACCCTCTATATACTCTTTCCACCTTTCAGCTTTCCCTTTGCTGAGAACTGGTTTTGCATCTAAATTCTTTATATTCATACAGCAGCTTTTCTTGTCTCCAAATGTCTCTTTATTTTCCGGTAGGCGGTATCTATTTTTCCCCTATTTATACATTCTTCTACAGACTTGCATCTCATTTTTTAGTCGTTTGCATTCCATTTTGCCCATTTCATTTACTGAATTTTTATATTTTCTACTTTCATCATTGTAATTTAGTATTTCCTGTGCTATCCATGGATTTTTAGTAGGTCTTGCCTTTCTACCTATTTTGTCCTCTATTGCCTACACTATTTCCTCTCTCAATGCTACGCATTCTTCTTCTACTGTTTTATTTCTCCCAGTTTCGGTCAATTGTTGCCTAAAGCTCCCTCTAAAATTCTTAAGAACCGATGCCTTTAAGTAGATTTGCTAGTTTGTAAGAAATATAAAATAAATTGGATCAGACTGAGAGGTTTGGATTTCAGATGGACGGGATCAATTTGCTGATGCACAATGTAATAATTAGTTTATTAGGCTGAGAGCTTAAGTATTTCTCTTTGCGATGTATTTCAGATTGCCTATCTCTTGCTGTATGTGGACTGTAAATGGGGTGTGTCGAGTGTTCTATGAATCATGGAAAGAAAGAAGGAAAACTTGGGTGAGACAGGGTGACAAGAACGCAGTACTTTCACAATAATACATTTCGCAGAGCGCTGTCAATACAGCTCTTTTAAAGTTTTTGAAATTTTTGACATATCCAAGCTAATCAGAACTTGTCCTGACACTTCGGAGAGCGAAGTTGATTCAGTTCATATTTATTGATTTAATTTCTGAGAGAGATCTTCTGCTCTTACTATCATAACATTTAATTGTGACGGCAATTCTTATAAAGAGCTAAATGTGCTCGCGTTGCATGAAGTTAATTGTAAAACATATTTGCTAGTTCTAACTCGAAGTCTGATCAGCCATGGTCTGCCAAGGTATCCGCAGGAAAAGGCGCCATCAGACTACAGTGGGGAATGATCAGACTATGGCACCGTCTCTTAGCGCCTATATCAACCAGCAGCTTCATGCAGACGGTTGTAAACGTAATGCAAAACATTGTATGACCAATCAATCCACAAAATCCTCAGAAGTGCTATACTTTTTTTCTTTACCACTGTCAGTATTTAATTTTTTTCTGTTATAAACAAAAATTTTCATGTAACATCTTCTAATACTTTGTGGATTGGATTGATTGGTTGGATGGTTGTTTCAGGGGGGCAAACATGTGGAGGCATCAGTCTTAATGCTTTTTTATTCATTTATAGGTTGTAGTTTTGTTTCTGATGAAGATGCCGTTACTGGTAGTCTAGATCTACAAAAAGTTGCAGATATATTCACAGACGGTTTAGAGCAATTATTGCTCTTCTTCAGGTATCTGTACAGGAGAAACTTAACAATAAGTAAAATCTATACACATTATAAAACAGGCTGTATGTGTCTATGTATGCAGAGTGTGGGTACGTGGGTATGTATGTATGTATGTTCCACATCTCTTCCGAAACTATTGGACCGATTTCAACCAAACATGGAGAGTATCTTTCTGGATAAGAACCACTTTCGACACATACGTAAGGATATGTGACGTCATAATCAACTACAGAAGTGAAAAACGGCCGCATCATGCGATAATATTCTACATCTACTCCTAAACTAATGGACCGATTTCAACCAAATTTGGAAAAAAACATTATTTAATGCCAGCAATTATTTGCTATGGTAGCAAAATCGACCTACTATACATAATTCATAAGATATGACGTCAATACAATGAAATCTGTCCCATCATGCGGCGCGTGAGAATGAGAGTACTTAGCGACTTACAATAAACATTGAACATAATTTCAGGTCTTTACGAAACTTCTTCTCGATGACAACCCCAGCGAAATGATGAAAGAAAAACAGTTAAACTCGTACTACTTTTCTGATGTCCATGATGTATACTTAGGCATTCGCTATGACGTTACAAGTTATTACTTTTACATTGTAAATTGTATTCGCGAGACAATTCATATACAGCGCAGATACTACATGCCAATGAATGTTCCTTTGATGCTATATCAAAGTTCCATATATAGTTCATGAACTATAAAGTCATAAACAATTTGATTCACGAACTGCATTATAACACATGAGGTATCGATTTATTCCTTCTTTACTATTAACACCATTCGGAACATATTTTTCAGACATTAGGCACATTTACCACTGAATGTACCTTCAAATTTACATCATAGTACGAGAAATATTTCATGAGGTATGATGTCATAATGCCGTTAACGAATAACTGCTACATAATGCGCTATTTTTCCACATCCCCTAAAATATTGGACCGATTTAAACTAAAAGTGTTACACGTGTTGCTTACTATCAGACAAAAATAGCCGTGGGGTTAAAAACTTCCTACGACACAAAGTTCAGGAGTCATGAAGTCATAAACAGTGAGTCACAAGAACTTCCCATCATGCGACACGTGACTTACGAGACTTAATTCATCCACTATTTATTCATCGCAGATAGTTTAATAATATGTCTGAGAACATTACGGATAACAGCGATCTTTCAACTAATTATTAATTCAAGTAACAAGTTAGTACAGATCGCAATTTCTTTTATTTCACTGGTACCCGGTTTTTGTCACTTACTTGACCATCATCAGACCACAACTGTAATGATACATAAAATATTATTAGACGGATAAATTATTTCTAAATTCAGTATTTAAAATGAGAATAAAATATACCCGTAATGGTAGCAACCGGTCGTTTTCAACTGGAAAGTTTTAATGTTGGGTCAGGAGATGTAGGTGCAGCCATCCTTTAAATACTGTAAGCTTATAACCCTACCCGTCCTACACCACAGTTAGTATAGATAATTATAAAAATTTCCCGTGTGCCTAATTATCGTAATTGGGTGGAAAGGCTATAGGTAATGGAGCCATTGGTATAGCGGAGGTTATAACCAGAACGTTGCTATACCTCTTTGGTAGATAACAACGATCGATAGTAATAAAGAATGCTGAAAGTAAATTTTGGAATAAAATAATTAATGTTTCGATGAAAAACGCGGAACAAGCAGAATACGGGAATTAGTTTGGAAAAGTGAATAATTTATTGATTTACGGTCGCCAGCTCGTTGTACGAGCAAATAATTTAGTGGGATGTTAATAATAGCAAATTTAATCAACAACGTGAAAAAATACGTAAAATTTGATGGGCACGGAATCTATGCACGTCAAATCCGGTTCAAAAGACACTGACAATACACTAATTACTGAGAAATAGTTCATTAATACAGAGGTTGAATGTAAGACTATGAAATGCAAGTCATAGCCACGCAAATGCAACAAGCAGCAAATCATGCAAAACTCTCACCTTAATGCTTACTCTTTATAATTTCAAGTAGTTAATTGTTTACATAAGTATTAGAAATTATTCAACAGCAAGTACGCAGTGGGCTTTATCAATAATCAAATTGTAACTGCACTATAAATTGTATTTATAACATGTTCAAAAATTAATTAAGGAGTTGACGTGATAACACTGAATATTTTGAAATGAACAATTTAACTTTTTGAATAACTATTGCCTTTTCTTTAACCGGGAATTATTAGTATTTAGAACACTTTCAAATAATCATCATTCTCACTAATCAGCACTTGCAAGCAGAAACTTTACCTCAAAGTAATATGCAATGGAAATTAATTAATCTTTTGCAGTATGTTGAAATATCTCTTGCCATTGAAAGTTAGTCAAGCAGTTTCATTCAACTTAGCAAACCTATTGATCAGTAACACTGGCATATGCTACATTTAGAAACACTTTTGTTAACAAATTATTATTAATCACTGTCACATTGTCTCTAGTGACTTGATTTTGGTTTTCTATAATTTTGTTCATATTCTCGGTAAAACAATGGAAGAGGAAGGAACCTGTCTGGACAATGATTATGGGTAATGATCTAAACACAGGTTCACAAATGACAGTGTTTACTATTCAACAATTATCGCTAATACGTTGGTTATCTGTACATGCTAAGACAAACTGGACAGATCTTAGATATTTCGGTGTGCGACGTGGTGCTTCTGATTGGAGACTATTGGCAGTTAATAACTGCTAAACACAGGCTCTTCTTGGCGACAAATCTTAATTACAATTTTGGGCACACAGCATTCCTCTTGATGCATTTGTTAATTATGTGAGCTGTGCCCATATGAATAAATAATACTGCCTGTTCGCCGTATCTTCCACTAGCGCCAGACCAATACGCATTCTTCTTCGCGTACTTTTACTGTACACCATTGCGCGCACCGTTTCGCTACTACGTCTGTCCGCTACTACGTCAGAACAACGATTCTCTCTCGCTGTGGGCCTCTGCGCTACCAGCGATAAACTCCCTACTCGAAGATAATTCTATACAATAGCAAAGCCCTCGCTAAACCAGCGTGTCTACTTTGGTTTTGACACATACAGATATTAACAGGACAATATCAATACATTACAAAAATAAAATATACAAATACATAATAAATTACAGAAAAATACAAATAATAAGGAAAAATACATAAAGCATCGTTTTACATTACTGTACGTACACATGAGTGGAAAGCACCGTTGGTCACTGTGTTGTTGTGTCACAAGCTCCAACGGAAGTTATATAACAGTGGGTTTCAATATGGGCCAAACCAAAACATTGTATAGAATGTTTAATCAGGTAGAAAAATGTATGCATATAAAAGGCATATCTAGTATATGGAAATATAGAATACCATATTATGGTTTTGTTATGATTTGGATAACAGAGTTCAGAGGTACTATTTTACGATTGTAAGATTATAAATTAAAACATTATTATCATTATGTCAAAACTAAAATAAAACACCAGTTTTCATGCTACATGTGAATGTATTACATCTGTAATAAAATCATTTTTGTTAAAGGCTTTGTTTCTCGTGTACCTTGCATTAAAACTAAGAGCCAAATAAAATAAAATAGATGCCGAAGCTATAACGTACATCAGTATTATAAACTAATTTGGTTAAAATATATGACAATCACAGCTGAAGACATTAACTGAAATGACAATGTGTCTTAAATTAGACGTAAGCGTAACCATTCTACAGGAGATCATCAAATGGCCTAAAGAAATATCTATCTCTGAAATCTAAATAGTCATTTATGCAATCTAATGGTTTATTCTTATGGTGTGTGTAGATTTGCATTAAGTAGTTGGAATTTGGGTACATTAAGCAAGATTTTCATATTGTCAGAAATAGACCCTTCTGAATGATTGAACTCATCGAGCTCTAGACCAAAAATCGATTTCGTGCGTTCAGTACCAGTGGTATGTTCTTTAAACTGTGTTAGAAAGCTACGGTCGGTTTGCCCTATATACCGCTTATCACAATCATTACACTGTATCTTGTAGACACCATATTTTTGGTACCTATCAGACTCACCAATTGTATGTTTAATTTTAGTCTGAAGCTGGTTATTTGTTGTAAATGCTAAAGTTAGATTGGAATTTTTAAACAATCTCTTTATCTTATCTGAAAGAAGCCCCATGTATGTCATTTTGCATATGTCCTTTTTGAAACTGCAGTCTTATCTTTGGTCTGTCGTCATTTACGATGTATCAGATCTACTTGGCTTGCTTTAAAGTTGTTAGCTATGGATATTTGTTTCAGAATATTAATTACAGTTTGGATGGCTTCTGGTTGCAGAGGTAGTTGCAATATTCTACGTATCATGGTTAGTAAGAATGATTTCTTGTAATTTAGTGGGTGACATGAAGTAGTATTGATTATTATACCTGTAGCAGTTGGTTTCCTGTAAATCATAAAAATATTTTTACCATTTTGATTTGTAATTGTAATAGCCAAGAACATTATACTCTTATATTCATGTGCTATAGTCAATGCAAGTTTGGCTTGCATGTCATTCAAATTGTTAGTGAATATGTCAATTTGTTCTTTATAATCTTTATATTAGTGGATCATCGACGTATCATTTGTAATAAATAATTTTACTAGCTATTTATGGATTATTTATGAAAAACTGTAATTCAATATAGTTTACGAAGATATCCAATATAGTTCCAGCAAGAGAATTTCACGCAGCGAGGCCATCTTGCTGTAAGTATATTTTATTATTAAATAAGAAGTAGTTATTTTTTATAATAGATTACATTCTTTTTAATTATATCAGTAGCCTCATGAACACATATGCTTGTATGAAGGTAAGTAATATCAGATGTAGTAAAATGTGTATCATCTGGAATTTCTACATTATAAATTGCTTTGTCAAGTCATAACTATTCTTAATGCTATAACAGAAAAGTTTTTAAGGAGTTCATTAAGCTTCTTGTTAATGTTATAAGATGAACAGTTGATGTTATTAACAGTTGGACGTAGAGAAAAGTTAGATTTAAGTAGCTTAATTTGTGACCTTAACGTAGGCAATGAGGGGTTCATAACTTTCATTGATAATTTATCTTTGGCCGAAAACAGCAAATTATTGTTACCAATCAACATCCTAATAGTTGTCTGAAATTTGGCAGTTGGATCCATACTGACCTCCATTATTCTGTTCTCATAAAAATAAATTGTATTATTTTTAGAAATAATATTCACTTATAATAATCAGTGTATTGCCTTTATCAGCTTTGACTACAATTGCTTTGTTAGTTGTTAATCTATAGTTCATATCCCTAATGATGTTTGCTTCATTAGTATTTCTTTTGTTTTTACTTTTTGTAATAAAGTTTTTAGTTTTTAGAGCAATTTGTCATATCTCTGATTTTCTGAGACTGCATTCTACTAAGTTTCACTTCTGCTATAGTAAACTTCATATTAGCATTGTTAAATTTGGGAGTGACATTATATTTCAGCCCTTAGTTTAAAAGATCTATCTCAGATTGTGTAAAATTGATATTAGTTCGTAATATTACACTTCACAAATGTGGAAAATTATATTATTGTAGGAGAAATAGTTAAGGATATAATATATTATGAATTCATAAGTATTGAGCTGCATGAAAACGAAACTTAAATGGACAGATGGTATGATAGAAGCCGATGGACGAAAAGGGGAGAACGAGATGGAATAAATACTGCTTATAGTCAAATTCTGAATTAAATTAATGTTATACATCATTTGTATTTTATTACTATTTTCCTGTCTTTGGATACTGAATTTATAATGTTTTACATTATGCATATTTCTTCGTTTTATTGATTCATAATTTACAAGCTGTTTTCATGATTATATAAAGATGAAATATTTTCTAATTTTAATTTTCGTTTCTAATGTACACCTTGGTAATAACGGCTTTAGCAGCTACTCACAATTCACAGTAGAATCACAGACTTAAAGAAGCAACAAGTACAGTGTATATACAGATTTATTGAAAAGTGAGAAAATGTGACATTTTAATACGCTATTCTGCTTCATTTTGATAAAACAATGAAGTATACAAAGCATTAAGTTCATATAAACAAAAACAGTTCCTTCATAAAATGCATCTTTAAAAAACCATCAGCTGTTTATTTAAAACCTTAGTCTGTTCTTATCTTTTATGTTATGTTTGACTGATAGATTTTATCTAAGATAAACACTGTAATTTTTACACTTTTAGTTATACTGACTCCTGTTTGTCTCAGTTGGATGTATTTTATTTGATGCATTTTACCATTCTGTTTTAACACTGTTTTTATCCGTGAAGATGGTCTATGACCGAAACTGGTAGATGTATAAGGTTTTAAATGAACAGCTGATGGATTTTAACGATGCATTTTATGAAATATATTACGGCTGTTTACACTCGCCTCACCAAAGAATTGAAAAACAGTTACCTTTATGCAACTCATGAGGCTACATTTTTGACACAGTGCTTTTATTTCTAACCCGCATTTACAATGGCTGTACGCGTATTTTAAACCAAACCACGTTTTTTTGTCAGAACCCAGTCCTACATCTACATCCACATCTATATAGATACTCTGCAAATCACATGTAAGTGCCTGGCAGAGGGTTCATTAACCACTTTCATAACTTTTCTCTACCGTTCCATTCTCTAATAGCGCGCAGGAAGAAAGAACACCTAAATCGTTCCGTTTTCGATCTGATTTCTCTTATTTTATTGGGATGGTCATGTCTCCCTAAGTAGGTGGGTGCTAGCAACATATTTTCACATTCAGAACTAAAAGTCGGTGATTGAAACTACGCAAACAGATCACGCCGCAATGAATAACGTCTATCTTTTAATGATTTCCACCCCAATCCATGCAACATTTCCGTGACGCTTTCCCCTCCCCACCCCCGTAACGTGATAAAACAAAACGAGCTGCCCTTCTCTGAACCTTCTCATTATCTTCCGTCAGTACCACCTGTTGAGGGTCCCACAAGGACAACAGTACTCCAGGAGAGGACGCACAAGTGTGATGTAGGCAGTGTCTTTGGTGGAGCTGGTGCATCTTCGAAGCGTTGTGCCAATGAAACGTAACCTTTGGTTCGCCTTCCCCACAATATTTTCTATGTGTTCTCTCCAGTCAAAGTTGTTCGTAATTGTAACTCCTAGGTATTTGGTAGAATTTACGACCTTATGGTTTGACAGATTTATCGTGTAATTGAAGTTCAGCGGATTTCTTTTAGTGGTCATGTGTATTACTTCACACTTTTCTTTATTTAGTGTCAATTGCCAATCTTCGCACCAGGTAAAAATTTTGTCTAAATCGCTTTGCAGTTGCTTTTGATCCACTGTTGACTTCACTAACCGATAAACGACAGCATCATCCGCGAACAGTGTAAGGGAGCTATTCAGATTGTCTACTAAATCGTTTATAAACACGAGGAAGAGTAGGGGACCTATAACGCTTCCCTGTGGAACGCCAGATATCGCTTCTGTTTTACTCGATGACTTACCGTCAGCCGGCCGCGGTGGCCGAGGGGACTGAGGCGCCCCAGTCACAGTCTGCACGGCCACTACGGTCTGCCGGTGCCCCCTCGGGCATGGATATTTGTGCCGTCCTTAGTATTAGCTAGTTCGTAAGTAGTTTTTAAGTTTACGGACTGATGACCTAGTAGTTAAGTCCAATAAGCTTAACAAACATTTGAACATTTTGAACTTACCGTCAATTACAACGAACTGTGTCCTTTCTGATAGGAAATCGTGAATCCAATCGCACAATTGGGAAGATATTCCATAAGCACGCAATTTCATTAGAAGACGCTTGTGGGGTACTGTGTCAAAAGCCTTCCGTAAATCCAAAAATACGGAATCAATTTGAGTGACTGCACCTCATTTGTAACAATAGATTCCCCCGAGACTGACGGTGGCAGTGCTTACGTGTACAGCGCCGTTCGGAGTTGGGCTTGCGGGATTCGTGCCCTGCGGCCCTGGGCCCCTAATTAGCACAACCCGTGCGGCCCTAGAGACGCCGGAGTGCAGAGCGTCGCTATTGGTGACGTCACGCGGCGTGCCCGCTGGCCCGCATGAGGCGATCACACGGCCGTCGCCCACGCGGACCACTATTTTTACTGCCGCGCCGACCCACACCAGCGCCATCCCTGCTTCTCATCTTTTTTCGTTTCCACAAAAGACCCCGAGGCCGGCCAGCGCAGCTAGCCGATTTATGGACGGCGCCAGATCCCTGTGTGTGTGTGTGTGTGTGTGTGTGTGTGTGTGTACACGCGTGTGTGCGTGTGTGTGTGTGTGTGTGTGTGTGTGTGTGTGTGTGTGTGTGTATGTGTGTGTGTGTGTGTGTGTGTGTGTACACTATCGACTCCACCGCTGGCGTCACCGTGATAATAAAAGACGGCTTCGATTCCAACTACTTTCCCATAAAAATCGAGAAGGCGTTAAGAAGATACTACGTCGATAGCAACTGTACAATTAAGACGGCGTGGATAGGACTTTTTTCAAATAAACTGAATAATGAAATCAACATATGTAGGTGAAAAGTCAACAATCCGAAGATTGGTTTGAACTAGGGATGGCGGTTATCGCTCAAACAACCGGTTTTCTTTTATACCGGTTCTTTTCATCTCCGCACCGTAAAAATTGCTCAAGATAACCGGTTTCTTAAATAACTGGTTTTCGGTTTTTTTATTGGTATTATTTCCAGTAGAGTTGGGCCGAAACAAGAAACCGTAATCTTCGGTTCTCCTCAGTTTCGGCCGAAATCGAAACTTAGGAAATTTAGTTAAAATTTAAGTAAATTTACGTTATACGACAAATCACTAGTCTTTCCATATTTTTCAAGAGCTCCTTCCAATACTACGCCTTCTTGAGTGTCTGTAAGCCTAGCCAGGAGCCCGTGGAAGACGATATACTAAGCATACAGATTTACTGGCCTAGTATTTCCATGTGTATGAGCTTGCGTGTGTGTGTGTGTGTTTGTGTATACAGTATCGACTCAACTGCTGGGGTCATCGTGATAATAATAGACGGCTTCAATTCCAAGTACTTTCCATTAAAACTGCCATCGAAAAGACGTTATGAAGGTACTACTTCGATACCAACTGTACAATTAAAGCGGCGTAGATCGGACTTCGTGCGTGATGCGAAGTTTTGTTTCAAATAAACTAAATAATGAAATCAATATAGGTAGGTGAAAAGTCAACAATCGGAAAATTGGTTTGAACTAGGGATGGCGGTTATCCCTCAAACAGCCGGTTTTCGGTTATACTGGTTCTTTTGACCTCCAGTTTAACCGCACCGTAAAAATTGCTCAAGATAACCGGTTTTTTTAAATCACCGGTTTTCGGTTTTTTTATTGCTATTATTTCCAGTAGAGTTCGACCGAAACATATTTTGCGGCCGAAACAGAAACCATAATCTTCGGTTCTCCTAGTTAGGAAATTTAGTTGAAATTTAGGTAAATTTACGTTATACGACAAATCACTAGTCTTTCCATATTTTGCAAGAGCTCCTTCTAATACTATGCCTCCTTGAGTGTGTGTAAGCCTAGCCAGGAGTCCGTACAAGACGATATACGAAGCATACAGATTTACTGGCCTAGTATTTCCATGTGTATGAGCTTGCGCACGCGCGCGTTTGTGTGTGTGTGTGTGTGTGTGTGTGTGTGTGTGTGTGTGTATGTGTGTGTGTGTGTGTGTGTGTGTGTGTCTGTGTGTATACACTATCGACTCCACCGTTGGCGTCACCGTGATAATAAAAGACTGCTTCGATTCCAAGTACTTTCCCATAAAAACTGCCATCGAGAAGGCATTATGAAGGTACTACGTCGATAGCAACTGTACAATTAAGGCGGCGTGGATCGGACTTCGTATGTGATGCGAAGACTGATTTGATTTTTCCAGGGAAGCCACAACAGTCTTGGTCCAACCCGCCACTGCCCGCACCGAAACTAAGTTTATTGTGCGGTATCGCTCCCTGTATATCTAGTAAAGCCAACCAATGCCCTTGAACAGTGCAAGGAGTCCCTTTACCAGTTCTTTATTAGACACAATTTCTTCGGGTCTGGTTGTCTCAAATTTCTGTGCCTTTTACTCTCCAATGTAATGCATTCGAAGATTATATGTGACGCAGTTTCATCACCGTCATCACAGATCCTACATTTAGGGTCCTCTTCTCTTATTCCCATTGTATGTAGGTGTTTTTTGAAATTCCCATGGCCTATCAGCAATCCAACCACGAGTCTAATCTCTCTCCTGTTTAGGCCCAGGATTGCAGAGCTTCTTTTAAAACATGGCTTTGGCATCATTACCTTGCCATGGTTTTGTTGGTAGACTTTGGTCCAATATTCTACGTGCTGTCTTCTGAGCCAATTACGTAGCTCCAATTTGATCATTGCCTTGGTGATTTTCAGGACAGGTTCCGGTCCAATAAATGGAGTCTCTGCCCCCATCCTGGCTAATCTGTCGGCATGTTCGTTGCCACTGATCCCCGAGTGGCCAGGGACCCACAATAGGTTTACTCTATTGCTTTCCCCTAGCTCCACCCGAACCCTGTGACACTCTGCAACAATTTTAGACCTTGTTGCAGGAGCTGCCCGTGATCTCAGGGCATCCTGGCTGTCTAAATAGGTATAGATGCTACGATCTTTGTAGCACCTACGCAAATTCTCCTCCACACACGCCCTGATGGCAGTGATTTCGGCCTCGAATACTGAGGCCAGTTTCCGTAGAGAGTTGACGCCCTCTAGTCTTGGCTGCACCCCGTATAACCCGGCCCCAACGCCTTGGTCTGATTTTGATCCGTCAGTGAACCAGACAATATCCCCTGTACGGTGTCGAACTATTTTCTTCCACTGCTCTCTACTTCCAATTGTTATATGGAAAGGCTTGTTGAAGCAGTATGTGGTTATAATATAGTCGGTTGGTATTTCTCCAACCTTTCCTATATTTACCTCACTCACTATTTTAGTGTGTGATTCTGGATATCCCAAACAGTTCAAGTTGTTGCTAGATTTGAGTCTGTATGCATGGGTTTATAACGTGGTACTCTACCACTGTGCTACCGATCCTCGCCCGTACACCATAAAATCAGATTTTTAGTTATGGGGAATTTTTGTTATGAATGTCCTATCTCGCGGCTTAGAGGGGAAAAGAAAATTTTGATTTCAAGCATATTAATGCTTTCGTATGAATTATTTCAGTTTTTAGCACTTTTAAGTACCTAATCTGAGAAGTGTCATAGTAAAGCAATTGAAACCACTCGACGAAACGTTATTGACATTAACCGGATAGCCGAATAGCGCGTAAGGCTTATCATTGTACCGAATATACGCATCGAAAGCTCCGTGGGAAATAGAATCGAATGAGGTAATAGCAAGTACCGAGGAATACACAGTGTACTTTTTACATCAGGTCTCTTGTTACGATGAATGGAATATAGTAGTAGTGACTGATGTAACGCCTGCAACAGACACCTGTTAACTGAAGTCTGTTTTACTTTGTGTCGAAAACTGACTACTCGATGCGCGTGTTTCTTTCGTGTCTGCGTGAAAATCAGCAGCGAACCCCGTAGCGAGCCCGTATATTGTGCCGTGTGGAGTTCTAAATTTCCGAGTGTGCCGCAGAATGCGCATGCGCAGAAACAAGGAACTGTAGTGGTGTCTGCTAACATCGAAAGCTGACCTATTCTCGTTGAGCTCTTTCATGCTAACGCCTCTTCTTTATCTCTATTCTGTAGTACGCTTTATGTTTTCATCACACCGAAAATGTTCTTTTTTCTACTAGTATTCTAAAAAGAGTGAGGCCTACACTACCTTGAAACACGAACGTAAATATATAAATGTTTACAACGAAAACTATTTCAATAGTGAGGTCAGAAATATTAAATGAGAAAATTATTTTCGATGTTATTTTGGTCTTCAGGAAGGAAAAAAGGTACGAAAACTACAGTAAATAGTCGCTTTTTATTGTATTTTGGATATTGTTTGATATGTTTGCCAGTATACATGTGTAAGTTTTTAAATGTTTCGATTACACTTTTACTATTATCTAGGTCCTCAATTGTGTACAAAAATTGCTACCTGACATTTGAGAACATCGATTATGAACTATCCTTATATCATGGATAAATTCAATTTTACTTTTCTGCTCCTACGTGAAAAGGGCCCTCATAACCTCACTTCTTCATCCATATTGTACCGACACTGCAGATGGCTCTACATTGTTGGTGTTTTCGTCTAAAAGAAAAGGACTACTCTAGACAGAAGAGACCAGTACGAGAATAACACGCCAGGGGCGCTGCAGTAGGCAAACTCGTCTCCAGTAGTCAACTAAGACAAGAGAGTTTATCTTGTAAAAAGGACTTTATGTATGTTTTCCCTACCGCAGCGCTGTCCCCTGAGTGCTTACATACGTCTATAGTCGGACACGCATGCCTGCACCCGTTTCTTTGACTCCTCGGTGTGCTTACTGTACATTGTCAAGAAAATATAGTGTTTGTTCGCGTTGTATTTTGACGAACCCTTCACTGCTGATGCAGCCATTTAACATGTGAGAGCGGATATTACACGCTGATATTCTCCTATCTCCTGAAATGCATGTTGTACGTCGTTTCTATGATCCTGAAATGGCCCGGTACGGCTGTTCAAGTGAGTAGTTCAAGGAGTGAAGGCAGGGACGTTGATAATTTTGGTAAATTTTGTAAATAGTTCATATAAGAATGAAGCCTCAATGGAAAAAAAATTGTGGACATGAAAAGCAGTCTCCTTTGGTATAGTGATATACCTTGAAAATGACGGGCGTTCACCTGCCGAAATACTGGTTGTTGCCCAACTATATTACCGTAAATTATTTGCACATTACATACAGAATATGTAGAATCATTCTCGTTGCCATTTGTTGAGTTCTAGTCCCGGTCTAGTTTTCAGGAAAGGTACGGTGGAGGATGCATAGACATCTAGAACAACTATATAGATTATGAATTCTAGTTTTATTGACTGAAGAACACAATACGCAACATCTATCTGTTCTTCTCTTCTCTCTTCTGCGCTGAGTCCTAGTCACTGCCTAGTTCGTAGCCGAGTTCTGACGGGTCGTCCAGACGCATGTCGGCCAAGAATAGATATAGCAGCTTGTAGAGGGCGCGCATCTCCGTTACTCCCTCCAACAAGCGCGGCGCCGGCGTGTGATTAGCTGCAGGACGTCATCCGCTGCCTTATCCTCGATCGTTCGCTTGCGTCTGGTGTGTGGCGCTGACTTTACGCCACAACAGAATAAGCCAAATTTTCAGAGCAAAAGTAATCGCTGTAGGGATTAGTAAACTAGAAATAACTTTCGCACTATCACATCTGGCTCAAGTCATCAGTTGTCAGCAATCGTAAAAAAATCGAAAGCTTTCAGAAAAATAACAGATAGGGGAGACCAGGGGAGTGACGTCACCTTAAAGAAAATCAGATTTTCTACCTTATTAAAAGTATGTCCTTTTCGTACAGAATAATACTACAGCTTTGGCAGATAATACCACTTTATTATATTTTTTTTCAACCATGTATCTTGTGAAATTTTATTGATAAAAATATATTGTAGAAGTCTACACAGTGGCGCCGTCACCATGGGTTCCGAGATAGTGACACCATAGATTTGAAAATCAAGGATAGACCTATAGGATGAAAGAGTAGTAGCAACTGTTCAACTGTTTGTAGAGCTTATGGGACTTAACTACGGGGTCATCAGCCCCTACACTTACAAACTACTTATGAACTAGCTAATACTAAGGACGGCACAAATATACATGTCCGAGGGGGGATTCGAACCCCCGACTGTAGTGGTCATGCAGAACGTGACTGGCGCGCCGCAGACCGCTCGGCCACTGCGGCCGGCCAATGAGTAGTAGTAAATAAGTGTTACAACTATTGTAATTTACACTTACCACTCTTCTGCATTATACATTTAGAAGGCTTCAAGTACTTCTCAGTGTAAAATTGGAATTAAAAATAATTTTACAATTTAGGCTTGACCAAGACACCGAAAAAGTCAGAAATATAGTTTCTGGCACTTAGAAACTACTACATTTTCTACATGCTGAAGTACCCATTTCACGAAATATATTACACCTCACTTTACCTAAATTCTCCACCATGGCACATAGCTCCATTTGCAAAATAACGCTAAGAATGTCAATTTAAAGCCAAAGATTTTGCGAAATTATTAAGTTAGAGACACGAGATCGAAGTTAAATATATACAGATTACGTTAATGTGGGTATTAAAAAGCACTGAAACCCCATAGAAGTACTTATTTGCTTCTTGTAACCATAGGATAGAAACATGACCCGTTAAAAAATTTATTTCTCTGTGTCTCGTACAAGTTCGCCGCCCTACTGTAGTAATGAAGTTAGTAGGTGAATGAAGTTGGTAGCAGTAGTAAATATAGACACGTTGGGCTTCGTTACACGCTAGACAAGCCTTGCGCGGTACTTTAAACAGTCTGTGGAGCGTGTTTCTGGCTGGAATTAAATAATACTGGTTCATTGTTACTGGTGCTTAGGTGGTGGTTAGCTGAGCAATTATTTTCGTTTAATTGGAAAGATTTATTGGGGCGAAAGTAGTGCGCGATGCTTGCTTCGGCCTCACGATGGCCGCCCATAAGACATTCGAGATAGTGTCCCGACAACAAGTAAGAACCATCGATTAAACTTACACACACATCTCTTTGTTGGCAAAGTTTTCAGTTAACTCCCATATTCATTAGACGAATTATTGTCATTTTTTATTAATTTTAGGGCGAGTGAGAAAAGGTCTGGGTGGGTCTTTGAACCTCCTCGTCCTCACCCCCCGCCCCCTTCCCAAATCTACGCTCCTGGGGAAGGGAAAGGAACGTTGATCTCTGACTCGAGTGTCCTGACGCATCGAAACGGTGGACTTTAAGGCTGTTAACTGAGAGGCGCGTTTGACTGCCGGCCGAGGTTGTCGGGGCCGAGGTCGCTATCTGTCAACGGACGTGACGGGCACAACCCGCGGCGATAAGCTTCTCCAGACAACATTACCAACTACGTCTGCACCTCCGGCCTTCTTTCAGCTATCACCGGTGAACTCATATACACATCATAATGTGTTGCTTCACCTTGGGTCCAACACTGACGTTGAATGTGTATATTGCACCACGAGCACAGTGCCTTAGGTTATTCATATTTGTCACTCGGATAGTACAAAGATGTAATACCCATGCATGACTAGTAACAAACCGACGGAGTGGGTAAGGCAGCAGATTGGTTCCAGTCATAATAACGGGAAGGAAGTACTTTTCCATACATGGAAGATCAATTCCGAAGTTTTATCGCTTACGCATTGTTACTTTGTGTCAGGAGGGACTCTCATCAATGGAAGTTTCCAAGTGAATCAAAACGGTGGTTAGCTGGGTTGGGATTTTAAAGGGACTAAACTACAACGTTCTGTCAGAGACAGCAAACGACCTGGAGGAGCAGTTGAACGGAATGGACAGTGTGCTGAGAGGTGCATATAAGATGAACAGTAACGAGAGCAAAACTAGGGTAATGGAATGCAGTCTAAGAAATGAGGTGATGCTAAAGGAATTAGGTAACAAAAAAATAAAGGAGGTAGATGAGTTTTGTTACTTGAGCAGTAAAATAACAAATGATGGTCGGAGGACAGAGGATATAAAATGCAGAATGGCATTGGGTAGAAAAGCGTTCTTGAAAAAGAGAAATTTGTTAACATCGAATATTGATTTAAGCCTCAGGAAGTCCTCTCTGAAGGGATTTGTGTGGAGTGTTGCCTTGTATGGGAGTGAAACATGGACGATAAACAGTGCGGACAGGAAGAGGATAGAGGCTTTTGAAATGTGGTGCTAAAGAAGAATGCTGAAGATTAGATGGGTGGATCGCGTAACTAATGAAGAGGTACTGAACAGAATTGGGGAGAAAATGAATTTCTGGCATACCTTGACTAAACGAACCACTTGTTCGTGGTCTCAAAGAGATATTTTACGGACGTGGAAGAGGTGGAAAAATTCTAGAAATGTCATTGACTTGCCCTCTGGTTGCCGAAAGGCAACAACAGCAACTGACGATATCTACTTACAAATTTCATCTGCGAAGAATCCTGAGAAGAATGTCACCATGCTGATTAAGTATTTTAGTTTAACTCCAATGTAACATTAATGTATATACTTAATAATTTTTACGAACTATTCAATACCAAATGTTAGTTTTGCTGTAATCGATATATAAAAATTTTAGGTATCCATCTTTAATTATTTTCGTGAAAGTGGTATGTATGTTACTTTATTGGAGTATTTGTAGAGTTAAAAATCATTTTTGTGTATCTTGATTGTACAGTATTTTGATGGTAATATTTATTGTTATAAATGTAAAAATATTGTAGTTTGATCCAAACGCAGGGCATGAAATAAGATATGTAAGTTTTGTCGCGTAAGAAAGAGGAAGGAATACAGACAGAGTGGCTTAACGAGAGAATCGAGTGTGAGCAGCCAGTGCACGTGAGCATGTATGTGACGAGACGTAAGCGAGGCAGCAAATCAGAGGCTTGGAATTGTATCAAGAACTTCCAAAAATTAGCCTCGTTTGTGTAACTTTTGTGTGAAATCCAGAAGTGACTGCACTATGGTCACCTAGGTCCAAAACACTTTCACTGTTGGATCCAGCGCAAATATTTTTTTGATATTCAGAGCTATATCTAAGTAGTTACTAAGTGGTCTGGTTTGTCTTGTTTTGCGCATTGCTTTCCATAGAGATTATAGTGTTTATTATTGGACCATGAACCGAACGCTTTCTACTTGTTTGTACCTAGTTGTTTTAAAGTAATATTTACAACAGATTGGAATCAGGTCATTAAAACAGTTCGAACATTTTATTGCCTAACCAGGCTGGCGACTGTATAAATAACATTCAGTAAACTGATCAATTCTTGTGCACAGCATTTTATCAACTTTTAGCAAATAGTCTGTTCAAAGTCCGATGCAAATCAAGAATGTCTTACTCTTAGGTACACTCACGGTCAAATAAAAACATCGCACCATGAATTGTGCCCTTACATTCGCTCTGGTAGCGGTTTTATCGTTTTTCGGGTGATAGGTAGTTATCCCCAGAGGTAAGAGGTTACAACAGTACGTCATATTTCGACTCAAACTGAACACAATAGGCTGCATGACTTCACTCCCTACACCCAACCCTAGGTACAACTCAAACGCATAGACAGCATGCAGCGGGGTAGCGGTGAATCCAACAGTATGCATAATGAACTCGTAGCAGTTGGCTTCAAATGCTGTTGACAGATAAGGAAGCCTCTCATCTGCCTTCAACCAGACAATTGTCGGGGACGTTTCTGGAAGCAGCTCGTTCAGCCAGAACGTCAGAGATACACAGTCAAGCGAGTGTAGCTAGGTACTGGTTGCCTGATGTTTTGGGGCGGCATTAAGTGGAGCCACGTACACCACTGGTGGTTTTAGAAGGCAATCAACGGCTATACGGTACAGTAATGGCATCTTCCGACGTACGGTGCAATTATATAGACATATTTTCGGTGAGAAAATCGCTTTAATGGACAACATTTCTTGCGCTCATCCGGCACATCTTGTGAATTCGGCGATTTAGCGTCATCTCTCCCATTCGTTGGTAGGTCGTCTCGCCCAAAAACAGCTGTTTCCAAAATGTGTCCGAAAGGTTTCTTGTCTGGAGAACATTCTGGCCATCCTACTCTTCCGATGTCTGTCTTGAAAGCGCTGTAATTATTAATATTTTTCCTGTTTCTTATTTTCTTATGCATTAAAATTCCACCGTTAGTGGAATGACAAAAAAGTTGGGAAAACATGGAAGTAGAGTTGAATGTTTACGCATAGCTTTCTTCAGGATCAATCAATGCAAGTGTTTAAAAGCGCAAATGAAAGAGATTGATCCACCGAGTGTTGTTAGGTCAGAAAGAACTGCGTACCTTAATTGGAAATGAAGATATCGTAAAACAAACCGATTAAAATATTTAATGCAACGACAGAAGGATACCGCGTTTGAATAAAAATAACGGATGGAGAGACAAAGTTAATTCCGATACTTGATGGCAAATATGCGAATAAATACCTTTCGTTTAAAGCAAATATGAAGGAAATCGGTCGAACAGAACGACCTGACCGACTGCCTTTAGTTCACAGCAATGACATCGCCGTAAGAAGTATACAGAAGGAAACCTCATTTGAGTTCAGAAAAAGGAAGGCGAAAGTTATGTAAATTCTGATACTTGGTGAGAAATCTGTGGATGGATACCTTTCGTTCAAAACAAAAATGGAGGTAATCGGGCGGGTAGTTTGGTCTGGCCGACTGACTTTAGTCTTCGTAGATTCTTTTAATAAATATAACATTATTAATATTATTAAAATATGTTAAGACAGAGCAGATTTGTCGGAATGTCACGGTGATTAATAGTTGGCGTCTTTCATCCTTCTTATTGGTACCATCATTCCGCTTGTTCCGACCTGATGGCAACAGTTTGTTTAAGGTCGGTGTGAGGCTCACTGCAGTTCTTATCCCCTGAGTGTTTAATTTCGTCCTTTGCTCTGAGCTTCGTTTTTTTTTTTTTTTTTTTTTTTTTTTTTTTTTTTTTTTTTTTTTTTTTTTGTATGGCACCGCGCTCTTGTGCCGGACCATTTCCGGAAGTAAACAGTTGAAACACTTTGTAAACGTACCTTACCCGACACCCGCCTTTAGCCACATATTTCTTTAACGTGTTCAGAACTTTCAAGATTTCAAAACTGATTTTCTTTTTAATGGCAAGTTTTAACGAGTATTTGGTGTGTTCTAGCAAGGGAGAGAAATCCGATAGCCTCCAAGGGCCCTTAATTAAATATCACGCGTTGCGGGCATCTCATGCAATTACACGACTTTGGTAATGCGTAGCTCTACTGCACAAGTTCTATAAATTGTTGCTGCTCTGTGTCTAGTAATTAACATTTGTTTTTAATTCGGTTTGTTGTCAACATTTAACCCCATTTATATGAAAGAGAGGGGAAATTCTCCTGATAGTTTATGTTGCTAAAATCGTCGTCACAAAAGTGACAGGAGGAACACCAAAAGTCACCACCTTCGATTTTGATGGGTCTTAAATATGTTGTTGGGGAACCTCTCTTGAGTATCTACTTAAAGTGCTAAATCGCACTTAGCCCTACTTTTCGATATCTTTTTCTTTCCGTCGTGTGTTAGATATAGAGGTAACTTAGTGTTTACTGCAAGCGTAGTCTAGTGAAAGCCGGGCGACGAACAACGAACAAATAAGATCAACGACTGCAAGGTACAGAACTACCCATAGAAAAAAAAGGGGGAGTGGAATAATTACACGTCTACCACTTTGAAGATCCCGTGTTCGATTCCCACCAATGCACTTTTTTTAATTGTTTTTCGTACGATGCTTACAAAAAGATTCCTTTTCGTGTGAAATTGTTGAAAAATCATTTTCGCAATCATAATACTTTTATTTTGTAAGCAGCAAATGGACCGCATAAAAATCTTTCGAAAATAATTTTTATTGTCACAATACTTTCATTTTGTGATTAGCAAATGTACTTTATGAGGATTATTAACCTTAATGAGCGGTATATAATCAAATTTCATGACATCGTGATATGAAGTTTTTATTAATTTACTCATTATCTTTGATCCGAATGCCATGACTTTTTCCACGGATGGTACTCGTCGAAGAAAAACCGGAAACATAATTCTGACGAGCACCAAGCGCATATGATGAATGATATGGATGTGCATGAGCACGTTTTCTTCAATAATGAAAGGGGGAAGGATCATTGATTCGCACTTCACTTGTAGACATACTTGGCACTTCTATTGGTGTGACCATAAAACTTTGGTTTTATTTTTCAAAATATTTTCATTGTGCTCGTGATACTGTAAACTGCTCTCGTTGGCAACACATGCAAACTGAAGAACTGTTGGGGATTGCTTACCTTAATGCCCATTCACTTCAATAACCGGGCGGGACGTAAACATACGTCAAACGTAAACAATAATGGGTGCGCGTAGGCCATCTCAATACAATATATTGCTTACCGCGCGACGAAAATAAACCGATCTCGAAAACTGGGGCGAAGTGCGATCTAGAACTTCAACCAGATACGTAGAAGAGACCCCAACAACATTTTTAACACCCATCCAGTTCGAAGGCGGAGACCTCTGGTGTAACACTTGAGATATTTGAAACTGTTGATATGCAGAACTTAATGTTCTCAGGTACTTCTTATAAACAATAGAGAGAAACTTCGCCGCATGGGAGTCGCCTTAATAAAGGCGCCAAGCCACGGATTGCGCGGCCACTCCCGTCCAGAGAATCAAGCCCTCCCTCGGTTGTTGTGTTGTCCTTAGCGTAAATTAGTTAAAATAGTTTGTGAGTTTTGGGACCGATGGCTAAACTGTTTCATCCCTTAGGATTACAAACATTTGAACATATTTAGAGAAACTTCCTACCAATAATTAGCGTTAAAAGCTACCCAATTAATTTGCAAACTTTTGAAAAATTTCTATTAACAGTAAAAAATTGGAAAACTTGCTAATCATTTTATTAAATGTTGCTATTTCATAAATGCTCCGTCTTAATGGTGATTGGAAGGAATATGCAATACGTGTTTCCTGAATCTTTCCTCCCCTGGACAATCTTCCGCACCTATGTTTTTCTTTACAGCTGCATCGGATAAGTGGCAGTTCAAATGCACGGCGCGAAAGATCTGACAGCATGAACAGTTACGGCGAATCGGAAAAAACCGAAAGACATATTTTTTTTTTATTATCACTGAGCGATTTTCTCTCCATGTTCATCTCCTTAATTCGTTATTTTTGATTGGATTGAGGAGTTCCTAGATAACAGAATGCAGCGTGTCATTTACAATGGAGAGAAGTCTTCCGAAGTAAGAATGAGGTCAGGTGTGCCACAGGGAAGTGTCGTGGGTCCGTTGCTGCTCACTATATATATAAATGACCTTGCGGATAACATCGGAAGTTCACTGAGGCTTTTTGAGGACGATGCTGTAGTGTATAAAGAGAATGGAAAATTGCATTGAAATGCAGGAGGATCTGCATCGACTTGATGCATGGTGCACGGAATGGGAATTGAATCTGAATGTAGACAGGTGTAATGCGCTGCGAATATATAGAAATAAAGAAAGATCCTGTATCATTTAGATACACTATAGCAGGTCAGCAACTGGAAGCAGTTAATTAAATAAATTAACTGGGAGTGGGCATTAGGCGTGATTTAAAATGGAACGACCATATAAAATCAATCGTCGGTAAATAAGATGCAAGACTTAGATTCATTGGAAGAATTCTAAGGAAATGCAGACCGAAAACAAAGGAAGTAGGTTACAGTACACTTGTCCGCCCACAGCTTGAATACTGCTCACCGGTATGGGATCCGTATGAAGTGGGGTTGATAGAGGAAGTACAAAAGATCCAACGGAGAGCAGCGCGCTTCGTTACAGGATCATTTGGTAATCGAGAAAGCGTTACGGAGATGATCGATAAACTCCAATGGAAGACTCTGCAGGAGAGACGCTCCGTCGCTCGGTAAGGGCTTTTGTGAAAGTTTCGAGAACATACCTTTACCGAGGAGTCTAGCAGTATAGCCGCGGTGGAGTAGCCGAGCGGTCTAAAGCGCCTCGCTGCGGAGCGAGCGGTTGCTCGCCTTCGGAGGTTCCAGTCCTCCCTGGGACATGGGTGTTACGTGTTGTCCTTAGATTAGTTTACCTAGGTTTAGGTAGTTAGTGAGCTACGGACTGCTGACCACGCAGTTTGGTCCGATAGATTTACAAACATTTGAACATTTTTTCTAGCAGTATACTGCTCCCTCCTAGGTATATGTCGCAAAGAGATCATGAAGATAAACTCAGAGAGATTAGAACCAACAAAGAGGCATACCGACAATCTTTGTTTCCGCGAACAATACGTGACTGGAATAGAAGGGAGAACCGATAGTGGTACTCAATGTCCCCTCCGACACACACCGTCGGGTGGCTTGCGGAGTATTTAAGACTGTACACAACTAATTTTAAACGCTGGGGTTGCTGATAACATCCAACCTATCTAGAAATAAGACTTTCTGTTTTGAGCAGTGAATCTCCTGATGTTATTTGAGGAGGAGCAAGAACCTTATTAAAGGCTTTTGGAGGAAGTTTTTAATGAAGATTATACTATTATTATTTTATACATAAAACTACATTTAATTGAATTGGATTGGTGTTAATAAAATTTTATGAATATTCACTAAATGTTATATAATACATTATGAAATATGTATACAAAGATAAATTTGACTCTGACGTTAATGAAACTTTTCTAGTAATTCACGTATATTGTTTAAGACACTTTTTAAATGGACTTATCTTCTGCGTAGGTCATTATCTCAGGACGAAGTTTCATTCTTTTAATTCCATTATTCTATAGCACAGTAAATGAAGAACCTGATTTCACTAATAACGCTTAAAAGAAAAGTATTTGCTTTACTTTAAAATAACTATCATACAGACCCAACACATTATACGTCTACATCAGTCAGCAAAAGACGACCAACTAACTAAAACGTTTCAATTTTTTTCAAAACATCTGAAAATATCCTATCAGAGTCATTTAATATACATCATTCAAGTATTTTATCTTTAGACTTTTAACATCTATGTCAAAATGAGAAATCAATTGAGAGATATTCAGAATTTAAAAGATGTAAAAAATTATTCTGCAAAAATAGAAAGAAAAAAATATTGACATCTCTCCCCTTCTTCTTATTCCCTATCATCTACCCCACCTAACGTCACAAGATGAGATTCCAGAGTTTAAATATTCAAATGACAATGAAGGAGAAGAACAGTGGGAAGGAAGCGATTATCAAACTGCAAGTGATCAATTTGATGACGATACAGGTGAAGATACGGCATCCTTCATTTCAACAACATCGGAGAAGTTATTCAGTTAGAAGTGTAAGCAATTTTTGTGTTTAAATCATATGAAAACATCTGCAATAAATGTATCCATTCAGGTTCGTCTTCCAGTGATGATGAGAATGTTCATCGTCGAAATGTGCTTTTACTCTAGTATTTTGACATGAATGATTGTCTTTGAGTACTATAAATATGTCTGTCGCCTTGTCTGTTAACATATATCTATAATTTGAAAATGGTTAAAGCTTTTCTTATTTGATAAATTTGAAGAATAGTATGTTTACGGACATTTGAAACCTTTTCCCACGTGTTATTCATTTTTCAGTTACTGATAATTATTCAAGTGGTTAAAATTGAACTTAAGTGAATTAACAACAGATTAAATGCAGTATTCGTTGTAACATAATGTTAGAAAAAGTTCGAATCCTCAGTATTGTATGTAAGTTTGATGTGAAAATCCCACGTCCCTAGTTATGTCATTGATGCTCACCTCTACGGTTAAATATTAAGCATGCAAATAGATCACGAAATGTGAGCTGTTGTAATGGCGTTTCATCAGATGTGTTTGAAAATAGCCTTTCCGTTAAAGTAATATTATGTTTTTCAAATGTTCAAATGTTTGTATAGCTTATGGGACTTAACTATGGGGTCATCCGTCCCTTTAAAGTAATAAATTTTGACTTGGCGCCTGCGAGTGTGCACGGTTGATGATCTTCAAATGCGCAACGAAGACCGACAGACCTAAAAAACTATTTCAGCAGGTGCAGTATCTTGGTTCGCATACTCATTCGCTTGTTATTTCACTACGTGCAAAGCGCATCGAGAAAGTAAATTGCTCTAGTTTTAAAAAACGAAAGACAACATAACTATGTGAAAAAAATTCGGTAACAGGTAAGGCAATGCTTGATATATTGTTAGCCATGTCACAAAAAAACTGAGAAACTTGTATCGCTGGATGAACTTTTGTATTCCTGTGTTGTAGAATTGTAACGCCTGAAAATGGAACCAGGTACTAAGTGACAATTTCATACACCAAGTACCGTGATATATGCGGAATCGTGAAGCAACGTTTCTCCAGAAACGACTGCCGCACAAGCATAATCAGTCGATCACTGATGAGGGACGGTAGCCCACTGCGCTCTACATTGCAGACTCTCTGACGACTTCCAGAATAAAAGCCTGCACCACCGACGCACCACTCGCTTAATCATGATGTTCCTTCCGTAGTTTTTACAGAGATTTCAGTTTCGACGGTCGCTACGATTTTTGCATACAGGAACCTTATTACTGACCGAATCTCATAGGCGGCGTTAGAAGGTATAAGAGACGCCATTTTGGAGCCATTATGCCGCGGTACTGGGACCCCGCGGAACCTGCCCGACCGTCATTTGATTGTCACTGTCCTTCATGTGTATTTTTCCAGATTAAATATGTCTACTTTAAAGCAAACAACCTCTTATTTGGGAGATGTGATTGCAAACGTATATGAAGTAGGACGATGGTACTGATGGACTTAACGCCCTTGTTACATTTGACACTGTAGTGTTTCAGAATATACTATTTCAGAAGACACTACTGGTCTTTCCAGTGTTAGCGATACGTGGTGAGTCTCTTTTATATATTATATGAGATGTAATATAGGCAGTAAGTATTGTTTTAAATTATATTTCTGTAAAAAAAGTTTTCTTTTCTTTCATGAGCGGCACGGCAGCAACTTGGTCCGAAGGGCGTCTTCGTAGCCGTCGGCAATTGTCAACACAAGCAGATTATACTACTGCATCGCAGTCCCGGCATCTAGTTAGAAGAACTCGTGGTGCAACGAGTTTCTTACGTGGCCAGTTGAATATTTAAACAATTAACAATGAAATGTGTATTCCTATTTGAAAAAGAAACTGAGTTGTCGAATTATCTTTGAAATGTTATCATATTTACTAGAAATGTGTATTCTATGTGGATATGTATTAAGGAACATTAAAACTGTGGAAGAAAGTGTTTAATGAAAAATCTGCCATTTCAGTACTTTAGGACGAATTTCTAGTATCATACTGAAAATTTTTCAAGCTAAAGTGATTTGTAGTTCAACAGTGAGTGATAGAAAATATTTGATAAGGTCTTTGGTGGTAAAATATTACGACATTCAGAATGAAACTTTCAATCTGCAGCGGAGTGTGCGCTGATATGAAACTTCCTGGTATATTAAAATTTTGTGTCGGGACTGGGACTCGAACCTGGGACCTTTGCCTTTCGCGGCCAAGCGCTCTATCGGTTTTTTTTTTAAATCTAGTTTGACACGACTCAACGATGCCCCCTCACAACTTTACTTCCGCCAGTACCTTGCCTCCCACTTTCCCTTAGGCTATGGCTAAGCCTTCTCCACCATATCTTGAAGTTTCCGGAGGACAGCTTCTGTGAAGTGGAAAGGTCCCAGGTTCGAGTCCCGGTTCCGGCACACGATTTCAATCTGCCAGGAAGTTTCTTATTCCGATATTGAATGAGAAATTCTTAAAAAATATTTTTGGTAGAATTTAGCTTTGTTTGTATGGTCGATTACTAACCAGAATTTAACTTCAGAGTTGTCTTTTTTCAAATTGGCATGTTGGTTATTTCGATTCAATGGTGTCGGTATTCTATTTGTGATTTAAACGGCTCTGATATATGCCTACCTTATCTCTGGTATATAGTGTTTACGGCAGTTTTGTCGGAAAGTTAAAACATGTAAAAGATTGTTATCGTGTGAACGGTATCAAAGGAGATCAGATATGCTGACATATACCATTCTGTAGTATATTTAAAGTAAATATTCACCAGGAAAGGACAGTTTTATTTTTTTTCTAATTTGTCGAAATGAATAACATTGCGTTCCAGAGGTAACACTTTTCAGCGGAGTGGCAGGCTATAATCTCTGTTGAAGTGAAATTAAGCTTTCAAATGATTAAAACATAAATTTCATAATCTTAAAGAATATTAATTATTAATGTACTTGATAGGAATTATTTAATGTGCTATTTAAAAAATATATCCCGCCTGTTAACCTTCAATCAGTTCTACATAATGATTTAGTTAAATGAGATCTTGATTGTGGACATAGCAACGGAGAAAACTGAGAGCAGGAGGAAAAAAGCAGCAATCTTTGCGTGTAACATTAACAGCTAGCCGATGAGAAAATACGTTCTTCTCACATTCATATCGGCTTAGACTGGTCCGAACCTGCAAATAAAAAATAGAGAAATATAAAAAAAACTTCGGCTGCAGCAGAAATACGATCCACCACGTAATATTAACTAACGAACTGCAGTACTGTACCCCTGCGAGGAATGATTTACGTCGTTAAGCTACGTGGTCCACGGATTGTATAACTGCATAACACTCGATCCACATTTTTTCCCGACTGTCTTAAACTACGCTTCTGATCTGTAGTTACATGAACCAAAAGATTAGGGTTTAGTGTGGTCTTTAGAAACGGAGCTGTAGCTGAGATTGTTTTGTTACGGATGCAGTTTGCAAGCTTCTGAGGCAAGGACCTGGATCGAATTCCTGTGGTGAATGAATGACAATTTGTGTGGTACAATGACGTACGTAAGTGTGGGTTTTAGGCGGTTTTCTACGTCTGTTTAGGTTGATGCCTCAATGGTCCCGGTCTCCGTGTCAAAAAATACGAAACACCAATAGTTAAAAGATGTTACATGTAGAACACAGTTTACACGGTTCTCAGATATATGACACACATACCGTCACTGATGACTGCGGCCACAGGAATGGCATCGGGCCACGCAGATAATAAACAAAGTATCTTGTGAATTTAGTTATTTGTTTAGAGAATATGGAATACCTGTAGACACTACAGAGAAACTCCCTGTGAGTTGTAACCTATTTCCGTCACTCATGTCAAGGCATCGGTCTAAAAATATGTTTTTTAATTAATCCTCATATGTATATTACAATTTCTCGAAATTGGGCAAATGTTAAAATTTTATAAAATTTATCAGAGTAATAATGAGGCAGCAAAAGTTTTAACGCCCACAGAATCTGTATGTAATAACGTCATTTGTCGTAAAAAGCCTGTGTTAGCTATTTCTTTCTGCCAATGGTTTTTGCTGATTGTACCTTTGCTGAGTGTACGCTACAGTTAACACTTAAAATGTACCAGAGTTAAACGCATTCAGAATTTTCAAGTATCATCCTACAAAGTATTATATTTTGTGTCTTTTGTGTCTTAAGGAGTCAGTTCAAATAATTTTCGAAGAGCGTGAAGGACATGAAGGTGTTAGTATGCACCAGCTATTGTTTAAAGTCACATTTCAAGGTTTTAAAAACTCTCTCATTGATTTCAGAAATAGTGCTAGGCCTACTAACATCGAAAGTGACGCAAATGTTAAAGCAACCCGGAATAAAACTTGCCGGGCTCCAGTGCTTATGTTGGCAACAGATGAACAATGAAGTGTAGAACCACTTTAATATTTTCACGACTTACAGAGTAGGTGTTATTGCTGTTCGTTTAACTTGCAGCAAAATTAATACTGTACTTGCTTTATAGTTGACAGGTTCTTGTATGTATCCTTGTCCGTTCAGAAAAAAATAATTTTCGTTTTAATTATGTTGTCAAGACAAAACATTTATTGGTCATCTGAATTGGCGCCATTAACAATTGCTACCAACATACCACTGGAGCCCGGCGAGAAGCATCGTACAATTTAGCCGCAACCTAGTTTTGAAAAGAGTCGAACAGTTTTACTTATGCGGAAGTTGGTACGTGTTATGAAAAAGTTCATCTCCATCGATTAAATAACCCGAAAGTGATTTTGGTTGGAATAGTTTATTGTAAATGTTAAAATTATTACGGGAATTAAATAAAACGCAGATATTAACTCTTAAACTATCAGCAAATAATATCCTTGAACTGTTGTGGTTACGACGCTTATGATAGGCTGTGACTTCGTAGAAATTTTCAGAAACTGCGAGCTAGTCGTAATATTTGTCTTTCCACGCAAATCCGAAATGACAGCAAAGAAAATAGGAGTCCACACCGATTTTCAAAAGTATATTCCACTATCTGCTTGCTAATTGTGTTACGTGATGGAGCGAAAAGGCCAGGCAGGAACATTGTGTACATCTGTTGCCAACTTATGTAGCGAACTTTGTGGGCATTCAAGTAAAATTTATAATCTCTCCGTATCTAACTGTGTGAACAGTGACTAAAACCAATTTCAGAGACTGTAATAGACAATTGATGAATATGACACCACTCATTACATGTTCTGCTGCCAACTTCACATCACACGCAAGCCGCTGCCTTAAGTAAAAATTTACCTGTCCATGTATCAGTTACCGATACGCCAGTCTTTCAAGAGCTAAAGAAGAAAAGACGTCACAGAGTGCACATCTATTGCTGCATTAACGACGGGAGAGGCGTTAGCGAAGAGGGGGTGGCGCATGCACAGACTACCATAACGTAGCTTATAAAAGCCACTCATTCACTCGGGCGAATGTGTTAACTGTTTCTTTCCTTAGGCAGTGATTATCGAAAAAGAAAATGATAAATGTTCAATTCAAAAAAGCACACAAGAACATGGTTTATCCTAACTAGGCGTTAACGGATGGAATACGGATCATCGAAAATGCGGATAATACAGAAACCTTAAACTATAAAGGAAAACTTTAATACGTACTGCAATATATGTACAGACTTTTAATCTGGCACTAAAAGGGACATTTTCGGCACTTAAACTCTATACTGTTGTCAACTCACGTTTATTTCTGAAATAGTGTGAAGTTTCAAAAATGTTAAAATGTTGGTTTAGCTTATGGGACGTAACTGCCTGCTCATCAGTTCCTAAATTTACACACTACTAATAAACTAACTTATACTAAAGACAGCACAAACATCCATGCCCGACGGAGGATTCGAACCCCCGACGGGGAACGGCCTCGCGCATCGGAGCATAGCGCAGCAATGCGCTCTGCACTCCGCCGCGGCGAATTGATCTTCCCCAAGGTCGAATTGCACCAGTTTTACCATTCGTCGGTAAATGATTCGTGTTAGTATTTTGCAACCATGACTTATTAAACTGATTGTTCTGTAATTTTCACACTTTCCACAAGTTTCTTTTGCTTCAAATCTGTGTGGCATTTTACTTCAGCACGATCGCTTAGACGTTTCACCAACATCATTTCGGATGGAGGTATGGCCGGCTGACGTTCTAGATAAGTCATTAGTCAGTTGAAATGCACTTTATGCGCACACAATTCGCGCTTGACGTTGGCAACGGCGCAATGAATGACGGGAGGTGTAGGCACTCATTCAGGAGCCACGTACGGGCGCTCAATATGAAATAGCTTCAGTTTTTGTAGTTTGTATGCATGTAGTACTTATGAGGGTAATTAATTTATTCACAGGATACGGGTATATCAAGAACCTGTCAACCATAGACCAGGAACAGCATTATTTATTTTCATGGTGGACACAAAAAATTATTCCCTCATTCCCTTCAGTGGGTTCTGAAAGAGCATGTACCTTTCCTGTTCACCATAAAATAAGTAATTAATGCCGTTACTGCTCTATGGCAGACATGTTGTTGATGTACCCATATCCGGTGAGCAACTTAATTATACTCGTAAATAATAAATCACTCCATCACAATCGATATATCACGAAAACCGATAAAAAAACAATTACATCGCATTATAAATGAAATATTAATTACATTGTCAAAGCCGCAGCACACAAACGCCAGAACATATTTTAAAACTGACGCTTAATTTACTAGACTTGAAACACGAATTGTTAATGGCCGACCGATCGCGAGTCCTGATTGGCTGTCTTCACCTCCCATCATTCATCGCGCCGTTGCCAGTCGCGCACGCATAAACTACACTTTAATTCATTAGTTTTACGAACTGTGCCGTTTCCTCCGCATTAGGCATTCTTATGCCCTCCAATGAAATGACACTTTCGTTGTCTGCTTCACCATCACTGTCATTCTCTCTAGTAAAACAGGCGGCAATACAAATTTCGTAGTCGGTTATCATCCTGAAACGGCCATTACTGTCATTCTGAAACGAGGCATCTACGTCACCTTCATCCACCTCTGACTAAACAGGAATTTCTTTTAATATTTAAAGGAATTCAGAGGTGTTGACAGCTTTACAGACTTAGTGTCTGGATCAAAAGTAGCAGGCTATAGCGTATTCCCTGACTTCTCTTTCGCTTATATGTCATTTCAGTCGCATACATTCAAAACACAAAAGGCACAGTACTGGTAGGGAACAGATGAACAATGAAGGTAGTAAATATAAAGGTGAAAGCGTGGTACAGACGATCTCTTTGTTGCCTGCTATGTTAATATAACAACGGTACGTACACTCAACATACTACCTTGGTAACTATATAAAGTAAATTTTCACGATTAAAAAAATATCCGAATAAACCGTATAAATTAGGGCCGGGTGTTCGAAAAAGGAAAGGAATGTTACAAATAGCACAAAGTAATTGGAATTTCTAGCTTCTTATGTGACGGATCACAGTTGATTGGTTCCGTTGATTAAAACGATAACATTTATCACGATACAGACACAACCAAAACGTTTCTTCGTCAGAATATCTTTAGAATTACATGTAACATGAGAACTACATCTCTCTCGTCAAGAAAAATTATTCCAGAATTATTTCTTACACTCTATTCGGAGTAATTTAGCATGATGAGAGCGATGCCTTTCTAATGCTACATTTCTTTTATATCTTCTGCTGAAGACTCCCTTAGTTGGTGCCGGAAACATGGTAAATATTACTGTTTTAATGAACGCAAACAGTGGGCTGTGATGAACTAATTGAAAATTTCTCTACGGTAGCAACCCTTCCTACAAACTCATGTTATCTTCGGAAATATACGGTTCAGGACCTACGTATATTGGACTTATGTTTCTTGTTTAGACGAGGACTACCACCTAAAAAATGTATTTGGCACGTTTTTTGAACTCCCTTTATAAGCTTCGGTCAAACATCGCATTTTCGACAGTTTCTGTTGCATTTTTTGTCAGTTTCTGTTTCATTTGAGACAGACTTTGAATTAAACCAGCTATATTCCAACAGTCAGAGTAGTCTTCTGTATTTGTGATTGATGATGGGGTTTTCAAGAGAAAACATGATGATGATATTTATATCTATTTATTGTAGAAATGTGTTTGCCGTCATTAAAACAGTGAGTTGGATTTAAATCACCAAAGCTGACGCGTTTTCTAAACCATGAACTTAACAACAGTTTATACAGAAATGATTTATGGACTTTATAGAGAAATTATAATTATTGACAGTTATAGGCAAATAACTTAGCAATTAACTGATGTGTCGATTTTTAATATTGCCTTCGAAGTCATACCTACTTCCATTGCAACGTGACAATATTATTCACGTAATTTTCTGATGGGTAACTCTTCTTTTAGTCACTTTTCGGACTGAACGTTCATGCAATAAATTGGTAATATCTCTGTGAGAGTGTCTGATAGCTGAAAAAAAATAATAATTCAATGAGAATGAGTCGTCCATATAATAACAGTTTTTCAGTATGGTTCCATAAAAGAAGGCTGTACCCTTTTGTAACTCACACTTGTTTCTATAGCCATTATTACACAAAAATCCTCTCACTGCAATCGCGGTGAATTTTCTGGGTCCAGACATAGGTTAATGTCTTACTCCGCATAACTGCAACACTCCACTGTATCACTCTTTCAGCCACCCGATGATGATGATGATGATTGGTGCTACAGGGCGCTCAACATCGAGGTCATCAGTGCCCGTGCTCAAACTTAAACAGATGAAAAATAGCGCATGTCAGACGGACTTACGTAATTGAAAAGTACGCCTACAGTTGTAGGGATGATAGTGTGATGTAGGCAGTCTCTTTGGTGGGGCTGTTGCGTCTTCGATGCGTCCTGCCAATAAAACACAATATTCGGTTCGCCTTCCCCAGAATATTTTCTTTGTGTTCTCTCCAGTCTAAGTTGTTCGTAATTGTAACTCCTAGGTATTTGGTAGAATTTACGACCTTAAGGTTTGACTGATTTATTGTGAAATACTAGTTCAGCTGATTTCTTTTATTGGTCACACTTTTCATTATTTAGTGTTAATTGCCAATTTTCGCACCATGTAGAAATTATGTCAAAATCGCTTTGTAGTTGCTTTTGGTCCTCAGTTGACTTACTAACCGATAAACGACAGCATCATCCACGAGCAGTCTGAGGGAGCTTTTCAGATTATCTCCTACATCGTTTATAAACACAAGGAAGAGTAGGGGACCTATAACTCTTCCCTGGGGAACGTCAGATAGCACTTCTGTTTTACCCGATGACTTACCATTAATTACTACGAACTGTATCACTTCAGACAGGAAATCGTGAATCCAATCTCACAATTGGGCCGATATTCCATAAGCACGTAATTTCAATAAAGCCGCTTGTGACGTACAGTGTGATAAGCCTTCCGGAAATCCAGAAATATGGACTCGATTTCAGATCCCTTGTCGATGGCACTTATCACTTCATGTGAATAAAGAGCGAGCTCTGTTTTGCGAGAGTGATACTTTCTCAATCCTTGTTGACTATTGGTCAATAATTCGTTCCCTTCAAGGTAGTTCACAATGATCAAACAAAATATATGTTCCAAAATTCTACTGAAAATCGACGTCAATGAGATGGTACTGTAATTTTGGGGATTATTCCTATTGCTTTTCTTGAATATTGGAGTGACTTCGGCAACTTTCCAGTCTTTGGGTACGGATCTTTTGCTGAGTGATCGGTTGTATATGATAGCTAAGTATGGAGCTATTGCATCAGCATACTCTGAGAGGAATCTAGTTGGTATACAATCTGGCCCAGAAGATATGTTTTTATTTACTGCCTGAAGTTGTTTTAGTACTCCAGGAACATATACTTCTAAATTTCGCAGGCTGGCAGCTGTTCTTCCTTCGAATTCTGCATGGTTGTCCTCGTCTTCCCCCCATTTCCGCATCATCACTTGTGTGTCGACTGCTGTTACATCCCTCAGCAGCCGACACAACAAAGCCTATGATTCACACACTAAAATAGTGAGTGAGGTAAATATAGGCAAGGTTGGGGAAATGCCAGCCGACTATATTATAACCCCACACTGCTTCAACAAGCCTTTCAATATAACCGTTGGAAGTAGGGAGCAGTGGGAGAAAATAGTTCGACACCGTACGAGGGATATTGTCTGGTTCACTGACGGGTCAAAATCAGACCAAGGCGTTGGAGCCGGTGTATACGGGTTGCAGCCAAGACTGGAGGGCGTCATCTCTCTAGGGAAACTGGCCTCAGTATTCCAGGCCGAAACCACTGCCATCAGGGCGTGTGTGGAGGAGAATTTGCGTAGATGCTACAAAGATCGTAGCATCTGTATCTATTCAGACAGTCAGGCAGCCCTGAGGTCACTGGCAGCTCCTCCAACACGGTCTAAAATTGTTGCAGAATGTCACAGGGTTCTGGTGGAGCTACGGAAAGCAATAGAGTAAACCTATTGTGAGTCCCTGGCCACTCGGGGATCCGTGACAACGAACATGCCGACAGATTAGGCAGGATGGGGGTAGAGACTCCATTTATTGGACCGGAACCTGTCTTGACAATCACCAAGGCAATGATCAAATTGCAGCTACGGAACTGGCTCAGAAGACAGCACATAGAATATTGGACCAAAGTCCATCAACAAAACAATGGCAAGGTAATGATGGCA
Source organism: Locusta migratoria (assembly GCA_026315105.1). NCBI lineage: Eukaryota > Metazoa > Arthropoda > Insecta > Orthoptera > Acrididae > Locusta > Locusta migratoria. The sequence goes on from CM048745.1 coordinate 168,905,346, forward strand.
AAGCCATGTTTTAAAAGAAGCTCTGCAATCCTGGGTATGAACAGGAGAGAGATTAGACTCGTGGTTGGATTGCTGAGAGGCCATGGGAATTTAAAAAAAAACACCTACATACAATGGGAATAACAGAAGAGGACCCTAAATGTAGTATCTGTGATGACGGTGATGAAACTGCATCACATGTAATCTTCGAATGCATTGCATTGGAGAGTGAAAGGCACAGAACATTTGGGACAACCAGTCCCGAAGAAATTGTGTCTAATAAAGAACTGGTAAAGGGACTCCTTGCACTGTTCAAGGGCATTGGTTGGCTTTACTAGATATACAGGGAGCGATACCGCACAATAAACGTAGTTTCGGTGCGGGCAGTGGCGGGTTGGACCAAGACTGTTTTGGCTTCCCTGAAAAAATCAAATCTAGCCTATGATGCAGTGAGTTGAACATGACTACGTATTCAGTTACACGAAGGAATCCAGAAGTAAGGTGGCACTGTTATGGGGCAAGGTGACACTCGGTATTTATTTGCACAGAGACGGCGAGCGGTACAGGTGTGGTGGGAGGATGAGTGCCCACGGTCAGCCCGAGGAGGCGGTGCTCTTGAAGACGCAGCCGATGAGGCGCCGCCACCAGGCCTCCCTGCGCGGGCCCGTGCACACGGCGCTGCCCCCGCCGCCCTCCCTGCTGCCCCCGCTGCCGCCCCCGCCGCCCCCACCGCCCCCGCGCAGGCGCAGGTAGTGGCGCAACTCGCGCTGCAGCAGGTAGTACTCCACGGGGTCGTACTGGCGCGCCGACAGCAGCAGCCGCTGTGTCTGCGCACAGAGTCCCAACCGTGAGGTGGCATGCACTCTTAGGAGCTTCACTGTACACGCTATAAACCTATTAAACAAAACTACGTAGAATGAACAGAAACACTCACGTCCCGAACAAATGGCCACTTCCTTACGTATCGCGCTGCTGTTTGTGTCATAGATTCCAGCCCTCTCTCAGGCATGAGTATGTGATGTCTTTAACAATATATATATATATATATATATATATATATATATATATATATATATATATATATATTTAATTTTTTGAATGTCTAGGGACCGATACCAGAGTAGTTTGGTCCCGTAGGGCTACAAAAATTTGAAAACATGAGAACCAACCACAACCCCCTAGCACCGCTGAGGGGGGCGGGGGGGGGGCAAAAATTGCCCTCGGTATTTGTTTTATTTGTTTAAAACATATAGTTGTTGGAGTAAAGAAGCAAGAATTTAGGTAGTTGTAAAAAAGTATCTAGAGTATAAGCAGTCACGGCTTTATAATTTTTGTGAATTATTTCAATCCGCCTATTACATTTGAGTGCGGGCAGTTCCCCCCCCCCCCCCCTTAGACATTTAGACATTGGTGAGACAACTCATTAAAATATTTCTCAGTACGACAGAAGGAAATGCAGTTTCTGACTGTTGGTTCCCATTGTTCTGAAATAAATCTCCATTGGTGTTAGAGCAGTTCTAAATTACTCGCAGTTCCAATAAAATGCCTCGTCAGTATCAGAATTACTGCAACTGTTCAAGCTGTTGACTTTTATTCAAGACGAAGATGTCACATCTGTTTGTACACTAAAAACTCTAAAATGGAAAAGGACAAGTTGACAAAAGTGTGCAGGTGTTCAAAGTATGTGTGTACCAGTCATTCTACAAAAACAGTCATATGCACAAATTGTGAAATTGAAAGTGAAACTGAGTAGGAAGGAAACCCTCAATTGCAATTTTTAATTTGATTTTCTGTTTTCGTGTTTGTGGTTTGGTATTGTACGTTCTTTATGATTTCTTAATACTAGTCTGTCTAAGTGTTAGTTTCATGATAAAAATATAATAACATTTCTCATATTCATTACTTTATTTGTTGTGCTTGCATCTGTTATAATATTCCTGATAACTATGGAAATGGTGTTGCAACCTAATAAAGAAATTCCTAGTTTATTAAATAATAAAAAATAAATAAACAAACAAAAATAAATTGTTAAAAAAATAAAAGAACGTCAGGGCAATTTTTGCCCCCCCCCCACCCTTAGACATCCATGTGACAGATCAGAGCTTAGTGGTGCTAGGTTTAAATTACCCCACGTGATACCCAGGTGTTACTAAACGAGCAACAGCGTTAAAGGTGATATATAATATGCCCAGAAACATAACAACTGAAATAAAGTAAATGAATAAAATAAAAATAAAAACATATAAAAATAAAAATAAAAAATGCCTGATCTGAACATTGATATTGTTAATATATAAGAAACCCATACCAAAGACGTACAAGACCATCAGCGCAGAGGGCGAATAGCCGGTTATATACTAGTTGAAGCTATCCATCATCCACAATATGAGATAACCTCTTATGTGAAGTCAAGTTCAAATGGAATGCCAGTATTTGGTTTTACATATGTTGGCTACATATATACAGAAGCATTTCAGATAAATGAGTTAAATTGTCAATCTGTAGAAGCCTCCAGGTGTGAACTGGGCTCCTATAGTACCGCCAGGTTTTGATCGCTCTTGTATATACAGGGTAAATTACTTAACACTTGCACTTGCACCGCAAGACCTGGATATTGATCCACAACACTACAAAAACCGAAGTATTTTGTGTCTATATGGCGAATCGTGCTGCAAACTACAAATCAAGAGTCCTATTCAACAGACAAAAGGTAAGGTACAATCCTTTTCCAAATACCTTGGAGTCTTTCTAGATAGAGCCCTGAGTTACTAAGAGCACATTACTAAGCTTTCACACAAAGTCGCCGCAAGAAACAACATATTGCATAAGCTCAGTGGTACGTCCTGGGGAGCCACTGCGGACTGTTTACGCTTATCTGCCATCAGTCTTGTCTACTCGGCTGCTGAGTACTGTGCAACCATCTGGCTGGGCAGCGCCACGTGAAGAAGGTAGACCTGAAATTGGATGATGCAATGAGTTCCATTACTGGTACCATCAAATCATTTCCATTTCACTGGTTACATATGCTGAGTAACATCCCTCCGCCGCACTTAAGGAGGGACCAAGCTCTACTACGTGAAACAAAGAAAATCTGTGCACCACCCTCTCTGTCATTGCACCAGAATTCTGCCGTCCATCACAGCGGCGACTGCAATCAAGAAGACCAGTAAACGTCACTGCGAGGCAACTAATTCTTGATGGAATTTACCTAAATGAAAGCTGGAGGCATGACCGAATAACAAAAACATTGGGAACAAGTGTCCACCATCTACCATCTTGATCCCACAAAGAGGCCAAAAGGCTTTGACCTACTGAGGAAATTCTGGTGTCGCATCAACAGATTCAGAACTGGACATGATTGCTGCAATTACGTCAGGCACAAGTGAGATTGGATCAGTTCACCGATGTGTGAGTGTAACCTGGAGGAACAGACGATGAAAAATCTGGTCCAACGCTGTCCTCTTCATTCGTACCGTGACATTCCTGACGATTTCTTCGCTCTCACGCCCGGTTTAACTGAATGGTTGACAAGAACAGACTTTAAAGTTTGATTTTACCTTATTATGTATAGTTGTATATTGTATAAAATTATCATACAATTAAATAAATAAACTGTACAGAAAGCCACACCATAGCAGCAACTAAAACAGATGGGTACCTGTGGTGAGGCCAGACAAACATGTGATTCCTGAATGGGGCAGCAGCCTTTTCAGTAGTCTGGATCATTGACTCTGCTGGACTTTTAACGTCAGCTAACGTGGCTTTGCCACGCAATTACTGACAACAGCTGAAAGCAACGGGAAACTACAGTCGTTACTTTACCTGAGGACATGCAGCTTTATTAAACCTTTTCTCGCAGACAATCATATCAAAATAAAGAAAGGAAAAACGTTTCTCGCTTATTACTTTTCCCATGCCCTAGGGAGGACTCAAACCTCCGACGGCGTGCAAGTGCGTGCTCCGCAGCGAGGCGCCAAGATCGCTCGGCTACTACACCGCGGCTTTCGCATGAAACATGAGGGTAACTTGCGGTTACAGAAACGCTTCATTAAACAAAATCGAATCAGAAAAAGTAAGATATCAATATTTAAACATTTCTCTGGAAGCAATCGCATGTGCGTCTTTGTAGGGATTAATCTCCAAAAGTACTAAATGAACATTCATGGGGGCATCACAGATAAATAGAGAATATCCTGGTCCAGCATTTAGGCTTCATATAATGAAAATCAGATCAGGAAAGTAACATATATCGTAATTTGTAATTTTAGGTGTATTTCATGTTTGGAAATAACGGTGTAATGCAGCATAGAACTAATAGACAGTGCTGTGGGTATTCGGGAGAAGTTCGGAGCAGCGATCGAATTATTACCCTATGACAATACTACTTACTCTTTGACTTTTCAAATTTACCATATATTTGAAAATCGTTTTCTTGGATGCTATGTTCAACGAAATATGATTAAATGCAATCAATATAAAACGGATAAAATGCTCGTAGTGATGTACGACTGCTATGGAAGTTTAAGTGTCAGCAACAATAGCGCATCTAACGGAAAGAGAGCCAACCTTAAGAATAATAATTGTTTTCAGTTATATTTCAAATATTCAAATGTTAGTAGAGCTTATGGGACTTAACTACGGGATCATCAGTCCCTAAACTTGCAAACTACGTATGAAATAAATGCAAACGTAGGCTTCCGCGGCTGTTGTCACTATCAATAAAATTCTTCTGGGTATGAAACCGCGTCGTCATTTTATAAATTCCACCGACGTTTCGGCCGCTGTTGCAGGCGGCCTTCATCAGGGTCTGTGTCTGAGTGCTGCATATACGATATCTTGGGATTTATATAGCTGCGGATGAGGGAAAGGAAGGAGGACGTTGGTTTGCCTTTATTGGTGGTTATATTATTTCACGCCATTGGTGGAAATCGGCAATGATGATTGGTGTTTTAGAGGCTAGTTTTCCATGTGATTGGGGGTTATATTCTTCCTCCTTATTGGTCAAAATGGACGTTTCTGATTGGCTTTTGTATTATAAGTTGCTATTGGCGGAATGGACCTGAGAGAATGGACGGCGGTTGTGCCGTGCCGCTGTTGACTTGTCGCCTGACGCAGACGGCGGCGGGCCGGTGCTCTGCGTGTTCGCGGCCGCTGTGGTCTCCGGGGAAGTCTGCGCGAGTCCTTCCGCGCGCGGTGCCGTCACGTAGCGTTGCGACTGCTGGCAGCCAAGACGCCGGCAGCCTGTAGCCATCCTCCCTGTTCATATTGGCGGGACGCTTCGCTATTTCTATAGCCTCTCTAATTTTCCTCCTCGCTGAGAATGGTTGTTTCGCCAGCACGCGGGCCTCGCTGAAAGATAACTGTTTTCCGCACTGATTGTGATGCTCAGAAACCGCTGACTTCGTGTGCTGTCCAAGACGTATGTATCTTTCATGTTCTGAAAGCCTCGTGGAGATTGCTCGCCCGGTCTCTCCTATATAAACCAGCCCACACTCGCAGCTAATTTCATACACGCCGGCATTGCTCAGTTTGTCAACTGCTTCCTTAGTTGAACCTAGGACATCCTTGGTCTTATTGGTGCTGCGGAAGACTGGCTTGATGCCTGCCCGACGTAGAACCTTACCCACACGCTCAGTGACGCCCTGCACGTAAGGTAATAGGGCGATGCTTTGTGCTTCCTCTTGATCCCCTCTATTCCTTTCATTCCTCCTGGACATTGTTTTATGTATCTCGCCCAGTCCGTAGCCATTAGCCGCAAAGGTGGATCTGAGATGTCGTAGTTCCGCCTGTAGGTGATCGTCAGCCCTGATCCTGTGGGCCCTCCTTGTTAGTGTTTGTAGGGCGGATTTCTTCTGCATGGGGTGGTGGTGGGAGGAGGCGTGGAGGTACCTTCCCGTGCTGGTAGCCTTTCTGTACACCCTGTGGCCGAGTTTACCATCAGATTTTTGGTAGACTTCGACGTCGAGGAAAGGCAGCACCCCATTCTTTTCTACTTCTATCGTGAAATTTATTTTGCTGTGCTGCTGATTGAGATGTTGATGAAAGTTCTTTAGCTCCTCTTCCCCATGTGGCCAGATGTCGAAAGTGTCATCAACGTAACGCAGCCAGCATGCTGGGCGTAGTGGCGCTGACTGGAGAGCCGTTTCTTCAAATGCTTGCGTGAAGATGTCAGCTGCAATCGGAGAAAGATGGGAGCCCAGATGAATTTTATTGATAGTTACGTATGAAATAGCCTATACTAAAGACGGCACAAACATCCATTGGGATTCGATCCCCCGACGGGGAACGGCCTCGCGCAATGTAGCTTAGAGCCTCAATGCGCGGACAGGATGTTTGAACATCAAAAAGAGGACAAAAAAGAAGAATTCAACAGACAGACAACACAAATAAGCTGTTCCTTACTGCACAAGAAATTCGTGGAGTACAGCAACCACCTTCCAATTACACGCCCACTGCAGCAATATTTCACAAAATTAAAATCAGACTAAAACCTCACGGAAAATTAAACGCGGCGTGCAACTATATTGTATATATTGCGAGGGTCGCACTCATTGGGCTCAAGACTGCAATGTAGTAGCGTATTGATAAATTACGGGTTAACTTTTGATATATTTATAAATTTTATACAGGGTGTTTCACTAACTGTGTTTGCCTCTGTAACTTATAAAATAATAGGTGACGGGAAATTTTAATGCGGTAGGTCAACACACGAAATGTTACACTTTCTGCGGAGCTATGAACATAGTTTATTGTATCATTTTCTAATGAGTTACAGCGCAAAGATATATTTTTAAATGGAACAATAGTTTATTCTATCGTGTATTGGATTCGTTTAAACCAGCTGCGTCCAAATCAATTTAAACTACATTGCTATCACTGTTAGTTTGGGAGATACAACCCTTCAAAGTTCCGGGAGCGGAGGCTGCAATAGCGTAGCCGACCTGCCGAGTGGCTATCCCCTGGGGCACGGCCCACTGTCTCATGACCACCAGCCAGTCAGGTACGCTGTCGTAGCCTCCGCCCCCAAAATTTTGAAGGGTTGTAGCTCCCAAACTAACAGTGATAGGAATGTAGTTTAAATTGATTTGGACGCAGCTGGTTTAAACGAATCCAATGCACGATAGAAAGAACTATTGTTCCATTTAAAAAATTATATCTTTGTGCTGTAACTCTTTGGAAAATGATACAACAAACTATGTCATAGCTCCACAGAAAGTGTAACATTTCTTGTGTTGACCTACCGCATTAAAATTTCCAGTCACCTATTATTTTATAAGTTACAGAGGCAAACACACTTAGTGAAACACCCTGTATACAGATATTGATGTTGCATGATTTATGGATTCTATGATGTATTATTCTCTTAGAAATAAACAGTTGTTGTTAATGATTGGAGTTACTGTGTTGTGTGTTCGTAAAACTACCAATGATACGTAGCTCTGGTTCCCCTTCCCTACTACATTTTCAATGTGTTCTTTCCAATTTAAGTTGTTGGTTACTGGCAGTCCTAGGTATTTAGTTGAATGAACGGCCTGTAGATTTGACTGATTTATCATATAAATGAGGTTTAACGAACTTTCTTTTGTGGTCATATGCATGACTTCACATCTCTAACTATTGTCAGTTCCCAATTTTCCCATCATACTGATTTCTTATCTAAATAATATTGCAGTTTTTTTGAACTTCTGGTGACTTTACTAACCCATAAATGATAGCACCATTGTAAGAGAGTGACTCAGTTCGTCTTCTAAATCGTTTATAAAAATAAGGAACATTAGGAGCCCTAAAACACTTCCCTGAGGGACGCCAGATATTATTTCTGTTCTACTCGATGATGTTCCGTCAGTTATAACGCCCTGTGTCGTTTCTGACAAGAAATCACGAATCCAATCGTACATCTGTGGCGATATTCTATAAGAACGCATTTTGATCAGATAGCCGCTTTTGAGCTAGTGTCAAAAGATTTCCGGAACTCTACAATCACGGAATCTATTTGACATCCCTTATTGATAGCAGTCATCACATCACGTGCGTGAAGAGCTAGCCGTGTTTCACAAGAACGTTACTTTCAGAATCTGTGTTGACTGTGGATTAATAGGTAGTTCATAATATTTGAGGAAAGTATATGTTCTAAAATCCTGCTGGAAACCGACATCATTGATATAGGTCTATAATTTTGCGTATCACGTCTATTGCCTATCTTGAATATTGAGGTAATCTGTGCAACTTCAGTCATTGGGTACGTATCCTTTACGACAATATCTTGCTAATGTTCACGATTCCTTGCAGTGATTCGGTAACATATATACTATGTATTTTTCCTCAATGACTTACCCCTTCTAGGATGTAAGACTTCATTATAAACCGAACAGAATGTATCCTCTTTTGGGGGAACAAGGCGGTTTCAGCTGCACTGAAAGATTCATTAGACGTTCGCGTAAGTGATTCAAGAGTATTGTGGAAAGTGTAAATCATAAATTCAACACCCGTTTTGTTTAGAATTTATTTTACTATAACACTCCATAAACTGGAAGTCTTCGACTATTCTGATTATTGGAAATGTGTTTTACAGATTCGCCTCCCGTATTGCCCAAAAAGTTCATTCGTAAAAGAAGGTGTAAATTATCTGAAAATCAAATTAGATATGAAAATTCTTTTATAAATACTTTAAAATTTTCCTGAAAATGTATTTGTTTTTGTTTCCGTTTGTAGCTGTTGATAGAGCAATCCTTTCGTTATCATGATTTAATGTGAGTTTTTATACGGTTATTGCCTCGAGGCATTAACAGGCAGTGTGTGCAACACGAATCACATTCATCCTGTAAAACCAACACGCTCCCCAATCAGCACGAATACATCGGAGCACAATAAGGAGTTAATTCTTCGCCACAGAATTTTACAACACTAATTCAGCATTTGGCGTATATTCAGAGACTGAACTAATTATTCATTGCGCGTATTACATTGGCTGGCTCCGAAATGTAGGCGCCAATAATTATTCGGCTCCCTCCCGTACAGAATTCGTTATCTGCATTTGGAGCGAATTGTTCCGGAAGACCAGGACGTAAATTGCACGTGATGGCCCCGGGTGCCCGGTCAGAGTTCACGCACGTGTTGTTTAGCGATGGTACTGCGACAAGCGGTCGAGTTTCATGGCTAAATTCCGGGCATGTGTTCCGTTTCCGAGAGGCAAAATGTGATGTAATAGTGCTAGGACAAAAAAAGTTGGTTCGTGTGCCTAGAGTTTAACAATAGTTCCGAAATATTACTGACCTGATGACAAGATACACAGGTATTTATAAATTAGTTACACAAAACTGACCTGATGACAAGATACACGGGTATTTATAAATTAGTTACACAAAACTGACTTTTAATTCAGGAGGATAGAAACAAAGAGGCACCCTGAAAGTGTTGTAACAGTTCTCAAACCCAATGGTGTGCCAACTCCTTAATCTATATGTATACTCTACTTCCACAACTCCTCCTAAACTACTGGACAGATTTCAACCAAATTTGGTATAAACATTCTTTATGGTCAGGAATTATTTGCTATGGTTGCAAAAACCACCATATTGTATCATGCCATAAACAATGGAAACTGCCACATCTTGCGGCTCGTGATAGCGTCATTTTATTTGTCACCTATTGGACAATGGGAGCACTTAGCGACTTGCAATTAACTTTGAACATAATTTCAAATCCTTACGAAATTTTTCTCGCTGACAACCCTTACTACTATTCCGATGTTAATGATGTATCTACGGCTTATTGCATGACGTTACAAGTTATTACATCTTCACTCTAAATTGCACTCGGGAGACATTTGACATACAGTTTACATACATACCACTGAATGTTCCTTCGATAGTATATCACGGTCCGACATATAGTTCATGAGATATGAGGTCATAAACAATTTGTTTCATGAAAAACCGTATCATCACATATAAAGTTTTGATTTATTACGCCTTTAGCACTAACATCATTCACCACAAATTTTGCAGACATTAGGCGCATATACCACTCAATGTACCTTCAAATTTACATCATAGTACGACAAATATTTCTGGAGATATGACGTCATAATCAATGAAGTTGCCAAATAACTGCTATTTTTCTACATCTTCTAAAATGACGGACCGATTTCAACTACACTCGGCAAAACTTTAACATCCACTATTTATTCATCGCAGACAGTTGCCTAATATAACGCTTCACAAATCTGGAAAATTATGTTATTTTAGGACACTTAGTCAAGGATATATAATGTCATAAGTATTGAACTGCATGAAAACGAAACTGAAATGGACAATAGTGAGGTAGAAGTCGATGGACAGAAAGGGAAGAACGAGATGGACTAAATTTTGTTTCTAGTCAATTTTGAATTACATTAATTTTATACATCATTTGTATTTTATTACTATTTGTGTTTCTTTAGATACTGCATTTATAATTTTGTACATTATGCATATTACTTTGTTTTACTGTTTCATAATTTATAAGCTGTTTTCATAATTACAAGAAGACGAAATGTTTCCGAATTTTTATTTTCCTTTCTAATATGAGACTGTAAAAATGCATAAATATCCGGGCAATATTGGGTTTAGCACTAGTAATCAATGAATATTGTATCTGCTTAGTGTTCGTATTATTTTGTCCACCCCCTTGTGTGTTTTCGATGGTCAGCAGGGCACACGGGGCCTTGAATCTCACAGAAGTGTCGTCTTTAATAAACTGTGCTTCGAACTGAGAGCCAATAACCAGCGATGACGCGGCTGGAACTGCCAGAGGCAGTGACGGCGTAACACCTGACCGTTTCCCGCCATACAACTCAACAACATGGAGTGATGGTCTAGGCTGGGACGTCCTTTGTTTGTCATCCGCTGCGCTTCGATGATAATCGAAAACCACGTTTTCTTGTCCATCTTGCAAGCCGTCATGGACTTACATTAAAAGTAGATAATGCCAATCATCACATGCCGACCGTTTCCTTTGGCTTGTCTTCGTGCCTCCAAACCGTATCTTGCCCAGAAATGTCACTAGGACTCTCTCTCTCTCTCTCTCTCTCCGATTGAAAACGTTGAAGTAATATGGATAGGGCCCTCCTATAAGGTATGGAATTTGAGGACAAAGCACCAGTTTGACAGAATTTGGAACGGTTTCGCGTACAAAGACATCAAACAATGCCGTCGATGAATGTCTGCAATGACTGCTTGCTAAATGCTGATTTTCTGAAGCTATTTCTCTTCAATGAATCATCAATTTTTTTCTGAAACTGTAACCACATCTTCTCTGTATATTTACATGCTATCTGCCGATTTCTGTGCCATTTTTTCACATCGTTTTAAATAACACACAAATTTCAATTTCTTCAGAGACTCTCCTTGGCGCAAGGTGTTACTCGATATTAACGGTTTTTGGCTCATTCACTAGTTAATCAGTTGTACATAGAGCACGTTCGTCATCTTTGCTAGAGGAGAAAGGAATGGAAAGTGACAATTAAAAATTCCTTAATTAAGAAAATGAAATATGGTCAGACCTTCTGAGGATCTCGACCTATATCTTTGATCGATATTAATGATTTTCGCCTAATCTTTAAGTATATAGAAAAGTGTTCATATGTTTGTTTGGATGTACGTAATACATACAAATCTACAGTTTTGTTCCAGTCTTTATGACATTTTGCACATGTAAGCTTCAATCCATGAGGACAGTAGCTATAAGTATAAGGATTACGTGCAAGACATTGTTCAAGAGATGTGACGTCATGAGATGCGCGAAAATCTGGTGCATCAAACGACAATGTTCAGCATATCCTCCTAAACTACTGGACCGACTTCAACCAAATATGGTACACATTTTCCTTTCCGTGAGGTAACAATGTTGTCGGGCTAAGAACCATGAAGGACACATGATAGCAGATATAACATCATAAACAATAGGAATTGCAAAAAACTCCCGCATAATGCGACGAGACTTTATTCACGCACTGTTTGAGAATGACAGAACTTGGCGATACGCAACTAACGTTGAACTTAATTTCGATCCTTTATTAAACTGTTTCTCGCTGAGAACCAGATCAAAATATTGAAAGAAGAAAGTTCATGGAGCAACACTACGGCATTCGGTGTGATGTTACAGTCTGTAATTTCTACACTACAAATGGTAGCCACAGTAAATTTTACAGATAGTATACACATATACAGCTGAATGTAATTTTGAAATTGTATCACAGTACGATACTTAGTTCATGAGATATAAGAACATAAACAGTAACGTTAATGGAAAACCGCCCCATCACGGATGAGGTTTTAATATATTACTTCTTTACAACTAACTATGTTAGCAACGTATTTTACCGACATATAGCACTTATACAAATGAATATATATACGTTCAAAATTATACAAATTTAGAACATACAATTCAATGCATACGAGATCATATATACTGCGAAGGGTAAAAACCTGTCATATCGTGCACCACGTACTCGTATTAATACATTTATGTATTTACCAGTACGACACTTCTGTATTCCAGTCAGGTTAAGGAAATTCCTGAACTCTGACTGCTCTTGACAACTTTGAACTGTGAAGTGCACACGGCTGCAGGTGAAAGCAATAGACGTCTATAGAGCTACAAGGAAAGGAAGAGAATGACACAGAGTACATGCGACGAATACCCAATATTTACGACAGATATTAGCTTTTAACTTCCAGAGAAAACAATTTACATTGAGACTTTCATTTTCTATCACGATTAATAGATCACGGAGCAAACTATTTAATAGTTTGGAGTGGATTTGATATGCCCCTGTTTCTCAAACAGACAACTTTATGTCACTTTTTTAAGGGATGCGCTCAGCAAAGAAGTTAATTTCAGATCCTGGACAAGTAACAAGAAATACTGTTTTTAGTACATATGATTTGTATTTTGATTACTATCTTTCTTTGTTTGAATACCGCACTTGTAATTTTGCATTTTGCACATCACGCAAGACAGCCCTATTTATTATATACTCTCCCATAAATATGACATCTTACTAGAAAAAAGAGGAGATGGACAGAAAGAAAAAGGAGGGATGAAGTACTGACTCAAGGCTTGAATAAAGACCTGGCAACGTCGGGTTTTCAGCTATTATCCCGTATTTTGTTACGAGGTAATGATTTTTCAGATTCAACGTCAGAGAGAGCTCGGCCGATTGGCTACTTGTCAACTGCCCGCTACTAACACCACCTGGAGCAGAGCTTTCGAATCTGGGTGTCGCGACACACTGGGGTCTCGCGTAGTAGTATCAAGGATGTCGCGAGACTAACAAACTTAGACTTTAAACAAAAAAACAAAATTTGTCACAAAATAACACAAAATATCCTTCTCTTCATACTACCCTGAAGACTCGCCTGCAGCTAATCATCCTTCACTTCATTCAGTGCATCACAGATCTCGTATTAAAAGAATGATCGTTGCACATTAATTGTGTGTTCAGCCGCTAAACAGCAGCTCTGCTTCAGCAGCAGTAGACACTCAGGGTTCGTTCAAGCAGCTGCCAGTTGCCAGATTCCAGCAAACTGCGCATGCGCAGAACTGCTGCTGATACTCGATAACAGCTCTTCCCATGCGCAGTTTCCTGGAACTGGCAGCTGCTCGAACGAACCTTCACTGTAGTCAGCTTTCCTTCTCAAAAAGCTGCACCTGATCGTTTTTTAATGCATTTATCAAATCCACGTCACCATCGGCAGCGTTTCTTACAGTTAAATGTCAATCAATGACACAGAGGCTGTAAAAGATGCCGCAGAGTGTGAAAGCAGTCACAATTTTCCACTGACTAAACCTATTTAGCAGCGATGTTTAGTGTAAAGTCTGGCCGGGTGATTAACGGAGATTAGTATTTTAAGTGCAGTGATCGTTGTTTCGAACCCTGGTATGCGTTAATATTTTTTTCTCTCAGTTTCCTGTAAGTAACTGATTTTGGAAGCAGAAATGACATTCATATTCTTATTTGTCTTAAATATGTATCCATTTTTTCCGAATATGTCGGGACTTTCCGAGCAGCTAATTTCCAGAATTCCGTTTTCAATCGATCCAGCAAAACCGTATTTGACCCTGACATGAACACAAGTCAGCGAAAAACGGTTTCCGAAATACAGTTTTCGTGTTTCGGAAGTTGGGTCGCACGTAGAAGAATCACGTATTACTGTGTGACTTAGGCATTGTTATCTGCGATGTTACTCTGTTGTACATCTCCGTAGTTCCTAATGTTTCCTTTTCTTGCGATGAGTGTACGTAATTGCTGCAGTCAGGATCACCATTAAACATGTCAATGCGTACGAGGATTTCAGTTTCGTTTACAAACTACATTTAAGCGATACTTTATTTCCGCCTCCCCCCCCCCCAGCTAGAACCATATAAATTCTACCATACGTATTTATATTAGTGAAAGGGTGTCGCGCAAACTGTAAGCTATAAAAGGATGTCGCCATGAGGGAAGGTTTGGAAAGAACTGAGATAGAGAGAAGGCCACGGCGCTCTCGTGTGACGTCAGGCAGAGTAGCTGACTGGGGTAGCCGCTGGGGCACGGCCTAATACGCCAGTCAGCGATGCGTGCGCAGCCTACTCTGCCTGACGTCACAGAGTAACATATACAGAGAAGCAGCCCCCTCTAAACCACTGTCCTACGCTCCCCTCGTAGTTCCGTAAGATGCTAGCAGATGTCAGGCTTAGGGTGCCTCTCACACGTCAGAGGGTAGCGTGGAGGGGAGGCTGAGGGGAGAGCTCGCGCCGCCTGCCACGAGGCTACAGCTGTGTCCGTTGTGCCGGCGTTTCAGGGGAGGTGGCGGTGGCGGCAGCCGCTACCTGCCGCCTGTTCTGCCCGGTTTAATGAGCTGCTTCTGAGCGCAGCGCCATCATGGGACCGCTGGAAACCCTCCCTTCCCACACCCCTGAGCGTAGGACCGGGCCCTTACGGAGGTTTCCCGTCTGTATATATTTGTCTGTGCTGACGTCACACGAGCGCCGCCACGCACCTGGAAGAGCGCGAGCCGGCGGCGGCGCTCCTCGGCCTCCTCGCGGCTGGGCCTGGCCTTCTCGCGGTGGTGCGGCGGCCGCGGCGCCGGCTCCTGCTGCGGCGCCGGCTTCTTGCGCTCCTCCTTCGCCTCCACGGAGCAGTTGGCGCACTCGCCCTCCTGGTGCACTATCTGCTGGTCAGAATACAAAACACCATGTACAAAAACCACAACGAAACGGAAATACGAGGGCCGTCCACAAAGCAAGTTCCGTTTCTACTTCTATCCGCGGCAGCGCAACGACCGCAGAACCCAATCAAAGACTTTGTAAAAATAACTAGACCCCCTGACGGCGCTGCTGTCGCGGTCCGACCGCCGCCCGCCACGGTAGTGGCAAGCGTCATATGAATAAAGGCTAGTTTACACGACGACACTACGTTTCATGAAACCTCATTTCTGGCCATTGCGCATGTTCGGATACTCCCAACTCTGATGAAACTGTTTGCGCGAGTTTTTAGGTTAGGTGATTGTGGTGTCGCACAAGTGGCGCCACCTACTTTCGCCGCGCGCCGCCATGCACGCACGGCGCGGCGTTCTTACGATTTCAGCCACGAGCGCCCTCTGCTGCAACTCTGCTCGTGGCAACGACTGCT
This sequence comes from Locusta migratoria, assembly GCA_026315105.1. Lineage (NCBI taxonomy): Eukaryota > Metazoa > Arthropoda > Insecta > Orthoptera > Acrididae > Locusta > Locusta migratoria. The sequence continues at coordinate 168,920,983 of CM048745.1, forward strand.
GCATCGTTCACTTGGGACTGAGATAGGAACCAGTTAACACTTCGGAATCAGATAGGCACCAGTTAGGACTTGGCTATCGGATAGGCACTAGGCAGGCCTCTAGCTCAACTATGTATCAGAATTCTGCAGTACTGAGATATGTAAAAGTTAAGTATTACTAAGTCTTAATGAAATATATATCTCTTCTAATTTACTATAGTGTTTCTAGTTGCTGGTGTCCCACTGGCTGGTCACCTCCATACCGCACAAGCGTTCATCCTTTATTCCTGAGTCGGTCTCTTTCTACTCGGCCACCGACACCTACGACGGAAACGAAACAAATAAGCGCGGCGACGAGGCTGGGACACAAAAGTGATAACCAAATCCCAAAATGAAGTGGGGAACGGAAGAAATTGTTCGATATTTGGACATATATGTGATGCATAGGTGTTTATGAGCTTTTAGAAGCTTTTTGGAATGAGTAGCGGCGAGTTGGTGCTCTTGAAGCAATGATTCGGGAATTAAATATTGATGGGTGAACAGTAACTAATTGGCGGGCTAAAATACATTCAATTCAAAATACCTGTACGAATGAACTGTGCAAAATGCAATCTAGTAAAACATCTGGATGTTGATCAACGCAAGATAACAAGACCAAGATCACGTGGTTTGAACTTGCAGACTTTTTTAAGGAAAATTGTACACAGAAGAAAAGGCTATACAAATCTGTTAAGCTGAATTCTTTTATTTTACATTATTTGCTTTAAACGTGACAGCTTTAACATTTACAATTCTTTGTAAATATTTATTTAATACGTGACAGAGTTTTACATTCACCTTTTTCATGTAAGTACTTTTAAACATATTGTTCACTTTTTTCCTGGTTAAGCAATTGTGGATTTTGGAACACGATGCAGGGTCTGTAGAGACGAATATGAATCCCCACTTGACGAGAAACGTAATGTAATTTTTAATTCCAGTTCTGGTGACAATGCTATACGCATAAGAGTATGTTGTTTCCTTATTGCATTACTATATTTGAATAAAACGTAAAATGCTCTGGTGACATTTAAGATAATTAAAGTAAACCACAATCTCTTTCAGCAAGTCCAGAAATCAACCGAACTGACGTCTTCCATTTAACAACCGAAATACGTTCCTTAATCTTTTTATGTTTTAGTCTTATGAAGTGGCTTCATACAGTGCAGTAATAACTCCGCTGCAGCTCTGCCAAAACTTTCATTTTACGACGACTGCGGCACTCCAAAACAACGAAACTGAAGGGTATAGTTTCGGTGACGTGTCTACAGACATACACTAAACCAGTTGCATGCAATTCATTTCACGCAACGAGTGTCGCAACCTGATGTCGTCGTGTAGACTAGCCTTAAGAGTGTTGTTAGGAGGCAAATCGTGTATTAAATAGCTACTGCGGTATATATACACAATTGATAGTCACGTCTATATTGTTTGACTATTGCAGTGTCCATGAAGCACGATGGTGAAAAGCTGCGCAGCGTTTAAATGCATAAATCAATTTAGGAAAGGAATAAAAAGAACCGAATACTATCTTCCCATTTATATTTCTCAGGAATACATATAGCCCTACTACTTGTGTTACTCCTACTTAACAGGTTGTTATTCCACACAATATAGGATTGAATGAAATAAAAAATAAAAAAATAAATAAAAAAAACGCTTTTACAATTCTGGCAGCTCTACAGAACGAGCTGCTTTAGGGAGTGCTGGTGGATAGGAAGATCAAAAAGTTGCACTTTATGATTGTGTAAAATAACTATTGGAGGCACGAGATCAGTTGCCGCACTGCAGCTCAAATTTTTGTTTATGAAATAAATATTACTAAATTGTAACACAGAATTTTCGAGGTAATCTGCTTTACATATAACAACTGAAAGGGGTTTGCAAAACTGTGTATAGTTCCATATATGAATGACACATAACCACACTGGATGCACTTTGTGAAGTTGAACCGTACGACAGTAGTTTTTGACTTTTGAGCAGTTCACGCTACTGTAAAGGCTAATATTTTTGCTAGATACCCTAATGCTAATGTTAGATGCATTAGTTAAGAAAACGTTATGGCAGACTTATGGTAATGGTAAAGACGCTACTTTTCAGGTATGTATCTGATGGCATATTTCACTTTCACAATCGATTTGTAACGTTAGCTATTTCAGGTAGCCCTGTTTCACTTTTTGATGCTATGAAATATTATATGTTAGAGAATACATAACTAATACGAAGAGGTAAAGTGTGAAACTCTTACGTAATTAATGTTTGTACAAAAGATTCACAATCATAGAATATACTGATAAAGTAACAAAAAATCGTGCCTGATGATAAATTCCGTTCATATGCTGCACTTATAACGCTAAAAAACTAAATGTTTTGATTCGGTTTCGTTAGGAAGAGGAAAAGGCTGTTGGCCAATTTCTATACCGTATTTGTAATAAATTTACACACAACCGATAGTTGCTGTATATTCAAGGAATATGAATCTGTTTTGTAGTTATATATATCAATTAGACATAGTTTTCGCGACTTAACGAAAATGAATACTTTCTCTAATCAAAAGAATGTTACGCACATTTAAAGTTCGCTCGGAAGTTTGCCACCACAATAGCCACCGGAACGCTCTTCAATTTGTCCGCTGTTCGCAGTCGGCCGCTTACGGGATTGTGGGGGCTTGTTCCCAACACGTGCGGCAGTTACTCTGACTCAAGAAGAAAACATGTACGCCATTTTCAGATCGCTGCTGCCGACGTGTGCTTTGTAGAGCTTCTTTATAATATCCGCCGTAACTGAAAATGCCGCCGCGTGTGAAATCGTTTTGTAAATGAAAAGAACGTTAAACCAAAAGAAATTCATCGGGGAAATCTGGGAGGTTTACGGAGAAAAACCTATGAGTGATTCAACGGTATGAGGAATAGTTACACTGTTCAATGAAGAACGTGATCACGTGCACGATGATGAACAAAGTGGACGCCAGTCGGTTGTTACTGCTGAACTGGTTCACACAACTGAAGAGAAGATTAAGGACAACCGTAAGTTTACACTTAGCGCCCTTGCTATGAACGTTCCGCAAATCTCACGCTTAATAATTCATGAAATTGTTCCTGAAAAACTGAAATTTCGAAAACTTTGCTCATGTTGGGTAACCAAAATTCTTACTGAACGACACAAAAAAGAAAGGATGAGCAGTGCACTTCACGCTACAATGAAACAGGCGGTGATTTCTTTTTCTGATAGTTAGGAGGATGAAACTTGGGAATCGTACGAGACCCCTGAAACCAAACAGCAATCAGTGGAATGCAGGCACACTTCATCCCCAACGAAAGTTTAGTCCAAGGGAATCTTGACACCTCGAAAAGTCATATGCAACTTTTTGGGTCAGAAAACGCATTTTACTGAATTATTATTATTATTATTTTTTTTATTTTTTTTTATTTTTTATTATTTTTTTTTTTATTTTTTTTTTTTTTTTTACTACGAGGCCGAACAATTAATGCACATGGTTATTGAGAGACTATTAAGAAATTACGCCGTGCAATACAGAACTAGCGCCGAGGATTATGTCAAAGGGCGTTTCTTTCCCACTTTAATGTCCGACCTTACACGGCGAATATGACCAAACAACTCTTACAAGAATTTCACTGGGACGTGTTCGAACAACCCCGCATCGCGCTACCAGCAACTTTCATCGTTTATTCCACACTTCAGCCATGATGGCGAGCTGAGAGAACATTTTACCACATAGTTGAATACTCACGCTCCAAAATTATATGAAGAAGGCAGTCAAAAACTTGTGCCACGCTATGACAAGTCCCTACGAAATTTCGGAAGCTATGTAGAAAAGTAGTTTATGAGTTGTAGAGTTTTGTGCAGTAAATATTTTCTTATGTATTTGTTCACGTTTCTTTTATATAACGAAACGGAACCTACTTTGTTGACGTACGTCGTAGTAATAATAAAAATCGTGTTTGGCGGTCAGAAGCTTGACGTAACAATACCAAGCTACTCGCCGCCGAGTACAACCGTTCTTCTTCGTCGACATAAATTATTTCTTACAATCTAAAATGAAAACACACCGACACCAACAATAAGTTCTATTTATTGTTGTTACAACTGTTAGCAGCATATGTAGTATTTTCCCTCTTTGTTATTGTTTATTTCCCATTTCTATTTCTAAATGCTCAAAACGTGTAACCTAGATGAGGCAGCACGAGTTTAAACGAGAAATAAAGTGCACGATCTGCTACAACACGGCCGCCACGTATCGCATTGTCGCACTGGTCAACATATTAGCCTACTTTGCAATTCACGAAAGAAAATTAAAGTTTCTTTGATGTGGCTGCGGCTTCTTGCGCTTCTTACTCAGTCGCAGCCTAAAATTTAAACAAGCAGAATTTTACAATTTTAAAACCTCCGTCGCCCAGGTGCGGTTCTGGTGGACCCCAGACGCACTTTTTATCCCCTCCCGAGTCACCATATTACCCCCCACAACCCTCTCCTCGAAAACCGTCTTCCTGAATAACGCTAGAGATGTTTGCAAGGTTACAACTATACCTTATATTTTTCCATTGTCTGTAGAAAAGTACTGTTGTGGGTCTTCATGAAACACAAGTAGGCGCAAATGTTAAGAAAAATATTGTCACTTGTGGAAACGTGTTTTCTTTAATTTACAATAATTTAAAGTAAATGAGGATTATTATTGTCGGTTACATAATCGATACAACTTTTACTCAACTTTATATTTACTTGTGGAGTTTGTGCAATTTGTATATTTCTACGTATGATTTTGGACGTTAGATGTTTATTTCTTTGTTTATGATGACAATTGGCAAAAAAGGTCAGAATATTGTACTTCAAGTCAGAATTTCTGACTAAAATTTGTGATTTTGTAAATATATCTGCTTATAAAAGAAATAAGGGGTTCTCAGATTTTCTGTTCTCTCCAGTGTCTGTGATGTCAAGACATTATTTTTCACTATGGTTTTCTTCAGATTATTGAATAATAGCGTGTAGTGTAATAGATTACGCTGTGTGTCCTATATTTAACTCAAGATATCAAATAAATTTGTCTTGTGGTGATTGTCAGCTTAAGGAGGCAATTACTGTTTGTACAGGTTCTGGGCCGCCTCCTACACAGTGGTTGACGTCATGGAAAAGTGTATATCGGCAAGGAGCAGTCAAGTCCTTGGAAGTCCTACTATATCTACCTAACAATATGTAATATAGCATTCTTTTGTCTATCTGGAAAATTATTCAGACACAGATCATCCTACTGCAATAATCAGGTATGTATTAGTAGGGATCAGAGATACAATAAACTATTTAGTAATTTAAATTTTTCTTTCAATCATTTAATTAAATTTAGTATTATCTCCAACTGAAGTTCGGACGTGGGCCGCTGCGGTGGCCGAGGGGACTGAGGCGCTTCAGTCACAGTCTACACGGCCACTACGGTCGGGGGTTCGAATTCCCCCTCGGGCATGGATATTTATGCCGTCCTTAGTTGTCAGTAGTTCATAAGTAGTTTGTAAGTTTAGGGACTGATGACCCCGTAGTTAAGTCCCTTAAGCTGAAAAAACATTTGAACATTTTTCGGACATGGAAGTTCCATTAAAATTATAAAAAGGTTAACTTGGAACTCATTTATGGGCACATCATAGCTGGGTCCATAAATTCGGAGTTAACTAATGAATAAAAAGGAAATATGTGTTGATCTCAGAAACATATTGAGATATATGATCACAATATATATTATGACGCCTAAATGACAGCATATGAATTATAGGAGATAAAAGATGAAAAAAATCTTTAGGAAACGAGTTTTTCTGAAGAAGTGAGAACAAAAAAATATTTTACGGAAGTTAACGACGAAAAGCTGAAATGTTGGCCTTGGTAACGAGCGGTCTACAAAAATCGACAACCATCTAAGACTACACATGTCCCGACGTTTGGGAAACTTCAGCGGGGAATTGCTGTTACGAGAGTATGCTTCCCTGGGTCGCGCCTTCCCTTGCTGTCGACGCAACGTGCAGTCATCTCAACGAGTTCATCACCTACGCAAAGCAGCTGATCGCTGTCTACGTGGTGTAAAAATTTCTTTAGAATTATCAGTGGTATGTAATGGTGCATGTGTTTAGAAAAACATGTAATGTACTTATTATTTTAGGAAGTGCTTAGTAATTGCTTACAACACGCAGGATGGAAAAGGATAAATTTGAGGATACGCCCTGGCACAGGAAAAATCGGCAGTGTTTAATTCTATTAAAGATTTCATACATTTCTTGAGAAACTATTGAAATTTCACTAACGCTCTCAATAAATATTCGTACAGGTAAGTCAAAAACTATTCCAGAACTAATTGATTTTCTATTTACTGGTTCACTAAGTTTGTTTTCTAGTAATAGCCATTCTTTAGTGGGTATTGTGTGCATGAAATTAACTATAATGTTTTCATGTGCATCCTCGTTTATTTGGAAGCATGTTGGATACGGATCCCGTGTCCAAGATGCAAGAAGTTTTCCTTAAATTTCAGTTCCTTCATGTCAGAAGGATGATCAGTTTGTGTTGAACTTTGAACCGAAACTCTACTGAAATTAGGTTTACAGTGACATTTTGTAGTAGTCGGGTGTTCTGCCAGATGTTTGAGTCAAACTTGCACAATATTTCGACAGTGTGCCTCACTGTCTTCCTCAGGTGTTCCTCAGGTGCTTCCTGGGACTTGTCCATGTTTGGAACGCGTCCAGTATTTATGCCTCGGCGTTAGGCGTTTCATATGCGGCCCTCGCCGAGTCAGGTGCTCTGTGATTGGTCCATTCCCGAGAGGGTGTGTCTGGTTGCTGCCCGGTGCTCCCTCCGGCGTCCGCGCCGTGGTAGGAGCTTCCTCTGCTGTCCGCGCCGCTGCAGGTGCTCCCTCCACCGTCTGCGCCTCGCTGGACGTTCCCTCTGCCGTTTGCGACGTGCCAGGTGCTCTCCTAGTCGTTTTTCGTTGCGATTTTAGAAGCTCCAGTGCTGGGTTCCATGCTGCACTGAGTTGATATCCAGTGTCACGGTTGATAAGGTTTTCACTGTTTTTAATCTCAATGGATTCTTTGATGACACTTTCCCAGAATCTCGGCATCTGTGTTACTATTCTGGTGTTGTTGTAGTCCATGGAGTGGCCAAGTTCTAGGCAGTGTTCAGCCACTGCTGATTTTGTAGCTTGTCCCAGTCTGGTGTGCCTTTGGTGTTCCTTGCACCTGATTTTAACCGTCCCGGTGGTCTGGCCTATGTATGCCAACCCACACTGGCACGGTATGCTGTAAATTCCTGGCTTCTGTAGTCCCAGGTCGTCCTTGGTGTTGCCCAATAGTGCACCGATCTTCGTGGGTGGGCAGAATATGATCTTAATATTGTGTTTAGACAAAATCCTGCTGATTTTGGCAGATACTGGTCCTGCATATTGTAGGTATGCCACCCTCTTGGCCTCTTCTTGTTCCTCTTCCGGTTCCTTCACTGCACTTACTGAGTGAAACGCCCTCTGGATGTCTCTGGCAGAATATACATTCCTGTTGAATACTGACCGCAAGTGTGCCATCTCTGTCATCAGACTGTCAGCATCAGAGAGCGCCTGTGTACGATGGATAAGAGTTTTGAGCACACCATTCTTTTGTGCTGGATGGTGACAACTGTTGACTTGTAGATACAAATCCGCATGTGTGGGCTTACGATAAACACTGTGCCCAAAGGTGCCATCTGCCTTCCTCTTAGCCAGCACATCCAGGAAAGGGAGTAGTCCATCCTTCTCCAGTTCCATGGTGAACTTTATATTGGGATGGTGTGAATTCAGCTGCTCCAGGAAGTTGTCCAGCTCCTCCTTACCATGGAGCCAGATGACAAAGGTGTCATCGACATATCTGTAGAAACATTTTGGTTGATGTGTGGCTGATGTTAGTGCCTCCTCGAATTTCTCCATAAATAGGTTGGCTACTACTGGTGAAAGGGGACTACCCATCGACACCCTTTCTGTCTGCTTATTTCACCGGGAAAGCATGAAATCATACATCCGAAGACTCTATGGGGAGGAGATGTTACAGAAGATCAAGAAGCTCGACAAGCTCCGACAAAGGAAGGGGAGAATGTTGAGCTCCCTTAGTTTCCTGCTGAGATGTAGAGAACAAGACGTGGTACCAGTTTTTGCCAAGATAAAACATCATGTTAATCCCAGAGCGGCCAACAGAGTTAAACGCCGAGCCAGCCTTGCATTAGTAAGGGAGAGAGTCCCCTTTCACCAGTAGTAGCCAACCTATTTATGGAGAAATTCGAGGAAGAGGCACTTACACATTCTTACACACCTCACATTAAATAAACCCCTTTAGATGCTGAGTGAACTTTATATTGACTATTTCGAAATTTATTGTTGTTGTTATCTCCTCTAGAGTTATTTCATGTATCTACACCGTCTTCTGCAAGTAAAAGCTCTTTTACAGTTATCTATGTCTGTCTGTCTCTCTTTTGTCCTTTTCCGCACAAGCTGGGTCGGCACTGTGTTAGACGCGGATTTGGCATGTTTTAATATTTAGAGGGTGGCCGGATGCTCTTACTTCCGCCACCCCATGCCCCCCAGGAGGAAATGTGTACCCCCAATGCTTAATGTTCCGTAACTATTTATTATAAACAGGGGGTCTGACTGTTCTACTCTTTAGTTTGTCTTGGGTACCGTGTGATCAGTACATCTCTTAAAATTTAATTTTATCTTGCAATCCTCCCACGATTGAAATACATCAGTGTGCGCGTGTTTCCAGATCGCTACTTCGTCGCGTAAATAGCAAAACGAGAAATCAGTTTTCATAGAATCTTCCCAAGTATTGGGTAATAACTTGAAAAACCTCTAAGATAATGATTAGGATGTATCTCACCATCTGGTATAAATTTTGGAAACGGCTTAGATAAATTTACACCCGCGATAAGATTTAAGTTATCCCCGTTGACATTTACAGGTAAGTTGATTATTTGAATTTGATTCTTAGATTTTAACTCTGCCTCAGTTTTTTCCATTTCATTCCAAAGCTTTTTTAAATGTTGTTTTGTTATTTTTGAATGAAGTCCCCTTTTCTTACTACCATTAAAATTTTCTCCCCCCTTTTATTATTATTTTTTTTTATTTGATGTTTTTAATTTTTTTTACTTTCATTTATTTATTTTTTGCTTACTAAGTCTTCTAACCTCTGTACCCAGTTCGGAATTTCATTTAAAGTTACATTTGAATTGAATCAACAAAATTTGAATTTTTTAAATGTCTACTTTGATTTCTGTTCAACAATCATTTGAGCAAATTGTAATATTTCAGATTTATTAGTGAAATCTAATATTTCTACTATCCTTTACGTTGATTTCATATCTTTAGCTAGGTGTTGAAATTTTAAAGAATCTTTGCCTTGAATGTTATTTCACAAAGTTTTTACTCTCTTGGACTTGGACTAGAATTTCCTCTTTAAGAAGATTCTTTTCTAATTCCATTTTATGTTTAATTGCTTCAGTGCAAATTCTTACTTTTTCGTCTTTAGAAATGAGCAAGAGCTTTAGCTTTTTAAATCATCTATTAAGTTACAGTAGTTGTCCTGAAACTCTTGTACATATCTTTCGAGTTTTGAATACATCTTATTAAATTTACCGTCAAAATCATTAACCTGTTCCTCAAGTTCTGAACAAAAATGTTCTCTAAATTGTGCCTGCTCTGCAAGTTACTTTTCTCTAAATTCTCGTCTAACTGTGTACGTCCTTACCGTACCTCATAAATATCCTTCAACAGTTTTAACGCTCACTGAGGCGTATCCTCAACTACATCCTTTTCCATTCTGGGTGTTGTAGGCAATTGAAATGGGAAATGGGAAATGAATGGTAAAATTCCTTGGACATATAGTAGATGTAAATAGGATAAGACCCTAAAAGAGTAAAGGTTATTAAAAATTGCCCTGAACCTCGCTCTGTTAAACAGCTAAAAGCATTTTTAAGGACCACAGGATTTAATCTTCGTTATGTTCCAGGTCAAGTCTTGAACGATCCACATTTATTAAAGCTATTTAAAAGGAATGTAGTATGGAAATGCGACAATAATACAGCTGAAGTTTTTCAGAATAATAAAAACGCTTTAGTAAATTCATCAAACACACCTTAAGTGACGTCCCATTTAAACTTGTTACGAACACAGCCATGCGCGAGACCGTTCCCTGTCGGTGGTTCGAATCCTCCCTCGGGCATGGATGTTTGTGTTGTCTTTAATGTAAGGTAGTTTATAAGTAGTTTGTAACTTTATGAACTGATGACCCCGTAGTTAAGTCCCATAAGCATTTTAACGGACGCATCGTTTTATGGAATATTGCGGAACTTGGAACCCTGAAGAAGGAGAACAACGTACTATTACTTTTGCAAGTAGATGCCTGAATGACCATGAAAAATAATTACTTGCAATAGTATGGTGTGTAGAAAAGTTGCAAAATATAATATGGGGATCGGCAGTTATCAGCTATACCGATCATCAGGCTTTATCCTTTTCCCTAGAAAGTCGCATATTACACAGAAGGCTGGTAAGGTGGATGTTACTTTGGCAAAACTTTGACATAAAAATAAAGTACACAAAGTGCTCTACAAATATTGTTCGTGGCGGTCTTTCAAGTTTGCCGTTGGGTATGGATGGGGTACGATTAATTGAAAGCATGGGTGTCCTGTTTGGTATAATTTTTCTAAAACTAAGTTACATGGATAACAAAGTGAGGAAATTAGCTAATAAGATCCGCTCAATGGTATAACGTTTTCTTTAAAGATAAATTTATAGAAAGCGCTAAAGATAATGAAGAATATTATAAAATTATTATGGCGTAAATATGTAAACACAAACCATTGAAAACTTTGTATACCAGGACCTCATTTGCTTTGTACATGAAGGATATGGACGTTTTGGAATAAGAATGTGTACTAAACATATGACGAACTTTTATTTTTTCAAAAAATTGGGCAGAAAGTTTATTGTCAAAAGATTAAAGATGGGAAAAGACGTTTTCATTTCACACTATACCCCATTATTCCGAAACACATGATATAATAGCTTGAGATTTTTCGGTCGACTACATGCAAGAAAAGGGTGAGTAGATCATATTTCTGTAGTAGTAGAATGTCGGTCGAAGTTTGTGAAATGTATCCGATTAAGAAAGCTAGTACAGTGTTTGTCATTAGATGTCTAAACGAATATCGACGTTCAGTCGATGTCGTTCGATATAGCGCCAAGCTGATGCTAATAATAAATGTGCGACTGACAGGACAATCTACAGCACACACCGCAAAATCGTGACGTGTTCCTAAAGCATAGCAAAATATTTTTGAGTATCAAGGATGAAAATGTGCCGCTTGTAAATACATGTTTGTAAATCTAAAGGACTTAACTACGTTTGTCATCAGTCCCTAGGCTTATAAAGTACTTAACCTAACTTACGCTAAGGGCAGCACACACATCCATGCCGAGGGAGGACTCGAACCTCCGCTGGCGAGCAGCGCCTCTTTTTTTGATGGTTCGCGGTCGTTTGTTCATGTTCGTTCTCGGTGTTTGGCTCAGCCTTCTTATTACAGAGGGCGTTGAGCTCTCTGACCGGGAGCGCTGAACCACAGCGCCCGGCAGTTGCCATAGAGCGCTCGGCCACTTCACTGCGGTGATTGCCGCTTGTTTCACCAATTTTCAAGCTGTGCTTTTAGATTCCTGCGTAAGCATATATTCTCAAAATAGTGATATTAGGCAAACAGAATACTTCTTTAAAATACAAGAGTGTTAATTTATTTGTTCTATACAAGCATTTCTTCGAAATTTTACTTGAGTTCTGACATTGTTGTGATTACAAAGATTTCAAATTCAAACATGGACAGAGATTTTTAAAAATGTACCGAGTAATTATTACATAACACTGAACCGCACAGTTTCTGAAATAACAGAATTTTCAGTTGAAGTTGCACATAAAAAAAGATTTTTTTATTTGAATAAGAAGTATCGTAAGAGATCTAGCTCGTGATTTTCCTTTTGTACTTTGTTACAGACTGAGCGTAAGTTAAAATTTGAAATTCTTTCTAATACGTCAGTATCCTTCATTTTTATTCTAAGTGGTAGTTTGTATTACACCATAATAATCCTGTATTGAAAATTTAATTGCATTTTTATGCTTTATTTACAAGTTGTTGACAGTAACATCCAACTTACGTCATGAGAGAGAGAGAGAGAGTGATCATACTGTTACATGTAAATAACAACGAATATTCCGCAGTCTACTATAGCTGATAAATAAGAAAGTCATAGAATCTATTATAAATTCGGAAATGAAATTAAAAATAATATCATCAATCAAGCCGCGAACTTTTTTACCTGTAGGACCGGCCTTATTATTTTATTCATTTTTTTTTCTTCAAATTAACCGACACATAGGTTACTATAACACAAGTACTGGTTGCCAGGGTTGTTTCTAGGGAGTACACTTCCACTTAATGGAGGAGGCTCATCCTGGAGAAACTACCTTTTTTTTTCTTCTTTTCCTCAACAACACTTAAATGTGTCTCAAAACAATAAAAGTCCCATAAAAGATAAAGGAAAACAAATTATTTACCAATCACTGCAATCTCAAATAAAACCACCACACCCAGGTATCCACTGTAAATAAAGGAGAAAATAATTATAAATAAAATAATATATAGATAAAATAAATGTAAAAATCTTCTCTTCACACCACAATCTGACACTTCACCATAAGATCACACAGATTATGAGGTGAATTTTAATTAAATACTATATATAATTAAAATTTCCTTTTTCATTTTACTACACTAAATCGTATATACAGTGAAGTATTTGTGATAAACTTTACTGTGCTGTTACATTGCAATGACATTCTTTCATGATACATGTAATACGGGAAAGAAACCAAACATGCCTGTTCCCACATACGTATATTACTAGCCTGGCAAAAGTCCACCTGCGACTAAATCATGACGCGGCCATCTTGCTTCACCTCACGTCCAAGTTCCCGTACCGTACTACTATGATCTTCCGATACGATATGACGTTGTGAGATTTACTAATTGGTTTGAACATCATTTGCATTTGAGATGATACTTACGAAATAACTGAATTTAACACATAGGCCTATCTTGTCGAATCGTGTCATGAAAAGGACGTGTTACGTACGGTTGACTTTTACTTAGTGTTCTGGCGGTCTCGCATGATTGTATTGTCAATCACGTGACGTTGGCTTTAGCCAATCGTGTGACAACGCAAATGTTTTCTCATGAAGTCTTTGTTTACTAGGGCAGTTACTTTTACTGAGTGAACGAGGATACATACAACAACCTGTCAACCATAGAACAGGAACAGCATTATTTATTTACTTTATCTTCTGTAAAAGACACTAATCAAGTCTCTCTGTGTGGATTTCTAAGAATATTAGTATGTTGGTGAGGGCTTTCTACCGTTTTGTTGATGTTGCCAACATAGTCACGTGACGCCGCCAGGATGATAAGTAAAATTTTACCGTTAAGTACAGTTAAAGCCAACTGTAGGTATCTGAAAAATAGAAGAACAAAGCTATGTGTTAGCCACGGCAAATAGCGCACTTATAACTGTCATACTATTAAAAAATGCCGAAGTTGATCGAAATTAGTAACAGATTAATAAAAACAGAAAACGTGACTCATTGGTCTGTCAAAGCAGACTGTAGATTTTGTAAGAACACTCAAAAGAAGAAGAATACGTGTTACCAACAACAAACAAGACTTTTATTATGACCATACTACTGAAAGAAAATCCGAAATTGAATAAAATCGGGACAGTTTAATAATAGCAGCACGTAAAAGTAACTCCATCTGAAAAAAATATAGCCATATGCAATGTACGAATTTACCATATGTCAAAAGTCTGAAGACAGCGTAGTTACGTCAGTTCATCGGTATTTTTCCGACTTTTTTCTGTAATAACGCAAACTACTGATTACACATTTGTGATATAGAAATACGGCATGGCGGCGAGACTTCATTGATACCAATGATACCGTATACGGCACTGCCAGTCTAGTAATGTATATCTGTGGCTGTTCCTAAGCAGTTCTCACTGCATCTGCATCTGCAAAAGTCGATAGTCGAAAGCGTAATAAAGACGTCATGACTGCCAACTGTTGTATGAAGAGTGCTCTACACATACAAAATTGTTACCAATTGTGACAGTATCTTTTGCGTGATGTTGGCGGCATTTTATAGTAATAACTTTAATTCATTGTCAATTAAAAGAGACTTGTCAGCCAAAGCTACAGTACGTAATTGAAACAAAACATCAAATGTCAAACAACGAGATGCGTTCGAATATTCCACGTAAAAATACCAGCGAATCTCATTGGACACCGCATATTATCATGCGATAGGCTAACGACAACGTCACACAACTGCCGCCATCATCGTCATACTAGGCCGTCAACACGGTAAAATACGTTAAATTTTACGTACCGTGTCGGCGGCGTAGTGCGCTAATTCTTGCAACAAAATTTTCGCTTTACGAGGATATAATTAATTTACTTATCGGGTAAGTGTACAGAGAGCCATAGAGCAGAAGCAGCATTAATTATTTATTTCACGGTGAACACGAAAAAAATATCCTCTCATTCATTTTAATTCAGTTTTCAAAGATAATCCACTGGTCGTTCCCAACATTAAAACACCACGTTCCGACGCAGTTAGTAATATTTTACCATAAAATTTAGTTAAATCCTAGTTTAGGCGAAGATAGCAGCTGTTTAGGTGTTCAGATATTTGCATCTAAAGGTTTCACTATTCTCTTTCGCAGATTCACACTACGAATCGTCAAAAATTGTCGTATTTCCAACGAATATGCCGCATTGAGGCGCTGTGCTCCGATGCGCAAGGCCGTTCCCCGTCGGGGTTGGAATCCTCCCTCGGGCAAGGTTGTTTGTGTTGTCATAAGTATAAGGTAGTTTATAAGTAGTTTGTAAGTTTAGGGATTGATGACCCCGCAGTTAAGTCCCTTAAGCTTAACAAACATTTGAACATTTTTTATCACGAATTTAAGCTAAAATATTAATTTGAACATTTCATTGTTATTTACATAATAAAGCTGAAAGACGCATTTTCATTGGTTCTCTCAACGGCACTTCTCATTAGCTGCCTTTCGGAAACCAATACCTGTACATCAAAAAATCGCTAGGCAGTCTGACATATGCCGTCGCGACACTCATTGCTGTGAAGTTTATTAGCAGCTGAAACGTGCTGCGACACTAGCGCTCCTAGAGGTGGGCGAGCCGCCTGAAGAGAAGTGTTTGTTCATAATCATTTTTCTATGTGATTAACTATTAGTGACTATAAATTTGAGATTACAGGCATTATTATCCTGGAAATTAATGTAAAAGCAGTCGAATTTCACCAATTCAGTGATGTAAAGAAGATCTTATTCGTGAAGATAAACTTACGAATATGTATGAATTTGCTGTAAGTAAGTAGAATATTCACTCTGTACATTGAGCAGGCAGTGAAGGAATGGAAGGAGAAATTTGGAGACGGCTTTAATGTGCAGGGATAAGATGTATAAACATTTCAGTTTGCCGATGACATAGTAATTCTGTCAGAGACCGCTAAAGATCTGGTAGCGCAATTGAATGGAATGAACAGTGTCTTGAAAGGAAGATATAAGATGAACATTAACAAGAGTAAAACGAAGGTAATGGAATGCAATGTCAGAAAATCAGGCGATGCTGAAGGAATTAGATTAGGTAATGAAACAATAGAAGTAGGAGATGAATTTTGTTATTTGGGTAGCAAATTAACAGATAACTTCTGATGGCCGAAGTAAAGAAGATATAAAATGCAGAATTGCTATGGGAAGGAAAGCGTTTCTAAAGAAGCGAAATTTGTAAACATCCATTATTAATTAAAATGTTAGGAAGTCCTTTCTGAAAGCATTTGTCTGGAGTGTAGCATTGTATGAGAGTGATGTTTGTAAGGCTTATGGGACTTAACTACAGGGTCATCAGTCCCTAAACTTACAAACTACTTATCAACTACTTACGAACTAGGACGGCACAAATATCCATGCCCGAGGGGGGATTCGAACCCCCGACCGTAGTGGCCGTGCAGACCGTGACTGAAGCGCCTCAGTCCCCTCGGCCACCGCGGCCGGCGTATGAGAATGGAACGTGGACGATTAGGAATCCAGATAAAAAGATGATAGAAGCTTTTGAAATGTGGTGCTACTGACGAATGATGAAAATTAGATGGGTAGATCACGTAACTAACGAGGAGGTGGTTAACGAAATCGGGGAGAAAGGAGTTTCTGGCATATCTTGACTAAGAGAAAGGATAGATTGTTTGGACACATTATGAGATATCAACGCATTGTCAACTTAGCATTAGAAGGAAGCGTGTGGGGTACCGAGGGACGAATACAGTAAGCAGATTCAAAAGGATGTAGGTTGCCGAACGTATTCTCAGATGAAGAGACTTGGACAGGGTAGCGTGGAGAGCAGCATCACACCAGTCTGCGGACTGAAGACCACAACAACAACAAGTAGAATATAACCAGAAGAGAAACACAGATTTCTTTTCTTACTTTTACAGACAGTTTTCTTGCGCACGTCAGTTCAGTATGAGGTGTAAATTATTCGCACATTATTACAATCACTCGTCTTTCTTATTAGCGTATATGCTTTTGACAGTTACTACTTCTCCTTAAAAGTCAATGTCTTGAAGTTTCTTGCCATTAGTGCTTCAGTTCTAGCAAAAAATTGTGGAATTGCTTTCTTTTTGTTGAAAAATAGTTAGTTTGTTGCTTTTGTCGTTTTATTGCCACGTCTTTAGCGTTCTATCTTGAGCTACTCCTGTGGTGGCTGATTAGTACATAAAATAATATAGGTATTGCATTCTATAAACGATGCCTACGTTGCACTCCCACCGATTTTACTATAATTGTAATGAAGGATGCTTAACGTTCCTGAATTTAAAAAAAGCGCCGTCTTTTTGCCAAACAGCAGTGTTAGTTTAAATTTTTTTTTAATAGAAAATGAAAATTTTCAGTAAATATATAAAGGTTACAAGATAATTGTGATTAAACTGTCCTTTAATGTACCGTTTTATAACATGGCAGGGACCTTAGAAAATGGAAGAAAGACAAATGTCTAGCCAATTTTGGTTATTTTCAAGAAAGTTTACACTCGAAGTGGTACGCCCGAAATATATATATATATATATATATATATATATATATATATATATATATATATATATATATATATATATATATCGAATGTCAATTCTGTCAGTTTTGGCACTCGACATATTAAGTGTGTGGAACGTATTTCATTAGTGTGTCGTAATTAAAAAGTGCGTTGACAACTGATAGAGAACTTGAAGACGAATACTTAGCTCATTAATAATGTAAGTGAAATAGCTTCTTTGTTATCGGTGGGTGTCTAGTAATAAAATGTATTCGTTGGTTATGATACATTAGTATATCTCGGTATATACTCATCTCGCGAGTGAAGTAACTTCTTTGTAATCGGTACATTTCTAGTAATAAAAAAAAAGAATTTGTTGATTAAGAAGCTTTAGAAAATATCCATACTTACACATCTCTCGAGTGTAATAAGTATTGGATTGTCGGTAGATTTCTGGTAAGAAAACGTAGGCCTATTTGTACGATATGATACGTTAGTAGATATCTGTAAGTCGAGCGTGAATAGCTGTGTAATCAACCTCTGATACAAATCAAATCCGGCCGTACAACTTCTAGTGTAAACTTTCTTGAAAATAACTATTTTTTTCTTTTTTTTTTTTTAGTTATTACTATTTCTATGGTACAACATGGGTAGAACTTTACAATCCGGGCCGCTGCGCAGTATCGAATGTTCAGATGTTGGTAGCACCCGCGGCCAACCAATGGTAACACAGACGGTGACAGCCAATCAGATATCGCGGAATATATGTGTTGCTTTGACGATAGATGATGTTGATAGTAAAGTAATGTCAAACACGCACATCAAGACGAGATGAAATATTGCCTATTCTTGTATACGAAAAACGTAGTAATAATTATGACGTAAGTGAAAAAACACTGAGAAGAAAGCAGTGTAATATTACGCAATTTATAATGAACACCACACGAATAATTCATCAGTAACAGCAGATACATGTTAAACACTGTTATAATTAGCATCACGAAATAAGAATAGTATTTTATGTTAGCGTAACGATCGTTGTTTAGAAATTCCTGACTTTGACCGTAACGCACTATGATCACAACATGTGAAAAAAAGGTGTTAACATCACGTTTCAATTGCTTTATTTTTAAAATGATTAACACTATTCGAATGCGGAACATCGCTAACTCCAGAATTACGTTTCTGTACATGGACAGGTTTCTTGTTTAAATTCAGTACTTTCCTGTAACGTAAATCGAAATAAGTGCGTCTTTCTCTTAAATGATATGAATTATGAAAATTTTTGCAATGCCTTTGGATACGCTCATAATGCAACTTATTGAAATTGTCATTCAAGTCTCTTAAAGGAAGCCATATGTTGAAACACTCAACGTTATGACCATACAAAAAAGCGGCAAAAGTCTTACAATCACCATAATTAAAATCAGTTGTGAACACTATCTTCACAAGGGAGTATGGCCAAAAAGCAGCTTTCGAAGAAAAAAAACTGCAATGACAATCAGGAAACATTCTTCGTCATTAACTTTTGCTGAATATCCATTCAGAATGAAATTTTTACTGTAACTTGCAATCCCTAAGTAGATAAACAGCGCAATGATACATATATGCAAAACATCACTATAGAAATCAGTACAATTTTTTGAGAATAAAAAGTACTACCACATTGCGAATGACAACTTACGTAAATATAAATTGACGTAATAAATAATTAATTTTTTGCACTGACCATCAAGTAAGTAATTAATGCTGTTCGTGCTCTATGGCTGACAGGTTCTCGATGTACCCTTGACCGCTCAGTAAATTGACTATAAATACTCAATACGAATGGAATACATTCGAATATTGCGCCATTATAAAAGAACCAATTTCATTGGCTGCCGTATACTACCACCTGATTGGCTGGTCGCATGACGTCACCTTAGCCAACATCTAAACACTTGATACTGCGCGGCGGTCCGGATAGTAAAGTTAAGCCTACTACATGCGTTCTCTACTGTACAATGTACATTTAAATCAATAAAATGATATCACTCGCAATCATGAATTCAGAAATGTCGCATGTCGGCAGCTTGGAGCTCTGTAATATCAATGTATAAAAAATCTGTTGGAGCGTCGTGAGTGCATATGTTAGACTGTGGTTGCTACCTCCAGCTAAACTAGGATTCAGCGTGAAATATAACCAGTGTCGTGAGAAGAGATGAGCCACCCACAAACTCAGACACACATATACACACTCACGCTCGCTCTGGCACGGTGAGCCAGCGGCGCGCCGCCCACCTCGTGCACGGTGGCGATGCCGCCGCCCATGTCCGGCTCCAGCTTGAGCCTGTTGTGCTTCCTCATGGCTGCGCCGCCCACGCGCGATGTCGCCGCAGATGGACCGCTGTTCTTTCCCACGCTGTGCGGCCGCGATCGGACGTGGATTCGGCACGAGACGGTCTCCGGTTCCGCGTCACCCCTGACATGCCGTTGCTACGCAACGTGTACGTCAGCTGATGAGTTTCGTTTCCTTTATTCAAACACGTAGATTTCACTGGATTTGAAAGGTTTGGCAGGAAAAAAGAAAATCGCCCAGAGGACGATCAAAGAAGGAGCTAACTAGACAAGCTGTAGATATTGCACATTTTACTCCGATTCTCACGTACGCATCCGTCTAGGCCCCGTCATTTGAAGATGTGTGAACAGAGGCTGAATGAGGCAATGGTGTAGCATGACCTTCTGCGATAATCAACTAAAACCCAAACCACAAAAAACAGGTATTTGCATTCCCTCGGAGCAACAAACGAGCTTTACATCAGCTACAACTAAGATGCAGGGCTGTTGACTTGTAAGATTGCGAAAATCCTAAATTTTTTTGGCTTTAATCTACGCTGAGCTTTGACGTCCAAACACTGCTGCCCTTACAACTAACGGTATGTGGTCGAAACAATATTCTGTGGCGAGTGACAATTCGACCTGGCGTGTGAGATCAAATGTTCTAAGAATCAACCATGTCTCTATGCTACTCCGCTGGCGAATATACTTGTCCAGTTTGGTGGAGGTCAGCACGTTGCTGAGGCCGGTATAACATCTACATAAATACTTTGCAAATGATATTGAAGTGCACGGTAGGGGGTTCATAGGACCACTTTATATTTCTCAACGGTTTCATCTTCTAATAGCGACGGGAAAAAGGAAACATTAAATCTCTCCGTTTTCAGTCTGATTTCTCTTATTTTGTTATGATGATCATGACTCGCTATGAAGATGAGTGCTGACAATATATGTTCGCATTCGGAAGAGAAAGTTGGTGACATAAATTTCGTAAATAAATCTCGACGCAACGAAAAACCCCCTTCTCTTAAAGATTTGCATCAGAACTCATTCATCATTTCCGTGACAAACTCTGTCCTGTACCGCGATAATAAATATCGAGCTGACCTTCTCTAAACTTTCTGTAGCAGAACTGTAGCATCTTCTGTTCTGCCAGTGAAACTTTAGTCTTTCGTTCAAATTCGCTACGATATTTTCTTTGTAGTCTGTTCAATTGAAGTTTTGAAATGCGTCATATGGGTTCTACCGCAGAGCTGGTGTTCCAGCCCGAACGCATGCATAGGCTAGCACTAAGGAGACGCTGATTAGCACTAAATACAAGGCAGCAGTTTCAATGTGAAAAGAGAGCAGCTTGCTCTGGAAACACTGTAATGTTAGTGATCCACAATTAAATTTCACGTTTAACTATATTTATGATTGTGTTGAAAAAAGGAATGAGCTGACGAAAATTGTTATCTTTATTCAAGTACCCCGTCTTTCTGTAGTAAACCGTGTGAGCATCTCTATGTGTGTGAATATGAGGTAAATTTTGTACAAGAATGTGTCGTCAGTTCATGGTAACAGGGAAACAGAAGAATACGTAAGTTTGAAGTGTGATTGATCTCATTCTTAATTTTTATTATAGTCGACATAAACGACGTGCAAGAGTCAGCAACTGCACTAATATTTGAAATAATTTCTTATGTGATTATGAGTCAACAGCTGCAAGTGTTTTTTTTTTTTTTTTTTTTTTTTTTTTTTTTTTTTTTTTTTTTTTTTTTTTTTTTTTTTTTTTACATTTAAATGTTTGGATCCTTCAGGATCATCTTCAGAATGTTTGTAGTTGCTACTGCAACACGTCTCGTCCACGTTAGTACCTATCATAACATTGACCAGACGCGTTGTAGTCAACTACAAACATTCTGAAAATGATGCTGAAGGATCGAAACATGTAAATGTAAAAAGTAGGTGCAGCTGTTGACTGATAATCAGACAATAAATTATTTCATATTATTGTTAATATTTTCTAAAGTTGTTATTGAACTATTGTTCTGGTAAGATCAGGAACTGGCCGATTGAGAGACGAACTGGATGGCGCGGTTTATTTTTGTAAGTTGATTCGTTACAATATTCTATAGTCAGAATAGAACGTGTTCGCACATTCTTTCTGAAACGCTGGACAAATGGGCAGTGAAAATAAGGCAAGGACAGATATGAATGAGATAACATCTCAGCCGTTGAAGGTTCAAGTCCTCCTTGGGGCATGAGTGTGTGTGTTGTCGTTAGGTTAGTTTACCTTGGTTTAAGTAGTTTGTAAGCTACGGATAGATTTACAATCATTTGAACATTTTTTAACATCTGAGCAGTCGTGCTTTCGAACAGTTCGGCCAAATTTTAAGGAAATTGTCAGTTTAATTGTTGACAAAGTGCATCGTTATGTTTGGTAATACGTGTTACGGAAGTTTCGACATTTGATGTGATCTATATTGTTTTCATTCAACTCGGAAACTACGTGGCTTGATAGGCAGTATTGGACTTGTAAAAATATCCAGAACTGTCGATGTGCGTAGCATTTGAGCGAGCTTGCGTGTAATATGAACAATCAGCTGATGAACATTTTATGTGATTGAATTTTTATTAACACACTGACAGTTGTAATGTCGGTGGTTACGATGATTGCAGACTTCGCGGATAGTTCATCATAGTACGTTCCTGGCAGTTGAACCATAATATACTTCAAGTTTTCAGTAATCATTTTATTAAGCTGAAAATAACGTGAACGAAGTAAACAGCTGCAGCGGACCCTTTTAACAATGATGAAATATACATCTTATGACAATGAAGTTCGGTAACATTAACGTTGATGAAGTATAAGCTACAGTTACCTTACAGTCCTTCGAAATAGTCACTTCCCATAATCCTGCACCGTTGAGCCGTGCGATACATGTCCTAGAAACTTTGCACGAAGTCTTCCTGTAGTGCGATTGATTGATCGAGCGCTCTAAGGCAAACTTGCTGCAGAGCACGCGGTTGTCCTTAGTATTAGTGTAAGTAGTTTGTTGATGACCAAAACATGGTCCAGTACGTTTCCAAAAATTTGAATATTTGAAAAGCGTCGTCATGTTTCGTTGGATATCAGGAATATCATCACATCTCTTTCCTTTCAAATCGAGTTTGAGTCGAGGGAATGAGACGAAGTCTATTCCCTCGGCTAAAACTCGATTTGAAAGGAAAGAGATTTTACGACGAGGCTATTGAAGAACATCCCAAAGAAAAACTTCGTGCAAAGTTTCCAGGACATGTATCGCAGAGCTCAGCGGTGCACAGTTAGGGGAGGTGAGAATTTCGAAGAACAGTAAGGTAACTGTGCAAGGTATCCCGGTAAATTTTAAATTAACAAATTTTTATAGAAATTTTGCAAGATATCTGGAATATTAATGTTTAATGGAAATTGATCACCACTACGTACTTGCAGAACTGAACTTTTAAAAAAATGAACAATGTGGTGACTACGACCACCGAGGTAAGCCTTAGAAAATATTAATAAGCACAACGGACACGCCCCGGAAATGGGGAAACTCAAACACTAGAATTTATGGTCCTGTCTGAAGTACTCCCAAAGGGTACAACGAAACTGATGAACTAGAATAATGAAACGGGGGAAACAATCTGACACAGATAAAATAAAATGACTTACCTCGTACCTTCTTATTACAAAACTGGAAAGACGAGACATCAAGCAGCTCGCGTCATGCAGTATTTTAGTATTAAAAATTATGGAAAATGATAGGTATGTAGCAATTAAGTTCAACAATAATCATAAATGAAGAAAACGAAAGTCAGGGGAAATTAACTACCAAATGAGGACGCAGAACGCAAATTGAATATTAGAAATTATGTATTCTTTTAAAAAATTAAAAAAAATAAAAAAAAGGTAGAAAAATATGACAGAAAATATACATCTGTGGCCCGTTCCATATGTACAAAATATGATAGAAAACCGACTTATGTCAGGACCATAGGGACCTTACAACTGTAGTTAATAGTTCATATACGTTAATGTTACAGGGCTATGCACTGAACTTTGTGAGTGGTTGTAATTAAGAATCATTTAATTTTTATAAGTCAATGAAACTGGGACAATATACATGGAATGAGTACGTAAGAGCACAATTGTCGCAGTTTTCGCAGGCAATACACAGCCCGACATTGTCCATAGTATTCATGTTCATACGTAATAATCTGCTTACCGCCAATGCTGTGATGTCTATTTCAATAACAGCAACAGTAAATTCCTCAGTTACGAGCAACCACCTGCTGTTTGAATGCCACGCCGTGTATTATGGGCCCATAAACGGGCGGTGGCGCTCGGCCAATTTGAGATGCGATCGTCTGGGGGAGGCTTGTGGTGTAGTGGGGGGAGGGGAGGGGGAGACCTCTGGCTCTCCAGGGCTTCCGGCTCCAGCGCGGCCCGCGTCTTCATGGGGCATCGATCCGCTGTGGCCCGCGGCAATATCGCCCACCAAATTGAATCAAGCCGGCTTTGTAAAGCCATGCGCCTATCCGATTACCCCGCCCTTATTTTATTTGGATGACCCTGTTCTGGGGCAATATAATGTCACGGTATCCGACAGGGTTCATACTCCGGGAGAAGTAGGGATTAACCTCAGCTGATGAGCCCATTATCAGACCCAAGGATCAACGACACTGAAGACAGCGCATTAGAGCAAAGGTCATTGCGCGTTATTATTAACTGTGGTCTAAATTCTGCCAGTTGTTTTACTAACAAAACTCAATATTATTTAAATGTAATTCATAGTTTTTATCTGAATCCTGTAAATTTTTAGGTTTCATCTTAAGACAATGAAAAAAAAAAAAACTGTAAGAAAGGGCGAAGACGAAACATGGGTTAATGAGGAAGTTGTGCCTATATAAAATGTAATGAGAAATTTAATTAATTCTCTGATATTAGTAGCAGATGAGTACAAAATTATTGCCGGCCGTAGTGGCCGAGGGGACTGAGGCGCTCCAGTCACGGTCTGCACGGCCTACTGACCTACAGGGTCTTACTGGAAATATTATATGTTTTATTCCTGAATGTGTTATATGTTTAATTCCCTCCAGTCTAACAAAAGGCTTGAAAAATTACAGACGCTATGGTACTTTGGTCACGTTCAAACTTTGTCGAATGGCTTTGAATGGTGTATATTGGTTCTACCCTGTATTCCAAAGAAGCGATGTTGTTCCGCTCTCTTCAAACAGATGACATTCACTTGAATAACAACCCATGATGTACTCACAGAAAGTTTTCATTGTCCTGAAACTGTCAGCAATATCGCACTTTATCAAGAATGTCGTCCTTTTTTCACTGTGAATTGCGGGCCATAGCCGCGGCGGAGCGGCCGAGTGCACAGTCTGCTTTCGGCAGGCGAGCTGTGCGGAAGTGGTGTTTGCATCCTCGCTGCGGCCGGTCGCGCGTGCTATGTGTGTGGTGAGTTGGACGCTCTTGCGGCGTAAATAATATTTGTAGTTTAAAATGGATAGAGCATAAACATGACTGAGCCCCTTCGCAAAGACACCTTGAAGTTCACATTTGACGAACGATATGCGAGACCCAAAGCATTAGAAGTGGAAGCCTTTTTAAGCTTAGATTTAGCGAAATTATAGGAATCCACCTGTCGATCGTTAGTTGTACAGTTTACATGAAAATGATCAGTACTGCATACTGCGCAAAAGTCATAGAACAGTGCGGAGGATCCCTAAAATTTCATCATTGTGGTGGGAATGTTGGAGACGTCAAATTTGACCACACAGGTTTTGCTACCCGAACAATCCGAATCTTTGAACTTCCATTTGAAATACCCGCAGAAGAGATAAATCCAGTCCTTAAACCCTACGGACGAATTATCAGCAATATAGCGGAAAAGTAGACGACCTTTCAAACTTTTCCTGTCCTCAACGGCGTCAGACAGGTCAAAATAGAACTCCGAAAGCACATACCGTCTTACCATTACGTGTGTGGGTATAGAGCCATTATAATTTACGACGGTAAACCACGTACATGCTCCGGTTGTGGTCAAACCGGTCATGTACAAACTGAGTGCATTCAACGGAGAGTGACACAGCTGCCAGCGAGAGAGCCAATCGCGCCTATGGTGATGACGACACTGCCAGTTATATATGCCTCAGAATTCCGCGGCACAACAACCAAGGCCTTGAGCGACGCTGAAGACAGACAAGATGAATCCATCGAAGACAACCAACGCCTGCCAATGGAAATCAGTAACGCAGAAGCACCAACCATCCCTGCCTCCAACGTGACCGGAACGGTTGTGGGAAAAGAAGTGGAAGCAACTTCTGAAAAAGACACTGAACAACACGTGCATCAAGACGACGAGGATAATGCCACACAAGAACCAAGCTCACATTCGGAGAATGAAGAGAGCTTGAAATGTGGAGCCTCCCCTAAAAAACACAAAAAACGGCGTTTAGCACCACCTGACGCAGAACACAAAGCGCAGACGCTCCGCGAAAAAGCGCAATAAATTGGCAAAAAGTGAAGTGGGAAAAAATCAGTAAAGTCACAACGCAACCAGTCGACGACAAAAAAGGAAGACTCAAGCAATATAGACATACATCGCCAACAGGGTGATGAAAAAGATAGCACCACAAGTAAAGAATCAAGAAACAGAGCCCTGCCCCAGCACTGCTCCGGGAAACAGACGGCACAATAAACTGATGGATCTTCCTGGGCAGATGATAACGTAGAATTTCCTGAAGACGAAGAAATGGAGGACATTACAAATGGAAAAAGTGAATCGTATCCGCCAAGGAGAGACGAAAAATCTAAATAAAAGTCCCCGCCGCGTTCACTGTACTGAGGAGCAAGAGGCGTTGCCGAAAATGAGCGGTAAAAATAAACAAGCATAGGCAGCTAAAATATCTGTGCAAGCCTATAGGGTCGGCACGATAAATATAAACAAAATTCGAAGCCACCTCAAACTCAAGGCCCTACAAGACATGCTATACGCCGCTGACCTCGATATCGCATTGCTGCAAGGAGTGACAGACATTAAATTAGAAACAATAACAGGATTTAACGTAATCAAGAATTCCGGAAATGACCAAGACCTTGGAACGGCGATACTAATGAAAGAAGGAATAATCATGAAATACGTTGAAAAATTGGCAAACGCCAGAGGTATTGCAGGAACCATCCACAACGTAAGACTGATCAACATCTATGCACCATCTGGCTCCGGCAACAGGCGAAACGAGCAGACTTCTTCAAAGAGGACATAGTGCCCCTCTTCCGTGGGAGATATGAACACATCATTTTTGGAGGCGACTATAATTGTGTTTTATCTGCTAAGGACCAGACGCCAAATTTTAATTATTGTGCAGAACTGAACGCAATAGTCAGAGAATTTAACTTGATCGACGCGTGGGAGCATAAGAATTGAGAACGGCCAGGATTCACACATATTACTAGCCACTCAGCCAGCCGCATTGACAGAATCTACGTTTCCGATAACTTGAAGACGCAAATTTTACAAACAGAACTATGGCCTACTCTCTTTTCAGATCACATATCTTACATCTGTACTTTGAATTTAAGAAAACAAGAAACTTACAGAGGACGTGGTCTGTGGAAAATGAACGTAGACAACTTAAAAGATCCTGCATGTCAAGCGACATTTAATGACTTATGGCAAGAATGCGAGAAAAGATTCCCTTCGTATTCCTCGGCACTCGCATGGTGGACAAAATGCGCTAAGCCTATGATCAGAAGGGCAATGACCAATTACTCTCGTGAGAAAAGAGACTGGTACAAGCGGACAGTTGAATTTTATTTCAAAGTCCTCAGGGATTTATACGCACCTGATGTGTCAGTTATTGACAACCATGCAGAAATTAAAGGAATTCAAGCCAAACTTCTGTCATTAAAACGCAAAGAACTTGAAGGTTATAAAATAAGAGCACGGCTTAAAAATGAAGTGCAGGATGAACAAACGTCTATTTATCATTTAATAAACGAAAGGAAACAACAACACCGAAAAATAATAACCGAATTACGAACAACAGATGGCAGACTACTAACCCAGCAAAATAAGATCAAGGCGGACATTCACAATCACTTCACAAATTTACTAAGTAACACACCCACGGATATAACGGCTTCAACTAACCTAACAACCGGACTGACACGAAAACTAGTACGGGACGAAGCAGACAGCCTGTTAGTCGAAATATCAGAAGAGGAAGATGAAGATGCAATAATGCGGAGCTCAAAAAACAAATCTCCTGGTCCTGATGGATTTCCAGTAGAGCTATACCACACACTCAAACGACAGATGATACCCAAGCTCACATGTGGATATAAAGAACTTATGAACTCCAATACCAACATCCCAGTTGATTTCCGAGAAGGAGTAGTTGTATTAATCCCGATAAAATCTACAGGAATATCAATAGAAAACCTAAGACCTATCACCCTACTCAATAGTGATTACAAAATATTTGCGCGCATTATGAACGAAAGATTGAAATCAGTACTGAACGCCGTCACCGGTTCTTATCAATCTAGCGTAGGCAAGGACAGGGTCATTCACCAGTATGTGACTACAGGCATATAATTTCATTATCAGCAGCTTGTAAACTAAAGTGTGCTTTGGTATCATTAGATTTTGAAAAAGCATTTGATAGAGTCAACCACGATTACCTATTTCACGTCATGAGTACTATGAACTTTTCTCAAAGCTACATCAGGATCCTGAAGAACCTTCTCAACAATTCAGCCTCTATAATAATGGTAAATGGTCAACTCAGCAGACCAATAACTGTAAAAAGTTCAATGAGACAAGATTGTCCCCTGTCCATGTCGCTTTTTGCAATAGCCATAGAACCAAAAAATGTTCAAATGTTTGTAGATCTATAGGACCAAACTGCGTGGTCATCAGTCCGTAGCTTACAAACTACTTAAACCCAGGTAAACTAACCTAAGGACAAACACGTACACCTATGCCCCAGGGAGGACTCGAACCTCCACGGCGAGCAACCGCGCGCTCCGCAGCCATAGAACCCTTGCTCTTTCGATTGAGTACAAATTTACAAGGTATATTAATGCGTGGGCAAAAGATTGTCTGGCAAGCATATGCTGATGACGTCACTGTCTTGGTCAAGGACAATAATGAGATCTGCAAATTACTAGAGGTAATACAAATGTATGAACTCGTGTCTGGCGCCAAACTGAACCGACAGAAATCCGCAATCATGAACATCGGACGAGGTTTAGGAGTTCCATTCAAGGGGAAATAAAGGAGACTACTACTTTGAAATGTCTCGGAATTAAATATACGCCCAATATCCAGCAAAAGAATGCACGGAATTACAGAAGTCTACTTAATAGTACACGTGTCAGTATATACCAGAATATACTCAGGACACTCGACGAAATACAAAGGGTGGAAGTGGTGAATATATATCTCACATCCAAAATAAATTATGTGGCACAAGTCCTACCAATTCTGCGGACTGTGGCCGACAGGATCTTGGCAGCTTTTGACCACTTCGTCAGCCGTGGCCGTATTTTCAAAGTTAAATACGAGACTTTGACACTATCGACCGACAATGGTGGCCTTAATCTCACAAATGTCTACAATAAAGCGCAAGCCCTGTTTGTTAGCAAAACGTACAAACAGTGGACAAAAACGCCGAAAACCATAGCAGCATTTCTTTTAAATGAAATAGCGCCACCCAACTGTGCTGCGGCCAATCGATGTCCGCCATATTCCCACCGACCTGTATCACTTTAAACATTTTATAATCGAATATAGCTATATAAGTATGAGAATGTCAGAGAAAGACACGTATAGAGTCAAAGAAGTCTACAAAAACTTAATGAAATTTCATAACGAGAACATCATTGAACGAAAGTATAAAGACTTCAATTGGGAAATGATCTGGGGCAACATTCACAATCCCCACTTACCAACCAACGTGAAGGCTCTCTGGTATTACGTTGTTAATCGAAAAGTCCCAACGAAGCAACGACTTCATAATATACATCTCGCTACTTCTCCTTTGTGCACACTCTGCAACCTGAATGACACAGACGAACATCAATTTGTGTGTAGAAACATTGACAACATTTGGCAATTACTCTGGAAAAAAACTTGCAATTATGCAAAGAACGTCGCCGACCACCATAATACCTGCAAGCCTCTTACATCCGGACGAAGAACTTTACCACAACACGAAACAAAATGCCGTGAATTGGTTAAAGGGACATGCGCTATATTACATACTGACAACCACGGAAAAGAGCGAAGGAGATTTTTGGATATACATTAAACTGCAGCACAACAAACTACTGCAAGTACAGGACTATAAAAAAAAAGTACGCAAACTTTCTCAAAAGAGCCATCGTGTGAAACACAAGTACAATGACATTCTTGATGATGTGACCCAATAGGCATATAAACAGGTTAATTTATTATAAATACAACCTTTAGAAAAATGTAAGAAAAACGAATAACGATCAACTAATGAACGACTATTGGACGAAAACAAACTTTTCAAAGAGACAAAAAGGAAAAAAAAAGTTTATTTTACCAGGTTTGGCTCTAGAAGAGAGACTTTATTTTTATTTATTTTTTTTTTTCGCACCGTTTCAGTTTCCCTTTTTAACAATACAGAGATTAATTTCAAATGCATAAGTTCTACCAACACCAAGAATTAATGTTACGTTTTATCATTAACAGAAACGGAGTCTAGCTAGCTTTCGCATTTCGAAGTTACAGAAGGTAAACAAGATGAGAACAAAAAGAAGAATCAAATCAAGTACACGGATATGTGGGGAAATTACAACAGTTATAGCCGAGAAGACGAACTTTGAAATCGGAAGTGGGCAAAGACAACGTAAGATAAAATTTATCTAGCTTTTCAGAAGATATGAAGTTATATTTCACTCTGAGTAAGCGAATATTAATTTAGAGAAGACATTATACAACACAATATTTTGCTTTCAATTTTTTCCTGTAATTGAAACATTAAATCATAATATGCATAGAGAAAAAAATCTTTTGTTGCACTTAGCATTCCAGAAGAAAAGAAAAAGGGATTTTAAGTTTATTGAACATATCAAGAAAAATCTTTTCGTTTACTAAAATCTTTAACAAGAAACGAAGATGAGATATACAACACAAAATTAACAGAGGGAAAAAAATGGGGACTAAGGCGCTTCAGTCACGGCGTGCGCGTCCGCTGCGGTCGGGGGTTCGAATCCCCCCTCGGGAATTAAAGAAAAAGTGCACTGAAGCGCTAAGCGACGATGCGCGAGGCCTTTCCCCGTCGGGGTTCGAATCCCCCCCTCCGGCATGGATATTTGTGCCGTCCTTAGGATTAGCTAGTTCATAAGTAGTTTGTAAGTTTAGGGACTGATGACCCCGTAGTTAAGTCCCATAAGCTATACAAACATTTGAATTTTTTTACAAAGTTATTCATTCAAGATAATAGGCGAAATAGTGACGCCGAATAACAACGTTTTTCGGTTATCGCGAAATTTTTATTTCTACTACTGACAACATGGTAGATCTCGTAGTTCTACCAGTTCTACCGCTAGATAGCTGCCATGCTAGACCTGTACCTCTCGCACCATAACGTCGTCTAGTACAGTCGTGCTCAGGAGGTGGCTAGACGGACACGAGCGCTCGCCTTCGCTCGCTGCATGTGCCGTAAGCGATAGCGGCGGAATGGGGCGATGAGGCATCATGACGTAGTGTAGCGCAGGGGAGGTGTAAACAAGCGTTGTCTTCAGAAGACTATGCGCAAGGTCGTTACTGCTTAGCTTTACATGCGATCGCGTGTGCCCACCACGCAGTACATAACCTACGGAGCACCTCTTTTCACTTCGAACTACACTCCTGGAAATTGAAATAAGAACACATTGACGCCGGTGTGTAAGACCCACCTTACTGCTCCGGACACTACGAGAGGGCTGTGCAAGCAATGATCAAACGCACGGCACAGCGGACACACCAGGAACCGCGGTGTTGGCCGTCGAACGGCGCTAGCTGCGCAGCGGTTGGGCACCGCCGCAGTCAGTGTCAACCAGTTTGCCGTAGCATACGGAGCTCCATCTCAGTCTTTAACAGTGGTAGCATGCCGCGACAGCATGTACGTGAATCGTATGTGCAGTTGGCGGACTTTGAACGAGGGCGTATAGTGGGCATGCGGGAGGCCTGGTGGACGTACCGCCGAATTGCTCGACACGTGGGGCGCGAGTTCTCAACAGTACATCGATGTTGTCGCCAGTGGTCCGCGGAAGGTGCACGTGCCCTTTGACCTGCGTCCGAACAACAGCGACGCACGGATGCACGCCAAGACCGTCGCATCCCACGCAGTGCCATAGGGGACCGCACCGCCACTTCCTAGCAAATTAGGGACACTGTTGCTCCTGGGGTATCAGCGAGGACAATTCACAAGCGTCTCCATGAAACGGGGCTACGGTCCCGCGCACCGTTAGCTCGACTTCGCTCACGCCCCATCATCGTGCAGCCCGCCTCCAGTGGTGTCGCGACAGGCGTGTATGGAGGGACGAATGGAGATGTGTCGTCTTCAGTGATGAGAGTCGCTTCTGCCTTGGTGCCAATGATGGTCGTATGCGTGTTTGGTGCCGTGCAGGTGAGCGACACAATCAGGACTGCATACGGTTGAGGCACACATGGCCGGCATCATGGTGTGGGGAGCGATCACCTACACTGGCCGTACACCTCTGGTTGTCATCGAGGGGACACTGAACTGTGCACGGTACATTCAAACCGTCATGGAACACATCGTTCTACCATTCTTACGCCGGCAAGGGAACATGCCGTTCCAAGAGAACAATGCACATCCACATGTATCCTGTGCCACCCAACGTGCTTTAGAAGGTGTAAGTCAACTACCCTGGCCAGCAAGATCTCTGGATCTGTCCCACATTGAACATGTTTGGGACTGGATGAAACGTTGTCTCACGCGGTCTGCACGTCCAGCTCGAACGCTGGTCCAGCTGAGGCGGCAGGTGGAAATGGCTTGGCATGCCATTCCACAGGACTACATCCAGCACCTCTACGATCGTCTCCATGGGAGAATTGCAGCCTGCATTGCTGCAAAAGGAGGATATACACGGTACTAGGGCCGACATTGTGCATGCTCTGTTGCCTGTGTCTATGTGCCTATGGTTCTGTCTGCGTAATCATGTGTTGTATCTGACACCAGGAATTGGTCAATAGAGTTTCCCATTTTTGGGACAATGAATTCACGGTGTTCTTATTTCAATTTCCAGGAGTGTAATTTAGTGCGATGGCTTCAAAGCGAAAAGCAGATACACCAACGTCAATGTACAACACGTCAGAGCAAGTATCGTTTATCTTGAATACACTTGTCCGAAAATGCTTAGCATGCTTCGAAACCCTTAACTCAAAATAATAATAATAATTTACAACGCCATTACAGTACAGTACCCTCCATGATAAATATTATGGGCATTTGCAAGATGAAGAGCGGAAAGCGGAGGTCCTAAGATTGAAGATCATACTACTAACAACTAGATGGTCTGACATGTGAGTCACCGATTTCAATCAAATTTGGCATCGACGTTTATATTGCATATAAAAGGACAAGTGTTTCGGCTTGTTGCTATAGCTTTGGTCCACTTTAGGTAACGGTAGTAACACTAAAATTAGGCCTTTTTGCGATTGTCTTTTGACAGCTCGAAATTTAAATGAAAATAACTGTTTAACTATTTATCTGACACGAAAATTGAATAACCGAATTTGTAGAGGAGAAAATTATCTACAACTTTGCTCTGTTATGTTTTTTCATATCTCGTAGCGTTTCAAAGATATTTGCAAAAATAACGGCGATTTTGGGATGTATGTCTGACAGTCTGTCTGTCCTTCTGTCTGTCTGTCCGTCCATAACGTGTTCCCCTGTTTTAAGACGAACCGTTCAACCGAGCAGCACCAAATTTTACAGACATGATTGTAGGCCGCCAGAGACCAGATTAACATTAAATTGAGTGTATTATCTGTTCACAGAGGTTTCATTTCTGAACCACAGTAAATATATGTATAGTATTTTTTTCGTTCAACCATCAGAAATCTCTTCTGTTCATAAGAAATAAAATGTATTTCTTCTGTCATACATCAGTTCCATACAATTAATTTGCCACAGAATAGATTACTCAACCACCGAGATGTGTAACATCTCCGTAGAACATCAGTGGCGGTAGAATTAGAATGCCCGAAGTTCCTGTTTTGCGATTCCGGCCTCCACTCACAATTCGTCTGCTACCGTCAGCCCCGCGAGCCGGCTGTGGCGCGAGCGCAAGCCAGCTCGTTTGAGCAGATTGCTGAGCAAGCCTAGTCTCGTATTCCGTTTGGATCTGAGAAGATCCACTTCCATTAATCACTCTTAATGAAAAATGATAAAATACTTTTAAATCTATAGGACTTAAGTATGGTCATCAGTCCATAGGCTTGGAAACTACTTAAATTAAACTAACCGAAGTACAATACACACATCCTTGCCCGAGGGTGGACTCGAACCTCCGACGGGGAGCACGTGCGAGCTTCGCAGCAAGGCGGCCTAGATCACTTGGCCATTCCACCGCGGCCCATTCTTAATTGCTCCGTAGACACATAATCTTTGTTTCATACTCACCTTTGGAACTGCCCCTCTCGAATCATATGTTTCATTAGTATCGTTGGGGAAAAAATTATGAAAAAAATGATACCGTCACTGCTGCGGTGAAGTGCATCAGCGGTGTAAGACGCCTTGGTGCGGAATGCGTGGTTGCTTGCCACCGAAGGCTGGAGTCCTACCTTGGACATGGGTGTGTATGTGTTGTCTTAGCATGAATTAGTTTAAGTAATTTGTAAGCCTAGGGACTGAATACCATAGCAATTAAGACATGTTTACAAACATTTCAACATTAACGGCAAAAATAACGTTATTAGGTTGCTGCGACAATTTGATTTCCATTACTGGCAATATAGTCGACCTCATTATTTTACACGCTCCACAGCTAGATGGCTCTCGCGCGGGAGGTGGACTAGAGAGCCTATAGAGGAAGAGAGTGGCCACGCCTGACACCGCTCCTGATTGGCTGAGAGCCCAGGACGCCATGTTTTTACCACATTTGGCGGGCTTTACATGTGACTGAATAGCTGTAGTGTGCATTTCTGTACTGTGGGGTGTCTTAAAAGCTTCTTACAGCGATTTCACTGTGCAGTTACATACAGGTTGTATTACGGTAGACACTGCTCCACTTTTGCTCGTCTTTTGTTGGTTATATATACGTAAATTAACTTGTTGTTCCTTGGTCCTAGACGATAACCTTAGGACTTTGCGGCAACTTTTAAGCTTATACTAGGTGACCTGGTGAACTTCGTATCACTTACCTCTTAATATAAACCATATTAATTTTAATCATATGTGTTTTAGACCCAGTAGCTTTATAAAGGCATCGGCTCGATAGTGGGTGGAAAGAGTGGGCAAATCACGCACATATTTCCAGGATAATGTTCATGTCACATTCGTGGAAGTTCAGGGAAGGTTTAAAGGGTGATAAAATATGGAAAAATTGCGAGGAAAATTTAGATTTAAAACATGTAAAATAATTACTTGGTTGTTGTGTTTCGGTACGTTCAGAAATATATTTGAAAGAGTAAAGTTCGCTTTACACGATCTGAACACGTATATGAACTGTCAAAAGATAAAAATAAATTGCTGTTAGTTAGTCTCGCTAAAACGTGAGAACGGCTGAACCTTCCTCTCGCTTTCAACGTCGAATTTGCAAAATTTTATGGCAATCAGATGAATGGTATTGTCATTTCATAGGAAAATCTCTTTCTATTCATTTTTAATTTTCCAATTTTCCGGGAAGCTGTTGGTTTGAACGTCAAATATGCAAAATTTTACCGAAATCAAACGAATAATATTCATATCTCATTGAGAAAAAATCTTTCAATTTCTCGCGAATTTTCAAATTTTCTGGGTAACATTCCCAAATTTTTAGTTCATAAGAACGTTCATCTTTCGTTGAATGTCGAATGATCAAAATTTTATCGCTATCGGATGAACGGTTCTGAAGTTATACAGTTGAGTACATTTAGAAACACATTGAAAAAAGAACTTGGTTCAAATTCTTCAACTTTCCTATTTAACTGTCCCAATTTTTTTCCCTGAAAACTTTTTCAAGCCCAAAATGAAAAGAAAAGCCCCTCTCCATCGTGTGAATGGTATGTTATAATGATGAGTTCAATGAAATACACATTGAAAAACGCAACTTTCAGTTTTTCTCAAATTTTCCAATTTTTCGGTAGATTTTCCAAAAATTTATTTCATCCAAACATTGTCTTGTCAAGCCGTACTCAAGTGATGTTCTTACAACCATGTGCCAATTGATTTTTTTATTAATAGAGAAAAATCGCTTTTGGTTTTCCTAAATTCTCTTACTTTCCGGGCGACTTTACAAACTTTTTATTTGATGCGAAGCTTCCTCTTGCTTTCAACATAAAAAGGATGAAATTTTATTGCAATTGGGCGAACGGTATTGATAGCTCACTGGAAAAAGCTGTTTCAGTTTTTTTCCAATTTTCCTCTTTTCCGGACAACTTTTCCATATTTTATCACCGTTTAAACCTTCCCTGGGCTTACACGAATATTTCAAGACTAAAATTAGCCAAATCGGTTCACCCGTTCTCGAGTTTTAGCGAGACTAACGATCAGCAATTCATTTTTATATTTATACAGTTGAGTACATTTAGAAACACATTGAAAAAAGAACTTGGTTCAAATTCTTCAACTTTCCTATTTAACTGTCCCAATTTTTTTCCCTGAAAACTTTTTCAAGCCCAAAATGTCTTGACAGTCCTTAATTATTATGTAATGCACATTATTGGTTGCATTCAGTAAATAACTTCAAATCAATATTTAATCTTAAAATTGCTGCAAAGTTCTAAGATTATGCCATAGACCGACCAACTGCATGTTTATTGATGTCAGTTAATTTACGCAAATAGAAACGACAGATGTGCAGAAGTGAACTATTGCCTACAGTAATACAACCTGTAAATGAATGTAAAATCGCTGTCAGAAGCATTTAAGACCTTCTACAGTACAGCAACGCACACTGTAGATATTGAAACTCATGCAAAGTCCGTCAAGTGTGGTAAAAACATGGCGTCCGGGGCATTCAGCCAATCATTAGCGACACCACTCGTCGCCACTCTCCCACTACACAGGCTCTCTAAACTGTAACTCTCGTAGCGTATCGTCATCTAATACCCCATTTGCATACGAAAACTCCCACTTCCTTTAACTACTCTTGACTGCGTAGACACATGGATTTTGTTTTGTTTACATCTATGGCAAGGTCCCTTTATCTTCTGCAATGAAACTTCCTGGCAGATAAAAACTGCGTGGTACCCCAGAATTCGAGTCCACGACCTTTTCATTTCGCAGGTAAGCACACTGGGCCATGAGTGTGTGTGAGTGAGTGTTTTTACAGCTTATGGGACTGAACTACGGGGTCATCAGTTCCTAAACTTACAAACTACTTATGAACTAGCTATTACTAAGGACGGCACAAATATCCATGCCCGAGGGGGTATTCGAACCCCCAACCGTAGTAGCCGTGCAGACCGTGACTGGCGCTCCGCAGACCGCTCGGCTACCGCGGCCGGCATTGGGCCATGCTATTGACGGAGTGTTAAACCCTAATCTTCCTTCTCTCTACGTACGAAACTACCTGGGCAGCTTTAATTACGCCAACAAAACTTCTCAGATGTTCTCCTGCGAAATTTGCAGGCCTAGCAATTCTGGAAGAAAGGATAGTTGTGGGGACGTTGCATGGCCGCGTCCTAGGGGCTGCTTCCAGAATAAAACATCCACTCTGCAGCGACGGATGCGCTCATAATGAACATTAGGAATGATTAAAACTCTGTGGTAGAGCGGGATTCGAGACCAGAACCTTTTCACAGCTGCAGTCTGCCAGGTAGTTTCAAATCAACATACACTCTGCTACAGGGTGAAATACTTCAGTCTCTAAACACACTCTAGGCTGTTGCTAAGCCACGTCTCGAATACATTCTTTCTTCCAAGAGTGCTAGTTCAGCAGGAGAGCTTATTTGAAATTGATAATGTGTAATGTTGGTACCGCAGCTGGCGAGATTGAATGTACGGCCCTTTAGCTAATTTTCGTTTGTTTCACCAGGCTTACGGTTTCATTACGAAAATAAATATGAATCACTCCTTTCGATTAGACAATTATCGATACAAAAACACTTGGTTTCAATCTTAGACAATTTATTATCACTGAAGTAATAATTTTGTTCCTCTGCTCCCAGAAAATGACTTTTGAAGGAAGGAAGCTTAGGGTTTTACGTCCCGTCGACAGCGTGGTCATTAGAGACGGAGCTTACGCTCGGATTTTTGGGGAAGGATGGGGGAGGAAATGGACCGTGCCCTTTGAAAGGAACCATCACGGCATTTGCCTGGAGTGATTTAAGGAAATCACGGAAAACCTAAATCTGGATGGCCGGAGGGAGATTTCAACCACCATCCTTCCGAATGCGATTCCAGTGTGTTACCAGTGCGCCATATCGCTCGGTAGAAACAATTATGAGTACTCCGAGCAAGTACTCCGAGCAGTGAAACCTGCACTTGCAATTAATTGTGAGGTAAGTCACTGGACGTTTTGCCAGCAACTGCCCACCTGAATACTCGTACCACGAGCGCAGCTAGTCGAATTGTAATAAATAGGGAATCGGAGGATACAATGTTCAATATAGTGATTTAATTATAAAAAATGACGGTGCACAAATTCAGGGATTAATTATGATACATAGAATTAAATCTCTAACAAAGATGGCACGATCTCTACCTATTAAGGAAAATGATATTGAGGACGTGTTAGTTGTAAAAATGAAATTAAAAATAGCTATCCAACATGGTAGAGAATAAAACCAGAAGCTCAAAAACACAGCCAACTAGTGGAAGTTACATTTATCTTTAACTGCGCTATAGCAATGTGTTTATATCACGAATTCCCAATACTGCTCTGGTAAGAAAAACATCGATTCGCTACCGTGGATGGGTCGGTTCGACGTGACGCTGAAGCTGTATGACGATGGCTACACAGTGAACGAATTACGTCGTTCAAAAAACTGCTAAGTTGAAGTCACTCAAGTATCAAAGTCGAACAAGAAGTTCTCGTAAACTGCTTGCGTCACTCGCCAGAAGCAGGAGAGAAGCACAGTTGTAAGCTTGTAAATGAGTGCTTCGAAATGCAGATACACTGCACTGGAGTCATAATTTTGTTCCCCTGCTCACAGAGAAACTATTATAAATAATCCAAGCAGTGCAATCTGCTCTTGCAACTAATTGTGAGTCAAGTCACTGGACGCTTTCCCGGCATCTGCTCTCGTGCGTCGTCGCACCACGAGTGCAGCTAGCCGAATCCCCGACTTACTTTTCCGCAAGCTACAATTCTCTACAGACCGTTTTCTCACGAGACAATCACGGTTATAGCGTCCAACCTCTCTCACCCACCTTTACTTCCTTCCGAACTATTTCCCGCGAAATAGAAGCTTCTAGAGGCTTATAGAACGTTTCGACCGTTTGGCGGTTGAATTCAACTCCCAATCGTAGCGTCGCTCGCGAGTTATGACGCGAAGCGGCATCGGCCAATCAGTAACTTGTGACCTCACACCGCCTAGTCAACACATTGCGCCCTCGAGGTACCGTTATAGACTCCCCTCGTCGCTTGCCGGCCACCATCACTGACTTGGTTGTGTTCCCGTTTCCAACCAAAGAAAGTACTACATGCAAGTATTATTAATATTAAATGTTGCCTACCAGCATCAACCAGTTTTCTCAGTGACCTTGTGAACATTAATATTCCCACCCTTCTTACTTTTGCTTTCAGACTATCCAGTATCAAACGAATACCAGTAATTACATTATAAATCAATGCACGTTATTAATTAATAATACATAAACATATCATGTAAGGTGATGAAATTTACTGCCACCTTACACACTTCGCAATCCACTCAAAGATGCAAGG
This sequence comes from Locusta migratoria, assembly GCA_026315105.1. NCBI lineage: Eukaryota > Metazoa > Arthropoda > Insecta > Orthoptera > Acrididae > Locusta > Locusta migratoria. The sequence continues at coordinate 168,960,625 of CM048745.1, forward strand.
CGGTGGATACTCAGTACCACTAATAGTTTCTTTCCCGTTCCACCACCACATAGAACGAGAGAAAAACGAATACATTTTTGCATCTGTACGAGCCCTAATCTTTCCGATTATTGGCAGAACTGATGCAGTGAGGGCTAGTTGTCATGCGTGCATGGGTTGCTGTGTCGGTGTACGCAAAGAAGAGTAGGGCTCAAAACCCCTCTATATCGCTGCTGTTAGAGACGGAGCTCACACACGTAACGGTTAGTTTTCTGAGGAAAATAGCTCGCACAAAAATTGTAGACTGTGTAACTATCTACAAAAAGCTGCACTGATAATTTTCATCTAATACTAGCTGTAAAACCGACGTTGCTCGGATGTTTATTTACCCTACACTATCGTTGTCCACCTCCCCTTCCCCCCTCTCTCTGCATCCAGCTCTTTCTCTCTCATCTCTCTGTTCGTTTCCACCTTTCCCTCTCTCAGCAAAGTTTTCTGGAAGGTAGCCTCTGTCATGTACCATACAAACATTTACGTACCCAGTGATCCTCCTCTTGGTTTAAAGGTCATGTGTGCAAAAATTCATAAGGACTGGAGTAAAACAATGCATTTTGTAAAATTCCGTAAGATAAGTACCCTCCACCATGTACCGAATGAAACTGTATACAGACAGTGACATTACTTTTGTTTATAAGGTAGAACGTGCAAAATTTCATCAATATCGAAACAAAACTATCGATTTCTGTGCAATAGAAACGCAGGGTCACATTGAAAAATGGACTTTGTAATTCTCAAATATTCCTGTTTTATTTCATACAACCCTTGTTCTGAGAATAACGAAAACAACAATAAAAGGACCTATTCCATTGTTATAGTATATTCAAATTACGTTAGTATGTGTCTTTAATACGTAAGCCGTTCTCAAGTTATGTCGCAACCAATATATTTAGGGATCCATTTTATGCTGGAAAGTACCCACCTCCATGCACCGTGTGAAACTTAAGGTAGACGGTGATCTTCCTCTTGTTTTGAAGGTCAAGCGTACGAAATTTCATGAATGAAACTGTAAATTTCTTACGTCTGTAGGAGAAGTATGCTCCGCCATGTACCTATCACAAAATACTTTCTTTGCTGACATTTTGTATCTATAAACTACATTCCTGCTAAATTTCAGCTTCATCGGTGAAGTAGTTTTAGAGATTTCGTGTTTAGTCAGTGAGTGAGTGTCCTTTCGCTTTTATATAGATAAAGATTAAGAAAACGGACTGCTTAATTTTGGATGCAAGAGAATTAAGGGATACTTGCAGACAAAAATAAATAGTAACATGCAAATCTGTAATGCTAACTTCGTTTGATACATGGTTATCCCTGATGCTACAGTTTTACGGCAGCTACAGCGAAACTGTTGTGTGCGATAGATTTCTTTTCGTTTCATCATTTTGTGGGTGTGTGTGTGTTGAAGGGGGGGAGGTCCATAACTACTCCCATTTTCTAGTAATTGACATATTAATCTGGGTGTTCTCACTCGGTCACCTCTCATTATTTATACTGTCATATTTCCTGAGCTATGTTTCGTGATCGTTTGGTTTTGGGACAGAAACCTTCGTGGGCGTACGGTGAACGGTTCACCAAAATTTCATTGCGATGAATCATTTATGAACACATAGAGGGCATACAGACAAACACACACACACACACACACACACACATATGAGAAAATGCCGGTTCAAAATTCTACTTTCTCTTATATGCACACGTCTCCACGCCACGTATCGGGTAGTGTACTTGGCTCGGTTTTTTTAACGTGGTTTCCCCAGTATGCCTACTCCATGATTTACTTTACTGGTTTAATGGAACCTCAGGACTTAATGATCTTGTTCTTGTTCTACATCTTCCTGAGTCTACGTGAACTGTTACAACAGTATAATCCTTAGATTTAATTAATACAACCTTCATCACGTCCATGAAATGAGAGCTCAAAAGCACCACAAATTTAATGCAGTACACAAGTTTAGAGAGCACGCAGTGACGGATTTACCTGTAGGCTGAGTAGGCTGGAGCCAAGGGCGGCAGCTTTTAGGGGCGGCAAATTTGGGGACAAAATTTGTAAACTGTAAGTAAATGTAATAAAATATATTAAATAATGTTCACTGAATGTACTTAATTATGTAAGAAGTATTAAGGTAAACCTAACCACCACGTTATTAGTAGTATATCACTCTGCTTTTATTAGATCAGAACTATACTTAAAAAAACTTTTTCTTGTGCAACCTTAACCAAATATTATGGCTGCGAAAATAATCTAGGAAGTTACACATAGCTCCCCTATTCCACAGTCGTACTAATTACGGAAAGAAGTGGTACAATTAGAACGATGGTGCACAAAACATACATCTACAATTTTATTGACAAAACATTTTTGTGTGATTTCAAATATTCAAATGTTTGTAAAGTCTATGGGACTTAACTACGGGGTCATCAGTCCCTAATCTTACAAACTACTTATGAACTAACTAAGACTAAGGACGGCACAAATATCCATGCCCGAGGGGGGATTCGAACCCATGACCGCAGTGGCCGTGCAGATCGTGACTGGCGTGCCGCAGACCGCTTGACCACCGCGGCCGGCAATGTTTCCCTAAAAGTTTGTACTCTACCTTGCAGTCATATAAGATGCAGAACAGCCACATTCCTTTATCTTCTGTTTTGAACGTCCGTGATAGTCAACAACTTTTAGCGTCCAAGTTGTTTCACACCGATGTTTTTGTTTTTAATTATTATTATTAATTTTATATCTGACGTCGGGCTCCCTAGGTTTTTGATGCAAACCTTTTCTTTAAGTGAAAGGGAAAAGAGTCTTTATTAGCCAGTGCACTGTATCATCACATACAATTAAGACGCCACAAAACTGGCCACACAATTGATAACTTCTCTGCAACAAATAAAAAAACACTCTTGTCTGTCGCTGTTAACAAGATTATACTTTTTGTTGAAGTTTAAGAAACTTAACTGCCAATAGGGGTCAATGACAAAAAGAGAGAGATTATAATGCGACAGAAGAGTGTAGACATGAACTAGTTTAGGCTCCTGCTATTTGTGAATCATGTTGACCAAAGAACTGGGGAGGAAGCAGGATGCGGAAGCAAGGGGGAAAGTGGAGGCTATGGCGTATAGAAGACCGAGAGTTGCTCTAATGTTCGTGATATGAGACGCCCCCTACCCCCGTTTCGTTCATCACCCCTCTCCACAGAACTCAGTGGCTGGAATGCGTTCGCCAGGGGTGCAGCACTTGATTTTCCCTCATTTCTGATGCAGGTCCGGAAGAGCTAACTGACAGTTTCGAACATGACTGCAGACATCGGTTGGGAGGTTAATAAACGTTACTAAATAATTATCCGTCAAGAAGGTGGGAGAGTATTTTACTTAAAGTGCAACATCGTTATATACTGTAAAGTTTTCTCAGAGACACCGCAGGACAAACCGCGTCTGCTTGAATCTGCAATGGGGAGCAGCTGCGCACTCCGTTGCAATGCGCCTTACGGCGCACAGACATGCCTGTGTGGCCAAGTTTGCATACTAATATTTTGGTCAAAAGGCAATCCGAGGACTGAGGTAGTTGGTTCCCCAATTTTTTTTGGCGCCCACGTACATAGGAAGACATGATCATCAAAATAAAATAAGAGAAATCAGACCGAAAACGGAAAGATTTAGGAATTCCTTTTTCCCTCGAGCTGTTGAAGAATGTAACTGTAGAGGAAACACTATAAAAGCGGTTCGATGAACCCTCTACCATGCACTTCAGTGTGACTTGCAGAGTATTTATGTAAATGTAGAAAACGTTCCGTGTCATGTGACGGTTTGAGAGTGCTTATCAACTTTAAAGAAACTTTAAACACAATTCAAAACGTACGTAAACTTCCTCTGCCTAAGTACCCCAGCAAATAATGGAAAGATTATCACTTACTGCTTTTCCGCTGTTCAAGCAATATAACTAAGGCAATCGGCATGACGCTACATCTTATTACTTCTAAACTACTTAATGTGTTCGTGACACTTCTACAAACAGTATGGTTGCACATAAAAAGAAAAGGTGAAGCAATCAGCAATCCGAAGATTGGTTTGATCACCACAGTACTTTACTAGGCATGGTCCTGTTTGGAGGTGGTATGCCGTTGCCTTCCTCGGAACTGACTTATAAGGGAACCTACAGCTTAACGTGGGTTCCGCACAACGGTGCTACTCGTTATTTTGGACATCATAAACACTGCCAGAGGTAAAAGAAATGGAAAGTGACAGATAAAAATCGTAGGACTTGGTGGGGATCAAACCCGCAACCTTTGGATTTAACATCTGGCACTCTACCGCTGTGCTACCGAGCCGCACCTATACCCTGGAAAGTGAATTCGAAATTATAGTACCACATGAATTAGAATTTGATGGGACAAAACTGCTCCACTACAACTAATGGCGACATGTAGAACTACAGTTCAGTAACGCGTTAATGACTTATTAGTGCCCAATCGTCTCCATTTATGGCCAGCGTACAAGTCTCATTGATTATGATCACTACAACCCAGTACATACATTCCACACGTCAATAATATACATTTACGCAGTTCGTAGGTGTAATATTAAAAACGAGTGTACAATGTGGTATAAATATGGAGGATTAATTACTGAAAATACACTTTCTACATGCTTAACATTGGAGAACTTTTACATAATTGTTCAGAATTAAAATTCAAAGTGACGTGGGTTGTGTCTCAGATACATCACGAAAGAAGACTCCCTACTAGCGTGGGTTATACCTCAGATCAGTATAAAACAATACTCCTTTACATGGCACAAAAGCATCCTATTTATATCATCCAAAACATGACACTGAAAATTACGTATTGTTCATTATATGCATTAAATGACTTATAAAGAAAAGTTAACAATTACATTCAACTGGCTATAGTAAAAGGTAGTATAAATAATACTGAATATATTGATACATAAATCTCAGTTACGTTAATTGTGTTTCATTTGCGTATTTAATGAAATAGGTTTGTCAACAATACTTTTGTAATTAATGGTAATTGTACAGAGACTAATGATGGAAAAACTTTCCAAACATTAATTGAGAAAAATAATAATATCTACTTTAATATTATGAGAGGATGATTTAACTAGTTTCATCAGAGATATTAATTAGCCTAATATATGACCTATAACATTGCGCCTCTGGCATGAATAAATTAATATTTGCTAATTATTCTACGACATCAAATAATGGAAAATAACTGCAGCTAGTCACGTTAGAAAAAAGAATAACAAAAGTTTTGAAAAAGAAAATGATAGTAGACTAATTACACTCATACCTGTTATTATGCAACACTGGTATTGGGAGGTTCAGTAATGAAAGCAGACGGTAATAAATCTCAAAATGCTTTGTTACACACGCACAGAGATATGTGGTCATGAACAGAAAAATTAATGAAAAACGGTCCATCAGGTATGATATTTCGATTTATTATGTCGTTACTATTTGCGACACATCTTGCAGATAGATTGCTCTGAATGTAGGCCTAAATTCGAAATTATATGGCAACATACCGCTAAGATTATGACAGATGACTTCCGAAACAATTAGATGCATAAAAACCGTCCGCCGCGGCGAAGTGGCCGAGCTTATTGAGGCGCTATGCTGCGATGGGCGAGGCCGTTACCCGTCGGGGGTTCGAAACCCCCCTCTGGCATGGAGGTTTGTGCCGTAATTAGTATAAGGTAGCTTATAAGTAGTTTGTAAGTAGTTCAGATTGGTTCTGACCTGAGAACAGTTCAGTGAACGAGCAAAGGATCAATTTAAAATTTTGAGTTAAGCTTAACAAGAAACCCAAAGAACCATGCGATGCTGGCACGTGAGTATGGCGATCCAGCACTGTCGATTAAGTGAGTGTAAGTTGTTTTGTGGAAATTTTTTCAGCAATCAGTTATAAAAATATTTATTTATTTGCAGATCTAGATTTCGACCTCTATGTTCGAGGTTGCGTTCGTTTAAGTATTTTCATTGTTTTTAAGCACTGATAATGACCAGTGGTCGAAATCTAGATCTGCAAATAAATAAATATTTTTACTACTGATTTCTGAAAAAATTTTCACATTGCAAATACAGTCGTGGGGGACAAATTACACCATGGAATCAAGCCTGATAGGAAGTTGTTTGCATATCGTGAACACTGTGTGGAGATCTAGGTGGGATGGTACGAGAAATAAATTACAATTATATTTAAAGTTGATGTTGTTGTGGTCTTCAGTCCTCAGACTTGTTTGATGCAGCTCTCCAACCTATTCTATTGCGAACAAGCCTCTTCATCTCCACATAAGAACGACAACGTACAAACATTTGAATCTGCTTACTACATTCATCTCTTGGTCTCCCTCTCCGCTGGCCGCGGTGGCCGAGGCGACTGAGGCGCTTCAGTCACGGTCTGCACGGCCACTACGGTCGGGGGTTCGAATGCCCCTCGGGCATGGATATTTGTGCCGTCCTAGTTCGTAAGTAGTTTGTAAGTTTAGGGACTGATGACCCCGTAGTTAAGTCCCATAAGCTGTACAAACATTTGAACATTTTGTCTCCCTCTCCGGTTTTTTCCCCACACACTTCCCTCCAACGCTAAATTCACAATTCCTTGATGTCTAAGAATGTGTCCTACCAATCGATTCCTTCTTTTGGTCAAGGTATGCCGGAAACTCCTCTTCTCCCCAATTCTGATCATTACCTTCTAATTAGTTACGCGATCCACCCAACTAATCTTCAGCATTCTTCTGTAGCAAAGTTAATAAAGGTAATTCTACCTATCACTGACACTGCCTCATAGTTACATAAAACTGCTGTTAGGCTTTTCATTACGTGTGTTATAGATGGTGGTTAAATTACACTACTTTGTATTATGTAAATAAATGTTACTCTTTAATAGGAAGTACCTTAGAATGAAGTGCTGTATCCAAAAGTAAAGCTAGTAAGTTAACTCAATAATTATGCTTCAGATTACATAGACCTGGATGTTCTTTCAGTCGGTGCAGATGTGTTTCTAACCTCGAGTTACATTATGCAAAGACGTGATGGTATAATGTTATTTTCACTGTCTTAAAATAGGGAAGAAACTTCTATAATCCAAGGAAATCACAGTTTGCATGAACTATAAACTACAGAACTTAATTTTGTCAGAACTACAGAACTTAATATGTACAAAATGTACATATTATTTTGTACTATAAACTTCATCATCAAGGGGCGTTACAATATATTACCTCATAAGGATTGAACTGCATAAAAAGGTAACTGAAATGGACGGAAGGGACGTTGGTGATGTACTAATATAGAAAGGAATAAATACATATCCGGTCAACCCCGGCAACTAACGCTAGTGAAATCATAAAAGCGAAGTAGAACATGCCATTTTGTCAAACAATAATTGTTGTGTTTATTCGTGTAATTTACGTTCCGGTTTTCCTGCGCCATCCTGTATAATCAGGATACACAACTTCCATTGCCAATTGCTGTCTTTCTTGATAATTTGTTGAAATCTACACAGCTTATAACAAAATATAATAAATACTGATTTGCGATAGAACACCCCTGCTAAGGGTATACAGGTCATCTGAGCGACTGTATTCTGTCAAAAGACACCAGACTCAAGTTCCACTTCAGCGACTGTTTTATTCTCCAATACTTCAATTCTCAATGTCATTTTTTCTAGATTATCCATACTTAAGTTAGCATATACAGTGTCTTCGTACATAATGATATCATCATATCTTTATGATAGCGTAGTGAATGACTTTCCGCCCCAAATTTTATTAATTTATGAACAAAATATTTCTTTGCAAACTTCTATACATTAAGGATTGGAATACTGTATATAATTTATGTTAGAATTTTTGTTTTGTTTTTAGTTTTCGGTGGGAGATTTGGGATGACTCCATATGGCGTTATTGGGGAGGATATGTTTCCTTTATGGTAGCTAACATCATTTTGAAACTGTTATATACTAATCTAGAAATCACACAATAATTTGCTAATGACATTTTAAAATTACTTTGTTTCCCTTACCTTAACATAATATCAACGGCTTGATGCTTGTACTGGAACTTAGACATCAAAACGCATATTTTGTCATAGATTGTAGACTAATGCTTCCGTTTGTGTTTCGTCGAAGTAGTGGTAGACAGAATACCGACAATTTTGGGATGTTATGCAGTGTTGTTTCTAATATTTGGACAAATGGGTGTGCTAGAGGGACACATAAAGATGACGTTCCCATATGCCTTCTCTGGAATGGACTCTCCAGCTGCTCTATGCACACGCCGTAGCTAAGAGCGCATCATTTTGTGTGGAGAGCCCTCCTTTGCGAATGGAGTCACTGTGTGTAGAGAACTTGTTCGCTTACTCTAGCTCCGCCCCACTTAACTTCAAGCACCTTGGCTCTTGACGTACTGTTTAAACTTTGCTTTACACTTCAGAAGTGCAAGAAGTCGTAAGACTCCCCGTAAACCCTTCACCTAAACGACCGGAATTGCCAGGAAACCAGGAGTTGCTTCTTACTTGAAGCCTCTGAGACGGACCCGTCCAAACATATACAGGGTGACCCGAAAGCGAGATAATACATTCAAAACCATTGTATCACTTGAGATTGCGTAGGTGAACCGGCGATTTTGTAGTGGATATAAAAAGTAATTATACTTTAGTCAAGCATCTTAGAGACACATCCAGTTACTTTTGAAACCCTATTTCAACCTTGTTAAATATAGATTATACTTTTGTTCGAAAAAGTACTCATTTATTAGAACTGTCAAAAACATGATGCAACTACCGAAAAGAAACTTTTACATACTTTCTAGCAGATATTACACATAGAAATTAAAAATATGTTACTTCAAAAAGGTAAATTTATTTTCCCTTTTCCGCCTACCTCTGTCCCCCCCCCTCTCTCTCTCTCTCTGTCTGTCTCTGTCTCTCTCTCTCTCTCTCTCTCTCTCCACCCATCTCTTTGCCTCTTTCTGTAGTCCTCATTCTTCCCCACCTCCTCTTATTCTTGGTCTACATTACCTCCCTTGCTCAATCTCCTCTTACAACTCAGATCAACCTAGAGACTTGCTTAGTGCTAAATTCCGATTCCTATATCTACGTGAGACCTTGACCAAATGTATTGATATTTTGTCCCTATGCTGTTTTGTTATATACGCGTCTAACTGGTCACCAAATTTTATAATACGAGGTGTTACAAAAAGATACGGCCTAACTTTCAGGAAACATTCCTCACACACAAAGAAAGAAAATATGTCATGTGAACATGTGTGAAACGCTTAATTTCCATGTTAGAGCTCATTTTCTTAGTTCTCTTCAAATCACATTAACCATGGAATGGAAACACTCAGCAACAGAACGTACCAGCGTGACTTCGAACACTTTGTTACAGGAAATGTTCAACATGTCCTCCGTTAGCGAGGATAGATGCATCCACCCTCCGTCGCATGGAATCCCTGATGCGCTGATGCAGCCCTGGAGAATGGCGTATTGTATCACAGCCGCCCACAATACGAGCACGAAGAGTCTCTACATTTGGTAGGGGGGTTGCGTAGACAAGAGCTTTCAAATGCCCCCATAAATAAATGTCAAGAGTACATACTAACGAAACAATTGGGTATTTTGACAATTGTCTCCACGAATTATTTCAAGTTACAATTAAAGAGAAATACTAAAATGTGCTCTAATATGGAAATTAAGCGTTCACATGACATATTTTCTTTCATTGTGCGTGAGGAATGTTTCCTGAAAGTTTGGCCATACTTCTTTGTAACACCCTGTATACAAGGGTCAAAACAAGTAGGGGATCATTTGAGATATCTACGTCCAGAAGTACTTTCATCTGCAGAATGAACTGAAATGCTCCGACGTCCTTTTTTCGTGTAGAGGAGGTTGGCGTAGCCTTGTGTTTACTCTAACAAACGAATTACACAGTCAGCTGCGTACAAAAATGTTTAAATGTTTGTAAAGTTTATTGGACTCAGCTACGGGGTCGTCAGTCACTAAACTTACAAACTACTTATGAACTAGCTTATACTAAAGATAGCACAAACATCCATGCCCAGACGAGGAATGGCCTCGCGCACCGTAGCATAGCGACTCAATGAGCTCGGCCGCTCCGCCGCGGCAAAGCAGTTGGGTTCAGATAGTGTAGTGAACGTTCAATGCAACGATAACGTGACTTACCCTAAGATATGGCATGGAGAACCATAGGCTGCAGGTGTTGGATGTCCAAAGTGAAATTTCCAGGATCGGGACGCTATTTCAGACAACAGTAACCGTTAAAAGAAGGCAACACCAAAGTCATCTACGCGTAGCATGAGATGACCGTTATCTCCATTAACAGCCCGTCGAGACAGGAGGCTGAAAGCAACTCAGTTGTAACGTATCCTCCGGGCAGCAGCAGGGTGCGCAACATCAACACAAAGAGTTCGAAATCGCTATCCGGTATGTGGCCTCTACCCCCGCACGTAGGACTACGATGTGTTTTCGATTAAATCCACTACACCGTTTATCCCGCAGAAACTGGGTGGAGGAACTCCAGGACTGGAGTCGTAACGAATGGCGCCGGGTTTTGTTTAAAGATGACTCAAGGTTTTGTGTTCAGCCGGACAATCGTCGTTCCCTCATTTGAACATGGAACTTGGAACAATCCTGCTGATGTGCAAGAAACATCAGCACATCATGGTGGTGGACGAATGTTGTGGGCAGGAGTCAGTATTGGCGGACTTCGGACCTCTATTTCGTTCAGAACTGCGCTCTGACTGCTCAGAAAACCTTCGATCTTTTATTGTGCCCTACGGTGCAGCCAAAGGAGACGGGTTCCTTCTATTGGACCATAGCGCTCTGCCTCACAGACCTGCATTGCAGGACAACGTGCTTGAAGCTGAGGTAACTGAACGAATGGAGTGGCCGGCTTGTTCACCGGATTTAAACCCGATTCAACAACTCTGGTTTCCACTCGGCAGAGGCATTTAAGCCAGACCTGCACATCCCAAATCTAAACTTCCTGGCGGATTAAAACTGTGTTCTCGAACCTGGGACCTTTTCGTTTCGCCATGTCTCCATCATACCCTTTCTTCCAAGAATGTTAGTCATGCAACTTTCACAGGAGAACTTCTGTGAAATTTGGAAAGTAATGGCGAAGTACTTACGGAAGTAAAGCTGTAAGGGTATAGCTATTTGTCAGTGCATATATCTTACATATTAGAGGTTGTTCTCCAGATTTTATAAGTTCTGGCATCTTCACTGGATGCACGATTATTTTTCATTGTATTTATTTCCATCCAATCTCCACCATTGCTGGGTTAACTGCTTCTTCCATTTCAACTTTTCTTGCTTCTAAGTTCTCTTGTTCCTGTGGACCTCCTGGAACCTGATAGGTGTTGTTGGTGTTTAGTATATCTTCAAAATATTCTGCCCAGCTGTGCAATAGGTCGTGTTAATCTCTCATTATGTCACTGTTTCTATTTTTACATTCATTTTTGTTTGGTTGAAAGTTCATCCTCAACAGATAGTCAGTAATCAATTATTAAATAATAAGTACCTAATATAAAAAGCTCTAAATGAAAATAAAATAAAATAAAACTCAGTGAACAAATATAAAATAAATATACGACTTATGACGAAAATAAAAAATCATTTCATTGATTCCACAAAACAACATCTTGAATTAAAATACTTAATTAATTAAAAATTAAAATATATTGACTCCTTAAACGGTTTAATAGAACATTGTCGTTTTCTTCTGTTCTTTTAATTATTTCCTTTAGATCTAGATTTCATCCATTGTTATTTTCTTTATCTTGCATTTCCTATGGCCAATAGAACTCAATTCTTTCTATTCCTCCACATTTATTCCTGGCTTTTTCTGTATAGTTCTCAGTCTAGCTGTATCTTTATGTTCCATTGCTAGTCTGCATTCATCAGCAAACCATTCTTTAAAGAAATCAGAAAATAACAGCAACCAGTACCCTTTCGTATGTATTTATTACCACAACCGGTTTCGAACTGACTGGCAGTTCATCATCAGGCGGTGTACATGCTATGTTGCTTACAACATTGTGGAACACGTTTGGAGTTGTTTCACATTGCTGATTGATGGTATGTGATTTTTCAAGCATTTTAGTGCTCAACAGATGTTTGAAAAACATGTGGAAAGCGAGTGTTGTGTTATGTGGGCATCTATTGAGCACTAAAATGCTTTAAAAATCACATACCATCAATCAGCATTCTGAACCAACTCCAAACGTGCTCCACAATGTTGTAAGCTACATAGCATGTACACCGCCTGATGATGAACTGCCAGTCAGTTCGAAACCGGTTGTGGCAATAAATACATACGAAAGGTAGTCAGTTGCTGTTATTTTCTGATTTCTTTAATCAAAACAGTCGCTGGTTCCACACTTCCAAAATGGATACAAGTTTAAACCATTCATTATCCAAAATGTGCCTTATGCTACCTCTTTCTGAATCCCAGTCAATCTCTCTTGAGTTCCCTGGTTGTCAGAGCATCTCTTTCTTGGTATGCTTTTTTTACTTCTGGGTCAGTTTGGTATATTACAAGTATCTGGCCGCAGGAAACGGCGAGTTGAGTCCAGCGCCTATTGAAGACATCAAGCTATTATACTTCAAGGGGGAAAACCGATCAACTGTTAAGCTACTACTTATTGACATTAAAACGCCAGAGAAATATATGTTCGTATTTATTACGTAGTTATTGCACACTTTTGCAGATACCGTGAAATTGGAATAACACAGAACGAACTAATGTTTCCGTTTCTTATCATGCTGGTGGAACAAATGGTTATATACGTTTCACAAGTTTTGAACATGAAGATTGCCATTATTGCTGAGACAGTGGCCAACGGAGTCAGGAGAAGTATGGAAATAACGTGATCCTTTAAGATATGTAAGGAAACTAACAAACGTTTCGTTTATGGACTTTTATGCTACCTACGTCACTCCGCTCACTGACCATTATCTTATGCACGTCATCACAGTTTCACAGTCCTCACGGTTTCGGACAAAAAAAATCAAGAAGGCTAGGAGCGTGTTTTTGTTACAAAGAGCCGATAAGCAATAGTTAGCGTCACATTTAAAAAAAATGAATGGATATCATTTAGTTCCAGTACAATGGATACAGAGGAATTGAGGACTTCATTAAAATGCATTGTGAGTAAAGAGTTAGAGAAATATGTGCCTACAAATTCGATTAAGGATGGAAAAGATCCACCGTGGTAAAATAATAATGTTAGACAGCTTCTGAGAAAGCAAAGACAGCTGAACGCTCAGTTAAAAAAAGAACACAATAGTGATGACAGACAAACGTTAGTAGAGATTCGTGCGTCTATAAAAAGATCGATGAGCGAAGCATACAATAATTACTAAAGCCATACCTCAGGAAAAGATCTTTCCGGGCACCCGAAAAAAATTCTTGTCCTGTGTAAAATCGATTAGCGGGTCAAAGCCCACTATCCAGTCACTCGTTAATCATTCAGGAACAGTAACAGAAGAAAGCGAACGGAAAGCTGAAGTTCTAAATTTACCCTTTAATTTTTCACGCAGGAGGACCGTACAAACGTACCACATTATTTGATCAACGCACTAACTCCCAAATTGAGGACATAGTGATAGGTATTTCAGGTGTAGAGAAGCAGCTGAGAGAGCTGAATACAAAAAAATAAGTCTCCTGATCCGGATGCAATACCAGTTCGGTTTTACAAAAAGTATTCTATGGCATTGGCTGCTTACTTGTATTTATCGCGAATCTTTATCTGAAGTTGCTAGTGATTGGAAAAAGCCCAAGTGACTTCTGTTTATAAGAATGGTAAAAGAATTGACCCAAATAATTACAGGCCACTATCATTAACATGCCGGCCGCGGTGGCCGACGGGACTGAGGCGCGTCACGGTCTGCACGGCCACTACGGTCGGGGGTTCGAATCCCCCTCGGGCATGGATATTTGTGACGTCCTTAGTGTTAGCTAGGTCATAAGTAGTTTGTAAGTTTAGGGACTGATGACCCCGTAGTTAAGTCCCATAAGCTATACAAACATTTGAACATCATTAACATCAGTTTCCTGTAGCATATTCTCATCTCGAATATAGTAAATTTCCTTGAGACCGATAAGCTTCTTTCTGCGAACCAGCACAGATTTAGGAAACACCCTTCGTATGAAACTCAGCTTCCTCTTTTTTCACATGATAACTTGCGAACCATGGATCAAGGGCAACAGCCAGATTGTGTTTTCTAGATTTCCAAAACGCATTTGACGCGATGCCACATTGCAGACTGCTAACGAAGATACGAGCATATGGAATAGGTTCACAGATTTTTGACAGGCTGGAAGACTTCCTAAGTAATGAGGGCGAGCGTTCATGAGAGACTAGTGAGGAGTGCCACAACGGAGTGTGGTAGGACCGCAATTATTTCCTACTTATATAAGTGATCAGATGGACAGAGTAACTTCTAATTTGCGGCTGTTTGCTGATAATGCCGAGATGTATGGGAGGGGGTCGTCATTAATTGACTGCAGTAGTATACAGGATGATTTAGGCAAAATTTCTAGTTAGTGTGAAGAACGGAAGGTAACTCTAAATATAGAAAACAATCCCATAATGTTCAAATACAGATTGGTTGTGAGCTTCTTGATTCAGTCACGTCGTTCAAATATCTAGGCGTGACAATGCAGGGCGATATGAAATGGTACGAACATGTAAGGACAGTTGTGAGTAATGCGGCCAGCCGACTTAGTTTTATTGAAATTTTTTTGGGAAGATGTACTTCATCTGTATAGGAAACCGCTTATAAAACGCTTGTACGACCACGTTATTGAGTATTTGTCAAGTGTGTGGTGCCCGCAGTACATCAGGTTAAAGGAAGACATGGAAGCAGTTCAGAGGCGAGCATCTAGGTTCATTACTGATAGTTTCGACCAATGAGCGAGTGTCACCGAAATGCTCAAGGAACTAAAATTTTGATAGCTGGTGGTAATTCGAGAAACTCTTGAGAAAATTTAGAGGGTTGGAATTAGAAGCTGAGTGTAAAACGATCTTCCTGCCACCTACTTACATTTAGCTTAAGGATCACAAAGGAAAGATGAGAGAAATTAGGGCTCGTACAGTGGCATATAGCTATTCTTTTTTCTCTCGTTCTCTTTGGGAGTGGAATAGGAAAGGAAATGCTCATTAGTGGTACAGTGTACCCTCCACGACGCACCTCACGGTGGATCGTTGAGTATATATGCAGATGTAGATTTACCAACTACAAAATCATTGCTATATTTGTTAGTTAAGATGTGGAAAAAGTATAATGATGTGTTTATTTTGATTTGTTCTTCAGAATGAAATATTGGTTTTTACACGCCTGTATGACGTTATTAACCCGATTAATTTTTGCTTCAGTGGCAATGACAGGAGAAGTGTTCCAAAATCAAACTGTAGTAGCATAGGGCTTCCACAGTAAGCTGTGTTGATGAAATATTCGTACTGGACAGTGACGCGTGTGCCGCTGCCCTTTCTAAGGACATTGCTTCTCGCATATGCTATTTAATCATAAACAATTCGTACATTTAACAGCCCTGCTTTGTGCTACACGTACGTGACTGATCCCGGCTGCATCAATGTAATTACGACACCGTTAATTCGATTTCTAGGAATTCGGAGCTTAATTGGAGCGTTTCACTGACGCCCACGTATTGTATGCTTGGTTAATTACTGTTCCTGCCACACATCCAACGGATTTAGCTGAGGGGATACGCTGCAGGACGCGAAACCGGGCCACGCAGCGCTGTTTTTCGCCAGAGCTAGTTCACAAGCACACGGTAATGGATGTGTCGCAGTGGATTAAGTGGGCCTCATATGTGGGCTGTCCACAGTGCGAATCGGGAGTGCGACCGAATCAAATCCGAGAAGAGGTAAACATTTCCCGGAGAGTAGCGACCGATTTAATTACAGCAATGCCTATCTGTGTCAGTTTTGTTATGTTTAGTTGAGAGCTGGCACTCGATGCGGGATTGGTTGTTTCGTATGTATATGTAGGGGCCAAAGTATTGGTTCCTGGCAAAGTTTCGGTGTCGGCCAGAAGTCAGCTGAATCTTCGATTTGGCAGAAATTAGCTTTCTTGGACTTGCGTTCTGGATGGATTCAGACAACAATAGGGCCTTACCTCAGGTGACGGTGCGCAATTTACCTGCTAGGAGTCTCTTCTTCCGCATAAAATTGTGGTTATTTTGTTGTTAACACCAATATAAATCAATCGTATCTTATATACTATGTTAAGTAATAATTCAACTTAATCCGCTCTGTATGTGATGAAACGGGTTATCATATTGTCAAGCTGCAAAATTACATTAATGAGTTTTCTTGAAAGCGAGGAGCTTTTCTTAATAACTACTATGGCTACTGGAAACATTGATTATGAGGTACACACCTTTCTCTTTTCGGTTTGCGTAAATTTATAGTTACTGACTACAGTCATACCGTTAGTCGGAAATGTGACTTTATTTTCCGAAATACTTTATTCCGCGCTGATTGAAGCTGCAATGTATTCAGCAATGTCAAGAAATGAGATTAATAAAGTATCTTGTCGATTGCAACAAACGGAAGATCGCAATACGAAGCTAGAGCTCTCAAAAACAAAATCATAAACCCGACTTATGGCAGAAAATATATAATTACTTTTGTGTATTTTGTATTGTGGTAGTGATGTTGAGGCTCTAGCATTTCGTAGTATCTATTTGTCATATATCGTTGTGCACCTAAAGACGAAAGTCTATCTTCCTACAAGAACGTATGCAGGACTGTGTAATTTGTGGCAGCTATATAGTAGTGTCGTTAGTTCGAGGTGAGCGGGACCGGGATCAACTCGAACTATCGAAATTTACGTGTGAAAAAGAACAGAATCAAATGTTCAAATGTTTGTTAAGCTTAAGGGACTTAACTACGGGGTCATCAGTCCCTAAACTTACAAACTACTTATGAACTACTTACGAACTAGGACGGCACAAATATCCATGCCCGAGGGGGGATTCGAACCCCCGACCGTAGTGGCCGTACTGACCGTGACTGGAGCGCCTCAGTCACCTCGGCCACCGCGGCCGGCAGAACAGAATCGACCATGAATATACATGTAAAAATAATTTACATTAACAGTCTAAAGATTTTAATGTCGTTTCGCTACTTACTTCGCGTTATAATGGTGAAGTGCATTTTACTGTACCCGCCACTTGTTTTATGACGCTCGTATTTATGGGAAACTCGTTAATTCCGAGACTCGAAATATCGAGACTCCGCTGTATTCAGCTGTTTATTGCATAACTTCCTTTAATTTTTTTCATTTTTAGGTACGAAATGTCACAACGATGAGAAAAGAATCCAATTTGGAAATTAAAAGTACCGTCGTTCCGTCTAAACCAGTTCGCCTCTACTTGGTGCTGATTAGACTTAAACACACTCAAGAAGGCTTAAAAAAGGCGAAAAAGATAGTGATTTTTTGTGCAACGTAATTATACATAAATTTTAAGTTACTTACGCAAGTTGCGGTTACGGATTCGGTTTCGGCCAAAAATCATGTTTCGCGCAGATTCTAGAAATAAGTAATAGTGCAAACATGACCAGCAGTTAAACGGTGCACGGGGTCTAGAAGCCGTATCTTTAGGTAGTAGTCTATGGGTTTGACCCGAACACTACTTAACTAGAGCGCTTGCCCAAAATAGGCAAAGGTCCCATGTTAGAATCCAGTACGGCACACCAATTCTGCAAGGAATTCAGCGGAACTGCGCAGCAGAGTGAAAATATCGTTCTGGAAACATGTCCTAGTCTGTAGCTGACCCATGTCCCAGGCATACCCTTTCACTGAGGAGTGATAGTCTTGCACGTTCGCAGGATAACTTCTGTGAAGTTTTGAAAATAGGAGGCGAGGTTATGGCAGAAATGATGGCGGACTATGAAGCGTGCTGTAACAGCTCAGACGGTAGACCGCTTGTCCGCAAAATGCAAAGGTCACAGATTCGAATTCTGGCCCGGCACACAATTTCACTCTGCCACGAAGTTTCATATCATTGCGCACTCCACGTTGTTGTTGGTCTTGAGTACGCAGTGTGGTTTGATGCTGCTCTCCACGCTAACCTGTTCTGTCCAAGTCTCTTCATCTGAGAATACGCACGGCAACAGACATACTTTTGAATTTGCTTACTGTATTCGTCCCTCGGTCTCCCTCTACAATTTTTACCCCAGACACTTACTTCTAATGCTATGTTGACGATTCCTTGATGTCTCTTAGTCAGGATATGCCAGAAACACCTTTCCTCCCCAATTCTGTTGAGCACCTCGTCATTATTTACGTGATCTACCCATTTAAACTTCATCATTCGTCTGTAGCACCACATTTCAAAAGCTTCTATCATCTTTTTATCTGAACTCATCGTCAACGTTTCACTCCCATACAATGCTACACTCCAGCCAAATGCATTCAGAAAGGACTTCCTAACATTTAAATGAATATTGGATGTCAACAAATTTCGCTTCTTCAGAAATGCTTTTCTCTCCATAACTGTTATGCATTTTACACCTTCTTCACTTCGGCCATCTGAAATTATCTTGCTATCCAAATAACAAAAGTCATGTACTACTTTTATTATGTTATTACCTAATTTAATTCCATCAGCATCGACTGATTTTCTAACATTCCATTCCATTACCCTCATGTTACTCTTCTCAATCTTATATCTTCCTTTCAAGGCACCGTCCATTCCATTTAATTGTTCCTCCACGTCCTTTCTTGTCTGTGACAGAATTAATGTGTAATCAATAAACCGCAAGGTTTTTGTGCCCTTTCCCTGGACTT
The DNA here is from genome assembly GCA_026315105.1 of Locusta migratoria. NCBI lineage: Eukaryota > Metazoa > Arthropoda > Insecta > Orthoptera > Acrididae > Locusta > Locusta migratoria. The sequence goes on from CM048745.1 coordinate 168,979,523, forward strand.
TAATTCCAGCTCCAAATGTATCCTTTCATTCCTTCACAGCTTGCTCAATGTACAGTTTGAGCATCATTATGCAAAGGCAATAACCCTGTCTTACTCCCTACCCAACCACTGCGACCCTTTCATGACCTGTTATCTGGTTTTTCTACAAGTTAAATATAACTCTTCGCTCCCTACATTTTACCCATGCTACCTTCAGAATCTGAAAAAGTGTATTACAGTCAATATTGTGAACAGCTTTCTCCAGATCCACAAATGCTAAAAACGTAGGTTTCCCTTTCCTTAAACATGTAAGATAAGTCGTAACGTATTGACTCCCGTGTTCCTACATTTCTCCTAAATCCAAACTGATCTTCCCAAAAGTCGAATTCCACCAGTTTTTCCATTCGTCTGTATATAATTCGTGTTAGTATTTTGAAACTATTTTGAACTTATTATACTGATAGTTCTGTAATTTTCATATTTGTCTGCAGATACTGTCTTAGGAACTGGAATTAGTATATTCTTCTTGAAGTCTGGGGGTATTTCCCCTGTCTCATCTTGCATACCAAGTGGAAGAACTTTTTCATGACTGGCTCACCTAACGATAATAGCAGTTCAGACGGGACATTATCTACTCCATCGTCCTTGTTTCTCCTCAAATCCTTTAGTACTATGTCCAATTCTTCTCGCAGTGTAGTATCTCCTATATCATCTTCTTCTACTTCGTCTTCCAATTAAACAATACTGCCTTCAAATTTATTTCCTTTGTACATTTCCTATATATTCCTTTCATCGTCCCCTTCTTTGTTTAGTACTGGTTTTCCATCTGACTTCTTGATGTTCATACCGCTGTTATCTTGTCTCCAAATGTCTATCTTATTTTCCTGTAGTCGGTAACCTTTCCCTAGTTAAACATTCTTCTACGGTCTTGCATTTCTCCTCAAGCCACTCCTGCTTAGCCAGACTGCATTTCCTGTCTACATCATTTTTCAGACGTGTGTACTTCCTTTTGCCTGCTTCACTTGAGGCATTTTTATATTTTCTCCTTTCTTCAATTAATTTCCAAGGATTTCTACTTGGCCGTATCTTTCTGCCTGTATGATCGTCTGCGACCTTCACTACTCTCTCAGATCTACCCATTTTCTTCTACTGTATTACTTACCTCCGTTCCAGACAATCCTTGCCTAATGCTCCATGTAAGAGCCACAACCACCTCTGGTTCTTTCAATTTGGCCAGATTCCACTCGTTAATTTTCTGCCTTTTTGCAGTCTCTTTTTTTAATTTATAGTTCATAACCAACGAAATATTGTCAGAATCTATATCTGCTCCTGGATATGTCTAACAGTTTATAATAATTATAAAGTCAATCTGGTATCTCCCAGTGCCTCCTGGTCTCCGCCATGTATATAACCTTCTTTCATTATGATTAAACCAAGTGTTTGTGATTATTGTGCTCAGCACAAAATACTATGCGGCGATCATCTCTTTTATTCCTTTTCCCCAGTCCATATTCACCTACTACAGCCGCGGTGGAGCGGGCGATGCGCTTTGAGGCGCTCTGCTACTATCCGCGAGGCCATTTCCCGTCGGGTGTTCGAATCCCCCCCCCCCCTTCGGGCATGGATGTTTGTGTCGTCTTTAGTATAAGCTAGTTCATAAGTAGTTAGTAAGTTTAGGGACTGATGACCCGTAGGTTAAGTCCCATAAGCTCTACAAACATTTGAACATCACTTACTACATGTCCACTTTCGTACCACCGAGTTCCAGTCCCCCATCACAATTAAGTTTTCTTCTCCTTTATCAATCTGAAAAATTTCTTTTATATCCTCATACATTTCTTCGATGTCCTCGTCATCGGCAGAGCTAGTTGGCATATAAACTTATTCTACTTTGGTCGGTGTTGACTTCGTGTCTATCTTTGCTACAATAATGCGTTCACTATGCTGTTCATAGTAAGTTACCCGAATTCCTATTTTCTTATTCATTATCAGACCTACTCCTGCATGACCACCAAATGATTTTGTATTTATAACCCTGTACTCACCTCATCAAAAATCCTGTTCATCCTGCAACCGAACTTCAATAATCCCTAACATATCTAACTTTACCCAATTCGTTTCTCTTTTCAAATTTTTTAGCTTACCTACTCGATTAAGGGATAAAACTTTCAATATTCCGTTGTGTAGAATGGCTGTTTTGCTTTTCTTGATTATGACATCCTCCTGAGTAGTCCCCGCCTGGAGATCCGAATGGGGGACTATTTTACCTCCGGAATAATTTACCGGACGTGATTCCATCATCATATATTCATACAGTAGAGCTGCATGTCCTCGGGAAAATTAACGACTGTAGTTACCCCATGCTTTCAGCCGTTCGCAGTAATTGCATGGCGAAGCCATGGTAGCTAATGTTACAAGGCCAGCTTAATCATCCAAACCTTGCCCCTGATACTACTGAAGAGGCTGCTGCCGCTCTTCAGGAACCACACGTTTGTCTGGACTCTCCACAGATACCCTCCGTTGTGGTTGCACCTACTGTACGGCTACCTGTATCGTTGAGGCACGCAAGCCACCCAAGCTAGGCAATGTCTGTGGTTCATGAGGATGGTACACTCCACTACAGAGTGAAAATTTCATTCTGGAACTACTTAAGTACGTTATCTTAAAATGCGAGCATATGCAGTCAAATTTCATTGAAGAAGTCAGCTCTGGCGGTTTCTTTTATTTATAAAAAGTCACTACTCGGTTCGCGAGATTATAGTCACATCTTCAGGTTGTTATGATCTTACATTCTAATAATGGATGCCAGTGAGTGGCTCAAAGGCAGATTCCAATCGCGTATGACTGTGAGATAATACCATAATTATCTGAAGATGCGTCTCCAATTACGCAAAACAGTTATTTGCGTTCTCATAAATGAAAGTGTTATAGAACCATAGAGGATCTCTCAATTACGAGTAAAACTTCTTATGTGTTGAATAAGTAAAGATACATGGGCTGGTAGCCTAACACTGGCGGTATGTCACCCTCTCTCTGCCAACAGACCCGAGGAGGACAGGGCGCTGAGAATTATCAGATTGACCTATTCTACGTTTGATGGAAACCTATGGTATGAGAGCTAGATTGGTGTATGTGAAACAACTTGCGCCTTCCTTCTAGCAGCAGTGTACCGCATTTTCCTTTAGCAACGAAGCGTACAAATGATTAGAAAACAATGCAGGTCAGCCCCATTTTCAGTAAAGATATACACATCCTAAAAGCTATAGAACTAATATGTCTGTCTCTTATATAATTTTGGTACACTTTTATGTTTATCTATTATGTCATCTCTGCTAACTCAGAGCTGATCTTAGGCAAGTGCAAACAGTGGAATAGTACCAGGGTCCTACATTTCTACACATAAGCTCTGTGCAAAGCATTATAACGTAATATATAAAACATTCATCTGAAATGACTCCTCAACTGGTCAGACAAATTGCTAATATTTCAAGGTTACCAAGCTGTTCAAGTGACAGTCGCTGGAGTGCAGTACCAAATGTGTAATGCAGAATGCCCTAAATGTAGCCACCGTTCTTATATCACGAAAGAGTTACACAGTAATGATCCTACCACTTTAGAATATGTGACTTTTTATCAAAACAAATACATTTTCATCTTTTTCCGTTGGATAAAGTACAGTAATGCCAGACTATGTTCCAGAAATATCCCAGACATGCATCAAAGGTCGTCCCACCTCCTCCTCCAGTAACCATAGTTGCATTCCTCTTAAAGGACTTGCAGTCCGACGTAAAAAATCAATAAACATGGAAAATAAGTTATCTTGAGACACAGGGTAATAATTTTAAATGTCCTTGAAAAGAAATGACGTCTGCGGAACATTAACCGACGAAGCAATGTGCCCTGACCCACAGCCGTGTGTGCTGGCGATACAACTACCAGACACACGTGATCGTCTTGGTAACGTGCTCGGCCTCTGGGGAGACTCCAGGAAGTGTCATTGTCGGGTTTACAATTTTCCCGCGGCGGCGACTGCTACGGAATCGATAGTGGTCATGATCGCTGGCGTCACGCCTAGCTCTTGACACTACAGACCTACTAGGTGACGTCGGAAGTTCGATGGGGTTATTATGATATTATAATATACAGAGAAATCGTAAAGCTGCAAAGCTAGAGCTGTGGTTTGTGGGAGCATGAAGACTGTAAATGCAGGTGTATCTGTTGGTAACGACACTAGGAACAAGGAGAGTACATGCGAAAACACAAGAAATATCAGTACATCGTGAGAAAATTTAACAATGTCCCCACTTCTTTTATGTGTTAACCCTATGATATATTCACGAGATCTAGCACCAACAGGTTAACTCGGAGGCTCAAATATCAGTTCATACATTGATTTGTAAAAGATTTCAAGATTCGTTAAACAGGTTTCCACTCCTATGAACAACAAAGATTGCCGAGGTTGGTTGGTTTGCGTGCATACCGTAGGTACAACCACAGCGAAGGGCTACCTGTGGAGAAGACAGACAAATATGTGGAAGGAGGGTAACAGTCTTTTCAGTTACAGGGGCAACAGTCTGAATGATTGACAGAGCTGGCCTTGTAGTACCAGCTAATGTGTCTTTGCCATCGAGTTACTGTGAATGGCTGAACGCAAGGGGAAACAACAGTCGTTACTTTTCCCGAGGACATGCAGCTCTACTGGATAAATATATTATGACGGCGTTCTCTCTAGTAAAATATTCCAGAGGTAAGAAATTCCTCCTTTACTATCTGCAGGCGGGGATTACTCAGGACGATGTCATCAGCACTGGAACTGTACGGAGCAGAGGGTGGAATGTTAGAGTAATGTTGAGTAAGGAGGTCAGACAAATTCAAAACGGAAATCGACAGGTTGAAATTATAGTGAGGATTAATGAAGTTCGGTGAAAAATAAACAAAATTTTTGGTCAGGTCAGTTTAGGGTTACACAGATCATTTCGGGATAAATAAGGAATAGGTCTAATAAGGAATAAGAAAATAGGAATACAGGTAAACTACTATAAACAGGACAATGATCGCATTTTCATAGCCAAGATAGATACAAAGTCAACACCGACCACGGGAGCGCAATTTTAATGGGCAATTAGCTCTGCCGATGATGAGCAGCTCGAAGAAATGTATGACGAGGTAAAGGGAATTATTCAAATAGTCAGGGAAGAACTTAATCGTGATGGGGGACTGGAATTCGGTAGTAGGAAAATGCAGGGAAGGAAAAATAGTAGGTAAATTTGGACAGGCGAAAAGGAATGAAAGAGGCAGCCGCCTCATAGAACATTCCTTGGAACATAATTATATAAAACACTTTGTTTAAGAACCAGGAAATAAGTTTGTAAACTTGGAAGAGACCTGGATAAACCGAAAGGTACCAGATAGATTTTGTAATGATAAAACATAGACGATTTCGGAACGAGGTTTTAAACTGAAAACATATCTAGGGCAGATATACATTCTGATCAAGTCTTATTGTTTATGGACTCTAGACTGAAATTGAAGAAACTGCCGAAAAGTTGGAAATTAAGTAGACGGGACATAAATAAATGAAGGAACCAGAGGTTCCTGAGAGTTTCTTAGGGTCCCTTAGGCAACAATTAACAGAAACAAAATATAACACAAGATAAATGGGTGGAATGAGAGGACCTACAAAGTATCCTTCGATATCACAGGATATACTGAATTTAATGTAAGGTGAAGATATAAAAATGAAACAGGTAAAACGGAATACAGAGTACTAAGAATTAACATTGACAGAAAGTGCAAAATAGGCAGGAGTGACTAGAGAGCAAATGCAAGTCTGTAGAAGAATGTTTAAGGGAAAATAGATACCGAGTACAGAAAAATAAAAGTGACACTTGGAGATAAGAAAAGCGGCTTTATGGATATCAAGAACTCAAATGGAAAACACGTTCTGAGCAAAGAACTGACGGGAGGCGGGCTTAGGTAGTCCTTGCAGGTGCAGTGATCACTGTGTCCCCAGTAGTGTAGAGGTCAGCACAACTGCCTAGAAAGCGGGAGACCCGGGTTTGAATAAAGAAGAGAGAGCTGAAAGTTGGAAGGGTATATAGAGGAGCTCTATAAAGGAAATGAACTTTGAAACAATACTGTAAGAAGGAAAGAGGAAGAATATGACTATAAAATAGGAGGTACTATACTGAGAGAAGATTTTGACAGTGCATTGAAGACGGAACAAGGCCCCAGGAGTAGAAGACTACCTTAGAGCTACTGAAGTCTGGGATTGCCAGCCAGGACATTTTTTTTTTTTACCTGGTTTGCAAAATGTATGAGACGGGTGAAATATAGGGTGCGGAAGTTTTTTGCAACTTTTACAAAACCAAATAGCAGTTCTTAGAGTCGAAGGGCAAGAAAAGAAAGCATTACTTCGAAAGGGAGTAAGACAGGGCTGTAGCCTATTCCCAAAGTTATTCAGTTTGTACATGTAGCAAGCTGTGAAGGAAACCAAGGAGAAAGTTGAAGAAGGAATTAAAGTTCAGAATGATGAAACCAAACTTTGCGTTTCGCTGTTGACATTTTAATTCTGTCAGAAACGCCAAAGGACCTAGAAGAGCAATTGTACGGAATGGACAGTGTTTTGGAGGGAACAGATATGATTATTAACAAGAATAATGGAATATAGTCTAAGGAAATCAGGCGGTGCTGAAGGAATCACATGAGGTAACGTAACAATAAAGGTGGTGGATGAGTATTCTTACTTGGGAAGTAAAATAACTTATGATGGTGGCAGTACAGATGATAAAAAATTCATAATGGCAATGGGAAAAAAACGTTTCTGAAAAACGGAAGTTTGTGAACATCGAAGTCCTACGTAGTGCTTGGCATTTTTGTGGGGTGTTTCTTTTTACAGTAGTGAAACATGGTTGATAAATAGATGCACAAAGACGGTAGATCCTTTTGTAACGTGGTGCTACAGAAGAATGCAGACGATTAGGTAGATAGATCGCGTAACTACTGACGAGGCACTGGGCAGAATGTGGAAAAGCAGAATTTCTGCCATACCTTGACTAAAAGAAAGGACCTATTAGTAGGACTCATTCTTAGAAATCAAGAGAAGTGTATTGGGTAAAAATCACAGAGGGAGACGAAGAACCGAATACAATAAGAAATCAAGAGAAATGTATTGGGTAAAAATCACATAGGGAGACGAAGAACCGAATACAATAAGAAGATTCAAATGGGTGTGTGTTGCCGTTCTTATGAGGAGATGAAAAAGGCTTGCTCAGGATAGAGATGCATCAAACCATTCCCCGAACTGAAACCCAGAACAAGAACACGACAATTCGAGACTCTGAGAAACAAGAAATAAAAAGGCTTAGAAGTATATGTGGTGCTGTTCTCCGAAATGGGACTTGGGTCAGTCGACCGGTAGAGTACAAAACGCAGACATCACAGACGAATCTAGGAAAAGACGGCAACAGTGCTACTGTACCTACGTAGGAAGGCTGGAAATAGACATATAAAGACACATAAAGACAGCTCGTTATTTCAAGCAAATTAGAGACCAGCTGGATGACAGAAACAAAAAAAGACCTGGAACTAGTGGACGCTTCAGGAAACAGTCCAAGGTGTACAATCAGAAACAATAAAACTGAACATTGCCCTACGAAGGAAACATCAAGGAATGAAAAGTGGACAGAGAGAAAGAAGAGAACACATAGTGAACCACTGAAGCTTTGGAAGGAAACGAAAAGCAGAAAATGATGTGAAACTGTGATTTAATCTGTGGTGTCGCACAAGTACAAAGTGCGCGCCACCTACTTTCGCCGCGCGCCGCCATGCACGCACGGCGCGGCGTTCTCACGACGACAGCCACGAGCGCCCTCTGGGACAATGCCGCTCGTGGCCACCACGGAAAGACATCGGCACTTCGGACTGAGATAGCAACGAGTTAGGACCTTTGTAATCAGATAGGCACCAGTGAAGACTTTGCTATTGTACAGGCACTAGGCAGGCCTCTAACAACTATGTATCAACATTCTGCAGTACTATGTAAAAGTTAAGTATTGTTACATTCTGTGCAATATATATCTTTCTAATTTACTCGAGTGTTTATAGTTTCTGGCTGCTCCCCTCCGTACCTGCACCAGCGTGTCGGTCTCATTCCACTCGGCCACCGACACCTACGACAAGGCTGGGACACAAAAGCGGCGACGAAGTCGGGATACAAAAGTGGCGACGAGGAGTGATAGAACCTTGGACCAGCCCGCTTACAGCAGCCAGACAGCAGCAGTCGGAGCACGCAGAAATTGCTCCCGCCCACCCACCCTTATTATAAGATTTTTGGGGGAACATTTTCAGTTACGTGTTTTGTGGACTTTTTTGTTGCAGAGCGTCCTCTTTCATATTGCATTTGTGTTTTGTTATAATTTACTTGTATGCGCGGCGCCTAATCGGTCAGCATGGCCACTACCCCGAACCCAAACTTAATGGAAATTATTCAGTTACAGACGGCGCAAATCTCACAACTTCTCAACGCAGTGGCGCAGTTGACGACGACTCAACAACAGCCGTCGCATCAGCAGCCCACACCTGCCGCCGCAACACTTCCTACGTTTCGCCAATACAACGAACGTGAGGAAGAATGGAGTGATTATCTGGCGCAGTTTCAAGAACTCGTAGCGGCTCATCAACTTACAGGTCAGACTGTTAAGCATCTTTTATTGTCTGTGGTGGGCCCCAAAACTTTCGTGTTACTGCAAAAACTATTCCCGCACGCATCTCCTCGTGATGTAGACTTTGAACAAATTGTAGATGCACTGAATGCTCATTATGAGAGAAAAGTTCTTGTAGCCGCTGCACGATACCGATTTTTCAGACTTAAAAAGTTACCGCAGCAGTCACACCAAGAGTGGATTACGGAATTGAAGGGCTTAACCCGCCAATGTAAATTTACTTGCTCTTGTGGACTTTCGTATAGTGACGTGATGTTGAGGGATGCGATTACGCAGAATATTCAGGACCCCAGAATTAGAGCAGCAATTCTGAAACAGTCTGACCCCTCATTAGACAGTGTACTGCAGCTTATAGAAGCGCATGATACTTTTGACTTAGCTGATGTAGAAATGCAAAGCCATAGTGTAAATTCAGTGCGCCGCAACGGACGCTTTCCTAGCCGTAGTTCTCAGTATAGCACTAGTGCTTCTTATTTTTCTACCGGCCGTGCTGAACAGACAGTGAACAGTAGCCAGAGTAAAAGTGCGACGCAAAGGTCGCCCCGTAGTGTTAGACACAGTAATTTGCATAACGGGCGCCAACGCTCATTTCAGAAAAATGTACGTAAATCTTGCCCCCAGTGTGTGTCTCGCCACAAGCGTGCTCATTGCCCTAGTCGCAACGCAACCTGTTATCAATGTGGCAAATCGGGGCATGTGCAGTCTGTGTGTATGCAAATTAAAAACTCAAAGAACAGTAACGTTAGAAACAGTGCTTCGCATAGTGCGAGAGCAGTGCATACAGTCAATGTCATAGACGCTGTGGAGTTTAACAGTGCTTTAGTTGGTTCTCCATTGCAAGAAAGTAGTTCTGCGCCTATGGCAAAACTATATAGTGCGCCACGTAGCAAGCGCCGACGAGCGCGTAAAACAGTGCAACGGAAACGGGTTCGGGACACGCAAAATGACTATGAACAGTGCATTCCTGTAGTGAACCTAGTGCCTTCTGCAACTTCTTATTGTAAAAGTGCCCAGTACTGTGTAGATAGTGTCAGTAGACTTGTTGTAGATACTGAAAGTAATTTTAGTGCAGTAGCCTCGCATTGCGCGGACGCCGATCCGGCGGTAGTGTCATCTAGTGACAGTGTTGTTAATCCCCTGCGTGCCGAGTCTGAGCCGCTTCCTTCAATACGCGGCCCGCGCAAGTGCAGCAAACAAACCGTAGCAGACGTTGCCCACATTCGCGCGCCTGTCGAGCGCCGCAAGCAAAAACTGTTTGTGAATCTCTCCATAGAAAATAAGACTGTGCAATTTCAGCTTGATACTGGTTCCGCTGTTACATTAATCAATAAAGATACTTATGGACTTCTGGGTTCGCCAAAATTGTCGCCGTCACAGCAAGTGTTAACAGCTTATACAGGTCAAAATATTCCCGTGTTAGGAACATGTAGCCTGCCTGCCTCTTTCCACGGTGTAACAAAAACGGTTGCTTTTGTAGTTCTTCAGGCCAAATCGACACAGAACATTTTTGGACTAGATGCTTTTGACTTGTTTGGTTTATCAATTCAAAGAGATGTGCTTCAAATTTCGTCAATAGTGCCTCAGGATAAAATCAATGCATTGTGTGACAAATATAGTGACTTGTTTTCGCCGGAACTAGGTTGTGCAAAAGACTTCGTGGCACATGTAACTTTAAAAGAATCTGCAGTTCCAAAATTTCGTAAAGCTAGACCAGTGCCTATCGCCTTGCGTGATACAGTTGCCGAAGAACTTACACGTTGGCAAGATAGTGGGGTGATTTCTCCTGTTTCTGCGAGTCAGTGGGCCTCGCCTATAGTAATTATACCCAAGCCGTCAGGAAAACTTCGTCTCTGTGCGGACTTCAAATCAACAGTGAACAGTCAAACAATTGTCGACACTTATCCCCTGCCCAGACCTGACGAACTAATGGACAAATTAGGACAGTCTCGTTTCTTTTCCAAGATTGATTTAGCAGAGGCATACTTACAGATTCCACTTGATGACGAGTCAAAAAAGTTTTTCGTCATTAATACTCACATGGGCCTTTTTCAATTTCAACGCCTACCCTTTGGCAGTTCTTCCGCCCCCGCTATTTTTCAGCGTTTTTTGGAACAGCTGACAGTTTCTGTACCGTATTGTTCGAACTATTTAGATGACATTGTGGTGTCCGGACGTACAGTTGAAGAACATTTAGCAAACCTGGAGTGCCTTTTCAAAGTGTTGACTGCAGCAGGTCTACGCTGTAATAAAGCAAAGTGTTCGTTTTTTCAAACTGAAATAGAGTACCTAGGCCATGTGATTAATGCCCAAGGAATACATCCCTTACAGTCACATCTTCGAGCAATCAAAGATTTGCCTCCTCCTAAGAATGTGCATGAATTGCAAGCAGTGATGGGAAAGCTTAACTATTATTTCAGATTTATTCCCAATGCCTCTCAGATTGCAGCTCCACTGCATCACTTACGTAGGAAGAATGTTCCTTTTGTTTGGTCCAAAGATTGCCAGGTTGCCTTTGACAACTTAAAGTCTGCACTACTGAGTGATGCATGTTTGATTCCCTTTGACCCCCAGAAGCCTGTAGTGTTAGCAGTTGACGCCTCATCGTACGGCCTAGGCGCTGTAATCTCACATCGTATTGGATGTCACGATCGTCCTATTGCCTTTGCATCCAAGCTACTGACGCCGACGCAACAGAATTACAGTCAGATAGAAAAGGAGGCCTTAGCAATCATTTACGGCGTCGCAAAGTTTCATCATTATCTCTATGGCAGAAAATTCTATTTGTTGACAGACCACAAGCCTCTCACGTCGTTGTTCTCACCCACAAAGCCAATTCCGCCACGTACGGCACAAAAGCTTCAGAGATGGTCCTTGATATTGTCAAATTATCAGTATGAGATTTTGTACCGACCTACCACTAAACATGCCAACGCGGACACACTTTCCCGACTTCCGGTTGGCCAGGATGTATCATTTGATTCTTCAGAAATGGCATGTTGTCAGATAGACTCCAGAGATGCTTCCGCTGTCGCAGACTTTCCTTTGAACTCTCGTCGGGTTGCACAGGAAACAGCTGCGGATGCAGACCTAAGTGTGGTAGCACGTTTTGTTCGCTCAGGGTGGCCTGCCAGAGCCAAAGACATTGATCGGCCTCTGGTTCGACGTTATTTTGCACAACGTCATGCATTATCTTTAAGTCAGGGTGTTCTGTTGTTACATACGGACAACGACCAAGCAAGAGTGATTGTTCCTCGTTCCCTGCAACGAGAAGTGTTACGCCTCCTGCATCACGGACATTGGGGCATTGTTAGGACAAAGCAATTGGCCAGACGTCATTGTACCTGGGTTGGTATGGACGCTCAGATAGAGAGCATGACATCACAGTGTACAGTTTGTGCGGAGCATCAGGCGGCTCCTCCACAGCGTTTCTCAGACTGGCCACGACCCAAGGGACCATGGCAACGTTTACATATTGACTTTGCCGGACCTTTCTGGAATACGCGCTGGTTAATTGTTGTAGACGCTTTCAGCAAGTTTCCTTTTGTGATTGCCATGAACTCAACGACGGCGTCTAGTACAATCAGTGCCTTAACATCAGTGTTTTGCATCGAAGGCTTGCCTGAAACTATCGTCAGTGACAATGGACCTCAGTTTGTTAGTGCGGAATTTCAACAGTTTTGTCGTGTGAATGGCATTCAGCATATCACCACCTCACCTTTTCACCCTCAGTCCAATGGTGAAGCAGAACGTTTCGTTCGAACATTCAAGTCTCACATGGAGAAGATGAAAGGTCAGCACTCCAGGCAGCAAGCTCTTCAAATTTTCCTGTCTACGTATCGGTGCATGCCACGTGACGGCCCGTCTCCTGCCGAGCTGCTACACGGCCGCCGTCACCGCACTCTCCTTCACCTGCTGCAGCCTCCCACGCACCGAGTCGGTTCGTATGGCGCTACGCGTTTTCAGGTTTCCACGCCGGTGCTGTACAGGGTGTTTGCTGGAAACAAGAAGAAACTATGGCTGCCGGGCACCATTCAGCGCGTGCTTGGTCGCAATATGTTTATTGTACGTTCTTCCACAGGGTCGGAGCTGCGGCGCCACGCAAACCAATTGCGCCTGCACAGGCCGCGCGATCCTGTCTCCGGTTTCTTGATTCCAGACCCAGTTCACCGCCAGGGAGCACAGCCACATCGTTCGTCCCCGGACTACGAGATCCCTATGGACGTCGACGTACATCCGACGCAGTCGTCGCCGCCGCTGTCGCCGCCGCAGATGACAGCGTCACCGAGAGGGACTCCGGGACCGTGCGGGCCCCCCCAGCTTGGGCCACGCACCTCAGAAGAAGATGACCTGCTCCCTCTGGGCGGGGGCGGGCGCCCTTCCCCAGGTTTCGGCGGGTTCCCTGGAGGATCTCAAGGCGGATGCCGGGGCGCGGACGGCGTCTCGATCCCGGCCTCAGCTACGACGCCCGTCCCACCAGTAACGCCCCCGCCCAGGCCCTCCTCCCAGTGCCGTCGCCGTGGCCCTCAGCCCTACGCCACGACGGCGCGGCGGTTTGGGGGGGAGGGGTGTGGTGTCGCACAAGTACAAAGTGCGCGCCACCTACTTTCGCCGCGCGCCGCCATGCACGCACGGCGCGGCGTTCTCACGACGACAGCCACGAGCGCCCTCTGGGACAATGCCGCTCGTGGCCACCACGGAAAGACATCGGCACTTCGGACTGAGATAGCAACGAGTTAGGACCTTTGTAATCAGATAGGCACCAGTGAAGACTTTGCTATTGTACAGGCACTAGGCAGGCCTCTAACAACTATGTATCAACATTCTGCAGTACTATGTAAAAGTTAAGTATTGTTACATTCTGTGCAATATATATCTTTCTAATTTACTCGAGTGTTTATAGTTTCTGGCTGCTCCCCTCCGTACCTGCACCAGCGTGTCGGTCTCATTCCACTCGGCCACCGACACCTACGACAAGGCTGGGACACAAAAGCGGCGACGAAGTCGGGATACAAAATAATCAAGTTAACACGCTCTTGTAAATGATAATAGATAAAATAAAAATAAAAATAATTTGTACAGAAACGGTGAGATTATTAGTCATGCGTAGTGCGTCAATCCTGTTGTGACGCGGCCAATTGCAGCAAAGCATGTTGGGATGTATTCGCATCTGCTTGCATTAATCAACCTCCCGATACCACTATTCTACTTTTTCTAACATGACTAGATGAAGTTATTGTCTATTATTTGACATCGTAGAAGTTTACTTAATTAGCATATATTAATTAGCTCATTCCAGATTGTTGGATTTCAGATAGTATGCTATTTAGTATGTCTGATAAATATAATTAAATTCTTTTCTTATAATATTAAAAGGTATTATTATGTTTCACATTTAATGTTAGGAAAGTTTTGCCCTCATTAGTTTCTGTATAATTACCGTTAATTACGAAAGTGTTGTTGACCAACTTATTTAATAAATAAGTAAATGAATCACAATTAATGTTACTGATATAATAATGGAAAGTCCAGGTTGGAATTAATAATATAGTGAGGACAGCTTACAACTCACCGTAAGGACGTGGCGACGAGCTGCGACAGGCACATACAAAAGACACACACATACAACAAATTCAGTTATCGGCCATGGCCTTCTTCAGAAAATAGAGCACTCACGCAATCACACAGGCACACAACACAGTCATACAACCATATAACCATGGATATATATATATATATATAGTTGTATGTAAATGTTAACTTTTCCATTATAATTAATTTAATGTACATAATTAACAATACGTAATTTTCAGTATCATTGTTTGAAAGATACAAATAGAATGCTTTCGCGCCATGTAATTGAGTCTTGTTGGATCCTTGATCTGAGGTACAAAAATGTTGAAATGTTTGTATAGTCTAAGGGACTTAACTACGGGGTCATTAGTCCCTAACTTACAAACTACTTACGAACTAGGCTGGCACAAACATCCATGCCCGAGGGGGGACTCGAACCCCCGACCGCAGCGGCCGCGCAGACCGCGACTGAAGCGCCTCAGTCCCCGCGGCCACCGCGGCCGGCATCTGAGGTACAATCCACGTCACTTTGACTTATAATTTTGAACAATTATGTAAGAGTTCTTCAATGTTACGCGTTTATAGAGTGTATCTACGGTGATTACTCCTCCATATTGGAGCCTCACTTTAAACCTCTGGATACAGTGTCCCACATAGGAACACTGAAAATTTGTGTTATTGATGTTTAGAACGTACGTACTGGGATGTGGTGAATGTTATTGAGACTTGTACGCTAGGCATAAATGGGGACAACTGCTCACTAATGAATCATTGAAGGGTCAAAGAATTTCCATACTAAGTGTCGCCTACATTAATTGTAGAAGACTGGTTTTGCCCCATGAAATTTCAGCCAGCCGCTATCGAGAGCGCCGATCTACGAGAACTGCAAGAAGCAAAGAACTACGATCCAGTACGTTACACATTCTGTAGCCATTTGCTTGCTCATATATGTTTTATTCTATAAGACACCTTTTAGTATGTTCGGTACAGCATTACCTAATATGTGGTGTGAGTGGAACATGGAGCATATGGTCCGGCGATCAAGTATTCCGAGGGAAAACAGCGCCATGTTTCCATAAAATATGATTAGTTATTACTTGTGTTCTCAGTCCACCAAAACCCTTGGACAATTTTATTAATATTTAACTTAGCATAGTTTATTTGAGTATTTCTGTTTACTTCATGTAATTGTGTTAAGCTGCGTTTTTCTTTTGTGCGTTCGTGGGCTTTCCCGGAGTAATAAATCTTCGTAGTCTCTTCGGGTTACCTGTCGGATACTAAAATCTAACATGAGACTACTGCAACCGGATAAATTGGTGATAGCAGAACACTGTTTAACGGAGGGACGAAAGATGATACGAGACCCGCGTAGTAGCCAATAGTTTTTGGAACGTGTTCACAGGTATGAAAGTCAAGTTGACGGACAATACAATAAACTGAGACATAGGACTTTCTCTTAGTAAGACATGGCATCCACTTTTAAATAATATCAAATTCAATGTTCGACTTCGAGTTCGGCACTAGTGATTGTTTAACGGAAGGTGCGATATATCGTTGTGCCCTGTTCCACTAGGGTCGGTGCATGAGCCGCGATAGCGACTATATAGGACGCAGCACTTCGGTTTAGCATCAATATTAAACGGGACTCAGCAGCAAAGAAGGTTCCTGAAGATGACGGTCAGTTTTACAGTCGAAATACTGAATCAGTTACATTTTAGTATCTGGCAGAAAACCCGAAGAGACTGTTGAGAGGGTGGTTGTGGAAACGGTGGGCTGTTGGCCGGTAACAGTTCAGGTTCCTCAGGTTCCATATATATATATATTGATGTTACAATCAGGCTGAAGGCCCAGCATGACTTCAAATAAATGATGCAAAGCAGGAGGTCAATTTGAGAAAAGCGATTTCTGATAAGTTAATAAGGCTCCAAATTTAGTAAATCAACTCTTTAAAATGCAAAGACACAATGAGCCCAGCAATTTAAAGAAGAGTGGAAAATTTTAAATGAAAGGCATACCTTGTAAATACAATATTAGTTACAAATGACCCCTGCCATTTAAATTAATCAGCTCGGCTTAATTATCAAAAACAAACTAAAGTAGGCCCATGGTGGAGTGCCCAAGCGCAATGAGGCGCTATGCTACGATGCGCGAGGCCGCCCCCCGTCCGGGGTTCGAATCCCCCTCGGGCATGGACGTTTTTGCAGTCTTTAGTATAAGTTAATTCATAAGAAGTTTGTAAATTTAGGGACTGATGATCCCGCAGTTAAGTCCCTTAAGCTTAACAAACATTTGAACTTAAGTGGGGCTCCAAAATTTAAGCGAACACAGTCCTTTAAAAATACAATTACAAAAACGCACTAAAGACGAGCTCAAAAATTTAAGTAAAGTATGCCGGCAGCAGGAGACTATGCTCAATGATAGTAATACCCAGAATGCCAATAACACAACACACAATATTATTTACAAATGACCCATGCCATTTAAATGCAACAGCTCAGCTTACTTATCAAAATCACACTAATGTGGGGCTCTAAATTTTAAGTGAACACAGCTCTTCAAAACCCCAACTACTAAAACACACTAAAGACGAGCTCGAACATTTAAGTAAGGTCTGCTGGCAGCAAGATACTGTGCTCAGTGATATCAAAAGGCCAATAAAACATCCAATAAAATTTACAAATGAGCCCTGCACTTTAAATGAAAAGAGTTCAGCTTACTTATCAAAATCACTATAAAGTGGGGGGAAAGGGGCTAGCTACTAGTTAATTTAATACACCCACAGAGGTAAACAAATGAGCTGACTCAAACAGGAAGGAGAGCAATAAGGTGCCCAAAAGTCAACAAGAACTACAGCTCTGACACTAAGGGGCTTACAGAAACGGATTGAACGCCAAATTACAACCACGAGTGCAGATGCCTCACGGAGGGAAAATTTCTGCAAAGAAAAGATAAAAACAAAGAAACTCAAAGCTATACAACTACCGTCCTTGGAGATACGAGCTAGCAGAGGGTCACAAACCAGATAAATTCCCCAGTTACGATAACAAAGTTAATGTATACAGAGTACTTGATTCTTAGAGCAAAGGGAAAAGAATAATACAATTGAACCGAAATAAAAGTGTGGTGTAACACATGAATAAACAACTAACGACGTAGACACAAGCAACGACGGCCCGTGGGGAACGACCACATATCCTGACAAATTCAGACACACAAATTTGCGGAGCAGGTTTTATCGGTCACTTAACTTACTTATTCCTTACTCCACGACAAGTGCACCCTCCACCCTCGCGATGGTGTAGGAGGAGAGTTTCAACCGCTGCGGTGGAGTAGCCGAGCGGTCTAAAGCGTCTCGCTGCGGAGCGCGCGGTTGCTCGCCGTGGAGGTTAGAGTCCTCCCTGAGGCATGGGTTTGTGTGTTTGTCCGTAGATTAGTTTACCTACGTTTAAGTACTTTGTAAGCTACGGACTGATGACCACGCAGTTTGGTCCGATAGATTTACAGACATTTGAACATTTTGAGGGTGTCAACCAATGCCCGAAAGCATTTCATACATCCCAGATACAAAGCGGCCGAAGCGACGCGAGGCTCTGACGGGTCAGAGTGCGGAGCACTCTAGCAGTTGTTGACAGCTCTGCTGCTTGGCGAGGGCGGACGCGGTGTTGCACGGCCGCTAGGAACGAGACTACACAGCCGGGAGACGGGATAAACAGCCCGCGATGAGGTGCTGTTATCACCTGACAGAAAAGGCCTCTCCGGGCCAGCTTCAGCTCATGGCATGCATGGCTCCCCGAGGACAGAGTCCAACTTAGAACCAGTTCGATGCACATGCCTGGCCAGGCCACAGACGGCCCCTTTTGTGTCCCAGTCTCGTCGCCGCTTTTGTGTCTCGTTTCCGTCGTACGTGTCGGTGGCCGAGTAGAAAAGTACCGACACAGGAATAAAGGACGCACGCTCGTGGAGGTACGGAGGGGAGCAGCCAGTGGGACAGCAGAAACTAGAAACACTAGAGTAAATTAGAACGAGCTATATATTGCACAGAATTTATACAATTCTTAAGTTTTACATAGCTCAGTATGCAGAATGCTGATACATAGTTGAGCTAGAGGCCAGCCTAGTGCCTGTCCAATAGCCAAGTCTTCACTGGTGCCTATCTGATTCCGAAGTGTTAACTGGTTCCTATCTCAGTCCCAAGTGAACGATGTCGTTCAGTGGTGGCCACGAAGGGAGTTTCTGCAGAGGGCGCGCGTGGCTGTCGTCGTAAGAACGCCGCGCCGTCCGTGCATGGCGGCGCGCGGCGAAAGTAGGTGGCGCGCACTTTATACTTGTGCGACACCCCAGCCCCTTAATTAAAATCACCCGAACCTGGCGATGCCATCCATCTTATCAGACTCACTGCATTATCTCTCTCCTCTCCGCGCAGCGACTCACTCCAGCCCTCTCCCCACTGCCTCGCGCCACCCGTGGCAAGCTAAACACACGCCAGACGCTCGATAAATCTAAATGCGCCACGAGCGGTGCAAGCACAGAGAGATCGATGGTGCTTGCGCCAGTAATTAAATCAAGGACAGGGTCTATCGAAGAAACAGGAGCCGGGACGGTTCAGTTCTGTTCCTGTTGTTTAGAAAAGTTATTTTGTTTGTCACTTCAATCGAAAGATAACAGGCGTAACTCTCTAGAAAATTCCGTTGGCGCCAAAATGTTGCGACTGGTGAGTAGTCAGACGAGCTAGCGGCCTCGGACAGTAAACACCTATGTCAATCGAGTGCGTATACCGCGTAAAATGTCTCATAAATTTGTTAAATATTTGGGAATTTCCGTCATACTGATGCGTCTTTCTGTATAGTTATAGTGATTTATAAATGACATAAGCCACTGGCATCCCGAAATTTTATGTGACAAAAGTCATTGTAGAACAGTGAAACCTCTCCACATTAACCTATCACTTCAGCCTCCCATCGGAAAACAATGGATATAGAGGACCTGAGCGCTGCTTTTGCGCAGAGGACAACAGCAGCGAAAGAAGATACGAGGTTAGAAATCTACGTCTTCATACTCCGACGAGGTACAAAGCAATACGGCCCCTCACGATGAGTGAATTTTTCTATATCAGTTTATCTACACCAATTAGGTTACTTTCAGAGTATGCAGATGCGATAGTCCCATACCTATCATATACAACCGCTCGCTCAGCGAAAGATGCGTACCCAAGACTGGAAATTTGCACAGGTCAATCTAATCTCCAAGAAAGGAAATAGGAGTAATACGCAGAATTACATGGCTATATAATTGACGTCCATTTGCAGTAGGATTGTATATAATTTCCTCAAATACTGTGAACTACCTCGTTACTCACATTAAATGATGAGTGCTATCGATAAGGTATGTCAATTAGATTTCGCTTTTCTTGATTTCCGGAAAGCTTTTGGCACTGTAGCTCACAAGTGTCTTCTAATCAAAACGCGTGCTTATGGAATATCACCACAGTTGTGCGATTTCAAATCAAAATGTTCAAATGTTTGTAAAGCTTATGGGACTTAACTACGGGGTCATCAGTCCCTAAACTTACAAACTACTTATGAACTACTTACGAACTAGGACGGCACAAATATCCATGCCCGAGGGGGGATTCGAACCCCCGACCGTAGTGGCCGTGCTGACCGTGACTGGAGCGCCCCAGTCACCTCGGCCACCGCGGCCGGCAGTTGTGCGATTTCCTTTCAGAGAGGACACAGTATATTGTAACTGCCTTAAATCATCGAGCAGAACGGATATCTGGAGTGTTGTAGGGCCCTCATTCCTCTTTATATTTATAAACGATTTAGGAGACACTCTAAGTAGCTCTCGTAGATCGTTTGCGGATGATGCTGTCATTTATCAGTAAAGTCACCAAAAGATCAAAAGCAACTATAAAATGATTTACTAAAGGTATCCGTATGGTGCAAAAAGTGACAATTGACCCTTAATAATGAAAAGTATGAAGTCATCCATATGACCACTAAAAGAATTCGGCTAAACATCATTTACATGATAAATCAGTCAGATCTACGGGTCGTCAGTCCAACTAAATACCCAGGAATAACAATTACGAATAACTTTAATTGGAAGGAACACATGGAAAATATTGTAGGGAAGGTGAGCCAAACGCTACGTTTCATTGCCAGAACACTTAGAAGTTCTACTAAAGAAAGTACCTACATTACACTTGTGCATCATATTTTCGAGTTCTGCTGCGCATCGTGGTATCCGCACCCTGGGAGACTGACGGACGATTTAGACAAAGTTCAGTGAAGAGCAGGTCGCTTTGTATTATCGCGTTATAGTGTGTGTGTGTGGGGGAGGGGTGGAGGAGTCACAGAAATTATGCAAGAGTTGGGGTGGAAATCATTAAAAGAAAATCGTTATTCGTTGCGGCCTTATCAATTTCTTTCGCGAATCTCCTCTCTCGAATGCCAACACATTTTGTGATCAGCCACCTATGTAGGCAGACATGATCATCGCAATAAAATAAGAGAAATCAGATCGAAAACTGATAGGCTTAGACCTTCTTTTTTCCCCGCGAGCTATTAGAGAATGAAACTGTAGAGAAATATCACACTACGGTCGGCGGTTCGAATCCCCCCTCGGGCATAGATATTTGTGCCGTCCTTAGTTGTAACTAGTTCATAAGTAATTTGTAAGTTTAGGGACTGATGACCCCGTAGTTAAGTCCCATAAGCTCTACAAATATTTGAACATTTGAGAAATATCATAAAAGCGGTTCTGTGTGACTTGGAGAGTATTAATGGCCGGCCGTGGTGGTCGTGGGGACTGAGGCGCTTCAGTCACGGTCTGCACGGTCACTACGGTCGGGCGTTCTAATCCCCCCTCGGGCATGGATATTTGTGCCGTCCTTAGGATAAGCTAGTTGATAAGTAGTTTGTAAGTTTAGGGACTGATGACTCCGAAGTTAAGTCCAATCATTAAAAAAAAAAAAAAAAAAAAAAAAAAGTGTTTATGTAGATATAGATAACAAACAGGAAGCCGCTAGGTTAACCGTGCGGTCTAACGCCCCGTTTGCGAGACGGGAAGGCATACGGGCACGTCATGGCGTGTTCGATCTTACAATTTTAGTTAAGTACTTCTGAGCGAATTTCTGCGCAGCAGAATGCCGTGATTTCAAAGGTCCTTCTCCCTCTAAACCTGTATTATATTTTAAGTCGGTCTTGCTTGTAGTTCATTTTAGTCGAGTAAATTGCGATTTAATGTTCTCCTTATTGGTAAAGTGTGCCTTGCTATTTGAAGTTTGCTCTTAAGGGCCCTTTTAAAAATTGTTAATGTTTTTTTCTTAAAAACAATGTACTTGTAACTTTAATTTCCTCTCACCTGGGGCGTGTTGTTTAAATCTTGCTTCTAGAAAATTGTAAATTGTGCTTAACCTTGTCAATGTTTTCTTTCTTAAAAACAGTGTAGCCGTAATTTTATTTTTCTCTCCCATGGTGCGTGTCGTCCAAATCTTGCTTCTAGCAAATTGTGATTAATCTTCAGTAAAAGTTGTGTTATCTTTAATGTTTCTCCTAAACAGTGGACTTCTAACTACAATTTTCTGTCACCTGAGACTTGTGTTTTAAAATGCCGTTTCTCCTTAAATTTGTTAAATACTAGCCATTTTGTAATTATTATTGTTAATAAATATATGATATATATTTAAATCAACCAACTAACGACGGGCCACCCTTCCATATGTTTTCCCTAATTAAATCCAGAACCTGAAGTGAGGGTAACAATGTTTTCAGATAGTTAACTCTTTTGAACTATAAAAACTCTGTACGCTTCTTTTTCACTCCGCCGTACTGCATAGTATGTCACTACTTGTGGTTTCCAGATTTTTTCTTGAGTTGCCTGAGAGAGCAACCAACAAATTATTAGTGTACGCTAAAGTGGTGTAGCTTTACTAGGGAGAGGCTTGGCGGTTCTTGCAGTGTTACGGAACTACTTGATGCTGCCCGTTTCCTACTCTTCGACTAGCAGACAGTACTCCTTGTGCCGCTAGGGAGCACGGAGATGTGACGCTTACTGCGGGCCAGAACACACAGAGGAGACGGGCAGACCTCAGCGGCGATGGAGACGGTGGGTTGGGACGGGGAGGGAACCTGTGGCTGGCGTGGGCGGCGGTGCGTCTGTCAGCACGTTGCCATGGTGACAAGGTGCCAGGGTCCCGGTGTGAGCCGTGACGGCACGGTTAATAGCAGCGCCGGGGGGGTGGCCAGGAACGGGTCGATAGTCAATCCGACCTGCATCTGCCGCCGCGTCGGATCTGGCGGGATGGCGTCGGCCAGGGTGCTCGCAAATAGAAAAGGTGGGCCCTGACGCTGAGCAGGTGGCAGGAGGCAGGAGGCAGGAGGCAGGAGGCGGGTCTTCTGGTACCCAGGGGGCGACTCACTCGCCACCGACGCCTCGGCACGCAGTGGTCTCAAACGTCTGAAGAGCTGCACAAGAATAAAAAAGAAAAGATGCATATATGAATGGAAATTTTCTTCTAAATGTTCTTGGAGACCCTGAAAATGTAAATTTGGGCAGAAGTTAAGATTCGCAAATTGCGGATAGGAAATGGCCGAGTTATTTAAGGAAAACATATTTTGCGAGGGGTGTTCAAATGAAAGGGTACAAAACGACACTGTGGGTGTAATTGTGGAGTGTGGTGGACTATGAGCGTAATTGGCTGTACACTATTTTTCAGTCAAAGTGCTAAATCGATACCTTTCGTGTAGGCTACGCAGTCATTTTAAACCTTTAATGTATAGTATAGCTGATCAGCTACATACCTAATTTTTTTTACCATTACCTCTCAAACTGAACAACATTTTACCATATCTAGCTGCCTGTATAAATAGTATTACATACGGAAGAAACACGTCACAGAAATTATAAGTCGCAGAGTGCTACTGAATCACTTTCACAGTTAGCTGCATTGAGTTACTTGTAACATGTGCTTAAAAGTAGTCAATCACATACTACCGTTGCATTATGAGTTACTTTATGGAAAGATCAGTAGCACAATACATTTACTGCAGTAGGTACATCATTGACGCTCTATATAGCTGTCCAGATATGAGAGATTTGTTGCTAGTAGGTCATAATAATTTTAAACAATTTTTTAAAGACATATTTTTCTCAGTATATACTCACTATGAGACGCCTATTTCCAATGTCCGTTAACTCCAAGAACCAAACTTTTCAAGAATCATAAAAAACTGTCACTCTCTTGTTGTTGGCTTTTTAATGTTACTCTTTATTTCTTATATTTTCTTTTTATATTCTTGATCTATGTTATAGTTCCCATAAATCACACAGCAATAGTTGTACCTAAAATAAATAATGACATTTAGAACTGTAATGTGGCCGTAACAGTTTTTGGGAATTGGTTGGTTGAAAAGATGCATACTAATTACGTATACCATAGATATTTCATCATATTTTTATTACTACAAAATAATGGTTGCAAATAGGAAGAATAACTTGTTCTTTAACAGCTACATTTCATTCTCTAGTAGAACAGCACATTTTTATAATTTCACCCCTATTTTACTTCAAAGGCTGATCCGCTCTCTATTTCCATCAGGTAGCTCTCCAACATGAGATTCCTCGTCCGTTTCAGGTCCCGATTGCTGTTTGACGACAGTCTTGTAAATTTAAATTCATTAACATCCATCCAATGAGGCCCGAAGTGGTTCTGTAAAAGCACTGGCACGTCTTCAGTTATTCCTGATTTTTACCACAATGCCTTCAGATCTGTGTTGATTTGACTTCTACCCTTCTTGCCGATGCTTTTTGCAATTCCAATCAGTGTTATAGCTTCAGTCATCTTGAACAGTAATAGCACTAAGACCTTTCTTTCAATTAATATTCGCTTTGAAGACTTGAACAGAAAGTACCATGCAGAGCTAGGTGCCATGCAGACAGCAACACTTACATCTGGGCCACGTTTGTAGATAGTTACAGAGTCTGTATGCTTAAGAATGAAATCATTCAGGGTTTACCTGTCAGTTGTATCATATAATTTTTGATCTGTTCTTCTCACATCTTGCATCGAAAGTTGTCCACATTTGTAGGGTCCTTCTCCCTTGTGTTTTCATGTGGGCATGCTGGAAATCCCTTGCTAGAATACCTGGAAAGGTAAATGCATCAAACATTATATATTTCACACGTTTCTTTGGATACCTGAATGTTATTTTCAAAAAATCGAGAAGAAATTTGTTACAAACGAAGATAACCAGTAGCTCATTATCTTTTCGACACTTTTTGTCCAGTGTTCCTTCTTCTGCCACTTTTCCCGCGATTTCCCTCCCTGGGCTAGTATAACAGTGTCGCTGGACATTGCTGCAACTTTACTATCCATAATTTTATGCATCTTACTGTTTGAAAAGCAAACACACAAGAAGTTACGTTGAACTCTACAACCATACATTACTCAATAATGGCTCTTCGCGCCCAAATCCAGCGTAACTGGCAAACCTACGTTTCTGTTTTTTGTAAATTTTGAGAAAGCTTTTCAATGTGTTGATTGCAATACACTCGCTCTAATTGTTAAGGCAGCAATGGTATATAAAGGAAACTTTACAAAAATGAGACAACAATTTTGGGAGACGAGAGGGAGTATATTATTCAATAAGTACATTGAGCATGCTGTGAAGACATTCAAGGAGACATCTGGAGAATCATTTAATGTTCAGGGTGAAGAAATAAAATGCGGCGGTTTGCCTATGACATTGTAATTCTTCCAGAGACATCAAAGGACCTGGAAGAACAACTGGAAGGATTGGACACTGTCTTGAAAGGATAGTATAAAATGAACGTCAATGAGGTAGAAGAAAGGTAATGAACTGCACGCTACGAAAATCAGGCGATATTGTAGGCATTAGAAAACGTAATGAGACAATAAAATAGGAGATTAGTTATGCTATTTGAGTAGAAAAATAAATTCCTAGTGCATGAGTAAGGAATATATAAAAAGCAGAATTGCTATGGGAATGAAAGCAAGTCAGGAGGAGGAAAAGTATGTTGATATCCAATATTAATTTAAACGTTAGGTGATCTTTTATGAAACCATTTGTCTGGAATGTAGTATCGTACAGGAGTGAAACGTGAACGATATGGAGTTCAAACAAAAAGATGATAGAAGCTTTTGAAATGTTCTGGCTCGTTCCCCTGATTTCGCTATCGCAATCTAATAATTACGTTATCAGCAATCTCAATCGTTCTCTTTATCCAAAATCTTTCTTTGAGTAACAAATCTCTTACAGTTATATTCTGTTTCGTACAGTGTTTTATGTAGAACATATTTATGCCAAGAAGAAGAGATTTTTTACAGCTGTGAGTAATTTGCGTAATGTCGGGACTACTTTTTTGTTTAAAATTATTGTATCGTTTATGTAAACCAGCGACATCGAGAAATTATATGGGAACGACGGATTTACTCTAAGAATATATGAGCCCAATAAACCCTGTAGCTGATTATTGCGTTGTTTTGTAATGTGTCCTATTGTTGAATGACTGACATTGATATAAATTTCATCCCGCAGATTGGGATTGGTAGCCAACAGTTCTTACTGCGCTGCGAACACAGTAAAGACGAACGTATGCTCCACAGAACTTGATTAATGTCTGTAATTTTTACTACTGCTAATAATGCAAGAAATTTATAGATTATTATTGTTATTGGAATAATAATTCTTGGAATATTATATAATTTTGTTAATGATATTGTTTTTTATTCAAAATTTATTTAATATTTTATATTTATAGTTTCCGTATTTTCGATAATTTCTGTGAATATTATTTCCACAACATTATTTAATAAAATAGATTAATTATGATTAAATTGAAAATGGAAATAATGTTATTTAATTTTAAATACATCATTTGATACAATTCTTGTAATAAAAATGAATAATACTAAAATACCACCAAGAAATATTAATAATAGAATATATGATAGAAAGTTTTATCATTATTGCTGTTATTGAACTAATTAATAAAATTTGAATAAATAAATACTTGTCGTATTACCCACGTCTTCTTGCTATTTACCACATCTGTCAGTAACATATGAATTTCTAAACAAATTATAAACTGATCTGACCAACACTGATAACTTGTCACACGATCAAAATTAGCGTAAATGACATCACGCTTCGCCACACCGCTAGGCAGGTAATTATCAACAGATTTTATTGTGCCCCTGTACGACTTTCGCATGGATCTAAAAAATTCAAAAGTTTCAAATGTTTGTATAGCTTATGGGACTTTACTTCGGGGTTATCAGTCCCTAAACTCACAAACTACTTATGAACTAGCTAACACTAAGGACGGCACAAGTATCCATGCCCGAGGAGGGATTCGAACACACGACCGTAGTGGCCGTGCAGACCGTGACTGGCGCGCCGCAGTACCCTCGGCCACCGCACGGATCTCCCGAAAAAGGACATTATCCGCACCAACGGCGCAGCTCAGTCGTGAGTTTACAGCCAGCCTATACATATCAGAATTTTATGATTCCGTGATTATTCTGTCAGAGGAAAGTTTGTCAGCCGCTCAGTGGCGAATCCAGGATTTTGCGGGGTGGAGGGATGAGCTCATAGAAATATCTGTGGTATCGTACATCATTCTCTGGGAGTGGGGGGGGGGGCAATAGCCCCATGAACACCCCCACCCTTGGAATCGCCACTGCCGAGCCACTGGCTTAATGCTGTGTTCCGTGACACAGAGTGGCTCTACGGTACGTTCACCCCCTGGACACCGCGGCCGGTGCTGGGCAGCGGACAGATGTAGTGTCGTGAAAAAAACATGGCGGCGCGCCGCGTGACCTTCGGGCGCTGTGGCTGTGAGCCGGCGAACCAGCCGTAAATCCTGGGCTGCGAGCCGTGGGTGGCGCTCAGCCGCGAGTCCGGCGCTGGTCGCCACATTTCAGAGCCGCCCTGCCCTGCCGCTGCTAGCTGCTGGCTGCTAATGAGAGCCAATCCGGTTACCGTAACGAGCGCCCCGACACCCGCCTGTCACCGGCAGCCACTGTGCGCCACTGTGCGTTCTGCACGGACCGGTCACTTCAGCGCAGCGGCTTCTGCCAGCCCCAGAAACCGCGCCCTAATTGGCATTCGCGAGATCTCGCGTAAAGGGACTCTTTAGCAGCTCTTGCCATAGATAGTGTAGTCTAGTCAACGAATACCAAAAGTAGCGAACAGGTGAAAAAAGTCGTGTACTCGCGTAGTTTTATACAGTGACAGAGAAGACCGTCATGAACGACATACTAAAAGACTCGAACTCTTTGGTGTGAGCTCGAGCATTGATTAAGGCGATCAACCGTCCAGGATTCTGCGGGACAGTTCTGTATTTGAACTAGTTGTCCCGCATTATGATAATTACTGAAAATGTCCCGCAAAATGGCAAAAGCGTCCCGTATTCCAGTAATTTTAAAACTGTTGGTCTAAGAACACAAACTGCAACTATTTGTGTAGGACACGCTATGTCATACCGTCTGCAAGTCAACTTCACATTGTATCCGCTACGAATAAATGAGTGTTCTTAAATAGCCCCAGGGGACTCGCGGTTCTTTCATGAGTACGTACGTGGCGAGCATGGGGCCCCGAGCTAATGCAGTCTTCCTTCCTTCTTTACTTCCCGGACTGCATTTCCTTTCCCCCTCCTTTCCTATCCTCACTCCTTCCCCTCCCCACCGGGGGACTGATACTCTCAGTAGTTTAGTCCCCCTCTCCCAAACAAATAACCCAACCGACATTAAATATATATTTTTAAAAAGTTAAACATCATCTGAATATTTCAAAATGACAAATCACTAGCAGTGAAAGTTTCTCTTAAAGAGGTACAGCATTTGGTGATAGGATGACTTATTAAAAAAAATTATGGTTTGGCATATTTTCTCTGCCTTCTTAAGTACGTTTCAATAAGTGCAATAGAATATTTTTCAGTACTCAAGGTAACATACTTGATGTAATATTATCACAGTTTGTATAAACGTATTTAAAATGTGGCATGCAAATACAATAATAGCATTCATCTTACTTTCCTCAGGAATAAAAAGGGTGTGAAATTCTGAAAATGCAATAACTAAAGTGACTGAGCATTCCATGTAGTAAGGCATAATTAAACTCTCCAGTTCATTGGAAGAACTTCTATAATAGAGTAGTTCAAATGATTTTAAAAAGTAGATTTTATCAAATTTAATTCCACATTATAGCAAAACATAATTTTTTGGGCGGACTTAGCTATTCATGTGTGGTGCACGATACTGTAAGAGATGGAACAAATAAAAGTAGTACACACAACGAAGGTGAACGAGAAAACATTACGGAGAAACAATATGTTAATTTTTCAGCCTCTAAAATTCAAAATAGGAGCATGAGAAAACATTTATGAACTGTTTATATATACAGACTGAAAATTAAGAATAAAATATCACTCATGTTAGAAACGTTACTTTAAAAGTAAATGAGTAGGCCTACTCTGCTCGCCTAAATTTCTTTCCCAGTGTCAGAACAACTGGCACTGTGAGTCACGTGATCTTAGTCCTCCTTGATATCCTCGAAATGTCCCGCAATCAATTTTTTAACAAGTTGGCCTCCTTAGCATTGGTGGGCGCTTAAAGGTAAACTTTGTGTTTCTCTTAAATAACTCGAAGACCATTAGCTCTAGTGAAAAAGTACAACAGCACAAAATTAAACGTTACAAAATTTTCTACAAAAAATCTCCGCTTCATAATTTCTCTACGATTAATACTTTGTGAGATACGGAAAAGCAAAACTAACAAATTCTAAAAAATCGAATTTTTATGCTGTAAAGCTAAAATATAAGGTCGATTGCGGTAGTTTGCGATCGAATAAAAAAGTCTGCACGGCGTCTAAAAGTCTCATGCACTGTTAGGGTGTACATTGTGCACTTGAGATGTGTAGGAGGGGGCTGGACGGCTGCGCTGTGCAGTATCAGGTAGGCGAACACCCACTTGGCAAGCAGAGCCAACATCCGGGAAGCATTTCTGTGTCATTCAGGTCTCTCCAGTGACATCTCTGTGCTTGTTGTGGCGTAAAGTCAGTGCCACACGCCTGACGCACGAAAACGCTTGTGGAGAAGGCAGCGGACGACCGGCAGCCAATCAAACGCCGACGCCGCGCCTCCTGGAGGAGCAACCGAGAAGCGCGCCCTCTACAAGCGGCTATATCTAGGCCGACATGCGACTGCTACGAAGTAGGCAGTTATCAGGACACAGCGCAGCTAGCAACGTACAAGAAGACGCCTCCGAGAGAACAGACCTTATCTCTTATAAAAGTAGGGTATTTGTAAACTTTAGTAAAGAACACTTGTATTACTAATCTGTATAGCTGTTTTAGCTGTCCACGCATCCCAAGCGTCCTGTGCAGATACATTCCTGAAAGATAGGCCGGGAAGGACAAAAAACAGGGCGACGAGGACTAAACAGTGCTTATATAGATAATTTATTTTGAGTTTATAACGTGAGTACTTGTTTAAAGTTTGTGACTGTTCTTGTTTAAGGCATCTGTGAACAATGGCTGAAAAGTGTTGAGTTTGTGAATGTCACATTGACATTTGTAACTCTGGGGAGACAGGAATTAGTGTATTCGTGATTCGTTTTTGTAAGTAATTAAAATAATAATAATAAAATAAATTAAATTAAATAAAAAAAGAAAGATAGATGGGAAAGCTCAAGGTTTTCTGAACAAGAAACACGGTGTTGTACATAAGTCTTGCAGGAAAGAATACGCAAGAGCACATTGAAACTTCAGAGCGCAATTCTCTCCGAACAACAACCTTCACCTTGTCATTCCGCACATCTGGGTTCGGTTGAAGTAAAAGTTGTTTTGATATCTGTTTCTTGTGCGCCCATTAATTTACGTCGGAAAGTTTACAATGTTCGAGCCTTCCCAGCTAGTTCCTTTAAATGAAGCGGTTGTTGAAGATTTAGGGCACTTGGTCTTAGGAATCGATGGCATGCGCATGTACCGCACTCGATTCCGTGATTACTTTACCGCGAGTTTGTTCCTAGTTGATCCAGCACAGGCTAGTGCAACTGGCAAAGTATTGAAGGTACTCGTCTCCCTAGTTGATAAGGCAGGTGCTAATGTCTTTTGCTGCTCACTGACGGTGAGTATGGTTTTCTTTCGACCATTGGCGCCGACTATGAGTATGCTCGGTCCCTCAAGCATATCCCAAAACCTGAGTGGGTATGATCAGTATCCCCCGCTGAAAATTTTGGTATTATTCTCTATTTACGTCATATTTCTTGACGGTAATAAAATCCAATCTCTCATCCTACTTATGGACGGCTGGCTTTTGTAATATACCACTGGAAAAGATATCTTAAAACAAACAGCTAATTGAATACGTAGGCATTAAAATCCAGGTTGACATGTGGGTGAAGTGACCGTTTCCTAAATAGTCCGCTTATTACGTCAATATTGTAAACTGAAGGGGGCAATCTTAAATTGTTCTATTAAATAACCATAAATGAAGCTGGTTTAGTACGATCCGAAGAAAATGTTTATACTACTAATTTAACGTTTATGAATTCTCTCAGAGGTTAACTGTCTTCAAGGTATCATGTTAGTGTAAATCGTGACATTTTTCGTCCTGCTCACTGAATTGGTGTGTGATGTAAGAAAGAGTTGTGAACATATCGGTATCGACAGACATGGTATGACAGCAGAAGTGCTTATGGACAACTTTCATAATACTGTATAGAAAATAAATTTGCTGAGGAATTAAGCCAGGAAGACGATACGATGTGTTTGCGATAGTGAGCACAGTATTCACAATACAGGCACATCATTATCTAATGTGCATGTATCAGAAGACGAAAACTCTGAAAATGATTTTAGTAATTACAATGGAAAAAAACAGGTTAAAATCTTTGCAAAATGTGCTCAGTAGTTCTAGAACGTGACATTGAAATTAATGGCTGTTAATTTCTTTACTGTGTATTAAAGGATTACTTTTCGTCTTTCAGATATTAAAATGGAGCTAAAAACACCAGGTGAAGCAGTAAAAAATACTAAAATAAAAAGAAAATTCCGTACTTTAAACTTACTTTTTACTTTATATTTCGAATTGGAAAAATGTAGACGTTAAAATAAAGATGCTTCGTGCCGGAAACACGTGCTGGAAACACGACTGAGCATACCCGAAGATTTTCAAAAGTCGGCACCTATGCTTCCGACAACGCGACATCTTCCGACAACACGGAATCACCGTTACACGCCCTGAAATCGACGCGGACTACGGTGGTAGGACCTTCGGGATCTCGTTCCTGTTTAACGCCAGGTATCTGGAGGTTCTAACTCCTATCTTTTTTAAGTTGCCCAAGGTGCCATCTGTGTTCCAGTTGCATGTATTGGGGCCGTTCGTATTTACGTAGATAAATAATCTGACGGAGAGAGTGATTGGCAATCTGATGATGATGGTGTAGTGTTCAGGTAGGTGTTTCATTAAACCACTGTAGTAGGATTCAGAATGACTAGGACCAATTTTCTAAATGGTGTAGCTCTTAGTGTAGAAATATGTAAGTTCATGCAAGATGAGTAGCAGCAACATACCCGTATTGTTCGAATGGAGGATTAGTAGTGTGTTGCTTGAAAGAGTCGTTTCAGTTGAATATCTGGGCTTAACGCTGGAAAACAGTATGAAATAGAACGAGCATATGACGGGGGGAAAGAGGGCCGGACGAAGCGGCCGAGCGGTCTGCGGCGTGCCAGTCACAGTCTGCGCGGCCGCTACGGCCGGGGATTCGAAAGCCCCCTTGGGCATTGGTGTTTGTGCTGTCTTTAGTATAATGTAGTTCATAAGTAGTTTGTTTTGTGTCCCAGCCTCATCGTCGCTTTTGTGTCTCGTCCGCCGGTTGTCGTAGGTGTCGGTGGGCGAGTAAAAAAAGAGACCGACACAGGAATAAAGGTAGCACGCTTGTGCAGGTAAGGCGGTGAGCAGCCAGTGGGACAGCAGAAACTAGAAACACTAGAGTAGATTAGAACGAGATATATATTGAACAGAATTTATACAGTACTTAACTTTTACATAGCTCAGTACTGCAGAATGCTGATATATACTTGAGCGAGAGGCCTGCCTAGTGCCTATCCGATAGCCAAGTCTTCACTGGTGCCTATCTGATTCCTAAGTGTTAACTGGTTCCTATATCAGTCCCAAGTGAACGATGTCGTTCACTGGTGGCCACGAGCGGAGTTGTAGCAGAGGGCGCTCGTGGCTGACGTCGTAAGAACGCCGCGCCGTGCGTGCATGGCGGCGCGCAGCGAAAGTAGGTGGCGCGCACTTTGGACTTGTGCGACACCACACTCCTTTCTTTTCCTATTCTACGGAGAACCTCTTCCATCCACGAACTTCTCAAAGCTTTTTTTATGTACCACATCTCAAATGCTTCGAATTTCTTCTGGTTTTCCCACTGTGCGTATGTGACTTCTAAACATAGTTGTATTCCAAGAGTAGACTCTCTGAAATTTCTTCAATAAGGGCAATGTTTGATAGTAGTAAACTCCTCTTGTCCTTTAATGTTCTATGCCTCGGACAGTCATCTTTACACTCCGTAATTTATTCTTACATCTGGGTAATCTAAATCCTATACAACGGAATTCCATGACTTCACCTGCGTTGCGATGACCATTTTTGATAAGTATCCCAGCTAAGGACCACATCCCTGTCTTAACTTTTAGAGTAACTAATTCCCCATAAAAGTGTCATAGAATCCCTACTGTCCCTAAACTTCATAAAAGATTTAGGAGACATGTCAGCAGCTCTCGTATTGTGTTCGCGGATGATACTGTCATTTATCGGTTGGTAAACGCACTAGAAAATCAAAAGCAACAGGAAAATGATTCAGATAAGATATCTGTATGGTGCAAAATTAGCAATTGAACCTAAACAAAGTATAAAGTCATCCGTACGAGCACTAAAATAACGCAATAATCAGTCAAAACTACGTTCCATAAATTCAACTAAATACCTAGGAATTACTATTTCGAACAATACTCCGAAATAAGACGGGCAAGTCGAGTGTAGGCAGTTGCTTTAGTAGAAATGTTACATCCTCTACCTGTCCGGCCAATGAAACGTAGCCTTTGGTTTACCTTCCCCATGATATTTTCTTTGTGTTCTCTCAAATTTAATGTGTTCGTAACTTTAATTCATAGGTATTGTTGAGGCGTCGCTATTCGCCACAACGCCGGCGGTCCACGCACGTCGCCGCGCATGTATTAGACGACCGATAAATCGCTCTACGGTGCTTCGGCCGCCGTGGGCGCCCGCAGTCTCTATGCCTCGTTGCCTGCATCGCGCGCCGGCCTACAGGAAGAAGGGGCCTCATTCATATGACGACGTATTACACCAGTACGGACAGTTCCATGTAGTTCTACAGTTACGATCCAGGAGTTCCATTGACGGGAGCAGTCTGCTTAACACAAGACGGAACTGTACTGTTGCCAGATGTCGTAGTACTAAATTGCAATCGCTTATGAACTTCTATACTGCAATAAAACATAGGGAAAGCTTCGCAGGTTTGCTGTCGCTCCTCCCTTTCTCAAATTGCTTTCATTGCTTTGCTATCTTGGTCATGTGCGGCGTTGTTTACTTCCGCTGCTGCGCTTGTTTCATCTGTTTGTTCTGCTGCGCGCCTTGTTTCTTTTTGCTACATGTGTTTTGTTCGTATTTAAGGTGCAGTGTTGCGTTCGTGTGTAACGATGACTAGCACTTCGCCAAAGGCAGCGCAAGAAACTTATTTAACGCAAGTTATTCAGTTTCAGGCACAGCAAATGCAACAATTAATTCAGATGATGACACAGATCTTGTCTAGTCAAGCAGCAATGGCAGCTGCGCCTCCGACTTCACAAAATGAGGCCCCGCTACATGTTGCAAACTTCGTGCCACCATTTCGGCAGTTTGACGTGCCGTGGAGGAATGGTCTAAGTATCGCCCCTAACTCGATCTGCATTTTGCAGCGCATCAAGTGCAAGCTACGTCAAGGCTTTCTTATTTTCTGGACACCGTCGGTGTTTCTACACATAGCCTTGCAACTGAACTGTTCCCCACCGTGCGCAGTGAAAATGTTACCGATGACGATTTGGTAGCGGTGGTAGACGGGTATTACGAGTCGCAAATTAATGTGGCTGCGGCTAGGTATAATTTTTTTTTCGGCGACAACATAATCAGACTTACAAAAAATGTTCAAATGTTTGTATAGCTTAAAAGCTGTGTGTGTGTTGTTTAATGTTGAAGCTATCGTTAAATCAGATAACAAATTGTTCCTTAACACAGCAACTTGGTTTAATTATGGCCCTGATAATGATGTATATACTGTTAAATAAGAAACAGTGCATTAAACTGATTATGTGCGCAACGGATCTTTTAACAAAACAGCTGTGGCAAGTCACCACATGAAACAGACACCGACTATACTCAAAATATTTGACTGCGAGAAAGATATTAAAAACCACAAACCACGTTGTTAATGTTTGACTGCGACAATTTTATGCAGATCAGTACCTGATTATCAAAATTCAGTATCATAATCAATTAACTACAGTGCTGCATAACAATCATTTACTATGGCACAAATAACGAAATCTGTTCAACAATATTCTCAAAATCAATACTGCAATTTAAATCCACAAATAACTAATTATCAAATGAAGGAAGTAAGTTAATCTTCTAACTACGTAAATGAAATAGGAAAGAAAGGCCAACTTTGTTACTTATTATTAATAATCACCATTACATTACCTACATAATACAACCTTTTATAATGACATTAAACGCAATTACCTTCATTGCAGCGGTGGTACAACGTTTTGATAGTAATAAAAATACAATATATATTCCAAATACAATCAAATCAACTTGCTTGCACAGCAGCCTATGCTCTACATCGGAGCCATATACACCACTCAACCGCTCTCTAAGCGAGCTAAACTACAAGTCCCACTCTCTCTGCGCGAGATAAAATGTTCAAATGTTTGTACAGTCTATGGGACTTAACTATGGAGTCATCAGTCCCTAAACTTACAAACTACTTATGAACTAGCTAATCCTAAGGACGGCACAAATATCCATGCCCGAGGGGGTATTCGAACCCCCGACCGTAGTGACCGTGCAGACCGTGAATGGAGCGCCTCAGTCCCCTCGGCCACCGCGGCCGGCTGCGCGAGATACAATGCTATGCAATACATGATCTTTGCCAAAGACGAAACTTCACAGAGTTAAGTACACATATCGATACACACAGTAGAAACAATATTATACATTTTCTTGCAAGCAAGTTGTTCGACACAAAACAGGAGGCACAATATTAGACATTTTCTTACATTTTTCTTTTATGGACACGTTTAAAGCTTAAGGGACTTAACTACGGAGTCATCAGTCCCTAAACTTACAAACTACTAATGAACTAGCTAATCCTAAGGACGGCACAAACATCCATGCCCGAGGGAGGATTTGAACCCACGACCGTACTGGCCGTGCAGACCGTGACTGGAGCGCCTCAGTCCCCTCGGCCACCGCGGCCGCCTCAGACTTACAAACAGTGTGTAGCTGAACTGCAGGGCTTACCCGTCACTGTAAATACAAATGAAATGATTCGAGACGCTATTACGCATAATGTGTCGGACCCTCGCATTCGCGATGAGATTTTGAAATACCTCTACCACGCCCTCAAAAAAAAAAAAAAAAAAAAAAAAAAAAAAAAAAAAAAAAAAATGCTCGATTTGATTGAACATCAGGGCTCGTGTGACGTTTCAGTGGCTAGTTTGATGCCACTCCGATATGTGCTGTGCAGGACACTTGTAAACAGTGCGCGCCCGTCAAAAGCCAGCCGAGGCGCGTCCAGCCCCAGGCAGTGTAACGCGGTAAACAACGGTAAAGACCACAATCACACGTCAGCAGTGACAATTCCTGCCCGCGTTGCTTTGAGAGACACAAACGTCAGAACTGTCTCTCCAACGACGCTAAGTGCTGCCATTGTGGAAAACGTGGCCAGCTCCAAGCCGTGTGTTTGCAAAGGAATAAAGTGATCACTCAGCGCATTTCGTCAATGTCGTTGCCACATAGGCTCGTTGTGACTCTCTTGCAGCTTTAACGGATCCTAATGTTTTACGGCAACTGTTTCACGCGCCCTCCATTCAATGGCGGGACAACAAACTTTTTGAAACTTCCTGGCAGATTAAAATTGTGCGCCGAAAACGGGACTCGAACCTGGGACCTTTGCCTTACGCGGGCAAGCGCACTACCGACTGTGCAAAGGTCCCAGGTTCGAGTCCCGTTTCCGGCACAAAATTTTAATCTGCCAGGAAGTTTCATATCAGCGCACACTCCGCTGGAGAGTGAAAGTTTCATTCTATAACAAACTTTTTGTCTCATTGCAAACTGCCAATCGGAATGTTTGCTTTCAATTAGACATTGTGCTACAGTTACGTCGCTAAATAAAAAGTTATGAATTGCTCGGCAAGCCAAAGCTGCGTTTCTCTAGGTCTACGTTGTCTGCCTACAAAAAAAAATTTAAAAAAATAAATAAATAAATAAAAAAAAAAAATTCAATTTTTTGTAAATCTATCGGACCAAACTGCGTGGTCATCAGTCCGTAGCTTACAAACTACTTAATCCTAGGTAAACTAACCTAAGGACAAACACACACATGTCCCAGGGAGGACTCGAACCTCCACGGCGAGCAACCGCGCGCTCTGCAGCGAGACGCTTTAGACCGCTCGGCTACTCCACCGCGGCGGTTTATTACAAAAACCGGATAAGTCGAAAATAGTGATTTTTCAGGGATGAAGAAAAACTTTCCACCTTTTAACATAATGCATGAAAAGATCCAAAAGACATTCAAAGCATGTTAAATAGGAACACATTTTTTGTCAATGTTAATTTTTAAGTGTGCAGCCTATGGTTCATTTTTAATTAGTGATTTTTCTTTGGACTTGACCAGTTTTTGTAGAAAATGGAGAAATATAAAAACTCTAATATTTTGCACTGAACTAATTTGTTGAAATTTCACAATGTTCTCAATGACTACATAACAATGAAGAAAATAAAATTTTATTTACAATGAACTGGAAACAGAGGTTATGGTTCCCATTATTAGTCATTCATCCTCACACCCATCACTGTCATCATCACCATCAACTTCCAACTCCTCATCTTCATTAACATCTTCGTCTCAGGTAGCATGAGGGTGTACTTTGTAGAAGGCTTTGTTTTCTTTTTGCAGAAACTGCATCAAATTACAAAGACATTTGGCTTTGGCTGGTTGAATACCTGGATTCTTCAGGTGCAACTGACGAAAATCTAAAGTAGTACATTCTTTATTGCTACTTCTCTTGATAATGGTATGTCTATTCCATGGGCTAAAGTAAGAGTTCCGCAATGAAACACTAAAATTGTCTTCCATATCAATGCAAATCATTCGTACCTGTTGCAGTCTCAGTAACTTGTTTAATGTCTATGAAGTCGTCATGTTTCTTTATTTTCAACTGGTATGTATCTGCTTCAACAATTTTCCTGTTCCAGTTTCAGGAATTTCTGCAATCGTTGTCTTGCACTTCTTATGGCCTATTAAAGAGAAGTCTTGATCATTAGGTAAATAGCTGTGTTTTCTCACTGGAAACAAAAATGTGATTCTTTTGTAGACCTTCAAGATGTGCACTAGACTGTACAAGAACTGAACCATTACTTTATTTTTGTTCTGACTGGGACACCCATCATTAAGCAGAACAAGCTCCTCTCGTCCCATTTCTAATGGAATGTTGTTCATGTAGCACAAAATCATGGAACTGACTTCATTAGAACCTTTCCTTCCCTCATATTCAAGATAGCGAAAAACTGCAACTGAGTCATCTGCCAGATCGTGAATCCCAAAAACATAGTACCCTAATTGCCTTGCTTAGTAGATAGCATTTGACTGCAAATGTGGTAGGGGCAAGTTTTGCATGTAATAAAATGAAATACAATTAATGAGACCCTGTTTTGTTTTCTGAATATAGCTTCGTTTCAAGCTCACGAAAGCTTCCCCCTTTTTCAAGCGCAATGTCTTTTGCACTATTAGTTGACTCTCTTCAAAATCTCTTTCCTCAGCTGTTAAGTAACACACATTCTACGAGTTGGTACCAGCTTACCAACGCGATTAATATGCTCTTACTTTATAAATTTTTATAAAATTTTCTTTCTTTTCCTTCCTATTTCTTCTCTTTTGGCTCATTTCCTCCATTTTCATCTTCACAACACAAAAGCTGCTTTATTAATGCTGCGTAAGTCACTCAACAAAGAGTAAAATGTTTAAACATCCATAGCAATTCACAGACAGCGCTATCAACACTGTATATAATAGCACGACTCCTACGACTCCTGGACCTGCCCGGTGTTTGTTGGAATAAGGGACTAGTCTGCTTTTTGTAGAACAAATAGATTTGCAAATGGATATATCTTTGAATTTGTATGGGTTTTGCTGAAACAAATTCTACCAGAATATAAGTGTCACGACAGAGAAGAGCCAGGCAGTGTTAGCTCAAAAAGTCCGATTTTGGACTTGTCCGGTTTTTGTAATAAACCTTTCATACGATATTCCAGTCTTAGGGGTGTGAAGTCTTCCTGCTACTTTTCGTAATGTGACGAAAACTGTTTCTTCGTAATGCTGTGTTCGCCTGAGAGCCCAAATATTTTTGGAATCAATTCCTTTGACTTGTTTGGGTTGAAAGTACAAGAAAATGTGTTATCGCTGAACTTGAGACTGAAATTTGCAATGTATGTAGTAGTGTATTTCACGAGGGTCTTGGCAGGGCTAACAATTTCGAGACTCATATTCACATGAAAGACAAAGCTCATCCTCACTTTGTCCGCGCTCGTCCTATTCCAGTCGCCATACTTGACGAGGTTGCTCAGTAATTATTAGCTTGGCAAGAAAGTGGAGCAATTGCACCCATTGCCGACGCTCAGTGGTCGTCCCGTTGGTAGTTGTAAGAAAGCCGTCGTGTAAACTACGTTTCTGTACCGACTTTAAGTTCACAGTCAACCAGCAAACTCTGATTGACTGCTTTCCTTCGCCGAGACCTGAAGAGCTAATGGACAAGTTGGGTGCTGGTCGATTTTTCTAAAAGATTGATTTGCGGGATGCTTACTTGCAGTTGCCTCTTGATGAACAGTCACAAATTGTCCTTGTTATCAACACCCATCGTAGACTATTCAAATTTTCGCGGCTGCCTTTCGGCAGTGCTTCGGCTCCTACTATTTTTCAACGATATTTAGAACGATTGACGGATCAACTCCCATCTTGTGCAAATTACTTAGATATATACATGTGGCGTCTGTTCCGAGAGAACAGACGTCACTTCTGATCCTGCAGTTGTTATTATTCAACATTCATATAATATATGACATCCTGCAGTTGGTGTCATATATTCTATGAATGTTGAATAATAACAACTGCAGGATCAGAAGTGACGTCTGTTCTCTCGGAACAGACGCCACATGTGTATATATATATAATATGCCGGTGACGGGCAATGATCCTATCGTTAGTGGGG
This sequence comes from Locusta migratoria, assembly GCA_026315105.1. NCBI lineage: Eukaryota > Metazoa > Arthropoda > Insecta > Orthoptera > Acrididae > Locusta > Locusta migratoria. Next base: position 169,019,373 of record CM048745.1, read on the forward strand.
AGGGGTGGGCAAAGTTTGAAGCCCTTACTCTTACGGGAATTAGTTCATAACTACGAGTTTGAGTACTGGGAATTTGTATCTGACGGGAGGCGTGCTTAGGTAGTCCTTGCAGGTGCGGTGATCACTGTGTCCCCAGTGGCAGTTCGGCTTCAGCTGCCAACGCGAACGGACCTGCCCGCTGCTGCTCCGTATACGTTAGCGTTCGCGCCGGTCTATTTGTTTACGTTCAGTGTTCCTGTTCTTTCTGTGTTCGTACACGTACTTGAAGTGCTGTATAGTGGTGTTTACGTGTTTCGTTTGTGAACGTGTCGTCATTTGGCGGGATTTCGGTGTTCACCGGGATTTCTACGCCGCTGAAGAAAATGGCTGATTCTGCCCGAAAAAATAATCTAGTTTTCTCTTTCAAGAGGGAAACTCGTCCTGTTCAACCGTCTGCTCTGGAAGTACACGACTGACTGTTTGAGGTAATGGGCCTTAATTCTGATTCTGTACATACCACTCAATTAGACGCTGATCAATACTGTGTGTTTGTAAAGTTTTTTAGTCCGGTGACGGTCGACAAACTTCTGACAAAGTGGGGTAATGCTGTAGAATTTGAACATAGAGATGGATCTAAAAGTATAGTCTCAGTACGGAAAGCTGATATCACGTATAAAACTGTGAGGGTTTTAAATATCCCTATTGAAATTGATAATCTGTTGATTAAGGAAGCACTTTCAAAATATGGGGACGTTATTTCAATTGTGAATGAACGGTGGTCCAAGCAGTACAAACTGAAATGTTATAATGGAATACGATCTGTAGAAATGGAAGTTAAAACTAATATTCCCTCTTATATTACCGTAGAAGGTTATAAAGCTCACATTGTGTATTCTGGACAAGACCAAACTTGTCAAATTTGTAACGAATCTGGACACTTCCGACAGGACTGCCCACGTCGTGCCGTTGTTTTGAGAACCAATTTAATACAGCGGCAACGACTCACACTCAGTAACATTATGGCCTCTACTGAGCAACCCCCTCCTGTTAAGGTCGCCATGGAAGGTACTTCTGATGTGGTCACCATACCCGAAAAGGAGTTCCCACCCTTGAATCCAGTTACAAATAGCGGTTCTGCTGTGCGTGAAAGTGAGCAGCAACCCAAGAAAAGACCCCTAGAAAAAACGGAAGATCAATCTGATGAAGATTCCTCTCCTGTACATTCCGCGGAAGAGCTAGAGGGAACAGGGAACGTAGACATGAAAGAACTGCCTTCGGAGGACGAAACCACGCTACAATCTCAGTCAGACAAAGAACAAGAAGTAATGAAAGAGACGGAATCTGATAAAATAGTGCCTGACACGTCGGCGAACAAGTTGCTGCTCTCTGAGAAACCGGACGTGTCTCAACACAAGCAGACCGAGGCAGCAGTCGACGAGCAACACGCCGCGTCAGACACACCGATGCAGGTCGCGCAAGACCGTCAACAGCAACGCGGAAGCGGACAACAGACTTCGCCTGATCAAAGTTCTAACACGGCAGACGAAAACAAGGAAAGTGAACAGGAAACCACGGCGACTCAGGACTTGCTGCGCCGCCGAGTCAAACCGCAACAAAATCTGAGAGTTACTCGGAAGCAAAGCAGACAACAGCCCGCCAGGGGCAATAAAAAGCCGCCAAATATCAAATATGAAATAGTCACTGAAGGTTCCTTGAAGGGAAATTCCAAAAATGTCTTACAAGGAACTTCCCCCTGTAATGAACGTACAGATATATCCCAGGGTTTGACATCTGAAGGCAACACTTAGAGGAAAAAAAGAGGGATTCAATCAGTTTTTTAACAAATATTTGCTGCATCTAAAAGACGTTCATGAAGTATCATAGTAATATGATGTTTTTTTTCTCTTTTTATATTTTCGTAAGTATTTTATTGCTGCTGTTGGCCATGGCATGCTTTATTCGGATAACCTCCCAACTTTGTCAATTAATTCATTATATAGTCTCAAAAAATGCTACAGGCCTATACAATAACGTCAATAAATATAAATAAGATTACGTCTAAAATTAAAACCGAAGCTTTAAAACAATTTTTGTACGAATCAGCTAATGACAGATTTTACAATACCCGGATATGTTGTTCTAATTAATTCTGCACCTGAAATGAATGTTGGCACGGCAATTTTAATAAAAGACGGTATTCCTGTAAATGATGTAGAAATGCTTGAATCTGGAAGAGGAATAGGGATGAGCATAATGGGTGTAACAATTATTAACCTTTACGCACCCTCTGGTAATACGCATAGTTCTGAAAGAGCAAAGTTTTTTAAAGAAGATATAATTTATCTACTTCGGAAGGACCCTCAAAAACTCATACTATCGGGTGATTTTAATTGTGTTCTGAACCGAAAAGACAAGATTCCCAATTTTAATTATTCAAACGAGCTGAACCGTCTTGTCAGAGAACTGAAACTGAGGGACGTTTGGGAAATTAAGTATCCGACACTGGTCCAGTTCACCTATATTACCAGTACATCCTCCAGTAGAATTGATAGGATCTATGTGTCGGACAACCTAGCGACCAATGTTCTTAAAGCGGAAACAATTCCTGCAAGCTTTTCAGATCACAGCAGCATTTCTACCTGTATCAATTTAGATCAACAACCAACACGTTGGTACAGGGGCCAATGGTGTTTGAACGCTGCTGTTTTAATGGACAAGGAATTAGGAGAAGAACTTAATCGTGCATGGGAACTGTGTCTACGCTCAGTTAACAGCTATAATAGTGTTTTTGAGTGGTGGACCACTAGAGCGAAGCCAAAGTTACGTAAAGTAATTATTTGTTATAGCATAGAGCGCTCTCGGGAAATCAGTCAATGGAATTCTATTACAGTGTATTAAGAGGGTTATATGATCAGGTAGACGGAATTACGACTCGACTGCAAGATATTAAAAAGATAAAAGCAAAGTTAATAGCATTGAAGAGACAACAATTAGAAGGACTTAAGCTTAAATCTAAAGCAAAATCAGTCAGTGAGGACGAATCTGCGGCTTTGTATCACTTAATAAAACACAACAAAAACCGCCGAAGGACTTTCATGGATGAGCTCAAGCTGGTAGATGGTACTGTCCTCACCAAACAAAATGAAATAATTCGTGAAATATATCGGTACTACAGAGATATATATGAATCATGTGACTCTAATGAAGACTACTACGATGAACTGTTTGAAAACGTGACTTCTAAAATAACTAGAGAAGACAATGAACAGTTGTCTTCAGCCTTTACTAATCAAGGAGTACTGGAAATTATGCGCAGTTCTCCCACTAAGAAGTCACCAGGACCCGATGGTTTACCCATCGAGTTTTATAAAAGGTACTGGGATTTGATAGGAGATAAGATGACAGAAATTGTGAATGAAGTGTTTCAGGGTAAATGTGTCCCCTCAGAATTGAAAGAATGTAAAATTGTTCTGATCCCAAAAAACAAAGGATGCAAGAAAATCAACAATCTTCGACCAATTTCCCTACTGAATTCTGACTACAAGATTATTGCAAAGGCAGTAAATAAACGTATCGTACCACTAACTGAGAAAATTATCTGTCATTATCAGACTTGTGCCTATGGAAGGACGATACTCCAAACTGCTGCGCAATATAGGGACATTATTGCTTTAACAGCTGTTAGCAATATTCACTGCGGTCTCCTCTTCGTCGATTTTTATAAAGCTTTCGACCAGGTCGAACACAAGTATCTTCTAGAAACCATGAAACGAATGGAATTTCTTGCAGGAACTATAAACATCGTCAAAAATGCCCCATTGGGGATCTCGGCTAAAGTTTCTGTTAACGGTCAACTGACGAAACAGATACAAATTAAACGAGGAGTACCTCATGGAAGTCCTCTATCGATGTTACTTTTTGTAATATCACTGGAACCATTATTAAGGCAACTGCAAGCTAAACTGACAGGTCTTACAATCTATGAAGGGAAAATAGTGGTTGGCGCCTACGCTGATGATGTAGGGATAATAGTAAGGAACAGAGAAGACGTGATGGCTCTAGAGAGACACTAAATAAATATTGTCTAGCATCAGGAGCAAAAATGAACGAAAATAAAAGTAAATTTTTAAGTATACGAGGATTGCAAGACATCAGGCTCGACTGGACTAAAAACGTCGTGGAACATAAAGCTCTTGGAACTATTCTGACAACCGTCCCCTTACAGATGATGGCAAAAAATTGGAGGAATGTAGCGCAAAAAATCAAGGGAGCACTGCTTGAAAATAACTACCGAAGTTTGGATCAGTACCAGAGGGTTAAGTATGTAAATACGTACATCCTGTCAAAAGCATATTACATAGCACCGTTATTTCCAATCCCTAAACTGGTAGCGAAGACAATAACGTCAAAGACGACATCATTTATATGGAAGGGTGAACTATTCAGAGTAGACTCTACGACTGTAACGCTAGACCCCACACACGGCGGACTGGGTTTGACTAATATAAGAAATAAAGCAACTGCGCTATATAGTAAACGAATGACCAACCACATACACAGCAACCCTGACAGCCTTACTACGAAGCTGTTCGAAGCAGTCAAACCAGAAAGTACAGATTCACCGATAAATGTCCAAACAATAAGTTTTCAGTTAAAACATATCCGGGAGTACTATCTTGAGAGAAGTTATCTGAGCGAACGACTAAAAAATTACAAGAACTTAACTGCAAGAGACATTTTGGAATACAGAAGAAAACACGAAGGAAGGAATAAAAGAGAATCGAAGTACATTGTAGTCAACTGGGAAGCAGTGTGGCAGAATATTAACAGCTGCGTACTTCCTTCGAACGTTAAGTCAGCGCTATACAAAACGATAAACAACATCGTAAGCACCAATGAGAGGCTTTATGCAATTGGACTGAGTGACACAGAACGATGCCTCACCTGTAATCTAGTGGACACTATTCACACAGATTCACGTGCGGAAACCGCGACCATCACTGGAAGTGGATTAGGCGACAGATAGCGCTTGTAACCAGGACCTCACCGGAATCTATAGAAACAAAACTATTGTATAGACCAGACAAAAAATACTATCCGCAATGGAAAAACAATACTGTGATGTGGCTACTTGGGCATTATACCAGTTACGTCGTTAATAAAATCGGTAGTGACAACCTTATAGAGTTTCTGACATATATGGAAACGGAGTATGCGAGAACATGGAATTACGGGGACCATAAGAAGAAGTTTGAGAAGGCACTTAAGATAATCTTTAAAAAGACAGGGATAGGCTAGAACTTCTGCTCTGAAAGAAGATGCAATTCTGCGACCGTTGCTCGTCGGCTGCTCACAGACACATATCAACGTCAATTTTATGTCTATACATTCAATCACTTATACTTACGCTTTAGTTTCTTACTTTGAAAGAATATACATATAATGTATACATGAAGACATTTTAGTTTAAATGTGGAAATAATTTCACATTAAAGAACTAAACGGCCAATCAGTTCATTACTGATGAATTTACAGAAAGAGAATATTATTTTTGTCGACATTACTTACATAGGAATCGGTTCATCAAAGAATAATTTTAACAACAAGTTCTTAAGTTTTGGAGAAGAAATTTAATTTTGTTACAACGATCGTTAGGAGAACGTCTGAGTTAATCTGAACACAAGTTTCATTTCCGTTCCAGAAACTTCACTTAAATCAAAAATAAGCTTACAGCAAACGAAGCTCGCCGTTTTGAAGGCATATCTGGAGAGCGCAAGGATGGGCTAGAAGGGGAGATGGGAGGCCCAAAAACTAAAAAATAAAAAAGTGGTGTAGGGGTCAGCGCAACTGCCTAGAAAGCAGGAGACCCGGTTTCGAATCCCGGCTGGGTACACATTTTCAGCTTCACCCAATCGCAGTTGATGTCATATATTCTATGAATGTTGAATTACTTAGATGTCAATGTGGTTTCAGGAAAAACCGCTGAGGAACATTTAGCAAATTTGCGCAAACTTCTTCAGGTCCGCTCTGACGCGAGATTGCGTTGTAATAAAGACAAGTGTTCATTCTTTCAGCCAGAGACAGAATACCTCAGACACGTTATCGATAGTCAAGGGATTCACCCATTGCAATCGCAATGAACGGTAATACGGGATATGCCCGTTTCCTCGCAACTTACGGGAATTGCAAGCAGTGTTGGGGAAAATCACGTATTATATTCGCTTCATACCATGGTCTGCGCAGATCTCTGCCCAGTTGCATCGCCTGCACAGGAAGCACGTTTCATTTGTGTGGTTTCGCGAATGCGACGTTGCCTATCAGAAAGATGCCCTATTTAGTTTGGTCCACTTTGATCCGGCGAAGCCAGTGGTTCTTGCCGTTGACGCCTCGTCCCAAGGCTCGGTGCCGTCCTTTTGCACAGAGATGGTACCAGGCCACTTGCGTTCGCGTCCAAACTCTTGAACGAGGCACAGCAGAACTACTCACAGAGAAAGAAGCTCTGGCTATCGTTTATGGGGTTAAGAAATTCTATCAATATTTATATGGTCGGAAGTTTACTTTCGTGACAGACCGTAAGCCGCTTGTTTTACTGTTTAATCCGACGAAGTCTATTTCACCCCACACTGCACAAAAGTTGCAGCGTTGGTCGCTCCTGCTGTCCAACTATCGTTACAACATTGTGTACCGACCCATGACAAAACACGCAAATGCTGATTTTCGCGTCTCCTGGTCGGCGTCCACTCGGCATTTGATGCTTCTGAAGACTCCTGTTGCCATATTGATGTTCAGGATACTGAAACAGTGGAGGGCTTCCTGCTTAATTACCGTCGAATTGGTCAGGCATCGGTAGCGGAACCCCACTCTTCAGACTCTGTTGTACATCCGCACCGGTTGGCCACGCACATCATGCCATATCCGTGACCCTGTTGCTCGCCGTTACTTTGTGCTGCGGCACAATTTTTCTGTCAAGCGAGGTAGTCTCTTGCTTCACACCGACAATGTTGCTCTCGGGTGGTGATTCCTCGTTCACTCGATGAGTGGGATGTGGAGTAGGAAGTTGGCGGGTTCTCCTTCTCTTTTTGCAGCTCATGCAGATGGGAAGGCGAAGACGGCTAGATCTGTATTGGAGAATAGTGCCGGACAGCCAGTCGAGTGCTTTGTCACTTCCGGTTGTATCCCTATAGACAGAGGGAGAATCAGCAGGTTTGGTCTGCATTTCCATATAAAAAAAACTGATAAATCCTCATATAGTTGGAGCAGAGGCGTGGGAGGACACGCCATGTTTCAGAGGAGCCTTTTCTGGAATGATACGTTCATATCTAATATTATTTTTCATGAACACGCGAGTAGCGCAAGCTAATTTGCAAATAAATGCGCTTGCAGTTCTGGAATTTCGTAAATACGTTGAGGAAAATCAGATTGATATTGCATGTCTACAGGTGCCGTATTATCGAAAGTGCACAAGTAATTACTTTTGCAGAGAATCCTAAAGCAGCAATTGTAACTTTTTAATAACGTAAAGACACAGTTTAACAGTGAGCACGTGGTGGTTGCGGAAATTGCTATGGCCCACGTGAAGTGGTACTTAGTTTCCGCATATTTCCAATATAGGGATCTTATTGGGACATATTTGGAGCAACTTAGAAGAATATGTTATGCACTTCGAAACCGACATCTGATGTTCAAATGTTTGTATAGTCTATGGGACTTAACTACGGGGTCATCAGTCCCTAAACTTACAAACTACTTATGAACTACTTACGAACTAGGACGACACAAATATCCATGCCCGAGGGGGGATTCGAGCCCCCGACCGTAGTGGCTGTGCAGACCGTAACTGGAGCGCCTTAGTCTCCTCGGCTACCGCGGCCGGCCCGACATCTGTTTCTGGCGTTAGATGCCAATGCAAAATCCTTATTGAATTAAGTCTACACACCCAGTTTAATTCCAACTTATGGTAATCGTGTCGGCGTAAAATCGTGGATTGACGTAACACTGGCTAGCAATATAGCAATCCGTAATATTGTGGACTGGGTAATGTTGGATGGGGGCCACAGCAAGTGACCACAATGTGATACAGTTCGTTTAAGGTGAGGAGCCAGTCACTGAGCCACAAGGAAGGATATCCAAGTATAACGTCTCTACGGAGTGGGGAGTTTGGCGTCACTCTGGTACCATGGACCCCCAGAACTCACGAAACTACGCAGATCTGTACGCAGAGCCAGGCGAAGATACCAGCGGACAATAATTGATCCGTTGGATCGTTGACATAGGCTGGAGGTTAATAGAAAATTAAGATCTCGTCCCAAGGAAAAGATAATTGAGGTGAGACTCAGCAGTTGGGAGAAATTTATCAAAGAAACCTTACTATTGTCCGTGGGGGGTACCATATAATATATAGAGAAACTAAGGGCTCCCACTGTGCTGTCATCCATAATGGATGCAGTAACAGGGGAGATGACGACATCTAAGATAGACCATCCAGGTATTGCTGTGGGACTTGCTCCCGGATGATAATACACCAATCAGAAATCAGGGCGAACATGGACCTGGGTTATAAGAATGAACTTCATGTGTATCCTTTCCCCAAGAAGGTCGTAAGGGACACTATGCATAGCATGAAACCTGGGAGGACCCCACGGCCGAATGGTCACCCCTCCCCCCGCCCCCACACACACACGTAACGACTCTATTAACAGGTGTCTGGAAATGGATCGCTTCCCGGATATCTGAAAAGAAACGGAGGTTGTTGTATTAAGGCAACCAGATAAAGATCCCATGGAGGTTAAAGCGTTTATGCCAATTTGTCTCGTAGATAATTTAAGGAAACTATTTGCAAAGCTGCTCAGCAGAAGACTGGTTAGTCACCGAGAGCTGCAGGGGATGCACGAGTGGCAGTTCGGTTTCTGCAGGAGACGTCCAACCGAGGACGCTATTAACCTTGGTACTGAGCTGCTTGACTCGACCTGCTGTAGCTGTGTTGTGGGGATCATGATTGATATTGCAAGGGCTTTCGAGACTCTGTGGTGGCCGGCGCTGCTCTCCTGCTTGTGGGAGTTGAGGTGCCCACGGCTGCTATATGATTGTCTGAAATACTACTGTAAGGGTCAGGTGGGCGTATGCCGTCCCCTGACACAGTTGTAACTAAGGATATAACAAGAGAGTGTCCGCAGGGCTCTATTTGCGGTCCTGTGTTTTAGGACGTGTGCATGGAGCCGCTGCTGGTTTCACTAAGGGAAGAACCATCAGTTGTGGGGGCCGTCGCATATGCCGACGAGTTGCTTATTTTGGTGCACGGCAACAGTCGTTTGCAAATAGAAAATAGAAGAATTATAGCTATTAAGAGCTTGAAGGAATGGTGCAATAGATCGAAATTGACGATTGCACCCAGTAAATCCAGGTATATGATGCTAAGAGGCAGCTTCATCTGGAATGGGAATCCGTCTATTACGATAAACAACTGCGCCATCAGTAGAGAAGCCGTGAATAGGTATTTGGGTGTGTACCTGGACGTGAAGCAAAGCTATGCTCCACATATTGACATTGTGGCTAACAAGGCAATTACAGTCCTCCAGAAACTAATTATGATTGGGCAACAACGTTTCTACCTTGCGCCAAAATTACACTATATAGCTCAATCCTCTAATCACCGGTGGGATATAGCTCCAACTCACGAGCGCACATATTATGCCTTGTGTGCCTCTCCAAGGCTGTGAGAAGGGTACAAAGAAATATTCTGATAAGTTCCGTTGGTGCTTTTGGTTCATCTCCAAAAGATGGTCTGCTAGTAATCATTGGGTTGTGACCCCTTGATCTGCAGATTCGCAGAAGGGCAGCCATATATTGGCTCAAGAAGAGGAACTTCCATAAAATCAGGGACATAATAGACAAGCACTTGGGAAGTTAAAGGGGAATACAGGAGGAGATGTTTAACATCTGGCAGATCCAATGGGACGAGTGAAACATCTCGCAGGCTGTATGAGTTCTTCCCAAGCGACAGATAGAGGCTGAAGATGAAATTTGAATCAAGTAGAATGTTAGTACATCTGCTCACTGGCCATGGACCCTATCCAGTGTACTAGAAAAGACATAGGATGAGGGACACGGAGAGGTGTGACTGTGGCGCCGCTTTAGGTACACCAGAACACGTCCTCTTTATGTGTCCAATCTTTGCGGGTGTTGCTCAGGACGTGCGAAGTCATTTAAGAACTAATGACATTGAGTAACTCATACTATAATCTGAGCAAGTACGATTCTTGGATGAATTTGGTAATATTGTGTCTAACAAGTCCTTGGAAGTGTACACGAGATAACGACAGCTATTTATTATACATTCATACTGCGATGAATATGCGGAGAGACGAGGGGTGACGATTTGGATGTTCCCTCCGATGCTACGCAATGGATAGGAGCACGTGGAATGCAGAAACGGATGGGCTGGTCCCACCGTGGGTGAACCATGCCCTGTTGAAAACCGTTGCAGACGTTTGTGGTCGGGATAACCCGTCCTGTAACTGGATCTCCCCAGGTTTGTAAAACCGGAGAGGACGGTGCAAGTGACGCACAGTTTGGCTCGTACAGTACAGTAGGTTTGTTATGGTGGTGGGGCGTTGGGTTATGCAGTTGTAGGGTTTTCAGTTTCAAATGTGCGGTTTACGGTGGTAGAGGCCCGCCTCCCCCCCCCCCCCCCCCCGAAGGGACGAGAATCTGTGACGACCAACCCTGCAGAGCTAAGCGGTCATAACATCTCGTATAGGAAACCATTGAAGATAGCAAAAAGTACAATTGTAATTAGTTGTAGCACAGTCCATTAATGTATTGGGAAATGGGCATTTCTTTAATGTCAGAAAAAAAACCACAGAAAAAGAAATTTATTCCTCGTTCAATTCAGCAGGAAGTACTTCGTCTTTTCCATCAAGGTCACTGGGGCATGGTTCCGACCAAACAACTTACTAGTCGCCATTGCACGGGGATCGGCATGGATAAACAAAATTGAGCAAATGACCGCAGAGTGTAGGGTTTGTGCAGAGCGTGAATGAAGTTTAACGGATATCGTTTTGTGTTAACCACATTGATGACTTCATACTCATTATTAAGGACACAAATGCCAATTTTCACACCATGCAGATATATAAATGTGCACTACATACGTGCGTGAGTGGGAGAGAATGTGGCCTGTAGTACATATAAAGTGTTTCCACCAAAACAATGTTTCTGGCCAGGGAGAGAGACACTGATAAATGGCTTACCAGGCAGGCCTAACACACGCAGCTGCTACAAAGAGCTGTTTTTGTAGAACTAAGAAGAAATGCAGAAGGTAAAGGCAACACGCTTGAAAGTGGGGATGACTCCAGTTCGCGAGTCTCATCTCGGCCCATAGAAAATTTCCACCGGCGACTGAGAGGCGTGGTCGTGAAAACGGCTATCAGCTATTGGATGGCATTGCAAAACCAACCCACCAATCAGAGAGCCAGAGACAGACCAAATTGGAGGAGAAGCTGTAGGTGGAGAACGAAGGGACTTGGTGAGACACCACCGAAGTGCACATTTGGTCCATCGCTGGAGAAGTGAGGAGACATGCTGGCAGCTCCCGCCTTGCCGGCCGCGGTGTTCGAGCCGTTTGCGGTGCGCCAGTCACGGTCTGCCCGGCCGCTACGGTCGGGGTTCGAATCCCACCCCCCCTTCCCCCTCGGGCATGGATGTTTGTGTCGTCTTTAGTATAAGCTAGTTCGTAAGTTTAGGGACTGATGACCCCGCAGTTAAGTCCCATAAGCTTAACAAATATTTGATTTGAAGCTCCCGCCTTGCCAGACTTTGACGCCTTCGCTCCTGGTCCGCGACGCGCCGCACATCCGCAGAGCGCGGAGTAGAAGAGGGCCGGCTAATGATGCTGCCCCGACGCACCGACACACCCACATCAAATTAATGTTGGTGAGACAGGAAATTACCTTCCTTTTCCCCGTTCGTGTCCATGGCCAGTCAAATCGGTCCTGAGAGATTATTGTTTTCCAATTCTTTTATAAATAAAACTAAATTACAGGTAATTCTCTGTGTAAACTGTATCTTCTCAAATCAATCCCTTGAATCAAATGCCCCTATCAGTCTAGTTCCATAATTACTCATAAATTTTTATTTAATTTTCCTGCATTCTGGGAGTTAATCAGGGAGAGATTTGATTTACCGCACTACCTTTCTTTGTGTCGATACTGATAAATTTTTTATTGGAGACAAGAGCTAAAATCGCTTTTTTTAATTTTTTATTAAGATTGCCGGTTTCGGCAGTTTAACTACCATCTTCGGAAAATCTAATGAAAATCTAAGATGCGAAGATTGCAGTTAAATTGCCGAAACCGGTAATGTTAATAAAAAATACAAAATGAAAAGCGATCTTGACTTTTTCTCTTCAATAAATTGATTGAAAGATAACCCCCAAACATGACAAACCTTTATACTTTTAATTTTATACATTAAGCAAGACAGACTCATTTCTTATTCTCCCCTTAAATATAATATGTTTTTAGACAAACGGAGGTGGTCAGAGAGACAAGGGCGAGGAGAAGTACTAACTCAAGGCTTGGATAAATAAATAAATACTCGGGAACCGCTGGGTTTTTAGCTAATAAATAGATATATTAGAGTGACAGGCTGCTGTAAAACTATTTACTCCAGTTTCTGATGGACGTTGCTGAATATAGGATCACCGTGAATGCTGCAGACTACATTAAAACTTAAGTCAATATCTGTTTTTCCCTTCGTAACTAACGCCACAACTAAAACTGGAGGTGTCGAACTTCGTCAGAAGAATGCTCCTCCCCATTTTGCTGGTCCTTAAAGAAAATAACTTTGCATACGAAATGTTCCAGCATTTACCACACAGTCCTTATCTTGCGACGCTGGTCTTTTATCTTAGTGTTCCCATATATAAAAATTTCTAGCCGATCAACACTTCGCTAAAGTTGTGGCTATGAAAATACCTGTCTGCAGATGGCTGTAAGCCAACTAAACGAATTTCTACGATCAGAAGGGGTGATGGTTATGGTAACTTAGGCGCAAGACACTTAACCTTTAGCTATCGTTCTGCGAACAAGGCGTACTGAAACTGGGACCACAAATGAAATGTGTTTAGAAGCTTGGCGAGTATGTACAAAAGTAGTTGAAAGGTGTAAGTGCATTTGTGAATTTCTGTCACCCATTAAAGCTTTCTGTAATAAAATTATTGTGCTTTACTTTCCCATTTACTTTGTACCAGACGCAACAAAGCGTCTCTACACGAAATAGCTTTCTACAAGAGTTCGACTTTGCTAGACATAAACTGTGAAGAAGTAAGCTACATAACCTCAGAATTAGCGAAAACGTAAGGAAAAGCAGGAAGAGAAAGTTTTTTCAGTTGTTATTCAAGATATATTTTCGGGTGAAATGTCCTACGACCTAATAATTCAATAATTCTAGTTACAAATCAGGTGTGTACTGACGTTTGTGGATACTACGCAGAATATTTTAATATCTTGTTGATGAAAATCACTAACATGAATTACGTGAAAAATTAAAACATGAACAAACCAAACTTCCAGGAGGATGGATTCTAGGGGAATATAAAAACATACGATAAGTAAAACTTGATCTAAGAAGATTGGTCAAGAATAGTCAAAGTCAAATCGTTAACTGCGACACCTTCGAATCTTGTGATTATAACTTGTCGCTTGTACTATGTTGTTTATTGGATGGATGGATGCTTAGGGTTTAACGTCCCGTCGACAGCTTGGCCATTAGAGACGGAGCTAACGCTCGGAGTTTTTGGGTTAGGATGAGGAAGGAAATCGGCCGTGCCCTTTGAAAGGAACCATCCCGGAATATGCCTGGAGTGATTTAGGGAAATCACGGAAAACCTAAATCTGGATGGCCGGAGGTGGATTTGAACCACCATCCTCCCGAATGCGAGTCCAGTACATTACCACTGCGCCACCTCGCTCGGCTGTTGTTTATTGACTGGCTTGTAGTACACTCTTTTGATACAGTAACTTTAAAGCGTGGGTTGCACACGCTGAGTTTTATACGTAATTATCCTTGACAGGAGGTAGTGAAAACAATGTCTAAAATGAGTTTTCGAGCGATTGGCCGTGCTGTCTGGGGCGCTATGTTACTGACTGCGCGGTCGTTCCCGTCAGGGGTCCGACTCCTCCTTCGGGCATCGATGTGTACGTGTTGTCGTTAGGATAAAGTAAAGTCTAGAAACCGATGACCTTAGCCGTCTGGTCCCTTAGTACTACAAACATATTAAGATTTTTGTAACGATGTTTATTCCACATATTCGTCCGAGATATAGCTTCTTACAACAACGGCTATTCTACGCAGCCTATAAGAAGTCAGTTGAAACACTTTTTAATGTGTTTTACTGTAAGATAATTTAAACATTAAATACATCGATAGTAAACGACAGGAAGAGATAATACGAAAAATTGCCGACGGAAAAAATGTCTGAAAGCTTTCAAGAAGAATTTAGACATTAATGAGGCGTCTGCAGAAGCTTTCACAACTCTTGGCTCTCACAAACAATGAAACGGAAAAAACATCTGTAGACGCAAACAAAGACTAGAGAGAACAAAAGCCGTAGAGCGTGTTGTGTGTAGTCGTTATGTAGCGATGAAAAGCCTTGCACAATAAAAGAGCAAATGGAGGGCGGAAACAATTCAGTTGAAAGACGACAACGGTAGGAAATTGCGATATGTCGTGTATTGTGCATTTGCTTACTTTATCAGCGTTATACTAAATATTTTTATTAAAAAATGTTCAAACATTTGTAGAGCTTAAGGGACTTAGCTGCGGGGTCATCAGCCCCTAAACTTATAAACTACTTATGAACTACCTTATACTAAAGACGGCACAAACATCCATGCCCGAGGGGGGAATCGCCCCCCCCCCCCCCGACGGGGAACGGCCTCGTAGAATAGCGCCTCAATGCTAATTTTATTAAATGATCGTTCGCTCCCATTCTTAACATTTCACGTATATATTCTCTGTTCTTTCGGACACGATTGTTTGACATTAACAGTCGTAAATATTCAAACGTCGCAGCTGTTTTAGGAAACTTAATTACATTCAGCGGCGAAGCTCAAAGTCTGTGCAGGATCGCTAGTTGAACCCGGATTTCTGACATTGAGCGGGAGGTCACCTTAACAATTTGTTCATTATATCATGCTTACTATATATAATGCTAGATCATCAAAACAACATTTTTTTGTGTCACTGCCATGCAAAACTTCGCACTTCCCTGTTAACATGTTTGTAAAGCTTAAGGGACTTACAAACTACTTATGAACTACTTTATACTAAAGAGACACAAACATCGATGCCCTAGGGGGGACTCGAACCCCGACGGCGGACGGCCTCTTAATGTATACGGGATGAAATTTTCACTCTATATGACATCTTCTATTAGGACTGAATGCTGGTATAGTGTTCCCTGCACTACATTTTTCACAAGAATGCTTGTCGTTTCGGTTTTGAATTTGAAATTCAGTTTTGTAAAAATTAGGAGGGTTAAGGATATAATTATAACAAAGACTCATGTTTAGGATGCTTCAGATGTTTCGTCAGTCCATGTTCGCCTCACAATCCAGTGGATAGTGCGTTAGGTTGCCACGCGGGGAGCTCGGGTTCGTTTCCCGTTCAGGTTGGAGATTTTTCTCCGCTAGGGGACTCAGCGTCGTGGCGTCATTATAATTTCATCCTTATCATAGAAACGCAAGTTACCCATGTGGTGTCGCGTAAAGACTTGCACCAGGCAGATCGAATACGATCCCAGTGGGGTTCTAACGGCCAGAACTGTCACATGAAATCATCATCATCAGTTCCTAAAGCATAGACACTGTGCAAAGGTAATTATGAGCTGCAAACTTTGCAGCAGATATCACGATATGAAGTAAGTTGAAAGAGATGTATCTCACCAAGTCAGTATTTCTAAATTTGTACTTTACTGCTTCACATACATTTTTATCATTGATCTCTTAGTGCACTCCATTGATTTGGGGGAATGGTTATGTTTCGTTGCATGTAAACATAAAAAGACGCTTACATGATCATATTTGATGACACGGTTCTCACGTTCTTCAACAAAAGATATCGGAGTTAATGAAGAAGTTTTGCTCGAAATAGCTAGGCCGTGCGCGTTGGACAATGTCAAACCGACCTCCACCGTCGACCGAAAAACTATTTCTATTCAACGTAACACTTCGTCGCTGTGCGGGAGTAGCCAAGAACCAAAATCGAACATGACCTAACGACCGTGAACCAATCCATCTACCTAAAGAATATAAAGGAAAAAAAAGGCGGTCTGGAGAGCCACATTACGAATCGCGCGGCCGCCCACGTCCGAAGTTCGAATCCTCCCTCGGGCATGTGTTGTGTGTTGTTCTTAGGTTAGTTTAACTAGGACCAGGGACTGATGACCAACGTAGTTTGGTCCCATAGAATTACAAACAGTTGAATGTTTTAAAAATTTGTCGCTTTGTTATAATTTCGGAAATGAAATCTCTCCTTGATTCCTTTTGGTAGATTTCTGGAAAAGTAACGCAACTGGTAACTCTTAATTGGTTCAAAACGATAGATGTAATTATATGTTTTGTAGCAATGTCCGAAGCACAACTGTTCGCCATGTGAAATCAGTACACAATACCAAACAAGTAACTTCATACATCGTACCTCGTACACTTTCCTTGAATCAAAAAACTGTACTTTATTCATCCTTTGGCTAATATCACATATCGAGTTTTCGGATTTATTGTAGTACATGTTACTTAAAAACACAGCGTTTCGAAAATACGGGACGATTAAAATGTTCAACTACTTAACTACGGGGTCATCAGTCCCTAAACTTACAAACTGCTTATGAACTACTTACGAACTAGGACGGCACAAATATCCACGCCCGAGGGGGGATTCGAACCCCTGACCGTAGTGGCCGTGTAGACCGTGACTGAAGAGCCTCAGTCCCCGCGGCCACCGCGGCCGGCCGGGACGATTAACAGGACAAAATACGTCACGTGTCTTATTTTAATTTATATATATATATATATATATATATATATATATATATATATATATATATATATATATATATAAACCAGACACTTAAGCTAAATAAGGGACGATCCTGTAAAATACGGGACGTCTGGTCACACTACCGTAGGAACTATTTCAAACATAAATCTAAAAAGAACTGGAAACTGTATGAGGATGTATTAATTTTTATTTGCGGCACTGTAAATCCATTCATTGTAATTCACTCACGAAAAAGTATGAAATTGCCGTACCTTCAACGCAGTTTTATGTCGAGTACTTGGGAAGTAATAACGGGAAGAAACAATTCAACGGTCTTTGCAGAAAGCGTCGACAGTCGTCTGCCGCATCACAGAGGAAACGGCGCCCTTTCGAATCAACAGTGACGTGTATTTAGCGCAATCTCTGATGAGTAGTAAGTACTGGCTATCATAATAATCAGTTCTGTCGCAGTGGCGGGAAGAAAGGGTACATGTGTGTTACGCGAGGCCCGCTTCCAGACGAGTGGCGGTGTTCAATGCCAGTGACAGGCAGTGTCTTTCGAAAATACCGGTGAAAGTCGCTGCAACTAGACGCACTCGTTGTCGGTAGGAAGTCCGTCACATACATCACGTCGATTAGATAAGTCTATAAATCCCATGAACGTGTTTAGATTTTTCGGCTTTGTTTTCATAACAGAGTACATTGTCAAACTTGCTTCTACGGTGCTTTCATCTTTCGAATAACAAACCCGATCATTTAAGAGACCATCTTTCATTGTTTTGTATACAACTTCAGACAATAAAGGTCGGTGAATGAAGTCAGAACGGTCGATGGGGCAACACAAGAGAATCACAACGCTGAGCTTGCGAAGCGGCCGTAGTTCAGTTGAGCACAATGAGTGTTTCACGTTCGATCTGTTGGACGAAGTGCTTGTGAAGTGCATTTGTTCTAATTGAGAATTCAGTTTAAAGTATTGTTTTAAGCCTGATGAGACACAGAAAGAAACGCATGGGATGGTGGACCAAGCACTGTTCATAAAGTGTGCACGAGTGGTTCGCTCGTTTATGAAGAGGACGAGAAAGAGATTATGACAACACCGTATCGGACTACTGGCGTCAATTGAGAAATTGATGGCACTAAATACGAATGATCGTCGATTAACTGTACCCATGACAGTGGATAAACTGAAGATTAACAGTGAATATGTGTCACACATCCTTACCCATAAGTTAGGGAAGACGAAAACATGTTGTCTTGTGCCACATCACCTGACTGACGAGCAGAAGCAGGCACGTTTAGAGGTTTCACAAGATTTTGTCGAAACGGCGGAGGAGACCCCCAATTTCTTTAACCGTTTTTTTCACTTAGGATGAAACATAGTTCCTCCGTTACGACTCTGGAACGAAACAAAAAGACATTACCTCTTCTGGAAAATGTCAGAGCCGAAACATCACGCATAAAAATGATGCTCATTACGTTTTTCGGTAGTCAAGGCATTATCCACAAGAATTTCTGACGCAACGATGCTGGACGCAGAATTGTGACCCGTTTCATGCAACTTCAACCCGTGGTATGACCACAGTACGCACATTAATGTTCCTGGTATTTCGTTCACGATAACGCTCGCCCAAACACAGCCTACATCGTCAAACAGTTCCTGGCAAAAACGAGGTGGTGCAACTTAAACATCCATCAAACTACCCGGACATCATTCCGCCAGACTTATTACTTTTCCCTCGACTGTCGTGTTGTTCTATCTTGATTTGCGTCCTTTGAAAATAAATTATGAACGATTTATTACTTTAAGAATCAGATAATAGTGGTCGCAGATGATTAAAGATAACTCAAAGGAAAAGGAGTAGACAGACATTAGTAAGTTACATTTTTATTCAGAACTAGTGTCTTTATCACATAACTTTAAATGAATAAATTGTCGTGTTGTAGACGTTACTTCTCTGTTAAAATCTGTATTTGCCTCTTATTTACACTGATTTCCATTTTGAGTTCACTGAGTGGATAAGCACACTGTAAAGAAAAACATGTTTATATCATACGTCTCAAAATCTGTGTGTGTGTGTGTGTGTTTTTTTAATCTTATTTATCTGTCTGCAGCAGTAAAAATTATTCATTAAATACAATGGTGAAAAAATCGACTCGTTCTGTCTAAAATATAGCTCATACATCCGTTCGGTTTAAGGGGACTGATGACCTTGTAGTTTGGTCCCCTATAAACAACAACAACAACAACGTTTTGTTTAGGCCTAACTCAGGCCTTTTTCTGCTGATTTGTTGCAGAATTATAGATTATTCCATGTCTGAAATATTTTGTAAATCATATTAAAATATTCAGAACAGTTTTCGAACATTCTACATGTGTAGTTTCTACGAAAGCAACTAGAACAAACGATTGGAAATTCCAGAAAGTTAAACTCTTTGTGGGAATGTAATACTGTCAACTGGATGGTGTATGACAGGTATACGTTCACCAATACGACATACAACGAAACGAATTCGTAATACACAGTACTACTTCCAGATTTTCTTTGAGCTCACTATGTCTTTCGTCTTGCCTGATCCAAAATGTTCCTAAGCTCTGTTAAACACTTGGTCACTTACGCCTTCAGTTAGTAAAAACTCAAAAATATCCTCATCTTAGTCTGTGGAGTACTTCGCCACGCTCCATTGTTGGCGCAGAAAGCCCGAGACGTGTGCTGGCTTGGCGGCCGTGCCGTGCTTGGCTATGCAAACGGCAGGCGTGTCGCCAGATATGGGTCACGCACAGACTGATAACACTCCCCCAGGTTTTATCGCCTGCGACGCAATGCAATTACGGGCATAAATTGTGTTTGCATGAATATGCGGCGCTAGAAGCAGCGCCTTACTAAATGTGTGGCACTGCCTTCTGCACCAGAAGTGGCGCCCAGTTGAGACACTTCGTTAGGCTATGACTAAACGTAGGAAGCGAAACTAAAAGAATTACCCCGCAGGTAATTTTATGGATAAATGAGTGCTTGAACTTGTAAGATTACCGCCCAATAGAAATACTGGTAAATTAATAGCATTTGATAATTAAACAGTATGAAGTTCAATGCAAACATTGAACATGCCAATGCACTAAATGTTACACAATTTTAATCTTATTAATTATGATAGCAATGTATGTACGCAGTTGGGTGACAACATTTATAGTTAGGTCATAGGTAGAAATTCTCCAGGTTGAGATTTGCTGTGTGCTTGTAGCTGACGGGAGGCAAGCGAGCAGGCCGACGGGGGCTTGTTCCAGCTTAGGATTTTCCAGTTCGTTTCCGGTGAGGGGAGAGGGGCAATGGCAAGTGCCAGGTGGAGTGCAGTGCACAGCATGAAATAAAATATTCTAATACTACTAGCATTTGAAGTAATACGATGCAGTTAGGAACCTTTAAGGCCCTCATTACAAAACAGCCTGTTGATAAATAAACAATACATTAGCTGATATAGTCACATCTGGCGTAATATGTTTAATTGACAATGAAAAGTAATAAATTACCAATGAATACAAGACAGTTACACAACTAGCATGGCAATGTTTGTTTATAAAAATAATATATTAACTATTTCTCATTTTATTTTCAATTAATCTTGTGTATTTTATCTTGAAGTATTCAGTTAAATCACTTATCTGTGATATAAGAAATTGCACGATTATGATAAATAGTACAAAGGATGTTTATACCAATATAAAAACCTAAGAAGACATTTATTTAATGTGTAGTGTAATTATTTTAAAGTAAGTAAAGTGTTAGAAATGTATTGGCTGAGCGCTGTATGTTGGCAAATCGGTTAGAACAGTTCACATGGGGAAGTTGATGACGTAGGGGAAAAAACCCCGGCAGTTGAGCTTTTGGCACGCGCGCGCGCAAGGGCAGGAAGTGACGAGTCGGGAGCAACTGGGGTAGCTGGCCGGGCGGCGTCGCTCTGCATCAGTCGGCATGTGTATCTCCAGGTGGAGACTTTAGATTTGTGTTTGGCAATCGCCACGTGTGGTTGCTCGTCGTAGACTGCACCAAGTTGATCGAGTGCTACTGTGTGTTTGTGAATATTTAGCCGGTGGAACAAGGTGTGAATTGAATTAAAGTAACTGTGATTTGTTAATGTAACACGTGTCGTCGCATAAGCATAAACATGAAAGGTTTTTGAGACAGCCACATGGTGTGAAAACAATTTGCGACAAATATTCATTTTGTCTGGGGGCTCACGAGCTATAACTTTATTTGATAAATGTGTCGACGTACAGACGTATCAGCCACAGGGTTCTAATATTGTGAAATAAACAACATAAAGTGAACTTTCACGTGTTTTCAAAAATAGTAGTTAGTACACCCTTTTCTCTCATGAACTTGACATTATTGTGAATTGTTTTGTTAATCATATGCAGGAAAGGAAAGCTGCGAATGTGTGA
The DNA here is from genome assembly GCA_026315105.1 of Locusta migratoria. Lineage (NCBI taxonomy): Eukaryota > Metazoa > Arthropoda > Insecta > Orthoptera > Acrididae > Locusta > Locusta migratoria. Next base: position 169,040,827 of record CM048745.1, read on the forward strand.
TATCATCCCCTAGAAAACGATTCAAACAGTTGCAATCACAGTGTTTTTGCATGTTTAGGAATTTGGTTCGCAGTTGGTGGTTGTGAGTTTTAAAAATTAAACTTTCCCTATTTTAAACTCTCGCCCCGACCTTCACTCTCGCAAACTATATCCTGTTCAGTAATATTGAAAGAAATATTGAAGGTTTCTTGTATGTAGATTGAGTGAACCTGCACTGTATATGGAAGACTGAAAGTGTATGACCTGTTTGAATTTTATTTTGACAATACCGTTGTTGTGAAGTTTGTTACTATGGTGTGTTAAAAGGATATCCGGGGAATTTTCAGAAACTATTTGTAAGGTGTGCCTAGTTAAACTTCCTCTAATGCTGGCACAAAAACTGTGTTTTTCTAACTCAAATGTGCAAATGTTTGTAGAGCTTATGGGACTTAACTATAGGGTCATCAGTCCCTAAACTTACAAACTACTTATTAGTAGCTAGCTAATACTAAGGACGGCACAAATATCCATGCCCCAGGGGGGATTAGAACCCCCGACCGTAGTGGCCGTGCAGACCGTGACTAAAGCGCCGCAGTCCCCTCGGCCACCGCGGCTGGCTGTGTTTTTCCAACAGTAACTTTTACGGTTAAATGAATGAGCTACATCATACCACAGAGAAAGAGATTAACATAAAATAACTTCACAGTTTGGAAAGAACAACGTCTTGTAGCAACAAAGACTGTCAGTAACGCTAACCAATACTCACACAGTGATTTAAAACAGTACCTTGCAAGGGAATCAATCGGTCTGTATGACAGAATTTAGTTTGCATAACGTTCGAAAAAGTAAGGAAGGAAGTGTAGGGTTTAACGTCTCGTCAACAGCGTGGTCATTAGAGACGGAACTTATAGCGTTGCTCGCTCGATTTTTGTTTGAATTTGTACTATTTAAATGATGCCGCCAGGCGGCCTGAATTTCACTGTTGGCCTCCAACAGACAGCGTGGCTGCGTTAGGTTGGTAGCACTAGGGAGGTGGATTTTATTATCGGTGCTAGGCACGTCGCGCCGTAGCGCAAGCAGTTGGTAGCACAAATTCTGCTCCGCGTATCCTGGAGAGACATTTAATTTCTATTATTTGCAACAGAACTTATGAAATTTTTAAGTGAATTTTAATTTCAATCCTAGCTACAGAAATTGATGCTCCATTATTAGCAGAAATTAGTTGTTGAGAGACAGACTGTATTCGACTAAAATGAGAAAGCAACCTCTACTAATTTTTGAGTGATAGTGAGGGGGGGCGGCTACCAATAATATAATTGGCAAAAATCGAACTATTATTTCATTTTCAATATTTAAGAATTAAAGTAACCATCGAAATTAGTTGAAGGTAAACTTCGCGCACTACGATATATTTTACAATCTATTTCATATTGAAAATATTGAATGTTTTCACTAAATAAATAAAAAACAGTAATTCAAGTAAAAGACTTTTAAAATTTGTTAACTGTTATTGAATAGAAAAATAAACCCTATAAGTAATGAAATTATTAGGACTGAATATTACAAAAGAAATATTTCCATATCATTACTTCGATCTTAACGGTCATCGTCCTCGTAATGGCGACCAAAAATCTCTTACCAATTTCCTTCAACTTCGGATTTTACTTTCGCAGTGTGCTAGTTGTAAAGGTGTTCATTATCGTGGATAACATGTATCCTTACTCTTTTGTGAGTTCTTACGAAATCAACAGTCTGCTTTGACGTATACACTGATAAGTCGCGTTCCTATTTTCATTATTATGATATGTTTCGATCAGCTTCGCCTTTTCTTTTAATAGTTCCGAAAATGTTCAAATGTTTGTTTAGCTTATGGGGCTTAACTATGGGGTCATCAGTCTCTAAGCTTACAAACTACTTATGAACTAGTTAAGACTAAGGACGACACAAATATCCATGCCCGAGGGGGGGATTCGAACCCCCAACCGTAGTGGCCGTGCAGACCGTGACTGGAGCGCCTCAATCCCCTCGGCCACCGCGGCCTGCACAAAAATGTTCAAATGTTTGTTAAGCCTAACGGACTTTACTGCAGGGCCATCCGTAGCTAAACATAAAAACTACCTTACACTAAATACGAGGAACGGCTTCGCACAACGGAGCACAGCACCTCAATGCGCTTGGCCATTCCGCCGCGGTTCTTTTAGTAGTATGGCCGTTATAAATTTGCTACTTTTCGTGCTGTTTTCAGATAAATACAGTATGCTTTCACGTTACGTAACTCTAAAATTTTACCTACCATCCCGGCGGTCTCTCACGGTTATGTTGGAAACATCAACAAAACGATAGTCTTTTCCAAGATAACAATATTTTTTGATATCCACATTGACTTCATTAGAGTTTCCAAAAGACGATGAAGTAAGTAAATAATACTGTTCCTGCTCTATGGTTGACAAGTTCTTGTATGTACTCTTCTCGTTCACACAGTAAAAGTAATTGCGCACGTAAAACGAAGATTTCATGAGAAACATTGTCACGCGACTGGATAATGCCAACGTCACATGATTGACAACATAATCACGCGAGGCCGCCAGGGCGTTAACTAAAATTTAAACATACGTAAAAAGTTGTTCTCATAACACTATTTCACAATGTATGTATTAAAAATAGCTATTGCGAAAGTATTAGCACAAATGAAAATCATTTTCAAACCAACTAGTATAGCTTATAATGTCATATCCTCTTAGAAGAATATAGAAGTACCATACATAAACTTTTTGACGTGATGTGAAGCAAGATGGCTGCGTCGGGCTTCAGTAACAGAGGCAAGTTTGCCAGTCTAGTAATGTATGTCTTGTGGCCAATATCCATGGACTATCAATTGTGATCTTTGGCGTAATATTTCAAGTTCACGCTCGGATGTTTGGGTAAGTATGGGAAGGAAATCGTCTGTGCCTTTTCAAAGGAACCATCCCGCTATTTGCCTGCAGTGATTTACGGAAATCACGAAATATCTAAGCCTGGATGGCTGTAGGTGGATTTCAACTTCCGTCCTTCCGAATGCGAGTCCACTGTGTTACCACTGCGTACCTCACTCGGTCAACGTTAGATAGTCACACAGTTGTACGATTCTGATTCTATGAAAAAGAACACTTCCAATTTTGCGCAGGAGTAGCGCCCACATACAAGACAGATAAATCATGTTTTTAGCAGAGATAGTACTATTTTGTCAGACTTATTATTCAGTACTACTAGGTGTACGGTGTACTCCAAGTACTGACTAGTAAAGTATAAAATCAGAAATTATTGTCAATGCAGAATGAGTACGGATGAGATACTGAAATGAAATGAACGTTTCATTAAATGAGATACTGAAATTCAATTTCATGTTAAATGAATGTGTCTGAGAAACTCCCTGGCAGATTAAAACTGCATTACGGTTCGGAATTGAAACGTGGGGCCTTTGACTTTCCCGGGTAAGCACTCTGCCGACCTTTTTACCGACTAATCAATCCTGGTACGTTTTATGTCTCGTCCTCTCCGACAGTACCTCACCTTGTACTTTCCTGCGAACCTTGCAGGACTTGCAATCCTGAAGAAATTGAAACATTCCCTAGGCTATGGCTAGCCATGTCTCCTCTATATCTTTCCTTCCAGGAGTGTTATTACTGCTAGGTTCGGAGAACTACTGCAAAATTTGGAAACTAGGAGACGAAAGTAAAGCTGTGAAGACACGTCTTGAAGCGTGCCATATTAGCTCAGTTGCCGCGCGGTGGCTCAGCACATTCGGTTGTAGTTCTGGTACAAAAAAAAAAAAAAAAAAAAAAAAAAAAAAAAAAAAAAAAAAAAAAAACCCTGAGCCCAGTAGTCAAGGATGGCCATGAAACACGTACGATATCAAGTCTTCAAGGAACCAAGCTACCCTAAGGAAAAGAGAGAAAAAGTGGGAAGACCACTTGTCCACCAAAGAAACGGTCCCAGGTTCAAATCCCGGTTCAGCACACCGTTTTAATCTGCCACTAAATTTCGGATCGCTGCGGGAGAATGCGCGAGGCCATTCCCCGTCGGGGATTCTAATCCCTCTCAGGCGTGGGTGTTTGTGCTGTCTTTAGTATAAAGTACTTTGTAAGTATAGGGACTGATGACCATGCAGTTAAGTCCCATAAGATTCACAAACATTTGAAGTTTCATATCAAGGTACACGCGGCTGTAGAGTGAAAATATCATTCTTCATTGTGATCAAAATTATGACGTTAAGACTGAATTCCTAAACAATGTTAGCATAAACGTACCACCGAGCGAGGTGGCGCAGTGGTAACTCACTGGACTCGGATTCGAGAGGACGGTGATTCAAATCAACCTCCGGCCATCCATATGTAGGTTTTCCATGATTTCCCTAAATCACTCCTGGCAAATGCCGGGATGGTTCCTTTCCTAGGGCACGGCCGATTTTCTTCCCCATCCTTAAGCAAACAATCCGAGCGTAAGCTACGCCTCTAATGATCACGCTGTCAATGATCAGAGCGTTAAATACCATTCTTCCTTCCTTCGTTCCTACAATATACTTACCCCTTTTGACAAAAAAGAATGATTTAAACTGAATTATGAATTCTGAAAGAAAAAAAGTAATGTGAAAAGTGTTGTGAGGGAAGTTATTATTGTGTATATTCCTGTCTTGGTCGACCGGCATTGAGAAACGTTAACGAAATGGTATTGTTACAGCGCAAAATAGTAAGACTGAAACTTATTAAAATCCTAGATTGCACAAGGAATCGCCAGTCAAGCTAGGCGGAAGCAGGTCAGCCGTTGTGTCGCAAATGCAACGTCAATCTTTTGTGACCACAACAGTCGCTGCGTCGGTGAGTTGAAAGCCTACAGTCAACAGTTGACTGCGACAGAAGTCAAGAGAAGCGAGAGGGTATATTCGTTAGCTTGTAAACATTTCGTAACTACACCTTGCTCTTTCACGTTAGTGAATAGTCAGGTGATATATCAGCGATTAATAGGCTTATTGAGTACCACTGTAGAAACAAGTGGTACTTATGAACCGACCCATGCATCGTAGCCTCATCCGATTTCTGTATATACACACCTACGTTTAGAAATTGTGGCCACTCGGTCCTTGGAGCGATGATGCTCAGGAGAGTAGTCATAGATCCAACGTTCTAATAACTGCATTCAGCTTATGTCTCAAAGTACAGGCTATTGGCCACTAATCGTAGCTACGAGAAACAGTTCGGGAACTACCACACCGAACTGATCATCATCCAGCAAAGATGGTGAACTGAGGTGCTACCGTCTTCACAACGCTGAGTATGGTTGCTGCCTGAGGTTCCCTAAAGGCTAACGATTCGTTCGTTGCACTAGCTCTATGTTGCTTACCCTGCTAACCGGTATGAAGAGTTCGTCTGTCACCACGACCTTCGACTCCAGTGGTCCTCAAGTATGGACCCGCAAGCGCTGCGTAGACCAAAGGTGCGTTCGTGCACATCTTCTCCTGGCGGTCTCTTCTTCGACTCCCACATGCAACGACGCGGGTACCGATCGTCAGAACAACTCTGGACAACCTGCACTTAGAAGATGCAGCGATACGGCGAGCTGACGCGACTAAAGGCGACGTCACCTGCTGATCTAGCTCGAGCGAAGCTAGCGCATACACAATGAAATCTTGTAACAACTGAATAAAGTTTAATACTGTTTTACTAGCGTCCTCTGGCGCTCCACTAGGTATCTTCGCTTTATCCTGACATAAACCTAAGAATCTACGTCTCGGCCCCATCAGTATTTCAAAATTAAATCAAAAGCATACTGTGCCATTACCTAAACTCAGATACAAACGCCGGCCGCGGTGGCAGAGTGCTCTGCGGCGCGCTAGTCACGGTTCGCACGGCCACTACGGTCAGGGGTTTGAATCCTCCCTCGGGCATGGATATCTGTGCCGTACTTAGTATTAGGTACTTCGTAAGTAGTTTGTAAGTAAGCTCTACAAACATTTGAACATTTGATTTGATTAAGGGAAATATCTCCTTTCTTCAGTTCATAGTTACTATTACTGTACACTCATGCCGCGCAGAATGGCCGTGTGGTCTAAGGCGTCGTGCTAAGGAGTGGGCAACAATTTCTTCCAGAGGTTCGAGCCCCTCTGCAAGTGTGTGTGTATTTTTTATCCATAATGTAAGTTAGTTTAAGTACTGTATTTTTTTATGTCTAGAATCTTATGACCATACCAGTTTCGATCAATACGTTTACAAATATTTGAACATTTGTCTTGGTAGAACTACTGATGTAATTTTGAAATAAAAACAGACATCATATTGAAGCATGGCGGACGAAGTGAAATCCAAGCTCTTTGGTGAAATCATCTGAAAAACATACGAATGTGCAGGCACGCTGTAGTTCTATGCTTAGAGACCAGAGTTATACTTCTGGGTTTTATAGAGACACTATCGCATAACAAAAGAATGTTTTTAATTTCCATTATAACAAACATGTAAACACATAGCATCTGCGATTAATATAGCATCTTGCTCAAATACGAAAACATCAAATTAAAATAATTTTTTAAGCTGTCATGTTTTTAACTTGTGTATTTTTTATATAATGACTAAGTGCAATGTTGCACTTGTTATTTTATACCCATTTTTTTTAAGAAGATGACCAGCTTATAACACATATGTTACCAGATTATGGTGACACAGTGCACCGAAACTGGTCGTCATATAATAAACTATTAATGTGCGATCTTGACTTCTTATTTTGAAAGCTATAAAACGATCAGATCGCCTACAAACCCGACTATGTCAGATAATCTTAAACTAATTAAATAATATGTTTCAATATAGGTTCCTTTCAGTCATCACTTGACATTGGCATAAGCTGAAACGGCCGTTGTGAAATAATAAAACATTTGCAACAAATCGGACAATTTTCATTTATTTTCAACTTTATTTTATAACTCTGGGCAGGAACTTTTAAGTCTCGTCGGACAGGGAAAGGTTAAACTTTAGGTCCCTATGTAAGTCAATTCAAAGGAAGGAGGAAGGCGACAAGCCGGCCGCGGTGGCCGAGGGAACTGAGGCGCTCCAGTCACGGTCTGCACGGCCACTACGGTCAGGGGTTCGAATCCCCACCTCGGGCATCGATATTTGCGCCGTCTTTAGTATAAGGTAGTTCATAAGTAGTTTGTAAGTTTATGGACTGATGACCCCGTAGTTAAGTCCCTTAAGCTTAACAAACATTTGAACATTTTGAACAGCCACGTGTACCTTGATATGAAACTTCGAATGTCCAATTGTTTGTGAATCTTATGGGACTTAACTGCTTGGTCATCAGTCCCTCAACTTACAAACTACTTTATACTAAAGGCAGCACAAACAACCTGAGAGGGATTGGCCTCGCGCATCGGAGCATAGGCGCCTCAATCCGCTCGGTCATTCTGCCGCAGCGATGAAGGCGACAACACACTACTTACTGTGGTGTTTCAAACCCGTCGCCGGAATGACGACCAGATTTTAATCCAAGATTTCATTTAGTGTTGTAAGGTATTGGGTAATGATGTGACCCATGCTTATCATTTTGTGTTATCCGGCCTGGAGCTAAATATATTTGGTAGCAACCAGCTATAAGACACCAGCGAAACCGTGTGCACGCCACAAGTACTCCAGTATCGCTGCATCCGCTCCCTGCGTGCATTCTGCGAATTGGCCGGCCGCGGTGGCCAAGGGGACTGAGGCCAAGCAGTGACGGTCTGCACGGCCACTACGGTCAGGGGTGGCATGGATATTTGTGCCGTCTTTAGTATTATCTAGTTCGTAAGTAGTTTGTAAGTTTAGGGACTGATGACCCCGTAGTTAAGTCCCATAAGCTTAACAAACATTTGAACATTCTGCGACACGCCTATAGATGGGGGACCCTAAGTATGTCCTCCCGACAGTGGACGCGGACCAGACGTGAGCGGGCGTCGCCTCAGAGCCTCCGGAGCGCCGTCTCGGCCCCACGGGTCCGCGCGTCAGCCGGCCGCCGTGCCACGCCGCCTCCGCCTCCCCGCCGCCGCCGCCTCCTACCGCCCCCGGCGGGCGTGCGCCGTGCGCCGTGCCTCGGCCGCGGGGGCGGGACGCCGCCACTCCGCGCAGTGCGCCTCCGGCCCCCGGCTCAGACACACGCGCCGGGACGTCACCGCCACCGCCGCCTCTGGACGACCAGCCGCCGACGACGACCGCGTCCAGCAGCCAGCAGGTAGGCGCCGCAGCCCCCCGCTGCGCTCCCTCAGGTCCCTCTCCATCACGACAGTGCACCGTTGTCACAGGACAAACTACATCGAAACGGTGTAGGAAAAAGGTCCAGTACGGAGGAACGGTGTTTCTTTTCGGTAGTTTCAGCCACCGTAGAAAGTCAGGAGAAACGTCAAGCTTCTACAGGGTCGCTCCACAGTTTTAAAAGTCCACATACAGTTTGCGTCCTCACATGTGTTTGCTGATTACACTCCGTCCAATTACATGACGTGTTGATATATGAGAACTGCGATTGAAAATATCTGTCACTACCGCTGCGTATGGGCTATTCCATTCCAAATAGGACAAAAAAAATAAGAAAATCCCCTATTTATTAATGCTTGTAAAAATTATGGGACTTAACTGTTAGGCCATCAGTCCATAAACTACTTATGAACTGCCTTATATTTAAGAAGACGCATACCCGAGGGAGGATTCGAACCTCCAACGCGGGAGGCGCGCGATTCGCAATGTGGTGCTCCAGACCACACGGCTACTCCCGCGTAGCGTTTTTTTTTTTTTTTTTTTTTTTTTTTTTTTTTTTTTTTTTTTTTAAGTTATAATTTCTACGCCGGCCATGGTGCCCGAGTGGACTGCGGCGCGCCAGTCACGGTCTTCACGGCCACTACGGTCGGGGTTCGAATCCCCCCCCTCGGGCATGGATATTTGTGCCGTCCTTAGTGTTAGCTAGTTCGTAAATAGTTTGTAAGTTTAGGGACTGATGATCCCGTAGAGAAGTCCCATAAGCTACACAAACATTTGAACATTTGAATAATTTCTACATGTGGCAGTTAACATGGCATGAAACACAAGTCATGAAGTCATCACTTAAGTCATTACCCTCTTTTCCGAATGCGACACTTTGGGTGCTGTTTAACTCAAGAACCGCATCTGACGCTGACGTATGTATATAACAATAACATGACAGCAATTAATTAATTACTATTATTGATATGGTATCATTCTGACCATATAAATCATTTCAAATATACCCTCAGTAGGCCACTGACGATTTCACTGCTCAGGCCTTAATAAGCTCGATCACTTGCAAAAATCTAGTTAGTATAGGCTGCGTGCAGGAGGAAATAAAGGAGAGGAGCATTACCATCGTAGTGTGCAAAAAGTTGAGAATTTGGGTTAGAAGGGAAGCGTGCGTGGAGAGCCTAATTGGTCGCCAAGCCCGTTGGCTCACAGATCTCGGTCAGAAGGTTCACCGCCCTCTGTAAAAAATAAATAAATCAATAAAAAAGAAACTGAGCCAAATTCTCAACGAATATCACAGAATGAATATGAATAAAAGACCGCAGAGCACCGATCTACCTGAAGAAAAAGAAAATATGGTTAAGGTGACTGCTTGCCTAAAGGGGGAAATCCAGGTTCGAATCTCGGTCCGCGACAATTTTTTAACTTCACTGTCGTATTTATTTCAGTGCCCAGAAACGGTCGAAATGATTCAATATTTCTAATTTCAAAATAATTCAGTTTTGCAAAACATTTTTCTTCATTTATTAAACGTAAATGTATTTGTCATAAGGATTAAAATTACATGGGCTCTAACTTCTTTTTATTGGACCTTCATTTCCGTTTTAAGTCATCATGGAGCCCCTTATGATCCAATATTACTAATTTGAAATTAATTCATTTTTGTAAAACATTTTTCTTCATTTATTAAACGTAAATGTAGTTGTAAGGATTAAAATTACGTGGGCTCTAACTTCTTTTTATTGGACCTTCATTTCCGTTTTAAGTCCTCATGGAGCCCCTTATCTTCAACATGGAGAAAATAACTACGTAAGAAATACGTAAGCTCTCGCTCCAAGTTACACTGCGACGGACTACCGGCCGCCACGCAATAGGGGAAGATGCCTCGCACCTCGAATGTTTGTATATAATACAGTGCAGCGCAGCCGGAAAATTTGGCGCAGTTTCTAGATACATTATATTTTATTCCATTTAAAAACGCATTTTATAGACAACATATTTCTACAAATGATGAAAAGTGATGTGATATTGATGCGGAAATTCTAGAATTTAAATTTCATGCAATCACTTATTTAGTGCCTTCATTTTGTAATTTATTTCAAAATATTACTCTGAATAGTTTCCGACTTATGGGAGTTGTAATCTCGTGAGTTCATGAAATTATGTCACTGCTAGTTGTCAAAGTCATTAACTTAGCGTCTACTTCCATAGACATAAAAATTAAACCTGACAAAAATACAAAGTTTCCTGGTGTCCAATTTGAAATGGAATGGCCCATATTCTGCAGATCGCGCCACTAAAAGTGGATCTCTTGTGGCTTATCCACAACCAACCCACTCGTCATCAGCGTCAATTCTTTAGAGGACAAAAAATGTGCTGAAATTCATTTTGTATGGAATATGAGTTTCTGCGATTTTCTTCGTAACTGTCCAAAGGATTTGCTCAAATACTGGTTTTGGACATATATTTTGTTTTGTTTGCCTATCACGTTCGGATTAGCTATATTGATTTAGGTGCTTTATACTAGCAAGTTTCAAGGACTTACACGTATTGTACTGAGAGGAGGTATTACTATTTTAAAGGGATTCTCTTTCAACTGAATATCAGCTCTAGGGTGTTCGTGTCTGCAATTCCGTGTCAAACTAGGACTGTTTTAAAAGTAATTTTTTACTAGGAAAGTCCCTCTTACTGAAGAACTATTCATGGTAATTCAATGAAATTTAGTATACATCTACTTAACTACCATCTTAAACCATGAAATCTAAATAAATTTATAAATTTTGTATCCTTTCGAAGAAATAAAAAATATTTAGAACCAGGATAATGCACAGTAGGTACTTGTCTGGCAGAAATTTCATTCCTGTACCTTACATTTATACAATTTGGACAAACGCTCGGTGTAAAATTAACAGGGACCACATAGAACAATACACTCAGCGTAATGGTCCCCTAAATAGTTTTTGCATCTAGTGTGGTATGAGGGTCATGCGAACCCCGCTACCATCGCTAATCCAAGGCAACGGATCGTAACACTTCTAACAGCGAAGCGACATCAGCGCGCTCTTATAAGGACTTTTATGACGTCTCTTCATTCACCGTCAGCTGACAATATGGACAATCAAGGTATTTTCATGGGTCCTGAAACAAAACATGATAACGTTCTTTAGTAACTAACAACAGCCACAAAACTTAAGTAGGCTACATTTAAAACTTTGAAGCGGCTTCCCACCCAACTTGTAGAAGAGCAGAGGTTTGACTTTCAGCGATGGAAACTTTTATATCTGTACTCCGCTAAGGACCTAATGATGCACGCGGAGGGTCCTCTGTGTACCACGCCGCCTTACTGTTTCTGTTGCAAACAATATACGAGTAGAATCATTGTACGTAAGTATCCGTTTCATCGCGTATCTGTTTTTATATTCATTATACTTTCGCGAGATGTAATCAGGAATAAACGGTATAGTCGGTTCCTCCACTCTTCTAGGAACCGAAGCCCTTTTGGATCTTCAACAGTAAACTACGTCGTGATGCAGAGTCTGTCGCTAGAAAGGACACTTTATCAATTGTAACGAAAGGCGCGATCTTTCATAGTGTCTTCCCTGTTTCCTCTACTAATCATTTCCGCTACTGGTTTCCTACAAAAAGTGATACGTGTCGACAAAATGATTTTGTATGCTACGCCCTTAGAGAATGAGTTACATTTCCCATGAGTACTACAAAGAAGCTAAGTTTGTTTTGTATGTGTCTTACCCGCAATTTGCTTTATCTCTCCATTCCACTTCAACTATTTCATTCCTAAACCACGATAGGTTACAGACTATCGGTGATAACTTGTTGTGTATAATTTCTTTGTAGCAATGTCCCACAGGTAAAGAAAAGCTTGTACATTTGCGGTAAATATCTCTCACATTAGGCTTCTAATTTACGTGTAATCATAAAAAGACTGTAAGTGTAATCTACAGAAATGTAAAGTACTTGTAATGGTAAAAACTGCTGAAGAACGTTTTTGAGCAACGAAAACGAAAGACAAAGTGTCATACAAACTCATTCATTTTCATTGGAACATGTATTTCTCACCGTTAAAACAAGTTGTAGAGTTTGTCTCATCCTTCCCAGCGTTCGAAACAAAACTGCAGAAATTCGTTTTCTTCATATTGTTTCTTCTGTGACAAAAATCGAAATAAGCGAACTTTAATACCTTTCAACCTGACAAATTTATCTTTAATTAAGCTTGCAGATATTGAAAAAAACCTGATCGCTTCCAGTCAATAGCCCAAAATAATGTAATCGTACTACTCTTACAGTTGACCTACATCCCTGAACTACGTCTATTATGTATTGGACTTCTCTTCTGGTACTAAAATGAATGCGAACCTTTGGGACACAATTAAAACAGTGTGCGCTCCCTGAAGAACTATCCATAAACTTGCGTCCCTGCTTTAACCGCTATGCAAACTAGTCCATCCTGGGCTTGCCTTTTAATTTCTTCGAATTATTTTTCCTGTCGTCGTTATTTCACTTCAACGTAAGCTTCAATATCGAGTGTATGTACGGATAAATTCCTTTCGGAAAATAGCAACCGTAAACCTCTTCAATACGCGAATACCTGAAAAGGTAGTTGAGAGATCGGTTTTTGACAGTCATTGTTAAAGTTACTGGACATATTACTCTGGTTTGTGCTTGGTGTAAACTGTGGATCACATTCTTAGTGAATGTCCAAAACGCTGTTTACCTGGTGGATCACAAAAACTGAAATTAGCAACTTCTGCAGCAATCACGTGGCTTAATGACTTGGATATAAACATCTAGAAACACAATGAGGGGTAATGCATGCTTCGTCCCACTCTTTATTGACATTACTTTTTCGTAAAATATTGTTTGACCTCCTTATATTGACAATTGTGATATTCATAGAACACTCTTTTAAAGTATTTCATGACATGTTCAAATGACAATTACATCGTATGCACTTTATTTTAATACATTAAACAATACGTTCTTCGTAATACACCATATTTTTTTCTTAACAGTTTTGTGTATCAGCCAACCGGTTGCGTAATTTTTAGGTGCTTGATCTAGGTTTCGTTGCCACTAGGGACAACTTCATCAGAAGAATAAACACAGTTACATGAAACACATAACGTCAAATATATTACGAACAATCCTGATATTCAAAATTGTTAAAAACATTCTTTTAAGGTTGCTGTTAATCAGCCATGTTCAAAGTTGTAAAATACCATACGTACATTGAATTTTACCTGACTTCTCATAGGTGTTTAGTGCTCTATTGTCCTGTGCTTCTCATACGAAATAAATGAATTTCTCAAAAACATCGTATTTAAAGAGAATGTAATTACTGCGTGAATGATATTAGAACGTGACGTCTAGTAACGTACCTGTGATACACAACGTCCTTATTGTAGTGTCGAGTTTGCAGGGCATCACTATAATATCCCCATGTTTAGTCAGCGCAGTTCCAAAAACCATACTCTATTTCTGTTTCTCCTAGTAACCCTTTCAGAATAGGGTTCCCGAATAACGAATAATTCTTAAGAAACTGTAGAACGAATTTTTCGTGTTTTTTTTTATTGTTTATACGTTACACTTAACTACGATTCTTCCAGTAAAAATCAACGTGGCATATGCTCCTCCTACAATTAGTTTTGTAAGATCGTTCCACTTTAGGTCACCTTGGACAAAAGAGCCTATTACGTCACCTTTTACAACTTCTATTTAATCTAGCAATTACCCCAAATAGTATATATTTTGTACATAAATGACGTTGTTGATAACTTTCATGACACTTTTCACGGTTTATTTTGAATACAGAGATGATATGGAAATTTTTTATGAAAAAACTGCAAGGATCAAGTTGTTGGCCATGACCACTACTTTATTTAAAAATTATTTATTTAGCTGTTGCTAATGTGATAACTCATGTAAAACTAAAGTAGTAGTCAGCAAATTAATGATTTTAGAATAAAGTTGCGGTGTTAGACAACCACTTCCTCCTTGGAGTCCTTTTTTAGAAAACAAAATTATAGATCACTTCCGTTATCCTGCCATATCAAGTAATTTCGTTTTAGATAATCGTAGAGATGTTCGGTGCAGAGAGTGACAATTGATGTTCAACATAAACAGATGGAGCGTATTTCGAATAAACAGATATAAACTGTAAACTGTACGGTGTTCCGAGCTATTTCCATAAAATATCCACGGACATGCGTAACAAGCGATTTAAAGTGGAAGGACAGCGCAAAGTAAATGGTGAGGAAGGAAGATGGGAGAGTGTTGAAAGAATCCACAAGAAGTATAGAAGCAAGAAAGGAAGTATCTTTAAAAGTCATTCATTCGATAACTTCTCATCAGTTTGGGTCCCGTACCGAAAATAATTGACAGAGAAAACAGAGATATTCGAAAGACAGCACGATTCACTACACGTTCGTTCTGTCACCAAGAAACCTTCATGGATACAGCCGTCATCTCCAGTGACAGACGTGTAGTTATTGTTCCTTAGTCACAGAATTACTTCCTGTGGAAAGGCCATGGAAATAAAGTCAGAGAAATTTGGTCCCACACGGACGCACAATGTCAGCAGCAGATGGTGAGAAGAGTATCCAAACTACCCTCTTCCATACACAGTAATGTGGGGAGATGGGTGTTCAATATGTTCAAATGTTTGTAACTCTATCGGACTCAATTGCTGGGTTGTTAGCCCGTAGCTTACAAACTACTTTAAACTAAGGTCAACTAACCCAAGGACACCACAAACACCCATGCCCGAGGGGGGGGGGGACACGAACCCCCGACGGCGAACGGCTGCGCGCACCGCAGCATGGCGCCCCAATGCACAAGGCTAATCCGCCGTGGCGAAGTGCGTGTATAAAAGGAATACTACTTCCAAATCAAATGTTCAAATGTTTGTAAAGCTATGGAACCAAATCGCAGTGGTTATCCGTCCATAGACTTTGAACTACTCTAACTTATGCTAAGAACAACAAACATACGCCCATGCTCAAGAGAGGCCTCGAAGCTCCGACGTGGAGCAGACGCGCTCTCAGCAGCAAGTCGCCTTAGATGGCACGTCTGCCCCTATCCCGCCCGCTCGGCTACTGCTTCCATCTCTAATATATCTACGTTAATGCTGCACTACGTGACGCAAATCAGTAATCGATACCGAGGACTAGTGGTTTGTTTGCTATTTACATTCAGGGCTTACTGTGTGGTGCAGATCGTTAATCGATATCGAGGACTACTGCTCTGTTTGTTTCTTCTCAACGGCCGATGCACAATTTGGTCAACACTATCGGTGAACAGCTTAAAGGTGAAGTTTTTCTTTCCTGGAGTTGACATTAACGTCAACGGCCGAAGGACTCGTAGCTAAAATGGATTAATCATGTTACGGAAACTGAACTCAAGATTTTGAGTAGTAAATTGGGATTAAAAACTCGACCCTTTAACACGCGAATCATTTCGTTTTATATATACATTCTTCCACTTTCAAAAATGACAGTGCTGTGGTTTTCTGTAATTATTCCGTTCTCTACATTGTTATGAATAAACTGTTGATGTTCGCATAACCGATTTTGAAACTTCACTACAATTAACAAAATAGACTCGAGAGAACCAGAAACTTCATTATTTAAAATAATTTTCATCTATTGAAGCTGTCAGTTGCAAATATTCTCTATTCGATGTTCAAATCAAATGTTCAAATGTTTGTATAGCTTATGGGACTTAACTACGGGGTCATCAGTCCCTAAACTTACAAACTACTTATGAACTAGGACGGCACAAATATCCATGCCCGAGGGAGGATTCGAACCCCCGACCGTAGTGGCCGTGCAGACCGTGACTGAAGTGCCATAGTCCCCTCGACAACCGCGGCCGGCTATTCGATGACATACTTTGAATCCCTTAAACGGTCTTCAGATCTAAAGAAATATTAAACATGTAGTAACTTGCGTTTTACGGTAAGGACATTTTACAATAAATAAATTAAACAAAAAATATATTTTTACATAATTGACCTTTTGCAATTTCAATATAAGAGCTTCTTTTGTTAAAACTCTTTTGTTTATGACCCCTTACCCCCTCAGATTCCCGTGCTAGCTTCCTTTCATTCCTCCCAATCACTTTACTCCGTTTCTCCTCCTTCCTTGTCCACCTCCCCTTTCACCAACACTTCCATAAGATGGAAATTTACAAATTTTCAGACTATCTTAATGCAGTTTCGCAAATAATAATTAAACGTTCAAAACGATGGTGCTGTAAGCATCATAATGTGATACTGTCGACTAAAAATTACAAATAAATCATACAACAATGCCTAATGTGTATGTTAGACATTTAAAAAACCATACTACTCAGTGTGAATGGGTATACAAGTGTGGTACTGTTAGTTACGGAAGCCCATCCACCACGGCAACGTTATATTACATCACATGGGAAAAATAAGTTTTTAATTTTCATGAGGCCAGAAAAAGTATAAAAGCATCAATAGTATTCCGAGGTCACGTTCAGAATGTGTTGTGCAGTGCGTGCCTTCGATGCATCTAAGTTCGCAGTTGGAACAATGAAAGCAATATCTTTCAGACAGCCCCACAGCCAGAAGTCACACAGATTCTGATCAAGTGATCAGGATACGGCGCCTGATAATCCTAGCATTCCAGAATGAAACCTTCACTCTGCAGCGGAGTGTGCGCTGATATGAAACTTCCTGGCAGATTAAAATTGTGTGCCGCAACCGGGACTCGAAACTGGGACCTTTGCCTAACGCGGGCAAGCGCACTACCGACTGTGCTATCCCGACACGACTCATGATGCCGGGATAGCTCAGTCGGTAGTGCGCTTGCCCGCGTATGGCAAAGGTCCCGGGTGCGAGTGCCGGTTCCGGCACACAATTATAATCTGCCAGGAAGTTTCATATCAGCGTACACTCCGCTGCAGAGTGAAAGTTTCATTCTGGAAATATCCCTTAGGCTGTGGCTAAGCCATGTCTCCACCATATCCTTTCTGCTAATCTCGCATGGTTCGCAGGAGAGCTTCTGTGAAGTTTGGAAAATAGGAGGCGAGGTACTGGCGGAAGTAAAGTTGTGAGGCGGCATCGTGAGTCGTGTTAGGATAGCACAGTCGGTAGTGCCCTTGCCCGCGAAAGGCAAAGGTCCCAGGTTCGAGTCCCGGTTCCGGCACACAATTTTAATCTGCCAGGAAGTTTCAATCCTAGCATTTCCGAAATGTCTGGTTAACTGGATTTCCAGTGTGTGGAGGTGAGCCGTCTTGCATAAAAATAATCCGATCCATACGGTCACACTGTTGGAGGGCTGGAATGACGAGGTTGCACAAAAGACACCCATAGCGCTTAACAGAGACGTACCTTGAACAGGACCGGAAGCACCAGCATGTAAAAATATGGCCGTAAGATAAATAACCCCGCATCACTCTGTGAGCTTTTCAGAATGAAATGATACTGGATGACTTGCGTGTGGATTTTCCTGCCAGCCAGTAGACTTCGTCTTATCAAAAATCTTCCACGGCCGTTGATCGTCAATTTCCATGCGAGCTAGAAATTTTAATGCAAAAACCTCTTTTGCTGGCAGGTCAAAAGGAATCAACTCCTGTACATGGATAATTTTGAGTGGATAGGATGTATGTGTCGTAGGATTTTACGCATCGTGTTCACAGTTTAGTCCAATGTTCCTGCAATTCTCCGTGCACTGCACGTTTGCACATCAAAACTCTAGGAGGAGGAGGAGGAATGTTAGTGTGTAACGCCCCGTCGACAACGTACGCTTTAGATGCGGAGCTTACGCTCGGGTTGTTTGGGTAAGGATGGGGCAGATAATCGGCCGTGCCTATTGAAAGGAACCATCCCGGCGTTCACCCGGAATGATTTGGAAAATCATGGAAAACCTAAATCTGGATGGCCGGAGGTGGATTTGAACCACCATCCTCCCGAATGCGAGTCTAGTGCCTGACCACTGCGCCACCTCGCTCGGTACCAAAACTCAACTCATCCTCCAGTGCCGGCCGCGGTGACCGAACGGTCTGCGGCGCGCCACTACGGACACGGGTTCGAATCCTCCATCGGGCATGGATATTTGTGCCGCCTTTAGTATAAGCTAGTTCATAAGTAGTTTGTACGTTTAGGGACTGATGACCCCGTAGTTAAGTCCCACAAGCTCTTCGAACATTTGAACATCCTCCAGTGCTGTTGTTACTTCTTATACCAATTTTAATGGTGTGTCGCACGTATGACAGATGTTTTCATTTACATATTTCGACACATACAGCGCCATCTATTGATTAATTTTCACACTATTTAATTTTCTTATGCCATACTTTTACCCCTTCTCCAACAGTATTCCGATGATGTCATTTGACGTCATTGTGGCTAGTGGTGTTTTTATAGCGTTTTGAAAGTTTAACATCAGTTACCGGAAAATATCAGAATTTTAGAAATACTGAATTTACGCTTCCAGCTCGTATCATTTCCAACAAATCAGCTTATTCATTCACTACTCGCCTAGCGACCGAATACGAAGCGAACAATACGGCAGGGATGCTACAATACAGGGAGATTCAGTGAACAACTTTATTAACAATTGTTGAAATGTTATATAATTATATGATAATGTATTCAAAAACAACTGTAGTACATCACGTGTACCACCACCTTGAGATGTCATCACTGAAATCTGCCTCTTCAACCGACGAACTCTGACCTGACCGTATTTCTGCATGCAGTAATGCCATTAACTCTTCATCGTTCAGTATTTCCCCAAAGTGTTTTCATTTCCAACTGAAATGGAACATAACGCCTCGAATTACATGAAAGTCCTTTGACGCATTGAGATAGAAATTTGACCACTCAGATACTGATTTATTCGTTTTCAATAGAATAAATCCAAGATCCGTAATGTTCACAGTGATTACAAACGTATAGCTGTCAATATATTACCCGCAAAAATGAGATGAATCAACAGTTTATGACATAAAGTCATATTTGACGACAGAGGAGAAAATACCAGCAACACTGTGCACGCTGTGGAAAATAATAATCACCGTAGGTGATAAATAATGCTTATAACACCTTTCGGTCGATCTGGAATTGGTGGTTCAGGAAATAAATCTTCATGCTTGAAGAGTCAGAAATTCGCAACACCATGCATTTACTCGAGACGGAATGGTGGTATACAAAATGTAAAAGTGGTAAAAAAATGGTAAAGTGTTTGTAAATTTATTGGAGCGAACTGTAAGGTCAGTACTCTCTACACTTACAAACTTCTTAAACTAACTTAAATTAAGGACAATACACACTCCCATGCCGGAAGGACGACTCGAACCTCCGGCGGAAATGGACGACCAGTCCATAGTAAGACGTCTTAGACCACGCAGCCATTCCTCGCAGCTTGACGCTTTACATTATATATATAATTTATTTATTTTTTTTGTAAATACGAAAGTCATTCCTCGGTGAAAAAGCAATATTACAACAGCTGAATTGATGCTGGAGAGTTCGAGTATCAGAGCCAAAGAACCGCGTTTTTATATTTTTTTCTTGAACTTTAACCTACAGTTTATCACTGTTTCTGTTCCACGTTCATTGATGGAATACAGCGCTCTATTTAATTCACCTCGACTTCCTGTGAACGGGACAATTTATTTTTGCTTATTTGTATACGTTCCGTAGTCTCCAAGCAGACGATTGACATTTCCAAGAACAGTATAAAATGAGAGTTCTTGTGATCTCGGAATTGAGTTGTCAGCGTCGAGATGTCAAAGTGGCTCGCATACAGAGATTGCTGAAGTTATGCATGCATGCACGCTGCTGGATTCTAGCTCGCGGAAAGGAAGCACAATCCATCAGCCGAATATCGGTTTCCGCTGATAGAGTAGGGGACACCCACATAGGCAACTGCAGGAGACGCCTGCTTTTTCCTACGTTCCTGGAAGTCATTCGATTCGTTATTTTGAAAGTGTACTAACAAAACTTCCAAATAGCAACAGTAATTTTTAAAAACACCATTCTTCCACGCATTCGTGTGTATTACTGTACCTGGAAAATTAATTTCAGTGCTATCGTTTCCTTTTATCTTCCTGATAGTTTAGTTTCTACAACAAAAGGGTCCGACAGAGTTCTATGTTTCCTTTCCCTTGTAACATGGTAATCTAGCACAAATCTGTAATAATTCACTGAGAGGGAAGTATATTTCCGTGTCCTTAGTTAGCAATAGTAAGCATGAATGTGTTTCGGCTTTTAGTGAAGGAAATTGTTTCTAATGGGTCTGATTGCGGTATTCGCTGCAGCTCAGGTTGAACCACTTCGACGTCCTGGATACTTTAAACGAGAAAATAATCAAGTACGGGAGAAATTATTGAAATGCACACTCCTCCCATTGGTTTTTATTTAATTATTTTTGCCATTCACTACAGAACGATCTACCTGTTACCATCTCCCACAAATTTAAATTTAATATAACTTGTATCTGTCAACTACTTGTAACGAAATTATCAGTAGTCGTTTTAAGATAGAATGTACTTGTGTTCTTTTCAATTCCATTATATCTTGGGAACCAAAATATAGTCAGAAATGAAGTATACGTTCAAAGTTCACTCTTAAGACGAAGACGTTTTCACGAATAAATTATAGCAGTGATAGCTGTATTACTGTGCACATTGCTGGATACCAGAGAAAAAAATAAAATTAAAAGATAGAAACATAGACATTGTCGAACAAATCTTTGTCCTACGCTAGATCATAGACAAAATGTGCGAGTTTCATGAATTACACATGCTGTTTGTCGACTTCAGAAAAGCATATTGATTGTATTCATCGGAAAAGTATGCTGAGGTGTCTGAAAGAGTCCGGTTTATGGCTACTGAAGGAGACGTAAAAATTGGAAATAAGGTAATTGAATCATTCAAAATAAAAACTGGGCTACGGTAGGGAGACGGACTATCAGCTGTTGTTTTTAGTCTCGCTTTAGAGAAGGTAATGAGAGAGATGGCATCTAAAGAATTCATAGGGGTCCAGACCAGGGATATTAACATCAAGTACCTCGGATGTGCTGACGATATAGAGCTACGGTCTGGTCGCAGGAAGAATTAGGAGAAATGGTGGACATTCTGGAAACAACGGCGAGGAATATTTGACTTCAAATCAGTCGAGACTAGACGGAATACACAGTTGTACACCGTAAATGGAACTGAAGAACCTCTTCCATTCTTACAGACAATTGAAGGTTCTCATCGTCAAGTCAGGGAGTTCAAATATTTGGGCGAAGTATTCAGATATGGACCATTCAGTAGAATGGAAATATAGGCAAGACTACAGGCAGGTAATCGCTGTTACCACGGCCTTGATGCTCTCCTCAAAACCAGATATCTGTCAAGACATTTCAAAATAAACATCCACAAAACACTCCTACAGCCAGTAGTTCTATATGGATGTGCCACTTGGAGTACACTCAAGACCTGCAGCCAGTAGTACTATGTGGATGTGCTACCTGCAGTACAACCAAGAAAGATCTGAAGAGACTGATGATAATTGAAAGTTCTTCAGATGATATTTGGAACAGTTTACAATAGTAATAGTGAAAACTGAAATGTCCTATACAGATTTATATGATATTTACAAAGAGCCGAACATCTTTGCTATTATGAAGACACGACGACTCCAGTGGACAGGGCATGTTGTTCGGATGAGGGAGAAATGATGTCCGAAACCTGAACTCACATCAAGTCAACAGGAAGAAGATCATGGGAAGGCCTAGAACTCGATGGAGTGACTGCGTAGCCTTCGAAGAGCGGGACTGCTGGAAGAATAACAGAAAGGAAATGAAGACAGGATGAAGTGGAGGCAATCTCTCAAAGCAGCGTGTAAAGTAAGTTAAAGAAAAAACAGAAGAAAATTATTTCGTAATGAATCGCTTGGGCTGCCTTAAACACAACAGATTAATTGCCGAGTATACAGGGTGTTTCACTAAGTGTGTTTGCCTCTGTAACTTATAAAATAATAGGTGACGGGCAATTTTAATGCGGTAGGTCAACACAAGAAATGTTACACTTTCTGCGGAGCTGTGAACATAGTTTATTGTATCATTTTCCAAAGAGTTACAGCACAAAGATATAATTTTTTAAATGGAGCAATAGTTTTTCTATCGTGCATTGGATTTGTTGAAACCAGCTGCGTCCAAATCAATTTAAACTACATTCCTATCACTGTTAGTTTGGGAGCTACAACCCTTCAAAGTTCCAAGGGCAGATACCCCACGCTGTACATAATACATGGCTGTGTGGTGGGTGAAGGACGTTATGGCGGTGGGAAGTTGATTTACATGAGATGTTCAAATGTGTGTCCATGTTCCTCAATGCATAATGCAATGCGCCGTTGAAAGGACCTGCGGACGAGATGTAACATCGCCGGTGTGACGGAGCGACATGCGTCCTCGATGCGCCGTTTTAGATCATCTGGGGATGTGAGCTTCGTGACATAAACACGATCCTTTAGATATCCCCACAAAAAGAAATCTACTGGTGTTACATCGGGCGACCTAGCGGGCCATGAATGAGCACCATGGCGCCCCAACCCCACCACACAGCCATGTATTATGTACAGCTTGTGGTATCTGCCCCTGAAACTTTGAAGGGTTGTAGCTCCCAAAATAACAGTAACAGGAATGTAGTTTAAATTGATTTGGACGCAGCTGGTTTCAACGATTCCAATGCACGATAGAAAAAACTCTTGTTCCATTTAAAATGTTATCTTTGCGCTTTAACTCTTTGGAAAATGATACAATAAACTATTTTCATAGCTCCGCAGAAATTGTAACATTTCTTGTGTTGACCTACCGCATTAAAATTGCCCGTCACCTATTATTTTATAAGTTACAGAGGCAAACACACTCAGTGAAACACCCTGTATATGCCCTTAAAAGTTACAAGCAGAATTTCTGTCCCCAGAATGAAATTACCACCCTGCAGCAGTGTGTGCACTGATAAGAAATTTCCTGATAGATTAAGTGTGGCAGACCGAAATTCGAATCCAGGAGCCTTGCCTTGCGCGAACAAGCACTCTATCAAATGTGCGCTACCGAATGAGCTATCTATTCACGCCTTACAGCCTATCACAGCTTCAATTCCGCCAGTATTTCCACTACTACTTGCCGAACTTCACAGAAGTTCTCCTGCGAAACGTACAAAACTAGCATTGCTGGAAGAACTGATACGGTGGAGTCATGGGTTAGCCACAACTTCGGGGACGTTTGCAGAATGATATTTTCACTTTGCAGCGGAGGTGCGCTGATACGAAGTAGGAGGTGAGGTACTTTCGGAACTAAAGTTGTGGGTAGGTGCCTTGATGTTTGCACAAGTAGTTCAGTTGGTATATCGCTTGCTTGTGAAAGCAAAGGTCCTTAATTCAAATCCCCGACTAGCACACATCTACCAGGAAGTTTCAGAATTTCTGTTACCTATATGATGTTGGAACGGTCTCATTCGTAACTGCGGTGATAGCGTCGTATTTGAATAACACAATTGATTGATGTTGAGAACCTGTTATGGTCCGTGTTCGCTTTATAAATATTGAAGTTTGTTGCTTTTGGCCGCGGCGGAGTGGCCAAGCGCATTGAGGCGCTATGCAATGATACGCGAGGCCGCTCCCCGTCGGGGGTTCGAATCCCCCCGAGGGCGTGTATATGTCGTCTTTAATATAAGGTAGTTCATAAGTTTAAGGACTGATGACCCCGCAGTTAAGTCCCTTAAGCTTAACAAACATATGAACATATCTTTTTGATTTTGGATAAAGATGTACCTTGGGCAAAACACAGCTTTTTTGTTTTTGTATGCCCATACATATTTCACTACAGTAAGGTAGTTCATAAGTTTAAGGAAATGTTCAAATGTTTGTTAATCTTATGGGACTTAACTACGGGGTCATCAGTCCCTAAACTTACAAACTACTTACGAACTACCTTATACTAAAGACGGCACAAATATCTATGCCCGAGTGGGGATTCGAACCCCCGACCGTAGCGGCCGTGAAGACCGTGACTGAAGCGCCTCAGTCTCCTCGGCCACCGTGTCCGGCTAAGTTTAAGGACTGATGACCCCGCAGTTAAGTCCCTTAAGTTCAACAAACATATGAACATATCTTTTTGCTTTTGAATAAAGATGTACCTTGGGCAAAACACAGCTTTTTTCTTTTTGTATGCCCATACATATTTCTTTACAGTTCTAATACCTTCAGTGGGTCCTTTTTATTGCTTTAAAGTGAACAACAGAAAATATTTTTAGTTTTTGCAGTTATTATAGTGACCGTGCCAATTATCTCACGCAATAAGCATCAAACGAAAAAAACTTTTCTAACTTTAAGGGCACTATGGTTGGCCGGCTAGTTGGCGCTGCCATAGGTCAAACGTAGATCAACAGTTTTTTTTAATAAGTACCCCCATTTTTATTACATATTCGACTAGTACGTAAATGAATGTGAATGTTTTATTTGGGACACTTTTTTCGCTTGGTGATAGGTGGTGCTGTTATAGTCAGAAACGTATAAGTACGTGGTATCGCGTAACATTTCACCAGTGCGGACAGTATTTGTTCCGTGATTCATTACTCGTGTTAATATGGAGTGTTTACCAATTACAGAAAAGGGCGATATGTTATTTATGCATGGCTACTGTGATCAACATGCCCAACGGGCTTGTGCTATGTATGTTGATCGTTATCCTGGAAGTGTCCGGATCTTTCGTCGGATACTTACGTTATTTAAAGAGACAGGAAGTTCTCAGCCACAAGTGAAACGTCAACCGCGATCTGCAACTAATGATGATGCGTAAGTAAGTGTTTTAGCTGCAGTTGCAGCTAATCAGCACATCAGTACCAGATAAATTGAACCAGAATCGGGAATCTCAAAAACGTCGAAGTTGAGAATTACATATCAACATTAATTTCACCCTATCATATCTCTATGCACCAGGATTTGCATGGAGAAGACTTTTAACGTCGTGTACGGTTTTGCCACTGGACACCAAGTAAATTACGGGACGATAATAGATTTTTTTTTCACGCGTTCTGTTTAGTAACGCAGCGTCATTCACAAAAAGACGTAATGTAAACCGGCATAATATGGACTATTGGGCAACGCAAAATCCACAATTGCTGCGACAAGTGGAACATCAGCGACTTAGGACGGTTAATGTTTGCCGGCCGCGGTGGCCGAGGGGACTAAGGCGCTCCAGTCACGGTCTGCACGGCCACTACGCTCGGGGGTTGGAATCCCGCGTCGGGCATGGATATTTGTGCCGTCCTAGTTCGTAAGTAGTTTGTAATTTTAGGGACTGATAACCCCGTAGTTAAGTTCCATAGACCATACAAACATTTGAACATTTTGGTTAATGTGTGGTGCGGCATTAAAGGAGAAAGGATAATTGGCCCCTATTTTATCGACGGCAATCTAAATGATACAATGTATGCTTATAATAATTTCTTACGTAAAGTTCTACCGATTATACTACAAGATGTTTCACTGAATGACAGAATGGCGATGTACTTTCAACATGATGGATGTCCGGCACATGGCTCGTGTGCAGTTGAAGCGGTATTAAATGGAATATTTAATGACAGGTGGATTGGTCGTTGAAGCACCATACCATGGCCCACACATTTACCTTATCTTACATTACTTTCTGTGGGAAAAATTGATGGATATTTGCTATCATGATTCACCGACAATGCCTGGAAACATGAGTCAGCGCGTTGTCAATGTATGTGAGAACATTAGTGAAGGGGAACTACTTGCTGTTGAGAGGAATTTCCTTACACGTATTGCCAAATGCATTGAAGCTGAAGGTAATCATTTTGAGCATTTATTGAAGTTATGAGATGATTACAGGTAATCACGCAGTAACAGCATGCGTTTCGTATTACATGATAATTCTACAAAACTACGTGTATCATATGAGAACAACCGAAATAAAGTACAAACTTACTTGCGTTCTGTGTTTCAATTTAAAGAACCTCTTTGTTACCCACTGTTCATCTATGTGAGCAATATGTTTGTAAGTATTACAGTACCATCCATTACAAAGCGACAAAAGTGTTCAAAATAAAACATTCATATTCATTAATGTACTAGACGAATATGTAATAAAAAATGGTGTTACCCACTTAAAAAAGTGGTACTTGACATCCGTTTGGCAGCGCCATCTAGCGGGCCAAACATAGCGTCATCTGTTTCCCCCCTTCAAGCTAGAAAAGTTTGTTCTTTGTAGTTTTTCGTTTGATGCTTATTTAGTGAGATATTTGTCCTGGTCACTATCAATGGACCACCCTGTATACCTTGTTTTACATGTTGCATTGGTTGGTTTTCCTACATAATCCCTGTAGGTCATTGCTTCAAATTAGTCATGTGCAACCGTATGGCACTTATATACAAAACTGCCTCTTGTTGAAATATTTGATGTGCTTTCTTTTTTGTTTCAAGGTTACGTCTCTCTCTCTCTCTCTCTCTCTCTCTCTCTCTCTCTCTCTCTCTCTCTCTCTCTCTCTCTGTGTGTGTGTGTGTGTGTGTGTGTGTGTGTGTGTGTGTGTGTATGTGTGGTTATTGTTTGCTAATGAAATATATTCAACTTACATTTGTTGTTGTATCCACAGTGTCCGCCAAGGGTGCTGATACCTTCATACAGATTAACTTCATTACCATCAATGTCGAAATTTAGAAGCTGTGCAAATTCTGTTGAGAACTTTGTCGAATTGTCTGGATTTTAAAAATAAATCGGTCAAGTAGTAAACAAATTACAAATTTTCCCAAATTATTTCTGTGCTTCTCTGAAATTTCTGTAGAACTACTGCAGGTACACCTCTCGGACATGTTTTATAAGATTCACCAGATCACCAACAACAAAATAATGGACATCGTGCTTTACTTTAATCTCGTACAGTTTCGCGATGAAATCATATTCACGATATTAAATTGGAAGTAATTATTTGTCCATCAACATCCTTAAATTTATGTTGTTTTGTTTTTGCAACAGGTTTCTATATTACATTATTACCATCTTCAGGCCATGTCATACCATCCATCTATTCAAGTGAACAGTAAAAGTCGCCATATATATATATATATATATATATATAGCGGTTTCTTTTTATTTCCTTCAGCTCTTGAACAAATATGTAGTAAGAGGGGACACATACTGTATTTGTTCAGTAGTTGGGGGAAATGTAAAGAAATCGATATATATGCCGATTTTTACTGTTCACTTGAATGTATGAATGGATGTCATGGCATGAAGATGGTATCAATGTAATACCGAAACCAGCTGCATGAATTTACGGCTGTTGGTTGACAAGTAATTAGTTTGAATTAAAATTTTACCAGCCGGAGTCCCAATCTCCAATACAATATGGAGCTTCATCGATTTCATATTAGTCAGGTTGATAAATTTCAGCAAAATATTATATTTACTGTAACTCCGTAACTAAACATTTTTAGACCTAAGTTTATTTAACCCTTTTTTCTTAGATTTACCTGTAGAATAACATTTTCAAATATTTGTATATCTTTATGAATGACCCTTTGTATAGAGGTTATTGAAGTAGTTATTTTGCAGTAAAGGATATAAATTTTGAATTATTCAGAAAATAAATAACACGAAATCCGTGAACGAAATAACGTTGCATGTTCTCCAAATGTAAAGCGGTTTCATTAGTATTTCTGACATGTGATTATAATATAAATATTAAGTTTCAAATAAATTGAGTAAACAAAGAAAATCAAGCCCAGTTTTTAAACAGAAGAATGGGGACCCACTGTTACTGACGAATCGTAAAAGCGTTGGGAGATGAAAAATACGTTACAAAGAGGACTGAAAAATGGGCGAACTAATCGAGATTCTGTCCCGCTGGTTATCGTGTGCCCAGCATTCCGTATCCATCCGTCCATCGATCGCGTCACTTTTGAGTTCTAGTCACGTGCCTCACCGGTAGCCCACCAGGTTCTACATGTACTGCATAATAAAATTAACGCTCACTTCTTCGAAACTTCGTAAACGTCTCTGATTGCGGTGCAGAAATCTTAAATTTTCCTCAAAGATGCCTCCAACATTCTTCTATTTGGGGAAAACACATGGCACTCTGAAACGTCACACTGGTTTTCATTGACGCTACAAACGCAAGCTGTCCGCACTTTCGCGGAAGTCAGAGCTCAGAATTTAATGTGAAGGTGCTGCGTTAATGATGTTACAATGGCACCAATGCCGCACCGTGGACGTATTACACAGTGGATAGGTCGTTAGACCTGTCTTCCCACATCTTGACACATTTGCAATGAAGGTTACAACGAAGTAAGCAGTTGTTCTTCTTTGTGTGTAAGGAGACAAATATTTCAGACACTACCACTCAGAATCCAGCCGGAAAGTCATTGCGGGGTCACATTAGAGGTGTCAATGAAACAGTCCATTCCCTTGGAACATCTGTTTCCACAATTTTGCTCTACAAACCCTTGGTCCGCAATGCACAGAAAAACAACATTCTTGATAGCCTGCGATATTGCTGACACTTTCAGGGAAATGCAAATTTTCTGTGAGAACATCGTGCGTTGCTATCTAACTCGTTTGATGAGAGTGGACGGGCAACGTTTTTCTGTAATACAGAATAGAACCAATAAACACCATTCAAACCCATACGACAAAATTTGAACGTGAGCAAAAGTACCAAAGTTCCTGTAATTTTTCTTTTCCTGCGTCTTTGTTGACTAGAGGGAAATAAACATTAACGCATTCAGGAATAAAACAGAAAATACAAGGTAATCAAAAAGTCAGTATAAATTTGAAAACGTAATAAATCACGAAATAATGTAGATAGAGGGGTAAAAATTAACACACATGCTTGGAACGACAAGGGGTTTTATTAGGGGAAAAAAGTTCAAAAATGTCCGACAGATGGCGCTGGAAAGCAAAGCGTCAGTGACAGCGCATAAAAAATCGTGTACAAAAGGAGCTGTAATGAGAGAGAGAGAATCCCCCACCCATAGATAAAGTGCCCCCTCTCCTCCCTCCCCTTCCGCTCCCCCGCTTGGCTACCCCCCTCCCTGCCCTGGAGTCCCTACGGCTCTTCCCTGCCGCCCCCCTTTTCTTCTTTTTTTTCTCCTCTCCCCCACGCTTTGCTCCGCCCCCTTTTTATCGGGGTCCTGGACCGACAGTTTTACAAGTGCTACGTCAAGTGTTGTGTGTTGTGCTACAGTGAAGTGTGTGTTTTTTTAACTGCGTTCACCGCAACCAGACAAGCGTCGCACCGTGTATTTTACTTAGTGTCTCCGTGTACTCGCCGTCCTGTGTTCTTGTCGTCCAACATGTGCTTTTTAAGTCACCGTGGCTCCTCGTTTTTAACTGACTACATCCGGTATTTGTTCACCTGTCAACTGTTTGTACCTCCAATTGTCGCCATGTATGTGTCATTGTTCCTCCGTTCATTTTTCGCCTGTCATGTATTTTAAATTTCATCTCATCAATGTATTTTATTCTCTCGGCTGAAGAGCAGCCTCTGGAGCTGCTGCCAGCCTACTGGTGTAATCGCTGGTGTAGAAATACAATAAAGGAAAAAAAGAGAGAGAGAGAGAGAGAGAGAGAGAATCAGATGCACCGGCAGTCACAGCATGTTGACGTTACCTGAAAAGGCGCCTTTAGTGAAGCTGTATTATCAGAATGGGAAATGTGCTGGTTCAGCGGTACCATCCTATCGCCATAGGAAGGGGATTCGAACGGGTAAAGGTCCGTTGACAAATGCAGCTGTGGCGAGAATGATTTCGAAGTTCGAAGCCACGTGTTGTTTAGACGATGGATCCCGTAGTGGCCGACCGAGCACAAAGGGTAATGCTGAGACAGTTCAGGAAGAAATGGAGACTGTAGCGGGTTCGTCTATGCACGGGATAGTCGCACGTCGCATCGGCATTCCATACACTACTGTTTGGTTGTCTCCTAGGCGTACCTTCCGATGCTATCATTACAAAATCCATCGGCATCATGAACTGTTACCTGGCAATTTAGTGAAGTCGAGAGCATTTGCGGTGTGGGCGTTTCAAAAGAAGGCGGGAGATTACGATTGGTTGAGTAATGTTTTGTGGACCGACGAAGCTCATTTCACGCTCCGAATGTCTGTCAACGCCCACAACTGCTGAATTTGGGCTACCGAAAATCCTAGAACTGTCGTGGAAACTCCACTGCACGACGAGAAAGTCACGGTATGGGTTGGATTTACCACATCTACCGTTATCGGATCTTTTTTCATCGAGGACTGCGTGTTTCTGGTTTTGAAACTGCTACCGTGACGGGTGAGAGGTACGCCGATATGTTACAGAATCGCATCATCCCCAGCCTGGCTGATAAACACCTACTGGAACGTACGATTTTTATGCAGGATGGCGCTCCACCCCATATTGCTAGACGCAGGAAAGATGTCTTGTGCGCGTCGTTTGGTGATGATCGTGTGCTCAGCCGCCACTTTCGTAATGCTTTGCCTCCCAGGTCCTCAGACCTCAGTCCGTGCGATTATTGCCTTTGCCCGAAGTCGCAAGTGTATCGTGATCGACCGACATGTCCAGTCATGCTGAAAGACAACATCAGAAGCCAATGTCTCACAATAATTCTGGACATGCTTTACAGTGCTGTTCACAACATTATTCCTGGACTACAGCTATTGTGGAGGAATGATGATGAACGTATTGACCATTTCCTGTAAAGAACATCATCTTTTCTTAATTTGTTATGATAATTTTTTGCTTTTCTGATCAGATGAAGCACCATCTGTCGGTCATTTTGAGAATTTTTTTTTGTTCTAATCCCATGTCATTCCATGCATGTGTGTCAATTTTTACCCCTTATCTACATTGTTTCGTCATTTATTAAGTTTTCAAATTTACACTGACTTTTTGATCACCCGGTATTTCGAGTAAGACCCTCTCGACCAACACCACCATCAGTGCTTCTTTGCAGTTTCGATGAGCTACATTGCTCAACGGAAACCATTCATCTAAGCAGTGCGTTAATGAAACAAATCATTCCATTGGAGCATCTGTTTCAACAATTTTGCGCAATAAATCTATGTCCCACATAGAAAACCATGACGACATTCTTGATAAAATGCGATACTGCTGACACTTTCATGATAATGAAAACTCTCTGTAAGAATATCATGGGTTGTTTTTCAAGTGAATCTAATATAAATCGTTTGAAGAGAGTAGAACAACATCCCTTCTTTGGAATACAGGGTAGAACCAATAGACACCATTCAAAGCCATTCGACAAAGTTTGGACGTGATACAAAGTACCATAGCTTCTGCAATTTTTCAAGCCTCTTGTTTGACTGGAGGGAATTAAACATATAACACATTCAGGAATAAAACATAAAATATTTCCAGTAAGACCCAGTAGGTCAGCAACACCAACAGTGCTTCCCTACAATTTCTCTGAGCTACATTACTTGGCGAAAACCATTCATTCAAGTAGTGCCATTTCGCTTTCCGGCGCCTGATAACAGGCCACCCATTCCATAGCCCTGTAGTTTGCCGGTCAATTAGCAGGTGCTAAACAATCGTTCGAGCGCTACTCAGCTGAATGGTTGTCGAAGTTGCAGAGTTTAAAGTGTCCAACTAAATAACTGGATAATACCGGGGATGTGCCAAAATGGAGGGCTTTAGAGGGGCGTTTGCAGTTTTATCCAAACATGTCTTCAAAAACAAAACTTTTCAAATTTCGTCTCCTGAAAGAAGTAAGGGGCTCTATCAGGTGGCTGTAATAATGACCTGAACTGCTAGACAATGCGTTGCGGACATCAACACCTGTGATGGCAGTGACGGCATTTCGGAGAGATACATTAGTAAAAGACGGGACGTGAAATCCTAATCATTTTTCCTTCTGTTAGTAAACCAAAACGCATCGCATTGCTGAAAATAAAAGCCTCATAATGCTTTATTTTACACTCACGTTCAGAAAGAAAGTACCTTGAAAGACTAAGAACGTTGATATTTACAGGACATGTACATTACTACGTTACGAAAAAATTGATTATCTCAGTACAGTATGTGTCCTGTTTCCTAGTACGCACAGTCCCCGATGGGCACTTATAACATGTTCTACGCGTAACGACAACCGCGGGAATGACATACTGTGATACAGCCACCCATGCTCCTTTCACGTGGTTCCAAAGCTCATTTGTGATGATTGGCATAGGGCTACCCTTAACCGGAATCGTGGGTCAATTTGGACCCGTCGACGACAACAATAAAACCGTCTAACAATCGAAACGCATGGGGTTTTAGTATCAAGCGCCAGTCTAATCTCAGTACGTTGTAAAGTGCACTATGGTCTGGGAGATGGCTTGAAATTTACTGCAAGGGGAGGTAAGTGCCATCGCTGTGTCCAATTTTACCCGCGATTCCACATAAGGGATTCTATTTTGGTCTATGTATGCTGTACTGTTTCTGTGTATGTTAGAGTATTTCAGCACAATGCAGTGGGCTCTCACTGAAAAACAAATCTGTAACTATAACTTAACGAAAATTATTCATTCACTGAATCTTTAAACGATTTTCAACCTCGTGATGCAGAGAACATAAGTGAGGATGAAAATAAACAACAAGAAATTTCTTCTGACAAGTAATTCGGCATATAATGATTCAGTATATGGAGATAGCCAGATGTCAAGTAGTACATATTTTTATAGGCAAAAATCTATGTAATTTGTCTACTCATCCACCAACTAAGTCCCGATATTGACAACATTTGGGACATTTCCATGTTTCATTGTCATTATTTTTCTTTCCGATTGACAGCATTGAGAGTCTGTATATATTTTTAGGGGAAGATATGATAAAACCTGTAGCATATGTAGGATTTTTAATCTAATCCATTTTTGCAATCATGCAGCATGCGAGAGAAGGTACTGAAAATTATTTCCAAATATGAGGCCTAGGACTTAAGGACAATAAATAACACAACGAAAAATTTACAATTTGATTTTTATCTGAAATAAAGTTTGTTTTAATACATCTTACACCTTCTATAGGAATTAAGTAGCTATTTTATTCCATATGGACCCACAATTCCAGTTACGTTCATGAAAATAACGATTCCGTTGAAGGTCACTCAGTTCAAAAGTTCATCTTTAGTCGTTAGCATTGGGTCTCAACGCTGCACTCGACGTTTCGCAATATCCTGCACTTTTTAGATTGTCAACAAATGCGTGACCTCCAGTAACAGCAATAAGGCATGTGTTCGCGCAGCAGCATATGGGAGTGTATTGCCTTCCTGAAAATGGTATCATGGCTGTGACGCAGAAAGGGCAGGGCTACTGGTCGCAGGATGTCATTCACACAGGTAAAACTGGTCGAAATATCCTTGTCAATAACCAGCTGTGATATATGGATGTACCTGATATCGCTCCACATCATAACAGCTTCAGTTGGAGCTGTATCTCTTCTGTGAATGTCGTCACTGTGATATTAGTCCCAGTGCCTGGCGTCAGTCTCAAACAGAACATAGATGCGCTCGAGAATATTATCTCATGCCACGATTCCTGTCGTTTCATACAAAGTTGCCATCTATCATGTTTCTTCACATTAGTTCAAAATTTGTATGGGACTTAACTACTGTGATATCTGTCCCAAGGCTTAAAAACTACTCTAACTAACCTAATGACAACACACACACACACACACACACCTCTCAGGCTCATTCTGAGACGGAGGCGAGAACTCAATGCAGCTAGCCGCGCGTTTCGCGTATTTCAAGCGTCAATTTCGCTTCGTAATATCTCTGGACGTAATTGGCGTCTTGCGTTCGAACCGAATCCATTGTTTATGCGATTTCTCATGCAATGGATTGCTGATGAAGTAATATCGAATGTCCATTTATAAAATATAAGTTTCTGTTAAAAAATCGCATATGCTTTCATTGTAGAATGTTTCTAATTTTTTACATTCATGATCCCTGCTTTCCATTGATACCGGCGAAAGTCGTTTTACAATAGCTGTTGGTGATCCAGAGATATCTTGGGTGGTCGACGTAAATGAGACTGTGTCGGAGATTCTGAAAATGTGGCCACACCGGCTTACACATTTTGCTTTCCGTAAAGAGACTAGAAACAGGTATAACATTTCTTGAATTTTATGTGTTTCGGTATATAATTTAGTCCCATTTTCGGTGTAAGTGCCTCTTTACACTACATTGCAGTTTCCTACGTCTTGTTGGCTGGAGTTACCAGGTTTGCACTGTAGGTTTTTATTTACAATTGACATATTTGGCCTATTTTTGTAACAGATTTTTTTTCCTTTCATTTGTTTTCACTTACTTTTTTCTTAGTTTTTCATGTTTCCTTACGTTTTAACTAATGGAATAGATTCTGATATATTTCTCCCTTCACCATAGTGTTACTATGTTTTGTATAATTGTTCAATTATATTTCGTGTAGGTCATTAGTATAAAACAAGTCATTCACGTTTCCAGAACACTTACACGAATACCGACATAAACCACCACCAGAGACACAGACGTGGAAATCATAAGAATAAACAACAACAAGAAACACCTTACGAGGTAACTACCTTATCCAGAAAAAAAAAAAAACAAGAGAAAAGAAACTTCACAAATAAACCACACCCTTTTCACGATTGTTGAGAACCTAACGTAACGAAAGTATGAATATATTGCCATACGCACTCTTTTACAGTCGTAACACTCCTTCTTCCGTACAAACATTGAAACCACAATTCGAACACCACACCTAACCACACCGTGCCCCACCAACCATAATTTACACGTCTGGCAAACATCGTAGACCTCCTGTTCCCTACATTTCTAAATTGTATACGTACGCACTCACACACATATTAATTTAAAATAAATATAATATTTAAACTTTAATGTTAGTTTGTTTGTCTTTTTGTTCGTAATTTATGCATGGACATTCCACACATCCGACTGCGAATAAACTACGTCAACTCATTGCTTGCACTTGCACGAAGGTTATAGGCGTATTAAAATTAAATTCCTATCGCGCATCGCGGAGAGCACTTCACAATTATTTAATTCGTTTCTTACGACGTCACGCTGAAATGGCTGGACGTATATGAATGAAATTTCAAACAGAGGTATCAAATACCCGTTAATAAATGGGATGCCTTTCGTAAGCCACCGTATGGTGCGTGTCGAAGGGTACCTTACAATGGGTTAATGATATGTTTACTACTCCTTCATGCTGAAAGGGATGGACAGATTTGAATGAACTTTGGAATGGAGATAGCTTATACCTTGAATTAATACATGAGTTACCTTTCGCAAGCCATCGTAAGGTGCGTGGCGGAAGGTACCTTACAGTGGTTTAATACGTCTGTTTCTTTTTACGCTGAAACAGCTGAACGGATCTGAATGAAATCTGAAACGCAGTCAGCTTATAACTTGATTAACGCATGAACTATAGGAAGCCACCGTATGGTGCATAGCGGAGAGTACCTTATATGAGGGTGAGGATTAGGTGGAGGAGGGGGCGAGCAGAAAGGGAAGGAAGAAGATGGGCAGAGAGAGGGTAGAGGTGGAGACGGTCAGAGAGGAGGAGAATAAGAAAGGGGACTTGGTGACAGACAGGTGAAAGGAGATGTACACTTGACAGCAAAGTAGAGGATAACCCCTCACGCTATGCAACCAACATGGCGTAGCTGTGGCACAGGTCGGCAAATCATTCCACAGTACAGTTATTACCTAAGCACAATAGGTACTAAGTACGTCTCCTGTTTCTCCTTATGGTATTCAGGCAAAGTGCAAACCAAAACTTTCGTACAACAAATATGACAAATGACATATGACAAATGGCAACACGTCATTAGAGATGAGACAGTAACACTTGTAAATTAAATGTCGTTACAATAACTGAAAAGTCAGATCACACTTGTTTAATGACATGATATGTTTTTTTCCCGATCTGTATCTGAACGCACTGTTAAGCAAACAACAGTTGTGTGCCTGATAGAGATGCGTTTACAGGTCACGCACTTTTTCGTGGCCCCTCTGATCGGCAGAAGTCAGCTGAGTTCGTGTGTCTACAGAATGTTTATTCTCTCTACCAACGTTACCTCGTAACAGCATTGTACACAGTAGACCTCGTCAGTGTATTGTTGATTTGTGCTTGGATTAGATTATTGTCTTCCACTTGGTTATTTGTTAAAATAAGTCCACATACCCTGACGACATCTTATAGAAACAAGTGGTATGAAGAATGTTATTCAGTTACAACAATAAAAAGATGCAGAAAGCGTTGCTACACCCTCTTAATAAGCCCCTTTAAAATACTAATATTTCGTAGATATACGTTCCAGTTTTGTATTACTCAAACATTAAAGTGATAATTTTGTGTTCCATTTCTGACGCCTTAACCCCTTGCATGCTGTTTCTTTTAAAATCTGTAATCTATACGTCGTAAGCTGGCGACACAGGGAGAAAGAAGCAGGACTTTTTCTAACAGCCAATGCAATAAAAGTTGAATGCAAGAAGCTTCAGCTCGCAACATTCTCCGCTCAGGGGAAACGTTTAAGTGCGCGTGATCTCTAGACATAAATATACGTAAAACACTGACGTATTGATTTCCAAGACCGGTATCTGAACCCAGAAATAGAGGATAATCTAAGCACTGCAATAGGAATTTCATGAAGCTCATATTATTGCTGAGAGGTAACCGCTGAAGATATGTAACATAGTGCAATTCACAGATGTCATCCATCATAAAGATGTGGAATAGAATGCAGTATATTGATAATTTGTTAACTAAGCACAATCAGATGTCACATATTATATATGTTCACAAATAGATATTTAATTTTCTACTTTCTGCAGTTAATTGTATTGATAGGATGGATAGGATGTGTGCCTGCTGCGTGCGGACGCAGGAGGAGTTGGCCGCGGTTCGCAAACAGCTGAGCGTGCTGCTGTCTACGGTCAGCCATCTTCAGGCTGCTGTCTCGGGGTGCAGCGATGGTGGGGAGTCTGGTGCGTCGAGTGGGACACCTCAGGTGTCTCACGCTTCGCTCTCTGTCCCTGCTACCGAGGAACCTTCAGGTGTACCGGACGTCGTCGAGCCGCCTTCTCCGCAAGGGGAGTGGCGGGTTGTACGGCGTTCGCGTCGCTCGAGGCGGAAGGCCAATGTGGAGGCTGGACGTCCGTCCGCGCCCGTTCGTCCTGTGAGTGAAAGTGTGGCCACTCCTTCAGCAGGGTCCGAGCAGGTGCACGGGGGGAGGGGAATATTAGTTATTGGGAGCTCCAATGTTAGGCGCGTGATGGAGCCCCTTAGACAGATAGCGTCCAAATCTGGAAGGAATTCCAACGTGCACTCGGTGTGTCTGCCGGGGGGCCTCATTCGAGATGTGGAGGCGGCCTTGCCGGCGGCTATCGAGGGTGCGGGGTGCAGTCGACTGCAAATCGTGGCTCACGTCGCTTGGGTTCTGAGGACATCCTCAGGTCCTACGAGCGGCTGGCGGAATTGGTGAAGGCTGCTGCCTTCGCACGTGGGGTGCAAGCAGAGCTATCGATTTGTAGCATTGTTCCCAGGATTGATCGGGGTCCTTTTGTTTGGAGCCGAGTGGAGGGTATGAACCAGAGGCTTCGCCGACTCTGTGACAGTCATGGCTGCAGATTTCTGGATCTGCGTTATCGGGTGGGGAATTGTAGGGTGCCCCTAGATAGATCAGGGGTGCACTACACTAAGGAAGCGGCTACTCGGGTAGCAGAGTACTTGTGGAGTGCACATGGTTTTTTTTTTTAGGCTAGGCGCTAACTCTGATGAGCACTCGCCGGTCAGCATTCAAACAGCGAATTCAGGCCACGTTCGGAACAAAAATTCGAACATAAAAATATTAGGCGCGAACTTACAGAGTGTTAGAAACAAAGTTCCCGAATTTGCAGCGCTGCATGGAAGTTATTGCGCTCAGATAGTTTTAGGCACCGAAAGCTGGCTAAATGATGATGTGGCAAGTTCAGAAATATTTAGCGAAGCGTGGAATGTATATCGGAAAGATAGATCTGATACAACTGGAGGAGGAGTGTTCATCGCTGTGGACAAAGATATTGTTTCTACGGAGATCGAGGTTGAAAGTAACTGTGAAGTTATCTGGGCACGTATAACAGGTCTAAAAGAAGTAAAGTTAATAGTTAGGTGTTTTTACCGGCCCCCCAGTGCTGCTGCAGCAGTTTTAGAAGCATTCAAGGAAAGTCTACGCCAGGTAGTGCATAGGTATCT
Source organism: Locusta migratoria (assembly GCA_026315105.1). Lineage (NCBI taxonomy): Eukaryota > Metazoa > Arthropoda > Insecta > Orthoptera > Acrididae > Locusta > Locusta migratoria. The sequence goes on from CM048745.1 coordinate 169,079,334, forward strand.
GGGCCATGTAATATTAGTCGGAGGTGACTTCAACCTTAAGAGTATAGATTGGGACCTCGCTAGTTACATTTCAGGCGGTACAGACAAGCAGTCTTGCGAGCTACTTTTGGACACATTCTCCAAAAATTGTCTTGAGCAGTTAAACCGGCAACCCACGCGCAATGGAAATATTCTAGACCTTATAGCCACAAACAGGCATGACCTTATTAACGATGTCTGTGTAGAGACAGGAATTAGTGATCATGATATCGTCATAGCGTCGATGGTGACTAAAGTTCATAAACCAATCAAGAAGTCTAGGAGCGTGTTTTTGTTGGGAAGAGCCGACAAGCAAATGTTACGATCGCACTTAGAAAATGAATGGGCATCGTTTAATTCCGGGACTATGGATGTAGAGGAATTGTGGACTAAATTTAAGTGCATTGTTAATAAAGGGTTAGAGAAATATGTGCCAGTAAAGACGATTAAGGATGGAAAAGATCCACCGTGGTATAATAATAATGTTAGAAAGCTGCTGAGAAAGCAAAGGCGGTTGCACTCTCGATTCAAAAAAGAACACGCAAATGATGACAGGCAAAAGTTAGTAGAGATTCGTGCGTCTATAAAAAGATCGATGCGTGAAGCATACAATGATTATCACAGCCATACCTTAACAAAAGATCTTTCCGAGAACCCGAAAAAATTCTGGTCCTATGTAAAATCGATAAGCGGATCAAAGCCCACTGTCCAGTCACAAGTTGATCGTTTCGGGGCAGTAATAGAAGAAAGCAAACGGAAAGCTGAACTTCTAAATTTAACCTTTAAGAAATCTTTCACGCAGGAGGACCGCACAAATATACCATCATTTGATCAACGTACTAATTCGTAAATGGGGGACATAGCAATAGGTACTTCCGGTGTAGAGAAGCAGCTGAGAGAGCTAAATACGAAAAAGTCTGCTGGTCCGGATGGAATACCAGTTCGGTTTTACAAAGACTATTCTGCGGCGTTGGCCCCCTACTTAGCTTGCATTTATAGCGAATCTTTAATTCAGCTCAAAGTTCCTAGTGATTGGAAAAAAGCGCAGGTGACTCCCGTGTATAAGAAAGGAAAGAGGACTGACCCATACAATTACAGGCCAATATCGTTGACATCAGTTTCATGTAGAATTTTGGAGCATATTCTCAGTTCGAATATAGAAAATTTCCTTGAAACGGAAAAGCTTCTTCCCATGAATCAGCACGGGTTTAGGAAACATCGTTCATGTGAAACTCAGCTTTCCCTTTTCTCACATGACATCATGCGAGCCATGGACGAAGGGCAACAGGCGAATTGTGTTTTTCCCGACTTCAAAAAGGCGTTCGACGCTGTGCCACACTGCAGACTGCTAACGAAGATACGAGCTTATGGAATAGGTTCACAGATTTGTGACTGGCTGGAAGACTTCCTAAGTAATAGAACGCAGTACGTTGTCCTCGACGGCGAGTGTTCATCAGAGACGAGTGTATCGTCAGGCGTGCTCCAGGGGAGTGTGATAGGACCGCTATTATTTTCTATCTATATAAATGATCTGATGGACAGAGTAAGTTATAATTTGCGGCTGTTTGCTGATGATGCTGTGGTGTATGGGAGGGTGTCGTCTGTAACTGACTGTAATAGCATACAGCTTGACTTAGACAAAATTTCTAGTTGGTGCGAAGAATGGCAGATAGCTCTCAATGTAGAAAAATGTAAGGTGATGCGCATGAGTAGAAAGAACAATCCTATAATGTTCGAATACAGCATTAGTAGTGAGCTTCTTGATGCTGTCGCGTCGTTCAAATATCTAGGCGTAACATTGCAGAGCGATATGAAATGGAACGAGCATGTAAGGACAGTTGTGAGTAAGGCAGACAGCCGACTTCGGTTTATTGGGAGAATTTTGGGAAGATGTACTTCACCTGTAAAGGAGACCGCGTATAAAACGCTTGTACGACCACGTCTTGAGTATTACTCAAGTATTTGGGATCCGCAGCAGATCGGTTTGAAGGAAGACATAGAGGCGGTTCAGAGGCGAGCAGCTAGATTTGTTACCGGTAGGTTCGACCAATGCGCGAGTGTCACGGAAATGCTCCGGCAACTCAATTGGGGATCGCTGGAAGAAAGACGACGTTCTTTTCGTGAATTTTTGTTAATTAAATTTAGAGGGCCGGAATTTGAAGCTGAGTGTAGTACAATCTTGCTGCCGCATACTTACATTTCGCGTAAAGATCACAAAGACAAGAGAAATTAGGGCTCGTACGGAGGCATATAGGCATTCTTTTTTTCCTCGTTCAATGTGGGAGTGGAATAGGAAAAGAAATGCCTAGTAGTGGTACAGTGTACCCTCCGCCACGCACCTAACGGTGAATTGCGGAGTATGTATGTAGATGTAGATGTAGCGTTATACTAGTACCTGAAACGACGATACATTTTTTTTTCCGGCAGGTACTCGAAGTCTTTACCATTTGCTATTGTATGATAGGAAGGAATACTTTTGATATATTTATTGTTTCTTTCGGGGGCTCCAACCCCGCACATACCGTCACTCTTGACCTTACACGATGAGGCGTCAACTATCATATTGTCATTCACTACTAGTTAGGATGACACCGTTCGTAGAGACGTGGAGGGGTTTGGTATTTTGCGAAAACTTTGTTTAACCTAGTAGTGGATGGATATGTGGAATGATGAAATGAAACAAGGCAGATTCCTGCGTTCTTTAGTTGGCGTTACTTTAGGTGCAGATAGTATTTTTGTGGCCGTTAAAAACTGTTACCCCCAGAGGGAATAGGACCCATGCCTTAGCCATTACAAGTTAACCTAACCCCGCCTCCGGCGAATTACAGAGGTGTTAGCACAATGTTTTGTCATAATTGAGTACTCATTAGACAGTACGACCAGTCAAAGAGACATTCTTGGCTGCAGGGGATGGCCACGTAGTCTGAAGCGCCTTATCACAGATTTTTCATGATATTATACTACGTTTTAGTATGCTACATTACGATTTGGTATGGCACTTTGCTATAAGCTTATTTAACTATGGGTCACTTTAATCAAGATTGTTGAGTAGCTGTTGCCACGATAACTTGAATATTGCGCATTTTTAAACTGATGAGGAGCGTCTATTATGCATTAGAAAAAGGATTCTGATATTGGGAAAATAACTTCGTTTGACATCAATTATTCACCACGTTCAGACTTCGATGAAGGAGGTTTCTGTGATTTACTATTATGGTCAATGACAAGGTAACCAGTGACTGGCAAGTGTGTCGAGCAATTATTCTTCATGGTGTGGTTGCCTTCAATAGTCATATTGAGGTTAAAAAAATCAACGTGTATTCTGATACAATGTCGCATTGAAAATGCGATTACATGCGAAGCACAATATCCAACTGGAAAGGATGGGGAAGAAATTCAGTGTCTGCCATTTAGAATGTTGGATACTGGGATTTGTTGGAGTAGATGTCCATTTTAATGGATATATCAGTACTTGCACGGCAAGGTTTAGTTGTCAGTTGCCCATTATATCCACGTGCTTTTCAGCGACAGAGTAATTACGACAGTGATAAAAAATTAATAAAATGAAAGAAGCCTGCCATGCACAAAATTGTGAAAAGAAGCACGTAGATACAGATACATATGTCAGGGGAGGGGTAGCAGGAAGGGGGGGATACAGGAATGAACAGGAATGCAGAACTGTAAAATTAAAGAGTAAAATGCTTGCAAAGTACTTCTTACTTAGACATCTATCAAAGTTTGTTTTAGGGCCGAGAGAAAAGGAACGAATGCTTTACAGAACGAAGGATGGATTATCGGAGATATGAAACAACACTGCTTCATTGATAGGACCGATTATTACCTGACGGATAGAGGGAAGACGTCGAAAAAGTTGAAAAAATATGTGAGATTAGATCTCGCATATATGCCATTTAGCAATTGTATGTATTATTATCATTATTTCGAGCTTCGTATAAGTGTGGAACAGTCGAGAAATTGAAGAGATTCTATGAACACATTAGGAAACACATCACTGTGACTAACAGAACAATCATGTAAATGAAGGGCCCCAGAAGAAAGTAATTTCCGTTGTGTAGCACTTATTGTTTCAGAGACATTGAGAACACTTTATAAGTGCACAAAACGTCAGTGATATACTATATATATATACATTTGTGTTGTTGATATCAGAACTCTTTAATTTTACAATATGCATAGTTTTCTAGGTTGAATACATATTTTATTATGTCTAGATCTAATGCAGAACGCTGAAAAGAAAGATAGTTTCCTGTGCCGTATGATTGCCATCTAGGTGAAACATTATGTGGTAGCTACGTTTATCATGATCCTATTCTTTAACTTTGTTAAATATTTGAATGAAGAGTCTAAAGAAAACTTAGCTGCTCATTTTATAGCAAAATAGTTCGAGCTGTGGTAGTAGGGTAGGTTTGCAGAAACTTGTGATACTTCAAGGGTTGAGCCTGGCTTTGCGACCGGGGCCTATATTAGCCGTGGCTAGGGAGGTACAGGCTAGCCGGTCAACCACAGCTGTTGCTGAGGCGAGGCTTCGCGGAAACCCAGCTGGCGGTCGCGTTGCCGGGCAACAGCCTCCAGCACGGCACAAAGTGGGGCTCTGACGAAAATACAGAATGACTACTTCCTGGCATCATAGTAAGAGCGGAAAGCAGAAATACAAATCAGACTGTCTCACTGCGAGCAACCAACTCGAGATAGAGTCGTCGCTTTTACTGAAGAGAAGCTGGTCCGATTGCGTTATAGGTTGTATGCTGAGATGCATTATGGAAGAAACAAATAATGAGTGATACTTAATAAATTATTAGTCCTTAAAATGTTTTTTTTTCTTTTTTATTCTGTTGACAAATGTTCAAATGTTTTATTCTGTTGACAAATGTTCAAATGTTTGTAAAGTCTATGGGACTTAACTACGGGGTCATCAGTCCCTAATCTTACAAACTACTTATGAACTACTTACGAACTAGGACGGCACAAATATCCATGCCCGAGGGGGGATTCGAACCCCCCGACCGTAGTGGCCGTGCAGACCGTGACTGAAGCGCCTCAGTCCCCGCGGCCACCGTGGCCGGTCTCTGTTGACGTATTTCGTAAGTAAGAGACTATGGAAGATCTCTTGGCAAATGAAATAAAATACGGTTTTTGTTTTCCTATGAGCTAACTTTATATTGAAGTTTTTTTTAAATATACAGTTCCCTTATTATCATGTTTTTATTATAAATTTATATATCTAGAGACAGTTTAATGTGTCAATATGTGAAAGACATTTAGTGAAATTAACAGTATTTAATTAAAGTAGTTGTGTAAGTCTGGGTTCGATTCCCGTCCGTGGCTCAAATTTTAATTCATTGCTCCTCATTTCACTCAATATCCTATTTTTATTTCATTTATACCCAGCATCCATGCATACAAAGTAATGTTTAGATGGACGCTGTCAAAGCAGTTTTTTTTTTTTTTATTTGAAATACGTCTCTTTCCTCCCTTCCACCATCAATACACCCTCCACTGTTCACAAAATGAGCAAACGATTTGCCTTTTACTTATTCATTGTTATCTTCGGTTCTCTCTCTCTCACTCGCTGTCGCCTCTCATACATAATAACCACAGATTCCCTTTTGGTCTTTTCCCTCAAAACGCTATGATAAAATCTGTTGGTTTCTGTTGACAGCATACCTTCTCTTTTAATTATTGGTTTCGTTACTGTTTACCAGTCCTCTCTATGAGCCTGTGTTCTTTGATATCTCCTTGCCTATAATCCATTCTTCGTTTTGTGAAATACAGAGCATTTGTGTTTCGATTGACCACCTCTGCTTTCATTCCAACTGTTACAAATGGTATATATTTCGCCGTTTTATAATCTGTTTTCTAATGCTTAAACGACGGTCCTCGCAGTCTTTAAGATGTGTAATATTCCATTTATTATGGTAAGAACTATGCTACAAACTTGAGCGCCGCGCAGAGTAGCTGCGCGGTCTAAGGCATCATGTCGTGGACCGGGCTGCTGCTCGTGTTGGTGGTCCGAGTCCTCCCTCGGGCATGGGTGTGTGCGTTGTCCTTAGATTACGATAGTTTAAGTAGTGTGTAAGCTTAGGGACTGATAACCTTAGTAGTTAAGTCCTATTAGATTTCATAAACATTTTTTCTACAAGCTTGAGCAAAATGACAGCATACTTAAATAAGTATATATATCATGCCATACAAAATCACCAAGTAGCATTCTGAAACTATTATACTGGCATACGCATTGTTACTTAATTCTACACACCGTATATAATTTTGTTGCTGTAGTCCTAATGAACCAAACAGCTGAGGTCATCAGTCCCTACCTAGCATAACATGCTACTTTAATTAAATTAAGCTAAGGACGAAGCGCGCGCACAAACACACACACACACACACACACACATCTACCCCTGCCCGATGAAGGAGTCGAACCTCTGGCGGGAGCGGCCGCAGCTCTGCGACAAGATGCCTCAGACAGTGCGACCGAGAAATTACTGTTACGTAGACAGATACTGACGAACTATTTTACTTCTCGTAGGAAGTGTTCTGCACTCCATTTTGACAAAAACATTATACTACCTCACATGAAAATCGGCAGTTGGCCGGGATGATGTTAGCTTGTAACGGCTGAGATATGGTTTGTTTCCTGCTGGGGTAACAGTTTTCAACAATCGCAGACATCCCACTCTCCACCTTCAGTAACTCCAAGTAAAGAATTTAGGATTGTGGCGTGTTTCAAATCAACATTACACATTTCCATTCGCTACTGACTACAACAAAGTCGGATTAGTTTTCGTTGTGTCCTCAAAATGCCAAAACCCTCCAGGTCTCTACGAACGGCGCGATCCTAATTACTAGTAAACGAGATTGGGGAGTTGTTACCTAGTTGTCTGAGGTCAACGCGGGGGTGGAGTCCCAGGCAGCACAACGTTATTTATTGCGCTACTTCAAAATGTTTGTAATTCTATTGGAGTCAACTGCTTGGTCATTAGTCCGTTGCCTACAAACTACTTAAACTAAGGTAAACTAACCTAAGGATAACACACACACCCATGCCGCGCACCGCAGCACGGCGTTCCAGTGCGCACGGCTAAGCCGCCACGGCTTGTGCTATTTCTAGCTGACCATATGCACATCCCGCTAATGGTGAGAATAGTAACTATTTCACCTCTTTGCGTACATAATAAATAGCGAATAGAGCAGGGGTTGAGTCCCTGCCGGGAAAGAAGTCAATAAGTCAATTTTATCGTCGTTTTAAGTTCAAATATAGCGCTACTTGTCAATTTATTTAGTATCTGGCGTGTGATCGTGCGTAGTTAGCTATTCATTTTATGACATTTCACACCCGTGAGTTGCACTGTGTTATATACCTTTAGTGGATACCTCTCAGAAACAATTTGAACTTCATGCACTTCCTGGCGCAATTTCTGGGTTCGGACATTGGCCTTGTAAATCGATACCAATGAAAACGTTTATGTTTTACGTCTCTTTATGCCTAATATAATCTCGATCAGAAACGCAAGCTTTTTTTGGTCGACAGTGCGTTCAAATTCAGAGGACGAACAAAAACTCATTGTGTCATTCAATGAGTTTAATAAGGTACCGATTTGTCACTGATTGTAATGAAATTGAATTTACGTTGCTTTCTCGTCTCTAATAACTTGTAATCTAATGTTTTTTGTATGACGGTATTGAATTACATGTGGACTGACTGCCATAAGGAGCAATGACCTCTACTGCTTCTTATTGTACCCATTGTGAATAGTCGAACAACTGTACTCCACAGGGCTTTTGTGTGTAGAGTACCCGCAACACAGCTACGTTATTTGGGTTGCTTTCAGCAGTGATCCACTTTTTTTTGCTGTCAAGTGTACAGAGGGAGGGAGAGGGGGAAATGGACAGAGAAAGGGACAGGAAGAGACGGAGCAGGTAAACAAAGGGGAAATAAACTGATGGAGACAGTGTTTTCGGCTGGTAAGTAAATAAAAATAAATGTTGGAAACAAAGCCAAGACGAAAAACAGTTGGACAGAAATAAACAACAAATAGTGACACTGTGGTGAAGTGAAATCCACATCGGAAGTCTTCACACTTTTATAACGTAAGGTGACATGAAAATACATAAATATATTAACGAAGAAAAAATGAAGTGAAAAGAAATGAAACGAAAGAAACGCGACAAAAATGGGCACGTTTAGGCAATGTAAACAAAAATCCTCATCATAAACCGGCAACTTTAGCCAACAAGATGGAGAAAGCAGTAGTGAGATGTATACAAGACTCCCAAATATGTACAAAAAGATGTATCTGTTCCCAATTTATTTTTGCAAAGCAAAATGTAAATACAGGTGTATCCACATTTACAGGACCACTGAAGTTGCTTTATAAGTAAAAATTGAAACGCGTCTGGTGTAAAATGATAATAATAATAATAATTGCAGTAAGACGAGGGAGACATTATGGTTCACTTACACGTTTCAAGTTGAACAATCCACACACTGATCTACTACGTACTGCCTACATATTTTGCTACACATAATGTGAGATGAGTTTATAGTATCTCTAAGATTTAATAACAGCACTCGTTCAAAGTCTAAATTTGATGATAGTAAACCAGAACGTTGCTTCGCTAACAAAGGATAAAAACGCAGCCCTCTGTCGCAAAATTAAAATTATTCAACTCGGTTTCGGCAATGGTTGCCTTCATCAAAAATAATTAATTAAAGCAAGTCACAAAATAAAAGTTGCAACTCAGATGTAAAGCTTACGTCACAAAATTTATTTAAAAAGAAATTTTTAGAAAGAGCTAGCCACTATTGGCTGCAAGTCTGCACGGAGACATCAGACTTCGCTATGTCTATGATTGATTTCAAGTTGATGACACGAGTCCAAACTTTCAACCAAACTGCTTACACAGAGTGTTCTCCAGTGGCTGAGCCGCTTGGATTAACCGTAAGGTCTAGGGTCAGCCTGGTGTCCACAGGTAGGCGCTGTGGCGGGCTGCCGGAACCCCACTAAAAGGTATCACGCACGCCGCTGTGCGCTACTCAGCTGATTCTTTAATCGAGAAAATGCTTTCACTGTTTATGAACCAATTACATGGTCGCTGCGTCGATAAAAGGTTGTCCTGCGACACGCAAAGGCAACAGCGGCATTTTTTATCACGCACATCAGCTTGCCGCTGCCTGTCTTACTTGTATTGTCGTCTCTGGTCTACTCATAAATCTAATGCCCCTTTCGTATTGCGAGCCTCAAGCATAAAAACTAGTGTTCATAGCATTAATTAATGTTCAAATGATCAAATGTTTGTAAATCTAACGGACTCAACTACTGGATCATTAGTCCGTAGCTTAAAAACTACTTACATTAAGGTAAACTAAGGACAAAACAAACAGTCATGTCTGAGGGGGGAATCGAACCCCCGAGGGCGAACGGCCGCGCGCACCACAGCACGGCGCCTCAGCGCGCACGGCTATTACGCAGCGGCTATTAACTAATCAATTTAAGCGAAGAATGTCAAGAGATTTATTCGAGCCAAGTATACCAAGTATACTTAAACAGTATAAAGCATTTTCGAGACCATGACTGATTACACTTCAGCGTAGGTGAAAATATAAGCTATATTTCCAAGCACGTAAATTTCAGGTTAGAGTTGGTGTAACGTGTACGAATATTTAGGGTATCTGCAGCACGAAGCAATATTTTGTGTAATTAAATTGAATAGATATTCGGCACGTCGAGTGTCACTGCGCAATCCATAAATCGTACTCTGTGTATTTCATGGGTCAAAATACAGGTCAACGTTAACATAAGTAGTTTCTGTTTACTGTCAGAGCTTAGCTTGAAGACATATCGACATTTGCGCATACAGCACTGTTTTGTCTAGTCGTACAATTCTAAGCGAGTTTGCGACAATGGAGCTAGCATGAAATTCCAACATGTTGGCTGGTTTCGGGACAGCAACTAATTTCAAAATCAGCCAAAGTTGAACACGGCTAGTTCTTCTTATTGACGACCAGTTTCGGGCTTACCTGAGCCAATTATTGAGTCAGTTTTACTGGATAATGGTCTCAGGTGAGCCCGAAACTGGTAAATAAAAAGAACCAGCTGTGTTGAACTTTGACTGTTTTTGAAATTATTAATAAAAATCGTGCTAGCAGTTGCTCGAGTCGCAGTCCTAGTATCTCTTATAAAGTGAGACATATTGAATGAATTCAGTCAAGGTTGGGAAAATACTCTTTATTTTTTATGACACGTTTCAGGCTTTTGGGACATCATAGCTTCATCTATAATCAAGAAACACTGTTTTGGAGTGATTCATATTGAAAAGGTATAGAAAATGTATACAACACGCCTTAATATAGCGTAGAGATAAGAAGGGGAGGGGGGAAGGGAAGGGACAAGTATTTGGTGAACCATTATCATTGAAAACTTCCGATAATTAAATATACAATTGCTGTTGATGTTAAGTGCCCAGATAAGTTTCGACCTAAATTGGTTTAGTAAAAACACAAGGTTTAAAAATAGCAGCAGCTGCTAAAAAGGAAAAACCGATACGATTCGCCACACCCCTTTTCTCATCATTATGTAAAAAAATTTGTTGGCTTTGTAATATCCACCACCTCACAACAGTGCTATTCGCCCTTGGATGATCGGATTATGCTCAGAATGGGCGGAACGCCTCTTAAACAGTATAAAGCATTTTCGAGACCATGACTGATTTCAAGGAACAAAACCCCAATCAGTTCCTAGGCTAGGCTTCAAAATGGAATGGAGCCAATGTTTACTTAAACTTAACTCGGTTGTTTTACTTGCTGCAACACACAATATATTTATTACTGTAAAAGATAGCTCGCACGCCTTGCAACGTATTTCACTACAGGCCATACGCTATTAATTAGTCAATATGGGCAGAGCAACAAAAAAATTTGAAGGATTATAGAATTTCAAGTCCTTTGCACTAACTAACCTGACATCCTGAAAGAGCCACACGAAATGAGCGCGTGATCTAAGGCGTCATGCTACGGGCCGAGCGGCCTTTCCCGCCGGAGGTTCGAGTCCTCCTCCTGGCATGCGTGCGTGTGCGTGAGTGTGTGTGTGTGTGTGTGTGTGTGTGTGTGTGTGTGTTGTACTTAGTGTAAGTTAGATTAAGCAAAATCAAAATGTTCAAATGTTTGTAAAGTCTATGGGACTTAACTACGGGGTTATCAGTCCCTAAAGTTACAAACTACTTATGAACTAACTAAGACTAAGGACGGCACAAATATCTATGCCCGAGGGGGGATTTGAACCCCCGACCGCAGTGGCCGTGCAGACCGTGACTGAAGCGCTTCAGTCTCCTCGGCCACCGCGGCCGGCTAGATTAAGCAGTTTGTAAGTCGAATGAATGATGACCATAGCAGTTTCGACCCATAGGTTTACAAAAATCTGGACACTGTGAAGTTGACGGTCTAATCCATGGAGTTCTTTCAGGTTTCTTTCTTGTTTTTTCTTTTCCCCCTGGTAATGTACACTTGAAAATGAATTAAGTTTTAAGGGCACATAAATGAGAAACTTGCAATGGCCAATAGTAGCTTTGCCAACCCAAACGTTGTTCTCGATGGAGAGTGGTGATCAAAGGATGTTGCCTGGCGTGCCATAGGAAGTGTGATGGATTCACGTTTATTTTTTGTCTATATAACCGTCAGATTTAGTAGCAATCTGCGGATGTTTGATAATGATGCTATGCTGTCCGGGAAGTTGTGTACGAATTATTGTGTGGCTCTGGATTTATGACTTACACGATATTTATACCTGCTTCATAAATTGTAGCTACTTTTAAATGTAGAAAAATGGAAATGATGTAGATGAGTGAGGAAAGCAATTCATAATATTTGAATAAACTATTAGTATTGAGCTACTTGACACAAGAAACATTCATGTAATGCGATGCGCAGCGCTCTGGTGAGCGCTTGGTTTTAAGGAATACGGTTGCTCCTGCCTAAGTTTCGAGTCTTTCCTCGGACATTGTTGTTGTCTTTAGCGAAAGTTAGCAGATGAACCTCATCTGGCCAGAAAGGTCCCCAACAAAAAAAGGTATCATTCTGACTTCTCCATGATTTTCCTTCATATTCATTCCGTTGCCACTCTGCAGTTTGATCAAGCGAGTGTTAAAAGACGTTAAATATTTAATAAAATTGATTTTAAACCATCAGCTGGTTTGTTAAAAACGTATTAGTTTTGGTCATTTACCATCATCACTGGAGAAAAAGTGTAAGACAGTTAAGAATAATGTATAACGTTGCATCTAGTTGATAACAGCAACAGTCCATTGCCATGTGAAGACCAAAACGTGTTTTCATAATAACAGCATATGAATAACTACAATAAAAGAGTACGTATGTATGAGCTTCACTCCGATCTTTACTTTGCAGTGGACTGTCGCTGTTATCAACCCAATACTACTTTATACAATGTTTTTTCCTGAATTTTACACTTTTTATTCAGTGTGGTGATGATAGTGTGCTGATTGACCGAAACTAGTTGATACTTTACGTTTTAATGAAACAGATGATGGTAATATATATATATATATATATATATATATATATATATATATATATATATATATATATATATATATGTGTGTGTGTGTGTGTGTGTGTGTGTGTGTGTGTGTGTGTGCCGTTGTTTCGAAAGAACAGACGTCACTTCTGATCCTGCAGTTGTTATTCTTTCATACTCACAGAATATATGACGGGAGGCGTGCTTAAGTAGTCCTTGCAGGTGAGGTGATGAATGTGTCCCCAGTTGTGTCGTGGGCAGCGCAACTGCCTAGAAAGCAGGGGACACGGGTTCGAATCCCGGCTGGGTACACATTTTCAGCATTGTCCAATCGCAGTTGATGTGAGCATTTTATGAAATTCGACATTTGGGACTGGCCTGTTTGATCAATCGCGAATGCTACACAGATGCTTCCATAAATCAAATGGCTATCCTTGGAGACAGCGTTCTTTCCAAGTAACACTTCTGAGGAAAGTATGAGATAAATTATAGTGCGTCCATCCACACGGCCGTATGAAATGGTTTCTCCATGTCAAACGGACGGATGATGGAAGTATTGCGAACCAGTGGCTACACACGGATGTGATTGATAGAAGACCAGTAGGAAGAGATGGATGTACCAAGTGGAAGATGACATAGGAAAAAGAGGAGTCAGCTGGGATATGATCGTACGAGAAGAATGGTACATGGACAGACGCAAGTGAAGAGCGGTCGTAAACCTCACCCGGGAAACTGGAGTAGAAAACCGATGATGATGGTGCCTACGAATCAGCGATCTCTATACAAGCTGGATGTATCATTCTGATGTCTGACCACATATCTGCAGCGTGCCTGCAAATTCGAAGGTTTGGTACGATTTTACATTTCCCGTCATGTTTTAATTTGGCAAACGAATTTTCGTCGTTAGTAAGGACTATGAATTGCTTGCTGACCTCTTGATTACTATGTAGTAGTTTGATATGAGAGTGTAATCGAAACGTATTTTCTCTTCGTTTTCTTTTTAATACTTGATAGCAGCCATATCTGAATTTGGTAAGAAACGAAATATTGACATCTATGGCTGCCACGCTCAGACAGCTGAAGTTCAACATCCAGGTAGTTTGTAGATTAATGGCAGGAATGAATATAATTATCTCCCTTTTGAGAGCCAACATGTCTCACAGTATTTTCACATAAAATGTTTCATAATGAGAGCACTTAGCAACGTATTTTAAATAAAAAATGAAATCACTAATACATTATTTTGCTTACGTACTTAAAATCGAATATTTAACTCATTAATTAATTTGTTAATTAATCAGGTATTAGGAGCTGTTCTTGTTTTGTCCTCGTCGGCCTATTTTTCGGGAAAGGATCTGCTCAGGACGCGTGGAATGCGTGGACAGCTAAAACAGCTATACGGATTAGTAATAAAAGTTTTATTTACTGAGGTATACATAATGCTCTAAGAGAGTATGTCTGCTCTCGCGGCGGCGTCTTCTTGCAAGATGCTAGCTGCGCTGAATCATAGTAACTGCCTAGTCCAGAGTCGAGTTCGGAGTGCCCTTGGAGACGCATGTCGGCCTAGATAAAGTGTGGTGTCGCACAAGTCCAAAGTGCGCGCCACCTACTTTCGCCGCGCGCCGCCATGCACGCACGGCGCGGCGTTCTTACGACGTCAGCCACGAGCGCCCTCTGCTACAACTCCGCTCGTGGCCACCACTGAACGACATCGTTCACTTGGGTCTGAGATAGGAACCAGTTAACACTTCGGAATCAGATAGGCACCAGTGAAGACTTTGCTATCGGATAGGCACTAGGCAGGCCTCTAGCTCAACTATGTATCAGCATTCTGCAGTACTGATCTATGTAAAAGTTAAGTATTGTATACGTTCTGTGCAATATATATCTCGTTCTAATTTACTCTAGTGTTTCTAGTTTCTGCTGTCCCACTGGCTGCTCCCCTCCGTTCCTGCACAAGCGTGCTACCTTTATTCCTGTGTCGGTCTTCCTACTCAGCCACCGACACCTACGACGGAAACGAGACACAAAAGCGGCAACGAGGCTGGGACACAAAATAAAGCTGCTTGTAGGGGACGAGCTTCTCGGTTGCTTCCTCCAAGAGGAGCGGCGCCGGCGTGTGATTGGCTGCCGGTCATCTGCTGCCCTCTTCACGACCGTTTTCGTGAGATTGGCGTGTGGCGTTGACTTCAAGCCACAACAGTTCTGTACACGACATATAGATTCTTTAAAGATTTTTTGTTCGTTGTATATATTCGGTGATAGTCTTGAAGGAAACTACAAACCTATTCGAGAACTGAATTTCATACTATACTGTTTTAATTATCATTTATAACTTCTACGTGATGGATAGTTGGTACTGAATTCCATATACCTCCAGCGACTTTTTTTAAAAAAATCCGTGACATGATTGTGTTTCATACTATACTGTTTTAATTATCATTTATAACTTCTACGTAGTGGATAGTTCGTACTGAGTTCCATATACCTCCAGTGACTTTTTTTTTAAACCGTGACATGATTGTTTTTGAGATGTCAGCTGTCAACTACATGAGATATTGACCCGAATTTTTTAAATACTTGGAAGATGATAAGAAATTAGTCGCAAATATTTTTTTTTTTGCATTTATGGACTCTTCCGTCGGTTCTTGATGGAACATAGTCGTATTCTACATCTACATCTACATACATATTCCGCAATTCACCGTAAGGTGCGTGGCGGAGGGTACATTGTACCACTACTAGGCACTTCCTTTCCTATTCCACTCCCAAATTGAACGAGGAAAAAAAGAATGCCTATATGCCTCCGTACGAGCCCTAATTTCTCTTATCTTTGTGATCTTTACGCGAAATTTAAGTAGGCGGCAGCAAGATTGTAGTACACTCAGCTTCAAATTCCGGCCCTCTAAATTAAGAGAAATTCACGAAAAGAACGTCGTCTTTTTTCCAGCGATCCCCAATTGAGTTCCTGGAGCATTTACGTGACACTCGCGCATTGGTCGAACCTACCGGTAATAAATCTACCTGCTCGCCTCTGAACCGCCTCTATGTCTTCCTTTAAACTGATCTGCTGCGAGTCCCAAACACTTGAGCAACACTCAAGACGTGGTCGTACAAGCGTTTTATACGCGGTCTCCTTTACAGGTGAAGTACATCTTCCCAACATTCTACCAATAAACCGAAGTCGGCTGTCCGCCTTGCTCACAACTGTCCTTACATGCTCGTTCCATTTCATATCGCTCTGCAATGTTACGCCTAGATATTTGAACGACGCGACAGCATCAAGAAGCTCACTACTAATGCTGTATTAAATAACTGTAATGCAGTTGATATATAATCCGCAATCCACCATAAGGTGCGTGGTAAAGGTTACACAGCACCACTGCTTGACATTTTCTTTCCTATTCCACTCCCAAATAGAACGAGGCGAGAAATGTCTATATGCCTCTGTACGAGTTCTAATTTCTCTTATCTTGTCTTTGTGATCTTTACGTGAAATGCAAGTAGGCAGTAGCAAGATCGTTCTGCAGTCAGCTTCAAATTTCGGGCCCCTAAATGTCCTCAACAGAATTTCTCGAATAGAACGTCGTCTTTCCACCGGCGATCCCCGATTGAATTCCCGGAGCATTTCTGTGACACTCGCACATTAGTAGAACCTACTATTAACGAACCTAGCTGCTCGCCTCTGAATTGCTTCCATGTCTTTCTTTAAACCGATCTGCTGCGGGTCCCAAATACTTCAGCAATACTCAAGACGTGGTCGTACAAGCGTTTTATACGCGGCCTACTACACAGATTAATTACATCTTCCCAAAAACCTTCCAATAAACTGAGTCGGCTGTCTGCCTTACTCATAACTGTCCTTACATGTTCGTTCTATTTCATATCGCTCTCCAAAGTTACGCTTAGGTATTTGAACGACGCGAATGTAACTCTACTAATGCTATTTTCGAACATCATAGGATTATTTTTCCTACTCATATGCTTCACCTTAGGTTTTTCTACATTTAGAGATAACAAGCATTCTTCACACCAACCAGAAATTTTGTTTAAGTCTTCCTGTATGCTATTACAGTCACCCATACATACACCAAAACATCATCAGCAAACAGAAAATAATGGTGGTCATATCACCCTCCCCTGGTCCACGCCTGACGGTACACTCATGAACAATAGCCTTCAAGAATAACGTACTGCCTTCTACTACTTAGACAGTCTTTCAGCCAGTCACAAAACTGTGAACCTATTCAAAATTCTTGTACCTTCGTTAGTAGTCTGTAGTGCAGTATCACATCAAATGCGTTTTTCAAATATGGAAAAATATACCTGCCTGTTCCTCTTCATCCCTGGCTCGCAAGATGTAGTGTGAGAAAAGAGAAATCTGAGTTCCACGTTTCCTAAACACGTGCTGATATATAGAAATAAGCTTATCCATCTCAAGTAAATTTACTATATTCGAGCTGAGAATATGCTCCAGAATTCTACAGGAAACTGATGTCAGCGATATTGGTCTGTAATTATGTGGGTCAGTTCTTTCAGTTGTTTAACCTTTCTTATAAACGAGAGAAACCTGGGAACTTAGCGCTGATTTAAAGATTCGCGACAAATACAAGCTAAGTAAGGGGTCAATGTCACAGAATACCTATTGTCGTGAATGCAATCGTGCTCCTCCGATAATCCATTTTTAGTCTGGGTCAAATTAAATTGGTCCCAATATCCCGGTTCCGACCAAGGTTTTCCGGAGGTTTACTTTGGTTGTAAGGCGTATGCCGGGACTGATAAGTCCCTCCCAGTTATTCCCAATTGGGATTCCCACTATCAGCTTGTCTGATAATTGGCTCAATAGAACCGCGACTCTTTATGTGCCGGATCTCAAACAGCCCTCTCCACTCCTCGGAGTGGAAAATGAAAAGAAGGTTTTTTAAAAATTACAGACTATGTATTATTGAAATTTAATTTATAGTTATTTATTGGTTAGTGTTTTACTTTAACTGGTTCAGGGCCTCTGATTCTTATAAACTACTTAAAGGTTACAAATGTTCAAATGTTTGTAAGGCTTATGGGACTTAACTGCGGGGGTCATCAGTCCCCAAACTTACAAACGACTTATGACCTAACTCATACTACAGACGGCACAAACATCCATGCCCGAGGAGGGATTCGAACCCCTGTCGCGGAGCGGCCTCGCGCATCAGAGCATAGCGCTCCGCCTCGAAATAAAGGTTACATATTCTATGACTGGACACATATCTTTATAAAATCTGTGTAATCCAAACACAGTAGCTGAAGATGACCAAGAAGCCGAAAAATTGTTGTGAAACAAATGTATTGTGTATCACATTTATTTAAATTTTTGTTG
Source organism: Locusta migratoria (assembly GCA_026315105.1). Taxonomy (NCBI): domain Eukaryota; kingdom Metazoa; phylum Arthropoda; class Insecta; order Orthoptera; family Acrididae; genus Locusta; species Locusta migratoria. The sequence continues at coordinate 169,097,268 of CM048745.1, forward strand.
TGGCAGATTTAGATTCTGGTAATGGTGTAACCATTATCAGTCCTTAAAATAAAGGTTAAAACATAAAGTTTTGATCTTCTCTTTAAACAAAAATCGAACTTGTATGTGTTAATCTACACATTAAACTTTGTTAGTGTTCACATAGTGGCCGAAATCTATATCAGTCAGAATAAATAAATATTTTCCACTGACTGCCATCCTCAGGTACCACAGACATTGACGAGGTGGAGTTGCATGTATGCCTCATCGATACAGGTAACCGTACCGTAGTTGCAACCACAGCGGAGAAGTGATTTTGGGGAGGCCAGACAAACGTGTAGTTCCTGAAGAGGGGCTGCAGCCTTTTCAGTAGTTACAGGGACAACAGTCTGAAAAATGATTGACTGAGCTGGCCTTGTAACATCAGCTAACGTGGCTTTGCCGTGCAGTTACTGCGAACGTTCGTAACCAACGGTAAACCACAGTCGTTACTTTTCCCGAGGCCATGCAGCTTTACTGACTGAATATACGTTGGTCGCATCCTCTTGGATAAAATATTGCTGAGGTAAAATAATCCCCCATTCGGATTTCCGGGCGGGGACTACTCAGGATGATGTCGTTATCAAGAAAAACTAAACAGGCATTCTACTAATGTTTTATCCCTTAATCGAGTAAGTGAGCTAGAAAATTTAAAAAGAGAAATGGATAGCTTAAAGTTAGATATGGTGGGAATTAGTGAAGTTCGGTTTCAGGATGAACAGGATTTTTGATTAGGTGAGTACAGGGTCATGAATAAAAATTCAGTTGGTGGCCATGCAGGAGTAGGTCTGATAACGAAAAAGAAAACACGCACGCGGGTAAGTTGCTATGAACAGCATGTTGAACGCATTATCGTAGCAAAGATAGACACTAAGTTAACAACGACCACAGTAGTACAAGTTTATATGCAAACTAGCTCAGCCAGTTATGAGGAGATCGAAGAAATGTATAAGGAGATGAATTATTCAGTCCGTTAAAGGAAAATAAAACTTAATTGTGACGGGGGACTGGAACTCGATGGTAGGAAAAGGAAGGGAAGGAGGTGTAGTAGGTGAATTTGGACAGGGGAAAAGGAATGAAAGAAAACATCGCCTGGTAGAATTTTTTGCAGAACACAACTTAATGGTCACAAACAATTGGTTTGATTATGATAAAAGAACGTTATTTACATGGAAGAGACCGGGAGACACTGGGAGATATTAGATTGACTTTATAATGGCAAATGAAATGTTTAGAAACAAGGTTAAAAACTGTAAGTCATATCCAGTGGCAGACATAGACTCTAACTTACTGGTTATGAACTGTAGACTGAAGCAGAAGAAATTGCAAAAAGGTAGGAATATAAGGAGGTCGGACCTGCAGAAATTGAAATTACCAGAGGTGGTTGACAGTTTTAGTGAAAGCATTGTCGGAAGCTGGGGAAAGTAATACAGTAAAAGTAGGAAGCTCTGAGAGTTAGAGGTGTGAATTCTGCAGTGGAACATATAGGCATAAAACAAAGCCTAATAGAAATCCTTGGGTAGCACAGGAGATACTGAATTGAAGAAAAGATAAGATATAAAAATGCATCTAAAGATGCAGACAAAAGGGAGTACAGACGTATGAAACATGAAGTTAACAGGACGTGCACACTGGCTAAGCAGGAGTGGCTTGAGAAGAAATAAAAGACCGTAGAAGAATGTATAACAAGGGGAAAGAAAGATGCCGCCTATAGGAAAATAAAAGAGACATTTGGAGACAAGGAAAGCAGAGGTATGATTATTAAGAACTCGGATGTATAATCAGTACTAAGCAAAGAAAGGAAAGCTGGAAGGAATATATAGAGAGCCTGTACAATGAAGATAAACTTGAAGGCAGTGCTCTAGAAATGGGAGACGAAGTAGAGGAAGATGAGATAGGAGATACTATACTACGAGAAGAATATGACATAGCACTGAAAGATTTGAATAGAAACAAGGCCCACGGAGTAGATGATTTTCCGTCTGAACTGTTAATATCATTAGGGGAGACAGTCATGAAGAAATTTTTCCACCTGGTAGGCTTATGTGATGGGGGAAATACCATTAGACTTCAGAAGAAGATAGTGATTCCATTTCCGAAGAATGAAAGTGCAGACAAATTGCAAAATACTAACACGAATTATTTACAGACGAATGAAAAGAAAAAAAAAAAAAGAAAAAAAGAGAGAGAGAGAGAGAGAGAGAGAGAGAGAGAGAGAGAGAAGAAGAAGAAGAAGAAGAAGAAACTGGAGGCATGCATACTAGAGGGGGGGGGTATCAATTTGGATTTAGGACAAATATAGGAGCACGCACGGCAATACATTACAACTTATCTTAGGAGGTAAATTAGCGAAAGGGAATCGTACGTCTTTAGTATTTGTGGATCTGGAGAAAACTTTTAACAACATTGACTGCTATTGACTGGAATACACTCTTCCGAGTTCTGAAGGTAGCAGGGGCAAGGTATAGGGAGCGAAGAGTTATATTCAACTTTTACAAAAACCAGACTAAGTTATTGGAGTTGAAAAGCATGAAAGGGTCGCAGTGGTCGGGAAGGGAGTACAACAGGGTTATTGACCTGGAAGAGCAGTTAAATGGGATTGAGAGTGTCTTGAATGGAAGATGAAACATGAGCATTAACAAGAATACAACGAGGGTAATGGAATGTAGTGTCAGAAAATCAGGCGATGCTGAAGGACTCAGATTAGGTAATCCAACAATAAAAGTAATAGATTACTTTTGCTATTTGGGTAACAAAAATTCTGACGGCCGAAGTAATGATGATATAAAATGCAGAACGGCAATGGGAAGAAAACTGTTTATAAAGAAGCGAAATTTATTGACATCCAATATTAGTTTAAATGTTAGGAAGTCCTTTCTGAAATTATTGGTCTGGAGGGTAGCATTGTATCTGAGTAAAACGTGGACGATAACAAGAACAGACAAAAAAGATGATAGCGGCTTTCAAAATGTGTTGCTATAGACGAATGATGAATATTAGACGGGTATATCACGTAACTAATGAGGAGGTGCTCAACAAAATTGGGGAGAAAAGGAGCTTCTGGCATATCCTGACTAAGGGAAGTGATAGGTTGGTGGGACACGTTGTGAGACATCGAGGAATCGTCAACATAGCATTAAAAGGAAGTGTGTAGAGTAAAAATAGTAGAGGGAGACCGAGGAACAAGGAAGCAGATTCAAAAGGATGTAGGTTGCCGTTCGTATTCTCAGATGGAGAGGCTTGCACAGGACAGGATAACATGGAAAGCATCAAACCAGTCTGCGGACTGAATACCCCGACGGCAACAACTGCGTGGTTGAATTATTTTATATACTGGTGTTGCTAATTCTCACAATTACTATTATCCATCAAAGAACATGAATTGTCAGTTTGCAGGCATAATCTCTCCCAATAATATTGTTTAATGTGGCAATATTTTATTTACTTCAATGCGCCAGAAATTTATTGAGTCAACACTTCATTGGTAATTACACTAACAGTCTATTTCGAAAGACGTTAAACGACATTTATGCGTCCAATGTGGAGGTTTAAGTCAAAGGGAGCCATTAACTGCTATTGGGAGTTATAACTCTCGGGACAATGTGAAGTCGTACGACCGTTGAAAGATCTAATTCGGAAGGAAAGGAGTTGCTAAACCTGCCCGGCCTTCGTGATTTAATATTTCCTTGGTTTCCGTAAACAACGCCAGGTGAAAGAAGGAACGGTCCATTAAATTAACTTTACTAATTTATTTTCACTTTCCGTGCACACATATCTTTAATTCCTAACTGAATTCCGTCCTTCCTTCCCTAAGACTTCCGCCTTTATCTTCTTTTGCCCAAGTTCTGGAGCAGACCAATCTGTAACTACTTCAGTTTCTTTATTTGCTTCACGATAATAATACTAATAACAACGATAATTATCATCGCAAAAAAGAACCTGTAAATTTCCAAAATGTAGTTCAATTTTTACGCAAAAAAAAAAAAAAAAAAAAAAAAAAAGTGAGAGAGAAAAAAAGCAGCAACCAGTTGCAATTTCTTAGTACGTGGTGCTCTTGTTCATATTATATTTGTGCCCGTAAATGGTCAGTCACAACATGTGGAAGGACACACTATTAGTATCAAACACATAGAGAAAACAGTATATTCTGAAGAAATGCGCTGAGACGCGAAATCGATAATAATAAAACCAGAAACAGGTAGCTGCTTCTTTATAAGCCTACTAGCTGAAAACCCGGCGTTGCCGGGGTATTTATTTAGTTATTCCTGCATTTTTTCAGGTACATATTCATTTTCATAGGGGCTATGTGTCTGTAACATCTCTTGGGAACTCAGTTAGTAGTAAAGAAGTAATAGATTAAAACCTGGTGCGTGATGGGGCGGTTTTCCATGAACGTTACTGTTTACGTGTCCATATCTCATGAACTACGTGTCGGACTGTGATACAATTTAGAAGCTACAATAAACTATATATGTGTATACTGTCTGTTAAATTTCCTGTTGCTACAATTTGTGGTGTTCAAATTATAAATTGTAACGTCATACTGGCAGCCGTAGTTTTACTCCATAAACAGCGGAAAAGTAGTAATCGCGAAACTTTTTTCCTTTCATCATTTTACCATGGTTGCCAGCGAGTAAAAGTTTAATAAAGGTTTGAAATTATGTTAAAAGTTTGTTGCAAGTCGCTAAGTACTGTCATTCTCATACAGTGTATTTTGAGTCTCGCCGCATTATATGGCTTTTTTTGCGATTTCTATTCGTTATGACGTAATATCTTTTGAACCATGTGCCGTATGTGATTCTTAATCATGCAGCAATTGCTACCCCACGGTAAGGAATGCGTGTACCAAATTTGGTTGAAATCGTAGCAATGGTTTAGGAGCAAATGAACAGCATTGTCGCAAAATGCAGCAGTTTTTCGCGCATCTCATTGTTTATGACGTCATATCTCGTGAACTATATATCGTACGTGATTCTTACACTTACGGCGACCATCCTCATGGACTGAAGCTTACGTGTACAAAATTACATAAAGATTGGATCAAAACTGTAGATTTTTATGCAACACGTACAAACATACGGACACTCTGCTTTATATATTAGAAGACTAGTTTAATTCCCGCTGCTTCGCATGCCTAGACTGGATGGTTTGTATTGGTTGTTTCTACGTCTAAAATACATTTTCATACATTTAGCTCGAAAAATGCTTTCCTAATCAAATATTTTGATACAACTTGCCATCCCCTATGGCAGAATTCAAAACATAGCGAAATACATATAGTTCCAAATCCTACACTTTATTTTAATTTCTAACCGTAGTTCCATATTCTAATTATCACATTTATAGCAACAAAATAGTCTCAGTAGCACCCTTAAAAGATTTTCCCTTATTTCACCCGCTTAATGGTTCATTTTCCAAACATATCGAAACACTTTATTTAAAAAATTCCAATCAAAAGTTGAAATTAGAAGTTTATGTATTTCTTGCTTCAGAATTGCCTGAGTAGCAAAATGTTTTTAAAAAATCCGTTCATTCCCTATATCAGCCATTTAGGGTTGGGAATATCGAAATTTCGCTGATGCCTACAGTGTAAGATAAACATCTGCAAATTTAGAAACGGAACGCGAAAATTCTTTCTTACGCTTTGAAATCATTTTTGGTAGTTTTAGTTTTCAAACTGCTATATGCAGTTATTTTTCTTTATTCATACGATTGTTGCAGAAAAACAACTGAAGAATGTGCATCATGTTTCGCGGTATATAACCTGTTTACTGTTATAGTGTCAAAAGTCATGACTGGTCTTCAGTCAGTCAAGCTGACGACTTTCAACCACTATATCTTCCCCTCTCTTATAGCTATCGAGACGGAACTGCTATAGTGTACAACGGGAGATTTTGTACTACAACAACACAAGGAAATGGTTCGTCTCCACTGTGTAGGATTTGCTTAAGAGCAAAGTATTGACACCCACACGTAGCGTTTTATGTAATTCTGTAAACTTCGACTCCCATATCTTCCACCCCCCTTATCGTTGTCAACCCTCTACCACCATAATTCACAATGGGAAACTGATACCTACTACCACATACAAACACTATTCGTTTGCGATGTGTAGTTTTGGCTGCAGAGTCAAATGTAGGCTCGAACACCTCAATTTTTATATAAGATTGCGCAACGCAGCGATAAACGACATACTAAATTAATTTTATTTTCCTGTTATAAAGTGAAAAATGTTAAGGATGGCCCTTCACATTTCTACTGTTATAATGTCACGTAAATTCAGATAATATAATTTGTTATTTAAAACATTGGTTGCATAATGTAGCATATGTCGCTTTCAATTACAAACACCACGGAGAGGAGACCAAGATTGAGAAAAAAGGGCTGTTGGAGAGAAGAGCAGGAGAAGGAGGAGGAGATAATGGCGAAAAAATGGCAAAGGGGTAAAAGGAAAAGCATAGAGATAGGAGAAGATATCGTCTAACAGAAAAGGGAATAACAAAGTACCCTAGAATCTCCGCCTATTTGACTTGTTAATACTGGCTTTGTTCAATTTGTGTAGTTTGGCCAGAGTTATTTCTCTTCTGTCTTTAAATGGTATAATAATATCTGAAGACATCTTTATTACACACTTACACAATTACAGCAGCTTGGACAAAAGGAATATATGAACAAGCAGCGACGATAAAAGCATATTTCTTGCTAAATATATGTGAATAGTCGATAGTAGGTGCGAACGAATAGAAGATAACCATCAGCAGTGACATATGCAGAACATGCACTATTTTTCCTCTCGAGAAACAGTATATCATAATTTTCTTCCATTTAGTTTACCGGTGTCCTGCGCTAAAAATTGTAAAATACATTAAAGCAGGGCAACCTTCATAATGAAGAATTAAAGGGAAAAAAAGGCGACTAGTCACGGAAAAAAGAAATACACATTATGTTGTGTAGCATTTTAGGAAAATTAAACGAGATCGAATGAAGATAAAACAGAGCTGTCAAAACATCTTCAGGTTACAAATAAAACAAGACAAAAATATGTTTCGTGGACGACTGACATTTTTTTGCAGCGGCGGAGCGAGCGAGCGCATTGAGGCGCTATGCTACGATGCGCAAGGCCGTTCCCCGTCGGGGGTTCGAATCCTCTCTCGGGCATGGAAGTTTGTGCCGTGTTTAGTATAAGCTAGTTCCTAAGTAGTTTGTAAGTTTAGGGAGTGATGATCCCGTAGTCAAGTCCCATAGGCTCTACAAATATTTGAACATTTGACATTTTTCTGCGTCCAATTTCTTAAAAAGAACTGTACAGCATGGTACGATTTGTCAACTAACTCTATTTATTATGCGGTATAGTAGCGAACATAGATGTTATCATGTGTTTCCGCACTGAGCCCAAAATCTAGTATAAGGACATGTTGCTACAATATATAGTTCTGGAACGAACAAGCTACGAACAAATTTTTATTACTATGTATTCTTTCAAAATATATTGCTTCGTGGTCCTAAGGATTATTGCATATAAACACAGATGTTAGCTTAAAATAATAGCCATAAACTGAAAATGATAGTCAAAAACTGCAAAAAACATAGTCACTAATCAATTAGATGAAAATAATGAGACGAAATTACTACTAGGTATAAACAGAGAGAAGACGGCAGGAAACAAAAATATTCTGACGAGAAAAGATGCGACTCTTAGGAACATTTTCCGCTTAGAAAAGCCGTGACTCTTGCTGTCATTGCTTCCAGTCTGTGTAATAAGTACAGGGTACCTAGGTTTCGGTTAGGCGGTGTGGCAGATCGTAGGCGGTTCAGAGAGGTGCCGCGCTAGATTCCCCTCCCCCCCCCCCCCCCCCAACCCCTTGCGCGTCCGACACTAAAGTGATTGCGCTGCACTCCAATCTCACGCTCCAAGAATTCCGTAGATTTACCGCTTGCCCTTACCTGCGTCGGTATGCGAGGTGAACGATGCAGACCACTTAGAAATTGCACACTGTCAGATTAAAATAAAAGTAGAGTACGAAACTTCACTCGCTACCGCCATTACGCAAATACTCATACGATTGGGAAGGAAGTCGTAAAGCGATTGTATCCTTCTGTTGGACATGCTTGCCAACAACTATTGTAACTCCTTGATGTAAATCAAAATGACTGCTCTACTCTCTGTCGACAGAGCGTTAACCCTCAAACGTATGTGACGGCGTGCTTTTTTACACGGGTATTAATTTCTTCCGATTCACTTTGAAGGACGGTCGCTATATAGAAGTATCATACACAGCTTACCTTGAAGTTGACGGAGTTTACATCAGGTTTTTTGCATGGGCTATAGTTGTATGAATGTTTTTGTCTTGTATGCTTGACGATTTTCGAAGGTTGTGAGCAACAACTGGGCTGACTGAAGATGAAGTGCTGTAGATTGTTATAATGAGGTAGACAAGTTTCTATTGTCTTCTGTTAATTCTTCAGAAGAGGAATTGACAGTGCAGTCCCACCTGACTGTGGCATTCGTGCCCAAACTGTATTTAGCGCTGCTGAAGAAAGGCTAAAACTGTGAATTCCCACTAATGCAGGGCTATTAGCTTACTGTGAATCGTTCATTGAAAACTAAATAATATAAATGATAGACAAGTAAAAAATACATGGAACTTTTTTTTCCGTAAGGAAAGTGATAAATAATTCCACTAAATATATGGAGATCCGCAAAGTGATGCTGAGGAAATAGGAAGTTTGAATTCTTTTAGCTTCATTCCCACTGATGTGAATAATGAATAAAAGATCGTTTGGAAAGTATTTCATCCGTGCTTTGAGCTTTCTCAATCTTATAAAAATCTTGTAAGCAATAAATTTTTATAGCTTGATTAAAACTCTTTGCGCCTAAACTGATGATCCCATTATGTCTTTATACTTTTAATTGTGCACACTATTTTTTCAGAATGTTATTTCCAGTATTTCATTAGATATAGCTTTTGCAGTACTGGTGGAACATGCACAGTACGTGACACGCTGCAGGTGCAGTCAAATAGAAGGCAGCGTCACGCTTGAGCGATTAAGCCCCGATTTTCCTTGTTCCTTTCCTTCTATTTTCACATGACTATTAGCAGAGGGTTCATCAAAACAATTTCAGACTCTTGCTCTACTTTCACTCTCGAAAATCGAGTGGGAAAATTCAGCATTTAAATCCGTCCGTGTGCACTGTGATTTCACTTACTTAATTCAATTTTTTCTCGTGTGTATTGTCTGCAGTTAAATATTTTTAGATTGGAAGGAGGAAATTTGTGACTGAAATATCGTGAAAGGGTCGTGTCCCAAAATAAAGTGCGGCCGCACAACGTGGTTCGATGTCTTTATGGGATTCGGTAAGCTTGGCCGCGAATAAATGAAAATCGTGTTTAGGTGGTCTAGTGGGTAAGGCTGCGGTGGTTCAACGCAGTCATCGACATAATAAAAAATTAAAAAGAGCCAAAATCTCAACGATAAAACACAGGACAATCACGACCGCAAGGCACCGATCTACGGAAGAAAGTGGATTAAAGCCTCTACCCAGAAAGCAGAAGATACGGATCGATTTCCGGTTTGGGCACAAAGGTTTAACCGCCTCACTGAATTTATTTCAATGCCCACAACATGCAGCTAAATCGTCTCTTACCATCTTCATAGAAAGAAATAATTTGCTTGAATGATTTCTACCAGAACTCTAGTTTGGTTTCCTTGCCATCTTTTACCCTATGTCGCTAAATAACAAATGAAGATGCTGTTCTCTAGACTTTCTCAATGTCCTCCTTTAAGTCGCGATACGTAACGATCCCATAGAGCGCACAACAATAACATGCAGCGAACAAGGTTACTGTAGGGTGTCTTTAGTAAATGTGTTGCATCTCTCTGACAATGAAATGTATTTTCTGGTTCGCCTACCTTACAACTGTATCTATATCACAGTTCCAATGAATGTGATTGTGATCCCGTGCTTCTTGACAGACTTCAGATCTTTGTTGCCTTGGAACCGCAATTTCGTATATTCCTTTTAGTAATCAAGTGTGGATAAGCTTCATTTAAGATTAGTTATCACATTTTGGAGCACTGTGGATCAGCTTTAATTAAAGTCCGTTATCACCTTTTGGACCATATGGTGCAAGATTTTGCACTGGTTTTTATATTCCCATTTTAATTGAGGGTAAATAACAGTGTTATATGAGGATTTAATGGGATCCTCTGATTATCTCTGTAATGTTCGAGTACAGCATTAGTAGTGGAATTCCTGATGCAGTCTCGTCCAAATATCTAGGCGTAACATTGCAGAGCGATATAAAATGGAACGAACATGACAGGACAGTTGTGAGTAAGGCGGACAACCGACTTCGGTTTATTGGGAGAATTTTGGGAAGATGTACTTCATCTGTAAGGGAGACCGCTTATAAAACGGTTGCACGACCACGTCGTGAGTATTGCTCAAGTGTTTGGGACCCGCAGCAGATCAATTTAAAGGAAGACATGGAAGCAGTTCAGAGGCGAACAGCTAGCTTTGTTACTGGTAGGTTCGACCAATGTGCGATTGTCACGGAAATGCTCCGACGACTCAATTGGGGATCGCTGAAGGAAAGACGACGTTGTTTTCGTGAATTTCTGTTGAGGAACTTTAGAGCTGAGTGTAGTACGATCTTGGTGTCGCCTACTTACATTTCGCGTAGTGATCACAAAGACGAGATAAGAGAAATTAGGGCTCGTACCAAAGCATATAGTCATTGTCTTTTTCCTCGCTCTATTTGGAAGTGGAATAGGAAAGGAAATGCCTAGTAGTGCTACAGTGTACCCTCCATCACGCACATAATGGTGGATTGCGGTGTATGTATGTAGATGTAGATGTAGATATTGATTGCAAACATCGGGGGCTATATAACGCTTCCTAGGGGAAGATATCGTGTATTCAGAAACGTCTGTTCAGAGTAACAAAATGAATATTTCCAAGCTAAATAACTTTATTTGCGAACTGGAAGGAGCACAACAGTGCTCACGTACTCAAACTATCCGCTATTCTGCAACGGCACTGTGACTTTCTGCGGTTGAATATGCTTTTTCTTTCTGGTACATGTCATCTCATGACTTGCAGGTAGACACAGCCATCAACAAAAGCTCCACCTTACTTACAGGTTGCTTTATGCGTACCCCAGCAGATTACTAGCAACAATAGTCCCACCTTGTGCATACAGAGAGGTGACTGTCGAGAAGTATGGACCATAGTAGAACAGGACAGCGCCCACACGCTACTTGGGTATAAATCTCCCATAGCAGTAGCTGAGGTCGCCAAAGATCTTCCCGTGGACACCTCACATGCTTACCGTCCCTCCAGAAAAGGTAAAGCTGGATTTATCGAGAAAGACGACCCTTCACCTTCGCGGTTCGGCGGATCTGAAGAAATACTATATGGATGGATACAATGAAAGTTGGTTGTCACGTAAGTCACTCGACAGGTTACGGATTTGGGAGATCCAGAGACACCCTAGGGAAATAAGGCTTCAGCATAGGCGAAACGTCTTGTGAATGTGGACAGGAACACATAACAAACTAGGTACTTCAATGCCCTCTCGGAGCTGCACTTCCTGATGATGACTTCCTGCTTTGAATATCGCAAAATACTGGACACATTTGATATATAAAAATGAATGTGATTATCTAATCGCGAAACAACTTTGACAACCTATTGCTTTCACTTTCGGGAAAGTTACAGGTATATCGCAACCCGGCATTTCACGGGTTAAACATTTTTCCATTTTTATATTTCCAGTCTTTTATTTCCTGTTGCAAACATTTCCTATACCTACCTCTATTTTTGTCCATTTTCTGTGACACTTTCCCATCTCGTCCCACCTTCTCTTTCACCCTCCATTTCTTCCTCTATCTATGTACAATTATGCCTATCCCGCATCCCTTTCCATGTGTCTCTATGAATTCCATCCACCCTTAATTTACATCTCACCCTCACTCCTGTCAATCTCCTCAGCTCCATCTACATCCTCCCCAATGACTCATGTCAACAACCCCTTCTTTCCATTTCTCGCACGTCTCTTCCTACCTATTCTACATTTGGTCATCTCCTCTTGCCTATCTCTCTGTTCCATTTCATCCTTTCATTTATATGTCTCTTGCTTCTCCCGATCTACCCCCCCCCCCCCCTTCTCTCTCTCTCTATGTCCATTCCTACAAACCGGTTGAAAAGGGCAGCCTATATGGCAGGTGTTGCAAAACATGTTTATGCCCATATCTCCGCTCTTATGAGAGCTACGAAGATATAAAACCTTTGATCATGATTCTCGTGTTGCAAGCAGTATGTGTACCAAATTTGATTGAAACTTTGTAGGAGATATGGAACATACATCCCAACATAGTCATTTTTATAATATCTATAGATTACATCAATGTGCGACGCATAGTTCTGGAGATATAACGTCACAAACAATGTCATATGTGAAAAACTGCATCACTAAACACTGTTACATGTCGCCTCCTCAACCAGTGAACACATTAATTTAAAAAAAAAAACTCGTGGTAAAGAGTTAACAATATTGCTGTAGCGGTAAGAACCACTTACGACACATAGTTAAGGAAGTATTACGCCATAAACAATGAGATGCATGGCAAACGTTCTTGCCAAGGGTCTCGCGAAGTTCTTTAGTTATTTACTGTAAATTTTTACCTGATATTGTAATAAACATTCAAAGAGAGATAGGCTATATTACTGAAAATGTCCGTTTGATTATTCATGTGTTTGTACTGAATACAATTCTAAAGTTTTCTTCCAAATTCGACGAAATTTTGCCTAGTTGCCTTGAAAACAAGGAAAAGGTCACACTTTAGACATAATGTAGTATATTGTGTGGTGAAGGGTACTTTACTTAGGGCTCTGACAAAATGTACTACAGTATTAACCCTCTTTGGATAAAATTTGTCACACTTCACCTTGAAAACAAGGAGGAGGTCACTGACTACTGAAAATTTAGTATGTTATATGTCGGAGGTTCCCTTACGTACAGACATAGACACCAATTTTAATTTCGATCTTTAAAAAAATTGCACACTTGGACTTCAAAACGAGAGGAACAGAAAGACAGAACGGGTCTTCAGCTAGTGCATTATAAATAGACGAGTTGTACCCGTGATGTATATAGCAACTGTACAACCGTAAATAAAGTACAAACTGTGGACTTTCTGACAGGAAATCAAGAACCCAGACACGTAGCTTGATGTCTAGCACACCGTTCTATTGAGTTCATATCTAGGGGCATCCTTGGCCTTGTAAGTACCTCAACGCGACGTAGCTACTTCGTAGAGACAAGTGCCAAGTTTATACAATTTTCTAGCAGATAAGCGGAGCCACGATACCGTCGTTTGAGAATAAGCACATAAATAGGTCTGATTACATGAATAACATAAATAGGCTATGATTTTGACTTCAGTAGTAAGAACTCATTTTATTCTTAACATAAACACTATCCAGGCGCACTCCAGAATAACATAATGTCCAAATACATAATGAATAAATAAATCCGTGCTACACCGGGTATTAATCTAATCTAATAAATGTTTGTAGTTATGTCCTTTATGGGGTCACTAACCATTCATTCCATTGCAATGAAACTTTTGTGAATTGTTCACCGTACGCCCACCAAGTTACCTGACCCAAAAACAAAAGAGAACGACACATAGCTCAGGAGATATGACGTCATAAATAATGAGAGGCCACCTCGTGGGAATACCCAGATTTATGCGTCAATTATTGGAAAATGGGAGCAGTTAGTGACCTGCAATAAAGTTTGCATGTAATTTCGGATGTTTATGAAGCGTTTTGCATCGGCCCCCCTCCCCTTCCACATCCTACTTCAACACACAATAAGGTCTACCGCTGACAATAGTTTCGCTGTAGATGGCGTAAAACTCTCGCATCAGGCATGACCTTGTGATGTTTTACTTGATTACTGCTTACTGTCTTCACTACATATTTTGCATACATTATCGGTATATATCACTAAATGAGCCATCAAATTTAAATCATTGTACGGCACATAGTTCAGGACATACGATGTCGTAAACATTTAAATGTTTCTAAGCAATTACGCGTCAGACATGGCTTTTCATTTATTAGTTCTTCAGTACTGTTGATATGTGCAAATAATTTCGGGAACGAATTTAATAGGAATATATATACTACCACATGCGAATTCAAATGCAACGTTGTATCAAATTTCCAAGAAATAGGACAAGTTTTGGAGATTTGCTATCAGTAACATCTTCAGTTTCCCTTCGTTTGCTTTTTAATAGCAAATCTCAGAAATTTCTTGAACTACAGATTTGAAATTTTAACACAACGCTAAATTCTGGTACGGGTATTTCAACAAATGTCTGTATGTCCTTTATATAATGGTAATCAACAATAAGAGTTGCACGAAGCTGCCACATAATGCGATGAAACATTCTGAGAATGACAGTATTTAGCGACTTGCAACAAACTTTAAACATAATTTCAAATCATTATTAAACTTTTTCTCGCTGATCATGATGATCGGCGTTTTAGGGCGTTCATTCTCGCTGACAACCACTTCAAAATAATGAAAGGAAAAATGTTTCTCGCAAACTACTTTTCCGCTGTTTATAGACTAAAACTACGGAATTCGGTATGACGTTACAATTTGTAATTTCTACAATACAAACTGTAGCCACAGGAAATTTTACAGACAGTACACACACATTTAGCTGAATGTGCCTTCGAAATTGTATCACAGTACGACACATAGTTGGTGAGATATGAGCACATAAACAGTAACGTTCATGGAAAATGGCTCCATCGTGCACCAAGTTTTAATCTATTACTTCTTTACTACTAATTGTATTCGAAACATATTTTATAGAAATACAGCAGTTATACAAATTAATATATATCTGAAAAATCATATACTTGTACTACATATAACTTCTTTGCTACTAATTGTATTCGCAACAGATTTTATAGAAATACAGCGTTTATACAAATTAATATATACCTGAAAAATCATTTACTTGTATAACATATAACTCAATAAATATGAGATTACACATATTAAATGTCATTTGTATTTTGATTACTATCTTTATTTGGATACTGCACTTATAACTTATAACATTATGCGAGACAGCCCTATTTCTTATTTATTCTCTGATAACTGTAGCATTTTTTTTTTCAGAAAAATAGGACGGAGAGAGGATAGGAGAATTACTAACTCAATCAAGAATTCTCAAATGTTCGTAGAACTTATGGGACTTAACTACGGGGTCATCAGTCCCTAAGCTTACAAACTACTTACGAACTAGCTAAGACTAAGGACGGCACAAATATCCATGCCCGAGGGGGGATTCGAACCCCCGGCCGCAGTGGCCGTGCAGACCGTGACTGAAGCGCCTCAGTCAAAATATGTTCAAATGTTTGTATAGTCTATGGGACGTAACTACGGGGTTATCAGTCCCTAAACTTACAAACTACTTATGAACTACTTACGAACTAGGACGGCACAAATATCCATACCCGAGGGGGATTCGAACCCCCGACCGTAGTGGCCGTGCTGACCGTGACTGGAGCGCCTCAGTCCCCTCAGCCACCGCGGCCGGCCTCAAGCGAGAATAAATAAATAAATACCCCGGCAAATCCGGATTTTCAGCTAGTAGTGAATAAATATTCTGTCAAGATGTAGGAACCGAATTAAACGGAAACCTCAGTGGGCTCCTACTGTACCTACTCTGTGATCAGCGCGGAAGCTGAGGGACACGTTCCTTCAAGACGTAGCAGATCACTTCAGGGCCCGTACCAATCACGGTTGATACCAATTCGCAGTGATATCCTCTTCCGTGTGAGGACGGCGGCGAAGTTCGTTGCGCCCCACAATGGGAAATTTGCAGTGGCGGCGCTAGGCGTCGGCGATGTCGGCAACTGCCGACGGCCTCGCGCCTGTGGGAGCCACGCAAAACATTGTTAAAATTTTATTTTATTTTATTTATATTTGATGTTTAACGGCCCTTTCCAATTGCTAGGTTATATAGCGACGACCTGCATCTAATTTACTCTAGCTTAACCAATGGCCGAACACAACCTTCCTACCAAAGGGTGGGATCGACCCCGACGAGAGGAACCTCACTCATCGTGGAAGGAGAAAGAAAACTTAGGGTTTAAAGTCTCGTCGACAGCTTGGTCATTAGAGACGGAGCTTACGCTCAGAGTTTTGGGTAAGGACGAGGAAGGAAATCGGCTGTGCCCTTTGAGAGGAACCATCCCGGTATTTGCCTGAAGTGATTTAGGGAAATCACGGAAAACCTAAATGGGGATGGTTGGAGGTGGATTTGAACCACAATCATTCCGAATGCGAGTGCAGTGCGTTACCACTGCGCCACCTCACTCGGTTTGCTCACCGTGGAATGACGCCTTAGTGCGCTCGGCCATTCGCGGCCGGCAGCTATTTAGATATCCGTATTTATTTCCGTATGAGTGCAGCAGTGATGCAATTTTTAGTTAAGTACTTGTAAAACAATTTCTTCACTACATTTTAGAAAACGATTTGGAAGATGTATATCCAAATGTTTATATAACAATCAGAATCATGCTCAGTTGCAGTCGGTACAGCTTCGGCCAAGAGGAGCTTCACAAAGTTAAAATTGATTAAGACTAACTTGAAAAGCACATCAGCCAAGAAAGACAATCTGCGTTGTCAGTACTATCGACTGAAGCCGAAATAGCGGCTAGTATTAAAATGTGATCTTTAAAAAATTCTGTGAGACGAAAAGCTAAAAAATTTCTCTAATTTGTGTTTGTTTATTGAAATTTTTGTGATTGCAATAATACTCGTATATTATACTAGTAGAATTTTAGTATAACGATTGTTGATGCATAATTCAGCTCATTTAACATTTTCTCCATTAATTCATTGAGGACAAAATGAAAGGGGCCTCGCAAAGACGAGTTCGCCGATCGCCCAGTTTTCGTCTAGCGCCGACACTGGAAATTTGCAAGTGAAGGGCAGATGGAGATCTCGGGGGAGACGCCGTTTCCCTCCCTCCCTCTCTCTTTCTCCCTCTCTCTCTCTTTCTCTGCAGGGGTGTCGCTCGCAGTCGGCGTCCTAGCGGAGCGTCCATTGTCTAGATGTGGAGCGCCGCGTTGTACAAACAGCCGTCCTGCTCACGATCGATCTGCGGACAGCGGGCTGTCGAGTTAACGCCGTCTGAACGAGCTGCTGCAAGGCAGGGGGTGGGGGGAGGGGGCAGGTGGCAGAGGTAGGGGGCGCCAAAATTGGCACATCCGCGCCCATTGTGCGCGCGGGGGCACAGGTCCCTGCCCGCCTGCCTGCCTCCAGTGAAAGTAAAGAATTATAAAAAGCAGCGACGTCACGGACAGCGCCGGTAAATATAGCGAGCGCTCCGCCACCGGGGTAGCGGCGTAAGACCGCGCAAAATGAGCTCCGGTACTGAGATATTTTCGGGCGCACGGGTCGTCCCAAATTTCTGCCAAGTAATTGTTCGAGACCTTTTCCAGGCGCCGCGAGAACTCCTAGCGAGAGTTATAAAAATATGGACAAAGAAACTGTATACTCCCCCTCACCTTTTTTTTTTTTAATTTTCGTTGTGGCTTTCCTGCGACTATCTTGGAAATTTACTTCTTAATTCTCCGTTGTTCTCCTTCTTTACTAAGTATTCCTTCACTTCTTCACCATATTTACTTTTCGTAATTCATTTCACTTTGTTCCAGATTTCTTTTCTGTCCGTTAGTGAAATGAAACAAATCGCAATTTTCGATCAGTTGTGGCTTCACTGTCCAAATGTTCAAATGTTTGTAAATCTTATGGGACTTAACTACGGGGTCATCAGTCCCTGAACTTACAAACTACTTATGAACTACTTACGAACTAGGACGGCACAAATTTCCATGCCCGAGGTGGGATTCGAACCCCCGACCATTGTGGGCTTCACTGTACTAGGTTTACATGAAACACCCAAGTGCGGCAAATGAAAATTTGTGCCCGACCGGGATACGATCACGGAATCTCCTGCTTACTAGGAAGACGCGTTAACCACTCCGCCACCGAGGACACAATGACGAGCGCGACTGCAGAGGACTCGTCCCTGCACGTCTCCCACCACACCCAAATCTCCATTCGCCACGCTCTCTCCTTCCTGTTACCAAATCCTATTTGTTCTGTAATGCTCTCAGCCACAATACTGTATTCTCGCATCAGGGAGAACAGACCATGAGGTATCGAGCCACAATTAATTGTCGTCAGTAACCCAGCCTCGGCTTGTACATACATATATTTTTGACGACTTTACAGCATTCATCTAAAGTACAGTGAAGCCATAACTGATCGCAGATTGCGATTTATTTCATTAGATGAACGCTGTAAAATATTCAGAAAAATACAAGTATATACAAGCCGAGGCAGAGCTCCTAACGGCAATTAATTGTGTCCCGATACCTCATGGTCTGTTCTCCAAATGTTCAAATGTTTGTAGAGCTTATGGGACTTAACTACGGGGCCATCAGTCCCTAAACTCACAAACTTATTAACTAGCTAATACTAAGAACGGGCCGGCCGCGGTGGCCGAGGAGACTGAGACGCTCCAGTCACGGTCTGCACGGCCACGACGGTCGGGGATTCGAATACCCCCTCGGGCATGGATATTTGTGCCGTCCTAGTTCGTAAGTAGTTTATAAGTAGTTTGTAAGTTGAGGGACTGATGACCCCGTAGTTAAGTCCCATAAACTATACAAACATTTGAACATTTGAACTAAGAACGGCACAAATATCGATGGCCGAGGGGGGATTCGAACCCCCGACGGTAGTGGGCGTGCAGACCGTCACTGACGCGCCGCAGTCCCCTCGGCCACCGCGGCCGGCGGTCTGTTCTCCCTGATGCGGGGATACAGTATCGTGGCTGCGAGCATTACAGAACAAATAGGCTGTATTTATAGGAAGAGACAGCGTGACGAATGGGGTTTCGGGTGTGGCAGGAGACGTACAGTAGATGAACGCTGTAAAGTCGACACTCACTCACACACACACACACACACACACATATATATATATATATATATATATATATATATATATATATATAGTGAAATAGTATCAAATTTCCAAAACACTTGATCATTTCAGTATTTCTTCTCGTCTCATTCCAAGTGTCCACTCTTCTTGAATTCGATTTGTAAACAATTTCATGTCCATAAGGTGCTTAAAGATCTGATGGGTGAGGATGTTGGTGTTGCGGGTTTTCGGAGACTGGTTTGATGCAGATTGCGAAAAAATAATTAAAAAAGAAGAAAACAAGCCTCTGCTGTCTGTATACTATAGTTTGAATAATCAAAGTCCTAAAATTCAATCTGTTAATTAATAAACTTCAGAGTCAAAATTAGTTGTAATATCAGCTAATACCCTGCGTTTAGTTGAGGGGAATAGATATGTTCCTATTCTGAGTAAGCTGAGAAATAACGGGTTAAAGTTTGCTGTAATTCTCTCGTAGCTCGATGAGATGTTCCGACGCCTCCGATTCTCGTACACTGCGTCGAAGAGACCGTCTCGTCTTTTCTGAAAACCAATCTCAGATAAACATTGTCTTGTCGTACGTCCGGATGTCGATCATTGATTGTGCAATCAAAGTCGATCACTGTCAATAATGGTTTACGGCGTACGAATTGCGTGCTTTTTTCTCTGATGTTAAATATTGAGAGACATTTAAAATTGACTGTGTACAGGTTCTAGCTGTTGCAGGTTGATAGGTCATACGACACACACATAAATCCGGATCTAAAAATGAAGTTATATCGTTCAGTGAATAAGTTAAAAAATTTCTTACCTTTTATTCGTGCCATTTATTGTTGATCACAATGTGATAATAGTTTTCAAATCGTAACATCGGTTAATATTTAGTAGATACATATATGTGTGAATCATATATTAGTTTCGTCCTTTAATACCACCATAGAATAGCCAAGTCTCTTTCTTCGATAGATTATTAACATCAAAGAGATTTTATGATGCCATTGAATACATCTGTGACTTTATAACTTTGTATGTGTAGAATTGAATGTAGAATTAATTAAAAGAAAATAACTGATATAATGGCAGAGGGATATTACAAGCTCTCCAAAAACGTTCTTAAGTTACCTATCAGATCAAACTCCTATATTGATCAGTTCCTAGACTGACAAGCTACTCTAGCAAATTGACACTAATGACAATGTACCCAAGCCTGAGGCAAGACTCCAACCTCCGGTGGGAACGTCCACCCAGCCCGTAGCATGACGCCATGGATCACGCTGAGCAGCTCTCCATTTCACTCTGAGAAAGCAGATCCAGCTCCTCCTAACGGCAACCCACAGCTATTTGAACCTGCTTACTTCATTCGTCTCTTGGTCTCCCTCTGCGATTTTTACACCTAACATTTAGTTACGCTTTCTTTCCACCTAGTCCTCAACATTCTTCTGTAACACCATTTTTCAAATGCTTCTATCCTCTTCCAGTCCGAACTATTTATCGTCCATGTTTCACTGCCGTACAAAGCAACACTCAACATGATTGCCGTCAAAAAAAACTTCCTAACATTCTAATTAGTATTCCACGTTAACAAGTTTCTCGCTTTCCGAAACAGTTTCTGTGCCAAAACTCATCCACCACGTTTATTGTTTCGTCACCTAATCCATTCCGTCAGCATCGTCTAAAGTTGTTGTAGCCTGCGTTAGAAGACTGTTTCGATGCAGGTGTCCACGCTACTTTATCCTGTGCAAGCCATCTCCGAATAACTAATGCAAATGACATCTGTTCGTGTATTAGCATCGCGGTGTCCTCCTTGAAGTGTAAAAATTTGTCCTCTCAAACATTATTCTTTTGAACTCTATGTGCAATGCTCGTTGTTATAGATGGATGTTTCAGACATTTCTAATAAATTTTCTCAAGATTTTATTCTCAAACAACGTTTTAAATTTATTCGATATCCTGAACTGTCACCGAGATCCAGAGATTCAAATTTCCTAAAGCACGCACATAATTACAAAAATCGGTTTAAGCCGTTTTCCACCGTGGACTTAGAATATCTACGAGTAAGCAAAAGGCTCCAACTTTTCCACGATATTCTGTAGATATTTGTATAGAAACGCCATTTTTCCGTTTTAGAAACTCTGTATCCGTTACCAAGATACACAAAAAAATTATGACATTTGAGTATCAAATGTGTCATTTGTTTCAAGATACGGTGTCCGGTCGAAATGAAAGTGACAATCCGATTTTAACATAACTACCTGATTAAAAAGAAATTAAAACCCTCAGTTGACGAAGGACAAAGTTTTGCAACTGACAAACTACTGGTCAAATCCTTGGAAAGTTCTTAGCTGGGGCATCTATAGATACAACATCACATTTCACCCCCCCCCCCCCCCCCCAACTACTTGGAGACGTTTTAGTCACTGTTCGTTTCCTACGCAGAATATTGTTCCGTAAAATCTCACATCAACATCATTCGGGCTGTTTGAATTGAATCCTGCAGTGTTGTTTAATATCTGTGCGGAGATAGTTATTTGACTAAAGAGAAGACAGCTATCAGTTTCGGAGCATTTATTGACAGTGTCCACCTACAGAACCTATTTCTATTATACTGATTTGATTTACCCAGTGTAATTAAACCCAAACAATTTTCACAAATTCATTTTCGATAATTAGCTACGTAGTTACATCTACGCATATTACACATTGATACGTACACAATTTTAAACTCTAATTACTTTTTTCATTTTTACTGTGAAAATATCGAGTTCATAAACGTTCATTAACGGTTATCTTTCAAGTAATTAAAAACCAACATTCGTGATGTTGTGGAAATAAATCCGCTGCATGTAGATTAGCTACAAGTGCTCTTAACTGCCACTGTTGGCACACGAATCACCAGATGTGTACACGGCAGCTATAACCACAGATTACAGAGAAGGAACAGAAACCCCTTCATCGACACTTTCAAAATGAGATTTCCTTTAGAATACTTCTTGATTGCTATTAAGTTTTGTTTTTACTCTCAGAGCTCATAATTTCATATGCTACTGAATAGTGATAAATTTTAAGGACTCCTCGTTTACTGCGTAGGTTCGAAGCGTTTTTCGAGAAACTTTTGGAAACATTATCGGAACGTTCAGCGATTTGTGATAAATACAGGCTAAAATAATCATTCTTTGTCGCACAGTTTGGTCTATTTTATATTTTCCGGGTTAAAAACATTGCAAATTGTGCGATTAAGACTGGATTTTTCTCATAAGTGTGATAAACTACAGATTTGCGTTGCAGACGCCTTAGTGATCTATATTTTCCTTCACTATTTAGAACACACTGCCAAAACATGGGTATTGGCCGGGGCGGATTAGCCGTGCGCACTGGGGCGCCGTGCTGCGGTGCCGTTCGCCGTCGGGGATTCGAGTCCCTCCTTGGCCATGGCGTTTGTGTTGTCCTTAGATTTGTTTATCTTAGTTTGAGTAGTTTGTAAGCTACGAACTAATAACTACGCAGTTGAGTCCGATAGGTTTGCAAACATTTGAACATGGGTGTTGCTTTGATTGCACCTCTGTAGAAATCATTTGGGCTTTGAGAACTAAATGCTCAGTGCACGGAATTGTCTTACTCCCTTCTCAACCAGTGCATCCCATCGATTCTTACAATTGCTGTCTCATTATTGTACACGTTACCGAGCGAGTTGACGTAGTGGGAACACGCTAGAGTCCCCTTGGGGACCGTGCTTCATATTTAATTTTTCCGTAATTTCTCTAAATCACACGGCTAACCGGAATTTGAAAGAGTGTATTCCAGTAAACATTCTCAAAAGTTTTCTTCTATATCTGTGTATTTACGTTTGCCTTGTCGTCTAAGATAAGTCGTGATTTGAGTATTGCATCATGTGTTCCTACATTTCACCGAAATCGAAACTGATCTTCCCTGAGATTGGTTTCTACCAGTTTTTCGATTCTTCAGTAATTGGTGTTAATATTTTAAAACCACGAACTAATGGTTCCGTAATTTTAATATCTGTCTGGGCCTGCATTCTTTAGAATTGGGATTATTTTCAGTCAAAGGGTGTTTCGCCTGTTTCATCCATCTTGAATATCATGCGCAATACGTTTGTTATATCTGGCTTTTTCAGAGACTTCCGTAGTCTTAGGGAATGTTTTTCCATCTGAAATATCAATATTTATATCGCTGATTTCTGGAGACTGTGTCTACTTTTCCCTTCGTTACACATATTTCTAAACACTTGAATTTAGCTCTTCATGTGATTCTCATTTTTTACTTGTCTGTACACCATTTTAACTGCTTCATTTACTGTAGTTTTCCCTTTTAATAAGTTTAATTCAGAATCTCCTGTGAAATACAGGATCTTGCGGCTTTCACTGTTTCATCTCTCAAAGCTAGAAATTCTTCTTTTTCTGCTTTACATTGCCCATCCCGTTTCCGTCATTATTTTCCTGTAGCTCCTTCCTTAACTGTCAAGGAGCTCAGGTTCCTTCTTTATCCATCTCTCCTCTATTTTTTTCTACCTTTGATGTGTCTTATACTTTAGATCCTCGTTACGAAATCTCAGTGGTACTATTATAAAATGAATCTTCTATCTTCCTGTGTCTTGCCTCTTACACGAGTAAAATATTCATTCATGATTCTAAACTTTGCTGATGATTAAATTATGCTTTCAGCAAAATTCTACCGGAAAGGTTTCTTCCAAGCCCGAGGGGGGATTCGAACCCCCGACCGTAGTGGCCGTGCAGACCGTGACTGCAGCGCTTCAGTCCCCTCGGCCACCGCGGCCGGCTAGGTGTAGCCTTTCTCTCTCTCTTGGATAGCATAATACGGGTACTATGTTGTTAATAGCAGCATACCCATTGTTCATTTTTCGGTATACTTCTTCATTATCATCAACTGATTTTGTATTAATAAACCTGAACTCACCTGACCTTGACTTCTATGCATAACTTCATTAATCCCCACTATATGTAACAACAACATATCTGTTTTTGTTTTAAATTTTTCTGCTATCCCTTACCTGATTAAGAGAGCTAACATTCTACGATTCGATCCGTTTATTCATTTATTTATTTTTATTTTATTTGGCATGGGGTCATCTTTCGCAGTAGTTCCCACCCGGATTTTGGAATTGGGGACTATTTCACCTATTTCACCTCCCGAATATTTTAGCTAAGATAACGCAATAATCATATATTCATGCAGTAGAGATGCATGTTATCGGACAAAGTAACGATTGTACTTTCCTCTTGCTTTCAATAGTAGCTGCATGGCAAAGCCACCTTCATTGATGCAACATGGCCAGCTCAGTCAATCATCCAGACTGTTGCCCCTGTAACCACTGAAAAGTCTGCTGCCCCCCTTCAGAATACACACGTTTGTCTGGCCTCTCCACAGATACCCCTCCACTGTGGTTGCACCCGTGGTGGTCCCAAACTGCCTGCACAGAACATTTCGCCGTTCTGCGCATGACCTCACCGTAGGGGCATTGGTTGGAACGCGGCTACATTTATGCATCGAGGGGCGTAGCAGAGTTGTGTTGTTATTGTTCTTCGATTGATTTTGTGGTGTTATTTCCTATTTTCGACAGAATTTTTCTGTTGAAAAACCCGGCTGTGCTGTAACAGGGTGTTTGTGTTACATAAGGAAGACAAAAGGAGTGGATGTAAGCTATCATTCGTTTCCGAAAGACATTAAGCTTCAGAGACGTATTCACGCTTTTCAAACCCGCAATATGTAAATAAAAGAATCTGGTGTTTTCAGATGTTCCACATTTTTTTAAATGATGAGGAACCACTTTCTGGATGAAGGAATAAGGCTTCCGAGTGGATAAATGTTCAAATGTTTGTAAATCTATCGGACCAAACAGCGTGGTCATTAGTCCGTAGCTTACAAACCACTTAAACTAAGATAAACTAACGTAAGGACAACACACACACACACACATACACACACACACACACACACACACACACACACACACACACACATGCTCGAGGGAGGGCTCGAACCTCCGACGGCGAGCAACCGCGCGCTCCGCAATCCATTATTGAAAGACTGCTCGCATTAGATACCAGTGAGATAAAATTATGTCCTAAATTGTAACAAATTCACTTCACTGTCAGGGGCAGAGAACGTAAAAGGGCTTACTTAGCTACGCAGATTTTTTTCAAATACAACATCTAAAACCATTACGTACTTAATGCCCGAGGAAGAGGAAGCAGCAAATATTTTTCAACTTGTAAATTATGCATTTGACATCCTGAAAGCCAGAAGAGGCAACAAGAACGCATTATCGTGTGCTTATGGGATGCACAAGGATGTACAGCCGCACAGGAAAGAATTTTAAGGGATCTGTACTCGATTCTGAAAAAAATGAGTGTACGAAGTAAAAATAGTTTGCTTCCGTTCGGACTGTTTACAGACCTACAGATCAAGTATGACTAAACAAAGACGCATTAAAGAATTTTTGACACAGATAAGAGGCATCAATCATTTTCATTTGACTCCCTCTCCAATGGAGGAGAAACATCGACTGCAGCTGCTACTCTTGTGTCACAATGCAAACAATACTCCTCTGTCAAATGAAACGTCGGTGGAGGCAGATGGCAGTGGCGGATTTTTGAAGTCACATCTGTTCAAAGGAATGATGCACTGGAAATGATCGACGGTGAAAGAGAGCTGCAAAGTATTAACTTTCCTGTTCAAACTGAACCACAAGAATCTGCTGTCAAAGTGGGTTCTGATTGGTCTGCAGAAGGATTTCGGCATCGTGCAAAGGATGCGGACAACACTCTGGGAACACCTTCTAATGATATTTTAAGTCCTCCAGCACATCCTGGACATCTTCGTTGGACTGACGTTCTGTCTCACGATGAGCTTACAGTACCGACAGATGAGTGGCTTCACAAAGTGTCTCAGTTTGAACTGATTTTCAATGAATGTAACGGTTTGGACACTGTTACTAAGGCAAAAAAAATGTAAAAACAATCTGTGCCTCCATCAAAGCATAACATCCAGACTTTTCCCTGGACATTATGAAACTTTGTCAGAACCAGACTGTTCACTCACATAAGGTTTTTGAATATGAAACTAAAAATGCAAAAAGCAGCAGCAGTACAAAAGCGGAAATCACGGCAGTGTCACTCTTCATCAGCTACAAACATCTAGACAGATAAATCAACTATTTAAAATCATTTTATGATAACGTATAGCAGTTATATTTAGTATTTTGTGTTTCCTCGCTTGCTGCTACCGCAGTCGCTGCCTCGCTTTGCATCTGAGGTGACGTCACAGCACCAGCCAATCGCAGCACTCCCCGCTTAGGGCCCAATCTTCCTTTTAATAACCTTGGTTGCACCTACATCAGTGTCGCGTCTTTTGCTATTTGATGATTTGTAGGATTTTATGAAAACTACTCAAAATCCAAACATAGATTTAAATATGCTGTAAATGTTTGAATGCCTCAAGTGAATAAACATCACCCACCACGAAGAATGGCTTGTAAGATTTTTTTTTCTCTTTATACATGTCTCTTCTTTTCTATTTACTTTTTAGATGTTCGTACAATTGATGAACAATAGATTCCCAAAGTATCAATGTTGAAATCGCATCGGAAGTGCCTGAAAATTAATTAAAAGTGTGACACGGTCTCCCTGCCAAGCCCATATTTTGAAGCAGTTTAGTCAACAACGATTCTCTGTATTACTTTACACCAAACAGTTGGGGGATACATCTAGAAGGCCGTGAAACATACTCCTTGGTTTTATAGATCATCTTTGACTCTGTTCCGTATCTTATGAACAATAACAAATAAGTTGCATCGTTTTATGACAAAGCAATTTTTTTTTCTTTTTTTTTTTTGCATTGTGATTCTGACGGAGATTTATACAAGTGTTCGATTCTTTCTTCATTCAGTTATGCCACGATCACAAAGAGTGTATAAAACTAAATGAACTGCATTTGAATAATCTAGTGAATAGAACATCTGCTGAAAATGTGAACTCGTGTCCCAGCATCTCCAAGCAAAAAATTAGTGAGGTGAATGGTGCATACTACAGTTATGAATTTCGGTACACTGGATAGATTAATTGACCTTGAAACCTAAACCCGGAATCCGAATAAATTTCCAAATTAACTGATATGAAACACATGCCCTAAAACTAAAACCACATTTTCACCTGTTACAGTTGTCAAAATTGCGACATGATGCAGTGCTTGTATTTAATGATTGGAATGTCGGGAGGATGAATGTATTAGAAAGAAAAGGTTTCAAGATATCCCGCTTCTCTACAGCTGAAAAGTCAGTTGAAGACCTGGTAAAGGGAAGAAGACAAAACAAGAAACCAGGAGAGGCATTGAAGGGAAAGACGACCCAGAGTATTAATGTGGTGCCTTCTGAAGAAGTGACATAAGGAAAATGAATATTAGAATTATGAAATTATGTAGACATATTTTTATAAACTTAGTAAACGCTGTCTCAAGAGCAAAATTTGAAATTCTTAATGGAAGCTGAGGTATGGGGCAAAGTGCTTTGAATTTTGCTTGAATTTAAAATTGTACTTCTGGAATTATAATTAAAAAAATAACGAAAATTCTCCTATTTGACGTATTACAAAAGCCTCATGAGAGAAGCTTACAACATATAAAGAGATGAAACAAATTTTTGTAGAAATCTCTTGAATACTTTTTGAGAGAAAGGAACATAAATTACTTTTTGAAAATAAAATTTCAAATTTTATTAAGAAATCAAAGGATATGTAAATGTGTTACTTTCATGTAAAGAATGGTACAAAATTTCGTTGCCATATCTCCAAAAATGTGGATTTCGTGCATTTTTTAAGTAGTGTGTGTGTGTTTTTTTTATCGACGTTCCTCCTTAACAAACATATCCCCCGCCTCGTAAAATTTATCCTGATTAAAAAACATTGTGGTAAGGACTACCACCGTAAAACAAACCAACAACATTGTCTGGGTCGTTGTGAAACGGACCGTATGCCTCCAACCACGCTGTTGCCCCGTTCCAGAACGACCCAGTGAATGTTGTTGGTTTGTTTGACGAATGTGGTCCTCATCGCAATGTTTTTTAAACGATTTAAGTTTTAGGAGCGGAGCCATATGCTTTTAAGGACTACACATTGGTTAATACTAGGTGTACAGGAAATTGCTCCCTGATTTCAAAATTAAATATCTCGAAAACAAAGATCGATAGAGGAATGCAGTAAACGGTATGTTTATTGTGAAAGCTGTAAGAAGTTTATACAGCAGTTTGAAATAATAGTTACGAAAGCTGCTAACAGATGGCGCTGTACGCTGTACAGCTCATATCAGTACACATAAGTGAAATAATCGTATGAAAACACTCTTTGCAAACAATCACATCACAATGTTTTCAAAATGTTCACCATTGGCACTAAAGAGGTGGCGCAAACGTAGAATGAAATTCGCCATCACATTTCGTAATCTCAACCGAAATATATTCACATATCACAGAGATCGCCGATTCAAGCTCGTCCAGCGTGGCGGGATGCTTCGGGTAGACCATGTCTTTCACCGTGCCCCACAAAAAACATTCACTGGGAGTCAAATCCGGAGAATATGGAGGCCAATCCATGCCTGCTCCAGAAAATTTGGTATATTCCAAAGCAATGACTCGATTCCCGATGTATTCCTCAAGAAAGCGAAACACTTGTTCGGTCCGATGTGGTCGGGCTCCATCTTGCATAAGCCATTCAGTACCTGGTCGATCCTCTAAGCTTGCTGTGTGGCGACAAATTGTTCCAAAATTGCAACGTTACGTGCACCAGTGACCATTTCTCGAATGAAAAAAGGGCTAATAATGCCTCTGCTGCCTACTGCAGCCCACATAGTAACTTTAGGAGAATACAGGGATTTCGCTTCACACCAATATGGCTTTTCGGAACCCCAAAATCGCCAGTTCTGCTTATTCACGTATCCATTCAGGTGTAAGTGTGCTTCATCTGTAAACCAGATGCAGCCAACATCAAATCCTTCACTAACAATCATTGTGAGCGTCTGATTAGCAAAGGCAACCCTTTGTTACACTGTTCGTACGGGTATGGCCGGTGAGCTCTTTCTCAGTATTTTCTGCGTTCTCGCACGCTTCAAACCAGTCTCCTTTTGGAACATTAAATCGTGCTTGAAAACTTCGCCTTGTTGCCGTAGGGCTCTCTTCTAATCTGTGGTACTCTAGCACCAGGAAAACGCGTTGTTCAATGCATGGTTTTAATCTCTTCCTTCGGTACGCTAACCTCCTTTCAAGTTTCAGTAGTGGAACTGATCGCTCTGGGCTTCGGGTCACTATTTATACTAGGCATTACGTATGGCGATCTGTTAGCAGCTTTTCAACTATTATTTCAAACTGCTGTATAAACTTCTTACAGCTTTCACAATAAACATACCGTTTACTGCATTTCTCTATCGATATTTGTATTCGAGATATTTAATTTTAAAATCAGGGAGTCCTTTTCTGGACACTTTGTATTTTAATTATCGTAAACCTAAGAGTCACGAAACTTGTCGTGCCCTTTATAATAAAGTAGTAAAACTGCTGCAGCAGACCATTTTTATTCGTCATGAACAATTTTAGCTGTGGATGTCCGTCTTCCAAAGTGTTATGTAAATCCTGTGGTGTTTATTGATAGCAGGTGACCGCCTTGTTGCGGACTACCGCACGGGCAGAGCAGTAGATGGGCGTCAGACGCTCCTCCCACAGTCGCCAGGCTTGAGGCCTACCGCGTCATCCACCTCCCCCTCACCCGCACCCCCCCCCCCCCTACTCAGGAGTTGTCTCCGCCGCCCCGCTTTCAGCGCCTAAGCTGCCGCTCTCTCCGGTTGGATAAAGTTTCACCGCTCCACGCTTCTTGTGTTTCAGGGTGCCAGAGAAATTCGATAACTGATACACACGCCAGACTGCGTGCAATTCATAAAAAGAAGGCTCTCCCTCATTAGTAGTCATTAATGTTCACTTAGGTCACAAGGAATATTCCGAAAGTGACAAGCTATTTTGGTTAAGTCCTCGGTGTCTTAAGTAAAGTCTGAAACACCTTTCTGAAGTGTGCACGTGCAAGGTCATGGTGCTCCACAGAAAGCACGTAGTGTATGTAGGATGTATATCACCTTCCCAATCCAAACCGCATTGTGAAATTAAAAATGATACGAATGTATGCATTTTCTTTGTTTTTCAATTAATCTGGAATAAGTCACAGCAAAGCTTGTATATATCTGCAGTGGTCAAAACAATTATGTGATAAGCTGCGGTGGAGTGCCCAAATATTCTAAGCCGCCGTGCTGCGGAGCGCGCGGCTGCTCGCCGTCGGAGGTTCGAGTCCTCCCTCAGGTATGGGAGCGTGTAATATCATTAGGTTAGCTAAGGTAGTGTAAGTACTTTTAAGCCTAAGGAATGATGACCAAAGAAGTCCCATTTAAACATTTAAATCAGATGATCAGTTGGGATATCTAGGTTCTTAAGTGTTGTTATCTGTAGAATAAACTAAAACCATTCGACCTCTTTCTAACGGTTCTACGGAATTTTTTGTAAAGATATGGAACAAAACTGCAGTGGTCAGTCGCTAGACGTACAAACTAGTTAAACGAACTTAATGATAAAAATAACAGTCTAGAGCGTGCGGCGACGCTCACCGCCTGAACATCTACAGCGAGAGGTCTGAAGATGATCTAAACTTAGATCGAAACCGTTCACCTATAATAATAAATTGTAAAAAAGAAATTGCGAACTACACTGTTATTTTTATCATTAAATAAATATAAGTTCGCTGTTTTTTTCCAAATAAGGAAACCATGTTTTCCAAACTGATAAACGAACTTATTGTAAAGACAACACACACACCTATGCCCGAGGAAAGACTCGTAACTCCGACGTGGGGCAAAAGCGCGCTCCTCAGCAAGGCACCTTAGAGCGCTCGGCCACACCTCTAGGCACTTCTACGGAGTGGAGACAACGATGTTACGGGGACGGAGATAGTGGTAATAACAGAAAGTTACTTCAGAGAGGCCGGGGTTGCTGTTGTTTACTCGAACAGACGAATTACACAAACGGTTGGTGCAGTTCAGATGGTACAATGCAACAAGAATGTAACTTATCCGAGGCTAAAGCATGGAATGTCGGAAATGGAACTGGTACAAAGGAAGATTCGCTGCAGCAATTGGAGTATCCCAAAGTGTAATTTCCATAATTTGGGCGCGATTTCAGACAGTAGTACTAAACTATTCCGACATATTCCACATCCTGGGCACTGTGAGATATCTAAACTCCTGGACATTAAAACTGCTATACCACGAAGATGACGTGCATCTTATCCGCATGGCTGTAACGGATCGTGCAGCCGCGTCTCGATCCCTGATTCAACAGATGGGGACGTTTGCGAAACAACAACTATCTGCACGAATAGTTTGACGACGTTTGCAGCAGCATGGACTACCAGCTCGGACACGATGGCTGCGGTCACCCTTGACGCTGCTTCACACACAGGACTGCCGGCGATGGTGTACGCAACGACGAATCTAGATGCACGAATGGCAATTTTGCAATTTTTTCCTGATGAATCCAGGTTGTGTTTACAGCATCATAATGGTCGCATCCGTGTTTGGCGACATCGCGGTGAACGCACATTGGAAGCATGTATTCGTCATCGCCATACTGGCATATATCGGCTTGATGCTATGGGGTGCCATTGGTTACACGTCTCGGTCACCTCTTGTTCGCATCTACAGCAATTTTAACAGTGTCCGTTACATTTCAGATGTGTTAAGACTCGTTGCTTACCCTTCATTCGATCCCTGCGAAACCGTACATTTCAGCAGGATAATGCACGACCGAATGTTCCAGATCCTGTACGGGCCTTTCTGGATGCGGAAAATGTTCGACTGCTGCCCTGGCCAACACATTGTTCAGATCTCTCACCAATTGAAAACGTCTGGTCAATGGTGACAGAGAAACTGTCTCGTCACAATACGCCAGTCACTACTCTTGATGAACTGTTGTATCGTGTTGAAGCTGCATGGGCATCTGTACATGTACACGCCATCCAAGCTCTGTTTGATTCAATGCTCAGGCGAATCTAGACCGTTATTACGGAAAGAGGTGTTTGTTCTGGATACTGATTTCTCAGGATCTATGCACCCAAATTGCGTGAAAATGTAATCACTTGTCAGTTATAGTATCATATATTTGTCCAATTAATAACCGTCTATCATCTGTATTTATTCTTGGTGTAGCAATTTTAATGGCCAGTGGTGTACATCAACCAGACCAAATAGCGAAGGAACAGGAGGAACTCCTTGCAAAGTTCAAATGTGGCGCTTATCATCGAATTCAGATCAAGGGACATAACAGAATACGAAGGAAAATGGAAAAATGGAATTTAAAGGGCCAAAATACACCCCATCGCTGGGCAGTAGTCAGTAGATGGGCGGAAAGAACACAGTCTCAAAATACGTTGGCGGCCACGTAACTGACTCTCGAACGGGTACATAAGCAAATGAATACCCTGGTTACAGTTAGCAAACATTCAATTAAAAAGCAAGACGGTCGCAGATTCCACAACGTGCCACAACGCCGAGACAGAAATCACAGCACGATGCCAATCTATGTGGAAAGGACCCAGAAGATGTGTAGGGCTACTTATTAGTTCCCCAGCAACGAAAGGCTAAATAAACGATCGTGTAATCAGTATTCCACGGCCCAGAGCGCCACCTCGGCGCCGAGAAGGAATGACCAAGAACTCCTTCAAAAGATTAACAGCCAGGCACGTCCATTGGTGACATGCCGACTATAACTCATAGCGGAATCTTATTGCCGGGGGACATCCGCCGGCACAAAATATCAGTTTCCTGCCCAACACACACGGGCCCGGCCCATACTACTTACTCGGTGGACTCCTCACTCGCTTTTACTGGACCCCCCCCCAACTTATCGGCTCGCACGTGCAAGAAGCTTAACTGAGCATAAGTGTGCACGGATCACAAGTGCACCCTCAGTGACAGAAGACGGAAAAGAAATCAACAGTTTGTTGCGAGAACTAGTTACCCACCCATGAATGAGAAAAGCGATAGGAGTGAGAAGATAATGAACAGCCGACTTGAAACGAGATGGAAGGAATTACAGAAAGAAAATTGGATCATCAAAAAAAAAAAAAAAACCATGACAAGACAGTTTAATTGTTTAAATGTTTTTATAGCTTATGGGACTTAACTACGGGGTCATCAGTCACTAAACTTACAAACTACATATGGACTAGGTAATCCTAAGGACGGCACAAATATCCATGCCCGAGGAGGGATTCGAACCCCCGACCGTATTGGCCGTGCAGACCGTGACTGGAGCACCTCAGTCTCCTCGGGCACCACGGCCGGCAACAAGGCAGTCCCGAGCTTTAGAAATAGGGGCAACAGCAGGAAAAAAAGTGCATGCCATGACTCAATATTTCATTTACAAACATATGTACATAATAATTGTAAATACTTTCGTAAAACAAGGATCAGTAAACTGATTTAGAAGAATACTCCCGTATTAAAATTTTAATTCAGTATTACGGGACAGTAATACACACTTTTTATACGAGAACGTATCGTACGAAATGCACAGTACTGCATAAAAATTTAATTATTAATCACTTCCCACAGTACAGAGAAATGTGGCAAATTGGTTGGACTTATGTACATTAACTGTGGTCTAAGTGAGTTTGATACGACCTCTAAAATCATCATTATTTTGTTCGTTGGCAATTCTTGAGAAAACCACGAAAACAGGGAAGGTTTTGGGTACAGAAATTACGAATTATGTGGATGGTCATTGCAATTCTTCGTGTTCATTACAAATCGTCTCCAACATTTACCATAAATTCATGTAACGATATTTTCAAATCACCCACAAAATTTTTTGATGTCTTTATGGCTTACCAGAGGTTCAAAATTAGAGTTTTTTTACAAAAACAAAAACTACTAGAAGCGGTTTTAAATATCTATATTACTAACCATGAAAAATGGCAAAAGATATTCTATAGCTATTATGTAGAACCACTGTATTTTAGTTTTAGAAAATCTTTATTCCTTTTCAAGATACGGTAGAATGAAAAATTTCGTTTTGGTATTTAAAAAAGACACTTTGGCTGTGACACACCAGCCCATATAAAGAAATCCACTCTGCGAAAAATATTTATTCGCAGCTTTATTTTTGATATCTGCACTCGAGGAAAGGGTTAATTTCTTCACGTTCATCACAGTTACTGTGAATATCCAATTAAATAAACATTTGCACAATATTTTTTCAGAGGTAAAACATCATATATATATGTTCTCTACGGCAGATTTTTGACACGCATATCGATGGATAAAATTTAGAGGAAATGTCAAAGTTATTTTGATAACAGAGGGCACCACAATATATTATTGAAATCTCGATATACTAGTTTCACATATGCCGGACAAAATGGTAGCGTCTGCCTACGTCTGTTCAGTTGGACTTGATGAGCGTTAGAAAATAGATACTGTTTCCTATTGAGGGAGCTGTTGTGTGAAGAAATTTAATATTACATGGTCTGATATCTTCCCTTGATCACCATACTTGCAATTTTTGTGAAAAAAGAGAAGAGCAGACGGTGTTGGTGGAAGAGAAAACATACAATCTTAGTTTGAGAAATAAAGAGTATATAAATTCATAGTAAGACCGATAGGGTCAATAAAAATGGTAAGTAGTTGGCGATAATTTCAGTAGGAGCAACAGAGAGGAAACAAATGAAAAACAGATATAAATAGAGACGATTGGGGGGTCTGGATCATACAGATAGACGAAATTTAACCATGAAGTTTGTATACACTTTATTTCACCCACTATACCATCGTGTTGAAATTTCTCGACCTTGGGTTTACAAATTGTAACAATCCATCCGTAAGGAAATGTGTGCAGAGCAGACAATGGTGATTGAAGAAACATACTATGAGAAAGAAAGAAACCATGGCAGTTTGAGAGAAAGGGGCAGAGAAAATGGTAGGGAGAAGAAGACGGAAATAAGGAAGATCCAGAGATAAGAATGAAGACAGTGACGGTGGCAACTGGACGCAGGAGAAAGTGCCAATGTTTGCCAACTTCGCTCCACCACTATACCCACGTATTTGTCCATGTCGGGATTACGCTGGGAGAATGACATATCTAGATTGAATAAGTGAAAGGTTCATGCTGTGTAGAATTAGTGAGAAAATCAGAATGACGCAACAGCTTCCCCTCTTCGATTTCCGAGTCTCTTAAATAGGAGCGCCACGTGGAATATCGCGCGGCCTCCCGCATCGGAGATTCGAGTCCTCCTGCAGGCAAGTGTGCGTGCTTGTTGTCCTTAGTATAAGTTAGTTAAATTAGTTTCTAAGTCTACGAACCGATGACCACAGACATTCGATCATTTGATTTCTTTAAAGGAAAATATTTGCATTTTTGCATCTTTTAAACTCTCCTCTCTTGATTAGATTAGAATAGTGCTTGTTCCATAGATCACGAATACGAGCTCTGTTAATTATGTGTAACCTTTCGGTTTAATAAAGGTATCTTTCAATTATATTTCAAGACGTGTGGTTTTTCATTTTTTTCTATTTTGGAAAAAATTACTAATTTATACTTAAAAGTTCATCTACTGAGTAAAAGGAGGTACCATTTCTCTTTAAATCGTAGTTCGCTAATGCTATATGACAAGTGACCAAAGACATTTGTGACAGTTCACACCTTTCTGAGCCAAAGTTAAACTTTGAATAGTGAAGATCACGCTTTCTCCTAGTGCTGTTGTGCATACTGCAGGATGATCTTGGTTGGGGGGGGGGGGGGGTCGGAGGGGTACAGAAATTATACTAATTACACGATTTTGTGCAATGAATACTTTTCTGCTCAACCATTAATTGCCGCAAAATATGATTCCATATGAGTGAATGAAAATAGGCGTAGTATAATAATTTACTGAGATGTGTATCACCATAATTTGCAATAATGCTAATATCGTAAGTAGCTTAATCAAACGTCTTTTGTAGTGAGTTTAGAAAAACTATTGGTTTGCTAATTCTCTCTTTTGTATTATTCAAGCCAGGCTATGAAACGTCACTTTGGTAATCTAGCATATCTGATAATCCGGTACTGAAGGATCCCTGATCCTGCCCGGTAATCCAGGATTTACTGTACAACTTTACTCGAAATAACGCTCGTTATGCGCTACAGAGCTACTCTAGTCTGTGCACTATCGACCCCAGAATGTCAACAATTGTGCGTCTTTTGAATAGTCAGCGGGGCGTGGTTTGCTTACCCACGGTCAGAACCAGACGAACATCTCACACTTTATGACTGCGTTTATAAAGTGAGCACTGTTAGCCAACTGCCAAGCACAGGCGCCTGACACAAAGGAATGAATCACATTAGCAGTATTCAGGTCAGCCGCGAGCTGTTGCAGATCGATGCCAGCGGTCGCCTGTTGTATCAGAGCGAATGGCGAGTAGCGAGTAGTGAGTAGAGGGTTAGCCTTACGGCAGGCGTCGCGCCTGATAACGCGGCAGCCGCGCGTTGCGTGGACTGCCGGATACCGACTACTGTGCGCCGTGGCGGGGAGTAACCTATCACGTGACCGCGGCGGGCAGGCGAGCGTGACGTGACGTGACGTGACGTGACTTGACGTGCCAAAGCGCCCCTGTCTCGGCCAATGTGACGTAGTGCCCTGATACCGGAGCCTGGACCTCCCAAGTACAACTCACTGCCTTAGTTTTATCTTATGGAAGCGCTGAATAAAAGATCAAGACGTATAACCATTTTCAAGCTTACAAGGCATTTGAGACAAATGGATATTGTAAAAACTTGGACTTGTATGTCGTTGTGATCCGGAGACTTCATGCAGTTATCCACCCTACTGTATCATGAGCAACCCTTTTCATATACCCATAAGAACGGCTACCCACATCAATATAAATATGTTTACTCTATTCGCCACTTGACCGCCCTCTGCTATTTTTACCGCCACACACATTCCCCCAATGCTAAATTAAGGATCTCTTGTTGTTTGAGAATCAGTACTACCATTCGGTCTCTTTTTTTGGTCAACATCTATATCCATAAATGTGTCTGTTCGGTGTACGTTTATCACGTCTGAACCACAAGACATAAAGAGCTAAAAATTTGTACAGGTACTAATGTCTACCCGGGGAAGGCTTTAGGCACGGTTTTATGGCGATCGGATAGCTATTTATCTACATATATTAATATGAATGTCTGTTCGGTATACCGTTATCACGTCCGAAGGAGAAGACGCAGAGACTTAAATATTTGTACAGTTAATAATTTAGACCTGAGGAATGTTTTAGGCACGATTTTATTGCGATCAGTTAGATATTTAGTAATTTGAAGAATATAACGCGAATATTTACTCTTTGAAAATGGTTTTATTGGTTTCATTATTTCTTGAGGGTTGATAATGATAAAAGGATGGAGTATATTGGGATGGAAAGTTATCAGTGTATATAAAATTCTACGTGTGTGTGTGTGTGTGTGTGTGTGTGTGTGTGTGTGTGTGTGTGTGTGTGTGTTAATATTTCGCTCTTCAGCGAAAACTACAGAACGTAAACGAATGGTCTGTGTGTAATGTTGTCCGAAGTCTCCCGTTGTACACCATAGCAGTTCCATACCGATAGCTATAATGGGGTAAAAGATATGGTGATTGAAAGTCGTCAAATTATAAAAAAAATTCGAAGGCCAGCGATGACTTTTGCGACTCTGTAACAAGGATGTTACATACAGTGAAACGTGATGCCACAGACCTAAGAATAAACAAGTAAAGCAGTAAAAGAGAAATTTCTTTTAATACATTTCTTTTAAAAAAATCTATTTGACGTTTTGCGCATTATCTATTACAATCAACCAACACGCGAGGTTTAAGCTAGTATACCATAAATTCCTTTTCTCCCCAGTTCCGTTCAGTGCATGCTCGTTAGTTTCGTGATCTACCCAGCTAATATTCAGCGTACTAGTGCAGCATCACATTTCACAAAAATTCTGACCTTTTTCATGTCTGATTTATCGTCCATGTTTCACTTCCGTACAAGGCAACACTACACACAAAGGCTCCTATAAAAAACTGTGTAACACGCAAATTAATCCAGATGAAGCGTTCACTTTGCAGCGCTGATATGAAACTTCCTGGCAGATTAAGACTGTGTACCGGAACCTGGATTAGAACCTGGGACCTTTGCCCATCGTGGGCACGCGCTCTACCGGCCCGTCCTCAAAGCTTTACTTCTGCCAGTACCTCGGTTCCTACTTTCCAAACTTTACAGAAATTCTCCTCTCAAACCTGTTGAACTAGCAGTTTTGGAAGAAATGATGTGGTGGAGACATGGCTTAGCCACAGCCTAAGAGATGTTTAGAGAATGAAAGTTTCACTCTGCAGCGTAGTGTGCGCTGATACGAAACTTCCTGCCCGCGAAAGGCAAAGGTCCCATGTTAGTACCCCGGTTCCGGCACACAATTTTAATCTGCCAGGAAGTTCCACATAAATTAACGTTTGACGTTAACAAATTTCTATTTCAGGAACGCTTTTCTTCTCATTGCCATTCCTCATTTATACCATCTCTACTGCGACCAACAAAGTTTATTTTACTGCCAAAGCAACAAGACTGATCTACTACCTTTATTGTTCCATTAACTACTCTAATTTCTTCAGCATCACATGATTTTCTTAGCTGAATTCCATTATCCTTGTTTACTTGTTGTTAATTTTCATCTTATACTCTCCATTCATGAACCTGTCCATTGCCCTAAATTAGTCTTGCAGGTCCTTTGCTGTCTCTCACAGAATTACAACGGAATCGGCAAATCGCAGTTTTATTTTTATTTTTTATGTTTTTATTTCTTCGACCTTAACTTTAATTCCTTCTTATAATTTCTTCTTGCTTTCCTTCATGGCTTGCTCACTGTACGGACTGAGGCAACAAGCGTGTCTTACTCGTTGCCGAATCATAACTTCCATTTAGATATGTTCAAATGTTTGTATAGCTTATGGGACTTAACTACGGGATCATCAGTCCCTAAACTTACAAACTACTTATGAACTAGCTAACACTAAGGACGGCACAAAGATCCATGCCCGATGGGGGGAATCGAACCCCCGACCGTAGTGGCCGTGCAGAACGACTAGAGCGCGTCAGTCCCCTCGGCCACCGCGGCCGACCGGTTTTCTTCCAAAAACAACCCATAAAATACTTATGTTTACAACAGAATATATAGTCATCATAATCAAACGGGATAATCTAGTTAGCGCACAATCTAATAAAATTCAATTATCGGAAAACTAAATTGCTGAAGGATTTTTTTGACTCCTGAAAAAAAAAATGCTGACAATGGAAAAGGGTTGTTTCTGTGAAAATATCTTCAGTTATATTAAATATTTTAACTAAGTTTTAAAAGCAATGGGTGTGTTAAATTCCGAGTGGTTGCTATCTGTTAATTCACCAGATGAAACAGCTATCTGCGCCATCAAGTGCAAGTTCCAACCGTCACGAACGACCTGAAGATCATATATTAACAGATGGAAACAGCCCGCAAAAACAACACCTATTGCTGTAGTAATAAATGCAGTATGGAAAAGCAGCGTAACAACTAAACGCACTTTTTTTAGAGGAACAATATTTAAAAATTCTTAATTTTATTTTTATGCGAGGTTATTTTGCGCGAAGATCATTAATTAAAAATCAGTCAAAACCATTCTATAAAACTATCATTATGCCGTATCTCACTCCTACTAACGGTATTTTTTCTGGAGGAAGCAGTCTAAAGAAATATTTAAACACATTTACTTGGATTTGTCGTTCTACTATTCTAATGTTTGTAAACCCACTAGACCAAACTGCTATGGTTATCAGTCCATAGACTTACAAACTACTTACACTAACTTACGTTAAGCACAACACAAACAGCCATTTTCCAGAGAGGACTCGAACTTCAGACAGGGAGCAATCGCGCTCTCCGCGGCAAGGCGTCTTATAACGCTTACTTACTGCACCGCGGCATTTGTCGTCCTAGAATAAGCGTTCGACAATGAAAAATAGCGCAGGTTGTTCAAAACCCATAAAAATAATAGGAATATGTAACTATAGAATATTAATGTTTATATTTCATATATTCACACGAAATTCTCAATTATATATGATTATTCCTTGGAGGTAACCACAATTATGTAGTAATTTTTAATGAAAATACCTCAAGTTTTTTTCTGTTTTGCATTCTTATACCAAAAGTAAGATTTCCGTTGAGTAGTCATTAACCAAAATAGTAAAATTGGAGTAATTTCATTAAAAACAATTACATACGTGTTATTTAGCATGTATTTGAGGAATGTGTTGTTTCACTGAGTTACGTATTCTAACGAAACTGGAAATATATTAAAAATGCAATGAGCGGAACGAGATCCAAGTCAGTGTTTACCAGTGTCTGAAACAGCATCGAAATTTATTCATTTTTATGTACTACACGACATCCGACAGAGGCCGTAGTTACGAAATGTTACTTTGTTTACTCACCAGGAATCCAACTCAATTCCTAGCCTCCAATTGTACTCTCTTCATGCAGGATATTAAACACGGCGAGAAAACGTAGAAGCGAATATTCTCGATAATTTTTCAGAGTTACAATAAACTACTTTGGTACATTGGTATTAAAGTTGTGCAGTACACATACCACTAACATTAAAGATAGCAAAAATCAGATTGGTGCGCTCGCAACGCTTTTGTTTTGTGAACGACTAGAACTATCAGAATGATATAAAAGGAAAATGAAGGAACGAAGCTTGGAGCTCACGTCCCGTCGACAGCGTGATCATTAGAGACGGAGCTACTGGAGTGTATGCATTTTCTCGGAGTGATTTAGGGAAAACCTAAATCTGGATGGCCGGAGGTGGATTTGAACCACCGTCCTTCCGAATGAGAGTCCAGTGTGTCACCTCGCTCGGTGAGGAAAATGGTAATCCGCGGAGTGACGTTGTTGTTGTTATGATCTTCAGTCCGGAGACTGGTTTGAAGCAGCTCTCCACCCTATACTGAGCAATTCTTTTCATCTCCTAATAAGAACAGCATCCCACATCCATTTGATTATGCTCTCTCTGCGATTTTTACCCCACACACTTGACTCCAACGCTAAATTTACGATTCCTCGATTCTATGAATGTGTCCTAACAAGCGATCACTTCTTTTAGTCAATGTTTGCCAAAAATTCCTTTTCTCACCAATTCTGTTCAGTACTTCCTCATTGGTTACGCGATCTACACACCTAATCTTCAGAACTCTTCTGTAGTACCACATTTCAGAAGCCTCTATTCTCTTCCTGTCCGCACTGTTTAGCGTCCATGTTACACTCCCGTACAAGGCAACACTCCACACAAATGTATTCATAAAAGACTTCCTTACACTAAGTATTCGATGTTAGTAAATTTCTCTTTTTCAAAAATGCTTTTCTTCCCATAGCCATTCTGCATTTTATATCCTCTTTACTGCGACCGTCAAATGTTATTTTAATACCGAAGTAACCAAGCTCATCTACCACCTTCATTGCATCGTTACCTCATCTAATTCCTTCAGCATCTCCTGATTTTCTAAGACTGCATTCCACTATCTTGTTAATGTTCATTTTATACGCTCACTTCAACACACTGTCTATTTCATTCAATTGCTCTCCCAGGTCCTTTGCTGTCTTTGACAGAATTACAATGTCATCAGCAAAACGCAATGTTTTTATATCTTCAGCCTAAACTTTAATCCCTTTTCCAAAT
The DNA here is from genome assembly GCA_026315105.1 of Locusta migratoria. Classification (NCBI taxonomy): domain Eukaryota; kingdom Metazoa; phylum Arthropoda; class Insecta; order Orthoptera; family Acrididae; genus Locusta; species Locusta migratoria. Next base: position 169,139,158 of record CM048745.1, read on the forward strand.
TTTTCCTTCCTTTCCTTCACCACCAGTTCGATGTACAAATTGAATAACATCGGAGAAAGGCACCAACCCTGTCTTACTCCCTTCCCAACTAATGCTTCCTTCCATGCCCTTCGCGTCTAACTGCAGTCTGGCTTTTGCACAAGTTGTAAATAACTCTCCTTTCCCTGTGTTTTACCCCTGCTGACTGCAAAATTTGAAAGAGTGTGTTCTAATCAACATTGCCAAAAGCTTTCTCCAAATCTACAAAAGCTAAAAATTTAAGTTTTTCCTTTCCTTAATCTATCTTCTACGATAAGTCGTAAAGTGAGTATTGCCTCCCGTATTCCTACGGTTCTCCTGAATCCAAACTGATCTTTCCCGAGGTCAGCTTCTACCAGCTTTTCCATTCTCCTGTAGATAATTCGTGTTGGAATTTTGCAACCATGATTTATCAAACTGATGGTTCTGTAATTTTCACACCTGTCTCCACCTTATTTCTTTGGAATGGGATTATTACATTTTTCTTCAACTCTGAGGGTATTTCGCCTATCACATACATCTTACACACCAGGTGAAACAGTTTTGTCATGGATGACTCTCCCAGAGACTTTAGTCGCTCTGAGGGAATGTCATCTACTGCCGGGTTCTTGTTCCGACCTAGGTATTTCAGGGCTCTGCCAAATTCATCTCTCAGTATAGTATCTCCTATTTCATCTTCATCTACTTCCTTTTCCCTTCCTACAACATTGTCTCTCAGTTCATATCCTTCGTAGAGCTCCTCTATGTACGTAACGTGTGATAATTGAACTAATGCACATCTTAAATACTAAATCAAGTATTTTTCACAGCATGGAAGAAATAATGACACAAGCGACGTAGACTGAATACTGCTATTAAAATAAAAGATGAAAGGAAGTCACTGTTATTCGATAATGCCTGTGCTATCCTCAGAGAAAAAGATGAAGAGAGAATCGACATACTTTCCAACTGCGCAGTCTGTGTAATGAACCTAGACAATCTTTGTACTTGGCTGCTAATAGAAATGTTCTGATTTTACAAAACAATTTTTTCAAGTTTTCTCTTTACAGTTGCGTCGTATTGCTTATCATAAAAGTAAAGGGAATCGAAGAGGGCCATTTCGCAATATAAGCCACGGAGGAGCATGACAGGTATTGGATTTTAACCTAATTGCATATGAAAAGGAAGCCGTTACTGTGCTTTTCGAAGTCAGAGGCTGACACTCACCTGAAGATGTGGCTGACAGTCACATCAAGATGTCCGGATTGCTAGCCGAAATATCATGTCAGGACGTCGAAGTTATCAACTGCATTCCCGAAACATTATTTAGAAATCCATTTCTGTTTGCTATAAATCCTATAAATATATTAATTTAGTATTAGAATCGCAAATATATGAGAATTCTAGAAGAGGGTTTGCATAGCACTTACTTGGACACAACTATTACGATTATTGTCAAACTGACATATCAATTCGTCTCGTGGCCTAAGTTAATTCATAATGCAAAGTCGACCAATAATCCTTTCTTCTGTGCAGAAGCACACGATTTCTTACTGTTTTCGGGGAAACGCTGCAAATAAAGGAGGAAACTGAGTAAACGCAACTTGTCAGTGAGGAGGAGGACAGGGGGGTGGAAACACAGCTAGCCACAGATTTTCAACGTTTCCCATTTATTCATTTCAATATTCACTGCTATCTTCTGTGGTAAAGTCTTTCGCATGTTACTTAATTTTTTGTTTTTCATTATATCATAATTTTTTTTATATAGTGTAACCGTGGATTTTACAAAAATTTAAACCTTACTGTGTCTGCAAAGTCAAAATGTTCAAAGATTTGTAATCCTGACGGACCGAATTGCTAAGGTGATACATAAACTAACCTAAATTAACGTATCATGAGCAAAAACGCACACTAATCTATGCTCAGGGAGGACTCGAACACCCGTCGGGAGCAGCCGTGCAGTTGGTAACATGGCACCCCACACCGCGCGGTCATTCACATGCAACAAAAAATGTCTCATCTGTGTTGGCCGCTGTTTGAGGGGAGGTATTGTAGGAATGTCAGATGGATGCGTTGCACTGTCTCTTGGAAACAATACACTATCTCGAGTTCAAGCAGAACGTAGTTCACTTATCCAATTAATTCCTTCCACAATATGCATGGAATCCACAGCATTTCAGAAATGGAAACAAATTCCGCGGTCAGAGCATTAAGAAGAAATGAAAAGTTTCTCCTGTACGAAGCATTTAACGTCTTCCGCGTAAATTACACACTAAAACTACAGAAACGTTGTCGCTTCATACTGACAGATGCAAGACTGACATTTTTAGAAATTAAAGGTTTGTGTGACAAGAATATTTTCTCATAATGTAACATTTGCAGTTTGGGAAAGCTATGGACAACGATTACGTGAAAATGTTTAGATTTGAATAAGAAAATTTCAATTTCTTGTGAAATATACATGCCAAGATCGCTGTTGAGTAACTTATTCCTGATTACTAGTTTCGTCAAAACTTTGTTGTATCTTCTGGTCTGCAACTTTATACAATATTATTACACTGCAGTGCAAAAATATATACACAACTGGAACATATGTTCTTACCTTCCTTCTACATTTTAAAAAAAGAACATCAATTACAAGTGCACAGTTCTATCGCATTTTGTCTTTATTTGCAAAGAATTTGCATCTATTCGTTACTTCTTTCATATTCGTTACTTATAAGATCTATAACGTCATATAAAGTAGTTGTGTCATAAATAAAAATAATGTGCCACAGCTCGTCACTTTTAAAATCCACCACAACACACATTTCCCATTCGTACGTAGAGGAACTGAATAGAGACAGTATGTGTACAATGTCAAACAAACATATTGCTATGTTCAGAAGTTGACATAATAATAGTGAGGCGCTCCAGTCACGGTCAGCACGGCCACTACGGTCGGGGGTTCGAATCCCCCCTCGGGCATGGATAGTTGTGCCGTCCTTAGTATAAGGTAGTTGATAAGTAGTTTGTAAGTTTAGGGACTGATGACCACGTAGTTAAGTCCCATAAGCTTAACAAACATTTGAACATTTGAATAATAGTGATACATAACACGTGACAACTACATCTACACCATAGATCTTATAAATGATGAGGAGATGCAAATTCTTGTAAATCAAGACACACATGGAGACATGCTATTTTTTTAAAATATAGAGGTCAGGAAAGTATGTTCAAATGTTCTTCTTGTGTAAATATTTTTTCATCGCAATGTAATGATATTCTATAACAGTCGTAGTACAAAATATTGAATAACAGTTGCAGATTTTATGATAACAACAAAGTTTTATCGAAACAGGTAATCAGGAATAACATGTTGAACATCGATCTTGGTATATATATATTTCACAACAAAAACAATTTAGACCGCACCCTTGCCTTGAATAATGTCAAGCACATACTGAGTGTTCCACGTTAACACAACACCCTTCACATTGTTCTGTACCAGTGAGTCTGATATATTCAAGTGGCTTTTCTCGAAAGTAACTACCTGCATTGTCTGTCCGACTATTTCACATGTGTGTTTCTGCCTCACAATAGGGAAATAGACACAGCCCTCAGGTGTGCGGGGCTATAGTTACTTCTCCTAGAGCTGTCTCTCTCTCTCTCTCTCTCTCTCTCTCTCTCTCTCTCTCTCTCACACACACACACACACACACACACACACACACACACACACACACACGCATACAGCAGACTCGTGGAGACACTGCCTTTGACTAGCTGGCCGTGTTACCGCTAGAATAATACTCCGTTTGCACAATCCCTCGGAATAAGAGATCGGCCCTGGTTCGTTTCTATTGCTTTCCCCCGGCGGAACAATCGAACGCCATTTCTCATTACTGCGAGCGAGTTTCTCGCGAGAGCAGTCGATACTCCAATCTCGGTTACATTACGCAAACTGGGTCCCGCGTCGGAAGCAAAATGTTCTCGCGTTAAAGAAGATAGTCTGCTGTGTCGTCTCACATACATTCGGCGTAGATCTCCACACGCTTGCCTGAACACAAATATGATACTATATGCCGAATTACTGTTTCCATTCAGAGCGATCTAAGAATATTTGTTACGGTATCAGCCTTAGACTGTAATATAGGTTCTGCATTAATTTCTTTACAAAATCGTGATACAGTCATTAATGCATATGTAGCGTAGGGATAAAAAATAGTTACGGAAGTTTTACCAAACGCAATTAGATGAATGTAAAGATAACTTTATTTCTATTCAAAATATACGGTGCATTTGAAATCTTAAATGTATCTTGCGCTCTTGGATTGTATGGAATTCTCAAAAGGATAATGTTACTCAATCAGATTATTATGGTGACTGTGTGCAATTAGGGATACAAATCCATTGCAAAAATATAATTCCTTAAAATTCGTATAGATCTGTTTGTTTCTACATATCGTCGATTGTTTGAATGTTGCTGCGCCAAAGACGAATTAAATAAAAAGTAAGGTTAATGTAACCAGCCTGATGGTTGTAGACAATATCTGTATTGCAGACAATTTCTTGGATAAACGAATCAATCAAGTTCGCAGTAATTATATATTTCATTTTTTACAACAGTGACCGGTTTCCACCTTACATCAGACCATCATCGTACAGAGCGTGGGCTACTGCTCAGTTCGCTGTCTTTCGAAAGAAAACAAAGTTTTTCAAAGTCATAAGAATGTAATGCGCTTGTAGAAAATATCTGTAGAACTGAATTACCAATACCCACAGAAAATCATTTACTTCAATGAGAAATATATTCCAATAACTTTGGTGTATTTAAAACTGTGAACTATTAATATATTTGTGATTAAAAAAAACTTATGAAACCTTCATGGATAAATTTAATGCTGTGAAAACTAATCGAAAGATTATTGTGCATGAAATTTTTTTTAATAAATTGTAAAAAAGCACGGTTTATCTAAGATCCAGGCATCTTGTTATTATGGCTCCATACAAATGGCTGATGTGTGAATGATTAACTGTTAATAATATACAAGATCTGAGGTAATGTGAGAAAGCAACAACAACAAAAAATACGTATAATAGGACAGAAAAAACATTAAAAATACTAGCATGTATTACTAACTTGAAACTGAGCAGAAAATTATAAGCAGCTTTACTTAGAATAAGAATATGTGAGATTAGTTCAAACTTTTATAGGGCTCAGAACGTAATGGTGAATTATAGCAAAGCGACTAAATTTATTTTAAATTGTGTTAAATTATTATATTTTTGGTATATTCCAGTAGAGTAACAGCAGAATCGGAAAATATTAAGTTACATTCACAAAATTAGTTTACAAATCCTTAAAAATGATTAACTAATATGTATTTTCTTCAAATGAAAGACGACAACAATCTTAAAACAACATACAGTTATGCTACCAGGTGACGTCGTCGACCACCGCAGATATTTCTATAGGAACAGATCCTCCCATTCTCATGGCACAACTGCAGTTGTGGATGCTTTGATTTTACTGTAGAGTGGCACATTAAGCTCAATGCTTTCCCATCAAACTTCACGAGAAATGAGAGTTTTCCCATGGAGCACTGAAAATGGCACAGTTAATACAGAATCTTTTCTAATCATTCTGCACGCTTGCAAGATAGATTAAAAGTGTCCAATTTGATAAAAGTAGGTACTGATACTTCAGCGCAATGCAGAAGCGATAGCGAACTCTATGTCACATACTTGCTCTACAGGATGAGGAAACGGTGTTAGGGGCGAAGCAACGGTGTCGCCCGGCGCGGGACCGGATCGTGCAGATACTGAGTTCTTGTATTGGATTGGTCTCGTGTAGCGAAACAATTTGTCGTAAATCGGAGAAATCTCTCTGCTGCATCTTAGAACCTTAAAGTCGAGGCATAAAGTCTGAACAAGTTGCTGTGGATGAACACATGGTACATTCTGTCTACGGGCAGTATACGCAGCATTTTTAACTCTCCTTCGCCCCATCAAATTTCACACGCGTGGTTTAGTACTCCGCGGCCTCTTGCGGGATAGTAGAAACTTGTATTACCAACAGTATGCTTTTCCGTGGCCATATCGACTTGGTGTAGTAGTATTGTTTCCTCAAACAAGTGATACTACACAAGCTACACATGTGTGAATATATGTCTGTCTTCAGAAACGAGGGGTCTTCTTGTCTGTATTTAACGTGTAACAGGGACCCGTTATTTTAAACTGTTTTAACCTCTAAGAGAGTTTCTACTGACTACGCACGTTCAGGCCTTAGTTTCCCGAAGATTTTAGTATGTTTTTATTTTTACCTTCTTTATCAATAGCCCAAGGGCATGAAAGGCATGCAGAGGTTGGGAAGGGTGTAAGACAGTGTTGTAGCCTTTCCCCAACGTTATTCATTTTGTACAGTGTGCAAGCTATGAAGGAAAACAAGGAGAAATTTGGAGAAGAAATTAAAGTTCAGGGCGAAGAAACAAAAACCTTGTTTTTTGCTGATGACATTGTAATTATGTCAGAGACAGCAAAGGACTTGGACAAGCAATTGAACGGAATGGACAGTGTGTTGAAAGGAGCATATAAGATGAACATTAACAAGAACAAAACAAGGGTAGTGGGATGCAGTCTTAGAAAATCAAACGATGCTGAAGGAATTAAATTACGTAACGAATCAATAAAGGTGGCAAATGAGTTTTTTTACTTGGTCAGTAAAATAACATACGATGTTCGCAGTACAGAGGATATAAAATGCACAATGGCAATGGCACGAAAAGCGTTTCTGGAAAATAGAAATTTATTAACATCGATTATTAATTTAAGCTTACGAACTCCTTTCTGAAGGCATTTGTATGGAGTGTTGCCTTGTATGGGAGTAAAACATGGACGATAAACAGTGCGGACAGGAAGACGATATAGGCTTTTGAAATATGTTGTTACAGAAGAATGCTGAAGATTAGGTGGGTGGATCGCGTAACTAATGAAGAAGTTTCATTATAGTCGACATGGTCGATTATAGAGAGTCCGAAACTGCACTACGTTATTTTAAATGTGTTTATTTCCGTCAACAGTTGCTATAAAATTGTTTCATAACATGTTTCGATCACTTGGATCATCTTCAGATCTAAAAAACAAAAGTAAAATAGCAATGTACAATTTGATGAATTTACTAAGGGTTAATCGACAATAGTTAATTTATACATAAATGGATAGATTTTTCTTTACCTTATAGTTGCGTCCGCAACTCGTCTGGCTGAGTACTAATTGGTACTGAGTTTTACAGTTCAAAGTAGGCATTTTTAATTTGGTTGCAGGTGGTGGTGGGGAGGGAAAGAGTAGGTGTAGGGGGGGGGGGGGCAGGAATTGTAATGGATAGGTTCAGCCCTAATATTCCGTACATTTGTTTGTTATAAAAATAAATTCTAAAAGTGAGGTTCTTGAATATATCCAGACATAAAAATTATAAAACTGTATGTTATATCAGTTTAAAAATGTGGTACGATAATTAAAAAATGCATACGATATTTAAAACATTGAATGTGTAAAACAGAGATGTATAAAATTACATATGTCATATTTTAAAGTTTTTTAAACGTCAGTTTGTTAAAATATCATTAAAATGTTAAAATATAAAAATATATAAAATTTTTATAGAAAAAACTTATATAAAACAGTATGGTATGGGCGTTAGTTGCCTCTGTCGCTACTTGGTGGCGTTGTGCGGCGCGCAGATTTTGTTGTACGTTCGGAAGCCAGTCTGCACGCCGACCTGCTGCTAGGGCGGTGTCCGGGCCGACGCGCTGCCGCCGCCAGCCACCGGAAAGTGGGGCCGCCGCTCCAACGCGTGCTGCGTCCAGGACGAAGGTTGCAAGAGGCCTTCAAAGTTTTTAAAAAATGCGCTGTTATTAAAATCATTTTGTTGGTTGAGTGTATTTCCAGGTTCTTGAAGCCGGTGTGTGAAAATTTCGATTTCTTCTAGTGTCGTTAGGAGGCGTCTTTTTGGTTCCCTATGAAGCACTTGTAAATGGGTATTAATTGTTCCAACCGTGTGCTTTTCTGTTATTAAATGCTCTCCAAATGCTGTTTTATTATTATGAAGAGAGCAATGCTCTTTAAAACGTGTTTCGAACGTTCTGCCTGTCTGACCTACGTAGATTTTTGTATAATCTCCACATTGAGTTTATAGACGCCTGCTGCCGTGAATTTCGAGGATTTTTTGTTCACACGGTGTCTCAGTCTAAAGCGAGTGACATCGTTGGTCTTAAATCCGATTCGTACGTTGGTGTTTCGAAATTGCCTAGCAATGATGTCTGAAACCTTTCCTTTGTAGCTCATTGGCATGTAGATGATTTTCTTTTCTTCTGCGTTACTTGTCAGCGTACTGTCATTATTTTTTCGTTGTTGTTTGTTAATTTTTTGCAGCAACTTATTTATTGTTGAAGCTGGGTAACCGTTGCTTACTGCAACTTGCTTTATGATGGCAATTTCTTTCATCTTCTCATGTTCGCTTAATGGCAGTTTCAATAATCAGTTGGCTATTGAACGAAAATATGCCATCTTTACTCTTTTCGGATGCCAAGATTTTGAATTGATGATAAGGTCTGCACAAGTAGGTTTCCTATATACACCAAAACGATGTCTACCCGCTTCTCTTATAATTTTCACACACCGGCTTCAAGAACCTGGAAATACACTCAACCAACAAAATGATTTTAATAACAGCGCATTTTTTAAAAACTTTGAAGGCCTCTTGCAACCTTCGTCCTGGACGCAGCACGCGTTGGAGCGGCGGCCCCACTTTCCGGTGGCTGGCGGCGGCAGCGCGTCGGCCCGGACACCGCCCTAGCAGCAGGTCGGCGTGCAGACTGGCTTCCGAACGTACAACAAAATCTGCGCGCCGCACAACGCCACCAAGTAGCGACAGAGGCAACTAACGCCCATACCATACTGTTTTATATAAGTTTTTTCTATAAAAATTTTATATATTTTTATATTTTAAAATTTTAATGATATTTTAACAAACTGACGTTTAAAAAACTTTAAAATATGACATATGTAATTTTATACATCTCTGTTTTACACATTCAATGTTTTAAATATCGTATGCATTTTTTAATTATCGTACCACATTTTTAAACTGATATAACATACAGTTTTATAATTTTTATGTCTGGATATATTCAAGAACCTCACTTTTAGAATTTATTTTTATAACAAACAAATGTACGGAATATTAGGGCTGAACCTATCCATTACAATTCCTGCCCCCCCCCCCCCTACACCTACTCTTTCCCTCCCCACCACCACCTGCAACCAAATTAAAAATGCCTACTTTGAACTGTAAAACTCAGTACCAATTAGTACTCAGCCAGACGAGTTGCGGACGCAACTATAAGGTAAAGAAAAATCTATCCATTTATGTATAAATTAACTATTGTCGATTAACCCTTAGTAAATTTATCAAATTGTACATTGCTATTTTACTTTTGTTTTTTAGATCTGAAGATGATCCAAGTGATCGAAACATGTTATGAAACAATTTTATAGCAACTGTTGACGGAAATAAACACATTTAAAATAATGAAGAAGTACTGAACAGAATTGAGGAGAAAAGGAATTTTTGCATACCTTGACTAAAGGAAGAGATCGAGTGGTAGGACACATTCTTAGACATCAAGGTATTGTGAATTTAGCGTTGAAGTGAAGTCTGTAAGGTAAAAATCACAGAGGGAGACCAAGAGATGAATATAGTAAGCAAATTCAAATGGATATAGGTTGTTGTCGGCGGCACTTGTGCACTGCTTTCAGAGAGTCGTAGGAAGGTGGATATGAACGTTTTTTAATTGTGTTGTGTATGTTATGTGTTTATCAGGAATTGGTAAATCCCCCCTCCCCTCCCACCCTCCCTCAGCAGTGGGAATGTACGCCCTGGGAACAGCCCTGGGAACCACTTTAGGTTATATCAGTGTATATTGTTAGTTCATTCGAAGGACAAAGGAAATAAACGCAACTAGATCTTTACTCGCACGAAGTGTTGAGTCACATCTACAAGCTTTCTCAAATTAATTCCGTATTTTTTTGATTTCCAGAAGGCTTTTGACACCGTACCTCACAAACGGCTTTTAATCAAATTGCGTGGTCGTGGTATATCGCCCCAAATAGCTGCGGAGGATTAGCCGCGCTTACTGGAACAGCGTGTTGCGTTGCACGCGACGGTCCACCGTGTTTGTGTTTGTCCTTAGTTTAAGTACTTTGTAAACGAGGGACTAATAAACAAGCAGTTGAGTCCCACAGATTTACAAACATTTGAACATTTTATCGCCCCAAATTAGCGACTTTAGGGGCTTTCCGTCGGAGAGCGCACAGTTTATAGTAATCGATGATAAGGCATCGACTAAAGCAGAGGTGATAGCTGTCGCCGACCGCGGTGGCCGAGGTGACTGAGGCGCTCCAGTCACGGTCAGCACGGCCACTACGGTCGGGGGTTCGAATCCCCCCTCGGGCATGGATATTTGTGCCGTCCTAGTTTATAAGTAGTTCATAAGTAGTTTGTAAGTTTAGGGACTGATGACCCCGTAGTTAAGTCCCATAAGCTTAACAAACAATTGAACATTTTTGATAGCTGGCGTTCCACAGAGTAGTGTTATTGGTCCTCTGCAGTACTTATTTACATAAACGATTTAGGAAGATACAAATGTTCAAATGTTTGTAAATCTATCAGACCAAACTGCGTAGTCATCAGTCCGTAGCTTACAAACTACTTAAACCTAGGTAAACTAACCTAAAGACAACACACACACACACACACCCATGCCCCAGGGAGGACTCGAACCTCCACGGCGAGCAGCCGCGCGCTCCGCAGCGAGACCCTTTAGACCGCTCGGCTACTCCACCGCGACAATTCAGGAAGAAATATAAGCAGCACTCTGAAGTTGTTTTGAGATGACGCCGTCATTTGCCGTCTAGTAAATTCATCTGTAGATCCGAACGATCTAAATAAGATATAAATGTGGTGTAACAATTGGCAATTGACTCTAAATAATGGGAAGTGTGAAGTCGTCCACATGAGTACGAAAATAAATCCGTTAAACTTTGCTTACAAGATAAATCAATCAAATGTGAAGGCCGTAAACTCCACAAAATACCTAGGAATTACTATTACTTCAGACTGAAAATGGAAAGAACACGTAGATAATGTCGTGGGAAACGCGAACCACATTAGACTGCGTTTTATTGTCAGGACACTTAAAACGTGCAACAGAACTACAAAGGAAACTGCATACACAACGCATTGTCCGTTCATTTTAGGAGTATTGCAGCCCAGTGTGGGATCCATATCAGGTGGGTTTGACTGAGGACATCGTAAGAGGCCAAAGAGGGGAAGCTCGTATTGTATTGTCACGATACAGGGGAGAGAGAATTACAGAATTGATACAGGATCTGGGATGGGAATCATTTCATCAACGGCACTTATCGCTGCGGCGTGGGCTACTTACGAAACTCCAATCGCCAACATTCTCTTCCGAATGAGAAAATGTATTGTTGGCTGCCACTTACAGAGGCAGAAAAGATCATCTAACTAAAATACGAGAAATCAGAGCTGAAGTGGAGAGATTCAGGTGTTCCTTCTTCCCGCTCGCTATTCGGGAATGAAATGGGAGATAAATAGTATAAAGATGGCCAGAATGAAACTTTCACTCTGCTGCGGAGTCTGCGCTGATATGAAACTTCCTGGCAGATTAAAATTGTGTGCCGAACATGGGACCAAGCTCTCTACCGACTGAGCTTTCCGGCACGACTCACGATGCCGCCTTACAACTTTACTTCTGCCAATACCTTTGCACCAACTTTCCAAACTTCACAGAAGCTCTCCTGCGAACCTTCCAAGACTAGCACTCCTGGAAGAAAGTATACGGTGGAGACATAGCTTAGCCACAGCCTAAGGGATGTTTCCAGAATGAAACATTCACTCTGCAGCGGAGTGTGCGCTGATATTCATTCTGGAAACATCCATTAGGCTGTGGCTAAGCCATGTCTCCTCCATATACTTTCTTCCAGGAGTGCTAGTCTTGCAAGGTTCGCAGGAGAGCTTCTGTGAAGTTCGGAAAGTTGGAGGCGAGGTACTGGCAGAAGTAAAGTTTTGAGGCGGCATCGTGACTCGGGATAGCTCAGTCGGTAGAGCGCTTGTCCCCGAAAGGTCCCAATTTTAATCTGCCAGGAAGTTTCATATCAGCGCACACTCCGCTGCAGAGTGAAAGTTTCATTCTGGAAACATTGTCTAGGCTGTGGCTAAGCCACGTCTCCACCACATCCTTTCTTCCAGGAGTGCTAGTTCTGTAAGATTCGCAGGAGAGCTTCTGTGAAGTTTGGAAAGTAGGTGGCAAGGTATTGGCGGGAGTAAAGTTGACACCGTGAGTCGTGTTGGGATAGCCCAGTCGGTAGAGCTCTTGCCCGCAAAAGACAAAGCTCCCAGGAGCGAGAACCGGCACACAATTTTAATCTGTCAGGAAGTTTCAGGATAGGCACTAAAATGTGATTTGTAGAGTATCCCATGTAGATGTAGAATGCAAACAGCGCTCGGAAGAACTGGACGGCGACCAATTGAGTTGGCCGACACAGTTTCTGAGGTTGAGCTGGGACCGCTGTACCCATTGCACACGGCCGTTGGCGATTTACGGAGCAGAAATGTACTCGTGTGTGCGGTGAATGACATTGCAGTGATGCCTGTAAGGTGTCAATCCTGGCGGTCGTGGCGCCACGTCCGTGACGTCACGAAGCGTTCGCTCCGCGCCCTGGGCGCAGCTATTCGGTCGGCCTATAAAGCGAGCGCTGTGCCTCCCCAAACAACCCCCGCGCCCCCGTTTCTTCGCCGCGCGCTGCCCGCCGCGCACCCTCGGATCATTAACGCAGCCTCCAGTGCCTCGCCATTCAGTTAATGTCCTGTGACTGGAGCGCAGACTGCGAACGCGGTGAACACTGGCGCCCGTTTAAAGTCGCGCTCTTTCCCGCCAACTTAACGCGCGCGGAGCTCGCGGCCAACGACGCTTTTGATGTGCTAAACAGCGGCGCTACGATCCACACTGGTGCGTTAGCTCCCGTAATACTGCAGGCAATAAACTGAAACGCGTATTCTGCTCACTGACGAAAAGGAGTTACGTCTGGACAGGCATACGAAGCAGGGAGACTGATAAATAATAGAGGAACATAATCTTTTACGTGTAAGTCAAATAATGTTTAGAAACAGTAAGTTTATTCCGTAATAAATTTAATTCACTTAATTATATCCATAATGGATATAAGTTCGCGGTTGTATTACTTAATTATTTTTGTCAAGTACGCTCGACCACAGAAATCGTTTAAAAACACTAAAATATGTCGCGTTTCAAGGGTCAAGCCCTCATCAGATAATCTATACAAGAATCTTAAAACCTGAGACAATAAAAATCTAAAACGTAATAAAAGAAAACGTGGTTACTTCTCCTGTAACCGTGTCTACGCAGAAAGGTCCTCAACATACTGTGCTTCAAATCAGACCCCACCACTGGCGGCGCATAACACCAGAAAATGCACGGAGTCAACAACACGAGTGGAGCGCACGTTTGCACGTGAAAAGAAAAAAATGTTCAAATGTCTGTAGATCTATCGGACCAAACTGCGTGGTCATCAGTCCGTAGCTTACAAACTACTTAAACCTAGGTAAACTAACCTAAGGAAAAACACACACACCCATGCCCCAGGGAGGACTCGAACCTCCACGGCGAGCAACCGCGCGCTCCACAGCGAGACGCTTTAGACCGCTCGGCGCACGTGAAATCAAAGACCTGTAAATTCCAAAGAACATCCACAAGCTAGTGGGTTCATTTAGGCGTCACGAGTTTGTTTGCACAGTAAGACAGAGGTTGAAATTTAAAATAAACGACTTTTGTTATAATAGGTCCACAAAGTTTTTTAAAAAGCTGTATGTATTACCTTGAACTTGATCATTTAACGAAACGTCGCTGAAATCGACGTTTCATTAAATGAACAAGTTCAAGCTAATACATAAAGCTTTTTTAAAAACTTTGTTGGCCTATTATAACAAAAGTAGTTTATTTTAAATTTCAACCTTTGTTTTACTTTGCAAACGAATTCGTGACGCCTGAATGTACCCACTAGCTTGTGGATGATCTTTGGAATTTAGAGGTCTTTGTTTTCAGGTAAATACGTGCATCCCACTCGTGTTGTTGACTCCGTGCATTTCGCTAGTGTTATGCACCGCCAGTGCTGGAGTCTGATTTGAATCCTGTCGAAGCACAGTATGCTGAGGACCTTTCTGCGTAGACACGGTTACAAGGTAAGTAACCACGTTTTCTTTTATTACGTTTTATATTTTTATTGTCTCAGGTTTTCAGATTTTTGTATAGTTTATCTGATGATGAGGGCTTGACCCTTGAAACGCGTCATATTTTAGTGTTTTTACACTATTTCTGTGGTTGAGCCTACTTGACAAAATAATTAAATATAAGTCACTATTACAAAGTACACTGACAGTAATAAAAATCAGTACATGCTCCTACAAACACACGTACGGAAGTGTCACTATACGATTTAACTAAAACTAGCTCTAAACCCGGGTGTTTGTTTATCCTACACTCTCGTAGTCCACATCCCCATCTCTCTCTGCATCCATCTTTTTCTCTCCCATCTCTCTGTTTGTTTCCACCTTTCCCACTCTCGTCTAAGTTTTATGCAAGGTACCTTCTGTCATGTACCAAATAAAACATGTATCTTCCTCTTGGTTTAAAGGTCATGTGTGCAAAAGTTCATATTGATTGTAGCAAAACTATGCATTTAGTAAAATTCCGTAAGTTAAGTACCCACTACCATGCACCGAACGAAATTTTATACAGACAGTGACATTCCTCTTGTTTTTAAGGTAGATGGTGCAAAATTTCATCAATATCTGAACAAAACTGTAGATTGATACGCAACGCAGAAACGCAGGGTCACATTGAAGAATGCACTTTGTTGTTCTCAAATATTCCAGTTTTATTTAATACTCACCTTGTTCTGAAAATAACGAAAGCAACAAAAAAGGATATGTGAAATCGGTAGAGCCGTTCTCAACTTATGGCCCAATCAAAGTACTTTCGGATCCATTTTTATGTTGCAAAGTACCCTCCCCCATGCGCCGTATGAAACTTAACGTAGACGGTGACCTTCCTCTTGAAGGTCAAGCGTGCGAAATTTCGTGAATATCGGAATGAAACTGTACATTTCGTGAGTCTGTAGAAGGATTCTCCTCCATGCACCTATCACAAACTACTTTCTTAGCTGACGTTTTCTAACTATAAACAACAGTAGAAAACGCATCATAAACGTCCGAAATTACAGGCAAACCTTGTTGCAGGTGCCTAACTACTCCAATTTTCTAGTGATTGACGCATAAATCTGGGTGTTCTCACGCGGTGGTCTCTCACTATTTATGACGTCATATCTCCTGAGCTATGTGCCGTTTTCTTTTGTTTTTTGTGTCAAGAACCTTCGTGGACGTATGGGAAGCAGTTCACCGAAGATTCATTGCAGTCGAATTAATGGTTTATGAACATTCGTTCATATATACATGATTTGGATATGTTATAATTAGACCGCGGATTTTAGGTCGTAAAAGGTGTGTTTTGGGTACCGAAAATAGGCTCATCCAGTACTTCATTTAGGCTATATCAAACTTAAAATGTGGTCAATTAAATATTACGCAGAGAAAATAAAATTGAGTTAAAATAAGCATAATTATATGTTAGATAGTATTTAGAAACAGGTGATGTCCAAGTAAATTTATTCCTTAATAAATTAGTCACTATTTGAAAGTACACTGACTTCATTTACAGATGTAAAAAGAAGTGCACCCTCTTACAAGTACATAAGGGACATGCATTTTTGCCGGCCGCGGCGGCCGAGGAGACTGAGGCGCTTCAGTCACGGTCTGCACGGCCACTACGGTCGGGGGTTCGAATCCCACTAAGGGCATGGATATTTGTGCCGTCTTTAGTATAAGGTAGTTCATAGGTAATTTGTAAGTTTAGGGACTGATGACCCCGTAGTTAAGTCCCATAAGCTTAACAAACATTTGAACATTTTGACATGTATTTTTCTCGCGGCGGTAAAGGGTACACAGATTGTAACTTAAATAGTGGCAAACAGAAAAAATTCACTTTTCCGATAAATCGCTGTTACCTTTGAACAACTCGGAATCTTGCAGAATATAGTTACGTTCATTTAACAACAGTGTGCGATAACTTTTAGGAAGCAAGAGGGAAAAAGTTGTTAATGGTGGTTATGTTTTTTTCTTTTTCAATCTTGTCTTTCGGGAGATGGATGATTTGGAGTCGTTTGTTCATGTTCGTTCTGGGTTGTTCGTTGCGAATTTTGCAGTTTTTTATGACAAGTGGCGTTGAACCCTCTTTTTATCTCTCTTTTCATTGGTTCTTGGGTTTGATAGGTCCTTTGAAAACGTCGGTTTATTATGTTTGATTTTGACCGTTTCGTCGTTCATTTTTTCATTGCAGAGGGCACCGAGCAACCATGCCAGCAACCCTATGACTGAGCGCGCTGAACCACCGCGCACTAGCACGTTTCGAAGCACCGCCTAACATGTTCGTACATCACAAACTATTTCGTCGCCCATTACGCTACGGCGAACTGCTGCTTGAGTAATCCGTAATTCTCGTACCATCGATGGCAGGTATTAGATTATAGGTCATTGTCCCAAGTACGACATTTTTTTGATAATTTTCAGTGCGCCATTGCTTTGAAACGACAACGCTTGACCTATAATAAGAAAATCATCAAATACAGAAATCAAGATGGCGTACGCAAAAGAGAGTTTCAGGCGAGGGATGTCACGTGACTGATTTCCGGACGCGAAATGTACGCAATGCTCCATCCGGGCTATAGTCATTCGCAACCAGTACAGGCTACTGCCAAGGCGAGACAGGTGATAATATTTGAACGGAAAATTATAATGAAAATGTTGGACAGATATTAAAATGACAGTTTCAATAGCAAAAAGTTTAAAAAAGGACTGTGTTTGTCAAAGCTAAAGACAAATATCGAATAATTTTGGCTGTTTGTTCAAAATGTACAAATGTTTGTCAAGCTTAAGCGACTTAACTACGAGGTCGACAGTCCTTAAACTTACAAACTACTTACGAACTACCTTATACAAAAGACAAAACACAAACATTCATGCCGAGGGGGTGGGGGGGTTCGAACCCCCTACGCGGAACGGCCTCATGGATTGGAACATAGCCCCCCAATGCACTTGGCCACTCCGCCGCTGCTGTTAAAATACGGCCAGAAATAATATTACGTGTTGGGTGAATAGATATTACTACAGTAGTGGAGTCGTGATCGTATCGCCCTTAATTTTTTATTACTTACATCTTTATTATTTTTTCCGAAATATTTGCAAGTAAACATAAAACTACAATCAAGTCTAACGTGGGCCGTAAAACACGTCAGTACAGTTTCTTTTTCTTCCTGGTAGAGATTAGCTGTTACTTAGAAATAAAAACACAGCCCTAGAGACTGTGGAGTGGAACAGTACACTAATTTCTTTACGGAGTTGTTATTAACTTCCAGAAAAAGCTCTGATACATATTACGCAACAAAATGGTTGGAGCTGAAGTACAGTTCGTGTTACGCGATTCTGCTGTTTAATAAGGGTTGCGTTGTCGGTGTTACGTAATCTTGCGCCATATGTTCATGACATGCATGAAGTATATTCCGGTGATGCGTGAATTTCGTTCTTTGTAATTATCTCTGCAGACCTTGGTTTCATACCCTGATCGTTGTCACTGTCTAGTGTCAGGATATTCTACAGCTACTAAATCCTGAATTACTTTTAGCGATGATCCAGTATGCAATACACTATTTGACCAAAGTGGAAAGATAACCATTCAAGAGCCCGGTTGTCTCTCAGAGATCAAATGTAGTCCACACCGGTAAGTGCACCAACTCTACTCACAGTTTCATAGTCAAAGCACTTTAGGCAGTTATTTTCCTTCTGCGTATCAAGGAAAAGGAAATTTTTGGATACAGTTCCGACAGTAGGAGAAACATACTTTTCCAATATATGACACCTGTAAAAACTATGGATTCAAAATTATGTCTAAAATTCATCAAACATGATCAACGTCTACCTCTAGACAGGGGTGGAAGACTGTCGAATACGTCAGACGATATAAAAGTTGTACTATTCAAGATAGTGGAGCAGAAGGGAGGTGCATCAGCAAAAGAAAACTGTCTTCAGCAACAGAAATTGACCACATATAAATATTCTAATATATCGAAGTTTTTCCAGATTATTCGTCAATAAACTATGTGAACCGTCTAGGAATTGACATAAAAGTTTTCTCGGTATGGTACCGCGTCATGATGTAAGAAGGCTATTTCTTAAATAACCGACGTTTCGGGTAACTGATGAAGGCCACTGTAACGTTGGCCGAAACGTCGGTTATTTAAGTAATAGTCTTCTTACATCATGACGCGGTACCATACCCAGAAAACTTTTATGTCATCTGACTCTGAACGCGGAAGCCTACGTAATTATTACGTCTAGGAATTATATTTCACCTATATACTATACATAGATAAATGTGTTTACCTTCTTTCGAGGAATGTGTGGATCGTGGCTTTTTAATCCATGATCTCATGATAGTAAATCATTATAAATGATCAGAATTGATTGATGTGAAATGAAATGGTGAAGCACATGGAGACTAATGTGGACAGACAAGAAATGGACGTCAATCAGCTCTCTTGGCCATGAACCCTGGTATCGAGAGTGATTATAATGGTAAAATAAAAGGAATAATGACAGCGACAATTATGAGATAATTATGTGTGCTGAATATTACCGAAATAAAAAATGTACAAATATATCAGAAGGGGAAGCATTAATATTATCCGATTGTACTCATTCTACTAATCTGGAAAGTATGTCCCTTTAACAATTATTTATTACATATTTTTTACAGTCTTAAAATAAAATTTTATTTTATCCACTCGACCAAGACTCAGCCGAGTGAGTTGTTCAAATAAAACGACTTACGTTGTTACATTTAAAAACTACATTATTATCTGTCGGACACATTATTTTGTTGGACAAAGGACCAGAAACTGTTGTTTCTTCTGCCGGCCGCGGTGGCCGACGGGACTGAGGCGATCCAGTCACGGTCTGCACGGCCACTACTGTCGGGGGTTCGAATCCCCCCTCGGGCATGGATATTTGTGCCGTCCTTGGTATAAGGTAGTTGATAAGTAGTTTGTAAGTTTAGGGATTGATGACCACATTGTTAAGTCCCATAAGCTTAACAAACATTTGAACATTTGAACTGTTGTTTCTGCATACTGGCTCTGTTTCTGAGTCACTAAAAAAACGTTCAAACGTTTGTATAGCTTTTGGGACCTAACTACGGGGTCATTAGTCCTTAAACTTGCAAACTACTTATGAACTAGCTACAATTAAGGACGGCACAAAGATCCATGCCAGAGGGGGGATTCGAACCCCCGATCGTAGTGGCCGTGCTGACCGTGACTGGAGCGCCTCAGTCCCCTCGGCCACCGCGGCTGGCGAGTCACTAAGAGACTGACAACTGCAATAATGTGTCAAAAAGGTTTTGTTCCTCTGTCATAGTTACGGGCGTCATTATTCCTCTTCAATTAATTATAATTTGTTTAAGCTTATGGGACTTATCTACGGGGTCATCAGTCCCTAAACTTACAAACTACTTATCAACTACCTTATACTAAGGACGGCACAACTATCCATGCCCGAGTGGGGATTCGAACCCCCGATCGTAGTGGCCGTGCAGACCGTGACTGGAGCGCCTCAGTCCCTTCGGCCACCGCGGCCGGCGTCGAGTTTTCGATAATAGGGAGCACTACATACAGCTGAGCTACATCGGCCCCAGTGCAACACTGCAACGTACTAATACTTCAGCATATACATACTGTGAGAGATAATCAGTTTAGTACTACACCACAGAACCAATACATGGCGCCGTAATTATTATTACTGTTTCTCATCTCAACGATAGAAGTGTTTTCAGAAATTTACGCCATACAGACAATTACACACTTTATGAACACAACCTAACATTAAATTTACATCGTTCCAGGGTACGGACTGGAATTATTTTCACTTTTTGTATGAAATACTTTATGAACATTCATCTTTTTCGACAATGACTACTGAGTTTATTGACAGAACGACCCAAAAAGGATCCGGAAGGAAAAAAAAATCATGATATACACAGGTCCCTCTTTAACAAGCGTTGCAAAGCACGGGCATATAAGCTAGTGCTCCTGTACGTTTCACAAATTTTAAATACATAATGCCTCATCTGCGCCTGTACTACTTAGATTACTACACTGTTCAAAACAATTAGGGGATCAGTTGTGAGGGATTATTTATTATGAAATTCACTGAGCTTGTGCCAAAACGCCGACTGTGCTTACCTGACATTTATACGTTTATTTATTTACTGCAACCAGTTGATATAGAAATCAGCCCATAGTTAACAATGCTCTTTCGAATCATGCGTCATGTAATACATCACCTTTAGCCACCTGAACCATGTTTCAGTTGCACTACATATTATACTTACAGCTGGCTGTTTTATTAGCAAAATTGCCTTGGTATAGAAAAGCGGCTTCCGTGAAAAGTCCTATGGAACATCCGGCGTTACCCTCTGAATAATTGGGACTGATGACCTAGCTGTTTAGTCCCCTCAAAAACCAACAACAACAACAACAACTCTGAGTAATTAACGTGCGTTGTAAAAGGTAACGGTCATGTAAGGCTCCCTAGGGCACACGCGCAATTACGGATCGAAACACTGTGGAAGGGGATGGGGAAGGGACAGACGAGACATGCTGACCCGGGTACAAAGTGGGCGGAAGCGTAAGAACCATTATTAAAGTTTCTGAGGGTGATCAACAAATTTGAAAAACCAACATGAGAGTAAGCTGTGTCAAAAACTGAGTTTTACTTATAGTAACTGATTACCAATGCTTTTATTTTATCTCTATCTATAAGTGTCAATGTCTGTTCGGTGTACGTTTGTCACGTCTGAAGCACAGGACATAAAAAGCTATAAATTTGTACAGTTACTAATGTTTAACCGGGGAAGGCTTTAGGCACGGTTTAATGGTGATCGGATAGCTATTTATCTATATATATTCATATGAATGTCTGTTCGGTGTGCGCTTATCGCATCCGAACGGCAAGACGCAGAGACTTAAATATTTGTACAGTTACTAATTTATACCTGAGGAAGGTTTTAGGCACGGTTTTATAGCGATCTGGTAGATATTTAGTAATTTGAAGAATATAACGCTAAATGTGGAACAATAATTACTCTTTGAAAATTATATTGGAAGTGGTTTTATTGGTTGCATTGTTGCTTGAGGGTTGATCATGATAAAAGGGTGGAGTATACTGGGATGGAATGTTATCGTTGTACATGTGTGTGTGTGTGTTAATATTACGCTCTGCAGCGAAAACTACTGAACGCAAACGAATGGTCTGTCTTTAATTGTTGTCCGAAGTCTCCCGTTGTACACCACAGCAGTTCCATGCCGACAGCTATAAGGGGGTGGATAATATGGTGGTTGAAAGTCGTCAAATTATTAAAAAAAATTCGGACTGAAGGCCAGCGATGACGTTTGCGACTCTGTAGCAAGGAGGTTACATACAGCGAAAGGTGATGCCACAGAAAATATCTTTGGTCTATGCGTGCTACAATGTCTTCAGCTCTTTCTCTGTAAGGATAAGCATACGAATAAGGAAATACAGGAATAAATAAATAAAGCAGTGAAAAAGAAATTTCTTTTAATACATCTGTTTAAAAAATCGATTTGACGTTTCGCGCATTACATCAAGTACAATACTATAAATAACGTAGTTTACCAGAATGCCCTAAAATGAAATTAAAATGAATTTGGGCATTACTCTCACCATACGCGTTGAGATATTGCAACACAGGCTATAAGGAATAATGTAAGTATTATTTATTGATAATCGTTAAGCACTTCACATAATTTAATTTTTTATTTGAATGTTGATTAAAAATGTATGTTTCTAAAGGAGGTATTGTATTTCATTTCATCTTTCAAAATCAGTCTCACAGCACACTACTGAAAGATAATCAACCAAGACGCGTGCAGAGTCGCGGGTTTAAGCTAGTCTATACTAATAATAAGTCTGTCAATTTAGGTCTTTCACTGTTCACTTCAATCTTCAAAACTATTGAACGAATCCTCATGAGGTTATTACAGGAAACACGAGAAAAGTTTGGGTCCACATATAAGCATAATTTTATAAAAATCGGTTTACGGAAAAAAAAGATGTCGTTATTTTAAGTGTCTGTTTGTTCAACTCCAAAACTACTTCACGAATTTGCATTGGGGGTTTATAGGTAACGTGAGCGTAACTCTGCGTAACGAACAGACTTCGTTTCATAAAAATCGTATCACGGCAGAAAATGTTTTTTTTTTTTTTTTTTTTTTTTTTTTAATTTTTTATCTACGAGCGTCATGTGTCTCTGTCTCTTTGAACACGTTTATCTCCAAAACTACTTGACGAATTTTCATAGGGTTTTCACACTTGAGCATATCGTACCTTACATAAAGACTTAAATAATTAAAATCGGATCAGAGAAAATAAAGGTATCATAATTGAATCATTTGCTTAAAAGCCATCGTGTATGTCTATTTGTTAAGGAAATCTCCAAACATATTAATCGAACATTCATGGGTTTCCACAGGTAAATTGAGAATAGTTTGGAGAGTATCATAGGCTTCATTCCATCAAAATCGGATCAGAGGAAAGAAAGATACCGTAATTTGTTTTATGTGTATTCTATGCTTATAAATATGGTGTAGTACAACATATCTCCAAGAGAACTATATAAACTTTCATGGGGTTTCATACGTCAACTGGGAGTATCTTGGGACAACATATAAGCTTCATTTCATCAAAATCGGATCAGGGGGAAGAAAAGATATCGTAATTTGTAGTTTTTGGTGTATGCTATGCTGAAATTTTAGCGTAGTATAGTAAACATCCGATAGAGGGGCTGTTACTTACATAGAATACCATTGATACCAGATAACTAATAGATGCCGATCTGTGTTTTTTCTTATGAACAAGAAAGGACCAGGATAAAGTCATCGATTAGTACATGTTTCACAATATCACGTAAAATTTGCATCTTAATGTTGAGGACATAAAATCTGTTCTGCACATCTGAATGCTCAGCCCAGAGATTATTTTTACTGTTTCTCATCTCAACGATAGAAGTGTTTTCAGAAATTTACGCCAAACAGACAATTACACACTTTATGAACACAACCTAACATTAGATTTACATCGTTCCAGAGAACGGACTGGAATTATTTTCACTTTTTGTATGAAACACTTCATCTTTTTCGACAATGACTACTGAGTTTATTGGCAGAACAACCCAAAAAGGATCCGGAACCCCCCCCCCAAAAAAAAAAAAAATAAATAAATAAATAAATAAAAAAAAAAAAAAAATCCCTCTTTGTGATGTTTAAAGCTTTCCCGGCGTATAGATATATCCATAAAATCTCGGGCGAACTGCCGGATGTCAGTAACTTCCTGCCACGATATTTCAGCGCAGAGTCTTCTGGCCATCTTCAGGTGAGTACCGCCGAAGTACTGGCGAAGACGCACTGAGCTGTGCTATTTATGCCCAGTTCAACCGACATTGCGCATGCGCGTACCTAGCGTGCGCGTTCACTACAGCTACGTACGCTGCTCCGAGCGCCCTCCGTGGTGGAGGCTTGCCGCTTCGATATCAGATCGATTCTCATCGTCATTCAGTTGCAGGAAACTACGCCGACTACGAAGTTTTTCAATGACAGGATTCCATGCAGCATTTATTTGGAAACCGCTGTCTCGATTGATAAGAGTCTCACTGTCAGACAATCTTATTTCCACAGCTTCATTAACAATTGAGCTCCAAAAGTTCGATGTGTGGGCCACAATTTTCGTTTCATTGTATTTCATTGATTGACCTGTGGAAATACAATGTTCGGCGATTGCGGATTTGGTGGGTTGGAGTAGCCGAGTATGACGCTGATGTTCCACGATGCGGTGCTGCACAGTGCGCGTCGTCTGCCCTATATATGACTTGCTGCACTCGCACGGAATCCTGTAAACACCTGCTTTACGCAGCTCCAGATCGTCTTTGACAGAACCCAACAGCGATGAAATTTTAGGAGGAGGGCGAAAGATGACTCTTACTTTATGCTTTATTAGTATTCTGCTTATCTGTGATGAAATGTTCCCAATATATGGGAGATAAGCAGTCGATTTGAAAGCCTCTTCTTCTTCTTCTTCTTCTTCGTCCTTGTTCTGTCGTTTGGAGGCGTGCATCGCTCGATTTACTTGCTTCCTTGTATATCCATTCTTTAGTAATACTGTCTGCAGGTGTTCCAGTTCCGTGTGAAGGCTGTCGGCATCAGAGATGGTATGGGCTCGATGGATTAGAGTCTTGAGGACGCCCATTGTTTGTGCTGGATGATGGCAACTAGTACCTTGTAAGTACAAATCTGTATGAGTGGGCTTCCTGTATACCGAATGACCAAGTGTGCCATCACTTCTGCGCCGGACGAAAATATCTAAAAATGGCAAACAACCATTTTTCTCGATCTCCATGGTAAACGTCATGTTTTCATGTATGGAGTTCATATGATTTAAAAAGCCTTGGAGACGTTCAACGCCATGAGGCTACACTATAGTGTCGTCGACGTATCGCCAAAACACTGTTGGTTTAAAAATAGCTGACTCTAGTGCTCTCTCCTCAAAATCTTCCATAAAAAGATTGGCCACCAGGGGAGACAAAGGACTCCCCATGGCGACTCCGTCGGATTGTTCATAAAACTCGTTGTTAAATAAAAAATATGTAGAGGAGAGCGTGTGCTCAAATAGCGCTGTAATGTCCTCACCAAACATGTTGCCAATGAGGTGTAGTGAGTCCACAAGAGGCACCTTTGTAAACAGTGAAACCACATCAAGACTGACCAACATTTTGTGTCCCAACTTCGTCGCCGCTTTTGTGTCCCAGCCTCGTCGTAGGTGTCGGTGGCCGAGTGGAATGAGACCGACACAGGAATAAAGACAGCACGCTGGTGCAGGTACGGAGGGGAGCATCCAGAAACTATAAACACTAGAGTAAATTAGAAAGAGATATATATTGCACAAAATGTAACAAAACTTTTACATAGTACTGCAGAATGTTGATACATAGTTGTTAGAGGCCTGCCTAGTGCCTGTCTGATAGCCAAGTCTTCACTGGTGCCTATCTGATTCCGAAGGTCCTAACTGGTTGCTATCTGAGTCCCAAGTGAACGATGTCGTTCAGTGGTGGCCACGAGCGGAGTTGCAGCAGAGGGCGCTCGTGGCTGTCGTCGTAAGAACGCCGCGCCGTGCGTGCATGGCGGCGCGCGGCGAAAGTAGGTGGCGCGCACTTTGTACTTGTGCGACACCACACCCCTCCCCCCCAAACCGCCGCGCCGTCGTGGCGTAGGGCTGAGGGCCACGGCGACGGCATTGGGAGGAGGGCCTGGGCGGGGGCGTTAATGGTGGGACGGGCGTCGTAGCTGAGGCTGGGATCGAGACGCCGTCCGCGCCCCGGTATACACCTTGCGATCCGCCGGAAAACCCGCGAAAACCAGCGGAAGGGCGCCCGCCCCCTCCCAGAGGGAGCAGGTCATCTTCTTCTGAGGTGCGTGGCCCAAGCTGGGGGGGGGGGGGGCCGCACGGTCCCGGAGTCCCTCTCGGTGACGCTGTCATCTGCGGCGGCGACAGCGGCGGCGACGACTGCGTCGGAGGTACGTCGACGTCCATAGGGATCTCGTAGTCCGGGGACGAACGATGTGGCTGTGCTCCCTGGCGGTGAACTGGGTCTGGAATCAAGAAACCCGAGACAGGATCGCGCGGCCTGTGCAGGCGCAATTGGTTTGCGTGGCGCCGCAGCTCCGACCCTGTGGAAGAACGTACAACATACATATTGCGACCGAGCACGCGCTGAATGGTGCCCGGCACCCATAGTTTCTTCTTGTTTCCAGCAAACACCCTGTACAGCACCGGCGTGGAAACCTGAAAACGCGTAGCGCCATACGAACCGACTCGGTGCGTGGGCGGCTGCAGTAGGTGAAGGAGAGTGCGGTGACGGCAGCCATGTAGCAGCTGGGCAGGAGACGGTCCGTCACGTGGCATCCACCGATACGTAGACAGGAAAATTTGAAGAGCTTTCTGCCTGGAGTGCTGACCTTTCATCTTTTCCATGTGAGACTTGAATGTTCGAACGAAACGTTCTGCTTCACCATTGGACTGAGGGTGAAAAGGTGCGGTGGTTATGTGCTGAATGCCATTCACACGACAAAACTGTTGAAATTCCGCACTAACAAACTGAGGTCCATTGTCACTGACGATAGTTTCAGGCAAACCTTCGATGCAAAACACTGACGTTAAGGCACTGATTGTACTAGACGCCGTCGTTGAGATCATGGCAATCTCGAAAGGAAACTTGCTGAAAGCGTCTACAACAATTAACTATCGCGCATTCCAGAAAGGTCCGGCAAAGTCAATGTGTAATCGTTGCCATGGTCCCTTGGGGCGTGTCCAGTCTGAGAAACGTTGCGGAGGAGCCACCTGATGCTCCGCACAAACAGTACAATGTGACGTCATGTTCTCTATCTGAGCGTCCATACCAACCCAGGTACAATGACGTCTGGCCAGTTGCTTTGTCCTAACAATACCCCAATGTCATTGATGCAGGAGGCGTAATACTTCTCGTTGCAGGGAACGAGGAACAATCACTCTTGCTTGGTCGTTGTCTGTATGCAACAACAGTACACCCTGACTTAAAGACAATGCATGACGTTGTGCAAAATAACGTCGAACCAGAGGCCGTTGAATGTCTTTGGCCCTGGCAGGCCACCCAGAGCGAACAAAACGTGCTACCACACTTAGGTCTGCATCCGCAGCTGTTTCCTGTGCAACCCGACGAGAGTTCAAAGGGAAATCTGCGACAGCGGAAGCATCTCTGGAGTCTATCTGACAACATGCCATTTCTGAAGAATCAAACGACACATCCTGGCCAATCGGAAGTCGGGAATGTGTGTCCGCGTTGGCGTGTTTAGTGGTAGGTCGGTACAAAATCTCATACTGATAATTAGACAATATCAAGGACCATCTCTGAAGCTTTTGTGCCGTTCGTGGCGGAATTGGCTTTGTGGGTGAGAACAACGACGTGAGAGGCTTGTGATCTGTCAACAAATAGAATTTTCTGCCATAGAGATAATGATGAAACTTTGTGACGCCGTAAATGATTGCTAAGGCCCCCTTTTCTATCTGACTGTAATTCTGTTGCGTCGGCGTCAGTGGCTTGGATGCAAAGGCAATAGGACGATCGTGACATCCAATACGATGTGACAAAACTGCACCCACACCGTACGACGAGGCATCAACTGCTAGCACTACAGGCTTCTGTGGGTCAAAGGGAATCAAACATGCATCACTGAGTAGTGCAGACATTAATTTGTCAAAGGCAACCTGGCAATTTTTGGACCAAACAAAAGGAACATTTTTCCTACGTAAGCGATGCAGTGGAACAGCAATCTGAGAATAATCTGCATTGGGAATAAACCTGAAATAATAGTTCAGCTTTCCCATTACTGCTTGCAATTCATGCACAGTCTTAGGAGGAGGCAAGTCTTTGATTGCTCGAAGATGTGACTGTAAGGGATGGATTCCTTGGGCATTAATCACATGGCCTAGGTACTCTATTTCAGTTTGAAAAAACGAACACTTTGCTTTATTACAGCGTAGACCTGCTGCAGTCAACACTTTGAAAAGGCACTCCAGGTTTGCTAAATGTTCTTCAACTGTACGTCCGGATACCACAATATCATCTAAGTAGTTCGAGCAACACGGTACAGAAACTGTCAGCTGTTCCAAAAAGCGCTGAAAAATAGCGGGGGCGGAAGAACTGCCAAAGGGTAGGCTTTGAAATTGAAAAAGGCCCATGTGAGTATTAATGACGAAAAACTTTTTTTACTCGTCATCAAGTGGAATCTGTAAGTATGCCTCTGCTAAATCAATCTTGGAAAAGAAGCGAGACTGTCCGAATTTGTCCATCAGTTCCTCAGGTCTGGGCAGGGGATAAGTGTCGACAATTGTTTGACTGTTCACTGTTGATTTGAAGTCCGCACAGAGACGAAGTTTTCCTGACGGCTTGGGTATAATTACTATAGGCGAGGCCCACTGACTCGCAGAAACAGGAGAAATCACCCCACTATCTTGCCAACGTTTAAGTTCTTCGGCAACTGTATCACGCAAGGCGATAGGCACTGGTCTAGCTTTACGAAATTTTGGAACTGCAGATTCTGTTAAATTTACATGTGCCACGAAATCTTTTGCACAACCTAGTTCCGGCGAAAACAAGTCACTATATTTGTCACACAATGCATTGATTTTATCCTGAGGCACTATTGACGAAATTTGAAGCACATCTCTTTGAATTGATAAACCAAACAAGTCAAAAGCATCTAGTCCAAAAATGTTCTGTGTCGATTTGGCCTGAAGAACTACAAAAGCAACTGTTTTTGTTACACCTTGAAAAGAGGCGGGCAGGCTACACGTTCCTAGCACGGGAATATTTTGACCTGTATAAGCTGTTAACACTTGTTGACACAGCGACAATTTTGGCGAACCAAGAAGTTCATAAGTATCTTTATTTATTAATGTGACAGCGAACCAGTATCAAGCTGAAATTGCACCGTCTTATTTTCTATGAAGAGAGTCACAAACAGTTTTTGCTTGCGGCGCTCGACAGGTGCGCGAATGTGGGCAACGTCTGCTACGGTTTGTTTACTGCGCTTGCGCGGGCCGCGTAGTGAAGTAAGCGGCGCAGACTCGGCACGCAGCGGATTAACAACACTGTCACTAGATGGCACTACCGCCGGATCGGCGTCCGCGCAAGCATGCGAAGCTACTCCAGATGTACTAACTACTGCACTACACTTTTGAGTAGCTACTTGATGTCTACTGTCACTAGCTACACAGTACTGGGCACTATTACAAGGAGCAGTTGCAGAAGGCACTATTTTCACTACAGGAATGCACTGTTCATAGTCATTTTGCTTGTCCCGAACCCCTTTCCGTTGCACTGTTTACGCGCTCGACGGCGCTTGCTACGTGGTGCACTATATAGTTTTGCCATAGGCGCAGAACTACTTTCTTGCAATAGAGATCCAAGGAAAGCACTGTTCAATTCCACAGCCCGTATAACATTTACAGAATGAACTGTTCTCGCACTCTGCGAAGCACTGTTTCTAACGGTACCGTTCTTTGAGTTTTTAATTTGCATACACACAGACTGTACATGTCCTGATTTGCCACATTGATAACAGGTTGCGTTGCGACTAGGGCAATGAGCACGCTTGTTGCGAGAAACACACTGGGGGCAAGATTTACGTACATTTTTCTGAAATGAGCGTTAGCGCCCGTTATTCAAATCACTGTTTCTAACACGACGGGGCGACCTTTGTGTCGCACTTTTACACTGTCTACCGTTCACTGTCTGTTCAGCACGGCCTGTACTATTGTAAGAATCACTACTGCTACACTGAGAACTACGGCTAGGAAAGCGTCCGTTACGGCACACTGAATTTACACCGTGGCTTTGCATTTCTACATCTGCTAAGTCAAAAGTATCATGCGCATCTATAAGCTGCAGTACACTGTCTAATGAGGTGTCAGACTGTTTCAGAATTGCTGCTCTAATTCTGGGGTCCTGAATATTCTGCGTAATCGCATCCCTCAACATCACGTCACTATACGAAAGTCCACAAGAGCAAGTAAATTTACATTTGCGGGTTAAGCCCTTCAATTCCGTAATCCACTCATGGTGTGACTGTTGCGGTAATTTTTTAAGTCTGAAAAATCGGTACCGTGCCGCAGCTACGAGAACTTTTCTCTCATAATGAGCATTTAGTGCCTCTACTATTTGTTCAAAGTCTACATCACGAGGAGATACGTCGGGGAAAAGTTTTTTCAGTAACACGAAGGTGTTGGTGCCCACCACAGATAATAGCAGATGCTTCACTTTCTGACCTGTAATTTGATGAGCCGCGACGAGTTCTTGAAACTGTGCGAAGTAGTCGCTCCATTCTTCCTCATGTTCGTTGTACTGGCGAAACGTAGGAAGCGTTGCGGCGGCAGGTGTGGGCTGCTGAAGCGGCGGCTGTTGTTGTTGGTTATCTGCTTGCGCTGTGAGCTGGGTCACAGCCTGCAGGAGTTGTGTTATTTGCGCCGTCTGTAACTGAATAATTTCCATTAAGTTTGGGTTCGGGGTAGTGGCCATGCTGACCGATTAGGCGCCGCGCATACAAGTAACTTATAACAAAACACAAATGCAATATGAAAGAGGACGCTCTGCAACAAAAAAGTCCACAAAACACGTAACAAAATATCTTCCCCCAAAATTCTTATAATAAGGGTGGGTGGGCAGGAGCAGTTTATGCGTGCTCCAACTGCTGCTGTCTGGCTGCTGCAAGCGGGCTGGTCCACGGTTCGTCTATCACTCCTCGTCGCCACTTTTGTGTCCCAACTTCGTCGCCGCTTTTGTGTCCCAGCCTCGTCGCAGGTGTCGGTGGCCGAGTGGAATGAGACCGACACAGGAATAAAGACAGCACGCTGGTGCAGGTACGGAGGGGAGCAGCCAGAAACTATAAACACTAGAGTAAATTAGAAAGAGATATATATTGCACGGAATGTAACAATACTTAACTTTTACATAGTACTGCAGAATGTTGATACATAGTTGTTAGAGGCCTGCCTAGTGCCTGTCTGATAGCCAAGTCTTCACTGGTGCCTATCTGATTCCGAAGGTCCTAACTGGTTGCTATCTGAGTCCCAAGTGAACGATGTCGTTCAGTGGTGGCCACGAGCGGAGTTGCAGCAGAGGGCGCTCGTGGCTGTCGTCGTAAGAACGCCGCGCCGTGCGTGCATGGCGGCGCGCGGCGAAAGTAGGTGGCGCGCACTTTGTACTTGTGCGACACCACACAACAAGTCATTCCTTTGCAGCTGAAGTGACTGAAGTCTGCTGATAAAATCATTGGAATTCTTTATATGATGTGGACACTTGCCTTCTACAGGTTTGAGCAAAGACGCCAAGTATTTAGCCAGGTCGTAAGTGGCTGCTCCAATATTGCTCACAATTGGACGTAATGGCACACTTTCCTTGTGGATCTTAGGCAGTCCATATAGCCTAGGTGGAACTGAACTGTTTGGTTTCAGTCTCTTTATGACCTCCTTCGGTAGAGAACTATTTGATAGAAGTTCAGCTGTTTTTCGCTCCACTCGGTTTGTTGGATCCTTGTCAACTTTGCGATACGTTGAGTCACATAATAAAACGTTGATCTTATTAATGTAGTCCTCCCGTGGCATGAGAATAGTAGCATTTCCTTTGTCAGATTTGAGTACTACCGTATCGACGTCTGTTCGTAAGTTACGGAGGGCAGCCCTCTCCATAGGCGAGATATTGCTCTTCGGCGGTGTGGCTCTCGTCAATACTCGACAAGACTCTCGACGAACTTCTTCCGCTTCATCTGCAGGAAGACGGCGCACAGCTAACAAAGTCCACTAGTGTCGGTGAAACAGGTGTTGGAGCGAAGTTAAGACCTCTTGCCAGCACAGATACAGTGGCATCATCTATAGTTTTCCCCGTCAAATTGATGACGGATCGTCGAGTTGGAACTTTCTGCATCTTCTGTGTAGAAAGACGGTCAATCTTGGCAGTTTGCCTCGTCACAGCTTTGTCATGGCTCCAGTTTGCTTTAAACCACGTTACACCATCCACCCAGTCCCAAGACAGGGAAGATAATTTTTTTTTATTTTTTTTTTTATTTTATTTTTTTTTTTTTTTTAGGATTCCGCACACAACAGGAATAATTATGAAGTTGTTTGGTAGGATCTGCCTGTTGGAGAACTCTCTTAGCGTTTTTTAGTGTTTACGCATAATTTGTAGTTATTTTGAGATAGATTTCTAGCTTTGTAAGTTATTGAAATTATCAGTTTCTAAGATATGGATCGTCATCTTTAGGTAACTATATTTTCCTGCTTCCAGAAGCAAATAATCTTTGGATGTTACATTACGAAGACCGATTCTTTGTCTACAAAGTCTCTATAATTGATACATGAGACAGGAAAATATTATAATCTTTAGATGACGATTTATATCGTCGAAATCAGTCATCGGAATAAATAGAAAACCTTTGTTTAAGAGCCATAAAGATAATATGTATACAATAAAAGGTTATCAAGTAAGGTCTACGGTTCCTTGAAAGAGTAAAACTTCTTCCAAACATTATTGTCATAGTCTGATATACGCAAACTGTGTGTATCCAAATATATACTGTACCTTCCGTTGTCCTAGCATCATCAAATACGACAAAAAGTAAGGATTTACACTAATTAACTGGAAAATCAAATGTTTGTATAGCTTATGGGACTCAAATACAGGGCTATCAGTTCCTAAACTTGCAAACTACTTATGAACTAGCTAATTTTAAGGACGGCACAAATATCCATGCCCGAGGGGGGATTCGGACCCCCGACCGTAGTGGCCGTGCAGACCGTGACTGGAGCGGTTCAGTCCCCTCGGCCACAGCGGCCGGCAATTAATGGGAAAATTCTAAGTTATATTACCGTTGATATCAATTACAAAAGCACGTTGTATTCGGTCTGTGGAAAGGTTCAAGAGTCACGTTAAGGATTTTACTTTGATTCACGGGGCATATCTGTGCATATAATCTATGTGCAGCCCTTGCCGCCGTGGAAATATTGCACATGTCAAAAACTTGAGAATTTTCAACATTGAACACGTTAGCAACTAGACCGCACGTGATGCCATTTTTAGTATTTTTATCCAAGAAATGCCCATAAAATTGAGTTGTAGGTACAGTATTTGATCGCATTACTTATTTCCTTCAGTAAATGTCTCGATGTTTTATTTCCTCAAATAGATTATTACGAAATAATACTTATCTTCAATATTTCTTTTTTATTGTGTCGCTAAAATATTATTGCCTGTAAAATCATGTACCATAAGTTAAGTTTAGACTATTTGCTTTTACGAAGGACGTTAATAATAACTTGGCTGTTCTTTATTTGGTCTGTAATGAAACACTTATACTGAGAAAACGGTGGTGTATCCGAGCGTTCTAAGGCGTCTTGCTGTGGAAAGGGCGATTGCTCGTTCTCGGAGGTTCGAGTCCTCCATTGGGCATAGGCGTGTGTGTTTTTCCTTATATTAGTTTAACTTAGTTTAAATAGTTTTTATGCCTTGGAATTGATAACCGTAGAAACATTTGAACAGTTAAACATTTTAAAATTACACATTTAAATAAAATAGTCTAGAGCGCAAAAAAAACATTTGATTTTTTATTTTTATTATTATTATTATTACTATTAGGTGGTGTCACTGGTCGCTTCTGTAGGTACCCGTAACGCCCGCTCCGCTGTCCGCAACTTTGCAGTGCCCTGTAAACGATACACCTCTCGACTAAAACTAGTTGCTAATAAATTGAAAGGTTTGCGCTCCAGAATGTTATATTAACAATTTAAAAAAAATTGCCGTGTCAACGCAATGTATTTCCAATATGTATTTTTTCTTATTTGACGTACAACATTCATCATTGTTGTCTTTGGTTATTCTTATTTTATTTGTTTAACTTATTTACATCTGTCTCTGTATTATCGTTTTTTTTTAATTCTAATACTACCTTTTCGTTAATAAAAGACCTTAAAACAACCACAATTGTTTGGTTTTTTAGACCTCATGCTTTGTTAATGCATCGGTAAGATGGGCGAGGGGGAGAGGGATTGATCGCTAAATTATCACATTGTACCGGCAGCAAATTAAACAGATGGCCTACACCCATCTCCGTACAACCAAGGATAGGTTTACGGCAGAAGACGTAATTCAGTTTCAATAGTAAATTACTCCAATTAAATATCGCGATGGTTTATATGAAAGGGTAAGGCCGATTGACGTCCCTATCCTGTAAGGGTTGTCCAAACCGTGACCCGCGGACATCAAGTCTCTACAATATGATCGGTATTAAAGAAGAAAAGAAGAATAAAGAAGAAAAAAAAATATTTTCAGTACCAAACTTTCCGTAAGAACGCTGGTCTGCTATCTTAACGACTACTTCATTTGCAACTGCGAAACTACAGATTCATAGAAAAATAATAAAATTAAGTCACGGAAATATAAGTAAAGTCAGCGTTATATTTTATGCACAATTTCAATAAAGGTTCTATCCCACCTTACTTCTGTTCGGTACAACTTGTTAGAGGAGCTCCATGTGGAAAGCAGTTATTACCAATGTTTCTTGTGTAACCGTACTGGAATTTCGTTATAACAGAATTCTGGTATACATTGCTACAGATAAGAACCACCTTTTAACATGAATATCTACGTAGTAAGCTTCCACAAAACATTATTACTTCTTAGCGTTGTTTCTAAGCAAGTGACCGTATGGCGTGCAAAGTTGCCAGCACTGGACAGACATGTCTCTCTGTGAACTGTAATTACTTATATACAAAATTGTTAATAGTTAGCCGCGTATAAAAATTAATTCCGTCTTACTTTCTTATACTAAAGATTTATAGATCAGTCAGTTTATGTGGAAAGTACATTTATACCTCTGACCTCCCTAGTTCCTATTTTTTTTCTTTGCTAAGTACAGTGCGGCCCAAAAATCTTCCCCTTCTTCCATTATGGCTAAGGTAACCTGAAGGTTTGGACACACGTGCAATAAACCGTGAACGTGAACTCCAATGATCACGCTGCCGGTGGGACATTGAACCGAATATTCGTTTTGGAATGATGCGCTATGTTAAGTTTCCTAGAGACTCTCATTACATTAACACAATTGGTCACTCAGTAGGGACTAGAGGGACGTGGCGTCTAGCTGAGTGGCAGAATCCGTTCCTTTGTTAGTGTCGTCGACCAGCAGAGCGGTCCGTGATTTACACGATCTGTACGAGACAAATGTGTGGACACATGTGACCAATGTACAACGATGAGACAAATGTCATGGGACAGCGATACGCATATATACACATGCCGGACTCGTCGCGTGTAAAAGGGCGGCGTATTGCCAGGGCTATCAACTGTACTCCGGGAATTCACGTGAAAAGGTTTCCGACGTGTTCACGACTCACAACGCTTAACGGTTTTAGCTCCGCAATGGCGCATCACAGACTGCTAACGAAGGTACGAGCATATGGAATAAGTAAGCAAATATGTGAGTCAATCGAAGACTACGTAGAGCCCAGTACATTGTCATCTATGTCGAGTGTTCATCAAAGATTAGGTTATGGTTCAAAAATGTTCAAATGTTTTGTAAATATATCGGACCAAACTGAGTGGTCATCAGTCCGTAGCTTACAAACTACTTAAACCTAGGTAAACTAACCTAAGGACAAACAGACACACACATGCCCCAGGGAGGACTCGAACCTCCACGGCGAGCAACCGCGCGCTCCGCAGGAAGACGCTTTAGACCAAAATGTTCAAATGTTTGTTAAGCTTAAGGGACTTAAATACGGGGTCATCAGTCCCTAAACTTACAAACTACTTATGAACTACCTACAACTAAGGACGGCACAAATATCCATGCCCGAGGGGGGATTCGAACCCCCGACCGTAGTGGCCGTGCAGACCGTGACTGAAGCGCCTCAGTCCTCTCGGCCACCGCGGCCGGCCGCTTTAGACCGGTCGGCTACTCCACCGCGGCTTGGTTATGGTCAGGAGTGGCCCCGGGAAGTGTGACAGGACCATTATTATTTACGTATATAAATAATCTGACGGAGAGAGTGGATGGTAATCTGCTGGTGATGGTGTAGTGTACAGGCCGCTGTTTCACTGAACCACTGTAGCAGGATTCAGGATGACTTGGACCAATTTTCTAAATGGAATGAAATATGACAGCTAGCTCTTAAAGTAGAAATATGTAAGTTGATGCAGATGGGTAGGAGCAATATACTCGTATTGTTAGAATGGAGCGTTAGTAGTATGCTGCTTGAAAGAGTCATTTCAGTTAAATATCTACGCCTAACGCTGGAAAGCAATATGAAATAGAACAAGTATATGATAGTTGGGGGAAGGCGGATAGTCGACTTCGGTTTAATTGGAGAATTTTGTTCAAATGTTTGTAGAGCTTATGGGACTTAACTACGGGGTCATCAGTCCCTAAACTTACAAACTACTTATGAACGCTATTCTTCCCATTCTAATTCTGTATTTTATATCATGTGTACTGCAACCATCATATATTAATGCCCATGTAACAGAACTCATACATCACCATTATTGTTTAGTTACCTAATCTGCTTTCGTCAACATTTTCTGATTTTCTTAGACTACATTCCATTACCCTGGTTTTGCTCTTGTTAATGTTCATGTTATTCGCTCCTTTCAATACACTGTCTATTCCGTTCACTTCCTCTTCCAGGTACTGTTTGAGACAAAATTACAATGTCATCATCACAACGCATTTATTTTTTCATTCTGAAATTTGATTCCTTCTCCAAAGTTCTCCTTTATTTCCTACACACCTTGCTCAACTTACAAATTGGGCAACATCGAACAAAGACTGCAATCCTTTCTTTGTCCCTTCCCAACCAATACTTTCCTTTCATGCCCTTTAATAATTGCTGTATGGTTCCTGTAAAAGTTTTAAAATGATTTTAGAATTTGAAAGAGTGTTCTAGTGAACATTGTTAAAATCTTTCTCCAAATCTACAAAAACTAGATATGTTGGTTGGCCTTTCCTTACTCTATCATCTAAGATATTTCCTAATTTTATATTGCCTCCTGACGCTTCTATCAGGTTTTTCATTCTTCTGTAACTCGTGCTGAAATGTTGCAGCCATGACTTATGGAAGTAATGGTTCGGTAATTGCAACACATGTCTGCGCCTGATTTCTTTGGAATTGGGATTTTTACATTTTCTTGAAGTCTTGAGAGTATTTCGCCAGTGTCATTGCACACTAGGTGAAATAGTGTTGTCGGCTGGCTCTCCAAGAGCAGTAGCTCTCAGGATATGTTGGGGCCTTTTTTCGACTCTGGTCTTTCAAATTCTTTTGTCTGTTTAGTATCGCTTATTACATGCTCATTTACATCTCTTCATACGAGTAGGGGATACGGAAATTCATTGCAATCATACTTTCTTAGAGAAACTGTAGCCACACGGTACGGTACGGTATGGATGATTTCCTGCTGGAGGGTGGTACTATGCGACATACTGTGCCACTGATAATTCGAAGTGTTATGTGACTCCGTATGGGTGGTGCTTCAGCTCACGTATTAACTGTTAACGTCCGAACGCGTCTCAGAGGTGTTCCCTGGTCGATGGATCGGACGACGTGGTCCGGTTGCATGGTATGTTAGTTACCTGGGTGCTTTCTGGCTATGGGGACATCTCAGAACCTAAATCACGCATGGTACAGCCCTTATTAAAACGAAAACCAAAGTATGATTTCATAAATGCTCTATAGGCTACTCTATAGCATGGAAGCGATGCATTTCCCGACTAACTTCATTATGACGGTTTAGTTCCGTACCGTCTCCCCAATGAATCCCTAGAGAAAAAAATCACCTGTATAATTTGTAAAGTAAAAAAAAGTGTACATAATTTACAAATATTTCATACTGACTGGCTGAGCTAAGTGACAGCTTTGCTGGAGTGACAATATTGGCTTGCCTCACAAACTTCAGTATCATAACATATAGAAGCATGTTGGAATTTTTTTAATAATTTTGCGAAAAGGTATGTACGTAAAATTAAGTTTTAGGTCACAGTTTTTGTTTACATTGCAACTCTCTTTCCGTAAACAAACCCATTATTTGTTCTTCACATAGTTGAAATTGGATATTACTAAATAAACTTTATTTCTAATAGTTATTTCTTGTCGTGTTTATTTATTGTCAGTAAAATCATATAGCCAAAGAATAGTTCATACTATCTCTTTTCAGGAATTATATTTATCTAAGCCGTTAAAACCAACTTTGGCCGTTATTTCTTTTTGTAGTAACGAAATCATCTTTTTCACAAAGTCATGGCTTTAATATTCTGTGTTATATTTGAGAATATTGATTAGTAATTTCGATTTTTAAGTTGCACTTAGGCCTTGCTGTTTTTATTTTTAGTACTATTTGGTTACCTTTTCTTACACTTTTATATTTATTATTACTTTATTTAATTCGTACTGCGCCTATTCCCCTTTTCGTTTCTAAGAGAACTCAATAGAGCCACGTATTTATATACATGATCTCATATTTAATCACTGCGGTTGAAATTGGAAGGGAGGGACGAATTGAAATTCTGCGCCGAGCGTGGGAGAGCGAGCATCCATCCCTGTCCGTGGTGAGAGGTAACGTCTGAATCTCTCATATTCTCAGCACACACGTCGAAATAATGAATTCCGTGACGATTTCCGAAGTGGAACGTGCCATGCGTCTAGCTACATATACATACGTCGCAATCCACCGAAAGGCGTGTGGCGGAGGGTACCTAGTTCCACTACAAGTTACTGGCTTTCCTGTCCACTCCCATACAGAACTAGAGAAAAGTGATTGCTTCTCTGCATCTGTAGGAGCCGTAATGTCCCACCTGTTCTTATCTTTGTGGTAAGTTGGTGGCAATAGAATCGATCTGCAGTCCGCTTCAAATTCCGGTTCTCTAAATTTCTTCAACGGTATTTCTCGAAACGAACGTCGCCTTCCTTACGGCGACTCCCATTTGAGTTCCCGAAGCAGCTCAGTAACACTCGCGCATTGATCGATCCTGCCAGTAACAAACCTAGCCGCCCGCCTATGAATTGCTTCTGTGTCTTCTTACAGACCGATCTAATGGGGATCTCAAACACTTGTTCATTACCCTATTAATTTAAGTGCTGAGGATGTCTTTTATGCTGGTATTTGGAGTGTTGCTTTCTGTGGGAGTGAAAAATGGATGATAAATAGTTCTGACGGGAAGACGATAGAAGCTTTAGAAATGTAGTGCTATAGAAGAATGCTAAAGATTAGGTCAGTAGATCGTGTAACTAGTGAGGAGGTATTGGATTGGGTACAAAAGGGATTTCTGGCGTACCTTGACGAAGGACAAATTCTTAGGCATAAAATAATCGTGATTGCAAGGCAGAGTGTGGGTAGAAAAGAAGGAGACCAAGAGACGAATACAGTAAGCAGATTCAAATAGATGTAGCCTGTCACCCTTACGCGGAGATAAAAAGGCAGAGAAATAATGCTGGAGAGCGTTTTTTTTTTAAGTTTTTTATTGTTGCACAACTAGTTTCAGCAATCTAGTTGCCGTCTTCAGACGCCTTTACAAATGTACAAGGAAGAATGTAACAACTGCATACAAAATTTTTCGAAAAATCTTATTTGCCTAATAGTATATACATATCATTAATATAAAGTAAATGTGGAATATTCCACATATTACTGATGTTTCTTTAAAATATAAAACGAATCAAGAAATTTTTAAATTACAGCACTCACAATAAGGGACCAAATGCTTGTAGTTATTTTATGTAAATGGTATGTATACAATATTAGGTAAATAAGAACTTTTGTAAAATTTTGTATGCAGTTGATAAATTTTTCATTGTATATTTGAAGTGGCATCTGATAATGGTAGCTAGACTGCTTAAACTAGTTTTGTAATAATAAAAACATTGCAAAAAAATATGATATTTGGCATAATTTGTCTATCAAAGCAGATCGCGCCCTGAGGTTTTGTAAACTTCTATAGATATGAAGGGGCTTGCTCAGGCTTCTGTGGCAGGAGTTCCTCAAGGATCTATGCTGGGCCCATCACTGTACTCCATATATACTAATGACATACCCACGTTTGCGAGGAACGAATTAGCACTTTATGCAGGTGACACGGTTGTCTGTAAAAGTAGCAGTTACCTGAGATTTATAACCAAAAAGTTACAAGGTCAACAAGACGAGATCACAGTCTGACGCATAAAGTGGAAGATCAAAATAAACCCTAGAAAATTAGTAGCAGTAATATTCACCAATAAAATAAAACTCACAGAAAACAAAATAACAGTAGAGGTGACGGTGCTAGACATACAACAACATACCTAGGCTTGGAACTAGACAGGGGACTCACGTTCGGTAAACAACAAGCAAGATCCAGCCTACGTGCAGCTATACCATCTCCTCGAGGGAAATGGTCTTACAATCCCGACAGAGATGCGGATATACAAGTTCTCCATCCTCCCATGTATGGTATACTGTTCGGAGATGTGGTCCGCGGCAGCAGACACACATTTGCTGAAACGCCAGGGACTGCAAAACAAAATTCGGCACACCATCACCGGCACCGATCGATTTACGTCAAATGGAGATATAAAGGTCAATCTAGGCGCGCCATCGATTAATGCACTAATCAAACACAACTCAGAATCCGTGTACAAAAAGGCTTCCACATCAACTAAAGCACTAATGAAACAATTAGGCACACCCTATCCAAACGCTTCAAAAAAGAGAGTTTGGGGACTAAAAGACAAAATGTAGACCTCAAAGTATTACATAAAACACAGTCACATATCAAAGCCATTCTCTTTTATAGCTTAAACCATCGTAGAAGTCAGATGGGGCAAAGCCCTGTCGTGCTTCAGTGAGATACTAACACTGTTACATAGCAGTGCTCAGGATGGAGTAGGGAGAATGTTACTTCAAACCAGACTAAAGAAAGTAACTAGAAAAGTCTCTCCCCGATCAGTCCATACATGGTGGGAAAATTGGCCAGTTTGTTGTTGTGGTCTTCAGTCCGGAGACTGGTTTGATGCAGCTCTCCACAATACCCTATCCTGAGCAAGCCTCTTCATCTCCACATAAGAACGGCAACCTACGTCTATCTGAATCTGCTTACTGTATCCATCTCTTGGTCTTCCTCTGCGATTTTTACCCCACACACTTCCCTCTAATGCTAAATTCACAATTCCTTGATGTCTAAGAATGTGTCCTACCAATCTATCCCTTCTTTTAGTCAAGGTATGCCAGAAATTTCTTTTCTCCCCAATTCTGTTCAGTACCTCCTCATTAGTTACGCGATCCACCCACCTAATCTTCAGCATTCTTCTGTAGCACCATATTTCAAAAGCCTCAATCCTCTTCCTGTCCGCACTGTTTATCGTCCATGTCTCACTACCATACAAGGCAACACTCCATACAAATGCCTTCAGAAAGGACTTCCTTAGGCTTAAATCAATATTCGATGTTAACAAATTTCTCTTTTTCAAGAACGCTTTTCTACCCATTGCCATTCTGCATTTTATATCCTCTGTACTGCGACCATCGTTTGTTATTTTACAGCCCAAATAACAAAACTCATCTACGTCCTTTATTGCTTCGTTTCCCAATCTAATTCCTTCAGAATCACCTGATTTTCTTACACTGCACTCCATTACCCTAGTTTTACTCTTGTTAATGTTCATCTTATATGCACCTTTCAGCACACTGTCCATTCCATTCAATTGCTCTTCCTGGTCCTTTGCTGTATCTGACAGAATTACTATGTCATCAGCAAAACGCAATGTTTTTAATTCTTCCCCCTGAATTTTAATTCCTTCTCCAAATTTCTCCTTGCTTTCCTTTATAGCTTGTTCAATGTACAAATTGAATAACATTGGAGAAAGGCTACAACCCTGTCTTACTCCCTTCCCAACCACTGCATCCCTTTCATGCCCTTCAACTCTGACAACCGCTGTCTGGTTTTTGTACAAGTTGTAAATAACCTTACGCTCCCTATATTTTATTCCTGCTTGCTTCAGAACTTGAAAGAGTTTATTCCAATCAACATTGTCAAAAGCCTTCTCCAAATCTACAAAAGCTAGAAATGTAGGTTTGCCTTTTCTTAATCTATCTTCTAGGATAAACCGTAAAGTGAGTATTGCCTCCCGTGTTCCTACATTTCTCCTGAACCCAAACTGATCTTCCCCGAGGTCGGCTTCTACCAGCTATTCCATCCTTCTGTATATAATTCGTGTTAATATTTTGCAACCATGACTTATTAAACTGATGGTTCTGTAGTTTTCACACCTGTCTGCACCTGCTTTCTTTGGAAAGAACATCAGAAACCCATCTATGGTATACGGCTCGGAAATCTGGTCCATGGCAGCAGACACACATCTGCAGAAACGCCAGGGACTGCAAAGCAAAATTCTGCACACCATCACCGGCGCCGATCGATTTACGTCAAATGGAGGTATAAAGGTCAATCTAGGCGCGCCATCGATTAATGCACTAATCGAACACAACTCAGAAGCCCTGTACAAAAAGGCTTCCACATCAACTAAAGCACTAATGAACCAATTAGGCATAAAACACAGTCACAAAGCCATTCTCTTCTATCGCTTAAGCCATGGTAGAAGTCAGATGGGGCAAAGCCCTGTGGTGCTTCAGTGAGATACAAACACAGATAGATAGCAGTGCTCAGGATGGAGAATGGTACTTCAAACCAGACTAAAGAAAGTAACTAGAAAAGTCTCTCCTCGATCAGTCCCTACATGGTGGGAAAACTGGCCAGTATAACTTTTAAATCAAATGAAAAAAAGGAAAATCAGAAACTTCTCTGTAAATGGGGAAACTCTAAGTGGTAACTAGCGGGCCAAGTGACAGGGGGACAGTGTCCCCTTCTCGCCCGGGTTGGAGGGGAACAAAACTGTGCGGCCTAACCCGGCGACCTGCTTCGGCGCCGGCTCGGCAGCCTATTATCCGGTGTGGTAGGCTCGGCGACAGGCGGCTGCCAGCCGCCATGATAGATTGCCCGCGGCCTCAAGAGGCGCCGGCCACCTTCAACGGCCACCAGCCGTGGCACGCTATCGATCTCGTCACTGTCGCAACGTGTGACGCTCCTGGAACACAGCAAGTTATAACTGCACTGTCGACACCCAAGATTATGTCAGACTGTACTACACCGATACTTCAAGATTGATGGCGGTTCTGACGGGAAGGGAAGGTGTTATTGGTAAGGCGTGAGTAGGTA
Organism: Locusta migratoria; assembly: GCA_026315105.1. Lineage (NCBI taxonomy): Eukaryota > Metazoa > Arthropoda > Insecta > Orthoptera > Acrididae > Locusta > Locusta migratoria. Next base: position 169,182,301 of record CM048745.1, read on the forward strand.
CACTTTATCAAATGTTTCAAATGTTTGTATAGCTTATGGGACTTAACTATGGGGTCATCAGTCCCTAAACTTACAAACTACTTATGAACTAGCTAATCCTAAGGACGGCACAAGTATCCATGCCCGAGGGGGGACTAGAACCCCCGACCGTAGTGGTCGTGCAGACCGTGACTGGAGCGCCTCAGTCCCCTCGGCCACCGCGGCCGGCTATCAAAATGACCCCAGTGCTTTAGCAATGTATAAAAATTATTGCAAACAAATGAATACTAATCTTTGATTGTTGGAGAAGTATGATCATTCAAGGCTGACAAAGTACAGACACTTCAATGAACACATTAAAGTTGAAATTTCCTGGTAGATTAAAATTGTATGCCGGAACCGAGACTCGAACCTGAGACCTTTGCCTTTTGCGGGAAAACGCTCTACCGACTGAGGTATCCAAAGACGACTCACGAGCCAGCCTCACAACTTTACTTCCGCCAGTACATCGGCTACTACTTTCCAAACTTCACAGAAAGCTCTCCTGTGAACCTTGCAAGACTAGCACTCCTGGAAGAAAGGATATGGTGCAGGCTTAGCCACAGCCTTAGGGAGTAAAATCCATCGGACCAAACTGCGTAGTCGTCAGTCAGTAGCTTACGAACTACTTAAACCTAGGGAAACTACCCTACGGACAAACACACACACACACCCATGCCCCAGGAAGGACTCGAACCTCCACGGCGAGCAACCGCGCGCTCCGCACCGAGGTGCTTTAGACCGCTCGGCTACTCCACCGTGGCCGCCTTAGGGAGGTTTCTAGAATGTAACTTTCACTATGCAGCGGAGTGTGCGCTGGTATAAAACTTCCTAGCAGATTAAAATTGTGTAACATTGTGTTTATAAATGTTAGAATATAATTTTTGTCACTGAAAAGAATGTGAGCTATGGTCTGTGATACCGATAACATTTCGTGTCCTGAACCATTTTGTCGATTGCCGAAAGAAGTCATTCTCACCTTAATAAGTGCACATCATGTAGCCTAGAGAGCTCATTGGGTATAGTTCTTTCTAAATTTCTCGTTAAACATGGCATGTCCTCTCTATCTTCATTATATATCCTCTGTTTCCCTTTCCTTTTCCTCCTTTCGGTTTTTTTTTTTTTTTTTTTTTTTTTTTTTTTTTTTTTTTTTTTTTTTTTTTTTTTTGTTTATAGCGCGTATTCTGTCAATACAAGGGAGTATGGTCTCTTGGCATACAGAAAGAAAAGATACAACTAAGTGAATCATTGAAGTTTTACATCTGCAACCGACAGTGACTACCCACCTTCTTATAGAGATTGTTAATATACATTAGAGGCCTTTTAAAACACACGAGCAGTAATTACGCTTATAGTGTACCGCATTTCCACGTTCAAACTGCAATTTCTATGACGTCCGTATTACCGTAGGCCAATGTTAATTACTTACATTCATACTCTTTATGACTGTTACCTGAAATTTTTTCTGGAAGATGCCTTTGCAAACAGAAAAATGAAATTTCTACTTAGCTTATTATAGGATGCTTCATGTAAAGTGTTACCTATAATACGCTACGCATTTCGATACGACGACTAACGAACTGCAGCAGGTTTAAAATGAAGCTACACTACCTCAGCGCGAAATAATCCAATAAAATGCTTTGCAGCATTACATAATTTTAGTGTTTGGTAATCTTCAGTATTAAATTTTCTTCTGAGTGTGGAGAGAGGAAGACAGCTACTGTAAACCTCCGTAACTAGAGAAATAATGTCCAAGACGCTTAATTAAATGTAAAGATAAATAAGCTGAACAAAAAATTAAGGAACGCTGAAATACGCTTGTTTCGAGGCAATATAATATTTGTTGATGTGGAAAGTCGATAACAGGCAAGGCGGGTACGAAGGAAGTGCCACCTAGATCGTAACACCTGCACCCTTCATGACTGAAAGTATGTGGTGTGGTCCGATGAATCATCGTCCACAAAGCTTCCTGGAAACAACCGAGTTTGTGTATCGAAAACTCCAAAAGACGTTTACATAAGGCACGCTACACTCAAACATGAGTGAGATTCCGTCTTGGTTTATGCAGGTGAGTAAGAAAAACAATCCCGTAACGTTCGGATATAGCATTAGTAGTGTGCTGCTCGACAGAGTCGCGTCGGTTATCTGGGCGTAACACATCACAGCGATATGATATGGAACGAACATATAAGGACAGTCGTGAGGAATGTGAATGTTCGGTTTATCGTGAGAATTTTGGGAAGATGTGATTCGTCTGTAAAGGAGACCGGATATAAAACGCTTGTGTGATACCCGTTTTAGTATTTATCAAGTGTTTGGGATCCCCACCAGATCGGTTTAAAGGAAGACATAGAAGCAGTTCAGACACGGACAGCTAGGTTTGTGACTGCCAGATTCGATCAAAGCGCGAGTGTTACTGAAATGCCTTTTCGAGAAACACTGTTGAAGAAATTTAGGGGGCCGGAATTTCAAGAGGACTGAAGAACGATTCTACTGCCACCCGCTTATACTTCACGTTAAGACCGCACAGATATCAGAGTGAACAGGGCTCGTACAGATGCATTCAAGCATTCGTTTCTCACACGTGTTATATGGAAGTGGAACAAGAAAGCAAGTAACGAGTTGTAGTACTGAGTACTCTCCGCCTCGCGTCTTTAGGTGGACTGCGGAGAATGTATGCAATGTAGATCTATACTGTGGTCTTCATCTATTTCCATCTTTAACCTAACTGGTCGGATAATTGTGACTTTCTCACCATCCTCGACAACACGTCGCTTATTGTGACTACCATATTGCTAACAAACACTGCCATATTCCAAAATGACTATCCACCTATGCACACAGTTCAGGTGTCCTTTTTGCAGGTAGCATCATATAATTACAAAATATTTCCCGCGGACATCAAAATCACCATGCCTCAACTGAAGCGTTTGGAGAGTTTTAGAGCAGGTTTTAAAACCAAATTTAGAGTTCCAACATTGTTGGAATAATTTGCTGGTGTTTTGGTACAATACCCGACTACATTAATTTGGAAACTGTTAAGAGTCTCTACGAATCTGTTTCTCGGAGAGGAGCAGTTGTTCTCAAAGTCATTGGTGAACCAACTATTTGTTAATATAAATGGTGTTACGTGTTCGTGTTATATTGTCGACCCCCATTATTCCTACAATAATACTCCTAAAAGAAAAACGCACACTTAAAATGATTATGTATAACCATTTTCGGGTGCTTTGCGTCCTTCTTCAGATGTTCATCAGCTTATGCTAGGAATAATTCAATGCAATCATTGGCGCTGTTATAGTGGTCTTCAATCCGGAGATTGGTCTGATGCAGCTGTGCACCTTACTCTAACCTGAGCAAGCCTTCACATCTATTTAGAACGGCAAACAAAATCCACATCTGCTTAGTATGTTCGTCTCTTGGTCTCCCTCTGCAATTTTGACTCTACTCTCTTCTCTCCAATGCTTAATTCATGATTTCTTGGTGTCCTACCAATCGATCCCATGTTTTAGTCAAGTTTGCCAAAAGATTCTCTCTAATTCTGTTCAGTACCTCCTCATTAACGCGATCTACCCACTTAATCTTCAGCAATCATCTGTAGCACCACATTTCAATAGCCTCTATCTTCTTCCTATCTGAAGTATTTATCGTCCTAATCTCACTCTCGTACTAGACAACACTCCACATAAATGTCTTCAGAAAAGACAACATTAGAATTAAATTCATATTCGATGTTAACAATTTTCTCATTTTCAAAAACGCTTTCCGTCCCATTCTCATTGTACATTTTGCAGCCACTGCACTGCGACTATCATATGATATTTTACTGTCGTAGTAATCAGACTTATTGTTTCGTTACCTAATAAAATTCCTTCAGCATCACCGGAATTTCGTACTCTGCATTCCATTTCCCTTGTTTCTCTCTTGTTAATGTTCAAAATACAGGATTCTTTAACACACTGTCAATTCCGTTCAGTTGCTCTTCCAAGACAATTTCTGACAGAATTACCATGTCATCAGGAAACCGCGAAGTTTTTATTTCTTCACCCAGAATTTTAATTACTTGTCCAAATTTCTCCTTTCTTTCATTCACAGCTTGCTCATTGTACAAATTGGATAACATCGGAGAAAGGCTACAACCCTGCCTTACTCACTTCCCAACAAATGCTTCTCTTTCAAGACCTTCGACTCTAATAACTGCTGTCTGGTTTTTGTACAAGTTGTAAATACTCTTATGTTACCTACATTTGTACCCCAGCTGACTTCGTAATTTCAAATATTTTTTCTAATCAACATTTTTAAAACATTTCGCCAAATCTACAAAAAATATGTATGTAAGCTTGTCTTTCCTTAAACTATCTTCTAAGATGAGTCGTTAATATTGCCTTCCGCGTATTGCTTCATTTTTCCAAAATCCAAACTGATCTTACTCGAGGTCAGGTTCTACCAACTTTTCTGTTCTTCTGTAAATAATTCTTGTTAGAACTTCACAACCGTATCTTATTAAACTGATGGCTCTGAAATTTTTTTACACCTGTCTGTGCATGTTTTCCTTGTAATCGGGATTATTACATTATTCTTTAAGTCTGAGGGTAGTTGGACTGTATCATACGTAATACAGAGCAGGTGAAATAGTTTTGCCATGGCTTGCTCTCCCAGAGTCATCAGTTACTCGAGGGAAATGTAATCTTCTCTAGGGATCTTGTTTTGATTTAGGTCTTTCAGTGCTATGTCATATTCATCTCTCAGTGTAGTATCTCCTGTTTCATCTCCATGCACTTCCTCATCATTCCCTACAATAGTGTCTCGAACTTCATTTCATTTGTAGAGCCCCTCTATATATTCTTTCCACCTTTAATTTTCCTCTTATTTGCTCATAACAAGTTTTCCATCCGAATTCTTGATATTCAAACTGCTGCTTTTTCTGTCTCCAAATTACTCTTCTATTTTCCTGTGGGCGGTGTCTATCATTTCTGTTTTTATACATTCTTCTACAGTCTTGTATTCAGCCTCTAGCTACTTCTGCTTAGCCATTTCCCCTTCCTGTCAATATAATTTCTTAGTCATCTGTACTCCATTACATGTTACATTTACTATATTTTATATCTTCTCTTTTCATCAATTACATTGAATATTTCCTGTGATAGCCAAGGATTCTCTGTAGGTCTGGTCTCTGTACGTCCTTCTGTAGTCATTAAGTACATAAAAAAAAGAAAACTCTCGTTCGCTGACGATTTGTTTATATCGTACCTCGTCGCTCGCCGTTTAGTGACGCAATCATGAAACCGTTTCCGTTGGGCAGACATACTCTATCGTGGGTTACCAATGGTGCCATGTTGAACGTGGGGATTTACCACATACAACGGCCAATTGTCTTCTGCTGTATCATGATTCTTGTCTAACAGTCCATAAACTTGTGCTTTTCCTGCCTGGTAAGGAGTATGTATAGTACGTTCTCTTATTCGATCGATTACTATGCCAGGAATCCTGTCTTAGTAACGCGACGATTCACAGCACCATAGGCTGGATCACTTCGGTCTGGAAACGCACTCTGTTACAGGCATATGAGGTCGTATCCATTTACATTCCTACGGTTCTACCTAAAATGATGTTTGGCTAGTCATGAAACGAATATTCTGCCATGTGTCAATGGGAGCAGTTGACGATCTGCGTAGCTCTCCGAGGCAACACAACTGCATCTAGGCTACAATATGACCAATGGATACATAGATAAGATGTCTACTTGTAACTGGAAAGCCGGTGAACCTAAAATTTCATTTGTAAATAGGAAAAGACGAATTTTCCGGACAAATTTAAAGAACGTTGTTACCAAAGTCTGTAAAATACTATTGAAATACCGTGTATAGTACACTTTCCAGTGCTGAAATTTTAGTAGTTAGCATTATAATAAATCAACTAGAGTGCAATACTGTGCTTCAGTTCTTTTGTTTTATTTGGTATTAACCCACAACTCACTGATTACTGTTATTTGGTTGCAGACAACTGCGGCGAAACTGAGAACAACGACCGCATCGAAGGAAGGTGCTAGCGGCAGTCTACTAGGAGTGAGTTTTCTAGAATGTTTACTTTTCATTATTATAGAAATATGTTTTCCTAGTGTTACTAGATAGTGGGGAAAGGATACGTACGCACCTGTCCATGGAAAGGGATCGATGATGCTATCAGACTGGTCCCTTCAGACCACAAACCAACCATTCAACATCTGCATCAAAGAGTCTTGCGATGTTTATTGCTAAAGTTTTATGACTGTTTCACTTTAGATTTAAAAATATTTTGGTTACCAACTGCGAATTAGATTTTTCATATTATATGTGGCCACATTTGTTATTACTTATTTCAGTTTATGAACTGTTAATATGCCACTCGCTTATCTACAAGACATGAATAAAATGTTAATATAATAGTTCACATACTGACTGATAGATTTTATCCTTTATTTGTTAATATTGCTGTCAAACAACATGAAAATTACACTAATTTTCTACAATATCTTTAAAGTTTCGTTCATGAATTAGCAATAGTACTAGCAACAAACGTTTAAGTTCCCATATACACCAATGTTGCATTATCTTTTGCGAAAAGTTTCTGAATAATATGCATTTGTAACAGACTCTAAGGGGTACGTTAGTGTTGATCTAGATTCTTTTAATTTTGTGACTTTTATTTGTTATTTTACAAGGAAAACTGCTTGTAAATGGTAAGAGAAGCCACTGAGGATGAGTTATTATGCAAAAATTTTAGCGAATTTTTATTTGGGACCATAATAAAGAAAAGAATTTTTCCAGTTTTTCTAACTGTTAGAAAAATTATAAGGTTCGCACCAAACTCCATACTATATGAACCGTTAATAATTACAACCTTATAGAACTTTTATTGCCCACCTCTGCTTCCAGAAATATGAAAAGCATTTCTTCTCAGGAGAAATAGAAGAATCAAATTCGAATTAATATGAAATATTACTACCTTAATTCCCCTTAAGATTAAAAGTAAGCTTCTAAGTGATTGCAATCAGAAGTACGGCGGTTGATGACAAATATTTCGATCCTCGCAAGTTCACTCGCTAAAACCTGAATGATACGAGTCAATGGCCTGTAATTATCAACTTCGGTGAGAGATAAGCTTCAGTACTAGAGGAAAATTCTAATGTTATCCCATATTTTTGGAAACATTCTGCTTTCTTGGAGTAACAGCGCTCTTTAATATCTAAAGAAGAGTCTAGAGTGTAATACTGGTTCTTTATTGCGAACCGGTTTCAACCCATTGTGTGGCCATCTTCAGCGTTTCTTCTCCACGCTGGTGTGGAGCGCTGCAGGGACTGCGAGTCCTCACTGACAGCACCTGAGGACTCGCAGCTCTTGCGCCGGTCCACACCAAAGTGAAGAAAAACCGTTGAAAATGGCCCAACAATGGGTTGAAACCAGTTGGCAATAAAGAACCAGTGTTGCACTTTAGAGGGGTTTTTATGTATCAAATGGTATCAATTTGTAATTATTTCGAAGCAATACAATTTTACGGTCACTTTTATTCGTCTGAATGTCCATCTGTTACGAGCCCTTCTTCTCAGGTACCGACAGACATATTATGTTGAAAATATCTCTTGCAGGTGTCACAATGTAAGGTCCTAAGTCTAAGACATTAAACATTCGACCATTTATAACATATTTCGATACTCAGATTGTTACATAAACCTATACGTTTTTTACCGTTTACCTAGGATAATGAAATCTTATACCAGATTCATAGTAGAACCAAGGAAAATAAAAATATTGCTCATTTATATCAGATTAAAATATTGTTTTGCCACTGGTGCTTGCGTTGAATTCGTAATCTGTCAAAAAAAGGATTCTGATGTGGGTTCCAGTGACAAACTACAGTAATTTTGATTTAGGTTCCAGAGTGAGACTGCCTGATTTCCGCTACATGTCGACTCAGCCCTCATACACACTTTCTGTGATTAATATGCTTACGGAAAATAGTATAACTGTTTAAAAATACATGTTTACATTGTCTCCAATCACGTAAGTAAGTATACATTTTTTGATTAGTGATTCCAACGTTCTCACTACGTTGCACATTCTTCCGGAGTACAGATAATTTTGAGAAGTTGGTGTTTTATTTTGGTAAAAATATACATCCAGCTGCTTGTAACTTTTTTATCGTCCATTATAAGTTAGAGCCACTGCAGGCTTATCGTCACTGGAGGTGTTACTGGAGCATCATATTATATTTTACCAAGTGAAGGTAGAAGGTGCGATGGTGGTTCAGGCAAAATTAGTGAAATTTAGTAATCGGGGACGAACACTTTCTGTGTTCTTACTCTTAGTAAGTGTATATTCATATTGTACATTGTCAACATTATCACATCACACTATGTTACGACCTTAACGTAAACATTGGATGTGTAATCAAAGACATCTTGAATTGGGACGTACTGAATACAGCCTAAATATTTAAGGGACGTAGTTATATATTCATATTAAACCGAATTTTGTTTGTATGTTCTTGCATTAGCAGTAGGCATTTGATATAGGTTAAAAATATACAAAATAAAGGATGAAATACTGGATTTTAAAAAGAAATTAGATTATGATTCATGCATTGGATTCCTGTAGTCATGTCGTAGATCATGAACCACGGGCAACGTATGAGTGGCCAAGTAAGTGATGCTGCCAGTCGGAATACCAGTCACTTTGGAAAAAGGTTGGGCATGTCGGACATATTCTGAGTCGTGTCCAGCTTTGTGCTCAGACGGAAAAGACTACTAGATCCACCACTTAGTCTCTCAACATTTAGGGGTAATACCTACTGTGGCCCTGGGCAAGTAAGGCAAGCAACCTGCTTCCCAGGCGCTTCAATATGTTGATGGAAACAATCAAAGCGGTCCTTTGGAGGTGACCGAGTCCCATCTCTAATTGGTAGGTCAGGGACTCCTCAGATACGACTTGGCAAACGATCTGGAATGAGATGGAGAACTATTAATATCAATGGCGATTACACTGGAAAGAAGGCAGAGTTGGCAGAGGCTTCAAGTGAGATGGTGTCACTGTATTCGCCCTTTGAAGGGACAGATCAAGATGAGATGGACAGATTTTACAACGCACTTAGTGATGTAGTTCTTAGAGTGAAGAACAAGGATAGTGGTTTGCTCATGGGTGACTTCAACGCCAGGGTAGGAAATCGAACAGAAGGGTGTGGAAAGGATTTGGGTAAGTTCGGAGAGGATATGGAGACCAACAAGAATCGAAAATAGCTCTTGTATTTCTGTTCCAGTATGGGCTTAGTTATCATAAACTCCTTTTTTATGACATTCACAGGTGTACTTGGGAGGGAAGGGGAACCAGGTCTGTCATTGACTATATAATAACAGACCAGGAATTCAAGAAGGCAGTCAAGGACACACGTGTTTTCATGGGCTTCTTTGATGATACTCATTATTTAATCTGCAGTGAAATTCGTTTCGTGAGGCCAAAGGAGCAGAAAGCCAGGTCCATATATATAAAACGATAAGAGTTGGGAAGCTTCATAGCCGCGGTAGAGTAGCCGAGCGGTCTAAAGCGTCTCGCTCAATGTAAGTAAAACGTTCAATGATTTGTCAGATTTTGATGTAGAACGAAACTTGTAAAATACAATGGAATGTCAGGTCTCAAATGGTTACACAGGACTGGACGAAAGCGGTAATCACGCCAATTTTCAAACTTGGAAACAGAAAGGACTGTAACAGCTATCGAGGTATCTCTTTAATTAGCGTTGTAGGCAAAATATTCGGAAGTGTTGTTGAGAGTGTGAATATTAGTTGAGGACAAGGTAGATGAAAATCGATTTAGGCCTCTTAGAGGCTGCCAGGATCAGATATTTAGCTTACGTCAGATAATAGAAAAGTACTAGGGATGCAACAGGAAATTGTATCTATGTTTCATAGATCTAGAAAAGTCTTACGATTGTGTAAACGACAAATTAAGGTCAAGGTAGTTTCAAGGGTAAGCCAAGGCTGTAACCTGTCAACACTGTTGTTCATACTATTCATGGATCATATGTTGAAAACAGTAGACTGACAGGGCGGTTTAAAATAGGTGAAAACAAGCATTCTCCCATATGTGGATTACTCAGTTGTAATTGCAGAGTCTATTGAAAGGTTGCAAACTAATATTTCAGAGTTTGATCAGAGGTGTAAGGGTTATGATATGAAGATCAGCATCTCCAAAATGAAAGTCATGTCTCTGAGATAGAGTTTTAAACAGATTGAGTGCCAAATAGGAGGAACAAAATTAGGACAGGTAAACAGTTTCAAGTACCTAGGATGTATTTTTTAATAGGATGGCAACATAGTGAAAGAACTGCAATCAAGGTGTAGAAAAGCTAATGCAGTGAGTGCTCAGCTAAGATCAAGCCTCATCTGCAAACAGGAAGTCATTACCGAGACAAAGTTAGCAGTGCACCGCACTATCGTTCGACCAACTTTGCTGTATGGGAGTGAAAGTTCGGTGGTACAGGTTACCTTATTCATGAGGTAGAGGTTACAGATATGCAAATAGCAAGAATGACTGCAGGTACTAATAGACGGGAACAATGCAGAAGGGAGTCCATAATGAGGAAATTAAAGAAAAACTGGGGATGATCACGACAGATAAAGCAGTTAGAGTGAACAGTCTGAGATGGTGGAGTCATGTTACACGCATGGGAGCAGCTAGGTTACCTAAGAGAGTCATGAGCTCGGCGGCGGAGGGTAAGAAGAGTCGAGGTAGACCGAGAAGAAAGTACTGAGATTCGGTGAAGAAAGAGTTTGAAGCTTCACATCGAATGTTAGCATTTAATAGGGGATAATGGGGGTATTTTATTAGAGGCACTATGCTCCAGACTGAACCCTGAAAGGTATAATCAATGATTATAATCAATGATAGGATAATATAAATAAAGTAAACAAAACTGTATCGGAACAATTACTATTATGTAGTCAGACATGTTGGTACATTACTAATGGAATGTTGTTGTGGTCTTCAGTCCGGAGAATCGTTTGATGCAGCTCTCCACCCTACTCTCTTCCTGAGCAAGCCTCTTCATCTCCTCATAAGAACGGCAACCTACATCCGTTTGAATCTGCTTCCTGTATTCATCTCTGGGTCTCCCTCTGCGGTTTTTACCCCATACACTCCCGATGTCTAACAATGCTCCTACCTGTTGAATCATCCTCGATGCCATTTGCTGAATTCTCGTCGCGGTCTTGTTTTCAGGAAAGGTACGGTGCAGGATGCGTAGCTAGAACAAGTATTCAGATTAGTGATATAAGTTATATTGACTGAAGAATACAATACTCAACTTCTATCTGTTCTTCTCTTTTATCGCGTCGCCGTCTTCTATACGATGCTAGCTGTGCTGAGTCCTAGTTACTGCCTAGTCCGTAGCCGAGTTATGACGGGACGTGTAGACTTATGTCGGCCTAGGTAGAGGGCACGCATCTCCGTTACTCCATCCAGGATGTGCGGCGCCGGCGTGAGATAGGCTATCGGACATCATCCGCTGCCTTCTCCACGATCGTCTGGTGTGTGTCGCTGACGTTACGCCACAACACTACCAATCGATCCCTTCTTTTACTCGATAGAATATGAGCCATGAAAAGGAATATATGTATCTTTTTGTTGGTTTCGCGCTAGAATGTATTGAAAGTTTAGGAAGAAAAAGTAATGTACTGACTCTTCAGTAAGGATTTTATGATGTGATCTATGTTTATGCATGAGACTTATTTTATTTATAAATATTATACATAGATCGCTGTTTTCCCAAACATATGTTCTCAAAAATTTTCAGAAGATAAAACAAAGAAATTGGTGAAATGTGCCTTGGTTTATCACCTCCTTAGAGAATATTTAAAGCACGATATAAACAAATTAGAATAGATTCTTGGATGATTCGAAGCCGGCCGCGGTGAGCGAGCGGTCTGCGGCGCGCCAATCACGTTCTTCACGCCCACTACGGTCGGAGGTTCGAATAACCCCTCGGACATGGATATTTGTACCGTCCTTAGTATTAGCTAGTTCATTAGTAGTTTGTAAGTTTAGGGACTGATAACCCCGTTGTTGAGTCCCAGAAGCTCTACAAACATTTGAATTTTAAGATCCGAACAAAACATCTCATTCTAGCCTATAAGACTACACAATAACGTTTCTTATCCTAAAAAGGGCCCGCTGCAACTGTATTGAAATTTTTAAAAAAAAACACGATATAGTGACTTTCGTCTATATATACATCATCAGTTTTTGTAAATGTCATAAAATTTATTTCAGTTACCTACGCGGTTCATATAAACATGTGCATATTAATAGAAGCAATTGAGGAGAAGGACAGAAAACAATAATGTACATAATCAGGTTTTAAGACCGAACTCAAGAGATATTTTAATCTTTCTGGTACCCCTTACACAATGCGTTAACAGGCTGAAACCTGAAGATGTGTATACAGGCAAGAAACTGATCGTACTTTGTTTAAAATAAGGTTCCAGTGCGGTGCACTAAACATTTCTTAAGTATCATGAACAGTTTTAGATGTGACTGTCCGTCTTCCAAACTTTTCAGTTAATTATTACTATAGGAAAACTCCAATAAGAGTCGTATGTACAAACCACCGCAATATTATTAATAATACTAAAATTTCGGCTTGGTAGTTGCAAATGTTTTATTAAAAAATATAGCATATCGGTTTCGTTCACTGTAAGATCATCATCAGTCCAGGGAACTCACGTACATCGCTCAAACTTTTTTTTAACAGTTAAAATAGCTACATGTCATGTCAGATGTAGATTACATGTTTAACAATATATAAATTAAAAAAATACCAACCTAAACAGTGGCAACACTGATGTGGAGAAACTATGCAATGTAATCTACTATTGCCGCTTATAGCACACGTTGTTGACGTACCTACCTTACCTTACCTTACCTCCGAGTAACTGGACTCGCCCATCCCACGTCACCGGCGTGCGCACAATCGAGCGAAACACAATCACTTGTGACGAGCGGTCTAACGTTACGGTGTCACTAAGTACGACTGTGATGGTTTTATGCTAGCGTTCGTATTTGGAGCATCACCTGCGACCAACTTTGCAAAAGAAGCGGCCACATTTTCTGCACAACCCACCTACCATTTCGCAAGACAGGGCGCGGGTGCATACAGCGCAAACTGTGGCTGCTCTATTATGTCGATGGCACTGGGAAGTACTGTACTATCCACCATTCTCCCGAGACTTAAGTCTTTGTGACTCTGATTTGATTTCGAAGATGAAGGCACCACTTCGTGATATTCGCTTTATAACTGTTCCAGAGATTCGACAGGCAGTAGACCGCTTCATTCGCACCCTCAACACAACAGGATCTGCTAACGGTATACTACGCCTTCCACGTCACTAGCAACAGATTCTATAAGACGCTGCTGACTCATTTGAAGGACAGTAACAGGTGCAAACACGAAACGCTTTTGTATCGATTGTGAATAAACAGTCTCCAGTATTTAAGTTCCAACCCTCGTACATTGACTTGAAACTGCAATGAGGATGGTCATTCGAGGAACTAAACCGATATGATGTAATTTTAATATTTTATAGCATAACCACAAAGCTGAAATTAATGAGTATCGCCATGAAGAAGATAAAAACTTCCTCACAGAAATTGTGCACGCTTGAAGTTTGTAAGAGAATAGTCCACCCGCGAAGATAGGTTGAATTAAAACCGGGACCCCTAGTGAAAAAAAGGCACGTTTCGCAGCACAGAGATCAAAGCTGGCCCGGTTCTGCTGCAGGCGATTGATCGGAATCAAAGACGTCCGTCCGTCTCCTTTGTTCCTCGCCTAGTTCTTTTAGTTCCTCCTCGCCAGCCTTCCTTATTCTCGCCGTCAGTCTGCCCCAGATGAAAGTTCTCTCTCTATCGCGCCAGGCGGAAGGGCGATATCTTCCAGACAGGTGGCTCTTCCGCGGCTTGTCCGCTGGTGCGTTAAGCCGTTTCATGTTCGGTTCCTCGCTAGGTTGTTCAGTGGGCACGGACGAAGACTTTATTACACCAGAACTGCCCAGGTGTGAAGTTTCTGGACACGTGTCGACTACTAGAGGGTAGCCTAAAGCATAACTGTAGGTACAGCTCTCAAGGAAATAAATTACGATTTTTATTGCTGTTATTTCAAGTTTTGTAATTGGAATTTATACCTGTAAATATGAAGAAAAAGATAGAAAACCTGAGGAAAGAAGGAATGCTAAGATGTGCTAAGATGGAAAGAATATACAGAGGGGCACTACAGAGGAAATCAACTTAGACAATATTGCCGCGAGAGACCACGAACACCACCAAACGGCAGCCTATGAACCGGCCGACGCGGTCACAACCAACTCCCCAAGCAACAATCACTCCCTGCAGAAGAACAGACGTCTGGAGGACAGAAGACAACACACCACTGTGTTTCCACTGTGGGCGCCCTGGACATGTACGCTACTGCAGAGAGAGAAGGAGAGTATTCAAAGATTATTTTGGCGCAAGACGTCGACCATCAGAGCAGTTCTATCCCAGGCAATCACCTGCCGATGAGTTCAGTCGACCTATGGGAAGAAGCCCAGCGTCGTACCCTATACGAGGTCGCTCTCCGACGCGCCGCAGCTGTTCACCGTCGCCGTACAGAGGTACCAGCCGCTCCCCTAGCCGCCGCGCCCAAGAAAACTAAGCGAGGCGACCATCTACGGAGGTGAGGCCGCCGCAGATGAAAATCCTCCATGGACAACAGTCGCTAAGATGTCAGGAAATCTCATCGACGTCATAATCGACGGCCAACCTCTCCAGGCACTTGTTGATTCAGGAGCGCCATTCTCTGTATTGTCGGGTAATTACCACCGCACACTAAAGAAGACAATGTTCTGTGATATGGGGGCAACTGTGCTGAAGTTCGCGATTGGAAAGTACGTCCAGCAGGAACATGTGTCGCAAGAATAACCATCAACAACAGGATGCAGCCGTTTGAATTTGTCGTGTTAACAGAATGTAGTCACAATGTCATCCTCGGATGGGACTCCCTTCAGGCATCCCAAGCTATCATTGACTGTGGAAGATCTGAGCTGCAAATTGAAAAAATTGTTCCACCGGATACAAGTAATACAGAATTTTCTGGGAAGGTATTCGTCGTTGACAATGTGACGATAACGTCGTTGACAACGAGAAGAGTTGCAAACACAAATGACCGGTTAAACTGTGAAGTTCTTGTTGATAGTAAAAAGTTTATCAAGCTCACAAAAGAAATTTACATACCAGCGGCTATCATAAGCATTACCGGTGGTCAAGGAGAGATTTGGAACACAAATTGTCACGAGCAGTCACGAATTATCCCCAAGGGAATGTGTATCTGGACAGCTGAACCAATCCTCAACGTTATCAATGAAGATCCATGCCCTGCTGTTAGTACAGACAACACGCTGGAGGAAACAGACGTGGAACTGCCAATAGGGCTTGAACTGACCAAGGAACAACGCCAGCGGGTGTTAGGTATACTACGCCAATTTTCGGGTGCATTCATACCTCAGTAGGGGAAAAGTCAAACGAAACGACCCACGATAAAGCAACGTATCAATACTGGGGATCATCCGCCAATTAGCCAGCGTATAGAGTGTCGCCAGCTGAAAGACGGATAATTCTGGAAGAAGCGGAGAAGATGTTGCGAGATGACATTATTCAACCTTCGGAGGGTCCTTGGTCGTCTCCGGTGGTCTTCGTAAAGAAGAAGGATGGCAAGTGGCGATTCTGTGTCGACTATCGACGGCTGAACAGAATCACAATGAAAGACGTCTACCCATTGCCGCGCATTGACGACACCTTAGACTGCTCGAAGGGAGCTACATTCTTCTTAACTATGGACATGCAGACAGGTTACTGGCAAATCGAGGTTGACGAAGCTGACAGGTAGAAGACAGCTTTTATTACACTTGACGGCCTCTATGAATTTAAAGTAATGCCATTTGGATTGTGTAATGATGCAGCCACATTCGAACGCATGATGGACAACTTGCTTCGACACCTTAAGTGGACGACGTGTCTCTGCTATTTACACGACATTGTCGTTTTCTCGAAAACATTTGAAGAACATCTGAGTCGCCTGTCTACTGTGTTGAAGTGTGTTCAGACTGCAGGTCTCTGCCTCAATCCGAAGAAGTGCCTCTTCGTCGCCAAAGAGATAAAAATCCTAGGGCACCTAGTCAACGGAGATGGTGTCCGTCCTGACCCAGAAAAAGTGAGGGTAGCCACAGAGTTTCCAACTCCTCAGCACATTCGTGATGTGAGAAGTTTTCTCGGACTGTGCTCATACAACCGACGTTTCATAAAATGACTTTGTAACAAGGCACGTCCATTACAAGAACTTCTGCAGGGAGACACCAAGTTTTACTGGGATGAGACAAAAGAAAGAGCTTTCCGGGCACATAAGGAGGCTCTAACTTCCGCACTAGTGCTAGCCTTGTACGACGAGAATGCACAAACGGAACTTCACAGACGCCAGTGGTTTTGGGATTGGTGCAGTGCTTGTATAAGTTCAGGAAGGTGCTGAAAAGTGATAGCCTATGCGTCAAGAGTACTCCCAAAGTCCGAGATACTTTACTCTACAACTGAAAAAGAATGTCTCGCAGTTATCTGGATTGTCAACAAGTTCCGGCAGTGTTTATTCGGCAAACCATTCACCGTCGTGACAAACCAACATTCCTTGTGTTGGCTGAGTGGCTTGAAGAATCCATCATGTCTACTAGCAAGATGGGCACTAAGACTCCAAGAGTACGATGTCACAGTGGTATTCAAGAACGGGCGCAAACACAAGGATGCCGACTGCCTTTCGAGGAATCCATTAGTGAAATTTCAGCCCACACTGAATTAGATGACGTTACAGCTGAACAGAGGGAAGATCCAGCACTATTAAAAACGATAGAAGCCTTGGAGAAAGGAGAACCGACCAATCGAGAGTTCCAACTTATAAGCGGAACATTGTATAAGAACAACTACGATCCACTGGGCCCCAAATGGTTACTGGTTGTTCCAGCTCATCTCCAGCCAGCAATTCTCAAATATTTCCACGATGCTCCAATATCCGGTCATCTGGGATTCGTGAAGACCATAGACAGAATCAGACGCGGGTATTACTGGAAAGGTCTCCACCGAAAGGTCTCCACTCACTTACTATGTGAGTCACTGTAAAGAGTGCCAGCGACGGAAGCATGTGCCGCAATTACCTCCAGGGCATCTCGTACAGATTCCGCCGGCAGCAGCTCCATTCCACAGAGTTGCGATCGATCTTTTAGGGGGGTTCCCGAAGTCGACAACCGGTAACCGTTGGTTAATAGCCTGCACTGACTACCTCACACGCTACGCTGTCACCAAATCTGTGCCGACTGCAGAAGCTCCAGAGATCGCAAAATTCCTTGTAGAAGACATTATTTTGAAGCATGGAGCACCAGGTGTCATGATATCTCATCGTGGAAAAGCCAGTCAAAACTAGTATCAGAGGTAATGTCACGGTGCGACATTGTCCACAGAGTGACAACTGTATACCATCCTCAGACAAATGATATTACGGAACGTTTTAACAAGACGTTAGCCGACATGCTGTCGATGTTGAGCAGAAGGATTGGGATACAATTCTGCCAGTCGTGACATTTGCTTACAATACCGCAAGACAAGACACCACAGGCATCACTCCTTTTTTCCTGCTGCATGGCCGTGAAACTGAGACGACAATGGATACACTGTTCCCGTTCCTACCGGACGACAGGATGACTATGTTAAACAGCTCATCACCAGGGTCGAAGAAGCAAGACAGCTAGCTCACATTCGGACACTGGACGCCCAGGAGAAGGACCGTCAGCGGTATAACAAGCACCGACCTTTCTGTTCTGTTCTGCTAAGGATTTTTAGCCCTGTACGGAAGGTTGGACTGTCAGAAAAGTTAACGAAGCATTTTGTGTACAGCCCAGGAGTTCTGCTAAGGATTGTTAGCCCTGTACGGAAGGTTGGACTGTCAGAAAAGTTATTGAAGCAATACTTTGGTCCGTATCGTGCCTGTCAGACGTCACATACGAAGTTGAGGATTATGAGGTGTCGTCGAAACGTCAAAAACGAAGAGCCATTGTTCACGTCCTGCGCATGAACCCTTACTACGATCCTGAAGAGCAGGTAGACGACAATGGCTTCTTGTTCAAGGACTCTAAGGACCGTAATGCTCCTGATGAAGCCACGATAGGAACGTCTGTCTTCGATGATCGTGGAGAAGAGAAGGATCTCTTGAACTGTCATACAGAGGACCCAAGATCCAGGACATTGCAGCTGGCTCCACAGGGATCATAACAGCGGGTCGCTGTTTCTCCAGGAGAGGGAGCAATGCCACGAGAGACCACGAACACCGACTGGCGGCGTGGCACAGTGGATAGCGTCACGGACTGTGGTGCTGAAGGTCGCCGCTTCAATCCCGCCCATCGGGAAAAATTTGTTTCTTTGTAATTAACAATTCCAGAATGTTCTACATCTTTCTTATGTTCACTTGTAAATTCAACTTGTTTCTTGTATTAACTGTTCTTCTAATTTCTGTCTGTTTATAAATATCATAGCACTCTGCCTGAGAGACAGTCAGTGCTGCGTGTATCTCGAGTTCGTAATAAACGTGCTTTGAGTGTAAGTGCTGTGTTCAGTTGCCTTAGAAGTCAAGCCTGCTTCCATTTCAACGTCACAATATTGTAGGACGTACATGAAGATGAAATAGGAGATACTGTACTGAGAGATGAATTTGAAAGAGCACTGAAAGATCTAAGTCGAAACGAGGGACCTGGATTAGATGATATTTCTTCAAAGCTACAGAAGTCTCTGGGGGAGCCGGCCACGACAAAACTATTTCACCTGCTACGTAAGATTTATGAGACTGGCGAAATAGACTCAGTCTAAGAAAAATGTAATAATCAAAGGAAACCAGGCGCGGGCAAGTGTGAAAAATATGGAACCAGCAATTTAATGAGTAATAGTGTCAAAATTTTAACACGAACTGTTTTAAAAGAACGTAAATTCTAGTAGAAGCTTGGGAGGAGATCAGTCTGGACTTGGAAGAAACGTAGGAACACGGGAAGCAACACTCGTCGTACATATTATCTTAGATAAAGGAGAGGCAAACCTTCATTTCTAGTTTCTGCAGATAAGGAGTATGCTTTTCACAATGTTGTTCGGAATACTCTCTTTTAAACTCGGAAGTTTGTAGAGGTAAAATAAAAAGAACGGTAAGTTGTTTAAAATTGGTACAAAAACCAGACAGTTGTTGTTAGAGTCGAAGCGCATGAAACGGAAGCATTGGTTTAGAAGGGAGTATGGTTTGTGACTGTTACAGTGGCATCTATCACAAAGTAACAAAAGTGTTCCAAATAAAACATTCATATTTATTTACGTACTAGACGAATATGTAATAAAAATGAGAGTACCTATTTTTTTAAAATGCATTTGATATCCGTTTGACCTATGGCAGCGCCATCTAGCGGGCGAACCATAGCGCCATCTCTTTGCCCCCTTCATGCTAGGAAAGTTTTGTTCTTTGTAGGTTTTTCGTTTCATGCTCATTTCGTGAGATATTTTGTCCAGTCACTGTCAATGGACCACCATGTATGTAGAAAATTCCTCTATTCTCCTTTAGATATCTTTGTTAAGCTAAATTATGAGACCGTGTGCTAATATTTTAAAGTAAATTATTACTGTTGTTGTCCCTCAGATATCTGAAATGCATATCGGTAAGCGCATCTCGAGACAGATTGTTGCACTGAAAATTGTGAAACGTGGATGATCTTTTAAGAACCGCCAATCGTTTTTTGGGATATGAAGTTCGTTAATGGCTACACATTGATTTCAAACAATGGTACCTGGCCATTTCCAGTCAACGATCGGATCAGGACCAGACGACCCAATCAAGTCCACACTATTATGGCGCTACCACCAGCTCTCTCAGTACCCAGTTTACAACTTTGATCTGCAGCACACTTCCAATCTTACCATCAGCTCTTACAAAATGAACTCCATGCTCATGTCATAAAACCACGATCTTACAGTGGTCTAGGGTCCAACTAATATGGTAAGTGGAGTAGGAGAGAGGCTGAAGTTCATGTCGTCCTTTTAGAAAAGCCACTTGAATTGGTCGTCTGTTGCCATAGCAAATTAATTCCGAACTGCGCTGCACTATTCTAATGTGTACATTCAGTGAATTACGGTCGGGGATTCGAATCCCCCCTCGGGCATGGATATTTGTGCCGTCCTAGTTCATAAGTAGTTTGTAAGTAGGGACTGTTGACCCCGTAGTTACGTCCCATAAGCTGTACAAACATTTGAACATTTTGAACATTCAGCGAACGTCCCACATTGAATTCTGCGGTTTTTTCAAGCGTTGTTCAAATTCATGTCGGGTCTTCAGCCGGATAAAGCTGCAGTCTTCAGGCAGTATGTTTACGGTCCTCCTTGGCCGCCCGCATGTGAGAGAAGATATGCAACTCTCGTCATGCATTTTAACAGCTTATAAGCCGGGAATGCCTAAATAGCCTCACGCGTTGTTGTTTGCCTGTTGGCACTGACGACTAAACATATGCCACTGCAGAAAAGTGTTTTGAGCAGTTATGAGTGTACAGTGTGGTGAAAACTCATTTTATAACATTCTTTTAACTTTGTTAACGATATGCACAGAACAGATCCCGAAATTGCGCGTATGCAAAGTATAAAATGGTGTTGGAACGGCGGAGATGTTATTGGTACTGCGGTGATTCCGGTGAAAAGGTTTCTGACGTGTTTCTGGCTGCACGACGAGAACTGGCATACTGCGAACGCGGAATTGTTGTTGGAGCTAGACTCAGAGGACATCTTGCTTCGTAAATCGCTAGGGAATTCAATTTTCCGAGAATCACAAAGACTGTGCAGCGAATGCCATGTTTCAGGTGTTACCTGTCACCACGGACAGCGTGGTGGTCTTTCTTTTTCTGTCATGAAGACTTAATATCATGTGACATGATGTGAATTTTTCATTGATTGACATGGATAAGGTAACAGACATATCAACGTAATCAGTATGTTTATTATAGTTCTCTGAAGATGGTTTAAAACCGACACAGGTAAAGTTATAACTATAATAAACATCTGATAGTTTATATATGCATTTGTTAAAATATATTAAGGCTGTACCCCCACACCTTAGTTCAAATTCTTACAGACCTCCCTCCCTTGGAATTTACTTGATGAATGCAGTTATTTCGTCTACATCTACATACATACTCCGCAATCCATTGTACGGTGCGTGGCGGAGGGTACAATTTACCACTACTAGGCATTTCCCTCCCTATTCCACTGCCAAATAGAACGAGGAAAAAAAGAATGCCTATATGCCTCCGTAAGGGCCCTATTCTCTCTTACCTTGGCATTGTGATTACTACGCGAAATGTAAGTAGGTGGCAGCAAGATCGTACTACACTCAGCTTCCAATTCCGGCCCTCCAAATTTCCTCAACCGAAATTCACGAAAAGAACGTCATCTGTCCTCCAGCGATCCCCAATAGTCGGAGCATTTCCGTGACACTCGCGCGTTGGTCGAACCTACCAGTAACAAACCTAGCTGCTCGCCTCTGAACTGCCTCTATGTCTTCCTTTAAACTGATCTGCTGCGGATCCCAAACACTTGAGCAATACTCAAGACGTGGTCATACAAGTGGTCTCCTTTACAGATGAACTACATCTTCCCAAAATTCTCCCAATAGACCGAAGTCGGCTGTCCACCTTACTCACAACTGTCCTTACATGTTCGTTCCATCCATTTCATATCGTTCTGCAATGTTACGCTTAGATATTGTAACGAAGCGACTGCATCAAGAAACTCACTACTAATGCTGTATTCGAATATTATGGGTTTGTTTTTTCTACTCATGCGCATCACCTTACATTTTTCTACATTGAGAGCTAGCTGCCATTCTTCGCAGCAACTAGAAATTTGGTTTAAGTCATCCTGTATGCTACTACAGTCAGTTAAAGACGATACCCATACACCACAGCATCATCAGCAAACAGCCGCAAATTACAACTTACTCTGTCCATCAGATCATTTATATAGATAGAAAATAATATCAGTCCTATCACACTCCCCTGGGGCACGCCTGACGATACACTCGTCTCTGATGAACACTCGCCGTCGAGAACAACGTACTGCGTTCTATTACTTAGAAAGTCTTCCAGGCAGTCACAAATCTGTGAACCTATTCCATAAGCTCGTATCTTCGATAGCAGTATGCAGTGTAGCATCGCGTCAAATGCCTTTTTGCAGTCGAGAAAAACGCAATCCGCCGGTTGTCCTTCATTCATGGCTCGCAAGATGGCATGTGAGAAAAGGGCAAGCTGAGTTTCACATGAACGATGTTTCCTGAACCCGTGCTGGATCCTAGAAAGAAGCATTTCCGCCTCAAGGAAATATTCGAACTAAGAATATGCTCCAAAATTCTACAGGAAACTGATGTCAACGATATTGGCCTGTAATTATGTGGGTCAGTTCTGTTTCCTGTCTTATAAACAGGAGTCACCTGCGCTTATTTTCAATCACTAGGATCTTGGCGCTGAATTATTCGCGATAATTGCAAGTTAAGTAAGGGGCCAATGCCGCAGAATACTCTTTGTAAAACCGAACTGGTATTCCATCCGGACCAGCAGCCTTTTTCGTATTTAGCTCTCTCAGCTGCTTCTCTACACCGGAAATACCAATTACTATGTCCTCCATTTCGTAATTAGTACGTTGATCAAATGATGGTACATTTGTGCATTCAGCTTTCCGTTTGCTTTCATCTCTTACCACTCCGGAATGATCAATGAGTGACTGAATAGTGGGCTTTGATCAGTACCATTAACCTGCTTGCTTTACGTTGTAGGCCTTAAGGACATTACATCATTGCGATCCTCGACACGTCTTTCATTCACGTTTCCATTTGTGTTCCAGAGTTTAGTGGCTACACATCTGACTACTGCTCGTGAGCCGTGGCTAACGACCACGCTCATTATCTTTGCAGGATCCATTAGCACATGATTACGATGACAGTGAGAGCAACGTGACTCGTTACGAAATCGATAACTCCCAAACGAACAGATTAACTGCCGAGGTTGATGCAACAATGACGGGGATCACTGTTACACTGTTGTACCTTGCTTGTAGGGAAAACGTCTGTAACGGACAATTCGTCAGGTGACCTGAGATACGGCGAAGTTTATGGTGATTATATACAATGCATCACTAACGGTCCAATGGACACTATGGAATGTTAGATTCCATGTGGTACACTACGAGCGGAATACCGGTTCAGTTAAGAGAGGTCAGTAATTAGAGCGTCAATCAATATTACTATATGCATATTACAAATATACGTGTATGTCATAATCGCTGTTGAACTACGAATCAGCAACGCTTACTGGTAGAAGGAGCACGACGTTATAATTAATGAAATTCGCAAAAATATGTAATTTTTGTATAATGTTCCACATCTTCTGCAATACTAACTTACCGATTTGGTAAAAACATGTTTTACCTTAGAGTACTATCGCTACGACACATAGTTCAGGAGATACGATATCGCAAACAATGACAGTCGCAAGAACTGCATCACATAACGTAACATTATTCATCGCCAGTTTGAAAATGAGAGATCTTAGCGACATGGAAAAAAAGAAAAAAAATACGAGGCACGTCCAGATAGTAAGTTCCGTTTGGTAATATGGTAATAAAATGAAATTGTACACAGATACAGAAGACATTTTTATTGCACAAAATTCTACAACTCTTAAACTACTTTTCCACATAACTGCCGAAATTTTGCAGGCATATGTCATAGCGTGGCACCAGGTTTTGTATACCTTCTTCCTAGAAATCTGCCGCCTGTGTCTTCAACCAGTTGAAAACAGTGAAATTTAGGGGAAGTCCATAGCGCGAGCACTAATTGTAAACCTACGGTTTTCCCGGATGTTGTCATCAATCGCGTGAACCAGTCTTTTTGTAACCAAAGGTGGATGCCCACTTCGTTCTTCATCGTGCACATCACTACGCCCGCCATTGAACTGTCGGACCCATCTCCTCACCATCGAATAACTCATCGCAAATTTGCCGATAAATTTCACTTGGTTTCACTTTCCTCGCATTCAGAAACCGAATCACCGACCTGATTTCACAGGCGGCGGGATTTTCAATCAACGCCGACATTTCAAACAAGCACAACAAAGCGTACGTAACTGACAGCGATCTCCAAATGGCGCACGTTGTTCTCCTTGATACACATCGTCTACAGCGCATGTGCGGAACTGCAATCGCAGCGCTGCAGCGGAGATAAATTGAAACGGAGGGCCCTGTCTCACATGCGGCTGTAGTTCATTACGTCTTTACGACTATCTCCATTCGCATCTCATTTCGAAGGTATTAACGAACTATTCGTCTGGATGAAAACCATAATTTTTATCAAAGCTAAGACAGATACGTCTTTCGGAAGTTTCTGCGCTCCTAATTTGGATTGAATACTTTACTCATTAGATCACTTTTACTTCTTAAATGACCACTTTCCGGCCAGCTGCCATTCTTCACTTCAGTTATTACATTTACAAAATAACTTTTCACCTTCTGGACAATTTGTTTACTGTCGTTAAGTCTTTAACACATAGTGTTGGAGGAAAGTGTGTGGGTAAAAATTGCAAAGGGAGACCAAGAGACGAATACAGTGTGCAGATTCGAATGGTCTCCACAATGACGACCACAACAATAACAAATACAACAAAGCGTCGCGGAACCATGCTAAAGACACCGTATGTATCTGAGAAAATATGCGTTCCCGGACCCATGTTTACTCAATTTTTGTTTCTATGGGTAGTATCACCTTTAAAAGAATCCAAATTTTTCCATTATTTATTTATTTGACTATCCAATATGGATAATTCCTCAACGGTACAAATAGGCTATTCTATAAGTAGTTTCTGATATGTGACTGCTACACAACTAGGCATGCTGGATTTTTGTAGTGTACATAAAAAATAGCCCCATGACTACATTTAAAATTTTTAAGGCGTACCGTAAATAGCTCTAAATATGAAAGTTACTTGAACGCAGCAAATCTCAAAGCAATGTCAGGATCTCGGGGCCTTAGTTGTGCCGGTGTGTAATCACATACACTCCGTCTTTCTCTTGGGCAGCTATATGTGACATGCTAACTTGTATTCAAACCACAAAATCTGTACGTTATAGTACACGAACTAAACTAAACTCTGTCCCATAAAGGCCCTTTTTTCCAACGCGAAACTCTTTCAGAGTTTTCTTACACAAGATACTTTTTGTTAAATGTGACTCGACTCCCAATGGTCTGTTCTTAAGCGACTGGTCGTGAGAGTTTGTTAAGAGAAACAGACTGCGAAGTACGTAGTGAATCAGTTATTAATGTTCCTGTCATGTATACTTACGTCTAAAATAACAAAAATTGAGATTACGATGTCAGAAAACGTAACTTAAACTGGTTTGGTTCGTAAGAACAATAGCAGTGCAATATATATATATATATATATATATATATATATATATATATATATATAAAATGTAAATGTAAACTCCGTCCGGCACGCCCAGGGGTCCACTGGGTACCGATCGACCGCCATGTCATCCTCTGCCTGTGGGCGTCACCGGATGCGGTATGGAGGGGGGGGGGGCGTGGTCAGCACCCCCCTCTCCCGGCTGTTGCGTTGGTTTTCCAGACCGTAGCCGCTACTTCTCCGTCAAGTAGCTCCTCAGATTAGCCTCACAAGGGCTGAGTGCACCCCGCTTGACAGCAGCAAAAAAAAAAAAAAAAAAAAAAAAAAAAAAAAAAAAAAAAAAAAAAAACGCAGCAGATCTGAATGGTAACCTCTCCAAGTGCTATCCAAGTCCGACAGTGTTCCACTTCGGTGATCTGACGGGAATCGGTGTATCCACTGTGGCACGGCAGTTGTTTCTTGTACAAAAAGGAAGGACGAAATATTTTGCTTTTACAAATGTACAGAATTAATATTTTGGAATAAATAATTAATAAGAAAGAAACGTGTCTGTTATTTATAATATTCTTTGTATTTTCAATTTAGTATTTTTTAAAGAAAATGCCTTTTGCTACTGCAAATGAAGGGTCTATTTTTATAATTCACCCACACGCGTTTTGCTTGTTTCATAAGGCATCATCATTGGGTGACGTGAAATATTTACATGTTTCTGATTCCACATATAGGTTAGGATTTTACAGGTGTACAACAAATTTCGTTTCTGATTCAAAATAGTTCGGTTTTTCTATGCAATGGTGTACTTACAGCACTTGCTACTCCATATCTTCCTCTTTCTGGCAACCAGTTCGAAAAGTTGCGCTGTTTTCCGAAAAACTTCGCATTTTCACGGTTTCACTGCCGTCTGCTGTCATAACTGTATCCACTGTAGTTTGCTGCTAACTTTCTCAGCTTATTTGTAATTCAACTATTTCACTGAAATTTGAAAGTTTCTTTGTGTGTGTGTGTGTTATTTGTTCATATCATTTTTTTATTTGTATCTGTGTATGTGTGTGGGGTGGAGGGGCAGAATAAATAATAAGCCGAGAATGTTGGCAGCACTTACAAAAGAAACTACAGTGGGCACAGTTATGACAGTTGATGGCAGTGGAACTGTGAAAATGCAAAGTTTTTCGGAAAACAATGGATTTTTTCGACCTGGTTGCCAGAAAGAGGAAGATATGGAGTAGCAAGTGCTGTTCGTACACCATTGTATAGAAAAAACGAACTGTTTTGAATCAGAAACGAAATGTTGTGTACATCTGTAAAATCCTAAACTATATGGTGAAAAGAAACATGTAAATATTTCAGGACAGCCACTGATGATGCCTTTTCAAAAAGGCGAAACGCGTGGGGGTGAATTATAAAAATAAATAAACCCTTCATTTGCAGTATCAAAAAGCGATTTCTTTAAAACATACTTCAGTGAAAATACATAGTATTCAGCTGCTGCTAAAATGGCCATTACAAGCAACGTATATGTAATATTCATACCTATAATAAAATAAACAACATAAAATTTCACATTATTTTTCTGTATAGTAGCACTACAAACTGTAACTCATCGAATCACAAGAGTGGCGATTGAAAGTTTTTATTAATATAAACCACAAGTGAAACTCGATCGCAACTTACGTTTCATAGAGATTAATAGTTGCTCAAAGCGTTAAATGTCCGAAACATCCGGGAACACTGTTTCATAGGTGCCACTGTTTGTCCCACTGCCTCGTGGCACAGAGTGTACTGTACAGTCTCTGGTCGTGTATTCTTCGCCTCTTTTGCAGACAGGCCGCGCTGCCGACGCTTTTCCCACCTGGCGTGTTTTTCCAACATTAGGCCGGAGCAGTCGAGGCGTGTGATGCCCCAGTGGTGCTCGCTGGAGCTGAAAGCGCACCGTTTGGCAGCATGTCTTTGATGCCGCGCCAGGACTTCCCGTGGCGGCGAGCACGGGCCGTCTGTCCAACCTCGGTATGTGTGGACTCTGGTAACCAGCCATTGCTCCATTCGAAGTCGGTGTACGTGAAACATGGTCCATTATTAATAATGAAGCTTAAAAGATAGAAACATGCTGACGTGTCGAAATATACACAGTACACAATCAGTAACTAATCATACCTAAAGATAAAGATGAATCATTGAATTAAAATTTGTGATACTTGCCTCCACGTCACAAATTCAGTCAGCTTCTGTGCTCTATTAAATACTGCCACTATTGCTAAGGCTCTCCATGCAGCGGAACAGCACATCGGCAATGGGCATATTGGAACATTCCTGCCTTTAACCTTAGGCTAAGGTGATATAAATATCATTATAAATAGAAATTCATAAACCCTGAGAATGTTCTTCGCCTCGAATATGTCAAAGACATTAAGGATAAAGATGAAGCACTGAATTAAAATTTGTGTTGCGGCCAGGAATCTAGCCCAACACAGAAGCTGAATTAGTTTCTGACGTGGAGGAAAGTCGTATTTATACTATTCCGGGCGCCGTAATGGTGAGGTGGTCTAGCGGTAAATATGTACTGGCCTCTAGTGTGAAATTAAACAAAAACAAATCTAGAATAATGGTCGAGGACTGCCAGTGCAGAACGACAACTCAAAGTTGTTGACAGTATGAAGATCCTGGAGACTGACGATCGAAGCCACATAAAACACACTACAGCTGTGAACAACAAAGACCTACTTGTCAGTGTGAGAGCAAAAGTCAGACAACATAGCATGAGGCACATTGATGAAATCCCCTAAATTTCTAGCTTTTGTAGATTTGGATAAAGCTTTTGAGAATGTTGCTTGGAATAAAGTCTTTCAAATTCTGAAATCAGCAGGAGTAAAATATGGGGAACAGAGGGTTATATACAACTTGTACAAAAACCAGACAATAGTTATCAGAGTGGAAGGGCATGAAATGGTTGCAGGGATTGGGAAGACAGTAAGACAGTGTTGTAGCATTTCTCCAATGTTATTCAATTTGGACATTGAGGAAGCTATAAAGGAAAGCGATGAGAAATTTGAAGAAGGAATTAAAATTAACGATGAATAAATAACGACTTTGCGGTTTGCTGATGACATAGTAATTCTGTCAGCAAAGGACCTGGAAGAGCGAACGGAATGGATAGCGTGTTGAAAGGTGCATATAAGATGAACTTTAACAACAGCAAAACAAGGGTAATAGAGTGCGATCTAAGAAAATCAGGCGATGCTGAAGGAATTACATTACGTAACAAAATAATAATGGTGGTTGATGACTGGACAGTAAAATCACACACGGTGGTCGCAGCACAGAAGATATAAAATGCAGAATCAAATCGTTTCTGAGTCATTTGTGTGGAGTGTTGTCTTATATGGGAGCCAATCAAGGACAATAAACAGTGTGGAGAGGAAGAGGATAGAGGCTTTTAAAATAGACGAATGCTGAAAATTAGGTGGGTGGATTGCGAAACTAATGAGGAAGTATTGAGCAAAACTGGGTAGGAAAGGAATTTCTGGCATAACTTGGCTAAAACAATGGATCTGTTGGTAGGACACATTGTTAGACATCAAGGAATCGCGAATTTAGCATCGGAGGGAAGTGTGTGGGGTAAAAATCACTGAAAGAGACCAAGAGATGAATACAGCAAGCAGACTCGAATGAATGTAGGTTGCCGTTCTTATGAGGAGATGAAACGGCTTGCTCAGGCTGGAGACGGATGAAGAGCTGCATCAAACCAGTCTCCGGACTGAAGACCACAACAACAACACATATATGAAATTATGTCCCATACTTATAAATCTACAGGCTGTTTAGAAACTTGCATTTGTGTCGGCTCCCATGAAATCCTGTAAATAGAAGCTGCCAATAGAGAGAACCAGAGCTGTCTATTACAACTTCGCGCTGCCTAAATGCTTCTTGTAGTTGAACGAGTTGCATCTCTTGCAACTAGTCTCAGCTCTGTCGAAAAGTCACAAAACACCGTACGCCACTGGCGGTCGTAGAAGGCACAGCGGTGACATTCCCTGCCGTGTAGTGCAACCTTATTCGTAGCCTGTCGTTGAGCAATCCGTCTGAATGGACGACAATTCTCGCGATATTGAACGTCTCACGATTGAGTTCTCTGCAAGATTATAATGGCCAACAAGTTCTCTGAAACGAACCCTATCGAACATGCCTTGAGATACAGTCTGAGAATTCTACTCCGAAATGTCGTTCATGTGTGGGACAGTGTGGACTAACGGTCCTTTGATGATTTGGTGGACAGTAAGCCACGACGAATTAAGGCATGCATCAGAACAGGAGGACGTGCTACCAGGTATTAAGGATATTGGTGTATGATGCAATGTGTAACACAGATTCAGAATGTCTGGTTATTGTTGGACAACTTGTCAATTTCTGTTTTCACGAATAATGAAGACATGATTTTTTGTATCTCTATTACGCCGTGGTGTAATGACCTAGCGCTCTAAGGTGCTTGTTTGCGTGTTTGTTCCCCAGCGGAGGTTCGAGTCCTCCCTCGGGCATGGTTTTGTTTGTGTGTGTGTGTGTGTGTGTGTGTGTGTGTGTGTGTGTGTGTGTTGTCCTTAGCTAAGTTTGTTAAAGTACGTAGTTTGTAAGACTAGGGAGTGATAACTACTGTAGTAAAGTACCATAAAAAACTCTCTAATACATTTGTATGTGAAGAATAAAGACCCCTAGAATCGCAACGATCCAAAATTTCTTGAAATGTGTAGCAGTAGTAATACTAGTAGTAAACAGCAGGAGTGGATCGTAGCACTGCAGTCTCGAAAGATGCACTTGATGAACGCGAAAAACAATGTGGAAGAATATCTTGCAATCTCTATGAAGACGATAAAGTCTCTGTATGAACATGAGGCATTCCATGTACAGATCGTAGGTGCCGCCTATTAACATCTAGGGCGAATATGATTTCCAGGATTGTAGAAACTATTGTTGCCGTCTGTTGCATTTCCAAGGTCTTATCGATATTGTATAGTTGTCTTTCTTGTCCTACTATACGCGATGCTACATACTTTACTACCAATTTTTGGTTACACTTTCTCATTAGTCTGAAGGAGAATAATCCAAAATCAATAAAAACAACATCGGTTTTGCAATTTTCAGTCATTAAAGTTCTGGATGTATGTCCGTCTGTTTCTCTTTGGTCGTCTCCCGCACAAGGAGCGTCAGCGCTGTGTTAAACGCGGATTCGGCGAGTGTTAATATTTACAGGGTGGCCGGATGCCCTTCCTGCCGCCACCCCATGCCCCTCAGGAGGAAATTGTACCCCAAATGTCTGCGTATAGTGTTATATCTGTCAAAGTGTAAAGACAATGTTTGCGAGTCGTGTAACTGAAGCGGGACTTGGGAACCAGCCCGTTATTCACCTAGGGGGATGTGGAAAACCGCCTAAAAACCACATCCATGTTGACCGGCACTCCGATTAGTTCGTTAATCCGCCGGGCGGATTCGAACCGAGGCCGGTACGCCTTCCCATCTCGGCAAGCGGTGCGTTAGACCACACAGCTAACCGAGCGGGTCCATTAATGTTCTGGATGCTTGATGCCAAATATTTAATACACCAAGTCATCTGCAAAGTAATCAGTCGTGAAGCTGTTTCATCATCCATGTTCGAGCTTTATAGAAAGAGGGCTGTGGGATGTTACAGTTAATTACTTGGATCATTGAAAATAAAATCGTTTTCGTCGTGTGCTCTACATGGGTTGAACGAAATAGACGCGAGAGGCATTAGATTTCCTATGTCACGTTAACGCCCACTCCACAATCGAGAAAGCCAATATGTGTCTAACGACCTCGCTCCGAAATAAGGATAATCAAACACTCGTAAAAATGAGCTGGATGACCTTCGACAATATCTCACAGCATAAACTGCCGCCATAAACTAGCACTCGACGATTATGAGCCCATATCTTGCTCTACATTTTCACATTCAGCTATCAAGTGTGCTATGTATCTTCTGTGGCTGAAATATAACCAAATTATTCGTAAAACTTTTGTTATTAATTTGGACGTAGATGTCTGTGCGATATTTGCTTTCAATCACACATAATATCCTCAATAAACAATCGAACCACCGGATGTAAACAGTAATTAATACATTGTTATTTGTGTAAACAGTTCAGTAATTGATTCTAGGTATAATAAAACTGTTATTCAGATGGAGAGATAGCACTTCATTTCGGCCTGGACTGTTTGTCTACGACGAAGCAACTGCTTGTTCACTCGACCTTCAGTTAACCGAATAATAAAAGAATTGTGGTATATAGTCTAGATATTTGGCGCATAAATTGTACTATCAAAGCGTATATTTTCCATGAAAATTCTTGTGATTTTTGCTTATCGTTATGTTTAGTCATTTCCATGTCCAGGTTTATCACCGACTGCTGCCTTCGTTACTTCCACGTGCAATGAAATGAACGGAATCGATTAAGGCGCCCTTATGCTTTATAGGATCTACTTTAGTAGTAGTTTGTATAGGGACATTGAAAGGTTTTTCAAACCTTATAGTGCAATATATTCGAGAAATATCAATTAAAACCTTAAATTCTCATAGGGTTTGACTCAAAAATTATTTATTTGCGTATGTCAATATAAACAATTTCTGCGACGGCGAATTAGCCGTGCATACTGGGGAGCCGAGCTGCAGTTCACGTGGCCAGTCGTTGTCGGGGGTTCGAGTCCCCCGCTCGGGCTTGGGTGTTTGTTTTGTCCTTAGGTTAGTTTACCACATTTTAAGTAGCTTTTAAGCTACGGATAATAACCACGCAATTGAGTCCGATAGATTTACACACATTTGAACATTTTTGAATAAACAATTCCTAATGTGTGCCCATTAGCAAGTAGACATAACTGCGCCTTAGTACATGTCTAAACCTCAAATCATCTGGCATGACACGACACAGAAGCTGATTTTACAGCAATTGGGTGCAGATTAAGGATTTTTTTCTGTGTTGCGCGCTTTGCATTGCACTACTGATATTTTGATCTTACCCTGTCAAGTTTTTTGCATTATGTAAAAATAAAATAAAAATTAAAATTAATAAAAAAGTCTGGTTTCGTCAGATACTGTTTTGTGGACTCGTTACTTTGTCCTTTCGTACTCATCCGTGCACATTGCTCCATATAAAATAGTAGTGTATTGATCGTATTCCACTACATTTACGTTCGCAACCGGTTTTCGTAATGTCTTGCATTTAATGAATTCTATGTCAATGGCTTTTACCAGAATTGGTTTCTACTTTATTACGACGTGTACAGAATTAGTATGTAATTCTACTTTGAATGGTGTCGCTCCTTAGTAACTGAGGCATCCTTAACTAGGAAATAAAGAAAAATGAAAAATTCAAGAGTTACTACGCAGTGGTGTTGAATCTACACAGGTATGTATCACAAACAAAACAGTTTAGAAGAAATGCAGGTACGTACTGGAATCGTCGTTGTACCTTAATAACTTTACCTTGGAGGATGTCTTCCACAGTCGAAGATGAAACTGCCTATGAGCAGGTAAATTTTAAATGAAGTAAGGAATTTTTTTACTACGCACAATATTACAACAGCGATCAAACACAAATAACAGCACACACAAAAATCTTAATAATTAAAACACGGTCTTATCCATCTTCTGCTTCGAACGTGTCTAACAATGAGACCACATAGGTACCATGTTTTAGAATTTTTTGATATTTATGGTACGTAAAGTTCATAACTCAAGTAACAATCAGCCAAACCCATTCGCCGCGGCTCTCAAATATTCTCGAGGAAATAGACTTTGAAGTTTTACATTTAAACAAATTTTGTATTGTGGGCATCCGCAGCTGTAGACTTGAGTCATAATGATGGAAACCGCTTCAGCTGTATGGTGTTCTTTAGTAACCAACAAGTTTCGTGGTATTAGAGCCATATCGTCAGGGTTATCTGTATATAAAGAAGAGCAAATGCCAGTAACATTCGCGTTATGCTATTTTACATTTGGACTGTAGATAAGAAAACTGTAGGTGAAAGTACTCACAAGTTATTTCATATTTTTCTCTCTGAGTAGACTAGACGACCCAACGTTCTCTGGTCCTATTCCATAAAATGATAAATAAATCGGATTGCCTGAGTTGAAACAATGTGGAAACGGTGAAGCAGAGAAAATTAAGCGTACATACCGGTGGCGGGCGTCAACTATATGATGCTCGTGACAGAGCTGGTAGGTACGTCACAAATGCGCATGCGCAAAAATCAAATTGAGCATGCGGCGGTTAGCGCTTTGGAACAGAGAAGGTTGGGCTATGTCTTTACAGATAACAAAAATTGTGCTTAACAATGTAGTACATTTCATCACTATTTTACATCGTTAAGAAGAAGCCGCCATATAAAATATAGATTTATTGAACATAAGTTTCAGTTTGGTAATAAAATTATACCACATGAATTATATCTTACATTACTCTATTAAATATTTATAATTTAAATAGTGCTTGGGTACTCGACATGAAGACTGCATGCCTGATCTATCATTATTCAAACAATCAAAGTTTGCTAAGATGTGGCGATGGCGCAGCTCAAGTTGTCCGTTGAGTCTGTGCATTGGGAGACGTTTCTTGCATCTTAATATTTCGATCTGTTCCAGAATATTAAGGTTCTGTCCTTTTCTTTCCCTGTGGAGAATTTTTAAATTATTTTGTAAATTTGTAATTGAGTGTCCTTCCTGTAGATGTTTGCTTAAGGCAGAATTGGAGTTATCAAGATTCGTGTCTATTTTAAATCTTGTGCAAAAAGATTATATTTAAGTTTTACATTTAAGTACTTACAATTAAAACAGTGGCAGCATATATCGGTGTAGCTCAGGTGGTAGTTTTATGGCCTTACAATCTTAGGGTTAGCGGTTCGAATCCCGCCGTGATAGTTTTTCTTCCTTTTTTGTTGTTTTCGAATACTTATAGCATTTTAATACCCAATGGCAGTTTTTATGAACGGTGCACGTGTTTGTTAATTTATAATTTTCTTTGTTTTATAAATCGTTGTCAATAATGATGATATAAACATGCAACCAACCAACCAACGGAACTTGTGTGCGAGCAGTGGCGGATCAACCCGAGCCTCTCGTCTTGGTGGAGAGGCCTCGAAAGTACTGTTTTTTTTTTTTTTTTTTTTTTTTTTTTTTTTTTTTTTTTTTTTTTTTTTTTTTTTTTTTTCCCTTGGGCTCTCGTTCTAGGGCCTCCAAATTTTGAAATCTGTTTCTTCTCTTGAGACTCTCTCCTCCTCGTCCTGTGGGCCTCCAAATCTCAAAATCTACTTTTTTACAGTAGTAATACATGTACTTCCAAGTGGACTGGGGCCTCCCCGGGTCTCTGACAGCTTTAGTCCACCACTGTGTGTGAGGAGTAACTTCATGGAGGATGTGAACAGTTACATAAAGCGTTTCGGGATCTCTGATTCTACAATTTTGTCAGTTTTTGTTTATGTGTCTATAGACGAGCTGAACACCTGGTCGTCACCTAACACGACGGTTGAATGGATGAGCTGCTTGGAAAGTAATTAGTAGCTATGGAAATAAATTCCCAAAATCAGCGTCGAATGGTTTTGAATGACTGTTATTTAAATTCTGAACTTCACGTACCATGAATATCAAAATATTAAAAAATCGAATACTCATGTGGTCTTCGTGTTAAGCTACCAAAAAGAAACCGAGTTGACAGGCTAATAAAGTACTAAATTTGCAGCGCTCCAAGTGGCACGGAGGCGTACCAAGGTGTTGTTACCGGAAGTCCCTATTTGCGTTTCAGACGCATGCTAGCACCAGACTGGACGTCAGCCCTCCACTCAGTCCAGCCCAGCAGACATCTAGGGGGAGGGGGCGGCGCTGCAGTGCTGGGCTGGCGTCCGGGAGCGGGGGTTGGAGGTGGCCCACTTTGCCTACCTGGCCAACCTCCACTGGTGACCTGAGTCTCAGGTCTTCTGTAAATTTCAGCAGGTTTTACGCACTCGTTCACTAAAATCTTTTCGTTGGATTTTTCTCAATCATGTAACCTTTTTTGTGTTTATACCAATATTTGCAGTATCTAATATTTGTGTTATATACTCATTAAACAAGCAAGAACAGTGCCATAGTTAAAATTATTTCTTTTCTCAATATATTTCCAGTTACAATAACAATTGTCCGAAATGATCGCAACTGTACAACCCTACCCTACGTTATTTTTCTCGATAGATCAGTCAAATCTACAGGCCGTCAATTCAACTAAATACTTAGGAATAACAATTACGAACAACTTAAATTGAAAATAACACGTGTTTGTACAATAAAAAAGAGATGAAACCACCAATCGTAACTGTCAACATTTAATACTTAATACCCCAGCTTTCCCTCATCCAGCAGTAAACGTGACACCCAGAAGAAGGCCGCTTGCAATAGTGGCCGAAAAGGCGGTGCAACATTTGCTTGATTGACGATGCGGTCCAATATCCAGAAGAGTTTTATCAACAATGACAACGGCCGCGGAAGCATTCGTTTGTACCGCAAGGAAGTGACGAGGCGATGTGGAAGGAGAGGGACGACGGATAGAAAGCGGAGGCAGAACTAGATGGGGACACGGACGGAGACTGGGGGAGTGATGGGTAGAACAGGAGGGAGGTGGAGGAGATAGAAGATTTCAACAAATAAGCGGGCAGTGGCAGGGGTTCTGGTTCGTCGCTTCTTATTTCGTGATGGATATTAGGGGGAAAACTTTAGCCTGAATTCCGACTGATACACGGCGCGTTGGCGGTGGCAGCCGTTTCTCTCTTACCCTGTGAGTCCACTTCGTGGCTTCGCTGTCGGTCCTCAATTGTTTCTGACGCGGCTGCGGGTCGTGTGGGAGCTAAAGCCACCTGCCGATACGAGCTCTCGCAATTTCGTTGCAGTAATCAAATAATCGAGGCCGTCCGCGGCGACTGCAGTACATTAGGCCGAGAGCTAGGAAGCGGGAGGGCGGATTACGGAGCAGTGCCGCCAACCTCTCCGCGGCGGAGCATCGCACGGCTAATTGCCGACGTGACCCGACTTGCCAAGCGAGTCCACGTTCACACTCTCGGCGCTCCGCTGGAAGCACGGTCACGTTGGCAGTCCTGGCTCTGTGCGACTGAAACGCGACCCAGACAGCTAACCCGCGTGCCCGGCGCGAGCAGTTAAATTATCCGGGCAATTACAGTTTATTCATTTCACAAAGCCGCGGAGGCACAGCTGCGGAAAATCGTCAGCCCAAACAGACAGGGCTCGCACGGGTTGGCACAGCTGTAACGGCGCACGGTCAAATGGCTCCATACAATTACTGCCGGAAATTCTGCGAATATCGCCGACTCCACCACTGAAACACTGTAGCTGCATAACTGAAATGACGTTCCCTTCATCTTACAGAACTTCTAATGTTTCTTAAACCTTTCATGCCCGGCGGGACCTAAAAGATCAAATCAAATGTTTGTAAATCTATGGGACTTAACGGCTTGTGTTCATCAGAGAAGAGTGTATCGTCGGGCGTGCCCCAGGGCAGTGTGACAGGGCCGTTATTATTTTCTATCTATATAAATGATCTTATGGACAGAGTAGCTTGTAAATTGCGGCTGTATACTGATGATGCTGTGGTGTATGGAAGGGTGTCTTCTTTAATTGACTGTAAAAGCATACAGGATGACTTAGACAAAATTTCTAGTCAATAAAAATAACTCCAATCTATATTTTTGTGGCGCTGGCACAGCAACCGTAATTGATATTTTATGGTAAAAAACAGTCTTGGTTGCAGTATTTTATCTATTTCTGCTACTGTTTAGGTTATAAATTAATAAAGTACAGCAACCAGTTGCTCGTGATTATTTATTTTTGACGACCGGCTCCGGGCGCTTGATTGCCCTTCTTCTGGTCTGTTTTAGTATTGTGTCTTATTAAATGTACATGATAGCAGGAGAAGGAACGCTAAGTACAGAGATTACGCAATGAATGCATAAACTTGATGTTTTATTTATTTAAACATTTCTAGGCATCATCAGACATTTGAAAGGGGGTTGTATTTTAAAGAAGTAAATCTCCTCCCCCCCCCCCAGTTCTGTCATCAGACGTTTCAAAGGGGTGGGGGGGAAATATTTACAAACTTCTTTAAAACACAAGTAAACTATTTTAGTTGTTTTTTAAACAAGTTTGTAAACCGTAACCTCCTCCCACCCCTCAAACTTTCAAATGTCTGATGATGCGTCATGTTTAAATAAATAAAACATCAAGTTTATGCAACCAAAACTGTTTTTTACCAAAAAATTTCTAGTTGGTGCAAAGAATGGCAGCCAACTCTTAATGTAGAAGAATGTAAGGTGATGCGCATGAGTAGGAAAAATAATCAAATAATGTTTGAATACAGCATTAGTAGTGAGGTTCTTGATGCAGAAGGGTCTTCAAATATCTAGGGGTAACATTGTAGAGCGATAATAATGGAACATACATGTAACGACAGTTGTAAGTAAGGCGGACAGCTGACTTCAGTTTATTGGGAGAATTTTGGGAAGATGTACTTCATCTGTAAAGGAAACCGTCTATGAAACGCTTGTACGGCCACGACTTGAGTACTGCTCAAGTGTTTGGGACCCGCAGCAGATTAGTTTAAAGGAAGACATAGAAGAAGTTCAGAGGTGAACAGCTACGTTTGTTACTGAAATGTTCGACCAATGTGCGAGTGCCACGGAAATACTCCTGGAACTCAACTGGGGATCGCTGGAGGAATGACAACGTTCTTTTCGTGAATGTCTGTTGAGGAAATTTAGAGGGCAAAGACAAAGAGAAATTAGGGCTCGTATGGTGGCATATGGTAATTTTTTTCCTCGTTCTAGTTGTGTGTGGAACAGGAAAGGAAATGCCTAGTAGTGGTACAGTGTACCATTCGCCATGCACCTTACGGTGGATTGCGGAGTATATAAGTACATGTAGAACGTTAGTCATCACTCCTTAGGGTTAAAAACTACTTAAGCTTGAAAACTAACTTATACTAAGGAAGACACAAACAGCTGTGCATCCGGGGAGGATTGGAACTTTCGACGGCGAGAAACCGCGCGCTCCGCAGCAAGGCGTCTTAGAGCTGGGCCACTCCAACGCGGTGACTTAAAAGTCCCCGACCATTTATAACGCCACAAAACAAAGTAGAAAATGAGATCTGTGATCCTCACGGGACGTTAGTGTACCTCTGATGTATCATATGAAACTCTCTCTGGCCAAGGTTTATGACTGCTCACAAACAGTGGTAAACAACGGACTGTCGTACGTCAGATTACACGATTTGTTTGTTTGTATAGTCTATGGGACTTAACTACGGGGTCATCAGTCCCTAAACTTACAAACTACTTATGAACTACTTACGAACTAGGACGGCACAAATATCC
The DNA here is from genome assembly GCA_026315105.1 of Locusta migratoria. Taxonomy (NCBI): domain Eukaryota; kingdom Metazoa; phylum Arthropoda; class Insecta; order Orthoptera; family Acrididae; genus Locusta; species Locusta migratoria. Next base: position 169,221,290 of record CM048745.1, read on the forward strand.
ATGCCAGAGGGGGGGGGGGTGGATTCGAACCCCCGACCGTAGTGGCCGTGCAGACCGTGACTGAAGCGCCTCAGTCCACGCGGCCACCGCGGCCGGCTTACACGATTGCTTCAGGTGAGTTGAGTTGTCACAAAAAGTCGCTGTTGCGTTCTCGCATCGGTAATTTGGTTTTGTGTCGCTTTAGCTACTGGAAACTGACGTTATTCCAGGGATATAGATCTTTTCATGTATATAGCGTTCAAAACAGTGCTTGGAAGTTTTTTGTACTGTGTGTTAAAGATATTTTGTGCATGTTATTTTTGTAGTTTTATTTGTTGCTAGGTGTCAGTAATAAATTGTTGTAGTGTTGTTTCCTTTCGTTTACGAATTACGAAATGTGAATACGATTCAGGGATAATTTCAGTGTGATTTTTCCCTCTTCAGATCACTACCTAAAAATGACATTTCTATATAAAACTTTTGCTATCTGTTTGTGTTGGAAAATCCTTATGTTAACAGAGATAAGCATTTCATAATGTGAGCCAATTCCACTGTATCCTCTTGGACTCTGAAGACCCTTTTCTTTTTGAATTTTATATTTTTGCGTCAAATAAGTAATACAAAAATTTGTCAATACACCAATGGGCTTTTATTCACTTTGGTAGTAAAATAACGAAGTATGAAGTTATGTGCTCGAATATTTGATAGCTTGGGCAGGAAAGGGTTCACTATGCAATCGATAAATGCGTGTCTGTGATGTTCGATTTTTCTAAATTATTCCTAATTTCCATAACACACATTGTAGTGGTTTTCAAATACTTTTCATAAATCTATTTTTCCATCCCCGTGAATCACAAACATTATGGACGTACACATCCGTACCTTAGGTGCAACCCAGCGGGATGGTAGCTATAGAGAGGACAGACAAACGTGTGGTTCCTGAAGAGGAGTAGCAGCCTTTTCAGTAGTTACAGGGACAACAGTCTGGATGATTGACTAAGGAGGCCTGGTAATATCACCTAACATGGCTTTGCCATGCAGTTACCCTGCGAACGGCTGAAAGCAAGGAGAAACTACAGTTACTAATTTTCCGAGGACATGCAACTGTACTGTATACGTATACAGGGTGGTCCATTGATATTGACCGGGCCAAATATCTCACGATATAAGCATCAAAAGAAAAAGCTACAAAGAACAAAACTTTACTCGTTTGAAGGGGGAAACAGATGTCGCTATGGTTGGCCCGCTAGATGGCTTTGCCACAGGTGAAACGGATAGCAACTACATTTTTTAAAAATAGGCACCCCATTTTTATTACATATTGGTCTAGTACATAAGTAAATATGAATGTTTTATATGGAACACTTTTGTCGCTTTGTGATAGATGGCGCTGTAATAGTCACAAAAGTATAAGTACGTGGTATCCCGTAACATTTCGCCAGTGTGGATGGTATTTGCTTAGTGATACATTACTCGCGTTAAAATGGACCGTTTACCAATTGCAGAAAAGGCCGATATGGTATTTCTGTATGGCTATTGTGTTCAAAATGCCCAACGGGCTTGTTCTATGTATGTTGATCGTTATTCAGGAAGACATCATGCAAGAGTCCGGACCTTTCGTCGGATACTTACGTTATTTAAAGAGACAGAAAGTGTTCAGCCTTAAGTGAAACTTCAACCACGACCTGCAACAAATGATGCCAAGGAAGTGTTTTAGCTGCAGTCCGTACATCAATAGCAGAGAAATTGAGTGAGAATCTTGAATCTCAAGAATCTCAAAAACGTCGCTGTTCAGAATTCTACCCGTACCATGTTTCTATGCACCAGGATTTGCATGCTGAAGACTTTGAACGTCGTGTACAGTTTTCAACATGATGTATGTCCGGCACATGGATCGCGTGCAATTGAAGCGGTCTTAAATGGAATATTTAGTTACAGGTAGACTGGTCGTAGAAACACAGCACGTCCACCGGATCTTACATCCCCCGATTTCTTTCTGTGGGGAAAATGGAAGGATATTTGTTATCGTGATTCACCGACAAAGCCTAGAAACATGCGTCAGCGCATTGTCACTGCATGTGAGAACATTACTGAAGGCGAACTACTCGCTGTTGAGAGGAATTATTTCCGCATATTGCAAAATCCATTGAAGTTGAACAATATCATTTTGAGTATTTATTGAAGTCATGAGGTATTTACAGCTAATCACGATGCAACAGTACACGTTCTCATAATATATAATTTCACAAAAATACATGAATCACACTCGAGCAACAGAAATAAAGTTCAAACGTACCTACGTTCTGTGTTTTACTTTAAAAACCTAGCTGTTACCCACTGTTCGTCTAAAATTGTGAGCAATATGTTTGTGAATATTAGAGAGCCATTTAGCACAAAGCGACAAAAGTGTTCAAAATAAAATATTCATATTTTTACGTACAAGACAAATACGTAACAAAAACTGTTCGTACCTATTTAAAAAAATGCAGTTGATATTCGTTAGACCTATGGCAGCGCCATCTATCGGGCCAACCATAGCGCCTTCTGTTTTCCCCTTCAAGCTAGAAAAGTTTTGTTCTGTGTAGTTTTTTCGTTTGGTGCTTATTTCGTGAGATATTTGGTCCGGTCACTATCAATGGACCACCCTGTATATGATGATGGCATCTTCGTGAGTAAAATATCCCCCATTTCGATCTCCGGGTGGGGACTATTCAGGAGGATGTCGTCACCAAGAGAAACAATACAGGCATTTTACGGATCGCAGTGTTGAGTGTTCTATCCCTTAATGCAACGAGAATGTTAGAAAGTGAATAAATTGAAATTTGATATGGTGGGTCTACTGAAGTACGGTTTCAGAATGAACAGCAGTTTTCGTAATGTGACTACTGGTTTATAAATAAGACGTCATTTGGGGCAACACCGGAATGTGGCTGATAATGGAGAAGAAACTAGGAATGTGGTTACTGTGAACTGCTTAGTGAACGCATTGTGGGCGCCAAGATAGACATGAACCCACCACCCATCAGAGTTCTACTAGTTAAGTTACTCTGCCGATGATGTGGAGATGTATGATAAGATAAAATAAGTTATTCACACAGGTAAAAGACAGGAAAATTTCTGATAGTTCATTGGAATTCGGTGGTATGAAAAGGAAGAGAATGAAAAATACTATGTTTGGTTGTGTAACCATCTTCCGCAGTACCTGTTAAAACTAACTATAAGAGGTCTTCCCGTCTTGTGCTGAGTGCAACGAAGACAATTACTTTACACCAGACGCGTTTCGCTTTTTACTTGAAAAGCATCTTCTGTGGTTGGTGTTACTGTCTCTTCCTTAAATAACACTGTTATTTTGCAGTTTTGTTGGCTAGGATTGACCGGTTTGTGATTGTACACGGCAAATGTCGCCTTCTTTGTATCTTTTTTGTTATTTTGGCGTATCGTTTGTTACTACATCATTTTTCTAGTTCCGTCCAAAGTTTGCAAATCACCCGTTTGTTAGTTGAATGCCTTTCGGTTTCTGTATCACTTCACCAAAGTGTTCAAATGTTCAAGTGTTTTGTAAATCTATCGTACCAAACTGCGTGGTCATCAGTCCGTAGCTTACAAACTACTTAAACCTAGGTAAACTAACCTACGGACAAACACACACACCCATGCCCCAGGGAGGACTCGAACCTCCACGGCGAACAACCGCGCGCTCCACAGTGAGGTGCTTTAGACCGCTCGGCTACTCCACCGCGGCTCACCAAAGCGTCACTATGTTGTTTTTAACATAGGAACAAAATAGTAGTATTTTCAATTAAGTGTTTACAAGGACAAGGTATGTTGTTTTGCGATAGACGTTGAGGCACGTGCATACACATTACAGAAGAGTACCATCTTTGCTAGGTGAAGTTAACTGCCTTTATCTTACAGCTGAGTCTCATGAAAATGTAAAGCGTCACGGAGGATTTTAGGAAAAGTCTTATGTTTGTGCTTGATTTTTACTTCTGTTATTTATTGATGGCATTAAAGTTATAAGGTAGTTTGTACTACGCCATGATGTCCACTACTTTGTCATCAGTATCGAGTTAGCATTGTTTACGCTGAACTTACTTTATTGTTCAAATGTTTGTAAACCAATTCGATGAAACTGCTATAGTATCAGTCCGTAGACGTATCTACTTAAACTAACTTACATTGAGGACAACACAAACATTCGTGCCCGAGGAAGGACACAAACCTCCGGCGGGAACGGCCGCCAAGACCGTACCAAGGTGCCTAAGACCTCAATGCCATTCTTCGCGGCGAACCTACTTGGATTCTGTGTTTAAATGAGAATGGGCTGACGGACTTCCCAAGCTACTTTCAACAACTGCAGTAACGATTAAAGAGACAGAATATATGACATCAACTGCGATTGGGCAAAGCTGAAAATGTGTACCCAGCCGGGATTCGAAGCCGGGTCTCCTGCTTTCTAGGCAGTTGCGCTGACCCCTACACCACTGGGGACACAGTGATCACCGTACCTGCAAGGACTACCTAGGCTCGCCTACCGTCAGATACAAATTTCCAGCTTTGCCCTGCCCACAGTTCTCAAACTCATAATTATGAAACTAATTCCCGTAAGAGTAAGGGCTTCAAACTTGCCCACCCCTCCTTAATAACGATAGGATCATTGCCCGTCACCGGCATATTATATACATACATGTGGCGTCTGTTCCGAAAGAACAGACGTCACTTCTGTCCTGCAGTTGTTATTATTTAATATTCACAGAATATATGACATCAACTGCAACTGCATGACGGGCAATGATCCTATCGTTAGTGGGGAGGGGTGGACAAGTTTGATGCCCTTACTCTTACGGGAATTAGTTTCATAATTACGAGTTTGAGCGCTGTGGGCAGGGCAAAGCTGGGAATTTGTATCTGACGGTAGGCGTGCCTAGGTAGTCCTTGCAGGTACGGTGATCACTGTGTCCCCAGTGGTGTAGGGGTCAGCGCAACTGCCTAGAAAGCAAGAGACCCGGGTTCGAATCCCGGCTGGGTACACATTTTCAGGTTTGCCCCATCGCAGTTGATGTCATATATTCTGTGAATATTAAATAATAACAACTGCAGGATCAGAAGTGACGTCTGTTCTTTCGGAACAGACGCCACATGTATGTATAGATTAAAGAGACATTTGAAAGGATGGAGTCAAACAGCTGCAGTGGCCGCGGTGGCCGAGGGGACTGCGGCGCGTCAGTCGCGGTCTGCACGGCCACTACGGTCGGAGGTTCGAATCTCCCCCTCGGGCATGGATATTTGTGCCGTCCTTAGTATAAGGTAGTTCATAAGTAGTTTGTAAGTTTAGGTACTGATGACCCCGTAGTTAAGTCACATAAGCTCTACAAACATTTGAATTTTTTTTGTCTTTCCAAGGCGTGCCTTTGTGCTCAACTCTTTACGATGCAGTGGGACGTTTGTGGTTTATGACGTAAATGTGACCCAGAAAAGTAATGGAAGACAGCGTGCCGGAAGAAGCTTAACAAGCAGGGTATAGAATAAGTTTCTGCGGAGCAAGGAGTTTCGAAGCCGTAACACAGCGCAGGTGAAAGGTTAGGTCAAAGTATCACCGGCCGGTTACAAGAATCCGTGGCCGATCGACGAAGGCGAGGGAAGTTTTTTTTATGAGAACACCGGGCGGTAGCGAGGCTGCGGCTCCACCGCCCCGGGCGCTGTGACGGAGATAGGGGCTGCGCGGCGGCGGAGGGGTGGCTTTCTGCAGCGACCGCCGCTGGCTTTCTACGAACACTAAACAAAGAGGTAATTGGGGGAATTTCCGGTAGAAATGGCAGGACAAAACATAAATGAATGTCTATGAGTTTGTTTTCCTGTTTGCTTGTTTCTATGCAAATAATTACAACCACTCTTCGTTCATTGTTAGCACTCTATGTATTTCATACACTTCGTAAATTCTATTTGTTAGTCAACGTTTCTAAGCTAATATAAAGTAAATCAATAACTTGCATTGCAAACACAGGTAATATGCAATAAAATGAAAAAAAAACTATATAATGGTGCTGACTAGAATATTCTTGAGGCAAGACAAGAATTTCCTGTCACTAGTGAGAAATGCAAAACCCTTGTAATTAAGACGTAATATATGTTTCATTATCTCTACGAATTATTGATGTGATGAATGACATGTGTGAGTTGCATTTTTTTAATTTTACATATTTTTAAAGAAGAAAGAAAGAAAGACTTGTTAATTGCGCAGCTTGAGATGCCGGTTCTCTACATTTTTTCCCTACACTGTAACACAAAGTGAAAAAATACTTGAGTTGGAACTTAAATAGTGGCAAATATTTATTCACTAACCGTGTTACATGTTTGAACCTTTTACTCTCCTTCGAAATAGTCACCGGCATTGTCTAGAATCCGCCGGCTGCGGTGGCCGAGAGGACTGAGGCGCTCCAGTCACGGTCCGCACGGCCACTACGGTCGGGGGTACGAATCCCCCCTCGGGCATGGATATTTGTGGCGTCCTTAGGATTAGCTAGTTCATAAGTAGTTTGTAGGTTTAGGGACTGATGACCCCGTAGTTAAGTCCCATTAGCTATACAAACAATTGAACATTGAATTGAATTGTCTAGAATCCGTTGCTAGCGATGTGGAAGGCGTAGTATACCGTTAGAAGAGCCTGTGCTGTTGATGGTGCGAATGGAGCCGTCTACCGCCTGTCGCGTCTCTGGAACACTTCTGAGGCAAATGCCACGAAATAATTCCTACATCTTCCAATATTAATTAAAACGTTAGGAAGTTCTTTCTGAAATCATTTGTCTGGAGTGTAGCATTGTATGGGAGTAAAACGTGGACGATAAGGAGTTCAGATAAAAAGATGATAGAAGCTTTTGAAATGTGGTGCTACGGCCGAAATGATGAAAATTAGATGGGTAGATCAGGTCACTAATAAGGAGGTGCTTAACCGAATCGGGGGAAAAAGGAGTTCCTGGCACATGCTGACTAAGAGAAGGGATAGATTGATTGGACACATTCTGAGACATCAAGGAACAGTCAACTTAGCATTATAAAGAAGCGTGTGGGGTAAAAATCGAAGAGGGAGACCCAGGCACGAATACAGTAAGCAGATTCAAAAAGATGTAGGTTGCCGAACGTATTCTTAGATGAAGAGACTTGCACAGGACAGGGTAGCGTGGAGAGCTGCATCAAACCAGTCTGCGGACTGAAGATCACAACAACAACATCTTCGCAATGAAATCAAAGTCACAAGGACTTACGTCCGGGGAGTATGGTGGATGGTACAGTACTTCCCAGTCCCATCGGTCGAACAGAGACGACAGAACTTGCGCTGTATGCGCGAACGCATTTGTCGTGCTAAATGATGGGCGAGCTCACGAATCATCTGGCATCGATCACTGTCCACTGACGCGGCAACAGTGCGCAGTTCAACTTCAGATACGCTAGGAAGACTTGCCCATGCATGTATGCCACAGTTTTCCGACCTTCGTTGATGGCATTTATCCAACATGCCACTGTTCCGTAAAGCATATCCGTACGCCTCATGCAGACCTTGATGACACTGTCATGCTGTACGATCTTTGACACATTCAGTCTTGATCCAACTCCATTATTACTGTTTCGAAAACATAGTTACACCGTTTCAATAGACTGCTCGCTCACAAATGTTTCCCTGGCTTGTCCGCACGCCGTTGATGTAGGACGGGCCAGTCCATTCGCTTGGAGGTACGGTAGGTGTGTCAACAACCAAAATGTTCAAATGTTCGTACAACTTTGGATCAACTACACTGGACATCAGTCTGTAGGCTTACAAACTACTTAAAGTAACTTATGCTAAGGACAGTCGCCCGCGGTGGCCGAGGGGACTGAGGCATACCAGTCACGGTCTGCACGGCCACATCACTCTGGGATTCGAATCCCCCCTCGGGAATGGATATTTGTGCCGTCATTAGTATTAGCTAGTTCGTAAGTTTAGGGACTGATGACCCCGTAGTTAAGTCCCATAAGCTATACAAACATTTGAACATTTTTGCCAAAGCCAGGCGAGGGAGGACTCGAACCTCCAATGGCGAGTAGCAACGCGCTCCGCAGTTTGGCGCCCAGGAACGCTCATACCACTCCACGTCACAACGTGTGCTATTAGCGACAATAGTGTTTCCACAGCAGTGTTGCCACTATTTAAGATCCAACCCTCGTAATAAGAAGTTTCGCATATGCGGACGACTTAGTAGTAATGGCAAATTCGATTGAAAGTTTTCTGAAAGAGAAATAGGAGGAACAAAGAAGAGATGGACAGTTACAAGTAGTTAGGATGTATTTTCTCACAGGGTAGCAACATATTGATAGAAATGGAATCAACATATAGTAAAGCTACAGCAGTAATCGATTAGCTACGATCTTCTCTCTTGTGCAAGAAGTAAGTCAGTCCAAGGAGTAAGCAGCGCATTTTTCTACCTTTTAACCAACTTTATTGTATGGGAGGGAAAGCCGGAAAGATACAGGTTATGTTGTTGATAAGGTTGAGGGTTCAGATATGAAAGTAGCTAGGATGATTGTAAATACAAATGGAGGGGAACAATGGTGGGATGATGTCCATAATGAAGAAAAACTGGGAATGAACAGCACAGATGATGCTCTTAGGGCACTGGGGCAAACAGGCTGAAATGGTGGGGCATGGGAGAAGCAAATTTACCTAAGAGACTCGGCAGTAGAAAGAAGAAAGTATTCAATTTGGTCAAGAACGTTTTTTAAGTAACAGGCTTCACATCAGACGAGGCGCCAATGTTAGCATTGAATAGGAGATCATGGAGAAATTTCATAAGGGGTTCGATGCTCCGGACTGAACGCTTAAAATCATAATCAGACTTAAATGATGATATTGATATTAGTTGAGAAGAACGACTCCTTTCGTCCAGAAGTTTACAAAAAATGTTCAAGTGTTTGTGAAGTTATGGGATCAAATTTGAGTGGTCATCAGTCCCTAAACATACAAATACTTAAACTTATAGTTAGATCAACAAACACACACACACACATGCCCACGGGAGGATCCGAACCTAATAGGGGGGGGGGGGGGGAGCATTTCAAGTACTGGCTCGAAGTCTCTGAGTGGAATCTATGTATTTTTGTGATTGTAAATATTTTCATTTTTCACCAATAGCTGTAAATTTTGATTTATCTTCATTGTTTTATTATGATACTGGTTTCGGTATTTCAATATCATAATCTTCAGGAGACGTCAACTACATCCATCCACTAACCATGTTCACCGGGTCTTGTAGCTCCTGAACATAAAAGTGTCCTCCTCATACGAGTAACAGCAACTGTGTTATTTTCACGAGGTATACAAAGGAGGAAGCAATATATTGGTTGACTCTTAGAAAGAAGATGGGCGAGCTCACGAATCATCTGGCATCGATCACTGTCCACTGACGCGGCAACAGTGCGCAGTTCAACTTCAGATACGCTAGGAAGACTTGCCCATGCATGTATGCCACAGTTTTCCGACCTTCGTTGATGGCATTTATCCAACATGCCACTGTTCCGTAAAGCATATCCGTACGCCTCATGCAGACCTTGATGACACTGTCATGCTGTACGATCTTTGACACATTCAGTCTTATTACTGTTTCGAAAACATAGTTACACCGTTTCAGTAGACTGCTCGCTCACAAATGTTTCCCTGGCTTGTCCGCATGCCGTTGATGTAGGACGGGCCAGTCCATTCGCTTGGAGGTACGGTAGGTGTGTCAACAACGAAAATGTTCAAATGTTCGTACAACTTTGGATCAACTCTGCCGAAACAGTATAGTGCTAATGAATGCCACGCATGTCCCTTTTAAACTAATTCCTGACTTCTAAATGTGACACACTGTAACGTCATTCCGATTAATTTCGTGGCACATTCAGCTTCACACAAAGATGACTGGTAAGAAAGAAATATACATTCTGTACATAAATACTAAAATAATCGAAACAAGTGTGCACGATCACTTGAAGCACTTCCTCGTTTAAGTTTTTAAATTAAAAGGTGTCCGTTTACTACAAATAAACAGGAATTTTGATGTGGACATAAGCCTAATTATGTGACTTAAGTATTTATTGCAGTTTTCACAATGCCTAAGACCGGGTAAACTTCATTGCATCGTGAGAGCATTAAATTTACGTAAAAATAATTAGTGGTAAATTGTCACATAGCAGCCATTGCACTGCGCTTACAATATTTAGCGCTGTCACATGTTACGGTATTTAATTAACGTTGACGCTGCTGTAATACGCTTTAATAAAATCCGATTCTAGGCATTTGAACATCCAATAATCTGCTTATCGTGTCGGATCGCGTTTATTCCGCCGAAATGTTGTCTCTGCCAGAGAATCGCTTCCAATTACGATGGACGACGCAATGTAGCCCTTACGTGACGCTTTGCACATCAGCGCGTCCTCTGTGAATCGCTGTTCCTTTGTCAGTATCCACTGAGTAGTGAAACGTGCCTATTACGTTAATTGCAAGTGACGAATTACGTAAACACTCCTGTTTTGGGAACATAATGCAGGTATCCCGTCTTTCATAACTGAACAGAGGAAACTTCTAGCTGCTTACATCCAATTTTTCTCGACAAGCTTTAATTTTATGGATGATTTTGTGTCCCAGCCTCGTCGCCACTTTTGTGTCCCAGCCTCGTCGCCGCTTTTGTGTCTCGTTTCCGTCGTAGGTGTGGGTGGCAGAGTAGAAATAGACCAACACAGGAATAAAGGATGCACGTGTGTGCAGGTAAAGAGGTGACCAGCCAGCGGGACAGCAGAAACTAGAAACACTAGAGTAAATTAGAATGAGATATATATTTCTTAGAGACTTAGTAATACTTAACTTTTACATAGCTCAATACTGCAGAATGCTGATACATAGTTGAGCTAGAGGCCTGCCTAGTGCCTGTCCGATAGCCAAGTCTTCACTGGTGCCTATCTGATTCCGAAGTGCTAACTGGTTCCTATCTTAGTCTCAAGTGAACGATGTCTTTCAGTGGTGGCCACGAGCGGAGTTGTAGCAGAGGTCGCTCGTGGCTGACGTCGTAAGAACGCCGCGCCGTGCGTGCATGGCGGCGCGCGGCGAAAGTAGGTGGCGCGCACTTTAGACTTGTGCGACACCACAGATGATGTCTACTTTGAGTGAACTTGTCATTTCACCAGTCCAGATTCATAAAATTCCATTACAATGTCATACACGGCAGTTAAAATGTCGCCTTTATTTTACCCCTGTGCCTTTATAATATCTGAGAGCTTCCGCCATTAGAATAAGATATCCTGAGAGTAGTAAAGCTACTTAAATCACTTTACGAAAGGAAGTCTTCCATTCATGTTGTATTACATGTATTAATTACAGATTTTTCAGATGCGATAGCTTCATACATTCAAATATAATCTCTCGCTCGATGTAAGATCTACACCCGAAGACTGGAAAGTAACACAGGTCACTCCAGAATTCAAGAAAGGCTATCCATTGAATTACTCTACCATACCACTGATGTCGGTTTTCAGCAGAATTTTGGTAGTAAGATTTTTCTGAACATTGTGAGCTACCTCGATGAGAACGACTTATAGACCCACAGTCAATAAGAATTCGGAAAGAATCGTTGTTGTGTAACACGGCTATGCGGTTATGACTGGCCGCGAGAGAGTAGCAGAGCTGCCTGGAGCGCAACGTTTCGGATCTCGCGGCCTCCTGCGTCGGGATTTGAATCCTCCCTCGGACATAGATAACTATGTTGTCGTTAGGTTAGTTTAACTTAGTTTAAGTAGTTTGTAAGCTAAGGACTAATAACACAGTAGTTAAGCCTCATAGATGTACAAACATTTGAACATTTGAGTTGTGAGTCTTATCAGCATTGAATATTATATTCCATAATTCTAGATTTCCGGAAGGCTTTTAGTACATTAGCTCAAAGGCGGTTTCTAATCAGATTGCGTGCTTGTGGAATATGTCTTAGTTTTGAGACCTGGATTCGCTTGTCAGAAAGGACACAATTCGTAGTAACTGAAGTAAAGTCATCGAGATGACAGAAGTAATATATGGCGTTCCCCGAGGAAGTATTGAAGGTTACCTACTATTACTTGTCTTTAAAAATAGTTTAGGGGCAATATGAGCAGCTTTCTTACACTGTTCGTTTACCATGGTGTCGTTTACCAAAGGTCATTAGGACATCAATAGCGATTGAAATACGAGGCGTGTTTTTTAAGTGAGTTCTGTTTGAACGCAATTGCACAACGAAAGGTTAATTCAAAAAAGTAAATTTATTTTCAGATAGTACATACCTTATTCTATTTTTCGTCATAGTTGTCAAGTTTATTCACTTATCATACCCCTCAACCAATTTTAAAATACCCTCTTCATAAAAACGTGTCAGACCATCATGTATACAGAAAACAATGACGGTCACCTAACGTCTCTGAAGCACTCCTTACGACACCATTGTCTCTAATGAACACTCGTCATCGAACGTACTGGGTTCTATTACTTCAACAACCATCGAGCCACTCACATATTTCGGTACTTAGTCCAGATGATCGTTCGTTCATTGGCAATCTTCAGTCGGCTCCGTGTCATTATTTCTTTATTGCAGCTTCGATAATGTCACACTAGCACACTTTCGTCACAATGTGTGCGAACATCTGACGCAGACATTTCAGTGCCACTGAAGTGTTTCGGGAGTCTTTCTTGTTCCCCAGACCTGAATCCCCTAGATTTCGTTAACTCTTGAAAGAATAGCCAAAGCAACAAGAATGAACGATGTGCAGAGAGTACAGTGTCGGGTGCTGAACGCGTGGCAGCAAGTACTACAGCAGCAAGTGACTATATTGCAAAGGGTGTGTCATTTCTTACGGCGAAGAGCAAAGAGACATACTGCCATGAATAGACTTCACATAGAGCACCTTATATAACAGCTGTTTAACCCAGAATCATCTTTATTGATTCTTCTTGTTTCGACGAGTACTGCCACCTCTCAAAGTCTTCAACCCTTTTTTTACTTGGTTACCGAATTCTCTTTGTAATGGGACACACAATCTTCCTGAAAAAAAAAAAAAAAAAAAAAAAAAAAAAAAAAAAAAAGGAAAAACGTATACAAACACGGATACACGGAATTTTCTGATATGAACATTACATCTATATTCAATAAGTAAATTAACTTACACTAAGAACAACACACACACACACACACACACAAACACACACACAGACACACACACACACACACACACACACACACACACACACACACACACACACACACATGCCTGAGAGAGCACTTGAACATTCGGCAGAAGCGTCTGCCCAGTCCGTAGCATGATGCCTTAGCCCACGCGGCCACTAAAATTGTATTAACCAAATTAAATTGTATTGATAGTTATATTTTGCAAGTGATTATTCTTGGTATTAATTAATAAATTATGATTGGAACACTTCAGTTTAAGGCGTAAATCGTGCACCATACAAAAGTGAGGATTTTTTTTCCTGCAAAACGTTGATAGCACAAGGAAGTACTTGATACCTTCATACCTTCAATGCTGTATTTGTAAATACTTGATAATCTCCCTCGCCAATCATACAGACTATGCACTTATAATCAATAAGACTATAATCATATAAGTAAACCAGAGAAATATAGTATTACATGAATGAAACCTCTGCTGCATACACGGATTCACATGCTAAACAGCAAGGAAATAAAGTGCGATTTCGCAATCAGAGAGAGAGAGAGAGAGAGAGAGAGAGAGAGAGAGAGAGAGAGAGAGAGAATAAACCAATGGAAGATTCTTCATGATAGACTTGTCGCAAAGAAGACGCCTTGCTGCGGAGTGCGCGGCTGATTTCCGTAGGAGGTTCGAGTCCTCTCTCGTTTATGTGTGTGTGTGTGTGTGTGTGTGTGTGTGTCCCTAGCAGTGATGACGACTGCAGTTTGGTCTCATTGCTTCACAAATATTTGATTTGCATGAGGACGCGGCGTTGCCAAGTTGCATTTATGAATGAATGCGACTGCGGCGGTGTTCCTATGTCTTTAACTCCTTATGCTGATAAACCGATATCACGCACAATTATAATTTTTCGTTTTCTTTAAGCAAAATTATAGTCACATTGATTTCTTGTTCAGGACGGATATTCTACATAACGTTTCAGTGTATAAAATTTTGCTCTTGAGATGAGTTCCAATTTTTTTCAGTTTATAAAATATTTTACTCATATATTTTAATGTTGTGCAGTGACTCAGTGGAATACTCCCCACGATCCACTAGTGTATCACAACCATGAGTGTTGTATAAATAAGGAGACGAAGGTTGCCTTCGTTGTAGATGTACAACAGACCCAGACTCCTAGGGGAAACCTCAGTACTGTGTGCAGAAGTGGGAGCGTTGAGAGACCAGCAACTGTAGAAGCAGTAATAGCTGTGTCCAGGTGGCCTAGCGGTCAACGCGAATATCCAAGTCAAGTGCGATTACGAGATACTAATATGACTAAAATCACTCCACATTTTAGTGGCACTGGCCCAGCTACCGTAATTGATATTTTTGGTAAAAACCGTGTTGGTTGGATAAACGTGATGTTTTATTTATTTAAACGTTACGTGTTTCGCCTCTTCTAGGCATCATCAGACGTTTGAAAGGGGGAGGGGGGGTTGTTTTTCGTGTGGTATTCAGTTCGCAGACTGATTTGATGCAGTTCTCCACGCTACCCTGTCCTGTGTTAGTCCCTTCATATGAGAATACGTTCGGCAACCTACATCCTTTTGAATCTGCTTACTGTATTCGTCCCTCGGTCTCCCTCTAATACACTTCCTTCTAATGCTAAGATGACAATTCCTTTATGTCTCAAAATGTGTCCTACCAATCTATGTCTTCTTCTAGTCAGGATATGCCAAAAAATCCTTCTCTCCCCAATTCGGTTAAGCACCTCCTCATTAGTCACGTGATCCACCCATCTAATCTTCATCATTCGTCTGTAGCACCACATTTGAAAAGCTTCTATAATCTTTTTGTCTGAACTCCTTATCGTCCCCGTTTCACTGCTATACAGCGCTACACTCCAGACAAATGCTTTCAGAAAGGAATTCCTAACATTTAAATTAATATTGTATGTTTACAAATTTCGCTTCTTTAGAAACGCTTTCCTCCCCATAGCCATCCTGCATTTTATATCTACTTTATTTCTGTCATCAGATCTTGCTACCCAAATAACAAAATTCATCTACTACTTTCATTGTCTTATTACGTAATTCCTTCAGCATTGCCTGATGTTCTGCCATTCTATTCCATTACCTTCGTTTTGTTAATGTTCATCTTATATCTTCCTTTCAAGACACTGTCCATTTCATTCAATTGCTCTTCCAGATCCTTTGCAGTCACTGACAACATTACTATGTTATCGGCAAACGCAAACTTTTTATTTGTTCTCCCTGCACTTTAATTCCCCCTCCAAATTTCTCATCCATTCCTACACTGCTTGCTCAATGTACAAATTGAACAGCATTGGGGAAAGGCTACATACCTGTCTTATTCCCTTCCCAAACTCTGCGTCCCTTTCTTGCCCTTCGACTCTAAAAACCGCTGTGTGGTTTTTGTATAGGTTGAATATAACTCTTCGCTCCCTATATTTTACCCCTGATACCTTCACAATTAGTAAGAGTGTATTCCAGTCGACATTGTCAAAAGCTTTCTGCAAATCTACAAACGCCAAAAACGTAGGTTTGCCCTTACTTAGCCTATCTTCTTAGATAAGTCGTAATGTGAGTATTGCCTCTCTTATTCCTACATTTCTCCTAAATCCAAACTGATCTTTCCCAAGGTCAGATTCCACAAGTTTTTCCATTCGTCTGTAAATAATTTGTGTTAGTATTTTGCAACCACGACTTATTGAAGTGATAGTTCTGTAATTTTCACACTTGTCTGCACTTGCTTTCTTTGGAATTGGAATTACAATATTCTTCTTGAAATCGGAGGGTATTTCCCCTGTCTCATACATTTTTTCTACCAGGTTGAACACTTTTTTCATGACTGGCTCTCCTAACAAAATCAGCAGTTCAGACGGAATATATATCTTCTACAGATGCCTTGTTTCGACTCCTTCAGCGCTCTGTCAAATTCAAATTCTTCTCGCAGCATAACATCTCCTGTCTCATCTTCCTCCACTTCGTCTTCCATTTCTAGAATACTGCCTTCAAGTTTATTTCCTTTGTACAGTTAAGCTTTCCCCTCTTTGCTTAGTACTGGTTTTCCGTCTGAGTTCTTGATATTCATACAGCTGCTTTTCTTGTCTCCAAATATCTCTTTTATTTTCCTGTAGGCGGTATCTATCTTTCCCCTAGTTATGCATTCTTTTACGATTCTGCATTTGTCCTGTAGCCATTCCTGCTTAGCCGGTCTGCACTTTCTGTCAATCTCATTTTTCAGAATTCTGTACTCCCTTTTTCCTGCTTTACTTGCTGAATTTTTATATTTTCTTCTCTCGTCAATTAAGTTTAGAGCGGGGGGGGGGGGGGGCAGATTTACAAACTTGTCTAAAACACAACATATTTTAACATATTTAATTGTGTTTTAAACAAGTTTGGAAATCTCCCCCCCCCCCTTTTCAAACGTATGACGATGCATAGACGAGGCGAAACGCGTCATGTTTAAATAAATAAAACATCGCGTTTATGCAACCAAGACTTTTTCTACCAAAAAAGATCCTAATACGTGGCACGTGCATAGTTTCCATTTTTTCCTTCATTCGTGCAAATACATACACAATAAGTTGCACACTATATATGGTACAGTGAATATGATCTGGGACTTGACGCCTGCAGGGTAGGTAACTTCACGACTCTGTATGCTGCACACGCTGTCGCTCTCTCCGGCTTTACAGGGCACACAGCTGGCTGGCTGCCCCGCACTCTAGTAGTATAGTCCAAGCATTCTGTCACGGCGTAATGTTAAATTTGCAAAAAAATTTCCTTAAAACAAAAAATATGATTGTGTAGGAAATTAAATTTCAAACAGTCAGCAACCTATTTCTTTAACAATTCCTTTCATATAAGAAAAATAGAAATAGTCAGTAGAATAAAACAGGCCCAAAAAAAGTTCAACTTTTGCAAAGGCATTCTTGATACTTGTAATTAACAAAATTTTAAAAATGATTTAATAGTATCATATTACAACTCTTAGCGATGAAAACAGGTGGAGAACCATTACTCTAGGACGATCCTCTGACCAACTCTAAGCAATTTTCTAGGAGACTCTTTTTTTTAAAAAAATCGATATATCTCAAACAACTGTGGATATTTTTAATTTTTTCCAAAAAGGTCTTTTTTTACTTATTTCATGACATACTTGTGGTAAATAGTAAGTTTGTAAATATGGATGTTGTCGAGTTATAAGGAATCTAATTACTAGTTAATTTTAAGAGTTTTTTCGATGTATCGAATCAATCGATACATACAAAAAAGCAATCTATAGATAATCTTAAGGGCTACAACTTTTCCCTTCGGAGGTATCATTTTTATTTATTTAATAAAAACCGTTTTTTGGGACTTTGCTAATTTTTTTCGGGTAGTTTTGCCATCTAGGCTCGAGTTTCCGCTTTGTAGAACCCGTTGCCAGTGCTGTTGAAAGTGTAGTACACCGTCAGCAGAGCCTGTTCTGTTGACGGTGTTAATGGAGCGGTCTACTGCCTGTCGAATCTGTGGAACAGTTCTGAAGCTAATGCCACGAAGTGATACCTTCATCTCCGGAATGGTACAGTATGGTGAGTGGTACAGTACTCCCAAGTCCCATCGACCGAACAGAGCAGCCACAAATTGCGCTGTTTGCGCCCGCGCATTGTCGTGCTAAATTATGGGTGGGTAGCGCAGAAAGTGTTGCTGCTTCTTTCGCAAAGCTGGTACAGGTGATACTCCAAAAACTAACAGTAATCCTATGCATTGACCGTCCTTTGTTGTGGAATGTTATATGTTAGGATATCATCACAGTTACATTACACCGCTCGCTCACAGGTGATTGTGTTTACACCGATTGTGCGCATACCGGTGACGTGGAACGGACGAGTCCATTTGCTCGCAGGTAAGGTAGGTAGATTCTATGGCATCGTGTCTCCACAGTAGTGTTGCCACTATTTAAGTTCCAATCAGCGGCGGCGCTTTTTATGTGTTCACTGGTTCAGTGAACCCCAGGAAAAAAACTCGTCGTATATATTTAAAAAGATGGCTTTAAACTATCATTCTTCGTTTCGTTCTTCTATCAGATTATTTCACATGCACGTTCAAAGAATTTTTGTCGCTTAAGAAACGTTTTATGTCGCGGAGACAGCACGAATACGAGTCGTAGCGCCGCCGCCTAATGTAGGCGGTAGTGGCCGCAGCGTTGCAATGCTCATGCGCGACTGAGGTGCAAATTCTCTTCTGAACTCCCACTGAGGGCAAAATACGGGCTCTCTTGCGGCAGGGAGGAGAGAGGGCAAAAGTCGCTTTTAACATTGAGGTTGGAGCTGGTAAAGACGCCATCTCCTGGCTACTCGGCTGTGGCGGTTACACACGAATGGTCACGAAGCAAGACAATGGAGCTATTGCGCACCTCGGCTTGCGCATGCGCAGTTCCTCCATGAAGGCGTCATCCGTCCTTCATATTTGATTTCTGATCATTGAAGATTCATCAAAACCACGTCATATTTGGTAAAACATCTCGTAACTATAAAGTAAAGAAGCATCAACTGTAAAAGCCTTCAATAGATCCGATCATGAATAATAATGGAGTCAGTACTTTCCACCTAGCAATAATAGTCGTGAACATTGCACTGTGCTGAAGAAAGTAATAGTTTAGAGACCGATAGCAAGAAACGTTTTTGAACCCATTCTTCTTTTTAACATATACAGGAACAACAATGACTTTGTTTTGGCACTCAACACATATCTTTGGACGTTTTAACAAATGTGTCGCGATTGTCAGGCTAAATGACATTTACACCCTTCATTGTAACAAATATTTAATGGTTTAAAAAGAGATGGGAGAGAGCAGCCTTTGCGCCTGTGTATGGTTAGGAGGGGCTACTGCTTACAGTGTCTCATGACCCAAAGATAGATTGTCTCTTCATTGTAACAGATTAATTTTGTTACAGTCACTTAACTTTTTAATCAGTTACTGTGTTTTAGTGTTCAAGTGAATCTTCATAATTATGTTCTTGATGTTTGTTGTCAAAGAAAAATGAACGACGTTCAGTATTTGTTAGAAACAAATCTTTAAGCTTGGAACAAAAGTGTGAATTACAGGAGGTTGGTAGGCCTTCGCCTCAGTTGTAGATGAAGCAAGCTCAAACAAGCCGAGGTAAGACATCATTCATATCTTTCAACAAAAATATATCTAAAGTAAAGGGGGGCGGGGGAGGACAAACCGAGGCTTTTTCTTTCCCACGGCGCCACTTGCAGAGGTGTGCCATATCGTCTCTTAGGACGCCGAGCGGGGGGGAGGGCCGCCACTATCAAGATCCGGCATTCAAATAAGTGAATCCCCCAGTCATCTGAAGAACCAGACGCCACTGGATCCAACCCTTGTACAAACCGTAAGATAATTCCCTAAGTGTTTTTGAAAAAAAAAAAAAAAAAAAAAAAAAAAAAAAAAAAAAAAAAAAAAAAAAAAAGATGCACTTTGAGGAAATGCATACTGTAAACCGTCAGCTGTTTATTATTTTTCCAAACTTCTACCGGTTTCGGTTATAAACCACCGTCACGCAAGAGAACTAGACAGACTGATTAAACAGGTGCATTATATGCCTCCTTATGCATACTGACATGCATGTCACACAATAAAAATAAATAAGTCGGCACTAGGCATCAAGTCTTGGTTAAAAACATAAAAGCAATGCCAGGCTGTGTGATGGTGAACCAAGGTCTATTACAAGAGGTTCTCTTTGTTCACCATCACACAGCCTGGCATTGCTTTCATGTTTTTAACCAAGACTTGTGCCAAGTGACGTCTTATTTATTTTTATTGTGTGACATGCATGTCAGTATGCATAAGGAGGCATATAATGCACCTGTTTAATCAGTCTGTCTAGTTCTCTTCCGTGACGGTGGTTTATAACCGAAACCGGTAGAAGTTTGGAAAAATAAAAAAAACAGCTGATGGTTTACAGTATGCATTTCCTCCAATGTCTTACGGCTGTTGAACCTCATCTCAATGTAAATTCGGTGCACTTTGACTTTACGTGGTATTTACATTGCGCTCGTTGCATCTTGTAGTTTTTGTGATTTTTCTTTTCTTTTTTATAAAATATCTGACATGTTTGTAGAAAGATATAGAAAAAGCCAAGATCGCTGATCATCAATTTTTATTTAAGACGACCGGTTTCGCTGAACTATGTCAGCATCATCTGGTCCAATAAAATCATTTTACAAGGCCATAATCTTGTAATGTCCATCAGTTGCTATATAACATAATTTACAGTGCATAGGTGCACTATGTCATTATAATATACATAATTATCTTTCTACAATATCATAATTGGATCGCCTCCTAGAACATAAACAAACTTCAACATGTTTGCCTTTGTGTGTCACTTCCTCAACTATGCATCCCAGAGCTCATGCCTTTCGGTGACCGCCTCATACATGGACGCAAATATCGGGGTGGTTCAGCTCGTTGCTGGAACCTTCGACGAGCTCGGCGTGTGCAGGACGTGGGTCCTCTCAGCCCCTAGTTACGCAGAAGTCATTAAGCGCCGTGGCCTCATTATGGCGCCGCCGCCCCTGTATAATGGCCCCCACAGCAGACAGCCGCAGCGCCGGGGCTGAGGCAAAAACTCTCCATTACCCGGCGCGGCGCCGCGTCAGGTATTTCTTGTCGGGCCGAGAGCGCGGGGCCCGGCAAGAGCGGCGCTCCTGGCAGCCCAGTGGGAAACGCGCCAGCGGCTGGGAGGTGGCTGGAAGCTCTCTCTGCTGAGCACCCGCAAGCGAGTATCACCAGGGCCGCTCTGCTGTTCTCGGCTGCGGACAATTTGCATCTTTATTTGCGGCCCCTTCCTGCAGTGGCGAAGCGGAAGGAAGTAACGAGCCTCCGTATCTCATTCATTTAGTGTAACAAAGAACAAACAGCCTCTGTCACTGTGCCACAATGCAACTACAAGTATTTCAGCTCCTGTCTGGTGTGGTGCAGCTCTACACGCTACCCTGCCCAGTGCAAGCATCTTCGTCTCTGAATAAGAACGGCAACCTACATCCTTTAGAATAGTGTTTTGCAACCCGTCGGTAGCGACACGCAGAAGACTCGCAAAGACTTACTCAGGGCCGGCCGCGGTGGCCGAGGAGACCGAGGCGCTTCAGTCACGGTCTGCACGGTCACTACGGTCGGGGGTTCAAATCCCCCCTCGGGCATGGATATTTGTGCCGTCCTTAATCTTAGTTAGTTCATAAATAGTTTGTAAGTTTAGGGACTGATGACCCCGTAGTTAAGTCCCATAGACTTTACACACATTTGAACATTTTGAACTTACTCAGGGGTCACCGTCACAAGAGGAAAGTACTTGCACCATAAAATAACTATGGGTTCAGTAGTACAAAAGACGTATACCCAAGTGAATTTTATTTAATGTTAAAATTACGGCGATCATTTGGAGCACCCATCAGGAATTGACGAGGACATAGTTTGTTGCATCTTTATTTGAGGTCCCTTCCTGCAGTGTCGAAGCGGAAGGAAGCCACGAGCCTCCGTATCTCATTCATTTAGTGAAACACAGAACAAACAGCCTCTGTCACTGAGCCGCAATGCAGTATTTCAGCTCCTGTCTGATTTGGTGCAGCTCTATACGCTACCCTGCCCAGTGCAAGCATCTTCGTCTCTGAATAAGAACGGCAACCTGCATCCTTTACAACTGTTTTTCAACCCGTCGGTAGCGACACGCAGAAGGCTCGCAAAGACTTGCTCGGGGGGTCGCCGTCACAGGAGGAAGTAGCACCATAACATAACCAGGGGTCCAGTAGGACAAAAGACGTATACCTAAGTGAAATTTATTTAATGTTAAAATTACGGCGATCATTTAGAGCACCCATCAGAAATTGACAATGCCATAGTTTGTTGCATCTTTATTTACGGTCCTTTCCTGCAGTGGCGAAGCGGAAAGAAGTTACGAACCTCCGTATCTTATTCATTTAGTGAAACAACAAACAGCCTCTGTCACTGTGCCACAATGCAGGTACAAGTATTTCAGTTCCTGTCCTGTGTGGTGCAGCTCTACACGCTACCCTTCAAGTATCTTCGTCTCTGAATAAGAACGGCAACCTACATCCTTTAGAACAGTGTTTTTCAACCCGTCGTTATGGACGCGCAGGAGTCTCGCAAAGACTTGCTCGGGGGGACGCCGTCACAGGAGGAAATACTTGCACCATAAAATATCCAGGGCTTCATTAGGTCAAAAGACTTATACATAAGTGGAAATTATTTAAAGTTAAAATTACGGGGTTAATTTTATAGCACCAATTAGGAATTGACTACGTCATGGTTTGTTGTATAACAGTGTGTGTTAATAATGAATATGGGTAAAGAAAAAAAAAACTATTTTCACGAACCAACCGAGGTCATATATTGATTTTACGTTGGAATTGTTGAGAGGCTGTGTGAGCCACAGAGACGCACTCCAGGCTGAGAAATAGAGACCATTGTAGATAACAGGCTAAAACAGACACGTATATCTTAAGAGATGTAGGCACGAAAGAAATCTCCTAGTGAACTGCTGATGCCCTCGGCCACCGTCCCAGGGTGGAGGTTATCTTTCGGAGAAGATGGCGTTACTTCATATAGCGTCTAGACGCTGTTGTAAGACGTTACATTAGTACTTGGTGGCCAACAGGCACGTTTTAATGTACGTAGCAACGTTGATACCATTCACTTGGGAACAGAAACGTCAGTGGTTTCACGAGGCTAGAGTGAGAGGGTAAAGAAGAAAAACTGCAAGTTAGCAGCTCCCCGGAGGCGTGTCCTAAGGCGTGGTCTAAGGTGTGACCAACTGACGTAAAACATTGTTGTCGTTGCCCATTTTGGGTAGCGTCGTGACGTTTTACTTTCAGCTGAACAATGTTGCTACCAAGTATGGATTTTGTTAGTGCACAAACAAGGCACCTCCCCACTCGGGGAATAGCAGGAAGGACAGGGCTGAAAAGTGGTTCTCTAGAGGACTCAGAGAGAGGGCAAGCCACAATTTAGATTGGTTGAACCAAGCAGCGGCCAATAGGAAATTGTTAACTGTCGGAAAGTGGGGAAAAGAGGTGCGCCCACACCGGCCGTTAAAACCCCCGGTTTTTGGATCAAGAGGGGAGTTCTCAGTCAGACGAGCCGGGCGCCTGCCCGTGACTATCGCCGTCGGCCTCGGGGTGCTCCATGACAGTCTGATTCTCGCGGGGAGTGCCTCTTTCTAGGGGATGCTGGTAGGGAACGTAATTACTGGCTTCTGTTGTGACAAACGATTTATATTTCTTGTTTTTTTAAATAACTAACCCCAGTGTAGTAGACTTAGTATGGGATGCAATAAAGTCAATGCAAGGTACCTAGGAGTTCCATAAAGTTTCCTAAACAAGTATCCTCTCGAGTCCCGAAATCCGCATCTCTAGTAGATGCCTGTACTGTTTCTCTGCAATCACTCCTTTCCGCTCGGGATATGCAGACTGACCTTGCTACCTCTTCCCTCTTTCCTATGTAGGACACGACAATGATACGATAAGTAATTCTGAAAAATTCGAAGAAGAACATGTGTTTCTACAGTGGGACTTCCGTTAATGAGCATAATTTGCTTTGGAGTGTTGACTGAAATGCTAAATACTCGCTAAGAAAATTATATGCTTCTGGAGGAAATCATTTGAAAATGGATAACGTGTTCCACTCCAAAAATACACCAAAAACTTTGTCCAAAATTAAAAAAAAGGGGCTGAAGCAACAGAAAGGAGATTAAATTTGTTTCCTTTGCGATATCGTAGGTTTGTTACGGCTTGTGATGAGCAGGGGGATGGGGACGGGGGTCGCCAAAATATTTTTACGCGGAAGGGTTTCGCATATGCGAAAAACGTTGAAAAACACTGCTTTAGAACATGCCTCCCGTTTTCGTCTCTTGGTCTCCCTCTGCGATTTTATCCGTATTGAGTATTCGAATGTCCTCCATCAAACAATCCCTTTTCGTAGATAAGATACGCAAGAGTTTTTTACCCACAATTCTCTTCAGTACCTCCTCATTTCTTACGGAATCTACCCAGCTCATCTTCAGCATTAGTTTTCAGCACATTACAAAACTTCTGGCTTCTTTGTTGTCTGAATTCCTTATCGTCCACGTTTCACTAGCACACATAGATATACTGAATAAAATTTAACAAAAGTAGTTAGGAATTATAAATAGTGCCTGTAAACAAATTTCTCTTCTTCATAAATGCTTTTCTGGCATATATCTTCTTATCGCCGTCCCAAAGAAATTATTTTATGACCAAAATGAAAAATCTCATGTACGTAAATTAATGAGTCGTGTTTTCGAAATAATAACACGAATAATTTCCAGAAAAATAGATAAAAACGCAGTTTGCATGTCTATAAATACATGGATACTATGCAAATCACATTGAAATGCATGGCAGAGGGTTCTTCGAAACACTTTTATGATATTTCTATATAGTTCCACTCTCTAATAGCTCGTGGGAAAAAGGAACATCTAAATCTTTCTTTTTTCGATCTCATTTCTCATATTTTATTGTGATTCTCATGTCTCCCTGTGTAGGTTGGTGCTAACAATATATGTTCGCATTTTGAAGAGTAAGTTGCTGAAATAAATTTTGGAAATAGATCTCGCCGCAAGAAATAACACGTTGCTGTTACGTTTTTCCACCCCAAATCGTGCATCATTTCCGTGACTCTCTCCTATATCGCGATAATACAAAAAGTGCTGCCTTCTATAAATTTTCTCTAAATCTTCCGTCAGTACCACCTGGTGTGGATCCGACAGTGCGCAGCAATACTTCAAAATAGGACGCACAAGTGTATTGTAGGCAGTTTCTTTAGTAGAACTGTTGCATCTTCTAAGTGTTCTTGCAATGAAACACATCCTTTGATTCCGTCAATTAAAACGTACAGTGTCCTTTCTGATAGGAAATTGCGAATCCAGTCGCACAATTATGACGATATTCAATAAACACGAACTTTGATCAGAAGACAATTGTGAAGTGCAGTGCCGAAAGCCTTCCAGAAATCTAGAAGTACGGAATCTGTTAAATCTCTTGTCGATAGCACTCATCACATCATCTGAGTAAGGGGCTAGCGGTAGATAGGAAAGCAATTTTTGGCGCGTTACACCAAATGAAAAATGCGTGAAAAAGAAAATCTAATATATAAAGCACAGTGTCCGTATATCTGTACGTGTTGCATACAAATCTACAGTTTTGTTCCAATCTATATGAAATTTTGTACACGTAAGCTTAATCTATGAGGACGGTCGCCATAAGTGTGAGAATCACATATGATATATAGCTCACGAGATATGACGTCATAAACAATGAGATGCGCGAAAAATTGCTGCATTTTGCGATAATGCTGCCCATTTTCTCCTAAACCATTGGACCGATTTCAACCAAATTTCGTACACACATTCCTTATCGTGAGGTAACAATTGCTGCATGGTTAAGAATCACATACGGCACATGTTTCAAAAGATATTGCGTCATAACCGTTAGAAATCGCAAAAAAATGCCATATAATGCGGCGAGAATTTCGAAATACACTGTTGTGAGAATGAAAGTACTTAGCGTCTTGAAACAAACTTTAAACATAATTTCAAGCCTTTATTAAACTTTTTCTCGCTGGCAACCATAGTAAAATGATGAAAGGAAAAATGTTTCTCGCTTACTACTTTTCCGCTGTTTATGGAGTAAAACTACGGCTCTCGGTATGACATTACAATTTATACTTTGAACACTACAAATTGTAGCGACAGGAAATTTTACAGGCAGTATACACGCATATAGTTGAGGGTACCTTTTTAATTGTATCACAGTACGACATGTAGTTTCATGAGATATGAGCGCATAAACTGTAACGTTCATGGAAAACCGCCCCATCACGCACCAAGTTTTAATCTATTACTTCTTTGCTACTAATTGCATTTCTAAGAGATTTTTATAGACATACAGCCCTTATACAAATGAATATATACCTGAAAATAGGCAGGAATAAATAAATAAATACCCAGGCAACGCCGGGTTTTCAGCTAGTAAATAAATAAAGAAATAATGTGACGCCGGTAAGTTTACTTTTTCTGCAACAAGGTTTAAAATGGTTGCAGAATGTCACAGGGTTCTGGTGGAGCTAGGGGAAAGCAATAGAGTAAACCTATTGTGGGTCCCTGGCCACTAGGGGATCAGTGACAACGAACATGCCGACAGATCAGCCAGGATGGGGGCAGAGACTCCATTTATTGGACCGGAACCTGTCCTGACAATCACCAAGGCAATGATCAAATTGGAGCTACGTAACTGGCTCAGAAGACAGAACGTAGAATATTGGACCAAAAACATGGCAAGGTAATGATGCCAAAGCCATGTTTTAAAAGAAGCTCTGCAATCCTGGGTTTAAGCAGGAGAGAGATTAGACTCATGGTTGGATTACTGACAGGCCATGGGAATTTAAAAAAACACCTGCATACAATGGGAATAACAGAAGAGGACCCTAAATGTAGGATCTGTGATGACGGTGATGAAACTGCATCACATTTAATCTTCGAATACATTGCATTAGAGAATAAAAGGCACAGAATATTTCGGACAACCAGACCGGAAGAATTTGTGTCTAATAAAGAACTGGTAAAGGGACTCCTTGCACTGTTGAAGGGCACTGGTTGGCTTTACTAGATATACAGGGAGCGATACCGCACAATAAACTTAGTTTCGGTGCGGGCAGTGGCGGGTTGGTCCAAGACTGTTTTGGCTTCCCTGGAAAAATCAAATGAAATGTTCAAATGTTTGTAGAGTCTATGGGACTTAACTACGGGGTCATCAGTCCCTAAACTTACAAACTACTTATGAACTACTTACAACTAAGGACGGCACAAATATCCATGCCCGAGGGGGGATTCGAACCCCCGACCGTAGTGGCCGTGCAGACCGTGACTGGAGCGCCTCAGTCTCCTCGGCCACCGCGGCCGGCAATCAAATCAAATCAGGCAGGAAAGCAATTCTTAGCGCGTCACATCAAATGAAAAATGAGTGAAAAAAATGCGAGACTTGTAAGAACAGTTTACCTTCCACAACCACGAAGATTCATAAGCTGTAGCCGCAGCACCGGATAAATAGCAGTGGTACGAACAATGAAAACACGTGCACGGAGAATAGGTGCGCAGAGTGCATCAGCTGTAGCGTGCAGGTGTTTGCGGTGCGTACTGTGGGCGGCAGAGGCGTGGTCTTTAAGCCGCGCACACGTGTCGACGGCGCCGGTAATAAAGAGAGCTGACGGCTTAACACGGCGGTCGCCTATCGATTGTCGGCGGACACAGTGTTTGCCGAGGGCGCCCACGCGCCGCTCAGCGGGCGTCCGGCCCGGATTAGGTGTCCGCGCTGTCACCTGAAGATGAACGTGCGTTTCCATCCGGCCGCGGGATTCCCGCGGCTAAGGTAGCATCACAGCTGCAACGGCAAGGAGGATACACGTGGCCGGATTTGTATTGTTTGATTTGGAGGTGCAGGTTGGGCAGTGCTTTGCAGATATGCCGTCCAGGACAGTTTAACCAGTTAAGTATTAGGAATGTAGTGGGAGCGCGATATTCTATCCAAGATATTCTGTTACACTCCCAAGTAAACAAACTGAAGTGTAACTCTCCGATTTTTCTGAAATTTATAGGATAAATGAAAAATTAAGGGCACTTTTTTTTTAGAGGCGGTAAATCATATTTTAGATGTGGGAGGGTCCTTCTAAATGGGGGCTAAAATGGAGACATTGCGATAACTTAGAGACTATTGAAGCGATTTTAATGATTTTTGTCATGAGAGTATCTTTTAATACATTGTCCGACGATGATTGGACGTGGAGCAAAGATTACGGTGCCGACTACACCGAAAAAGATATATTTTTGTGCTACAAAAATTACCGTGTTTGCTGGCGTATAAGACGCACCGACGTATAAGACGCACCCCAATTTTAAAGACCTTTTTTTTAGGAAAAACCAAATAACACCTAGCACATCTATTTCAATATAATTATAATACATTTGTTCATGTACATAAAATATCTAAGGCAGTGCCTTCAAGTAGTGTTCATATACTTTACGCAGTCAAGTTTCTTCTTATTCAAACGGATATTTCGCCTATCGCTGTTTACAGTGCGCGCCGACTATATTACGACACGGTGGTTGACGAGAGCGTCGTAAAGGCTTACGACATTGACACCTAGGTGGCTATGTTTATGATTGCTCCGATCACACACCGCGCCGAGTGTCAGTTCCAGAAATTCGCGCGACTAGTATGACGTTTTCGTAATTAAAATGACGCGCTTTGAGAATTTATTGAGAAGCGCAAATATTTATGTAAGTGTTTTTGTGATGTTCTATAAACTGTGAGAATGATGGATGGTTTGCGTCTGTGTATTGGTCGCCGAATACGACTATTCTGAGACGCAGAGGCTGTGCAAACATCACAAAAGATACTTCTGTACATATTTGCACTTAAGAATGCGAATAAATTCTCAAATATCGTTAGGCGAGACATGAACAAATACATGAGTATTGTTTCATTACTGAAATAATGAATGGCACCGTTACAGGATTGCCGAAAAATTCGATTATGACGAATGAAATTACGTCAAAAGTTTCTACTTCTTATGATGTCATTAGTTTCAGTTACGCATGGCACTAAAAATAGTACAAAATTCAGAAAATCTGTACTACACAATAAAGCTGCTGACTGGTATTTTGGTACATATTATGTACATATATCAAATATAAACTACGAAAATGGAACAGAATAATAATGTAAATTTTCCCGCAAAAAAATTATTTTCCTGCTAAAACATTATTTTACACCATTTTTTTTTAAATCTCTCGAAACAAATCAACTTGTAGGTACCTACTTTAACTGGCAACCGGCGTATAAGACACATCCAGTTTTAGGACCAATATTTTTATGGAAAAAAGTGCGTCTTACAAGCCGTCGAATACGGTAGTTCTCACATGACTGACTTCACAGGTTGTGGAGGCGATATGATAGATTAATTATCTCCAATAGTAGAAAGCAAAGATCCCAAAATAATAATTAATTTTATGACGACAGGCTACAATGGACTATGTCATCATCATATGGGCATATAAAGTTATACTAGGTGATCAATTTAAGTTATTTAAAACTGGAGGTAAATAGTACGTTCAACATAGCACTAGTCGAAATATAATATACATAATTATATATATTTTTGACGACGTTACAATGTTCATTGAATGAAATACATCGAAATTTGCGATCAGTTATGGCTTCAATCTACTAGGTTTAGATGGAATACTAAAGTGCGGCGAATGAAAATTTGTGCCCGGCCTAGTAAGTAGGAGACCCAGGGTTCGAATCCCGGCCGGGCACAAATTTTCATTCGCCGCTCATTAGTATTCCATCTAAACCTACTACGTTGAAGGCATAAGTGATCGCAAATTGCGATGTATTTATCAAAATACTTAGGTTTAAACGTCAACAACTTGAGAGACTCTTACGTATTTTATATTTGCAGGAACTCTACCATGAAGACGATCTTACAGGTGCCGAAAGTAGTATTGCGTAATTGCCTGCCACGCAATTTCAAAATATTTCGGCCGCCTAGTAAGTAACATGACTCCTTAGAACAGACCGCTATTCCAAGCAATTTCGATCTGCTGCCGATCCTGTGCATCCGGTTCCTAACATGCTGAGTGGAAGACAGATCTGGGGATCGTGCTGCCCAGGACAGTTGACGTACACCTCGAAAACCACATAGGGTGGTACAGGATGTAGGCGAGGTGTAATCTTGGAAAAGCATGTCGCCTTTTTGGAGCATGAACGATAGAAAAATGGGTTGAATGGTGGTTTCAGAGTACCGTTCACTGTTTACGATCCCCAGATTGAGCATGTCTGGGACCGTATGAAACATCATCTTGCGTAGTCTACACAACTGGAACGAAATCCGATCCAGCTGACACACCAGATGGAAACTGCATGGCTGGCCATTCCGCAAGACTACATTCGGCGCCACTATGATCGCCTCTAAGCGACAATTGTAGCATGCATTGATGAAAAAGGAGCGTATACACGGTACTAACGTCGACATTGCGCACGCTCTGATGACTGTACTCCCGTTCGTATGGCTCTGTTTTTGTGCTCTTGTGTTGTATACACCCTCACGAATATGTCAATATCATTTCTCTGTTCTGGATCAACGAATTAAGGCAGTTCTTTTCTCATTTTCCTGGAGTGCATTACCAGATGCTTCAATTACAATAAGTCCAATACAGATTGAAAGAAGACAAGAAATGGAATTATTTACGATAAGTATTAAAGGGCCAAGACTTCATACGGATGCTTCTTAACGCCACCAAGAAAAGGTCTTACACGACACTCATTTAGAATCTCGCTACAGAGTCACACATAATACAACTGAAAATGCCTCATTTGTGCTTGTTCATTCTGCACATACGTTCTTCAGTCCGGTATCTACTCAAATGTAAACATATCTACCTTGGTTAATGAAAGCCTGAAACTATATTGGATTACTTATAAGTTCGTGGTTTCGTGTTCTCGTAGCTTGCAACTCTCTGCGACCAGGTTGATTCCTGTGGAGAGCAAATATTTGTAAAGCTATGGGACTTAACTGCAGTGGTCATCAGTCCCTAAACCAGAGCTTTCCAAACTGGGTGTCGCGACACCCTGGAGTGTCACCTAGTAGTATCAAGGGTGTCGCGAGACTAACAAATTTAGACTCTAAACAAAGTACTTGTCATTAAATAACACAAAATATCCTTCTCTTCATACTATCCTGAAGACTCGCCTGCAGCTAATCATCCTTGTCTACATTCAGTGCACCGCAGATGACGTATGAAAGGAACGATCGGTGCACATTAATTGCGTGCTCAGTCGCTAGGCGGCAGCTCTGCTTCATCAGCAATACTCAGGGTTCGTTTAAGCAGCTGCCAGTTTCAGCAAACTGCGCATGCGCAGAGCTGCTGCTGCTACTCGATAACAGCTCTTTCCATGCGCAATTTGCTGGAACTGGCAGCTGCTTGAACGAACCCTCACTGTAGTCTGCTTTCCTTCTCAAAAAGCTGCACCTGAGCGTTTTTTAATGGATTTACAAAGCCACATCACCCTCGGTAGCGTTTCTTACAATTATATGTCAATCAATGACACAATGGCTGTAAAAGTCGTCACAGATTTTAAAAGCAGTGACAATTGTCCACTGAATAAAGCTATTTAGTAGCGATGTTTAGTTTGGAGTATGGCAAAGTGATTAACGGAGAGTAGTGTATTTTAAATGCAGTGATCGTTGGTTCGAACTCTGGTATGCGTTATTTTTTTTTCTCACAGTTTACTGTATGTAACAGATTCTGGGACCAGAAATGACATTCATATTCTTACTTGTCACAAATATTTATCCATTTTTTCCGAATGTGTCGGGACTTCAGAGGTCGTGATGAAGCAAGAACCTAACAATAGAACCTAAATAATAATTAATCACTTGTCATAAATACATCCTCTTTATTTCTGAAAATAATGTGATAATATTGAACTTAAAGGGATTAGTCACTGTGCTGTCTAAATTAGAAATCCGAGCAGCTAATCTCTAGATGCCTTTTTCATCTCTAGATGCCTTATCTGGCCCTGAAATGTACACAAGACAGCGAAAAACGGTTTCCGAAATTAAGTTTTAGTGTTTTGGAAGTTGGGTCGCATGTAGAAGTAGCAAGTATTACTATGTGAGTTAGGCATTGTTGTGTGCGGTGTTACTCTGTTGTACATCTCCGTAGTTCCTAATGTTTGCTTTTCTTGCGATGAGTGTACGTAATTGCTGCGGTCAGGATCAATATTAAACATGTCAATGCGTACGAGGATTTCAGTTTCGTTTACGAACTACATGTAAGTGATACTTTATATCCGTCCCCCTCTAGCTGGAACCATCTAAATTCTACCATATGTATTTATATTAGTGAAAGGGTGTCGCCATGGCGGAAAGTTTGGAAAGCACTGCCCTAAACTTACAAACTAATCTGACTTACGCGAAGAAGAACATACACACACACACACACACACACACACACACAAACACACACATGCCAGAAGGAGGGCTCGAACTTCCGACGGGGAGCTGCCACCCACTGTGGAGGAGGACAATTGAACTCCTATTTCATACGTTACTCTTCTGGATCTGAGGCGTTACCTGGGCAGTACGTCGCCGTGAAGTGTGACTGAGCTATTTTTGAAAATTAGCTGGCTAAAATTTTTAAGGGCAGGACGAGACATGTTTGATAGCACTGGTACCCAAGATGTAGGTGTACATCTGACCTCTACGTTTACGACTGTCGTAGCCGCGTTCATTTCGACGTCTAATTTCCTTACGTCGGCGCTGCGATCTGTTAAGCAGCATTGTGCTTCAGAGTATACAAGCGCAAGAGACATTCCGTAGGGAAATGTACATGTTCCCATGTTCTGCCTGACAGCTTTCTTACCAGGCACGCTCGTCATTGCAACAAAACTGTTCATTCTGATTAATAAGATTCATTATAAACCATCAGTTCTTATATTAAAATGTTTTATTACCCACCAGTTTCGGTCATTGCCCATCGTCACTGGAAGGTGTCAATAGTTAAGGAACGTATGCGGTATAAAATGGAACCATGCTTTATGATATGTATTTTCCTGAACTATTTTACACCTTCTATTCAGTGATTGCCTTGAGGCAAGCCGTTATAGAGTACATGCCATCTGCTCTTCCTTTCACCTTTATGCAATTTAAACCGTGGATTAGGCAGCAGTTTTAATATTCTACGATTATAATAATGTAACTACACTCTCCTTCTCATTTAGGCGCATCTTGAGTCTATTACGTTGCTTTCAGCGTTTTATTGCAGAGACAGCTGGAGCCAGGTTTCGGCAGCTGGCCGCCCCCTCACGCAGTCGCAGGAAAGTTGAGGACCAGCCGCCCCCAAGCCGCCGCCTGCCTGAGTCCTGTTTACGACCGCCTCCGGGGGCGGCCTTGTCGCGGCCTCCAGCTGGGGGCAGGCTGCCTTCTGAGGGCGGCGCCGGGGGCGGCAGCGGCTACCGCGCCTGTACACGCCCCCGCTAGCCGGGGGCGGGACCGCCGTCCCTCGCAAACTTTCTTGTCTCGGAGCCTGCTTTTGAGTATGACCCAGGCTTTCCAAGGCCTGTAGACGTTTCAAGCAGCACTTCGTCATCACTCTGACAAGATGTTCGAATGAAAAGAAAGACGTGGACATTCTGAACGGACGAATCTAAATACCTCTTGAACATGCGTGTACTTGTTACAAAAATAAATAAATAAATAAATAATAAATAAAAAATAAAAAATTAGAACATGTTACAAGGGTTTAAAAGCTTTTTCCATTCCGTCTTCAAAGATAACCCTTTATCTTGATGTTACGACCAATTTCCCACAAAATTTTTCACTTCCTTGATGTCCTACAACCTCTTCCTACGTATTGTCACCTTCAGTGAATGAAACAAATGGAAATCAGCATGTGTTAAATTAGGACTATGAGGAGAATGACCACGCAGGAGTAGCCGAGCGCAATGAGGCGCTATGCTCCGATGGACGAGGCCGTTGCCCGTCGGGGGTTCGAATCCTCCCTGTTTGTGCTGTCTTCAGGTAGTTTATAAGTATGTGAGCCGGACGCGGTGGCCGAGGGGACTGAGGCGCTTCAGTCACGGTCTGCACGGCCACTGCGGTCGGGGGTTCGAATCCCCCCTCGGGCATGGATATTTGTGCCGTCCTTAGTCTTAGCTAGTTCATAAGTAGTTTGTAAGTTTAGGGACCGATAACCCCATAGTTGAGTCCCATACACTTTACAAACATTTGAACATTTTTTAAGTATGTGAGGATACAGGGTTTTAGCTTAGTAACCTCTTTGGTACGTTTTGGTCGACTGTGAGTTATCGTTGGCGTACAGCGATAGAAGCTGGGCGACAATGCTTAGGTTGGGATGTTTTTTTCTTTTGTTGGACGGTGTGCTGCAGTCTCCCGCCGACCGCAGAGCGAGGCAGTAGCATGTTGACAGTGCGTCCGTAACCCGCGTTTAGCGGTGGCTAAAGTTTTTGCCCTTTAGTCGTATCGCATATGAGTTTCGGTTCTAACTGCGTATTGAAATGTTTTAGTGTAGACTTGTAGACATTTATCGTAGTGGCACGCGGTTATTTAATCAGTGTATTTAAAGAAAGAGTTATTAACATTTGTCGTTCCATAATAAAGGAAGTTAACAAAGTTTATTGTTACGGATCAACCTAGTAATTGTCCGCATCCCATACCGTCAATTCATTGGTACAATTATTAAATGATTAAGCAGCAAATAGAATATAACGACAACTTCGCCCATCGAGGATTAGGTGGACGCAGCTGTGACGTTTAAGTAGTGTGCAAGTTCAAGGACTGATGAGCCCGCAGTTAAGTCCCATAAGCTTAACAAACATTTGAACATTTTTGAGGATGACGAAGCAGTACTTTCCAGCTCATTTTGTTGATTGATTTTCCGGTTGTCTTGCGTGCAGAATCACACATTTCCTTCGAGATTTACGACGTTTATGTCTCATGGCTGGCTAGCCTAATTCGCGCTGCTTCGCAAGCGTAGACTGGATAGTCTGCATTGGTTGTTTCTACTTCTTAATATAAATTTTCATAGTTGTAGCTTTACAAATGCTTTCCTAATCAAGTCTTTTGATGCGACTTACCACCCCTTATTGCACCATTGATGGCAGAATCCAAAATGTTGCCAAACACATTTTTTTTCCATTCTAACCATGGTTCCGAATCCAAATGTTCACATTTCTAGCATCAAACTAGTCTTATTAGTACTCTCACAAGATTTGCCCTTATTTCACCCGCTTAGTCGTTGAATTTCCAAAACTATCGAAACACGTGTATTTAAAATTTTAATCAAAAATCTAATTTCGAAGTTTAGTATTTGTTGCTTCGATATTGTCTGAATAGCAAGGTATTTAAAAAAAAAAAAAAAAAAAAAAAAAAAAAAAAAAAAAAAAAAAAAAAAAAAAAAAAACGATCATTCCCTATTTCCCCATCCTAGGGATGGAAATATCGAAAAAACGCTCACGCCTATAGTGTAAGATGAACAACGTGTACAAATTTCAAGTTTCTCTCGTCTGCAGATTTACTTTTCAGAACGTTTTCTCTCTTTTAGAAACGGATCGAGAACTCGAAATTTCTTTCTTACGCTTTGGCATCTTTCGAGGTAGCTTTACTTTGTAAACTGCAATATGCTCTTATTTTTCTTTAGTCGTACGCTTCTTGCAGAGAAACAACTGCAGAACGTGCGTCACGTTTCTCTGTATATAACCTCTTTGCTAATAAATTGTCAAACGTCATCGCTGGTCTTCAGTCCGAATATTGTATAAGCTGACGAATGGAGAGATCGTTCGTCTCCATTGCCTTGCCTTGCCGCGGTGGAGTGGCAGAGCGGTCTAAAGCGCAATGCTGCGGAGCGCGCGGTTGCTCGCTGTCGGGGGTTCGATCCTCCCTCGGGCATGGGTGTCTGTGTTATGTTTATGTGTAAGTTAGTTTAAGTAGTTTGTAAGCTTAGGGACTGATAACCACAGTCGGTAAGTCCCATAATTTTTACAAATATCACCCGTCTCCATTGTATAGTTTCTGCTTAAGAGCAGATTATTGACACCCACATGTGAATGTTTGCATGTACACGACGCAACACAGCAGGCGTGACAGTATCATACGCGTCGGTAATCCGCTATATCAGGTGTTGCACATCAGGAATTTTCACGTAGTATACCATGGCCTTCAGGTATCCCCTTACATAAAAATCTAGGGGACTCAGATCAAGTGAGCGTGGCGGCCACTCCACGGGACCACGACGCTCAATCCAGCAGCCGGCCAAGTGCGTGTCAAGCCATTTGTGTACACAGGCATCATAATGGGGTGGTGCTCCATCCCTCTGAAAGTACGAAGGGAATGTCCCATCTTCGTAGCATGGTCACCTCATCTAGTCGATAACTTTCAACTCCCATATCTTCCACCCTGTTATCTTCATCAACCGTCTACCACAATAGTGCACAATGAGAGACTGATACCTACTTGCACATACAAACACTATTCGTTTGCGATGTGTAGTTTTGGCTGCAGAGTGAAATATAGGTGCTAACACCGAAATATATATAGGGTAGGTGGGGGTAAGTATACGCAAAATTTGCTTGAGGGCATGTAGGGAGAATCTGAAGGAACCTAGAGATATGAAAATTTTACTGTAATTAAAGCATGTTCTTCGTGACTAAATTGATTTCTCAAAATGATGAAATGTTTTTCAGTTTATGAATAAATTATAAGTTTCGATGAAGTGTTAGTGAGTAAACTTGCCCCATTGAGTGGGGCAAGTGTACTCACACATGTACACTTGCCCCATCGAGAGAAAAATATCAGAAATAATGTCTAATTTTGTAAAGTTGATGATATAATGTTTTACAGGTATCATCTTTTATTATATAATAGACATTGAAAGTACAGCATTTATAAGCAAATATGAAATAATACACCAAGAGAAAAACAAACTTTTCTAGAAAAACTTAAGCAAATGATAGAGAACATCTTACAAAATTATCAATCGAATAAGGCACTGTAGCTGCTCAGGTCATCTTTGCAGTGTTCCACAATTTCTTTTTCCTGCTCAGGAGTGAAAACTTTCATAAACCTCCCCAACGAATTAGAACCTTTACCCATTTTAAGTCGTTTTCTCAAAGTTGATTCATGAATCCAACAGTTCTTGCTGCTTTTCTGATAGAATAATTGTTGCTAAGAAGTTGTACAGTTTTTATCAGTCAGGGGTTTCTTTTCTGTTTTTCTGACGTAATCCCTATTGGAGAAAAAGAAAATTATAAGTCTACTTGGAATTAAAAACAAACAATAATAAAGCAATGTCCGTTACAAGGCATGAAGCGCCGTGGAGTAGTAGAGGGTAAAGACTGTCAGTATTTACTGCTGATCAAGGGGCAAGTGTATGCACTTACATGAATGCGTACAAGTTGCCCCTTGAGAGCAGCGTACACTTGCCCCATTTTGCGACTTCCTACATCTTTAATTTCTACAAAGTTATGAGTATTCGCTTTGGGTTAATTACATCATAGGGCTTCAATATGAGATTAACACGGAACAAGAAATTTAAAGATCACGCAAAAAAGTGGGAACGAATTTACCTAAAAACTACAGTGAGAATGCTGAAAACAGAACGTACCTCATCGTGCCACGAACACTATATATATATATATATATATATATATATATATATATATATATATATATATATATAGTGTGTGTGTGTGTATGTGTGTGTGTGTGTGAAAAAGCTTTTTCAGAGCTGAACTGCAATGAAGTAATGCCCTTTGAAGCAAGGCATCAAAAGCTCCACTCATGTGAAATAATGGAGGTTGCACCATGATCATAGTATGCAATAATTAGAGAATTTGCGAAGTACGAGAAACTTCTCCGGTTGGCCTAAATGGTGCCCGCTCGGGTAGCTTAACGCATTAGTTCAGAGGACTGGCCGCCCTGTGATAAATTAAAATAAAATAAAATAAATAGACCCCGCTTCCGCAAGGAACCGGTCTAGCAGAGGAAGGATAGATAGAGAAAGAATCTTTAAGGTGACCGCTGGCGCAAAGCGCGTTCGAGTCTCGCCTCAGATTTTCAGTTTCTGCATGGACTATTTCTATACCCGACATGTTGACATGTTTTTAATTCATGAAATTAACAGCGTTTGGAAGCCAGCTGTCGGCCTGATAGAAGCTGCCGAGTGCGTGTCCTGGCTTACGTTTGGTCCTGTGTCGTCCTTCTGGTGGAGGTTGCGGTGTGCCGGCTAGCCTCGGCCGTGGGCGGCCAAGAAGGCAGCGGCCAGAGGAGCGTCCAGCGCCTGCATATCGACCGTGCGAGGCGGAGCGGCGAGTCGCGCTTTGTACGGGGCGCGCGCGGCCGCGAAATATTTAGCCGCGCGACGCGTCTGTGCCGTACTGTGCTGTGCTGCGCTGCGCGACCAACCGCAGCCCGCTGTTTGCCTGCCCACTCGCACCTTTATTGCGGCGCCGATGATAGGGAGGCGGGGAGAGAGAGGAGGATGATCGGCTAGCACTGGAGGTGTAAAGTGGCCAGCGACACGAGTATGTGGCGACTGCAGCCTAAAGTGAGTATGGTCTCACTGATTCTACTGCTTCGCAAACAACTAAGTAACTAAATATATTAGAGAAAAAAAGTGTCCAATACTTTGAGAGTTTGAGAGTAGCAAAATGAAAAAAGAAAATTAGAGACAGATTATGCCTTTCAGCGTTCAGTCTGGAGCATAGTACCTCTAATAAAATTCTGCCATGATCCCCTATTCAATGCTAACATTGATGCCTCGTCTGATGCTACGCCTTTAACTTCAAAATCATTCTGCACCGAATCTAAGTACTTTCTTCTTGGTCTACCTCGACTCCTCTTACCCTCCGCTGCTCATAAGTCTCTTAGGTAACGTTGCTTCTCCCATGCGTGTAACATGACCCCAACATCTCACTCTGTTTGCTCTAACTGCTTCATCCTTAGTGTTCATTCCCAGTTTTTCTTTGATTTCCTCATTATGGACACCCTCCTGCCACTTTTCCCATCTATTAGTACCTGCAATCATTCTTGCTACTTTCATATCTGTAACCTCTACCTTATGAATAAAGTAAAGTAAATAAATAAATAAATTTAAAAATATAATTGTCAGATAACGTGTACCTGCTTCGATATGCTCTCTTGTTCATAGTCACTGATGATATTTAGATGTGAATGTCCGTCTCTGATAGACAAGTTAAACATTAAGGGCCTTATTACACTGGGCAGCCAGGCTGCGCGACCAGCAGAGCAGCCAGCGGCGCAGTCAGCTACGCCACCGGTGGCAACAGTCGCTGTTTTCTTCACGATACGGTACGGCAGTTATCGCCAGTCGAACACTGTTTTATTCGTGCAGTGCGTACGTCAGTATGTTGCGTGAACTGCAGATTTGCACGGTGGAAATGACTGAAAGTGTAAACACGACAAAAGGAAAGAACTTGAAGTTGGAAGAATCCCTGAAAGACTGTCAGAAGTTACTGGACACAAAAGTGAATACCGACGATTTTATATACGCAATTCGACAACATTCCGCAACTTGGGACCCCAGTTCTGAAGCTTACAGTAATAAGCAATTAAAATTAAATGCTTGGAATGAAATTATTTACAGATTCGTACCTGATTTTCAACACCTGTTTGTTCTTATCACAGGTTTATTTTTAGTCATAATTTGACTCAATTTTCTTTTGACATAAGTGGATAAAAATATTGAAGTAAACTATTGATATTTTTTAACTTTAAACTATTTAAAAAAGTAATTAATATTTCCTACAGCAAAAAAAGTTGATGACTTACAATACGATTTGTTTGTTTACTAACCTCAAAGTGATTTCGAGCTTTTCGTCTGGCGAGATACACTTCATCATTCGCGAATCATTCCCGGTAATATCAACGTGTATTGGTGACAGTAATTCAAAGAAAGGTGATTTAGACATCCACAAGTAATTAAAAAACTTGTTTTCGTCCGAACACAGTCATCAAAAAGAGTATAGTACAATCCTTTAGAGTCCCTTAATGATAGCTTAGGGTGCACACGCATCATTCTCTTCCTTCGCCGTCTCTGTTTCATTAAAAGTACGAGGCGGAGCATATGTGTATATTTTTGTGGGACATGTTCCTTCGTCACCAGTGCACAGCTGAGTGGCGGCGCAGCCTGAAGTAAACTATTGATATTTTTTAACTTTAAACTATTTAAAAAAGTAATTAATATTTCCTACAGCAAAAAAAGTTGATGACTTACAATACGATTTGTTTGTTTACTAACCTCAAAGTGATTTCGAGCTTTTCGTCTGGCGAGATACACTTCATCATTCGCGAATCATTCCCGGTAATATCAACGTGTATTGGCGACAGTAATTCAAAGAAAGGTGATTCAGACATCCTCAAGTAATTAAAAAACTTGTTTTCGTCCGAACACAGTCATCAAAAGGAGTATAGTACAATCCTTTAGAGTCCCTTAATGATAGCTTAGGGTGCACACGCATCATTCTCTTCCTTCGCCGTCTCTGTTTCATTAAAAGTACGAGGAGGAGTATATGTGTATATTTGTTGTGGGACATGGTCCTTCGTCACCAGTGCACAGCTGACTGGCGGCGCAGCCTGGCTGCCCAGTGTAATGTAATAGGCCTCGCATGACTCGCTGACCCACTTCGCCACGGCCCTCCGCCGCCAGTGGCTGCCGGCCTGGTGGCGGGGCACGGCGACCAGTCACCACGGCAGCCAAACTGTGGCTGCCCTGGTGTAATAGGATCCGTAACTCTGAATGCCCCACGACTGTCTGCCTAATGTAATAAGGCCCTTACTGTACTGCGTGGTCGCCGCTGTGGAGTGGCTGAGCAGTCTAAGGCACCACGCTGAAGAGCGCGCGGTTGCTCGCCGTCAGAGGTTCGAGTTTTCCCTCGGGTATGGTTGTCTGTCTTGTCCTTAAGTTATTTTAAGTTAGTGTAAGTAGTTTGTAAGCCTAGGGAATGAGTAGTTATATCCCACAGATTTACAAACTTTTTAACATTTGAACTGGCACCTTCACGTCTCTCTGCATCTCTGTACCGTAGAAACGCTGTGTTTATCGAAGATTTCTTTCACCGAGGAGACAGTTTTCACACGAGATGGTGTTGTAAACTTTCATAATCATCATGTCTTGAAGATGAAAATGCTACTGAAGTTGCAAAAAGACGGCATCAGTATCGATTCTCCATCAACATATTGGCAGGCATTCTTGGTCATGGGTTACATCTTATCACACAGATTACATGGGGCTCACTATCGTATTAATGTCATGTCTGCCTCGTTGGAGGATGTGCCATGTGATCACAGACTACAGACATGATTCATGTAGGATGGCGCGCCAGCACTTTTCCTTCACAATGTGCTTGAACATATGATGCTGACATTTGAGGACCGCTGGATTAGCCTGGGAGTCCCCACACTATGGCCCTCCATATCCGCAGACCTCACTCCCCTAGATTATTGATTATGGTGGCACTTAAGGCAACAGTCTACGCCTCCCTAAAGTCCAGACGCTGCAGCTCTGCGTCTTCGCCCCCATGGGGCTCACGGTTCTTTCGTGAGTACGTGCGTGACGAGCACGGGGCCCCGAGCTAATGCAGTCTTGCTTCCTTCCTTCTCCCCGGACTGCATTTCCTCTCTCCTTCCCCTCCTTTCCTATCCTCACTCCTTCCCTTTCGCACCGGTGGACTGATAACCTCAGTAGTTTAGTCCCTCTATCCCAACCAGACAACCCAACTGCGTCTTCCGGATCCCACGTGTGAAGCATAATGCCACCATGTGCCTTCTAGGACATTCGACCTTTGCCATCCCTGAGCTTCTACTATCTCGAGTATAAGATGTATTTTCGTCCACTCACCAACAACTGATGTCACTTTACAAATTCGA
Organism: Locusta migratoria; assembly: GCA_026315105.1. Lineage (NCBI taxonomy): Eukaryota > Metazoa > Arthropoda > Insecta > Orthoptera > Acrididae > Locusta > Locusta migratoria. The sequence continues at coordinate 169,263,017 of CM048745.1, forward strand.
GGATATCAATGAACACTTTCTTTCGGAAGGACTTATTCGTGGTTACCGAAAAGTTACGGCACGATTTACATACCCTGCAATTCACATTGAAGTACATGGCAGAGGGGTCATCGGACCGCTTTTATGATATTTCTCTATAGATCCATTCTCTAATAGCTCGCGGGAAAAAGGAACACCTAAATCTTTTATCCTCTGACGCGGCTTTCATGCTGAATACCGTTCTTAGTCTAATGTTTTATTTCAGAGGTAGGCCATTGACTGATGAAAATGTACTGTTTTAAGCATGGGATTTTATTTAGTTTTAATATATGTTAACGGAGCCCCAATTCTCGAAAAAAAGGGATTGTATAGATGGTTTTAGAGGTAAGGTGGTTACAACTCAAGAATAATGATGGGCATCAATTAATTTAGAGTCAAAGTAACATATGGTTATGTTCTGAATCAAATAAGCACCTAATGATGCAAATTTAATTTGCGAAACCGGTCGTGAGCTCTTAGTAAAGAATTTTTAACAGTCGCAGCGATGTGTTATAAATATTAATCAATTCGACTGTGGTTGCCCATTGAATAAAGTATAATGTTCTAAATTTTTCTGTTTTTGATCTGATTTATGATGATCATGTCTCCCTACGTGTGTTAACAAAATGTTTGCATTCAGAAGAGAAGATTGCTGAAGAAATTTCGCAAACAGATCACACCACAGTTAACGACATCTTTCTTTTAATGATATACACGCCAACTCGTTCGTCTTTTCCGTGACACTTTCTCCCCTACATCGCGATAACACAAAACGATCTGCTCTTCTCTGAACTTTCTCTGAACGTCAACCATCAGTCCTACCTGATGTGGATCCATAATGCGCAGCAGTACCCCAAAATAGTACGCAGTTTCGTTAGTGGAACTGTTGCATCTTCTAAGTTTTCTGACAATGAAACGTAACCTTTGGTTCGCCTTTTCTTTGAATCTTCGTGCTTCGCATTAAAATGTTAAATGTTTCGCCAAGGAATGAGGGATACATTACCATGGACGTCACATTGAGTTCCTCCTATGAATCGACGTCAGGGTGAGCGTACCTTAGGAACAAGTGTACATAACTCAGAATGTATACGTTTTCGGTAGGTTTATTAGACATTTATTCTTGTTTTTTTTTTTTTTTTTTTTTTTTTTTTTTTTTTTTTTTTTTTTGGTGTGTGTACTGCCACCTCCGCAAGTATTGGATACTCTGTTTCGAAAAACCTCACAGTCCAGATCACAGAGGTATAGTACTTCATTGTCCCCCAAAGGTAAATGTGTTACCCTACTAAACCAACGAACTTCTAGGAGATGCCTGGAAACGCCATTCAACGACGCTACAGAGAGTCCAATTTACACGCACCAGCTCCTGTCGCTAGACATCCCCTCCATATGTGTGTGTGTGGGGGGGGGGGAGGGGGGTGTTATAAGCCGGTGGCAGGCAAATTTATCTTTCTTCAGTGCGGAGGCACGCATGGCCCTTACTCTTACGGGAATTAGTTTTAAAGAACTGCGAGTTTGAATAATAGTGGCCAGTTTCAAATTTGACGTCGGGGGTGGGGGGGGGGGGGAGAGAATCTGCGATCTAGAGTAGTCCGAGCAGTTGCGTTGATCGCTGTGTAAGGGTCAGCTCAACTGCCTAGCAAGTAGAGACCGGTGTTCGAAACCCGGCTGAGTACATATTTTCAACTTTACCCATTAACTCTCATTTAATGCAAACTCAGTGAATATTTTATGAACTTCTGAATACTTTTTTCAATTGATGTATAATAGTTACTTTCATTGTTGACTTTTATTGTTACCAAAATTGTCGTCTATTTTGTATATAAAACGAATGTCCTAAAATAATTCTGAGACTCTGTTCATGCGCAAGTTGAGGTACAATGACTTTCGCCCGGTCCAGGTCGTTGTTTTTCGTTTGAGTCCAGGTAGGATACGAGTTGTTGGCTTTACCAGCGGAAACGCACATGTTACTAGCGACGTTTCCCATACGCTCACTAGTAGTTCAGAAACGGAAGCGCGGCAGTAGCTGGCCAACGCTATGACACATGTACTTGCTTTCTGCACCACTAAAAGATTCTCATTCGGTAAAAAATAGTCTGAAAACAGAGATAAAATGATCTGATACGAGTACGAATGATAGATTAAATATACAACTTTTTTTTTAGCTTTTCTTCGGGAGTTCACTGAACCAGTGAAACGAGGACAGCACGAACCTCTCGGGTATTTTGCCTGTACGAAATATTATCGGTTTTGAAACCACATCATCTATTTATGGCTTCACAACAAACCTGCGCGCGAGTAGGTAATATGTAGCCCCCGCTCCCCACTATATCCTGCCTCGTAATTTTGTTAACGTATGATTCTAGATCTTTTGTAATTTACTTTCTGACCTGTTCTACAGAGCTGTAAGTCATTATATTGTGAGATCCTCGGTTACCATAAGTTTTTCCACTCAACAATTGCCTCTGTGTTAGAAATAATTGTTCTCGTCTACTTTAGTCGCAGCGTGTAATTTAAATTAAAACTAGACGGCGATTATCCATCGTGTGTCTTATTACTTTCGATTGCACACAACAATTGTTTAGACACGTGCATCGAACTGAACATTGAAATTGTGGCAGTTGCCAGTTTCTTGTAACATAAGAAGACTTGTCCTCAGGAATGTGTCTATAGAATACAATAAAGTATTTGTTGTCTGAAATTTATATTTCGTATTGCAAGTCAATAAGCTGTAGTTTCCGTTCGAGAAAAATGTGAATGTGGCGAGGAGAACAGATTAAATTCATATTCTGCTACAGTGAGTCTTCCTTAACAGAGATTAAAATATTTGAATCCAATTTCGTATTTTTTGGAGTAAATTTCCTAAAAGAATATAATGTTTCGAGTCACGTTCAACATTTTGCCGAACCATCGTTTACAGTAAAATAATACAATTCCTGCCACTGAGAGTTGATCGTCGTTTTAGTTGCAGATCGTAAACGAAATACCATGCAGCGTCTACAATTATTATCCGAATGAGAATTGTCAGAACATCGTCCGCACGACTGATGAGTCACCACAGATTTTTATGGTATTGCGATAGGATTCGTAGCACAATGTGCTGTGTAACAATGAAACATGTTGAGGTCGTCTGTCAGGATATTTTGGCAAGTGACACGGCAGAAACTATTAATCAGTGAATTTTAAATAATACGAACCATAATTCAGTGACCGTTCGCAGTGTGAGAAACATAGGGAATTGACTGTAACGAACTTAACTGCGTGTGACTATAGTGAAGGTACTACATATCATCATTGATAGGACTCACCATAATCATTACTAAAGGTTTCAATATATGTGATTTCATTTAAAGTGAATTATTTTTATTAGTATTTGTGCCTCTAAACTGATTCATCGAAAGCTCTTATCTTTGATATATAAACTGTTTGGTTTGATGATAGCACAGACATGCATTACTAGATTGGCAAACGTCCCTCTGTGATTGTAGCCTGACGCCGCCATCTTGCGTTACCTCACGTCAAATATTTTCCGTACGGTACTACCATGATCTCATGCGATATCACGTTGTAAGCTTTACTAGTTGAATTGAAAATAATTTGCATTTGAACTAATACTTCCGCAATAATTAAATTTAATAAATAGGCGTACGTTGTCGAATCTTGTTATGAGCATTAATTTTTACGTACGGTTAAATTTTACTTAGCGTCTTCACCGCTTCGCGTCATTATGTTGTCGATCATGTGACGTTGGCATTAGCCGATCGTGTGTCAGTGTAAATATTTTGTCATGAAGTCTTCGTTTATGAGGGCAATTACTTTTACTGAGTGAATAAGTGTACATGCAAAAACCTGTTACCCATAGAGCAGGTACAGCATTATTTATTTACTTCATCGTCTGTACGAAATACGAATCAGGTCACTTTGTGTGGATTTCTAAGAACATCTTAGCGAGAGCTTTCTATCGTTTTGTTGATGTTTCCAACATAAACATGTGAGGCCGTCGGGATGGTAACTAAAATTTTACCATTACGTGCAGTTAAAGTTGACTGTAGCTATCTCAGAAACACACACTCATAGAGAAATGTGTTATCTACGACAAGTAGCACATTTATAACGGTCATACGATTAAAAGAAAAGCCGAAGTTGATTGAAACTGGTAACATATTAATAATAATAGGAAATCAGTGCAACTCATTACTATATGTCTCAAAGCTTAATCCAGCTGAAAAAATTACAGCCATATACATCACAACAATTTCTCATATGTCAAAAGTTTAAAAACAGTAGTTACGTCAGTTCTTCGGTATTTTTACGACTTTTTTCTGTAATAACGCAAACGACTGCTTTCGCGTTATAGTATAGAAGTATGGCGGCGAGACTTCACTGATACCAGTGATACTGAATATGGCATTGCCGGTCTAGTAATGTATGTATGTGGATGATAGAATCTAAAACAATCATAAACTGTGACGTTAGTACTAAAGGTGAATACCAAAGAAATATTTTAAAGTGATTGGAAATGAAGTACTTTAACTAACAGAGAAGATAAATTGCCGGCCGCGGTGGCCGATGGGACTGAGGCGCTCCAGTCACCGTCTGCACGGCCACTACTGTCGGAGGTTCGAATCCCCCCCTAGGGCATGGATATTTGTGCCGTCTTTAGGATACGCTAGTTGATAAGTAGTTTGTAAGTTTAGGGACTGATGACCCCGTAGTTCAGTCCCATAAGCTATACAAACATTTGAACATTTTTAGAAGATAAATTGTGTTCTAGCTAGAATACGCCGTCAGAATACGTATCAGACAATTGACCGTTGCACGAACAGAGATAATGTACTACTGCATGGCAGTGGAATCGGTCAGACGCTAGCTTGGACAAACAATTTCTCGTGTACGGCTTTCTTCGCTTAGAGTTGAGAATCAAGTCATCAGCATTGCATTTCGGAAAGCGAACCGGACAAAAAACTAAAATTAAAACAATCAATGTTGGACATATTGTTAATAAAGGTGTATTTACGAAGACAGAGACATTCCTGCTCCAAGTTAGTGTGCGACTATCAAGAGCGTCGTCTGTCGCTAAAAACGGCAATATTCCAATCGCCGGTAGTTCGCGGTACCACGCAGGAGAATGGCTACTAAAGCATGAACCAACACTACGACTTTCCGTTCCAACTGACCGATCAGTACGCACTTCATCTTCTAAACTGTCCCCTCTTTACACAAATCGTCGGTGCCACCTAAACACAACACTGCGATTCAATGCGTCCGCATCGTACAACGGCTGCATATTTTCTAACACGTCGGCAGCAATTTTGCCAAATTTCTGGTAGAAATTGTTATTTGCCCCTTGCTCAAATTATGACATGTCAAAGTTCGACTAGCTCATTCAACTCACCGTTACAACAACGATTGCACGTCTGCTTCCAGTGAATTCACTCAACGAGGGACTGACATGGTACCATACCACGGCGCCACCCATGCGCTATGGCACCGTCAGGCGGTCACTCGCAGCACCTATTACCACAGTCTAACATATACAGTCGCGACACTCACTGCTGTAAAAGTTGTTACTAACTGACAGATGCTACGACACTAGTTGTTCCAGCGGTGGGCAAGTCGCCATAGTGGTGACGTTTGTTTATAATTACTTTTGTACGTTATTAACGAAATATTTATTATAATTTTTGCGTTACAAGGATTAGTAAAATATCATGAGACATACATAATACAGAAATTAATGTAAAAAGAGCAGAATTTAACTGATTTAGTGGTATAATTAACAACTTCGTCTTTAACAAATACTTACGATTATGTGTATATTTCAAACTTATTCCGCTGAAAGTAAATAGATTATAGAATAATAAATTTCTATTATGGTCTTTTCTTATTATGGCAGGTACTTTTTTGACTATCAATTCGGTTGGAGTCTAGTGATTCACACATTTCTACACCTCACTCGTCTTTCTTATGCGCGCATATTCTTTTAATTGTAATTACTTTAGCTTGAAAAGCTGAAGTTTTGAAGATTATTGCCGTTTGTGGTGCAGCTGTAGCAACAATTGTGGAATAGGGTTCTTCTTTGTTGTAAAACAGTTTAATTGGTTTTGTCGTTTTATTGCCACGTCTGTGACATTTTTTCGTCAGTTACAGCTGTGGTGATTGATTTGGTAAGTTAAATGCTGCAGTAATTGCATTCTGTACACATTTTATACGTTCCACCTTCACCGATTTTACTCGAATTGTAGTGAAGAAACCTTAACATTCCTGAGTAGATAAGCGACGTCTTTCTGCCAAATGGCAGTCTTATGGTATTTTCTAGCCATTTTCTATTTTTAATAGAAAATTAAATTATTCAATAGAAGCATATATGTTAGAAGATCTATAAATAAACTATCCTTCAATTCACTGTTTCGTACTTTGTCAGGGGCGTTAGGAAACTTAGAAAACAGAAATGTGGAGCTGTTTTTAATTTACTACCTATTTTTATGGTATTACGCACGTTTTCCAATGTAAAAAGTACGTTAAAATCTATGTCAACTGTTTTATTCGCACTCTTCCAATTTCATCTTCAGAAATGTAGCTTTCCGGCCGATTGGAGCGCTACTGTCGCAGTGTATAACAAAAATATGAAGTGTCGTGACTGTATATGTTAGACTGTGCTATTTCCTTTACCACGGGCAAGCACATTAGAATTTTGGGGCAGTTATAAGAATTACAGGGAAACATCAATATCAAAATGTAGGTATCAGACAAATATAGAACAAACATGAATACAGTTAATGTGATGAATTGTGGTTGACTGTAATAAACACAACAGCACAATATTTAGCCTGCCATGTTCAAAGTACGCAATTAAGAATACCCATAGGAGAAGTAAAAGAGATGTAAAATTTACCGCAATGTGTGGAAGGAGAACTTACAGAGACCTCCCACCGTCACCTACGTGCACAAGCTCGTCTTATCAGTATACGTTGATCGACAGGCTCAGTGTCCTTTTACACGGATTTAACAGACCACTGTCAAACATTTGAGTTACTGTAGCTTTGAAATACCGGTTTCTGTGTATAAAACAGCGCATTATACGGCAAGAGGTAAAAGCATCAAAATCAAATGTTCAAATGTTTGTTAAGCTTATGGGACTTAACTACGGGGTCATCAGTCCCTAAACTTACAAACTACTTATCAACTACCTTATACTAAGGACGGCACAAATATCCATGCCCGAGGGGGGATTCGAACCCCCGACCGTAGTGGCCGTGCAGACCGTGACTGGAGCGCCTCAGTCTCCTCGGCCACCGCGGCCGGCGTAAAAGCATCAACCTTTCACGATGGGTGCTGTGGTTTTTGTCCTCATTAATAAAACTCTTGAAATAAATTGCAGGATTAAAGTGTGGACGGTCGAATATGTCAAATACCAGCGCCCTGTTTATGGAGCAAATGAGAGATGAGTCCTATCGATTGGTCCTCATAATGTCAGCCGGATGATTTAATTGCCTCTCTATACCAGCGGTCGTGCAGGAAACAGAATCATTCAGCCTGTCTGAACTGAAGGTTTTGAAATTATGTTTGAGCTATTCAGTTAGATGACTTCAGAGGGAACCAGGTGAAAATCATAAGTCATTTAAAAATATTGCCATTAAACCATTTGCACATTTTCACACTTTGTGTTTGTGTGGTTAAATTATAACTACACCGAGCCCGGTTATTACGTAAAAACTGTAATAGCGTCGAATTTGCATGATTGTTAACTTGTACAATACTGAATGTGTGTGATTTGGCCATTTTTATCCTTAATAATGGCACCGTTTTGCTTTCTATGCCTGCTGCAATTCGAGTTGCGCTTCAGTTTTTTTCACATTTTCGTTCAATTATTTATAGAAGACGAAAGGCATTAACATGCATAGATGCCACTTCACATCTCTTCGTTACAAGTGTTGTAACATTTCTGGGGACTGAAACATCTTTAAAATATCACCACGTATTCCACCAACAACGACCGTATGATGCCCAATTTGTTCGTACTGACTTCCGGAAGGTGTGTAATACGGTCCTGAATTGCCGTTTAACGAACAACATGCAATCGTGCGGAACATGAAATTCGTTTGGAAAGTTCTTATCAAACCGAACAGAGCGTATCATTTTAAATAAATCTCCAGATGAAAAAGTATGGTCGACTTGATAAGGAAGCTCTAAGAGGCTTTTTGTGGATGATTCTGTTGTATACAAAGAAGATACAGTGCTGGGAGATTGTAGCGAAGTGCGGGACGAGTTGCGTAGTATCAATTATTGGTGGAAGAATTGTTCGTTGACTCTCAGGATAAGCAAAGTACCGTGCATATGTAAGCAACGAGTACGTAAATGCAGTGTGCATAAATGCAAAATTACATCTTATTTACACTACTGGCCATTAAAATTGCTACAGCAAGAAGAAATGCAGATGATAAATGGGTATTCTTTGGACAAATATATTAAACTAGAACCGACATGTGATTAAATTTTCACGCAATTTGGGCGTATTGAACCTGAGAAACTAGTACTCAGAACAACAACCTCTGGCCGTAAAAACGGCCTTTCATACGCCTGGGCATTGAGTCAAACAGAGCTTGGATGGTGTGTTCAGGTACATATGCCCATGCAACTTCAACACGTACCACAGTTCATGAAGAGTAGTGACTGGCGAATTGTGACGAGCCAGTTGCTCGCTCACCATTGACCACACGTTCTCAATTGGTCTGGGGAATGTGCTAACAAGGGCAGCAGTCGAATATTTTCCCTATCCAGAAAGACCTGTACGTGAGCTGCAACATTCGGTCGTGCATTATCCTGCTGAAATGTAGGGTTTTGCAGGGATCCAATGAAGGGTAGAGCCACGGGTCGTAGCACATCTGAAATGTAATCCACTGTTCAAAGTGCAGTCGAAGCGAACAAGAGGTAGACGTGTAACCAATGACACCCAATACTATCACGTCAGATGATGCGCCAGTATGGCGATGACGACTTCAATGTGCGTTCACCGCGATGTCGGCAAACACGAATGCGACCATCATGCTGATGTAAGCGGAACCTGGATTCATCCCAAGAAATGACGTTTTGCCATTCCTGCATCCAGGTTCGTCGTTGCGTACACCATCGCAGGCGTTCCTGTCTGTGATGCAGCGTCAAGGGTAACCGCAGCTGATAGTCCATGCTGCTGCAAACGTCATCGAACTGTTCGTGCAGATGGTTGTTGTAGTTACGAATCCCTTTATGAGATATTTATTGCCATAGATCGCTTAACGATTTCAAATAATGACTAGTTTTGACTCATTAAAGAGTCATTATCAAATCTTACTTGTCCAGGCATAGTAAGAAATACACTTCAGATGAACCAACAATATAGTGGTAAGGCATAAATGGTATGCACATCATCAATCATGATGTGCATACCATTTACAACTTGCCACTATGTTGGTGGTTCATCTGAAGTATATTTCTTCCTATGTCTAGACAAGTAAGATTTGATAATGACTGTTTAATGAGTAAAAACTAGTCATTAATGGAAACCATTAAGCAATATATGGCAATTAAGATCTTTTATAAGATCTTCATAACTCTTACATTAAAAGATCGCATCCTAGAAAACAACCTGAATAAGATGTCAGGTCCCTAAACCACTATAACAGATGGTTGTTGACTTGCAAACGTTCCAATCTCTTGACTCAGGGATCGAGACGTGGCTGCACGGTTCGTTACAGCCATGCGGATAAGATGCCTGTCACCTCGACTGCTAGTGAAATGAGGCCGTTGGGATTCAGCACGGAGTTCCGTATTGCTCTCCTGAACCCACCAATACTATAATCTACTAACAATCTTTGGATCGCGAACAACGCCAGCAGCAATGTCACGATACGATAAACCGCAATCGCGATATGCTACAAACGTATCTTTATCAATGTCGGTAACGTGATGGTACGCATTTCTCCTCCTTATACGAGGCATCACACCAACGTTTCACCAGGCAACGCCGGTCAACTGCTGTTTGTGTATGAGAAATCGGTTGGAAACTCTCCTCATATCAGCACGTAGGCCAACCTTGTGTGAATGCTCTGGAAAGCTAATCATTTGCGTAGCACAGCATCTTCTTCCAGTCGGTTAAATTTCGCGTCTGTAGCACGTCATCTTCTTGGTGTAGCAATTTTAATGCTCAGGTGTATATATATATATATATATATATATATATATATATATATATATATATATATATATTCATGAAATTTTGCGCATTTCACCTTCAATCAAAATGGTCGTTGTGGGTGTAAGGATCACGTGCAGCACACAGATCACGAGATATGGCGTATTAAACAGTGAAATGCGCGAGAAACTGATAACAGCACGAGACAATGTTTCAAAAGTCCTAAGCTACTGGATCAGTTTAAAATACAGACCTTGTCGCGCGGTAACAGCTGATGTAGTGGTAAGAACCACCGACATGTAGTTCATGACGTATCACGCATATGATGGGTGGGGGAGGATACTTTACCAACGAACCTCGACAAAATCTACAGTTTTATATCAAGTCCTAGATGAAATTTTGCACACTTAACATTCAAAACAAGACAAAGGTCAATATCTACATAAAATTTCGTGTGGTGTATAGCAGACGGTACTTCACACACCGACTTTGACTGTATCCGCAGATTTGTACCGATATTGATGAAATTTTACGCACTTGACCGTCAAAGTAAAGTCAATGCCTACGAAAATTTTCATATGGGGCTTGACAGAGGTTAGTTCACTTATAGAGCTTACCATAGTCTTGCTTTTTAATCCGAGCTTGATAAAATTTTTTACACTTAGCGCTCAAGATGCTACCGCATGGTGCATGTAAAAGATACACAATTACACTGTTCAACACGGAAGTTGATAGCTACTTCTTCGTAGAGGGGCGGAGCAAGCGTAGTAGTAGTAGTAGTAGTAGTAGCGGTAGTAGTGGTAGTAGAAGTTGTTCAAATCAAATGTTTGTATATCTTATGGGACTTAACTACGGGGTCAGCAGTCCCTAAACTTACAAATTACTTATGAACTAGCTAACACTAAGGACGGCACAAATAACCATGCCCCAGGGGGGATTCGAACCCCCCGACCGTAGTGGGCGTGTAGACCGTGACTGGCGCGCCTCAGTTCCCTTGGCCACCGCGGCCGGCAGCAGAATTTGTTTTTGTTATTGTTTAGAAGGGACTTGTTTGTTTCTTTGTAAAGCTTATGGGACTTAACTACGGGGGCATCAGTCCCTAAACTTACAAACTACTTATGAACCACTTACGAACTAGGACGGCACAAATATGCATGCCCAAGGGGGGATTCGAACCCCGACCGTAGTGGCCGTGCAGACCGTGACTGGAGCGCCTCAGTGTCCTTGGCCACCGCGGCTGGCTTAGAAGGGACTAAACTGCTAGGTCAACATTCAAAAATGTTTGTAAATCTTTCGGATTCAACTGCTTGGTCATTAGTCTGGTGCTTAAAAACTACTTATACTAAACTATCCTAAGGACAACACCCAAAGAACCATGCCTAAGGGAGGACTCGAATCTCCGACGGCGATCAGCCGCGCGCACCGCAGCACGGGCGCTCCAGTAAGCACAGCTAATCAGCCGCGGCAAGTCATCACTCCCCTGTCCCTAGCGAAGATCGTACTAATGAAAGTCTGGAGCTGAATACAGAGGAGTACAGGTCGACAATGAACATTTCACCGACAGTACAGCCGCGCCGGATTAGCCGCGCGTACTGGAGCGCTGTGTTGCGGTGCGCGCGGCCGTCTGCCGTCGGGGGTTCGACTCCCCCCCCCCCTCTGGCATGGGTGTTTGCGTTGTCCGTAGTTTAGTTTACCTTAGGTTAGGTACTTTGTAAGCTAGGGACTAATAATCAAGCTGTTGAGTCCCAAAGATTTACAAATATTTGAACATTTTGAACCGACAACACAAAACACACAAAACAGATAAACGGAGTGTTTAACGAACTAAAATTTACAGTCGAATTCCATGCCTACCTAATCACTGGCATAATGAAGGATGAGCCAGCCAATCTCCACACGCTAAAAACCGCTAGTAATTAGACATAAAACACTAAAAACTATTTACAAGTTATGGGGGAGAGTGGAACCTGAGAGATCAGGATAAAGCACCCTCTATTAAATGGAATTTTAAAACTCAGCTGCACGGATGAAACTTTACACAGCCACGGAGGCATCATCTCCTTGCACTAATGAGAGGGTACTTGTAAGATTAAAAGACTGCCGCAAGAGGCCTAAAATGAGACAGTCTTTCAGCAGATGAAGCACTGTCAATACAACACCATAGGGATACTAAGCAGAGTCTCGCGGCAACCGTGAGTGAACCAAGTATGCTCAATACGGAGACGGTACAGTCCCAAAGTCTGGATCTCAATGAAGCTTTCCACGTGGCTGTGAATAGTTTGAGTATGAGATGACACAGAATCAGCCGGGCGCGGTGGCCGAGGGGACTGAGGCGCTCCAGTCACGATGTGCACGGCCACTACAGTCGGTGGTTCGAATCCACCTTCGGGCATGGATATATGTGCCGTCCTTCGTATAAGGTAGTAGATAAGTAGTTTGTAAGTTTAGGGACTGATAACACCGTAAGTTAAGTCCCACAAGCTTAACAACCATTTGAACATATTTGATTTTGGAATTGAATCAGAGATTAGGTAGTACTGCTGTGAAGCTGCTTAGGTCGCAAATGTTTATTATTTTTCACACTTCATGTACAGCGTACCTACGAGTAGTCTGCTTTTGTATGTATATTGAAGAACATCTTCCATCTGTTCACGTGTGCACATGGCACGGAAGAGATGCTAATCTGCTGATGGTAATACCGAAACGCGTCATTTTTGAGGGCACGCTGTACATGAAGTGTGACCAATAATAAAGATTTGCGACCTAACCAGCTTCACAGCAGTACTACCTAATCATTTCATCATGGGCGCCTACCTCCTCAGTGACTTTATGTCGCATTTACAATGAATCAGAGACTCTGGATGTATTTATACTGCAATCCATGCTGCTTCCACCTACTGCCAATGTTGATATGGTGCAGCGATGGTGGAGTATCCCTGGCCAGATGTTCTGCATCGATGGGCGAGAGATCGAGAGAACAGCGAGGGCGCGATAGCAACGTAATCCATTTTTCTGTGATGAATACTTGATCCCTGGGTACCACGTGTCGTCGTGCATTATTCTGATGAAACGTGTCCTTCGGAGTGCTCCCTAGTTACGGAAGCACAGCAGTTCAGAGATGTAACGCTGGCTGCTTAGCGTACCGGCATTGCGCGCTGAGGAAACACGAAACCAGAATCCGATAGCAAACCTCAATAAAGGCTGCATGACTAGTATCGCAATGCATAACTGTTCAACAATTTCCACGCCACAGTTTTCCCAGACTCTAATCCGATAATACCGTAAATCATCGGGGTAATTTTTTTCTATTTTTTTACGTGTTCCATTTCTACTTACAGAGGTATTCGGTTGATATGTAGTTCTTACAGGGAACTGATCTTCCTCTTTCCAATCACTGGCACGCATTTATGATTAACTGCGTTTCAGTACTTCGAATTTATTTGTGTTCTAATCTTACCCGTCATTTGGGGAAATTTTAAGACAATACTGTTTTGCCGCGGTGGAGCAGCCGAGCGCATTGATGCGCTATACTCCGATGCGTGAGGCCGTTCTTCGTCGGGGGTTCGAATCCCCCCTCGGACATGGCTGTTTGCGTCGCCTTTAGTATCGGGTAGATCATAAGTAGTTTGTAAGTTCAGGGACTGATTACCCCGTAGGTAAGTCCCTTAAGCTTGACAAGCAATTGAACAGTGAATACTGTTTTGACCTAAAATGATTCCAGTGTCATTCATCGGCTGTTTATTACATCGTACACAAGTAGAAAATTCAGCACATTTTCACTGATATTTTCTTCTCTTTGGTTAATAGAATGAACGTACAAAATTTCGTAAAACGAAACTTTGTCTAATCAGTTACCAATATTAATGCTACAAAATTCTGATTAACTGGGTAAAATTAGTGTCTGTTACTTTTAGACATCGAGCTCGCTTACGCAGCAAATTTCCCTACGTCCCCGTTGTTTGGGTGAATTTATTACTTGCAATATTTCATCCTTTGTGTGATGTATTTCATCTTTCACCGTAACATTCTGGACATGAGTTTCACGATGTGTACCTGGCATCGAGAGCGTGGCCTCTTATTTGTCTTCACTATTCTAAATTAATGCTGTCAACACTGTCTTCAAATAATATGTTAAACCCGACACCATGCAAAGCGCTGAAATGACAAAAACCAATGCAATAAAAGAAGACAGAACAGCGTCTATCAAAAACTGCCGTTGAAGATTCGCGGCAAATAATAGAGAAACGTGTATGGCAAAATAATTCAGTTGCATACACGGCTTATATAAATAAATATCTGCATATTAATATGGAAATGATGTGTTGCATGCCAAGATCTTCTACTTCAAGACGTTTTTAAATTGTTACTAGTTTTTCTTACCACTTCTCAGTATTTTCTCTTAGTAATGTAACTCATAGACTATGAATCGCGGTATTGATAACATATTCTCGAGTATGAGATTTAAATTTGAGAATAATATTTGTTTGTACGTACATGACGAACATGTAGTACCCAGTAAAATTTTCCGCAGTCAGAAATAGTCATTTTAATAACAACGGAAAAAGACTGTGACATATATGACGTCAGCTGTACTGCTTCAGAGAGGAGTAAAAAGATAATAAACTTCACCTACAGGGAGGATAAGACGGGAAAGTTTGTAAAGTGTTCCAAGATGAAACATTTTTCCTACATTCTGGTTTATACTTCGTAGTGAAACGAATCTAACGTCGTCTTTCTATCATTTTGTTAGATAATTGGAACCATTGAAACTTGAATAGTAGAAAATCTCAAATCTCCCAAACTTCAGAGATTACGTTGCAATTCTGACACGACGTTGTGTTCGATTTCGCACATTTCATCAAGAATCGACTTGACCGTCATCTGTTATAGTGTAATATAAATGTAATAAATGGGCGTCCTTATACGAGAAAATTCATTTTTTTAATCAATATCGTTAAGCTTTGAAAACTCTGGAAATATAACATGCATATGAACTGCAAAAGGTGTTTAACACACGATTAATGTTTCCTAAACACATATTAGTTATTTAAAAAAAAGCTCCTCGCTTTCAAGGAAAGTCTTTAATAACAGTATGATAACGCTTTCCATTAGTTACAATAATGATTAAGTTATATTGTTACTAACATAGTATATATGGTACGATTGCTTTATATTGTGCTTATCAGCATAATACCCACAACATTTTACGCGGGTGGAGAGACTCCTAGCAGTTAAACGGCGTACCGTCAACTGAGGTAAAAATTACTGATTGAATCCATCTAGAACGCGACCGGACTTCATCAATAATTTCAAGAAAGCTTATTTCGGCCAAGCCGAAGATTCAGATTTCTGGCCGAAACCAAAAAGGCGGACTAAACCAATATTTTGGCCGTAACCGAAACAGAGTGTTGAGCATCGTAGTCGCTTTTGCAGTGGTGCTTTCATGTTGCCTGGCTACAATCGTTCGTAACGCTCGTCGGTCGTTATCGGTTTATTTCGGGTTTCACGCACTATTGCTCTTACATTGTTTTGTGTACGTTGTCATCGAGGTTACTGTTGCTAGTGAGACATTCAACAGTGCAGCCGTTTTATCACGCACGCTCACTCTAAAGTCGCACCATCGATCTGGCCTTTTTGGAAGTCTCAGTCACCACTGCTTTCCTCAACCGAAGTGTAAATAACAGATTTTGTTGGGTCTCGGATATGTTTGAGAGCAACATACCCTGAGTATGAGGCTACCCGAATTTTTAGCGACGAGCCTTGGTATTCGGTAAAATTGATGTTGAAGTTCACAGCGCGATGTAAGATGCGTAATGTTAGCCAAATTCCAACATGGTGAACGTAGCGCAGAGGTAAGGTCTCCCGCTACCACGTTGGAGGTACCGTTTTCGGATCCCCTCCGTGTTTTTCTTTAATCCTAATAGTCCGACATATTTCCATTTTATTTTACGGAATGTCAGCAAACAGTGTACATTGTATGAAATTAGTAAGGAACATTCAATTTTGCCATAGTAATTTCATTTCCACGTCATTATTACAAAATCTTACTCGATATCGACTGCATTGCTTAATATGCACAACAGAAATCCGAATTATATTCGTCTTAGTCAACGATGACCAAATCCAAATATGGAAAAAAAAGCATCATGAGCATTAAAGTTAACGGATGAAATGTAAAACTTTTTAAATATAAATGAAATTTTTCTGGTATCTCTCTTCTAAACGTTCCCCTGCAAGACAGTAGCATTTTATGATACGTGCTTGATGTTGTAAACCGTTGTGTTTCGCTCTTATGAAAAATATGATCCGGATTACTTTTGTGGCATAGCAGGCCATGTTGGCGATGGCGAATAAGATTTTGTAATCCTAATATGAAGATTAAATTACTACGTCAAAATAGAATCTTCATACTAATCTCATTCAATGTACATTGTTTCTTGATATTCTGTAAAATAAAACGCAAAAATGTCGGGCTATTCTGACTTAAACCAAAGCAAAACAAAGAGGTCCCGAACACGGTACCTCCAATGTGATGGCTAGAGAAACCTTAGCTGCTGAGCCGTGGCTAATGTTAAGCGTCTTACAACGCGTAGTGACTTCAACATCAATTTCTTTTCGAAAACCAAGACGGTCGCTAAATAGCGGATAGCCTCATTCCCCCGTACGTCTTAACGTTTCAAAAAAAATGTTCAAATGTTTGTTAAGTTTATGGGACTTAACTACGGGGTCATCAGTCCCTAAACTTACAAACTACTTATGAATTACTTACAAACTAGGACGGCACAAATATCCATGTCCGAGGGGGGATTCGAACCCCCGACCGTAGTGGCTGTGCTGACCGTGACTGGAGCGCCTCAGACCTGGGGTTAACATATACGAACGACTTACATTGGGAAGATCACACAGAAAATATTTTAGGGAATGTGAACCAGAGGCTATATGTTTCATTGGCTATGTTTCATTGTGGTATAGCTGCCCATGAAGTGGGTCTGAGGGAGGATACGAAGGAAATTCTATGAAGGGTAGCTCGTTTTGTATTATCAAGATATATGGCAGAGAGTGTTACGGAATTCCTGTACGAGTTAGCTTGCAAATTATTAAAATAATGGCGTTATTCGTTGCAGAGAGATTTATTTACGAAATTTCTTTTAATAACTTCCTATTCCGAATGCAAACATATTTTGTTTGTACCCACCTAATGAGGGAGATATGATTATCTTATAAGAGAAATCAGATAGGAAAAGGAAAAATTCCGGTTGTCCTTTTCCACGCGCGCTATTAGAGAATGGCAATGTAGAGAAATATCATAAAAGAGGTTCGTTGAAACCTTTCCGATGCACTTAAGTGTGAATTGCAGAGTATTTATGTAGATGTAGATGTTTTAACCATATCTTAGGCAAAGCCTCTGACTCGCAATGGAAGACGCCTTTCAAAAAGTGATCCTAAACTACTGAAATCTTTTGACAACATTTTCAGTGGGCCGAGATCTTATTGTGAATCTGTCAATGATCTGAGTATCCAAAATGGATGACCTACTTAAGGTTCAAGTCGAAACCACATTCGTTTTGAAGATGGCCCTTAATATGCCGAAATTTGTCCAGTGTATATTAATAATAACCAAATCATTGACTTAACAACAGTTACTGATCCTAAACTTTTGTTGCTCTGAGACATTTTCGTTGAGAAGGACTTCGCCAATTCTCTTTCCCGAACCCAACCAATGATCCATCTGTAATCACACTTTCCTCAGCGGCGCCCCCTACAATCCATTTTAAATTTGCTATGCTGCCTTACCGATAGCTGCTTTTAAGGGATAACTCCTTGAACTCGATAACTATAACTATAAGAATCAATTATCAAAATGAGTAAGATCTTAAATTGTCAGTTAAATGTACATAGTAATATTTGGTTGACGATATACGAAACGATTATTTACACATGAGCATGCAGAATATTCTACGTCACTGATTAGAAATTTACGGAACGATTCAAGAAACAACGATTTACATAAAATTAAGATTGATGATGTGATACAGCATTTATTTACACTTTATACGTAAACAACCTTGTTAACTGCAACAGAAAACACATATATGAAGAAAAGAATATACAAATACATTTTGTAACAGCATTGTACAAAGATTTCGTAATACAAATAATACAATCAGTAATATAATTTTATATCTTTATACAGTTTTAATGAAAATTGTCCTTTGAGTTGTTTACAAAGCTAAGTAAAGTTAACTTTCCGTGCCTTTTTCTCTGCAAAGTCTTTCATTAAAGTTGGTTAATACACATCTAACGAGTAAAAGTCTTATCGCTTTGGTACATGTATCAAGCATCAGTGTTGGTATAGAATTTAATTATTACTACTTATATCAATGGGGAAAGAAGTTTCTTTGAGCCTGAAGTTCGCCGTCTATCTGAGAGGCCGCCACCCTACCCACCCCAGCCTGCTAAGACGCTACGTGTGTAAACACCTCTTCTCCATTAAACGTAAACTAAAATACGTTACGTAATGTAGGCCTACTTACCTGTACTGTGTTGTTATCTTCTGGGATATTTGTTGATTTCTTGCTGGTTTCCTCATTCTTCGGCTCTACGTTTTAATTTCCATTATTGTCTGTTTCAGGAGTAAGAAACAATTTCTGTAATGCTGCTGCCTGTTTCTCATTTTCAGCCGCTAATTGTGCTCTTCTTTTTCGGTATTCATTTCCAGAAGGCTTCTTTTTTCCGACATGTTGATAAAGAACACATTAACGAAACGATTCTTCTACTAAGAGTAGAAATTCAGGAGAGAAAAGAAAAACACGCACACCATGAAGCCTGCACTACATGTGATTGAGTGATTCTGATTTATAATTTTCTTTCACGAGACATTTGACAATACAAACTGGACTAATTTCTTTTTGGTTGCCGATAACTCAATATGGTTTGTGTGAATTGTTAGAGCGGCCGACATAGCTTTGTCGCAAGGAGTGCAGATCGTGTTATTGTTGCTCAAAACTCCCGACTCTCAACAATAGCCATTAGCTTTGTCAGCGGAGATTATTTTATAGACAAAGTGAAGGGATGAAGGGATTTCCTTTATAGGAGATTCAAGAAGAAACCAGGATTGTTATAAAGAGTGAGGCCTACAGCATGAGGTAGTAACCAATGTTGCTACACAATTTATGAAGAAGTTAATTTTTAGTTCGGTGTTTACAATAATATAAATTTAGCGAGGATTTCGGCGCCCCCCAAACTCCCCTAAAATTTGGTGCCCTGGGCGGTCGCCCGGCTCGCCCGGCCCTTCCGCCGGTACTGACCCTCAGCTTCATCACTTCGTTATACCACACTGCACTCTTCTCCTGCGTCGCCATGCTTTGCTGGAAATTTTTAAAACTACTTATGGTGTAATCTGGACGTGTAACTCCGGTACCCTCCTGGAGTGCGTCAGGAATCATTGATAAGGGACGCACGCAAGCTGCTGCCACAGCATTACCGCTAGCGCCCGGTAGTCCGCGTCAAGCCGGCTTAATCCGTCGCCTCAGACGCCGCGTCTACCTGGCTTAGCCGTGGGCTTGCATGATTCACGCGTCTCGCCCTGCACACTAATAAGTGACTACCAGGCCGCTTAGCTGCGTATCCCTGTTCTCTTGCTGGAGATTACAACAAGCGGGTTGATTATTCCTGCAATCAGCCTAATTAGCTATCCACTTTGATCCAATACTGAAGTCTTCCAACTCTCCTCTCTTAACCCTGCGGCATGCACGCTTAAGATTGTTACGTCAGCGGGCGCGCGCGGCACTCAGTGCCGCCTACATTTAAATACATAGAAAAGCTTTTTTTATTTTTAATTTTTGGTGGCATTAATTATCTATTGTGCCTAACATCATTCTTAACAGCAACTTTTAATATGATCTGTGTACATATATAGAGCGTGCAAGGGAAAATTAAAATTGTTGCAGTATATCTGACATAAGTTTCCAGGATATTTCGTAAGCGCTGCTTTAATAACAAATTCTAAATAAATTATAACCACAGATATGTTTCGATTGTTTACCATAGTTAAAGCAAGTTTTACAAAAAAAGTGTAATATGAATAAAATCTTTGTAGTAATAATGAAGCATAAGGTAGTCAGTAAATACATATCAAGAATCAAACACTTTCTTCCTCCGGAGAAGCTCTTCAATCATTACATGAGACAACATTGTGGCAATGTTGCTTGCAAACGAATCTTTTGCAGCTATTGCAAGTGACAGTAGTTTTTTTTTTTATCACCACAAAGATGGCACCTCCCACACCTTCTTAGTCTCATCGTGATTGGCGGCAATTGATCGATGAGATGACAGAAATTCTTGAATATCTCTTGGTAGAGTAGAGAGCTGAGCCCTGTCTTTCAAATGGCAGTCCATCAGAGCCAAGGCCAGGTTTGTTAGATAGGTTCTTCTCGTGAATCTTTTTTCTGGATTGTTTGCAAAGAACAAGACCTGGGAACGTATCCCCGCAATACCCAGATAACGAAAAAACAATACTAAGGGCCATCTTATTGTGGTCGTTTGTGTAAAATAGGATTATCTGCAGTTTCAACTATTTCTGCTTCCTCATCGCTGTCAGAGAAATCAGGGTAATCTTCTTCGTCAGATGATTGCAGAAGAAGACGCTCAATTTTCTCTGGTGTATAGTCCTTTCCTATGTGTGGACCTGGGAGACAATGAAATAATTCTAATACCAAAGCAATGCTAATAACTAAATCATCATACATCCACAGAGTTGTAAAACAAAGCTTCTAATCATCAAAACATCCGACAGTGGTACTGCTACATGTACTTACATTACCGGGCGCGTGCGGTGCGTAGTGTCGTCTTGATGCAGTCGTCCACTCCACAGGTCAGTCACAACTGTTATAGTGAGTATATTGGTGGCGCAGTAATCTGGTTTGGCGCGTAACTAACCAATCGAAGCATATCTAGCACCACTGTTGCGTGCTCGGCACGCTGACGTAATTATTGAAAGAAAACCAAATTGGCGGCACTGTATGCCGCCACGCGCCCGCCGCACGGTTAACGCCCCTACACACGTTCCGGTTTATCGTCCGACCAACCAACCGATCAGTCAACCGACCAAATTCGTAGCAGCCTCCACAAGTTCCGACCAACTGCAAGTTGGTCGGGAAGCGCCCCCACACGTCCAATTTATCGGACCGCCGATCAATTGCTCCCGACAAATCGGAAGGTCTGTAGGGGCCTTTATCCAAAACCCATCAGTACTGTATACGTCAGTTGAAAGAATTGCGGATATTATGATGGTTCTGTCTTTGGTAGCCCCTATTTACATTGTTCGTTAAGCGCATTATATCTCGAGAGTTCTCGTAGTTTCTCATGAGGTCAGCAGTAGTGTGGGAAATATAAAAAAAGGCGGGGGGGGGGGAGTTTCATTAGGTACCTACCGTGAGAAAGTGCGTCACTTTGGCGAAACATGTGAGTGATTGCAGGTACCCACCTCTCTACATTAATGTTTTGTTACTCGTAATTAATTTCCAGGTAGTATAGGTGCACAAAAAATCTCTCAATAGCAGTCTACCTTCCGACATTTTCTGAATTTTGTAAATTATTACTTTTTTTTAAATAAAAGAAAAATGAAATGAGTAGAGCGCCTCGAGAACATTGTCCCGTCACAAGTGTGCATAGAAGCCTCTTGCTCTGGCGCACTTATCTCTCTTCTGTTTCGGCCAGATTGTGGCAAAGCATGGATTAAGTTATACGCATATGGCCCCTTGATCAACATCTGAATAGAGTGCCTTAATTCTTCTAATTTTTAAGTAAGTAAAGCTTTATTGTATCTGTGTAATTTTGTGAAAGACATATTTATGTACGAGCTGCTAAACCCGGCATTGCACGGTTGTATATGCATTTTTCCAGTCTTAGAAACAAAAAGTAATAACTCGAAATTGATTTCATCTTCATGTATCCATGAAAACAGCTTAGAAATTATGAAACAGTAAAACAAAGAGATTTGCATAATGTACAAAATTTTAAGTGCAGTATCCAAATTAAGAAAAATAGTAATAAAATAGAAATGATGTATAACATTCATTTAATTAAAAACTTTACTATAAACAATATTTATTGATACTTGTGATGGGAAAGTTTTTGTGACTCATTTTTTACGACGTAAAATCTCCCGAAGTATGTGTCGTAGGTAGTTTTACCCTCACAGCCATTAATGGTAAGCAGTATGTGTAACAAGTTTAGTTGAAATCGGTTCATTATTTTTAGGAGGAGATGTGGAAAAATAGCTCACGATGTAGTAATTATTCGAAAAGTTTCATTGTTTATTACGTTACATCTACTGAAATATGTGTCGTACTATGATGTAAATTCGAAGGTACATTCAGTGGTATATGTGCCTAATATCTGTAAAATATGTCGTGAATGGTGTTAGCAGTAAAGACGTAATAAATCGAAACCTCATGCCTGATGACGCAGTTATTCATGAGCCACATTGTTTGTGATTTCATATCGCATGAACTATATGTTCAACTGTGATATAGTATCGAAGGAACATTCAATTGTACGCTATCACGCTGCGCAAGATGGGGCAGCTTTCATGGTTTACACGTGATATCGTATGAACTATGTGCCGTAGGTGGTTTTTGTAACCTTAGCAAATGATTCCTGACCTTAAAGAATGTTTGTACCAAATTAGGTTGAAATCGGCTTATTAGTTGATGTAGAATATTATCGAATAATGCTGCCCTTTTTCACGAATGTCATTGTTTATGACGTCATATCTCATTACTAATGTGTTCCTGATAACAAGGAACATATGTACCGAGTTTGGTTCAGATCGGTCCAGTAGTTGAGGAGGAAATGTGGAACAGACAAACAAACATACTCACACACTTACAGCCTATTTTATAAGATGTATAATTATTTGTACAGCTACCTCAGAATTAATGTAGCTGGCATCTCTGAAAACTATACTGCATTATCAGTTTAGATCAGAGTGCACACAACCTCACTTAAGATTAACAGTCATTTCAACTCAACAGATCTGCGACCTGAGCATCATCCATCTTCTCTGGAACATCATCTGAGAAGACATCAGGTTAGTCAAAAACTTTGTAAAAGAACTTCACGCACTTCACACGTTCGGCGTTGCCAGTACAAATAGCGAGAGATGCACGTAGGTCGTGGTAAAACGATTGAGGGAAAGAGTATAGACAAGAGAAGAAAGTTTATTTTTATTATTTTTTTTTTTTATTTTTTTTTTTTAGGTGGAAACCATTACATTTTAAAAGTGTCGACGACACATAACGTCTCTGACGTACTAGTTGGCATGAACTATGTTTCACCAAGCACCCCATTCCTGATTCTACAACCGCAGTAAAGTAATAATGTTAGCCCACAAAAAAATTATGCGCCTACGTTTCTCACTTATTCTCAATGGCTTCGTTCGAAATAGTCTCCTCCACAACTGATACAACGCTCTTAACGTCGTTTCCACTTCCGGAAGCAGCATTCGAACGTCTCCTCCTGGATCTCACGAATCGCCGTCTGCCATTTTCTCTCGTCCGTCGTTACAAATCTTTGTAACTGGATTTTAATCTTTGGAAATAAAAAGAAGTCTCCTTATCTCCCGAGTACGTAGTTTGATGGAGCACAGAGGTTATATTTTTGGTGCAAAATCAACCAAAGGGATAAATCTGCGGTGCGAAATCGTGATGTAAAAGCCATGAATTGTCTCTATACATTTCAGGCCCTTACCTTAACATATTTTGTATCAGGCGTCGCAACACGTTCAGATAGTACAAGATACGTCCACGAAGTGAATTCCGTTCGGTTATATAAAACAAGCGTGTGCACATACAGAAAAAAATTTATTGTACAAAAATCTACAACTTTTAAACCACTTTTCTACAAAGTTTCCGAAATTTTGTTGGCACTTGTCACACAGTGGCAAAAGATTTTGTATGGCCGGCCGCGGTGGCCGAGGGGACTAAGGCGCTCCAGTCATGGTCAGCATGGCCACTACGGTCGGGGGTTCGAATCCCCCCTCGGGCATGGATATTTGTGCCGTCCTTAGTATTAGCTAGCTTGTAAGTAGTTTGTAAGTTTAGGGACTGATGACCCCGTTGTTAAGTCCCATAGACTTTACAAACATTTGAACTTTTTTTTTTTTTTTTTTTGTATGCCTTCTTTATGCAAGGTTGCTGCCTATGTATTCAACCACGTGGTTACATATTATTTCAGTTCATCATCGTTGAAGTGTTGATCACTAAGTGCAGATTTTAGGTCTAAGAAGAGATGAAAGTCGCTAGGAGCGAGGTCCGAGCTGTATGGAGCGGAGGACGATCAAACGCGTCCTAATTAAATTCCCTTTAGAAGTTTTTGTCATATTCGCCGTGTGAGGTCGGGCATTGTGTGTGAAAATAAAATCTTCACAGTAATTTTCAGCGCTTGTTTCGGATTGCGCGGCGCCATTTCTTTATGGTTTCCCAGTAACCATGTACATTGATTGTTCGGCGTCGTGGTAAGAAATCAATCAGAAAAATGCCTTTTCTGTCCCAAAACTACGATGCACAAGGCTTTTTGAGGTGTCAAGATTTGCTTTGACTTAATAACAGCTGTGCATCACACGCGGTGGAATTTTGAATTACGGCAGACATTATACAAACCACTACAAAGCACATGTTGGCAGCAGTGATCTGAGAATGGCGTATATGTCTTCCCCTTGAGTCATAGTAACTGCCGCGCATGCTCGGAACTACGATCGTAGCGTTTCCGCGGATAGAAATAGAACATACACTGTGGACGATCCTCGTATCATCGATTAACAGTTTGCCTTGCGGCACGAATTTATAATGAACTAATCCTTGAAATTATTGACATGGCGTCTGTTGTTCCGGACTTGTCTACGCCCCAACAAGCAATTGACTATTTTGTTTTAGAGGCATTAATATGCTCGATCGATACCTTACGGGAATAGACTACAGTCTGCGAGCAACAGCAACTACTTGGCAGTGAAGAGCACGATCGTGTCTTGCCAGGAAGAGCCCCTACCGAGCAGACTACCCAACGGACATCCGTGGCGCAAAGGCTGCGGCATAGAAGGCGCCACGTCATAAACACGATTGTCAGAGAGCGGTTGTGCCTCGTAAACGTGAACCGATAAGTCAGAGGTACAAACAAGACACTATATTTTGCAGATGTCGCTGTCACCGGATCACACACACCAAAATCCCTTCGCCGACTGTTGATTAACCGCAGTGCGCTATAACTGGAGCAGGCATTGAAGCTAACAGCGACTTCGAGTTATGCCGAGTTATGCCGAGAGTCGCTACTACATCCAGGATTGTCTACTAGCGATCTACGCCTGCCCATTGCACTTCTATTCGCGTTGACGCGGTTTAGACTTCAATATCCTACTTTCCCCTGAACTCTTATACCTGGGCACGACTTGGACTTAGTGCTTTCGGGCTGCTGCCCAACTTCCCTGTTACCGCGTGGATTGTTTTGCGTCTTCAAGAAATGGACCTTACCGTTTTCCGGCAAGATGATGTTCATCAAGACTTTTTATGTTGTTTTAACAAACTGTTATAGAAAGTTTTCGGTTGTTTTAGTGACAACAGATCCTTTTGTGCTATGAGAATTTGGACGGGAGGAGAAACGTGCTTGGATAACTTATTGGATTTAAAAGATGGTTAACATGACCCACTACGGTCGGGGGTTCGAATCCCCCCTCGGGCATGGATATTTGAGCCGTCCTAGTTCGTAAGTAGTTCATAAGTAGTTTGTAAGTTTAGGGACTGATAACCCCGTAGTTAAGTCCCATAAACTATATAAACATTTGAACATTTTTGTTAACATGACCGCTGGTCCGAAGGGAAGAAATCCGAATTCGAATCTCGGTCCGTTTACCGTTGAAGTTATTTCAGTGCCTTGAACGATTTAAATGTTTGATTATTGCGAATTCATAAACCTTGAAATTCAAATAAAACTAGCTTCATGGCTTTGGCATTTGACATAAACTGATGTATGAGCCTCTGGTCCAACTTGCCGGCAGAACGATGCATTTCAAGAAGCTGTATCAGAATTTCATGACATGATCCTTGCCACCTCTCGAACCGTCAGTTTTCGATTGGTACACACAATTTCGTTGATGTTCCTGCCATAAGCGTCGTCGGTAGACTTAGTGGGGCACCCTAAACGAGGATCATCATTAACTTCTTTCCGGAGGTTTTTAAACCACGTGAACCTTTCCTAGCACCCACCACAGCTTAAACAGCAATCACCGTAAGCTTACTCCATTTTCTTGTGCATCTGCAGAGGTTTCCTTTAGTTTCATATAAGATGTAAAGCAGACCCGTCTAGTCTCTATCACTTCCATCTTGAAATTCACAAACTCTACTACACAACTTTCTACTCGATATAGCACTGAACAATAAGTAGCAGGCACACAATAATAAAAGTTTAGGAACCTATACACTCAATACTGACGTGAATAGAGATACAACCAGCACTTCATTGGCTCTAAAAATTAGGGATGTACGGAAATTTCTTGAATGGACTTCATATATAGATTCTAAATATTTCTAAAAAGAATTGTGTAACTACCCTGCAGTTCACATCTACATTGAGGTGAGAAAATCCTTGGCATAGTGACATGGACAGAAACGGGATACGTATCGCGTAGCCGCGGTGGAATAGCCGAGCGGTCTAAAACGTCTCGCTGCGGAGCGCGCAGTTGCTCGCTGTGGAGGTTAGACTCCTCCCTGTGTGTTGTTCTTAGGTTAGTTTACCAAGGTTTAAGGAGTTTGTAAGCTACGGACTGATGCCCACGCTGTTTGGTCCGATAGATTTACAAACATTTGAACATTTTTTGCCATTTTCTGCATTTTTTCCCCTAAAGGACTTTCGCCTAATCTGAATGCCTGTTTTATAGTGTTGTATTTATGGTGGTCAGCAGTGCATGTCTAAATGTTCGCCGGCCGCGGTGGCCGAGGTGACTGAGGCGCTCCAGTCACTGTCAGCACGGCCACTACGGTCGGGGGTTCGAATCCCCCCTCGGGCATGGATATTTGTGCCGTCCTAGTTCGTAAGTAGTTCATAAGTAGTTTTTAAGTTCAGGGACTGATGACCCCGTAGTTAAGTCCCATAAGCTTCACAAACATTTATTTATTTCTAAATGTTCGTTACCTTAAGCGACTTGACTGCGTGGTCATCAGTCCATAAACTTACAAACTACTTAAAAAAAATATTTGTATAGCTTATGGGACTTAACTACGGGGTCATCAGTCCCTAAACTTACAAACTACTTATCAACTAGCTTAACCTAAGGACGGCACAAATATCCATGCCCGACGGGGGATTCGAATCCCCGACCGTAGTGGCCGTGCAGACCGTGACTGGAGCGCCTCCTCAGTCCCCTCGGCCGGCTACAAACAACTTATGAACTATCTTATACTAAAGACGACACAAACGTCCACGACTGAGGAGTGATTCGAACCCCCGACGGGTAACGGGCTCGCGCAGCGTAGAAGCAGTGCATGTGAGTCCCATTTTTAGCGGTCAGATGTGCATATTAGTCCATTCTGTAGCTCCAGCGGGCAGAAACAGCAGTAGGAAAGTCAGCTTCTCCCTCACAGAAGAAGTCTCGGGCGATAAAAAGCTACAGCATTTTGGTGCCGCTGATCGCTTACACGTCTTCGTCATACACTGTGCGGAGCGCGCCCTGGCGGCGGAGTGGCACATTGCGGCCTCTGTGGCGCTCTTCCGCCGCCGCGCCGGCTTACCGTCGCTGCCGGATTCCTGCCTTCCGTCTGCCGCCTCCTGCCTGCCGTTTGCTTTATGTCGGGGGCGTGCCCGCGACGTCACTGCCCCAGGCGATGCGCCCGGCAGGGGTGGTGTGGGGTGGGAGGCACGGCTTATCCGCCGCCCTCGCCGCCCCCGCCGCTCCAGGCAGTCCGCCTGCCGCCCACGCAGCTGCGGCCCTCCGCCTCCCCTGCCACCCTTCTTTCGCTATCTGGACGGGTCCATCGCTCTGCACGACATTTCCCTTCTCCGCCTCTGCCCTCCCACCCTTCTCCCTGCTACATTTCTTCTCTCGACAGAGGCCTGCAGGCAAGACACGTGTCACGTGTTCAGCTTCAGCATTTCCTACCACTGCCCGCTCGTGAGTATACGTCGTTGGTGATACCAAATTTTTGAACATTTGGATACTCGATGTCCCAGTTATCCCTTTGAAGCACAGAACATAAAACCATTGCATTTCATGTCGAAACTGATTGAAATAGTTCAAAAATGTTCAAATGTTTGTTAAGCTTACGGGACTTAACTACGGGGTCATCAGTCCCTAGACTTACAAGCTACTTTTAAACTACCATATACTAAAGACGGCACAAATATCCATGCCCGAGGGGGGATTTGAACCAACGACCGTAGTGGCCATGCAGACCGTGACTGGAGCGCCTCAGTCCCCTCGGCCACCGCGACCGGCAAGAAATAGTTCAAATACACCATAATAAAATGAAAATAACAATTTATTATTTTTTAGGTTCAATTGAAAAGGAGGTAGATGAATTCTGTTACTTGGGCAGTAAAATATCAAATGATGGTCGCAGTACAGAGGATATAAAATGCAGAATGGCAATGGGTAGAAAAGCGTTCTTGAAAATGAGAAATTTCTTAACATCGAATATTGATTTAAGCCTAAGAAAGTCCTTTCTGAAGGCATTTGTATGGAGTGTTGCCTTGTATGGGAGTGAAACATGGACGATAAAAAGTGCGGACAGGAAGAGAATTGAGGCTTTTGAAATATGGTGCTACAGAAAAATGCTGAAGATTAGGTGGGTGGATCGCGTAACTAATGAGGAGGTACTGAACAGAATTGGGAAGAAAAGAAATTTCTGGCATACCTTGACTAAAAGAAGGGATAGATTGGTAGGGCACATTCTTAGACATCAAGGGATTGTGAATTTAGCGTTGGAGGGAAGTGTGTGGGGTAAAAACCGCAGAGGAAGACCAAGAGATGGATACAGTAAGCAGATTCAGACAGATGTAGGTTGCCGTTCTTATGTGGAGTTGAAGAGGCTTGCTCAGGATAGGGTATTGTGGAGAGCTGCATCAAACCAGTCTCCGGACTGAAGACCACAACAACAACAACAGCTTCAATTGAAGCCACAATGGCAAATAATGTCAATGCTCACAACACATATGAAAACGCACAACATATCATGAGCCTCAAAATAACTACTTATGGAAAAGTATGAAACAGTTAACCCTATACTGCACAAGAAATAAAATGAGTAGCCTCGCATTAATTTGAAAGTGGAAGAGGAACAACGTGGTGGAAATGGGGAGTATATAATCAGCTCGTAAAATAATTAAGTGGTTGTTGTTCATAAAACGCCATTCGGTGGCACCGATGACCTGCTAAGCATATGAACAATCGACCGTTACTTCAGCATTGCAGTAATAAAAGCGGCAGCATCAAAGTAGGTCGCGGGGGCATTAAATCAGCTCACAGTAACAGTAGTACACCTTCTCAGAGGTGGCGGTGGCTACAAATTGTCACCTTCACGCATGCTTGGCAAATTGTAATTACGTTGGGATTAACTACATGAGTACTATTTCAACTTTCAGGTGTCTACCTGATAAAAAAAATGGATAGTGAAAACAATAACAAATTTAAAAAAAAAAATCTTTGGGAGGTGCTCCTGGGGTAGGGGGACGCTTCAGACCCCATTACCACCCCCTCCACCCTACCCCGTGGCTGCGCCACTGTCGACAGCTCGTAACTTGCAGTCAGCACAAGACGGATTACCTCTGTAGTCAATATATAATCCAGGCCATTAAAATTACTACACCACGCAGATAACGTGCTACACAAGCAAAATTTAACCGACAGGAAGAAGATGCTGTGATATGTAAATTATTAGCTTTTCAGAACATTCACACAACGTTCGTGGCGGTGGCGACATGGGGAAAGTTTGCAACCGATTTCTCATACACAAACAGCAGTTGACCGGCGTTGCCTGGTGAAACATTAGTGTGATGACTCGTGTCCATCTATCTCTTTGACCCTATTCCCGCACATACAGTGTTGGCACTGTGTTAAACGCGGATTTGGCATGGGTTAATATTTAGAGGGTGACCGGATGCCCTTCCTGCCGCCATCCAATGCCCCCCCCCCCCCCAGGAGGAAATGTGTACTCCAAATGTCTGCGTATAGTGTTATGAGAGTTGTTTTCGAACCGTGTAACTGAGGGGGACTTGGGGACCAGCCAAGTATTCACCTAGGGGGATGTGGAAAACCGCCTAAAAACCACATTAAGAATGACCCCTTTCATTAATACGCAGGGTGGATTCGAACCGGGCCGGTACGCCTCCCCGTCTCAGAGAGCGGTGCGAAAGATCGCACAGATAACCGACCAGGTTGTGATGCCTCGAGTAAGGAGGAGAAGTGCGTACCATCACGTTCCGATTTTGATAAAGGTAGCCCATCGCGATTGCGGTTTATTATATTGCTTCTCGATTGCGACATTGTTTCTCGGTCGCGATTCAATGACTGTCAGGAGATTATGGAATCGGAGGGTTCAGGAGGGCAATACGGTACACCATGCTGGATCCCAACGGCATCGTATCACTTGCAATGACAGACATCTTATACGCATGGCTATAACGGTTCTTGCAGCCACGTTTCGATCCTTGGATCAACATATGGGGACGTTTGCAAGACAACAACCATCTACACGAACAGTTCTACGACGTTTGCAGCAGCATGGACTATCAACTCGGAGACCATTGCTGCGGTTACCCTTGACGCTGCATCACAGACAGAAGCGGCTGCTATGGTGTCGCAACGACTAACCTGGGTGCACGAATGGCAAAACGTCATATTTAGGATGAATCCAGGTTCTGTTTACGCATCCGTGTTTGGCAACATCGCAGTGAACACATATTGGAAGCGTGTATTCGTCTTTGCCATACTGGAGTATCACATGGCGTGATGGTATGGGCTGCCTTTAGTTACACGTCTCGTTCACCTCTTGTTCGCATCGACGGCATTTTTGAACAGTGTCCGTTAGTTTTCAGATGTGTTAACGACCCTTGGCTCTACTCTTCATTCGATCCATGCGAAACCCTACATTTCAGCGGGACAATGCACGACCACATGTTGCAGGTCCTGTACGGGCCTTTCTGGATAGGGAAAATGTACGACTGCTGCTCTGGCACATTCTCCAGATGTCCCACCAACTGAAAACTACTGGTCGAAGTTGGCCGAGCTACTGGCTCATCACAAGTCGCCAGTCACTACTCTTGATGAACTGTGGTATCGTGTTGAAGCTGCATTGGCACCTGTAAACGCCATCCAAGCTCTGTTTGACTCAATGCTCAGGCGTATCAAGGCCGTTATTACGGCCAGAGGTGGTTGTTCCGGTTACTGATTTTTCAGGATCTATGCACTTAAATTGCGTGTCAAATGAATGTCCAATGAATACCCGTTTATCATCTGCATTCTCGGTGTAGGAATTTTAATTGGCAGTTGTGAAAATCAAGCATTCGTTTTACAGAACTCGTGTAGATTTATGCTGTTTCATTGCACGACCTCGGTTAATTATATTTTGTATATAGTACTTAAATTTTCAGAGCTGTTGGCCACTGGTTACTAGCAGTGGATACCCACATGTATAGCCCGTCTGGCCCTAGCCTTTACGTACACTGCTCGATTGGCGCTGTATCTAAATTTTCAGAACTGGTAGTGCCCGTTATATACGAGTTAGTTTCCACGATAGTAACTAGTAGAAATGATTAGAAATTTCAAAATTATAAACCATTTGTAAGATCATAATACTGACAACTAGATATTGTATAACAGATATACGTTCACCAATGTAGCAACTCAATTGTTATGGCCATGAGCCAGCCATCCTGCAACGTTGATCAACGCTCGGTAAGTGCTGAATGTTGTAAGGCAGGATAATGTTAGTCACACACACACACACACACACACACACACACACACACACAGAGCATGTGAAACTCAACGTGTTCTGTAAGACGTGCAGCTGCTTCCCTGTATAACAGCCGGCCGCGGAGGCCGCGGGGACTGGGGCGCTCCAGTCACGGTCTGCACGGCCACTACGGTCGGGGGTACGAATCCCCCCTCGGGGATGGATATTTGTGCCGTCCTTAGTATAAGGTAGTTGATAAGTAGTTTGTAAGTTTAGGGACTGATGAGCCCGTAGTTAAGTCCCATAAGCTTAACAAACATTTTTAATAAACAATTATATTTGTGTTATGCGTCGATGTTATTTTCTCCCCCCTCTGCAGCTTCTGAAACAGTACATCGTGTACGTTTCTCGCAAATGGTAGGAACTTTCTGGTAAAAGTGCACCACTTGCGCCGCGTTTCGAGTGCCATCCACTGCGAGGGCGTCGCCGTTATTTACGAGTCGGGGCTGACGTCACGTTGTTGCGAGGCTTTTCATCGGGAGACGGCGGAGTGGTGCCGAGTACCTGCGGGTATAACCCCGTAATGGACTGCCCGGTGGGCGAGGTCACGTGGTTCCTGCCTCCCGCAGACGAGCGGGGAGCTCTCAGCGGGGCGGCGAGCTGTGCTGAGACTGCAGTCCGCAACAGCCACCTCTCGCCGTACCATTTACTTGTCATGTCCTACAAAGGAAAGAGGGAAGAGGTAGCAAGGTCAGTCTGCATATCCCGAGCGGAAAGGAGTGATTGCAGAGAGGCAGTACAGGCATCTACTAGAGATGCGGATTTCGGGACTCGAGAGGACACTTGTTTAGGAAACTTTATGGAACTCTTAGGCACCTTGCACTGAATTTATTGCATCCCATACTAAGACTACTACAGTGAGGTTAGTTTAAAAAAAAAATAAAAGAAGTGGACTGAGGCGCTCCAGTCACGGTCTGCACGGCCACTACGGTCGGGGGTTCGAATCCCCCATCGGGCATGGATATTTGTGCCGTCCTTAGTATAAGGTAGTTGATAAGTAGTTTGTAAGTTTAAGGACTGATGACCCCGTAGTTAAGTCCCATAAGCTTAAGAAACATTTGAACATTTTTTTTAGAAACAGACTGTCATGGAGCACCCCGAGGCCGACGGCGATAGTCACGGGCTGGCGCCCGACTCGTCTGACTGAGAACTCCTCTCTTGATCCAAAAACCGGGGATTTTAACGGCCGGTGTGGACGCACCTCTTTTCCCCACTTTCCGACAGTTAACAATTTCCTATTCGCCGCTGCTTGGTTCAACCAATCTAAATTGTGGCTTGCCCTCTCTCTGAGTCCTCTAGCGAACCACGTTTCAGCCCTGTCCTTTCTGCCATTGCCCGAGTGGGGAGGTGGCTTGTTTGTGCACTAACAAAATCCTTACTTGGTAGCAACATTGTTCAGCTGAAAGTAAAACGTCACGACGCTACCCAATATTGGCAACAACAACAATGTTTTACGTCAGTTGGCCACGCCTTAGGCTCCGCCTTAGGCCACGCCTCAGGGGAGCTAACTTGCAGTTTTTCTTCTTTACCCTCTCACTCTAGCCTCGTGAAAGCACTGACGTTGCTATTGCCATGTGACTGGTATCAACTTTGCTACGTACATTAAAACGTGCCTGTTGACCACCAAGTACTAATGTAACGTCTTACAACAGCGTCTAGACGCTTTATGAAGTTACGCCCATCTTCTTCGAAAGGTAACCTCCACCCAGGGACGGTGGCTGAGGGCATCAGCAGTTCGCTAGGAAATTTCTTTAGTGCTTACATCCCGTAAGATAAACGTATTTTAGCCTGTTATCTGCAATGGCCTCTATTTCTCAGCCTGGAGTGCGTCTCTGTGGTTCATACATACTCTCAACAGTTCCAACAGTAATATCAATATATGACATACTCTCACAGAGAAATATTTATTTCAGTCATGCCCACATTACGTAACATAATTTATTACGTGCAGTTGGTACTGTACAGAAGGATTAATACAAGGCAAATCAATGTCTGATATCTAAGCAGGATAGTTTTACACCATTATGCTGTGAAATAGTTTTAGTGGCCCGCCACGGATTACTACCTGCACGCAATGAAAATTGTAAAAATTTTAAAATATAACTAATAAAATTTATGATTAAGTGCGTATTCCTACGTACATACGCAATGCATTGTACCGTAGTGCTGTAATATTATTGCTGCATAATGGCTCCCTGGGGCATGGGTATGTGTGTTTGTACTTAGGTTAGTTTACCTAGGTTTAAGTAGTTTGTAAGATACGGACTGATGACCACGCAGTTTCGTCCGATAGATTTACAAACATTTTGAACATGACGTTTATTAGCACATAATTTCATTTGTTGAACATTTAATTTAATTTTAATATATGTTTGCTGTTCATGGAAATG
This sequence comes from Locusta migratoria, assembly GCA_026315105.1. Classification (NCBI taxonomy): domain Eukaryota; kingdom Metazoa; phylum Arthropoda; class Insecta; order Orthoptera; family Acrididae; genus Locusta; species Locusta migratoria. The sequence continues at coordinate 169,297,594 of CM048745.1, forward strand.
TCTGGTTAGTCTCATAGCTATGGTATACAGTTTGATTATAATTAAAATGACTGTTAAGATTACCTGACATAGTCGGGTTAGGAGGCGATCTCATCGTTTTGTAGTTTTCAAAATGAAAAACCGAGATCATTTATTAAATGACGACCGGTTTCGGTGCACTGTGTCACCATCATCTGGTCACATATATGTTATGAGGTGGTCATCTTGTTGGAAAAAAAAATGGGTATAAAATAAAAAGAGCAACATTGCAATTAGTCACTATATAAACAATATACAAGTTAAAAACATGACAGCTTGTCTGTACGGTCTGTATATATCCCGGGACACTGAATAATCGTGAGTATCCAGAATGGATCTATCGCTCTGCATCGGAGTGTGCACTGATTCGAAACTTCCTGGCAGCTTAAAATTGTCTGTCGCAACGGGGACACGAATCTGGCACCTTTGCCTTTCACTGGCAAGTGCTCTGACACTGAGGTATCCCGACACGACTCTGGGTCCGTCAGCACTGGACAGTAGGAAGCGATGTACTGGCAGAATTGAAATTGTGAGGACGGACCGTAAATCGTGTTGGGATACTCAGTGGTAGAGCGCTTGCCAGCGAAAGGCAAAGGTCGCAGGTTCGAGTCTCGGTTGCGGCACACAATTTAATCTGCCAGGTTCAATTGTGGGTCAGTTCAAAAATCGATGAGCACGCAGAGTATGATGAAAAAATTATAGTCCCACTTTCCACCCCCAGTCATAATACAAAATGCCACAGTGAACTCAAAAAAAAAAATAAATAAATAAATAAATAAATAAATAAATATAAATAAAAAAAATAAATAAATAAATAAAAAATGGAGTTAAAATATTCAAACGTTTGAATAGCTTATGGGACTTAACTACGGGGTCGTCAGTCCCTAAACTTACAAACTATTTATGAACTAGGTAACACTAAGGACGGCACAAATATCCGTGCCCAAGGGGTGATTCGAACCCTCGACCGTAGTGACCGTTCAGACCGTGACTGGAGCGCCTCAGTCCCCTCGGCCACCGCGGCCAGCAATATGGAGTTAGTACTGTGTTTTACGAAATCGTGACGGTGCATGCAATATCTAGTTGTCAGTATTAAGATCTTACAAATACTTTAATATTCTGAAATTTCTAATCGTCTCTACTAGTTGCTTTCGTAGACACGAACTCGTATACAACGGGCACTGCCATTTTCGAAAATTTAAATACAGCAGGTGTCGAGCAGTGTATTTCCTACCAACCCTGATCCCCTTCCGTGGATGAAACGCCTCCTCTCCCATTCCCCTCCCCACCCCATACATCACTTTATTGCCTTCCTGCCCTGGAGTCCTTACTCCTCAGTTTTAACAATGCATCGTCCAATGTTGTGTACAAAGTGCTGCAGTGTGTTTTTCTCTGCGTCCGCCGTCCACAGACAAGTGTCGCATCGTTCAGTTTTACATTGTCTCCGTGTGCTCTTTGTCTTGTATTGTTGTCATACTGCATGTTTTTAATCTCACCGAGGCCCATAGTTTTAACTGAAAGAATGTTTTATTCCTCTGTCAAAATGTAAAGTTTTCAATTTTGTCTTGTTATCTATGTTCTAATTCGCCATTGTTTTAACTGCATCTAATGCTTTAAGTCTTCATACCGATATTTTTCTCTCGGCTGAAGAGCAGCACGAAAAGCTGCTGGCGTGTATATTCCGGTTTAAAAATAACAATAAAGGAAAAAGAAACTGTACACGTCAAGGCTGTGGCGTAACGTGCTAGACGTGTGGGTGTCCACTGCTAGTAACCAGTGCTCAACAGTACATGTTGACACTTTAGGCTTCCCAAACCGTCCTATCTATGCTGTGATAGATGATCTGCCACCGCTACTCTCAAAGTACCACGATCTTGCTGGACGTGTATACTGCAGGGTCCTTTGGTCGATGGCCATCAGAAACCCTTCTGGCACCACACGGACCTCCGTGTTTGTCAGAATAGTGGAGTTCCTCTCTTCTACTTGGGCTCGGATCTCAATTTAGGCGGAGAGAATGAATGAAACGGTGGTTCAGTATCCATACATTTACTGCTCGAAGCATTCAATCGTCTTGCTAAAATGGTCGCTGTGCGTGAAGTAGCGGCGCGGCGCTTTGCTGACCGCGCGAGCTCAGAACCACTGACGCTGCCTGCTCGGCAGCTGGCCGGCTATTGCTGCAGGTCACTCGAGCCCTCCTGTTGCCGGCTCTGAAACGGCCAGCCACGCGATGCGTCGGCCGCGTACCGCGTCCCTTGTCGTGGGGCCGGCTGGCGGAGGGGAGCGCACTGCGCTAACCATCCAGAGTCAGTTGTCGCTTTTGCCCAAAGTCACGGTCGCCTCTCGTCGCGTCTCGTCGTCCATGCCGCGTCTCCCGAGTGAGTAGGCGTTTAGCTGCTGGACGCCGCCACAAACAAAAATATACAGACGGGAAACCCCCGCGCAGGGGTGCAGGGCGGGGGAGGTTAAGCAGTTCCGCAAGATGTCCCATGATGGCGCTGAGGTCAGAAACAGCCCTTTAAAACTGGCAGCAGACGGCAGGTAGCGGCTGTCCCCACCACCACGACCCACTACACCAGACACAGATGTCGCCTCGTGGCAGCTGGCACGAGCTCTCCCCTCAGCCACCCCTCCAAACTACTCTCATTATGTGCGAGAGGTACCCTCAGAAGCGCCCGGGGAACCGTCTGACATCTGCTAGTATCTTACGGAGCAACGAGGAAAGCGTAGGACAGTGGTTTTGGCGGGTTACCTCTCTATATAGTTACTCTGTGACGCCGCATCACAGTTCTATTACGGCCAGCAGGTTTCCTGTGGCACCTCCAGGCGGTGGCTTGTGCTAGCTGACGGGGCTGCACGGTTCCATCTTCCACTATGACTCGAACCCGCACCGGATCTGCTGTCGCCTGACACTTCCTACTGTGTCAGGCTGCGTTTCGGTCCATCTCTGGCTACCTGCCACTGTCTGACTGTGTCTGTATCTGACTCACTGACTGCCAGACTCGCACCTTCTTCCTGTATTCAACCGACCGAAGATGAACCCGTCGGACGTTGCCCTTTCAAAACACCCTCAGCTGTTCCGTGTTGGCTAAGGTGGGCTGACTTCCCCGTATTTGGCCACATTCTTTCAAGCCACACAGGAAGTGTCTCTATCACACGTTTTTATGGGCTGCCAAAACCGGATTTCGTAAACCGATTTCTCAATTCCACTTTTGGTTGATCATGTAAACACTCCAAAATCGAATCTGGAAATCCACTTCGGTAAAGCAGTTTTCCAGTTCCACAATCGATTTTCGTGTTCATGTAAAAGCAACCGTTTTTCAAACGTTCTTGACTTGGCAGATTGTGTTTTCTTGTAAAGAATTGTCGTCTCATATGAACAAAGTAACACCTTCTGTACTGAAAGAGAAGCACATATACTATATTATGAATACGTATACATAAGTGTGCTGACTAAATCAGGAACTGAATCAGTTGTTTTTCAGCGGGCACATTGACTGAACTAGGAAATCCGCTTCGCGCTATAAGGTGGCGCAGTGGTAAGACACTGGACTCGCATTCGGGAGGACGGTGGTGCATATTCACCTCCGGCAATCCATATTTAGGTTTTCCGTGCTTTCCCTAAGTCACTATAGGCAATTGCCGGGATGGTTCCTTTCAAAGGGCACGACCGAATTTCCTCCCCTAATCCTTTCCCAAAAATCCGAGTTTATGCTCCGTCTCCAATAACCAAGCTGTCGGCAAGACGTTAAACACTAAGCCTCCTTCCTTCGCTTCTGGCTATAGCTACCCGCAGTGGCCAAGCGGTCTGCGGCGCGCCAGTGACAGTCTGCACGGCCGTGCGTTCGAATGCCCCCTCGGGCATGGATGTTTGTGTCGTCCGTAGTATAAGGTAGTTCATAAAGGGGCCGATGGCCCCGCAGTTAACTCCCTTATGCTCAACAAACATTTGAACATTTGCTTCTGGCTATAGCATGTAAACGCGACAGCGAAAAATGATTTACGAAAATCGGTTTTCGTCTTCCAGAAGATGTGTTGTATGTAAACATAGTGTATTTGGACTTAAGCGCACGCGCGTTTCGAAGGCCGATATTGCTGCCTCGTGCCTGCTCGCACCATTTCCTGTTTGCGCCACAAGACTTCCGTACACTATGTAAAACACGCACTCATCATCGCACTGATTCCACTCGACACATATGTCAATTTCATGATCACCTTTCACCTTCTGTGATTCATACAACACTGCGAACACGTCAAGCGCTTCGTCTACGTGTGTGTGAGACTGTTCACGTGAAAATTGCAACCAGCATTGTTGCACAACTGACGCTGCATGACCAACTGTGTGGCAGTTCTCCGTAAGGACCGTCTCGGCACTCAGCAGGCCACAATTTAAGCCCTTTCAGTCTCGCTGAGCTGGGTGGAGGAACGCCTGTTTCCTTCGCTCGTTGGTATGAAACCCTTGCGATTGTCAGATGGTACACACAGATGTTTCTCTGGCAGCGATGTCACTGCGATATCTTCAATAAGAACAGTCTAGATGGCTAAAATTTATTTATTATGGCATTTCGGCATCTGCCATCATCAGATCTAAGAACTTCTGAACCAGCAAGTAAGGTTCAGCGTTAATAATAAAATCTGTACGTAGTAGGAAGTTTACACCCCTACTAGCTAGAGAGTTTATTATTGCCACTGAACTTAGAAGTTCTCAGATGTTCTTAGATCTGATAATGGCAGATGCAAAAAATCGCCGTAGTAAATAAACACAATTTTAGCGGGCTAAAAGGTTTTTATTCATAATGAAGGAAATGCACACCCGCAGACTTGTATAGGAAATTCGTTTCCTTCAACACAAAAACTACGACATCCGTTGGCGAAAATCTAATATCCCTCAGGCGCCATCTGCCATCAGTGGCTCAGAACTGATATTAGCTATCAAGGTGTAACTTTTTTTTCCGGTGTGAATGTACACTTTATTTGTGCCCCTGTGGCTACGTAGAAGATAAAAATGTTGGTGCTGAGACAGAAACAGACGATGTATATAACGTGCGCGCCGCCGCGGTGGCCGAGCGGTCTGCGGCGTGCCAGTCACGGTCTGCACGGCGCTGCGATCGGGGGTTCGAATCCCCACTTAGGCATGGATGTTTGTGCCGTCTTTAGTATAAGCTAGTTCATAAGCAGTTTGTAAGTTTACGGACTGATGAACCCCCGGTAAAGTCACATAAGCTCTACAAACATTTGAAAATTTGATATAACGTGCGTCTTAGAATGTCGAAAACGATTGTTATTGCACAGGGCAATTATATGAGTCAGCTCCCTAGCCCCACTCTCTGCTTACCCTCCGCCACCCCACTCCCACCCCTCTGCACACCCCCTCCTGCGCCGGCCGCGGTGGCCGAGGGGACTGAGGCGCTCCAGTCACGGTCTGCACGGCCACTACGGTCGGGGGTTTGAATCCCCCCTCGGGCATGGATATTTGTGCCGTCCTTAGGATAAGCTAATTGATAAGTGGTTTGTAAGTTTATGGACTGATGACCTCGTAGTTAAGTCCCATAAGCTATACAAACATTTGAAAAAACCTCTTCCTGCTACTTAGTCAACCCTTACCCTGTCTCTGACCATCCCCCTTCCGTCTGTCTTCTAACCTCCTTCCTCCTCTTTTTGTCCGCCTCCATCTCGCAGTTCATATCCTCTTTACCTATTTGCAGTTAAAAATAAATAAATTAGCTCAAATTTTGACGTAACTGCGGAAAACATTTACAAGGTAGTCTCATAGAAAAGTATACGAAATAACGCCACAGAAACAACCTTATTTACCGACTTCTTCTCAGTGATTTTATTTTATTATTTTTACTTCCACTGCTGTCAAAATAACACATGCGGCATTCCAGTTGCCCTATATGTATGTGCCGGCCGCGGTGGCCGCGGGGACTGAGGCGCGCCAGTCACGGTCTGCACGGCCACTACGGTCGGGGGTTCGAATCCCCCCTCGGGCGTGGATATTTGTGCCGTCCTAGTAAGTAGTTTGTAAGTTTAGGGACTGATGACCCCGTAGTTAAGTCCCATAGACTATACAAACATTTCTATTTGTGTGTGTGTTACTGAAAATGAGCCATTAGTTAGACTAGAAAATTTTCTTTCACCTTATCGGATTATACTTTTATTCGGAAAATTACAAATAAGCTAAAAATTCGAAAATGCGAAAAGAAAGCCGTTGTAACTGCCATTAAATGGTTTTATAAACTCACATGGGAACTATTTTTTTATATATATAAATCACAATGGTTGAAAATGTTAAATTTTTACGTGCATTTCTTCAATTATTAAAATCAGTAATTCTCTATATAGAAGGTTGTGGATTGATATGTTATATAAGTTAAATTACGTATTTCTATTGGTAGCACTTGGTAGCGTCGTTTAATAGTACAAACACGCTTTGAATGTCGAGGTGCTAACGTTTTATACGAGGAAAAGTGACGAATGAATTGGTAAATCTCTCAAAGTAACCCATGAAGCAAAAACGAAGTGTTTTTAAGACCCTGTAAAGCAACAACATAGTGACCAACGCCACTGATAGCGTCAGTAAACGCAGTTACGTTGTATAATATGAAAAATTTGTGTAATCTGTTTATTATATGTGTATTGTATTTAAACTGTATGATTATTCTATCTGAAGAGTTTCTGTGAAGCACAAATGTTAAAATGATTATGTACTGTATAAAAGAGAATTTGTAATGTGTTGTAGTAGATACGTTGGCTTCGCGAGGACAGAGTTAGTATTATCTCTGTGTAGGGCATTATTATCGCTGAGCGCAGTGTGTGGCGCCAGGCGCGAGTGAGTAGAGTCGGTGTTGAGCTTTCAAAGTGAGTGGTAGAAAAGTTGGACAGCAGCAGCAGGCCGTAGTAGCGTGGCATTCTATTTCGTGTTGGTACATGCAGCAGCCCGAGCAAGTGTCATAGGCAAAATAATTGGCTTGGGCACAGCGCCACAGCATCAATAGAAATATTGTCAAGAGGAACGCTCTGTGCCTAATGCAAATAATATTTCGTTGCCACGAAGATTCCATTCTTGCCAAAATTATTAAGTACCAGCAACAACTGCCAGCTGCGCCGCACCGTCGCTGCAAAGAAAGATCTCAGCAATTTACCGTATTCAGAAATGTACGGCTAAGCCAACGTTTAGTTTTGCTGAAAGTCAATAGTGAACCATGTTACAATTATTTAGCGTCAACAACGTTATTAACCCCAGGCACTACCAAGCAGGTTCCTTTTCCGCTACCTTTAATTTTCCGAGGCTCATCATGAACCATAAGAACTGATTAAAATAATAGAAACCTTAAATTATTTAAATCAGTAAAAAGTAATTTGCACCAGCATAAAGTTTGCAAAGTTAAATTATTAACAATTGCCATTTATTTATAACGAGTGCACTGAGTAACAGCTGAATAATAGAAAATAGCAATTATTAATTTTGATTTAATTGTTCAGTCTAAGAATACTAATAAGTTACCCTGCAAAGTTCCGTTTATGGTTTATAACGAGCAGTTTGAATAATTATTAGGTGCTACTTGATGAGCAAGTTTGTTGTTAACATAATGAACAGTAGTTAGTGTTGGGAAACTATATATTACAAACAATATTTAAAACAAGTTGTTGCAGAAAGAGTAAACTGCTTAATTTTGTAATCTGTAATTTTGCGTAACAATTCAAACAGTCGTTATGGACGAAATACAATTACGACAGTCTGCATTATTATTGATGATCAAAGTACAGTTAAATATCATTGCAAGCATTACGGTGATGTTTTGATTTATTATGTAGAAGTTGTGCATGCAAAATTTTATTACGATAACTTTCCAGTTCATTAGATTAATTTTCATTTATTGTTTGCTATTGTGTAAGTGGGTTTAATTTAGTGGTTCTACATTTCTCTGTTTCCTGGTATCGTGGCTTTGTTCGCTTAATCTGCAGTCTGTGTCCGTTTTGTTTCCTAATTAGCCAATCAGTAATTATTGCTACTTGATACAAAAAATTCCATCAATGGCAACTTGTTGCTCGTACAACGAACTGCCGACCGTATTAATTTTCACCCAGTCAAAATTGTTCATTCAGTTACAGTTTTGGCCCCGGTGTTACATTTTAAGACCTTATATAAAATTCCCGCACCAAACGATCGTCATTTGGAAATGACCTGTTAAGTATCGTTTGTGTGTGTAACCTCCACTAAGTCATCGGTTTCACCTCCGATAGCTCAATCCTGGCTATTGTTTCTTTAGGCACACGACTCATTCTACTGTTGTCGGTACCGAAGGCCGGTCAGGTTACAACATGTGGGTGAAAATGAAACAGTATGGGAAACCTTTGCCCTCCTGGTCATAATACATGGTGCAATTACCGTAATGCCCGGTACTCAAACATGTATCCATAAACATTCCAGCCGCGGCGGAGTAGCCGAGCGATATTAGTCGCTTCGCGGCGGAGCGCGCGGTTGTTCGCCGTCGGAGGTTCGAGTCCTCTCTGGGGCGTGTGTGTGTGTGTGTGTGTGTGTGTGTGTGTGTGTGTGTGTGTGTGTGTGTGTGTGTTTGTGCGTATTTGTCCTGAGGTTAGTATACTTTACTTTAAGTAGTTTGTAACGCAGTTTGGTCCGTTAGACATACGAACATTTGAATTTTTTTTAAGCATTCCATCCTGGCAGCAGATATCATTAAACATATTCATAGATACCTGGAAAATCCTGAATTACTGCAGAAGTGTTTAGATGGACTCAAAGTTCCAATGAATTGTTCAATAATCATATGGACTCGCTTACCAAAAACGTTTTTGTTGGAATGAATACACTAAAGTGGGGGGTCACTGATGCTGTTATTGCTTTTAATGGTGGAAATATTGATAGTGTGAAATTACTACAGTATATGGGAATTAAACCTGGAGGAAGCTACATCAGAGAACTAAGCATTATAAAGTACAGTATGTAGCACAGTTGGCCACTAAGAAGTCCAGAAAGAAGAAAAGAAGGAAAAATCATGGATAAAGATCAAAAAGACGATATACAGTATGGTTCAGGATTCTTCTGAATGACAAAAAATTAAAAATATTAAACATTTATTGAATTACAGTCTTTTGAAATAGAAGCCGTTCCTGAAAATTTACATTTAGGGAGTAATAACATACATATCCTGAGTATACTTAACTAAAAGAACAACATAATATTATATATAATTAAAATTATTTAAGATAACGTCCAAAAGAGTACACAAAATTTTAACCGTGTAATTAAAAAATTGTATTCCGAAAGCGGTGGCTGAAATGCAATTATTGTAGTTCTCTAGACTCAGAACAAAGAGTTTAATGTCCCGTAAAAGTTTCATGTCAATGGCTACAGTGGTTTACGAAATACTGTCACTAAATTTAACATTGTTCCGATAGGACGTTAAAACTTCCCTTAAGCATGAACGCCCATTGAACTCAGTTGTAAGAAATGGATGAATTTTTATCCCCGCACATGATCAATAAGCACGGCAGAATTTGGTAACAATTATCGATACTCACTAATTGCAAAAGTTGATAGAAACTGTAAAATCAGAACCATAGACATGAAAACATGTGCTTCCTTTTACTAGTCTTAATGGTAACATACACACATGGTGGTTCATTTTGTGCACATCTATTGTAAAGGAAGTTTTCTTTGGCTACCTTCTACAAGTAGTATTAAAATTCGGTTCTACGATTCTCCTGTTATATATGTAATGATATGCCACCTGAATTACGCCACATGAGCCTACGACTGAAGACAACGATCGTAACCTAACACACAGTTCCGTAATGTAATACTGGCATTTGTTTCAAGTATGGTGAGTGCTATGAAATTGAAATAACACATTCACAGAATATCGACTTTGAGACTAGCACGGTATGTTGAGTGTGAATGCACTGGAATTATATTGACTTCTCTGGAGCTCGTAGATAGCTCCTACGCTGGGAATCGATCCCCAACATATCAACGGTGTTAACCTGAATTTGGTGCTACAGAAGACTGGCTTAGTTAATCCCCCCATTGTGTGTAGTCTTTTACCCGAGGTCATAAATCGAGAGGAACTAAGCTTGCCGTAATCCTCAGCAGAGTTGCATTAATCCTTTCACACCAACTATACTGGCAATGAAGCATTGCTGCAGAGGAGGGATTATAAACGTTTAGCAATTACGCAAGAATGTCAGCCGCTGCTGGCACGGTGACGGTAACCGTGTAACATCGCCCATCGCGAACTGCTGGTAATTTTCTGCCACTCTGTTTCTTATCTCGCCGATTTCTGTTCCATCTTACCAGCTCCTCTTTCTGTATCTACTGTGGCAAATGTAACGAATATAAAGGCAATACTTTGCATCCTACGTCCTCAATTACCCTATCTTCGTCGTCTTGTCCAATTTTTAGCTTCTAATACCATTGAAGCTATTCCCAGATGTCTTAACACATGTTCCATCGTGCAATCCGTTTTTCTTGTCAGTGCTTTCCATGTGTATCTTTCTTCACCTGGTTTGTGTACGCTGCAGCATATAGAGGCCTGTCAAGCTATGCAGAAAGAGCCATTGTACAATTTCGTATGCTTGATGTGAAAGAGGACTAAAATCTTCGAAACAGTTTGTAAAATATAAACGTCGTCTGTAATATATATATATATATATATATATATATATATATATATATATATATATATATATATATAATCCTCCGTCCAAGATTCGAACATTGCCTTTGCTTAGTCTTTGAATGAATTGTATGTTGTATTGTGGTATGAGTGGAACAGTGCACAAATGATTTCAATCACACTAAACTGGAAGAGTGCAAAAAGTTAAAATAAGTAGTTCACTTGATATAGAAGAAACCGTGAATTCCTCTAACTGGGAAGTTATCAAAAATTGGGTCCCACAAGGTTCGGTCTTGGGCCCTTTGCTGTTCTTAATATATGTTAATGACTTGCCATTCTACATTCACGAAGATGCTAAGCTTGATCTTTTTGCTGATAGTACAAGTATAGCTATCACACCTGACAAACAGGAATTAACTGATCAAATTGTAATTAAATATCTTTCAGAAAGACTCTAGTTAAATTTTGGTAAAACGCAGTATATACAGTTTCATACAGTAAACGGCATGACTCCATTAATAAATTTAGACTGTCAACATAAATCTGTAGCGTAGGTAGAATATTCTAAAATTTTAGGTGTTCGCGTTGCTGAGGGATTGAATTAGAAGAAACACACTGAAGATCGTCTGAAACTTCCGCTATCAGGGTCATTGCAAAATTTGGTGATATACATCTCAGTAAATTAGCTTTCTATGCCTATTTTCATTCCCTGCTTTCATATGGGATCATATTCTGGGGCAGTTTAACAATTCAGAAATAATGTATTCATTGCACAAGAGCGGGTAATCAAAGTAATTGCTGGAGACCACCCAAGATCATCCTTCAGACATTTATTTAGGGATCTAGGGATCGTCACAGTAGCTTCACATTATATATATATATATATATATATATATATATATATATATATATATATATATATATATATATATATATATATATAAATTTGTTATTAACAATCCGACCCAAAAGTAATAGCAGTGTGCATAGCTACAACGCTAAGAGAAAGGGTGACAATTCACTATTCATGGTTAAATCTAACTTTGGCACAAAAATGGGTAAATTATGCTGCCACAAAAGTCTTCGCTCACTTACCAAGTAGCATCAAAAGTCTGACAGATAGCCAACTAGCATTTAATAAGAAATTAAAGGAATTTCTGAATGGCAATTCCTTCAACACTATAGTTGAATTTTTAGATAAAACTTAAAAAAATAAAATAAAAAAAATAAAAAATGTGAATAAAAATCTTTAAAAACTAAACTGACATGTTACATATCATTAAGAAATGTCGTATATACGATCTATTAATCTAATCTGATCTAAATCCGTCAAAGGTCAAAGAGGCCGGAGGAACGAACACAGGTCAGGGGCCTATTTCGTCTCGGGCGGGGAAACTGCCCCGTAAAGGCGGAAGAACCAGCACTCATCAAGGGCATGAGGAAATGGAAACCAGTGTATTATAGACAGATATCGAATATCAATAGGACAGGTGACCTGGAAATAAGAAGGTGTCGTAATGACTCCTCCATTGGGAAAATATTCCCCATTCGTAACTCAGAAAGACTATTGTCAATAATCTGGGACAAGAAATTTCATAAATTTTAATACAATAGGTAAAATATATAATGTGAAACTGGAAGTACAAAGGTTCAATATACATATAAGTCAAATGCAAAATGATGACTGATGATCATATGTCGTCCATATTTCAGCAGAAAATGGTGTCAGAGTTATAGTACTTCTTATTAATTGGAAAATAGCGGTGAGTATGAGTTACTGTGACAATGGAGATAAGAAATCGAAATATTTTAACATTTCGACCTTTCAGGCCGTTGAAATAAATTCAACGAAGAAGTTGAAAATTTGTGCTGCACAGAGATTCGAACCCGGATTTACAGCTTTGGGCCAGTGATCACCTTAACCACTTAGTCAGTCCAGGCACGTTCCCGTCCAACCCATATTCTCGTAGCCCAAAAAATTTAATGTTTGTAAAGCTTATGGGACTTCACTGCGGGATCATCAGTCCCTAAACTTACAAACTACTCATTACCTAACTTTTACACAAACATCGATGCCCGAGCGGGGATTCCAACTCCCGACGGGGAACGGCATCGCGCATCGTAGCATTGCGCCTCAATGCGCTCGGCCACTCCACCGCGGCTCCCCTGCCCATTTGATTCCACTTGCTCGCAGCCTACACTTGATTCCCTCAAGTGATCTACCGTTTGAATGCATCTGCATTGTCTTTGCCTGTTTTGGGTATATTGACAATTATTTATTTTTTTGGGACAATGGCAATTCCAATGCGGACACATTCGGACGCTCGATGCCTTGCGAGAATCCAGTATAGGTTGGGAACGAGGGGAATCAACGGGAAGGCGGCTATAATTTGAGAATTTGAGTTGTAATACAAGCATGGCAGGACAGCCTAATTTTGATAAGGCGACCGCTGGCCCAAAGCGCAAAATCCGGGTTCGAATCCCGGTCCAGCGCAAATTTTCGTCGTTGAATTTATTTCAACGCCCTGAAACAGTAAAATGTTTAAATATTTCTATTTCGTAAACCTACGGCCGTTACTGTCAACTAATGGTGTCTGGTCTTTCGGACATATCTGAAAAGAACGGACACCATATCAATAATTAGAAGGTAGTTTGGATCTCTTAAGTTTCTACTCTACATCAGAACCGATAGCAATAATTCAGATACATTTGCTTACGTCGCGAACATAGGATAGAGTGGTAGGGAAAGTACCTGAAGGTATAGAAATGGTGATTACGCATGTGAAGGGAGATGAAGATGTAATAAACATGGAGTACTGAAACGCAGCACAGGCAAAGGGATTGAAGGCTTATGCCAGAATATTGGCTTGGCTGTAGAAATGAGAGAGTGAATAAATTTCACACAATAATAAGGAGTAATATGTTCTACAACTACACCAGAAGAAGGTTAGAACGGAAAAAATAAAACAATAAACCTTGAGACAGGGTAAATTCTAGAGTAACCACGCTGATACCACATATTTGCCAGATAAGGGTCGCCTCTTAAATTAACCGAGACGAATCCAGAAATGAACAATTTAACACTGCAAACAGATGTGTGAAAAAGAGAAGGAGAAAGACAAATTTCTGTCTTCAGAACAGTGTACCTAACAAAACAAGACGCTGAGTAGGTGGCAGGTTAATGATCGAGTTTAGAATAACATGTAAGGCTGTGACAAACAGTTTCCGCCATTTTCCGGTGTTTCAATGTTGCGACATATCAGGTATTTCTTATGCTATGTTTATAAAAGTTTTTAAGACTATATGTTCAACTACTACATGACACATTAAAGGTTATTTAGAATATAATGTTACCTTCTCAATTATAGAATTCTGTAGTGATCGTTATATATAACGCCTAGGGTTGATAATCATGCACATCTTGGAAGGGCGCATGTAATGTTTAAAAATGTGCATTTGTATTCAGTAGCTTCCGTTTAAGAATGAACTTGTAACTGGTTTTTGCTATTACATAAGTTTTTATTCGTACTTGCCGACTAATACAATAATACTACATTGCCGTAAAAATAATAGTACACGGAGAAAGACGACGAGTTTGATCCGACGATGGCAGGCGGCATCTTTGAGATGCATATGAAGTCACATAGTTAATACATCGTTTGCCAACAGATATGGTAGTGATATAGTTGTCGGTCGCCGTGTGCTCCCATCTGTAGGAAAGAGTACAATTATGAAGCTCGATTTCATACCAACGCCGTATATCAATGCCATATAATGTGGTTCTGGTGTTGGTGCTGTTTCACAGAAGCTACTTGCAGAGCCAAAAATTAGCTTCGCATTAGTGCGAAATTTACCGTTCGCTACGTTGTCAGCTGCTGCATCTGAAATTCTATCAAAAACTGCCTGTTTAAATCTAGAACTCATTGAATTAACCAAACATCTCCTGCCGGCCGCGGTGGCCGAGGGGACTGAGGCGCTCCAGTCACGGTCTGCACGGCCACTACGGTCGGGAGTTCGAATCCCCCCTCGGGCATGGATATTTGTGCCGTCCTTGGGTTAAGCTAGTTGATAAGTAGTTTGTAAGTTTAGGGACTGATGACCCCGTAGTTAAGTCCCATAAACTATACAAACATTTGAATTTGAAACCAAACATCTCCTAATAATCTTGTAGAAGTGAAGATCGGCTAACTTCCCTAGCGCAAATTTATGTGTCAGGGTACGCTAATTCAGCAAATTAGCCCATCGTCGTGCCTCTTCGCTCTCCGCAGACGGTCATTAGATATTGTGGATGGGAGAAAACGTCCAATGCTCGTTCTGTGGAAGTTTCGTAATTACTGCTGAAGCCTGCTACTCAACACTGGGCATCACTCACGCACTTGTGCCAAAAGGCAAACCACATCGGACCACTTAAATATCCACAGAAGTGATCGCATACTGCATCAGTCACCATGAGAAAAGCCTACATAAGGAACTAGCGTTCCGTAGCAAACTTAAAATGTTTATATCTTTCACGTCCTTCTCAAGTCGTGATCAATGACACGTGTTCTCTGGTACGACTGTCAGGAATGGTGTTGCAAACGCTCTTTGCTCATCCATATCTTGCCAACACCGGTTAATTGTACACAAAGCCAGAAAGGCGTGTTTGGGAGACTAATGGAATTTTGTTTTGGTGTATGTCTGTCACATTCCACATAAAGTGGAACGAGGAAGGGTGAATTACTGGGGCTGGCCCCTAGACATGTGGCTACCCCATCCACTTTCCGTTGTGACTCTTAAAAGCTTTCTAACTCCGCCTCATCTGGGTGAAGTGTGGTATTTCCCAAACATACACATTCGAAACAAACATGGCCTGTTGATTCCGAGCCGACTCATAGCTGAATAATATTTGATCCGTCAGCAACCTCGTAATATGTAGTGTTGACTCAATAACAATTACTAGTACAGCAATTACTGACCAGAATTACCAACACAAATACCATGTGTGGGGTATCAAATTAGCCAGAATAACGGTGCGGTTCTATTTGTACTCATTGAAATGGCATGCAAGGAGGTCAGAAATTCTTGACTCCTTACAAACTCACCCAGCTGTGACAAGACATATAAAAGAGACACATACAGTACTTAAGGTATCAGCCATTGGCCTTATTCAGAACAGAGATCAAGCACGGCCTTGTGGAGCATGTACGAAGTTGATGGGTGGAACGATACGCAGCTTAGGAATGGAGTGGCGTGGTTGGAGAGTGGGGAAACACACACACAGAGCATACAAAATGGGAGAGATATAGGATAGAGTGGATAGGAACTCATCTTGGAGAATCGAGTTTCTGCCGGTAATCCGCGTCGTACTTGCACGATATTTCGATCGCGTTACTCGCGATGTTCATCAGGTGCTTCAGGTTCGAGTCCTCCCTGGGGCATGGGTGGGTGTGTTTGTCCTTAGGTTAGTTTACTTAGGTTTAAGTAGTTTGTAAGCTACGGACTGATGACCACGCAGTTTGGTCCGATAGAATTACAAACATTTGAACATTTGAAAGCCTTAATATGGGATAGGAACTGGTGTGGGGAGAGGAAAAAACGGGGTGTTATTTTCAGTTGTGGTCTGGGAACTTTCGGGATCGTAGAATGTGCTGTAAGGATAACTCCCATCTTTGTAGTTCACAAAAGCTGGTGTTGGATCCAGATGTCTTGGGTCATAAAACAGCCATTGAAATCAAGAATAAGCTACGATGCATGTTGTACCACAGGGTGTTCTGCCTTGTTTTTGACTACACCACTGTCGGTGGCCATTCATCCTATTTGACAGATGTCAGAATAGAAGGCTATGCAGTGACTGCAGCACAATTTGTAAATTTCATGGCGGCTTTCAAAGGTGACCTGGTCCCTGATTGGTTGGATAAGCCTGTGACGGTACTGGAATACGAAGTGCTGTGAGGGTGAACTGGACAGGTCTTGCAGTGGGGCCTTGTAAAGGGATATGATTCTTTTGGCAGGGGGCTGGGGTTGAGGGTGGCATCGGTATGAACTACGATGTTATGGAGTTCAGGAGGGTGACAGAACACCACTTTAGGGGAGGTGGGAGGTGGGAGGTGGCAGAATGTCTCCCATTTTGGGCATGTCAGTTTAGTTGTTAAAGTCCAGTACTAGGTGACAAGGGGAATGCTCATTTTTTTATGGTTACAGGTGGAGGATTTGGGTGTGGTGGGATATGGCAAGGGAGATTGCGGACTAGGTCTGTGGGATTTCTGTCTGTGAAGGCCTTTGTGAGATTTTCAGAATATTGTCACTGCAGAAATGCCGTCCATGGGTCGCTAGGCTGTAAGGGATTTTCGGATGTGGAAGGGGTAGCAACTGTCAAAGTGTAGGTACTGTTAGTCGGTTCGATTATTACGAACGGAAATGTGGCTCTCTCACCTGCTGCAGAGGTGCATACCTTAGGTTCACTATCTCGCTTGCAGCCTTCCGAAGATGGGTGGGTGAATTGGACAAGTCTTGCAGTGGGGCCTTGTAAAGAGATGTGTTTCTTGTGGCAGGGGTCTGGGGTTGAGGGTGGCATAGGGATGGAATAGCATGATATGGAGGTCGGGAGGGTGACAGAACACCACTTTAGGAGAGGTGGGAAGTATCTTGGGCAGAATGTCTCTGTTTTGGGCATGAGGACAGCAGTTTGGTTGTTCAAGTCCAGTACTGGGTGACAAGGGGAGTGTTTATTTTTTTATGGTTACAGATGGGAGACGGAGGATTTGGGGTGTGGTGGGATATGACAGAGGAGATCGCGGACTAGATCTGTGGGATTTCTGTCTGTGAAGGCCTTTGTGAGATCTTCAGCTGAATGACAAAGGGAGCTCTTGTCAATGCATAAACGCCGTCCATGGGTGGCTAGGCTGTAAAGGAGGGATTTTTGGGTGTGGAAGGGGTAGCAACTGTCAAAGTGTAGGTACTGTTAGTCGGTTCGATTATTACGAACGTAAATGTGGCTCTCTCACCTGCTGCAGAGGTGCATACCTTAGGTTCACTATCTCGCTTGCAGCGTTCCGAAGTTGGGTGGGTGAATTGGACAGGTTTTGCAGTGGGGCCTTGTAAAGAGGTGTGATTCCTGTGGCAGAGGGCTGGGTTTGAGGAGGCGTAGGGATGGACTAGCATGTTATGGAGATCGGAAGGGTGACAGAACACCACTTTAGGAGAGGTGGGAAGTATCTTGGGCAGAATGTGTCTCATTTTTGGGCATGAGGACAGCAGTTTAGTGCCGGCCGCGGTGGCCGAGGAGACTGAGGCGCTCCAGTCACGGTCTGCACGGCCACTACTGGCCACTACTGCCTGGGGCATGGATATTTGTGCTGTCCTTAGTTAGTCCTTAGTTAGTCCATAAGTAGTTTGTAAGTTTAGGGACTGATGACGCCGTAGTTAAGTCCCATAAACTATACAAACATTTGAACAGCAGATTAGTTGCTCAAATCCAGTACTGAGTGACAAGGGGAGTGTTCATTTTTTATGGTTACAGGTGGGAGACGGAGGATTTGAGGTGTGGTGGGATATGGCAGAGGAGATCGCGGATTAGATCTGTGGGATTTCTGTCTGTGAAGGCCTTTGTGAGATCTTCAGCGTAATGACAAAGGGAGCTCTTGTCAATGCATAAACGCCGACCTTGGGTGGCTAGGCTGTAAAGGAGGGATTTTTGGATGTGGAACGGGTAGCAACTGTCAAAGTGTAGGTAGGTACTGTTAGTGGTCGGTAGATTTATTTAGGACGGAAATGTGGCTGCTGCAGAGGTGCAGAGCTTAGGTTCCGAAAATACCTCAAGTAGCGGTACAAGTTCGGTAATGAAAAGCGTCCGGCTTAAGCGAGAACGAGGAGCAACTGCGCGCCGTGAAGCGATGAGGCGGGACAACAAGGGATGGACGGCGCGTGGCTGAAGGCAGCGCAGCGGACTCATTACCTCGGCTCAGCAGCGCTGCGAGCGGCCGGGCGGTCCGAAACACTGTGCGGCGTGGAGAGGCAGTTAATTAGCCTCATTCAAAGTTAAGCGCCGGGGGCGGGGGGGGGGCGGTAAGGACAGGCCACCTGCCGCACCGGAGGCTAGAGGGCGCCAGCTGTTCGCTTCATGGGATGGCAGCGACACATTCAGGACTAAACTGATTTGAAATGGAACATTTAACATGGTTGGTTATCACAGTAATTTCGCACACATGCATATCGTCCTCAGCTGTGTGAATCAGTATCTGTGAAATGCATAGCGACTATCCAAGAGTTTAAAGGTTTCTCCTGATATTACCACTCATCATAATTTTTAATTTAAATTTAAAAAAACAGAGTTCAATGATTTTTATTTATATCAATTAATTTCGGTCCTTTTTTGGCCACTTTAGATTACGGTAGTAGCACTAAAATTGGGCCTTTGCGATCGTCTTTTGACAGCTCGAAATTTAAATGAATGTAACGGCTTAACTATTCATCTGGCACGAAAATTGAATAACACCATTTGTAGAGGAGAAAATTCTCTACAACTTTGCTCTCTTATGTTTTTTTTCATACGTCGTACCGTTTCAAAGATATTTGAAAAAATAACGGCGATTTTGGGATGTATGTATGTCTGTCTGTCTGTAACGTTTTCACTGTTTTTATGACGAACCGTTCAACCGATCAGCGCCAGATTTTACAGATGTGATTATAGGCCACCAGAGATCAGAACCTCCCTTTTTCAAATTTTTCGGACAAAAAATACGGTAGTAATACCTAAAAAAGCCGTTTGTAATATAATATAATATAATAATATATATTTGTAATATAATATGATTTGAAATGAAACATTTAACATGGTCGGTTATCACAGTAATTTCGCACACATGCATATCGTGCTCAGCTGTGTGAATCAGTATCTGTGAAATGCAGAGCGACTATCCAAGAGTTTAAAGGTGTCTCCTGATATTACCACTCATCATAATTTTTAATTTAAATATAAAAAACAGAGTGCAATGATTTTTATTTATATCAATTAATTTCGGTCCTTTTTGGCCCACTTTAGATTACGGTAGTAACACTACAATTGGGCCTTTGCGATCGTCTTTTGACAGCTCGAAATTTAAATGAATGTAACGGCTTAACTATTCATCTGACACGAAAATTGAATAACACAATTTGTAGAGGATAAAATTTTCTACAACTTTGCTCTCTTATGTGTTTTTTTTTTTCATACGTCGTACCGTTTCAAAGATATTTGCAACAATAACAGCGATTTTGGGATGTATGTATTTTCTGTCTGTCGGTCTGTCCGTAACGTGTTCCCTGTTTTTAAGAAGAATCGTTCAACCGATCAGCACCAAATTTCACAGATATGATTGTAGGCCACCAGAGACCAGAACCTCCCTATTTCAAACTTTTCGGACAAAAAATACGGTAGTAATACCTAAAAAAGCCGTTTGTAATATAATTGTAATTGCAAACGAACCGTTCGTGTGATACAAAACTTGTGTAACCTAATTGGTAGGGGAGAAAATTCTCTGCAACTTAACTCCCTTATGTTTTTTTTCATATCTCGCATCGTTTGAGACATATTTGCAAAAATAACGGAGATTTGACACCCTCCATTGAATTAACGAAAACCAGCCGATAGGAGATGTCACGTAACATTCCTCGCGCAGAACTCTCTGTGGCATACGCCATCTTGCGCGTATATGATGATTTTCTTATTGTAACTTACACGTTGGCATTTCAAAGCAATGTCGCACTAAAGAATTAACAAAAACACATCGTTCTTCGTACGATAAATGATAATCTAGTGTCTACAAATGCCGTATTAGCATCAGTGAACAACGGCCATCAAGTGTATGAGATTATTGGACTCATTTTCTGATTGATAACCGTAGCGTAGTGGGCAAGGCGTTAGACCCGTCGCTACCTGGTTTTATTTTTCTAAAAAGGTTTCAGACACTCTTATTAATTAAATTTTTATTATTTAGATTATTATCTGGGTCCAAAATGTTTGCAAAAACTTATAAAACTATAAATCTAAAATGGTCCGTAAAACACGTCAGTGCGATTTTTTGGAACGTGACGCACTGCGTGGTTATGGTACATCGTGCGAAGTTTGCGACTGGATAGGGGATTTCCTGTCTGAGAGGACACAGTTCGTAGTAATCGATGGTAAGACATCGACTAAAACAGAGGTGATATCGAGAGTTCCACAGGATACTGTTACTGGTCCTCTGCTGTTCCTTATTTGCATAAACGATTTAGGGGAAAATCTAAGTAGCACTCTTAGGTTCTTTTCTGACGACATCGTGATTTACCGTCTAGTAAAATCATCTGAAGATCAAACCCTACTGCAGAACGTTCTGAATAAGATATCACTACGGTGTAAAAATTGGCAAAATTGACTTTTTTTTTTTGTTTTTTTTTTTTTTTTTTTGAGTATTGCTGCCCAGTGTGGGATCCTTATCAGGTGGGTTTGACGGAGGATATCGAAAGAGTCCAAAGAAGAGCAGCTCGTTTCATATTGTCACGACACAGAGAGACAGCGTTACGGAAATGATACAGGATCTGGGATGGGAATCGTTACAATAACGGCACTATCGCTACGGCGTGGGCTACTTACTAAACTACAATCGCCAACATTCTCCTCCGAATGAAAAAATATATTGTAGACTGCTACTTACATAGGTGGAAATGCCCATCAGAACAAAATACAAGAAATCAGAGCACGAACGGAGAGATTCAGGTGTTCTTTCTTCCCGGGCGCTATTCGAGAATGGAATGGGGGATAAATAGTATAACGGTTGTTCTATGAACCCTCTGCCAGGCACTTAAATGTGAATTGCACAGTATCCCATGTAGATGTATATGTAGATGTGGAAGGCTCCCCAGCACCTGTCCGACTCCACGACACCAATGGAGTTTCAGTCCTGAAGATGGTTCAAGAAAGGACCGAAAGTAGTTCATAAAAATCATTGCATTACAGATTGTTTTGTATATAATTTGATTAAAAATGCTGTTATTCCAAAAGTGGAAAAAATAATTCCAAAAAATTAAAAAACCGAACACGAAGCAATTAGAGAAAATTGTCTGAGACTTATAAATGTATCGACAGATAGTAAAGAAAATTAGAAATATGTTTTTTAGCTTCCTACTATCTATATTAATAAAAGCATAAACGTTTCGTTGTTCAAAATCGATAATGACGTTCATCAGTGATTGATTTCAAATTTTTAAAGAATCTTACTTTCTAGCACAGCAACAGTGGTAGATCTACGATATTTTCGAACAAAGTACGGAACTTGATAGTGGCGCCACCGTCCCCCACCCTTCCTCGCCCAACGACGCCTCGATGTCTTGGCGCCCCCTCGGCAATACAAAAGTAATTGTTCTTCCTGTATCTGTTAAAAAGGAGATTGAATTTAAAAAATAAAGTTGTTTGCACACAGGCTCGAACCCAATACCTTTGACAGCGCAGCGCGATGCTGCTAACCACAGGGCTGTTCCTGATGGAGTGTAATGACTTTATTGTTATTCATGATATGATCTTCTGAAGACTTTAACAGTTGATACGTCTTTAATTGATAGTTATAAGATAGTGTACCACATATGACGTGATTTTGATAAATCTACCGTGCAGCGAAAGTGCTTATGTTGCCTTCATGGAGGATTTGCGCATTCACAAGGCGAGGTGCGCGGTAGCTCTGTTGTCTTGCTTTGGGATCATTCATAACCGCCAGAGCTCGAGTAGCCAAGAGCTTGTAATTCTACCAGTTCCAGCGCCAGTGTTGAAAGCGGCGTTTCTCCTCACCCCTCTCTGCTGCGGGAGCGCTCATATGCTGCCACCAGGGGGTTCAGAAGAGAATTTGAACCTCAGATGCGTATGCGCATTCGAACGCTGCACTATCGCCTATAATATGTGACCGCCCTACGACTCGTATAGGTGCTGTTTCCGCGACGTAAAAGGTTTCTCATGCGATAAAAATGCTTTGAATATGCGTATAAAATGATCTGATAGAAGAAAGAAACGAAAGGTAGTTTAAAAATACTTTTTATTTTATTTATTTTTTCACGAGATCTTTTATAGAGGTTCGCTGAACCATTGAACACATAGGACGCGCCGCTAGTGCACAGCAGTGTTCTTAGACAGATAGACACACATACACACACACACACACACACACACACACGTTGTTGTGGTCTTCAGTCCGGGAGTGAAATAATTACTGTACACACAGAATGCGTTGCCACTGCCAATCACCGACAAATCTTTACAATTGACAGAAAAATGACCTGGAAAGCTAAGGGTGGTTTTTTTTTTCATCAAACAGTAGTTTGCCGTTGTTGTGGTCTTCATTTTGGAGACTGGTTTGATGCAGCTCTCCACCCTATCCTGAGCAGGCCTTTTCATCTCCTCATAAGAACGACAACCCACATCTACTTTCTGTCTCTTGGTCTCCCTATGCGATTTTTACGTCACACAGTTCCCTCCTATGCTAAACTCTCTATTCCTTGATGTCTAAGAATGTGTTCTACCAATCGATCTCCTCTTTTAATCAAGGTATGTCAGAAATTCCTTTTCGGCCCAATTCTGTTCAGTACCTCCTCATTAGTTACGCGATCTACCCACTTAATATTCTTCTGTAACACCATATTTCAAAACCTTATCCTCTTCGTGTGTGAACTATTTACCGTGCATGCCCACAGATGAGACTTACTTACGCTTAAATTAATATTTGATGTTAGCAAATTTCTCTTAATCAAAACGCTTTTGCACTGCCCAAGTAACGAAACTCATCTATTAACTTCATTGTTTCATTATCTAATCTAATTCCTTCAGGTTCGCTTGATATTTTTAGATTACATTCCATTACCCTGTCAATCTTATATGCTCGTTTCAACAACACACTGTCCATTCCTTTCAATTGCTCTTTCTTGTCCAGAGAGAGAGAGAGAGAGAGAGAGAGAGAGAGAGAGAGAGAGAGAGAGAGAAAGAAATGTTTGTAAGTCTAAGGGACTTAACTACGTAAGTCATCAGTCCCTAGGCTAACTAAGTACTTACACTAACTTAAAGTAAGTTATTCTAAGGACAACACAAACCCCCATGCCCGAGGGAGAACTCAACCCCGACGGTGAACGGCCGAATGCACCGCAGCAGAGCGCCGTAGAGCGCACGGCTATTCTGTCGCGCGAGTGAGAGAGAGTCCGGAAATACACGCATACTTTATATACCTATTTTTATTAATTTTATTATATTAGTTTTATAATGGAGAAAAATCGAATGACGTTTGTTGTTCTGATAATCAATTCGAACACAGATTTATGCGGCCTTCCATGTTACCGTATCTTTTGCCAAACTTTTCGTCTCTGTATAAGGACAGCAAGCCACATTCAATTGAAGCTGCTTGCTCGTCGAGCCTCGGTCTCCGATTGCGGTTTTTACTTCTCCCTCCCCTCCGTCCGGTTTCCACGTCCCACGTCCTACCAATCAATCCCTTATTTGGTCAACATAAGCAAATCTGTTTTCTCCGCTATTCCCTTCGTTACCTCCTCATTAGTTACCCGATCTATCTACCTAATTTTCAGCATTCGTATGTAGCAACAAATTCGAAAAGTTTAAGTCCTATTCTTGCCGAAAGTATTTATTTCACGGCACAAGTAAAACAACTGAAATACGACATTTGTCTCGTTCCGTAATCTAATTCTTTAAGCAACACTTGTACATTAAATTCCCATTGTTATGCTCCGTTCAGTTGGGCTTCCAGGTTCTTTGCTGTCTGTGACAGCCGGCCGCGGTGGCCGAGGGGACTGAAGCGCTCCAGTCACGGTCCGCACGGCCACCACGGTCGGGGGTTCGAATCCCCCCTCGGGCAAGGATATTTCTGCCGTCCTTGTTCGTAAGTAGTTCATACGTAGTTTGTAGGTTTAGGGACTGATGACCCCGTAGTTAAGTCCCATAGACTCTACAAACATTTGAATTTGAATTTGTCTGTGACAAAGGTACCATTGATAAACTGCACAGTTTTTATTTAGTCTCCCTTAATTTTAATTCGTTTTCCAAACTTCTCTGCTTTGCTTGGTTGCTTGCGTAATGTACAGATTGAAAACCATTGAAGGCTATATCATTGACTTACTTCTTCCCCAACCATTGCCGATCCATATGTCCGACTCTTATGTCTGCAGTCAGGATTTGTACAAATATAAGTCTTTGTTCGCTTTATTTTGCCCCTGCTACCTTCAGAATTTGAAACAGTGTTTGCTAGTCAACACTGGCAAACGCTGTCTTCAAATCAACCAAAGTTAGAAATATAAATTTGCCTATCCATAATCTATCTTCTAAGAAAATCCGTAAGTTGGCTATTGGATCGCGTCTTCCCACATTTCTCCTAAATCCTAACATCCCCCCCGGAAGTTGGCATCTGCCACTTTCTCTATACTCTGTAAAAAATTCGTGGTAGAATTTTGCAACCAAGACTTATTAAACTGATGATTCTTTAATTTTGACCCCTGCTCTCTCTGGAATTATATTTTTCGTGTTATCTAAGGGTATTTCGGCTGTCCCATACGTCTTAGACAACAGTAACTGTTCTCTTAGGTATACAAATTTTTGATAAATTACGAACCTAAATTCCACAATTATTTATACGTCATTATAATTTCTTTAACCCTCTCATGTCTTTATTTGTGCCATTCATTTCACAGTTTTATATTACATCCGTAAACTTAGGTCTGCTAATGATTTTATACAGACTGTATGGTCCTTATGACTCCTCCATGAACATAGTTTAGTACCCCAAAATATTGGAGCTTTCGAAGGACGAACAAAAGTAGACAAAAATTAGTTATTTCAAAACTATTGTGTCCTTCTGACGTTTAAATATTCAAAAGTGTTTATCTGTAGCAAAATTAGTTACGTACAAGAAAATCTGTCGACTTGCTCAAAGACTTGTGATGGTACGAGTTGAATAATACGCCTGAGGCGAAAGGAGACAAGAAAACAACCGACTAACGTAGCCCGTCAGTGATAAAGCTAAGCAATTTGCATAATTCACGAGGAAGTGACTTCAAAATGCAAGAACTTCGTTAAGCTACTGCAGCGCTCAAAAAAACGGACGTAAAATTAGTTACCCTCTCCTCACTCTTGCCATGTAAATGAAATTATCGTTCTTTCTTAGGCAGAACAATTTTACGCTTC
Source organism: Locusta migratoria (assembly GCA_026315105.1). NCBI lineage: Eukaryota > Metazoa > Arthropoda > Insecta > Orthoptera > Acrididae > Locusta > Locusta migratoria. The sequence continues at coordinate 169,323,409 of CM048745.1, forward strand.
ACAACGAAATCTCACAACTGACATTGTTTCAGTGCTTTTTGGTTTCTATTAAGCGCTGAGAACTTTCATGTATAAGTTTCTCTTATGGTCCATTAGTTTTAAGGCGACGACGTTTACATGCTGTAAATCACACAGCTGCGTTATATCGTACGAAGATACGAAGAAAATACTTTCAAATCACCATCTACTATTTGAAAAATACTGTACTTTCGTAGAAACTGTTGTCAAGGGTCACAGGGATAAATAAAATTCAACACTCTCCGACGCTACTCAGACTTCACTTGCATTTTAGGATATCAAAATCCGTGGATCATCTGCCGCTACCTATTTAGTTTCCATTTTTTGATAAATATAAACGTTAATTTAGAAATTGAATGTAGTACCCTGGAACAATATTTAATGAATTGGAAGAAAACTGCACCAACTAATCAGTGAAGTGGTGAAATTACCGTTGTTGACAAGAAATTATTCATCACAAGGATATGCCATTAGAATAGGCGTTTGCAAGCGGCTTATACACGAAGCACTTGTTGCTCTTCGAACCTGGATACTGTTTTGTTATTGCTTTCCACATGCTGGCGCTACTCACCTGCAAATTAATATCACTACCGCAACGAGAAATGTCGTGACTTCAGCAGTTACTATCTCACTTTGGATTTTTTGCTTTCCATTCCGTTTGGACACGTTAGGCTTTTTGGCGCTATGCCGGTATGGGAGAATTTCTATAGCCAGGATAGATGTGACTATTCACCGAACAATACTGAAATGATATGATCTTATTGCTTTCAGCGTTTTTGAGCACAGGCCACTCAGTGTCTCAAGTAATGGATTCCACTACAATATATGCTTGGAAGCAATACGCGAAAGCCTATCATTCATGCCCAATTTTGTGATGTACAGCCCTCTACTTACAGAACTACGGAATCTCAAAAACGCTAGTTTAACGTATGGCTACGGATACTTACTAATTTTAATTTCGATTGTACACGGGAGAGTTATTGCAGTTTGAATAACACTGTAGTCAACCCAAGTGTCTCAATGCTTCAGAGGAAACTGACATCGCAATTTCATTTAGCTACAAGGTAGTAGAAAATGTGTTATTTTCAAAACCTTTCCTGTACACGCATCCGTTACTATACAATTACGACTTAACAGAACCATCACTGGAAGCAGTAATTTTACATAAAATATCTGGGAGAAGGAATGAGTGATTTGAAATGCAACGTTCGCATAAAATTAGTCTTAGTTAACCCTCCGTTACACGCATCGCGGGCTGTGAGTTCGCAATTTTATCTTTCAGTCAACAATAAATTGTAAATTCGAGATTTCCATTTGTGGCTTTTTCTACCTTCTCTTCCTTCTGTAACGACTTACTGGCAACAATTGGAGTTCGTCATTATTGTCTGAAGAAATGAACACATGAGATGCAGAGTGTCAGTCCGCGTGTGGGCAGTTCTATCATCATTTGTTTCGAAAAAATATACGTGAAATTCCTCCATTTATGACAGTAGCAAACAATCATCCTGTGGAATCCAGCATTATGGCATTTAGGAAGAATATGACACTTGTTTCATATAAAGGTAATAGAGACAAAGTTGTTCTGGCACCGTCTGCCTTAGATGATAACAGTATTGACAGTGCCTCGGAAAAGTGCAAGCCTGAAACTACAACATTTCACATGGAGACTTAATATGGTGTGGAGAAAGTGGCTGAGATGAAATATGCATGCTCTAAGACAAGAAATACCTGAAGATGACCATTTATAAGTTTTACCTCTCTTATAACTGTTGCTGGAATAATTGGAAATGGAATTTACAAGAGGAATTCAGATATAACAAATCCCAGAAAAGACTATCTAAGAGTTATTGCCAACTAATTGTTGCATGATTATCAATAGTCTAAATATTTCATGGAAATTTAGAATCGTGTGATAGAAATTTTGTGATTACCAACGGCTGATGCTATTCCTACAGCTCCACAGAATCGAGGAAGTTGTAACTTCACTGACAGGAAGAAAAACAGATCGACGACATATTCCTGCAATCTGTGCAATAAATTGATGTGCCACCCGGAGAGTAGTAAAAATAACAACCAACGCGATTAATTTGCCTGAATTGACCGTGAGGTCGATATGTACAGTTATCTGAAAAATAATTTTGAACTTATTTAGGTAAGGTAACTCTTGGGCAGTGTACATTTGTAAAAACAGCGAAAAAACTGAATGAACATGAATTTCAGCGAATTATATGAAGTGTATATTATGACTTAACATTTTCATGTGCATTATCAATGCTCATAAACATTATATTTACCAATTCAGTGTCTTATTTACATTATTCTGACTCGAATATGTTATATTTCCAAACCATAATGTCCAAATTGTTGATGAAAAGGGTACAAAACGCAATACGGACTTTATGTCCTCACGCATGAACCGGCAGTTAAAAAACAATGCCTGGAAAGAGTACTCGTTAGACTAATAAATATGGTGTGGCATCGGATCCTGGTAGAGTTGATAGAAGACAGAGAAGAGCTGCACACTTCGCTACAGGTTCCACCACGGTGGACTCCAGTAGCAGACGCTGCAAGAGAGACATTCTGTATCGCGGTTCGGGCGTCTGTCGACATTCCGAAAGGATACGTTTCTTGACTAGTCAACAAATATAGTGATCCACACTAGTAGGTCTCACGACACCGCAACGAAGAACCGGTTAGAACATACGTGTAAATGTCTTTCCCACGAACCATACGCGAATGGAATACAGGAAAATGTTCAAATGTTTGTAAACCTATGGGACCAAACTACTCTACTGTAGAGTTACAAACGACGTAAACGTACTTGAACCTATCTTAAGGACTAGAGACATACCCATGACAGAGGGAGGACTCGATACTCCGGTGAAAGTGGCAGCCTATAACCGCACATTCCCAAACGGCGGAAAAAGGAAACGAGAAAGTGACCATGCTACATAATGTCCCCTTACCACACATGGTGATGAGCCTTACGGAGTATGAATGAAGAAGTAGAATTAGGTAGAACTGATTGTCTCGGAAATGCGTGCAAGACACAGATCGAATTCCAGGTCCACTGGGTAATGGTGCAGCTTTTATTTAGCGACTACCGAAGTAATGGATATTAGAATATAGCTCTGGATTCATGTGTAAATGCCGTATGCATCTATTATTTATATATTTTTTAAGCTTATGGGACTTAACTACGGGGTCATCAGTCCCTAAACTTACAAACTACTTATGAACTAGGACGGCACAAATATCCATGTCCGAGGGGGGGGGGGAGATTCGAATCCCCGACCGTAGTGGCCGTGCAGACCATGACTGAAGCGCCTCAGTCCCCTCGGCCACCGCGGCCGGCTGCATCTATTAGCTGTAGTATTTATTAATAAGGGACTGATAACCGACGCCGTTTAGTCCCTTCCTAAAACCAACGAGTTGTTAACATTTGTCGTTTTTCTACAGATCACAGTTGGTTTGTTAGTCTGCATCAAGGTTTGAAAATACACCCATCGATCCAGTCCTTCTTACGTGCACTTGTTCTTTCTGTACAACCTTTTAAAGTGCTCCACACGTTTGTCATAAACGTCTACTACATATAAAATATACTCGCGCACAGTAGGGAAAATGCTGGCATTAAAATTGCAACACCGCATATACCTGGTCAAAGTGTACTACACGCTTCGCTGTCCCACCTGGGCAGAGTAAGGAACTAACAACGTCTGCATTATTTACGCAATATGATGTGCAAGGAGTTAACTTGCATGGCACTAGGAGAAGCAACGGTTGAGATTTTGAGGTAAGGGCTTGACAGAAGAGAGCAATTCCTGTCGGGTTCCTACCAGCCAGGCAAAAAAAAAAAAAAAAAAAAAAAAAAAAAAAAAATGAAAAATTAAATACAGGGAATTAAGGCCAGTAGGAACGTTGAATGTGGCAATGAGGAGTTGTTACACTGCCACAAAGAGGTATGGTGCTGGAAAAATAGTGTAGGAGTAGCCAATACTCGAAAACAACTTCAAATCAGTCCAAAGAGTGGGTGACCTGCAAACGAATTACTCTGTAGTTTAACAAATATCCGATGAATTATATCTGTATTTGAAAAGTTGTTTTCTGACATGAAAGAAAAATACTAGTTTCGTCTCCTTTGATATTTACGAGCATATGAGGCTTACCAGTGTACACAATCAACCAGAAAAATGTATAAGCTATTTGTCAGGATCTATCGAGATATCGGTATTGTCGTTTGATTTGAGTTACGAATGTGTTGTAGTGTGGTGTTTGGCTCAGCAGATAGTACTTTCATCGCGAAGTTCAGAAAACACTTTGGCTGGAGTAAACTTGATATTCGAACAACTAAAATGTATTGTGAACTGGTTTTCAAGTTTGATAATGTTGTTGAAATTCAACGTCAGTGAAAGCGGGAGTTTGGAACAGAACAGCTAACAATTAAACACATTATTTACAGGTTTGAGTTGCAAGGAACGATTTGGGATATTCACAAAGGCAAATATATTCGACAGCGTACAGCTGCAAGTCCTATTTCGTAGTCCGCTGCCGCCGATAGCCGTTGCCATCACACTTTAGTGGAAGGGGAGGTACATTTCTTCAGCACCGGCATCCATATTGCCAGTTAGTTTCATGACACACAGTATACCGTTAGCCCACAAACACGGATCCTTAATTCGACCTACCACCCACAACAGATTCAGGCTGTTATCAAGACGTTAGCGGATAAACATTCGTGAACCTGAGTTGTTCGACGGTGAGGTGAAACATCTTCACAATGCGCTAATGAAGAATTGTTGAAACAGCCACGTAGAATCCATAATAATTAACAGGCCACTGCAAAATCTAAGGCGTTTCTGCGCTCGTTAAAAATGTTACGGAAATAATTGGGAGAATTTTGACGAAGCGGAATTTTTTTGGAACTTACAAAGAAAACCGTAAAATAAAGGAAAATCTTAAACCTACCAAGGACGCTTGCACACCATTCGATAAAACTGGAGTATACAGAATCCCGAACAGTTGTGGAGATGTTTATGTGGGTACCACCAAACGAACTGTCGCAAAACGTTTGGAAGAGCACAAGGGCAATTGTAGAAGAGGAGAAATGGAACCATCAGCTGTTGCGGAGCATGCTTTCCAGCCAGGTAACCACCACATTCTCTTCGACGACACACAAGTGCTAGCGACCATAAGCGGATACTATGAAAGACTCTGAAGGGAGGCAACTGAAATCGCCAAACATCCGAATAATTTCAGTCGTAAGGAAGAGGACGTGAAACATGGATGCCGGTACTGAAGAAGAGATGTACCAGCCGTCCACTACAGTGTGATGGCAACGGTGATCAGAGGCATCGGACGACGGTCAATTGCACTCACGTCTGCAAAGCACGTGTCGTCATGCGTCGTCGCGGGAACCCGCGGACACCGAACTTAGCGACAGAAGTTTTTATATGACAGGCTCCTAACGCATAGAAAATCACCGTGTGTGTGTGTGTGTGTGTGTGTGTGTGTGTGTGTGTGTGTGTGTGTGTGTGTGTGTTGGACCTGCAATCCTACAGGCCCCTGAAGATATCCTTCGTAGACGGGGACAGAACGTTGGGTTTTGAAAACAAATTCAACCGACCAGGGCATACACGTCAGTACTACGTTTACACGCCTGAAAATTGATTTACTTTTCAGCTGACTCCACCTGTAAATTTAAACACTCGCCCCATCGTTCGAGAAGGCTTTAGAGGCCTGGAGTTTAGACTATTTGTGGCAGCGTTTGCATCCTGTAAGTGGCGCTCTTCAGCTGTAGAGGTAGAGAAAAACCCGTACACAGCGCGCAGTACTGGTGTGTCTACCTCAATTTGCAACTTATTTATTCACTCATCCTCGTAATCTGCCAGTAAGTTTCATATCAGCGCACAATCCGCTGCAGAGTGAAAAAAAGTCGGTCCCCTCTTCGTAAAATTTCTGCGGACAGGTATCTGTACACGATACTGCCCGTATCTGTATCCGTGAATATCGCTATCCCGTGACTCTCTGCAACTCACTTTATTCAAAAATGCAACACTTTGAAAAATGCCTAATTTTGGAAATGAATAGCTCTGTACGTCCGGACTGACTGTCAACCGAAGATTGTCGCCAGAAGCAACGTCGTCGCTGTCGAACAGTAGGATAATCGTGGAATACGGGCAGCGGGCCGATGGGAGCGGTTTTCAGCCACGGACGGCTTCGGTTCCGGGAAGGGAGTCTGCTGCTGGCGCCAGCACAGTGGCGCCAGTAATTAAAACCGCTGTCTCGCGCCCTCCTACTTACCGCAGCTCTGTCCGCTGCAGGCTCCAGAGGCCTTCACGCACCGGCGCGGCCGTCCACGTGCCTCGCAATCACAACACAAGAACGACTGTTCCCCACCCAAGGAAGATCCGCTGCACACTCTCCCAAACACGCAGTAGTCGTTCATATGATTTCATCCGTTTCACTCATTATCCACTATGGTGACTATAAGACCCCGAAAAATATCAACAAATATTTATACGAAATGATCTACATCTACATGTATACCCTGCAAGTCACATTGAAGTAAAACTTCCTGACAGATTAAAATTGTGTGTCGGAACCGGGACTCGAACCTGGGACCTTCTAATTTTAATCTGCCAGGAAGTTTCTTATCAGCGCACACTCCGCTGCAGAGTGAAAGTTTCATTCTGGAAACATCCCTTAGGCTGTGGCTAAGCCATGTCTCAACCATATCCTTTCTTCCAGTAGTGATAGTCTTGCATGGTTCGCTTCTGTGAAGTTTGAAAAGTAGGAGGCGAAGTACTGGCGGAAGTAAAGCTGTGAGGCGGCATCGTGAGTCGTGTCGGGATAGCACAGTCGGTAGTGCGCTTGCCCGCGAAAGGCAAAGGTCCCAGGTTCGAGTCCCGGTTCCGGCACACAATCTTAATCTGCCAGGAAATTTCATATCAGCACACACTCCGCTGCAGAGTGAAAGTTTCATTCTGGGCACATTGAAGTGCATGGCAGAGTGTTCATTGATATTTCTCAATAGTTCTATTCTATAATAGCTCGCGGGAAAAAGGAACACACAATCTTTCTGTTTTTCATCTGATTTCTCTTACTTTATTATGATGATCATGTCTCCCTATGTAGGTGGGTGCTAACAATATATGTTCGCTAATCGGAAGAAGAAGGTGGTGAAAAAAATGTTTAAAATTGATTTCGCCGCAAGAAATAACGCCTTGCTTTTCGAGTGTTTCCACCCCAATTCGTGCTTCATTTCTGTGACACTCTCTCCACTATATGGCGATAATACAAAACGAGATGCCCTTCTCTTAATTTTCTCTAAATAGTCTGCTCCACCTGGTATCGATCCAACAATGCCGAGCAATACTCCAAAATAAGACGCACAAGTGTAGGCAGTTTCCTTAGTAGAACTGTTGCATCTTCTAAGTGTTCTGTCACTGAAACGTATTCTTAGGTTGGCCTTCCCTACAATATTATCTTGTGTTCTTTCCAATTTACGTTGTTCGTAATTTTTACTCCTGGGTATTTAGTTGAATTTAAGGCCTGTAGACTTCACTGATTTATCGTGTAACTGAAGTTTAACAGATTACTTGTAGTGGTCAAATTGATAAACTCACACTTATCATAATTAAGGTACAATTGCCAATTGTTGCACCATGCAGATATCGTAATCATTTTGCAGCTGATTTTGATTTTCTGATGACTTTAATAACTGATAAATGACAGCATCGTCCGCGAACAGTCTGAGAGAGTTACATTGTCTCCTAAATTATTTATAAAAATAAGGAACATAGGGGGCCTATAACACTTCCCTGTGGAACGCTAGCTATTGTTCTACTCGATGACGTTCGCTCAGTTACAACGTACTGTGTCCCTTCTGACAGGACATCACGAATCCAATCGCACAACTGTGGCGATATTCCATAAGCACGCAGTTTGATAGAAGATGCATCTGAGGTACAGTGTCAAAAGCCTTCCGAAAATCTAGAAATACGAAATCTATTTAACATCCCATATCGATAGCACTCATCACATAATATGTGTAAAGAGCTGTGCTTCACAAGAACGATACTTTCTGAATCCGTGTTGACTATGAGACAATAGGTCGTTCTCTTCGAAGTAGTTCATAATATTTGAAGAACGTATATGTCCTAAAATCCAGCTGCAAACCGAGGTCAATGATTAAGGCCTGTAATTTTTCTTATCTCGCCCACTGAAGTTCTTGAATAATGGAGTGATCTGCGCAACTTTCCAGTCTTAGGGACGAAAAGTCCCCTAAGCGAGTGGTTGTATATGTTATTTAGCTATTCGGCTATTGCATCAGCATACTCTGGAAGGAACCTAATACAGTCAGGACCGGGTTACTTGTGCTAAGACATTTAAGTTTCCAGGGGTATCTACTTCTAAATTACGCTTGGTGGAAGCTGTTATTGGGAGGACGTCTGGAGTATTTGCTTCTTCTTACATCTACATCTACATCTACATCTACATCTACATGGGATACTCTGCAAATCACATTTAAGTGCCTGGCAGTGGGTTCATCGAACCACAATTATACTATTTTTCTCCCATTCCATTCTCTAATAGCGCGCGGGAAGAAAGAACACCTAAATCTCTCTGTTCGAGCTCTGATTTCTCTTATTTTATTCTGATGATCATTTCTACCTATGTAAGTGGGAGTCAACAATATATTTACGCATTCGATAAGCGCCGTTGTTGTAATGATTCCCATCTCAGATCCTGCATCATTTCCGTAACGCTGTCTCCCCTGTATCGTGACAATACGAAACGAGCTGCCCTTCTTTGGACTCTTTCGATGTCCTCCGCCAAACCCACCTGTTAAGGATCCCACACTGAGCAGCAATACTCCAAAAAGGACGGACAAGCTTAGGGTATGCAGTCTCTTTAGTAATTCTGTTGCATCTTTTAAGGGTTCTGGAATAAAACGGAATCCTTGGTTCGCCTTTCCAACGATATTACTTACGTGTTCTTTTCAGTTTCAGTCTGAAGTAATAGTAATTCCTAGGTATTTGTGGAGTTTACGGCCTTCACGTTTGATTGATTTATCTTGTAAACAAAGTTTAACGGATTTCTTTTCGTACTCATGTGGACGACTTCACACTTCTCATTATTTAGAGTCAACTGCCAATTTTTACACCATACTGATATCTTATTTAGATCGTTCTGCAGTTGGTTTTGATCTTCAGATGATTTTACTAGACGGTAAATCACGACGTCGTCAGAAAAGAACCTGAGAGTGCTACTTAGATTTTCCCCTAAATCGTTTATGTAAATAAGGAATAGCAGAGGACCAATAACACTACCCTGTGGAACGCCGATATCACCTCTGTTTTAGTCGATGCCTTACCATCGATTACTTCTTAACAAAGATATGCAAATATTTTTTGTTCTACGAGGGGGGAATTGGAAAATAAATTTCCCTTGTCGACTGTGGTCTGAGTTGTGTACGAAAGGAAACCAAAAAAAAAAAAAAAAAAAAAAAAAAAAAAAAAAAAAAAAATAAATAAAAAATATATATATATATATATATATATATATATATATATATATATATAAAAGGACATAATAAAGGTAAGGCAGCTTTATTTTGCTACATAATTTCCATGTACATTGAAACATTTGTGAATGGCTTGTTTGACGACAGCATTGCTTCCAAATTGCATTCTTCTCCAAAGCTGGAAACAGATGAAGTCACTTGGTTCGAGATCAATACTGTAGCGCGGATGGTGTAGCCGCTCCCAACCAAGAGTTGCAATATGGTTTTGCGTTGCCGTCGCCGAGTGTGGTGTCGCATTGTCATCCAACAGCAGAACGCCAGATCTGATAAGGACAGGCCGCTTTTTTCGAATACGCGTTCACCTGCTGTGTCGTCTTTCGTCCGTAGCCGTTCAACACTTCTTCCGTATCCAATGGTTTTTTCGTAGTCGGCATTTTGAAGCTTATAACGCGGTTTTACAAATGTCTCAGTGTACTGGGAAATTATGCAGAAAAATTAATATATGTCTTATCTTTGTCTTATTCTATTTTTTTCCTTTCATAGACAACTCAGGCCACAGACAACGGGGGAAACTTATTTTCCAACTCACCTGGTAACATTAAATAAAAATTTCTTATAAAACTTGGTCCGTCGATGTTTTGTTGACGAGGTACAGGTAACAAAAAATTTTGCCTGAAAATTAGCAACCTCCCTAATGTGAATCCAACGCAAAACTGTACGAGGTTATAGTAAAGAACGATCTCCATTTATTTTATTGTTACTAATCTGGTTAATCTAATAATACATGTCCCAGACTTGTGATATTTATTTTATTATGACAACCGGTTTCGATGGTAAAGATCATCCTCAGACCATGTCCTTGGTGAGGATCTGGCTCATCTCCTGAGGTGCATAATGTGATGGTCCAGAAGAGATGTGCCAGCTCTTTCCCAACAATATGAACTGAGGATAACCTTTATTGGTCAAAACCGGGCATTGTAATGAACTAAAAATAAATACCATATTGCGATCTAGACTGGTGCAAATATTATATTAATCAGAAATTTTTTGGTCGCTGTTTATTTTACATGAGAAGAATGTGAGAAGAGCAAATGAAACCCAGTGACGAGTGTTTACCGATGACTTTGTCTTTGTCAGGATAGCGACACACAGTTTCCTGCACTGTGGGGCTGTGAGCTCAGTATTCAACTCGGAAGATGGGAAGGCAATGAAACAATGGTCCAGCATAACAGTTATTGACACTTCGTGCTTACAATACAGCAGCAGGCGAGTGGAGTGTGTGTGTGTGTGTGTGTGTGTGCATCGTAGCGCGCTGAGTAGGCGTCCAGCTGACGCCACGAGTCCCGAAGTGGCTGATGATGCCCTCTCGCCGTCACAACCGTGTGCCAGCCGCTTCTGCCTCAGTGTTCCACAAGGCGAGGCGCTGCTTTCGCACCCGGGTATGATACGTCCATTGTAATATGGCCTTTCAGGGATGCAGGTAAATGAAAATTATTTCCCGTGATTGCACATGAAGTGCCATTAAGAATAAAAACCACTGGTAACCCCAGCTAAGCAGAACATTAACCCTACTTCTACTGATATCCTGTGAAGCTTCATCACGGTAGACGGTGCTCCCTGAAAAAGAACAATTATGTTATGTACTAAACTGAAACAAAAGAAAGATGAGAAAAGGAAAAAAACACTATGGTATTAATTTATTTAAGATAATTTAACTAATCCCTCGTAAAGTTTATGGATCCCCTTGCCTCCTCCTTGGAACCGCTAATTAATCCTTTTTCCGACGCCTTGCATTTTCTTTATCATTATGTACTACTGGTGAAGGTAAAGCATCAATTGCCCCCTTAAAAGGTCTTAACCTATTTACGTACACAACAGACATTCGTGTTGGCAATTGCAATCTTACATTTACTGGCGACGTCACAGCCACAATCTGAAAAGGCCCTCGATAATTAGACTAACGTTTTTGTCTTTCCCTTCGCCTCGTATGGCGTGGATAGCATGATCCAATGCCTGAGTTTATAGTCCGGACGTCTTGATCCTGTATTCCCCAGCCTTTCCTATCGTTCCAGTGTCTTAGTGTTTGCTTTCTGTACTCTGGACCATAGCTTATTCATCATATTTGAGAAATCTTGCACCGTCTCACCGACTTTTCCTTCTTTCTGAGTTAATACATCGAAAGGTGATGGCTTCTTTCTCACACTACTTCATAGGGCGACAAAACAAAAATGTTCAAATGTTTGTAGAGTCTATGGGACATAACTACGGGGTCATCAGTCCCTAAACTTACAAACTACTTATGAACTACTTTTTGTGTCCCAGCCTCGTCGCCGCTTTTGTGTCTCGTTTCCGTCGTAGGTGTCGGTGGCCGAGTGGAATGAGACCGACACAGGAATAAAGATAGCACGCTGGTGCAGGTACGGAGGGGAGCAGCCAGAAACTAGAAACACTAGAGTAAATTAGAACGAGATATATATTGCACATAATGTATACAGTACTTAACTTTTACATAGATCAGTACTGCAGAATGCTGATACATAGTTGAGCTAGGGATCTGCCTAGTGCCTGAACGATAGCCAAGTCTTCACTGGTGCCTACCTGATTCCGAAGGTCCTAACTGGTTCCTATCTCAGTCCCAAGTGCACGATGTCGTTCAGTGGTGGCCACGAGCGGAGTTGCAGCAGAGGGCGCTCGTGGCTGTCGTCGTAAGAACGCCGCGCCGTGCGTGCATGGCGGCGCGCGGCGAAAGTAGGTGGCGCGCACTTTATACTTGTGCGACACCACACTACTTACAACTAAGGCCGGCACAAATATCCATGCCCGAGGGGGGATACGAACCCCCGACCGTAGTGGCCGTGCAGACCGTGACTGGAGCGCCTCAGTCTCCTCGGCCACCGCGGCCGGCGAGGGCGACAAACCCGTTGCTTCGTGCGTCTTTGCATTATAGCAGGACATAACTATTGGCAAATACAATTCTCAGTTATTCTGCTGCTCACTGATGTAGGAGCTGAACATTTTACAGATTGTTCGGTGTACCCTCTCTGTCTGCCTGTTTCCCCGTGGATGCAGAGGTGTTGTGCGCAGCTTCTTTATCTTCAACCTGACAGAGCTGCCTGAGCACGGCGGCCATGAACTTTGAGCCTTGGTCCGAAATAATAGCCCCTGGTACTCTAAATTTAAGTATCCAGTTATTTACGAGTGCTTGTGCAATCGTACTGGTTTGCTGGTCTGGAAGACTCACCATTGCTATGTAACGAGAAAAATGGTCTATAACCGTTAGGACATACTTGTTAACTGCTGGTGTCTTGTGACATGGCCTGTAGACATCGGCTCCAATTAGAGAAAATGGGGCTGAGGCTTCCGGTAATCGTTGTAAAGGTTCCTTCTGGGGGCTCAAGTCTGCACGCCGCGCGTACTCCACACAGTTTCGAACGTACTGGACCACATGTTGCTTCCTGGTGAGCCATCAAAACCTCCTGTTTCTCCTTGGTCCTGTGCCCACCGTGTCCGGACAGAACATGATCATGTGCCTCCCGCATTACCTCTTACCTGAGGTTTGCAGGTACCAGCGGGAGGCGAGTGGAGTGTACCTGTGCGTTGTATCACGCTGAGCAGGCGTCCAGTTGTAGCCACGAGTCTCGTTGTGACTGACGCCTGCTCTCTCGCTGTCGCGGCCGTCTGCCGGCCGCTTCTACCTCAGTGATGGGTGCTGTTTCCGCGCACGGGTGCATCCACCCTCACCTCGCTTCCCGTGCTGCTCTCTCCCCCGCATTGATGTTGTCATGCAGGCTCCGCGATGCTGCCTGTACCGCGACCGCTGATGGTCGTACAGTGATAGGTGTGATTGGGATTTGAACCCGGCTCCTCCTTCGCCCATAACTGCTGCTTCACCCTACAGACGGTCACAGGGGCGCTTTAGGTATGGCCGCGTCCTTCTACACAAAGGCCCTGGGTGAGTAGCCCGCCTCTTGCTGGAGCCTTACCGCTGCAGTGTTGTCGAGGCGAAGAACCCACTGCCCCATGCTGTGCTGCCGTTATTCCGCAGGCTACATCTCCAGTCGGAGATGGCGCGTTGACCATGATGATTGGGCTGATGACCGCGCTGCAACGAACTGCTTCCAGCCTGCGACTGACTCAGTTTTGCGATTAACAATAATAACAACTGCTGTCGACGAGTAGCACAGTCCGAGTGGCAGGTGACTGTCCGAACGTGGCTGACTGTTGAACGTGTCTTTTACGCCTGTATTTATACAACGAAGTTGACCTTGTCGGCCTGTTTTTTTTTTTTTTTTTTTTTTTTTTTTTTTTTTTTTTTTTTCAAGTATGGCAAAACTGATATTTGCTACACGTGACCGGTTTCCTACTTCCGACCAAGTACGCCCCATTCACTTGTACCTTTAAGCAACACAGTTTTATGGGTGTTACGCAGTACGGCGTCCGCGCCGACCCAATTGCGTCAAACGAACCTCGCTGTGCCGCTCCACTTTACTTGCTGAAATCATAAACGTGCTTGTCCCTCTCTAAGTCAAGTGTCTGTTTTCCACACAGCACCGCTCCTATATTCAAATTCTGCGTCCATGCTCACTAGCAAATTGCCAACTTTTCTTGTATTAAATATCTCTATTCTCCCTGCCTCCTGAAGTTCCATAAAATAATGTACCAAACATGTTCAAATATTTGTAAATCTATGTAACTACTTTGGTCATTGGTCGCTAGGTGTACAAACTACATAAACTAAATTATGCTAAGAACAACAAATACTCCCATGCCCTAGGAAGCTGACGGCGAGCAACGGTGAGCTCTGTGGCTTGGCGCCTTGCAACATGTAGCCACTCCAGCGCGGCAGACTTGTGACTGCAGTACTTTTCTAGAAATTCTACAAAAGCACAAAAGCAATTTGTGATTTATTGAAAACCATTTATTTTTCTCTTTTCGTTACAGTTGCACTATTTGGAAGCAGGTTACTAGTTTCGGACTTGTTCGTCTATTTTCAAACTAATTGCTGACCCTGCCCCATATTCACGGTGAATTTTCATAAGTTTGCTATATATTACCTACATGTCCCATTTTATTTAATTTCAGAAATTTGCAAAAAGTTTTCAACAGAAGTAGAAGCGAATTTAATTTTCGAACATGATGGTAATAAAGTTAACTATAAACTCTGTCGTAAATTTGAAAGACATCCCTGTTTCATAAATAATCTACAAACTACAACAGTTTCTATATGGTTTCACTTAATACACTATTGCTATTATGTTTTTTCACTAAACAATAAATAAAATAACTCGTTTTGAGGTTAGGAAACGACTGAAACCACTCTCTAACGACTGTCTTTATTGTTAATGGAAAGTAAACAAATTTGCTTCAATAATATATGGACTTTACTTGTATAATCGCTGGAATTTCTGGCTGACGACTGCGGATAAAAGTCTGGGACATGTGTCATTAGATTCACCAGACCAATAGCAACAAAATACAAGGATGGAAATCGTGTTTACTGTATCCTCGTACTATTTTCCGATGACTTAATATTAGTGATGTTACTAAATTTCAGGCGAAATCTTTTATTAGCTGTAACTCATTAACAGAACATATAAGGATTTTTTTTCTTCATTAATTTCGCTTGCAGAATAACATATTAAAATATTGGAGTATCTTCGTGAATCATGCTGTATAGAGTGTCCGTGTGTTTTTATGTATTGCATACGATCTTTCCACACTTGGCCTTCAAACTAAAAGAACGGTTTTTGTTAGTGTAAGGATCATATACTACACATTGTTCAGGAGTTATGAGGTTGATACGATGGAGTGGCCGAGCGTTCTAAGGCGCCTTGCTGCGGAGCCCGCCGCTGCTTGCCGTCGGAGGTTCGTGTCCTCCCTCGGGCATGGGTGTGTTTGTTGTCCTTCGTATAGGTTAGTTGAAGTAGGTTATAAGCATAGGGACAGATAACCAGAGTGGTTCCATGGATTTACAAACATATGAAGATATGACGTTGAACATCTCCCCTTATTGGACCGATTGCCAGCAAATTTTGAACACGTATTCCTTATCGCGCGTTTACAATATCTTTATGGTATGAACCACCTACGATACATACTTCAAGTGATATGACGCTTATGGCACCTGGTGGATGGTACTTTACCTACGGTTCGGCACCCAGGTGGTTAACTAGGAGGTTGAGCTACTGAGATAATACTTTCAGATGATTTTACACTATGAACAGACAGACAAGATACCGTTTCTGCTTGCCTTTATGTATTGATTTAGATTAATTTAATAGTGCATCAAGAGGTCCTGTAGAAGCTAAATTCGAGGACTTTGGCTTCGCAGCGTGATTCCACACATGCCAGAGATACAAAAATTTCTATCACAAAATTAGGTCCTGTGTATATTTCCGGCAGTGAATGGACGTTGAAAACTAAGATAGGTGTCTGTTCAACATGTCAGTGTGGTCCAAAATTACACAATTACACCAACAAACTTCTAGAGGATGTAGAAGGTGTCTGGGGGAATAAATGAGCATTGAAACACATGCCCGGAAACGCCATGCAACTGCGCTACGAAGCGTCCAATTGCTGGAAGTGGATGTCAAGCGGTAAGCGCCAGTTCCTGTAACTTAAATTCTCCGTAGCGTCGTTGAATGGCGTTTCCAGGTATGGACTTCCGTGCTCATTTTATCCTTCCTGAAGTCTTCTACATCCCATATAAGTTTGTCAGTGTAATTCTGAAATACAGTAGCATACAGAACGCACACCCATCTCGGTCTTCGACGTACATTTATGGCCGGAAATAAGCGCAAGACGAAATTTTGTGAAAGAGATCTTTAAATTGCTGGCATGTGAGCAATACCTTTGCGAAACCGAAGTGCGCGAATTTCGCATTACCCTATATATATTCTTTTATTATTAAAACTATTTTCCATCACTGTTACGGCAACTACTGTTTTACAAAGTATTGCGTTGTTAGCAAATAAAGTAACGATTACATAATACAGCGCAGTTCTTAAAGATGGCGACTCTGTAAAAGAGGCAACCGGACTTCTAGGAAGTGAATTGTAATTTATTCTTTGTTTATAAATGTAGAAACAAGTTTAAACTAGGCCACTCGAGCGATAAATGAAGTTACTTTTGCTCCATTTCCGGCATCGCTTTTTAGTTACGTGGAAACTTAGACGATACAAGCTACTGTATAACGGCGAATTTCATTAAACACACACACACACACACACGTTTCAAGGCGCCTTAGACTATACGGTAATTTCCGCCACTGTTTTCGGCAACATTATTCCATATATTTAAAAGAATAAATAAAACTACAGTCAGTTCTATCAGGCCGATTTCGTCATTTCTGGGGATTCATCCACACATTTTGTCATCAAGTATCAATTTACTTAGCTGACGTCTTCCGTTATTTTTGTGATTATTTTAATCTGTCCTTATTAAGATACGCAGTTCCTTTGGGCCTAAGAAAGCGCAGCGTATCAGCCTCTTTAATTTGTCCTTGCATTGATTGATTCTGAAGAAAGCTATGAGTGCACATTCAACTGGACTTCCATTTTTCTCAACTTCTTTTCATTCCACTAACAGTGCAAGGTATTCGCATGAGTCGTCTATCTTCATTTTAATAAGTTTCTAAATCAAATCATGGTGCACGATAGATTGATGGGTCAACGGAAATGGCTCAGTTTCTATATTAAATGGCACATTCGTAACAAAATAAAAATTGAATATTTAAGGACAATAGTTATATGCCTGTTAGAATGTACGACATTCACTCACAAAGTATACGACGTAAATGTATCACATATTTACTCCTAAAAATTGACTGGAGCACCTCGCTGCGGAGCGCGCGGTTGCTCGCCGTGGAGGTTCGAGTCCTCCCTGGACATGGGTGTTTGTCCGTAGGTTAGTTTACCTAGGTTTAAGTAGTTTGTAAGCTACGGACTGATGACCAAGCAGTTTGCTCCGATAGATTTACAAACATTTGAACATTCTGACTAATACCTATCAAAAAGGAACACGGAAATACTAATAACCAACCGGCAAAGTCAAAAACTAACAACGAAATCAGTTACAACAAGTGCAGGCGACACTAACAAAATCAAGCAACTAATTGCCCATCCGACAACATACGCATTCAAACTATTAACATGCACTGCAAGAACGTGCTACCGCCTACTTAAACACCCATGACGTCATACAACACAACACGCAGACGTCACGGGTCAAATCTGACGGGCGGTATCAGCACGACCAAAACAGAAGGCTGCTCTTGTGACGTCACGCAGAGTAGGCCTTGATCGCGTAGCTCAGTGGCTAGCCGCTAGGTTCTAGTGAGCGAAGCGATCCCGGTCTACTCTGTGTGACGTCACACGAGCGTGTCGCTAACAGCGACTAGATACAAGGCCTCACAATAAGGGTGCCCTCGCAAGCTGACTGGATGGCGCTACGAAGTAGTAGGCTGTGCCCCAGCGGCCAGCCAGTGAGCTTGTGAGGGCAGCCTCTTGGGGAGACGTGACACGGGCTTGTTGTGAGGCCTTGTATCTAGACGGTATTGGTGCTGCTCGCTGCCTCTTATTTCGGAGGTGTAGGTGGTATCCCGTGCTTCAGTTGACCGAAAATTCCCTGTTATTGATTTTTTCTGTTCCATAGGATCCAATTGAGGAGTGAGACTTCATGGTCCTTTGCACACGACAATCTTAAGACAAAGTGAAAAGAATCAATATAGAAAAAAAAATGAATTAGCTTAATTGTTTAACTTTTCTAGGAGTACCTCGACAGAATAAAAGGAGTGAGCCATGAGGTAACTCTTCAATTTAGATTTGAAAGCGTGTGGATTAGTGCTAAGATTCTTTAGTTCTTGTGGCAGATTATTGAAAATGGATGGCGCAGAATAATGTACACCTTTCTATATAAGTGTCAAACTGGTGTGATGCAAATGTAGATTCGACTTCTGTCTAGTATTCACCGAGTGAAAGCTACTAACTCGTGGGAATAAGCTGATATTATTCACAACAAACGACATTAAAGAAAAAACGTGACGCCAGAGTCAAAATTCCCAGACTACTGAAAAGGGGTCGACATGACGTTCGGGCTAACTTACACCAGATATTGCTCGAACCGCCCGTTTTTGAGCCAGAAAGATCCTTTTTGCATCAGGCGAGTTACCCCCCCCCCCCCCCAAAAAAAAAATGCCGTACGTCATAAGTGAGTGAAAGTAAGCGTAATAGATTACTTTTCGTGTTGAAAAATCACTTCTCAGATATTGTTCTAATGGTAAATATAGCAGAATTTAGTTTTGGAACAAGATCTTGAACATGGGCTTCCCATGACAGCTTAGAAATTTGAACTGTTCAGTCTCACTTATCACATGCCCATTATGTGTAATCAGAATGTCAGCTTTCGTCAAATTATGTGTTAGAAATTGTAAAAACTGAGTTTTACTGTGATTTAACATCAACTTGTTTTCTACAAGCCATGAACTTATCTCTTGAATTTAATACTGTGTCAATGTTACGAGCAACATCCTTCACTACCAAGCTGGTATCATCAGCAAACAACGACGAGAATCTCCTGCATGGTACAAGAAATCAGAGTGTACACAGAAGGAAAACCCCATCAGGCACTTCGGCCAGAGATCCTCTACATTATGCATGCGCCGTTAAACATTTAGCCGGCCGCGCGGCAGTGTATACGCGCTACATCGCCGCAGCTTTGCTTCCGTCGCGCCTCGCCGTGCGTATCCTCTTTGCGCTCCATTCCTCCGTCGCCTTGCTGCCGTAACTCCCGCACGCACGCCGCGCGCTAGTCCAGCGTGAATATTTGACGCGATCATGCCGCTGGGATCCACAACGCTAAAACGTTTCCCCGGAAGACTAAACAGTGGCTGCTCTCCCTGCGGAAGAGGCTTTCGGGGGAACGCGCCGCTCTCTCTCGGCGGCTGACGCATTTAACGAGGCTGTGTATTAAAATGCGTAGGTACAGCTAACGAGATTTCCCCTACGGGGACGATGCCGGTATAGAGGTAATTCCGGAACGAGACGTTATTCATTAATCACACTGGTGGTCATTATAAAGGGAACAGAGGGACGTAAACTCCACTCACCAGCTAGGATAAGGGCAGAGTGGCTACGATATCGGCAGAAACCACCCTTTTTTTTAATTACTACTCCATCCATTCTATCGCAATTACCAAAATGATTTTTAAAATAATTCTGGGAAGTGACGATTATTTAAGATGTTCAGACTGATGTCATACCATTGGACACTCGAAAAAAATAATATCCAATAGAATTCAGAAGATAAGTGTGAGAATGATAGCCTAAACAGCGCTTATACTCTTGCATCGGAACTACCGACGACAAGGCAAGGCTGGATTTACAGTAGGCAGATGAGCTCTCACCTTTGCGAATGGATGCTAGCAGCTGTAGGACTATGTAACACTCCCACTACTCTACTGACTGCAAATTTTAATAATGTAAGTCACTATGCCCTAAATTTTGAAGTGCTCGTTGTCTAAGGACGTTTTTCGTAAAAATAAATAAATAAATATATAATAAAAATAAATAAATAAAGGTACCGGGATGTTACATACTAATAAAAGAGAAGTCAGATGAATTCTGTTCTATAATTTTCGTTTATTAACCTCACTTTTGGTTAATACACATTACCCAATATTTTAGCTCAGAGACACACAAAGACTTTTTGCATGCCCCATTGGAGTAGACGAGCGTTAGAAGGCGCCTAGATACGTAGAGCGCCGCTTCTCGCCGTCGAAGGTTCATATACCCTCTCGGGTATGGGTATATTTGTTGTCCTAAGCGTAAGTTAGTTTAAGTAATTATTAAAAGAACTGACCGCCATTTGACTAAAAGTTTTCATTTTTTTATTGTCACAACCTGGTTTCGGCCTTAGGCCATTTTCAAATGCTGTGATAAAAGTTGTCAGACAGGTTTCCTTATGTCATGGTCGTAATAATAAAAACAATAAAAATATTCGGAGTCCATGTTGGAAGTATAAAATGGGTGACACATTTGACCCCGCATCTTAATGGCCATGCGCACTAAGGCGCTCAGCAGCGGTGCGCGTGGCCCTTCTCCGTCGGCGGTTCGCGTCCTCCCTTGGGTGTCTGAGTTGTTCTTAGCATAAGTTACTTTACGTTAGTGTAAGTAATTTCTAAGGCTAGGAACTAATGACGAACGTAGTTAAGTCCAGTAGGTTTACAAACATTTGTGAAACACTTGTTACATAAAGATCTCTTTTTTAAACATCTTTGCCAGAATCCACAAGTGTTTAAAAACACAAGTACAACTTACATCACATCAAAAACAATACCACCCCTTGAGCTCTCTGCTCGTTTGATTTGATCAATGTCACAAACCGTGGTTTACAGTCAACTGTTTTGAGCACTAAAACTTCAATACAAATATTGAAATAATTGGTAAAATTGTGACAAGAATTAAAGTGTAATAAACGAAGTGATTCGTATGGGTATACATTATTTAACATTAATATAGCGAATGTAATATTTAAGTGTTGTAAATCAAAATACGTAAAAATAACTACCTTGGATTCCGTGGAGCAATGAAACAAATTTAAGCATAAACTACATCAAACATCAAGTATTTTTGGAAATTGCATCACATTTAGAAACTACTGACATAATAGACTTCAAAATTGAGAATCTGATATGGGATTTATGAAAACGTATGTGCAAACTAGTTTCAATTGTATTTTAACGAATGTAATATGTAACAAACGCCTTTTTACTTACTAAAATGGTTTTCTAAGTAAAATAAGACTTTAAATTACTACTCAACATATTATTGAAACATAATGTTAACGTGTGATATTTTTAATAATCATGTTTATACTTCGAAAACTAGGATTTGTTGACGTCGATGTTTTGTCTTCTGAGTCATAACTACCACGTGAAAACAACGAAAGCTGGCCTGTATGGAAGTCTCTGAACAGTCTACATACAGGAGTTGGAAGTTTCTGAGACAACCTGAAGAGATAGATTTCAGTACCGACGTCATATCTTGGGAATGGCGACAAGAACGAACCACAAACGACATGCTTCAGGTGGCCTTCCGGTACAGAAGCCACATACTGGAAGTTACATACTGGAGACAAATAAATAGTTTTGACGAAGGGCAATAAGCGCCGGAAAAGGTAGAAATAAAATATTGCCCCGAATTGTTACTTTTGTCACAACAATTTCAATACTGTTGCTGACGATGGCTAAAACTATAAAAATAATAGGTGCTTAAGTTGCACCTTATTTACATGCATGATGCATGTAGCAACTCTAAAGTTAATTCTTCGTGACTCGAGAGTATTAATAATATCTACAATAAGAGACAATAGCTTCTCCTGGTTTGAGTTCAAGAGAGTGTATGTAGTTTTACATGCGAGTAAAACTGAAACGACAGTCTTGGAAGAAATTGTTTTGTCTATTCATTCGTTAGAAGCAAACCAATAACCTTCGTATCTGTTGTGTTGAAATAAAAGAGAAATTTCTAGTTGCTTTGCCGCATAAACCAAAAATTGAATTACGGGGAAGAAAATTACTAATGAGTGGCATGTACTTCAAGGGGTTGACGTGTCTACTATTCATTCCGTTGTGGATATATGTATTCTTGTCATTTTATGAAGTTGGCAAATACCTATGTAGAGTTTCCCGTCTTAAGAATGTTGAGATGTATGCGTCAGTAAGTGTACCGAACTGCTGAACTTGTCGTGAAGTACTGTGTTTTAGCAGTCACTAAGTCTTTCTCACTTTTTACACTGTTTGGGGTAAAATTTAGCGATTTCTACAGGGGACTTTCATTCCGGCGCTATTATGCTTGCGGTTGTTGGTGGTGGCTTTTGGGAGACTAAACAGCTAGGTCATCAGTCCCACGCTATTATGCAGACCTGTGACGGTCGAGTGACCTTGACTTTTCTCTGTTAAGTGCTCATAAATCCATGATGAACAGCGGAGTGGAGAACGGAAGTACAAGGTCACCGTTTCCTGTAAACAAAGAATGCCCGCCGTGCCTTTATAAATATTCAGTTTTACTCGACAGAGCTGCTGCAGTGCTTTCTGACAGATACAAACTTGCTATATTTGAATCTTGAGGTCTGAAAACGTGTTGAAAACACACGGAACAACCTTATCTGGGACGAAATAGAGCTTAAAAAAGTTGGCAATTTGAGAATGAAAAAACTACACCCACAGAGATCGAGACCTTTTCGAAATTTATAGGGTTCAGCACTATATGGATTCATGCGTCATATTGCTACGAATTCTGGCATTCAGGTTTTTTACTGAAATCTAATGCGATTGGGACTGTCTTGATAAAAATAGTCGTCCTACCGCCAAATCTGAAACCTGTTTTTGGAGATTACCCACAATCCTCCAACTGAGTGCTCACTCTTGGTTACTCTTTTCCCGCGCAACCCGACAAAATATAGTCCCACCAAGCAGTTGAGTGGAGACTGTGCGTGGCCCGGGTTCGCTTCCTGGTGGTGCGAAAGTTTTTCTCTTTGTTTGAGGTTTGGAAACAATTGTACTCTACACCATGAAGTCCGGCTGAGGAGCTGACTAACCGAGTAGTTGCGGTTTCGAAGTCAACAAACAGGAAACGACCGGAAGAGAGGCGTGCTGCTACGGCATCCAAAGACATCATTGGTAGCAGATGTCATGGCGGTCTGATGGGACCAACTAGAACATCTGAAGGTAGAATGTGGAACTGGTTGGTTTTGCCTTGCAAAGAATGTAGATTTCTAGACACATTCCGTTGGACTTTAGAAACAGATGGTAGTATTAAAAAATGAAGGGACAAAACTTCATTCAATTGATCGTAAACTTACATATGTAATTTCGTAAGCAAAGATTCAGTTGTAATCAAAGCTGATTATTTCTCTTATTTTTTCTTTCCTGGTGGAACACTGAAAAGGCGTTGTGTGTTTATAAAGAACTGACACACTTGTTCTGAATTTTTTTATATTGGTTTTCAGTGTCGAATCATCATTACTCTCCTAACATTACATTATTCTTATTCCGACAAGCCGCGATGGAATAGCCGAGCGGTCTAAATCGTCTCGCTGCGGAGCGCGCGGTTGCTCGTCAAGTCCTCCCCGGGGCATGGGTGTGCGTGTTTGTCCTTAGTTAGTTTAGTTTAAGTAGTTTGTAAGCTACGGACTGATGACCACGCAGTTTGGTCCGATATATTTACAAACATTTGGACATTTGAACATTTATTCCGACAACAGTCACTATTATGCTGATGTTTATACTTGATCATTTATTTATATATTTATTACCTTTAAAAATTTTAGTTTAAAGTAGCAGAACGAACTTTATACTTATTACTCGGAAACAGTTTACGTTTAAAGAAACAAAATACATATTTTGTGAAACATCTGTACTATATTTTATAGCTTTTATTATGCTTTAAATAAGTAGCTGATGGTACGTTTTCATATTGCTGAATAAAATTAGAAGTGTCCGTATCTCTATTAATATTTCAAGAGTTCGTATACTAGTCAAATATGCATACTGTTCAAGTGTCATTTTGGAAAATTATCAGTTTTTGGAAGAAATGTTCAAATGCTTGTAAAAAACTGACATTAAACTGCGGTGGTCATCAGTCATAAGTCCGTGGACCGCTCTCCCGGTCGTTACCCTCTTTGTTGACTTCGAAACCGCAACTCATCGGTCAGTCAGCTCCTCAGTTGGCCTCATGACGTAACCTCAACGTAACAAAGTAAATACTTTCGCATTACCGTCGAACGGGGTGATTTCGGGCAGTTTTCAGACTATTTTCTCTGTAACATTCGTAGGTTTTGTCAGATTTCATTGTTTTTTAAGGAAGTGGTTTGGTATATTGTACAACCAATAAAATATCCTACAAACAGAATGTCTATGTATATCTACTTTTGCCTTAGACAGACAAAGTGTCCGATACCACCCCGTGGACTGGGGTCATTTCGGACACATGTGTATTTTAAATCTCTGTCCGGTGTTTCGAAGTGTATGGGGTGATTTCGGACACAGATGGACTTTGTTTTTATTCTACTTTCTTTCTGTTTTCATTCATTCATTCATGAAAATAAGGGATTTGGACTGAGTCAATTTGTTTATTAAACGCTTTTCTTTACGTTAAATTGTTATACTGAATATCTCAAACTGCTTTCTTTAAAATTTCCTGGTCATAATTACACCAATCTTGTACACCTTTCTTACTTTTATACGTTCTCGGCATTGTACAAAATCACCCCACAAAGTACATAATTCAGAAAAAAACTCAGTTACTTTGAAACCTTATACAAAACTCGTGAAACACTGGTATAAAATTTCTCACAGTGCCGCAGCCTACTGACCTCGATGGCAACTGACGCTGCAGTATTATTCCGGCAGAGAACGAGAACTTTTCGACAATGAGACTGTCCGACTGATTATTGCGTCGGTAAACAATCGATCCAAACTTGGGAGCGCAGGACACGGGAATTACAGTCTCGTGCATAAAATAAGCAGCGTGAGTGGGTGGAAATTAGCGCTAATTCGTTGCTAATCACCCCGTTGTCCGAAATCAGCTCGTTTGACGGTACCAGTCATTGCGTATGACCGTGAGGTGCACTCTCCACTCAGTTGCTTAGTCGGGCTACATGTTGTTGGATTGGACAGGAAAAGAATACCCAAGGGGCAGCTGAAGAATGTGGGCACTCTCCAAAATCCGAGTTCAGTTTTTGCGGTGGAACGACTGTTTTTACCAAGGCAGTCGCCGTCGCTTCCGATTTACTACAGTCCAGGTAAACAACCTGAATGCCAGAACTGACGCATGACTCCACGGAGAGTTATACTGAACCGTACATATTTTGAAGAGGTAGCTTTTTCATCTTCAAATGACGCACTATTTACCGTTCAGTCCCAGATAATGGTGTTCCATGTTTTTTCGACACTCCTCAAGATTACAATATAGCACGGTCTTGTTGTCAAAAGCCCCGCAGCAGCTCTACCGAGTAAACCTGGATGAATATTCAGTAAAGCAGGAAATAGTGAACTTGTGCTTCCGATATCCATTCTGATGTTTAATAAAAACTGTATGAGCACGTAACAGAAAGAAGTCAAGGACACTATTTCGTCACAGTTTCCAACTGCATAAAAGCGCCGGAACCGACGCCCACTATAGAATCGCCAAATTTTCCCCCGAATGTTGTAAAAAGCGAAAACAGGCTTATAGTTTTGAGACTGCTAAGACACGGTGTTTTCCGTCAGGCTCAGTAGCTCAGTACAGTCGCTGACGCAAACATGTCAACATCCTTGAAATAAGAAACTCTTAGAAGGTATTTGCCGACTTCTTAAAATGACACGACTACACGATATCTGCACAATCGAATGAATGCAGACACCTCAACCCCATAAGTAACATGACACTCATCAGGGATTTTCTTCCCTGTAATCAAATTTGTGGTATATGTGGCAAAGAAATTAGAAATGTCTCTTTTATTTCAACACACCAGATGATTTAAACGAATGAATAGAAAAAATAATCTACTTTCTTGAAAGAAGTTCATTTCGGTTGTACTAACATATAAAAACATGTTCTTTCACCACTGACAGTGTTGCTCTTTTATTTCAACACACCAGATGATTTAAACGAATGAATAGAAAAAATAATCTACTTTCTTGAAAGAAGTTCATTTCAGTTGTACTAACATATAAAAACATGTTCTTTCACCACTGACAGTGTTGCTCATGTGAAAAATACCAAGTAGCACCGTGGTTCGGAACCCACGTTAAAGTGTAGGTCCCCCCATCACTGGCTGGGTAAGTCTGTTCGAAAGTCGGAGGGAGGCAACGGCATGCCACCTCTAGACAGGACCATGCCTAGTAAAGCACAGTGATGTTCAAACCAATCTTCGGATTGTTGACTGCTTTACCTTGTAAAATATATATACAATCTTTGAACTCAAACCATGAGAAGCGATTTTCTCATATTGTTGTTATTCGCACAACTGATGACCTTAAAAATGCACTGAATGCCCATCTCCATATACTCTGGCGGCTACTTTTTATGAGGAGGGTATTGGAAATTTATTTTCTCAATATGACAGATCCCTTAAGCTTCACTGTGAGTATGTAGAGAAGTAACTGTTATTTTGCTTGACATCTGGTAATAAAATGTTTTTCAGATGCATAGTTGGTTTTCAGTTAAGATCCGTCGGAGATTGAAAAATAAAATAGATCTCATAGAATGAATCAATGGTGAAATCCTGTGACATAAAATTATGGAATCTTAACAGTAAACACTCAGACAGGTGATGGGTTAAGAATTAATATGATGAATCCGACTGCAATATCTAGTAAACGCAAAACTGGCTATTTTATATCATTTCTGAAAGCCTTTGTGCATCGCTAATTATTGGAAATTTTCTATCCGTTCAGGACCAAAATCGAAATGTCTCTTCTTGAAGAAATCCAGGCCCCTTCACTTCTCTCTCTCTCTCTCTCTCTCTCTCTCTCTCTCTCTCTCTCTCTCTCTCTCTCTCTCTCTCTCTCTCTCTCTGGGTAAACCGCAACGGCGGGTGCTCTCGGCCGTGGCGCTGTCTTATGGCGTCTCTTATCGACCCGTCTGAGTGCAAATGCAGCACGCACTCAGAGAGCACTTCTACGACGATCCGCTCTCAGGTTCCTCTTATATTTTCATTCAGTAGTGCCAATTTACGGAACAAAATTAAATTGTCCTGCTTATGAAAGTATACACCATCGCAGAAAAAGGGTCATCTAGATTCTACTGGATCCTCTTACTCGCTTTCTGTTTCATTAAACAGGATACAAGAGTCCTCTATTGACAGTGTACACACTGATACGTAACAATGAAAAATCCAGAATAATTCGTAGAGAAAACGGTTAGCATCCTCAGGGAAAAATGCGGGACTCAACTGTCTTGAAAATGGCCAATACGACTGGGATGGGATTGATCGGTTTTTCAAGTATTTTACTCAATAACAAATGCTCAGAAATGACAGACTGAAAGGACATTGAAGGACTGGATAGGTACACCAAGAATAAACCAGGTTTGCAGTTATTTAACAAGGCTTGGGATACAGAGGCAAATATCCAAAAGAATATTAAGAAATTTTCAATCTTTAATATACACTGCTGGCCATTAAAGTTGCAACACTGCGAGGATGAAGTGCTGCAGACGCGAAATTTAACCGACAGGAAGGAAATGCTGTGACATGCATGGTTAACTTTTCAGAGAATTCAGAAAACATGCTGACATGAGGAAAGATTCCAACCGATTTCTCATCCACAAACAGCAGTTGAGCGGCGTTGCCTTGTGAATGGTTTTTGTGATGCCTCGTGTAAGGAGGAGAAATGCGTATCATCACGTTACCGACTTTGATAAAGGTCGGATTGTAGCCTATCGCTATTGCGGTTTATCGTATCGGCGACATTGCTGCTCGCGTGGCTCCGATCCAATGAGTGTTAGCAGAATATCGAATCGGTGGGTTCAGGAGGGCAATACGGAAGGCCGTGCTGGATCCCAAAGGCCTGTTATCACTAGCAGTCGAGATGACAGGCATCTTACCCGCATGGCTGTAACGGATCGTGCAGCTACGTCTCGATCCTTGAGTTAACAGATGGGGACGTTTGCAAGACAACAACCATTTGCACGGACAGTTCGACGACGTTTGCTGCAGCATGGACTATCAACTCGGAGAGCATTGCGGCGGTTACCCTCGACGCCGCATCACAGACAGGAACGTCTGCGACGAACGACGCAACCTGGGTGCAAGAATGGCAAAACGTCATTTTTCGGATGAATCCAGGATCTGTTTACAGCATCATGACGGTAGCATCCGTATTTGGCGACAACCCCGGTGAACGCGCATTGGAAGCGTGTGTTCGTCATTGCCATACTGGCATATCACCCGGAGTGATAGTACAGGGTGAAACTGGGTAAATGTCTCGGTCACCTGTTGTTCGCATCGACGGCACTTTGAACAGTGGCCGTTATATTTCAGATGTGTTACGATCCGTGGCTCTACCCTTCATTCCATCCCTGCGAAACTCTACATTTCAGAAGGATAATGCACGACCGCGTGTTGTAGGTCCTTATGGGCCTTTCTGGATACGGAAAGTGTTTGACTGCTTCCCTAGCCAGCACATCCTTCCAGATCTCTGACCAATTGAAAACGTCTGGTGAATGGTGGCCGAGCAACTGGCTCGTCACAATACTCCAGTCACCACTCTTGATGAATTGTGGTAGCGTGTTGAATCTGCATGGGCATCTGTACCTATATACTCCATTCAAGTTATGTTTGACTCAACGCCCAGGCGTATTAAGGCCGTTATTACGGCCAGATGTGGTTTGGATACTGATTTCTCAGGATCGATGCACTCAAATTGCGTGAAAATGTAGTCACACGTCGGTTCTAGTAAAATATATTTGTCCAATGAATACCCGTTTATCAACTGCATTTCTTCGTGGTGCAGCAATTTTAATGGCCAGTAGTGTATTTTACTAAGTAAATCAATCCTACAACCAAACACTGAAAGTTTGTGTTGAAGGGCGTATGAGTTATTGGAATGTACTGGATGTGTGTTCCGCTATACTCGAACTGCCTCTAGCGTTCAATAACGGAAAAATAATCTATATCATTAAATGTGAATGTCTGTTCGGTATATATATTAATGTGAATGTCTGTTTGATGTACGCTTATCACGCCCAAACGACAAGACGCAGAGACTTAAATATTTGTACAGTTACTTATTTATACCTGAGGAAGGTTTTAGGCACGGTTTTAATTTGAAGAATATAACGTGAAATGCGGAGCAATAATGATTCTTTGAAAATTATATTTACTCTGAAAATGGTTTTATTGGTTGCATTGTTGCGTGAGGGTTGATAATGATAAAAGGGTGGAGTATATTGGGATGGAAAGTTATCGGTGTATATAAAATTATATATATATATATATATATATATATATATATATATATATATATGTGTGTGTGTGTGTGTGTTAATATTTCGCTCAGCAGCGAAAACTCCAGAACGAAAACGAACGGTGTGTTTGTAATTGTCGTCCGAAGTCTCCCGTTGTACACCATAGTAGTTTCATGCCGACAGCTATAAAGGGGTGGAAGATATGGTGGGTAAAAGTCCTCAAATTATAAAAAAATTCGAACTGAAGGCTAGCGATGACGTTTGCAACTACATAGCAAAGAGGTTACGTACAGCGAAACGTGATGTCACAGACCATATCTTTGGTCTATACGTGCTGCAATGTCTTCAGCTCCTTCTCTGTAGGGATAAGCATACGAATAAGGAAATATAAGAATGAATAAGTAAACAAATCAGTAAAAAAGAAATTTCTTTTAATACACCTCTTTAAAAAATCGATTTGACGTTTCGCGCATTACATCAAGTGATCCATCTGTGATATTATTACAATCATTATTGTTGGATTTCGTATCGAAGGAACATTCAGTTGTATGTATGTGTACGGTCTGTGAATTGTCTCGCGAATACAATTTACAGTGTAGAAGTAATAAATTCATACCAGTTGCCGTAGATACACATCATGAACACCTGAAAAGTAGTAAACGATAAACTTTTTTCCTTTCGTCATTTTGTTGCGGTTGACAGCGAGAAAAGTTTCGTAAAGATTTGAAATTATGTTCAAAGTTTATTGGAAGTCGCTAAGTGCTCTCATTGTCAAATAGTTGACAAATAAATCACGCTATCACGTGCCAAGAGATGGGGCACTTCTCAATGTTTATAACGAAATATCGTATGAACTGCGTATCGTATGTGGCTTTTGCCACCGTAACAAATGATTCCTGTCTTTAAAGATCATATTGTACCAAATTTGGTAGAAATCGATCCATTAGTTTAGGAGCAGATGTAGAATATTATTGCATGATGCGACCATTTTTCGCGACTTTGTTTCTGACGTCATATCTCCTTACGTATGTGTCGTATGTGGTTCTTACACCAACAGCGATTGTTGCATTATAGTAAGGAACTTTTGTACCAAGTGTGGTTGAAATCGGTCCTGTAGTTTAGGTGGAGATGTGGAACGTACATACGCACTTACAGCCTATTTTATAAGATGTATAGATTCTCCCGCTGTCACAATACTGTATGGAGCAAATATGTTACTCGTTAATCGACTTAAAATTCCCAACCTACAACAACCAACTGACTAGAACTATTAAGTAACTCATGCACCGAATGTCCCCGATTGACTAGGGAAGGCAATGATTCTGAAGAACTAAGCTGGAACTGTAGTGGCGGTTATAACCAAACTGCAACAACAATCGGTAAAATAGTTAGGAAAAAAATGTATAAACATCTTAATCCAACGAAATTGTAAAACAGATCGCTTATTCGAACTTTTAATTGGTTTGACCGGTTTCGGCGGATCTTGCCGCCATCATCAGAACTGTCGTAACGTCATTGCCCAACTTTTATACATTATTCTGTCCTTATGGTGTGTTGCGGGTTTGTCAGTTAGAAAACAATTTATCAGATGATATAATGCACACTTTGCTGCTCCCGCAACATCCATCACTATAGGGTAAGATGGTACAACTGCGATCATTTCGAATAAATGTTATTTTAACTGGAAATATATTGAGGAAAGAAATGGCACATGTTCTTGGATGTTTAATGAATATGTAACACAAATATTGGACAACTACAAATGTTGTTATAAACATAAAAAAAGGTTACAATGATTAGAAAAATCGATCGAAAATGTACCGCACTAATTACAATTGTGTTCACTTCCTGGTAAATTTGGATCACTGTCACCTTCCACATAAAAAAGCACTTTTTCCTTCCGTCACCAACACATACTTCATGGTACCAAACATTTCATTTTTGGCAGCAAATCCATTCATCCTCAATTAGAAAATTTATAAGAGCGCGTTGTACTAAGTAATTTCACTTACCCCTTAACAGGAAAAAATTTATCTCTTCGTCTTGGAAAAGACAAGAGAAGCTGGAGAAACCTGTTACACACGCCAAAGGCAAGTGCTACCAACACTTCGAGACTTACAAATAATGTTGATCGTTATTGTAACTATGTCGAATTTTTACCATTTCTTCTTAGATATGCGTCTTCCTGGCATGTTATTGTCAAACATCATCAAATAAAACCTACAAGAGTGTAAAACAATCGGTGAGTAATGAATAAATTCAGACAGAACCAGCTCAATAAGTGAGCAAAAGCAATTTGGATGCAAAATTAACTACGAAATTTTAATTACTGATCAATTAATGAAATAAATGGACGAAAGCGGAAACAAACACTACACGGACGAAGTACAGAAATGCAAGGCTCATCAAACTGCACTACCGTTAATTAAAGAAAATTAAATAAGCTGGGTTATGGTAGGCACTCTGAAATAAGTAGCAACTAGTTGCAGTACAATGTCTGTAGATGCTGCAAATTGCATATCTCACTGTAATGCTCAATGCTTTCTGTTTTAAAATGACTAAATTTTCTAAGTTATTTTTGTTTAGCTCAGTAACAACAATCACAGAAATGTAGCTATAATTGTGTAATTAAATAAACTGGTTGCTAGGACAGACAAAATGAGAAAATTATCTGTGTAATATGGGGTTGACAATGCTTTATTTAACTGAAATATTCGCTTTACTATTAATTTAAGTACTGCCCTTTGATACAATTCAAAGGTATTTCATTGTAAATTACAAATGTCTTATGACTCATAGGTAGTTTATTCAAATAACTATTGGTAAAGTCACAATCGGTAAGATTCTTAGTAAAATTCGTGCAAACGTATAATCTCTCACTCTTAATCATTGTTCTGCCAGCACGTAATTGTTGCTTCTTGAATTCATTCATGATTCATCACTATACTTATAACACGCATTTGTTGTCCCTCTGTTCTCTTATAACTCAAGATCGAGACAACCAAATAACGTGAAATTTGGTACGGGTACACAAAATTACATGGGGAAGGTTCTTAAACAGATTTCGTTCCATTTTCTGGAAAACCAACCGGAAAATGTGATAAAAATTGAAAGTGCGTTTTCAATGTGTCCTTGTAAATCCATATCTTCGCACTGATCTTGATGAAATTTTGCACAATTGACCTTCAAAACAAGAGGAAGGGCACTGTCTACATACAATTAAGTTCAGTGCATGGTAGAGGTCACTTATGGATTTCGCCAAAATCCGCAGTTTTGCTCCGATCTCGATGACATTTTGTACACTTGAACTTTAAAACAAGATGAAGGTTACTCTCTACATAAAATTTCGTTCGGTGCATAGGGGAGAGTACTTTACCTGCAGACTTCGATTGCAATCTATATACATATAAGATGCATTTGTTGTCTGTTGACAACATTGTTTTAACATAAATGTACCCTATTATAACATGCAATTAAACGGTTTTTTACGCATCTACAGAAAAACTTATTTTAAATCCGAGCAAAGCCGGGTACTTGCAGCTAGTTATTAATAGAATTTTATGTTGACTGATCGAAACAATATTTCATGACACTCGACGGCGTACATTAAGTATATGAACAACTGCCATATTGAGTAATGCATTGCAAGAGACAGTATCCACTGGCCACCACGACACTCCACACTTGGACTCCACCCTGATTAACACATCAAATGCAGAAGCGGCCGAAGGTCTCAGGAGTTACTAAGACACTGGTTCACTAAAATGACTCGCAAAACAGTCGACGTTCTCTGTGACCGCATAATACAAAATCTGCAAAAAAAAGAATCTGTGATAGAGTGGCCTAGCTACGAAGCGCGTCATTGGTCGCCGTCGGAGGTCCGAGTCCTCAGTCAGCATTGGTATGTGTGTTTTATCAGAGTAAGTTAAAGTAGTTTGTAAGCCCAGGGACTTATAACCTCGGCAGTTAAATCCCTTAGATTTACAAACATTTGAACATATTTTGCAAAAAGGAAAAATAAATATATTAAAAGAAATAATATGTGCGTGTAAGAAATTATGTTTTGGACAGACATTCTATGTCATAAATTTGGAAGAAAGCGAAACAGAAAAAAACTCACAAACCAGGAAAGAACGGTATTATTATCTTCGTTGCAATGAAGAAACCGTAAAAAGAGGAAAAGAAAAAAAGAAGCTTACTCTATGTTGTAGCCTTGCACCCCCCCCCCCCCCCCACAGTTCATGCTCCCTTGCGTAGACCGTGTCAAGTTAAGTTAAGAAATGTATTAGTTTGGAAAAATGATTTATTTTTATGGGTAAATAAATTGTTTATAAAAATTGCCTTCTTGGAAGCTGGCCAGACCTTATCAAGGGATAGACCTATAGTGACGTTTTTAACTTATTTTGTTTGTAAAAAAGTTTCATTGGACAAACCTATTTTCTAGAAAAAAAATTTTTTTTTCTTTCAATTTTTCAAGAAAGTTACTTTTTCGACTAAACTCGAATATATCGGGTGATTAAAAAGTCAGTATAAATTTGAAAACTCAATAAATCACGGAGTAATGTAGATAGTGAGGTAAAACTTGTCACACACATGCTTGCAATTATATGGGGTTTGATTAGAAAAATAAGATACAAAAAATGCCCGATAGATGGCGCTGGACAGCAAAAAGTCAGTGACTACGAATGAAAATAGTGTATAAAAGGAGCTGTAATGATAGAGAATCAGATGCACCAGCAGTTGCAGCATGTTGAAGTTACCTGGAAAGGCGTTTTTGGTGAAACTGTAGTATCAGAATGGAGAATGTGCTAGTTCAACATTACGATGCTATCGCCATAGGAAGGAGATTCGAAAGGGTAAAGGTCCGTTGACAAATGCAGCTGTGGCGAGAATACACGGGTGTTTAGACGATAGACCCATTGTGGTTGACCGAACACAAGACTTGATGCTGCTCAGACAATTCAGGAAGAAATGGAGACTGTAGCGGATTCGTCTATGCACGGGGAAGTCAGCGCTCGTGCAGTCGCACGTCGCACCGGCATTCTATACACTGCTGTTTGCTTGGCACTTAGGCGTACCCTCAGATGCGATCCTTCCAAAATCCATCGGCATCATGAACTG
Source organism: Locusta migratoria (assembly GCA_026315105.1). Taxonomy (NCBI): domain Eukaryota; kingdom Metazoa; phylum Arthropoda; class Insecta; order Orthoptera; family Acrididae; genus Locusta; species Locusta migratoria. The sequence goes on from CM048745.1 coordinate 169,358,020, forward strand.
TTACTTGGCGATTTAGTTAAGCGGAGGGCATTTGCAGTGTAGGCGTTTCAAAAGATGGCGGAAGATGACGATTGGTTGAGTAACATGTTGAGGACCGACGAAGCTCATTTCACGCTCCGAGGATCTGTCTATGACCACAACGCAGAATTTGGTGTACCGAAAATCCTAGAACTGTCGTGGAAACTCCATTTCATGACGAGAAAGTCACGGTATGGGTTGGATTTACTACATCTACCGCTATCAGGCCTTTTTTCTTCGAGAAACTGCGTGATTCTGGTTTTGTAACTGCTACCGTGATGGGTGAGAGGTACTCCGATATGTTACAGAATCGCCAGGCTGATAAACACCGGCTGAAGGGTACGATTTTTATGCAGGATGGCGCTCCACCCCATATTGCTCTATGGATGCTGAAAGACAACATACGATGCCAATGCCTTACCATGACTCCGGACATGCTTTACAGTGATGTTCACAACATTATTGCTGGACTAAAGCTATTGTGGAGGAATGATGGTGAACATATTGAGTATTTCCTGTAATGAACAACAACTTTACTTTGTCTTAATTTGTTATGCAAAATATTGGTTTTCCCATCAGATGAAGCGCCAACTGTCGGACGTTTATTGAACCTTTTAGTTTTCTATTTTTTATTTCTAATAATACCCCATGTCATTCCAAGCATGTGTGTCAATTTTTACCTCTGTACCTACATTATTCCGTGATTTATTAAGTTTTCAAATGTATACTGCCTTTTTGGTCACACGGTATATTAACAGTACATATAGGTGGGAACTAACAATTGTAGTGTTCACTATTCGTTTAAAACGTTCATGTTTCGATTCTCAATTTTTTTTGTTGGGAAAAGCAGCTTTTCCCAAATTTTTCGTACTTTTTCGCCAAATTAGTCACTTTGGAACGCGTTTTCTGAAACAGACGCCCTATTTAATTTCCTATACGCCCATGTTTTTGCCTTTCATGTAATAATTTTGCAATATTTTTCTTGCTTTTGACTGGGTTGAAACCAACTCTTCGGTCGTCAGACAGGCAGCACTTGATCGCCCCGCCCCGTGGCGGTGGCAAAGCTCTCGTTACGCAGCAACGGCTAACGAAGCCCCACCAGACAGCGGGACATATCGACAGTCGAGCACAGAAAAAACCGAGCCGCATGGCACATTGTTCTCGCCTAACTTTCGCCTGAAAAATGCATGCATGGAATATTTATAAATTTAGATCCAAAAGGCCAATAAATAGCGAACAAATTAGATTATTCTGTGTATCAAATCGTAATTGGACGTTAATAGAAACAGCTGCGGTATCCCTTCATGAAACTTTAGTGCTTCTGTTGTTGAACTAGACGAGCTCATTGTCTTCGTGAAGCAATGAGTAAGCTGTGAAGCTTTGATTCCTGTCTGCGAGACATAGTTACAGAGCAGTTGAGTTCATGCCATTAAATCAGCAAATAATTTATTCCCCGGTATTCCCAAGTCCGCTGTTTACTATTCTCTCCCTTCGTCGTTAAACCGTAGTGCAGCTTTACACATTTGACCAGTGGCCACCAACATTCACCTGTACGAATATCAATTCAAATGATCAAATGTTTGTTAAGCTTATGGGACTTAACTACGGGGTCATCAGTCCCTAAACTTACAAACTACTTATGAACTACTTACGAACTAGGACGGCACAAATATCTATGCCCGAGGGGGCATTCGAACCCCCGACCGTAGTGGCCGTGCTGACCGTGACTGGAGCGCCTCAGTCACCTCGGCCACCGCGGCCGGCGAAAATCAATTATTTCCTAATTTGCATAACTCCTTGGAAGTGTGATTTGTTGTATTTTTCTGTGTTAAAGAGTATCGGACAACTTCTGTAATCGAGTGGCACCTACTCTGAAGCCCAGCTATTTCGAACGGAGGATTGAGTAATCTGTGTCAGAACAGTCAGAGATTGTCGAAAATCCCTAAATGTGCCTTCGGAACAAAAATGTCCCACCTCTAGTCCGTACCTTGAACTAGCCTGTCATTCAATGTTGAAAAAAAAAACAGTCTTTATCGCAGACGTTTATTTTAATCAACCTGTTTCGAACTCTTCTGAGGTCATCTTTAGAAATATATATACAGCCCATGTGGTTGGTGCTGACTTGTCCTTGGCTGCCATGGCTGAACATTGGTGACTGATGTTTTTCAACATAAACTTCAATAAAGAAGATCGCTGTTCCTCCTTATAATGTTGTCCAAATTAAAGATTCTCTTCTTAGCGTTTTATTTTACTTTAGAGCACATGTTTTCTGCATTAAACATTCACTCCAATGTTCTGAATATTTTCTTACACGGTGTTGAAATACAAATAAATAAATAAATAAAATAAAATAAATGCAAATGCTTGATATTTTTTGCCAACATCATGTAAATATTTTACAATTTGATATAAATACAACCAGCTGAAAACGTTTTCGGTACAAAAAGGTATATGTTATTTGGAGGTGACTTCCACCTACATCTGGTGATTAAATAAGATTTGCAACAACTTGCAGCTATTTTAACAACTTCTTTGTGTCGTCCTTAGTATTAGATGGTTCATAAGTAGTTTGTAAGTTTAGGGACTGATGACCCCGTAGTTAAGTCCCATAAGCTCTACAAACATTTGAACATTTGAACGGATTGCGAATTCAAAGGTCGCGTGTTCAATCCCGGCCAAGATCTAGGATTTTTCACTTCCTTTCCCTCTGGAAATGTTACTGATGTGCGGGAACAAGTAACACTGTGGTTAGGGATCCACGTAAAACTGTAAGTCCCCCTATAACAGGCTGAGTATGATTGAAGGTCGGAGGAACTAACGGCATACCACCTGCAAACGGGACCATGCCTAGCACTGTACGCCATTTTGGCACAGATAACAGCGTCGACGCGAACTTGTCGTGGGAACTGTGAGGCTTGGTGGGTCGCTGGACGGATTTGGCACCACATCTACACACACCTAATTCCGTAAATTCTGGGAGGGAGCCCATGAGACCTATAGCCTCTTTTAGACGACGAACTTTCTTGTTCGGGTTGACTAGAAGGTGGCAAGGAGGTTAGAATAAAGGGAGATGGCATAATCTATGCCGAGACATAGGTCAGTTGAATCCTGCCTGCCATTTTGGTCACTTTTGGAATGCTATTTATCTGTTAAAAATGTTAAAATGTTTGTGTAGCTTATGGGACTTAACTACGGGGTCTTCAGTCCCTAAACTTACAAACTACTTATGAACTATTTACGAACTAGGATGGCACAAATATCCATGCCCGAGGGGGGATTCGAACCCCCGACCGCAGTGGCCGTGACTGGAGCGCCTCAGTCCCCTCGGCCACCGCGGCCGACTATCAGTTAAAACTATGCTTTTAGTCGACCCACTTACTGTTAATGCATTTAACTGACAGTCACTACAAAGTACGTACTTTCAAACAATATACTTCCTTGAATAAATAGTAATAAATACTCATCATAATATATTTGAAAACTTAATTTTTAACAGGTAATTTGCACCTTTTTAACATGTTGTGCATCACGACAAAACCGTCGGACATTTTATTCCTGTTTTAATTGACATAAAACCTTATCTCTGTTTTCCAAAATAGCAATATGGCGAAGACAGGCTTCAATTTTTCAGCATAAGGGCGTCTCCCTCTATTCTAACCTCCTTGACGAGTGGGTCTACTGCAGCGCCCCTGACGTGCTATTCCCGTACTGGGTCTCGCTTGTCTGGATTAGTCGTTTTATTTAAATGTGAACACGAAAACTATAGAGCTGTCTGCTTTGTAGTTTCGCAACTTAATGAAGTGAGGGCATTTTCACATAGAAGCAGATAAATGATAATGAAGGTTATTAATGACATATTTCATGTCATCTACAAATGCCATGTAGCAAATTTTGTATGCGATTGAGAACGTAAATAATGGGAAAGTGTTTTAAAACTTTTGAAAACTTACACACTTATTTGCTTAAGACAATTTATACTGGTAAACACATGAAACAATATAGAAAGTGCTGTAAAAAAACGACTGTTTACTTCAGTTTTCATATACTGTTTCCCTTCTAACGGACAAAATTACATCGAAAATCATTTTCTTAAGTGTAGACTTTTTCCTCGTAAAACGAAAACGATTTTTCTCCTTAAAGATATTTTGTCTCGTTTGTAAAAGGAAACTGGTAGGAAAAACAATATTAGGCCCTGGTGAAACTTTTTCGATGTGATGAAAACACAAAGAAAACAACAGAGTGAAGTTAAAGAAGATGCGAAAACACTCCTGTAAATCGAATGCACTCGACCAGGATACGTTAACTTCCGATGTCAGCAGACACCACCACTGTTACTGCCTTCTGCGCTTGCGCATTCTACTGCACACTCGGAATGTTAGAACTCCACACTCGGCACAATCGATATATCACTGACGTACACTGTGTGCAGCTAGCAGTGTGTTTGTGTATCTGATCAGGTGCGTACCATATTACCTTCAAATGGGATGGAAGCAGGAGATTGGAATTGAAAAACTTGCTGTAATTGTAGCTCTGTATCACTATTCTAGTAGTAGATTAGCAGTAAAATTTGGCGTACACATTGCAGCGATTGAAGCAAAACAGGGTCATTGCAAGTGTTTCGCTAGTTGGAAAACCCCGTGTAAAATGTTTTGATTATTTGGTTTGTGAAGGGCTACGATGCTATTTTTGGAAAGTCATCTCCGTAGTTACCCATTGATTTCCAAGCCGATAATCCACTCAACTATCCTTTCAGTTGGCGACAAGGTGTTCAGCTTGTCTACATACACATCAACAAGAACTGACTCATCTCGAGGAATTAGAGATGCCAAAACGTTACATATAACTGAATTTGAAAAGTAAGAAAAGAAATTCTATCTCAACGGGATTCGAACCACGTACTCTGTAGTTGTGAGGTCACAATGCTACCACATTAGCTACATCGACAGATGCTGCAACTGTTTTAATTATTGGTACTTACGTGTACTTGCAAAACTTCGATATCGATTTTCTCGAGAATTTTTTAGAGTTGCGTCGAATGGCTTTGGCTTATTGTTATTTGAGTTTTGACTTCACCCACCATAAATATTTAAAAATTATAAAATTCGATATCCATGTGGTATCCTTGTAAATGCAAAACCAAGAAACTTGAATAATTTCAATACTGACCTCTAAGCACTAATGGAGTATATCATTCTAGCTTATTAGCCAAAAACATAGCGAATCTCTACCATCATTAATATTATTAATATTATCCATTTTTTCCCTCAGAAAAAAGTTTGGGAGTGATAGTAAACAATAAAATAAATTTGGCCAAGCACACAGCTGCAGTGTGTAAGAAGGCATAAACGTGCTTAATGCTCTACAAAAATTTTCCTCTCGACCTTAAAACGAATCTTGTAGAAACATAATCCCATTTATTGATTACAACGATATTAACTTGCTAGATCTATCTTGGGAAAGCTCACGACGCCTGGAAGTAGTCATGAAAGCCTACGTTCGATATATAACATCCGTCTCTTTGATCATGTTTCACCATCTTATACGCAATCATGCCAAACCCCGTAATTTCCACACATTCTGTTTCCTCTACTCTCCTACGAACGTACACAGTGCTTCGAATCTTTCCCCAACCTATACACTCTTATCTGAAGATCATAGCAGAAACACACGTTCCTATCAGAGCAAAACTCTGTCTTCCCCTCTCCATCTCTGCCGCTTTCTTTAAGTTCTTACCAGGAACAGACTCAGGAAGAATCTACGTGATTATATCAGACAACTGAATAACTCTGCTAGCTTCAAACGCCAGTTAACGGAACATCTACCAAAGCAATAGTAACGCCATTCTCTGTTCCACTGAGCTCTTGTTGCAACATCACATCCATAACTCCTTCCAGATATTCTCCGATTGCCATTGTTCTCGCCAGGTACATCTTTCATAACTTCCTTCGATCAGAATTCGCCAAGTCTTAATCAATTCCTGCATGTTCAAAAGTACATTTTGATTCTTCCAATATCAATATTGTTATTTCGATTATTACATCGACAGCTGTAGAAGCTGAGTAGTACCACTAGTATTATTCTTATTATAGTCAATACTAAATATTTACATCATCTCTACATGTATTCAATCCGTTTAAATTACGTTATTAACACCTTATTAATCGTTTATCTATTACAGTTATATTATCGATAACTCAGTTGTATAAAGTACTGTATGTTTAAAACACTGCTTCGACGTAAGAGAGGGCCTAATGGCCATAATCTTGTCAGGCTAAATAAATACCCGTGAGTCGCCTGTGGAGACCAATCGATTAAGAGTGTTGCTTCCTGGACGGGCTTATATCGATCCTCGGTAGGTAATCGTAAGTTTCTGACCCATGAGTGTATATACTAGAGGTCTTAAAAATGATTCACTTTCGGACTGAAAACGGACACCAATAAATGTTATTCGTTCGAAAAGGAATTTGTTCTTAGTAAATTTTCGAAATAAAACGTTTTTAACCTATATTTTTTTCCGAAAATAGTTGCTTAAGTTTGTGTTCATAACGACGGTATTTACTATCATTAATCCTAATGAAATCGTAATTGAAACTTCCTGGCATATTAAAATTTTATGCCGAAACCGGGATTCGAACGCCTTTCGCAGGCAAGCGCTGTACCGTCTGAGCTATCCATTCACGCTTCAAGCCCTTCTTTACTTCTGCCAGTACCTCGCTTCATACTTTCAAAACTGGCAGGACGGACTATGAATCGCGTCGGAATAGCTCAGACGGCCTATTGCCCGCGAAATGCAAAGGTCCAAGGTTCGAATCACGGTTGCGCAACACATTTTTAGTCTACCAGAAAGTTTCATATCAGCGCACACTCCTCTGCAGAGTAAAAGTTTCATTCTGAAAACGTAAATGGTGAAGCGAATTAAAACAAATTGCACTGACATGTTTTACGGACCACTTTAGATTTGTAGTTTTTGCAAACATTTAGGATCAAAATAATAATCTAAATAATAATAAATTAATTAATAAGAGTGTTTGAAACCCTTTTAGGAAAAAAAATCTAAGTAGTGGCAGTTTTCAAACCACCGACATTTCGCATCACAGTCCAGCACCTTGCCCACTACCCTACGGCTATAAATCAAAACATGATTTCTTTAATTTCGTAGTACTGATGGCCGTTGTTAACTGATGTTAATATGGCATTTGTAGACATTAGATTATCATTTATCGTACGAAGAACGATGTGTTTTTGTTAATTCCTCAGTGTGCCGTTGCTTTGAAATGACAACGTGTAAGTTACAATAAGAAAATCATCAAATACGCGAGGAATGTCACGTGACATCTCCCAACTGCTGATTTTCGTAAATTCAATGGAGGGTGTCAAATCTCCGTTATTTTTGCAAATATGTCTCAAAAGATACGAGATATGAAACAAACATAAGGGAGCTAAGTTGTAGAGAATTTTCTCCTCTACCAATTAGGTTATTCAATTTTTGTATCTGACGAACGGTTCGTTTGAATTTACAATTATATTACAAAAGGCCTTTTTGTTTTACTGCCGTATTTTGTGTCCGAAAAATTTGAAAAAGGGAGGGTCTGGTCTCTGGCGACCTACAATCATGTCTGTAAAATTTGGTGCTGATCGGTTGAACGGTTGGTCGGTTGCACAGGGAACACGTTACGGACAGACAGACAGAAAGACATCCCAAAATCGCCGTTATTTTTGCAAATATCTTTGAAACGCTACGAGATATGAAAAAAACATAAGAGAGCAAAGTTGTAGAGACTTTTCTCATCTGCAAATTAGGTTATTCAATTTTCGTGTCAGATGAATAGTTAGGCCGTTATTTTTATTTAAATTTCGAGCCGTCAAAAACGATCGCAAAGGCCCACTTTTAGTGTTACTATCGTAACCTAAAGTGGGCCAAATTTTCCTCAACGATTCTCAGCAGAACGTACACTGCACCAAACTTACAGTGTGATTCAGTCTTTTTTATGACACCCATTTTCAGTGTGACTCTATGAAACTTGTTCGAAAATAGTTGCGTCTTGTGTATCCTTTTGGAGCGAGACTTGTGTAATGCCCTAAATTTCCTTCGGCTGGTGAAACTTGGTTCCCTGCAGAGCAAAGATAACGCTCCGGCAGCCGCGGCGGTGTTTGCAGGTGCGCCTCTTCCGGCGGTGACTGGCGCTCTCCCTTACGCTCCTGGAAGGCGCTTTATCGGCCGTGTCTCGCCGGTGTGCAAGTAATTGCTTGCAGTGGGGCCGCATCCGCCCTGATCCGGCTGGGTCGCTCGGTTGCTCGCTGCCAGCCAACGGTAGGAAGGGAAGGGGGAGGGGTCGCCTTAATTATATTCTGCAGCGTGGAGGGGAGGCAAGGGCTAAATATCAGCCGCAACGACCCAATTACCTGCCAGCCAGCGAACAGGGGGGGGGGGAGCAGGGTAGGAGGGGGAGCAGCGGTGGCCGAGGTAGTGTAGCAGCCCCGGCCTACCCTGCCAGTGGCTGCCAACAGATGTCGCCCCGCTGTCTTCGCGTTAATTGCATCCGAATGCTTGTCTCCTCCGGTATCTCTGTTAGCGGGCAGGCTGAGAGGTTGGTTGCCCTCCGCCAGTACAGTTAATTATGCGTGATTGAGAGCGCGGGACGCGTGGTGTTAGTCGCCTGGAGGGTAGCTTTCACTTTCGCTACGCTGGTTGCACGGAGAAGCATACGTGCCAGGCGGAGCGCGACTGATAACTTTTCGAGTGGCGTACAGCACTGGACTCATCACGATGAACGTGTTATCTAATGCGCTGATGTTCAAATTTTTGTACTCTTACCTGTTGTTTTAAACCGAAGAGCAATTAAACCACATGACTCTCATAATAAGATCACCGAGAATTTGGATGTACCAGTAAGAGGGAAGAACACTTTCAACCAGACACCATTTCCTTTATTTTTTTTAATAAAAAATAAATAAAAATAAGAATCGCTGACTGTGTTGCTGAGCAAAAACCTCGGGAAAGGCTGGACCAATCCAGCAGGTTTTTCTTTTATTCAGATCTTCGTTGAAGTCCGAGGAAGGCTCTTATAAAGAGTAAAATTGCACGGGAAAGTAGGATAATATGATGAACCTAAGGTTCAAATGTACCCTTTCGGCATAATAATTGGTTTATAAACATAAATTTTGATTGGACAATTCATGTAATCTTTATTTTCACTAAAAGATCTTTGAAACTGTTTTATCCCCACTCAAATTTTGGAAAATATTCTATCATACGAAAATGGTGATTTTCGTCATCTTTCCCCAGCTGAGGGGTAAGATGAAGATTTGTGGGTAACATGACGAACAGATATAAATTTAATGAAGAGAGTGAAACTTTATTTTAAATTTGCAGAGGAACCACTTCACTTATTAAAGTGGGATATGAATTGTAAAACGTCAAACACAAAACACTTAAAAACAGTACTAGATGGTACACACTATAAAACAGAATAATTAAGCAAAACAAAAATTTAGAACGTTTCAAGACACTAAACTTTTTTTAACAATTTTTGATATCAGTCAACCGGTTGCGTAATATTTAGGTACTTGACGTAGGTTTCGTTGCCACTACGGCATGCCCTTTACACCATACTGGTTTTATTTGCATGGCAAAAATACCTGTTTTTATTGTTCAAATGTTGAAATGTTTGTAAATCTATCGGACCAAACTGCGTGGTCATCAGTCCGTAGCTTACAAACTACTTAAACCTAGGTAAACTAACCTACTAACCTACTAGCCTACTAACACCCATGTCCCAGGGAGGACTCGAACCTCCACGGCCAGCAACCACGCGCTCCGCATGTTTTATTGTAATCGACTTAAGTATTCCCCTCGTAATATTTTTGACGTCATGTGTTTCGTGTAACTGTTTTTATTCTTCTGATGAAGTTGTCACCTAGCCTTTGTTGTTTATTACTTACAGTACTCGTGTTCAAGGACAAAACTACAGAGGTTATCGGTCCATAGACTTGGAAACTTTTTTAACATTTGCTATGGACAACACACACACACACAGACACACACATATTACTACTGGCCATTAAAATTGCTACACCAGGAAGAGATATATTATACTAGAACTAACATGTGGTCACATTTTCAAGAAATTTGGATGCAGTACCAAGAAAAACCACCTCTGGCCGTAATAACGGCCTTGATACATCTGGGCATTGAGTCGAACTTGGATGGCCTGTACAGGTACAGATGTCCATGCAGCTTCAACATAGTACCATAGTTCATCAAGTAGTGACTGACGTATTGTGACGAGCCAGTTGCTCGCCCGCCATTGACTAGACTTTTCCAGTTGCTGAGAGATCTGGAGAATGTGCAGCAGTCGAACATTTTCCGTATCCATAAAGGTCCGTACTGGATCTGCAACATGCGGACGTGCATTATCCTGCTGAAATATAGGGTTTCGCCGGGATCGAATCAAGGGTAGAGCCACGGGTCGTAACACATGTGAAATGTAACGGCCACTCTTCAAATTGCTGTCGATGAGAACAAGAGGAGACCAAGATTTGTAACCAACTGCACACCACACCATCACGCCGGATGATGCACCAGTATGGCGATGACGAATACACGCTAACAATGTGCGTTTACACCGATATCGCCAGACACGTATGCGACTATCATGATGCTGTAAACAGAACCTGGATTCATCCGAAAAAATGACGTTTTGCCATTCGTGCACCCAAGTTCGTCGTTGCGTACACAATCGCAGGCGCTCTGTAACGCAGCGTCAAGGGTAACCGCAGCCACGGTCTTCGAGCTGATAGTCCATGGTGCTGCAAACGTCGTGCAGATGGTTGTTGTCTTGCAAACGTCCCCATCTTTTTTCTCAGGTATCGAGACGTGGCTGCACGATCCGTTACAGACATGCAGATAAGATGCCTGCTATCTCGACTGCTAATGATATGAGTGATATGACACCGTTGGGATCCAGCACGGCGTTCCGTATTGACCTCCTGAACCCACCGATTCCATATGCGATAGGATACAATCCGACCTTTATCAAAGTCGGAAACGTGATGGTACGCATTTCTCCTCCTTACAGGAGGCATCACATCAACGTTTCACGAAGGAACGCCGGTCAACTGCTGTTTGTGTATGAGATATGGGTTGGAAACTACCCTCATGTCAGCAAGTTGTAGGTATTGCCACCGGTGCCAACGTTGTGTGAATGCTCTGAAAAGCTAATCATTTGCATATCACAGCATATTCTGTCTGTCGGTTAAATTTCGCGTCTTTATACACACACCTTCGTGGTGTAGAAATTTTAATGGCAAAAAGTATATATATATATATATATATATATATATATATATATATATATATATATATATATATATATGCCATTTTTGCCATAGCTGGCACACCCTGTATATTTATGGGTCCAAAGGAGGACATGAACCTGCGACGGGAGCGGAACGCAGTCCGTGACATGGTGCGCGGCCACACTTGCTCTGTAGCAGTCGTATTGTTACGGAAGTCACGCCCTGCACATCAATGGATTACAGTGCCAAAGGGGCTCCTGCAAGAAAAGTTACACTTGATATAAAACACGCCGCAGTGGAGTGGCCGATCGCTCTAATGCACCTTGCTGCGTAGCGCTAGTTGTTTGCCGGCGGAGATTCCAGTCCTGGACGGGTGTGTGTGTGTGTGTGTGTGTGTGTGTGTGTGTGTGTGTGTGTGTGCGTAGTGTCAGTAATTTCTAAGTCTAGAGCCTGGTGACCATAGCAGTTTGGTCCGAAATGTTTACCAACATTTGAACATTTGATGTAAAAGAATTTCAAAAGTCTTAAATTTTTTTTAAAGAAGTCAAAGGCACAGGAGAAATTGAAGGGGTCCAGGAACAATGTGACAGAACCCAGATAGAGTAGTTTTCTAAGTGAAACATTTCTTTCTAAAAGGAGGCGATGGAATTGGTCAGCTGACGAAGGCATATGAGATTGAACTGCCAATAGGGGGAAAGGTATTAGTAAATTTTCTCTTCACCATAAACAGCGGCCTTACATTAATTAATGAACATATATGGGACGATTCGATGCGTTAATGTTGGTGAGTTATGAAATGAAGTCTGCGTCTCAGATTAAAATGCGGGTATTTTAAGTATAGGTATGACTGATGCCCGAACTGTATTGTTCTTTATTTAAAAAAGTATTGCCATATTGTACTTTTCTGGTTCTTTTATGTTGTTTACTTACTGCATGTACTAACAATCCACGTAATATACTAATTTTATTAGTGGAAAACTTAAAAAATTATGTAGTAGCGTTTCATAGGACAGTCCTCCATACACATTACCCCCCTAAAGTACAATCAATCAATACGTTCGGTCAACTTAGTTTTAATCGTAATGTAACACAGATTGTACAGTAAAATATTGCAAAAGGTTTAGCGTCTATTTTGTAAAGTTAAAAAGTTCTTTACTTATTATCTTCGAACTTAGTAAATGCAACTTGGCCAGTCACGAAACTCGGGGTCTAAATTTCTACACGCACAGAGTAAATACGGACCTTCTGGAAATGTGCGAATGAATCTACTCGATCCGAGAGCGTTGAAGTATTGGTCTCAAAGGCTGTTCGTAACGAGATTCTGTCGTCGCATGAAACGACAGAGACAAAATAAATCGCTAACATGAAGTAACGGTTGGTGTTCAATAGCCCGTCTGATCCCAGGCCACACTACACGACATCCGTTCGGTCAAGTCGCCACTAAGCTTGGCTTAGTAACCCGGTAGTATGCAGCGCTTAGCTTATCAGCTGAAGCCAGGCCGTTTGCGTAATGGACTCCATAAGCTCTATAAACGCCATTGTGACGGAGCGATGCAATTTGGGAGGAGCACCCGTGGTCCGCAGTTGCACTCAGGGTAACACCTCCTGTGCATCCGCGTTAACAGAGTGTGTTTTCCATCCCAGATAAATCAATTTAAACATATGACCTACTGCAGCGACCCTTTAATACTGTCCACGAAAGTGAGATAATCTGCAAGCACCCACGCACTAAACAAAGGTGTGATTGAAATGGCAAAGTGTATCGCGTCGAGAGACGCATGTTCCCGATTATAAGGGATACTGTGTCATTATGTCTTAGCCTCATCATGTTGTAAGTATCATGGTGGTGTGGTTGATTTCGTAAATTAACAGCATATTTCCTTCTACCTTCTACCTTCGCCGCGAGCATTCCGACGGAAGGCGTGGTGTAGTGGCTAGGTGGCAGATTGCTTTGTTAGCGGTCCCTAGTTCAAATCCAGCCCCTGCAGAAAAAACTTATTCCTTTGTATTTAGTATTTCTAGAATGTTCTATGTGTTACTTATGATTGATGTACTTTTAAGTTCCAGAAAATACTTCCTATGTGTAAACACCGGAGTACTCCAATAATGAAGCAGTCTGTTCTAAATGTTGGCTTGTGTTAGCAATGACCCTGTAGTAAGTGTAAAGTGCTGTGATATATGAACGATGCAGCCTTCTCGAGGTTTTCAATGGATTGACATTTCTGTTCCCATAAATCTCTTATTTTTATGTTGTCAAATGCTAGCTGTTCAGCTTTCCTCAGTGGTAGATTTCTTGAGCGGATCTATTTCGAAACAGAGCCGTTACATAGTAATGAATAAGTAGGTCCACGTTCATTTATTTATTGTCTTTTTTCTGTTCCATAGGACCCAACTGAGGGGTGGACTCCATGGTCATGGAACAAGTCAATACATTAACTGTTACACAAGAATGGTACTAGAAAATTTTTAAGTAGTCCTTTGCAATCGACATATTAAGAGAAAGTGAAAAGAATCAATAAATAAAAAAAATGAATTAGCTTAATTGTTTAACTTTTCTAGGAGTTCTTCGACAGAATAAAAGGAGTGAGCCATGAGGTACCTCTTCAATTTAAATTTGAAAGCGTGTGGATTAGTGCTAAGATTCCTTAGTTCTTGTGGCAGGTTATTGAAAATGGATGCCGCAGAATACTGTACACCTTTCTGCACAAGTGTCAAGGTGATGTGACTTCCGTCTAGTAATCACCGAGTGAAAGCTATTAACTCGTGGGAATAAGCTGATATTATTAAGAACAAACGACATTAAAGAAAAAAACATATTGTGACGCCAGAGTCAAACTTCCCAGACTACTGAAAAGGGGTCGACATGACGTTCATGAATTTACACCACACATTGCTCGAACCGCCCGTTTTTGAGCCAGAAATATCCTTTTTGCATCAGGCGAGTTACCCAAAAAACAATGCCGTACGTCATAAGTGAGTGAAAGAAAGCGTAACAGACTACTTTTCGTGTTGAAAAATCACTTATTTCAGATATTGTTCTAATAGTAAATATAGTAGAATTTAGTTTCGAAACAAGATCCTGAACATGGGTTTCAATGAAGCTTACTGTCTATATGAACACCTAGAAATTTTAACTGTTCATCTCACTTATCATATGCCCATTATGTGCAATCAAAATGCCAGGTCTCGTCAAAATATGTGTTAGAAATTGTAAAAACTGGGTTTTACTGTGATTTAACATCAACTTGTTTTCTACAAGCCATGAATTTATCTCTTGAACTGCTTTATTTGATACTGTGCCAATATTACGAGCAACATCCTTCACTACCAAGCTGGTATCATTAGCAAACAAAAATATTTTAGTCAGAGGTTATACTCGAAGGCATTTCATTTATGTAAATAAGAAACAGCAATGGTCCCAAAACAGACCCCTGGGGAACCCCACACTTAATTGAGCCCCATTGGGATTCTACGTCATAGCCATTTTCTACACTGCGGAAAATTACCTTCTGTGGTCTATTATTAAAGTAAGAGGTGAACCAGTTGTAGGCTACTCCCCGTATTCCATAATGTTCTAACTTCTGCAACAATATTTTGTGATCAACACAATCAAACGCTTTTGTTAAATCAAAGAAGACGCCTAATGTCCGTAGCCTCTTATTTAACCCATCAAGTGCCTCAATATTCTGGAATTCTCGAAGCAGTGCTGAAATTCTGTGGATGTGAGGTGGATTTATATTACACAGCAATGGAAGTTAGTACATAGCTGTTGATCTGATGATATTAATTATAAGGCGCATAGGTTGGTATGACAGCTGTTCACCAAACTGTAGTACAGTATTCGGCAGATGAAGAACCAACGCTGTTGACAATAGTTGACAATATTTCCATTCAAGAGGATAATGCTCATACATACACTGCGCTTCAAACTCAGCGAGCTGCGTTTTTTTTTTTTTTTTTTTTTAATTTTTTTTACGTGTAGTATTGTAGTAAATAAATACTGCAACCAGCCCGAAGATTTTTATACACGAATTAATTTCACCTTTACTAATTTCTGGCCTGAGACCGTCATCAAACGGTAGTGTTGATTTCAGGTTTAGATTAGTGTCGTAAAATAACAAAGTTATGTGAACCCATTAGGTTACAAGGTTAAATACTTTTATCCTACCCCAACTTAATAACTTTGTTATTTTAGGATAGCAATGTAAACTTGAAATCAACACTACCGTCCGATGACGGGCTCAGACCCGATACTAGTTACGGTGAAATAAATTCATTCATAAAATTATTGTAGCTGGTTACAGTATTTATTTACTACAGTATTATTACGAAAACAGCTGTTGTGTTCTATAACCAAAAATAATGGATAAAGTAATGACATTTTGAGTGATATGGAAGAGTCCGACAGTGTACATTACACAGCTGTAGTCGCAACATTCCACCAAGGATGCAGCTGCAATAGTCTGCATGATGTTGCCCTTAAACTGACTAACAGCTGACTAGGCAGGAGTACCAGGAGACGAGGGAACTAGTGGTGTGAGCAACTGCTTAGTAAGCTGGATACTCGGATTCATATGCCGGCAGTGGTAAAAATTTTCACACGACGCTTCAGTCTGCATAATTGCATGACTGATGTTTATGACTTGTAGAAGTTTCTGAATCTGGTTGTGTAACAGAGGGTGATTTCAGAAAGAATATAAGAGTACAATCATCCCAAATCTGATCACCAAACAACGTAAGTGTCGCAAGAATGGCAAAAGAATAACTACTTTCTGCACGTACTGAGTGATGATTGGTGTTCTCTTCACAAGTGGCAAGTGACCCAGAGAAACTTTGTCTTGGACAAATGAGACACCTGAAATAACTAAAATTGCACTTTATTAAGGCCTTACAAATTTCGTCAAGTCGTCAGTATCAAAGGCTACAAAAAGACAAAGGAATTAATATTCCATCCAATACTGTGATGAAACATAACAAATGAGTACCACTATCTTTACAATCATCAAAACTAATAAATATTATTAAAAAATTCCCCTTACAATTGTTAACGTCACAAACATACGTCAAATATTAAGAAAAAATAATAAAAATTCACATAGGTAGTGAGTGGGTTTACATGTGTGGAGAAATAAGGAAGCAGAACGATGGTATCGCCATCTGGCCATCTGTTAAGCAGACCTCAGTATGCAATTGACCATCCTACAGACATGTTCTGGGGTGAATAGTACTCGTTTGAGGAGCATCGTTTCATATCGTATTAAGTCCACCCGTGGACAAAATTGTGTTTGATACATTTTTGTATAGTTTATATAGCGCTCTTTCATGCTGTCAAATCAGAATGTAACAAATCGTATTCACCAACAGCGTAAATTGCTTCTGTAAATTGCTTCTGTTTTTCGATTACGGAGGAAGAAATTGCTGTTGGTAATAATTCAACGGGAAGTTGAAAGACGAAAAGAAAAAACCAAACATAGCCATCAAAGTAAATCTGAGGCAGTTAATGTTATTCCACAAAAACAAAAATAAATGCTTAGTTATATATTTACCATAGTAGTCGTGTTTTATTTGTATATTTTACAAATTATTGGATCAAAGCATATTACGTCCAAAAACTTTCTTTAAATTGGAAGCTCACAACATGAAAGTTATTTTACTTTTTCACCTACCTAGAAGTACACCTCAAATAAAACAATGCGAACAAGAAGTGACCGAGACGTGTAAACAATGGCACCCCACACCATCACGCTGAGTAATACACCAGTATCGCGATTACCAACACACGCTTCCAATGTGCGTTCACCACGATGCCACCAAACACGGATGCGACCATCATGATGCTGTAAACAGAACCTGGATTCATCTGAAAAAATGACGTTTTGCAATTCGTGCACCCAGGTTCGTCGTTGCGTACACCATCGCAGGCGCTTCTGTCTGTGATGCAGCGTCAAGGGTAACCGCAGCCATGGTCTCCGAGCTGATAGTCCATGCTGCTGCAAAGGTCGTCGAACTGTTCTTGCATATGGTTGTTGTCTTGCAAACGCCCCCATCTGTTGACTCCGGGACGTGGCTGCACGATCCGTTACAGCCATGCGGATAAGATGCCTGTCATCTCGACTGCTAGTAATACGAGGCCGTTGAGATCCAGCACGGCGTTCCATATTGTCCTCCTGAAGCCACCGATTCCATATTCTGCTAACAGTCACTGGATCACGACCAACTCGAGCAGCAATGTCGTGATACGAAAAACCGCGATCGCGGTAGGCTACACTCCGACTTTTATCAACATCGGAAACGTTGTCCTCCTTACACAAGGCTTCACAAGAACATCTGACGAGGCAACGTCGGTCAACTGCTGTTTGTGTGTGAGAAATCTGCTGGAAACTTTCCTCATGTTAGCAAGTTGTAGATGTGGGCACCGGCGCCAGCCTTGTGTGAATGCTCTGAAAAGCTAATCGACTTCATATCACAGCATCTTCATTCTGTCGTTTAAATTTCGCGTCTGTAGCTCATCATCTTCGTGGTGTAGCAATTTTAATGGCCAGGAGTGTAGTTTCAAGGGGAATTTTTTAATTTTTAATAGCTTTGGGTTTGTAAAGATAGTGTAACTCATTTTCTATGTTTTATCGAAGTGTTGGATGGAATATTAATACCATGGTAATTTTATAGCCTTTGACATTGACGACATGTCGAAACGTGTAAGGCCTTAATATAGTGAAATGTGGTCGAGACAGTTAAAATTTTATTTGAAGTGCATCAAAAGAGTAACCACTTCTCACAAATGTCTAATGCAGACAGAAAGAAATGAGACTGCGTTCTCCACTTCAGCGTCCTATGCGTCAATAGCCGGACACGTTCCACATCATTACGAAGTGTCGTAATCATGATCTATGGAACAAGTATTAATCTAGTCGAATGTGAAGGCAGAAAACTAATGTCAACCATTCTATGTGGACCTTCTCCACGCACGTCGAAGCTGTGGCGTGAGTTGAAGACGGACTAGAGGTGTGCCACTGCTAGTAAATGGTTGACAACAGTTGGTGTTGACACTTCGGCCTCACATACCCTGTTATCTGTGCTGTGGTACATGTACACACTGCCTCCCTTCACTGTGGGAAGTTCGATAATGGTGGACGTCTGTGCAGCGTGGCCGTCCAAAACCTAGTGTCAGAAAGCTGAAATGAACATTGCAGCCACTATAGTTGGACCACATACACAGCACGTCTGCCTCGTAATTCTCGGAAAGGGGCATCTATCAAACTCGCTCAGTTGACTATATAGGGCAAGACCGCGTCTCCGTGGAATGGCGCCTGTTTGCTTCACACGTTCACATCTCGCTGAGGGTACACGGTCTGAGAGTTCTGGCAGTTATGCTGCTAGGCTATCTGTTCGCGGGAAACGTTCAAACCATTATCACTGCACCTACAAACCCTACATCTACATCTTCATAGATACTCTGCAACTCACATTTAACTGCCTGTCAGAGGTTCATTAACCACTTTCATATTCTTTCTCTACCGTTCCATTCTCTAATAGCGCGCGGGAAGAAAGAACACTTAAATCATTCCGTTTTCGATCTGACATCTCTTATTTTATTGGGATGGTCATGTCGCCCTATGTAGGTTCCCGTCTCGAAACATATCTTCACATTCAGAAGTAAAAGTCGGTGACTGAAATTTCGCAAATAGATATCACCGCAAAGAATAACGCCGTTCTTTTAATGATATCCACCTCAAATCGTGAAACGTTTCCTTGAAGCTTTCCCCCCTGTGACGTAATAAAACAAAACGAGCTGCCCTTGTATGAACCTTCTCAATGTCTTCTATTAGTCCCACCTGGTTAAGGTCCCACACTGGGCAACAGTACTCCAGGAGAGGACACACAAGTGTGACGTAGGCAGTCTCTTTTATTGAGCTGTTGCATTTTCGAAGCGTTCTGGCAATGAAACGTAACCTTTGGTTCGCCTTCCCCACAATATTTTCTATGTTTTCTCTCCAGTCTAAGTTGTTCGTAATTGTAACTCATAGGTATTTCGTAGATTTTACGACTTTAAGGTTCGACTGATTTATCGTTTAATTTAAGTTCAGCGTATTTCTTTTAGTGGTCATGTGTATTACTTCACAATTTTCATTATTTACTATTAATTTCCAATTTTGGCACCATTGGAAATTTTGTCTAAATCATTTTGCAGTTGCTTTTGGTCCTCTTTTGACTTCACTAACCGATAAACGACAGCATCAACCCCCAACAGTCTAAGGAAACCATTCAGATTGTCTCCTAAATCGTGATGAACACAAGGAAGAGTAGGGCACCTATAATGCTTCCATGAGGAACGTTAGATATCAATTATGTTATCCCTCAGGTGATATCTACCATGCCGGCCGCGGTGGCGGAGCGGTCTGCAGCGTGCCAGTCACGGTCTGCACGGCCGCTGCGGTAGGGGGTTTGAATCCCCCCACGGGTGTGGGTTTGTGCCATCTTTAGTATAAGCTGGTTCATAAGTAGTTTGTAAGTTTACGGACTGATGACTCCGAAGTTACGTCCCATAAACTCTACAAACATTTGAACATTTGATATCTGCCGTCATCGGATCAACTTCGACGGCGTCTCGCCAGGTGTTTCTAAAAATGTTCATATGTTTGTTAAATGATTATGTCGTGTGTCTCATTGGCCTGATGCAATTCTTTCAATTCGACGTCATTTCGGCGACTTGCGTGTCCCTAGCCTACCCCAGTTATCAAACCGGGAAAGGGAAACCTAAAGGTTAACTAGGAATCCAAACCACGTGTCGTTTCTGGCGACTCCTCATGTCGTTGCGAGGTGAAGGATGGGTTTCGAATCCGCGACCATTCGGTTTCCATACATTCCATTCCATTCCATGATGGTGGTGGTGGCGGCTGGTGGAACAACAGTGTTGAATAATTAGATAATTAAGGAATTACTCAATCATTCAGTTTCCAGTCGAGCGCTTTACTCCCAGACCAACGGGCCAAATGTTAAGCTTATGTGACTTAAGTACGGTGTCATCAGTCCCTAAACTTACAAAATACTTATAAACTTGTGGAAATTCTTTCAGCAATAAGTCGTAAAAAATATATTTATTTATTCACAAATCTAGATTTCGACCACTGTGTGGTCATTATCAATGGTTAAAAACAATTAAAATACTTAAAACATCTCGACCTCTATGTTGGAGGTTGCGTTCGTACTCGGACTCGTACTCGCGTACGAACGCAACCTCCAACATAGAGGTCGAGATATTTTAATTGTTTTTAGCATTGATAATGACCACACAGTGGTTGAAATCTAGATTTGCGAATAAATAAATATATTTTTACCGCTGATTGCTGAAAGTATTTCCAGAAAACAAATACAGTCGTGGAGCACCAATTCCAACATGTAATCAAGCCTACTTATAAACTAGTTTATACTAAAGACAGCGCCGGCCGCGGTGGCCGAGGGGACTGAGGCGCTCCAGTCTCGGTCTGCACGGCCACTACGGTCGGGGGTTCGAATCCTCCCTCGGGCATGGATATTTGTGCCGTCCTTAGTCTTAGCTAGTTCATAAGTAGTTTGTAAGCTTAGGGACTGATGACCCCGTAGTAAAGTCCCATAAGATCTACAAACATTTGAACTAAAGACAGCACAAACATCCATTCCTGAGGGGGGATTGGAAATCCCGACGGGGAATGCCTCGCAACATAGAGCCTCAATGCGCTAGACCATTCCGCCGCGAACAGATGTTTCTGTTTTCCGTTAGTGTATTTACACATTATGTTCATAACTTACGATTCTTCGTGGCTGCCCCCTGCCGACCTTGAGTGCGATATAACGGCAGAATGCCGAGAAAAGCGTGTAGAAAAAGTCCTTCCATTTCTGGACGTTTTCCAAGCGAGACGAGGTCGTCCACATTAGACCTGACGGCGACCTGCAGGGTGGTGGAGCGCGGCAGGACGGCCCGCCTGATGCGTCACGCGCAACTTGCCTCATCAGCGCCCCCTGCCGGACTCAATTTGGCGTCCATAAGCAGTTTGGCAGGGCGCCAACTGACGCGGCGGAGGCGGCGGCCGAGTTTGCAGCGCGGGGCGTCGCCGCGGCGCTTGGCGGGGTTGGCGGCCCTGCGCCGCTTGGCGCGCCATTAGCCAGCAAATTGGACACCGCCGCCTGGCTGCACCCGCAGATTAGCTGCCCGCGGACGCCGTGGCAGCCGGCGGCGCCGAGGAGGTAGCCGCCTCTCAATCGGTGCACCACTGGCCGGGACCACTGGTACCGATAACATTTCATTTCTCTGATGTTGGTACCACAATATGAAAAAATCACACCCTGTCTGCCAGCCACTAGCTATGATCTTGACATCACCTTCAATGATTTTCCGGTCACGGCAATTTTGGTATATGGAGGAATTTCTTCAGAGGACGGGGTCATATTTCCATGTGCATTTAACCATTTTTAAAGGTTGGAGCTGTGGTGTCGCACAAGTATGAAATGCGTGCCACGTACTTTCGCCGCGCGCCGCCATACACGCACGGCGCTGCGTTCTTACGACGTCAACCATGAGCGCCCTCTGCTGCAACTCTGCTCGTGGCCACGACTGCTGCATCGTTCACTTGGGAATCAGATAGACACCAGTTACCAGCTAGGCACCAGTTAAGACTTGGCTATCGGATAGGCACTAGGAATCATCAGTAAGCAGGCCTCTATCTAAACTATGTATCAGCATTCTGCAGTCAAGAACTATGTAAAAGTTATTACTAAGTCTCTATGAAATATATATCTCGTTCTAATTTACTCTAGTGTTTCTAGTTTCTGCTGTCCCACTGGTTGGTCACCTCCGCACCTGCACACGCGTGCATCCTTTATTCCTGTGTCGGTCTCTTTCTACTCGTCACCGACACCCACGACAACCGGCGGAGACACAAAAGTGGCGACGAGGCTGTGACACAAAAGGATAAAGCGACATCTACTTGTTTAAAGATTGTCACACACTGAAGTGACCTACTACTGATCTAAAAAATTTACATATGGTGACAAATTTGGGTTACAACTGTAATTTGTGTGATACTGTCATGTACCAGTGGTTCGCCTGAAGAGCGGATAACCCGTAACGCAAGGTACAACAGCATACCAGTGAGGCGTCCCACAGCGGTGTTTGCGGAGTCACCAGAGGACGCGACGAGCACCGCCATAGAGCGCATCAAACCGGAACTATTTTCCCCCACACAGTCACTTGAAACCAGCTCGAGACTGCCACGTATCACTGCGCGCCGACTATTTAGGTGGGCACAGTGCAACACGGCGGCAGTTCTCCGCCGACCGCCTACGAGAACCGTAGCTGAGGGATCGCGACCGACGCCTCCGGGGAAGAGTCCCTGCCAGCGACGCCGCGCCTCCAGGACTTCCAAGAATGGAATACTTTTTCCGGCTCCTTCTCCCTGGCCGACCTCTCAAGGCTGTCGTTATCTCCCTGGCTTGTACCTAATTAGTGAAGAAGAAAACTTTTAGTTGATGTTTGTTGCTTTTCCCTTTGTTTCAGAAGTTTGTTAGTTTGTTTTGTTTTCAGAAGAGCATTAGTTTGTCCAGTCAAGCCGTAATGACCCCGTAGTTAAGTCTCATAAGCTTTACAAACATTTGAACATTTTGTCCAGTCAATAAATACAATTTACGTATCAGACAGTGACTTTCAGTTATTATCGCCTGAAGCGAGATGTAGCAGATACAGTATGATGTTTTGCTGTCTGAAATATTTACTTTACACGGCGATTACTTAGAGTGAAAGACAATGCGGGTAGCATAAGAGTGAGAAAGTCGTTCTAATTACCCTCTAATATGGTGTGAGATCATCTCGGACGGGCAGTGCGTAGCGTGGACACTATCTGGCTATCAATCAGCTCTTGAGGATTATTTGGCCATTCTTCCATGAGTGCAATACCTATCCCTGCAACTTTTGTTGAAGGTTAGGGATTGGTTGCAATGCGTTCACCAAGTGCATCCCACATTTATTCAGTCTGTTCGGTGAAAACCTGGACACTGCTTTTTTTGTGGTTTTAGGGTGCACAACTTCTATGGTCATTAGCGCCCAGTCAAAAACATAGATTCGCTATGGCCTCAAAAAAAATGGTCACTGTCAGAACATCCAGAAGAGGCTAAAAACGAAAGATAAAAGACAATTAAAAAGGTTAAATATCCTTGGATAAGTTGGCCAAGTTGATAAAACGCAAAACTCTAGCAGCTGCTCGTGTGTCATCAGCTAAAATTTCCTCCAGAGTAGACGGAAAGTGAACGGCTACACGGAGATGATTAAAAAGTACGCAAGACAGTAAAACATGTCGCACGGTCAGCAGTTCACCGCAGGAGCACAGCGGTGCAGGGTCGGCGGACAGCAAGTGACGGTGGCTGAAACGGCAGTGACCGATCCGCAACCGGGCCAGGATGACCTCCTCCCGCCGAGAGGGGCGTGAGGAGGTCCTCCAAGCGGTCGGGATCGGTTTTACAGTTCGCAATTTGTTGTTGGACATTGAAAACCACGAACTGTGCCATTGCGACACGATACTCCGGCGGAGAGCCCGTTGAACATCGTCAGATGGGACGCAAAAAGTAGCCACGCGAGGTAAAAGAGCTGCGGCCTTGGCCGCTATGTCGGCCGTCTCATTCCCGGGCACACCTACGTGGCCAGGGACCCACAGGAAAGAAACGTGACAGCTGTCATCTGCTAGCAACTGGAGGGAGCGTTGGATCCGATACACGAGAGGATGGTGCGACAAAGGGTCCTTAAGACTCTGCAGGGCACTAAGGGAGTCCGAACATATGGCATAGAAAGGTTGGCGGTGGCGGCAGGTGTACAAAACGGCCTGGTGGAGGGCAAAAAGCTCAGCCGTGAAGTTAGAGCACCGGTCAGGGAGCTTGTATTGGAAACGGTTGTCCTCGACGACGAAGGCAGATCCGACACCGGCAGTGCTCTTGGAACCATCAGTGTAAATAAATATGGCATTATCGAACCGCGAACGGAGTTCGACAAGCCTCGAGCGGTATACCAAATCCGGAGTGCTCTCCTTGGGGAGCGAACTAAGTTCGAGGTGAGTGTGAACCGGGGCCTTATGCCACGGTGGCAATGGGCTTTCGCTCAACCGAAAGGTGGAAGGAAGGGTAAAATCGAGCCGCTGTAGTAGGCGGCGAAACCGAACTCCAGGTGGAAGCAAGGCAATCGCAGACAACTGATATTGGCGATCGAGCGAGTCGTCAAAAAATAATCGGTAAGATGGATGGTTGGGCATCGACCGCAGGCGGCATGCGTACCGAGACAAACGTATGTCACGCCGAGTGGTCAAGGGTAATACAGCAGCCTCGGCATACAGACTTTCAACAGGGCTAGTATAAAATGCACCGGTCGCCAGACGTAATCCCCGATGGTGGATAGAGTTGTGACGGCGGAGAATCGACGGCCGTGCAGAAGAGTAGACAAGGCTTCCGTAGTCGAGCTTCGACTGAACAATGGCCTGGTAAAAGTGAAGCAGGACGGTACGGTCCGCTCCCCATGACGTGCCACTGAGGACACGAAGGACGTTAAGGGATCGGGCACAACGGGCAGCCAGGTAGGACACGTGCGTGGACCAGCAAAGTTTACGATCCAACATGAGTCCCAAGAATTTCGTAGTCTCCACGAAAGGGAAAGCAACAGGGCCGAGATGTAGAGAGGGTGGAAGAAATTCCTTGTATCTCCAGAAGTTTATACACACAGTTTTCTCAGTGGAGAATCGGAAGCCGTTTGCGATGCTCCAGGAATATAGAGGGTCAAGACAGCGTTGAAGAGAACGCTCCAAGAGGCACGTCCGCTGGGCGCTACAATAAATTGCGAAATCGTCAACAAAAAGAGATCCGGAGACGTCGGCTGAAAGGCAATCCACGATCGGATTGATTGTAATGGCAAAGAGCGCCACACTCAAGACGGAGCCCTGTGGTACCCCATTCTCCTGGCAATAGGTATCTGACAAAACAGAACCCACCCGTACCCGGAACTTGCGATCCGCCAAAAACTCTTGAATGAAAAGAGGAAGGCGGCCCCGAAGGCCCCATCTGTGCAATGTGCGGAGAATGCCCGCTCTCCAACAGGTATCGTATGCCTTCTCCAAGTCGAAGAACACTGCTACTGTTTGACGCTTCCTTAGAAAGTTGTTCATAATGAAGGTCGACAACGTAACGAGGTGATCAGCAGCAGAGCGGTGTCGACGAAAACCGCATTGGATATTAGTCAGGAGGCGGCGAGATTCGAGAAACCAGACCAACCGAGCGTTAACCATGCGTTCCATCACCTTACAGACACAGCTCGTCAGAGAAATAGGACGATAGCTGGAAGGAAGATGTTTGTCCTTCCCTGGTTTGGGTATGGGGACAACAGTGGCTTCACGCCAACTTGTGGGAACATGACCTTCAGTCCATATGCGATTGTAGGTACTCAGAAGAAAGCACTTGCCCGCAGGAGAGAGGTTCTTCAGCATTTCAATGTGAATGGAATCGGGCCCGGGAGCAGAAGATCGGGACAGGGCGAGAGCACGGTCTAGCTCCTGCATCGTGAAGGCGACGTTATAATTTTCACGATTAGAAGAGTGGAAAGAAGGCGGCCGGGCCTCCTCTACCTGTTTGCGAGGGAGAAAGGCAGATTGGTAATGGGCAGAGCTCGAAACCTCCGGAAAGAAACGGCCCAATGCGTTGGAAACGTCAGAGGGGTCCACGAGGACTGCGTTCTCCACGGTCAGACCAGGAATCGGGGAGTGGACCTTGATGCCGGATAGACGGCGAAGGCCACGCCAAACAAACGTGGAGGGAGTAAAACGGTTAAAAGAACTAGTAAAAGCAGTCCAGCAAGCTTTCCTGCTGTCGTTCACGATACGACGACATTGCGCTCTCATACGTTTATAATGTATGTAATTCTCCAAAGTCGGGTGGCGGCGGAAGGTGCGTAAACCACGGCGCCGGGCTCTAAGCGCGTCGCGGCAGGCTGCAGTCCACCAAGGGACTTGGACACGACGTGGAGAAGAGGAAGTACGAGGTATGGAACGTTCGGCAGCTGTGAGAATAACCTCTGTGAGGTAGTCGACCTGACTGTCACAGGTGGGAAAATCCCGATCGTGAAAAACAGCCATGGTAGAATAAAGCCCCCAGTCGGCTTTAGAAATGTCCCAACTGGTGGGACGAGGAGATGGGGAATGATGCAGAATGTGGACGATACAGGGGAAATGGTCACTCGAGTACGTGTCAGAAAGTGCATACCACTCAAACCGACCGGCAAGCTGAGGAGTGCATATTGCGAGGTCTATATGGGAGTAAGTGTGTGTTGTGTCAGAAAGGAAGGTTGGTGCACCGGTGTTGATGCAGACAAGATCGAGGTGTTGGAGAAGGTCCACCAAAAGGGAGCCTCTCGGACAAGGTGCCGGAGAGCCCCATAAGGGGTGGTGGGCATTAAAGTCGCCTATCAACACGAAAGGTGAAGGGAGCTGGTCAATGAGGTGTAGCACATCTGCCCTAGTAAGGGCAGATGACGATGGCGAATAAATATTACAGAGGGAAAAGGAAATGTGGATAGGGTGATGCGGACGGCAACTGCCTGTAGGTGAGTATGCAATGAAATGGGATGGTAATAGACATCGTCTCGAAGGAGCATCAGAACCCCTCCATGGGCTGGGATACCTTCCATGGGTGGCAAGTCGAACCGCACAGAGGTGTAGTATGGAAAGTCTGCACGATCACGGGGACGCAACTTAGTTTCCTGGAGGCAGACTAGAAGCGGGCAGTGCAATCGAAGGAGTAGTTTTAACTCCTCCCGATTAGAACGAATGCCGCGAATATTCCATTGAAGGAGCGCCATGATAAAAATGAGAGAAGAAATAAGGATAAAAAACAACTAGCAAGCGGGGTCACCTCGACAGCCGCTGAGGACCCGATTTCGAGGGAGCACTGCTATCGCTGTCCAGGGGCAAAGGGTCGTGGTCCATAGGTTCGACCAACGCGTCTGCCACCTCCCTGAGTTGATCAGGAGGGGTAGTTTCCGCCGCCGGTAGAGGGCCGGGTGCCCGGCAGACGGAGCGACCCGGTGAAACAGAAGACGGCCGAGGCCGGCAACTGTTGGACGGCGTGACGGATGGGTCACGCCTCGGCGGGGAAGGAGAGGAACTCTTTTTCTTGTCAGCTCTTCTGGAAGAGTGACGGCGGGAAGAGGCAGTTGACGTTTGGGAAGCCTGAGAACGCAGAAAATCCTCACGGACGGGTTCCTTTTTTAAGGTCCGGGCATCTTGTTTAGGTGCTCGCGGTTTACTAGAGTTCGACGAAGACTGTACCCTAGAAGCAGCAGGAGGAAGCGGGGACGTGGAACGGGCAATCTTCGGGCTGGCGGCTGGCGGATCGCACAACTGTGTCAGCGAAAGTGAATTCACATGTCTGGGTACTGGATTCCTTGGTAGGTCGAGTTGAGGTGAGTACCTTACTGTATGTACCCGCTGGGAGGACAGTGGGCTTTCGACTCGCCAACAACTTACGAGCGGCAGATGTTTATACCTTCTCCGTAATCCGAATTTGCTGGATTACCTTCTCATCTTTGTATACAGGGCAGTCGCGAGAGGAAGCCGCATGGTCACCGTTGCAGTTTAGGCAGTGAGGGGACGGAGGTGGGCAATCCCCCTCATGGGCGTCCCTACCACAAGTGACACACTTGCTGCATTTGGGCAATGTTCACGGGTATGGTTGTACCTGTGGCATTGAAAACAGCGCGTTGGGTTAGGCACATAAGGGCGGACAGAGATGACTTCATACCCTGCTTTGACCTTCGACGGGAGGTCAACTCTGTCGAACGTCAAAAACACAGTACGAGTCGGTGTCAATTGGTTATCGACCTTTTTCATCACCCTGTGGACGGCTGTCACACCCTGATCGGACATATACGATTGGATGTCTTCATCAGACAACCCGTCAAGGGATCTCGTAAAAACTACCCCCCGTGACGAGTTGAGTGTGCGGTGCGCTTCTACCTTAACTGGAAACGTGTGCAACAACGTAGTACGTATCAGTTTTTGGGCTTGGAAGGCACTTTCCACTTCCAGCAACAATGTGCCATTGCGCTGACGTGAACAGGTTTTAACAGGGCCAGCAATTGCATCTACACCTTTCTGTATAACGAAAGGATTGACAGAATTGAAATCCTTTCCGTCGGTGCGAGAGACAACCAGAAATTTAGGTACATTAGGCAGAGTCTTTTTAGGCTGAGGCGAGTCTAACTTACACTTCTGGGTCAACGACACGAAAGAAGATAAGGAAGTCATCGCGGAAGTGCCCCCGTGATTACAGGCGTCTCCGATGGCGCGCTCCTTCCTAGTGGGAGCCCTCTCCGAGGGCTTACCCGCCTTAGGTGATTGTTCACACCTCAGGTCACACCTCCCGAGAACTGACGGAGTGACGATCGGCACGTTCGGAAGGTACCAGCTCGGGTAATCACCCCTCCCTGGGCCTGGCCTTTACCAGGGGGTACGTACGTGCCCTACTTGTCTACCCGGGGCGGGGAATTACGCGTTACCCCGTCACCTGCTACGCACGATAATGCGTGGGTCGGCCTTCAGACACGCACAGGGAGGAAAGAAGAAGAGGATAGGAAATAAAGAGAAAGAAGGAAGAAGTGTCTCAAACGCCGAAGCGGAGACTAATGAGGAGAAGAAGGCTAGGAGAGTACAAGGACAGAAAGACAGAAAACAAAGGGTAAGAAAGGAAGGAACGAAGGAAGAAAAACCACAACAAGAACCACCGTAGCTCACGAAATATGCCCGTCTCCGGGCGAAGGCATAAACCGGGAGGCAAAGTGAAGCAGCCTGGGGCAGAAGAAAGGCTGCTCCGGCTCGGGGCCCCGTGCGCGCCACACACGTACCCACAAAAGAACTGTGGGCCCCCTGGGGGGACCTGGACACTGCGTTCAGTTGCATCAGCTTCAAGAATGTTGTCCACTAGTGCAGCTCTGTGGGGACGCCCGTTAATAGTCCACCAGAAGGTTGTTGTTCAAATGTTTGTTAAGCTTAAGAGACTTAACTGCGTAGTCATCAGTCATCAGTCCCTAACTCTCTCACTCTAAATACGACACAAACATCCATACCCGAGGGGGGATTCTAACCCCCGACCGTAGCGGCTGTGCAGACTGTGACTGGCGCGCCGCAGATTGCTCGGCCACTGCGCCACCAGAAAGAACTCACCTCCTATAGCACTATAGCACTATACCTCTGAGCATTCAAAGCGCTATTCTGAACGACATAGAGCTCCCTATATCCGCCAATGCTCACTCCAGCCCACAATATTCGTCCACCACCATGTTATGGTGACGTTTCCTGCAGAATGGCAGGTTTGTTGACAGTTCCACGTCCTCTCCAGATGTCCGGCTGAAAACAAAATCGTAACTTATCTTTGAACAGAACCAGGCGTCATTTGTTACGACTGCTTGGTTTTAATGGGGCTCATTCCGTAGGTGTCCGTGCATAGAGGCCACATTCTCTAAGTCGATTTCAGACTGTCGGTGTAGATACTGTGTGTTTTGTTGCTGCCTGGAGGAGGCGTTGCACCTGTGTTGTATTCAGCCTTTTGTCTTGACGGAATGATGAACGGAGATGATGTTACCCGTGGACGACCTTGGCAACGCATTCTATTACCGGTTCCTGTTGCCGGGACTCGCGTCTAGGTCCTGGAAATTACACTTTGTAACCCATCAATAGCTGCAGCCGTCTCCCTCTGTCTGTTCTGTTTCCAGCCTTCCTATGAGTCTCCATGTCATAGCATCCAGCTACCAGCTCACAACACTATCTGAACCCAACTGCTTGTGTAATTCGTTTGTTAAACAAGTCAACACCATCACCCTCCGCAGCAATTTTCTGTTATTAGCACTATCTCGGTTGCCGTAATGTTGTCTCCACCCCGTAGAACCAACAGAAAGGCGTCGAACCATTTTAGTTCATTTTCGTGATGACAATATTTCTTTCGACCAGTGTAGTTGAGCAGTATTCAAGAACGGGTTGCATGACCGTTCTATATGCCATCCCCCTGACATATTGGTCGCATCCTCGCCAAAATCTCCCAGTTAATAAAAGTTTTGCATTCGCCTTCCACGCGATTGTCCTTACACGTTCGTTCTACTTCATACTGCTTTGGATCGTCGCGCCGTGATATGTGTTCGACACGACGGATTCATGTGTCTTATCACTGTGTATTTGAAATTTATGGGATTGTTTTTCCTACTCATCTGCATTTAGAGGTAGCTACCATTCCTACAAAAAACTAGAAATATTGTCTGATACATCGTGCATCCTACTACACTCAATAACGATACATTCTCTTGTACCACCTTATCACCACAGTCACTCTGTCCGTCAAATCGTTTTTGTTCGGTGACCTCCTAACGATACGTGTCTGACGAACAGTCGCCGCCGAAACCATCACACTGGGTTCTATTACACTAGTCATCTAGGGGCCATGCACATGTCTAGGAACCTATCCATGTGCTCATACCTTCGATAATATCCTGCACTGCTGCACCGTGTCGACGCCTTTCTGAAATCAATGACTATGCAGTCTGCATGGTGCCCTTCATTCCTGACTCTTATCATGTGAGAAAAGGTCAATCGGAATTTCACAAGAGTCACTCTTTCCAAAACTCAGAGATCTGCAATATTTTGATTCTACGTCTTTCTGAGATGATATTTCATTGCAAATAAATTTAATTTATCTATTCTTCAAAGGTCAATAGTTAAATGGTTTTTTAGGATTTTCTTTTACCATACTCTTTGAGACACTCGAACCACTGAAATGGTATGTTGAAAACCGTTTGAAAAATTGTGGGATTAGTAGGCTAGATAGAATAATAGTTCGGTAATGGTAACTTGCTCCCATGTCGTTTGAGAAGGCACTACCCTGAAGTTTCAGGAAACAAACGTTACTCTCTTATGTTCCGTATTCTTTATTTTATTTGTACTCTCTTTACTAGTCGCATTATCTCCGTAAATAAAGTTATACGTATGCTTCTAACTTGTGAATAACTATCTCGGTGGCATGTAAAGTATGTGGGTTATTAATGGAACGTTGTTAGAGTTGGTGGTGGAGGAACGCAAATGCGGCAGCACTTTGCGGCGTCGTTAAGCGTTATAATTAAGGACTCGGGTTACTTCAGATGGCGTCGTTCATAAACACGCATTAGCTTCATTGGTTGTGGGGAGCTCCTCCCTCACAAAGGACGATTAGTCTTGTACCATGTCGTATGATATTAGTGTTGCTCAAGATGGAACGAGGTATAAGCAACGAAGAAGTTTCATGTTCGCGTTGTGACAAAGTGTACAAAAGCGAAAACCCACAAATTTCTTCCTGAAAAAGATCAGAGTCCTGCAACGCACATTCAACTAATCAGCACTCTGTCACATACACGTTTCTGTAAAAAATACAGGTTTGAGCATAATAGAAAAACATTTGTAAAGGGAAAGACAATCGTATTCAATGCCGTGTTTGCGATGCTATTGGAGAGAAGCGATGAGAGGATTTGTTTGAGGAAGGGAATCGACAGTCTGCGTTTCAACGTAATAATTCCGTCATTTCATTTAGGGGCACACAGGGAATATACAGGGTGTTGCCTCTGTAACTTATAAAATAATAGGTGAATTTTAATGCGGTAGGTCAACACAAGAAATGTTACACTTTCTGCGGAGCTATGAACATAGTTTATTGTATTATTTTCCAAAGAGTTACAGCACAAAGATATAATTTTTAAATGGAACAATGGTTTTTTTTCTATCGTGCAATGGATTCGTTGAAACCAGCTGCGTCCAAATCAATTTAAACTGCATTCCTACCACAGTTTGGGAGCTACAACCCTTCAAAGTTTAGGGGGCTGAGGCTACGACAGCGTAGCTAACTGGCAAGTGGTCATGAGGCAGTGGGCCGTGCCCCAGGGGATAGCCAGTCAGATACGCTATCGCAGCCTCCTCCCCCGGAACACTGAAGGTTTGTAGCTCCCAAACTAACAGTGATAGGGATGTAGTTTAAATTGATTTGGACGAAGCTGGTTTAAACGAATCCAATACACGCTAGAAAAAAACTATTGTTCCATTTAAAAAAAAATATATCTTTGTGGTGAAACTCTTTGGAAAATGACAAAATAAACTATGTTCATAGCTCCGCAGAAAGTGTAAACTTAGTGAAACACCCTATATATATATATATATATATATATATATATATATATATATATATATATATATATATATATATAATGATGGTGCGGTTTCTGTTCTGTCGTTCATGTACAGACACGTCCCAAAGAACGGGCACCATACCTGGCAATTCCCTACGCAGCTAAAGTACTCCCCTTGCTTCTACCTATCTCTCATTAAATGTGCAAATACTACGGCGAAACTGACTCTGTATGTTCTGACAGGTATCACCTGTCCACCTCTAGAGAATGTTAGACCAGAGATATGGGCACATTTATTGTATCCAGAACAACGGTACTGCCTTTTCAACGTTAATGTCACGTATTTTTTTTGTCTGTGGTGGAATATAAACTAACAATTGGAGTTTTCATGTTCTTTGTCGCCAATGCTAAATTTCAAACTTTTTTACACATAATGAAACTTTCACTTTGCAGCGGAGCGTGCGCTGATATGAAACTTACTGGCAGATTAAAATTGTGTGCTAGAACTTGGACTCGACCCTGGGACCTTTGCCTTTCGCGGGCAAGCGCACTACCGACTGTGCTATCCCGATACGACTCTCGATGCCGCCTCACAACTTTACTTCCGCCAGAAGTTTGAAAAGTAGAAGGCGAGGTACTGGCGGAAATAAAGTTGTGAGGCGGCATCGTGAGTCGTATCGGGATAGCACAGTCGGTAGTGCGCTTGCCCGCGAAAGGCAAAGGTCCAAGGTTCGAGTCCCTGTTCCGGCACATAATTTTAATCTGCCAGGAAGTTTCATATCAGCGCACACTCCGCTGCAGAGTGAACGTTTCATTCTGGAAACATCCCTTAGGCTGTGGCTAAGCCATGTCTCCACCATATCCTTTCTTCCATGAGTGCTAGTCTTGCATGGTTCGCAGGAGAGCTTCTGTGAAGTTTAGAAAGCAGGAGGCGAGGTACTGGCGGAAGTAAAGTTGTGAGGCGGCATCGTGAGTCTTGTCGGGATAGCACAGTCGGTACTGCGCTTGCCCGCGAAAGGTAAAGGTCCCAGGCTCGAGTCCCGGTTTCGGCACACAATTTTAATCTGCCAGGAAGTTTTATATCAGCGCACACTCCGCTGCAGGGTAAGGGTTTCATTCTGGAAACATCCCTTAGGCTGTGGCTAAGCCAAGTCTCCACCATCTCTTTTCTTCCAGGAGTCCAAGTCTTGCATGGTTCGCAGGAGAGCTTCTGTGAAGTTTGCGAGGTACTGGCGGAAGTAAAGTTGTGAGGCGGCATCGTGAGTCTTGTCAGGATAGCACAGTCGGTAGTGCGCTTGCCCGCGAAAGGCAAAGGTCCCCGGTTCGAGTCACGGTTTCGGCATACAATTTTAATCTGTCAGGAAGTTTAGTTTTTTTTTTACACATTTTGAGACCTTTAAGTCCTAACTGTGAGCTACCGCGCGCACCGTAGAAAGTCTGTATCCAATCACTCGGTAATCATTCTGGGGTGGTGATAGAAGACAACAAAATGAAGGTCGAAGTTTTAAATTTAAAATTTAAGAAATGATTCAGCAGGAGGACCATGCAAACATACCTTCATTTGATGGTCGTACTAACTCTCAAATGGAGGACATAGTAATTGGCATAGCTGGTGCAGAGAATTAGCGGAGAAAGTTGAAGAA
Organism: Locusta migratoria; assembly: GCA_026315105.1. Classification (NCBI taxonomy): domain Eukaryota; kingdom Metazoa; phylum Arthropoda; class Insecta; order Orthoptera; family Acrididae; genus Locusta; species Locusta migratoria. The sequence goes on from CM048745.1 coordinate 169,392,172, forward strand.
AAACAAAAAGTTGCCAGGACCAGATTGGGTACCAATCCGTTTTACAAGAGTACACAGAGGTATTGGCCCCTTACATAGCTTGTATTTATCGCGAAGCTTTGAACCAGCGCAAAGTACTAAGCGACCGGAAGAAGGCATAGGTACCAATAAAGGCAAAAGAATGGACCCACGGAATTACAGACCTATATCATTAACAACAGTTTGCTGTAGAATTCTATAACATATATTGTTCTAATATAATAAATTTTCTTGAGACAGAAAAGCATCTGTCCATACATCAGCAGGGAAATCCATTATGCCCTTTTCTCTCATTACATCTTGCGTGCTATGGATGAAGTGCAACAGGCAGACTGCATATTTCTCTATTTTCGAAAGGCGTTTGGCACCGTAGCATAATACGGACTTCTACCGAAGGTACGAGATTATGAAATAAGTACTCAAATATGTGAGTGGTTCGAAGATTACTGAGGTAATAGAACCCAGTGTTCATCAGAGACTCTGTTATCGTCAGGGGTGCTCCAGGGAAGTGTGATATGACCGCTATTCTCTTCTACCTAAATGAATGATCTGACGGACAGAGTGAGTTGCAATCTGCAGCTGTTTTCTGATGATGCTGTATTTAATGACTGTATTACGTTTCAGGATGACTTGGACCAAATTTCTAGGGTCTTGTGGGGAATGGCAACTAGTGCAAAATGTAAGGCGATGTAGATGAGTAATGTTCGAATACAGCATTGGTAGTGTGTTGCTTGACAGAGTCGTGTCATTTAAATACCTAGGCGTAACAATGCACAGAGATATGAAAGGAAGGAGCATAAAGGACACTCGTGGGGAAGGGAAATTGTTGTCTTTGCTTTATTTAGAGAATTTTGGGAAAGTGTGATTCGTCTGTAAAGGAGACCGCCTATGCAATGTACGACCCAGTCTTGATTATTGCTCAAGTGTTTGGGATTACCGCCAGATCGGTTTAAAGGAAGACAGAGGCAGTTCTAACGTGGGCGGCGAGGTTTGTTATATTCGATACACGCGCGAGTGTTACCGAAATGCTTCGGGAACTAAACTGGAAATCGCTGGAGGGATGGCGACGTTCTTTTCGAGAAGCGCTGTTCAGAAAATTTAAAGGGCCCTAATTTTAGGCAGACTGCAGACCGATTCTACTGTCGCCAACCTACATTTTGAGAAAAGACCACAAGGATAAGATCACAGAGATTAGGGCTCGTGCGGATGCATACAAGTATTAATTTTTCCCTCGTTCTACATGGGAGTGTAACAGATAAGCAAGTAAACTAGTAGTGGTACTGAGAACCCTTCGCCACGCATCTTTGGATAGATTGCGGAGTTGTTGTTGTTGTTGTTGTTGTTGGTTTTAAGGGGACTAAATGCGGAGTATATATGTAGATGTAACAAGGCGACTTAGAGCGCTCGGACACTCCATCGCGGCTGTAAAATATCGAGGATAAACACTGGAGGAGGATAGCGAAATGCAGGATGATCTGTTGCGTACCGATGCATGGTGCAAGGAACGACAATTCAGCCTCGAAATAAACTAGTGTAAAGTGCTGCAATTACATGGAAAGAAAGATGATTCATTGTAAAACTACGCAATAACATATCAAATACTGCAAGCAGTTACCTCCATAATACGTCTGTGAGCACTGTCGACATAGGAAGTATCGGAAATGGAACGACCATATAAAATTATTATATACTAGATGACCCGGGGAACTTCGTATCACTTACCTCTTAATATAAACCATATTAATTTAAATCATATGTATCTTAGACCCATTACCTTTAGAAATGCATCATCAGATAGTTTAAGTATTGGCTCGATAAAGGGCTTTTCTGATTTTTGAACATTTTAGAAGAAGTAGTGTGATGTCACACCATCGACTTAGTTCACGGATCAAATGACAAACAACGTGACTTCATGCAATCCTTCCAGCAGTTAATAGCATACTTCCACACTCCTGCTCATCAAATCAATTCGACATTTTCCTCCCCCCCCCCCCTATTGTTTTTCAAATATTCATTGGAGTTCTAGGAAGATTCTTACAAAGAGAAAAATTGGAAGAAATTTTCGGAAGAACGGTGATGCTATCTTTCTTTCACCCACTCAAACTTCTGTACGTGTGCATGTCACTAATATCCTAAACCGATGGCCGACTTTAATGAAATTTTATGTATGTGTGTGTGTGTGGGGTGGGGGGGGTCGGGGGGGGGGTGGACTCCTGGATGCTTTAGATTCAAATTTGTGCCTGTAGATAAGGCAACAAAAAAACTGAAAATAATCGTATATGGACCTCTTCAAAATCTACATTTTAATTCCGATCTTGATGAGTTTTAATCATATTTAAAACGCCGCGGTGGAGAAGCCCAGCGGTGGAGAAGCCCAGCGGTCTAAGGCGCCTCGCTGCGGAGCGGGTGGTTGCTCGCTGTCGGAGGTTCGAGTCCTTACTGGGGCATGGGTGTGTGTATTGTCCTTAGGTTAGTTTAAGTCGTTCGTAAACTACGGACTGATTACCACGCAGTTTGGTCCGATAGATTCAGAAAAAATTTTTAAAAACAAAATTAAGACCACTGTCTACATAAAACGTCCTATGTTCAAATGTTTGTATAGCTCATGAAGCTTAACTACGGGGTCATCCGTCCCTAAACTTACAAATTACTTATTAACTAGCTAACACTAAGGACGGCACAAATGACCATGCCCGAGGGGCATTCGAACCCCCAACCGTAGTGGCCGTGCAGACCGTGACTGACGCTCCGCAGTCCCCTCGGCCACCGCGGCCGGCAAACGTCCTATGGAGTCTGGCGAAGGGTACATTACTTTCAGACGTCGGTTCACACCTACAGTTTATTCCATTTTGAAGTAACTGTACATGCTTGACTTTCCTCACTGCTTACGTTATATGTTACAAGGGAGCGGTGGAGATGGAATAGAGACACAAGAGAGGAGAAAATGAATGGAAAGAAAGGATATTGAAAGTTGGTAGAGCTTATGAGTCTTAACTACGGTGTCATCAGTCCCTACACTTACAAACTGCTTATGAACTAGCTTTTGTACTCCCAGAGTACAAAATAAATGAACACCCAGGCAAAGCCAAGTTTTCAGCTAGGATGATATATCCATTATTATTTTCATTTTCTCCTTTTTTGTTTCAAATATTCGTTCCAGTTACAATCCTCGATACTGAACTTTTCTTCCCAAGTTAGATGCACAGGTTCCAATTACGTCATATAGTCAGTCAATTCCACAACAATAATCAGAAAATTTCTGTAGTTATTAAATTGAAGAATTACAGTGTGATCACAGCATTTTTTGTATGATTCGTATGTTACGCAAAATAGCTTGTGGCACTACCCCCACAGAAGTGATCACTATTAATACGGAAACACTGAACAGTTCGTCAAACAGGCATCTGGCAGGAAATTGCCTTTTCTAGAATTACTTCAGGCAGAAGCAATCACGTTCATTGCGGGATGCAATATTGAAAAGATTCAAGCGCTCCGTCAGCTGCTACATCGCAATAATTATTTTTGTTCCCTTAATTCAATCTCTGCTCCTCTCGTTCAACTTCTGCTTCAGATAAATCTAATTAAAACCGATATTAATTCATTTCAAAATAAGTTCTTTACATTCGTTGCAGAGGCAAAGTCTTTTTCGTTCACATTTGCTTCGGTGCTTACACGAGATAGTAAAGGTGAACACAATAATGTACTAGCTATGTTGAACGAAGGTTCTATGCTACTCGCAATTTTCGTACCAATATCAATCGTAGTTTTCCCAATTACAAATAAAGTTCAAATAACAGTACTTTGTTGAGCGCTTAAACTTAATTTATAAAGGTCCCTCAATCCACAAAACGAACCATATGGCGAACGATGTTAATGTGGGACTCATGTCGTATGTAAAGAGCAATTTGTTAGATTTATTCTGGACGTGTCTCACTGAATATACAAAATAAGAAATAGCTTACATTCTGTTCCAACAGGCTGATCTGAAATGATCTAGAACATACGAAGCCAATAATAATAATAAAACATCTCTGCAGCTTTGACGCGTAATTACAGATAATTTGCAAATAATCGACTTGCCGCCTAAATTATCCAGCATGCTGAAAATAAGAACATGTTATAGTGTTTTTCATAAGCCTCCTGTGCCGTTTCAAGAGGGGGGAGACCTAGAAACATCTATGAGTTTGTCAGTGTGTTTTCTATTTACGAAATAGACATAGTTAACTTCATGTCCATTGTTTCATTTTTGTGGATATATATGAATAGCGAATACGAGAGTTCTTCCGACATATTCAGTTACCGCATTAAAAATTTGCCAAAAATAAATAAAACTTATGTCTTTCATTATTGGGGTATCTTTTTCCTTAGAAAGAAATAATAACCACACAGTAATTACTACAAATATATCAAAAAAATTTTAGATGCCGGAGTGTCCATCTATCTATTGGACTACCCGAAAGTAGCAGATGAAGTCCTTAGCCACTTAGATTGAGGAATACGGACGGACCAAGAACATTTGTCCGATGAATCGAGATGGTATGGAAATGAAGAGGAGCACACTAACCAGTGCTACAGAAACATGAGACTCCAGACACCGGTTCAGTTTATCGACCCCAACAGGCCCACATACCTTGCGTTTTCCTCCCTGAAGACAAATGGAGTATGGAACGACCAGATAATAGGAAGGTAACACATCTCACTGGTTGTTCAGGAGTTCTGGATCGCCCCTCTTAAAACTACACCAATATTTTTCTTCTTGTTATGTAACCAAACAACCTTGGATCTTAAGCCCAATTTACACACTCGACTTTCGTATGAAAATCGTCATCTTCAAGTGCATATTCCTTTCGTGTCTGCGTGTAAATCAGTAGCCTACACCAACGCCAGTGCGTCTACGACGTTAATGATCTATATGATGTACCAATTGAGGAATTCCAAATTCCCGAGTTTGCAGCAGAATGCGCATGCGCAGAAGTAAAAGACTGTTGTGGCGTGTACTAACATCGGAACTTGACCTATTCTGGCTGATCTCATACATACTGGATAAATGATTTCGCATATCATTTACTCTGTTGTTTGCTTTGTATTTTAATCACACAGAAAAGGCTGCACCAACGACCAGTATTCTTTTTTCTAATAGTGATCTCCTGTAAAAGAAACGAAATATCTACATCAAAAAGGTATTTACGTTGTACGGGCAAAAAGGGTACACTATGCATAAGCACATACGTAGCCATAGTGAAATACAATTATTAGACGAGAAAGTTATTATGGACATTTATTTGACCTTTAGCAAGAAATCGTGGTATGAAAACTTAAGTAAATAGACGTATTTAGTGCATTTTGTATATTGTTTCCTGTGTGTGCCAGAATAAATTTTCTTCATCAATAAATATGTGATTTCAAATGTATGGTTGACGCTTTTTTTCCTTTCTTGTTATTCAATTCCCCTATAAGGGGCAGGCTGTCAGTGCACGCAACGCTCTTCATCCGAGAGAGAGATATAAAAAAACAGAGGAGCATACATGAAATTTAAGGTGATAAAATGTGAAGACAATTAAAACTGACATGAACAGAGATGAAGAAAAGTACATGACATTTAAAATGGAGCAAAGAATGCAGGCTTTTTAACATGGACATGGGGCCAAATTGAAGATAAAAAATAAATAAAACAGATAAAATGGAGTCGGAGACCATAGAGCATATAAAAGAGAACACAAGGCGTCGGCTGCGAGTTGGCCGTTCACAGTTCATTAAAATAAATTATCACACTGACGACACTAAAGTCTTGTAGCACTCATTAAAACATCGAAGATCACTGATTGGTAGAGAGGGGAAAAGGGGAAGAGGGTGTGGGAAACACAGGTAATTTAAAACACCGTCGATTTAAAACACACTCGGCGTCGGCGACAGATAGGCTGTTCGCTGTTCGTTTTAAAAAAAACACACACTCTGTAAAATACTCGTGGGTTTTGCACCAGCACAGATATTATGGCACGTTATAATAATAATAATAATAATAATAGTTACGTGTGGCTCATTGGCCTGGTACTAGTCTCAATTGGTCGCCACTTCGGCGACTTCCATGTCCCTAGCCTACCCCAGGCATCCAACCGGAAAAAAGGGGACCTACAGCTTAACGTGAAATCCGAACCACGTGTGGTTTCAGACAACTCCTCACATCGTTGAGAGGCGAAGGATGGGTTAAAGTGCAGTCAGAAAAAGATCCGAGGTCCGATCGGGTTTCGAACCCGCGCCCCTTAAGTTTTATAGTCAAGCGCTTTACCCCAAGATCAACGGGCTCAATATGGCCCGGAATGAAAGGGCGGGAAGCTATTGGGAAGGCGGGGGCGGGGGAAGGAAAGCGAGGTAGGATGTCCCAGCAAGCATGTCGGGATGGGAGAATTGAGTGATGGCAGAGGGACAGGGGGAGAGAGGAGTGTCTGAGAGACAGGATAGGTGGAGATAGGTAGGTGGAGGATCACAGCTGGTAGGAAGGATAAAGTCAAGGCGGAGGGCATCATCCGGAAGGGAGAGGGTGTGGAAGTTGCCACGGGGAAAGGGGATGAGGTCATAGAGGATTCGGGAGGGGAGTGGGGGGATGGGGGTATAGGGGGATACGGAAGGCAAGGGATTTGTAGAAGGACAGGGGGGGGGGGGGAGATCCAGGTGGGATTGCCTACACAAAGGATGGGGTGGATGAAGGTTTTGTAGGTGTAAAGGACCGTGTAAGGGTGTAGGCCCACACTTGTTTTTTAGGTTCAGTTTTGTACAAAAATTACAGCATGACATTTCGGCATTAAGAAACTCAATTACCATTATCCTGCTCTGAAGTAAATAGTGTCTTCATAACCTCACGCCGGCCGCGGTGGCCGAGGGGACTGAGAAGCTCCAGTCAGTCTGCACGGCCACTATGGTCGGGGGTTCGAATCCCCCCTCGGGCCTAGATATTTGTGCCGTCCTTAGTATTAGCTAGTTCATAAGTAGTTTGTAAGTTTAGGGACTGATGACCCCGTAGTTAAGTCCCATAAGCTATACAAACATTTGAACATTTGAACATTTGAATATAACCTCACTCTTATGATTCACATAGGAAACGACACAGCAAACAACTCTACAATTTGGTGTTTCCGTCTAAACGAAAACTACTACTCGAGATAGGCGAGATTCAGTATCGTAATAAGATGCTAGGGGCGCTGCGGTAGACACACTAGTCTCCAGCAGTTAACTGCGAAAAGAGCATTTATCTTGTAAAAGGGGTTTTATAGCGGAAGGGGTAAATGCTTTTGCGTTGGAAGTGTTCTTTGACAGCGATACAGAGCGAGTCAATAAAACTTCTTGGAAGGAAAACTACGTGAAACGATATTTAAAAAATATTACTCTTTATATTTTGTATGTCTGAAATTAAATAGAGCAGGATCCTACCAAATGTAAATATAAAAGATTACTTGACGGTTTTGTAAAGTGCATAAAAACTTTAATACAATTAAATAAACTTATGAAATAGATCAGACTAGGTAATATACCATTAAAAACATGAATGTAAACTGATCAGTAGTTCGATGCTTATTCGTTACATGGTTTTTTCTCCCGTATCGTTAGTGTTTATCACGGCGGTCGGCGCAAGCCACTGTGGCGTGACTTCAACATTATATTGATAAAGTGCTACTTACTTTTTTTCACGCTATATGTCGTGTTGTGAAGTCATTTATGTTCAGTTTAAGTTAAATAAAGAGTCAGGCCTAAGTGAAAAGTAAAATCCTCACGAACGTGTTAGTATGCAACCCTTGATGTTTCTCTTGCATCAACCGCTGACATCAACTCAGTTCCTCATTTCACTATCTCTAACTCACTGCGAATATTCCGCTCCTAAGCATTTATAGCTGTAAAAGCTGGCTACAAACAAACAAAACATATGCGTTGTAACAACTCTTGGCTTTTTGTCGTTACTGTAAGACTGTAGGCTCTCTCTTTTCATATGCAAATTGTAACAAAGTAAAAAAAAAGGCATGTTATGATATCTTTAATGTAGCAATTTAGTGTTCAAAACAGTTTGAAGTTTGATATTCAAATTACCTGATTAAATGTTATGATAAATTCGGTCGCCACTTCGTATTCCTAAATATAGAAAATTTGATCCTAATTTACCTGACCAGTCACGTACACCAATCCAAGATCAAGATTCTATTAGTTACTGTATTTGCCCTACTTCTGTCACAGAAAATTGTTTATTCATATATAATACATTTTGTTACGGAGATCATTCCTCATTTTATCTGATCTTCTGCTTATCTCCTTTGATATTCTAGGCAAACATTCATTTTCCCAACCAAAATTGTGATTGGGGTTGTTAAATGACGGTATTCAATAACTGACAAAGGCTGATTATTATTCGCAATTAAAATGTGCAACCTAATCGTTTACAATAATACAAGACCAAGAATCACAATACAATTTAATATTCATAGAATATATGACTTCAACTGCTATTGGGCAAAGCTGAAAATGTGTACCCAGCCGGGATTCGAACCCGGGTCTCCTGCTTTCTAGGCAGTTGCGCTGACCCCTACACCACTGGGGACACAGTGATCACCGCACCTGCAAGGACTACCCATGCACGCCTCCCGTCAGATACAAATTCCCAGCTTCGCCCTGCCCATAGTACTCAAACTCGTAGTTTAACTAATTCCCGTAAGAGTAAGGGCTTCAAACTTGCCCACCCCTCCCCACTAACGATAGGATCATTGCCCGTCACCGGCATATTATATATATACATGTGGCGTTTGTTCGGAAAGAACAGACATCACATTCTGATCCAGCAGCTGTTATTATTTAATATTCATAGAATATATGACTTCAACTGCTATTGGGCAAAGCTGATAATGTGTACCCAGCCGGGATTCGAACCCGGGAGGCGTGCATGGGTAGTCCTTGCAGGTGCGGTGATCACTGTGTCCCCAGTGGTGTAGGGGTCAGCGCAACTGCCTAGAAAGCAGGAGACCCGGGTTCGAATCCCGGCTGGGTACACATTTTCAGCTTTGCCCAATAGCAGTTGAAGTCATATATTCTATGAATATTAAATAATAACAGCTGCTGGATCAGAATGTGATGTCTGTTCTTTCCGAACAAACGCCACATGTATATATAATCACAATACAGTTGCATGGACATATTAAATAAGCTGTCTTTTAACTTTACATAAAAGAAAGACCCAACATTATTCAAAATGAAATGAATGACTAGCTATATTTTCGGAGATCTTGCCATTCAAAGAAATAGAATAAGAAACGGACCTACAGATAAATATTATCGTAATATGACAGGTGAAAATAGATGGCAAACACAATTAATTAATATCCCAACGTGAACTGAGATATTAAACCCTGGTAAGGCAGTGGGACAGCGTTGATTTCGCAGCGTCAGCATCCATGTCCCCAGACTGGAGCAGGAGGCTGTGGATCCCGTCGGCGAAATCGATAAGTTCGTACTACATAGCAGCGACGATATTTATTCCGCGTGGCCGAAGACGGCCTAACCACAAAGATCTAAGTTCGAGAAAACCCAGAAAGCCTACAACTTAAAATGCAAATCTGCCCACTGCAACATTTACGGCATGAGATCCTGTAGGCTCTACAACCGCATTAGAATGAGTCTCCATGCGGAGTCTGGAACAACGGGTACCGCCTACTGCGTTGTCTAAAAAACGAAGCGAACAGTACTCGACAGTGTCTCTCGCCAGAGTGTCCTGACGCATCCATTCCACACCACCAACCTGCATATGACAGCTATCGGCGGCCCCGCCCTTCCCACTTAGGAAGACAATCTCACCAAACCTTTAATGGGCTGTCCAATGATAACACTCTACATCTACATCTACATGGGATACTCTGCAAATCACATTTAAGTGCCAGACAGAGGGTTCATCGAACCACCTTTATACTATTTATCTCCCATTCCATTATCGAATAGTGGGCGGGGTGAAAGAACATCTGAATTTCTTCGTTCGAACTCTGATTTCTCGTATTTTATGCTGACGATCTTTTCTACCTATGGAAGTGGGAGTCAACAATATATTTTCTCATTCGGAGGAGAATGTTGGCGATTGGAGTTTCATAAGTAGCGCATGCTGCAGCGATAAGCACCGTTGTTGTAATGATTCCCATCCAAGATCCTGTATCATTTCCGTAACACTTCTCCCCTGTATCGTGACAATACAAAACGAGCTGCACTTCTTTGAACTCTTTCGATGTCAACCGTCGAACCCACCTGATAAGGATTCCACACTGGGCAGCAATACTCCAGAAAAGGACGGACAAACGAACTGTATTCAGTCTCTTTAGTCGTTCTCTTGCATCTTTTAAGAGCTCTGTCGATAAAACGCAGTCTCTGGTTCGCCTTTCCCACGACATTATATACGTGTTCTTTCTAGTTTTAGTCTGAAGTAATAGTAATTCCAAGATATTTTGTGGAGTTTTGATTGGTTTATCTTGTAAACAATGTTTAACGGCATTCTTTTCGTACTCAGGTGAACGACTTCACACTTCTCATTATTTAGAGTCAATTGTCAATTTTTACACCATAGCGATATCTTATTTAGACCGTTATGCAGTAGGTTTTGATCTTCATATGATATTACTAGACGGTAAATGACTGCGTCATTTGGAAACAATCTAGGAGAACTAATTAGATGTTCTGCCAAATAATTTATGTAAATAAGGAACAGCAGAGAACCAATGACACTACCCTGTGGAACGCCCGATATCACTTCTGTTTTAGTCGATGCCTTACTATCGATTACTACAACCTGTGTCCTCTCTTACAGGAAATTCCCTATCCAGTCGCAAATTTGGGGCGATATACCATAACCACGCAATTTGATTAAAAGCCGTTTGTGACGTACGGTGTCAAAAGCCTTCTGGAAATCAAGAAATACGGAATCGATTTGCGAACCCTTGCCGACAGCACACATCACTTCGTGTGAGTAAAGAGATAGTTGTGTTTCTCATGAACGATATTTTCTAAATCCGTGTTTACCTTGGGTCAATAGATCATTCTATTCGAGATAATTTGAATACAGGATATATTCAAAAACCGTGCTGCAAATTGACGTCAATGAAATAGGCAAAGAGTTTAGTGGGATTCGCTTTCGTACTGTTTTGAGACCTTTCCACGAAACAACTAATGGCCGGCCAGTACTACACCAAAATTCATACACTCCCCCTGTGTGTGAAACCAGCCTTCACGCTGGTCACGACTTCCTACAGCTCAAAACAGCTCGCTCGCCACTGCCATGAGTAATGGCAGACATAGAATAAATGAAGTAAGTAAGTCAACAACACTCCTGGTACATTTCAAAAAGCTTATGGGATGTAACTGCGTGGTCACAAGTCACTAAACTTACAAACTACTTACAAACTAGCTTATACTAAAGACAGGACAAACATGCATGCCCGAGGAGAGATTGGAGCCCCCGACTGAGATTGGCCTTGCGCATCGTAGCATAGTGCCTCAATACGCTCGGCCACGCCGCCGCGGCCCTGGTACATTTTTCCCAAGCCCTAACTGAAAGTAGAACTCAGAAAATAAGAATAATAAAATTATTACATGTTATAAACAACATTCATCAGACACTAATTAGAAATAACACACAGGAGAGACGAGAAAATTCAGAAATAAATTGTCAAAAAGAGCCACCACCTATCAGCGTTCCTTGGTGTCTCCATTAATAATTTGATGCAAACCGTTAGAGCCATTTTCCAGTTACAGAAAAATGAAAATATATCTTTCATAGATGACGCCTGTGCAGAGAAAGTAAATAAGCATAACCGGATTTAAATACAAAATTTCGTGCAAACCGTTTGAGCCGTTTCCGAGTTGAAGAAAATAAAATCCAACACAAAAATATTTAATTTTTGGAAAATAGCGATTTTTCTGGAACGACACCAATATATAGATATAAACAATAAAAACGTAATTCGCAAACAATTTTCTGTAAGCCGTTAGAGGTCTTTTCGAGATAACGCGAAACAAATAAGGCTACAAGAGTTCCTCGTTTAAATGTAAAAGATAAATGTAATGTATCCACCCCCATGAATCACAGACACTGCCGAGGTGGGGTGGCTTGCGTGCCTCAACGATGCAGATAGCCGTAACGTAGGTGCAACCACAACGGAGGGGTATCTGTGGAGAGGCCAGACAAACGTGTGGTACCTGAAAAGGTGTAGCAGCCTTTTCAGTAGTTACAGGGGCAACAGTCTAGATGACTAGCTGGATTTCAACAAACTTCGCTTCTTGAGAAACACTTTCCTTCTTCATAGGCATTATGCTTATTATATCTTCTTTACTTCGGGCATCAGAAGTTAGTTTTCTACCCAAATAACAAAACTCGTCTACTTCTTTTATCGTCTCATTACCTAATCTAATTCCTTCAACATTGCATGTAAGGGGTCAGGTAGTTATTGGCTTGCAATGAGAACCAATAAAAAGGTTAAACAGTAGTAAGACTCTAAGGGGCTGCCGATGTGCCTTGATGCTGCCTTGATCTGCTTGCACATCGGCAGCCCCTTAGCGTCATGCCACTGTTTAAACTTTTTATTGGTTCTCATTGCAAGCCAGTAACCTGCATATTGTTTTTAATATTTTATACGACATGAGCATTCCTTTACTTCTGTAAAAGTATCATGGGGTAAGTTTACATTGTGATGATGACTTCCATAGTGTTGTCAAAATCTAGATAAATTTTATAATTGTTTTAAGGCAACTTGCGGGGCTGCAATTGTCATCATTATTAGAACTAATATTATTTGTAATGAACAGTGTATGAACACATGAAAAATCCAAACTCGAGAGAGAGTAACAATTGATTAAAAGTGTGTAGAGGTCTAACATTTCTGAGAAATCCTTTAATTGTTATAAGTAATTCATTTGCTGTTGTTAGGTTTTTGAGTGGACTAAACGACTAGGTCATCAGTCCCCTAGCAATTCATTCAAGTGAAAAATATACTTGATTATGTTTTACCACAGCAGATAATTGTATTGACCATAACTGTATTTCACCATTATTATTTGTTTGACCTTACTTAGAATGATACGAAGTTGAGTGGACGACTTCACTTGTTGTATGTTCCATTAATCAATTACGAAATGCAAATAAAAACAGGTGACGTGAGTTTGGTACCATTATGTTGCGTAACCGGTAGAAACTGCTTTTTTATGAAAATATGGTCACCCTATATACTGAATGGCTGGTTGCACATTTTGAAAGACCACCGTTAATTCTAAAATGAACTCTAATTGAAAGGAGCCAGTTAAAAGCTTACTTTAAACAAATAATTCTGGCCGTAAAAATCCAGCTTAAGGATTTGCGTGAACTACTAATTACTTCCTGCGACAGAATCTTGTTACCTGGCCCAGAATTTAGAACTGATTCAAAAATTTACTTTAGCAGCAGGAAGACAAAGAGACGGTAGGCAACACACATCGTGGATCACGAGAATTATACACATCCATTAATACAGAAGCCACCCCGAACTAAACCATTTCACGAAGGTGGCTATTAAAACATTTATGGCGTAACAGAATTAAAAAATATGATAATATGCGTCTAATTTGTTCTCAGGACTGGTGAAAAACAACGTAAAATAAAAAGGGAAGTTATTCGTTAACTAATATTCATAAGTAGGATAAAGTTTTACTGACAATAAATTATTTATTCAGTTCAAACATGAGTAAATGAGGGAACCTATTTTGTTAAACAATAAATATGAATCTTATTGAAGTACCAAGTAACCTGAACTGAACTTCTTCGGGGGAGGGATTTACAATCAACAAGCATTCAGTCACTCACACGCGTGAAGCAAAGCGAAACTCACCCAACTCAGCATGCTGATACGAAGCAGAAGCAGGCGCTGCTATCGCAGTCGAAATTCAGCGAACCAGGATATACCACACAACACATGGAAAATATACTTCGTAGGTCTCTCTGGTCTGTCTTTCTTTACTTGAGATGGTACGTGATAATAGCGAGATTAATTTCCATTCAAATCAAACCGTAATCATGCAGAATTATTAAGACACATGGTACATGTCTGCTGCATTACATATTTGCACCCCACTGAAGGCGAAGTCCTTAAAGATCGCATTCATTTCAACAGAAATCAGTGGAATCACTGATTACGAAGCAAGAATATTCAATAGTAACGCACTGGTATGTGAGCAGTGGCGAGAACTCAAGTGACAAGTTATAAACCCTTGATGTCGGAGTTCAGAGCCATGTGGTTCCGAAAAACAGGAAAAATTAAAAAAATTCAATTTCAAAAAAGTAAAGAAAAATATCTACGGCATGCAACCCTTAGAAATGCGTAGAATATCATAAGGAGCTAAAGAAATACAGTTAGACGCGATTGGAAAGGTTTTACGTGGATGGACGAAATCCAATATTCAAAGTCATAAAAATGGAATAAATTCAAAGTCTGAGTAAATCAACTAAGAAATACGGGTTGCAGCCCCTAGAAATACATAGCATTTCATAAGCAAGCTAATAAAGGGGGTCATACAAGGCTAGAAGAGAATTTACTAACGGAGTCCGAATGCAAAGTACAAGTTTGGAAACTAAACAGCAATTTAAAATGGACGGAGAGGAGATAGCGAGGTACTAATGGAAATCAGAAAGATACATACATAATTTCTGCCTGAAGGGGTAGCTTAAAGCTTTGTTCTAAGAACACACCATGTGGAGTACATATCACTCATGGAAGGAGAAAATGGAAAAGAATATTTCACATGCACTACACGGAATAAAAATATTCCCGCATGTTAGTCGCTGGACAGAAATTAAACAGAGATCATACACCGCGAGCTAATCTCACACAGGTTCCTAATTCCCAGCCGTTATCCTACTGAATTAGTTACATATTCACCGCATTTACCTATGCAAAATCACCGAAATGAAATTGAATACATTTCAGTACATGATCAGAGAAAGCTATCCCAAAAAATGAACCTAAGATCTGAAGTCTAACAAACAGGACCACAAATCGCTGTCATCTCAAGGAAGCAAAGAAAATCAGAACGTCTTACCAGGTGGAAGCACAGTCACAGAATATCCAGACGGCCTCCGAGCCCGCCACCAGCGGCCGGAAATCCACTGGAAATCGGTAAAAACCTCTGGAAAAACCGTGGTGGTGGGGGAGCCTGAAGTCGCGCCGAGGCTCGCTACTGGGCATTGCCAACCCGACTTGTAACCAAAGGGTGGAGGAACCTCTTTGGTAGCAGCAATAGAAGAGGTTGGTAACGAATACGAAGCCAGAGAAACATCCAGCAGCCGACGACGAAAATTCTCATACATACACTCAGACTCCCATGCTAAAAGATTCCCATAAACGCACATACAGAATAAAGCAAGTACACATTCTCACAGGGACAACGGTGTCACGGAGAGACCGTTCATATTCCCACATTCATAGACACAATGATAAATTATAGAAGGAACGTATTGTTCGATGGGGCGATCTATAATTGTTTAATAATGATTTTGCAGCCAAGATAGCATTTTTCCTTTATTATGTTACCGGTTTCGGCGTGCTCGACGCCATCTTCAGACCTGTCGTATTTTACATTACTTCACAACATTTTTTTACATACTAAAAGAATACATCCAGGTTGAGGCGTCACCAAACATAAAATTTCTAGCCACAAATAAAATACATACATCCATCTTCTAATAGTTCTGAAGCGAGGTACTTCAAATTCTAAGTTCTATATTGACTGAAGTCCAGTATAACACTCAAAACCGGTAACATAATATATGAAAAATGCGATATTGGCTGCAAAATCATTATTAAACAATGATAAATTATTAGCATAATAAAATACCGGCAATATTAACACAGTATTACAGAAAATAACATTTAAAAACATGAAATGAAATGCTATTCCGCATGCCTCCGAACGAAAGGGGTTCTCGATTAGCAAAAAAAGGCCGTCTGTGAACTTAGATAATTTACAAAGTTAAAAACCTAGGGATGACGGCAGACAGCCGTCTTTCAATTTCCATGCGCTGGCATCTCCTTTGTGTTATATTTAAATTATCTGCTGGTCTGTTGCAAGTACAGAGAGGAATAGGTGTTACACTTGAACTGTTAAATACCAGATTTCTTTATACCTGTGCCGTCCTCCTTCTTCAGATATTTAAGAATGTATTGCCCCCCTAGTGTGCACTCCAGAGCGCTCACTCAGTGCTGTGCCTTTGTGCTGTGCAGATGGCCCTGAGTCGTCGCGGCGCGGCCTGAGATGGAGGATGCGCCGCTGCCGCGCCCGTGGCGGCTGTCGCGGCTCTTCAAGCTGTCCGCCGCCCCCGCCGCCCCCGCCGCCCCCGGTGATGAGGGCGGCGCCGCCCCCGCCCCTGCCGCCGCCCCCGGCACCGCCAACGGCTCCGACGTGCGCCGCATAGCCACGCCGCTCCACCACGGTCAGTAGTGGACGCATGCTCTTTCACCTCACTAAGCACTCGTTCTGAACAGTGACCAGTAAAAACGGCAACATTTCCAGTGAAACTAGAAGTAATCAAGTAATTTCATAGTAATTACCATTTACTAAACATTGACGTCATTTACAATTTCTTTTTATTTTAAATTACGTCATTTATATTGCGTCCTTCAGCACGAATACACTCGTGATATCTCCCGTGGAGATTCGTCATTAACCGCTGAAACTCTGTGAATTTCGTCTCGAATTCTCTAACCCCCCTCCCCATCCCAAGAAGGTAGCGAAGTCTTGCTTAGGGGGTCGCCGTCACTGCAAAGTAACCATGGGGTCAGTAAGAGAAAAATGTATGCTTAAGTGACATTTATTTAATGTTAATGTTTTTTGTTTTTCTTTTTTTTGTATAATATTCATTATGGATTGAGTAGATCATATATACTTTTACAATACAGTGTGTTAATAGAATGAAACTTTCACTCTGCAGCGGAATGTGTGCTGACATGAAACTTCCTGACAGATTAAAATTGTCTGCCGGAACCGGGACTCGAACCTGGGACCTTTGCCCGTGAAAAGCAAAGTTCCCAGTTTCGAGTCCCAGTTTCGGCACAAAATTTTAATCTTTCATGAAATTTCATGTCAGCGCACACTCCGCTGCAGAGTGAAAGTTTCATTCTGGAAACATCTCTTAGGCTGTGGCTAAGCCATGTCTCCACCATATCCTTTCTTCCAAGAGTGGTATCTTCCAAGTTTCGCAGGAGAACTTCTGTGAAGTTTGGAAAGTAGGAGGCGAGGTACTGGCGGAAGTAAAGTTGTGAGGCGGCATCGTGAGTCGTGTCGTCGTGATAGCACTGTCGGTAGTGCGCTTGCCCGCGAAAGATAAAGGTTCCAGATTCGAGTCCCGGTTCCGGCACACAACTTTAATCTGTCAGGAAGTTTCAGTACGTTAATGATTAATAAGCACAAAGTCAGAAAACTGTTTCCACGAGAAGAATTTGATATAAGTAACACTTGAAAATACGAAAAAAAGGACATTTATTTCTTTACAAAATGCCTGTACCGTGTAATTCTTCCTAATGTTTATAATTCACATCTGAGCTTTGCTGCAATGCGAAATACTCGATAACAAAACATATTTTTCTGTTGGAAGTCACGTAAAAATTGGATACGGGTACCATTCGAAGAAATATACAAAAAACTTAATCCAACAATTTAAAAGAAAGCTAAAGCAAAAGAAAGAACACAAAATTTGGTTCCTTTGTGATTACGGTTCATGCGGGAGAAAGGGTGGAAGGAAGGGCTAGCCTCAGTATTTTTGTATGAAATTGGGTCGCCGCAATATTTTTAGTTGGAAGGGGATCGGATATTCGAAAAGGTTGAAAATCAGTGCTCTAACTCATTCATGGTTCTTAGTCAAGCGCGTGTAGATTCCGCTTTTGAGATTGCCCCAAAAGAAAAACTCTGATAAATAAGATGGTCTCGGAGACTAGAGAATGTTATCGAAACGTGAGATCACTTGGTTGCCGAGCAATTTTATCACACATGCCATTGATAGCCGTACATTGTGTGATGTCGCTCCCTCATCTTTAAACCAGGCGTCTTGAACGCTTGGAAAGTTGTTCAATGAGGCTTACAGATAGCTCGTAACTTCTCCACGTAACGATCGGCATTGGCAGTTGTTGCGTTCCCCTGTTTATTTTGCGAAAAAATACGGTAAGATATAGTTTGTAAGGCCGCTCATGAACGTCATTAGGATTTGCGTTTTCCCAGTAATGGTAGTTCTGTTCACGTAACATGTAAGATGAAAGAGTGTCTCATCTGACATGCACAACTTATTTAGAAATTCATCTTCATTATTTGTTTTTGTAACCATTTTTTGACAGAATCACAGTCGAACTGGTAATTGTTCTCCTTAAATTGTTGCACCAGCTGTAGCTTCTACGGATTAAATTGTAAATCAATATGAAGAATTCTGCGAACACAGACCCGGGACATTCCAACGACTGCTGCTCTCTTACCAACTGAACGCAGTGGGCTCCATAAGAAAGACTCGCGTACGACATCGATGTTCGCTGGAGAAAGCTCACTCTTTGGCTACACTATTGGTTTCTTTTTGGAAGCCGATCCAATTTATTCAGAGTAAATAATTCAAAATTTATCCCTTTTTTCGAGGGTACGGCTTCATAACGGCCCTGAATTATAAAAACGTAGAGACTTTCTCTGCGACGCTACCAAACTATCATCGTTTTTATAAAGCATTTCTATGGCCAACACATGCCTTCGCCCGTTTCACTGATCCTTGATTACTGAAATGGCGGACTATTTGCTCCTTAACTGTCACAAACCCACTGTTCTGCCACCTGCCTATGCCATTCCCGTTATTCTGTGTCACCCGGTATGTATCAATATTGTGGGATCCGTATCACACACGATTCTACATCTATAAAGCCTGTGTAAAGAAGTAATGAAAACTTGGCAGCGTATTTAGAATTATATTGAAATAACTGTCCTTATTATTTAAGACCATTTCTGTAAATGTCTGGTGGGCTTAGTACATCTGTTCGTCTGTTTATTTTGATCTCCCATACTGACCAATCTGTATCACAGATAATGTTATCTGTACTGTCGTACCTCATTCCTCGCAGTGGTTCTTTAACTTTGGCAAAGAGATCGTAATCACACCTACTAATTTCGTACGAGTACGATGTACATTCCACAATCGCCCATTGTAAGTGGAGCAAGGGTGCCTGCGTAGCAGCAGCGGTAAGGAATCGTGTATAATGATGGTGTGCCGTTCCATAAATTGTTGTTGGATTTGTTGTTTAGAAGTCAAGCGAAAGTCACAACAGAGAATGGAATAGCACCCCACCACTCTGCATAACAATGCACACTGGGAAGGGGGGAGGGGCGGGTTTGTAATATTCACTGCATTGTCCCAGAAATTACGATCTCTTTGCCAATGTGAAAGGAAGTTCATAAGTAGTTTGTAAGTTTAGGGACTGATGACCTTGCAGTTAAGTCCCATAAGCTTCCCAAATATTTGAACATTTCATTAATGTCGCCTCTATTTGGGAGTTAGTGCGACTATCAAATGAAGGTATGTGAGCAAGGTCCTCCTGCGTGAATGATTTCTTAAACGTTTATTTGAAAACTTCGGCCTTCATTTTGCTGTCTTCTATAACCATCCCAGAATAATCAATGAGTGACTGGATACAGAACTTTGATTCGCTTACCGAATTTTCCGTAAGACCAGAATTTTCAGCTCGGCAAGATCTTTTGCTAACGTAATGTAAGCTTTCCGCGTTGCTCTTTATATAGACGCGCGAATCTCTACTAACGTTTGTGATTCCGCGCAAGGTAACTATGGCAACAACCGTCTACGACATTATTTATTATACATGGGATAAATCGGGGAGCTCCAAGCTTGTGGAGTAGGAGAGGTGCTGAGTCAAAACCTACTGCCTGTATAATAAATTTATTTATTATCTTAAGCCACAAGAGACCATTTAACTCTGACAGATAAATTTACTGATTATCTTAAGCCACAAGAGACTATTTATCTCTGACAGATAAATTTATTTATTATCTTAAGCCACAAGAGACAATTTAACTCTGACAGATAATTAATCATCAATATTCATTAAAGCATTTATGTCTTCACTTCGAGATGAAATTTAACTCTGACAAATAATTAATCATTCAGTAATGCTTATTAAAACTTTGAGTTTCACATAAAGTCGATTTTTTTACATCTTTTCATAAACTTTACGCGAATAATTTATTCAGCATCAAATGCAATCTGGTAGTTAACTTAAATGTTCGAACAGAACTCTTTACAGAAGTTTCTGTAATCCTTACTTCTGGTGCAAGTTACTCAGCTCTTTACAGTGAAACTTCAAAACACAAAATTTACCAAGAACGTACAGCACAGTAACACAATTTAAATTACGCATTAATAGAGTCTTGAACACTAATTCAAACAGGTCCCACTTCAGCTCCAGTACACGAAAGCAGTTTTCCTTTGAACTTCAGAATACACAATCCGTGACAAGTGACAATATGGGGTTTATTGAAATTAGAGGAAAACATCTATCATTATATGCCAATACTGGTGCTGCCCCCTAAATGTCATCGCAATGTAACAGCACTGCTGCACAAAATTTTCATTACACATAACCTGCAACATAGAACTGTCAAGAACCTATCACGACACACAATTCTTGTACAAGTCTTATTGACTTCAGTCTCAACATCACTGACCTAATTATTGTCTAAGCCCACACTATTGAAATCAAGTTTCACATATTTGACTTATATACAAACTCTAGCAATAGTTGCTCATAACACAACAACACAAGAAGTCTCGATGATCAGAACGTTAAGTACCCAAAGGGCAACCTGAGCAACGGTACTAAACGCCCCTAGCAACCCGAATGACAACGTCACAAAGGACTACGGTAGTACGTATATTAAAAGGTTTCAAGCGCTTACTCGCGTCAGATTCTGCAGCACTTATTTTTCGCCAAATATCCAACCATCTGGTTCTCTTAAATCCGTCCAGTTTTCCAGTTAATTACTGCAATACTCCTCCAGAAACGAAACCAGCTAATATTACGTATGCCGGAGGCCAAGCCTAAGTCAGCAAATCCACCAAACTCCACTTCCGAGCGCCGACACCGATAACTGTGTCCTTCCGTGTTGCTCATCGTCCAGCCAGACCTAGTGCCGGACAGCCATCATCGCAATCGAGCAACAACAACAACACACAGCCTTTTCGCAGTGTCACCACAACTCACTCTCCTCGGCACTATCGCTTCCACGTTCTTGCCACCCGACTTAATACCACTCCTCTCTCTCCGGCACTATCCGGTCACGGTCTGCACGGCCATTACGGTCGGGGGTTCGAATCCCCCCTCGGGCATGGATATTTGTGCCGTCCTAGTTCGTAAGTAATTCATAAGTAGTTTGTAAGTTTAGGGACTGATGACCCCGTAGTTAAGTCCCATAGACTATACAAACATTTGAACATTCTCTCCGGCACTCCACTGCAGAGACACCACTAGCGATACATCGAAGCCGACGAGCCAAAGATTAGACGTCAGGAGATCGACGCCACCAAAGAAGTTACAATAAAGGGAGATGGCATTATCCATAGACCAAAGATAACATAGACTGTGCGTGTCCCTATCTGTGCTGTATTGTGGTTTCAAACCCGAGTCACGTGGCTGAGTTTTCCTCATTGTGAGCAACAATTATTGTCATTTACAGGTAAAAGCAAGAGATGATTTTAAAAATAAAACGACTTTTCGCATTCCAATTACATATCTAGTAGTAAAGGCAATGTAATTATATCGTATTATTAATATTAATGCAATCATTATCGTGCGTGTTTACATGTGCCCAAGTGAAAGGTACCGTATCGTCATATTTTTAGAAGCAACAAAATGTTCGTTTTGCTCTATGAATCTTTTACTTTTTGCACCCTATGAATGTATCGATTCTATGATTATTCAAGCTGCTCTGGAGCGAGTTTATATGTCAGCAAGTAGGTTACGTCATTTCTGGTGAAAGCCGGCTTTCAGTAATATTATACAATGCTAAAAATGCATACATTCATTACACCTATAAAATCACTTCTTCCACAATGCATCGATGATGTTTCCTCACTGCCCTATTATTTAATGTAAACAGACAATATTTTGTTTGTTTTACGTTTTTGCATCACGGTCTGTGATAAAAGTCTTAAAATATAAACGGTTGAATTTTGTTAAGATCGGACATTATGGATGCAAACAGATTTCATTTCTTATAAAAGCACAACGAAGCATTTCACATGTATTTTTGAGGAATCGTAAGGAAGCAGATGCTCCTATCAGACTTATATTTGATCTTCTACTCCTTTGTAAACTACAAACTAAAAGACTCACAGTACAACGACAACAATAATTTGCTTAACATCTATAGTTCTGTTGCTTGTAAAAAAAGAACTATCAACAGTTTCATCTAGGTACATGTAAAAACTGTACCTATCGCATTAATTCTTGCAATTGCGGAGAACTAACTCCAACTGTACTGCTGAAGATGTAATAAGAATACGCTAAGACGTTTTATTGTTCAAATATACGCTTCATTTCTACTAGAAAGAATAAGAACTGCAACTCTCATCTACATTTAGCAATATTCTTAATGATGAAAACGCTTTCCTGCCCCGAGTGAAGTGACTTAGATGTTGGTTTCAGTGTAATGACGTCACCCGCAGTCTATATTATGATCTATGGCATTATCTATGTCGACCACATATGTCAGTTGAAGCCTGTCCGCCATCTTTGTCAGTTTTGGAATGCTATTTCTCCGTTAAAACTATGCGTTAATTCGACGCTGTTACTGTTAATGCATTGAACTGACAGTCACTCTCAAAGTATATGCTTTCAAACAATATACTTTCTTGAATAAATAGTAATAAATACTAATCAAAATATATTTGAAAACTCAATTTTTAACGGCTAATTTGCACTCTCTTAGCAAGTTATACATCACGGCAAAACAGTCGTAAGTTTTATTCCTGTTTTAAGTAACATAAAACATTAGCTATACAATACGAACACTTCTCCAAAACTAAGCAACATGGCGGAGGCAGGCTTCACTTTTTCAGCGTAAGGGCGTCTCCCTGTATTCTAACCTCCTTGGACGCCACGGCTCAGTTTGTCGATTTGATTTGCTCGATCTTTTTTGTACCGAGAGTGCTACTGCCTTTGCTTCCTGAGGGTTTTTCGAATTTTACTAGTAAACCATGATG
The DNA here is from genome assembly GCA_026315105.1 of Locusta migratoria. NCBI lineage: Eukaryota > Metazoa > Arthropoda > Insecta > Orthoptera > Acrididae > Locusta > Locusta migratoria. The sequence continues at coordinate 169,415,465 of CM048745.1, forward strand.
GATTTTCGAAATATTTAATCCACTTTGTCAGCACATATTTCTCCTGCACTGATTTACAATACGTTTAAATTTTGCCCATAATTCCTCTACGTGCACCATACCGAAACTAAACAATGTCCATTCATTCTTTAAGTGAGACTCTATAACAATGGCTTATCTGCAATGAAACAAATGGATTAATTTCTTTTTATAAAAATTTCCTTTTGTAATAACGCTTTCTTTCTGGATGAAACGTTCCCTGTTTCCTATTTTGTACCACTGACAACTTATAATCAAAACTTCATTATGATCGGTTGAGTAGTTAAGGCTGAAAGCCTAACGAACAGCATTTTCATTTATTATACGACTTCGGCTTTATAGACTTCAGGGATTGCTAAGAAATGTTTTGTATTTGACTTAATAGTTTATTAATGATGTAAACAGGAACTGAAGTTCTACTGGAAGGGATAAAATCGTTTAGCCACTTATTTATGTTTCTGACATCCGATTACCGTTATAGACCCTTTTAGAGGAAAATATGCATGAAATTGTATTTGAATACTGTTCACGTAGCTGCCAGAAGAATAGAATTTAAGACTTCAGCGGCAGGGCGAGGAACAGATCAATGGCAGACGTCGGCCGCAGCCTCGCTTGCAGCTGTCACGTTTTATTCCCCATTTTATAACGACTTGCGTAAAGCTGTTATTACTGCAGCCCCGTCCCGAGATCTCTCTGAATGGCTTTTCTTGGCCTCTAAAAGCCTGCGGCAGAAGTGGCGGTGGGTGGCGGGCGGGGAAACGGCTCGAGAAAAGCACAGCCCGTGACAATAGCAGAAAGATACTACCCACCCACGTTCATAAAATAAACGTCCGTGCGCCAGCGGTGAGACGCCATAAATTGTTTCATTTCTTCGCAAATTCCAATCAGTTCAACAACGTAGAAGCTCACGTTATACATCTACGTAGATACTCTTGCAATCAGTCCTCCGTATGGTGCGTGATGAAGGGTAATTATTTCTCTTCTGTTCCACCCCAAAATTGAAATAAAGAAATGTCGCACTTAAGGTTTCATTGGAGCTTTTTCATTTTACAAATATTTCGGACGAAAAATATTATGAAAATGTAAGTAACAAAATATTAAATATATGAAACTAATAATATTTGATTTAATGTATAAAAATTAATGTTTGTTTGTTAGTCTTTTTGTTAGTATTTTATGCACTACCATACGGTACGTTTTATTATTATGAATATATTTCGGACGAAAAATATTATGAAAATACAAGTAACATGATGTTAAACATATAACAATATTTAATGTTATTTGTAAAAATTAATGTTTGTTAGTCTCTTTGTTCGTATTTCATGAACGCCCATACCGTACGTGCGATTGCGATAAAACTTTGTCAACCCCCTGCTTGCACTCGCGCGAAGGTTATAGGTATACTAAAATGAACTTCGTATGATACATGGCGGAGGGTGCTTTGCAATTATTTAATTCGTTTCTTATGCCTTCACTCTGAAGTGGCTGGACGGATATGAATGACATTTAATGCAGAGGTAGCTTTTGCCCCAATAAATACATTCGTAAACCACCATATGGTGCATGGTGGAGAGTACCTTACCATCGGTTAATATGTTTTCTACTCCTTCAAGCTAAAAGGGACAGATGGATTTGAGTAAAATTTGGAATGGAGCTTACTACCTGCATTAATACATGGGCTACCTTTAGTAAACCTCTGTAGGTGTCTGGCGGAGGAGACGTTACAACAAACATCCAAATTGTTTCACTGGTCAGTGGATACATGTATGTTTTCACGAAGGAGATATTTATAACCTGCAAGGCAGTGAATTTAGCATGGCGAAGGGTATTTTTGCGACTTTTACACATTTTGAGCAGTCACCATGAAACTTAGGGTTCATATATAGGACGGAGATGATTATGTATAGGAGAAGACGAACAGAAAGGGCGGGAGAGATGACGCACAGAGAGAGAGAGAGAGGGTAGAGGAGGATACGGTCATAGAGAGAGGATAGGAGGAGACTGAGAGAGGGGAGGTGGAGACAATCTGGTGGAAGGAGATGAACAGAGGGAGGGGGAGGAGGAAATGTATGGAGAAAGGGACATGAGGAGAAGAGGGGAGGAATAGGTGCAGAGAGGAGAGAAAGAAGGCGATGGACTAATTGAAGTTTAGAAACTTCGTATATATTCTCTTTATATCATTCGTAAACAAACAAGGTAACACTTCCAAATTTCAAACGTTATTGCACAATTATTTATTCTGCGGCAGCGGCAATGCCCGCAAAATTAAATATATAAAATGTAATATACCATCACTTATTTTATATATTTAACATCATTTCATTAATTAAATTTTTTCTTTTACTTTCACAGCAGATATATTCGTAATCGGCTTACATAGTCTATTTTGCGAAACATTTTATATTGACATCTTTATATATGACGGTACAGCGTTCAATGAAAAAAATAAATCTCGATTTGCGATCAGTTAAGGCTTCACTGTACTAGGTTTAGATGGATTAGTCAAGTGCGGCAAATGAAAATTTGTGGCCCGGCGGGATGCGAACCCGGGATCTCCTACTTAATAGGCAGACGCGTTGACCACTCCGCCACTGAGGACACAGTGACCAGCCCGACTGCAGAGGACTGTTTCCTCCACGTCTCCCGCCACACCCAAATCTCCATTCGCCGCGCTGTCTCTTTCCTATACCACAGCCACAGAACAAATAGGCTGTGGTAACAGTGTTGGAAGCAACGATTACGCAACGCTGTATTAGCCTCCCCCACACCTGACCATTAACAATTGACTAACAACAAGCGCTTGCGGTCTGTGAGAACGCACCTGGGACGTTAAGGGTTAATTTCGAGTTGCTAAAGACACATGGCCCCATTTACTAATACTGTTGAGTCCATTAACGTGTGTAAATAAAATAGTGAAATAAAATTCAAAAGTGAAAGTGAATTATATGTGAAGTAAAAGTGAGAACTTAGTTCAGTTAAGTACGGCGCGGCTGAGTGTAGCAGGATGCATTCCGACAGTCCATCGACCGGATACAAGTATTCACTTGTGGTAAGAAGTCCATCGATCTCTCCATGAGCGGAAGCCGTTGATTCAGCGAACAGGCCATCGACCGACGAAAACACGTGATATCACGGACTGCGAAATGTCAGGGTCGAGAACTTCTAGAAGCAATGTGATCAGAAGCCAATAACCAAGTGTATTGCCCTCCAGAGCAACGTGACGTTCGACCTTTCTGTACAACGTGACAGCTACAACGACCCCGAAGATCGTTCACCTCCAGCCAGGTCCATCATATAAATACCACGACAAGGAGACGACGACAGATAGATAGTAAGGGACAGATAGATTGATGCACACAGAGTGTTGGTGTTACTAGCGTCAGATTGGCAGTAACGGCGTTTCTTTCACTCTGCAGCGGAGTGTGCGCTGATATGAAACTTCCTGGCAAATTAAAATTATGTGCCGGAACCGGGACTCGAACCTGGGAACTTTGCCTTTCGCGGGCAAGCGCACTACCGACTGCGCTATCCCGACACGACTCACGATGCCGCCTCACAACTTTACTTCCGCCAGTACCTCGCCTCCTGCCTCGCAAATGTCCCAGGTTCGAGTCCCGGTTCCGGCACACAATTTTAATCTGCCAGGAAGTTTCAGTAACAGCGTTATTAGCGGCAGCACCAGCAGTAGTAAAGTGAAGTGTTAGTCATGATCAGCCACCGGCATGACTGTTAGAAGAAAGAACACGGAAGTATATGGTCGCCATACAGCGTTCGGGGAGACCAGCCACAACAAAAGTACTCACCCAGGAAGACTGGCCAGAACGATAGGGTGCGGACCGGCCGCAGTGGCCGACCAGTCTGCGGCGTGCGAGTCACGGTCTGCACGGTCGCTGCGGTCGGGGTTTCTAATCGCTCATCGGGCATCAATGTTTGTGCCGTCGTTAGTATAAGCTAGTTCATAAGTAGTTTGTAAGTTTAGGGACTTTTCACCCAGTAGTTAAGTCTAAAATTTTTTTTAACGTTTTTAATTCTATCGGACCAAACGGCGTGGTCATCAGTCCGTAGCTTACAAACTACTTAAACTAACCTAACCTAAGGACAACATACACACCCATGCCCCAGGGAGGACTCGAACCTCCAGCGAGACGTTTTAGACCGCTCGGCTACTCCACCGCGGCAGCAGTTAAGTCCCATAAGCTCTACAATCAGTTTTTTTAGGATGGGGTCTGGCCGTGATAGTCACCTGTGATGTCCGTCCAAGGTTCAGCCAATCGAAGACGTGCACCCTGAAGACCGCCGGTTCGACTCCAGGTCAAGGGCACAAAACAACCACGCCGCGCCGTTACCTCTGGCCGTAGCATAACACAATTCTTTTTAGAAAATGGGAATATCACGCCGCACCGCCACGAGGTAATTCCGCAGGATTTAGGGCCTTTTAACGCACAGTACTCGCTTAGCCGACGGGCGATGTTTAACTGACGAGCCCAGAAGCAGATACGCCGCAAGCGTAACCAGAGAACCACAGCCGACGCTGCGAAACGCCTTTTCGCCGCCGCACGCCATACAGCCAACGACACTCTCCAAGCCAACTAGTTCACACTAACAATAATGTAGGATTTAACGGTCTAATAAATGTATTTTGGCAAAATTCTGTTTTAATTACGTCTCATACCCGAGCCAAGGAAAATATCCCACATACTTATACGATTGCTATCCTGATAATAAAATGTTAATTTGTAGTTAAAACTTGACATCATGACAATAGGGCAATGCCTTGATGCTTCATGCTAAGAGTTCGGTAGTTAGCAAAGCGGTAAAGTTACTTCATTAAAACTCCTCTCCATTTGATAAGAGAACACCTCTTCATTTGACGTAAGAAGTTCCCATTCCACTTAAAAGCTGTGTTCGTGTTGTTTAAAGTAGAATCTATCGTTTAATCCGACAACAAAAGTAGTTTATTTTAAAGTTATTAATTCAAAACCTGATCTGGTATTAGTTGCAGTCCAAATAGTTGTCATACATTGATGTTTAACCGTCGAGATCACTAAGTCGTAAGATAACTTCATCAAAATGCAACTGAAGACGTACATTGTTCATTAACACAGTAATTTGGTTTAATTATGGCCCTGATATTGATGTATATACTGTTAAATGATAAACAGTGCATTAAACTGATTATGTGCGAAACGGATCTTTTAACAAAACAACTGTGACATATAACCTGCATGAAACACACGCTGACTATACCCAAAAAATTTGACTGCGAGAAAGATATTAAAAAAAAAATCATTTTTTAATGTTCGACTACGATAATTTTATGCAGATCAATACCCAATACCTGATTATCAAAACTCAGGATCATACTCAAATGTTCAAATGTTTGTATAGTCTATGGGACTTAACTACGGGGTCATCAGTCCCCAAACTTACAAACTACTTATGAACTACTTACGAACTAGGACGGCACAAATATCCATGCCCGAGGGGGGATTCGAACCCCCGACCGTAGTGGCCGTGCAAACCGTGACTGGCGCGCCTTAGTCCCCGCGGCCATCGCGGCCGGCATCATACTCAATTAACTGCAGTACCAATAAACTACGGTACCAATAAAGAAATCTGTTCAACAAAATTACCAAAATCAATACTGCACTTTAAATCCACAAATAACTAATTATAAAATAAAGGAAGTAGGTTATTCTTCTAACTACGTAAATGAAACAGGAAAGAAAGGTCAACTTTGTTACTTATTATTAATAATCCATTACATTACCTACATGATACAAACTTATCGTAATTATATGAAATACTATTACCTTCATTCCAGGGATGTTAAAACGTTTGCCACAATTATATGAAATACAATATATATACTTGCTGGCACTGCAGCCTCTGCTCTATATCGGAGCCATGTACACAACTGCTCTCTAAGCGAGCTGAACCACAAGATTGACTCTCTGTCTCTCTGCACGAGCTACAATGCTATGCGATATATAATCTTTGCCAAAGATGAAACTTCACAGATTTATGTACACATATCGTTAAACAGTAGAAGAAATATTATACATTTTCTTGTAAGCAAGTTACTCGACACGAAACAGGAGGCACAATATTAGACATTTTCTTACAAATTCAGCAATATATATTTTCTATGGACACGTTTCACACTCACCCCTCTAAAATGTAAAATGAACTAAAACGACGTCTGTAGACCTCTTCACGAGCCCTATTTTCTCATAATGTACCTTTTGTAATTCTGATAGGAAATCTAAGCGGCAGTAAAATAGTCCTGCATTAGGCTTCAACTTCTGGCACTATAAATTTCCTCCGTGCTATTCCTCGAATAGGCCGTCGTCTTCCCTCCAAGGATTGACACTTGAATTCCCGACTTATCTCCTTTACTCTCTCGTGCATGTGGAAGATACCAGGCCGCGGGGGAGTAGCCGAGCGATCTAAAGTGTCTCGCTGCGGAGCGCGTGGTTGCTCGCCGTGGAGGTTCGAGTCCTCCCTGGGGCATGGGTGTGTGTGTTTGTCTTTAGGTTAGTTTACCTAGGTTTAAGTAGTTTGTAAGCTACGGACTGAAGACCACGCAGTTTGGTCCGATAAGTCTACAAATATTTGAACATTTTTTTTAAGATACCGGTAACAAATAATAGTACGCCTGAGAATTTCTTCTACATGTTGGAGGCACAGAATAAGACGTATACAGAAGGGAAAGCAGGGCGCTACTCCTTTAATCTGTATGCAACCAAGCGTTGCTCTCGACGCCATATTCAGAGATAGTAATTCGAAACGGTAGCCACTCAGTACTACGGCTTTAAACAGACTTTTTTTTTTGCTCCGGAGCTAATGTCATTGACAGAATGAAGACTTACATTAAATGAAACGGCGTTCAGTTATGGTCTTTATGGTATCCTCCATTTGCGCCCTTTTCTTGCACCGAATTGTAATCCAATTAATTTTGTATAATCAATGCGTTTTCTTTTATTTTTTTATTTTTATTTTTTATTTTTATTAATTAATTTATTTATTTATTTATTTATCTTTGTTTACTACTTCACTCATTTAGGACCAGACAGACGCAACTACATTATTCATTATCATGTACTGAGTGACTACACATATAATACGAAGCAGAAAACAGCAATGAATTAAATAAACTTTTTATTTACTATTTTAAGTACCGCAAAATCTTATTAGGTGATACTCCGTGTATGTAACAAAGTATTTAAAACGATTTAACATTTTTTTTTTATTTATTTATTTATTTATTTATTTATTTTTTTTTTTTTTTGTAGTTACGTCTATTCGACCCTAAGAGGGGGACTTATGTTTTTGAAAATAGAAGTAACAAGACATTATTGAACTGAGAAGGGTACCTACAATAACCTGTCCACCACACAGCCTTAATTATTTATTTCATGGGCAATAAGAAAGATTCTTCTTCTTCTATGTTATTGAGTTTCGACAGAGCATGCAGTTGCCAACAACTACAACTACCCCCGCCGCTGCGATAAGCAAAATTTTACCGAGCGTTCAACGGTCATTGTCCACATAAGCACACTACTGCTGCTGCCGTAAATAAAATATTACCATTTCACTCAAACAAAGGGAGAAGAAGCAGATAGATAAACCTATTAAATTCGTCTATTATCTCGCCTATGTGGGCAACAGGAAAACAGAACACACTCAAAATAGAATTACGATTACAACTTAAGGTAATTTGAGTAACAGTATATTCAAATGTGACGTAACATATTGAGAAATTCATTAGCTTGCTAATTCTCCGGCATGGTTTCGAGTCGCTCTATTTACCATATATTTTTTTCCATTTCCTTGCAACATTAAGCTATTAATTATGAAATTGAAATAAACTTAAATATTTCAGTGCTCTTGAATTGCTACAGGAACTGCGAACGCTATTGGCAACAGAAGAGCCAAACTGAACAAAATTCTAAGACATACCAGGGTGACCGGATGCCCTGCATTTGTTTTAGGTCTTATCCTGCGATCCGTCACGAGCTTAAAAAACCTTTAAAATATCCTGCATTTCAACATTATCCTGGAAACATCCCTTAGGCTGTGGCTAAGCCATGCCTCCACCATATCCTTTCATCCAGGAGTGCTAGTCTTGCATGGTTCGCAGGAGAGCTTCTGTGAAGTTTGGAAAGTAGAAGGCGAGGTACTGGCGGAAGTAAAGTTGTGAGGCGGCATCGCGAGTCGTGAGTCGTGTCGGGATAGCACAGTCGGTAGCGCACTTGCACCCGAAAGGCAAAGGTCCCTGATTCGAGTCTCGGTTCGGGCACACAATTTTAATCTGCCAGGAAGTTTCATCTTGCAAACACTTCACATGCCTATATCGCAAAAAGTGTAAATCGATTACAAATAACAGGAAATTATTATCTTGAAATCATTTTTTTATAATGTGTCAGTGTTACAAATAATGTCCTTCGTCGTAATGCACCACTGATGTGAAATAGAGGTGGTAGTTTAACTTGTCGAAATCCATAGACAAGGACAATGGAAAAATGATGATTTGCCGATAGTTATTCAGGGCTATTGTCACCGATAGTTGGAAATTTGAGTTACAGTGGGGAGATACGGGCCGCTACTGCTGCGTTGGTGGGAGCTGCGACATTTTATTCCTCGGCAGTTAGCTGTGAGTTGCTGGCAGAAACTTGGCAAAACTCTTCCAGAAGGGGTTCCGCTAGATTCAACTCCGACCACCTTCTTGCGCCACGGCAATTCGAGTCACGTATCCGCTTTTTGTGTGGAAATCTGGAAACTTCGTCTTAGTCTCCATCATAGACTGGAGGTGTCGGCTTTGGAAAGAGGATTAACCTTGTCTGGATGAAAAAAAAAAAAAAAGTAACGTACACGGCCCAAGAAGCAAATCGGAACTACTTATCGTCGAGTAAAAGACATTTGGCTTTCCCCAGGGATGACTGGAAGAGTTTTTGAATGTCAGTGGCTTTCTGCACTAACTTGTGGTTATGTGTTGTTTTTTGCTGTTTTCTTTTTGTTTGTACACCTGTGATAGTTTGAAGGTAGAGAAGAGTAATACGTGATAAGCATTCACAGGGGTGAGGTGCTTGTGTCCGGTTATTGGACGTGTTTTAAGGCATGAAAGAATAACTTTCACGGTATTAGAGAGAGCTGGAAGCTGGTGACGTTAAAAAATTTATGTCATAAACGTAAATATTGCCCAACTAATAATAGCAGCTTAGGGAGTGAATTTTCGTGGTGGTCACAGTGAACCAGTGAGAAGGCTGTTGATTCGATATTACTTAATGTCAAATACTTTAGTTACAGTAAATATACGCTTGATGTGTCTACTGTCAACTACATAAATTTTGGAAGGTGTTAAACTGTTGCAATCACACACTTCGAAATGTACTGCCGATAAATCTATGCAAACGACTTTATATCTCACACAACTTCCATCCAACTTGTTAAACCTGTAGCCCAAATCTAAATACAACTGCGGCTTACTGAAAAAATAAATAAATGAAAATAAAAAAAAACGAAAATAAAAAAGAGGCATCCGGGTTCCGGGACGTAATTTCACAGCGCACATTCCTTTTGCATTCTTTGTCGTGTTAACACCGCGTTTGTTGACAAGCAATTTAAATCTGAGTGGAATTTGCAAACACGTACCACGCATAATTGATTATCCTGGCCTGTGGAGTGTATGATTCCATTAATTTTCCACTATGGAGAGCTCTCGCGTCGATTGCTTATGCGCACCCACACACACACATACACACACACACACACACACACACACACAAACACATACACACACATGCGTACACGCACACAGCCGCTGGTGATAGACGAGAGCGCGTCAAGTGCGTGTGCCTACGCAGTCGTCCGTCACCGGAGCTTATGTTCAGGTGTGAGGTGTCAGCTTTTTGCTGACGGCGAGTTGCCACTTCTATGGGCTGTCCGAAAAGTTCCGCACCATAGGATGGGAAGTAATTGAAAGCAATAACACACTTGTAAATGCGATAAGAAGTCGCAGAAGTGGCAGGCGACCACGAAATTAATAAGTAGTGCTGTCGATCAGCTAGTTAGGTTGCAAGATGATACCGGTCACACCACGCAGATACATGAATGAAGAAAAATTTCATAAGACTCAGGATTTAGCAGCCACAAATGGAAATCACGAAAGACTGTACTGAGAGGCTATAGAAATAGTAAAACACCCGAATAATTTCAATAGGATGGAGTAGGGCGTGAAACTAAATGTATTTCTGTGTTGAAGAGGACAACGGCATTCGGAAACGTCGAATTGCGTGCGCATATCCAAAACATCTGACGTTACACCTCTGTGCGCGAGACATCGTAAGTAGAATTTGGCTGCAGTCAATAACAGGGTATTCATCGGACATACAAAAGTGCCTCGATCCCCCTTGAAAATGACGTCCGCAGAAGGTAACGAAACGTTGGGTTTAAATAATAAATCCATAAGACCACGGCATAATAGCCCGGAAATTGTTAGTAATATTGACCTTTCCGGCCGTGAAAATTTACGTTTTACAACTCTCAACAATTTATCCATTAAATGACTTACTATTTTTCCAAGTCCAATGGGGTGAAGTTAGCATTATTTTCCGAACGCGACAGTTTGTTTGTTGCGTAAATCAAGAACTTCGTACTATATTTCAGTAAACTATGGTTCATTCTGAAGCTAAATATATAAAAATCATGTAGCTGTATCTCTTATATATGTTTTTCCGGACGTGTCAGACACCGGCCGCGGTGGCCGAGAGGACTGAGGCGCTCCAGTCACGGTCTGCACAGCCACTACGGTCGGGGGTTTAAATCCCCCCTCGGGCTTGGATATTTGTGCCGTCCTAGTTCTTAAGTAGTACATTAGTAGTTTGTAAGTTTAGGGACTGATGACCCCGTAGTTAAGTCCCATAAGCTGTACAAACATTTTGAACGTGTCAGACACCATATAAATAATTGCATATCTGCTCCAACAGTCAATTGACAATTTCAATACCGACACATTAATATGCGCGATCCCTTGTGGTAATCAAGTATACCCTGCGAGCAAGAGGAATCAAATGGCCAGGGGGCACTACAGTCCTAGTGTGCTACCAGTTGAGAATTTGGGTTGGAAGGAAAGCGTGCCTGGATAGCCTAATTGTTTAAGACGACCGTTGGCCCAAAGCTGGAAACCGGGTTCGAACCCTGGTCCAGCGAAAATTACCATCTTTGCCATTGGATTTATTTCAGTGCCCTGAAACTGTCGAAATTTTTAAAATTTTCTATTTCGTAAAAATTACAGTCGTTAATGTCAACAAATGTCTTCCGGACATACCCGAAAAGAAGAGACACCATACAAGTAATGGCTTAAGGATTGACTGGTTGTATACAACAGGACGTAGCGCAGCCGGCGTAATGTGGTAATATGGTACAGAGCATCCGGCAAATTAGGCACAGTTTCTAGATACATAATATTTCTTCTACAGTTCTCTATTCAAGACAGCATACAGAAGTTTACTGATATTGTTTTTAAATAAAATGCTGAACAATATTGCATACATTTTATTTCATTTCAAATGCATTTTATAGGCAAATGATGAGAACTGTCGAAAAGTACTTGAAATTTTAATTCTAAAAATACCGCATGAGTACTATATGAATCTATAAAATAGTGCCTCCATTTTGTTATTGATTTGTTAATATTACTATTAATGGTTTCCGAACTACGAGTGTCATAATAGTCTGATTTCGTGAAATAACGTTGCTTTCGCTTCTAAAGAAACAACCGGAAGTGTTTGCGTATCACATCTGCTGCTTTGAGAAAGTTATTAACTCAACGTCTACAGTCTATGACACAGAAAATGAAACCTCACAAAATAGAAAGGTTTCATGCTGTCGGAATTATAATGGAATGGCCCGTGTAACAAACAACTTTTTCAAAATCCGTGTATCTGTATATGTGTGACACAAATCTGATAACGGACATGTCCGAAACGCGCCGTTGAAGTCATACAAATGTTCAAATGTTTGTAAAGTCTATGGGACTTAACTGGGGCCATCAGTCCCTAAACTTACAAACTACTTATGAACTACTTAGGAACTAGGACGGCACAAATATCCATGCCCGAGGAGGCATTCGACCCCCGACCGTAGTGGCCGTGCAGACCGTGACTGGAGCGCCTTAGTCTCCTCGGCCACCGCGGCCGGCGAAGTCATACACTTGAGGTGTGATCTGTAATAAAAACCAATTAAAAAATGTTCACATGTTTGTAACTCTAAGGGACTAAAGTACGTTGGTCATCAGCCCCTCGACTTACAAATTACTTGAAGTAACTTATGCTAAGGACAACACAAACACCCATGCACAAGAGAGGAACCCCCGACGGCGAGCAACTGCGCACTCCGCAGCAATGCGCCTTAGAGCGCTCGTTCATTCCACCGCGGCGCACTACCAATTGATGATACACTTATTTATAATATACTAGTTTAAACCGGCGGATCTGCTCGCGTGTTGGTTGATTATGATAGATAAGCTATCTTTCAGTAGCGTGCTATGAGACTGGTTTTGTAGGATGAAATGTCAAATCGATTTTTTTAAAGAGGTGTATTAAAAAAAATTCTTTTTTACTGCTTTATTTATTTATTTATAGTTATATTTCCTTATTCGTATGCTTATCCTTACAGAGAAAGAGCTGAAGACATTGTAGCATACAAGGAGGTTAGAATACAGGGAGACGCCCTTACGCACAAAAAGTGAAGCCTGCTTCCGCCATATTGCTAAGTCTGGGAGAGGTGTTCGTATTGTAGAGCTAATGTTTTATGTCACTTAAAGCAGGAATAAAACGTCCGACGGTTTTGCTGTGATGTACAACGTGTTAAAAGAGTGCAAATTAGCCGTAACAAATTAAGTTTTCAAATATATTTTAATTCGTATTTATTACTATTTATTCAAGAAAGTATATTTTTTGAAAGTACATACTTCGCAGTAACTGACAGTTCAATGCATTACCAGTAAGAGGGTCGACTTAATGCATAGTTTTAACGGCGAATTAGCATTCCAAAACTGACCAAGATGGTGGAGAGACTTCAACTGACGTATGTGCTCGGCATAGATAATGCCATCTCCATTTTATTCTAACCTCCTTGGAAGCACTCAGAGACCAAAGATTTGGTCAATGTCATCACGTTTCGCAATATGTAACCTCCTTGCTATAGAGTCGCAAACATCATCGCTAGCCTTCAGTCCGAATATTTTTATAATTTTACGACTTCCAACCACCATTATCTTCCACCCCCTTATAGCTATCGGCATGGAACTGCTATGGTGTACAACGGGAGACTTCCGACAACAATTACACATAGACCATTCGTTTGCGTTCTGTAGTTTCCGCTGCAGAGCGAAATTTTAACACACAAACACAGGTAGAATTTTATATACTTCGACAACTTTCCATCCCAATATAATCCACCCTTTTATCATTATCAACCCTCAAGCAACAATGCAACCAATAAAACCATTTTCAAGGAGTAAATATAAGTTTCAAAGAGTAATTATTGTTCCGCATTTCGCGCTATATTCTTCACATTTATCAGATGGCTATAAAACCGTGCCTGAAACCTTCCTCAGGAATAAATTAGTAACTGTACAAATATTTAAGTCTCTGAGTCTTGTCGTTCGGGCGTGATAAGCGTACACTGAACAGACATTCACATAAATATATATAGAGAGATAAATACCTATCCGATCGCCATAAAAATGTGCCTAAAGCCTTCCCCGGGTACACATTAGTAACTGTACAAATTTTTAGCCCTTTATGTCTTGTGGTTCAGACGTGATAAACGTACACCGAACAGACATTCATATTTATAGATATAGATTTCACCAAATGTTTTTAACATGGCTTATTGTCTCCAGAGAATAATCCTGCTGCAGGTCATCGTCACACAAAATATGACGCGCTCTCATAAATGGTCCCTGTCTGTAGTCCTAATTGTGTACACTTTGCATTTTATACAACCCAACACACCTCTCGTCCTCTACGCCCAATCTACTGGGAGAAATTCTCATATGGCCATTGCAAAAAGTGTTTACCAAAGTGTGGCGGAGCACCGTCCAACATGAACCAATCTAGTTTCCCCGAACCATCGAAATTTAAATCAGTTAATCTCCGATGGTGGTCAGGTAGGTTTCACTGTTAAATGTGCCGTCAAAGAAGGGGACTATGATCCGGTCTTCTTTGCTGAAGAAACCAATCGCCGGGGCGCAAAGATCTGTAGGTGTGTGATCTGTTAGGAAACAATGCTACTCTGTGCTTCTTGAAGTTAATTATTCCATCTTCTATTATTTCAGACTCGTAAAGCGAATGATTGCAGCTGCAGCTATTTCTATTGACATCCTCAGGACACATGTATAAGTACACTTCTACAAAAACTTAACTTTCAAATGTTCAAATGTTTGTATTCAAATGTTCAAATGTTTGTTAAGCTTATGGGACTTAACTACGGGGTCATCAGTCCCTAAACTTACAAACTACTTATCAACTACCTTATAATAAGGACGGCACAAATATCCATGCCCTAGGGGGGATTCGAACCCCCGACCGAAAGGGCCGTGCAGACCGTGACTGGAACGCCTCAGTCCCCTCGGCCACCGCGGCCAGCAAATATTTGTAGAGCTTATGGGACTTAACTACGGGGTCATCAGTTCCTAAACTTATAAACTACTTATGAACTAGCTAATACTAAGGACGGCACAAATTTCCATGCCCGAGGGGGGATTCGAACCCCCGACCGTAGTGGCCGTGCAGAAGGTGACTTGTGCGCCACAGACGACTCGGCCACCGCAGCCAGCAAACTGAACTTTTAGAAAGTTCCAGAATCACCTTGAGATTACAAAATGGAATATCAAATGTTTTATTACTTGATTGGTTATACAAATACTTTGAAAAATTTTCCGTTTGCATGTCAGAAAAACAGATTAATATAAAAGATGGGTTTTATATCACAAATTGTAAAGGAATGCGCGTACTTGCAACCATTTGCATTCAGAATGATGACTGTGCGCTGGTATTAAACTTTCTGGAAGATTCGAACCTGGGACTTTTGCCTATCAAGGGCAAGAGCTCTGAGTTACCTTGGCACACTTCATGGCTAACCTGAGAGCTTTACCTTCGCAGTACCTCTCCTCGTACTTTACACACTTCGCAGAATCTCTGAAATCTCTCACTCAGGAAGGCAGAACGCATTACTTTTCTTGCTTTCCTAAACCCCTTTAAATTTTGTTCAAGAAGAAGGCGATACACTGTTAACCCAGAGATTGGAGCTGCTCGTGTATAATTTTTTTCCACGCAAATTTCAAATGGTGTACAAGTATTTCATCGTTTTTCTTTTTTTTTTCTTTTTTTTTTTCTTCTTTTCTTTTTTTGTCTTCTTTTTTTTCTGTGTATGCTGTTACAAGGAGTCTTCTAAATTGAGATACATTATCAATGGCAATGCTTTTCTTCAACAGCTGCAAGGTGTACACGATTGTAGACAGGGTATGCGATTTTTTTTCATATATTGTTATTCAGGTATGGACCCGATAGGATCATGCGAAGTAAAATTAGTCAGTATCGATTTTGATGGTTGGCCTTCCTTTGCACCCAAATGTGTTTCGTCCATTCAGATGCTTACATTCATCAGCCCACGGTGTTCTTTTTCTAGTTTCCCTCTTACGAATCTTCCAATCAATTACATTTTGTCCGAATGTTTCTTCTATCTGCCTGAGATATGCCGGGTAATATAACATTCTCCTTAATCGCAGAAATCCAAAAAACTGGTTCAGTTATTAGGTATTATTTATTAGAGTAGCTTTTCTGTTACAGACCTTTAATTACAGCATATTTCGCAATTCAAAATTCCTGTTTCCTTCCCTTTAGTGGGCAGCATGGTAGGAACCTGATCACGAATACCATACACACACACACACACAACAGTATGCAAATACTGAGCAATGTGACATGATTACACAGACATTTGAAGGAGCTAGACGTATTCCTATAAAACTGTCATAGCCAAAGGCACGTCAGAGTTGTTGTAGAACGTGCACCTCTTAACCAGTGAGAGACACATTCAAGACGCATCGTTATGGTTGGAGCGCCATATACCTTCTTTTGTGTCCCAGCCTCGTCGTCGCTTTGGTGTCTCGTTTCCGTCGTAGGTGTCGGTGGCCGAGTGTAATGAGACCGACACTGGAATAAAGATAGCACGCTGGTACAGGTACGGAGAGGAGCAGCCAGAAACTAGAAACACTAGAGTAAATTAGAACGAGATATATATTGCACAGAATTTATACAATACTTAACTTTTACATAGTACTGCAGAATGTTGATACATAGTTGAGCTAGAGTCCTGCCTAGTGCCTAACTGATAGCCAAGTCTTCACTGGTGCCTATCTGATTCCGAAGGTCCTAACTGGTTGCTATCTCAGTCCCAAGTGAACGATGTCGTTCAGTGGGAGCCTCGAGCGGAGTTGCAGCAGAGGGTGCTCGTGGCTGTCGTCGTGAGAACGCCGCGCCGTGCGTGCATGGCGGCGCGCGGCGAAAGTAGGTGGCGCGCACTTTGTACTTGTGCGACACCACACCTTCTATTATCAAAACGGAGATACGATTGTTTTGTCCACAAATCCAGAGTAGTGAAAAGTGATCAAAATATTTTGAACCGCAATTTAATTAAATTACAAGGAATACGTTCTATAATGGAAAGACTCGTGTGGTAAAGGAACTGTGCATGATATTCATACAAACTCCACAATTTACTGCAAGGTGCGTAACGGGGTGTAACTCTTATAGCTACTAGACATTTCTTTTTCCGTTTCATTTCAAAGTGAGAGGGCGAGAAAGTAGTGCCTGTATGCCCCTATACGAGCCCTAATTTCCTTACTCTCATCTCTCTGGTTTTTACGTGAAATGTAAGTTGCCGCGGTGGTAGCCAAGCGGTTTAAAGCACCTTGCGGCGGAGCGCGCGGTTGCTCGCCGTGGAGGTTCGAGTCCTCCCTGGGGCATGGGTGTGTGTGTTTGTCCGTAGGTTAATTTACCTAGGTTTAAGTAGTAAGCTACGGACTGATGACCACGCAGTTTGGTACGATAGATTTGCAGACATTTGAAATGTAAGTTGGCTTCAAATTCTGGCAGTCTAAGTTTCCCTTAACGATATTTCTCGACTAAAAAGAAAACCGTCGCCTTTCCCTCCAGTAATTCCCATTTGAGTTCCCGAAGCATCATTGTAAGACTCACATATCTTGAGGAGTAAGTGGCCCATGTGGAGTCACCTAAAGACTTGCACCAGACAGGCAGAATACGATCCCAGCAGGGATCTAACGGCCAAAAGTGGCACAAGAAATCATCACTCCTACATTCTTCTAACTTGCCAGTAACGAACTTAGTAGGTATACTTCTGATTTCTTCTGTGTCTTCCTTTAAACCCATGTTTGTGGAACAAAACTCTTCAGCAATACACGAGACGGGGCTCCGTCAATTTCTCGTCGATCTGCAACGTTACGCCCAGATGATTAATCAGCGCGAGTGTTTTAAACAGCCAACTACTAATATTGTAATCGATCATTATAGTAGTATTTTCCCTATTCTGCATCACATTTCCTCCTTTTACAACTAGCTGCCATCCCTCCATACACATCTTGCTGACTCGGAATGGCACCCCTTCTGGAATGTGTGGGAAGGCTCAGTGAACGGCCGTGGTGGCGGCACGCTGTCCAGCCCTCGCAGCTCGCCGATGCGCTGCTCTTCCGGCAAAGGTCACAGTTCACTTCGCACATCGCTGTTCACGGAAATGACCGCCATTGTGTCCGCTCCCCCTGTGTCAACGAACGCTGGCGCTGGCGCTAAACGTTATGATCCACCACAGATCACTCGCCGGTCAATGGCAGCACTTTACCCGTGCCGCCTAAAGGAACACGTAGAGTGGCGTACTAAATGTATTCGCAAACAGTTTGGATCGTGTGACACATATTTAAAAATTAACGACCCGCTTCGGCTTCGAACGTGCTGTTTAATAATGGGGGAAATGAGATGCGCAAAGTGCGACGTGATTTTATAACGTTACTGTAAATCCAGGGATTTAGGCTGTCAGTTGTCTCTAAGTCAGTCGGTTCAACGAGAAATCACAACGAATCTTTCCTAGATTTTGTTTAGGTTTCAGCAAGATCAGCATTTTACACATTGTGTTTCTAATGCGTACAAGGGATATCTTGCCATCCGGATAGCCGCGGCGGGTTTGTCGCACGTGCTGGAGCGCCGTGTTGCGGTGCGCGCGGCCGTCCGCCGTCGGGGGTTTCAATCCCCCCTCGGACATGGATGTTTGTGTCGTCTTTAGTATAAGGTAGTTCATAAGTAGTTTGTAAGTTTAGGGTCTGATGACCCCGCAGTCAAATCCCTTAAGCTTTACAGATATTTGAACCATCCGTTTACTCGATCTTTTGTTAGTCCCTCTTCCCTCCCTGTAACTCCCCCTCTATCTCTCTTTCTCTGTGTAACTCCTGTAGCCTTCCTCCCCATATATCCGTGTAATTCACTGTAACATTTCCTATGTTACGTGTTTTTACAACTTTCCATTAGTTCATCTCCTCCATCCCCACCTCTCTCTCCTCACCTTCCATGCACCTACTGTTTACTCCTGCCTCTTTGTCCATCTCCTCCTACAATTTTTCCTCCATTCCTCTCGCCTACACATCACCTATATACTCCACTCTAAGTCAGCTCATACAAATCCCTTCCCTATTCTCTTGGCCTAGCTCCTCACCATATCCGATCTGTCAATTTCCTCCGCTTACGCCCTGTGTCCTCCTTCAGTTTATCTCTCTGGCCATGTCTTCCTCCCCCATGTATGTGACATATTACGAATACTGGATGAAATCCGTCTTTATCCGTCAAATTGTATAGAATTCTATTGAAAGCTAATCTTTGCCATTTATCATAGAGTGGCTTCCGGATTATACAACACTCCTTCATGAAAATATACATACATGTATGTGCCGCTTATCGTGCTGGTCGATTCAACTGTTTCGAACTCCGCCAAGCACCATACAGTGTGTTGTGCTGGATGACAAATTTCACAAATACCGTAATATGTCAAATGTAACGTTCTTCTCGTCAATTATGATCGAGAGCGCGTCCAAAACGTATGTTTTTTACATTCTGAATTTTCGGTTTCTTATCATTTCTTGTTCCGACTATTTTCACACAAATAACGAGCTTATTCAAATATTTTCAAGTTTTATCGTTATTCCGTCAACTTATACAAAATTTTCATCCATACAAATCTTTTCCTGACAATTTCGAACAAACACAAACACACTCACAAACACACACACACACACACACACACACACACACAAGAAGGAGCAATTCTCTCTCTCTCTCTCTCTCTCTCTCACACACACACACACGCACGCACACACACACACACACACACACACACACACACACACACACACACACACACACACACAAAAGGAGCAATTCTCAAGGGGACATCTTCCATACACAAGGACATTAATTTTTATTTACAAACGCATATGAAGTTGGTACCTGCCTGAATAACCGAGCGTGTTAAAGCTATTTTTTTTTCGGCACGGGAGAAGCGCCGTCCCGGTTCGAATCCTTCCTACGCATTAGCGACGAGGGTCGTTGTTGAACTGAACAGGCTGGACGTGATGTTTCGGCGATTTTCCATATTCCATTAGGACAATACTCGGCTGCTAACCAAATTCTCTCTTAGTTAAACAATTCACAAACATTAGGATTTTGGAACATATTCTCAGTTCGAAAATAGTGAATTTCCTTGAGACGGAAAAGCTTCTTTCAATGAATCAGCACGGCCTTGGGAAACATCGTTCATGGGAAACTCGGCTTGCCCCTTTCTCGCATGACATCTTGCGTCCCATGGGTGGAGAGCAATAGGCGGTTTGCGATTTTCTCAAAAAGGCACTTGACGCGGTGCCACACTGCAGACTGCTAAGAAAGATATGAGCTTATGGAATAGGTTCACAGATTTGTGACTGGCTGAAAGACTTCCTAAGTAATAGAACGCAGTACGTTGTTCTCGACGGCGAGTGTTCATCAGAGAGGAATGTATCGTCAAGCGCACCATGGGAGTGTGATAGGACCGCTATTATTTTCTATCTATATAAATTATCTGAGGGAAAGAGTAACTTGTAATTTGCGGCTGTTTGCTGTTGATGCTGTGGTGTATGGGAGGGTGTCGTATTTAATTGACTGTAATAGCATACCAGATGACTTAAACAAAATTTCTATTTAGTGCGAAGAATGCCAGCTAGTTCTCAATGTCGAAAAATGTAAGGTGGTAAGAAAAACAGTCCCATAATGTTCGAATACAGCATTAGTAGTGAGCATCTTGATGCAGTCGCTTCGTTCAAATATCTAGGAGTAACAGTGCAGAGCGATATAAAATGGAACGAACATGTAAGGACAGTTGTGAGTAAGGCGGACAGCCGACTTCGATTTATTGGGAGAATTTGGGGAAGACGTACTTCATCTGTAAACAAGACCTCGTGTACGACCACATCTTCACTATTGCTCAAGTGTTTGGGACAGCAGCAGATCAGTTTAAAGGAAGACGTAGAAGCAGTTCAGAGGCGAACAGCTAGGCTTGTTACTGGTAGGTTCGACCAATGTGCGAGTGTCACGGAAATGGAAATGCTCCGGGAACTCAAATTGGGATCGCTGGAGGAAAGATGACGTTATTTTCGTGAATTTCTGTTGAAGTAAGAAGCTAATTGCAGTACGATCTTTCTGCCGCCTACTTACATTTCGCGTAGTGATCACAGAGACAAATTAAGATAAATTAGTCTCGTACGGAGGCATGTAGGCATTCTTCTTTTCCTCGTTCCATTTGTGAGTGGAATCTGGAGTAATTTAAGGAAATCACGGGAAACCTACAGGAATATTAGCGGCCAGAACTGGATTTGAAGCACCGTCCTGTGGATTGCGAGTCTAGTGCTACCATCTGCCATCTCACTCCGTGTATTGCATGTCTCTTGCGGGAAATGTAAGATGGCAGCAGTATGATCGTTGTGCAAACATTTATAATGTCTATTCTATAAATTTCCTAAATAGATTTTTTTCCGAATGAAACATGACCTTCCATCTAAGGATTTTCATTTGAGTTTCCGTCGCATCTCCATACTAGACACCTGTTGAACACATCTAGCCGCGGAAGAATAGATTTGCTGCTGTGCGTGCGGCCGTTCGCCGTCGGAGGTTCGAGTCCTCGGGCATGGTTGTGAAATTCCCAAAGGCACGAGGAAGCAGTAGGGACCTAAATTACAAGTACTTCCCACCTTAAAATATTTATTGAAACAATCAAGAACCACATTCAAAATTTAAAAATTTGAAAGAAATCAGTTGAAAAAATTAAAACTTGGCAAGCTGTGGGTGAAGCCCGTACATTAATTGTTTAACTGATTTAACAAAAACGTTCAGTGGAAAGCAACAACTTTAAGTTAATTCTTAAACACATTAAATTGAGCATTGGGTGAAACCCAAATTAAAATTCAGCAGAGTGAAGCTCCCACATTAATTTGTTACCTACACAATTACCGCAATCGAAAGCCAGAATACATATATGACGCCACAATAGGGTAAACTAGCTTACAATTCCGACGATATCCTAAACACATGTAGCTGACAATAATTAATGTTTAAAACATTCCGGTGATGCCAACCGTTAAACAGCACAGTCAATCAAATGCTCGTAGTAGCCAATGAGTGGAGACAACATAATACACAAACCAGTGGCGTAACTATGTCTTGGCTTTGGGGGGGGGGGGGGGGAGGGCATAGGTCTGCTTGACGAGCAAAATTTTAGTCAGTTTCCAGACAGACTACCATCTTCCACTCCCGTTGAAGAAATTATTCACTCCCATACAATGAAAGATTATGGTAAAATACACCAAGTTTGCTATCATTGCCTGATTGCTGTTATACGATTTCTTTTCTTTTTTTCGGGTTCTGGAGAGGGGGGGGGGGGGGGGTTCTATCCTCCTCATCCTCCCATAGTTACGCCACTGACACAAACATTCCAACTAGAACATGTAACCAATCAAATAAAATAAAATGACTCAAGGTTAGGCGGGGCGGCTACCCAAATTTCATGAAAGCTGACAAATACACACAGCATCAAATGAGACATATTAAAAAATGCAAGCCAAATGTCTACGTTGCTGGCTTTTTGTAATGCTTATTGGACAAAACGAAACTACTAAACAGAAAACGTGCATCTCAGTTACGTTCAGTCGAAGTAGAGTCACATTACTCGGTAAATGAAGCGAAACCCGGTCGAACGAAAGAGAAAATCATATTAGCCGTTAGATTTCGTGTCAGGAGGAATTTCCTGCAGACCCAGAAGAGCAGCCTTGCATATTAAATTCGTTAAAGAGTGAGAGAGCTTTTGCAAGACGCTGCTTGCGTTTGCCTCTGTAGAATAAAACAGCGCGAAACATTCATATTGAAGCAAAACTTGGTCTTGGGAATTTATTACAGCAAATTGCGAGAAACAGGAGGAATATTGCGAAGCTTGCAGCTGAACTTCGTTTCTCTGTGTTTCTCGTAAACGCTGTCGCAAAATAGAAATGATATTTCGGAGCTGGTATGTGACTGCAGACGACGGCGCCACATCTGCTACAGCAATAAGATTATTCGCTGACATGGGGGAGCAAACATATGATCGCTTCTGCTTTCTCGTAGGCAAACCGAGGAAAAAATACTTAGTAGCTGTAATCGCAGAAGGAGACAGTGGTTTCTATGTTTCACCGTAACACAGTGACACAAGCAAGGTATAGAGAATCTCTACATCGAATGAATTGCTCACGCAATCGTAAAATATACATAAAGCACAATTTCGTATGAAAATTATTCCACCCACCTATGTAAAATCTGGAAATTTTGTAATAAATATTCAATGA
The DNA here is from genome assembly GCA_026315105.1 of Locusta migratoria. NCBI lineage: Eukaryota > Metazoa > Arthropoda > Insecta > Orthoptera > Acrididae > Locusta > Locusta migratoria. The sequence continues at coordinate 169,438,458 of CM048745.1, forward strand.
ATATTATAACAATGTATTTATTATATGCCGTAAAATGGGGTTACTTTGAACATAAGCGGAGTTGTACCGCCCTAATTGACAAAATTTCACAGTTTTACTTTTATGAAAATCATGAAAATATTGATGTTTATGCTTAATTTGGTGTAGGTTTTATTGAAATATTCCATTATTAACTTTTTAAAATAAATATTTGAAAATAATCATGCACTGAAGACGGAGACTCACGATCGTATAATGTGGAGTGTAAACCCTATGGTGAATTGACAATTACAAGAATAGAGTGCATTAATCGTGTGCAAAGAGGATGGACAGGAAACTACGTAGACTGAAAAAGCAATTGGGAAGTACCAAGTTACCTGGTGGTCTGAGACGTCGACTGACAGATAAATTGATCAGCTTACATAATATTATGGTGTGGCTATTTGAAGTAAAAAAAATAATTTCGATTGCATGAAGAGAGCTCTTTGGACAATTTATTTCCACAAGCTGTCTACAAATACTGAACCAATACACAACATGTGTTCAATTAAATGATGTAAATACTTGAAGGGAAAAGAGCATGGTAAAGTAGACACTTTGTCGAACAAAATTATATTACCAAACGCTGTTGTGCTTGTCATGAAACCTGCTGTATTTCAGGATTTTGTCATACCAGAGCTGTTGAAGAAATGTCTCAAAGACAACAGACAAAATGCGAATGAATCTTTTAAAAATGTTGTGTGGTCAAATAATGATGGCTGCTGTGGAAGACTAAAGGGTTTTGGAATATGTTGGAATTCAATAACATTACAACATCACTAATTGTGTGATAGACCTGGACCAACTGCAAATCACGAAGGCAGAGGTTGCAATAAACAATATGTTCGAAGAAGCCAGATCCAAGAGGAGAAGGACATTACTGGGCGAGGAAGATGAAGGAGGAGACGAAGAGTACCAGCCAGGAGAGTTCTAACATAATTTTTGTGTATCAGTTGTCTGTACATTAATTTTTTTTTATTTTAACGCAATTTTCTCTAACTAACATTTCTCAGTATAAAATGCCCCTTTTTCTCACAAACTTCTGAATCGACATCAATATTTAATTTACCACTTAACATGGATTGTACAATGATGTTATATCTCTTCTTTAGTAGTATTTACAGTAACAGGTAAAATTCAAGGAATTAAAATTTTGAAAAATTACACCAAAATTTATATAGAATGAAACTTTCACTCTGCAGCGGAGTGTACGCTGATATGAAACTTCCTGGCAGATTAAAATTGTGTGCCGGAAGCGGGACTCGAACCTGGGACCTTTGCCTTTCGCACTACCGACTGTGCTATCCCGACAAGACTCACGATGCCGCCTCACAACTTTACTTCCGCCAGTACTTCGCCTCCTACTTTCCAAACTTCACAGAAGCTCTTCTGCAAACACGCAAGACTAGCACTCCTGGAAGAAAGGATATGGTGGAGACATGGCTTAGTCACAGCCTAAGGGATGTTTCCAGAATGAAACTTCACTCTGCAGCGGAGTGTGCGCTGATATGAAACTTCATTTCATTCTGGAATCATCCCTTAGGCTGTGGCTAAGCCTTGTCTCCACCATATCCTTTCTTCCAGGAGTGCTAGTCTTGCGTGTTTGCAGGAGAGCTTCTGTGAAGTTTGGAAAGTAGGAAGCGAGGTACTGGCGGAAGTAAAGTTGTGAGGCGGCATCGTGAGTCGTGTCGGGATAGCACAGACGGTAGTGCGCTTGCCCGCGAAAGGCAAAGGTCCCAGGTTCGAGTCCCGGTTCCGGCACACAATTTTAATCTGCCAGAATTTTTATGTTTAGGGAAAAAATAATAAGTTTTATCCAGCTGTTATTTTAAAGTGGTTGTAGAGAAATACAGTCACGAAACATGTGAGAGCATGTGATAAAAACACCATATGTATACATTCAACAGTTCTCGAGAAAATGATGCGTTTATATAGCCAGTTTAATAATGTCGAGATAGGGCGGTACGACTCCCCTTACACAGTTTTCAAGAACGTTATATATACTACTATGCATGAGGCCGTTCCCCGTAGGGGGTTCGAATCCCCACTCGGGAATGGATGTCTGTGTCGTCTTTTGTATAAGCTACTTCATAAGAAATTTGTAATTTTAGGGACTGATGACCCAATAGTTAAGTCCCATAATCTCTACAAACATTACAAAAACTGAAACTTCCTGGCAGATTAAAATTGTGTGCAGGAACCGGGGCTCGAACCTGGGACATTTTCCTTTCGCGGGTAAGCGCTTTACTCACGACACGACTCACGATGCCGCCTCACAACTGTAATTCGCCAGTACCTCGCCGCCAAACGTCACAGAAGCTCTCCTGCCAAACCTTCAAGATAATCACACGTGGAAGGAAGGATATGGTGGAGACATGGCTTAGTCACACCCTATGGGATGTTTCCAGAATGAAACATTCACTCTGCAGCGGAGTGTGCGCTGATATTAAATTTTCTGGCAGATAAAAATTGTGTGCCGGAACCGGGATTCGAATTTTGGTCCTTTGCCTTTCGCGTGATCTACCTATCTTATTTTTCATTCGTCTGTAGCACCACATTTCAAAAGCCAAAAGCTCTACCATCTTTTTATCTGAACTCCTTAGCGTCCACGTTTCACTCCCATACAATGCTACACTCCAGACAAATGCATTCAGAAAGACTTCCTAACATTTAAAATAGTATTAGATGTAAATAAGATTCGCTTATTTACAAACGCTTTTCTTCCCATAGCCATTATGCATTTTATATCTTCTTTACTTCAGCCATCAGAAGTTATCTTGCTACCCAAATAACAAAATTCATCTACTACTTTTATTGTCTCATTACCTAATCTAATTCCTTCAGCATCACCTGATTTTCTGACATTGCATTTCATTACCTTCGTTTTACTCTTGTTAATGTTCATCTTATATCTTCCATTCAAGACACTGTCCATTCCATTCAATTGCTCTTCCAAACCTTTCGCGCTCTCTGAGACAATTACTATGTCATCGGCCAACCGCAATGTTTTTATTTCTTCTCCCTGCACCTTAATGCCCTCTCTAAATTTCTCGTTCCATTCCTTCACTGCCTGCTCAATGTACAGATTGAACAACATTGGGGAAAGGCTACAACCCTGTCTTACTCCCTTTCCAACATCTGCGTCCCTTTCTTGCCCTTCGACTCTAATAACCGCTGTCTGGTTCTTGTATAGGTTGAATATAACTCTTTGCTCCCTAAAGTTTACCCCTGCTACCTTCAGAATTTGGAAGAGTGTGTTCCTGTCGACAATGTCAAAAACTTTCTCCAAGTCGACAAACACTAAAAACGTAGGTTTCCCTTTCCTTAGCCTATCTTCTAAGATAAGTCGTAGTGTGAGTGTTGCCTGCCGTGTTCCTACAGTTCTCCTAAATCCAAACTGATCTTCCCCGAGATCGGATTCGACAATATTTTCATTCGTCTCTACATAAATCGTGTTGTATTTAGCACCCATGACTTCTTAAACTAATAGTTCTGTAATTTTCACACTTGTCTGCACTTACTTTCTTTGGAATTGGAATTACGATATTCTTCTTGAAGTCGGAGGGCATTTTCCCTGTCTCATACATCTTGCATACCAGGTGATACAATTTTTCCACGACTGGCTCTCCTAACGATATCAGCAGTTCAGACGGAATATCATCTACGCCAGGGGCCTTGTTTCAACTCAAGTCGTTCAGCGCTCTGTCAAATTCTTCTCGCAGTATCATATCTCCTATCTCATAATTCCCCACTTCGTCTTCCATTTCTACAATACTGCCTTCAAGTTTATTTCCTTTGTATAAGCCCAAAATATATTCCTTCCACAGTACAGCTTTCCCCTCTTTGCTTAGTACTGGTTTTCCGTCTGAGTTCTTGATATTCATACAGCTGCTTTTCTTATCTGCAAATATCTCTTTTATTTTCTTGCAGGTGGTATCTATCTTATGCATTCTTCTACGGTTCTGCATTTGTCCTCAAGTCACTCCTGCTTAGACAGTCTGCACTTCCTGTCAATCTCATTTTTCAGACGTTTGTACTCCGTTTTTCCTGTTTCACTTGTTGAATTTTTATATTTTCTCCTCTCATCAAGTTCAGTATATCCTGTGTTATCCAGGGATTTCTATTACGCCTTGTCCTCCTGCCTATATGGTCCTCTGCTGCCTTCACTACGCTATCTTTCAGAGCTACCCATTCTTCTTCTAGTGTATTACTTTCCCCCGTTTTAGCCAATCCTTACATAATGCGCAACCAGAGTAAACAATATTTATTTTCGCGAACGACAACCGCCTACTAACCGCGGCAGGATTGCACCTGTCTGAACACAGAGGCCGTCATTTTGAGATTCGTGCATGTTTGAACGCGGCCTAAGACCTTGCTAAGGCCTTTCTGTGGAGTGCGCTGTTGCTCGCCTTCGGTAGTCCGAGTAGGCTGAATTTAGTGTAACAAGTCTGTAATCCTAGGGACTAATAACAACAGAAGAACCACAGATTCACAAACACCTGAGTTTTTGTTTATTTATTGATTGTAAAATCTAGTCACAACAACTGTTCAACTGTTTGTTAAGCTCAAGGGACTTAACTACGGGGTTAGCCACAACACATTATACATGAGATATGACGTCCGAAACACTGAAAACTGAACCATAGAGCGACGTGTCAATAACGAAACTTCATCATTCAGGCTCTGTTGGAGAATGAGCGTACTTGACGATTTACTACAAACTTTATCTCGCTGACAATCCCCCAACAAAACGATAAAAGAAAATTTTTTTTTATCGCATACTACTGTTCCGTTGTTAATCCGCTAAAACTACGGCACTCGGCATGCCCTCACAATTTGTTACTTCTACATTAGTAATTGTGTTCAAAAGATATTCGTACATACGGTAAACACACGTAACATGGAATGCACATCCGAATTGTGTCATAGTACGACACATAGGATGTAAGAGGACTTACAGAAATTGGTTGATGAAAAACCGCCCCATCGCATTTGCTGTTATAATTTATTACGTTATTACTACCAAGTTCACCCGTGGCACATTCCGCAGACAGCTTCCTAATTTTCCACTCTACGAACCTGGAAAATTAGATTATGGTAGGAGAAATGACGTCTTGAGCTGCGTGGAAACTAAAGTAAAATGACGTAGGCTATGGTACAGAGCGATGGAGAGAGCGAGAGAGAGAGAGGAAAGAAGGCGTAATATTAACAGCAGTGTCTCCACAGTACTGTTACCACTAGTTAAGTTCCAATAATATAATTTTCCAGATTTCTTGAGTGTAATATGATGAAACTGTGAAGAATAAATAGTGGATTAATGAAGTGTTCTAAGTCACGCGTCGCGTGATCCAAAAGTTGTGAATGATTGTTTACCTATGTGTCAGCGCGATTGTCGCCTGATAGTAAGCAATATGTACAACAAGTTAGTTGAAATCGGTCCGTTATTTTAGGAGGAGAAAAGGAAAAATATCGCTTAATGAGTTGTTATTAGGAAATTTCAATGCTTATGACGTCATAGTTACCGAAATATATGTCTCACTATGATGTAAATTTGGAGGTTTATTTAGTGGTACCGGGTGATCAAAAAGTCAGAACACATTTAAAAACTTAATAAATCACGGAATAATGTAGATAGAGAAGTAAAAATTGACACAATTTTTTGAATGACATGGAGTTTTGTTAGAACCAAACATCTACCGTTATCGAGCCTTTGTTCTTTGAGTTACTGCGTGATTTTGTTTTTGTAACTGCTATCGTGACGTGTAAGAGGTACGCCGATATGTTACAGAATCGCATCATCCCCAGCCTGGCTGATAAACACCTGCTGGAACGTACGATTTTTTATGCAGGATGAAGCTCCAACCCATATTTCTAAACGTGAGAAAGATCTCTTGTGCGCGTCGTTTGGTGATAATCGTGTGCTCAGCCGCCACTTTCGTCATGCTTGCCCTCCCAGGTCCCCAGACCCCAGTCCGTGCGATTATTGGCTTTGGGGTTACCCGAAGTCGTAAGTGTATCTTGATCGACCGATGCTGAAAGACAACATCCGACGCCAATGCCTCACCATAACTTCGGGCATGCTTCACAGTGCTGTTCACGTTATTCCTCGACTAAAGCTATTGTTGAGGAATGCCGGTGAACATATTGAGCATTTACTGTAAAGAACATAATCTTTGTTTGTTTTAATTTGTTATACTAATTATTGCTCAGATGAAGCGCCATGTGTCGGACATTTTTCGAAACTTTTTTTTCCTAATAAAACCCCATGTCCTCCACGCACGTGTGTCAATTTGATTTGTACCTCTCTATCTACATTATTCCGGTATTTAATAAGTTTTCAAATTTATGCTGACCTTTTGATCAACCGGTATGTTTGCCTAATACCTCCAAAACATGCCTTGAATGGTGCTAGCAGTAAAGATGTAATAAAACAAAATCTCATGCATGATGATACGGTTTTTCATGAACCAAATTGTCTGTGACTTTATATCTCATTAACTGTATGTCGAAATGTGATATAATATTCAAAGTTATGTATGTCTACTGTGCGCGAAATGTCTCGCGAATACAATTTACAGTGTAGAAGTAATAACTTGTAACATGTCAAATGCCGTAGATATACCTCATAAACATCAGAAAAATAGTAAGCGATAACCTTTCTCCCTTTCATTCTATTGGGAGTGTCAGCAAGCGAAAATTTCTTAAAGATTTGGAATTATTTTTCAAGATCTAAGTGCTCTTATTCTCAAATTGCTGACGTATAAAATTACACCATCACGCGCCGAAAGATGGGGCAGTTTTCATTGTTTATGGCGTGATATTTCTTGAACTATATATCGTTTGACGTGTTTCCACCATTGAACATCAATTCTCCCCTTAATGAATATTTGTACCAAATATGGTTCAAATCAGACCATTAATTTAAGAGCAGGTGTAGAATATTATCGCATGATGCGCTCGATTTTCAAGAATGTCACAGTTATGACGCCATATCACCTCACTTATGTGTCGTAGGTGGTTCTTATCCCTAGAGCGATTGTTGCCTGATATGAACATGTGTACCAAATTTGGTTGAAATTGGTCCAGTAGTTTAGGCGGAGATGTGGAATATACATACACACATACAGCCAAATTTATAAGACGAATTCGAAATATTTAAACATTTCCTCCGTTACAGTGCACTGAAATAAATTCAATGGCAAAGATAAAATGTGCTGGACCGGGATCCGAACCCGGATTTCCGCTTATGGGCCAACGGTCGCCTTAACCAATTAGGGGATTAGTGAAGTTCGGAAAGAGGAACAGGATTTTTGGTCAGGCGAGTACAGGATTATAAATACGAAATCAGATGGGGGTATTACAGGAGTAGGTCTGATAATGAATAAGAAAATAGGAATGCGGGTAAACTACTACGAGCAACACAGTGATCGCATTATCGTAGTCAAGATAGATACGTAGCCAACACCGACCACAGTAGTAAAGGTTTATATGCCAACTAGCTCTGCCGATGATGAGGAGATCGAAGAAATATATGCGGAGCTAAAGGAAATTATTCAGACAATTAAGGGAGAGGAAAACTTAATTGTTATGGGAGACTGTAATTCGGTAGTAGGACAAGAAAGGGAAGGGAAGATAGTAGGTGAATATGGTCTGGGCAAAAGGAATGAAAGAGGAAGCCGCCTGGTAAAATTTTGCACGGAACATAATTTAGTTATAACAAACACCTGGTTTAAGAATCACAAAAGAAGGTTGTATACGTCGAAGAGACCAGGAGACACCGGGAGATACCAGATAGATTTTATAATGGTTAGACATAGATTTCGGAACCAGGTTTTAAACTGCAAGACATACCCACGGGCAGATATAGACTCTGACCATAACTTGTTGGTTATGAACTGTAGGCTGAAACTGAAGAAACTACAAAAAGGTAGGAAAATAAGGAGATGGCACCTGGATAAATTGAAGGAACGTGAAGGTTTTAAGAATTTCAGAAGGAGCTTAAGGCAACAATTGACAGAAACGGGAGAAAATAAAACAGTAAAGGAGGAATGGGTAGCATTGAGAGATGAAACAGTGAAGGCAGCAAAGGACAGAATAGGTAGGAAGGCAAGACCTACAAAAAATCCTTGGATATCACAGGAGATACTAAATTTAATCGATGAAAGGGGAAAATATAAAAATGCAGTAAATGAAACAGGGACAATGGAGTACAGACGACTAAGAAATGAGATTGACAGGAAGTGCAAAATGGCTAAGCAAAAGTGGATAGAAGGCAAATGCAAGGATGAAGAAAAATGTATAAATAGGGGTAAAACAGACACAGCCTACAGGAAAATAAAAGAAACATTTGGAGATAAGAAAAACAGCTCTATTAATATCAAGGACTCTGATGGAAAATCAGTTCTCAGCAAAGAAGGGAAAGCTGAAAGGTGGTAAGACTAATTAGAAAGGCTCTATGAAGGAAATGAACTTAGCGGCAATATTGTAGAAAGGGGAGAAGACGTAGATGACGATGAAATAGGAGATACTATACTGAGAGATGAATTTGACAGAGCACTGAAAGACCTAAGTCAAAACAAGGCTCCTGGAGCAGATGATATTCCCTCAGAGCTACTGAAGTATCTGGGAGAACCAGCCATGACAAAATTGTTTCACCTGGTGTGTAAGATGTATGAGACAGGTGAAGTACCCTCAGACTTCAAGAAAAATGTTATTATCCCCATTCCAAAGAAAGCAGGCTCAGTCAGGTGTGAAAACTACAGAACCATCAGTTTAATAAGTCATGGTTGCAAAATATTGACACGAATTATTTACAGAAGGTTGGAAAAGCTGGTAGAAGCCGACCCCTGGGAAGATCAGTTTGGGTTCAGGAGAAATGTAGGAACTCGAGAGGCAATACTCACTTTACGGCTTATCCTAGAAGATAGATTAAGAAAAGGTAAACCTACATTTCTAGCTTTTGTAGATTTGGAGAAGGCTTTTGACAATGTACAGTGGAATAAACTCTATCAAGTTCTGAAGCAAGGAGGAGTAATATATAGGGAGCGTAAGTTTATTCACAACTTGTACAAATACCAGACAGCGGTTGTTAGAGTTGAAGGGCATGAAGGGGATGCAGTGGTTGGAAAGGGAGTAAGACAGGGTTGTAGCCTTTCTCCAATGTTATTCAAATTGTAGATTGAGCAAGCTATAAAAGAAAGCAAGGAGAAATTTGGTGAAGTTCAGGTGTAAGAATTAACAACATTGCGTTTTGCCGAAGACATAGTAATTCTGTCAGATACAGCAAAGGACCTAGAAGAGCAATTGAATGGAATGGACAGTGTGCTGAAAGGTGAATATAAGATGAACATTAACTAGAGCAAAACTAGGGTAATGGAGTGCAGTCTAAGAAAATCAGCCGTTGCTGAAGGAAATAGATTAGGTAACGAAACAATAAAGGAGGTAGATGAGTTTTGTTACTTGGGCAGTAAAATAACAAATGATGGGCGCAGTACAGAAGATATAAAATGCAGAATGGCAATGGGTAGAAAAGCGTTCTTGAAAAAGAGAAATTTCTTAACATCGAATATTGATTTAAGCCTGAGGAAGTCATTTCTGAAGGTATTTGTATGGAGTGTTGCCTTGTATGGACGATAAACAGTGTTGACAGGAAGAGGATTGAGGCTTTTGAAATGTGGCGCTATAGAAGAATGCTGAAGATTAGGTGGGTGGATCGCGTAACTAATGAGGAGGAACTGAACTGAATTGGGGATAAAAGGAATTTCTGGCATACCTTGCTTAAAAGAAGGGATAGATTGGTAGGGCACATTCTTAGACATCAAGGAATTGTGAATTTAGCGTCGGAGGGAAGTGTGTGGGATAAAAACCGCAGAGGAAGACCAAGAGATGGATACAGTAACCAGATTCAGACAGATGTAGGTTGCCGTTCTTATTTGGAGATGAAGAGGCTTGCTCAGGATAGGGTATTGTGGAGAGCTGCATCAAACCAGTCTCCGGACTGAAGACCACAACAACAAAAGCCTATTGAGCGGTGCCGGATCGTTACGAGAGGTGATCGTAACACACAGCTTGAAAAAAACAATTATGTGTTTATAATCGCGTTTTTAGTGGTCAATGACAACGAATACTTGTGGTATAATTTTGTATTTTTATATTCCGACATGTTAAGCTATTAGCTAATCTCTGCTAACGCTTGACAATGGTTAAAACCGAAACCGGTAGCACTGAGTATTAATAAACAGCTATGGTCAACATGTCGTTTTGTAATTATCTGAAAGCTGTTATGCCCCATCTATTCACCGTTTTAAACATAACCTTCCACATAAGGTGTTAGTGGAGACAATAAACCGTCCCACTACACGATGTCTCGGGGGCGAGTAGCGCTCTGCTTTGCTGGCTAGGGCGGGAGGCGGCCGTGTAGCGTCGTGGGCGCGAGGGACAGCGAGCCGCGTATGAAAGCACACACGGGGACGCTGGCAGCTTCCATTAACGCCGGTCCCAGAGGGCCTAACGATCTCGCATACTACTAGTGGAATAGTGGCCCCGCGTATGGCTCCTTGTCCAGAGACGTGTAGCGGACCTGCGCTGCCCGTCCGGGCGCGTAGCTGCCCGGCCTGCCGGCACTAGCCGCACCGCGCCGGGCGCCCGCGGCGCTCACCTGCTAGCCGTGACGCGCGCCCGCTAGCCGCTCCACACTTAGTGGAAAATCCACTGTTCCGATCTTCACGCTGTAAAAACTGTTCACGGTACAATAGACCATCCCATATCGGTTCCTTACAAGGTTTACTTTGCATGCGAAAACATAAAATGTCTACTTTTCATCCACCCCCATGAACCACAGACATTGGCGAGGTGGGGTGGCTTGCGTGCCTCAACGATACAGATAGCCGTACCGTAGGTGCAACCACAGTGGAGGGGTATATGTGGAAAGGCCAGACAAACGTTTGTTTCCTGAAGAGGGGCAGCAGCCTTTCCAGTAGTTACAGGGGCAACGGTCTGGATGATTGACTGAGCTGGCCTTGTAACATCAGGTAACGTGGCTTTGTCATGCAGTTACTGCGAACGGCCACGGGGGAAACTACAGCCGTTACTTTTCCGCTCTACTGTATGAATTTATGATGATGGCGTCTTCTTGGATAAAATATTCCCGAGGTAAAATGGCCCCCCATTTGGATCTCCGGACGGGAACTACTCAGGAGGATATGAAACTTCCTGGCAGATTAAAATTGTGTGCCGGAACCGGGACTCGAACCTGGGACCTTTGCCTTTCGCGGGCAAGCGCACTACCGACTGTGCTATACCGACACGACTCACGATGCCGCCCCACAACCTTACTTCTGCCAGTACCTCGCCTTTCCAAACTTCACAGAAGCTCTCTCCGCTGCAGAGTAAAGTTTCTTTCTGGAAACATCCCTTAGGCTGTGGCTAAGCCATGTCTCCACCATATCCTTTCTTCCAGGAGTGCTAGTCTTGCGTGTTTGCAGGAGAGCTTCTGTGAAGTTTGGAAAGTAGGAGGCGAGGTACTGGCAGAAGTAAGGTTGTGGGGCGGCATCGTGAGTCGTGTCAGGATAGCACAGTCGGTAGTGCGCTTGCCCGCGAAAGGCAAAGGTCCCAGGTTCGAGTCCCGATTCCGGCACACAATTTTAATCTGCCAGGAAGTTTCATATCAGCGCACACTCCGCTGCAGAGTGAAGTTTCATTCCATTCAGGAGGAGTTCGTCATCAAGAATAACAAAACAGGCATTCTACGGATAGGAGTGTGGAATGTTCTTAGGCAAGTTAGAAAATTTGAAAAGAGAAATGGATAGGTTAAAGTTAGATATGGTAGAGATTAGTGAAGCTCGGTGGCAGGATGAACAGGATTTCTGGTCAGGTGAGTACAGGGTTATAAATACAAAATCATTTTGTGGTAACGCAGAAGTAGGTCTGATAATGAATAAGAAAACAGGAGTGCGGGTAAGTTACTATGAACAGCATAGTGAACGCATTATCGTAGCAAAGATAGACTGGTGCTAGTTTATATGGCAACTAGCATGGCCGAAGATGAGGATATCGAAGAAATGTATGAGGAGATAAAAGAAATCATTCAGGAAGTTAAGGGAGACGAAAACCTGATTGTGATGGGGGACTGGAACTCGATAGAAGGGAAGGAAATGTAGTAATTGAATATGGACTGGGAAAAAGGAATGAAAGAGAAGATCGCTTGGTGGAATTTTGTGCAGAGCACAATTTAATGATCACCAACACTCGGTTCAAAAATATGAAAGATGGCTGTATACGTGCGAGAGACTAGCAGACACTGGAAGCTACCAGATTGATTTTATAATGGTAAAGAATAGATTTAGAAACCAGGTTTCAAGCTGTAAGACATATCGAGGAGCGGATATAGACTCTGACCATAACTTGTTGGTTATGAACTGCAGATTAAAACTTAAGAGTCTGCAGAAAGAAAAAAAGTTAGGAGATGCAACCTTGACAAATTGTAGGAACCAGAGATGGTTGAGAGTTTCAGACGAAACATTAGGCAAGGACTGACTGAAACGGTGGGGAGTAATCCAGTAGAAGAAGAATGGGTAGCTCTGAGAGGTAGAGCAGAGAAGGCAGCAGATAATCATGTAGGCAGAAGGTCAAGGCCTAATAGAAATCCCTAGGTAACAGATGATATACTGAAATTAATTGATGAGAGGAGAAAATATAAAAATTCAGCAAGTGAAGCAGGAAGAAGGGAGTACAGACGTCTCAAAAATGAGATTGACAGGAAGTGAAGACTGGCTACGCAGGACTGGCTACAGGACAGATGCAGAACCGTGGAAGAATGCAGAACTAGGGGAAAGATAGATACCGCCTACAGGAAGATAAAGGAGGTATTTGGAGGCAAGAAAAGCAGCTGTATGAATATCAAGAACTCAGCGGAAAAGCAGTATTGGGCAAAGAGGGGAAAGCTGAACTGTGGAAGGAATATATAGAGGGCCTATACAAAGGAAATAAACTTGAAGGCAGTATTCTAGAAAGTGGAGACCAAGTGGAGGAAGATAAGATAGGGGATATGATACTGCGAGAAGAAATTGACAGAGCGCTGTAGAACTTGAGTCGAAACAAGGACCCTGGAGTAGATGATATTCCGTCTGAACTGCTGATTTCGTTAGAAGAGCCAATCATGAAAAAACTGTTCAACCTGGTATGCAAGATGTATGAGACAGGGGAAATACCCTCCGACTTCAAGAAGAATATCGTAATTCCAAGAAAGAAAGTGAAGAAAAGTGTGAAAATTACAGAACTATCAGTTTAATAAGTCTTGGTTGCCAAATACTAACACGAATTATTTATAAACGAATGGAAAAACTTGTGGAATCTGTCCTCGGGCAAAATCAGTTTGGATTTAGGTAAAATGGAGGAACACGGGAGGCAATACACACATTACGACGTATCTTAGAAGATAGGCTAAGGGAGGGCAAACCTACGTTTCTGGCGTTTGTAGATTTGCAGACAGCTTTTGACAATGTCGACTGGAATACACAGTCACAAATTCTTAAGGTAGCAGTTGTAATATATAGGGAGCGAAGAGTTATATTCAACCTAATCAAAAACCAGACAGCGGTTATTAGAGTCGAAGAGCAAGAAAGGGACGCAGAGGCTGAGAATGGAGTAAGACAGGGTTGTAGCCTTTCCCCAATGTTGTTCAATCTGTACATTGAGCAGGCAGTGAAGAAATGTAAGGAGAAATTTAGAGAGGGCATTAAAGTTCAGGTAGAAGAAATAAAAGGTTTGCGGTTTGCCGATGACATAGTAATTTTGTCAGAGAGAGCAAAGGATCTGGAAGAGTAATTAAATGGAATGGACAGTGTCTTGAAAGGAAGATATAAGATGAACATTAACAAGTTGTAAAACGAAAATAATGGAATGTAATGTCAGAAAAGCAGGCGATGCTGACGGGAATAGATTAGATAGTGAGACAATAAAAGTAGTGGATGAATTTCGTTATTTGGGTAGCAAGATAGCGTCTGTTGGCCGAAGAAAGGAAGATATAAAATGCAGAATGGCTATGGGGAGAAAAGAATTCCTAAAGACGCGAAACTTGTTAACATCCAGTATTAATTTAAATGTTAGGAAGTCCATTCTGAAAGCATTTGTCTGGAGTGTAGCATTGTATGCGAGTGAAACGTGGACGATAAGGATTTAAGATAAAAAGATGATAGAAGCTTTTGAAATGTGGTGCTACAGACGAATGATGAAAATTAGATGAGTAGATCACGTAACTAATGACGAGGTGCTCAACCGAATCGGGGAGAAAAGGGGCTTTTGTCATGTACTGACTAGGAGGAGGGTTAGATTGATTTGACACATTCTGAGACATCAAGGAATTGTCAACTTAGCATTAGAAGGAAGTGTGCGGGGTAAAAATAGTAGAGGGAGACCGAGGGACGAATATAGTAAGCAGATTAAAAAGTATGTATGTTGCCGAACGTATTCTCAGATGAAGAGACTTGCACAGGACAGAGTAGCGTGGAGAGCTGCATCAAACCAGTCTGCGGACTGAAGACCACAACAACAACTATTTTTCATTCCGCGTTAGTTTTTAGTTTCATAATGATTCTCAGTCGATTCTGAAGAAACTATAGGGTTAAAAAAAACTACTATGGGGTTAAAAAATCTGATTTTGGTACGTGTGATACTACAGCATCTTAGCTTTCAAAGAAAGCATTCAAGATTCCATAATTCCTAACTGTTTTAAAATGACGATATTTTTGAAGTATGTGCACGACATTTACAAATCGTGCATTGAAAAAGTTGGAGAGCGGGCAGCTTACTGATCTATACATTTTAGACCATACATTAACGCGAGTGGAATAGAGCTTTCTCATTTCACGTATAAAATGTTCAATTTTTTTTTGTAAATCTGTCAGATTTAACTGCAGGGTTGTTACTGCGTAGGACAATAGACACATCCATGCCTGACGGGGGCCTTGAACCCCCGACGGCGAACGGCCGCCCGCACCGTAGTATGGCACCCCAGTGAGCACGGTACGATATTATTTCGAAGGTACATTCCAATGGTATACATGTGAAATGTCGCGAATAGGGTTAGTAGGAAAGACGTAATAAATCAAAACGTCATCCGAGATGAGGTGGTTTTTCCATGAATGTAATTGTTTATGTGTTTATGTGTGTCGTAAAAATCATGAAATTTCGAACATACGTTTCGTGGAACGTGTGTATACTGTCAGTAACATTTCTCCCGAATACAATTAAGAGTGTACGAGTAATAAATTGTAACGTCATGCCAAATGGCGTAATTTTACTGCATGAACGCCGAAAAAGTAGTAAGCGACAAACATTTTTCCTTTCATCATTTTGCTGGGGTTGTCAGCGAGGAAAAGTTTCTTAAAGGTTTGAAATTATGTTTAAAATTTGTTGCAAGTTGCTTTCTTCTCCTCAAATAGTGGACTAGTAAGGTAACATTATCACGTGCCACAAGACGGGGAAGTTTTCATTGTTTATGACTTCATATCTCCTGAACGATCTGCGCTATCGCAAAAGCCTTTATTAGCTGACGTCTTCTACCTATAAACTACTTGCCTGCCAAATTTCAGCATCATAGGTGAATAGGTTTTCGATATTTCGTGTTTAGTCAGTGAGTGAGTGAATGATTGTCCTTTTGCTTTTATATATATATATATATATATATATATATATATATATATATATATATATATATATATATAATTTTGAAATTACATCCTAGTGTGATACAAAATGCAGAAGATATGACGTCATAAACAATAAGGTTCATGAAAGACTACTCTTGATGCACGAGGTTTTAATTGTTACGTAATTTCTGTTAACTCTATTCGCTACACATTTTGCAGACAGTGTCCTAAAATTCCACTGAACACACCTGCAAAAATATTGTAAGTCACATTGTTACGTGACGTCATAAGTACTGATTTGCGTGGAGAGAAAACTAGAATCCGAAATTCACTGCCGGCCGCGGTGGCCGAGGGGACTGCAGCGCGCCAGTCACAGTCTGCACGGCCACTACGGTCGGGGGTTCAAACCCCTCCTCGGGCATGGATATTTGCGCCGTCCTTAGTGTTAGCTAGTTCAAAAGTAGTTTGTAAGTTTAGGGACTGATGACCCCGTAGTTAAGTCCCATAAGCTCTACAAATATTTGAACTTTTTTTTTCGAAATTCATTACAGATGCAGGTGAGACTGTCGCAAGACACTAAGTAAATTTGTGATCAACACAAAACCCCGTATTTTCACAGATGTGATCATAACGTCTTTTCGATAGATGTAGTGGCATTCAAAGACCTTAAAAAGACGGCAAATATTGAAGCTCGTCCACAATTTTGGAAAATCTATATGAAATTTATATTTGTAGAAGCCTTAAAGTAGTACAGTCATCAACTGCATACATAAATACATACATGCTAACGCAAAAGGCCGACAGGAAGTGGATCAGGACTATATTACAATGTTTCATCCTAAAGATAATCGTAAATTAAAAACAGTGTGGCTTGGAAAACAGGTGTCCCGAAAACTTGACAGTTAACTTTCCCTACAATAATTCTGAACAGTGAAGCAAATAACAGGAGAGTAGTTAACTATTTTTGGTCATAAACGTGTTAATGGACACATAGAATATGTCGTGGGATAGGTGAATCTAATGTTAAGTTTTTCTTTGAAAGAACAGAAGATGTAGCAGTTGTTCTAAGGAAACTGCGTACACTACGCTTTTACGTCGTATAATGAGATCCTCACCAGGTGGGACTGACGTAAGACATAGTGAACGTCTAGAGGAGGGCTGCTCGTTTCGTATTATTAGCCGGCCGCGCTGACCGAGGGGACTGCAGCGCGTCAGTCACGGTCTGCACGGCCACTACGGTCGGGGGTTTGAATACCCCCTCGGGCATGGATATTTGTGCCGTCCTTAGTGTTAGCTAGTTCATAAGTAGTTTGTAAATTTAGAGACTGATGACCCCGTAGTTGTCCCATAAGCTATACAAACATTTTAACAATTTTTTTCGTATTATTAATGTACAGGGGGGAGAGTGTCACGGAAATGTTACACGAGTTGGCGTTGAAATCATATTCGTCACGCGCGAGATGTATTTGGGAAATTTCTGTCACCAACTTTCTCCTCCGAATGCGAATATATTGTGTGAGCATCTATGATCATCATAATGAAGAGAGAAATCAGATAGGAAATGATCTAGGTGTTTCTTTTTGCAGTGTTATCTTAGAGAATGGAACCGTAGAGAATTATTATTTATCCTGTAGTGGTCGCCTGGATTTCATAAGTAATCCACCTGTGAGAATTCAGATAAATCTGGAAGTCCGGAAGCGACAATGCTTGGAATCTCTGTGTACTTTGAGATGGATTGTTGTTGAACCCTCTCAGTGTCGTGCGAGCGCCGTCGTTGCCTGACAGAACTTCGTCAAATTCTACGGTCTACCACTGTAGTCCTTGCGACTTGTTACCTAAGTATTTTAGAATAAGATTTTTTTCTTAGATCTTTATTTCCTGGAATATGTATTACATAATTTTATTACTGTTTTCAATATTAGAAATAATGGTAGAATTTCATTGAATTTTGAGAAAAGTGTGGATTAGAAGCAAGATGCTCGAATTCTGATATGAAATCTCTGGCCCACTGGAGGTTAGCCACAAATATTTTACCAAGGCGTCTGTCCTTAAAAAAAGACTTTCTGGGCATCCATCTGATGGAAAGTCACCCATCAACTTGAAGAATGACACAAACGAGTTCGGCTGCTCGCTGGTATGCAAAAGATCAAGGAATAGAAGTACAAGAAGAGTATGTAAAGCGTGTAAAAATTTGTTTTCTTCGATCATTCCAAGGTCATCTATATTTATTGTTAAGAACATCAGGATAAGAGTTGTTTCTATACAAATGTGCTTTTTTAATATGAAACACACTTACTTTAGCCAAGATGGCAAGTTTTATTTTTTGGCTTTTTTTTTACCGGTTTCGATGAACTATGTATCATAATCAGAAACAATTTTTTATAACAATTTTCTCCTATTTTCAATAAAATAAAGAGTTACTTGTGAAAATGAAATATAAGAAAGGAGACTCCTTGTTACTTGTGGCAACACATACCCAATTTTTAAATGTGCAACACAGATGACGGTCGACTTTGATTATGCAAATTTTAACCATTTGACAATGTTCTTTCTATTATATTTCATTTCAACAATTAACTCTTTATTTTATTGAAAATAGGAGAAAATTGTTATAAAAAATAAAAATTGTTTCTGAAGATGATGACATAGTTAAAAAAGCCAACAAATAAACTACCGATCTTGGCTGAAGTAAGTGTGTTTTATATAAATTTTGATAGCTCTCCATAGGCATAATATGCCACTTAACTACGCTTTTTAAAGTAAATCAAAGCCAATGATCTTATCTTATTTAAAATTGTGAGTTATTGTGAAAGATCTGTTGTTCCTCTTTTTCCAAATAAGAGATGATATGACTACTTTTTGTTGATAGTTTTCAATAAATACTACTATGAATAATATATAAAACACCCATAAAAATTAATAAACACTTCTGTGCGTAATACATAAAACACCCACAAAAATGTTTGAAAATTCAATGCCCCTGTTATTTGGTTGAGAAAATGGCATACATATGTAATTCATGCGACAACTTACGTTTCTTTATTAGAGCCCGACCTAAGCAGGGTGAAATCGTTTCGATAAACCCTCCGTAAGGAACTTACGTTTGTTATGCGGAGTAAGCACGTAGATATATATGTGCATGAAGCTGAGATTGAGCTTATTTTGCCATGTGATTGGCTACAGCTATCAACATTATGTAACTGTTATTACCGGTGATTGTTGGAGGGCAGCGGCTAACCCACGGTTCTTGACGTGGTTGGGTGACTCCGTTCCACGTCGGTTGATGCACGGAGCGACGGCTGACCCCTTAGAAACCGGCAACCTTGAGGCAAACACTCTCCATTGTAACTGACTGGTGGATAATGTAAATACATAAAACATAGTCGTAAGCGACCAAAAAGACTAAGAACAGGATTGCCAGCCCATCATACACTAAGGCAAAGTCTATACTCGTTCCTCCGAAAATTGAAACGTGTGCTACACAAAAATGTACAGGGCGACCTTCAACAGTTCTGACAGCGCGAGACGGGTAGGCAGGCACTCAAAACTGAAAGACAATTCGTGCAGTATACATTGAAAGCAAACAATTCAAATATAGGGCAAACCGAAGAGCTCTCGATAAAAGCCAAGTGCACATTGCTTGCTCAACAACTGGATGAGACGCCAAAAGGCAGAATTGCCGCTTGACTACAAAACCTCAGAATCAGATGAAAGTAGGTTCGTTTCAGAATCCCGACACTAATCCCCACCCCCTGCGTTCCTTAACGATTAAACTACAGCTATGAGCCCTCGCACTCTTTCTACTGTCCCCACAGATCAATCGCGGGTACTATCCGAAATACCGAAGGGATGAAAAGGCAAAGAATCTGGTATGGGCATGCAAATGCGTATATTAAAGCTCCGATGACGGCTCAGCGTTTAGAAACGCCTATATAAGAGAACAAAAAACCAAACAAGTATCTGATTGTTATGTCGGTTATTTTATATATTTACGTTAAAGAAATTTGATCATGTAGTGGGGAACTTCGACACATCACTTCTTTCATCAGAGAATTACTATCAAATCTAGGGCCTCGCCGTAGATTTGATCATAAAAGTCGTTTGTCTTCTGTTCACACTTTGAGCGTTATAATCGCTGCAGTTATTTGACTGCCGTGTGTTTGTAAATACGGATGATGTGTTCAGTCGATCACAAAATTAATAGAAATGAAGCAGAAGAGGCGTTATACAATGTGAGTCATTCTGATGACAAAAACCAGGTTGAGAAATTTGGAGAGCTGTAAGGAAATAGCGGAGATTATTAGGCCTGAAATTCTGTCCGCAGACCGCAGACGACAGGGAGAAGATAATTAAATATTGACACCAGGGTGTTTCACCTTAAACAGCTCCTCATCTACCTCGTGGATTTCTTATAAATGTTGTAGTTAGTTGATGGAACACAGATCGTATTTTATTTGTTTATAAAATTTATGCCCACACTGTACAATCACTATACAATTATTATAAATAGTTCTTAATGACCATGTACTGCACCAAACTTTTATTTAGTTCCAGATATTCATCCTTCAATACATTATAAATTAATTGACACGTTTCACGAGTTACTTTACTTAATGCACACTGTGGTATTTAAATGCTGTAGGCTACGGGAGGCTGGAATACATCTTTCCAATGACAAGAAACCCTGTCTTCTGCAGAAATAGCAGTGCTTTTTCGTGTATTCCGCTTTGTGATGTTAGGAGCTAATTTATTGAGTAAATACTGATAAGTTGTCGCATCTATTCTCAGATTATTTATATGCCTTGACGTCCTCCACTTGTAACGCAGCTATAAATTTTCTGAAAGTTTTTGTTGTTACCACGTGTAACGCATATCTTCACCCAAATACGGTTTCTTTTTCCCGCAACTTGCCTTCGTCCAAACGCATACAAAATGTAATTATGGTGGTAGCAATTGCGCCGAATAAGAAGTCTTTATTGTCCGCCATCTTGAAATATGACGTAAAATACCTCTTTTTAGCGCCGCGTCAACGATTTATGTCAAAGAAATTTCATGAACATCTGATAATATTTCTTTGTCAAAGGTTTGATAAAACTATGATAGTGTAATACCGGCCTTACTGCTACTACAGCTCGCGGAAAAAGTCGTAAACCGTACTGCGCCACGCGACCTGTAGGCAACACGCAACTGAGGCTGCCGCTCCTCGGAAACAAGGGAATAGACTCGCCCACCGCCCGAGATAGCAGAGGCCACGAATTCTTGCACGAACTCTACAATGCCATGTTACCACGATTTAATTGAAAATGAACGTGGTTTTATCGTCGAAGCGCGAGAGATAGCATCTCCTCCACGATAGCGGAGTGGGGATTTTCCCGTACGATACCATGACTAACGGGAATCCAGTAAAACATCAAATCATAGACATCGCTGCGACCAGGAAAAGATCCTGCGAGAACGGGCCAACGACGACTGAAGAGAACCGTTCAACGCGACAGAAGTGCAAATCTCCCGCAAATTGCTGCGGATTTCAGAACTGGTCTATCAATAAGTGTCAACGAGCAAATCATTCAACAAAAAATAACGATATTGGTTTTCGTAGACGAAAGCCCATTCGTGTACCCTTATGGACTGCACGACACGAACCTTTACACCTCGCCTGGGTCCATCAGCACCGATATTGGGCTGTTGTTGACTGGAAACATATCGTTTCCAATAGTATCGAGCGGATGGACGTATGGAGACAATGTCATCAATCCATGGACCCTGAATGTCTGCAACGAAATGTTTGAGCTGGTAGAAGCTCTGCAGCGATGTTCAGTTGGATAGATATGTGACCCCTGACACGTCTAGATATTGACTGATCACCTGCATCCGTTCATGTTCATTGTGCATTCCGATGAATGTGATCAAATACGAAGTACCGGTTATCAATATGCGTACTGTAAGGCTATCCATAAGACCGTAAGAATACAATTGAAGACCTCGGGGGAAAATAATGATAACCCTCATTTATAAAGTGTTAAGATATGACGACTTGTATGTTAGAAAAATAGTTTCTATTACATGTTTTGATCTTTGTTTTCTAATATATAAAGCCGAGTGCCCGTATGTTTGCGCGTGTTGCATACAAATCTACATTTTTTTCAATATTTATGAAATTTTGTACACGTAAGCTTCAACCCATGAGGACGGTCGCCGTAAGTGTAAGAATCACGTACGATACGTATTTCGCGAGATATGATGTCATAAACAATGAGATGCGCGAAAAACTGCAGCATTTAGCGACAATGCTGCTCATTTTCTCCTAAAACACTGGACCTATTTCGATCAAATTTACCGTGAGGTAACAGTTGCTTTAGGGTTAAGAATCACATACGACACATGGTTCAGAAGTTATGACGTCATAAATAGGAATCGCATAATATTGCTACACAATGCTGCGAGACTTTATAAATACGCAATATGAGAATGAGGGTACCTAGCGACTTGCAACAATTTTAAACATAATTTCAAACCTTTATTGAACTTTTTCTCGCTGACAAGCAAAGCAAAATTACGAAAGGAAACAAGTTTTCGCTTACTACTTTTCCCCTGTTTATGGAGTACAACTACGCCATTCGGTATGACGTTACAATTTTTAATTTCTACACTAAAAATTGTAGCCGCAGGAATATTTACAGACAGTATACACACATATAGTTGAATGTACCTTCTAAATGGTATCAGAGTACGACACGTAGTTGATGAGATATGAGCATATAAAGAGTAACGTTCATGGAAAAACGCCTCATCACGCACCAAGTTTTAATTTATTACTTCTTTACTACTAATTGTATTTCCAAGAGATTTTACAGACTTACAGACCTTATGCAAATGAATATTTAGCTGAAAAATGGCAGGAATAATAAATAAATACCCGGGCTACACCGGGTTTTCAGCTAGTAAAATTTATATTTGCCATCTCTCTGTGGCTTCATGTACTACTTGAAGAAAATGAAACATCCTGTCGGATACGATTATTTGCACCAAATACATTAAAAATACAAATGTTGAGGGTTATTATTTAGCCCGAAGGTCTTCAATTGTATTCTTACGGATTTATGGATACTTCGTATTTTTTCAGATTCCGTCCGATTGGCTTCCCACATATGGCATAAAAGCCGTGGATTATAATTTTCTACATCAGCTTTTGTATTTCTTAGGCTAACGTTAGCTTTATTTGTAGTGCCTTATGTATTTTCTGTGGAGAATACCAGGTTGCCTCAAAAACAAGACGCTCGTACGGCAGATTGACCTCATCAGCAATGACGTGTGTTCTGTGGACAACTCATTGTCTGATGGCAGCTATTTGTATATATCAGTATGAGTATGATTCCTATACACTGAATGTCCTAACGTGCCATAGTCTTTTCGTCGTACCGTTACATCCAGAAATGGAAAGCATTCCTCTGTTTCGATTTCCTCTGTAAACTGAATTTGCTTTTGGATGCAATTCAGGTGATTTAAAAATACTTGTAACTTTAATGTGAAGCCCAAAACAAACGTATCACCAATATCTGCCGAACAGCGCTGCCATGAGTATCATGCAGTCATGATAAGTGCGCTTGTATTAAAAAAATAAAAAAGGAAAAAAGAAACATCGGAGAGGTGTTAGGCTATGTTCATATTGGCACCGACAAACCGTCGTCAGACGCCGTCGTCCGAATTTGCTTCAAACCATCGGCGGACGGCGTTGGCACACTTCATCCGATATGCTTTATCACTTAGTCGGGTTAAGGAGAAAGTTAAGTTACAGTATATTCTGTGTTGAAATGTATTAGATTTCAATTTCTTGGTGTGCAATGGATTCCACCGACACTTTTTTGCTTGGATATGAGTGCTACAATGCGGTTTCCGCTATTAATAAAGACATCGAATGTATATCAACAGTGGTTGTCGTAGGCCTGAGGCGGCGGCCGAACAAAATGAGCCCCGTGTCCACTTGCAGATCCATGTATTACTATAAAAAAGAAGCATTTTAGTTTTGGAGCGTCCCTCCAGGACTAAACAAAAAAAATCTTCCGGGCCAGATTGTATACCTACTACATTCCTCTCAGAGTATGCTGATGCAATAGCTCCGTACTTAACTATCATTTACAACTGATCACTCGTCGAAAGATCCGTACCCATTGACTGGAAAGTTGCCCAAGTTACTCCAATATTAAAAAAAGGCAATTGGAGTGATCCACAAAAATACAGACCAATCATATTGACGTCGATTTGCAGTAGGCTTTTGGAACATATACTTTGTTCGAACATTATGAACTACCTCGAAGAGAACGACCTATTAACCAATAGACAACACAGATTCAGAAATTATCGCTCTTGCGAAACACATATTGCCCTTTATTCACATGAAGTGATAAGTGCCATCGACAAAGGATCCCAAATTGATTCCATATTTCTGGATTTGCGAAAGGCTTTTAACACTGTACCCCACAGGTGGCTTCTAATGAAATTGTGTGCTTATGGAATATCGCCCCAATTGTGCGATTGGATTCACGATTTCCTATCAGAAAGGACACAGGTCGTTGTAATTGACGGTAAGTCATCGAGTAAAACAGAAGTGATATCTGGCGTTCCACAGGGAAGCGTTATAGATTCCCTACTCTTTCTTGTGTTTATAAACGTTTTAGGAGATAATCTGAATAACTCCCTTAGACTGTTCGCAGATGATGCTGTCGTTTATCGGTTAATGAAGTCAACAGAGGATCAAAAGCAACTGCAAAGCGCTTTAGATAAAATTTCCACATGGTTCGAAAGTGGCAATTGACACTGAATAAAGAAAAGTGTGAAGTAATACACATGGCCACTAAAAGAAATCCGCTGAACTGCAATTACGCGATAAATCAGTCATAACTTAAGATCGTAAATTCTACCAAATACCTAGGGGAAAGGCGAACCAAAGATTTCGTTTCATTGGCAGAACGCTTCGAAGATGCAACAGCTCCACGAAAGAGACTGCCTACATCACACTATTGCGTCCTCTCTTGGAGTACTGTTGTCCAGTGTGGGACCTTCACCAGGTGGGACTGACGTAAAACATTGAGAAGGTCCAGAGAAGAGCAGCTCGTTTTATTTTATCACGTTACAGGGCGGAAAGCGTCACCGAAATGTTGCACGATTTGAGATGGAAATCGTTGCGGCGAGATCTATGAAATTTCAATCACCAACTTTTACTTCTGAATGTGAAAATATTTTGATAGCACCCACCTACATAGGGAGATATGACCATCCCAATAGAATAAGTGAAATTCGATTGAAAACGGAACGATTTAGGCGTTCTTTCTTCCCGCGCGCTATTAGAGAATGGAATGGCAGAGAAAAGTTATGAAAGTGGTTAATGAACCCTCTGCCAGGCAATTAAATGTGATTTGCAGAGTATCAATGTAGATGTAGATGTAGAATAGCTTCAGAGATTTGGAGGGCACATAACAAAAGGTCAAGCGCGCTCCAAAATAAAAATAAAATTAAAAATTAAAAAAACATAAAAAGAAACAAACAACGTGTTTTCGAGGGCCCGGCGAGGACCGCCCTCTCCGCCTCCTCCTCCCCCCCCCCTGCCATCCTCGTCCGCCACTGCATATGAATGAGCTCCATCTGTCTCGGAAAAAGGAAGCGGCGAGGGTTGTTTACTGATCTCAGTTATTGCTACTACCGGACAAGCTTTCCGAGTATATGAGATACCGGTAAAAGGAGAAATTTCTGTTATAAACTCATGATATTTCGCTGGTTTACTGACAAGCAATATTACAGTTTTGCTGAATTTATTTGATGTTGTGCAGACACACAGCAGTTTACATTCATGCTTTAAATAATGAAAAATTTCACCAGTTAGGTAAGTTAATTGCTTATCACAACGAGTTTCGAGAATTAATTCACATCCTAGTGCATTTGGTTACAGAAGTGCGATACTTTTTCGACGTTTCAGTGCGTGATTTTCGGTCACTCTCCCATTGCAATTATTTTTTTCTGTTACTCAAGTTCGGAAAAGAGCTCAGAATCAATCTTGAGGTGTGTATTTCATTCTAATGTTTTCTGTCTGCTTAAAGATGTGCTTACCTCCGTACAAAAACAACCAATGTAAGTGACGATTTTTGTGTTGTGATAACCGGTGTAATTGAGCAGACACAATATTTGCAAGAACATACAGAAATACTATTTGTTACTTAAAAAAACATATCAACATTTATTACGTATGATTTCCCTCATTGCAATACACTGCAATAACCTCAAAAAATTACAGCTCTGCAAGAGCTGCATAAATCACCTATGGAAACGTCACGACGTATTTAGAACCATATAAACAAATGCACTAAATGCGAGAAAAAATCTTTAAATGCGTTGTGCTAAGCATAAAAAAGGATAATGAGTGCAGTTTTTCAGTATTGGAATCCATGAATAACACAGTTACAGACTATCCAGAAACATCTGGTTATAATGAACGATATGAATTTACACTGATATTCAGTGACTGTCATTCAATATATTTCTGAAAGACAAGTGTGAAGAACAACATAATTTTGAACGTGGAAACCACTGCAAAACCGAAGCACACTTTCTCCAAATTTGCAGGTAACCTCGTTAATGAAAGCAAAACCCAGCAAGAACAATTAGTGGACTGCTAATACCAGATTATCAGAAAGTAAAACAACGTAATAGAGTCTCTACAATAACATTAAGATATGCCACAATTTCGAATATTTTGGGGTATAATTTACGCTAAACGTATGTTCCTCACAGTCTGTTGTGATTGCTTGTACAACACAAAAGTTTATTTTTTGGAAAAGAACTACAATCCGTGCTACATTTACATCTACATAGATACTCTGAAAATCACATTTAAGTGCCTGGCAGAGGGTTCAATAACCACTTTCATAACTTTTCTCTACTGTTCCATTCTCTAATAGCGCGCGGGAAGAAAGAACACCTAAATCGTTCCGTTTTCGATCTGATTTCTCTTATTTTATTGGGATGGTCATGTCTCCCTAAGTAGGTGGGTGCTAGCAAAATATATTCACATTCATAAGTAAAAGTCGGTGATTGAAACTTCGCAAATAGATCACGCCGCAATGAATAACGTCTTTCTTTTAATGATTTCCACCCCAATTCGTGCAACATTTCCGTGACGCTTTCCCCCCTCGTAACGTGATAAAACAAAACGAGCTGCTCTTCTCTGAACCTTCTCAATATCTTCCGTCAGTCCCATCTGGTGAGGGTCCCACAAGGGGCAACAGTACTCCACGAGAGGACGCACAAGTGTGATGTAGGCAGTCTCTTTGGTGGAGCTGGTGCATCGTCTAAGCGTTCTGCCAATGAAACGTAACCATTGATTCGCCTTCCCCACAATATTTTCTATGTGTTCTCTCCAGTCAAAGTTGTTCGTAATTCTAACTCCTAGGTATTTGGTAGAATTTACGACCTTAATGTTTGACTGATTTATCGCGTAATTGAAGTTCACCGGATTTCTTTTAGTGGCCATTTGTATTACTTCACACTTTTCTTTATTTAGTGTCAATTGCCAATTTTCGCACCAAGTAGAAATTTTGTCTAAATCGCTTTGCAGTTGCTTTTGATCCTCTGTTGACTTCACTAACCGATAAACGACAGCATCATCCGCGAACAGTCTAAGGGAGCTATTCAGATTGTCTCCTAAATCGTTTATAAACACGAGGAAGAGTAGGGGACCTATAACGCTTCCCTGTGGAACGCCAGATATCACTTCTGTTTTACTCGATGACTTACCTTCAATTACAACGAACTGTGTCCTTTCTGATAGGAAATCGTGAATCCACGAAACAACACAACACTCTTCTGTCCTAGGCCGTTCACTATCACTAGCAAGTACGGCCATATTACAAATTCAATACACTCCTGGACAGTCCGATGGTACGCCTAAAGAGAACGAGGCGAGTACCCGTCCGTCGCGGCGAGTGGGATCTTCTTTCTTCGGTCTTCAGAAGGCGAGTTCTAACCTATCGGTAGGACAGGAACAACTGGCGTGAGCTGTAACTGGCCGAGCTTACATAGCCGGCTCAGACGTGCTGGAAACTTCCTTCTTCACTGGCGACCTCTGGAAGACAAAGATCTAGAATTAACGGACAGTTGTTGTCGTCGCGGTGTCCCGGCAATGTTTACTTATAGGTTGACTGGCAGCCTCGGCGCCTGTCGTAGTGAGGTCTGGCGTTCCGCTCATCGGCGGTGTTTTGCTGGTTGCGTACAGCCAGCTTGCAGGCGTTGCTGTACGCTGGCGGGGGACAGTCCAATGTACTGTATAAGGACGTCGATTGATTTGACCGAAGAAAACGAACTGATTTGAATTTACGAGTTATAAATATTTCAACATTTTGACTGTTTCAGAGCATTGCCATATATCCAATGGCAAAGATGAAAATGTGTGTTGGTCCGGGATTGCAACTAGGATTTTCCGCTTTGGGCCAGCAGTGGCCTTAACCAATTAAGCTCTCCAGGCTCGCTTCCCTTCCCCTCTAATTCTTATTTTATTGCACAATAGGCTTGTAGTGCCCCCTGCTCATTTGATTCCACTTGCTCGCTGCCTATACTGGACTTACGCACGGGACCGAGCGTATTAATGCGTCCGCATTGAAATTGTTAGCTGTCTCTAGATGCAGACGTACAATTATTTATATGGTACCTGTTCTTTTCGGTCATGTCCGAAAAGAAAATAGACCATACAAATGACTGATTTGAATTTCACCGACTGTCTTCCGAAGTCTTAACGCTCGGACGATGAGATACAATGTGTCCGGCTCTTAGTGCAGTACCAATTTGAAACGGTCTGCCTTTCCCGTCGATGTAGCTCGTCAGTAAAACACACCCATATCGGAGTGACTGTGAACATAGCCTTATACCCCGCAGTCAGTGTAGTGAATGTTTTAAGCAATAAACTATGTCGTGGGGTATTTACATACCCCACACTATTATCGCAGTTTCTAGACAGGCATCTGAATATAAAGTAACGAATACAGACTATACGCATTACTATTTGTCTTTTTATTGACTTCAAAGCAACTTTTCAAAATTTTACCATACCAATGGCGTGTAAAAATATTAGTATCTCGTGAGCGCACCAGCTTCAAATTCCAATGTATTTCTTAATCGCTAAAAATATCCTTAAAACCTCAATTTGGTAATTAAA
The DNA here is from genome assembly GCA_026315105.1 of Locusta migratoria. Lineage (NCBI taxonomy): Eukaryota > Metazoa > Arthropoda > Insecta > Orthoptera > Acrididae > Locusta > Locusta migratoria. Next base: position 169,467,321 of record CM048745.1, read on the forward strand.
TGCTCTTCCTTTGTCTGCATTATTGTCCAAAAGACAAAATAAGACAGATTAATTAGGTAAGGTATAATTTTACGTAATTTTACAAATCATGAACATCAGGAAATTTTCATTCACTCGAAAAATGTTGAGTGCCTGGTGGATTAAAGAATATATTCTTTGTAGTTCATACAGAACATTTTAGTCTTCTTACTCGACGATTGATGGCACAGCAAGTACCTCTTTCGTTTCATTGGATCAATATTTTGCAGAGGTAGAAGGCAATGGCTTACTGATAACAAAACCCGAAGAACCTCTTAGTTCTCTGGGTAATTTTCTGTTGACTAAGCTATCAATTAAATAACAACTCACGCAGTTGCCTTGGAAGATCCTTTAGGTAATCGAATCTTGAGTATGCAGTATCGTGTTCACTTTGACGTTCACGATCACTTTCACTGGCATTTTCAGTGCTGTGACCTCGTCGGATTTTGTTGTTTGATTCTTTCTACCATTAGTTGAGTACTCGTCCCGGTCTAGTTGTCAGGAAAGATACTGATTCAGGATTCGATGTCAACTGTAACAACTATTCAGATTAATAATACAAGTTTTATTGACTGAAAATTATAATACTCAACTTCATAACTTGTGTCTGTTTCTTTTTTCTTGCTTCTCGCGGCGTCGACTGTATGATGCTAGCTGCGCTGTGTTCTAGTGACTGCTTCGTTCTTAGCCGAGTTCTGACCTAGTACCTGTCTGAGTTCTGACAAGTAACTTCCTGAGTTCCGAATAGTAACTGACGAGCGTCCAGTCGCATGTCGGCCTAGATATAGCCGCTTGTAGAGGGCGCGCATGTTCGGTTCCTCCATCCAGGATGCGCGGCGCCTGCTTGCGATTGGCTTTCGGTCGATCGCTGCCTTCTACACGATCGTTCTCTTACGTCTGGTGTGTGGCGCTGAACTTACATCACAACATTCAGCATCACTATTTTCAATATCTGCCACCAGTCAGCACGAAACTATCGATCATAAACACTCGCTCTGTCGTTCTTAGCCATCCTGAGTGATATTTCTGTAAACAATACACAATATAAAGCGTTTTAAACTACTGATTTCGTTACGTAAACTGTGTGGTGGGGTCGCATCATACCCCAAGCAAATTATTCTGCTTACCAAGTCAAAATAATAGCAGCTCCCAACAACGATTGCTGACTACAATTGCTAATAACAATCTCAACGAAAGCTACCGAAGTAGTCTTGTGTAGTTCGCGAACGAACTAGTTGCGAACTAAAAGGAGAGCGATCGGTCGCGAACTAAAATATGTGATACCGGTAATTGTGGCAAGGACAAGAAAATACAGAGCCAGGCGCCACAGGAACCGGATGAGGAAGCAAGGTCCATTGCTAGCGGAAGTGATCGAAAGTGTAACATATCAAAATTGTTAACCTTAAAACAATGACAATCATTTACAGCAATCAACAAGACAATTAGTATTCTTTTTAATTAAGTAGCAACAAAGAACTGCTTCAAAGCTTTAGGGCTGCAAAAATACAATATATATACATGTCTCTGTTATGAATCTCCGGCCAGAAGGGCCCAAACACGTAAGAGTAAGCCACTAGCCTCAAGGGCCAAACAGCCAGCATCTAAAATCAAATGATCCTCAACTGTGCCTGAAGAACAACAAAAAAAATTAAAATTTATATTAAAACACTCAACAGAATAAATAAGATTCAAAATTGAGAGGTGAGCCTGAGGGGCACCCCTTCCCTTTTGCAATCATTACTAATCAACAACCAAAATATTTAACTCACAACAGACCTGAGGGGCCGAAACTTCAAAATGTCAACTCGGCAGGACCACTAACAACAAGGTAATTTAACATACAAGCAATTAAAATGCAATCGGCCTGACGGGCTCTGAATTTTCACACAAGATGCCTAATATCTTAGAAATAAAACCTGCAAATACCATAAGGATTAATACACAACCATGGTAAAACACAATATATCAATACACAATAACATTTAATACCCGCTCCCAGAAAAGGGGAGACAACTGCAGTTAGTGGAATGCACCACAGAGTGCGAGTGCTTCTAACCGCACTGAACACCGGTCTTAGGGACCGCGATTAAGCGCCTATCAACTAAAGTTACCCCACAAAAAATCCCACTTAACCTTAACAATAAACGTTCATGCATGTACGTCCTTTCTTTCATCTAAATACAATTAAACACCATACAAGAACAAAACCTTCTTGCATGCGCCTTCTTCCTTTAATGTAAAGTACACTATCAAGCCCTACTACAACAAATCGGGCATGTGCAGAGTCTGCCCCACTGCAGCCACTCACGAGGAACAGGGTGGGGCGCGTAAACAACCGATGCACAGTATACCGCCGCCTGGCAGCCGGACGAGCAATAACAGCAAGCCCTCTCTCTTTTTCCACACCAGCTTAGTTTAGAAATCAATTATCAATTACATGTGGTAATCTGACACACACCCGTAAGATACAACACTACCACACCAGCTGCCAAAATGCATCAGTGTGTGATAACCAACATGCTTGGGCACATGCAGTACGGCTAAATTATGTACATTAAATCCGCATTTAAAAAAAAAACATCGCCGATTACTGCAAAACATAAGTCTCAATACAAAAGTCACAATCTTATATTTCATAAATTGCATTTTTTTTTAAAAACCATGAGCTGTTTATTAAAAACCTTATACATCTACCAGTTTCGGTCATAGACCATCTTCATGGATAAACTATAAAAAAAAAAAAAAAAAAAAAAAAAAAAAAAAAAAAAAAAAAAAATAAATAAACGTAATTGATGTGCACAAACACAGAGAGCCAATAATCAGCAAAATTACATATAAAGAGACTGCAAATGGAGAATCATGTCAATTTAACATATAGTTAAAATACTTACAAGGTGTTAAAACAGAATGGTAAAATGCATCAAATAAAATACATCCAACTGAGATAAACAGGAGTCAGCATAACTAAAATTGTAAAAATTACTGTGGTCTTCTTAGATAAAACCTATCAGTCAAACATGACATAAAAGGTGAGAACAGACTATGAATAAAAATGGAGGGAGTGCTTTGTGCAATTAGCATTACCACAGTAATTTTTACACTTTTAGTTATACTGACTCCTGTTTATCTCAGTTGGATGTATTTTATTTGATGCATTTTACCATTCTGTTTTAACACCTTGTAAGTATTTTAACTATATGTTAAATTGACATGATTCTCCGTTTTCAGTCTCTTTATATGTAATTTTGCTGATTATTTCCTCTCTGTGTTTGTGCACATCAATTACGTTTATTTTTTGTATAGTTTATCCATGACGATGGTCTATGACCGAAACTTGTAGATGTATAAGGTTTTTAATAAACAGCTGATTTTTTTAATGCATTTTATTAAATATATTACGGCTGTTGACACTCGCCTCACCAAAGCATTCACAATCTTATACTTGCTTAAAATAGCAACACGACCATGCCCGATGTTAAGGTGCCAGGGAACCCACCCACAATTTAGCGCTGTTCGAAGCCATACAGAGCACCAAGCCAGTCTCGATCAGTCTGCCCACAACAACTAGCAACAGTTCCACAGACGGTAAATTACCACGTTTCTTCAGAATACAAGTGGCCCAGCAAACGATCGGTTCAATGGGTGGGAGGGACAACTACCGGCTCGACTCAATCAGGACACACGCCACCGGGAGCACACGCAGTAAAACCGGAAGGAATACTCAACTTTGGTCCAAAATTTCGACGGAGCCACTACCAGGCAGAAACACTGTCTGAGAAAGACAGGACGAAGGGTGGCCAGCTGGGAGGCACGTAGCAACCGAGACCGTTTCCTCCTTCCTCTCTCATAGCTTCCGGACAAGCCTCATCAGAGCTAAAAGGCTTCCGTGGCCCGAGATACTGCTGCTCCACGTGACAACCTCCTGGGCGGCGGTAAGGTCAAACAAATTCTCCAGTTGCCGGTCGCGTACCACTCGCAAACATGGCTCAGCCCGACGCGGAAGCGCACAAGCAGAACAGAGGCGCCGCCACACAGCAAGGGCCGGCGGAAGGCAAACGCGAAGTACTAGGCGCGAACTCAAACTGAGACGGAAAATGTTTCGTGTCAATATGCGCAATCGGTCGCAAAGTAAAATATGTGCAGTCGGTCACCAACTAAAACATGCGTTACCGGTCGCGATTGTGCCAAACGTACCTCGCTTCTTAGTTTGTTGGATTCTTTCCCGAAGACCAACGGGCAATAGCGACAGGGCGCGCAGCAGAATTAAAAATCACGTGTTTACCTTCTGCTGATGAGAGCCATTTCGAGGTGAGCGTCTGCCTGCTACGTTACATAGTTCAGTGATACAAAATTTCTGGTTTGAAGTATTCTGAACTCTGCAATATCTGATTAATAAATTCCACAATGACATGGTATAGAGATAAATCTAAATTTGAACGCGAGAAATTATCCACAAACTGTTTCTTTTGGTCTGCGCTATACCGTTAGCGCTTCACGCAAATATTCAAAATGTTCAAATGTTTGTTAAGCTTATGGGACTTCACTATCGGGTCATCAGTCCCTAAACTTACAAACTACTTATCAACTACCTTATTCTAAGGATGGCAGAAATATCCATGCCCGAGGGGGGGGGGGAATTCGAACCACCGACCGTAGTGGCCGTGCAGACCGTGACTGGAGCGCCTCAGTACCCTCGGCCACCGCGGCCGGCAAGTCCGCAGTAGATAAAATTTCTGTGATATGCGCATTGGAATGTTGCAAGGGGTATCCTCATACCGCGCAACATAGCTTGAGGGGTAATGTAAGTGCAGCACGTATTGTACCGATCATACATTAGGTGTGGCTCGCAGTACACGTTTCGTGAAGAGCGCCGACCACCGCACACCGCGCCGTGTGTGGGCTGCCCTTGTCGTCGCCTCCTTTTAATCAGCGGCTGGTGGCGGTGCCGCGGGAGCCCCTTTTGATGCAGAGCGGTCCGCCTGGCCGCGTTATGAACCACCGCGCCGCGCCACGCCCCCTCTCTCCCCACCCCCCATCCCTTCCACTCTAATCTCGCCGCCCTGGCTTTGATTCACAACCTGCCACCGCCGTTCGCAGACCTTTTTTCCGCCGGACAGATTCCACGTCGGCAGTGAAATGAATGTGGGCCCGGGGGCACGAATTGCCGCCGCCAAAGGATCTTTCAAGTTTCCTGCCGGAGTTCTTTGCTCTCTGAATCACGGCGGAGTGGCAAACGGTGTCGAAAAACGCTCCACAGGAAGCGCTTGCCTACTCTTAAAGACTATTTATTACGTCAGCAGCAACTTTTATTTACCCTTCTTGGAGCCGTTTACCTTAACATCAGAAGCAAGTTTTCTTCTTCCTCATTCGGTATTCCGTAACTCATCGTGAATTTTTCAAACGCACAGGCTTTCTATAAATATATTCTCTCTACACGGTTACTCTCCGAATCACAGTCTCTGGCCGGGGGTTCATTGAACTCACACTGTTAAACTGTCATTCCATTGTCGAACACCAAACGGGGAGAAAGAGCATCTACATCTCTCCCTAAGAGCTCTGAACTCTTATTTTGATGATCACTTCTCTCTATGTCACCATTTTTTCCCATATTAAGAGGAGGTCGGCGAGCAAAATTTCACAAAGAAAAAAACGTTTCTGTAATGATTCCCACTCCAGCTCCTGCATAATTTCCGTGATACCCTCTTCCCCTATTAAAGGAAGCACTTACACATTACAGTATTATTAAAAAAAAGCGCTTGCCCGCGAAAGGCAAATGTCCCAAATTCGTGTCCCGGTTACGGCACACAATTTTAATCTGCCAGGAAGTTTCATATCAGCACACACTCCGCTGCAGAGTGAAAGTATCATTGTGGAAACATCCCTTAGGCTGTGGCTAAGCCATGTCTCCACCATGTATGGTGTCTCTCACCCTGTCACCACCCAGCCTGCAAGATCCGGGCTTTCACAGAGGGTGGGTTTACTTGTAGTTGGGAGCTCCAACGTTAGGCGGGTGATGGAGCCCCTTAGAGAGATGGCTGCCAAGGAGGGGAAGAAGGCCAACGTGCACTCCGTGTGCATACCGGGTGGAGTCATTCCAGATGTGTAACGGGTCCTCCCGGATGCCATGAAGGGTACGGGGTGCAGCCAACGGCAGGTGGTGGCTCACGTCGGTACCAATGATGTGTGCCGTTTCGGATCTGAAGAGATCCTCTCAGGTTTCGAGCGGCTAACTGAAGTGGTAAAGACTGCCAGTCTTGCTTCCAAGATGAAAGCAGAGCTCACCATCTGCAGCATAGTTGACAGGACCGACTGTGGACCTCTGGTACAGAGCCGAGTGGAGGGTCTGAATCAGAGGCTCAGACGGTTCTGCGACCGTGTAGGCTGCAGATTCCTTGACTTGCGCCATCGGGTGGTGGGTTTCCGGGTTCCGCTTAATAGGTCAGGAGTCCACTACACGCAGGAAGCGGCTACACGGGTAGCGGGGGCTGTGTGGCGTGGACTGGGCGGTTTTTTAGGATAAAGAGCTTCGGGGAATAGAAAATGGACAATCTCAAAGGGTGCAGGTGGATGACAGGAGAAATGTAGATCCGGAAACTATCGGTATAACAGTTGTAAATTGTCGTAGCTGTGTCGGGAAAGTACCAGAACTGCAAGCGTTAATAGAAAGCACCGAAACACACATCATTATAGGCAGCAAAAGTTGGCTCAAGTCGGAAATAAGTTCAGAAGAAGTATTTGCAAAAGATCTATCGGTGTTCAGAAAGGATAGATAAAAACAAAATAGGTGGGGGCGTGTTTGTCGCCGTCAAAAGTAGTATTTCATGTAGCGAAGTTGAAGTTGATAGTTCGTGCGAGCTATTATGGGTAGAGGTTGTACCCGAAAATCGTAAGAAGTTAATAATCGGTTCTTTTTACCGGCCTCCCGACTCTGACGATACAATAGCAGAAAGGTTCAAAGAAAACCTGAGTCTAATTACAAAAACGTACCCGACTCACACGATAATAGTAGGTGGTGATTTTAATTTACCCTCGATCTGTTAGCGAAATTATATTTTCAAATCAGCAGGTAGGCATAAAACATCGTCCGAAATTGTACTCAACGCATTCTCTGAGAATTACTTCGAACAATTAGTTCATGAGCCAACTATAATTGGATGTGAAAACACACTTGATCTCTTAGCAACAATCCTGAGCTCATAACGAGCATCAAAACGGATACAGGTATTAGTGAACACAGAGCTGTCGTAGCGAAATTGAATATCGAAAGTCCCAAAGTTACCAAAAATAAACGCAAAGTATATTTGTTCAGGAAGGCAGATGGAAACAAAATACATTGCTTCTTGAAAGACAGCTTCCACTCGTTTCTAACACTAAACGTAGGTGTAGACGAGATGTGGCTCAAATTCAAAGAAGTGGTATCGACAGCAGTTGACAGTTTTATACTAAATAAATTAATAAAAGAAGGCGATCCCCCTTGGTACACAAAACAGGTCTGGACACTGTTGCAAAATCAAAGGAAAAAGCATACTAAATTCAAACGAACACGAAATTTTGCGAGGATTTCAATGCGAGATGCCTACAATATTTATCACAACGAAACTCTTTCTCGTAATTTGACTGAACACCCAAAGAGATTTTGGTCATATGTTAAATATACTCGGGGCAAATCACAAACAATACCTTCACTACGTGATAGTAATGGCCATCCTGCCGATGACAGCGCTACTAAAGCAGAGTTACTAAACTTAGTTTTTAGAAACTCATTCACCAAAGAAGACGAAACCAATATTCCAGATTTCGAATTACGAACAGATGCCGTAATGAGTAACGTAGAAGTAGATATCATCGGAGTAGTGCAGCAACTAAAATCACTTAACAAGAACAAGTCTTCTGGTCCGGATTGCATACCCTTTAGATTTCTATCTGATTATGCTGAAGCGATAGCTCCTTACTTAACAGTCATATACAAACGCTCTCTCATAGAAGGATCTGTACCAAAAGATTAAAAAGTTGCACAGGTCACACCTATATTCAAGAAAGGCAGTAGGAGTAACCCACTAAACTACAGGCATGTTTCATTGACGTCAATTTGCAGCAGGGTTTTGGAACATATCCTGTACTCAAATATTATGAATTATCTCGAACAGAACGATCTATTGACCCAAGGTCAACACGGATTTAGAAAATATCGTTCATGCGAAACACAACTAGCTTTTTATTCACACGAAGTGATGGGTGCTATCGACAAAGGTTCGCAAATCGATTCCGTATTTCTTGATTTCCAGAAAGCTTTTGACGCCGTACCTCACAAACGGCTTTTAATCAAATTGCGTGGTTATGGTATATCGCCCCAAATTTGCGATTGGATAGGGGATTTCTTGTCAGAGAGGACACAGTTCGTAGTAATCGATGGTAAGGCATCGACTAAAATAGAGGTGATATCGGGCGTTCCACAGGGTAGTGTTATTGGTCCTCTGCTATTCCTTATTTACATAAACGATTTAGGGGAAAATCTAACTAGCTCTCTTAGGTTGTTTGCAGATGACGCCGCCATTTACAGTCTAGTAAAATCATCTGAACATCAAAACCATCTGCAGAACGATCTGAATAAGATATCAGTATGGTGTAAAAATTGGCAATTGGCTCTAAATAATGAGAAGTGTGAAGTCGTCCACATGAGTACGAAAAGAAATCCGTTAATCTTTGTTTACAACAAAAATCAATCTAATGTGAAGTCCGTAAACTCCACAAAATACCTAGGAATTACTATTACTTCAGACTTAAACTGGAAAGAACACGTAGATAATATCGTGGGAAAGGCGAACCAGAGACTACGTTTTATTGGCAGAACCCTTAAAAGATGCAACAGAACTACTAAAGAAACTGCATACACTGCGCTTGTCCGTCCATTTTTGGAGTATTGCAGCCCAGTGTGGGATCCTTACCAGGTGGGTTTGACGGAGGGCATCGAAAGAGTCCCAAGAAGGGCAGCTCGTTTCGTATTGTCACGATACAGGGGAGACAGCGTTACGGAAATGATACAGGATCTGGGATGGGAATCACTACAACAACGGCGCTTATCGCTGCGGCGTGGGCTACTTGCGAAACTCCAATCACCAACATTCTCCTCCGAATCCGAAAATATATTGATGACTCCCACTTACATAGGTAGAAATGATCATCAGAATAAAATACGAGAAATCAGTGCTCGAACAGAGAGATTCAGGTGTTCTTTCTTCCCGGGTGCTGTTCGAGAATGGAATGGGTGATAAATAGTATAATTGTGGTTCGATGAACCCTCTGCGAGGCACTTAAATGTGATTTTCAAAGTATCCCATGTAGATGTACATGTCTTCCAGGAGTGCGAGTCTTGCACGTTTCGCAGGAGAGCTTCTATGAAGTTTGGAAAGTAGGAGGCGAGGTACTGGCGGAGGTAAAGTTGTGAGGCGGCATCGTGAGTCGTGTCGGGATAGCTCGGGGGGTAGAGCGCTTTCCCGCAAAAGGCAAAGGTTCCAGGTTCGAGTCCCGGTTCCGGCACACAATTTTAATCTGCCAGGAAGTTTCATATCAGCACGCACTCCGCTGCAGAGTGAAAGTTTCATTCTGGATGCAGTATTATTGATAACTAATATTTATATTCGTGTCTCCATGAAAGAGAAAGTTAGAGCAACTTTTCGGGTTCACCTCTACATATACTTTTTATTATGCATTGAAATACTGCTTCACTGACTTCTGCTTTTAACATATAATGCAATGACGCCAAAAAATCCATAATTTCCTCGAATGTTTACAGGATCTGTAACAGAATATCGGTGCATCCGACATACAGTCGAAGTTAGCGCTATTAATAAAGGTTTCAGAGTATACTTAATACGAGATCAAGTATTCAATCAAATGTGTCGTAAACAATCATTACTTTGCTCGATTTCTGCCGGAAATCTCTCAAGTGATTACCATATTACAAATTGCATTTACGGACATTTTATGTTCAAACAGAAATTATTTCTACCCGATATCACAATCCGGTGATTATTTTTGTCTATTTCCAATATTCACCGAATTACGCGACGTTAAAAACATGTCACACCGTCTTCAGAATGACAGTAGAATTTGATTTGTGTGTTTGGAGACGGGCTCGATTCGCACATTCCGCCATGGACCCTGGCCACTCCATTCGTTCAGTTACCTCAGCTTCAAGCATGTTGTTCACCAGTTCAACTCTGTGAGGACGAGCATTATCGTCCACCAGAATGAACACATCTCCTATGGCACCAGCGAAGGGCACAACAAAAGGGCGAAGGATCTCTATACGTTTCAGCAGTCAAACGGCCATTCTGAACGATACAGAGATCCGTACGCCAATATTGACTCTTGCCCACATCATTCGTCCACCATTATGATTGAGCCGTGTTGCAAGGTCGATACCTCGTGATAAACTTTAAAGTATCTGTGGTGCTGGAATCTAAAGCTTTTCAATGAAGCGCTACCTATGAAGGGGACAGTGAAATATCTAGGGGTTACCCTAGATGAGAAACTGACATGGACCCCTCACATTAGGAATATTTGCTCCAAGGCAAAAGGTACTCTAGTAAGTAACAGGAGGGCTAGTGGCAAAAATTGGGGCCTGAGCCCCAAGGGTATGCACTGGATTTACACCACGGTGATTAGACCCAGGATCACCTATGGACCGGTCGTGTGGTGGAAGAAGGTAGAACAGCAGATTGCTGCTAAGGAGCTTGGTAAGGTGCAGAGATTAGCCTGCTTAGCCATAACAGGCGGAATTAGCAGCACACCAACTATTGGGATGGAAACCATGCTGGATATGCCCCCATTACACCTTTGGGTCAAGATGGTGGTAGCAGCTGGTGCATACAGACTCAAATCTGGCAACAAATGGAACTCTTCGGGATATCCAGAATCACACACTAAAATAGTGAGTGAGGTAAATATAGGAAAGGTTGGGTAAATGCCAGCCGACTATATTATAACCCCATACTGCTTCAACAAGCCTTTCAATATAATAATTGTAAGCAGGGAGCAGTGGGAGAAAATAGTTAGACACCGTATGGGGATATTGTCTGGTTCACTGACGGGTCAAAATCAGACCAAGGTGTTGGGGCTGGGGTATATGGGGTGCAGCCAAGACTGGAGGGCGTCATCTCTCTAGGGAAACTGGCCTCAGTATTCCAGGCAGAAATCACTGCCATCAGGGCGTGTGTGGAGAAGAATTTGCGTAGGTGCTACATAGATTGTAGCATCTAAATCTATTCAGACAGCCAGGCAGCCCTGAGATCACTGGCAGCTCCTGTAACAAGGTCTAAAATTGTTGCAGAATGTCACAGGGTTCTGGTGGAGCTAGGGGAAAGCAATAGAGTAAACCTATTGTGGGTCCCTGGTCACTCGGGGATCAGTGGCAACGAACATGCAGACAGATTAGCCAGGATGGGGGCAGAGACTCCATTTATTGGACCGGAACCTGTCCTGACAATCACCAAGGCAATGATCAAATTGGAGCTACGTAACTGGCTCAGAAGACAGCACGTAGAATATTGGACCAAAGTCCATCAACAAAAACATGGCAATGTAGTGATGCCAAAGCCACGTTTTAAAAGAAGCTTTGCAATCCTTGGTCTGAACAGGAGAGAGATTAGAATCATGGTTGGATTGCTGACAGGCCATGGGAATTTCAAAAAACACCTACATGCAATGGGAATAACAGAAGATGACCCAAATGTAGGATCTGTGATGACGGTGATGAAACTGCATCACATCTAATCGTCGAATGCATTGCATTGGAGAGTAAAAGGCACAGAACATTTGGGACTACCAGACCCGAAGAAAGTGTCTCTAATAAAGAACTGGTAAAGAGACTCCTTGCGCTGTTCAAGGGCATTGGTTGGCTTTACTAGATATACAGGTAGCGATACCGCACAATGAACTTAGTTTCGGTGCGGGCAGTGGCGGGTTGGACCAAGACTGTTTTGGCTTCCCTGAAAAAATCAAATCAAATCAATCTGTGGTGCTACGACAGAGGTCCTCCAGAATCTGACTGGCAGTGGAGCGAGTGAGGTTGTTGGACGGTCGACGAAAAGGGGCGGTGGTGTCTCGCTTGGGTTGCAAGGAGACTCCGTACGGGCAGACGTTTCTGAGCTCCGTGGCCGAGCAAAAGGAAAAATTCGGAGAAGCGAGCTGAACGTTCCTGCAGCGGCAGCGAGCCACGACAAGACGTGTGGCCCCTGACAATTTCTGCTCACCAGATCTCACCGGGGCGGCTTGTTTTACCGAAAGACGAAGTATTGCTGCCTTTGGACCTGTTTAAGGCTGTGTGAGCGCCATAATTAACCTCGTGCTTTGGTGGTTTTCCACAGAGCCAGCCAGAGGTGTGTTGAGGACAGTTAAAACTATTCCACGCGTTCTGTTTGTCCTGTCTTGGGAAGCTCTTTCGTGTCCGTATTGCTCAAATAGTGCCTTATTGGCGTTTTTATGTCGACCTAGCAACCTACGCTCATGTCCGTCTTGGATGCAATTTGTTTCCATTTTGTGTTTTATTGTCAAGTGATGTTTCCCTGTTGATAAACCTTACGTTCGGGCTAGTGTACCCGTTGCATCTTTAAGTAGCACGTTATGTTTGCAAAGCAGTCTTTAGTATTGAAGGTAATTTGTTAAAACTTTAATTTTCTCCTAAGGTGCCCTTTTCTTTTACCTTATAAAACAAAAGGGCGGTTGCTATTCAATCTTTTCTTTTGCCTTAAAGAGTTTTGGTGTGTTTTCGTCAATTATGTCTTGCTGAGTGCTTGCGCGGCTTGGATGCATCTTGCGTGTGCCTGTTTTTTGGTCAACGTGCCGACCGGGGTTCTGAGCCTGTCGGAAGACACCGTTATTATCTTACAGGCACAATATCGGTGTTCAAACTGTTATGTATAGTTTCTAATTCTAAATATGACATCGTGATGTTTCCTCCACATAAGAAGGATTGTTCCTAGTTCCACGTTCTCACTAGATCACGGAATGACGAACGTCCGGCTGAACACAGAATCTTAATTCATCTGTGAACTGGTGCTATTGGTTACGACTCCAATCCTGATGTTCCTCCGCCCAGTTTTTCCGGGTTAAAGAATGTCATGGTTTTATTGGTACACATACCATACACCTCCATGACTAGAGGCCACATTCCCCAAGACGATTTCGGTTTGTGTTGATATCGCATGTCTTGTTACTGACTGGACTGGAGGGTGTACTGCAGCTGAGCTGCATTCGGCCTCCTGTCTCGACAGGCTGTTAACCGGAGATAACGGTCATCTCCTGTTGATGTTAATCGTGGACGATTTTGGCCATGCCTTCTTTTAACAGTTCCTGTTGTCTGAAATAGCATCCAGGTCCTGCAAATTACTACGCTTTGGAACACTCCAATACCTGCAGCCAACTGCCCCTGTGTCTGTGCCGCTTCCAACCTTCCTACGGCTCTCTATGCCGTAGCTTCGGTAAGGCAAGTTGTTGCATTGCACTACCTGCTCACTTCACTATCTCAACCCAACTGCTTTTGTAATTTGTTTGATAGAGTAAACACAACTCAACACCAATGCCCTCTTCTGCAATTATCTGTCAGTACCACTCTATACTGGTTGCCGTAATACTGTCTCCAGCCCGTAGAACTAAAAAAGACGTTGAACTATTTCAGTTCATTTCGCCGAAGACAATATTTCGGAACCTAGATACCTCAACTGATCGCCTAATTGTTTTCGTAAGTGTTGTTTCCAATACTTTTTTCTACTGCAAATATCTTCAAAATAACGACTTATGCGATGTAATCTAGTTTTTAAAATTAAAAATATATTTTCACTCTTTAAGTTCGGATGATCGTCCAAACTTATTTCTGTTGCTGATACGAACTTCTAATTTTAGTATTCAGCTATTCAATTCTTTCGTCAGATGACACGATTTTTCCCAAATAAATAGTAGATCTACACTAGCAAATTGTCAAAGTAAACTGTTAGTTATTAAAGGTAAAGGTGAAGCATTGAATTAAAATTTGTGATGCGCCCGGGAAATCCAACCCGGACCTCCGTGCTTACTGTTAGGGTTGATTTGTCAGATGACAATTAGCTTCTAGTTGTGTTATGCAAATACATATCATTTTCAGCAAACAAACTGAAAGTGAAGACATCTACTGTTTCTAAGAGCTTCCTTTAAAGCAGCAAACGATTTTTTTTTATTTTTACTTATTTATTTATTTATTTTAATTTTTAATTTTTATTTCGTTCAACCTGCTGAGACTTTCGGTCACAGAGATAAAGACCACCCGGTAACGTGACTATTTCTGAGGACGCATTCACATAAGGATATCGAAGAAAGGAATCTGTCCTCATTAGTTGATGTAATACTTGGTATTTTACTGGAAAAGTTTCTAATTACTATACAACATGCACGGTTTGGCAGGAAATAGTGAATAACTGAAATGAACTTTACCATAAAAGGAAGGAACATGAGTGAACCAGTTTCCGCAGATGAACGAGTTTCACCGTCCACTACTATGTACGAAAAACATTGAAACGCTGCTTCCTTTAGTAATTTCATTATCAGTACCATGTTTACTATAGCTAAACTAGCCAGTAGGTATCCCAAACTGCCTTGCATGCTGTCTATGAGATTCTGTAGTAACGTTGAGCTTCTGTGGATTTGCAGCAGCCGGCACTAGCTCCAAAATTCCTTAGAGTCGTAGCGGAAACAGCATGGGAACAGTGCTGCTCCACAAGACAGATGAGCCGGCTCCACGCCATTTCTAAGAACCGATCTGAAGATGATCGTATATGATCTAAACCGATCATCACAGATAAAAATGAAATACTTCATGCGATGTGGAGTGTATGTATTATCTTATTAAACAACGTAAGTGTTGGAGATTGTGTCAATCAGTCTCACAGCCTGTCCTGAATCGAGCAACAAAATAATAATAGTATACTTCAAATAATTTCGATTCTACTTTGTCAAATGAACTTATAAAAGCTAAACAAATAAGTGCTCTTCAGCTTCAAAATAGATACTCCTTTTCCTCTGGGTAGGATTTAATAAGAACAGGGTAGTAGGTATTAAATTCATTCAGAAAATTTCCTTTCATCACTGCCTAAATTTTTTTAGATAACTAAAAGTAGCATTGCCTTAGAATCAATTAGGCTAAAGGACGATTGTTTCGCAAAACAGGAGGCTGATAAACAGGGAAGTAAAAATATTTATGAGGCGATATTTCGGCCATTACTAAAACATAACCATTGTAACAGGCCTTTTTATTTTTATTTTTGGTGTGACGACTGCATAGTGAATTGTGTGCAGAATTACCACAGTATTATACTAATAACAAACTTTTCGCTTGGTGTCGTGACGTGTGTTTCAAAATACCGCGTATCGATTTCATTCATGATTTCACTGAATATTTAATAAGTGTTTTATATCATACCACCAAACGGAAATTTTTTATTTAAATGTTCAAATATTTGTAAAGCTATGATGCCAAATTGCACAGGACATCAGTCGACTTGAAAACTACTTTAACTTATGCTAAGAACAACACATGCGCCGTGAGAAGACTAACCTCCAAAGGAGAGAAGAGGTGCACTCCGCAACAAGGCGCCTTAGAGCGCACGGCCACTCCGGCGTGAAAATTTATTATTATTAATTTTAACATTTAGTTAGATAAACGTTCTACTTAGAACTGGCTATTTATAACTCCAGGTAAACCACTAAATAATAAAAGAAAACGTAGTAAATTACCATGTTAACATTTTGTTACCTTCCTTTGAATGTTTCATAATGTGAGATATGTAGCAGAAAATTTATATTTTAAAACCTCACAGGAATTAAAGACTTGAAAAACAATAGAAAAATTGGCCCTTATGATACATTTATTTTTGGGTGTATGTATGTTGACTTGCTTTTACGTTTTTGGCTTGATATTGTGAAATGCTTTCATGTTTTGTTTCTGCCAATATGGCCGTCTGCTATAAAACTGCGTGTGTTATACAGACATTATTATGTGGGTATATAAATATGCTTCTAGTTCATTAAGCGAAGCTCTGTATTTTCACTCTCTCTCTTTGTGTATATGTGAGTGTGTATATACTTGTGTGTATGTGTGTGTGTGTGTGAGAGAGAGAGAGAGAGAAAGAGAGGAACCCGCCAACCCTCCGTTTGTTAGCCACAGTGTATATTACATATTACTTAAGCCTCGAGCACATCGATTAACTGCTGATAGCATCTCAAGAAGAGTAATTATGTCAGGCTTCTTTTCTTTCCTGGTGTCAATACACACTTCATTTGGGTAATTTTAGGCATGCTGAAACCACAGTTCATCTCTTAAGTGCATTATCTTTCCTCTTGCTTTGTGGAAGTGATTTCAAAGGGAAAACAAACTTCGGACATAGTATAGAGTCTATAATGTATGAGTTTTGTTATGAACATAGTGATACTGCTGATCCAGAGAACAAGGATTGTGTACGTGAAATCTCTCACGGTTCTAGAGCAGAACGATATGTATCTGAAGAAAGATGAATGAATATCTCTGGAAGAAGTAATTGAAAAGGAAGAATTTTTGTTGTTGAAGGAAAAGATGGACCAATCACATGGAGGAAAAGTAAATGTTAGAACTATAGCTTGTAATATTGTTACTCATTTACCTAGATACAAAATTGAAGTTCGTATAACTAAGACAGAAATAGATATTCTAGATTGATTCTGGAATGAAAATACAGTATTCATAATCGCAAACAGAATTAATATTTACACAGTTAGTGGTAACTTTTGTGAACGAGTATGTCATGAAACAAGCTGTAGATAGTGTACTGCACGAAACAAATGGATATGTGTGCAACATTCCAAAGACGTATACATAATCTGTGTTATGAAATAATGTGGTCGTTATCTCCGTTTTGTTTGTACTTTATCACCTCAATTACTGTAAATGCTAATTAGCTAGGCCGTTGTTTGAATTAAAAATTTTCATGTTGTTCAGGTAAGTATTCATAACTCAATGTCAACTCGAAATGCAGATGTAACTATATCTGGAAATATAAACTCTTTAAACTCTACTACAAATTGCTAGAACACATTAAACTCTGGAAGAGTATCAAATGTGTTACATTTAGATTAATGTAAAATCATAAAAATCATTCATATAGCCCGTTCGAAGTACTTAAGTAAAGGGCTATATTATGGATGACGCCTGTAATTCGCGCGATTGACGGAGGGATGATGAGGCTGCAACTGCGGAGAAGAAGACCAGAAAACAAAGAATATGAGGGTTGGAATTTAAATACTGACAAGACTGCTATGAAGACACAGTGCAAGGGAATCTACTATTGTCGACGCGTTGTTGACATACCTATCTTACCTCCGACCATAGGGACTCGCTCGTACTACGTCAGCGGCGTGTGAACTGTCGAGGGAAACACAGTAACTTGTGAGCGAGCGGTTTACAACGGAGTTTTATCAAGATTTAATTTGGCAGAGGTCGTAAAGCACGACAGTGTCATCATGGGGGATGGGCATTGCCGTACAGAAAAGTGGCACGTTGGGTAAAAGCGTCCTACGAAGGTCGGCAAACTGTGGCAGACATGCATCGGGCAGGTCGTGCTAGAGTCTCTTAAGAAGAGCATACTGTTGCCGCGTTAGTGCACAGTGATCGACGCCAGACGATTAGTGGGATCGCTCAGGAAAGTGCACTAGCGCCCTAGCGCATACGAATGTACTTCACATCTTGAAGGAACGCCTGGGCATGAGAAACATTGCATCACGATAGGTTCCGCATGAATTGACGGTAATGCATAAATGGATGCGTTACGACGCTGCTCAGACGCACTTGGAGCGCTATGAGCGCTTATGGGAAGCTTTCTTACCCCGTATAGTAACACTGTATGAGACATGGGCCACATCGTATGCCCCAAAACTGAAGCGCCAATCCAATGAATTGCGACCGTATTGGTCGTTGCGATAGTCGAAATTGTTGAAAGTCATGGTGATTCTCGTGTGCCACTTTTATGTTGTTATCCTAACGCATTGCATTCCTCCGCGGAAGATCGTCAGTGCACAGTATTTCTGTTCGTCATTTGGAGCATCACTTGCGACCAGCTTTGCGAAAGAAGTGGCAACACATTCTCCGCAACCTATCCACCATTTATCAAGACAATTATTTACAAGCATGCAGCGCAAGCTGTGGCGGCTCTGCTCGCTCGATGGGACTGGGAAGTACTGTACCATCCACCATACTCCCCGGACGTAAGAGATTTGATTTGATTTCGAAGATGAAGGAACTACTTCGTGGCATTCGCTTCAGAACTATTCCAGAGATTGACAGGCAGTAGCCCGCTTCAAACAGAACAAGAACTGCTAACGGTAAACTACGCCTCCTTCATCGGTGGCCACGGGTTCTGCTGGTGACTAATTTGAAGGACAGTAACAGGTGGAAACGTGTAACGCTTTTGAATCGCTTTAGAAAAGATAGTCGTCACTTTTTGAGTTCCAACCATCGTATAACTGCAACTGCACAGCAGAAGGCCGAAAAACAAGGAATATATATTTAAATTTGTAGCAATCCATAGCAATCCAGGTTCTTATCATGACGATTTCCTCTTTTTTTTAATTATATCTATTATTGTCTTCAAGCGCATATGTGAGGCGCGTCCAGAAAGTAAGTTCCGTTTGGTAATAAAATTGTATTGTACACAGATACAAAAGAAATTTTTATTGCACAAAATTCTACAACTCTTAAACTACTTTTCCACATAACTGCCGAATTGTTGTAGGCGTTTGTCATAGCGTGGCACCAGGTTTGTATACCTTCTTCATAGAAATCTGCCGCCTGCGTCTTCAACCAGGTGGAAACAGAATAGCGAGAGCACTAATTATAAACCTACGGTTTTCCTGGATCTTGTCATCAATCGCGTAAACTAGTTCTTCTGTAACCAAAGGTTGACGCCCACTTCGTTCTTCATCGTGCGCATCACTACGCCCGCCATTCAACTGTCGAATCCATCTTCTCACCGTCGAATCACTCATCGCATTTGGTCCGTAAATATCGCAAATTTGCCGATAAATATCACTTGGTTTCACTTTCCTCGCATTCAGAATCCGAATCACCGACCTGATTTCACAGGCGGCGGTATTTTCAATCAACGCCGCCATTTCAAACAAGCACAACAAAGCTTACGTAACTGACAGCGATCTCCAAATGAGGCACGTTCTTCTCCTTGATACAGATTGTCTACAGCGCATGTGCGGAACTGCAATCGCAGCACTGCAGCGAAGATAAATCGAAACGGAACTTACTTTCTGGACGTGCCGCTGAACTTCAATTACGCGATAAATCAGTCAAACCTTAAGGTCGTAGATGCTACCAAATACCAAGGAATTACAATTACGAAAAACTTTGACTGGAGGGAACACATAGAAAATATTGTGGAGAAGGCGAACCAAATGTTACGTTTCATCGGCAGAACGCTACGAAGATGCACCAGCTCCACCAAAGAGACTGGCTACATCACACTTTTGCGTCCTCTCCTGGAGTACTGTTGCCCCTTGTGGGAGCCTCACCAGGTGGGACTGACGAAAGACATAGAGAAGGTTCAGAGAAGGGCAGCTCGTTTTGTTTTATCACGTTACGGGGGGGAAAGCGTCACGGAAATGTTGCACGAATTGGGGTGGAAATCATTAAAAGAAAGACGTTATTCATTGCGGCGTGATCTGTTTGCGAAGTTTCAATCACCGACTTTTAGTTCTGAATGTGAAAATATTTTGCTAGCACCCACCTACTTAGACATCAGATCGAAAACGGAACGATTTAGGTGTTCTTTCTTCCCGCGCGCTATTAGAGAATGGAACGGTAGAGAAAAGTTATGAAAGTGGTTAATGAATCCTCTGCCAGGCACTTGTATGTATTTTGCAGAGTATCTATGTAGATGTAGATGTAGATTATAGCAACAGTGGTAGCAACACGTTTAAATGGTGACTGCTTACAGTTTATTTATACTCCGATGTTCTCTGATGTATCTCTCCCACCTCAAATCTACAGAACTCGCACAATCATTAAACTATACTCTCTTTTGTAAGACGTGTCCACCCCTGCTTTAGTTAGTGGAGACTGGACAAGTGTTGAACGCTTTAGCTACAGGATTCCAGTAGGGTGTGCTTATCGCCTCCACTGACAGTACGGTGTCGTTCGCGTGATGAAATTTCGCAGCCGCCTGCAGCTATATACTGTATGAATAATTCAGGTAGGCCGATGGCTTAAATGCAAAGCGTACCTCGTTGGGCAGCGTCAAGAATTCCCTTTGAGGCACTCGCCGGGTTGCCTGCTAAAATGTCAACCCACCCCCTCCTTCCGCCCCTTTCTACTCCGATCCTTGCCACCCGTCCACCCTCCAACTCACGACCAATCCATTTTCTGCTCCACCTGCTACCGTTCGCGTTACTGCGTTTGGCAACTCCTGCCTCTCTCCTGTCCGTTATAAATCTCCACAGCAAATAGAAAGGGAAAGTCTGAACTTGCTACTGAATGAGTGCCAATTTTTTTGATGGAGGTAATTCTGGATTTTGCAGTTCCCGTTTGCTAATTGGGGTCACAGTCTGCGTTCTCTCGACCACAAATTTATTCACGAACACCTTACTCCCGAAAATTCAATTTTCATATTTCCTCTCATAATGGCTAATCCTCGTAATACGTTGCTCGGAATCGATTGGGGCTCAGCTATAGTCTTCTTCTTCATTTGATCTGCAGAACAATAGGAATAATTTTTCTTAGACACCGTTAGATAAAAACGACTTTAGGTTACAAAACCAGGTTTAGCTTCCTATATGCAGGGTGTTTCACTAAGTGCGTTTGCCTCTGTAACTTATAAAATAATAGGTGACGGGAAATTTTAACGCGGTAGGTCAACACAAGAAATGTTACACTTTCTGCGGAGCTATGAACATAGTTTATTGTATCATTTTCCAAAGAGTTACAGAACAAAGATATAATTTTTTAAATGGAACAGTAGTTTTTTTTATCGTGCATTGGATTCGTTGAAACCAGCTGCGTCCAAATCAATTTAAACTACATTCCTATCACTGTTAGTTTGGGAGCTACTACCCTTCAAAGTTACACGGGCAGATACCACACGCTGTACATAATACATGGCTGTGTGGTGGGTGATGGTTGTTATGGCGGTGGGAAGTTGATTTACATGAGATGTTCAAATGCGTGTCCATGTTCCTCAACGCATAATGCAATGCGCCGTCGAAAGGATCTGCGGACGAGATGTAACCTCGCCGGTGTGAAGGAGTGACATGCGTCCTCGATGCGCCGTTTTAGATCATCTGGGGATATGGTTCAGTGATATAAACACGATCCTTTAGATATCCCCACAAAAAGAAATCTACTGGTGTTAAATCGTGCGACCTTGCGGGCCATGAATGAGGACCATGACGCCCCAACCCCACCACACAGCCATATATTATGTACAGCGTGTGGTATCTGCCCCTGAAACTTTGAAGAGTCATAGCTCCCAAATTAACAGTGATAGGAATGTAGTTTAAATTGATTTGGACGCAGCTGGTTTCAACGAATCCAATGCACGATAAAAAAACCTACTGTTCCATTTAAAAAAATTATATCTTTGTTCTGTAACTCTTTGGAAAATGATACAATAAACTATGTTCATAGCTCCGCAGAAAGTGTAACATTTCTTGTGTTGACCTACCGCATTAAAATTTCCCGTCACCTATTATTTTATAAGTTACAGAGGCAAACACACTTAGTGAAACACCCTGTATAACGACGGACAGAGTTATCGATGTATACGATGGTGAACTTTTTCTTTTAAGGTTCCGGAAAAGTTCAGTCATTTGTAGTAGATTGTGGCCGATTTTAGGTTACTGTAGTAACACTAAAAGCCGTCCTTTGCGATCGCCTTTCGACAGATCGTGATTTAAATAAAAATAACAGATTAACCGTACATCTGACACGAAAACTGAATAAACAAATTTGTAGAGGACAAATATTCTACAACGTTCCTCTCTTATGTATTTACGTAACTGGCAAAAATTACGGCGATTTGACACCGCCACTTGACTTTATGTAAACCAGGCATTAATAAATGTCATGTGGCATCCCTGACCCAGACCTCTGTCTTCCATACGTCACATTGCTACTTGTATTTTATTTCTTATTATAACTGAGGCATTGTCATTTCAAAGCTCAACAATTAACAAAACACGTCGTTCATAGTACGATAAATTATAATCTAGTGCCTAAAAATATCATTTTAGCTTTTAGCAACTGTAAGCAATAGTACGAGAAATAATGGACACGTTTGCCGTGGTGTAGTGGGTAGTGCGTTATGTTGTAATGCATTTTGTCGGTACTTCGAAAGGGGCCGATATTTTTCTTCGCCTTGGTCCCTAAAAGGATTTCTGGCACTCTTATTAATTACACAGAGCTATCTTCTGCGATGTTTAGAGTTGTGCAGATGTAAGAGTGCTCCATCTAAAATTTCCTTTTGTTCTGTTTCGTGAACATGGCGTGAAACACATAACAACGTATTGAACACTGGTCTTCTAAAGCATTTGCACAAAACGGAGAGGATACTGTCATAATGAATATTCTAAACACGTGCAGATACTGGTAGTTTCATATGTAAATGGATTCCTAGATTTCTGTGGCAACAGTCGTTTCTTAATGAAGAAGTTACATGTCTTTTTTTTCCTAAGCAATTATTCACTTTTAATGGAATATGTTGAAAGTCATTAATTAGAATCATTGTGTCTTCCAAAATGTTTATCTTTCGCACAGTTGATATGGACGCTTTTAACTTTCCTGTAGTTCAAATGTGACTTGGTTCATGTTACTTTGTTCTCGGCTAAAGTAAATAGCAAATATTTTGTTTCAAACCGGGCTCGTTTTCTTTTAGAGTTAAAATAACAAATGGAATAAGTGTAGTAATACCAAATTCCACAAAGCTCTATTTATATACAAAGTTACTCTTATTTACATCATTTCCAGCAGTCATTATAAAAGTATCTCCCCAGTTTGTGTACATGCGATAAAGAAGGCTGTGTTTGCCATTCGTTGGTATGTATTTCATGATATGTTCACAAAATAAAAGAAATTCACTGTTCTGAGAAAGCGCTGTTACCTTCGAACAACTCAGAATCTTGCAGGATGAAGTTGTGTTCAATTAACAAGTGTGTACGAAAACATTTTATGAAACAAAATTAAAAAAAAAAAATGCCTGCGGTGGGTTTTTATTTTGAAACGTAGGTGTGCAATGATAGTAACGTTGAACGTCTGTGAAATCATATCTTTGGATCCGCGATGACAATCTTTGGTGTGCGCTGTCCCGCGTTTGAGCTTTCTGAGCTTGGTCGCCGGCCTGCGAGAGGAGAGCAAGAATAGTGTTGTGCAAGCAGCCTTGGAATGTAGTCACAAATTGCAGTGTGAGCTTGAAACATCTGAATATTTTTATGTGTGAAAATGTTGAAAAATATTAGAAAAGGTTATGTGTTTATGAAGAATAAAGGTAAGGAGATTTTTTTTTTTTTTCATTATTAAGTGCTTCGCGTCATTGTAGTCCATATGTAACAGACATTCAGCATGAAGCGTATAATTTTCGTCTTTTTGTCCATGGTTTAAAATAATTAAAAGTATAATGTAGAAATTTAGTATGTTTTGCTGTAAAAAAAATCGGACGAAGTGTGATGTAGACAATTTCGATTTTTTTATTTACTTTGTATGAAGTACTGGCTGGTTTTTCCTTTGTTGAAAATGACATTAGAAGTAAATGGTTTCCTGAAAAGATTTGTGTAAGACATTTCCAATGCTTAATCAACATTTTTTCTGTAATATTGTGTATGTTCTCCTTTTATGAAACAAATAGAAAATGCTTAAGTTTAATATACTTCAACCTCAGGTCTGTTTCGTGTTAGTGATTCATCCCGAAACCATTCATTTGTTTAAAATACTGTAGAGATGGGCAAAATTAGTATTTGTGTGGTTTATTATTTTTTTTTTAAATCCAGATGGCATCGAGTCCTGTCTCTTCTTCTCTCTTTTCATTGGTTCTTAGGTTTGTCCGGTCTTTTGTCGACAGGTGTTGTCTGCGAACATGGAAATATTAGACCTTATATTATATAATTCATTCTCTGAAGAACGACGTGTTTTTGATAATTTTCAGTGCGCCATTGCTTTGAAATGACAACGCTTGGGTTATAATAACCATCAAATAGAGAAAGTAAGATGGTGTGTACAAATAAGAGTTTCGCACAAGGTTTCGGAGGAGGGATGTCAAGTGACTGATTTCCGAACGCCAAACATTGATCACCGCCATTGAAACCAACCAGAAATGTGCACTATGGTAGTTATTATATTATGAATATTTTACTGGTTTAATTTTGACCAGCCATCTATTTTATATCTATCCACCAGCACATGATTTACTATATAACTATCATGCAGTACACCTACAAGATTTTATGTGGAGCACTACAATAAGCAGTTTCATGTCAATGAGAGCAGATGATAACACCATAGAGTGTCGAAACCGTTCGTGTTGAATAAATAACATAAATTTTTTTATCTTTCCTTCCATCCTATTAATACAATTAGATCGTGCCCTAAGATGAGTGAAGTAAGTGATAATGAAAATGTGGGAGTACGGTAAATTCCTGTGTTTCTGTGCGCGCACGCGTCGCGCCCATTTGTGAGTGTATGTGCAACAGAAGAAAGCAATAAGCAGGATGAGTGAACGACTCTATTTTAATATCACTGTAACATTTCGTAACAGTTTCGTTTAATAAATTATTATCTTTTACCAATTAAAATCTTCTCATTTCTAGCTATTCTGCCAGTCACTATCGTCACAAGAACCTAGATTTTATGTGCTGGCATGCTTTCACCAATGCTAAAAAACTACACATTGATTTTTTTTTTAAAAAAAGAAAGCGCAAATTTCCAGCCCAATGGTGGGCCATCTTTAGAATTTCCCGAGATGGTACGAAACAAGGCAGAAGCTGTCACTGCTCTTCGAGGAACTCACATATACTGTTCCGTTCCACATCATCACATCATCACTGGAGCAACAAATCCTGAAGATGGCTCACCATGGGCTCGAAACTAGTGGAATACAAAGACTAAATTTCTGCTCTAGACGATTTTTTTAATTATCATATGGACGCTGTTTCCCGAAGAAAACAAAAATGTATGAAAAACAATATGTACATTTTGCGTCTGTGCGTGACATTTTAGAGTCCAAAACGGAAGAAACAAGTTCCCTTTTTCCAGAATGAAACTTTCACTCTGCAGCGGAGTGTGCGCTGATATGAAACTTCCTGGCAGATTAAAATTTTGTGCCGGAACCGGGACTCAAACCTGCGACCTTTGCCTTTCGCGAGCAAGCGCACTACCGACTGTGCTATCCCGACACGACTCACGATGCCGCCTCACAACTTTACTTCCGCCAGTACCTCGCCTCCTACTTTCCAAACTTCACAGAAGCTCTACTGCGAACCATGCAAGACTAGCACTCCTGGAAGAAAGGATATGGTGGAGACATGGCTTAGCCACAGCTTGAGGGATGTTTCCAGAATGAAACTTTCACTCTGCAGCGGAGTGTGCGCTGATATGAAACTTCCTGGGAGGTTCGAGTGCCAGTTCCGGCACACAATTTTAATCTTCCAGGAAGTTTCAAGTTCCCTTTTTATCTATTAGGTTATTGTTTTGGTGAGAACTAGTATTTATGCTGTGGTAAAAAGATAATTATTTAAAAGTTGTAGATAAATGACAAGGTGCGCAATGATTGAGAGAACGATGAAGCAAACAAAGGGTATGAAAGATTCGATGCTGGTTTGTACTTAGACATAAAAATTGTTTGTATGCAGGAGTGATAGGGTTTAAAAATCACTGAGATAATTGGTAATTACATTGCCTACAGGACGAGGCATGGTCGATAAGTGTTCCGGGGTCCTAAACTCGCAGCCAGATAGAAAAGGACGCAAACCCACGTGGCGTCAGAGGAGCTAATGCGCACTTCAGCAATACTCAAACTTTACAAGGCGACGCTGCCGTCTCCAACATTCAGTTCCGGATGAGACCGCAGGTTACCAGTAGTCATCAAGGTTCACCACCTATAAAAGTAGCGGAGTGCACTATCCAGAATTTCCCGAGTAAATAAGGCTGCAAAGTGTTACGTGCATCTCATATACTGGTCAATCTTTGTCTTACGGCAGCACAGTGAAATAGCTGCGGCTGCACGCCCAAAGCCCTTGCCTTGCGGGCGATTCAGGTTCCATTCGGAAATTAGAACTTTCGGAAAATCCACCACTGCAATAGGACATCCTCCGTTGGTATCATGCCATTCTTCCGTTACGTGTTCTGCCGTAGCTTTTAATTATATCATTTTGAATATCTACGATATCCTACTTCCCTTCTTATGTGGGAATGTAGGTTTAGGGGTAGGAAATAGCAATCTGCATGCAACAAATAACATTTAAAAAGTTCTGAGTTTCGTTACTCTGTAAGCACAATTGGTCGAATTTTGACCGCAGACAATAAGGCTACTAGTATAAATAAAATCCTACCCTAAGTATTGTTAGAGTGTTAAATAAAGTTTCAATTTACTTCCATTTAAATGCACTTTAAATTATTCACGTTATAAAAAGATTATGTTTATAGCAATAAAAAAACTTAAACCAGCGATAATAGTTACTCTAGAAAGATAATAAAGTAGTTTATGATTTAATTCATAGTATTTTATGTCAAGATCTTCAAAATTTGAATTTTTTTAAACAGTATAAATACAAAACTAAAGTTAACCGAAGTTAGGATGTAACCTGTATCCCGCAAGCGACATGTGACTTTGCTGACACAGCGTGAAAATTAACCTTTATATGACCTGCGCGTAAAACTGTAGAGTGCTTTTCGTCCGAATCTTCTGTATAGGGCGCACTAGAACTTTTATTGGTGGACGCCGTTGAGGTTTACTACTCAGCTACGAATTCCAAACCTGAGACTGTACAGTACCGTAGTCCGTCCTGCAGGAAAATGACGAATGGAGGCACAAAGAGAAGTGAAATGCTGTACGTAGTTCGTTTCACAGTGGAAGGAGAGCGAAAAGCGGGTATTTATGAAAATACCGTATTAGCGCGTTTTCATGTAGTTTTATGATTTTACAGTTTTTCAGAGAAAATATGATAAATTAATAATATAAAATTAAATATATAGAAATAATAATGTAATAATACTTCATATGTTTTACCGGTCTTCAGTCCTTTTGAATCTGCTTACTGTATTCGTCCCTCGATCTTCCTATACTGTTTTTTACCCCACACAGTTCCTTCCAATGCTAAATAGACGATTATTTGAAGTCTCAGACTGTGCCTCACCAACCTATCCCATCTCTTAGAAAGGATATGCCAAAAACTTCTTATTTGCCCAATTCTCTTAAGCAATTCTCTTGCGTGATCTACCCATCTAATCTTCATCATTCATCTGTAGCTCCACATATCGAAAGCTGGTATCAACTTTTTGTCTGAACTCTTGATCGCCCACGTTTCACTCCCATACAATTTTGAACTCCAGGCATCCTACCATTTAAACTAATATTGGACGTCAACAAATTTCGCTTCTTCAGAAGCGCTATTCTTCTTAAAGCTATTCTGCATTTTATTTCTTTTCTTTTGCCACGAGGAGTTATTTTGCTACTCAAATAACAACAAGCATTTACTAATTTTACTGTCTCATTACCTAATGTAATTCTTTCAGAATCGCCTGATTTTCTAACACTACATTCTTTTACCCCTGTACTACTGTCCTTAATGCTCATCTTACACCAACCATTCAAGACACTGTCCATTCCGTTTAATTGCTCTTCGAGGTCCTTTATTGTCTCTGACATTACCATATCGTCAGCAAACCGCAAGGTTTTTATTTCTTCATATATTCTATTTTCATCCTATATGATGTTACGGTTGTGACGTTAGAAGTGTACGCATTGCCAATGAGAAGTAAAATATTTCCCACCGGAGGAGCCGATTTCGCGACCCTTTACTTACAAATCCAAGTTCCTACCGCTGATCCACCCACCGTTTCCTAGATAACCTCTCTCTGGAACAATTGTTAAGGTGCATATGGTGACCCATATCAAAGTTACTTTTATTTCCTAAGCACTTTGCCATCTGGAGTTCCAAATGAGCACTTTCATGTCTTATCATTCCGCGTTTGGACGATTCTATTCTAACGATGACGACTATGCGTCCTCTCCTTGTTACTCTACTTTCTTGGAACTTCTTTCGTATAGGGCCCAGTTTAACTTATTCTATCCTTTCTCGTAACTCCACTCATTCACATGAAAATTCTCATTTCTGGCACGTCTCTCTAGGGATTTTCCTTGTCCAAGTTTCTACACTGTAGAACATCGCAGGCCTCACTACAGACTTGTAGAGTTTTACATTCATTCTGCAGATATCTGTCTCAGTACAAGTTTTTACACTTCTCCACGCACTATTCACCCTGTGTTCTACATAATCCTTTCTTCCTCCATGGCTTTGCATGTAAGAAACCAGATATTTCTTGGACAGTGTTAGTTGTTCTCTTTCCAGGTTAATGTATCGTTCTTTCGCATTCTTTGTACACATATTAACTGTTTTAATTCTGCTGATCCTCATTCCTAAAAATCAAATGTTCAAATGTTTGTTAAGCTTAAGGGACTTAACTAAGGGGTCATCAGTCTCAAAACTTACAAACTACTTAAGAACTACCTACAACTAAGGACGGCACAAATATCCATGCCC
The DNA here is from genome assembly GCA_026315105.1 of Locusta migratoria. Taxonomy (NCBI): domain Eukaryota; kingdom Metazoa; phylum Arthropoda; class Insecta; order Orthoptera; family Acrididae; genus Locusta; species Locusta migratoria. The sequence goes on from CM048745.1 coordinate 169,496,148, forward strand.
GAGGGGGGATTCGAACCCCCCACCGTAGTGGCCGTGCAGACCGTGACTGAAGCGCCTCAGTCTCCTCGGCCACCGCGGACGGCGATCCTCATTCCTCTTTCTTATACAGCTCCACTCTTCAAGTGAGTTCACAGATTGTATAAATGGTAATCATCCGTTGGGATTTTTTGTGGTCTCTCAAAGGTTTCTGATTTTGTTAATCATGGAATTCTTCTAGATAAGTTTAAGCATTGTGATATTAGTGGGACAGGGCCCAAATGGCTTAAAACATACATCCTGTTCCTATAATATGCGAGAAACAGCTAATTTCTTTAACTGGGGAGCAAAAAAAAAAAAAAAAGGAGAAATGGAGTCCCATAAGGTTCGGTCTTGGGTCCAATGCTGTTCTTCACATATATTAATGACTTGCCATTCTATATCCACAAAGGTACTAAGCTGGTTCTTTCTGCTGACGATACAAGTATAGCTATCACCCCTGACAAACAGGAATTCACTGACGAAATTGTAAATGATGTCCTTCAAATATTATTAAGTGGTTCTCTACAAACTTTGATAAAAAACTGTATATACAGTTGTGTACAGTAAATGGAGCCAGTCCATTAATAAATATAGACTTTGAACTGAAATCTGTAGCTAAGGTAGAATAACCAATTATTTTAGGTGTTTTCGTTGATGAGGGCCTGAACTGGAAGAAACACATTGCAGATCTGCTAAAAAGTTTGAGTTCAGTTACTTATGCCGTCAGGGTTATTGCAAAGTTTGGTGATATATGTCCTAGTAAATTAGCTTACTTTGTGAACTTTCATTTACTGTTTTCGAATGGGTAAAAAAATGAGTAAAAAAAGTATTCACTGTACAAAAGCGTGTGTTCAGAATAATTGCTGGAGTCCACCCAAGACTATCCAGCCATTAAGAAGCTAGGGATCCTCGCAGTAGCTTCACAATATATGTATTTATTTATGAAATTTGTTATTAACAATACTAAAGGTAAAGCAGTAAAGAATCCAAAGATTGGTTTGAACACCACAGTGCTGTACTAGGCATGGTCCTATTTGGAGGTGGTATGCCGTTCCTTCCACCGACCTTGGAACTGACTTTACCCAGCCAGTTATAGGGGGACCTACAATTTAACGCGGGTTCCGAATCACGGTGCTACTCTGTATTTTTCACATCAGCAACACAGCCAGAGTTGAAAGAAGTGGAAAGTGACAGATAAAAATCCCAGGAAATACTATGCAATTCGAAAGTAATAGCAGTGTGATATTCACTATGCAAGGTTAAATCTAACGCAGGGAAACTTGAATTATGTTGCCACAAAAGTCTTTGGTCTCTTACTAAGTAGCATCAAAAGTCTGACAGATATCTAACTAATATTTAAAAAATTCAAATATTCAAATGTTTGTAAAGTCTATGGGACTATCAGTCTCTAAACTAACAAACTACTTATCAACTAGCTTATCCTAAGGACGGCACAAATATCCATGCCCGAGGGGGATTCGAACCCCCGACCGTAGTGGTCGTGCACACCGTGACTGGAGCGCCTCAGTCCCCTCGGCCTCCGCGGCCGGCTAGGTTGTACTAAAGACGGCACAAACATCCACGCCCGAGGGGGGATTCGAGCCCCCAATGGGGAGCGCCCTCGCGCATTGTATCATATTGCCTCAATGCGCTCGGCCACTCCACCGCGGCAACTAATATTTAAAATGAAATTCAATTTTTGAATAGCAAATCCTTCTACAGTTGAATTTATGGATAAAATTCAGTAACTTCACTAAAACGACATTTTTAAAAAAGTCCTTAAAATGAGACGTTCACATCATTGCGAAATGTCGCATTTATGATCTATGGAACCAGCATTAATCCAGTCTAATTTAATCATGTTCTGTGGAGCATCCTACTCCGCATCTGTGATGGCACGTCCTTCAGCGGGTCAAAGAGATGTAGGCTGAGATCAGATCCCTGGGGTAGTCACACTGTCGCGGGAAATACCTTCGCCGGCCGCGGTGGACGGTCAGGTTCTGCACGGTCATTATGGTCGAGGGTTCTAATCCCCCCTCGGGCATGGATATTAGTGCCGTCATTTGTATTAGCTAGTTAATAAGTAATTTGTAAGTCTAGGGACTGATGACCCCGTAGTTAAGTCCCATAAGCTCTACAAACATTTGAACATGTGAAATGCCTTCGTTGGTGCACTTTTACACAATTTTGTAAACGTTTTCAGTCACCCACACATTTTTCTGGCAGGCATTTCAGTTTTACGAACGAGAATCTTCGTCACAACTAGGGTGTACTGATAGTTGTTCTGAAATGTTTTGCTGCGCCAAATTGCAAAAGAATGCTTATGGGTTACGTTGTAGCAGGTACACTGTTAATCGGGAAGGGCACTTAGAAACATGTCGTTCACGTTAGAGGTTGAGAGAAGAAAGACTGCTATCGCTTATGTGGGGCTTGAGAGTAGAACACGTGTCCTGGGGGAAACGGGCGCCTTCTTTCCGGTGCGGACAAAAGACTACGCAGCTCGCTGGCTTAAGGAGCACTCGAGAAATTTTGCACACGGAGGGAAAGCGTGGGAGGCAGAGACAATGGCGGCCGACTCGCGGTCGGAAAAGGGTGGGGGGAGTGGAAGGGGAGCGCTCGTTACTCGGCGGCCATTGTCTGTTCGGCGGCGTCTTGTGCACATCGCCCCCACTCCGGCGGTCAAGTATCTGCACACAGCCGCCCACCCTGCACCAGATAGCTGGATCAAGATGGCCGAGGCTCCTGGTTGGAACCTACACAGTGTGCTCAATACTGATTGCCATCGTTAGGAATCCAGGGCTCAGCACTGTATCGAAATGTGACACAACCTTAAACGTTGCGAATATCTCTCGCCTAGGCCACGCCCACTTGACTCAAGCTCCGCCCATCAACGGCAAGTGGTCAAACCACTGCCAAACGTCAACACCTTCAGAATGAAACTTTTCAAAATATGTTAAAATGTTTGTTAAGCTTAAGGGACTTAACTATGGGGTCATCAGTCCCTAAACTTACAAACTACTTATGAAATACCTTATACTAAAGACAGCAAATATATCCATGCCCGAGGGGCGATTCGAACCCCCGACCGTAGTGGCCGTGCAGACCGTGACTGAAGCTCCTCAGTCTCCTCGGCCACCGGAAACGTTTCACTCTGCAGCGGAGTGTGCGCTGATATGAAACTTTCTGGCAGATTAAAATTGTGTGCCGGAAGCGGGACTCGAAACTGGGACCTTTGCCTTTCGCGGGCAAGCGCTCTACCGACTGACCTATCCCGACACGACTCATGTTGCCGCCTCACAACTTCACTTCCGCCAGTACCTCGCCTCCTACTTTCCAAACTTCACGGAAGCTCTCCTGCAAATATGCAAGACTAGAGCGCTCGGTTAGAGCGATTGCCCGCGAAAGGCAAAGGTCCCAGGCTCGAGTCCCGATTCAGACATACAATTTCAATCTGCCAGGAAGTTTCATATCAGGGCACACTCCGCTGCAGAGTGAAAAGTTTCACTCTGGAACATCCCTTAGGCTGTGACTAAGCCATGTATCCACCATATCCTTTCTTCCCGAAGTGCTAATCTTAACTGTTTCGCAGGAGAGCTTCTGTGAAATTTGGAAAGTAGGAGGCGAGGTACTGGCGGAAGTCAAGTTATCAGGCGGAATCGTGAGACGTGTCGGGATAGCTCAGTCGGTAGAGCGATTGCCCGCGAAAGGCAAAGGTCCCAGGTTCGAGTCCGGGTTCCGGCACGCAATTTTAATCTGCCAGGAAGTTTCATGTCAACACCTTCATTCGAATTACCTTTCTGACGATTTCTGGTCTCAAACACAAGGATTTATCGTCCACAAAATAAGTGCCGTAATCACGGTTAGGCACCTCTCCAATAATCAAAGTACGATATGCAGTAGCGTAACTCTCGTTGAAAGATTCAAAGCCTAACAAGAGCGACCATCAACCATTCAGAACCACCGAAAACTTCAGTAGTTTTTATATTAAAATTAAAAACTATAATTACCTGACATCTTATTCAGGTTATTTTATACGGGGCGATCTTTGATGTAATGGTTATGAATCCCTTTATTTGCCATAGATCGGTTACTGATTTTACATTTATGACTAGTCTCGATTCGTTAAAGAGTGATTATCAAATCTTAATTGTTCAGTCATGGTAAGAAATATGTTTCAGATGAACCAATTTCATAGTGGCTAGTTATAAAGGTTACGCACATCGACAATCAAATATGTCTTTGGGTGATGTTGTTCAAGATCTTATGCTATACTGTCCCACACGTCCATGTAGTGTGCAATCACAGCTGTGAAGGCTACCTAGACATGGCCGCCGATTCACACGCCAAATATGGACTGTTAGAAACCGATTTAGTGCAAGAAAGAAATAGATAGTTGCACCGAGAAGACGATAAATATCACAATCTGGATATATAGTTCGGAACCTATGGGCAGAAATTCGATGTTATATTATTTGCTTTTATTTATTTATCGTACGGCATTACATGACAGATGTCAGAAATTACACAGATAATATATAAAAATATAAAGTATAACAATCATACGCAAATAATAAAAGATATGCTCTAACAGTCAATGACGAATATGTATATGACAAGTACAAATGTGCACCATCATCATCATCATCATCATCATCATCACTAGAGACTGATTATGCTTCAGCTTATGATTCAGCGTTCAGTCTGGAGCATAGTACCTCTAATAAAATTCCTCCATGATCCCCTATTCAATGCTAACATTGATGCCTCGTCTGATGTTATGCCTTTTACTTCAAAATCATTCTGCACCGAATCTAAGTACTTTCTTTACCTCGACTCCTCTTACCCTCCGCTGCCGAGCTCATGAGTCTCTTAGGTACCCTTCCTTCTCCCATGCGTGTAACATGACCCACCATCTCAGTCTGTTCGGTCTAACTGCTTCATCTATGGTGTTCATTCCCAGTTTTTCTTTGATTACCTCATAATGATTGTGCTTTAGATGTCGATCAGCGAACAAAACGTTTAATTCATATCTGGTAAGTGTACTGCTTAGATGGAAGCAGGAAACCTCAGTCTTGTTGAGGTTGGGTATCAATCTTCATTTCTTGACATAATTATTGAGAGCTATAAAATTGTAGTTAAAGGTGCGCTCAATGTTTTCGAAGATTTTGTTGGAAATTGCGATGGCTATATCGTCAGCATAACAAAATTTATTGCTTCTTGTACCTGGCATGTCGGATATACAGGATGGTCGATTGATAGTGACTGGGCCAAATATCTCACGAAATAAGCATCAAATGAGAAAACTACAAAGAACAAAACTTTTCTAGCTTGAAGTGGGAAAACAGATGCCGCTATGGTTGGCCCGATAGATGGCGCTGCCATAAGTCAAACGGATATCAACTGCATATTTTTAAATAGGTACCCCCATTTTATTACATATTCGTCTAGTACGTAAATAAATATGAATGTTTTATTTGAAACACTTTTGTCGCTTTGAGATAGATGGTGTTGCAATACTCACGAACATATTGCTCACAATTTTAGGCGAACACTGGGTAACATGTAGAGTTTTAAATTAAAACACAGAACATAGGTACGTTTGAACTTTGTTTCGGTTGTTCCAATGTGATATATGTACTTTTGTCAAATTATCATACTTTATGAGAACGCATGCTGTTAGTGCGTGATTATCTGTAATTACCTCATGACTTCAATAAATGCTCAAAACGATGTCCTTCAACTTCAATGTATTTGGCAATACGCGTAACGAAATTCCTCTCAACAGCGAGTATTTCACCTTCAGTAATGTTCTCATATGCATTCACAATGCGCTGACGCAAGTTTTCAGGAGTTGTCGGTGAATCACGATAACAAATATGACTTCAAAGAAATCCGGGGATGTAAGATCCGGTGAATGTGCGGGCCATGGTATGGTGCTTCTACGACCAAACCACCTGTCATTAAATATTCCATTACAGACCGGTTCAATTGCACGCGACCCATGTACAGGAAATCCATCATATTGAAAGTGCATCGGCAGTCATGCAGTGAAACATCTTGTAGTAAAATCGGGAGAACATTATGTAAGAAATCAGCATACATTGCATCATTTAGATCGGCGTCGATAAAATAGGGGCCAATTATCCTTCCTCACCTAATGCCGCACCATACATAAACTCGACAAGGTCGCTATGTTTCACTGGACGCAGTCATCGTGGATTTTCCGTTGCCCAATAGTGCATATTATCCCGGATTGGGTTACTTCTGTTTGTGAATGGCGCTTCGTCACTAAACAGGACGTGTGAAAGAAATCTGTTATGGTCCCGTAATTTATTTTGTGCCCAGTGGCAAAACTGTACACAATGTTAGAAGTCTTCGCCATGCAAATCCTGGTAGAAATATGGTACAGGTGAAATTTATTGTTGATGTAGAATTCTCAACACCGACGTTTACGAGATTCCCGATTCTCGCTCAATTTGTCTGCTACTAATGTGCGGATTGGCCCCAACTGCAGCTAAAACACTTATTTGGGCATCATCATTTGTTTAAGGTTGAACTGACGTTTCACTTGTGACTGAACACTTTCTGTCTCTTTAAATAACGCAACTATCCGACGACAGGTCTGGACACTTGGATAATGTGTTCCAGGAGAACGATCAACATACAATCCCGTTGTGCCTTTTTATCACAATAGCCATACATAAATACCATATCGGCCTTTTCTGCAATTGGTAAACGGTCCGTTTTAACACGAGCAATGTATCACCGTCCGCACTGGCGAAATTTTACGCGATACTACGTACTTATACGTTTGTGACTATTACAGCACCATCTATCACAAAGCGACAAAAGTGTTCAAAAAACATTCATATTTATTTTCGTACAAGACGAATATGTAATAAAAATGGGGGTACCCATTTTTAAAAAATGCAGTTGATATCCGTTTGACCTATGACAGCGCCAACCTTAGTGCCATCTGTTTTCCCCCTTCAAGCAAGAAAAATTTTGTTCTTTGTTGTTTTTCGTTCGATGCTTATTTCGTCAGATATTTGGCCCTGTCGCTATCAATGGACTACCCTGTATACAGATTAAACAGTAGCGGAGCCAGTACTGAACCTTGCGGAAGTCCATTACTCAACTTGCGTGGATGTTACAAATTTCCCATTTACAGAAACTCTTCTCGTCATATTACCGTTGAGTATTTTATATTATCTGTACAAGGACCAAGGTATGTTTTGTTACTGTCAAAGAAAATCGGTTGCAAACTTGGTCTGTGAAAGATAGGTGGTCGACCCAAAACAGGACACCACCGATGCCGCATAGACTAGCAGCATACAGTGAGTAGTGGTGGTGTTGTTCCTGTGCAGGCGAGGTGGCGGTGCTGGTGGCGGCGGCGGCGGCCAGCGTGGTGGTGGTGCTGTCGCTGGTGGCCACGGTGGTGCTCATCCGGCGGCGCAGGAAGGCGCTCGACAGGGACGCCGCCGGGCCCAGCATCGTCGTCTACCCCTCCCACCACGGGGCCGCGCCACAGTTCCTGTGAGTAGCACCCCTCTCTCCAGGGGGTGAATCAAGTAACATAGACACCAAACCAACATCATCATCTAATTACGTAGGCTTCCGCGGCCAGATTTAGATGACATAAAAGTTTTCTGGGTGTTGTACCGCGTCATGATGTAATGTATACCCAGATGAAGGTCACTGTAACGTTGGCCGAAACGTCGGTTATTTAAGTAATAGCCTTCTTACATCATGACGCGTTACAACATCCAGAACACTTTTTATGTTATCAACATCATCATCATTTAACAGTTACAGTTTCCCAGGTACCGTGAATTCTCATAAGTATGGTCCAGACAACTAGTCCAAACTGGTTTTGAAGACTATACACAGTACCCTTTAGTGACAAACTAGCGCTTGCATCGCTCTTGAAACACTGAGGAAGTCTGCCGTCCACTGGCAACATGATTTTACCGCGAGGTCGCGCACGGTAAAGCATCACGTTAGTAACAGCGATAGCGTCAAGAGGCTCATTTTGCAATTTTGTTTCCTACTGAGAGCAACGTAGAAGATCTACATCTACATCTACATATGTACTCCGCAATTCACCGTAAGGTGCGTGGCGGAGGGTAGACTGTACCACTACTAGGCATTTCCTTTCCTATTCCACTCCCAAATTGAACGAGGAAAGAAAGAATGCCTATATGCCTCCGTACAAGCCCTAATTTCTCTTATCTTGCCTTTGTGATCTTTACGCGAAATGTAAGTAGGCGGCAGCAAGATCGTACTACACTCAGCTTCAAATTCCGGCCCTCTAAATTTACTTAACAGAAATTCACGAAAAGAACGTCGTCTTTCTTCCAGCGATCCCCAATTGATTTGCCGGAGCATTTACGTGACACTCGCGCATTGGTCGAACCTACCGGTAACAAATCTAGCTGCTCGCCTCCGAACCGCCTCTATGTCTTCCTTCAAACCGATCTGCTGCGGGTCCCAAATACTTGAGCAATACTCAAGACGTGGTCGTACAAGCATTTTATACGCGGTCTCCTTTGCAGGTGAAGTACATCTTCCCAAAATTCTCCCAATAAACCGAAGTCGGCTGTCTGCCTTACTCACAACTGTCCTTACATGCTCGTTCCATTTCATATCGCTCTGCAATGTTACGCCTAGATATTTGAACGACGCGACAGCATCAAGAAGCTCACCACTAATGCTGTATTCGAACATTATGGGATTGTTTTTTCTACTCATGCGCATCACCTTACATTTTTCTACATTGAGAGCTAGCTGCCATTCTTCGCATCAACTAGAAATTTTGTCTAAGTCAACCTGTGTGCTATTACTGTCAGTTACAGACGACACCCTCCCATACACCACAGCATCACCAGCAAACAGCCGCCAATTACAACTTACTCTGTCCATCAGATCATTTATATAGATAGAAAATAATAGCGGTCCTATCACACTCCCCTGGGGCACGCCTGACGATACACTCGTCTCTTATGAACACTCGCCGTCGAGAACAACCTGCTTCGTTCTATTACTTAGGAAGTCTTCCAGCCAGTCACAAATATGTGAACCTATTCCATAAGCTCGTATCTTCGTTAGCAGTCTGCAGTGTGGCACCGCGTCGAACGCCTTTTTGAAGTCCAGAAAAACACAATCCGCCTGTTACCCTTCGTCCATGGCTCGCAAGATGTCATGTGAGAAAAGGGCAAGCTGAGTTTCACATGAACGATGTTTCCTAAACCCGTGCTGATTCATGGAAAGAAACTTTTCCGTTTCAAGGAAATTTACTATATTCGAACTGAGAATATGCTCCAAAATTCTACATGAAACCGATGTCAACGATATTGGCCTGTAATCTGTGGGTCAGTTCTCTTTCCTTTCTTATACACGGGAGTCACCTGCGCTTTTTTCCAATCACTAGGAACTTTGCGCTGAATTAAAGATTCGCTATAAATGCAAGCTAAGTAGGGGGCCAATGCCGCAGAATAGTCTTTGTAAAACGGAACTGGTATTCCATCCGGACCAGAAGACTTTTTCGTATTTAGCTCTCTCAGCTGCTTCTCTACACCGGAAATACCTATTGCTATGTCCCCCATTTCGGAATTAGTACGTTGATCAAATGATGGTATATTTGTGCGGTCCTCCTGCGTGAAAGATTTCTTAAAGGTTAAATTTAGAACTTCAGCTTTCTGTTTGCTTTCTTCTATTACTGCCCCGGAATGATCAACTAGTGACTGGACAGTGGGCTTTGACCCGCTTACCGATTTTACATAGGACCAGAATTTTTTCGGGTTCTCGGAAAGATCTTTTGCTAAGGTATGGCTGTGATAATTATTGTATGCTTCGCGCATCGATATTTTTATAGACGCACGAATCTCTACTAACTTTTGCCTGTCATCATTTGCGTGTTCTTTTTTGAAGATCGCACTTTTGAATTCTCTTTATCTGTTTTTAACATATTTAGAGTATATTATCTTTAGCTAGGTGCTTATCTGCTGACGTTATACATGAGAAATGCGCAATAAAATTAAAAGGTATGAACTTGAGACAAATCTATGGTCCACTTTCCAGGATGAATTTCAATGTCCAGATTCTCAAGAAGACGGTGAACAGCAACTGTGATGAGGTTACAGCATCGTTTGTATCAGCTGACGATGATACCCTTTATTTGAACACATAAGTAATTGGCGACGGTGGAATGAAGTTCGTTGATGCAACGGTAGTGTTCGTGGCTCAAGTGGGTGATGATGTGATAGTTCAGAATGAGGGGGTGGGGGGGGGGGGAGAATACTGGCCTGCTGGTGTTCTGAAAGAGCATAAATCATGCACCGCAGTTAGCCGTATGGAGAGAAGTGGGAATATTTGCAAATGGCGCACTGTTAGGTATACTTTAACGTTCCAAATATCAGATATTGTGTGTAAAATTAGTGTGACGGTGAAGGTCTCATCGAAAAGGGATTTGTACAATACCCCAGAGCTAAAAGGCAAGTGGAGTGTAAAGGGGTAAATTGTTTTTCTTAAAACATTGTTCAACCTGTTGTTGTAGACTTTTGAAAAGGTGTGTCCTTTATTGTCACTTCATATTTCAAAAAATACTTTCTACATCTTCATGAGAAAAAGTTAGTTAAAGTAACGGCATCAGTCATCCAGCGAATAAAAGTCATAGTAGTCTATAGTTGGGCACTTGCCATACAACAATGTACCACATTTTGGCATGAAGTTACAACAACATATTGACAATGTTGAGTCCAACTCTCACAGTAATTTAATTTCACACATAATTTACTATTTGCGAGAAAAAAGTGGCTTTCGGAATTTCTACAATAAGGTTAAAATATGTCAAAAGTGGTATATAGTTGTGGGAAGTTACGGTACTGATAATAAGCTTCTTCCACTTCGTCCTGTCTAAACACACTTGCTCACTGGTAACATCATGCACTGTTCATTCTCTGGTCACTAAAGCAGCTTTAACAAGTCCATCCAAATATTTATTTACAATGGTTTACTGTCAAGATAGCTATTTACTTGATGAAAGGTTTCATGCTACTTAGAGGTCATCTTATGATCTGGAAAAGTACATATACTATAGCAAAGTACTCCTGAAACTGCAACACAGCATCGTTACCACATAGCACAACATTAAATATAATATCAGTAGGCAACCCAGCTTAAATCATTGAGTGTAACACATGTTTATGACAATGTATCTCACGTAGTACAGCATTACATTTCTCTCATCATAGTAACAAATAAGTACACATGTAGCAATCCTCATCTATAGTACAAAAAATTGCAGCAGTCCTCAAAGGCTTGCTGAATAACCTTTTTTCTCATAAATAGCTCATCACCAGCTGTAGTAAAGGTACCAGGTGTAAAAGAAATACTCGAGACAGTGTGCCAAAGAATGCCAAATATTATATAGATGTTAAGTCGAGATCGTGACAAACTGTGATCTTTGACTCTCAAAGTAAGTAAATAAGTCACCATTTAGTGAATAAAACCACTACCATAAATAATTTTTTACTTAGAAATAAGTACACAAGTCTTCCATTACAGGGCTAAATTTTGTAAATCTATACTTTCATACATTACCACAAATTAATTTTTGACAATAGACTCTTCATGTATACGTACTAATATATGACATCCGTTGTTATCAAAGAACATAGTTTGCCATGTTCACGAGTTAACTCGTTCTGAAATAATAAAAATCTCTCACTTTCAAAGACATGATGAATCTGGTGTCATATACTGGGACCTGTAACAGCAGCTGGCAGTCTAATAATGATGCTGATTAATAGAACAATTTTATTAACAGAACAATTGCAAATACTACTTCCGCCTTGGGCCTACAAGAATATCGTTAACTAAAAAACACAAACTAGGTGAGATTCTTCATGCTGATTTTTCTGGAACGGCTCATGGGTACTAGAGCTTAGTATCTCGGCCAACCAGCAAGTGCAGCGGGTTAAACCAAAACCAGTACAATTGAGGTCACTTTTCTCCGGGGCGTTACGCTAGCATCCTAAACAATTGTTCTGGCGTAGTGTGATGGTTCGTATACACCACAATGTTCGATAAAGGACATGCCTCTAGGCCTGATGTATCAAATGCTAATGCAAACGGGTCTGTGAGACAATTTTCGGTAATGTGTGGTTGACGTGTACCAGAAACACCAGTGACTTATTCCATGTGCTTACTTTCCGTACCGATAATGTGGCGGCAAGCGAAAATCTTCATGGTCCACTCAAGTGTCGAAAGATCGTTGCTGTCATTGTCCCCCTCAATGGCTGTTTTCACTTCAGCAGTAGTTTAGGCCTATTGCTGTACACCTTGTCTTTAAATACCCCTCCCCCCCCATAGAGGAGTCACATGTGTCAAAATTCGGAGAATATAGCTGCCAGACGAGGCCCATTACGAAATGCGTTACTGAAAGTGCTCCTTCTGGACAAGTACTCAGATGGGTTGGAGCTCCAACTTGCATGAACCACATCTTGTCTAAATCAGACTCACTTTAGATAATGGGGACTTCATCCCATTACTTCGTGTATTGTTCGGTAGTCATCCTGCAATCGAGGAATATCACACCGATTATTCTGTTACTGGACATTGCTCAGCACAGAATCACTCGGAAGTTATGACGATATTATTTCATATAGGCCAATAATTGACAATTATATATTTGTGGTGTCTGTAGTATCAGTTAATATTCATGGTATTTATACATCAATTCCAAATGTGTTAAGTTGAAGATGTATACCCACCTGGGATTCGAACTCGGGTCTGCTGATTGTGAGGTAGTTGCGCTGGCGTCCACACAAATGTGTACATAGCGATTATTAAAACTGTACTGACTATTCTGGTTCGCCTCCTGTCAGATACAAATTCTCAACTTTTTCCTGCCTACTATTTAACAAACTCGCGGTGTTTTTTCTTCAAACTTAGCAGAAACTGAGTTCGAATCGCGGCTGGGTACACATTTTGAACTTTACCCATTCGCAGTTCATCATCATCAACATCATAATCTTGGACAGTATCCAGCCTCTGGACGGGTCTGCTTCGAATATCGTCTTTTGTCTTGCCACTATCTCTCCGTCTTCACCTTCTCCTTTCTTTTTGACACACACTCCTTTCAGATATCTGTCTCTTGGTCTTCCTCTTGGTCTCTTTCCTTCCTGTTTCATCTCCTGTATCCTCCTCGGTACCCTCCTCCATTCTCTTAACATGCCCATACCATCACTACCATGATTTTTCTACCTCCTCTTGTAATGGTTCCACATTCATTAACAGTATGATCCCCTCATTTGTTAACCTGTCTATCTTCGTCACTGCAACACTGTTCCTCAAGAATTTTATCTCACTAGACTTGTATATAACTTTTCTTACTGCTTCAGGATCATTCCTGCTCCATACCAGGCTTCTGACACCCTTCCGAAATACTTAATGCTTTTTCCCCGCTCGCCTATTTCTCTGTCGTTTCTTCCACCTTCCTGTATCAGGCTTTAGTCGAAATTGTTCCTCTCACACTTACTTATACTAAATTTCAACCCTTCTACTTGTGCTGTTTGTTCCCATACGTTCCACTGCTCTTGCATTTCCTCCTTCCCCCAAATCGTCAGATCTGCAAATACTGTAGCTTTCACTTTTCCTTCATCACATGCAACTGCTACAAAAAATGGTGACTGTACCACCCTGACTCAAGCCAGTCAGAAATGTAACGTGATATTTTCATCTAAAATAACGTTACATTTCGGGTCTTGCAACGAACGGAAGATGCGCGTAACAATAATTTTTATTAAGGGGAGGTTAAGGTTTTAAACGGCCGTAAAGCTGGCGGGTCGTTGGGGTCGCATTTACAGATGTGGCGCCCAAACCGTGAAATAAGAGGGGCCGCGCGTACACGCTGTTCGCGGGCGCGCGCAGTGATGACCGATATCAAGGAGTGCCTTTCTTGGTCATCATGGAGAAGACGGCCCGCAGCAGCGAGAAGGCAGAAGGAAACAACAAATGAATTATGTACTTAGTTACGAGACGTATTATATAATGCTTATGAGACATGGTATTGTTTGGTTCTCGTGTAACGTATGTTAAAAATACACCTATTGATTTAAAGGGAACATTCAACTTATTTCTTAAAATAGTTGTCAAGATAAAAGTTTCTTATAGTGTTTCCCAGAAGCAATCAGGTCAAGAAGACCGATTTTGTTTTGCGGGATTGCTCATCAAGAAAATAAATGCTCGAAAGGAAATTATTTATGACTCGAGTTGATGTAATGTCCCGTCAGAACGGCGAGTTCCGCTCGTATCCTCAGTGTACATTTCTTACTCGCTAAGGAATTAGCTAGGGACATTACAAGTCTTACGTTCAGTCAGAGCTGATCTCTCTTCTCTCACATTCTCACAGCTCGCACATCCATGGTACATTTCCTTTGTCCTCCAAATAGTTTTTTTTCGTACCCGTCTATTCCCCAAGAATTTCCACACTTTGCTTCTAGGTACACTGTCGTAGAACCTATTCGTAGTTAATGTCGTAAATTCAGTAAATATCAATAAATGTCACCCTGTGTAAAGTGTACGGTGTCTCGCCTCAACGGCTGGATGTGTGTGTCGGACAGGACCAAGGAGATCAGCTTCACGCTGCCGACCCTGCGGCACGCCGCCTCGCTGGACGAGCTGGGCGGCGACGGAGACGTCGACCTCGACGGCCGGTTCGAGGACGGCTCCAGCGACCCGCTGGTGCCCGCCAGCGGCGCCCACACCCAGAGGTCCAACTCCTTCAGTGAGTACCGACCGCACTCTCTGCACTCACTACCTCTACATATCTGCCTGTCTCAAGCATCCAGTTTGATTTATGAGGTCCTTTCAAGTTATAACACCCGTGATTCGCTTTCTTCTCATTAATGACTGTACTGAAAGAAACATATCATTTGCTTCAAAATAAGCGAGCACTCCTTGTGAATGCATCAAGGAAATGGCGGCACTGTACGGCACATTGAACTCTAGCGGCAGGAGGGTTTGCTATTGATGGCAACATTTTCAGTAAAAGAAAAGCTTCATTCCTTTCTTCCATTTGCGTGGTCTGCCACCGCCACTTGAGTGAATAACGTATCATGGACGTATCCGTTGCCAGTTTGTGGGTTTCGACAATTCAGAGAAGGCAGAGCGTCGTCTGACCACACACCACAATAAACTCCGCCTCGCACCAGCTGTTCGGGTAATATGATCAAGCGAGTTCTGTAGAAAAGGCGATATCATTAATAGCGCGATGGCACAGTTTTTTTCCTCGTTTTCAAGCGAATATGGTTTTAAAATTAAATATATTTATTATTACACAATGTTTATGGTAATTTGCAGCCTGTTTAGATAAGCAGCGATATTTGCGTTTTACAATTGAGGATGTTCACTAAGGACTTTACTAAAAGCAAAAGGCATTGCAATAATTTAGATATTTTCCAACATAGTTACCAAAAGAACTGAGATACTTGACTTGTCGTGGAATCAACTATTGTTTTTTGTTAAATATTGGGCACGCAGCAAAATATATAACGTAATACGATATTATAAATAAGGTTTGTACTTTTGATCCTGTTAATCATAATTTTTTGCACCACGTTTTTCGACCATAAGCCATTTTCAAGCAAACTGTGAACGAGCATATATTGCAAAGTTTGGATTTAGATATTTTTACATAAAAGCTGCCATGGCTGGCCTGAAAGTTATCTCACACGTAGACTGAAATCGGCTGTCTAATAAAATTAAAAGAAAAAAAATGCTCTTGCGTTCGAGACTTTTTTTTTTTTTTTTTTTTTTTTTTTTTTTTAATTTGGATTTCATTCGGGATCGCTGTTTCTGCAAAACAGTTTTCTAAAATTGATAGCTCTGTTTGATTAATAAGATTACCCGAAAACCAGTTAGACCAAAAGTTGGAAAAAATTGTGGTGGTTCACCCAAGAATGCTGACTCAGACCAATCGATTTATCCATTACGCTACACCAGAAAGCTTGAATAACTCACCCAAATTCTACTATTAATGGCAGACGTTAATAGCTAATGTGGGACGTCGGCACACCTGACTGTAATCAATCGTATTAAGAATGACTTTCGATAATTCTTTAGTGCGTCATTGCTCTGAAATGACATCGCCCAAATTATAATAAGAAAATCGTCATATACAAATGGCAAAATGGCATATGCCAAGGAGACTTCCTAACAGATCGAGAAGCGTCTGCTTCGTTGCAGTTCGGTAACCTCCGTTAATATTCGGAAGTGGAAGTCTAAGGTCAAATCAAAGATTTTTCTCACAATATGAAGCATGTCTCAGTTCTATCCACAAGTAAGTAGAAAAATAAGTCAAAGGGGTGGGGGGGCGTACACGAAAAAAAAAAAAAAAAATATAACCGATCACAGAATACACAATTTTTGAGTTACATAAATGAAATTATATACAATGATTGATGGTATTTCGAACAATCTACTGAAATTGTTTTGTAATTTTAATTTTAATTTTTTGGAAGTTTTAAAGTTTATGATCACATGATTCACAAATTTACCACTTACTAAGAGTGTTTCTGCGAATAGGCTTGAATTTTTTGCAGTATAATCTCAACGATCATACAAAGAAACCCACAGATGCATTTTAATTTATTGATATTTACGAAATTTTAGGTTTAATTAATTGTAATTGAAAAGCTACACATAAAAATTCTACTTTCTTTATTCTCTATCTTGACATACACGAATGATATTAAATATTCACTCTGTATACATGTTTCTTACATATAATGCTAAAGACACGTCAAAAATCAAAGTCAAATCTTTTCTTGTTTTGAACGAAAGTGCACCTGAATAATGAAAACGGTAGTTCTGAGAAAATGCACTTTAAAGTTAAACATGCTTCTTCGTTGCCATTCGCACCATCAAAAGCCTCCATTTCCTTCGAAACGTCTTCTGGCTTCTTCTTTTCTGTCTTGTTTGCTCCGCAAGGTCTTCATTGGATTTAATGGCTGCAAGTATACGTCGAGTGTCAGTTCCCATCAAGATAACGCGAGTGAAAACTCCGGACTTGAAGCCCATTCTCTACAAGAATCTTATCCTCTCTGAGCTTCCACCATTAAAGACAATAAGTGCATCATAAACTGCAATATTAACTAACTTAGATGAGAAAGAATGAGAAAGAATAGTTTTTAGATGAGAGCCTTCAGAGACTAATTAGGTTTCTGCATTTTGCCATGAACACGTTTCTTGGGAGGACTGTTATTACACAGCCTTCTTGATGTTGTGTAGAAACATTCCCTGCATTCTGATTACACGACATCGATGAAAAAATGCCACATAAACAGATAATACGAGTGAATTAAAAACAAGGAAGAAGGCGTGGCCCTGTCCAAGCTGTTATTGGCCCACTTCAGGTTACGGTAGTAACACTAAAAGTGGGCCTTTGCAATCGTCTTTTGGCAGCTCGAAATGAAAATAAAAATAACGGTTTAACTATTCAATTGACACGGAAATTCAATAACCGAAATTGTAGAGGAGAAAATTCACTACAACTTTGCTCTCTTATTGTTTTTTTCCCCATATCTCGTAGCGTATCAAAGATATTTGCAAAAATAACGGCGATTTTGGGATGTATATCTGTCTGTCCGTAACGTGTTCCCTGTTTTTTAAGACGAACCGTTCAACCGACCAGCACCAAATTTTACAGACATGATTGTAGGCCGCCAGAGACCAGTACCTCCCTTTTTCAAATTTTTCGGACAAACAATACGGTAGTAATACCAAAAAAAGCCGTTTGTAATGTAATTGTAATTGCAAACGAACCGTTTATCTCACACGAAAATTGAATAACCCAATTGGTAGAGGAGAAAATTCTCTACAACTTAGCTCCCTTATGTTTTTTTCCCCATATCTCGTATCGTTTGAGACATATTTGCAAAAATAACGGAAATTTGACACCTTCCATTGAATTAACGAAAACCAGCCGTTCGCAGATGTCACGTGATATTCCTCACCTAGAAGTCTCTCTGAAATGCGCCATCTTGCGCTACTTATTTGATGATTTTCTTATTGTAACTTACACGTTGTCATTTCAAAGCAATAGCGCACTGAAGAATTAACAAAAACACATCGTTCTTCGTACGATAAATGATAATCTAACGTATACAGATGCCATATTAGCATCAGTTAACAACGGCCATCAATAATATGAGATAAAAGGATTCATCTTTCAATTGATAGCCGTAGCATTGCGGCACAGAGTAATATATATTTGTCTGTAATGCCGGGCGCCGTGGCTCAGCGCGCCCGGTCAGGGGGCTGAACGCCCCCTGTAATAAAAAGGCTGAGCCCCGAACACATCGAACAACAATGACCGGTAAAGGTTTCATACATGTAGGCATAATTTCTCCATACTTAATTACGACATACCTTACCTTAAAATACGTGTTTTTCAAATGTCTTTCAAGCGCCGTTACATTTAACTTGCCAGCTTTCGTAATGTTGAAGTATAAATACAAAATCCGACAAATACGGCACATTTGCATCGGATCGCCTGAATTGAAGGCTCCGCAACGCGATGTTCATTTGTTGCAGACCACGTGATTATGTGGCTAGCGAATCACAGCACAAAGAAGAGTACCGTCGTCAGCCAATGGTAACCAAACCTCACCTCCGCGCAACGTGCAAATAAGAATTTTTGACGTTGGAAATTAAATATGCGGTAATGTTTTATACACGAAACCACGCAATGTTTACAGATGTGAAAATTAACGTGTTAACATGAAGTTTCACTTGATTACACTTTCAGACAGACGATAAAATAAATAAAACATGCTATACCTGCTCTATGGTTGACAGGTTCTTGTATGTACCCTTGTACGGTCAGTATCAGTTATTGGCCTTGTAAAATAAAGATTTAGAATTATTTGGCGACTGTTTCGTACAGATCGTAGGGTAAATAAAGCATGCTATACTAGTACCTGATCTATGGTTGATAGATTTTTGTATGTACCCTTGTCTGATCAGTAAACGTAATTGGCCTCGTAAAATGAAGATTTAGAATCACTTTATCCTCTCAACTATACAGTACTATAGCACATTTTACTTAATTTATATGTACGAAACAGTCAACTAATTCCAAATCTTCATCTTACGAGGCCATTAACTGTTACTGACCGGACAAGGGTACATACAAGAACCTGTCAACCATAGAGCAGGTATAGCATGTTTTAGTTATTTTTTCGTCTGTGTAATGAAGTCATTTCGAAAAGAAAATAATTGAACCTTCTTGTTAACACGTTAATTTTCACATCTCTAAACATTGCGCGGTTTCGTATATAAAAACATTACCGCATATTTAATTTCCAACGTCAAAAATTCTTATTTGCATGTTGCGCGGAGGTGAGGTTTGGTTACCATTGGCTGACGACGGGTACTCTTCTTTGTGTTGTGATTCGCTAGCCACATAATCACGTGGTCTGCAACAAATGAACATCGCGTTGCGCAGCCTCCAATTCAGGCGATCCGAAGCAAATGTGCCGTATTTGGTGGATTTTGTATATATACTTCAATATTACGAAAGCTGGCAACTTAAATGTAACGGCGCTTGAAAGACAATTGCAAAACACGTATTTTAAGGTAAGGTATGTCGTAATTAAGTATGGAGAAATTATGCCTACACGTATAAAACCTTTACCCAATGACCAACACGATCAGCGACCGCAAAGGACAAAACTACTTGGAAGAAAAAATAGCGTAGTGGGAAAGGCGTTGGGCTATGACGCTAAAGGTCGGTCGTTCGGAACCCGCCACTAACTAATTTTTTTTTCCTAAAAGGGGTTAAGACACTCTTATTAATTAATTTTTTATTATTTAGATTATTAATTGGTCCAGAATGTTCGCAAAAACTTATAAAACTACAAATCTAAAGTGGGCCATAAAACACGCCAGTGCGATTTTTTTTTTTCGTTTTTTGCGGATTTAGAATCGGAATTGGAACGTAATATTTGGTAATTTAATTTTCAATACCATGTAATAACTGAAAAGGCATTAAAACTTTCACAATTTTAGTCATTTTTGTGTACGTTCCGCCTTGAACATTGACGTTGTCTTCTTTTAAGGGAGAAAATAAATGGAAATTTCTTTAATGGATGGGCCTGTATTTTTTTTTTTTTTTCCCCAGCATGCATCTCGTATTTAGCTCGAGAGACTAAATGGGGAATTACGTTAAATGCGTACAGTGTAAAGTTTACAGCGAAACGTACCCTGAGGGACACGAGGCATCGACGGCCTGAAGATGCTTTTCTTCTGAGGGGCGGCACCGAGCGGTAACGACGGAGATAACGACGCCCCCCGACCACGCTTCCCCCCCCCCCCTCAGACCCCACGCCTTCTTCAGTCCAGAATGCCGTCGTTTTCCCCGTTAGTGGTAAAGATGCGGGAAAAAACGCGCTCCGCTTGCCGCAGGCGCGTCGGTGACAGAATTCGCGAGAAGCGCTGTCAGAGGAAGTATGGCTTCGACGTGTTCGGATCGACGTTAATACGGTCGGTCCTTTCAGCCGCGAGACTCAGATATCAGCTGACTCTTGCGTTCTGGGTGATGGCTAGTCCTTTCGCTTCCGGAAAAGGTCAGGCATGGAACCGCACGGCCTGCCGTGGTGGCCGAGGGGACTGAGGCGCTCCAGTCACGGTCTGCACGGCCACTACGGTCGGGGGTTCGAATCCCCCCTCGGTCATGGATATTTGTGCCGTGCTTAGTATTAGTTAGTTCATAAGTAGTTTGTAAGTTTAGGGACTGATGATCTCGTAGTTAAGTCCCATAAGATATACAAACATTTGAACATTTTTGGAACCGCACTAATGACGGATTACGGTAGAAAGCTAAATCATCAATCCGAGGATTCAACAGCTCAGTGCTTTACTAGTCGCTGTCCTGTTGGAGGTAGTATGTCGTTGTCTTCCTCCGATCTAACTTACCAGCCATAGAGAGACCCACAATTTATCGTTCATTTCAAACCAGGGTAGAAATGACTTATGGTCACTCAATGTGCACTGCTTGAATAACTGACAACGTGAAATAAATCTTTTCTGTAGGATGGTCTTTCCTTTCAGTTTTGTGGAAGTGTCAAAACAACAAAGTATCCCATAAAATGGGTTTTATAGGACGAGGTACGTCCAGAAAGTAAGTTCCGTTTGGTTATATAAAACAAACGTGTACAGATACAGAAAAATACTTATCGTACAAAAATCTACAGCTGTTAAACTACTTTTCTACATAGCTACCGAAATTTTGTAGGCAATTGTCATAGCGTGGCACAAGTTTCTGTATTCCTTCTTCATAGAAGGTTGCCGCCTGTGTATTCAGCTATGTGGTAGTATGTATCAAAACGTGGTGTTTGTTTTCACGATAGTGCCCGACCTCATGTGGCGAATGTGACCAAGCAACTCTTACGGGAATTTCGCTGGGACGTATGTATTCATCATCCTGACAGCCCGGGCCTCGCTCCTAGCCACTTTCACCTCTTCTTACACCAACGATGATGACGAGCTGAAAGAACATGCTACATGCTACCACATGGCTGAATAAACAGGCGGCAACCTTCTATGAAGAAGGCATACAGAAACATGTGCCACGCTGTGACAAGTGCCTACAATATTTCGGCAGCTATGTAGAAAAGTAGTTTAAAAGTTGTAGATTTTTGTACAATAAATATTTTTTCTGTATCTGTACACGTTTGTTTTATATAACCAAACGGACTTTCTGGACGTACCTCGTATATACTCTATGACCTCGGAGCGCATCTCCACCTTCGATACTACGCTTTTACTAGTCAAGTGCTCAAAGGTCTTAACACACTTTAAGTCAATGTTTACTAATTTATTTATTTTATAATTTATTTTATTTTTTATTTTAATATATTTTAATTTTTTTTTGTTCATTTATCGCCATATCAACTCCTCCTAAAACATGGAAACAAAGGGGTTAAATTACAAGAGAGTTTCCTGAAATACTCAAAGATGTGTTCATAGAGTCATTGGATGACGTTTCTGGATGTAGGTCCCCCATCAAAATAATGCAGGTATGTAGTCACTCCACTTTATAACTCCTCGGGGTTTCTAAAGTGAATTTCCGAATTCTCTGTATAAGATTAGGAGTAATACTATGTTGAAGAATTCTGTCACGCAGAACCCACCACGTTATTATCAACGGAGAGATTTCGTTACATGCTGCACTAACATAACATTGCAACGTTAAGCGAGATGAGAGAGTGGTGGACATATGGCAAGAGTAAACCAAAGGCGTTTGTGACACGAATGATTTCTAATATTACGTGTTAGAAGGATGTAGATTTATAGGAAGACGTAGGGAATCCAGTATTACAAAGTTACAACAGTTCTAAAATCCTTGGAGGAAAATTACAACCAAACCACTATTCAAGATGGTAAGTAGAATGTGGGAGACTGGCGACGTACAATTCGACTTTCAGAAAAATTCATGAAATTATTCCAAAGAAAACGTGGGAAAAACGTGTGAGAACTGTCCTACAATCCGCTTAACATCTTTGGCATCGGTGATGATGACAATATATATACAGAAGAATCAAAAGAAAATGGATCTGTTAAACGACCGTGTTTGGCCTTAGAAAAAGTTCAAATGTTCATTATTATATGGAACCAAACTACTTTCGTCATCAGTCGCTAGACTTACAAACTACGTAAACTAAGTTAAAGTAACCTAAACAGAACACAAAAATGTAAATGTAAATGTTTGTATAGCTTATGGGATTTAACTACGGGGTCGTCAGTCCCTACAATTACAAACTACTTACGAACTAGCTAATACTAAGGACGGCACAAATATCCATGCCCGAAGGGGGATTCGAACCCCCGACCGTAGTGGCCGTGCAGACCGTGACTGGCGCGCCTAAATCCCCTCGGCCACCGCGGCCGGCTAAACACAACACACACACATACCCACACACACACACACACACACACACACACACACACACACACACACACACATGCCAAGGAGGAATCGAACCTCCGACGCGGGAGAACGCGCTTGGATAATAGATAGAAGATCGTAAGAATATCAGCACAGGTTCATACGATTTATGAATAAGGAGAAAGCGTTTGACAATGTAAAATTGTGTGGGATGTTCGAATAAATCCTGTGTGACTATGTTTCTCCGCGATGAACTCGGAAACTAATCAACTGGTCTTAATTAAATTTTTCTCAGTGTGTGATATTTGATCCATTTTAAAAAATAGGATGGTTTTAACTCGATTAATGACCTCAGTATTATATTTATTGCACATTAAATCTTTTATTTAGCTTGTCTAAGTAGCCTATAGTTCGCACTGTTTCTCAATTTGTAGTCTGGGCTAGTGGTAAAGTGGTCCGGCGCGGGTTCGAAGATCGCTGGTGCGAGGCATTTTTTCTCTGTGAGCTTTCGCCTCTCAACGATGTGAGGAGTCGTCAGAACCGACACGTGTTTCGGATTCCACGTTAAAGTGTAGGTTCCCTTTTCCCGGTTCGAAAACTGGGGTAGGTTGCAGTCTTAAGGACATGCCAGGCGGCTAAGCGGCGTGCAGTCGAAAGTCACTGACACACACTAAGTTGTCTATTTAGGATGTTTCACTGATGCTATAATTTATTTCAAATTACACATTTTTTCCAAAGGCATAACCGTGCTTTCTAAATTTTCCCTTTATTGCAGTTTATCTAATTTTATTATACACTAAACCTTTATAAGTCAGTTGCAGTGCGTTAGTCTCGTTAAAAATCAGAAATGGCTTCACCGATTTGAATAATATTTTGTTTTGTTTTCTTTGCTTTAATACACTGGTGAATATGAAACAAATAGGGAAAACCGAAAGGAAGAGCAGAAAAATGGAAATAATGGAGAACCTAATTTTGTAATGGTAACGTCGCAACTTGGGATTAGATTCGAATCTTATACACTGCCATACCGTTTATCGGATTGTGAGCGCTATAAAATGTTACATACGCGAGCATTATAGCAACAAGAACGGCACTGTATACATAATAATTTTGCAAGTATATATACATGTGGCGTCTGTTCCGAAATAACAGACGTCACTTCTGATCCTGCAGTTGTTATTCTTTAATATTCACAGAATATATGACATCAACTGCGATTGGGCAAAGCTGAAATGTGTACCCATCCGAGATTCGAACCCGGGTCTCCTGCTTTCAAATGTTCAAATGTTTGTAAAGCTTATGGGACTTCACTACTGGGTCATCAGACCCTAAACTTATTAACTACTTATGAACTACTTACGAACTAGGACGGCACAAATATCCATGCCCGAGGGGGGTTTCAAACCCCCGACCGTAGTGGCCGTGCAGACCGTGACTGAAGCGCCTCAGTCCCCTCGGCCAATTCCTGCTTTCTAGGCAGTTGCGCTGAACCCTACACCACTGGGGAGACAGAAAGCAGCTCTGCCCAATCGCAGTTGATGTCATATTTCCTGTGAATATTAAATTTTGCAAGTCCCTGGCGGATGGTATTTTCCAACATACATCGATACCAAAATAAAGTTTTATTCGTATTACGGTGAAATTTTTCAAGCTAGACTTTAAGAACAAAAGAAAAATCACCATGTACAGGAGATTTCGTATGTTGAATGGCGGAGGGAACCTTATTACAGACTTCTACACCTTTCCACGACTCATCACGAATATGGCCGGTATAGTATTTTTTCTCATTCCGGGCAGTGAAGGCATAAAAAGAGATAAGGAACAGGAGGAGATTGGTAGAGTAATGGAAGAGGTAGAGGGATTGATGGGTGGATAGACGAGAGTATTAATAAGAGGACGAGAAGGAAGAGGAAGACGGAGAAGAACATGAACTAACAGAATATTGGAATAAATTAATATCCGAATGTTTTCAGTTAGCTTATACAGCGAGAAGCCTAACAGGACGAAGAGGTAAGAGACAGACATAGATATGGGCATAAGGGCTACAGAAATCATTGTGGGATGTATGTCAAATTCCCGTGTATTTTTAGCAACTGCGAAGCACTGCCGGAAGAAGCAAGAGGGGATAATAACACGGTAATTCCAAGATCACGGATTAAAAATTGCATAAGTCTTTCACCCTGACTGTTAAATATATACATTAACCAAGTAATAGAAAGGAATAAGGGTGAAAATAAATCAAAGTTCAGATAGTATCATTAAAGTGAAGAATTGTTGTAGGGTCTGTTGACTGAAGGGGTACAGAAAATTGATCGAGAGTAAGCCGTAAACGTCAAATGTATCGCAGTATAATAGAAATGAGAGGAGCGCGAAGATTTAGTTGAGTAGTCCCGGTACCTTAGAAGTAAACCCATGACGGGCGATATAAAATGCAGACTTTAGCGAACGGTTGGCCATTCCTAGTGAAGAAGAGTCTACAGATTCCAAACGTTGTCCTTAATGTAACAAATTTCTGGAAATTGTGTCTGGAGCCCAAAATTATAAGGTAGTGAATAAATGTCTATAGGAAAACCGAAAGAGATGAGAATCAAGAAAGTTGAAGATGGTGTTTTCAGAAGTGTTGAAAATTACATGTTTTCAAAAGAGGAATGAGCTTCCGCAGAAACGACGAAGGCAGAAAGATGGGGAAAACTGTCATAAGCAGACAGGCACGGCTGTAGGACACATCAGAGAAAAACCTCAATGGTACTAAAGACAGCTGTAACGGGCAAGAACTGTTGTAGGATAAAATCATATTCTGAGATACATTTCGAGCTTATTGCAGAAAACTAATAGGGATGATGGAAGGGAATGGGTGGGGGAACATGAAACTCCATTATTCAGTATGGCTTTCAATTGTGACGACATACACATCAAGAAATTTGCTGACCTTCCTAGATGAAGTAATAGATCGAATAAACGATAATGTTTGTAATCTGCTGTTTACAGACGCATGAATTCTGCAATTTGAAAGAAAAGAAATCTAGAGAAAAAAACTTTGAAACCAGTCCATATTTCTAATTTAATTTGCGTTGGTCCAACAAGTATGTTTCTTTCAAAAGAAAACATAGAATTTTTGGCTTTACCATGATGGTTAATAACAGATATTTCAAAACAAAGTATTTTGTAGTATCTCATTTACTTCATTTACTTTCTCCTCACAACGCGTTTCAGAGCTTTATACGTTATCTTCAGATGGATTTTCTGTGTTAAAGTGAGTTGCAACGGCATCAGAAAAAACATGTGATGTTCTCTCCCGCGGCCATAGCGCTTTTTCTTTGTCATAAGGTGAGTTTATGACAGAGGAAAATCGCACTGTTGTGTTTTACGGTCGACTTTAGATTTTCCTGTAGTTTTATAATTTTTTGCGTATACAAACAGGTGAGAGTTTTGAAGTATAGATATTGATACATGACAGATTGGAAAAGTACGTTAGTTACACACAAGGCAGCGGAGCAAGGGCAGGGCGGAAAGGATGTTCATAAGGATATATAATACGTAGTTTATGAGTGCATGGTCTCGCGGCGACATGAATTAATAAAATCTTCTCGAGCTTCCAGCCGCGTCAAGTGGTTGTGAACCCATGAGCTTTCGGCCTAGTTCTCCTTGGCCATTGTCAAGTGGTAAAATGACTGCTGTATCGCCGTCGCCTTGCCGCTAGAGGTCTGCAAATCGCCGGTTTCGCTCGCTCGTTCTCGGTCGAGTGCGCAACGCTCGGCGGTAGCGCGCCGAATGTGTTCGCTCGCAGCGAGCGTGTTGACACTCGAACGAGGCTACGTGGGGCAGCGTGGGCACAGGCCGCACAGGTAGTGCTGCCGCTGTACTCACAAGGAAACCTACCCAAGTCACTGTCCGATTTTTATGAAATTTGCAACTGTTATAATACATGAAAAACTATGGGACAAGTATTTGTTTTTAGCGGCGGAGAAACATATTTAAAGGGTGAAACGGTCCCTCCAAAATTGTTGCTAAAATAGAAACACGGCGATAACTTAGAGACTAGAGAAGCGATTTTAATCATGTTTTGTATGAAAGTATCTTTTGATAAAAGACAAATTCCATATATTCAACTTCGATAAAATCAAAATAATTTTTTTCAATTGTCCCCCTAATTGTCACACCCCCTGCAATGTACCTAGGCTTATCTCTTATCAGGACACGGATGAAAGCGAGGATCCTATATATTGCACAAAAGCTTGCATATGTTCTTTATTATGTAGATAAGAAAGACGACAGTGGCAGTGGGGGATATATGAATGTTGCAACTGGAAAAATTCCCGTTAAGGACTCACTCGGAAAAGGTAGAGGCGGAGCAACCACGCATGGGAGTATATATTAACGGGGTGCAACAGCGAGAGAGAGAGATGTACAACACTCACCTAACCGGTGTATATCAATATCGTGTATTTAATATCAATATAAAAGACGGACAAAGTATTCCAGGACTTGAGGGTGATAAGAGAAATGGATATAAAATACAATCACTTCCTCGTTAAGACGGCAAGTAACACCTACCACCAAACAGGCACCAACAGTCCACAAAATGGGAACAAGAAAGTAAGAAAGATCATGGGAATCTCATTTAGTAAATGATCTTAGCGCAGAAACTTTGTTAATCACGTATAATAACCTGTATGGTAATGTATACTATGCGAAACTTGTAAGAAAGATCATGGGAATCTCATTTAGTAAATGATCTTAGCGCAGAAACTTTGTTAATCACGTATAATAACCTGTATGGTAATGTATACTATGCGAAACTCAGTGGCTAGTACAACTGGATCGAGAGAACAGCTTTCGAAGGACCCGGTAAAGGAAACAATTCCAAATTTCGCAGTCAGGATGTATTCTCTACCGTCTAGTTTGCTCCCGACACTCGCCTTGGACTCGATTGGCGTTGTGGTGGGCGACCGAGTGGCGAGCGGGCAGTGTGGACGGTCGGGCCAGTCGATGTGACCCTCTCGAAGGAGCGCGGAAAAAGTCGAGCGCAGCCACACGCCTTGCCGCAAGCTGCGATCTGCCATAGAACTGTCGATTCGAGCGAGCAACCGATCGAGGTACAGACCTCTAATTGCCGCGCTGCTAGCTGTGACGTCTGGAGCCTTCTGCCTCGCCATATAAGGCAATGTTTACATCCTGAGTCGGCTACGGACGCGAACTTGGCCGAAAGCTCGTGGGTTCACAACCACTTGACTGTATTTTAACACATAGTCAAAATTATCTTATATATGTTATTTTAACTTTGACACACACATTCTTTTCTTCAACTTCCACTTCTTTTAATTCGTATTTAATATCTTTTCCATATTATAATTATATTTTCCGTTAAATATTATCTCATGTCTTGCCGTGGTAGTTTGTTCTGTTTTTCAAGTTTATTATCTTACCTGTACTGGTTTACGTAAAATACGTTTGTTCAATTTCCGTGTCAGATTAGCGCTTAAGTATTTGTTTGCAATTAAATTTCGTGCTGTCAAAAGACCATCACAAACGGCATATTTTCAGTGTTATTAACCTATTTTTTTCTCCGAAACATTTACAAAAGGAATGTTCTAATCGCTTCCGGTCGCCATCTACATCTACACCTACATGGGATTCTCTGCAAATCACATTTAAGTGCCTGGCAGAGGGTTCATCGAACCACCTTCATATTGTTGATAAAACTCTTCTGGGTATTGGACCGCATCGTCAGTATATGAAATATTTCACCGACGTTTCGGCCACTATTGCAAGCGGCCATCTTCTGGGTGGTAACGTAAAACCCAGAAGGTGGCCGCTTGCAATACTGGCCGAAACGTCGGTGAAATATTTGATATATTGACGATGCGGTTCAATACCCAGAAGAGTCTTGTCAACAATGACAACGACCGCGGAAGCCTTCGTTTACACATTCATATTATTTATCTCCCATTCGGTTCTCGAATAGCGCGCGGAAAGAAGGAACAACTGAATCCCTCCGTTCAAGCTTTGATTTTTCGTATTTTATTATGATGATCTTGTGTACCTATATAAGTGGCAGTCATCAATATATTTTTATATATTATATAAATTGAGAATGTTGGCGATTGTAGTTTCGTAAGTAGCCCACGCTGCAGCGATAAGCGCCTGTGTCATTTCCATGACGCTGTCTCGCATGTATCGTGACAATACAAAAAGAGCTGCCCTTCTTTGGACTCTTTCGATGTCCTTCGTGAAACCCACCTGATAAGAGAGCAATACTCCAAAAACGGTCGGACAAGCGTAGTGAATGCAGTTTCTTTAGTATTTCTGTTGCATCTTTTAGGAGTTCTCACAATAAAATGCAGTCTGTGGTTCGCCTTTCCCACGACATTATCTACGTATTCTTCCCAGTTTAAGTCTGGAGTAATAGTAATTCCTAGGTATTTAGTGGAGTCTGGAGTAATAGTAATTTCTAGGTATTTAGTGGAGGTTTCGGCATTCATTTTTGATTTATCTTGTAAACATAGTTTCTCGTCTTAATCATGTGGACAACTTCACACTTCTCATTATTTAGAGTCACTTGCCAATTTTTACACCATACTGATATTTAAATCGTTCTGCAGTTGGTTTTGATCTTCAGATGGTCTTACTATAAGGTAACTGAATGGCGTCGTCTGCAAACGACCTAAGAGAGCTACTTAGATTTTCTCCCAAATCGTTTCTATAAATAAGGAACAGCAGAAGACCAATAACACTGCCCTGTGGAACGCGGGGTATCACCTCTGTTTTAGTCGATGCCTTACCTTCGATTACTACAAACTGCGTCCTTTTTGACAGGAAATCCCCTATCCAGTCGCAAATTTGGTGTGATATACCATAACCTCGCAACTTGATCTAAAAGCCGTTTGTGAAATTCGGTGTCAAAAGCCTTCTGGAAATAGAGAAATACAGAATCAATTTATGAACCTTTGTCGATAACACTCATCACCTCGTGTGAGTAAAGAGCTATTTGTGTTTCGCATCAACAATATTTTCTAAATCCGTGATGACCTTGGGTCAGTAGATTATTCTGTTCCACATAATTCATAATATTTGGAAAGAGGATATGTTCCAATACCCTGCTGCAAATTGACGTCAATGAAATAGGCCCGTAGTTAACTGGGGTACTCCTACCACCTTTTTTGAATATTGGTGTGACCTGTGCAACTTTTCAATCTTTTGGTGCAGATCCTTCTTTGAGAGAGCGGATGTATATGTCTATTAAGTAAGGGGATATAGCTTCAGCATAAATAGAAATCTAATGGGTATACAGTCCGGACCACTTTTTGAAGTTGCTTCCCTATTCCGAGGATATATACTTCAACGTTACTCATTCTGGTCTCTGTTTGTAATTCGAAATCTGGAATATTGGTTTAGTCATCTTTGGTGTATAAGCTTAGAAAAGCTATGTTTAGTAACTCTGCTGTAGTAGCGGTATCATCGGCAGGATCGCCATTACTATCACGTAGTGAGGGTATTGTTTGTGTTTTGCCCCTAGTATATTTAACATATGACCAGAATCTCTTTGGGTTCTCAGTCAAAATTCGTTGTGAAAAGTGTTGTAGGCATCTAGCATTGACGTCTTCGCTAAATTTCGAGCTTCGGTGTAGGATCGCCAACCCTGGGGATTTTGTGTTCGTTTAAATTTAGCATGCCTCTTCCGTTGCTTTTGCATCAGTGTCCTGACCTGTTTTGTGTACCAAGGGAGATCACCTCCTTCTTTTATTAATTTATTTCGTATAAAACAATTTCTGACGATGGAACGTCCTTGAATTTGCGCCACATCAGGTGTACACTTACGTGTATTGTTAGAAACGAATGGAAACTGTCTTTCAAGAAGCAATGTATTTTATTTCTTTCTGCTTTCCTGAACAAATATACTTTTCATCTATTTTGGTAACCTTAGGACTCTCTATGTTCAATTACATCTATGAAATTTGGTGCCAATCGATTGAACGGCGCGACCTAAAGAGTGGGAACACGTTACACACAGACAGACAGTGTCCAATAGCCCTTCTTTACACAAATATCTCTGAAACGGTTACGAGATACGGAAAACGCTAAGAGAGCAAAGGTGTAGAGAATTTTCTCCTCTACAAATTTGTTTATTTAATTTTTCAGATGAATGATTAAGCCGTTATTTTGACTTAAATTTGGAGTTCTCAAAAGGCCCTCGCAAACGCACACTTTTAGTGTTCCTACGTTAGCGTCTAGTGGCACAATACCTGTGACCACTGGAGAGTGTACAACACGTTATCCTGATGGAGGAAGGGTGCTTAAGCTTTAACGTCCCGTCGACAGCGTGGTCATTAGAGGCAGTACTTACCATCGGATTTTCGGGGAAGGATGTGACAGGAAATCGGCCGCATTTGCCTGGAGCGATTTAGGGAAATCACGGAAAACTTAAATCTGGATTGCCGGAGGTGGATTTGAACCACCATCCTCCCAAATGTGAGTCCAGTGTCATACCACGGAGCCACCTCGCTCGGTTTATCCTGATGTTATGATAACTTACATTAGCACCAAAAATTAACATCCACCTCAAGATGGAAAAGGAAACCATAAAAAAGCCTTGTGGAAGAAAATACAGTATATGTTTCCCCTTGTGAGCCGCATCATATATAAAATACATTGGATGAGTTCTTGTAATGCGTTACGACATAACTGCAGAACAAACTCGGGCGACACCGGACGTCCGTGTTTACACTCCGCACCATATAAAACGTGCTGCCTAGTGTCTAGTGCTGTTAATTTACATCACTTTACGACCCTTCGTCAGACTCTTTTAGAGTCTAAACTTAAAGAAATTCCTCGACGAATAATGAGTTATATAATTCACAGTCACGTGTTGTTATTGGCAATGACACAATATTTTCTGTCAGACAAATAAAGTTTCATGTTAGAGGTTTGCAATTCCCTTGGCACGCAGTACGTTTTCAACCTGCCTCTCCCCTCGCTTACTGGAAGGCAGAGGAGCTCCGGACTGGGAAATCGACTCACGTACGCCGCTAACAGTTCCCCCGAGCCGGCTCCCGCCCACCCCTTAAACACACCCCGTTACGGTGATAGATGCCGGGCGAACATACCGCGACCAGCTCCACTCGTTTTCCTAGCCAGTACAGCACGTAGTGCGCCAAAGGTTCTCGTGATTTATCTGCAATGAGAGCCCAAAACTCTTAGCTTTTTATAAAAGGTTGTGTACAAACTAGATTTTAAGTATATTGTGCCATAACGTTCATGATCCTTAAATTTTGTGTGCAGTGTAGACCAAAGCTTTCTACTAAAACTTGGCAGGCGTATTTCATTTTAAAATGGAGGCAGACTGTACAAGTATTACTAGTATGATATTTATTGCGACACGATCTCCGACCAGAAAACATGGAGGTCTGTAGCATTACAAAATAAACTATTTTCAAGCGTTGTTTTAGATGCCCATTCGTTAGAGTGGCTCAAGAGTAGTTATTTCTTCTCTTTCATCGTGTGAGAAACGTAGATAGATACTCAGCTTGTAGAATTTTAAAAAAAGTCATCGGAGTTCAAACAATTGTCGACAGATCAATACACTTCATATGACCTTTGTCCAAAATGTGGCCACTTCCAGCCTGTTGTATATT
The DNA here is from genome assembly GCA_026315105.1 of Locusta migratoria. Classification (NCBI taxonomy): domain Eukaryota; kingdom Metazoa; phylum Arthropoda; class Insecta; order Orthoptera; family Acrididae; genus Locusta; species Locusta migratoria. The sequence continues at coordinate 169,528,749 of CM048745.1, forward strand.
GCCTTTTTAAGATTACCTGCTTTAGAGTTGCCAAGACACACTCGGCACACCTTGCCTACATTTTGTACACTGTGTACATCAGCCAGTCGATGCACAGCGCTGTTTACCGACTGTTGTGGGCTGTAGCTGAGTGCAGCATTTGCGTTGAACAAGCAGCTATTTTCGTTTCAGCTGTTTAGAATTCAATAACTCTGATTATTTGTTAAGTAAAGGAAACTATTTCCTTCAATGCAACAGCTAAGAAATATTAACACATAATACTGTTAACTAGTATGGGCTCCTTTTCCCCATAGCATCTATTTTTTAGTTGACATCTCACCGACTACAAAGCAATTCCGCCTTTTTTTAGGTAGTTACTGCTTTCAGTCTTTACTTTGGCAATGCCGTAACTCCTTTTTCCTGTTATTATTACCAACAAAACGAGGGCGACTGGCAATATTTATAACCTTTCTGCAAGAGATATGTATATCACCAAATTTTGCTATGACTCTGGTATCATAAGTAGCTGAACTCAAACGTTTCAGGAGATCTTCAATATGTTTCTTCCAATTCAATCCCTCGTCAATGCAAAAACCTAAAAATTTTGAATATTCTACCTTAGCTACAGATTTATGTTCAAAGTCTAAATTGATTAATGGTGTCATGCATTTACTGTATGAAACTGTATATACTGTTTTTTGTTTTGTTTTCTGTTTTCTTTTTCTTTTTTCTTTTTTCTTCTTCTTTTTTTTTCTGAATGATAATCAAAATGTTTGTGAAGTTTACGGGACTTAACTGCTGGGTCATCAGTCCCTAAACTTACAAACTACTTATGAACTAAAGACGTCACAAACATCCATCGATGGGGGATCCGAACCCCCGACTGGGAACGGCCTCGCGCATTGTAGAATAGCGCCTAAATGCGCTCGGCCGCTCCGCTGCGGTTTTCTGAATGAGTCCATTTGTAGAGAACCGCATAATAACACATGTTATTTGCATTGTATTGAATTATATCAATATGTATTTTACGTATAGGGTCTACAAAAAGAGAGAAAGTCGGTTAGGAGGAGATGGACATAGAGAGAAAAGGGAAGAGGAGATGTACTAACATAACACTGAAATAAATACGAGTAAGTACTGGGCGACATCGGGTTTTCAGATAGTTTCCTATCCAAAGATCTTTTAATTTTAAAAAATTTCTTCTCTGTGCACATGTTATATGATTACAAGAATTTACTTATCATGGACTGTACGTCATTCTCATATGCAGTCAAAATTACTTGATTATCAGCAAATGTTGAAATCTCCATCTAAGTTCATTCTTCCACAATTTTGTATCCCTTGTTTAAGAACTTCGTTCGGATAACATTTAAAAGAGAGGGTGCCATATAATAACCATGTCTAAAGCCTTTTCTTGGTCGTATTTATAAGTTTTCTTTTCATACATTAATTATTCTCACTAATCCATCACATTTTATCTTCTTTTTTCTTGAGTACTGCAACAATATACCTTCTCAAGATCCCGACCTCGGCTCTTTATTATTATGGCAGACCTGGGTACGTCGGCCATAAGAGCAGGATTGTCCACTCGAATTAATTCATACAATAGACGCTCGATCATCCTAGGTATTACCCATCTGGTTCGTAGCACTGTCCCCCTCCCTCTATACGACCAATATGATCGGCAGAGCAGTTTTTGACAAGCGGCAGTGATTAACTGTTTTCGTGCGTGTTTCAGTAAAAGTGTTAAAGTGCGATACTTAACTTTTGCTTACTTCAGGCGTAACATGTGAGTAGTATAATTAAATGTCATAGTTAAAGGATTATTTCTATACGACATTGAATCTAAATTTATTCAATGAGTTTTCTGACGAACAGTATTTATGATGACGATGAAGAACATTCACTGTGCGTATCGTACCTGAAGCCTTTTTTCAAATAGTCAACCATGAGCACAAAGGATTCAGTGTACAAACCGCAAGCGTTGCGCTCGTCAGACATGCGCGAGAATAAAATCCGTGGACTATTTTATAAGTGTTAAAAATGTGCTGATCCTTTGGATCTCGACAGTGATAAAAGTGGACTGGTTTCTATTAAGACAGTAAAAATTCTAATGCGTTTCAGCTTTCCCGTTTTCATAGTAAACCTTTGAGCACTTAACTCAATATGCAGCTCAATATAGTATACATTGAAGTATGTTTCTTGATGGATATTAATTTTATTTTGATTTCCTAAAGTTATACTAGTTATCAGAAGATTACATGGTCCAACGTGCCTCAGCCTCTGGAATAACTTACCCCCATATCGGTGCTGACTGGCCCACTTGACATTTGTTCATTTATTAATTTTTTTACTTATGTTATCAAGTTTAATAATTTCTACCCAAATACAGTAAGATATATCTAAAATATAACATCAATCTAAAAAATTGCTCTATTTTAAATAAATTAATATATATAAAAAAAACAAAAAAATATGGTCAACTCATGTGTGTGTCTATGGCTGTGTTTGTTTGCATCAGTATAGCTCTTCATTTCTATGTTATTTATTTTATTATATTACCTAACCAGCGGCGGCGGATCCTATGTGTTCACTGTTTCAGTGAAAACCCAGAAAATAGCTCATCGTGAAGAAAAGTTAAATAAATAAATAAATAAAAGCGCTTATAAACTATCATTCTTCGTTCAGTTCTTCTATCATATCATCTTATATGTAATTTCAAAGTATTTTTATCGCATGAGAAACGTTTTACGTCGCTCAGACAGCACATACGAGGCGTAGCGCGGCCGTGTAGTACAGGCGGCAGTGGCCGCAGAGTTGCAATGCGCATGCGCGGCTGAGTTGAAATTTTCTTCTCAACCCCCTGGAGGCAGCATTTGGGCTCTCCTGCGATATTGAGGGGAAACGCCGCTTTTAACATTGGCGTCTGAGCTGGTAGAGACACCAGCGCCTGGCTACTCGGTTGCGCACGAATGGTCACGAAGCAAGACAATGAAGCTACTGAACACCTCGCCTTGTGCGTGTGTAGAAGGCAACATGCGCCCTTCATATTTGTTTTTGGCGCATTGAACATTCATCAAAGACACGTCATATTTGCTAAAATATCTCACAACTACAAATTATAGCCTGAGAACTGTAAAAGCCTTCAGAAGATAACATCATGGATAATAATTAAGTCACTAGTCTCCACTTAGCAAGAATAGACGTGTGGTTAGCGACATCACTATGCGCTGTTGAAGGTAATGGATTCGAGACCGACTGCACGCAGTTTTTAAACCCAACTATCTTTCTAACAGATACGGAAACAATGACTTTTGTATTGTTACTTGCCACATATACTTCGGACGTTTTTAGAAATGTGTCGTGATTTTGATAGTATATGACATTTATACTCTTTAATTGAAAAGATGTGTAGAAGAGCAGCCTCAGCGCATGCTTAAGGTTGGGAGGTGATGCAGCTTATAGTGTCACGTGACCCGTAGGTAGCTTGCCTCTTCATTCAGTTACAGTCACTTAACAATGTAATTAGTGACTGTGTTTTAGTGTTCATGTGCATTTTCGTATGTTCTTGGTGTAATTATGAAAGAAAAATTAACAACGTTAAATTTCTTTTAAAACAAATTATTCAGCTTTTCATTTCGTTCCATTTCATGATGGTGGTGGTGGCGGCTGGTGCAGCAACAGTGTTGAATAGGTAAATAATTCTCAGTCTCTGTTGCAATATTTTTTTATTCTCCAATTATGCGTTTCGCGCTGTTAGCGCATCGTCAGACTGGAAAAAGACAAATGTTTTGTTACAGTCCGTATATGCCCACACCGCTCTGTTTAACGGTCGCATTTATGTTCCGCAGTTATTAACAATACTACCAGTTGTAAACGAGGACCTGCCGCGACAGCGACTCCTCTGCTGCTATGGTGAGTTTATCATATAAAAAGGCATTCTATTAATTTCCATACCATGCCCCTTTAGTCTCTAGTTATTCTAGTTCAAATAACCATTACGTACTTTGTACGTTTACCTCTTTGCACGGGCCCAATGACAACACAAATTATTAAGATACCTCCACCACAGCTACAGATAGTTCTGTGGCTCCATCTCCGCCCAAGTAAGTCTGACTTTCTAAAAGTTTACTCACCTTAGCCGCATTAGATTCGCTGCCCGCCAGGTACACGGACTGTAACAAAACATTGGTCTCTTTCCAGTCTGACGATGCGCTAACAGCGCGAAACGCATAATTGGAGGATAAAAAAGTATTGCAACAGAGACTGAGAATTATTTAATTATTCAGCTTTTCGATTGGAAGAGAAGTGTGAAATAACAAAGCTTGGTAAGCAAACGCCTCAGCTCGAGTTGAAGCAAGCGCAAACACGTCGATATAGGACATTCTGCAGATCTTGTAACGAAAATATATCTAAAGGGGTGGGGAGTGCGGCACCGAATCAGCCACTCGGGAGTAGCCGCGCTGTTCTTGAGCGCCACGTTACGGATCGCACGGCTTCCCGCGTCAGAGGTTCGAATCCTCCCTCGGGCATGGTTGTTTGCGTTGTCTTTAGTATAAGTTAGGATATTTGAACTTTTTTTTTGCGCCGAAACATCGACGTGCCGAGCGGGGAATGGAAGAGCGGTCGGCGCCACTATCTATATCCGACACTGAAAGAAGTGACCCCCCAGCAGCCTGAAGCACCAGCCGCACTGTACCTACCAAAGATCATCCTGCGGTAACACTGTTCTTCCTACAGTGACCTTTCATAAAACCTTCCATACAGTCTTCCCATTGTTGCAGTAATAGGTGAAGGTTGCCGATATTGGACCGCTTTTTTATTTTGGGATCCAAAGTCTACATTATCTATCTAATCGAAACAAAATACACTTTAAAAGAAGCTATATGTTGTACACTTTCATCTGCTAGTTTTATACTGTGAATAAAAACAAAGCATAAATGGATATTACATAAAATTTAAAAATGTATAAACGGTCCAAGTTAGGAAACCGGTTGCCTAATTTGGATCTTCAGTTGCTTAAATTGAATCGCATGGTAAAACAATGACTAAAAAGGAAATAAGACCCGTAATATTAAGAAAAGCTTCATTTCAACATGTCGCCATTGATATTCCTTCTGGATGACGGAGGGAAAGCTGTGTATTTCGTCTCATAAATGAAGAAAACCACCTTTTACCAGCCGTTTTCTTTTCTGTATTGAAAGAATGAGGCAGTACATATTTCTGTGCTATGTCGAATGCAAGTTTACAAACATCCTTGATTGTGAATTAACAAACAAACAAACAAACAAAAACAAAAAAAAAGATCTCTTCGAATAAAAGAAGGTGATCTGCGACAATATTTTCTATCTCAGTTGTAAAGGTTGTTTGTCTTCCGAATAACAACTTCATTTCAGAACATGCTTTTGTAAGAAAAATTGCCTGTTGGTGGTCGTCAAATAATCTCAAAATTTAGAATGCGTAATAGTATACTCTAGTAATAATAATTTCGTTATTGAATGATGCAGCAAATCAAAACTAATGGGTCGCAACAACACATTCGCAGTGAAAGTTAAAAATTTTGAATAAAAAAAGATATTAATTAACTTGAAACAATCACTGTGGTAATTAATTAAGCTTGGCCCTATCTGACTTAGCATTGACTACAGCCTCCAACTAGCACCTCTTACGATTCACGAACAGCACAACTTCACTAATAAATGTGTCAGAATTCATGTAGTGGTGATGGCGTGTTCGTGTTATAATCAAAATTGTAATAGCAGATAGACTCTGATTGCAATGATAATAGCTCAATACAGTGAAACTCCGTGGTGCAATGAGCTTCACAAATACTACAGTCAAAGTTCTCAATAATTTTGATATTATTGTTTACAGCATTCAAGTTCCTTATAAAACTTTACGTAAACTATTTTTTTTATTGGTTCCAGGGCCTGGGTAGCGTACGCGTGTAACTGGCTGAGCAGAGTTTGGCATTTAACGTATTTCATAAAAAAATTACTTCAGTCAAGTCTGGTTAATCAACTATAATACTTTGACTACTGTTAGCCTGGTTACTTTCTACATAAATGAAATCAGCTTTACTTTACTTGCAAACTCTCTTGCACTTTAATTACTAGACCCTGTGGTTGTAACACGTTTAGCAATTCTTTAACTCGTCTAGCAATTTCTTTAAAACTGATCGTAATTACTTTGAAAATGATTGAATTTGTTAGTCAATGTACAGGCTTGCATAATCAACATAATCTAATAATGGTGATAATGGGGTGACTACAACTACTTACAAAATTAAGACTGGTTTCAAAATAAGTCATGTATAATTGAACCAAAGTTCTGATTGGGTTGACACTACATTTACATGCATACAAAATAAAATGTTACAAATGTACTCATCTGCTTTCGTCGTCTTCGTCGTGAAGTCCATACAAGACACATATGATTACAATAGGTACTCTTACTACAACAACGATCACGAAAAAAGATTACACTGATCGAGTATCAATAAACTTATTTCGCACTTCCTTCAATGCATTAAACAGTACGCCTCTCAGGCTTATTACGATTGCTTTAAACTCGTGCCACACTGAGCCTACCGTGCCTCTGCACCATCAACAAAAACATTTACGTGTTTACTATAGCGAGTCCGCACCGCGACTGCTTCAGCAGCGCGACACTCACAGCTACTACTTCTGTACCAAAGACAGTCTTTACTACAGGTTCAACATTTTGTCTGGCGCATTGCTAACTTACAGCATAAGAATGTCTGTGCATTCATGCGGGTTCACACATATAGTACATGTTTACACTAAATGATCCAATATAGAAAATGACGTTACATAATAATATATATCTAGCATATAACAAATGAAAAATACATGAAATAAACAAATTTAAGACAATATATACATTACGTTAAATCAAACTAAGATACAGCTACAGGTGTACTCTTACACTTTTACCATCAGCATATCTCTTTAATTGCAGCTTTTCGTACTCGGTGTATACGAATATACTCGTTAAAGTTCATGGTTATCGTTTCTGTATGCTTCCACAGCTACCTTCAGTTCATCGTCTGTCCATTTCCCATACATTCCCCGTATTGAATCTTCCAAATCTAAAAAGGTTACCATACTTACTCGTTATTTTAATGAAATTGTTTTGCAGCCTAGAAAAATAAACCTGACAAACGTAACATCTACCTATTACCTATTGTTAAATGACATTAAGTATAATTTGTTACGATTGATCCCTAAATTGGCCCGGTCCAAATTAGGAAACAGCCTTTGGTCCAACTTCGACAACTCGACGCCATATAAGTAAAGGTAACGTTGTAGGAACAAAAATAGCTAAACTCTAGTTTTACGATATTAAATTATTAGCCAATGATGGCACTTTGAACTGTAGTGCTCATGATATTTCTACTTACTGTTAGAGCAGAGTAAAGCTTATGATATGTAGCAGTAAACTTACAGAGAAATAGAAGAAAACGCAATAATGGAACCTGTTCTCACTCCAATGACTATCGTCGACTGGCGACTGAGCCACGTGACTTCGACAATGTTTCTCACCAGTTGAGCAAACTTAGAACTTTAAGTTACCAAAACACAGTGAAATACGTAGGTGATTGTGAGATTACCGCCCAATAGAAATATTGGTAATTAATAGCATTTGATAATTAAACAGCATGAAGTTCACTGCAAACATTGACCATGCTAATGCACTAAATGTTACAAAGTTTTAATCTTATTAATTATGCTAGCAATGTAAGCACGCAGTTGGGTGACAGCATTTATAGTTATGCCATAGGTAGAAATTCTCCACGTTGAGATTTGCTGTGTGCTTGTAACTGACGGGAGGCCAGCGAGCAGGCCGACGTTGGTGGCTTGTTCCAGCTTAGGATTTTCCAGTTCGTTTCCGGTGAGGGGAGAGAGGGACAATGGCGAGTGCCAGGTGCAGTGCAGTGCACAGCGTGAAATAAAATATTCTAATACTACTTGCATTTGAAGTAATACGATGCAGTTAGGAACCTTTAAAGCCCTCATTACAAAATAGCCTGTTGATAAATAAACAATACATTAGCTGATACAGTCACATCTGGCGTAATATGTTTAATTGACAATGAAAAGTAATAAATTACCAATGAATACAAGACAGTTACACAACTAGCATGGCAATGTTTTGTTTTTAAAAATAATACATTAACTATTTCTCATTTTATTTTCAATTAATCTTGTGTATTTTATCTTGAAATATTCAGTTAAATCGCTTAACTGTGATATAAGAAATTGAACGATTATGATAAATAGTGCAAAGGATGTGTATACCAATATAAAAACCTAATAAGAAGACATTTGTTTAATGTGTAGTGTATTTTGATTTTAAGTACATTTTTAGAAATGTATTGGCTGAGCGCTGTATATTGGCAAGTCGGTTATAACAACTCACTGGAAGTTGATGACGTAGTGAAAAAAACTGGCAGTTGGGCTTCAGGCGCGTGGGCGCGCGCGCGCGCGGCTCAGGAAGTGAGGGGTCGGGAGCGAGTGGTGTAGCTGGCCGGGCGGCGTCGCTCTGCACGGTCGGCGTGTGGATCTCCAGGTGGAGACATGGATTTTTGTGTGGCAATCGCCAGGAGTGGTTGCTCGTCGTAGACTGCACCAGGTTGGAGAGTGCTACTGTGTGTTGTGAATATTTAGCCGGTGGAACAAGGTGTGCATCGCATTGAATGTGTGTTTTGCTAATGTAACACGTGTCGTCACATAGGCATGAACATAAACGGTATTTGAGACGGCACATGGTGTGTAACAACTTGCGACAAATATTCATTTTGTCTGGGGGTTCACGAGCTATAACTTTATTAAGTAAATGTGTCGACGTACAGACGTATCAGCCACAGGGTTCTGATATGGTGAAATAAACAACATAAAGTGAACTTTCACGTGTTTTCAAAAATAGTAGTTAGTACACCCTTTTCTCTCATGACTTTGACTTTGTTATGAATTTTTTGTTTGTTAATAATATGCAGAGAAGGAAAGCTGCGAACGTGTGGTAACATCCCCTAGAAAACGAGTCAAACAGTAGCAATCACAGATCCAGTGTTTTTATATGTTTAGGAATTTGGTTCGCAGTTGGTAGTTGTGAGTTTTAAAAATTAATCTTTCCCTATTTTAAACTCTCACCCCGACCTTCACCCTCGCATGGTCCAACTTAGGCAACAGTCTATCTTCGGCAACTCTCCCTACTAATGATCGAATAATTCTTCCGCTCTCTTTTTGATCGTTTCATGTGATAAAGGATCAGGCACGACATTTTCCGTTCCTGTTTAATTAAATGTTTATTAATTTTGTTTTGTTATTAACGTGTCTTTGGTTGCGTATTTTATAAACTGAACGGGTAACCGCATGGACTCGGATACTCGTTAAGGCCTCTAATTAAGGGGACGGAAAGAAAGAGAGTAGGGGATAGGTAGTTAGAGTGAGAGTGATGAGAGTGATAGAAAGAAGAGAGAGAGAGAGAGAGAGAATCTGGAAGAGCAGGTATTTCAGTGATAGTCCCTTTGACTACGATGTCGGTGAACAAACGTTACTCATACTGGAAGCGACACGCTGATCAAACGCTCGCAGCCGACAGAGGGCTCTTTTGTTTCTTCCCTCTGGGACGATAAACTCGGCGTGGGCGTTCGTGAGCGAGGCACGGCATACGGATGCTCACACGTGCGCGAAAAGGGCTTATGCGGCGGGCGCCTTCGCTCTTCCACGTGGAGCATCCTTTGATGTAAAAAGCACACTTTTCTGCGCGTCCGGTGCCTAATAGGGGTTATTTAATTGGAGAAATGCATGCACTCGCAATCGTTTGTTGTTGTTGTCTTTGCAGATTTAACAGTACCTCTGTGGTCATTCAGCACTGTCTCCCATTAGCTCCTGCGCATTTCTCCAGCTTGCGGACCGAAAGAGTTGCCGCCGTTGTGAACACATTGGAGTCGTATTCGAGAGGATATTGGTTCAGATACCTGTCCAGCCAACCGTAATTAGTGTTTTAATTAACTGACCATCTGAATGTATACTGCCTACATCTACATTTTTACTATGAAAATCACATTTTAAGTGCCTTGCAGAGATTTATCGAGACGCTTTCACAGTATTTATTTATCATTACATTTTCCAATACCACTTACGATAAGAAAGAAGAAATCAGTATTTCAGTTTTTGCTCAGGTCTCTGTTATTTTATTATGATGATTACGACCCCCTACATGGGTGGGTACCAGCAAAATATGTTCGCTTTCTAACAGAAGTCATGAAAGAAATTACTCAAACAGCTCTCGCCGTTCTTTTAATGATTTACAACTTGTGAATCATTTCTATGGTTCTTTCTAACCCATAAAGTTATAATACAAAACGAGCTGCCGTTCTCTGGACTTCGTATTCAACGCCAGTCCCATGTGATGAGGACCCCTCAGTGCTTAGCAATACTCGAAAAGACGGACGTGTATTATAGGCAGCTTCCTTAGTAGGACTGTTACATTTTATAAGTGTTCTGCTAATGAAACGTAACCTGTGGCCCGCCTTCCACTAGATATTTTCGGTTCTTTCTAATTAAAGTTGTTCGTAATTGTAATTCTTAGGTAATTAGTTGAATTTACGGCATTTATGTGTCACTGTTTTATCGTGCATATGATCTTTAACAGAACTCAAAGCTTATTGCTTATTTGGAGCACTTTTTTTTAATTACCTCACTCTTCATCGGCCTTCAGATTTTGCCTAAAGTGTTCTGCTAATGAAACGTAACCTGTGGCCCGCCTTCCACTAGATATTTTCTGTTCTTTCTAATTAAAGTTGTTCGTAATTGTAATTCTTAGGTAATTAGTTGAATTTACGGCATTTATGTGTCACTGTTTTATCGTGCATATGATCTTTAACAGAACTCAGAGCTTATTGCTTATTTGGATCACTTTTTTTTTAATTACCTCACTCTTCATCGGCCTTCAGATTTTGCCTAAAGTTTCGAAAGGGATGAAGTTAAGTCAGCCCCCTCAAAGAATATGAAATAAACGAATATATAAAGTCAGCTTTACCAACTATCATTTTATTGCTGCTCATCCTCCCCCTAGCCTTTTCCCCTTCGTTCCTCCACTTCCCCCTCCTTCTCCACCCTCTTCCCCCACCTCTAAGCTTGGTACGCTACTAAGTTTGGTTTCCTTAGCTTCATCATATTTTTTACTATTTCACTCACTTTTGGCAATTCTAACCATAACTGCTTTTTATACCTTTAGTGACTGAATACGTCTCTACTTATAACACTGCACCGCGATCGTGGCACTAGGATTGCAACATTTTGGTCCTTTTTCAAATGTGTTTTGCGAGGCAGAGTTTTTTTAAATTTAATCGAAATAAATTAAAACTATTTTAATAAAAAAATAAAATACATAGAATAAGTGGGTCAAAGTACCCTAAATTATAACAATCGTTTGTCCATAAAAATTAGTATAAATAGAACCAGGAGTTGGATTTCTTTCTAAGACCAGCTCTCATTAAGTTTAGCCAGCTAGGAGTGTAGCTCTGTCTAAAGATCGACTCCCTGTGAAGATTGGATCTATGATGTTTAGCACGGTGATAGACTGTTATCTATCGTGTGTAGCTCTGCCTCTCGAGTTCAGAATTAACTCCTTCAGATTGATTTGAACAGTTATAGCTTTAAATAGAAGGATAATAGGAAATTATCAGGTATGGTTTACGTACTGTAAACAAGATTTGAGATTTGTGTATAAAAGGAGATAATGAATGGGGGAATTTATATTCGAGATTATTGAATATCATAAATAATAGTATTTAAAGTGTAATATCTGTGAACAAAGTAATGTGGAAATATATTCAAGATACAAAGAAAAACGATTTCTAAGAAATAGTTTGGAAGTAAGTGAACTAAAAATAATATCTGTGACATTCAGTATCTCATGATTGGCCAGAACAGAATACTTAGCTTCGAGGTTTCAGTGGATAGAATATCGTTTGAATTAACTGCGAGGGCAATATCGGACTCGAGACCGTGAAATAAACTGTTTTGTAATAGGCTTCCATTCAAATATAACTGACCGGAAAGATATAGCAATATCCAGCATGTCATTTTGTCTCATAATAAAATCAAGCCCCTGAGAGAAAAGAATATTCATACTCATTATTAACATCACAAAGCTTAGGAAAACAAATGCATAAACATAAAAGTCACAAGAACGGACCAAAATACAGAAATGAGTAATCCACATAACACCATGCTAATAAAGACAACACCAGTATCTTACATAAGAAAACAAAGAGTACCAACCTACCAAATGACAAGCCAGAAGCCTGTTAAATACTCAATGCACGTAGAGCATATAATAATTTTAATGCTTCTTTTGATATATTTGAGAAATTACTCTTTAACGTATTAATATTACCGTGATTTTTTTCCGTTCACAACCCCTTTCATATTCTTATAACTACCAGGCAATATGTCTACACCCTTCGTTTGTGCTTGTTACAACTATCTTGCTTGCCGGCCGCGGTGGCCGAGGTGACTGAGGCGCTTCAGTCACGGTCAGCACGGCTACTACGGTCGGGGGTTCGAATCCCCCCTCGGGCATGGATATTTGTGCCGTCCTAGTTCGTAAGTAGTTCATAAGTAGTTTGTAAGTTTAGGGACTGATGACCCCGTAGTTGAGTCCCATAAGCTTAACAAACATTTGAACATTTTGAACTATCTTGCTTGCTTTCGTCATTTAACCTTTAGCCGCTCTTATATAACTTTCGTTGGCCCTCCACTGATTAATACTACGTTGTATTTGTGACAACAGATGTCCTATCACCTGGCTCCTCTTCACCGTTGACCCATTACAGTACCGCACTGAACTGCACCTACACAAGAAAATGTAATTTCTAGGCGGCCAGCGATGTCACGGGTCAGTCAGCTTTACGGTGTGGTAGCATTTGTTATTTCATTAATCTTCTGACATTTGAATAATCTTGACAAAATCGCCATGTCTCTCGCAGAGACGTATGTTTACCACCTCAGTAAATGATCTGATCAAGATTAGTACCTGATGATGATTCGTATCTGATCATGATACGTTGTCACGGTGCTACTGCGTCATCTTGTCACTGAGCAGCAATATTTTCACTCCGCAACATTGCGTACGCTGTGTGCCGGAACAGGGAATCGAACCTGAGACCTTTTCACTATGCCGCGAAAGGCGAAGGTCCCAGATTCCAATCGAGGTGCAGCATAGAGTTTTAATCTGCCAGGAAGAACGCAAATCATCATTTTTTTCTAATATTTTATGAAACATTGTTCCTGTGGAAATTAAAACAGTAATCAAAAAGTTTTGGATCGTATAATAATTATAGAAGTGTAGTTCGCAATATGATATCTATTTAATTTATATAACTTTCCAGGCAAGGTCACGTTTTTTTATTTATGGATGACCGGTTTCGACGTTCACAGACGTCATCTTCTGATCTGTAAATATAATGTTTGTACAAAAGCAGTTGTTCATCAAACATAACAAAAATATTTTTCTTCTATATACAAAAAAAATCTATGGTATATACTTCCTATATTTTACACTGTCCTATCTTATGTGGTTTTATCTACATCATTTCATTACATTTGTTACGGGGTAGTTGTATTGATGGTGAAGTTGGATCTACAGTATATATGTCCACACAGATTGCAGAAGAGTATCTAAGTAAATGGTACATAAAGAACTGATATGCAGAAAGACAGAGATATTGCATATGTACTTTCGAGTCCATAATAAAATGTATTCTTTGCCCTGTTGGGTTGTCGTATACAGTTACTAACCTAAGGCTAGTATATATTTGTAATAAGTGTGTTACAACTCATGTGAAATACGTCACAATTTGTTATTCTAAAGTTGTTAACCGTTTCACTGAAAAGCCAACCCACTAACCTTAGGTTAGTAACTGTATCAACAATCCAACAAGGCAAAGACTACATTTTATTAGGACTCAAATGTGCATATGCAATATCTCTGTCTTTCTGCATATCATTTCTACATGTACCATTTACTTAGTGAATCTTCTGCAACCAGTGTGGACATGTATACTGTAGATCCAACTTAACCATCAATATTTGTATACAACTACACCATAACAAATGTAATGAAATGATATAGGTAAAACCACATAAGATATGACATTTTAAAATATAGGAGGTATGTACCCATATATTTTTTGGTATATAGAAGAAAAATATTTTTATTATTATGTTTGATAGACAACTTCTTTTCTACAAACATTATATTTATAGATCAGAAGATGACTTCTGTGAACGTCGAAACTGGTCATCCATAAATAAATAACGCGATCTCGGCTGGAAACTTGTATAAATTGATTCAGGCCACCCCAAAGAACAATGAGTTCCATACGTAATTTATTTTATTATGATGACCGGTTTCGATGAATAAAGATAATCCTCAGATCATGTCCTTGTGCGTAGCTGGCTCTTGAGGAGCAACACTACTCTTTTTTTTTTTTTTTTTTTTTTTCTCAGTTTGCAATGAAGTGTAGTACTTCTAAGCGTCTCTGTATTGTACTACCTATATAAGAAGAAGTGATTACCAGAGGACGAGCTCTATTGCCTTCTTCATGTGTGTCATGTTTTCACTTGATTAGTAACGTACTGAAAGTTTCGCTCCGCAGCGGAGTGTGACCTGATGTGAAATTTCCTGGCAGATTAAAATTGTATGCAGGGACCTGTGTATTTCTCAGCCAAGCGCTCTACCGACTATCAAATGCTGTCGCACTTTATGGACCGTACTGTCAAGTTTACTTCCGCCAGTACCTCACCTCCTACTTTCCAAACTTCACAGAAGATCTCACGAAAACTTTGTAGGACTAGCAGTCCTGGAAGAAAGAATATGGCGGAGATATGATTCAGGGAATATTTGCAGAATGTTATTTTCACCAGCAGCGGATGTGACACTTGCTGGCAGGTCATAAGACTCTGGTGCCGGCAGGCTGCTACGGGCTGGGCGCCATCGACCCGTCGCTGTACCGCGGCGCGCTCGGCCTGGACGAGAACCTGTCGTTCCCGGAGGACCACCTGGGCCGCGTGTGGTTCTCGGTGCGCTACGAGCCCGCCACCGAGAAGCTGCTCGTGTCGCTGCTCAAGGCGCGAAACCTGCCCTCCAGGACCGTCGCCACCGTCAACGCCTGCGACCCCTTCGTCAGGTAACTATACTGGGCCAGTGCTCAACAATGAGCAGTAACTAAACACCTTCAGACTGCCACTACCCAATGCCTGGATATGTAAGGTGACTCATACAAGGCTCTACCATTATTATCATTATTTAATAATGGTCCAGTTCTCCAATAGATGAAGCTTCAGTGTAAAATGTTTCTATGTACATGGGTCTAGAGGGATGGAGCTTAGACCACCTGTCCCTCATATTGCCACACTAACTATGCCCATATTCGTCATCACCAATTATGATACTGAGTTTTTCAATATTTTCATTATTTCGTTTACTCTCATTACTTCTGTTTTATTCAGCTTATTCGAAACCAAAATTCTATTTTCTCACGTTCACAGAACAAAATAATAACTGCGAATGGGCGATATGTTGATGTCATTTATTCTGTGAACATGAAACAATAACAACTGCAGGATCAGAAGTTGACGTCTCTTCTTTCGGAATAGACGCCACGTGTATATTCCAAATTCTATTTTCACTACACTACACATTCCAATCAGTATACATTGAAGGTCTCATTTACCTTCGCTGAAATCTCCAATGTCATCAGCGATATTTCCATGTTATAGAAATAAGCTTCAGTTGAATATATATATATATATATTTCTTTATTTGTACTCAGTCGGTCACTGCCATTTTCTATTTGTAAATCCAATTTTGAGGTTCTGCAAACAAGAGACGGAGCGGGTGATACGAAATTAACTATAATAAAGGGATCCATATAACTTAAAAATCATACCTGCCTGCCGCGGTGGCCGAGCGGTCTGCGGCGTGCTAGTCACGGTCTACAAGGCGCTGCGGTCGGGGGTTCGAATCCCCTCTTGGGCATGGATGTATGTGCCGTCTTCAGTATAAGCTAGTTCATAAGTAGTTTGTAAGTTTAGGGACTGATAACCCCGTAGTTAAGTCCCATAAGCTCTACAAACACTTGAACATTTTTGAAATCATACCTGATTAAAAGTATAGGAATCTCATCAGACACATGAAGACCGCCATAAAACATCGAGTGATCAAAAGTGTGTATAAATTTGGAAACCTAATGAATCACGGAATAATGTAGATAGAGAGGTAAAAGTTGACTCTCATGCTTGGAATGACATGGGGTTTTATTAGAACCAATACAAGTAATAATTAGCATAACAAATTAAGACAAAGCAAATATGATGTTATTTACAGGAAATGCTCAATATGTTCACCATCATTCCTCAACAATAGCTGTAGTCCAGGAAGAATGTTGTGATCGGCACTGTAAAGCATGTCCGGAGTTATGGTGAGACATTGTCGTCGGTTGTTGTCTTTCAGTATCCCTAGAGATGTCGATCGATCACGATACACTTGCGACTTCAGGTAACCCCAAGGCAATAATGGCACGGACCTGGGAGGCCAAGAACGACGAAAGTGGCGGCTGAGCACACCATCATCACCAAACGACGCGCGCAAGAGATGTTTCACGCGTCTAGTAATAAAACCCCATGTCATTCCAAGCATGTGTGTCAATTTTTACCTCTCTATCTACATTGTTCCATGATTTATTCAGTTTTCAAATTTATACTGACTTTTGATCACCCGGTATATTGGGTGACTGATTCATGGCCTGACTCGCCACTGACTGCAGTAAAAAGTTTCGTTGTTGGTTCTCACACGCAGCCGTCACGGAATGATCGACCACTCTCAGGCACCTTGTTGCGGAGAGCGCGGTTGCTTCCCGTCGGAGGTTCAAGTCCACCATGGGATATTGGTTTTTGGGTGTGCTAAGTATAAGAAGTTGGTATGCCTAGCGACTGATAACCATAGTAATTAAGTTCCATAGATTTGAAACGTTTCGACCTCCTCACATATTTTCCTCCTCACATATTTTCAAAACTCGAGCAGAATTAGCAGTGGAAGCTACGGTCGTTTACGTGCTACGGTTCGTACTCAGTAATGGCATCAACACACAATACACTTTCACACCATCCAACTTTCTATAGTAGTTACGAAAAAGGAAGGAAGCTTTGGGTTTACGTCCCGCCGACGGCTTGGGTGAGGACGGTGAAGGAATTTGGGCGATCTCTTTTCAATGAACCTTCCTGGAGTGATTGAGGGAAGTCACGGAAAACGTGAATTTGCAGGACCTGAGGGGGATTTGAACCGTAATGCGAGTCTAGTGTCTTACCACAGCGCCACCACATTTGGTATATTGTATATTTCGTAAGACCCGTGCCTTGTAACCCTATACTTCCTTGTGGCGCCAGGACCTTGAGTCTTATCAAAGCCTTCCTAATGAACTCCAGGCTGCAAAGTACCTCTACAGATGACCTATCAATTTGTCCCATTCTAAAACTACTCTCGTGTTTTCAGAGTAATTTTGTAATTTTTCCGCCTCCCTTTAGTAAAAACCACGTACATAACTCCAATGCTAAATGTTATTCTGTAAATCCGTTCATTTATCAGCGGACACGATTTACTCTTCATGTGCACAATAAAATTCAATCTTGATACGGAAATGCTTATTCCACTAAAAATGTTCTGAGCTTTATCGTTTGTATTAATATGTAACGTTTCTTCTGAAATTTTGTACACGACAGCTACATCCACAACACTAAGATCGACCAATTCTGCGAATTTAATAATGCTAATCACGATGCTTTATTGTTACAGGACAAATAGTATTCCTCCGTATAAGATTGTGTTCAGCAGCATTCCATTTTAGAGGCTTCACATAGCTAATTTGTTAGGTGTTATTAATAGAATTGTACGGCTTAACTTTTATATTCGATAGTTATTATTTTAAAAGATGCAGCCCTTTCTAGATTAATGAGACTAAATTCCAGTATATTTCGCACACACTGCTGGTACATTACCAGCGCCCTTGTGTTACTTTTTTTTCAGATTACACTTGCTGCCTGACGAGCGGCGGTGTCTGCAATCCAAGCAGAAGAAGAAGACCTGCAACCCTTACTTCGACGAGACATTTGTCTTTCAGGTAAGGCGAATGCTTGTTTCTTTATATAGTACCGTCTGTACATTGAAAAGATCGATCCATGATTAATGCAACCCCTGCCTCCTCTCTCTCTTTACTTATGCACCTCTATCATATCTATCTCTTCCTACTCCTTTTTCTTTTCGTCCTCCTTCCCCTCCTCTATCCATCCCCTGTCTCTGTACATCTCCTCGCCCTTTCCTTTCTAGATAAACGATGTAATTTCAGTAATATTCCTACCTTATGTATTCATCTTCCAATAACCCTTCCCCCCTCTCTCTGTTGACCTACTTCACCCCCTCTCTCTGTTAATTTGCTCTTCTAACTTTTTCATGTTTCGCTACTCCACTCTATTTCTCTTTTCCCTCCTGTCCTTCTCTCTCTCTCTCTCTCTCTCTCTCTCTCTCTCTCTCTCTCTCTCTCTTCATCTCCTCGTACCTCTAACTTTTCCATGTTTCGCTACTCCACTCTCTTTCTCTTTTCTCTCCTATCCTCTCTCTCTGTTCATCTCCTCGTACCCCTCTCTTTGCCCCCTGGACAGGTAATCTTCTCTTTGCCCATCTCCTTCTGTTACAATCTATGAAAGCAATAAGTTCCCTGCCATCTTTAATGGTGAACTGTGAAACTATGTCAAGGTTTGTAGCAAGTTACACTACGCCATGCACCATAGATGCACCATGCAGACTGTACAAACCTTCTCTATCGAAACATACACACATTTGAAAGCTTTCATCGGGTCTGGTCAAACTGTGTCAGTCTCTTGTAAAGTACCCCTACCATGCGCTGTATGAAATATTATGTAGACCGGAGTCTCTCCTTTTTGAAGGTCAAGTATGTAGATTTTTATCAAGGTCGAAGTAAAACTGTAGATCAGTGTGATTCGTATCGAAGTCTGTTGTACACTCCGCTGTGTACCGTAAGAAATTCTAAGTAGGGAGTGATCGTCGTCTAGTTTTGGAGGTCAAGGGTGTTGTTGTTGTTAGTTTTGAGGGGACTAAACAGCTAGGTCATCAGTCGGTCAAGGGTGTAAACCTTCCTCAATATCATAATGAAACAGTAAATTTGCGTCAGACACATATATGCTTTGCAATGCCCGTATTAGAAAGAAACATTGTCAAAAGTTCAAAAGATGTCAAGAACTTTCCGAGAGTTGCTATTCAAAACAAACTAACAGAAACTGTAAGTGGACCAGATTACTAATAACGGAAAATGGTTGACAGATTGCATTGACATTTTGCATTAGAATTCATCCATGGTATTACATTTTTAATTCCTTTGCAAACACCTTTAATAGTAAAAAATGTAATAAAACATAACGACATGCCTCACACGGCAGTTTTAAGTTTCTCACTGTCATTTATAAATCCTGAAATATGTGTTGTCGAGCGGTAAAAATATACCGTCACATTTAGTTATATGACCGATAAGGTATACGAAATGTTTTCCGATTCGATTGATCAAAACAATTACGAGATCATTTGAGATATACCTGCAGTATTTTCATACGCAGAATTAACAAAAATGGAGCCACGGCGGAATAGCAGTGCGCGCTAAGGCGCCTTGCTGCGGTGAGCTGCCGTTCGCCGTTGGATGTTCCAGTCCCTCCTCGAGTAGATGTGTGTTGTTCTTGGGATAAGTTAGTTTAAGTACTTTGTAAGTTAAGGGACCGATGACCACTGAAGTTAGGTCTGTCGGTTTTACGGAGTGGAGACAGCCTTATTAAAGGCATGTTCCTACAGAGGTTGTTGGTATTGACTTTACCAAACGAATTACACAAACATTTCGGCTCAGATAGTGTAATAAGCAGGTAGTAGAATGCTGCAAGATCCTCATTTACACGAAGCTATGGCATAGAGAGCCATAGGTAGGTCCGAAGCGGGAAGGACACAGAGGATGGTAGATGCAGCTATTGGAGTGTCCCAAAGTGTAATTTCTAGGATCTAGTCGCGATTTGAGACAACAGGAACATTAGAAGAAGTCAAGGCAAATGTCGTCTACGGGTAATATCAGCAAGAGATGATCGTTATCTCCGGATAACAGCCTCTCTGCTGCAGCGTACCTTCCAGGCGGCAAAAGGACGCGCAATATGACACAGTACGAAGTTGCCTTCTACGTATGGACACCCTGAGCGAAGGTACATCAGGACTGGAGTAGTAACGAATGACACAGTGTTCTGTTCATAGATTATTGATTTTTTTGTGTTGACTCGGACAATCGCTCCCTCTTTTTGAGAGATGGTGGAACTGAACAATCCTGCCCTATGTGTAGGAAACATCATGATATCGCGGTGGTGGATGAATTGCGTGGACAAGAGTCACTATTGGTGGACGTGGCGGACCTCTGTGTCATTGAGAATGGCGCTTTGACGGCTCAGAGGTATAGAGACGAGTTCCTTCGACCTTTCGTTGTGCCCTATGCTGGTGCCATGGAGAGGGGTTTTTTTCTGGTGCACCATAACACTCATCCACAAACAGCTGCACGGGTGCACAACATATTTGAAACTGAAAGAATCGAACAAATGGAGTGGTCATTTGTTCACTGGGTTTAAAAGCGATTCAGCATGTCTGGGATACACTTGGCAAATGCATTGCAGTTGCAGAATTGCGTATTTGCACTCATGGAGGAATACGCAAATATCCGTCAAGAGCTTATTTAAAACCTCATCATGCCACGCAGGTGAGCAAGTATACAGGCCGTCCGATGTGATTACACACCGTATCAGAGGGCAATGAGAATGTCTTTTTCACTATTACCTATAATTCCTCGCTCTAAGTAAACGCCATTTGAACTTAAAGTCAAGAACTGACACAGCAAAATATCGTATTATGTCACACAACTGTAACCAATAAAACACGTTACCCAATGTATGTTGTGTATTATATCTCACCAAATCCCGTATTTGTTTTGAGCAGTGTAGTAACGAGTTAATACGTTAAAAGGTCTTGAGTGTTGCGGCACATATACCGCAGGTACATCGCAAATGTAGTAAGCAGCAAACGTTTTGTGGAGGTGGCAGTGCTAAAAATTTTCGTACAAAAAACGTTTAAACGTTTGAATTATAATTTCAAGTTTGCCTCCAGTCGCTACATTGTTCTCACTCTCTAGCAATGAATGCGTTTATATGGTTAATTTTGTGCTATTTTTGCCATTGTCTGTGACGTCATATCTCCTAAACAATGTGTCGTAGACTCTCAGTTTTCGGCCAGGAGGTCAAAAGGATGTACGGAGAACAACTCACCAAAGTTTCATCGCAGTCGGATAAATAGTTTATGAACGCATAGAGGACAAACGTACAAACTTCCACTTTTATACATACACTAGCTGAAAACTCGGCATTCGTCGGGTATTTATTTATATATTGAACAATATATTATTTTTATCTGAGAATATATAATAAATAATTCTGTCTCGCATAATATAGAAAATTTTATGTACAGTACCCAAACAAAGGAAGATATAAGCAAAATACAAATGATATGTAACATTCATACATTTAATTCACAGATTTACTATAAACAATATTTCTTGTTACTTGTCCAGGATCTAATACAAATAATTTCCTTGGTGAGGCCACCCCTGAGTGCCATGAAGTTGTCCGTGTGAGAGACAGGGGCATATCAAATCCACTCCACAGTATTGAACAGATTGCCCTGTGCTTTATTAATCGTAATAGAAAGTGCAGGTCTCACTGGAAACTGCAGTCACTTGAAGTTAAAAGCCAGAACTGTCGTAAATAATGGGTACTCGTTAGATGTACTATTTCTTTTTCTTATAAGAAGTCTATTGCTATCGCCTGCATCTGTGTGCGCTTCAGAGCTCAAAGTTGTCAACACTACTGTCATCTTTCCAGGAATTTTCTGCTAACTGTAATACGTGTTACATGATGAGACAGGTTTTTGCCCATCGCAGTAAAAATGATCCCATATTTATCGAATTATATGTACAATTGTATAATTTTGCAGTTATATATGCCTTTGTATAAGTGCTATACATCTGTAAAATCCGTTGCGAATCGTTAGTTAAAAAACATGGTGCGTAATTTACGGTTTTCAATGAACATTATTGTCCTCATATCTCATGAACTACGTGTCGTACTGTGACACAATTTCTAAAGTACATTCATCAGTATGTGTGTATACTATCTGTAAAATTTCCTGCGACTTCTTGTGTAGAAATAAGAAGCTGCAACGTCATACCGAATGTCGTAGTTTTGCTCCATGAACAGCGGAAAAGTAGTAAGCACGAAATCTTTTAATGTGGTTATCAGCGAGAAAAAGTTGAATAAAGGTTTGAAATTGTTTACAGTTTGTTGTAAGTCGCTAAGTCTCTTGCAACTCCTATTGTTTATGACGTGATATTTCCTGAATCATGTGTCGTATGTGGTTCTTACTCCTACTGCAACTGTTTTCATAAGTACGGAATGTGTGTACCAAATTTGGTGAGTCGGTCCAGTGGTTTAGGACAAAATGAGCAGCAGTTTCGCCCAATGTGGCAGTTTTTCATGCATCGTATTGCTTATGACGTCATATCTCGTGAACTATTTGTTGTACGGAATTCTTAAGCCCTTTCTACACGGGAAATGAGAGCTTACACGATTACCCATGATGGACCGGTTACGCCGACCGCGTACCGTGTAGACGCGTCCACTTGCACAAGTTGCACGCATACGATAGCTTGTAGATGGAATAGGATGGATCCTATTATCACGGGTATGGAAGTGCTTCGCGCATGCGCAAACGACCGAGTGGGGATCCCAGCTGATAAATGAAGCCAAGTCCCGAAATTCTTTGAAAAATGTGAACTTTTCTCTTGCTCAGAGGAGCGTAGTCGTTCGACTCATATATATATACACAGGCTGTCTCAAGAGTAGTGATAAATATTTTAAGAGGTGATAGAGACTAACTGCAATAAAAATTGTATCCAACATGTGTACAATTATTACTGAATACAGAATATATCTTAACATGAAGCCCAAACAAACTTAGAACAAATGTAAATGAAGACATTTTCACTGAGTTTTCCATCGGTTCTTGGTAGAACAACGTCATACTGACTGCAAAGTACAATTTTTGTATGTTCTGCACGTTCATTTCCACTTCATCGGTTTTAGACTTTAAAGGTCATCTTCATACTTTAATGTAAGTCGAAAACCGGTTCTTTAAATAAAAGTCAATTACATTATCTACCAAAATCTGACGAAAGAATCAGTCAAAATATTCAAATTTGCATTTTCTTTAAGTTTGTTTGGGTTACATACTTAGAGCTGTATCTCTGCACCCAGTAAAAGTTGAACACCTGTTTTGTGACTTTTTTATTGCAATTCGTCTCTGTATCTATCTCCTAAAATATTTGCTATTTCTCCTTAAAAGTGTTGTAGTTAACAGGTGAAATATTCGCTTTCGGTGAGTATTATTTGAAGCTTTATTTCAGTGAAATGATTGTGTATAGACAGCCTATCCATCATGTACATAAGATCCTCAAACCGCGCGGCCTGGAAATATTTAATGGGCTTTTATAATGAGGAAGTTTACACACGTGAGCGACATACTTTCACATGAACTGCATGGCAACAATTATATACAGTTTCACAGATGCGGACATTTACACAAGTGAGCGGCGTAGATTCACATAAACTGTATGGAAACAATAAAATACAGTTTCACAGTGCCAGTCTACAACACATATAAATGAATAAATACATCTGACAGTCAGGAAAAGTGATCTTAACTCGGCGATTCATTTGCTCTAAGTTGCCAACAAACGATGAAGACACTTGAAGCAGGAAACTCGAAAGACGCGTACCACAGTCCAACATACACAGTCGTGACACTCCCACAGATTTTTGTTATACGATGCGACAGCAGCACTCCAAGCGGCCGGCGAGCTATATTTATCAATACGATATCAGATGAGTGCGAATAGTATCGTTTATATTGATTTCAACATACTTTTTACATTAATGAACCACATAGTGCGTTACAAATACGTAGCAATTTAATAATAGCTCCATATTTGTGTTTCTTACGTTTCCTAAGATCCCTTACAAGGTACGAAACTTTAAAAGACAGTTCATTGAATTGAATAATTTCATTTTCTATTAAAAATGGCTACGAAACACCAGGAGACCTGCCTTTTCTACGCAGGAATGTTGAGATTTCGCCGTTACACTTTCAGTAAAATTGATGAGGCTGGAACGTAATAAACGTATATAGAATGCAAGAAATACGGTATTTAATGTACCAAGTCAACCACTACAGTTGTAGCTGAAGGAAAAACGTCACAGACGTGGCAGTAGAACGACAAAAGAAATCAAACCGTTTTCCAGACCCACAAACGGCAAGAATCATCAAAACATTGGCTTCTTAGGCTAAAGTAGCTACACTCATAAAATATGCAAGGAAAAGAAAGGCGAATAAGGTGTAAAAATGTGCGAATAACTAGACTCCATACCGAATTAATGCACGTAAAAAAACTGTCTTAGTAAGAACAGACAATTATAGAACCTTATTGTTCTCTTATGTTTATGTTCTAATTACGTTCAGCAGAATAAGCTGAAAATATATAAACATTCATAAGTATTTGTTCATGACGAAGTTGTTCTTTATACCAATGAATCAGTTAAATTCGGCTGTTTTTACATTAATTTCCATATCATGTATGTCTCTCCTCATTTTTTACTAGTGCTTCTAAAGCAAAATTTATGCTAATTATTTCGTTAATTACGTACAAAATAATCATAAACAAACATCACTATCTCCGCAGCTTGCACCCCGAAAGCAGCGCTAGTGTCGGTGCAACTGTCAGTTGGTAAAAACTTTTACAGCAACGATTGTCGCCACTGTACATGTTAGACTGTTCGGGTACTGTGTAAACTGTGGTCTATCGCAAGGAGCGCAAGCTGATAACGACTTTCTTGTGTGTGTCGCACGTCCCGTATTGAAAGGGGTTTACAGTTACGGCACCCGTACTCACAGATTGAAGCTTAGATGCACAAAGTTTCACAAAAACTGGAAGAAACCTGTAGATTTGTATGAAATAGGTACACACGAACACTCTGCTTTACATACAAAGTTATAAAGATTCCTTTGTGCCCTTTACTAATTCGTCCTTACGTATGGCAAAGTTGGTTATGCGTCGTGTCATACCGCACCGGCATTGGGAGGCCAGCGCTGTGTCTGAGACTAGGCACAGCGAGAGCAGCGCCTCGACCGGTGCTCCGGGGTCCGGCCGCCGCAGCCCGTAACTGCGTTACCCAGGCAAGAACAGCGCGCGGCCCGCTGCCCGGCAAACCGAGTTACGGCCGACCACCTCCACGCAGCGAGAACCCTTCTCTGAACTGGTCTCCGCTCCACTGACTCCTGCAGTTCACTTACACTGAATATCCACCCATGTCCAGATACGGATATCTGAAATTCTCTTAGCTACTGTCGCCTCTCCATCTTTCATTACTACCTACCTACACATAACTTTACACGTACTTATCTGATTCTAATGACACTAAACATTTTAGATGTCGTGTCGGTTCGTTCATACATGTCAGAAATAACAGACACCGTTTTTATGGTGCAGCAAAAATGAATGAAGACTCAAAGGAATTAACCCTCGCAAAATTTCAAATATTTGTAAACATGTTGTATAAAAATATAATCATCAGTCCCAAGACTTAAAAATACTTAAACTAACAGACACCCACGTCCGAGGGAGGACTTGAATCTCCGCCGGGAGTGAATGTCCAGTCCCTTGAATAACGCCTTACAGTACGAGGCGACTCCTGCGCATATAACCTAAGTATTAGTCTCAGAGACCCACTCTGAAACTGACCTTTAACTTCGTCGTAATGTAACTTTTTTTTCTGACAACACTAACTACACTCGTAGAAACGCTTAGACTTTAATTTTGTATGACGGACAGTAAAAAAATGTTCAACAAATGTTCTTACAATGTAAGCTTTTACATTCCGCGTTAACTTCATTAAAAATTTTCAGGCTCATAGGCTACAGTCGATTTGTAGTACTTTTCCCGAAGGTTTCAAGTTAAAAAAAGAAAAAAAAGTTCAAATGTTTGTTAAGCTTAAGGGACTTAATTGCGGGGTCATCAGTCCCTAAACTTACAAACTACTTATGACTATCTTATACTAAAGACGACACAAACATCCATACCCGAGGGGGGACTGGAACCCCCGACCGCAGCGGTCGTGCAGACTGTGAATGGCGCGCCGCAGACCGATCGGCTACGGTTTCACCTTCGGCTCCGGAAACATCCTCAGAGGTAAAGTGGCGAACTGCGATCAGCAATTAAAGAAGCGCCGTAGAGATAACACTAGTCTCATTAACCCTTTCATTCCCAAATTATGAAATACGCTTTGGAATAAATGAAATGCAGTATTTTTTTTATTTTAATACACTGTCCTAAATAAAAATTTATATATATATATATATATATATATATATATATATATATATATATATATATATTGGCCCAACAATTATAATGTTTATATCATTATTTTCATTTTCATTCACAATAGACATTTGTATTGAGTTATTACTTCGGAAGTTATTTTGTTCATGTTTAGCACTGTCAGATTAACAATGCTATCATAATCTTCACTACAGCACCAAAGACAAGGCAATTTTCTGCTGAAATAAAATAACACGAACCATATGCCACTCACACTCATGACCGAATACAGACTGCAGCGTAATACGACTAATGACAGACTAATGTCTCTGAAGTTGATACATGCTGCATCAAGCAGCAAAACGTCCTTCAAGAAGTATTTCATTAACAACATTGCGAATTTAAGGATCGGTACTCATAATACTGAGTAAGACAGATTTTAATACGGTGTTCTCTACGAAGTACACTGGAAACGAAAGGGTTAACTATTATTTCGTGGTTGTCTCTTGGCAACCGTATTTCGCTGCGGTCGATTTGTCCTATCTCCCAAGCCATTCCTCTTATGAGTGTATGACAACTAATAGCAATCTATTTAAAAATCCTTTATTTAACTGATTACCGTTTTCAGTGACTTGATCAGGTGTCGACTTGGTCATTGAAACCGCTAATCGGTCAATTAAAGGACTTTTAAATAAAATGAGATCATTACTGTGACTTCGTCTTGGAACATCCCTTGTGAAGTTGCCTGTGGGAATTAATGTTGAACTACGCGAATGAAAGATTAATGACGTTTGATAAAATTTTGTAGAAAAAAGGGATGGAAATCTGAGCAAATAATTTAGACTAGCATGGATTAAATTAACACCCGAAATGACTGAATAGAATGAAATGGCGGAATACAGATTCGGGTTGGGGCAGCACATAAAAATAACTCTCCAGAGAAAACTTACAGAAAATATCCATTGAAGATTCTTTCTGAAAATCTTGCTCACAGAAGCTGAAAATATTAAGCTGTTTAATGGTTTAGATAAATTTTATAATAGTTTCCGCAATAAATTAATGTTCAGACTGTTTACCTCGCACGTCTTTGTTGGCGAACCGTGTAATAAAGTTTGAAAAAAAAAAAAAAAAAAAAAAAAAAAAAAAGAAACAGAAAAAAAAAGAAACAGAAAAATGCATCGTACTACACGAAGCTGCTACTAAGGATGCAGGTTTAAAAAGGAAAAAGCTAATGATTTAAAGTAACTGATCGGGATTTAATGCCGGAAATACGCAAACGAAAGTTATGGCGCCTGAACATCATGTTACGACGGAATATTGAGGAGCCGAAAACCTCATCGCCGGTGGGTCATCAGCGGTGTATAAAGGGGCCGCTGTTTCCGTTCTGTCTCAGTTTCCGGCGAGTAAATGCAATCGGCGCACTCGCCTGAAGATAGCAGCCAGTTGGTCTGCCAAAATATCGTGTCTAGTTGACGATGCTATCCGGCTGAGTCCCGAGAAGAATATTATCAGTTATTACGCCGGGAAATTATACGCAACGACAGTTTAATTTATGCTATGAAAAGCATCCACACCCATGCCTGAGGGAGGACTCGAACGTCCGATGAGGTGCAGACCCTCACTCCTCTGCAAAGAGTCTCAACGCGCAGGGTACTCCCGCGCAGCAAAATATAAATAAAAACGGATAAAAATGCAGCCCTCGGTCGCAAAATTATTTAACCTGTTTTCGGCAATAACTATGACTGCCTTCATCAGATATTATAAAATAAAACAATTCACATAACAGGATAACCAGCTCAGCTGTAAGGCTTACGTCACAAAGTTTAAAAAGAAATTCTTAGAGAAAGCTAGCCACTATGGGCTGCACTCCTGCACGGAGGCATCAGTCTGATGATATACAGCTGAGTTGTATATTTTATTATGTGACTTGTTTTACTTTATAATTTTTTATGAAGGCAATCGTAGTTATTGTCGAACCCAGGATAAATAATTTTTAATCTTGCGACCGAGAGCTGCAGTTTTATCCTTTGACGTTGTAACGCTCGCTAACAATAGCAGCTATGTTCAAAATTTAATAAATAAACTAGCTGAAAATCCAGGATTGTTCGGGTATATATATATTGCTACTAGCTGAAAACCCGGCGTTGCCCGGGTATTTATTTATTTATTCCTGCCATTTTTCAGGTATATATTCAATTATATAGTGGCTATATATCTCTAAAATCTCTTGGGAATACAATTAGTAGTAAAGTAGTAATAGATTAAAACCTGGTGCGTGATGGGGCGGTTTTCCATGAACGTTGCATTTCAAGTGCTCATATGTCATGAACTATGGGTCATACTGTGACACAATTTAGACCGTACACTTAATTACGTACGTGTATACTGCCTGTAAAATTATCTGCGGGTACAATTTGTAGTGTACAAATTAAAAATTCTATCGTCATACTGAGTGCCGTAGTTTTAGTTCATAAACAGCGGAACGTTACTATTTATGTGCTCATATCTCATGAACTACGTGTCCTACTGTGATACAGTTTGGAAGGTACACTCAAGTATATGCATGTATATTGTATGTAAATTTCCTGCGGCTACGATTTGTAGTGTTCAAATTATAAATTGTAACGTCACACCGAGAACCGTAGTTTTACTCCATAAACAGCGGAAGAGTATTGAGCGAGAAACTTTTTTCCTTTCATTATTTTACTATGGTCGCCAGCGAGAAAAATTTTGATATAGGTTTGAAATTATGTTTAAAGTTTGTTGAAAGTCGCTAAGTACTGTCATTCTCTTACAGTGTATTTCGAAAGTTTCGCCGCATTATACGGCATTTTTTTGCGATTTCTATTGGTTATTGCGTAATATCTTTGGAACGATGTACCGTATGTGATTCTTAACCAAGTATCAATTGTTACCACACGGTAAGGAATGTGTGTACCAAATTTGGTTGAAATCGGTCCAATGGATTGAAGCGTACGTGTACAAAATTTCATAAAGATTGGAACAAAACTGTAGATTTGTATGCAACACGTACCAACATACGAACACTCTGCTTTATATATTAGAAGATATCAGTCCATGTAGGCCCTACTGCCTCTCTTTCTCTGTCTCACTTCCGCACTCAGCTCACCATCTGTGCCACGTCCGCCTCCTGCATCATTACTGCCACCGCTTCTTCCTCCTCAGCTGCCTTCTCCTCTTCTTCCTCTTCTCCCCTGCCTCTGTCATTGCCTCTCCTGTCTCTCACTGTTCATCTCCTCCCTTCACCTTATAATGGTCGGTCAAACGGTACCGTACAAATTATTATGTAGACAAGGAGTTTCCTCAATTTTAAGAATATCAAATGTGCATGTGCAAGTCAGAGCTTGGGTATAACGGCGCATAAAATACGAATGTAATGCCATGTGGTGGTGCCCATACAAAATTAGCAGGTTAGATTCTTTCTTCTGCTTTTTCTTTTCTTTTTTTCCTAAACCATCGCAGTATTAAGAGAAAATCAACAGAAGAAAAAAAAAATTTCAAATCTGTCAAGAACATAAAACCTTTGTTCACGGACATTCACAGCTAAGATGATACATCTCTAATAAAAGAGTCCGCTTCAGTTGTTTTACTTTAAAAAAAATGACGACCGGTTTACGTCAAGCCACGCCGCTGTCCGTGCCGCCTGGCTCTATCATGTTCTTTGATCGACGAGGGCGGTTGTTGCCTTGATGTTTTATGTGAAGTGTTCTGACGGCCGGGGATGTTGTTGATTGTATTGGCGAGCCCCTGGTTTTATGTTTTAACTGTATGTGACCCGAAGATGCGACTTTAGGTCGCGAAACCGGTCGTCTTTTTTCTAAGTTAAACAGCTGAAGCGGACCCTTTTATAAGAAATATGTCAAGCTATGTCTGTGTTTTAGTGAGACAAACGAACGGCAGTTGATGTTATAAGCGTCACACAGTAGGTGTGTGTTGCTGTGCCGGCAGGTGCCGTCCAAGAACGTGTCGGAGCACATCCTGAAGCTGACGGTGCTGGACGCGGGCCGCGCCAAGCGGCGCAACGTGATCGGCCACGTGTCGCTGCCGCTCAGGGAGCTCGGCACCGGCGGCGAGCAGCGCCTCTTCAACATGGACCTCGAGAAGGTGAGCGCCACCGTCACCAGCTGCCCAGCTCACACCAGCACCAGGGGGCGAACTGACAACGTACCTGCCACAACGTCTCTCTTCCAGTGTCTGCCACTGTAGTTTCCTAATCATCTCCATTACGGTGATTTTCCTAAATCACTCCAGGAAAATGTCGGGATGGTTCCTTTCTAAAGGCACGGCCGATTTCCTTTCCCCTCCTTAACCAAAGCTCCGAGCGTTAGCTCCGTCTCTAATGACCAAGCTGTCGACGGGACGTTAAACCCTAAGGTTCCTTCCTTCATCTCCGTTACGCTTGTGCACTTGCTCAATGAGCCGTGGATGTTCTCATGTCTTCTACCAAACACTGATCGCACACTGATGGGACTCAAGCGTCGGCAAAACGAGTGTTTCGTAACCTGCTTCCTTCGTTGACGGGGAACACTTCCCGTGGATTATACCAATTAGTCCAGTATCTGCTTTACCCACGATTGCTTTAATATGGTCGTTCCATGTCAAATTACCCCTTTTGTTATACCCACAAATTTTATGGAAGCAACTACGTCCATTATTTGTCCTGCAGTTGAATAATTAATAACGACATTTTTTTTTCTCCGTTACCGCAGAACTTCACGTTTATTTACGTTCAGTGTCAATTGTCGTTTTCAGCACATCTTCTTTGATATTCTGCAAATCACATTGAAGTGCCTGCCAGGGGGGGTCATTTCTCTATAGTACCAGTCTCTAATAGCTCGCTCGAAAAACAAACACGTAAATGTTTCTGCTTTCGAACTGATTTCTCTAATTTTAATTATGATGATCATGGCTCCCTATGTCGGTGGGTGCTACGAATATGTATTCGCATTCTGAAGAGATAGTTGATGAAAGAAATTTCGCAAATTGATCTCGCCACAACAAATAACGCCTGTCTTTTAATGGTCTCAATCCCAACTCGTGTACCATTTCCGTGACACTCTCTCCCCTGTATGGCGATAATACAAAAACATCTGACCTTCTCTGAATTATCTCTAAATCTGCCGTCACTCCCATCTGTTGTGGATCCCACAATGCGCAGCAACTCTCCAAAATAGGACGCACAAGTGTAGTGTGGGCAGTTTCTTTAATAGAACTATTACATCTCCTGCCAGTGAAACGTAGTCTTTGCTTTGCCTTCCCTACAATATTTATGTGTTCTTTCCAGTTTAAGTTGTTCGTAATTGTTACTCCTAGGTATTTAGTTGAATTGACGGCCTTTAGGTTTGACTATTTATCGTCTAACTGAAATCTAACGGATTTCTGTTAGTGGTGATATAGATGACCCCAAATTTATCATTATTAAGGGTCAATTGCCAATTTTTGCTCCATGCAGATATATTATCTGAATCATTTTGCAGTTGCTTTTGATCTTCTGGTGACTTTAATAACGGATAAATTTGAGCATTATTCGCGAACAGCACAATGCATTCATACGCAGCAGTGCGAGAAGCATGAAAGCACATAACTCCATAAGCAGCTGAAGGAGTGATTTGAAATGGAACGACCATGTAAAATTAATCTTAGGTAAGGCAGATGCCAGAGTGAGGTTTATTGGAAGAATACTGAGGATGTGTAGTCCGTCACGAAGTAGGTTACAAAACTTTCATTCGACCAAGCTTGAGTATTGCTCATCAGTGTCGGATGCGTACCACGTAGGGTTGATATAAATATAGAAGATGCAACGAAGAGCAGCACCTTTTGTTAGCGTAGAAGCGTCACGTTCTGAGACAGACGCTATGTATCTCGATACGCGCTTCTGTCAACGTTCTAGGAGCACACGTTTCTCGAGTATTCAACCGTATATTGCTTCCTCCTATGTGTATTTCGCGAAACGACTACAAAGCTAAAATCAGAGACAACCCACACGCAGGCATACCGGCGATCGTTTATTCCGCGAACCATAAACATGTGGAACAGGAGAGGAAGCGATAACGTTGCCCTAGGCACCCTTCGTCACACACCGCGACGTGACTTGTCCAACATGCATTTAGATCTAGCTGGATGTAGAGTCCTGCCCTTTTAACACAGACGCAGTTGAGTCTGGTATTTGCTCGACAATTCCTAAATAGGTAGCTGCAACAAACTGGTCACATGCTCTTGAAATACAACATTTCTACTCATGCATTAAAAGCACAACCCATCTTCAGGACATTTGTCAAAGAAGAGCACAAAGCTATCAGCATGAGTATAATAGACGAAAGTCATTAGGAGTTACTTCACAAGAGGGTACTGTACAGAAACGATAGTAATTACACCAAATAATTAATTCTTGCTACAAAGTTTGGAGTCATTTGTGTCGTCCATCACAATCACTATTCACCTTATAGTGATACAGTCTTATGTAACTTACAGCATAGGAAATAAACTGGATGTGGGAAACATAAAACCAGTCAGAATACTGAAGAGTAGAAAAATGTTGGTACGTTATGTAGGTAGCCTATATCATTAGATCACATTTCTTCACTAATTTGTACTGCTCCGTTCTCCTGGCTATCATTACAGACTTATAAGAAACGTGAATGGAGATAGCAAAGAACTCAGAAGGAAATAATGTAAATTCATAGAGCATGCACTTTTGGTTAGCAAACATTGAATGCCACACTACAACGTGAACTTAAACAATTGGAGAAACGTATGTAGACACAAATTAGTTTTGGATAATATTTTAAAACTACATTCAAACGTTTAAGGCTGAAATACCTTTGCCACTGTCTGTATTGTTCATTTTAAACTGTGATGTGTTTGGGAAGGATTTCACACTGCGCATTATTCCATGACCACGACACCGGATAAAAACTTTCATTTGGAAACCAAGCTGATTGATGAAACTGTATTTGCAAGACATAAATACCGAGGTAGATGGCGAAATGATAACACACTGCAATCACATTAGGGAGGACGGCGGTTCAAATCCACCTCCAGGCATCCAGATTTAGGTTATCCGTGAATTCCTTCCCCATTCTTTAACAAAAAAAAGTAAATAAATAAATAAATAAAAAACCAACGTGATCTGTGATCTCTATCTATGACAACCACTTTGTTGACGGGACGTTTAATCCTAAGTTTCCTTTCCTTCCAAAACATGAATTGCCCACGGAGCGTTAATTTGCGACCAGAGGTTCCAAAATCTGAAGACAGTGAAACATGACACGAACTAGAAATTGTATCATAAATAACGTTTTAACGAAGAAACTCTTTTGGCTTCAGGAAAAACCAAAAACTCTCTTTAGCTAGGGCAACCCCATTACATGCAGTAAATGTAGTATGCAGTATTGATCGTATTTTTTATTGTTTTAGCAAATAGATTTCGACCATTATGATCATCTGTAATGCACCAGTCATCGTAATATCAACTAAGCATACCATACGCCATGTTAGATGAATAAAACATAGATTTTTTTGAACATTTCACTATATTGAAGCATATGACATGCTTCGTTGATATTACGATGACTGGTGCATTGAAGATGATCATTTTATGATCGAAATCGAACTGCTAAAACAATAAAAATACGACCAATGCTGCATACTGCATTTACTGTATTCTTTATTTTCTGGTCGTCGAGCACAGCGTTCCAAAAAATGGAATCATACCTGAAAAAATCCCATTACATGTTAAATATTAATCCAAATCTTATTTATTTCCTTTAACGTTATTTGATTACATTTTGCTTGTTGCTGAAGCTGGCTTTCGCCATTAAATTCCTTATCAATATCCGTTGCAGATGAAAATTTTTGGTACATTATCAGAGCTGAGCATGGTGCTGCATATGAAAGCTCCTAGCACGGGTTAACTGTGCTACAGCAGGTTGTTGTCTGTGGCACAGGAGGCGCAGGAGCAGGTGTCTGAGCGCGGCGAGCTGCTGGTGTCGCTGCTCTACAACGAGAACCTGCACCGGCTCGCCGTCACCGTCATCGAGGCCAGGAACCTTAAGGTACGTCTTTGATACCTGTACGGCTGCCAGCTTCACATAACGCTTTGGATTGTCAGCGAGGACTATCACAAACACTGCACTGCAACCCGGAGAAGGTTACCAACTACCAGAAACTAGTAATAAAACGATTTAATGGGTTGCTGCTTACCTTATACCTTTGAACGAGCAATTCTTATATACAGGGTGAATCTAAATTCGCGCAATCATGCTTCGCAGGACGATTCCTCATAAGCTAGCAATAAAAAATGTCTCTTCCAAAATTTCATCCTGTGCATATTTCCGGCAGTAAATGGACGTGGAAGATTGAGATGGGTGTGTGTCCCATACGTCAGTGTGTTTCAGAATTACACTACTACACCAAGAAACTTCTAGGGGATGTGGGAAGTGTTCTGGGGAACAAAGTGATCATAGAAACCCATGCCCGTAAACGTTATCCAATGACGCTACAGAGCGGCAAAGTTACTGGAGGGGATGTCTAGCGGCATGAGCTGGTGCCTGTAACTCGGACTTTGTGTAGCGTCGTTTAATGGCGTTTCCGGGTATGGGTTTACAGGCTCATTTTATTCCTCAAGACTCCTAATAATCCCTTACCAGTTTGTGGTGTAACTATCAAACACACTGACGTAAGGAACACACAGCCATCTCAGTCTTTGACGTCCATTTACTGAAGGAAATATGCACAGGATGTATGTGTGTGTGTGTGTGTGTGTGTGTGTGTGTGTGTGTGTGTGTGTGCGCTCTCTCTCAGTAACTGCTTTAGCGATTTCGATGAAATTTTTTATTTACACTGATTTGAAGTTCACTTACATAGTTGTATTTCTCGCGATTTTCCTACGATGGAAGAGATTTAATTAGTAGAAGAAAGTATTATATTACAGTTAATTGATTAAGTACAACTGAAAATTATAATTGAATGAAAGACTCGCTCCATTTAATAATGATGTTGACAAAATTAACGAAGATACAATGGCCAATCTTTCGAGGAGTACAAAATCTATCAGTCATGATACAAACACCAACCGGAAGGAGCACTTCAGTTTACCACAGAATTTCTCGACATTATCTCTATTTCAGACTTGCCAACACACGAATTTTTTTATTCGTTAATAATGCTATTGCGTAATGTATCGGAAGGTCTTTGTAAAGGTATAACATTTGTGTCAGAAATTTGTGCAATAACATAAAGGCAAAAATCGTCACTGGTGAACAATCTAGCAAAGAGTTAGATATACCAATAATAACTCTCCACTTACGAAAAGAACAACTGGGATGTACGTTTCAGCGTCACCAACTTCCAGTAAGATCTGCATTTGCCATGACGGTACACAAATCACAAGGCCAAACATGCGAATTTGTCGGCGTGAACTTGAGGTCGATAGTTTTCATGCATGTAATGTTGTATGTAGCGTTTTCTAGAGTAAACCGTTGAAAGTACTACTTCCACAACAAAACCCTCGACACACCCGCAACATAGTATGGGAGGAAGTGTTAGCTTAAAATTCGATTTTGTCATGACGAAACTGAATACCTTGTACTACGTTCATATCGACATATAAAATGAAAATGTGTACTATACTTTAGCAATTTGTTTGTATTAAAATGATTAATTACACCCATGATTTTGTCATTTAAATAACCAGTTCATAGGTAGTAACATCTAAATCTGTGGATGTTTAATCAGTACATATATTGTCTCACAAAACACTATCTTGGGAACAAAAAGCCAATCGAAGGAATCTCGGCCATCATCGTCTCTCACATAGGCTGTATTTTGTGTACCTCCCAAAGGGTTCTAACGATTTGCATCAAATTTTGCATGTCGATCTGGTTTCGCAATTTATCTGTATAGACGTCATTTATGAAACAACAGGATTTTCCAAAATAAATAATGTTATACGTCTTTATTTCGTCTACCTCTGATACCATTCTAAAGTTTTGCCTTAAAACTTTTATCACGTTTTGCATTTTTACAATAAAAGTTTATACGGTTTTATTCGGCTACACTAACGAACTAAAACAGTTTTTGCATTTCTGGTCAACCTTCGAAATATCTGGAGAATTTTGGACAAACATATTTACTCTTACACTGAACTTGGTACATTTATGGTTATTTTCCTTTAACGGTTCCAATTCCTGCGCAGGTAGTGCTGCAAAATATTTATATAACAGTACGACTATCTAACAGAAAAAGAAATTCCCAGCAACGCTCGAGCACCCCATATTTTTTAATCAAAAGATAAGAGGACCTAGTGTATAATCTGCACGTCTTGCGCCCGCCCGCCCCCCTCCCCACACACACAAACACAAGAAATAAAAAAAATTAAAAAAAATAAGAACGTGAACTACATTCAGTAATTGTAGACTGTGCCACCAACAGACAATTGACAATTTCAGTCCGGACGCATTCAGACGCTGGATTTCTTGCGGGAACCCATTATAGGTTTCGAGCAAGAGGAATCAGTGGGCAGGAGGCTAGAAGTTCAGAATTTGGGTTGGGGGGAAGGCATAGCCTAAATGGTTAAGGCCACCACTGGCTTGAGGCGGGAAATCTGGGTTCGAAACTCGGTCCAGCACAAATTTTCAACTTCGCCGTTGAATTGATTTCAATGCCTTGAAACGGTCGATATGTTTCAATTTTTCGAATTCGTACATTCATTGTCTTCGCTAAATATTAAAGATGTCCTACATTGAGAGTAAGTTCAAATGTTCATAAACCTATTGGACGTAGACTTACAAACTACTCAAACTAACTTATACTACGGACTTTCTTATTCTTCATTGAATTTTTAAACACGTATTGAGGGAGGCTAGCAGGGGCCTCGGTGCAGCTCTTCAACTGATAGGCTTACATTGCCGAAGAGATTGATAAAACAAAGACATGGTGAAATGGAGATAAAACGACGATTGTAAACATGAGAAAGCAAATGTGAACTTCAAAAACGGAGCACAGTCAGCATAAAATGTTCAGCACGATGGTTAAAAACACTGAAGGGTAAAACAAGTAGACAGCGACGAATAAACGGAGACAGTGGCTTAAAGACACACACAACACTTGTTGTGCCAGTGACGGCGGTTGCAGTCTCTAAAACCCCGATCACAATACCACAACAGTGACAATGATGTTTAAAACTGTGCATGTTAAAATAATGAACAGAGACACCACAGAGGAAGGGGAAGGGAAAGTAAGCGCCTTGGGGCGGAAGAAGGAGGAAGGGGGCGGGAGGGGAGGTGTGTAAGAAATCTTGGGTAACGGGAGGGGAGGGGAAGACCAAGCGTTGGAAAGAAAGGAGGGGGCAGAGGGAGCGCAGCATGTATGGGGACGGAATAGGATTAGGGATGGTAGGAGGGAAAGATATTTGGACAGAGGTTTCATCAGGAAGGAAAAGGATGTGGAAAGTGTGAAGGTGTAGGGAGAGAGGTATGCACAGGTACAGGTGTAGTTGACGCCCTGGATTGAAGAGGAGAGGAGACACGAGGGTATGGTGGGATTCTATCTTGCGGGATACGTCTCGGATATGTTCGAGTAATTTTAAAAGGTGCGGGAAAGGGATGCACATGGGGTAGGGTTGCGGTTGCAGTAAGCGAGGCGGAGGGAGGGCGTCGCGCTCCAGGTGAAGGGACTTGTAATAGGCCTTGAAGGCGGATATTGAGACGGGGTGGAAGCTCCAGAGGAACGGTATATGTTGGGGATGCTGGAGGGGTTGAGTCACTATGTCCAGCCGGAGAGGAGTTTGAGGAGGTTGACATGGGAGGGGGCAATTTTGACGGACGGTCTTCAGTTGGGCGGGGAGGGGGGGAGCGAGGAAGATGAGGGTGGAAGTTTGTGGGATGGGACGGTCATGGTGAGTAAGGTAATGGCATAGTGGAGGAAAGAGCGGCTGATACTGCCTGTGATAATTGCCTGGAATTTGATTGAGTTGACTATACTAAGGACAACGCACACAGACATATGCCCGAGGGAGTACAGGAGGATTAGAAACTCGGGCGGGAACGGCCGGCCGTCCCTGTTGGACTGTGAGGTAAACATTTCGACACTCGAGCAGAACTGTCCACATGCTAAGCGCCGCCGCCGACTGTCCCAACGCTCACTGTTGGTAGCCGCATGCAGATACATTGTGTGTTGGTCTATTTTATTCCCGCTCCATAGGGATTTTTTTACAAAATCGTGTCCAAGACTTTGATATCGTATAACGTTCGCAGTACCAATTAGTGACTGTGAGAGAGGGGGGAGGAGGTAGGCGTCGATTTCAAACATTTCAACCTAGTCTGCTACTATATATTTTTAAAACTCCTAAAGTAAAGTTTAATGAGTTCTGCGAGATTCCATTAATGGTGTATTTACTCCAGTTGTAAATGGATAGATCCTTTATTTGTACCCAATAGTTTATGACTTGTTTAGGGTCATAAATCGTATCGTCGGATGCTGATTAAAATATAAGAATCCCACCAGTGTCATTTTATGCTAAAGTTACAGTCGTGCAAAGACACTTCACCAGCCAAGATTGGGTGCATCATTTACCACATCACCACACGTAGGCAATGGCGGATTCGACGGTGAGGCTAACCAGAGACTGGCTCCGAATGCTGAGTAGTGGTTGACTAGCACGTATCACAGTGAGGGGGGGCTCCATCGTCACGATATCTCGCTTCTCCTCTGTGCTATGCAGTGGCCTCTGGAAGCTAGACTTCGATCCTTTTTCTATAATGCTGCTTACGAGGCCACATAAAGTGTGTTGGTCTTCCTACGAGAATGCTGAAAGGAAGTTTCAGGTCCTATGCCCTCAATACAGGAAAATATAATTTCGTGTACTGTGTTGTTGCGCTGAATTAATAGTAATGAAAAATTTTGATATTTTTCGAATTTTTGTAAGGTGGCCTTCAAGTAAGTTCCAATCCCCGCCCTCCTCTTGGAAATCTGAGATAAAAAATAAATAAATAAAATTAAAAATTAAATTTAAAAAAAATGTTGGTGTTAGCTGGTACCTGGTGCGTTGTTGCCGCAGAAAAAATAATTGTGCAAACAACGTATTAAATGTATGTGCTGACTTTCATGGTGAACAATCAAACAATTTGAATGTTTGTTGTGACGTACCCTCCGCTATGCTCTTTTGGACGCTTACGGAAGGTAGCCCAGGTATTAATTCAGGATATAAGCTATCTCCATGCCACATTTCATTCAGATCCCTCCAGCCGTTTCAGCATGAAAACAATCTTGTTAACCACTGACTGTAAGGTACCCACCGCCACACACCATACGGTGGCGTCCTAAAGTTAGCTCATGCGTTACTTCAGGGTGTAAGCTGTCTGCATTCCAAATTTCATTTAAATCTGTCCATCCCTTTCAGCATGAAGGAGTTGCAGACATATTAATGCAATGTAAGGTATTCTCCGCCAAGCACCGTACGAAGGCTTACGAAATGTAGCCCATGTATTAATCAGCTTATAAGATACCTCTGTTCCAGATTTCATTCATTTCCGTTTAGCCATGACAGCGTGAAGGCGTAAGATATGAATTAACTAATTGTAAAGCACCCTCCGCTATACACGATAAGAAGTTAGTTTTAGTATGCTTATAACCTTCGCGCGAGTGCAAGGAATGAGTTGGCAAAGTTTGATGGCAGTCGGATGCACGGTATGGCAGTAAGAATAAAAGACAAACAACACTAATTCTTATTTATTAGATTTTACTCTTCATGAACGTCTGCCTGTTTGTCTTCATACATTATGACAATAGGTATACTGTGTTTCTCCATGATGAAACCGGTTCCTCGAAATCACAACGAACATTTGTAATATTTCAAACGCTTTCAATTTTTCCAAATATTTAATAAATCTGTAATGACTGTGGTATTTAAGGCTTTAATCTACCTACACCAATTGTAAATTACATTTGGA
The DNA here is from genome assembly GCA_026315105.1 of Locusta migratoria. NCBI lineage: Eukaryota > Metazoa > Arthropoda > Insecta > Orthoptera > Acrididae > Locusta > Locusta migratoria. The sequence continues at coordinate 169,569,306 of CM048745.1, forward strand.
ATTATTCGACATTTTTAAAACAAAATATTGGAATTAAAGTTTTAATTAGCTACAACCGTAATTTCATAAATAAGATAGAGTTCGCTGTGATGTAGCTGATAATATTTGATATCATTTATTTTATTTAAAACTGTTATGATTTTTAAAACGATTAATAGAAAAACGCTGTTAGCAGGTAGAATTGAACCCTCATCGATCACATGAGGGTCTGGCACGCTTCTGGGTGATCTATTTCGTCAGATTACAGTACAGACCTCATTGACAACTATGTGAGATATTTATGCGCTAAACTTTAAAGCCCTTTTAGTCAGATTTTTCTGGATATTGTCGTCTACTACTAACATGCGAAGTCTCATCACAAACTGAATTATCCGAGGCTGCAAGGTCTCCTTCTAAGAATTACCTGGTAAACCGACTACTTAGGAACGTGGTGTCAATCTGATGCTTGTGTCTACTTTTTGGGGGACGACACTAAACGAAAGGTGTTTGAGGAATGCGTATTGATTCTCGTGGATGGACATTTCCCTTTCGAGACGGCTCAAAATACCTAAATATCTAACTGAAGAGCACAATTAGCCAGCTGTATGATAGCTGCATAACACATGTTAAACCGTTTGAATCTCAAAAGTTTATTATGAAAAGATGCGGATTAAGGAGGATAGAGATTGACCCTAATATTTTACGCACAGAATGTCGAGGATAATTGAGCTACAGCGACATTTGTGGATGAAATTGTTGGAAACAATGGGTGGAAGGACGATGTGAGGACAGGTTTCCGCGGAAACTGCTGCTGGCATTGTCAGAAGGCTATAAAAGTAGGAGCGTCGCGGTGCCCGGCAACTTCTTCAGAAGAAACCCTGGTGGCGTGGTCGGGCTGTAGGCCACAGCTAGTGTGCGGTCCCGCCGATCTCGCCACTGCCCACACAGTAGCTGAGACAGCTGCTGTGTTTCGACAGTTTAGTTTAATTTATTATTTTGAAACACCGAGAAAGACCATCTGCAAGCACATCGCCCTGTAGAGGTCAACCAGCCGCTGCTCCCAGACGCCGAGCAGCAATTCAAGGTGACGTCACAGCGGTGGTCCGGCAGCCACAGCGTGCGGCCGTCTGTCTTTGGCGGCGGATGAGGACTGCAGGAGGCGCGGGCACACCGGTACAGCTACCGAGGGACAGGGGGCTCGAAGGTTGGTCAGAAAATATGTAACCAAACTATTACTTTACTTTTTGACATTTTGAAAATTACTTTCTAATAGCTCCCTTTTCTTTACGAGTGTATTCAGATCCATTTTTCCCATAAGCATTTCCATTCCCGAGAATACTATAGTTTTAGTCATGTATATGCGCTATTTACCTTGGTGGCGTAATAACAGTGTAAGAAAGTAGCGCTTGTGTGTTGGGTACAGATACTGCGCGCTGACTCCTCCGGACCGCGAGGCGCTGCCCTCCACCTGCAGCACGCGACTAGCAGCGCCAGGGCCAGTGGTAGCAGCCAGTACGCGAGTTATCGGCGAAGGCGCCTCGCCTGGCTGTTCCTCTATCACAACGCTGCAGACGCTGGCCTCGTGGAGGGGTCAGGGGAGGCTGCGGTCGGGGAGAGTCTGGCCTGGCATGAGCCGGGTGGCCACGTCAGCAGGTGGCTGCCTAGCAGGGGACGTCGCAGCTGGCCGGCAGAAGAAGCTGTAGCTCGAGGAGGCCCTTTTGATTGGCAGAAGGCGGAAACCGTAGTCTGGGCCGAGGGGGGATATCCGAGGCTGGAGAGGGAGGGGGTCCGTGAGCTGCGGCACTTGGTAGCCGCGCAGTTCGCTGCGTCGGCCCGTGCCGCAGCTAACACACAGACTCTCCTCCTCAGCTCTGGTCGAGGTGCCCTCCGACGCCAACAACAGTCTGCGGTTCCGTCCAACGCCGCGGCGCAGGAGGACCGCCGTCGCCGCTGAAGCTGCAGGGCGCAGCATTTCCAGCGTGGGGTGCGTCAGGCCCTGCTGAGGAACAGAAAAAGGCGGGGAGTCACAGACATCGCTGGCGACCTCCGTATCTGGAAGAGGCAGCTGGTGGGAGCAGCTACGGAAACACATACATTGTATTAAATTGTAAAGCTCGCAGAAAGTGAGCTGGATCACAAATAAAAGCAATAAAGCAATAAATCTGCCTTTTCATTTCCCTCTGAAAGCCAGACATTACGGTATTAAACATTTAACATGAGTTAAAGGTGAAATAAGATGAAGTTGCACGAAAATCTAGAGCTGTTTTATACGATATGACTGTAAATGACAAATTACGTATCCGAATAACATAAAAATGACGAAACCATACATAGTAGGTGAGAAAACTTTAAAATGAAGAGTCTAAGCTCTTCCTTAATTGGAATTGAAGCAAACGACATGAGTCAATCGTCTAGCACACTAAAAAGCTTTTAATACACCCAATCTGGTAATTCTAAAGTAACACAATCTGGATATATTTAAACATTTAACACTTCGCCAGATATTGACACTTCAGATATATCGGATCTTATGTATCACCAGCACCTGACTTTCAATTAAGAGGCAATTATGATGTGAACTGTAAACCACAACTTAGTCTGCCGTGTAGCATACGACATTAGGCACTTATATCACAGGCTAGCAAGAGCTATAAATCGACCTGCCATATGATTTACTTGCTATTGAAAGACCACGTTTGTGAAACCTAGTGAGTTGTCCAACTTATGGTTAATCACATGAGATATACAAAATTAAGCGTTACGGGTAACATTCTCGGTGAAATCTGCCTCTTACGTTCAATGTAACTGAGCTCTGAGCTCCCCCTGAAACTTACGCAAACTGCGTACCCCAGGAGTCAAGTGGGTTGCGTACAATCAGGCTTTTACTTTCCATTGGCATTGCATCCCTTTAAAACAGAGGCGTTGGGTGAAGCTAAAGTATAAATTTGGTGCCTGTGCACAAGTAGGTTCTCGTACTGTATCGCCGTGACGTTCCCTGAAAACGCAGTTGCGCGCACACCAAATGAAGCGAAACGGGTAGCATTCTGGGCGAAATCTGCCTCACGTTTGATGTCACTGAGCTCTTACTGAATGTTATGCAAACTGCGCACCCCAGGAGTCAAATGGGTTGCGTACAATCAGGCGTTTATTTTCTACTGGCATTGTATCTCTTTACAACGTAGATGTCATTTAAGGCTAAAATATGAATATGGTGCCTGTGGACAACTAGATTATGGAATTGTACCGCCGTGACGTTCGTTGACAACACGGTTACGCACAGGCGTCTCTGCCTGGCGTAATTATGGCGTCTCACAACAGGACTTGCGACCGTGTCCGGTAGAGAGCGAGTTAGGCTACTGTGTCACACCAGTTTCATAATTCGTTAACTGCGCTAAAACTACATGTGAGATCTGTCTAATGTAATAGCATTATGGCCTTTAGTGGTACCTTAATACCTACGCCCTTGACTTTCTGCAGTGTGATAAACCTAATAATGCAAACTGTATGCCGGCCGCATTGCTGTGACGTCTGTGCTCTTACTATAATACTCGCTTTCCCGTAAAACGTCTGCGCTGAAAGTTCCTTTTGTTGTCAAAATGTGGTCTCGCGAAAACAGGAGTTTCTTGAAGCACCACACCGTCTGAAGAGCCCATAACACTCTTCGTCGAAATTTTAATTTTTTTAAGACTTTTCGTCTTCGCTACACCTTCAGTGTTGGATGAAAAATCTAACCTCCTTCAGTGCATCGACTATTTTATAGAGCCGGTCGCGGTGGCCGAGGGGACTGAGGCGCTCCAGTCACGGTCTGCACAACCACTACGGTTGGGGGGTTCGAATCCCCCCTCGGGCATGGATATTTGTGCCGTCCTTAGGATTAGCTAGTTCATAAGTATTTTGTAAGTTTAGGGACTGATGATCCCGTAGTTAAGTCCCATAAGCTATACAAACATTTGAACATTTTTTTTTTTTTTTGCAAACTGTATTTGCCGATTTCTTTTAGGTTTTTTTTTATAATAATAACGAGAGAAACGATTATCGTCTCTTTCTAACAGATATTCCTGCTACATTGCACATTGCTTCCAGCCGAGGTGACTGAGGCGCTCCAGTCACGGTCAGCACGGCCACTACGGTCGGGGGTTCGAATCCCCCCTCGGGCATGGATATTTGTGCCGTCCTAGTTTGTAAGTAGTTCATAAGTAGTTTGTAAGTTTAGGGACTGATGACCCCATAGTTAAGTCCCATAAGCTTAACGAACATTTGAACATTTTGAACATTGCTTCCAGTTAGTTTATTTACTAAATTTTAACGTTTTCCCCTCTTTGTTTGAACCTGTTTGTCCTATTTTTATACGATTGTGTCTGGTCACCCTACGCATAATCCAGTTGTCCATCCCCTTGTACGTTCGAATAGTGAGAGTGTGTGTGTGTGGTGTTGCAGTTCCGGGAGGACCGTCGCGACTCGTACGTGCGCGTGTCGCTGCAGCAGCAGTACCGCGCCGTCAAGGTTAAGCGCACGGCCACGGTACGCAACACGGACTGCCCCAACTTCTCGCAGTGCTTCAACTTCCGCGTGCCCGCCGCGCGCCTCGACCTCACGAGCATCACGCTGCACGTGCTCGTTCCCGTGCCGGGATACGGCAGAGGTACGTCTGCTGTCTGCCTGCTGCCTGCCTGCTGCTCCTACCACTCTCTACCTGCTTCACAAGTGCGTTTTTCTTATCAGAAACTATCACTCTTGCGAAACACAGCTTGCCCTTTATTCACATGAAGTGTTAAGTGCAATCGACAAGGGATCTCAAATCGATTCCATATTTCTGGATTTCCGGAAGGCTTTTGACACTGTACCCCACAAGCGGCTTCTTATGAAATTGCGTGATTATGGAATATCTCCCCAATTGTGCGATTGGATTCACGATTTTCTATCAGAAAAAACACACTTCGTTATAATTGACGGTAAATCATCGAGTAAAACAGAAGTGATATCTGGCGTCCCACAGGGAAGCGTTATAGGTCCCCTACTCTTTCTCGTGTTTATAAACGATTTGGGAGACAATCTGAATAGCTCCCTTACACAGTTCGCGGGTGATGCTGTCGTTTATCGGTTAGTGAAGTCAACAGACGATCAAAAGCAACTGCAAAGCGATTTAGACAAAATTTCGGCATGGTGCGAAAATTGGCAGTTGACACTAAATAAAGAAAAGTGTGAAGTAATACACATGACCACTAGAAGAAATCCGCTGAACTTCAATTACGCGATAAATCAGTCAAATCTTAAGGTTGTAGATTCTACCAAATACCTAGGAGTTACAATTACGAACAACTTTGACTGGAGAGAACACATAGAAAATATTGTGGGGAAGGCGAACCAAAGGTTACGTTTCATCGGCAGAACGCTTCGAAGATGCACCAGCTCACACTTGTGCGTCCTCTCCTGGAGTACTGTTTCCCCTTGTGGGACCCTCACCAGGTGGGACTGACGGAAGATATTGAGAAGGTTCAGAGAAGGGCAGCTCGTTTTGTTTTATCACGTCACGGAAATGTTGCACGAATTGGGGTGGAAATCATCAAAAGAAAGACGTTATTCATTGCAGCGTGATCTGTCTGCGAAGTTTCAATCACCGACTTTTACTTCTGAATGTGAAAATATTTTGCTAGCACCCACCTACTTAGGGAGACATGACCATCCCAATAAGGGAAATCAGATCGAAAACGGAACGATAAGAGAAATCAGATCGAAAACGGAACGATTTAGGTGTTCTTTCTTCCCGCGCGCTATTAGAGAATGGAACGGCAGAGAAAAGTCATGAAAGTGGTTAATGAACCCTATGCCAGGCACTTGAATGTGATTTGCAGAGTATCTATGTAGATGTAGATGAAGTACCACTCGCAACACTATGTCCCTCAATGGGATTTTCTGTACGCAATATCATTACGTCTGTATCCCTTAAAATCCGACTTGCTATACTGTCCCATCTTCCTTTAAAACAATGAACTTCTACAATCAAAGACCTTGTAAAATAACTAGACTCCCTGACGGCGCTGCTGTCGCGGGATAATTTGAGCCTTCGGCCGGAAGCCATTGTAGTGGTAAGCGTTAGATAAATACGAGAGTTGTTAGCAGGTAAATCGTGTATCAAATAGCTACTGCGGGATATATACTCAATTGATAGTCACGTCTGTATTGTTTGAATATCGCAGTGTACATGATGCACGATGGTTAAGAGCTGCTCAGCTTTTAAATGCATTAATCTATTTGAGAAAGGAATAAAAAAGATCGAGTACTGTCTTCCCATTTATATTTCTCAGGAATACAAGTAGCCCTACTACTTGTTTTCAGATATAGTTACTCTTGAAACTTCCTGGCAGATTAAAATTGTGTGCCGGAACCGTGACTCAAACGTAGGAACTTTCCCTTTCGCTCTATCGACTGAACCATCCCGACACGATTCCAGGTCCGTCCTCACAACTTTACAACTTCTAGTACCTCGCCCCCTTATTTCCGAACATCACAGAAGTTCTCCTGCGAACCTTGCTGGACTAGCACTACTGTAAGAAACGATATGGTGGAGACATGGCTTAGTCACCGCTCTAGCATTCAGTCGGTAGTACGTTTCCCCGCGAAAGGCAAAGGTCTAAGGTTCGATTCCCAGTTCCTGCACATAATTTTAATCTGCCAGGAAGTTTCATATCAGCGCACACGCCGCTGCATAGGGAAAGTTTGATTCTGGAAACATCCCTTAGGCTGTGACTAAGCCATGTCTCCACCATATCGTTTCTTACAGGAGTGCTAGTCTTGCGTGTTTCGCAGAAGAGATACTGTGATGTTTGGAAAGTAGGAGGCGAGGTACCGGCGGAAGTAAAGTTGTGAGGCGGCATCGTGAGTCGTGTCGGGATAGCTCAGTCGATACAGCGCTTGCCCGCGAAAGGCAAAAGTCCCAGGTTCGAGTCACAATTCCGGCACACAATTTTAATCTGCCAGGAAGTTTCATACAAGCGCACACTCCGCTGCAGAGTGAAAGTTTCATCTGGATTCTGGATAGTTTCTCTTGGTTAACAGACTGTTAGTCAAGACAATATAGGATTCAATGAAATGAATAAAAGGCTTTTGCAATACTGGTAGCTCTTAAAAAGAGTTACTTGAGACAGTACTGGTGGACATAAACTCCAAAAAGTTTCATTTTATGATTGTGTAAAACGACTATTCGGATCACGAAATTAGTTGCCTCCCTGCAGTTAGAATTTTTGTTTATGAAAATGATATTAGCAACTTCTATCGCAGAAATTAAAGTTTCTCTGCTTTACATATAGGTATAGCAAGTGAAAGAGGTGCGCAGACCTGTGTATAGTTCCATGCACATTATGAAGTTCAACCCTGTGACGATAATTACTGACTATTGAGTAACTCACTCTGCTGTAAGGTATTTCGCTTACAGCATTAAAAATGCTAATTTTCTTGCTAGATAACCTATTGTTAATGTTAGATGCCTTAGTTGAGAAAAAGATATGGCAGACTTCGTGTCCTTAAAAGAATTTGGTAGTGGCTCATTGCTGTATTCTCAAGATAAGGAGCTATTTTTCAGTTACGCATCTGATTCCATATTTCACTTTCACAATCGATATTTAACATTAGCTGTTTCCGTCAGCCCTGTTTCATTTTTTGATTCTATGAAATATCTAAATATTGAAAAAAACAGCATTAATGCAAAGACGTAAAGAAAGTTTCACAATCGCAGAATATACTGAGAAAGTCCAAAAATCGCGTCTGACGATAAATTCCGTTCATATGCTGCACTTGGAACGCTAAAAAACTAAATGTTGTAGTTCGGTTTCGATAGGAAGGGGAAACGCTGTTGGTCAATTTCTACAACGTTTGTGTAATAAATTTAAACACAACCGATAGTTGCTATATATTCAAGGAGTCTGAAACTGTTTTGTAGTCATATATTTCAATCAGACATAGTTTTCGCGACTTAACTAAAAAAGAATACTCTCTCTAATCAAAAGAATCTTACTCACTTTCAAAGCGGAAGTTTTCACCACAATGGCCGCCGACGTACTCTTCAATTTGTCCGCTGTTCGCAGTCGGCCGCTTACGCGATTGTGGGAGTTTGCCTACAATACTACTAAAGACCCCTACACACGTTGCGATTTGTCGAGACTAATTTATCGGCTGTCCGATAAATTGGACGTGTGGAGGTGCTTCCCGACCAACTACGCTTGTCGGATGGTTGGTCAGGCCTGGTCGTCCGACATCCAACTCCCCCACCAATCCACCTGACAAATTGTGTAGCGCTACCCGACCAACTTCCTGCCTGTGATCATCTGCTGTTTGCACAGCGAACACGCGGAAACAAAGACAGTTCTACATCTACATCTACATGGGATACTCTGCAAATCACATTTAAGTGCCTGGCAGAGTGTTCATCGAACGACCATTACACTATTTATCTTCCATTCCATTCTCGAATAGCGCGCGAGAAGAAAGAACACCTGAATTTCTCCGTTCGAGCTTTGATTTTGATCTTCAGATGATTTTACTAGACGGTAAATGACGGCGTCATCTGCAAACAACCAAAGAGAGCTAATTACATTTTTCCGTAAATCGTTTATATAAATAAGGAACAGCAAAGGACCAATAACACTACCCTGTGGAACGCCCGATATAACATCTGTTTTAGTCAAGGTCTTACCATCGATTACCACGAACTGTGTCCTCTCTGATAGAAAAATCCCCTATCCAATTGCAAATTTGGGGCGATGTACCATAACCACGCAATTTGATGAAAAGCCGGTGTCAAAAGCCTTCTGGAAATCAAGAAATATGGAATCGATTTGCGAACCCTTGTCGATAGCACCTATCACTTCGTGTGAATAAAGAGCTATTTGTGTTTCGCATGAACGATATTTTCTAAATCCGTGTTGACCTTGGGTCAATAGATCGTTCTGTTCGAGATATTCAGAATATGAGTATTTGAATACATGAAATGTCAATGAAATAGGTCTGTAGTTTAGTAGGTTACTCCTACTGCCTTTCTTGAATACAGGTGTGACCTGTGCAACTTTCAATCTTTTGGTACAGATCTTTCTATGAGAGAGCGGTTGTATATGGCTGATAAGTAATCAGATAGAAATCTAATGGGTATACAATCCGGACCAGAAGACTTATTCTTCTTAAGTGATTTTAGTTGCTGCAGTACTCCGATGATATCTACTTCTACGTTACTCATTTCGGTCTCTGTACGTAATTCGAAATCTGGAACATTGATTTCGTCTTCTTTGGTGAATGAGTTTCTAAAAGATATGTTTAGTAACTCTGCTTTAGTAGCGCTGTCATCGGCAGGATCCTCATTACTATCACATAGAGAGGCTATTGTTTTTGTTTTGCCCCTAGTATATTTAACATATGACCAAAATCTCTTTCAGTTTTCAGTCAAATTTCGAGGAAGATTAATGGACACAACATAACAGGACGGCGCTGAAAGCGCTGTGTGTAGTTTCGTTGAAACGTGTGTGGGCTGCTACGAATTTCGTTGTTTCGTTGGCCCGTTGATAAATCGGTCAGTGTGTAGGGAGCCTTAAATTCTTAAACATGGCTGCACACAGCGCAAGTAGATACCAAAATCGGTCGCAAACAGTAAAAGCGTGTACATTCACTTATAAACTGGCAAAATTTGCATTCTTAAGTAATTTTCATTTCTTCAATTAAAAGTACTCAACCATAATACGAGGATTGGAACTGAAATAGTGGCTACTATTTATTCACAGCCGATACAAAAGAAACTGCCTACACTAAACTTGTGCGTCCTATTTTGGAGTGTTGCTGCTCGTTGTGGGATCACCATCAAGTGGGACTGACAGACGAGAGATAGAGAAAGTTCAGACAAGGGCAGCTCGTTTTGTACTATCGCGATATAGGGGAGAGAGTGTCACAGAAATGATGCACGAGTTGTGGTGGAAATCATTAAAAGATGAGATCTAATTGCGTAATTTCTTTTACCAAGTTTCTCTTACGAATTCGAACATATTTTGTTAAGACCCACCAACATAGGAAGACATGATCATGGAAAATAAATCAGATAAAAAAGGAAAGATTTAGGTGTTCCTTTTTTCCGCGACCTATTAGAGAATGTAACGCTAGAGAAACATCATAAAAGCAGATTAAAACTGTGTGTCGGAACTGAGATTCGAACCTCCCAGGTTCGAGTCTTGGTTCCGTCACACAATCTGCCAGGAAGTTTCATATCAGCACACACTCCGCTGCATAGTGAAAGTTTCATCATGAAAGCAGTTCGATGAAACCTCTGCCAAGCAGTTCAATGTGGCTTGCAGCGTATTTACCTAGATGTAGATACAGAAAAGCGTTACACGTTTCCACCTGTTACTGTCCTTCAAAGTAGTCACCAGCGTTGTGATGAGCCAGTTGCAAGCAATGTGGAAGGCGTAGTATGACGTTAGCACAGCCTGAAGTTGATGGTGCGAATGGAGCGGTCTACTGCTTGACGGATCTCTGGAACAATTCTGAAGCGAATGCCTCGAAGTGGTTCCTTCATCTTCGGAATGATATCAAAGTCACAAGGACTTAAGACAGTGGAGTATGGTAGATGATACAATTTTTCCCAGTCCCATCGACGGGACAGAACAGCCCCCGCGCATTGTCGTGCAAAATGATGTGTAGGTTGCGCAGAAAGTGTTGCCGCTTCTTTCGCAAAGCTGTTCGCAGGTGATGCTCTAAAAACGAACAGTAATAATGTACACTAACGGTCTGCCTTGGAGGATCGTAATGCGCTAGGATAACACCATCATAATCCTATCAGAGAATCACGATAACTTTCACTATACTGGGGCTCTGACGCATATGCTCAGAAAAGCAAATAGAAAAACACTAAATTGATACTCGAAAGACAGTTTCGACTCATTCCACACCCCAAACGAGAGTGCAGATCAGATGTGGCTCCAATTCAAAGAAGTAGATTTCTAGAACATGCTGATGTGATAGCTCCTTACTTAAGAGTCATATACAACCGGTCGGTCTGTGAAGGATCTGTAGCAAAAGACTGGAAAGTTGCATAGATCACACCAATATTTAAAAAGGCAGTAGGACTAACCTACTAAACTACAGGCCTATTTCATTCACGTCAATTGTGTTTGTTTGTAAATCTATCGGATTTAAGTGCGTGTTCATGAGTCCGTAGCTTACAAGCTACTTAAACTAAGGTAAACTAACCGAAGGACAACACAAACATCCATTCCCGAGGAGGATTCGAACCCCCGACGGCGGACGCAGCAGGGCGCTCCGATGCGCGCGGCTGACGTCAATTTGCAGCAGGTTTTTGGTGCATATACCGTATTCAAATGTTATGAATTACATAGAACAGAAGGATCTCTTGACTCAAGGTCAACACGGATTTAGAAAATGTCGTTCATGTGAAACACAACTAGCTATTTACTCACACGAACTGATGAGTGCAATCGACAAGTGATCTCAAATTGATTCCGCATTTGTAGATTTCCAGAAGGCTTTTGACACAGTAGCTCACAAATGGCTTTTAATCAAATTGCGTGGTTATGGAACATCGCCCCAGATTAGTGACTTTGATAGGGGATTTCCTGTCAGAGAGGACACAGTTTGTAGTAATCGATGGTAAGGCATCGAGTAAAACAGAGGTGATATCCGGCATTAAACAGGGTAGTGTCATTGATTCTCTGCTGATCCTTATCTACAGCAGCGATCTGGCAGAAAATCCGAGCAGGCCTCTTAAGTTGTTTGCAGATGACGGCGTCATTTGTCGTCTCGTATCTGAATTAGATATCACTGTGGTGTAAAAATTGCCAATGACTCTAAATAATGAGAAGTTTGAAGTCGTCCACATGAGTACGAAAAGAAACTTTGTTTACAAGCTAAATCAATCGAATGTATAGGCTGTAAACTCTACTAAGTACCTAGGAATTACTATTACATCACTTAAACAGGAAAGAACACGTATATAATGCCGTAGGATAGGTGAACCATTGACTGCGTTTTATTGACAGAACACTTAAAAGATGCAACAGAACTACTAAAGAGACTGAATACACCACGCTTGTCCGCTTGTACGCTTGTCCGCTGCCCAGTGTGGGATCCTTATCAAGCGGGTTCGACGGAAGCCACCGATAGAGTCCAAAGGAGGGCCGCCCGTTTTGTATTGTCACTGTACAGGTGAGACAGTGTCATGGAAATTATACGGGATCTTGGATGGGAATCATTACAACAACGGCGTTTATCGCTGTGGCGTGGTCTACTTTCGAAACTCCTTATTTACATAAACGATTTAGGAAAAAATCTAAGCAGCTCTCTTAGGTTGTTTGCACACCACGCCGTCATTTACCTTCTTGTAAAATCATATGAAGATCAAAACCAACTGCAGAACGATTTAAATAAGATATCAGTATGGTGTAAAATTTGGCAATTAACTTTAAATAATGAGAAGTATTAATTCGTCCACATTATTGCGAAAAGAAATCCGTTAAACATTGTTTATAAAAATCAATCAATATTGAAGGCCATAAACTTTTCAAAATACCTAGAAATTACCATTGCTTCAGACTTAAACTGGTAAGAACCTGTAAATAATGTCGTGGAAAAGGCGAACCAAAGACTGCGTTTTATTGTCAGAACCGATAAAAGATACAACAGAACTACTAAAGAAACTGCATACACTACGCTTCCCCGTCCTTTATTGGAGTATTGCTGCCCAGTGTGGGATTCTTTTCAGTTGGGTTTGACGGAGGACATCGAAAGAGTCCAAAGAAGGGCAGCTCGTTTCGTAATGTCACGATACAGGGGAGATAGCGTTACGGAAATGATACTGGATCTGGGATGGGAATCATTACAACAACGGCGCTTATCTCTGCGGCGTGGGCTACTTACGAAACTCCAATCGCCAACATTCTCCTCCGAATGCGAGAACATATTGTTGACTGCCACCTACATAGGTTGAAATGATCACCAGGATAAAATACGAGAAATCTGAGCTCGAACGGAGAGATTCAGATGTTCTTTCTTCCAGCACCCTATTGGAGAATGAAATGGTAGATTAATAGTATAAGGGTGCACTTGAAATAAACTTAAGAGTCTTGACCACTAATTTAAATTTGTTAAGGCCTTATGCGTTTCGACGTTCCTCATTATCGAAGGCTACAGCAAGACAATGGAATTAATATTCATCATACATTTCGATAAAACATAAATGAGAACACAATCATCACACTCACCATATTTTATATATATATATATATATATATATATATATATATATATATATATATATATATATATATATATTTTGTTACTGTTACGTTATACAATTATCAACTTACAACTATAAAACTTCACAATCACTGTGTACAAAACTTTTCTTTTACATTATACAATTATATGAGTGCTGTGCACCAATTTTTCATTCTATATTTTGACATCGTTAGGAAAGATAGTTTTTAGTGACACATTTCTGGCAGTCACCAAAATCATCATATCTATATAGTATTCAGGTGAGGAAGGTGTGTGGAAGGGGGGGGGGGACTAAGGGGGGGGGGCAGACATACAAGTGCTGGGAAGGAAGAACAGCCATCAAGCACATCTGCTTACAAAAACCATACGGTGGTTTCTATACCGTACAAGTTTGCATTTCCCTCTCGTATAAATTACAATGTTGGCCTACGACAGCAATGCAATATGTTAAAGTAGTGTCACATTTATGTAATTTTGATTTTGATTACTCTTTGTAACATGAGGAAATACTATGTACAGTATTACAGTTTAGGAAATGCTGATTTGAAACAATATCATCAATATAAACTCAAAGGGTAATTAAAATATCCTCTTCCGTAAGTGTATTGCACATGTTATCTCTCTATTATAAAACATGAAATAAAGCAGCTTTAAGGTATATTGATCAAGTGCATTACACTCAAGACTCCTAAAATGAATGAATATTTTAAGTAAAAAGGGGAGAGATGGTTGATGGAGCAACTACAGGTTATAGAATATAATTTTGTGCACTTTTACAGTTTTATAGTAATATTAATCCAATTATACAGCTCCATGAAAGAAACCTTAGATTTACTATAGTAATAAGTAAGGTGTGCTAGTTATGAGGTTATAGCATTATATCAGGATACAGCTGCTTATACTCTAGTAGCAATATAGTGAGGTATTTTTATGAAGCCAAGAACACACTTGATTTTTTTTAATGGAGACAGCAAGAAAGTATAAGGGTGGTTCGGTGATGCCTCTGATATGCTCTTAAATGTGATTTGCAGAATATCCCATGTATATGTAGATGTACTGTCGAGCGTCTTCTGTGTTATTGTTGACTAATCACCTTTACCTTGTGCCTGTTGCAGACAAGCCGATCGGCAAGGCGGTGCTGGGCTCGTACATGTTCGCGCGCGGCAAGGCGTTGGCACACTGGAACGCAGCCGTGTCCTCGCCCATGGAGCAAGTGCAGCAGTGGCACGCCCTCTCAGAATGAGCCGGCGCCCAACCCCTACCAAGAAGCATCAGCCGCGCATATCTCTCCCTCTACTTTGCCTCAGATACCGCCGATGGGATGCCTCCTGCGTCTCACAGCCTACTTGCCGACCTGCTTCCGCAGTACCTAGTTCCACTCTTGCTAGGATAGTCCTGCCTGTTAATCACCCTACGTTAACGCACTTTAGTAGCAGTCATTCACTGATCATACGGAGAGGTTTCATCAAGTGCCTCAAATTGAATCCGCACAGGTAGTCGACGAAGACCTTCCTCCCATGCTTAGATCAAAGTGGAATATCTGCAGAAAGTGAGTCATACGATATTCTACGAGGACCCTCGAATTGCAGCAGAACTACGTCGAAATCTTGCACGACATTTCGGCTGAAAACCATTCACTCATCTTCAGGAGGAGATTTTTGGTGTAAATGGCTTGCGCGCCGGTGCGTGCAAACTTTTTCGTTCCGTGAGTGCCCTCTGTCGAGTTTTGCATTCTGTCGAATATTACTCCCACGGAGGAAGAGAGCTGATACCTCTATCCAAGAAGAGTTTGTTGTTGATCAAAATAACAATACTGTCGCTGGACGTGAAATCAGTAGAAAAATTCATCTTTCTGGAAATGTTAATAAACCACCTTATCCCAAATCTGTGAACTAAAAATTGTTTTTCAAGGTTGAAAAGATGTTCAGTCAAAGATATTTCTACGCATTTCTTAATGACTTAAGGAGCTCGTCGGGTCCAAGATTGCCGTGCCAAACTCATCAACGGTATATTCAGCTGACACAACTGTTTACCATGCGTTTCTAAATGCGTATGTGGCGATGATTCTTCAGCCACCTTTGAATTTTGCACGTACTCTGTTTCACTTATCACTGCAATTTTCTGCCACACTGTCATGGCATTCTCTATGCACCAACTCTGCTCGTGCCTTAATGAGTCGAGAAGAGTGCAGGTACGTGTGTGAAAGGTTACCTTAACCTAATGTTCATTTAATGTTTAGTTACACACCGACAACTTGCAAGGAAATTTATAAAAGTGCCTTTTCCATGTTTTCACTTTCTAGGAGTCATTAATTCCTTACAGTATTACATAATCAACAAATTCGTTTTACCGATAGCACTTTCCAAAAGTTGACGGGTATGTGCATGTACCAGCGAACTTTCATATTGCTCGGTTTGTCGGCGTCGAAGTGTTATGTATCTCTGTTTCAAATTTCATCGGAATCCGTCTGGCTATTCCAGGTGAAGCACACACATACATATACATATATAATATCGCACTTTTAATATTGTATCTAAAGACACCAACGAGAATTAAGGCCTGCAGTGTATCACTACTCAGTCAATTCAATATTAGTTTGCATTCCTAACGTGAAGACAGACACTTAAATCTCTTGACAACATATACATCAAGAAATAATCTTATTACTGAAGTAAATGTTATTAAATAAATAAAACGGGAACGGAAACGTTTGATTTGGAGAAAATAAACCCTATATGATTTCCCAGATTAATCATAATTATCTTTTTAAACCCCCATGCAAATTCGTTTACGAGTAGCACTGTTGTATAGCACCTTGTTAAAAAATATAATAAATAAAGCGTCTTCTTTTTCAAGGTGTGATTTTGATGATGCTGTAACTATGAACACCGCATAGACAAAATGACACAAGAGTTCCTAATACAATTTTAGATTACGTTATTTTCTTTTCCCTTGGCCCTATTTCGATGATATAATTGCTATGTATGGCCCTAAACTACAGTTAATTTACTTGCGAAACCCTCATAAAATTATTCGAATACTTTTCGATATTAGTGTGTTCAAGATTTGTCTCTAAGAAATGCAAACTTGTGAACATTTTATATTTAAACAGATTAGCGACAGACACAATACTTTTAGAGATTAATTATTTAAACAATAATGTGTACCACATTTGGAAAAAATGCTCTGCGTTTGAAAAGCCATTTGTCGTTATTAACTCACAAATGGAAACATCGTTCTTTGCAGGCTGTATACTGATGTTCATTTAATTTGTGCGTTTGGCTAATTTCAACCTCACGTGATATTGAAGCAGATGTGTGACCTGAATTCTTTCCTTGGCATTTTACACTGTATATATATCGGATACATAATACATAAATTTCTATGCGTCATAGTACTTGAGTACGTAGGCCCAAAATCCAAATCATATTGGTACACCATTAGATCATGCCTAGAAGTAACGACTACTTCAACAGGTTCTTACTTATTTTGTAAAGAGAGCCATTTATTATTTCGTTATGTCTGTCCTGGAGAATATCACCTTCGACAGAGAAAAACCTGCTAAAACCTATTTGCGTGCACCATAAATTTTCACTGTGAAAGTCACCTGAATAAGGCGAAATGGTTTTCAGCCGCAATATCATGACAAGATGCGGACATTATTCGGATGAATCATGATACCTTGAAAAAATTTATTCATTACACAGGTAAAACACCAATAATTATAAATATTTGTTGGTCACACTTCATAGATCCCAAATGTTTTAGTCTCTAACAAGCATCACAATAGTTAAAGATCTTCCTACACGATTTCCGATTTATAAAAGTACGACGAGCAAAATATTACTGTAGAATTCAGTTAGTACAAAAGGATTCATTGAGCACTAAAACCTGCTTCCCACAGAGATTTCCGCTTCAAGATTCTAGAAAATCTTATTTTCATATGAAAAGGAAATACCGGTACTTTTACTATTACATTTAAGGGATTGCCGCTGCTGTTCTGTTTCGTAACCCAATTATCAGTACTTAAGAAGTAAATATGACAACAGAAAGGCTTCTGAATTGTGGAATTCCTTTCTACAGTAACGATGTTCTTCAAAACAATGAAGTTTTATCTTAATCAAATGTGGTACTTTGCAATGAAGAACAGGTAAACAATTTGTCCGTCGAATATTTCTTAACGATTACTGAAACAGCTGGATGGCAACGTACTTATATATACTATGATAACTCGATTGGACTCTATTATAATGCACCCTGCAACAATACGATGATTAAATTTTAAGGTTTACTTATATAAAAATGTAATTAAAAGCAGCTAGGTATGTCAAAGTCAAATTCTGACCAACAGTCGCTGTATTCGTATATAATTATTCGGCAGGAAATATCATCGCGATGCAGAAGAAACGAATGTAAAAGAAAGACTGTTTAAGATATGATCTTGATGCGTTTTATTGTGATGAAAAGTAACTATTCTGCAGCCGCCTGAGACTTCGACTGAAATATTTCGTAATTTATGAGAATACAATGCAACTTTGCATGAAGGTGACTATTCCTTATTATCAGTGACTTCGCTTTGTTATCGAGTACGTATTTCGGTGTAAAAACGTATCTGTATATTTCTCTTGAGCTACTGAAGTTCTATACATATTCTATGCCCTGTCACATTCATACTTTGTCCTACCTGTTGGGCCGAAGTGAAACAGTGAGGGTAGTAAAGTCAACGAAAGAAATTTTACACGCAGTAAGCGTTGTGTCATCTACAGGATGATTGTAATGTTTTACTTATAAATAAATTATAGTCATCGTAGTGTTTCGTGCAATACTTTACGTAAATAATCACCAAGCTGACCTTAGATTTCTATAAATGAGTACATGAGACATTCATGATGTAGAAGTTGCGAATAGCTGCAATACTGTAAACGAATATTCGCTATTACAGAGGCAGAGACTTGAACGTAGAGAGCTTAAACAAATAGGGATCAATGGTAGATATTTATTTTGCAGTATGGTACTGGCATTTTTACCCAGTACTTTGATAATATAATAGTAATGTAAATATATCTCAATTTGAGCTCACTGTAATGGAAAACAACACGATTGTAAATATATGTTCGTATGTATATATGTTGTAGAATAGCAACGCTCATTCCACAGCTGACCACGTGATATTAACTTTTATTGTAAGGACTGATAGTTTAGATCCTTGCTTAATAGCATTTGTAAAATATAAACATATCACATAATGTCACTATATTTTTTGTGACGCAATACTGAAATTAGCTTAGTTATAAATTCAAGATATCGCTACATGAGAACACATCATGCGGTCGTAAGGAATTAATGTCTAAAAAGAATTGTGTGAGTGGCATGGAGAAATGTCAGACGCAGTAGCGGCGTGGAAAAATGTCTGAACGCAGTAGAAAACTTTTAATTTTGCTTTTGACAGTATGAGTATAGTGCCAACGGAGTCTTTGAATACTGACATTTACGCACTCTGAACTTATCTGTTCCCTTCTTCCCAGCATCAGTTCTAGCCATTATACAAATCAACAAAATGCCATGTGAAATTTATGTTTTTCTCTTAGTTCAGGAGGAGAATATTTATAGATTTCTGTGGCATCTTCCTTTCGGGAAGGTGTTTAAGTATAAATAATAAAATTACTTCCGACATGCAACTTCTTTAACGACGAAGGAAAGTGGAGTGGGTTTTTATTGTAAACAGGAGACAAAAAAAAATCGTATGTAAATTACATGTCAACTTTACAAATAAGTATTTTTACTAATGTGTAAAGACCAATAAATATACATATTAGACATATTACGAATTCATATTTTCAGAATGGCCGCAAAACGTGCCACATAAACAAAATTGAGCCACTAATGTTGTATAATAATTGACTAGCTTATACAGCCTTGCTGGCAGCAACAATTACACTTAAAAAATAGAGTTACTATTTATATGTTGAAGTAGTAGTCAATAACGAAGGAGTTCTGTAAAGTAAGATTCGAAACGGAGTGCAATGTACTAACATCCATCACATAGAGCATAAAATCATTTGACAGAGTGATTGACATCACAAGCTGAGATGCGAAAAGGTTTAATTTATCCGTGATTTCACGGAGTACTCTCAAATCACATCTAAGTGCTAGGCAGAGGGTTCATAGAACCATAGCATTTATGTGTCAGTCTTTTCTCGAATAGTGCACTGGAAGAAATAACACCGAAATCTCTCCGATCTGGCGCTGATTTCTTGTATTTTCTTACGATTGTGATTTGTCCTTAGGTAGAATTAAAGATTCCTTTGTTGTATTGATTCTTGGCTTTTCGTTCAAGCAATTAGTGCTTCGCCTAAAATTACTAATGAGTAATCTCTTACCAACCATTCTCATGTAGCAACGTCTTGAACAAATAACAGTGTTAGCATTAATTTTCTGATAGCCTAATAATAATCTTGATGGACAATGTATATGTAGAGGTTCGATGAATGAGGAGTGTCATACAAGTTTGTAATTATTTCAGTAAAATAGAGAAGTATATCTATTTTAGATAACTTAGTGTAATATTTTACAGTGAAATATTATCCAGAAGGACATGTGATGACAAGATCTGCTGTCTGTATGCGTCAGTAGATTAGGTAGAAAGTTTTGCAGTTTCATCTTGCATGGAAACTTTATTGCTAAGAGGAACTATTCTTGTAGCTAGGTGTTTCTCATCAGTCACAATGCATAGTGGAGCAAATTTAATTATAGTCATATTTCCCTATCCAAATACTGATGCCACACTTCAAAAAGTGACTGAAACACTAAAAATTTATTTGCTAAGGACAATATATCCTTTGTTTCTTGATGCCATATATATAGCACTTCGAACGCTTGCTGCCCTCAAAATCGGCAGATATTTTTTTTGTGTATAAAGCCTTTGAGTGACACTAACACGATTGTTCGCTGTCATTTGATGGCCTCAGAATTTACTCTCACTCAAGATTGTTATTCATTTAAATTCTGCAGAATGATAGTCATAAATGGCTATTGCATATACTATGGTTGTTTAGTGAAGCTTCCAGACTACGGCCCAACTCTCTCACAAACTTTTTCAGGATAGTAATGAATGGGAAAAGGAAAGTAAATAAAATCGATGGAATGCAATTTGTTGTGTTAAGGACAACGGTTTAATGATCCTATAAAAGCTTAACGGTTCCATACGAATTCCTTTCAATAAGTAAGTGTCTAGTAAATTTTTGTATTATTATTACATACGATAATTCATTATTTGAGTTATGGCACGGTCACTGTAAATTAATGTAATACGCAATAACGTAGTTTACTATCCTCCGCCGTTCAAAAATATTTGAATTGTTTCAATATTTTCTTGTGATGGGTCATGTCCTTTACGTACCCCAAACAAGTGAAATGTGTGTTTGGCAATATTCCATGTGCTTTTAAAATACGCAGGTGGTGCTAATTTTGTATTCAGAGCTAACGAGAAGTGAAATTTAAATCTCATGGTGAATTCTGTCCAGAAGATAGGAATGGCTGAGGAACAGAAATAATTAGCACCTTGTACTTCAAAGTAGTTCCTCCACAGGAATATATTCCGTTTGCTCGCTTTACCTCAACGTAATGGCAGGCAGCTTTCAGAATACAGAAAGTATGTGGTCATGTCAATGACACTTCCCTACGCGACGGACACTTCGTTTGCTGCTGTAAGACATTAAGCCACAAATTAACTTATTTATTGAGAATATAATATTTTATGTAAATGTAATGTTATACAGTATGATGTATAAGGAAAATGACAGAAACGAAATATAAGCTGAAGCGTTGGTTGTGCATTTGGAGTTTGAGTTGGAAATAGCAATCAGAGTGAAAAAGTACGATACTCGAGGCCAATATTTGCGTCCGCATTGAAACTAAATGAGAGATACGTCGTGGGGCCAGTTTTGATTTTGTAAAAATAAAATATGCATTTTTCTATGATATTAAGGTAAAAGAACGTGTACATTTATTACACAGAAAATTCCAAAAAACAGAAAATTAAAATATTGTGTCATTAATATTAAGAATTGAAATTTGCCATAAAGCTTATTAAACATTTTTATGCAGGCTTGTATCCCAGTGAAATAATTTTGAGAATTTGTAAAAATATAAATAACCGATTGATGAGATGTTGGAAATGAATTAGGGAAACATCAAAAGGAGATATCATGCAAGGATTTCGTATGAGGTAATACTATGGTTAACAACTTCTGCAGAAAGAAAAGTCACTTGTGGTAATACATGTGATTTCTGATTGAAGTATTTACATGAATGTCAGTTGTTAAATCTGTGTTTTGTTTCGCATCACAGTAAAACATTGGAGTGATGAGTATATCAGTAAAATATATGTGTATATTTAAAGAAATTAATTTTTTGAAAATAAAGATTTTGTTTCTATTTTGTGTTAGTAATTTTATTTCATATGTATCCTACTCTCAAAATATAGTTGGTAAAATATCTATTGTCTGTAAAATACAACTGAACTCCACGAGTAGCGTCTGATCAAAGTGTCACATGCACTTCATACAGACTTCATAGCAAAATCTTATTAATACGCAAGAGTTATGACACTAACCTAGCCATATCGTACCAACATTTCCTCTAACGTCTCATGGAACTTTTGACAGACGCCCTCCCCTAAAATTGTCTACAGTGCCTTACACAAATTATGGGACAAAAAATTAGATTTGCATTTATTTTGAGAAGTAACAAATAAAAAATCAAAACTAGCATGTTTCTTACTGCAACAGACAGAATGATATTCAAAGAAGTTTTAATTTATTTAATGACTCACAAAATACAAATAATTTCACATTTATGTGTAAAAATTTTGGGACAAACTGCAGAATTAAATAATAACTTTGTTATACTTGTGTCATTCGTTTTGTCACAGTTTGTATAAGCTTCTGTAAATACGAAATACTTAGATTTGCCCATTCTTCTTGCAGTTGTCTTCTGATGTCTTGTTTGGACTGTATGAGGACTTTTCGAATATTCTTTTCTAACGCATCCCAAAAATTCTGTGGTTGATGACCTGACTTTGTGGTGGGTGGGACTGACAACTTTAGGACAGTTGTACAGAAACCACAACCGGACAATATAGGCGGTATGTTTGGGGTCGTTGTCCTGAAATAGTTTGTCCCCATACTTTCTGTGCTCTTCTTCAAATTATTTCTTAGAATCTGCAGGTATATATTTTTATACATTGTTTCGTCAATGGAGATTAGCTCACCCACTCCTTGGGCCGACAAAGACTCCAAACCATAATAGGGCCCCTGCCATCCTACACTGTAGCTTGCATATATTTTTCTTCCAGCTCTTTGTTGGGTTGCCGCTACACCGTTATACGTCCATAACGGTCCTGATATGTTAAATTTTCATTGATCCGAAAAAATTACTTTCTTCTGACACTCCATGTTTTTGTTTATGTGTTCCCTTGAGAATAGCAGCCTCTTCTTACTTCCAAAACTGTTCCTCAGCCTCAATCGCAACTCATATAGCTGTGATTCGTGGATCTTTCTTGACCTTTCGAACTATTGCCCTCCCTTCTCTCCTCACAAATACCCTTGGATGGCCTATCTGTCGCAGATTTTCTGTCCTGTCTTCGTATTTAGATCGACGCAAGATGATTCCTACAGTACTTTTCTTCATAATCAGTAACGCTGCTATTTCTCGGCATGTTCTTCACTTTTCACGGTGGAATATTACGAACCGCCTGCGTTCAAAGGTGCTGTTTCTTTACAAACATACTTGTGTTTCTTGTGAGCTCTCGACAAATAATGACTGGCATTATAGGATTTAACAAATAACAGAGATGTGGCGCACACTGACACTGTTGCCAATATTTGTCCCAAAACTTTTGAAGTATAAATTTTCATATCTCGCACTAAAGATGGGTCGTTTTTGTTGTAAAGAAGCAAACGTACGCGACGTCACGCTTCATCTCCAGTAATTACATGTACATCTTTATCTTCGTATTAACCATCATAAATTCTTTCATACCCAGACATTCTGTACACAATGTTTGTCCCAAAACTTATGAGAGGCACTGTGTATCTACAAAATTGGGTGGGTGTATATGTATGTAAGCCTTTCGATGTTCCCCATGGACTCCACGACGGCTGCAGCAATTTTGATGAAATCTTCAGCTGGTGATGTGAGTTTTGGTAGCGCTCGGATAAAGATTTTTTTTAATGTGTAAGTAAATGTATCGTCTGGCACTTGGAACGACGTAGGTACCCCGGATACAGAGCCAACCGTTTGTCATGCCATTCTTCTGTAACTGTAATGCTTCCACTTCCGTGGCTATTTGTGTTAGACAGTATGTTGATAGGATTCATTACTATTGACTCTTTCTCTGCTAATGTCGTTCCAAGTGATAGACATAAACTCCTCTTTATATGTTAGATTGTGACGTCAGTACGTAAATAATTAAACTAGCTGAGGATTGTATAAAAGTGTTATTCATTCTGTTTAATCTTATTACATAAACCTAATCAATCGATAAAATACAAACATACATCGATAATTATAGCTAAAGAATATAAAATCTACCTGTACAAAGCTGTAGAAGATCACTAGTTGTGAATAAAATAAGAAACCTGGAGGACACACTATAGATTACATTAGATTTTCGTTTAGTTCCAAATCATCCACCCTGAGGATATCTTCTAGGATTTAGAGTAGAGCATGTCACAAGGCTAGGAAACACAATAAATACTTATGAAATAAGAACTTTTGCGCTAGGTACCAAATAAAACAGCATTTGTAAATGTGAAAATGTTAAAAAATAAATTTCCATATTTACATATAATAGGCAAATAAACTCCTTACAAAATATTAAATGTTCGATAGACTTAGGTTCATATGGTAAGTCTTACGGTATTGCAGATAGCATCACCATAAAAAAGAAATATATTACAACACACATTTACAATGATATCAATACTGCACAAGGTTTACACAAAAGTGTGATTCCAAGCGATATTTACATTATGTGATATTAGTAAATAAGATAAACGCATCCATGAGATGGTTTTAAAATAACCATCCTGGTTGATTATGAATGAAAATATGACCTGCCTGCCAAGGCAAGTAAATCAGCCAGTAGTAATGGTTGGATGCCAATGTAACTTTGTACAAGAACTGTCTGTCCAACTATCTAAATACTGACTGAGAGAAAACACTGCCAACATCTGTCAGGAATACCATGTTTTATTGAAGCACTCCCGGATTTGTGGCCGAGGACCACATCACCAGGTGCATATAACATTTAAAAAAGGTTATACCAATGGCAGATGACTAGTGCCCTGCCAGTAACAATGAAACATCTTTTCCGTGGTACAGATAGCCAATAATAAAATTTGGGGGACAGAAGTATGCCAAGTGACTTGCATCCATTGGAAGTTAAACTTGACATGAATTCAAACTACTGACGAGTGTACTTGCATGAGTGCCATTCTCTTAGCACTGTGTTGATCAGAAGTCACTTGGCACGGATCTAGGCCCATTAAAAGTTGACTTACTGAGGAGCACGTCAGTTGGCACACAGAGAAACGGTAAAGAGTTTACTTGTGAATCTTGAGTCTCTCCCGGCGTATTTGATAATCAAAATGTCCACGGGTGTACTACCGGTATACAGTGTCCAACGGGCACAATATTTCGGCGATCATACATGTCGCCATCATCAGGTGGACTAACGGACTAAGGTCCTGGAAACGCGCCGGTACGGGACTCAGTTTTAAGTCTTTCATGCAGCAATTACAAATTGAAACTGCTATCGGGTCCATTGGACTCAGAGTATGCATACTAGGTTTAAAAACTACCGACGACTTGGTGGTTAGGCCAGACGCAGCTGTGGTAGTAGTTTCTCTAATTAAAACTTCGTTTACAGCTATCACCTGTACCAATTTTAGGCACTATTTGTTTTGTGGTGTAGAGCAACATCATTGTGTACGTATAACAGTTAAAAATGGTAGTACTTACGGCACAGGACTAGTGCGCATTTATAGTGGGAAAGATCGTTAGTAAATAAAATTTACGCCAGAGAATGATACCATACGACTGGTTCTCATCAGCAAGTAAACTCGTCGCAGGTCAGGTTCTGTGCCAAGTGTCTGCTGCTTAAGTGAATTCGTCACACGTCTTTCTCTATACCTAGTGACTGCTGCTCATAAACAAGTAAACTCTTAATCAAAATATCCACAGGTATACTGCCGATCTACAGTGTCCAACGGGCACAATATTTCAACGATCATACATGTCGCCATCATCAGGTGAACTGACGGACTGTGCTCCTGGAAACACGCCGGTACGGAGATCCGCACGCTACGGCGGCTCGAAGAGAACTGGGTTCTAGCCCGGTGGCGGGCGATTTAAATACCCTCGGCCCGCGGAGCGACCCTTCCGCGGTCCGCGCCCCGCGCCGCGGTCGCGCAGTGGAACCGATTCCGACGGCGTCTGAGATGACGTCGATGTGAGGGCTCTGTCCGCCGTGGTCGTTACTACGTTACGTTTTCTAGAATAACTCTTAATTAACCCAATTGCTGGTTCCCAAGCTCTGCTAAGATTACAGCCACAGTCACGGTTTATGAGGTCGTCACTAGTGCGAATTTCAATGGCCTCTCTAACGACGCAGTCCCAGTATCTCAACGTTTGTACCATAATCCTAGTGCGTTCATACTCCATCGCGTGGTTCTCCGAAAAACAATGTTCAGCGACCGCCGACTTGCTCAGATACACCAATCGTGTGTGCGTCTGGTGTTCAACGCATCGATCCTCGTCGGTAAACATCGCCTGTCCAACATATGACTTGCCACACTGACACGGAATCCGGTACACGCTGGCCTTCCGCAAACCGAGATCATATTTGGCGGTCCCCACCAGTTCACGAATTTTATTCAGTGTACTAAAGACAGTTCCAACCTGGTGTTTACTCAAAATGTGGGCGACCTTCCCCGAGAGTGCGCCGTTATATGGAATAAACGCAGTGCCTACCTCCTCCCTCGTGTTTTCATCTGTTTCCACAGGTTGTGCTGAAGTGGTTGCGTGGAGAGACCGCTGAATCTGCCACTCTGAGTACCCTTCTTCTTATCGGAATACAGTTTTCAGGTGTTCCAATTCCTGGGGTAGACTCTCTGCGTCGGAGGTAGTGCGCGCCATATGTACTGGAGTTTTAAGTACCGCATTCCTCTGTGAAGGGTGGTTACAGCTGTCTGCGTGTAAATACAGATCAGTGTGCGTCGTCTTCCGATACACACTATAACCCAGGGTGCCATCAGCTCTTCTATTAACCAAGACGTCAAGGAACGGCGTTTATCCTCCTTTCAGTCTCCATAGTGAATTTGATGTTGGGGTGTATGGATTTCAGATGTGTAAGGAAGTCAAGGAGTTTATCCATACCATGTGGCCAGATGACGAAAGTGTCGTCCACGTAACGGAAAAAGAAAGTAGGTTTCCATTCAGATGACGCCAGGTCTTCCTCCTCGAAATTCTCCATGTACAAATTTTCGACCACAGGGGAGAGTGGGCTACCCATGGCGACTCCCCATGCGTCGTTAGAGAGGCCATTGAAATTCGCACTTGACGACCTCATAAACCGTGACTGTGGCTTTAATCTTAGCAAAGCTTGGCAACCAGCAATTGGGTTAAATAAGAGTAAATCTAGCAAACGTAACGTAGTGACGACCACGGCGGACAGAGCACTCACATCGACGTCATCTGAGACACCGTCGCAATCGGATCCACTGCGCGACCGCGGCGTGGGACGCGATCCACGGAGGGGTCACTCCGCGGGGGACGGTATTTAAATCGCCCGCCACCGGGCTAGAACCCAGTTCCCTTCGAATCGCCGTAGCGTGCGAATCTCCGGCGCGTTTCCAGGAGCTCAGTCCGTCAGTTCACCTGATGATGGCAACATGTATGATCGCTGAAATATTGTGCCCGTTGGACACTGTAGATCGGCAGTATACCCGTGTATATTTTGATTAAGAGTTTACTTGTTTATGAGCAGCAGTCACTAGGTATAGAGAAAGACGTGTGACGAATTCACTTAAGCAGCAGACACTTGGCACAGAACCTGACCTGCGACGAGTTTACTTGCTGATGAGAACCAGTCGTATGGTATCATTCTCTGGCGTAAATTTTATTTACTAACGATCTTTCCCACTATAAATGCGCACTAGTCCTGTGCCGTAAGTACTACCATTTTTAATGTTCAAATGTTTGTATAGTCTATGGGACTTAACTACGGGGTCATCAGTCCCTAAACTTACAACTACTTATGAACTACTTACGAACTAGGACGGCACAAATATCCATGCCCGAGGGGGGATTCGAACCCCCGACCGTAGTGGCCGTGCAGACCGTGACTGGAGCGCCATAGTCTCCTCGTCCAGCGCGGCCGGCTACCATTTTTAACTGTTATACGTACACAATGATGTTCCTCTACACCACAAAACAAATAGTGCCTAAAATTGTTATAGGTGATAGTTGTAAGCGAAGTTTTAACTAGAGAATCCACTACCACAGCTGCGTCTGGCCTAACCACCAAGTCGTCGGTAGTTTTTAAACCTAGTATGCATACTTTGGGTCCAATGGACCCGATAGCAGTTTCAATTTGTAATTGCTGCATGAAAGACTTAAAATTGATTCCCATCTGATCAGGTATGTTCTGTGGTAATAATCAATAACTCATTACTGGCACAATTAAAATTTTACTATTATTATTTTAAGAGTCACTTATACTTTCTCCTTTATGCCACACATTTACTTATCCTGGATACGATGGATACTGTGGTTTATGTCCAAGTGTAATTAAATTAGTTTGGGTTGCAATCAATTGCATTTTTTTAGAGTTCAGAAAATACTTCCGTTACATACTTATATAATGTTGTGACCTGACAAAACATTGTTACAACTTGGAAACGTTCAGCCTTCAGGCACCATGCGACTGCTTTCTGCACGGAGCTAAGAACCGCAGAGGATGGTTATGTGTGTGTGTGTAAGGCAGTACAGAAATGGTGTAGGAGTCGGCTAGACAGCTGACATACGATAATCATTCAGAAGAAAGGTTTGGGTTATTTGCAACACTAAACAAAAACGTGAAAAGCAGTTATATTCCTGCGCTCCACAGAAGAAGGTTGTAATGCGTTTATTTATTAATATTATTATTTTTCAAAGACAGTATTCTAATCTACATCTAAAAAAGCAACAATAAAGAGAGTAAACCGTTTCCAATCCAAATTGCGAATCAATTGTTACTCAATAGGTATCCGAGGCTGACGATATCCTCTCCGATATCCGTTTTGTTTCAGATGAAAACCATGGATTTGTTTCTCGTTCATACAACACTCTATTCGAAGAACCAGTTAGTGGTGGTGGTGAAGAAGATCTAGAAAATATCATAGGGAAAATGGTAATAGAGGTATTGCACCAAATTATATGGTATGGAGTAACCCCCCCCCCCCTCTCCAGTGCAAAATGAAACAACTGCTCAAAATTTGGTGAAATTTATACCACAGCCTCCAAGGGGTACAATCTCTTACAACCAAAAAAATCTGAGACTTATTTATTCCTCTATCCTTGGTGGCTGAATCTATGAGATTCACAAACCTAGAGGCTATAAGAGTGTGTATAAAAATGTGGAATGAATACCAAGAAATATTAGAACAACAGCAGTAACAGCAACAACAAAGTTCGTCACGAGAAGATGTTTTCACTTGTTTCCTGCTTCAAAGGACAGAAAAATGGTAGCTTTCTTGACAGGCACATGGAGTAGCGAGTATAATATTTTAAAGCTGCTTCTACAGCCTGAACTTGCAGAACAAAGGCGTGCTAATAGCTATAACATATTCTACCACATCACTATTGCAATGAAATCTAATATATAAAGCAGTGTGTCCGTATGTTTGTACGTGTTGCACACAAATCTACAGTTTTGTTCCAATCTTTATTAAATTTTGTAAACGGAAGCGTCGATCCATTAGGCCGGTCGCCGTAAGTGTAAGAATCACATACGATATATAGTTCACGAGATATGACGTCATAAACAATGTGATGCGCAAAACATTGCTGCATTTTGCGACGATGCTGCTCATTTTCTCCTAAACCATTGGACCGATTTCAACCAAATTTGGTACACACATTCCTTACCGTGAGGTAACAATTTCTGCATGGTTGTGAATCACATACGGCACATGGTTCAAAAGATAACACGTCATAACCAATAGAAATTGCAAAAAAATGCCATATAATGCGGCGAGACTTTCGAAATAGACGTTATGAGAATGACAGTACTTAGCGACTTGCAACAAACTTTAAACTTCAAGCCTTTATTAAACATTTCCTCGCTGGCAACCATAGTAAAATGATGGAAGGAAAAAAGTTTCTCGCTTACTACTTTTCCGCTGTTTATGGAGTAAAATTACTGCATTCGGTATGACGTTGCTAAAAAAAATGTTCAAATGTTTGTTAAGCTTATGGGACGTAACTACGGGGTAATCAGTCCCTAAACTTACAAACTACTTATCTACTACCTTATACTAAGGACGGCACAAATATCCATGCCCGAGGGGGGATTCGAACCCCCGACCGTAGTGGCCGTGCAGACTATGACTGGAGCGCCTCAGTCCCCTCGGCCACCGCGACCGGCTATGACGTTGCAATTTATAATATATAAACTACAAATTGTAGCCGCAGGAACTATTACAGACAGTATACACACATGTAGTTGAATATATCTTCTAAATCGTATCACATTGTGACACGTAGTTCATGAGATATGACCACATAAACAGTAACGTTCATGGGAAACCACCTCTTCCCACACCAAGTTTAATCTATTACTTCTTTACTAATAACTGTATTCCTAAGAGATTTTACAGACATACAGCCCTTGTACAAAAGAATATATACCTGAAAAGTGCCACTGGCATGGATGTTTGTGCCGTCTTTAACATAAGCTAGTTCATAAGTAGTTTGCAAATTTAGGGACTGAAGACCCCGTAGTTAAGTCCCATAAGCTCTACAAACAATAGAACATTTTTAATTACATGGAATTATAGCGTATAAGAATATCTAAATATTTGCAAAACACAAATCGGATGAAGTACACTTAAAATAAAAGTTTTCTATCTAAAGACGGCCATCAATTAGCTTAATGCTCGATCCCCCTGTATCAGCTTGGAAGGCGGGAGTGGGGTGGGTGACTTTCAAATCTGAAATATGAATCGGTATATTTATTGCAGATTTCATTCCGCTGTGAAAATTCAAATTCAAATGTTTGTAAATATAAGGGACTTAACTGGTGTGGTTATCAGTCTCCAGGCTTACAAACCTCTTTAACTAACTTATCCTAAGGACAACACACACCCCCAAGCCCCAGGGAGAAACGCGCGTTCTGCAACAAGGCGCCTTAGAACGCTCGGCCACTGTAACTTTTGATTGAAACATTTTCTTCGTTGAAAAATGTAATATATTGAACGCTTTCAGCAAACAGTTAGACAATACTGCGAACAGAAGCACACATTCCTATCGGGGAACAGATCAGCATAACTTTTACGAGGTTATTCATCATTTGTATGAGCCTCAAAGTACTAGGAAATTGTATCTACTCTCTCTGCGACCGTTACGCTCGTGGAACAATTGTGTAGAGATGTGTACAGTCCATATCAATGAAATTCAAGGAACAGTCTGACCATATACTGAGAGCATGATTATAGTCTGTGCTGCAAGCGAATGTGGGAGTTACCACATGATAGCGTTATCTAAAATATGAAAATCTCTTCTTTGATTTTCCTTACATGATACATATTTGTTTGAGATATTACCGTTTTTAAACATTTTTCCAAGTAATCCTCCACTCCCGGGATTGGTGCAGGGGATCGAGTTTTATATTTCTAGGCGTGAAGAAATTTTATTGCTTTTTAAAATCTGATCTCAATTTTTCCAAATATTCCGAAAAACAGCTTTAATTGCCACTCCATGCATTGTGACATCTTATTCGTTATTTTTTCGTATCCCTTTGAGGCACAAAAGAGATATATCATGGATGTATCTTTCCCCAAATGAAAGAGGCAGTAAAGTTCTAATCATTATATTACATTCTATTTCCGGCGGATCTAAATAATTCTTATAAAAAATATGCAACTAATTGTACTACACTTATAAGAGAATGTTGGAGAAACCACCCTCCTATAGAAAACCATTCCGTTATTTCCGTACTTACATACATCTCTAGTATTACTCCCTATTGATGTCATAGATTGTGTTCTAGCAGCGGGATCCTTTATGTTGGACAAGTTGCGGCATAAATTTATATTCCCCAATTTACTTCAATATCTCATTAGTTATTAGATTAACCTAGCTATCCTTCAGCATTCACCTGCAGCAACAAATATTCTCGCAATTTCCAAACTAATATGGTATAAGTAATTATTCTGCTTTGACTTTACATATGATGCATGAACGTATGGTAGATTCATATTGTAACATTACTACATATAAGTATAGATGTAATCTGGCGTTTGTGTACTATTCCCTGAAAATTGTTGGATTCAAGCTGCTCCTCACGTAACCTGATAATGTACGGGACTTTCATTTGTAAGCAATTTAACAAATGTATATTTTTTTAAACATTGTTTTGATTGAGTCCTCTGCAACTGCTGAATTGTTTCAACAAAAATTTGATTAAAAAAGTGGGTTTTTGGAATACGTAAACATTTTATGACAATGTATACTATATCTCTGAAGAAGCGTTTATGGATTGCATAAAAAAGTGACTACAAACAACATAAAGCACAGTTATGGTCACATGTTCTGCTTTCTCGCTCTTCTTCGTTAAAATGAAAATTAGTCCCGGTACTTGGAAGTATGTGATCGTGAATTCAATACCTGTACATCGATAGGTAATAATTTGTGCTGTGGTTGGGATATAATATGCTTATCACCTTTATCGAAAATGGAATGTATTCTTGTAATTAGTTTTGTTATTAGTGTACAAAGTACGTTCCGAAGTGCTGTTAATTGTTAAAGCATATAGGTAATTCCAATGATATATGCTCATTTATTTACACTAAGGGAGTTCACTAATAATTACAAGTATTAGAGATCATGAAATGGTAGCCTCGATTTTCGAAACCGTCAATCATCAATAAATAAAGACATTGCCATCTTGGTTAAGAAATGCTCTTTTGTGGGTGCTTTTGATAAATTATTTTATTGCTATTATTATTATTGTTATTTTTGAGAAACAATTTTACCTGTTGGCTTTTGGGATTACTTACTTACATGCCAATGCGAAAGAACGTTTATTCAGTTTTCGAAATATAAGGAATAATGGTTACACCATGCAGTAACATATATTTGGCAGTCAGTGGTTTCTTTCCTTTTCTTTATTTTGTAATCAATTTACTTATACCGTGTGGAATATTTTGAAGCAGTTTCTGTCACTCTTCACAAACACAAATTAATCAATGGTGGAAACGTACACGGTACGTCAAAACTATCAAATTTCTACAGTTCATGTGTAGACAGAATCTTTTCCATCGTGTGTAGTCTGAGGATAATATTTATGTCAATAAGGGCAAAACTTGCAGAAGGCACAATAGGACTGTAAGTAGTCCTGTCGAAGACCTTTTTACTAAATTATATATATATATATATATATATATATATATATATATATATATATATATATATATATCCCTAGATGTTTAGTCCCCCCAAAACAACAGCAATATAGAAAGCACACAGCTGTTTTCAGGTTTGACTTATATACAGATCGGTATTCAATGAAGGGGATAAAATATGGAGAAGTAGTTAAACCTCTTTCCGTTCCTACTTAAGTACGGCATTCCTCTGATATAGGTGTGGTCGTTTTTCTGTAGAAACTGTAAGAAACAATTCTTGTCCTTGCTTTATTTGCGCTACCTTGAGAATTTCAAAGACGGTGTTGCAGTCAACATGGTGAAAAGGATTCTAAGACACAGTTTATGTAAATGTAGGTTTGAATTTATCCAATCTATCCTCTGACGTAAGTCGTAGCGTCAGTATACTTCGCATGGTAACTTTCTATAAAAGCTGTTTGTGCTCACAGCTTCTGTTGAGGACTAAACACGTCTTTTATGGCTGTGAGTCAACAGGAAACGCTGCTTTCTCTTAGAAATATCGTCACAGGACGCGCTTCAAAAGATCTGGCAGCCGTCGCCTTAGGTGGAACAAAATTTTCCCGTAATTGCGACGTCCCTCTCTCGCCTTGTAATTCAATAACCGGAAAAAGTCTTGTGCCTCCGACTTTCTGTCCACAGAAGAGCTACAAACGGAAGTAACGCACGGGTTTTCTTGAATGTCGTCTGTGAGAATTTGTCACATTCTCGCAATCATCGGAGAAGTATTGCACGCCGTATTAGATTTCATCAACTCGTCAGAAGTGTACAACTAAAACTGTTGCGTAAATGGTTTCCCTTGATGTTTTAGTTTTATTCTTCTTATTCTTCTTTTAGTTGTCGTTTCGTCTGTTAATGAGATACGCTGATGTTTTGAACATGGAGTTTAACTTCACCATAGTTTTCACGCAGTACCTTCCAGGATTTTCCTAACGTTTGGCGTTTAGAGAAGAAAGCATTTATGGATATTCTGCTTCGTTACTACAGCAGCTTAGAGTCTTTTTTCCACCTCGGTGAATCAAGTCTCTCTAAAAATAAGCTAGCTAAGGCATTCGCGGCGCGTACTATGTCTTCACTAGTTCAGTCAACCCCCGGAGAAAAAGTAAGTAAATCAATAGAATAGAAAATATTTTTCAACCTTCTTTCTTCGTTTCGTTCTTCTATCATATCATTTTATATCACATTCTAAGTATTTTTATCGCATGAAAAATATTTTACGTTGTGGGACAGAACTTAAACGAGTAGTAGCGGCCGCTTAATATAGGTGGCAGTGGCCACAGCATTGCAATGCGCATGCGCGGCTGAGGTTCAAATTCTCTTCTGATGTCCCGGAAGGCAGCACATGGGCAGGGAGGGGCGAGGGAAAATGCCGCTTTCAACATTGGCGTTGGAGCTGGTAGAGACACCAGCTCTTGCCTTCTCGAGCTCTGGCGGCTACGTACGAATGGACCCGTAGCAAGACAATGGAGCTATTGAGCACCTCGCCTTGCGCATTCGCAAATCCTCCAAGAAGGCAACATCCGCCATTCATATTTGTTTTCGGCGCATTGAAGATTCATCAAAAACACCTCATATTTGGTAAAAAAGCTTATAACTATGAATTAAAGACGGATCAACTAAAAAAGCCTTCATAAGATCCGATCGTGAATAATACTGAAGTGTCTACTCTCCAACCACTAAGAATAGCTGTGTGGTTAGCGGCATCGCACTGCGCTGTTGAAAGTTCTGGGTTTCGTGAGAGACTACAAACAATTTTTTTTAAAGCCAATCGTCTTTTTAACAGATACGACAGAAACAAAGCCACATATCTTTGGACGTTTTAGCAAATGTGTCGCGATTTTGAGGGCAAATGACATGTATACTCTTAGTTGTAACAAATATTTAACTGTTTTAAAAGATGTGGGGGCAGAGCAGCCTTTGCGCATGCGTACCTTTCGGCAGGGGTGCTGCTTACAGTGTCATGTTACCTGAAGGTAGCTTGTCTCTTCATCGTAACAGATTCACTTAAGAGTGTAATCAGTTACTTCCTTTGTTTAGGTGTTCATGTGCATATTCATATTTTCTTCGTGTTTAATATACAGGGTGTTACAAAAAGGTACGACCAAACTTTCAGGAAACATTCCTCGTACACAAAGAAAGAAAATATGTTATGTGGACATGTGTCTGGAAACGCTTAATTTCCATGTTAGAGCTCATTTTATTACTTCTCTTTAAATCACATTAATCATGGAGTGAAAACACACAGCAACAGAACGTACCAGCGTGACTTCAAATACTTTGTTACATGAAATCCGTCGCATGGAATCCCTGATGCGCTGATGCAGCCCTGGAGAATGGCATATTGTATCACAGCCGTCCACACTACGAGCACGAGGAGTCTACATTTGGTACCGGGTTTGCGTAGACAAGAGCTATCAAATGCCCCCATAAATGAAAGTCAAGAGGGTTGACGTCAGGAGAGCGTGGAGGCCCTGGAAGTGGTCCGCCTCTACCAATCCATCGGTCACCGAATCTGTTGTTGAGAATCGTACGATCACGTCGACTGAAATGTGCAGGAGCTCCTTTGTGCATGAACCACACGTTGTGTCGTAATTGTAAAGGCACATGTTCTAGCAGCACAGGTAGAGTATCCCGTATGAAATCCTGATAACGTGCTCCAGTGAGCGTAGGTAGAAGAACATGAGGCCCAATAAAGACATCACTAACAATTCCTGCCAAAACGCTCACAGAAAATCTGTGTTGATGACGTGATTGCACAATTGCGTGCGGATTCTCGTCAGCCCACACATGTTGATTGTGAAAACTTACAATTTTCACGTTGGAATGATATTTACATTTAAAGAGAAACACTAAACCGAGCTCTAACATGGAAATTAAGCGTTTCCGGACACATGTCCACATAACATATTTTCTTTATTTGTGTGTAAGGAATGTTTCCTGAAAGTTTGACCGTACCTTTCTGTTAACACCCAGTATACATAATGAACAATGTTCAGTATCTTTTTGAAAAACTCAGCTCAAGCTGAAGCAAGAGCAAACAAGCCGAGATACGACAATCTGAAGATCTTTTGACGAAAATATATCTAAAAAGGGAGGCGGGACAAACCGGGGAGCTTACCGCCCGGCAGCACTCGCAGAGGTGCGCTACATTGTGTCTTTGGATTGCGAGCGAATTGTGAGGTGCTTGTGAGGGGGACAAAGGGGGAGGGGCGAAACATCGACGCGCCGAGTGGGGGGTCGGCGACAGTATCAGGATCCGGCACTCAAGAAAGTGAACCCCCAGTCATCTGAAGCACCAGCAGCGATTGAGCTGACGGCAACAAGGAAACAGCTTGAATTCCACAGAGTGGGGATAGGTCCTCCATGTTTGAGGCGTCCGCCATGTTATTTAGGGTATCGCATGA
The DNA here is from genome assembly GCA_026315105.1 of Locusta migratoria. Lineage (NCBI taxonomy): Eukaryota > Metazoa > Arthropoda > Insecta > Orthoptera > Acrididae > Locusta > Locusta migratoria. The sequence continues at coordinate 169,605,658 of CM048745.1, forward strand.
CAGCTGGTATGCCACACCCACTCGAGAATTTTACCTATTTACAGTTCCATATTTTAAATTGACTGGGATGTGCATCAAGTTTCGTCATACTTTATCGAGGCTTTGAATTAACGAACTGGTAGTATATTACTAAAAATGAGGCAATGAAATCTCACGAACCTGTCAGTAATACAGTTCCTGTTCGAAGTGTAACAGTTAGCTGAAGTTTGTAATAACAACGAAAATGCAGCTGCGAAAATATTTCTGTTGTTTATAATGGAAGTATATGGTCTACACGATCTGCGAAACATACAGTGAACAGTAATTGTTATAATGAACAATCATGATCATGGATTTGCATCTGTTTTCATAAAGTCTAATATACATTCAGCTGATGTTTACTAAACGTATCAAGTCTACAAACTTGTAGAATTGCTCTTAAAGTGTTTGACTGTGAAATTTGGAGGACGAAATTTGAGTACAAGGACAAAAGTGACAACAAAATACTGCACTTAAAATACGCCTAGTTCATTTGCCACAAAAGCAGACCGTGTCGAAATAAGATACACTAAATACAAAACTTCAAGCTCAACAACAATGTACGATACACAATCTCCTCTCAACTATACTAACCACCAAAAATATGACGAACGAGTTCACGAATGTTGTCGCAAAGAGCGCTGTTACTCGTGGGTTAGCTACTCTATGAAATTTAAGCTCGTTGACAACAACGAACTTACCCGCCAGCAGTCGCAACGCGCGGTTCAATTTTTTTTTTTTTTTTGCGGAAGGGGGTGGGGGTTTCGGAAAAAAAGAAACAATTGTCTCAGAAGGGTGCTGTGGACATTTGACTCTTCGTACCATGTTTGAGAAAGTAAAGACGCCGCAGAAGCAGAAAACAAATGAACTGTGTGCATCTTTTCCTGCAACAAAGACATTGCATTTTGCAGGGAGGATACACATTTTACTGCAGCAGGATGTCAACGTTTTCAATCAACGAACTACTTTTCCAAATCAGATGCACAATAACTGGAGTACCAACAAACATACGGCCATGTATACACTCCGAAGAAGGGCTGCTTATGTCAACTAGTGAGAATGTTATGAGTTACGGTACTTATTTATACGTGGCTTGGCCTTAGTGACTATATGCAAGCTCTACACTTCTCCGTCATCGCTCCCAATTGTGAGTCTCCTGCCACCACTCTCCTGCTCCTAGTCCCATGTACTCAGTATCCTTGTTGATGTTGTCCTTCCATCTTGTCCGGGTGGTCGTCCCCGGTCCCTCTTTCCATCTTCATGTTCTGAAGCACATCACTGGGTGTCCTCCCTTCACTCATCCTGGCTACATGTCCAATCGAAGTCAGCCTTCTCCTCTTCATCATTTGTATAATGTCAGGTTGTGCGTAAAACTCTGTTAATTCTCGTCGTTCAGAATTTTTCATTCTTCTGTTTATGTGTCCATCAAAGGGCCATACATTTTTTGGAGTATTTTCCGTTCAAAAACATGCAGGTTTTGTGCATCTGTTCTTCTAAAGGTGAGAGTTTCACATCCGTAGATTACCAAAAGTTGCAATATTTTCATATATATTTGAGTAGCTACTTGGATAGCCATTATTCATGGAACTAGTATTCCGTGGATAGATTTGGGGTGGCATGTTCACTTGCCAAGATGCGTCCATGAACACTTTCACGATATTAATTTTATCACCTTCAAATGCTTAGGCACTCGTTTAAATTCATTCAAAAATGACAACAGAAAGTGACCGTCAGTACCATCATTTTTCCTTCCTAGAATGTTGTTGTAGTTGGTTTTTAGGGCACTAAACAGCTAGGTCATCAGTTCCTACCCCAAGAAGCTGTACTATGTTCGTTTCTCTGTCATTACCCTTTCTGTGTTTCACTCTCAATGACTTTCGCTGTGAAGTCTTCAGTAGGCTCAACTCCTCTGTCCTGCAGCATTACTACAGTTGAACTCAGACCATCATTAGTAATATTTCTTTCAATAATTTCTGCAAGAAACATAAGCTGCTTGAAGTACACATACTCTATGTAGATTTCTGTGTAGCGCATGATCCACTTTTCATACAGTTGATTTTCCGTTATTCTTTCACAAGAACATGATTTCTTTCTCTCCTGTTGTGACACTTCTTTACCTCCCAATATCTTTACTACGGATTCCCACATTGTTGCTGTTGTTGTGGTTTACACTCCGGGGAGTTGGATGCACCTCTCCACCCTACTCTACTCTGAACAAGCCTCTACATCTCCCAATAAGAACGGCAACCCACATACATTTGCATCTGCTTACTATACTCGTCTTACTATATTACCCTCCCACATTTCCCTCAAATGCTAAATTCACGATTCCTTTTCGTCTAAGAATACCACGTGACAATCGATCCCTTCTTTTAGTCAAAGTGTGTCAAAATTATTTTTCTCTCCAATTTTGTCCAGTACCTCTTCCGTAGTACCGCGATCTACCCACCTAATTTTCAGCATTCTTCTGTAACAACACATTTCAAAAGCATCTATCCCCTCTAAACTATTTATCGTCAAAATTTCACTCCCGTACAAGGCAATACTCCAAACAAATGCCTTCAGAAATATGTTCCTTCAATTTAAATTAATATTCGATGTTAGCGAATTTCTCTTTTTCAGAAACGCTTTTCTTCTCAGTGCCATTCTGCATTTTATATCAATTGTACTGTGAACGTCATGTTTTACTATCCAAGTAATAAACCTCATCTACCACCCGCATTGTTTCGTTACCTAATCTAATTCCTTCACTAACGCCTGATTTTCTAAGACTGCATACCATTACCCTTGGTTTTCTCTTTCTAAAGTTCATCTTACATCCGCTTCTTTCAAAACAGTGTCCATTCCGTTCAATAGCTCTTCCGTCCTTTGGTTTCTCTGACAGAATTACGATGTCATCAGGAAAAATCAATGTTTTCATTTCTTCACCCAGAGCTCTAATTCCTTCTTCAAATGTATCTTTGCTTTCCTGTATAGCTTGTTCCATGTACAAATTGAATAACATTGGAGAAAGGCTGTAGCGCTGTCTTACTCCCTTCCCAACCACTGCGTACCTTTCAAGCCGTTCAGCTCTATTAACAGAAGTTTGATTAATGTACAAGTTGTAAATAACGTCCCGTTTCCTTCATTTTACCTCTGTTTGTGGTCTCGAACAAGTATAAAGTGCGCGCCACCTTCTTTCGCCGCGCGCCGCCATGCACGCATGGCGCGGCGTTCTTACGACGTCAGCCACGAGCGCCCTCTGCTGCAACTCCGCTCGTGGCCACCACTGAACGACATCGCTCACTTGGGACTGAGATAGGAACCAGTTAACACTTGGGAATCAGATAGGCACCAGTGAAGACTTGGCTATCGGACAGGCACTAGGCAGGCCTCTAGCTCAACTATGTATCAGCATTCTACAGTACTGAGCTATGTAAAAGTTAAGTATTGTATAAATTCTGTGCAATATATATGACGTTCTAATTTACTCTAGTGTTTCTAGTTTCTGCTGTCCTACTGGCTGCTCACCTTTGTACCTGCACCAGCGTGCATCCTTTATTCCTGTGTCGGTCTCTTTCTGCTCGGCCACCGACACCTACGACGGAAACGAGACACAAAAGCGGCGACGAGGCTGGGACACAAAACTGCTGACATCAGAATTTAAAAGAGAGTATGGCAATAAACATTGTCAAAAGCTTGCTCCAAATCTACGAAAGCTAGAAATGTAGGTTTGCCTTTCCTTAAGCTATTTTATAAGATAAGTTGTTTTGTGTCCTATCCTCGTCGCCACTTTTGTGTCTCCTTTCCGCCGGTTGTCGTAGGTGTCGGTGGCCGAGTAGAGAGAGACCAACGCAGGAATAAAGGATGCACGCGTGTGCAGGTACGGAGGTGACCAGCCAGTGGAATAGCAGAAACTGGAAACACTAAGCTAGATTAGTATAAGAGATATATTTCAAGAAAAATTACATTACTTAACTTGGAGAGCAGCAATCTAGTAGAATGTTGTTAAATAGTTTAGATAGAGGCCTGCCTACTGATGATTCCTAGTGACTATCCGATAGCCAAGTCTTAAATGGTGCCTATCTGATTCCCAAGTGGCCGGTGCAGTTCAGTAGTGGCCACGAGCGGGACTGCAGCGGAGGTCGCTCATGGCTGACGTCGTAAGTACGTGGCGCGCACTTTAGACTTGTGCGACACCACAAGTTACAAGGTGAGTATTGCCTCCCGTGTTCATTTCTCCTGAATCGGAACTGATCTTCCCTGAGGTCAGCATCTATCAGGTTCTGCAATTGTCACACCCGTCTTTCCACATTTTAAACTCTCTCAATAAATTCGTTCGCCTTCATATTGCAGTTGGCTGAACGATTTTACATTTCGAAAATACGTGTCCTCGTATCTAAATCCATCACCGCGTGATCGTGGCAGAAGTCTCACTTGAAACGAGTTAGTATGTTTTGATAGAATTTTTTTGTAACAGTGATCTTATAATTTTTTAATAATTAAAATAAGACAGTCTAGATCGCAAGTTGTTGCGTTTATTACTGGCAACCGGTTGCAGTTCTGCAGTTGACACCAACTCCGGCCACCGCCACCGTCCACCAACAAGATGCCAAAGACCTGATGATGGTTCTGTAGAACCGAAACCAGTTGCCAGTAATAAACACAACAACTTGCGATCTAGAGTGTCTTATTTTGTCTGCTCTCCCCGGTACCCGCGCCCATGTATACGCGCGGCGAAGCGGTCAGTGCGCTGTTGTCCTAAGAATAAATTGATCTTACTTGAAGGGCTCATACGACCAACGGTTACACAGAAAATGTTCTCTTCCTATGAATGGTGTCTGTTGCAACGTGCTTCTGGTTTATCAAATGTTCAAATGTTTGTATAGTGTATGGGACTTAACTACGGGGTCATCAGTCCCTAAACTTACAAACTACTTATGAACTAACTATGACTAAGGACGGCACAAATATCCATGCACGAGGGGGTACTCGAACACCCGACCGTAGTGGCCGTGCAGACCGTGACTGGAGCGCCTCAGTCCCCTCGGCCACCGCGGCCGGCTATGACGTTGCAATTTATAATATATAAACTACAAATTGTAGCCGCAGGAACTATTACAGACAGTATACACACATATAGTTGAATATATCTTCTAAATCGTATCACAGTCTGACACGTAGTTCATGAGATATGACCACATAATCAGTAACGTTCACGGGGAACCACCTCTTCCCACACCAAGTTTAATCTATTACTTCTTTACTACTAACTGTATTCTGGTTTATCATTTGCTACGTTGGTATTCGTGCCTTCTTATGAAAGGTATTGCCGTTGTCTTCATGAGCAAAGTGTTTTGTACATTATTTATTTCTCTTTGTTGGTCTGTTTTTGTGACTTCTATTTTATGAATTTGTCTTCCTAGAATTCGCGATGTTAATGTTGAGCATGAAGATTCTTTTCTCTCAGGGGCTTGATTTCATTTCGCACAAAAATGTCATGCTGGATACTGGTAAATCTTTCCGTTTTTGAGTGGAAGCCTATTACAAAACTGTTTATTCCACAGTCTCTAGTCTTATATATCTCTCGCAGTTAATTAATTCAAATTTTAAAATATCCACTAGTGACCGAGAAAGTCATTCTCTCACGATTGAATTACTTCACAAATGCTGCGACTCACACACTCTTTGTCTCAGATATTCTTAAAACGGTCAATTGACAACAATGTCACTTTTTACACAATCTTAATCTGGGATTATTCTGAACCTCAAAGCTAATAATTCTGTCCACGCATTAGATTCCTTTGGGCATCTCAGATATTGTTTTTAGGTCACCTATTTTCAAAATATTTCACAGATAATATTAAGAGTTGTAACTATTAAATGAATATCTTAAAATATGTTTCCTATGTATCTTGAATACATTTTTCCATGTTATTTAGTTCACAGATATTACACATTAATTACCGTTAACAATGATATTTAATAATTACTTACACAAATCTCAGATTCCATTTCCAGCCCGTAATCCACACTCGATAACATCCTATAATAATATTCCTTATACCTATCAGTCAAATACTGTTTAATAATAATTTATCCTTTTGCCTAAAAGAATGTTCGCGACCAAAATACCATGTTACTTTCGATATCTATAACTGGTCAATTTATCTGAAGAAGCTAATTCTGAACTCGGGAGTCACAGCTAAACACGATGGATAACACTCTAACACCGAGCTATACGTCACAGAGCTAACCATCACAGAGATGAACATTACAGATAGCTGACCATTACGGAGAGGGAGAGAGAGACAGAAACCCAATTGCTAGTCGTATTTATACTAAATTTTTTAGACAAAACGCAATTATGATTTCGGGTTCTTTGATCCATTTATTCGGTATCTTTGTATATTTTTTTTATTAAAATAATTTAATTCTTTTCGATTTAATTTTTTAATGAGGTCTGTCTTGCAAAAAATATTTATAAATGATTAAAACGTTGCAATCCTACTGCCACGATCGCGGTGCAGTATTGTACTGTGTTCTATTCTGCGTGTGAGTTCATGGCTGTATCGTCTTCAGAAGCCAGGGTTGTTTTTTATTTTCATTTTTTTTTCACGTTCCAGCTAAACATTTTGTGTTGTTGAAAAGTCATTTTGCGTCATCTTCTGGGCTACGATATTACCGTGCAGGACATTATATCTTGGTGTTAATGGAGTCTGCTTTCTTGTGGATTATCTTGGTGCGAAAATTTGATTAGCTGAGTACCTCCCGAGACATTCGTGTTACCTAAATAAATCCGTAAAAAAAGAAAAAAATCTCGCCTCTGGAATTAGGTTTTCTTCATACCTATCTCATATAGATAACAGGCTGACTGTCAGTAGCCAACTACAGTTCTCGTAAATCTCTTGTCAGCTTCTAAAATTTGTGAGAGGACTGTACTTCCCGAGGATTTTTCAAGTGAGTCCTCTGGTGACCAATAGCAGTCGTGTAAAAAAAGAGGGCAAACAGCTTCAAAAAGAAGGACAAAGTAAGAAAAAAAAGAGGACGCACCAAACATGTTATCAAATTTAATAGACAAATTTATATTAATTCACAAAACATACACGGCGGCGAGTACAGACAGCCAATATGTAAACAATTCGGGTTAATACTCTACTCAAGGTGGTGCTTTCATGTTGTAATATTGGCAACGAAACGTATCGAAGACACGGCATCTTAACGATGTACCTTTTATCGAAAGAACTGTTACACTCATGTAGTGACTGGTACTCGATGTACTTCTTTGATTCACGATTTCTTAGCTGTTTTCCAATATTACTGTATATTATTCATTTTTTGATAAAACAATCTGCAGAGATATTTCTTACCTTTATTGGCCACTGAGACATAAGTTCCAGCTCCACTTATTTAATATACTACTACGAATATTCTCTTTTTCTTCAAGGCACAACATTAGCAAGAAAGAACACCATTTAGACACAGTTCGTAGTAATCGATGGTCAGGCATCGACTAAAACAGAGGTGATATCGGGCGTTACACAGGGTAGTGTTATTGGTCCTCTGCTGTTACTTATTTACCTAAACGGTTTAGGGGAAAATCTAAGCAGCTCTCTTAGGTTGTTTGCAGATGACGCCGTTATTTACCGTCTACTAAAATCATCTGAAGATCAAAACTAACTTCAGAACGATCTGAATAAGATATCACTATGGTGTAAAAATTGGTAATTGTCTCTAAATAATGAGAAGTGTGAGTACGAAAAGAAATCCGTTAAACTTTATTTATAAGATAAATCAATCAAATATAAAGACCGAAACTCTACAAAATACCTACGAATTACTATTACTTCAGACTTAATCTGGAAAGAACACGTAGATAATATCGTGGGAGACTGTGTTTTATTGGTAGAACCCATAAAAGATGCAACAGAACTACTAAAGAAAGTGCATACATTACGCTTGTCCGTCCTTTTTTGGAGTATTGCTGCCCAGTGTGGGATCCTTATCAGGTGGACAGTGGACATCGAAGCAGTCCAAAGAAGGACAGCTCGTTTCGTATTGTCACGATACAGGGGAGACAGCGTTACGGAAATGATACTGTGGTGTCGCACAAGTCTAAAGTGCGCGCCACCTACTTTCGCCGCGCGCCGCCATGCACGCACGGCGCGGCGTTCTTACGACGTCAGCCACGAGCGCCCTCTGCTGAGATCCCCATCGTTCACTTGGGACTGAGATAGGAACCAGCTAACACTTCGGAATCAGATAGGCACCAGTGAAGACTTGGCTATCGGATAGGCACTAGGCAGGCCTCTAGCTCAACAATGTATCAGCATTCTGCAGTACTGAGCTATGTAAAAGTTAAGTATTACTAAGTCTCTAAGAAATATATAGATCCGTTCAAATTTACTCTAGTGTTTCTAGTTTCTGCTGTCCCACTGGCTGGTCACCTCCTACCTGCACAAGCGTGCATCCTTTATTCCTGTGTCGGTCTTTCAACTCGACCACAGACACCTACGTCGGAAACGAGACACAAAAGCGGCGACGAGGCTGGGACACAAAAGATACAGGATGTGGGATGCGAATCATTACAACAACTGCGCTTATCGCTGCATCGTGAGCTACTTACGAAATTCCAATCGCCAACATTCTCCTCCGAATGCGAAAATATATTGTTGACTCCCACTTAGATAGGTAGAAATGATCATCACAATAAATCACGAGAAATCACAGCCGGGTCGGAGGGATTCAGGTGTTCTTTCTTCCCCTGCTATTAGGAAATGGAACGGGACATAAATAGTTTAACGGTGGTTCGATGAAACCTCTGCCAGGCACTTAAATATGATTTGCAGAGTATCCCATGTAGATGTAGATGAATGCCAACTGCCAAGCCATGATGATTTTAATCCGAAACTGAACTACAAAGAATAAATTTTAAGTATTCGTATTCGCTTACGGATCGATCCATGATAAAATTGACGATCCTGATGCCACCTGTAGCACAACCTATGTGCTTGTGTATCATGCACACAGATAAGGTGCCGGTATTTACGAAAAGAGCAATACAACATACACACACTATATATGCCCGAATTAATCCGTACTCCCAGTCATCCTAAGTAAGTCGTTTCAAATATGTCATTCCTGAGAATACTTTCATGCGATTGTTTCACTTTAAATCATTGAACAGTGTTTAGTAGATGTCACTGATTCCAGAACTTGCTCTTGTGTAAGTATTAAGTATATCCCTGTCTGAGACACCAAAGGATCCTAGAAGAGCAGCTGAATGAAATGAACAGTTTCTGAAAGAATGGTGTATGATGAACATTAACTTGGGCAAAATAGGGTAATGGAAATTAGTCGAATTAAATGAAACAAGAAAATAATGTTAGTAGATGAGTTTGCGTATTTGGCAGTAAAATAAATTCTGCTGACCGGATTACTGAAGAAATGAACGTCATAATGGCAATGAGAGGAAAAGATTTAGAGCGAAGAGAAATTGGTTAACTTTTCCTGCAGGCATTTGTCCAAAAATCAGCCTTTTTGAGAGTGAAATGTGGACAATAGAGAGTTCAAACTGAAAAAGAATTTAAGCTTTCGAAATTTGCTACAGAAGAATTCTGAACATGGATATATCGCGTAACTTGAGAGGCGTCGAGAACTGCCTGCCATCTTTATTTTAAATTTTCCGGGTTTTTGATAATTTGATGCAGTTGACTTCCACGGGGAGGCCAAGCCAGTGAATCCTGTCTGCTTCTAAAGTGCTTCTGGTGGCACCACAGGGAGAGACGGAGAGGTGCCGAGTCCATGTGACACGGAGAACGAGCCTTCATGGAAAGCAGCCATCTATAACACAGCGAGAGTGTCGGTGTGGCGGTCAGTAGATCCCGTTGCGTTGGTACCTACACGCGAACCCCTCGGGCCGGGAAGCATGGCGCCGATGTGGCGCGTACCAAGGGGCGTCGAAATTTGCGTCGTGATCGCCCTGGGAACGACAGAGCCATATCAAGACATACCGCAAAGTTCAGGTCAGTGACTGAAAATCAAAAATGTTTGTTAAGCTTAAGGGACTTAACTACGGGGTCATCAGTCCCTAAACTTACAAACTACTTATGAACTACTTACGAACTAGGACGGCACAAATATCCATGCCCGAGGGGGGATTCGAACCCCCGACCGTAGTGGCCGTGCTGACCGTGACTGGAGCGCCTCAGTCCCCTCGCCCACCGCGGCCGGCTCAGTGACTGACCCGCGGAGGAATACGTACCACGCAAACGGCTATATGGGGGCGTGTTGCGCGGAAACGGTAGTCATTGGACTGCGCTGAGCGGGAGGACAGTTTTTCGAAGCTATCTCGGCGCCGTGTCCGCGCATTAGAGGAAAATTGGCGCTTAGACAGAGATTGGCTCTTGCTTTCTAGTGAGGGGGTAGCCTCGCGTTATGTGAACAGAGTTCGGAGCAGCACTCAGAAGGGACAGCGTTTTAGAGTACGGTCGACTCGATGTAGGTATTTTCTTGTATGAGTTTTGACTTCGTCTTGGGCTGTCGACGAGTACTGTCGGCTCGACTTCGGTTCTTACTTTGTATGTTTTGAGACAGGTTATTTTTCCACCTATTCCTCTTTGTGTACTTCGAGTTTCAGATTGACTTTTCAGACTTTATCTGAAACTTGTGTCTGTCGACCTGAGTTTCATAGAGATGTGAATAGGCTCAGCCAGTTTGAATCTGCAGCCGTCCACGGTGGCCGAGGGTACTGAGGCGCTCCAGTCACGGTCTGCACGGCAACTATCGTCGGAGGTTCGAATCCCCCCTCGGGCATGGATATTTGAGCCGTCCTTAGTCTTAGCTAGTTCAAAAGTAGTTTTTAAGTTTAGGGACTGATTATCTCGTAGTCCCATTTGAATTTGAATCAGCAGCATCAACGCGCTGATAATGTTATTGCTAGCTGTGATGTCAATTGCGCACTCGACAATCTTGTGTCGAGTTCACATATCTGAGATGGCAAGACATATCCGAGCCTGTGGTTTCGTTACACACAGTGTGCTTACCGTGGACACAGAGGCTGAGAGTAGTGCACTTACCCTTCTGTCTTGAGAAGTGTTTTTCTTTCCATCGGACCGCGATTTGCAGCACTCCAACGCACTGCCGCCGCAGCCGCCGCCGATCCTGTTCCAGCGACGCCGGCTTCAGCAGATTTTGGTTGAGTATTGCTTGCAACTGCTTATCTGGGCGAGAGTTAGGATTTTTCCTTTTGATGGTTTTCTTAAACGTCGTTTTATGACGAAAGCGCTCATAATTATAGAACGTTCCTTTGGTCTCCTTCGTGTCGTGAGTTATTTGCCGCTGTTCGAAACTACTGTTATACTAGGAACTTGCAAATCATTTATTAGTGTGATTTTTGTATTTATGTACTGTACTGTAGTCGGAAATTGTTTGATATTTTTAAAGTTCTCAGAATTGTATCTATTCTCGTCAATTAATGGATCTTACCCTAATACTGTTTCTGTGAAATAAATTAAATACATTCTCAACCTGCATCTTATTCAGTAGTTACACTCCCCAATTTTCATTATATTTTGGTGCGTATTTTTGCTTGTCAAGAGGCCAGATCTCCTTAAGGGCACATTTCAGTAATTGTTAGGAGGGGTGTGCCAATCCACCCCTTCCCTATTCTTCGCCTTTCCCACATATCTGCACCTAGCAAGTCACCCAACCTAACCAAAAGCTCGTAACTTTACAAACTAATGAGAAGTAACAGGAATTTATGGGAAATCTTGACTAAACCAAAAGATCGATTGATAGAATACTTTTCAGACGTCAAGGAATAGTCAACATAGTGCCGAAGTCTCGCGGTTAAAAATCGCAGTAGAAACTGTCACAGTGTCATAGAGATGCAGCAATATTGTGATTTACGATTATACTACGCTAAGAAGAAAACCCTGTAAGGTGGAAGGATTGTACAGAGGGTCTATACAAATAACGTGGACTTGAATGCAATATTCTAGATAGAGGAAGTGGAGGAAGGTGAATAGGAGATATGATACTGCAAGAAGAATTTGACCGAGCACTGAAATACCTCAGTCGAAGGATTGTCATTAGAGTAGATGATATTCCGTCTGAACCGCGGACATTGTTTGGAGAGCCAGTTATCAACAAATGATTCCACCTGGAATGTATGACACAGGCGAAACACACTAAGATTTGAAGAAGGTAATTGCACTTCCTTCGAAAGCAAGTGCAGACAGGTGTGAAAGTTACGAAACTATCAGTTAATATGTAATGGTTGCAAAATTGTTACACGAATTATTTTCAGACTAATGGAAAAAGTTGTGGTATTCTATTTCGGGAAAGATAGATTTGGATTTAGGAGAAATGAGGAAAAGCGTGAAGCTATAGACACATTACGACTTCTCTTAGAAGACAGGTTAAGGAAAGGCATATGTAAGTTTTTAGCTTTTGGCGGTCTGGAGAAAGCTTTAGACAATGTTGAGTGGAATAAACTGTTTCAAATTCGGTAGGGAAACGATCAGTTGCACAAAAACCAAACAGCAGTTATTGGAGTCGAAAGGCATAAAAAAATGCAGTGAATGGGATGGAAGATAGACTGGATTATAGACTTTCCCCAATATTATTCATTCTGTACATTGTTCAAGCTGTAAAGGAATGTAAGGAGAAGTTTGGAGAAGGATTTAAAGTTCGGGGAGATTAAATAAAAACTTTACGGTTTGCCGTCGACATAGTAAATTTGTCAGCAAAGGTACTGGATGAGCAACTGAATGGAACAGTATCTTGAAAGGGGTGGTGTAAGATAACTATTAATAAGATTAAAACAAGGGTAATGTAGTGTATGAAAATCAGGCAATGCTGAAGGAATTAGGTGAGGTAATGGGACAGTAAAAGTAGTAGATGAGTTATGTAGCAAAAATGCTAAAAGGCTGTTGTGACGCCGCTATTCGTCACAAAGCAGGCTGCCAACGCAGGTCGCCGTGTAACTATACCAAGGAGCAATAAGTCGCTCCAAAGTACGTACTGCAGCTATACAACTATTTTCTTAATTATTATTATTATTTTAAAGTCTCCATTCTCCCCATACAGCCCTTCGTTACGTTCTCCAATATATACCTTGTTCCGTGAGCTTCTATGCCTTTCATCAAATTAAAGGGTAAAATAAAGGTAACCATTCTATATATTTAACTGAAAATTATCTTCCTGTAAAACTGAAAATACTAACCAGAAATGACACGAAGAAAGTAAATAATTCTTCCTATAGTACTTTGGCCGCCGAGTGCACACGCAGTCTCGATACCTCTTTGTCTACTTCGCGCGCCGGCCGTTAGGAAGAAAGAAGCTCGTCTAGATATGCCAGCGAGCCACAGCAACGACAGACTGCACGGGAACTCCAGTCAGACGACGCAGATCCACGAGTACGACAGTTTCAAGAAGTTTTTAAAGAGGGCAGCCAACAAGCTTATCACAAACAGGAACAATGTAGTATTGCATTGCAGAACAGTCTATTAGAAAGAATGTTGTACCAACACAAACCCATGAAAGTTAAGTATTCTGCTTATATGTGGACTAATCATTGATTTTAGTTGCAGACACGTGTCCACATCCTTGCCAGTCACGGCCACCTCTGAACCTCCTACCCACGCTACGATACGCCGCGGCGGAGTGGCCGAGCGCATTCAGGCGCTATGCTCCGATGCGCGAGACCGATCTCCGTCGGGGGTTCGAATCCCCTCTCGGGAATGGATGTTTATGCTGTCTTAAGCGCAAGTTAGTTTATAAGTAGTTTGTAAGTTTAGGGAGTAATGGCCCCGCAGTTAAGTCCCATAAGCTTAAGAAACATTTGAACGCTACGATATGGGAGACCCCACAATGTCTGTTGCAGCTTTGGGAATATTGTGTTACAGACGAAATGATGACAATTAGATGGAGCTGCTTAACATAATTGTGGAAGAACTGAATTTCTGACATTTCTTGACCCAGAAGTTATGGATGGATGCTTAGAGTTTAACGTCCCGTCGACAGCTTGGCCATTAGAGACGGAGCTAACGCTCGGAGTTTTTGGGTTAGGATGAGGAAGGAAATCGGCCGTGCCCTTTGAAAGGAACCATCCCGGCATATGCCTGGAGTGATTTAGGGAAATCACGGAAAACCTAAATCTGGATGGCCGGAGGTGGATTTGAACCACCATCCTCCCGAATGCGAGTCCAGTGCGTTACCACTTCGCCACCTCGCTCGGTCCAAAAGTTATGTGTTGGTAGGATACAGTTTCAGTTATCAAGGAATCGCTAATTTAGCATCAAAAGGAAGTGCGTAACTTAAAAATCGTAGAGGGAGACCGAGAGACGATTGCAATAAGCAGGTTCAAAACGATGTATTTTGACGTTGTTATTCATAGATGAAGAGGCCTGCATAGGACAGGGTGGCGTGGAGAACCACATCAAACCAGTCTGCAAATTGAAGACCACACCAAGAACAACGATTATACACAGTAGAAGACCGCCCGAAAAGGCCTCAATTTGGCACTGTATTCTTGCCTCCCCCCCCCCACCCCTTGTAGGCAGCCAACCAATATGCAGCCATCACGTTCAAACAAAAGGAACCTGGATTCGTCCGAAAATACGGGTGCCAGTCCTGTCCCTAGTGACATCGTTTCATACACCATTCGCATATTTCTGCAAATTATTGAAGAGTTCGCCACGTGCACATATCCAGTGTCATCCATGTGTTTCCGATTCGGAAGCGGATCTGCCATGTTGTGCGATTCGGATGAGGTATCTATCTTCTCGGAGGGTGGTCCGTGTGCCACCTCGTATTAAACTAACGGCCTTCCGCGAACCATTTGGCGCACACCCCTTGCACGGCAGTAATTTCCTGGGTGGATGCATCTCGTTCTCTCGTTACAATAATATGCCCTCTTTCAATCTCACGGATCAGGTAGACGTCAACTGGTACACTCCTTCTGCTTACGGCGACAAGAAATGCCATAGGCACATCTAATCGGCATTTGGTATTGTACCCCAGTGATGTTCTTTTACCCATAGGCTGAAGTGGTAGAAATAGTAATCATTTCTGTAGAACATACTACATGCCTTGTCAATATGAACATACTAACTCCATTATTTGAAGTTTATCTTTTTCCTAAACGTGAGTTTATCTGTGTATCCTTAAATGCATATCAAATGTAAAGGTTTGAAAGATATTAAACAGAAGTAGAGGCATTGAATTACAATGTTGCGGGCGGAATTCGAACCAGGGACCTACTGCTTGCTAGGCAGACGCCTTCACCACTTTTTTTAATGATATAACAAAATTTATTTAATAAACATTCTATCTACAATTTATGTCTACAACTTATTGCATTGTGTACAAATATGTAATTAAAACTTCTTAATCTTCTGCAAACTGATTATTTCTCCGTATTTCCAGTTCCCTCAATTTCTTCCAGTACTCCTTGGTGTTGGGGTCCATTTCCTCTGAGGAGGTGGCTTGCCTGTTCGTAAATTCCAAAACCAGTCTGAATATTCAGAGTCCTTCTTCAGCTTGATATCATCGCCTTCTTTGTTTATGTAACTACCACAAACATGAGATATTAGCTTTACTGGATCTGTTTCTTCAGGAAGAAACCATCCTTCCCATTACAGGATCTAATTTGCAAAGTTTCTTCCATTTTCCTACTTCAACAATTGTGGGAACCACATGTAAACAGCACATTGGATAAGCAGTCTAACGCCATAACCACTATTATTTCATTCATTTTCCGTATATTTCAGTTTCCCTTGACCGACGTTAATTTTTGTTCTTCTTTGTCTCGTGTATCGAACGCATTCATCGACGTAGTGATGTCCACCTAATAATAACTTACAATGGTGTTTTAGGGTTTTGCTGAGGACTTCACGGCTACCGTAGCGGCCACGGGACCCACGACGTCCCCACCGTACTTCACCCTTAGCAGCAATAGAAAATCTGAGAGTGAGGCAAAGGCGGATCCAATTCTGAATAGGTGGGAAGTGCTTGCCCGTTCTGGCATATGCCTTACATCAAAGAAAGGCCTACCGAAATGCTTGGTCGGAACTGGGGGATTGGAACAGATTTAATTCATTTCTGGGAGATTCTTTATGATCTAGGAGGCGATGCAATTATGATATTGTAGAAAGATATAAAAAAAGCCAAGATCACTGATCAATTTTTATTTAAGACGACCGGTTTATCTGAACTATGGCAGCATCATCTGCTCCAAAAAAATCATTTTACAAGGTCATAATCTTGTAATGTAATCAGTTGCTATATAACATAATTTACATTGCATAGGTGCACTATGTCATTATAATAAAACATAATTATCACAGTGAGTGACAATAGGAAACTGATTGTGCACCTATGCACTGTAAATTATGTTATATAGCAACTGATTACATTACAAGATTATGGCCTTGTAAAATGATTTTATTGGACCAGATGATGCTGACATAGTTCAGCTAAACCGGTCGTCTTAAATAAAAATTGATGAGCGATCTTGGCTTTTTTATAGCTTCCTACAATATCATTTCTGGGACATTGTCGAAGGCTAAAAATGGACTATCATGTGAGGACAAGAAAACAATAATGAGGCTAGCCGACTTCAGTTTAGGCCTTTATGTTATTTTATGCTCGAGGGGCAAAATTTTAACTTGTTGCCAAATTGCTTTGTATGATTCTTCCACCTGTATAGTTCACAGGATTCTCCCTTCATAAATTCCTAGTAATCCTGTATACAGTCATTCTCTTTCTTTATTATTACTAATGTACGTAAATACCTAGTAGCCATAGTATAGCGTTATCTTTTGTTCCGGAAAAAATTTCTTCTGGGTAAAGGATGTTGTTAAGAGTGAATACTCTTCCGTCGTTTCGCTTGAGGAAATATCCGTTTCTTCGATGCAATCCATATGTCCTGATAGCCTTTACAAACGAATCGATTATTTCATGCAGGCATGGCCAAAAACCGCACTGTGCGCAGCGGCGTGTGTAGTGGGGCACTAGCGACACACGGTCGCGGCCGGGGCGGTCAACTACAGTGTAGTTCCTTCCCAGATTGCCGCACAGATTACAAAATGGCAGATATCGAAATAAGTGACAGGGGGATTGAAAAACAATTAAAATCGCTCAAAAAATGAAAGGCCGCAGGGCCTGATGGGATACCAGTTCGTTTTTACACAGAGTACACGAAGGAACTGGCCCTCCTTCTCGCAGTGGTGTATCGTAGGTCTCTAGAACAGCATATCGTTCCGAAAGATTGGAAAATGGCTCATGTGATCCCCGTTTTCAAGAAGGGTCCTCGAACAGATGTGCAGAACTATACGCCTATATCTCTAACGTCGGTCAGTTGTAGAATTTCGGAACATGTATTACGTTCGAATATAATGACATTTCTCGAGACTAGGAATCTGCTCTGTAGGAATAAGCACGGGTTTCGAAAAAGGCGTTCGTCTGAAACCCAGCTCGCGCTATTCGTCCACGAGACTCAGAGGGCCATAGACACGGCTTCTCAGGTAGACGCTGTATTTCTCGACTTCCGCAAGGTGTTCGATACAGTTCCCCACAAACGTTTGATGAACAAAGTAAGAGCATATGGTCTATCAGACCAATTGTGTGATTGGATTGAGGAATTCCTAGATAACAGAAAGCAGCAGGTCATTCTCAATGGAGAGAAGTCTTCCGAAGTAGGAGTTATGTCAGGTGTGCCACAGGAGAGTGTAGTGGGTCCGTTGCTGTTCACGATATATATATATATATATATATATATATATATATATATATATATATATATGACCTTGCGGATAACATCGGAAGTTCACTGAGGCTTTTTGCGGATGATGCTGTAGTATATAGGGAAGTTGTAACAATGGAAAATTGTATTGAGATGCAGGAGGCTCTGCATAGAATTGACGCATGGTGCAGGGAATGGCAATTAAATCTCAATGTAGACAAGTGTAATGTGCTGCGAATACACAGAAAGAAAGATCCTTTATCATTTAGCTACACTATACCAGGTCAGCAACTGGAAGCGGTTAATTCCATAAAGTATCTGGGAGTAGTCATAAGGAGGGATTTAAAATGGAACGACCATATAAAATCAATCGTCGGCAAAGCAGATGCCAGACTTAGATTCATTGGAAGAATTCTAAGGAAATGCAGTCCGAAAACAAAGGAAGTAGTTTATAGTACACTTGTTCGCCCACAGCTTGAATACTGCTCACCGGTGTTGGATCCATGCCAGATGGGATGGATAGAGGAAGTGGAGAAGATCCAACGGAGAGCAGCGCGCTTCGTTACAGTATCATTTGGTAATCGTGAAAGCTTTACGGAAATTATCGCTAAACTCCAGTGGAAGACTCTGCAGGAGAGACGCTCTGTCGCTCGTTACGAGCTTTTGTCGAAGTTCCGAGAACATACCTTTACCGAGGAGTCTAGCAGTATATTGCTCCCTCCTACGTATATCTCTCGAAGAAATCATGAGAATAAAATCAGAGAGATTAGAGCCCACACAGAGGCATACCAACAATCCTTCTTTCCGCGAACAATACATGACTGAAATAGGAGGGAAAATCGATAGTGGTCCTTAAGGTACCCGTCACCGTCAGGTGGCTTGCGGAGTATGGTTGTAGATGTAGATGTTCTCCGCCACCACCACCTAGGGAGAGGCCGCGGCGCTCTCGTGTGACGTCAGGCAGAGTAGGTTGCGCGCGCACAGCTGACTGGCTCGCTGCTTCGGCATAGTGGGTCGTGCTCCAGCGGCTATCCAGTCAGCTATGCGCGCGCAACCTACTCTGCCTGACGTCACACGACAGCGTCGCGGCCTTCTATATAGGTGATGTTGACTCCGCCCGCGGGGCACGGGCGCGCCAGCCGGGCGGAAATTTTGGCCATGCCTAATTTAATGTATCAATATCATTACATTCGTGACAGATGTTTGTGACACCACTATGCAACCTAGATTTAATGGATACAGTGACTGCACGGACGGTCTTAAGTCACGTGCCCCACCATCACATAAACTTTAACTCTGCCTCATGTTCCCCTAT
This sequence comes from Locusta migratoria, assembly GCA_026315105.1. Lineage (NCBI taxonomy): Eukaryota > Metazoa > Arthropoda > Insecta > Orthoptera > Acrididae > Locusta > Locusta migratoria. The sequence goes on from CM048745.1 coordinate 169,624,719, forward strand.
TAATAAATTAATTTATTACTTTGAATTCCGGCCGAGACATAAATTTTAATTCAGTGCCTCTACTTCAGATTAATATCTGTAGTAGATATCGAGAGAAAACATGTCTCTGTTTACTTGATATTTGCAAAAGCTTTCGCTTGATTTTATGTTTATTACTCTTTCACTCTTAAAAGACTCGTCAGATATGGATGAAAGTTGGAATTAGGGAGCCTGTAGGAATTGTACCAAATTACCACATACGCGTACTTTAGTTTAGTCACCGTATAGTGCACGGTGGAGGATACCTTAAAATATACTTCGGCACCGATTGACTGATCACCATGAAAAGTTGCTGTCGTATGTATACTTTCATTGAGAAGGTACTTGTCATTTGAAAGCTAGAGTACGGTGCCTTCAGATAATGCGCTCTCAGGTGAGGTTTTTTTAGAGCAGTGTTTTTCAAACATTTTGAACTCGCGACCCCTCTTCCAAGTAAAAATGTTCCGGCGACGCAGCCTTCACCGTACTGTATTTCAGCTATGTGTGTGAATTCAAAGGCAACGAATTTTATATTTGCTTCTATTTATAAAACATTCTCGTAAGAAAACTTTACAGTATTTTACATTATAGGGTGAAGTTTGTCTATTTTTCTGAATCTGCTTCTCTCAGACCATTTGCCCATTTCCTACTCTGCCCTATGAAGAATTACATTTATATGGTGATCGATAACAAAAACAGTGTCATAGTTTACTGCAGGGCATCCTCTGCCATCCACATCACGGTGGGATGCAGAGTATAAACACTTCTCCACGAATAGTAATCGGTCGATCAATGTCGGACTTGTAAAGGTACCCTAGGCCAAGCACGGCACTAAAAATTGTTGTGTCGTCTTCAGTCAGCAGACTGGTTTGATACAGCACTACATGCTACCCTGTCCTGTGCAAGCCTCTTCATCTGAACGGCAAGCCAGCCGCGGTGGTCGAGGGGTCTGAGGCGCTCCAGTCACGGTCTGCACGGCCACTCCGGTCGGGGGTTCGAATCCCCCCTCGAGCATGTATATTTGTGCCGTCCTTAGTCTTAGCTAGTTCATAAGAAGTTTGTAAGCTTAGGGACGGATGACGGTATCCTGTGTTTACATTAAATTCGACAGAAAAATATATTTAGCATGACGATTGTTTCGGATTAAAGATAACATTCGGAACCGTATTATACTCGGTAAGTCGCACTGTATAGGCAAATCTTTTTTTCGAATTTTTCAAAATTACCGTTCGTTAATTTTGCTATAGATAGGTTCCTGAAAACAGTTGTCACTCTTTTGGTTTATCCATCATTAACGTGCAGGATTTATTGTAAAAAAAAGTCATATTCAAATCAGAATTGTTGATAACAAGCACTTACGTAATTTTCGTGTAAAATGAAATTTACTTTTCTTAGGCAATTGTGGTGTTTAGATAATCCAAGAACCCACACGTGCACTGGTGCGACTCCTTGGGGTTCGCGACCTACAGGTTGAAAAACACTGCTCTAGAGAAATAAAAGAAATGTTCGTAAAGCTTATGGGACTTAATTCCGTGGTCATCAGTACCTAAACTTACAAACTACTTATGAAGTAACTTATACTAAAGGCAGCACAAACATTCATGCCCGAGGGGGGTTTCGAACCCCCGACGGGGAACGGCCTTGCGCATCGGAGCATGGCGCCTCAATGCGTTCGCCCGCTCCACCGCGGCCTCTATAGAGTCGCATCACAATTTGGTCCAGGTATCTGTGCATGTTTACGAGAGTATATCGGCCTACAAGTTTTACGGCCGGAAGTGTACTCCTGCTATCCTGATAATCAATTTTTTGTCTGAAACAGCGTCCCGGAAATAAATGTAATTGCTCCAATCTCTCAACCCCTACCAAGGTTTTCGGGACGTTTTCCTTGCTGGAACTGGTACACCCCTCCCAATCATTTCCAGTTGGTATCCCCCTTTTCTCTGTCAACTATCGGAATAGAACCACAACTTCTTACTGGCCGGATCTCAAACAGCCCGCTACACTACTACAATGAAAAGTATAAAGACGCGCGGGAGAAGCCGAGCGGTCTGAAGCGTGAGGTTGCGGATCGCGTGGCCTCCCGCGTCGGAGGTTAGAATCCTGGGTATGGATGTTTGTGTTTTCTTTAGAATCAGTTAGTTCATAAATATATTTTAAGTTTAGGGACTGATGATCCCCTCAGTTAAGTCCCACAAGCTATACAAACATTTGAAAGTATAAAGTTTTTTATTATTATTATTATTCTGAAAGTAACAGGTGTAATATATAGGGAGCGAAGAGTTATATTCAACTTGTACAGAAACGAGACAGAAGTTACAGAATCGAATGGCATGAAAGGGTCTCATTGGTTGGGAAGGGATAAGGCAGGGTTGTAGCCTTTCACCAATGCTGCTCAATCTATACATTGAGCAAACTGTGAAGGAATGCAAAGAGAAATTTGGAGAGTGAATTAAAGTGCAGGTAGAAGAAATAAAAACTTGGCGGTTTGCCGATGATTAATTCTGTCAGAGACAGCAAAGGATCTTGAAGAACATTTAAATGGCATAGACAGTGTTTGATAGGAAGGTATAAAGTTAACATTAACAAGAGTAAAACGAGGGTAATGGTATGTAGTGCCAGAAAATCAGACGATACTGAAGAAATTAGATTAGGTTCAAAATGTACAAATGTTTGTAGAGCTTATGGGACTGAACTACGGAGTCATCAGTCCCTAAACTTACAAACTACTTATGAACAAGCTAAGACTAAGGACGGCACAAGTATCCATACCCGAAGTGGGATTCGAACCACCGACCGTAGTGATTGTGCAGACTGTGACTGGCGCGCCGCGGACGTCTCGGCCACCGCGGCCGGCTTAGATTAGGTAATGAGACAATAAAAGTAGTAGATGATTGTTTTTGGGTAGCAAGGTAACTTCTGATGGCCTGAAGTAAAGAAGTAAAATGCAGAATGGCTATGGCTATGGGAAAAAAGCGATTCTGAAAAAGCAAAATTTGTTGCATCCAGTATTACTTTAAATGTTAGGAAGTCCTTTCTGAAAGCATTTGTCTGTAATGTAGCACTGTATGGGAGTGAAACGTGAACGATAAAGAATTCAGACATAAAGATCACAGAAGATTTTGAAATGTGGTGATACAGACGAAGATGGGTAGATCACATAACTACTGAGGAGGTGCTCGACAGAATTGGGGAGAAAAGAAATATCTAGCATATCCTGACTAAGAGAAGGCATGGTTTCGTGGGACACATTCTGAGACATAGGAATCGTCAACAAAGCATTGAAAGGAAGTATGTGGGGTACAAATTACAAAGGTTGCTGTTCTTATTCTCAGTTGAAGAGGCTTGCACAGGACAGGGTAGCATGTAGTGCTGCATGAAACAGTCTGCTGATTGAAGACGACACAACAATTTTTTTGTGTGGTGCTTGGCCTAGGATACCTTACAACTCCGACACTGATCGACCGATTACTATTAGTGGAGAAGTGTTTATACTCTGCATCCCACCGTGATGTGGGTGGCCGAGGATGCCCTGCAGCACACTTTGACACTGTTTTTATTATCGATCACCATTAAAGCTCTGATATAAATGTAATTCTTCATAGGGCATAGTAGTAAATTGACTGAGAGATGCAGATCACAGTACAGACTGGGGAGAAAAAGGGGGGGGGGAGGAGTTGGAACATGAGAGGATGGACAGCGAAAGGAGATGGACTAATACAAGACAAAAACAATTAAATATCGACGGTTTCTTCTTTTAAATATAAATATAAATACCGTTTCACTATATATTAACGCGTTAGAAGTACTCAACTGATGTTAATGAAATTTTGCACATTATGTGCGACCGTCCACCTTAAAAGAAGGCATAGTTTCGGTCTCAATTAATGACCTCAATATCACTTATTGTAAGTTAAACGTTATCTAGAGTGGGTAAGCATCGAATAGATGGCGTAGTGTTTCAATTGTTTGTATTCATACAAATCCACAATTACATTCTAATCATTGAAATTTTGTACACATGTCTTTCAGTATAATAAGATCACTGCCTGTACAAATTCCATGTGGTGCACGATGGTGGGTACTTTAATTACAAAAGTTGACAATAATCTACAGTTTTATTCCGATCTTGGCAAAATTATGCTCACGTTACCTTCAAACCAGAGGAAAGTCTCTGCGTACATAAAATTTTCGTACGGCGCATTGTGGAGAGAACGTTACCAAAGTCTTATTGGAACATACATGTATTTTTTCCTAGAGAATATTTTCATACTCCTCAAGACACTCCATGCTGGAAATGTTTTATTTCTGACAGTGTCGTTGACTGAGGTAATACCATGTCATGTAATGTTTTTATAAGATTCACATTTCATTAAGTAATGATGTTGTGCATAGGTGTGGAGTAATATTTATTTTTAATTTAATCATAAATAATTCAAATGTTTGTAAATCTTATGGGACTTAACTACGAGGTCATCAGTCCCTAAACTTACAAACTACTTACGAACTAGAACGGAACAAATATCCATGCCCGAGGGGGGATTCGAACCCCCGACCGCAGTGGGCGTGCAGACCGTGACTAAAGCGCCTCTCAGTCCCCTCGGCCACTGCGGCCGGCTATAAATAATTGTTGTATGTGTTGACAGTAAGACTTAGCCATTATGAAACATCATGTTTAGATCAAAGGTTGTTTGGCCGACAGCACACATCGTCGTTCTGTACAACATTTCTGATGTCATCTGCAACTGCAACCAATCTTTCACGTGATAGTGGGGGTCGTCGGTATGTGATCACAGATGTTTCCTTTACCTACACAATCAATGATATTATATACCTGTTTTGTATTTTCTCTAAATGTCACTGTCTGTAGGAAGCATACTGTTTACTACACTTCTTTATTATATTTCTGTATATGGATCATATAACCATGTCAAATTTGATAACATTCTCTTGTTTTTTGTCTATGCTGCTTTGTAACCACAATAGCATATTTTACACTTTGTAGTTATAATACTGAATTTGGTGTCACTATGTATGCTACATATATTTTTAGTTTAGTATATTTGTAGTCGTCTTGTGATTATGCTTTGCTTGATGTGAAACGTAGGGAAATACATTTGAAAATATGAAGCCAAAGCTCAAGAACATTTATTTCAAGTATTAAAGAAGAGTTAGACGGAATGATGTGCTTCCTTTTTGTGACTCAAGACTGAATAATAATAAGATTGTTCCGTTGGGTATTTGGTGACACTACAGTATTAACAGACATTTGTATATATGCCTTATTCCTAATGTTGGTGAAAAAACTGACAATATTTTAACATTTAAATAACATCTAGATTAGACGCAGGTAATGAAACTTCGCAGTTCAGTTAACTATACTACAGTAATGTAAGTTTTCACGGCCGGCGTCGACTTTACTTAAAACTTTCCGGCTGAGAAGCCGTGGTCGATTTGTAAAACTTTCCCCTAACGTTTCAACTTCGGCTGCGGAAGACATCTTGGTGAGGTTAAGACTTTGATTGACAGGGCGCATAAAATTTGTGAACCTACTTATTTAAAAGATGAGCTGGAGCATTTACGATCCACCTTCCAGAAGAACGGCTATTCTACCAAAGAAATAGACAAAGCCCTTCGTCCCAGGGTGAAAGTCAATGTCAACAAGGAACAACAACCGCCCAGGGGGAAAGTTTTTCTTCCGTTCATAAATAAGGTTACAGACCGTGTTGGAAAAGTGCTGGACAAGTATGGGGTAGAAACCATTTTCAGACCTGCGAGGAAGATGAAAGAATATTCAAGATCTGAAAAAGATGTACGACATCTGTTGAATACACAAGGTGTATATAAAATTCGCTGCAGCTGTGGTACACTCTGTATTGGAATTACAAAAAGAAGTGTCCACACTCGTCTAGTCGAACATAAAAGGAATTGCCGCTAGGGGCACACGGAGAAATCGGCCGTAGCGGAACCTGTATACCAAGAAGGCAACCACGAAATTAAATTTAATGAGACTAGTGTCATCTCAAAATCTTCGCACTATCATGCACTCACATATAAAGAAGCAATCAAGCTCTATAAACAGCGCGATAATTTTAAGAGGAAAGAGGAAGCTGTTAAATTGGACAGAATTTGGAGTTTTGTTTTACACCAGCGGAATGACAATCGATTCTTCTCTGCTAAGAATGTTGGCAATACCAGAGATAGTGTCGTAGCCGACGTCATGTGATGTCTTGTGGTGCCCTCTGCAGCACCTATATATACGGCGTTCCTTGAAGTTCTCATCGCAGTTCGCCACTCTACCTCTGAAGATGTCTTCCGCAGCCGAAGATGAAACGTTAGGGGAATGTCTTACTAATCGACCACGGCTTTTGAGCCCGAAAGTTTTAAATGAAGTATACTACTGGTAACTTACCTTCTTAATTTTTATTACCCAAGCGTACTGCGAAAGGACAGTTCTTTGTTGAATACTTGTAGCTATATACTTCCGCGACACCGAACCGAATCTACTTGTGTTATGTAAATAACCATTAACAATAACAGAATACCATGTTTCCTCCGACGACTGAATTACAGTTACAAAACTATCATCATTTTTTTCGCAAAAAATTCAAATGTTTGTAGATCTATAGGACCAAACTTCGTGGTCATCAGTCCTTAGCTTACATACTACTTAAACCTAGGTAAACTAACCTAAGGACAACACACACACCCATGCCCCAGGGAGGACTCGAACCTCTACGGCGAGCAACCGCGCGCTCCGCAGCGAGACGCTTTAGACCGCTCGGCTACTCCACCGCGCCTTTTCGCAAACTATAGGTTTTTGAAGAACATAAAACACCACTGTACACATCTAAAGGAAACATTTTATTTTTATGATAATGATTAACGCAAATGCTTGTAAATTATGCAGGCAGTAGTTAGGATCTGGGAACTGCACATTTTGTGTATGCTGGTAACAGTAAATTAATTGATAAAAATGAATAATTTCAGAAAGTTTATTCACAAGGCATAAAAATTAAGCAAATATTTTCCCCCAATATAGGGCTCTGCAGCTACTCTTTTCTGGTGGCATTGTGCGAAAACAGAAAATACCTCTTCTAGAACTGTAGGCCTGATGCATATTCTACCAGGTCTGTAGAATTTATATGAAGCCCGCGAAATTGGATTTTAAGTCAATATCAGCTCATTCGGACATGCAAATTTTGTTTCCAGTCGCCGTAGCAGGGGGTTGCGAATATGTCAGCTGCTTCCTGATCTGTGCAAAAGCCTCAACATCCACCTCTCTTCCTACACTAGCAAGTGTCTTGAAGTTCACTTGGATGCACGTCGTGCGTGTTAGTTGTCATCGAAAGCGCGTGCGTTCAGTGTGGGTGATCAGAAATTGAATGCAGCAGTTCGAAAATTTCTTTAAGGAATACCTTTCAGGATAAAATAAACATGCATTTAAATATCAGTGCGGTGAACCTGAAGATTTCCGTGTTTGCCTGTACTAGTCTGCTTATTATGTTCTTGCGTCGCCAGTCATCAGATTCTTTGATTCTGGAAAAGCAAAAGTCTTTGTCTATCTTTCGATCACTTTTTCTTACATTAAGCTACTCTCTACTGTTGTTTCTGCTTTTCTCATTACTTTCTTCTTCGGTTAATTTTAAGTCGCCGGCCGCGGTGGCCGAGGGGACTGTGGCGCACCAATCACGGTCTGCACGGCCACTACGGTCGGGGGTTCGAATCCCCCCTCGGGCATGGATGTTTGTGTCGTCCATAGTAGTAACTAGTTCATAAGTAGTTTGTAAGTTTACGGACTGATGACCCCGTAGTTAAGTCCCATAAGCTGTACAAACATTTGAACATTTTTGAATTCTCGGTCCATATTTCCTCAGTACACTGTTCATTCTACTCAGACATATTCTGTTATCATTGTTCACCTTCACTGACGATAGAAATCAACCAGCGAAACTTATACTATGATATCCTTTTACACTGAAAGTTATTACAACACTTGAACGTTTCTTTTAGTTACAACATTGTATTTACAATGTGTAGGCTGAACAGCAGCGGGGCAAAATTGTTTCTGTGTTTTACACTCTTTTTAATCGCATTACTTAGTTCTGTCTCCTCCAGTGCTATTAACGCTTCTCAGCAATTCTTTCATATTATACGTAATCATATAAAAGAAAAGGAGCGTACAGGATTTGTAAATTGCAAACGTATTAGTCACCTCTCTTTAACTGAAAATTTTCACTAAAATTGTCACCAACTGCATAGAAAAAAAATTAAAATGCATTGTGCAAACGCACAATGCTCTAAACAATTAGGGGATCAGATGAGATATAATATACAACATACGAATGGTAACGTATTTTATTCGGATATTGGTTCCAATTGTAATTTGTTTACGATATTTTGCTGTCTCTTTACTTAGGATTTACATTGCGTTTGCTTTGAGCGAGGCATTATGTGGTTACCACAATAGTGGAAAAGTCATTCTCGTTGTCCTCAAATATGGTGTTAGGTCATCTCCGAAGGACAGTACATTTGCACACCTGCGTGACATAAACAGCATGAGGGATATTTTGACACTATTTCATGAGTTCGATATCCAGCTTTATAAACCTTGTGGAAGGTGCTGCTCTTGCTGCAATGCGTCTGCTACGCGCATCACAGACATAATTAGGTTAAGTCCGGTGAACAAGCTGGGCATTTCATTCAGTTCTCTCAGCTTCAAGCGTGTTGTCCACAACTGCAGCTTTGCGGAGACGAGCGTTATCGTCTACTAGAAGGAACCCATCTCCTATGGCACAAGCGTAGAGCACAAAAAAAGAATGAAGGATCTCGTCCCGATACCTGTTGTTGTGGTTTTCAGTCCGGAGACTGGTTTGGTGCAGCTCTCGACAATACCCTGTCCTGAGCAAGCCTCTTCAGCTCCACATAAGAACGGCAACCTACGTCTGTACGCCTGAATCTGCTTACTGTATCCATCTCTTGGTCTTCCTCTGTGGTTGTTACCCCAAACACTTCCCTCCAATGCTAAATTCAGCATGTGTCCTACCAATCGATCCTTTCTTTTAGTCAAGGTTTGCCAGAAATTCCTTTTCTCCCCAATTCTGTTCGGCACCTCCTCATTAGTTACGCGATCCACCAACCTAATCTTCAGCATTCTTCTGTAGCACCACATTTCAAAAGCCTCTATCCTCTTCCTGTCCGCACTGTTTATCGTCCATGTTTCACTTCCATACAGAGCAAAACTCCACACAAATGCCTTCAGATAGGATTTCCTTATGCTTAAATGAATATTCGATTTTAACAAATTTCTCTTTTTTAAGAACGCTTTTCTACCCATTGCCATTCTGCATTTTATATCCTCTGTACTGCGACCATCATTTGTTGTTTTACTGCCCAAGTAACAAAACTCATCTACCTCGTTACCTAATCTAATTCCTTCAGCCTCAGCTTATTTCCTTTGACTGAACTCCACTACCATTGATTTTCAAAGCGCCAATAGGAACAACATAGAGGCTCGTACGTCCACCATTCGTCAACCACCACGATATGGTGATGTTCCCTGGACAAGATTGTTTCGAGTTCCTCGTTATTTCCAGGTGACGGAAACGACCATTGCGTGTCTGAACATAAAACTTTGACTCATCTTTTACCAGAACCAGGCGCAAGACTGGTATTCTTCCACCTAGTTTCTGCGAGCGAAACGGTGCCGTAGTTTTATTGGAAGACAAAGCCATAGGCTTAAGTGCTTAGAAGCCGCATTTCCGAAAGCTATTTCCGACTATTTGTGTTGATATATCGTGTCCTGTTGCTGCCTGGAGGGTGCGTTACAGCTGAGTTGCATGCAGCCTCTTTTCTCGAAGAGCTGTTACCCGGAGATAACGCCCATCCCTTGTTGATGTTACCCGTGAACGACCTTGGCCTTGCCTTCTTTTAAAGATTCCTGTTGTCTGAAATCGTGTCACGGTCCTGCAATTCCACTTCGCGCATTCCAATAGCTGCAGCCACCTTCCTCTGTCTTCCAGCTTTAAGGTGAGACGGTAGGCCCTGTAAATACAACGTTAAATTAAGCATATTTATGACCCATTTTCTCAAAAACTACTGAACAGAGTTGTCTAAAACTTTCACTGAAAATTAAGTATTGTTTGTGCAACTCACTCAACCTAAATCATTGCAGTATTGTAATTTATAATATACTTAATAATTTCATTGCCGTGCATTTATTCTTTGAAGAAAATGTGATAAATATTTTTATTACAGCAGAATGACTGGTGCAGTCAACATGACTGCGATTCCACAGCTGTAATGCTGTATTATTTAAATGCAGTTAAATTTTCATTGTAGTTTCTCTGATAGTTTCTGAGAAAACGGGGCAAATGTTTCAGAATTTATAGTATTGAGAAAATAAGACTTAAAGCTTTACAACATGTTTATTCTAGGAAAAACATACACAACCGCCCCCAAAAAGTGGCTAGAAGGATGGATGGATGGATGGATGGATGGATGGATATGATGTAATGGGCGCACGACAACGAGGTCTTTAGTGCCCGTACAAGATAACTAGGCGATATGTGTGACCTGAATAAAATGAAATGAACACAAATAGGGAACAGGAACGAAACTAACCAACCTAGCCAAACAATAAGGAGAACAGAGCAAAGACCCAACCAAACATGGTAATAGATGGTGTTCGTCCAAGGTTTATAGTCGTAGACGTCCTCAAAATGCCGTGCCAGAGGAGTGGTGGGTGAGCCATTCGTTAACGTCCTAAAACCTCCAGCCTAAAAGCTTAGGCCAGAGTCCAGAAAGTTCACAGAAATTCAAAACTTTCGTCACACTCGCCTCGTCATTAGCTAAAACAAAGTGCCACCGCTGCCCTAGCAGCACGGTAGGAAATACATTCCAGTAAAATGTGGCGTACATTGATTTGCACACCACTAGCAAATCGGAGGGTCCTCTCGACGGAGTAAATAGCCATGTGTCAGAGGACAATGCCCGATCCGGAGACGTGTCAAGGCCACTTCATGTTGCCTCAATGACTGACGGTCGGACAGTTGGCTTAACCAACCGCAGTCTATTGTTCGTCACTGCCTGCCACTCCTCCTCCCACAAAAGAAGGGACTTCCACCGCACCACAGAGAGGATGTCCGGCAGGGGAACGGCACATTGAGCAAGCCTCCTTGGCAGCCCGATCAGCCATTTGCCACGAATCCCGACATGTCCTGGTACCCAACCTAATGTCACTTGCTTCCCCCGCTGCTGGAGAGTGTACTTTCTGTCATGAATGAGCTGTACTACCTTCTCAGCTGGATACAAATTGCGTATGGATTGCAGCGCACTGAGAGAATCGGAGCACAGGAGATACTGCGTGCCACGAACCCGCTTCATTTGCTCCAGCCTCCACAGGATCGCATGGAGCTCTGCTGAGAAAACGGAGTATGCAGGGGGAAGGTGAATCCTGATGGTGGATCAGCGTAGCGAGTCCCCCTGTTTGGACCCATCCGTGTACACCACGGTAAAATCCGATGCTGATCTAAAATGTTAGAGAACGTAGATTGTAATCTAAAATCGGAAGTAGAATTTTTCTTAAAATGCGTCAACTCTAAAAGTAATCTCGGCCGCTCGCTGCAAAACATTAAAACCAGACACATCCATATCCAAAAGACGGAAGGTTTCGTTGCCTGTGTACTGGTACGAAAAATCCGTTCCACAAGAGGGTGAGCAACGACAGGATAGGCTGATGTATTTGGCGAGGAAAAAGTCGTATATGTCTGGCGTGCCACGAGGAACTGTCGCCGCATGTGAAGTTGTGGCTCACCAGCCTCGGCGCAGAGACTTGGTATGGGACTCGTGTGGAATGCCCCACTCGCGAGCCGAATCCCCTCATGATGCACCACGTCCAGCATCTATAAATAAGAGGGTCTTGCTGATCCATACACGGTGCACCCATAGTAAAGTCGAGTACGCACAAAAGCTCTATAAATCGTAGCACACAAGTCCTGTCGGGTCCCCACGAAGTGTGGCTAAGACACTTTAAAATATTTAGTGCCTTGAGGCACCGTCTCTTCAAATCTTTAAGATTTGGCAACCAGATAAGTTTAGAGTCAAATTTCAGACGCGAAAAACGCACAGTGTCTTTAAAATTCAGAACAGTGCCCCTCATCTGCAGTTCAGGTAAGTTAAAAATAGAACGTGAACGGTTAAAACAAACACACACATACTTCTCTGTCGAAAATTTATAACCAGTCTTCTGTGCCCATTCGTCGAGCCGTCTGAGAGTGAGCTGCAACTGACGAGTTGTCGTTGCAAGGCTGAAAGAAGAACAGAGAAGTCATCAACAAATAGTGAACACTAGACAGGACTTTTGACAACACAAGTCACAGTGTTAATGGCTACAGCAAACGACGTCACACTTACAACCCTACCCTGAGGGACACCGTTTTCCTGCTCGAAATGGTCAGAGAGCACGCCACCAACTATCTCAAAAACGTGGAGAAAGTAATGACCGAATAAAAATTGAAAGGCAACCACGAAATCCCCATTCATGAAGCTGCCTAAGATGCCTCCAAGTAGTATTGTAAGCCTTCTTGAAATAAAAAAATACACCCAGAAGGTGATGACGGCGCAGGAAAGCTTGTTGTATTGCCGCCTCCAGAGAGGCCAGGTTATCGAAGGTGGAACGATATCGCCTGAACCCACACTGGAAGCGACTAAGGAGCTGCATGGATTCCAACATCCAGACAAGGCGGCGGTTGACCATCCGCTCCAGGGTCTTTCCAATGCAACTAGTGAGGGCAACACTACGGTAACTGCTGGGGCATGTGGAATCTTTACCGGATTTTAAAAGGGGGAATTAAAATAGCCTGTCTCCACAAGTCGGGAAAGTGTCCTGACATACAAATGGCATTAAAAAGGTTAAGGAGGATAACTTTGTTTCGATGTGTAAGGTGCCGTAACATTGCATAGTGGATCCCATCGTGACCAGGTGAAGTGTCTCGGGCTACACACAATGCAGAATACAATTCCCACAGGGAGAAAGGGCGGTTGTACTCCTCAGTAATCCCTGACCTGAAGTCCAGGGGGCCCCTTTCAGCAGACACTCTTGTGGTGTCGCACAAGTCTAAAGTGCGCGCCACCTACTTTCGCCGCGCGCCGCCATGCACGCACGGCGCGGCGTTCTTACGACGTCAGCCACGAGCGCCCTCTGCTGCGATCCTGCTCGTGGCCACCACTGAACGACATCGTTCATTTGGGACTGAGATAGGAACCAGCTAACACTTCGGAATCAGATAGGCACCAGTGAAGACTTGGCTATCGGACAGGCACTAGGCAGGCCTCTAGCTCAACTATGTATCAGCATTCTGCAGTACTATGTAAAAGTTAAGTATTTTGTAAATTCTGTGCAATATATATCTCGATCTAATTTACTCTAATGTTTCTAGTTTCTGCTGTCCTACTGGCTGCTCACCTCCGTACCTGCATAAGCGTGCTTCCTTTATTCCTGTGTCGGTCTTTTTACTCGGCCACGACGGAAACGAGACACAAAAGTGGCGACGAGGCTGGGATACAAAAACTCTGTGGCGCCGGAATTCTGGATCCTGACGAGCAGGGGCAGTAAGTAGCGAAGTTAGTAGCCATGGTCTGGGCAATGTCTGCTGGTCGTGTTTGTAAAATACCGTTACCCATTTCAGCAGTTATGGGGCACCTTCCTCCTCTTCCAGAAGTCCTTCTGATGGTCTCCAATACTTTCATGCTGGTTGTAGAACGATTAATGGAACTCAGGAATTGCTGCCATGACCTCCATTTACTCTCTCTAATAACTTGGCGACACTTGGCCCTTGCAACCCGAATAGCAGCGAGGTTCTCTGAAATCGGACGACACTTGAACCAACGCAGAGCCGTCCGCCTGGTCCTGATGGCAGATCGGCATTCGTCATTCCACCACGGGACTGACTGTCATTTTGGACGTCCCGAAGACTGTAGAATGGATGCATCAGCGGCGAAGTGCATCATGGCAGGAATATGGTGCACCCATTCTGTGACACTGTCACGATGTTCAAAATGAGCAAGTTGGCTGTAAAGTGCCCAATCCGCTCTACTGAGTATCCATCGCGGCGGGTGTCTTTCAGTTTCGATTCCGTAGGGTTGGGAAATGGAGATTGGAAAGTGATCGCTTCCTTGGAGATCATCGACCACTTCCCATTGTATAGTGTGGCCAATGGATGAAGAGCAAAGAGTGAGGTCTATGGCAGATGACCCTGTCGCAGTACAAAAGTGTGTGGGCTGACCAGTGTTAAGTAAATTGCGTTCGACGACAAGAGGAGCCGCTCAATGGCTCCACCCCTGGCGCAAGTAGTGACAGAGCCCCAAAACACAATATGTGCATTAAAGTCTCCACAGAGGAGAAATGACTGGGGAAGCTGAGTAAGAAGCTCCTTGAGGTGCTCTACATTAAGTGTATCATGAGGGGGCAGATACAGGGATCAAACAGTCAGTCGATGACGCACATATACAGATACTGGGACTGCTTGAAGGCTTGTGGTGAGGGAGAGGGATTCGGAGTGGTAGGCTGTACAAACAAAAATAGCCACTCCACCCCTAGCTTTCTCCCCACTTACGTTATCCTTCCTATGAAGAGTGTAACCACGTACCTCAGGGGAGTCGGAATACTTAAAATTTGTCTTCTGGAGACACATACAAAGAGGTCGACCCTGAGATAAGAGACGAAGTTCCTCCACATGGGTCCTAAAGCCCTATATATTCCATTGTAGTATGGGAGCCATCACTTATGGAGGTTTCACCCTCACCTTCTCTCTCCTCCGAGGCGGCGAGACGCTATGGGGTACAGGGTCCGACTTGGGGCGGTTAGGTTGCCCCAAACGCACATCAAGTTCCATTGGCTCTGACGCAGAGTCGGATGGAGCATCTGTCACATGTAAATGGACAGGCTCAAACAGTGGTTTGTCCTGGTACAGAGATTTATCGACTGCTTTTTTGGCCTTAGGTGTCTTCGGATGGGCGCCTATTACAGAGGTAGTGGCTGTGGTGAATTTTTGACCAACCTCTGCTACCAGGGGTCATCATCTCTACAGTAAGCGGATCAGTGCCTTTTTCCAATGTTTGGGGACCAACCGGACTGGAAAATTCTACGGCTGCAGCAGCCGCCTGGCAAGTGCACTGGCAAGTACATGTGTTGGTACCAACACAAACAGACTCAGTTTGTGAGACAGCTTCACTTTTGGCAATTGGCTTCTGGACAACAGAAACGAAAGATGCGGCAAAGGCAGGTGGTTGCATGACCAGGAAGATTTTCTGGGCCTCAGAATACGAGATGCGCTTTGTGGTCTTTATTTCCTGCACCTGGGTAAATCCTAATATTCCTTCCTCCTTTCTTCTACAACTTTCTACTTTTTTTTTTTCTTTTTTGACGTAACAATTGTTTCTTTAAGAAATTCAAAAAGCACAAGTTCCTTATGAGCGCTTCAAAAACTCTTTATAACTCCTTCGGCATATGTAGGCTGCTTCAGCTGATATTGTAAATTATTAATAGTTCTTGACTTATACATAAAATACCAAACATTTTTTCTGATGTTCTTACATAATAACACAATGGTGACTATATTATTAAAGGGAGCCGTACCGCCCAAAGTGACAAAATTTCACATCTTTACTTTCATGAAAATTATGAAAATATGGATGTTTATGCTTAATTTGGTGTTCGTTTTATTGAATTATTCGATTATTTACTATTTTAAATAAATATTTGAAAAGATTAATGCACTGACATTTCTGGTAATTTGGTTTTCCAACATTTCACATATTGCTATTTTCTCTGGGACTAAATAGGCTAGGACTATATAGGCTGTGGTTTCTTTCGTTTTTGTAGAGAACTGTCCGTTTCGTATGTTGCCTACACCAGCGGTACTTTGCTGTAAACTCTTTGAATTGTACATTTGTGTTTCACAACAACAGTTACCCATTACCCGTATTTCAGTTTCTGTGTTCGATGGAATGTTATTGTTTGAACTTTGTGTTTTTGACGCTGTTCTTACTTAAGGTTTTGAAATTATTAAATGTTACAATACCAGTAAAAGTGTGATGGACTTGACTAACTACGAACCATGAAGGCACAGATTGCAACAAACAACATGCCAAAAGAAGCCATATCCAAGAGAAGGATGGCACCACTGGGTAAGGGAGATGGAGGAAGAAATGAGGACTACCATCCACGAGGATTCTAACATATTTTTATGTATCAGTTGGCTGTTTATTAAAATTTTTTCTTTAAACGCAATTTTCTCGAAATTACATTTTTCAGTATAAATGCCCCTTTTTCTCAGAAACTTCTTAATCTACAACAATGAAAAATTTATTATATAACATATGTAGTACAAAGGTGTTGTAGCTCTACTTTAGTAGTATTTCCTGTAATAATTGAAATTCAAGAAATTAAAATTTTGAAAATTTGCAGACATAAAAATATATTCTTACGGAAACAATTATAAATTTCTTCCATCTGTGATTGTCGAGAAATACAGTCATAAAAGTAAAACAAGAACAAGTAATATAAACACCACATTTATATATTTAACATTTCCTGAGGAAACGGGGAATTTATGTAGCCAATTTAACGTTTTGGACATAGGGCGGTACGACTCCGCTTAAGTGAAATAGCAAATACTGGAAGATCAGCAAAAGTTTAAATTTTATTTTGGTATTGTTTTTAATTTTGGCAGTCTGATATTCCCAGCTATTAAGACGCAAGAAGTTTGTTGCTGTGAGGAGTTAGAGGGGACTAAACAGCTCGGTCATCAGTCCCTAAGACGCAAGACCTGAGTCATGAACTTTTCATAATAAGCAAGATTAGATTATGGCAGCCTAGATCTGATGAATTAATTAATGAACACCCTTTGAAGCGATCTTGAGCTACCAGTGTTTTTTCAGCTATTAAAAAAATTAGAGCACCTCCGACCGTTCACGTATTGTCAGAAATATATAAAAAATATTTCACTTTTTCTGTTTACCTTGTGTGGTGTCGCACAAGTCCAAAGTGCGCGCCACCTACTTTCGCCGCGCGCCGCCATGCACGCACGGCGCGGCGTTCTGACGACGACAGCCACGAGCGCCCTCTGCTGCAACTCCGCTCGTGGCCACCACTGAACGACATCGTTCACTTGGTACTGAGATAGCAACTAGTTAGGACCTTCGGAATCAGATAGGCACCAGTAAAGACTTGGCTATTGGACAGGCACTAGGCAGACCTCTAGCTCAACTATGTATCAGCACTCTGCAGTACTGAAATATGTAAAAGTATTGTATAAATTCTGTTCAATATATATCTCGTTCTAACTTACTCTAGTGTTTCTAGTTTATGGCTGCTCCTCTCCGTACCTACACCAGCGTGCTATCTTTATTCCTGTGTGGGTCTCATTCCACTCGGCCACCGACACCTACGACGGAAACGAGACACAAAAGCGGCGACGAGGCTGGGACATAAAACCTTGTTTTCTTTTACTTTATACTGCAAATTTTCCACACACAATAGCTATGTCATTAGGAGAGTATCTGTTGGGCAACGATGCTTTTTTACTAAACAACCCTACATGAATTATCCTCGTATTACCAGCGAAAATGGTCTGCTATGTCTTGCCTCAGCGAAACGTTTCCCATTATCTTTCACATTGTGTCTCGAAAGTTGCTCTTCTTTCCAGCCATGTTGTTTGAAGTTTCGAGAGCTGCAGCTATATTATTGCCCTCATTAAAAGTGCCCCTTAATAAAATTCTACCTGTTAAAAGTTAGTGAAGACTTTCCTTCCGGTATATCAGGTTTAATGATGGAGGTAACTGACCCTTACTGAAGTCATTCCTCTTAATTATGCCGGTTCACACTTAGTATTGAGTTGCTTAAACTTACTATTTTCAAATGTAATTACTAAGATATTGTCCAAAACATAATTCGCATGAATTATTTTCATTCCATATAAGTTAAACACGTGCTTGACAGCACAAAAAGTTGACGTGGCTGTTACGCAGGTGGTAATCGCATTTCGCAGTTCATGAAATTGAAGGTTTGTTCAAGCACTAAAACTTTTCGTCTTTCGTTGCATTATAGACAGAGAATAGGAAATTCATTTAGTAATGATTAGTCAAGCACCGTAAGATGCATAGTAATGTAGGTCACTGTAGCACAATACAGTCGTAGATACGTCGACACATTGTGCTAGCAGGTCATGGAACTGTACACCATAGCAGTTAATAACGAATGCGATCCTGCTATAGTTGACAACATCCTTAAAAAGAAAACTGCTAACAGAGTTACAACACTTGGCACTCCCATTGAATCTGACCAAAAGAAAAAAAAAATTCCCCATTCCATTTCTCGGACCCAGTTCCCATCCGATTCAACGACTTCTTCGTAATAAGTATCATTGCAACGTTGCCTTCTGTACCAACAACAATTTGAAGAAAAATTTCATTCACAATTTAAAACTAACCTGTTCTCCCTTAGATAATTCTGGCGTTTACAAAATTATTTGTGATACTTACTCTTCCTACTACATAGGACAAACTGGACGGGCTTTTAAATTAGGTTTAAAGAACATCTTTTGAGAAAGAATGGCGCTAACCCCCAGAATTCATCTTTTGCTTTTCATTACAGGTCACGCACCTAAAGCCATTAATGACCCGAACATGTTGCATTCCGAAACGAAAGGCCACAGATTAGACGTGCTCGAGGAATTGCAAATATTTAAACATTTTTCTCATAATGACGGGGTAATTGTATACTAACAGTTGCAAATCCGTACTACAGAGTTTTCAACGATATTTAGCCGTTAGTCGGTCGTTGATGTTGTACTTCGTGCAGTGTCCCAAATATCGCTTCCGACTTCATCCAAAAATTTGTATTCCAAAAGGTAATTTCAACTGTTTTGCTTATTAGAATTTTGTTACCCGTTAATTCTCTGTACAAATATTGTATTGCCAAAATGACGCCTCAGCCGTCTCATTTTAAAGCATTTTGTAACAATTGTTTTTTCAATTCTGTTTTTCTCTGTACAGTAGGCTAGTTGTAATTGCGGCTACTATATGGCACTACTGAGGTAACGTCTACCTGTTCACAACTCCACTTAGCACACGCCAGTCTGATGCATCCGTGCAGGCGTGCAGCCCATAGTGGCTAGCTCTTTCTAAAAAATTCTTTTTAAATTTTGTGACGTAAGCTTTACAGCTGAGTTGTAATTTTTATAATGTGATTTGTTTTATTTTATAATTTCAGATGAAGGTTATCATGGTTATTGGCAAAACCAGGTTAAATAATTTTAATTTTGCGACAGAGAGCTGCATTTTTATCCTTTGACGTTGTAACGGTCGCTGACAGTAGCAACTATGTTCCATTTTAACATTTTTTGTGGAGGTATACAAGACACGCTTACACAGGCAGAGTAATACACGCGTGAGGATAGTCACCAGAGCGTGCGCTGTGACAACGCTAGTACCGTGTATGCCCTCATTTAGCGGTAGTAAAAACTGCAATTCTCCCATGCAGACGATCGCAGAAGTGCCGAAAGTAGTCTTGCGCAATGGTTTGCTATGCAGTTTCCTCTTGTTGCCACAGATGGGTCAGATTTCGTGCCAGTCGCGCAGACCAAGGAACATTACCTTTCAATCGGTCCCAAACGTGCACAAAGGGGGACAGATTTTGAGATCGTGCTGGCCAGTCTAGTTGTACACATTGAAGAGCACGATGAGTGGTACGGGATACTTGTGGACGCGCACTGACCTGTTAGAAAAGCACTTCGCCTTGCTCGTGAATGAACGGTAGCAAGACGGACAGATTGTTCCCTTGACGATCACGTTAGGAGGAACGGCCAGTGTAGAATATGGCTCGCCACACCATGAAGCATGATCATGCATGCCATTGGGGCGTCTACCGCTCACGCAACCATGTCATTCAGCCCGGCTCCAGTGCTGTCGGGATAGGTGCTTATGGAAATACGAATGACGAAGTGTCGCTATCCGTGATGAGAGTCGCTTCTGTCTCGGTGCGTGGCCTACAAGAAAACAGGCCCCAGCGCAGTCAAATGTTCAAATGTTTGTAGAGCTTATGGGACTTAACTATGCGGCCATCAGTCCCTAAACGTACAAACTACTTATGAACTATCTAACACTAAGGACGGCACAAATATCCATGCCCGACCGTAGTGGCCGTGCAGACTGTGACTGGCGCGCCGCAGACAGCTCGGCCACCGCGGCCGACCCAGCCCAGTCGCCATGCCACGTAAGCAAGATAGTTCCGGACCGGCGCGATCCCTAGCTTAGTGGCTGTCCGCTATGATGCAGTAGGCCGTGCTCCAGCGGCATGGATATTTGTGGCGTCCTTAATATTAGCTAGTTCGTAAGTAGTTTGTAAGTTTAGGTATTGATGACGCCGTAGTTAAGTCCCATAAGCTGTACCAACATTTGAACATTTGAACCAGCGGCCGGCCAATCGACTAGCGATCGCGCCGGCTCGGAACTACCTTGCTTACGTGGCATGACGACTGTGCTGTGGCCTGTCTTTCTCGTAGGCCTCGGTCTCGGTGCCAATGACGGTCGTACGCATGTGTGACGTCGTGCAGGGGAGCGATAAAGTCTGGACTGTACTCGACGAAGGCAAACGGGGCCGACACCTGGCATCATAGTTTGTGCAGCAGCGTCATACACTGGCCGTTACCCTCTGGTAATCGTCAACGTCACATTAAACAGTGCACGGCACATTGAAAGCATCATTCAACCTATCTTGCCACCGTTTATGCACCAATAAGGCGATGTTCCAACATGACAATTCACGTCCATATGTATACAGTACCACCCAATGTGCTCTTCAAGGTGTACGTCAACTACTCTGGCCAGCACGATCCACGGATGTCCCCCCCCCCCCCCCCCTTTGAGCATGTTTGAGACCGGATGAAAATTCATCTTGTGCTGTCACCACGATCAGCACGAAATCTGGCCAGCGAAGAAATCAAGGAGAAACTGCATGGCAGGCTAATAAGCAAGACTTCATTTGGCACTTCTACGACCATCTCCGTGGGAGAACTGCAGCTTGGATTGCTGCAAAGGGAGGGTTTACACGGTACTGGTGTGGTGACTGTATCCACGTGCGTATAGTTCTGTCCAAGTGATTGTGTGTTGTACACAAGAATGTGTCAATAAAATTTCCCTCTCCTTTTCATGTTGTAGGAGTGTATATATAACGGTTCCACCGTTCTTTTCACGTTCACACGGAACGAGTTTGTGACACTTGTGAGAAGAAGCATTTGTGAGAAGATGCATTTGTGATAAGATGCATTTGTGAGAAGATGGAATGTGTAGACAGTTGTGACAAATCCCGGACAGTCAGGTAAAGGAACATGCTTTCTCACATGTTGCTACACTGGCCTTTCCGTCGAACCACCTACCGTTCGGATTAAATGACCATTCTAAAGCTAAGGAAAAGTGACTTTCGTCAAATTATAGAAAGCAACTAATATATTTGAGTAAAATGTATACGTCTATCGTGTTACAAAAGTTACTGAAGTATTTTCATTGCAAAGCCGTTCTCTTTTTACATGTATTTGACAGCTCTTAGGAAAAGAAATACAGCTTGACGAATATTCATTAATTAGAAAATAAAATTAAACTTAAAAATAACTAAACCTTCGTCCAGCCAAAACAGTTCGTTATATAACAAATATAAAAATTAAGTAATTGTAACATACAAATAAGGCATCACCCTTCTGCAACAGATATTAAATATACTGCCAGTTTGAGGTTTACAGAAAAAAATATAATGTCATTCACTCTCGAAACTTTTACTTAAAGCATTTTAATGTATTTCCTTTCACTGCCATCACAAATTATTGGACGCAAGAAACAAATTATATCTGTTGACACCTTTCTGACGTACAGATAACGCAAAATATATAACGCTTTCAAAACTATTAAAATTTACGTGCCTTGCTGTAAAGCTACAGGGACCCTTAATTTGTGCTGTTACAAGCAGTTACAAGTTTGTTTTCTGAAACCCATGTCACAATATTCAGCTGTCACGGTAATCATATTTTGTGGAAAAGTGTTCAAGATTGTGGCCTTGTATCTTTTTAGAAGTAAACGTGGATATTCGTTAAATTTGTTCATGTCTAACAAATTTTTCTCTTGGAATATTTGATAATGTTTGTTGCGTTCTGTAGAGAGCGCCTGAATAACACATCCTTCAAGGTAGACTTTGTAGACTAACAGCTCAGTAATAAACATATATGCGAATGGAGACGTGGAATTGCACTCAAATGCACCGCCGTATTAGCAACGTTTCTAAAAGATAAGACAAAAGTGTACTAATAAAAAAAATACTGCTGGGAGAATAGTACTCTAGGAGATGCACAATACTAAAACAAACAAACTTTAACTATAGATGAGAAAAGAAAAGAAATAGTGTAAGTGGAACGGACGAGGCTATTGAAAGACTGAAAATAAATCTCGAGAGTGATGTGAAGCCAAAATCTTTTCTGGCCTACACTCAAAAATTATAATGAAGAAGAAATTGCCAAAGGCACTGACATGCCGTTAAATAAACAAATTGCGTAATGCTCGTCATAACTACTGGAGAGCGTGTAAATAAACTTAATGGAGGTAAAGATAAACAAAGTCGGCTGAACGTGAAGAAACACAAGTCCTTCGGCACAATGTTGAATCCCCGACTCAAAATACCACAATTTCAGCCGAATATTGCTGTAAAAAGTTTAATTTCGTGTCCATCTTCCGCAGTAAGCGCCGAAATTCTTCGCCTTCTGTTTCCTGAAATTGATTTTATATCTACCAGATGCATTTCGCCTTTTATTTTAAAGGCAGCATTGGTGCGATATTTTCATTGTCTTTTCAGCTATCTTCCGCTGTTTCCTCAATCTGGTCAAGGCCACATGTTGAGCATTGTATAACTAATAGAATTTCGCACATTTGTACATATTTTGGATGTGTTTATCAGGCATTATTTACTTTATAAATACTTTACTTTCTAAATAAAGAATGCAAATCACGGCTAACACCCTCCAAAATTTGTAAAAATGTGCGAAATTTTGTGATTTATACAATGTGCAACATGTGGCCTTCACCAAGTGAAGGAAATAGCGGAAGATATCTGAGAAGACAACGAAAATATCCCATTGATGATGGCTTTGAAATAAAAGGCGAAACGCGTCAGGGAGAAATAAAATTAAATGCAGCAAACTCAAGGCTTTATTTATTTATTTATTTATTTTTTTCATCTTCAAAAACCAAGAAGATTGCTATATTTATATCGTGTATGAAGCTGCGAATTAATTGCAAAAACATTTTTAAGCGTCAAACGGCACACAAACGGGAGGAGAATTAAGGTTAGACACGATAAAATCTTCACAATTAGAGGAAAGTGCTAAATAACCGCAGTATCTCGTCGTAGTAAGTGGAAAATAAGTGTCCCTACACAACATCCGCAGAAAGGAGCCGCAGGTATAGCAAACTTGAGCAACTGCTAGGCGGGTGACAGATTCTTGGTGACCCTGTAGACTACCGACTACCTGCTCGCCCGCGTCTTCCCACAAGCGTGACTCCTCACAACTGTGCCTTCTCACAAGTGTTCCAAACCCGCATGGAATGGCTGACGATGGACTAATACACAGGCAAATGAAATATGTGCGACACTGCCATTGTATACTTGCGACGTCGATTTTAATCTGATGATTGCAGATGCCACCTGGGTGATAGTAGTGCACTGATTTTTCAACGTCCATCAAGCGTAAAGACATAGCTACCAGAGCGCCATCTATGCTATGATAGCCGCCATGCCTGCCGTTACAACACGACGATCTTAGCGGATGTCTGTGCTGGAAGGACGCCCAGAATCTCGTCTGCAGTTGCACAAATTACACAGCACATCCAGTTTTGTTGTAACACTCCTAAATGACCATTCCGCCACTCGGACATCCACAAATCGACCCCTATCAAATTCGCTCGTTTCGTTGTAGAAGGTACGAGTGCGTCTCTGTGGCAGTACACCTACTATCCGACAGGTGGAATCTACCGTCTTCGGATCATCAAAAAATGTTCAAATGTTTGTATAGCTCATACGACTTAACTACGGGGTCATCAGACCCTAAACTTACAAACTACATCTGAACTACTTTATAACTAGGACGGCACAAATATCCATGCCCGAGGGGGGATTCGAGCCCCCGACCGTAGTGGCCGTGCAGACCGTGACTGGAGCGCCTTAGTCCCCTCGGCCACCGCGGCCGGCTCTTCGGATCGTAGTCGACGTCATCGTTCCAGGTGCACTTATTGATTTTTCGGCTGTGTATAACCAGCCTCACATATAAATAAATAATCTACTACTGATAGTGTTTCCTTTTAGGAAATATTTAGAAGCTGGGTGAAACACGAGTTTTGACCATTCAGGTTAGGAGTGGAGAGAGGGGGGTAAACAGTACAATTTACACAATGGTCTTATAAATCAGAATTTTTTTTAACATTAAGGAGAACCCACAATTCAATTACTCGAATTATCCTATGGCCCACACAATGCCCGACAGAATTCAAATTTGTCTCAACAGATTCGAAAGAGCATTTAACAAAGGAAAACGTTATATCACATTAACTAGAAGGTCACATAAACTGGACATAGATAATACAACATGTTGGCAGGTGCATAAGCAGACTCAAATGCGGGCAGACGCCCACACTTCAAGAAATGACAAGCGCAGCTTGATCAATACAAACACCCGTTTTAACAAAGAATAGAGTAATAGGAATATCTGCTTAAATTAAGGACTTAACAGCCTCGCATTTAATGGCCATTAAAGATAATTTGGCGGCAATATATATGAAATAGAAACGATACAGACCCTGCGGAAAATTTACACAGTTCAGAAATTACGGGGTAGAGTAGTCATTGAGGATTTGCATTTTAATAGAGCAAACGCGGTACATCGCCAAACTTGTGTAGCACTAGTTGTTACTCGTTATGTGTGTAACAGCCAAGTAACTAATTCTCGATTTTTCTGGTTATTTAAGGCTTGCGTTGGAACAATTTTGTGATCTCATAATCGGCACAATTGTTTATAAAACGACTAGACCAGAATTTGTCATTCGAATAAAACGGTTACTATTACAATTTGGCTTACAGAAATTATTTTTTGACAGAAAATTAATATAGTACCTGGAATCGGTTATTGTTACAATGTGGGGTTCCCTAATCCTTTGTGATTGGCATTCGTATTAAACAAAATAATGTATTGCAGAAAATAATTATACTTTTTAAATAGGACACCAATCAAATGATTATATATATTAAAAGAAAGGCAAAAGGAGCGGCAACAAAAGTATGTAGTCAAAGTCCGAAATCTAAAATTAGTTTAGGATTAAATGGCTACGAAAGTTAGTACCAGTATAAAACTTTAATTTCAATTTGACGAAAGTTAACAATTTTAGTGGTATTCCAGATACCTTACTACAAAGCGGAGATGTTCAGCTATACATTGATACGGGTCATTAGGTTTAAATATGAACTCAAAAAATAGGTCACAATGGAGGGATGTTGTATCAGGGGTTCTGCGGCCTTTACTATTCTCACTATATGTAAATGACGTATGCACTGTTGTGTCCCATTATAAATACCACCTATACGCTGATGACCTTCAGTTATATCTGAGTGTAAGCCCTAAAAACCTAAGCGCAACCATCCAGCATGTAAATGCGGACTTACTTTCACTATCAGGATGGACAGATAGCATTGGCTTGAAACTGAATCCATCAAAAACGCTGGCAATCTTAGTGGCCCATAAAAGACTCATTATTCCACAGATCAGACAATCTCTTCCACCTTTAATACTTAACGACACTCAAAAATGCTTTTCTCATTCAGAAAGGAACCTAGGTGTAATATTTGACCAGCACTTGGACTGGACAGAGCACACAACCACAGCGTGTAAGAAGGTATTAGCGTTACCTCATTCACCGCAGAAATACAAAAAAAAAAGCATTTCATTTGCAGCTGAAAAAAGAAGCTCGTTGAGACGCTAATACTTCCCATACTAGATTATGGTTACGGTATTCTGCAAGGACTGTAACACGAAAATTCACATAGGCTGGAGCTGGCGTTAAATTGTGGTGTCCGATACATTCATAACCTAAGCTTCTACGACCATATCAATCCCGCATACAAGCAGCCATCTTTTTCTCCACTTAGCAGTACCTCTCTCAGTGTTGTCAGTTCCTCCTCCTCTCCCTCCCCCCCACCCCACACAAATGTTTTGTCCTTTGGTCAGTAGATATCTTTATTTATATTTATCTCCTCATCCTAACAACCACTGGCACCGTTCATTTTCAATCTTCTCCTCATTCATTAATCTTTTTTTTCTTTCTCTTTATATTAAACGTACTTCAAATGTGTTAATCTATTCAATCTCCAGGTAAATATCTGTTGTTATTAGTATTGGCATACATTGCAAATTGCTATTGATACTGTGACTTATTTCTAATAATAATATTAATTCTAATAATAATTAATTTTAATTCTAATTTTAATTCTAATATTAATTCTAATAATAATAATATTAATTCTAATAATGTTACCATCTATTGTTATTATAAATATTATTGATACTGTATTTTTTGTTTTCTTAAATCCTTTGTATATGTTGCTCCTGGTAAGATGTAAGAGAGGGCCATAAGGCCCTAATCTGGTCAGGTTAAATAAGCAAATAAATAAATAAAATATACAGAATGTAATTTTCACTCTGCAGCGACGTGTGCGCTGATATGAAACTTCCTAGCAGATTAAAATTGTGTGCCGGAAACGGGACTCGAACCTGGCATTCGTGTGTCGTCTCGGGATAGCTCAGTCGGTAGAGCGCTTGCCCGCCAAAGGCAAAGGACCCAGGTTCGGGTCCCGGTTCCGGCACACAATTTTAATCTGCCAGGAAGTTTCATATCAGCGCACACTCCGCTGCAAAGTGAAAGTTTCATTCTGGAAACATCCCTTAGGCAAATGTTCAAATGTTTGTAATTCTATCGGACCAAACTGCGTGGTCATCAGTCCGTAGGTTACAAACTACTTAAAGGTAGGTAAACTAACCTAAGGACAACACACACACCCATGCCTCAGGGAGGACTCGAAACTCCACGGCGAGCAACCGCGCGCTCCGCAGCTAGACGCTTTAGACCGCTCGGCTACTCCACCGCAGCATCCCATCCCTTAGGCTGTGACTAAGCCATGTCTCCACCATATCCTTTCTTCCAGGCGTGCTAGTCTTGCATGGCTCGCAGGAGAGCATCTGTGAAGTTTGAGAAAGTAGGAAGCGAGGTTCTGGCTCAAGTAAAATTGTGAGGCCGCATCGTGAGTCGTGTCGGGATAGCTCAGTCGGTAGAGCACTTGCCCGCGAAAGGCAAAGGTTCCGGCACACAATTTTTAATCAACCAGGAAGTTTCAAATAAAATATATTTCCGCACTGGAAATATGATAAGGCGAGATGTTATTACTTCTTCCCTTAACAATATTTCATTATTAATAATGGTCATGACTTTACTAATTATCACAATATGTTCCTATTGTTACAAAGAGTATGCTGAATAATAAAATTACACTGTAGAAGACTTATTTACATATTTTCTGTTTTGAGTGTGTCTACTGTGCATACTGCCTATGTTTACAAATTAATATCTGGGATTTTGGAAAAAATAACCTAAAAGGGGTAAATAATGAGGCAGTTAAGATGGGAGGTGCTTTGTTATATGCTTTTCATAGTAACTTGAAACTTACCAAAGTGGACCATTTGTATTCACTGGCTGGTATTTCTCCGCCTCACATTAGAAGATCGATCCTCAACTCTAAAGAACGGTATAAACAATGATCCGAGACACCCACTATTTTATCACCAGCCTGTACCTAGACGACTGAAATCTAGGCAAAGTTTCATAAACGCAACTCAGCCATCTGCGGAGTCCATAGAATCACTCTGGAAACAGAAGTACCCGGACGCACTCAGTCATGAGGAAGCTCTCCCCCCTGGCTCGCACCTAGATTGGCAACATTGGAGAACTTTAAGCCGACTCCGCACGGGCATGGGCCGATGCAAACAACTAATGTACAAATGGGGCTACACGGACACAGATAGATGTAAATGCGTGGAGATACAAACAATGCGGCATCTCCTGAGGTGTCCGTTGGTGAATACGCGCGGAGAATGCTCCCAGGAAGATCTTATGAGATATAAGAAGACCGCTGCTCTAGATACCGAATTCTGGATGAGCGAGATATGAATTTTATCCTGTGCTTGTTTAAAATGTGTTTGTCTTTTAATTTTGTTGACGTACGTCCCAACTGACGGATATGTTTTTAATATATACACTCCTGTATCTACTAATTTAACCCCTAACTACTATCAGCGGTCTCTCAGACCGCTACGACTTTTTGAGTCGAGATATTTCACACACCCCTGCCAAGCGAAGAGGACTCTTCCGTGTGCCTTCCTGGTGGCCGACAAGGTCCACGTGCCAGCATTCTTGCAGCTTCACTGACCGACCATTAGTGTCCGCTAGCGCAGGCTCTGCCTCATAGCGCCTGGCCAGTCGGCTTCGTGAGCGCGGCCTGCTAAGCGACAGCGCTGTGGCTGTAGCCTCTCTCTCGCTGTCGTTCCGTGGCACACATAAGGATTTATAACGGTGAATAGATGGGGCATAACAGCTTTCAGATAGTTACAAAACGACATGTTGACCATAGCTGTTTATTAATACTCAGTACTACCGGTTTCGGTTTTGTACCATTGTCAAGCGTTAGCAGAGATTAGCTAATAGCTTAACATGTCGGAATATAAAAATACAAAATTATACCACAAGTATTCGTTGTCATTGTTCAAGTTATTGTCACAGTAGCTGACTGCTATAGAATGAAGGATAGGTATCCTTCATTCTATAGCAGTCAGCTACTGTGACAAGGATAGGTATCCTTCATTCTATAGCAGTCAGCTACTGTGACAATAACTTGAACAATGACAACGAATACTTGTGGTATAATTTTGTATTTTTATATTCCGACATGTTAAGCTATTAGCTAATCTCTGCTAACGCTTGACAATGGTACAAAACCGAAACCGGTAGCACTGAGTATTAATAAACAGCTATGGTCAACATGTCGTTTTGTAACACATAAGGATATCTTTAGTTTGTTCTTTTTGTTTTGTAAGGATAATGTGGCACCCTTTCTGGAAGAATCGTAAATGGAAAGGAGATTTCGCATACAATTTACTATAATTAAAATGGGATTTTTGTATCCTATCACGCTGTGAATTTGTAATATAGTCTCTATAATGATGATCTGATGGTGTGTAGAGGAATGATTACCTGCTGTTCTTTTCGTAGCACAAAAAATAAAAATGTACTGACAAATTGCGCTGCTTAATATTCATAGAATATATGACATTAACTGCGATTGGGCAAAGCTGAAAATGTGCACCCAGCCGGGATTCGAACCCGGGTCTCCTGCTTTCTAGGCAGTTGCGTTGACCCCTACACCACTGGGGACACAGTGATCAACGCACCTGCAAGGACTACCTAGGCACGCCTCCCGTCAGATACAAATTCCCAGCTTCGCCCTGCCCACAGTACTCAAACTCGTAGTTATGAAACTAATTCCCGTAAGAGTAAGAGGCAGGGCGAAGCTGGGAATTTGTATCTGACGGGAGGCGTGCCTAGGTAGTCCTTGCAGGTGCGGTGACCACTGTGTCGCCAGTGGTGTAGGGGTCAGCGCAACTTCCTAGAAAGCAGGAGACCCGGGTTCGGATCCCGGCTGGGTGCACATTTTCAGCTTTGCCCAATCGCAGTTGATGTCATGTATTCTATGAATATTAAATAATAATAACAACTGCAGGATCAGAAGTTGTGGTGTCGCACAAGTCCAAAGTGCGCGCCACCTACTTTCGCCGCGCGCCGCCATGCACGCACGGCGCGGCGTTCTCACGACGACAGCCACGAGCGCCCTCTGCGACAACTCCGCTCGTGGCCACCACTGAAGGACATCGTTCATTTGGGACTGAGATAGCAACCAGTTAGGACCTTCGGAATCCGATAGGCACCAGTGAAGACTTGGCTATCAGTTAGGCACTAGGCAGGACTCTAGCTCAACTATGTATCAACATTCCGCAGTACTATGTAAAAGTTAAGTATTGTATAAATTCTGTGCAATATATATCTCGTTCTAATTTACTCTAGTGTTTCTAGTTTCTGGCTGCTCCTCTCCGTACCTGCACCAGCATGCTATCTTTATTCCTGTGTCGGTCTCATTCCACTCGGCCACCGACACCTACAACGGAACGAGACACAAAAGCGGCGACGAGGCTGGGACACAAAAGAAGTGACGTCTGTTCTCTCGGAACAGACGCCACATGTATATAAATTACGCTGTGTTTTACTTGACGTCATGTTACTCATACTACATTGTAAAAAAAAAATTTAAAAAAATATAAAAAAAAGGTCAAATTTCTACTAATACCTCCTCTAAGAAGTGTAATGAACGACAGGAAGTCATGAAAATTTATATTTATCAAACCACTAGTTTAATATATAGAAAATAAGAGAGCGGTCACGGAGACCCCTATATAATAGTTGCGTTCCTGTTAACGTCTATAGTAGTTAAGGGTTAAATATGTTTCTATTTACACGATTATATATATAGATAGTAAATAACCCATATCCTATTTTCTTATTCATTATTAGTCCTACTTCTGTGTTATTACCACATGAAACTGTGTTCATTATCTCACCAAACTTTACTAATCCCCGCTATTTCTAACTCCAACCTGTCCCGTCCCAAATTTTTGTCTTACCTATCAGATAGTACACTCTAGGCTCCGATCCGTAGACTGTTGGAACGGTAGGCAACGACTTGTCAGGCGTAACTACCGTAGCACCTAGCTTATGCCCCTACACGAGCCACTGCTGGCTGGACCGCTTGGAACGTACGGAGATGACGTGACGGCGGCTGGCAGTGTGCCAGCAGTGGCTGTGTAGCCACAGCGGCTGCTGCTTGTACCGCGGGAGGTGGGTGGTTGCGTCCCACACGTCATGTTGCTGACCGCGACGATCACGCGCTGGACCATTAATTAAACACATTAACCGCGTCCCGGTGTCCCGCGGTATGCTGCCCAGCCGTGCATCGTCATTGTCTCCGCCTGGGATCGGTCCTCGCTCCCTCCCTCCACTCCTGCGTCACTTCCCTCGTTATATTTATGACACCTTTGGGATGGAAACAAAAGTGTCAGAAACAATTGAAGCTTCCTTTTTTCATTAAGTACACGCCGCGGTGTAAATGTGGAATATAAGAAGCTCACTTAGGTTGCATATGACGCCGTCAATTAACGTCTAGTGAATTCTTCTGAAGATCAAAACCAACTGCAGAACGATCTGAATAAGATATCACTATGGTGTAAAAATTGACAATTGAGTCTAAATAATAAAAAGTATGAAGTCGTCCACATGAGTACAAATATTCAAATGTTTGTGAAGCTTAAGGGACTTAACTACGGGGTGATCAGTCACTAAACTTACAAACTACTTATGAACTACCTACAACTAAGGACGGCACAAATATCCATGCCCGAGGGGGGATTCGAACCCCCGACAGTAGTGGCCGTGCAGACCGTGACTGAAGCGCCTCAGTCCCCTCGGCCACCGCGGCCGGCCACATGAGTACGAAAAGAAATCCGATAAACTTTGTTTACAAGATAAATCAATCAAAACTGAAGGCCGTAAACTCCACAAAATACCTAGGAATACTATTACTTCAGACTTAAATTGGAAAAAACACGTAGATAACGTCGTGGGAAAGGCGAACCAGAGCCTGCGATTTATTGGCAGAACCCTTAAAAGATGCAACAAAACTACAAAAGGAACTGCACACACTACGCTTGTCTGTCCTTTTTTGGGGTATTGCTGCCTAGTGTGGGATCCTTATCAGGTGGGTTTGACGGAGGACATCGAAAGAGTCCAAAGAAGGGGAGCTCGTTTCGTAATATCACGATACAGGGGAGACAGCGTTACGGCAATTGTGGTGTCGCACAAGTCTAAAGTGCGCGCCACCTACTTTCGCCGCGCGCCGCCATGCACGCACGGCGCGGCGTTCTTACGACGTCAGCCACGAGCGCCCTCTGCTGCAACTCCGCTCGTGGCCACCACTGAACGACATCGTTCACTTGGGACTGAGATAGGTACCAGTTAACACTTCGGAATCAGATAGGCACCAGTTAAGACTTGGCTATCGGATAGGCACTAGGAATTATCAGTAGGCAAGTAGGCAGGCCTCTATATAATCTATGTATCAGCATTCTGCAGTCAAGAACTATGTAAAAGTTAAGTCTATGAAATATAGAGCTCGTTCTAATTTACTCTAGTGTTTCTAGTTTCTGCTGTCCCACTGGCTGCTCACATTCGTACCTGCACAACCGTGCATCCTTTATTCCTGTGTCGGTATCTTTCTACTCGGCCACCGACACCTACGACGGAAACGAGACACAAAAGCGGCGACGAGGCTGGGACACAAAAGTGGCGACGAGGATGGGATACAAAAGCAATGATACAGGATGTTGGATGGGAATCATTACAACAACTGCGCTTATCGCTGCTGCGTGGGCTACTTACGAAACTCCAATCGCCAACATTCTCCTCCGAATGCGAAAATATGTTGGTATAAATGATCATCAGAATAAAATACGAGAAATCAGAGCTCGAACGGAGAGATTCAGGTGTTCTTTCTTCACGCGCGCTATTCGTGAATGGAATGGGAGGTAAATAGTATAATGGTTGTTCGATGAACCCGCTGCCAGGCACTTAAATGTGATTTGCAGAGTATCCCATGTAGATGAAGAATCCTAGTTTGACTTTGATGTATAAATTAAATACTTATTGCAGTTTGTGACTTTACTGAAGTAAAATTCGTAGATTCGAGAAATTAGAATAAGTAATGGCATTGTTTGAAACAGTGTTTATCAATCCTTTTTAAATACGTGACCCCCATTGAAGTAAAAATATTCTGGCGAACCCCTCCCCCAAACCGTAAAACAGCTATCTGAGTTATTTCAATGGCAACAAATTTAATTCGCTTCCGTTCATACTAAATTCTTGTAAGAAATAATGTACAGCACTATACATTAGGATGATTTTGTTCAAATTCAAATGTTTGTCAATCTATTGGACCAAACTGCGTGGTCATCAGTCCGTAGCTTACAAACTACTTAAACTAAGGTAAACTAACCTAAGGACAACACACTCTCCCATGCCCCAGGGAAGACTCGAACATCCGACGGCGAGCAACCGAGACGCCTTTGACCGCTCGGCTACTCCAGCGCGGCATAATCGTAATTTCCAATTAATTCCGACAGTAAAACATTTGTTGCATAAGAAGAGGCAGAATCGAATTATCCCCGCTAGCACGTTTTTACTGTAGAGTCCCTTTGCGAAGAAGTAGCCCGGACTTTTAACTATCGATTGGTTTCTGAAATATTTTTTTCCGGCATTTAGTTTCTTAATCTTTAACACGGCGTATTTATTATGATAAACAACGAATTGATTTAATTTTAACGTAAGTTTTAATTTTATTAGGCCTATGATATGTATTATCAAAACTTAGTTTTCAAAAATGCATTGGGCTGGTTGTTTTATAATGCAGCTTCCTCCTCCCGTGAAGACGACCCATGAACTGCATTTTGAGACCCCAATGGGGTCACGAGCCACAGGTTGAAAAACAATGGTTTCGAAAGATAAATGGCAGACAGCGAACCGCGGAAAGTGGTTGGGACAGATAGCAGACAGGCAAGGTATCGGATTAAGCCGAGCAGCCGGTCGGGGTTTGCCCAAATCGGCCCAAGCTTTGTACTCAAAGAGTGTCTGGAGGAATAAAATAAAATAATCCAAAAAATTGTTTACCGTCAACAATTAAGACATCTGCCATGTCGGAATAGTTAAGCACATCTCTTGATTCTAGAAACAAATTCAATATCTCGAAAATAACAAATAATTATGAAATCTATATCAAGATATAGAAAAATCAAGTTGAAAATAACCAACTTTTGAATGTGTCATGCAACTTCAACAAACTCTTCTGGTTTTTAAATGATAGCTTATCGTCTCTAGCTGTTGTTGTTGTGGTCTTCAGTCCGGAGACTGGTTTGATGCAGCTCTCCACAATACCCTATCCTGAGCAAGCCTCTTCATCTCCACATAAGAACGGCTTACTGTATCCATCTCTTGGTCTTCCTCTGCGATTTTTACCCCACACACTTCCCCCCAATGCTAAATTTACAATTCCTTGATGTCTAAGAATGTGTCCTATCAATCTATCCCTTCTTTTAGTCAAGGTATGCTAGAAATTTATTTTCTCTCCAATTCTGTTCAATACCTCTTCATTAGTTACGCGATCCACCCACCTAATCTTCAGCATTCTTCTGTAGCACCATATTTCAAAAGCCTCAATCCGCTTCCTGTCCTCACTGTTTATAGTCCATGTCTCACTCCCATACAAGGCAACACTCCATACAAATGCCTTCAGAAAAGACTTCCTTAGGCTTAAATCAAGCTATCATCTTGAAAACTTCACAGTTATATATATTCATTTAATGGACGATTTCTACTGATGTAAACTAATAATGGAAATATAAACAGACCACAGTAACACTGAAAATGCAAGCAGCATTATTTACCTTTCGTAAATTTAATTTAGTGTGTCGATTTATTGTGCAATTTGCCAGTAATTTACATAAATATTTTGAATATAGTTCTCGGGCGAGACGTCGGATATCATTGCCATAACTGCACAGTATTTCGTCAATACATCTGGCTGACATCTTCAGGTGCGGTCGACACATTGTGTGTCCATCGCACCTGAAGATGTCACCCAGGTGTGCTGAGGAGAACCATATTTAGAAGAAATCCGTCGGAAAAGCCTCTAAGTAACACATCTTATACATAAATATTGTGTCGCATTAGTGGTCAAGCTCAATAAAGCTAGTTTGTCTAGTTCTTTAATTCAGGATCTATGTGATACTAATTAACAATCGTTTCTTGTATTTAAATACTGTTATATTAGTAAAGAAGTTGTTTCAGGTGGTCAGTTTTTATTTAAGAAAATATATCGTGTTAAGTTGTATACGATTTTGGAAAGGACTGTGTTCGTCCAATGAGTAAGCATCCAAGGGACATAACTGGTGAGGACTGTGCGTTTGGAGAGAGAGAGAGAGAGCAGGTGAGCGAAGAGTGCACGGGAAATTAACTCCACGCCTGGACTTGGCAGAAGGAGGACCCTCGTAATTCGTAAGAGTGAGTCGATCAGGCAGAGTGTTCAGATTTGCGGTCGCTTCTCCGGATACTAAATTTGGTGAAAACAAGTGTATGCCAGTGCAACTGCTGTGTCTTTATGTTTTTACACAAAAACTTACGAATGTAGAAATGATGCGCAGGAAAATTAAAGTATTTTGAACTGATCATACAATGCAAACTTTCACGGCCGGCGTCAACTTTATTTAAAACTTCTGGGCTGATAAGCCGTGGTCGATTTATAAAACTTTCCCCTAACGTTTCATCTTAGGCTGCGGAAGACATCTTCAGAGGTACTCTACCTCTGAAGATGTCTTCCGCAGCCGAAGATGAAACGTTAGGGGAACGTTTTATAAATCGACCACGGCTTATCAGCCCGGAAGTTTTAAATGAGTATTTTGAACTGTTGCCATTTGATATTGAGTGCTCGCAAAATAAACAGCGTTTCTGTGTTTCTTAAAGTTATGGTTTCTTAGTTGAGGGAAAGTGTTTGTAGCAATACATTAATTTTTTTTATTGAAAATTATATCTGCGGCGCTTGTCGCAAGCATCCGTTCTCTCTGGCAATAAATCTCTGATTATCCTTGTTTCAATTTATACCTTCAACTATTTCAAACGATCTGGAGAGAAAACGGAATCGCTTGTCGTCTTTCGTGTTTCTACCTTGATACTGAGCGGACGTATTTTACTCGACCTCCATAATCATGTAAGTGTGAGCTCTGGTTAGCACTCTTTACGTAATAAACTTACACTTTTTTTGGAATTCCTATTTTATTTAAATAATGACTATTTCTCCCAATCTTTCATTTAATTGATGACTTATTTTCAGCAATATTAGTAAATTGATGCTTGGTCATTGTTGCCTATTGTCTCATGATGACAAAAGAACATTCTCGATGCAAAATTTATTTACTCTCATTTTATATTAAACATCGAATTCAATGCCTGCAGGAAATCTTCATTCTGTTAAAATCGAAGTCCGATAGTTTCATTAACTTTCGGTAACCATAGTGATCAAAATTGCACACGGTCTTAAAACTTTAATAATTAATAGTCATGAAACCAAGCATCAGTTTACGAGGACGAAGATATTAATCAATTCATACAGGTTCAACTGCAGTGTCACGGCTTCCACCAATGAATGCATACCAGGTAACTGATTTCGCTATTTTTTAATGTAATGGTGCTTTCTGGTGTTGTCGCAATTTTTAACTTACATTGCTACTGAGAACTGACTGCGGAATCTTTTGTGGCCCTTTCAGTGTATGAACCATTTCAAAGACTAATATTCATTGCTGATCTTACGGTTAGTTAAATTCCAATTCCGGTTTTCAACTTTGATCTTGTGACAACACCAGTGATAAAAAAAAGGGAGTAACATTACATGTTACTAATTTGTTATCGCAGACAAATCAGACGCTTAACCATATTATTCTATTTATGATTAATAATTCATCTGACCACCTCCAATAAAGAACCAGTTTCGTTAAATAATTCTTATTGAACTAAATCTCTGACTTTGCTTACACCATTTGCAAACGGTAGAATAAAACCCTTTTTATTAAGTACCAGTTAATTTTATGTATTATTTCTTATTAGTTTCACAAAAAAACAGTGTTTTTAATTACATGATCACAGATGAAAGATAATATCTGCAACTAATGTTGAATGCTGTAAAGTGTGCAAATAAATTAGTGAAATAAAATATAGTAATAAATGAATGTGAATAATACGTGAAGTAAAAATGAAAACTCAGTTCAGTTCAGTCAGGCGCGGCCGAGTGAAACAGCGGACCTGCGCCGCATTCCGACAGTGCGTCGACCGGCGGACGCTGCAGATTCAGCACGAAGTTGTCCTGCCGAGTAATCACGTGTGGCAATGAGTCCATCGCTCTCTCCACAAGCGGAAGCCGTTGATTCAGCGATCAGGCCATCGACCGGTCACATTACGTTGATGACAGACTGTAAAACGTGACCTTCTCGGAGGAACGTGACCAGAAGCCAGTAACTAGTATATTGACGTCCAGAGCAACGTGACGATCGTTCTAGAAACTCTACAAAATGGCAGAAGACGACGACCCCGAAGGCGTTCACCTCCAGACTGGTCCATCAAATAAATAATCAAATGTTCAAATGTTTGTAGAACTTATGGGACTTAACTACGGGGTCATCAGTCACTAAGCTTACAAACTATTTATGAACTAGCTACATCTACATATATACTCGGCAAATCACATTTAAGTGCCTGACAGAGGGTTCATTAACCACTTTCATAACTTTCCTCTACCGTTCCATTCTCAAATAGCGCGAGGGAAGAAAGAACACCTAAATCGTTCCGTTTTCGATCTTATTTTATTGGGATGGTCATGTCTCCCTACGTAGGTGGGTGCTATCATAATATTTTCACATTCAGAAGTAAAAGTCGGTGATTGAAACTTCGCAAACAGATCACGCCGCAATGAATAACGTCTTTCTTTTAATGATTTCCACCCCAATTCGTGCAACATTTCCGTGACGCTTTCCCCCCGTGACGTGATAAAACAAAACGAGCTGCCCTTCTCTGAACCTTCTCAATATCTTCCGTCAGTCCCACCTGGTGAGGGTCCCACAAGGGGCAGCAGTACTCCAGGAGAGGACGCACAAGTGTGATGTAGGCAGCCTCATTGGTGGAGCTGGTGCATCTTCGAAGCATTCTGCCAATGAAACGTAACCTTTGATTCGCCTTCCCCACAATATTTTCTATGTGTTCTCTCCAGTCAAAGTTGTTCGTAATTGTAACTCCTAGGTATTTGGTAGAATTTACGACCTTAAGGTGTGACTGATTTCTTTTAGTGGTCATTTGTATTACTTCACACTTTTCTTTATTTAGTGTCAGTTGCCAAATTTCGCACCAAGTAGAAATTTTGTCTAAATCGCTTTGTAGTTGCTTTTGATCCTCTGTTGACTTCACTAACCGATAAACGACCGCATTATCCGCGAACAGTCTAAGGGAGCTATTCAGATTGTCTCCTAAATCGTTTATAAACACGAGGAAGAGTAGGGGACCTATAATGCTTCCCTATGGAACGCCAGATATCACTTCTGTTTTACTCGATGACTTACCGTCAATTACAACGAACTGTGTCCTTTCTGATAGGAAATCGTGAATCCAATCGCACAATTGGGAAGATATTCCATAAGCACCCAATTTCATTAGAAGCCGCTCTTGGGGTACAGTATCAAAAGCCTTCCGCAAATCCAAAAATATGGAATTGATTTGAGATCCCTTGTCGATGGCACTTAACACTTCATGTGAATAAAGGGCAAGCTGTGTTTCGCAAGAGCGATACTTTCTGAATCCGTGTTGACTATTGGTTAATAGGTCGTTCTCTTCGAGGTAGTTCATAATATTCGAACAAAGTATATGTTCCAAAATCCTACTGCAAATCGACGTCAATGAGATTGTCCTGTAATTTTGGGGATCACTCCTATTGCCTTTCTTGAATATTGGAGTAACTTGGGCAACTTTCCAGTCTTTTGGTACAGATCTTTCGCTGAGTGATCGGTTGTAAATTATAGCTAAGTACGGAGCTATTGCATCAGCATACTCTGAGAGGAATCTAGTTGGTATACAATCTGGCCCGGAAGATTTGTTTAGTGACTTAAGTTGTTTTACTACTCCAGGAACATCTACTTGTAAGTTTCGCATGCTGGCATCTGTTCTTGGATTGAATACTGGAGTGTTCACTTCGTCTTCTTTGGTGAACGAATTTCGGAAAGCTGTGTCGGTCGTATTACCATTACTATCGCGTAGTAAAAGTATTGTTTGTGTTTTTCCGCTAGTGTACTTCACATATGACTAGAATTTCTTTGGATTTTCTGCAAGATTACGAGACAGGATTTCGTTGTGGTAACTACTATCGGCTTCTCGCATTGATGTCCGCGCTAGGTTGCGAGTTTCAGTAAAAGATTGCCAGTCTTGTGGATTCTGTCTTTTTAAATTTTGCATGCGTTTTCCTTTGTTTCTGCAACAGTGATCTGACCTGTTTTATGTACCACGGGGGACAGCCCCCTCTTTTATTAGTTTATTTGGTATAAATCTCTCGATAACTAAGACTAAGGATCACAAATATCCATGCCCGAGGGGGGATTCGAACCCCCGACCGTAGTGGCCGTGCATACCGTGACTGGAGCGCCTCAGTCACCTCGGCCCCCGCGGCCGGCTCAAATAAATACCACAGCCAAGAGGACGCCTACAGATAGAGTGATGGAGTTGGTAGTAGCGGCTTTATTAGAAGCAACAGTAGCAGTAGCAGAAGCTGGAGTTTTAGTCATGAACAGCCATCAGCAGTGACGGAGTTGATGATGTAAGAATCCGGTTCGGAAGGAGATAAAGAACAACAGAAGTACTCACCCGAGATGACTAGCCAGAACGATAGGATGTGGTCTGATTGTGAAAGTCACTTGTGATATCCGTCCGAGGTTCTGCCACTCGGAGACGTGCAGCGTGATGACCGCAGGTTCGATCCCAGGGCAAGGGCGCAATATCTCCACGCCGCGCCGCTACTTCTGGTGGGAGCACAACACTTCTTAGCAGATGGGAAATCACACCGCACCGCAGGAAATTATTGCAAACGTTGAAGCAAGGATTCGAACCCTCCCCAAAGAAACTGTAAATGCAATTCGAATCTAAACCACTAGAGATCTGTGCCACAGTAAACCTTTGAACAGTAATTTAACGAAAGGAGAGTGAAAGGTTTTAATGGATTTAAATACAGACGAAGAGACAGTGGTTCTTCCCGCTGACAAGGGCAACACTACAGTTGTTTTCAATAAGGAGGATTATCGTAGCAAACTTTTTATCCATTTAACCTCAGGACACTACAAAAACCTGAAGCAAGACCCTACAGCCAACGTACTGAAGAAAACAAACTCACTGATAAAGTCATCCACTTCGATTCAGAAAGAGGAGAAGAAAGCCATATTGAAATCTGAAGCAGTGTGTCCCAGACTTTATGGGCTACCCAAGATACACAAAACTGACTTTCCTCTGAGACCGATCGTCAGTGCTATCAATTCACCAACATAGGAAGTAGCAGGATATCTGGTAGCTCGTCCACAACCATACATTAATAAGACTGACTCTTAATTAAGAGACTCACGTCATTTTATTGAGAAAATTGAAGGACTAATCCTGGCTCCTGGTGACATTCTTGTAAGTTTTGATATAGTGTCGTTGTTCACTATGATTCCTGTCAACGAAGTTATGATTTATATAACGGATCTTTTCCCAGGAGATTTGACCGCTCTTTTTCGACACTGCCTTACTTCGAGTCAGTTCCAATGGGATGGTGAGTTTTATGAGCAAGTTGACGGTGTCGCAATAGGTAACCCGTTAGGTCCTGCAATCGCTAATGTTTATATGGAAAGGTTCGAAGAGTCAGCTCTGGAAAAAGCAAACAGGAAACCGAGTCGTTGGTTTCGATATGTGGATGACACATTTGTCGTTTGGTCACACGGTAAAAAAGCATTGGAAGACTTCTTTAATTATCTTAATAGTGTAAATCCAAAGATCCAATTCAC
The DNA here is from genome assembly GCA_026315105.1 of Locusta migratoria. Classification (NCBI taxonomy): domain Eukaryota; kingdom Metazoa; phylum Arthropoda; class Insecta; order Orthoptera; family Acrididae; genus Locusta; species Locusta migratoria. The sequence continues at coordinate 169,665,644 of CM048745.1, forward strand.
TATGGAGATGGAAAATGACAATGAAATATCTTTCTTGGATGCTTCAGTTATGCGACTGACGAAATGGAAGTTTGAAGCATGAGGTTTTCCGGAGTCGCGCATACGGACGGATACTTGTACAAGGATTCCAACCATCATCCTCAGCAAAACAGAGGGGTCATTAAAAGTCTTATTGACAGAGCTAAACGAATTTGTACGCCAGATCACCTACATGCCGAGTTACAGCATCTGATGCAGGCTTTTGAGAAAAATGGATATACATGGAAAGAAATAGGGTTCTACGACCAGGGAACGGTAAACAAAAAGACAGCAACAAAACACAACGATGGAAGAACACCGTTTCTCTCCCCTTCATTAAAACAGTTACGGATCAGATAGGAAAGATTTTACGTAAACACGATATCAGACCGGTTTTTAAACCAACGAAAAAGATAAGTCATGCACTCCGATCTGTAAAGGACAAACGCCCTCCTTTATCATCAATTGGGGTTTACAAAATTCCGTGTTCTTGCGGAAAAGTGTACATTGGTAATACAAAAAGGAGTGTTAATACAAGACTGAAAGAACACAAAAGTCTTTGCCGACAGGGTAGAATTGAGAAATCAGCTGTAACTGAACATGTTTTCCAATCAGAATATCATGAAGTGAAGTTTTCCGAAACGGAAATTTTATCTACGACGACGAACTATTATCCACGACTCTACAGAGAAGCAATCGAAATATACAAACATGAGGATAATTTTAATAGAACGGTAGAAGCAATGAAACTTAATGACATATGGACTGTGGCTCTTCAGAGTAGGTAGTTACTCTTTTATCTTTGACCATCGACTATCGAAAGTTATGTTTTATCTTTGACAAGGATTATGTCTGCTGCGCACGTGAACACTTGACCACGCCCCCTTTTGGACAGTATTTATACCGCTCTCCGACGCCCGACTCGTCAGTCGGCAAGACTCACCGCTACCAGTAGCACCTCTGAAGATGTTCAGCGGAGCTCTGGACGAAACGGAAGATTCAACAGAAATCTCTACAACTATTTTTTTTTTCATCGTTGCAGAGATATTTGCAAAAATAACGGCGATTTGACGATGTCTGTCTGGCTGTAACGGGTTCCCATTTTGTTTAGGTCGAACCGTTCAACCGATCGGCACCTAATTTTACAGACATAATTGTTGGCTACCAGAGACCAGAACCTCGCTTTTTGAAATATTTCGGACAAGAAATACGTCAGTAATACCAAAAAAAAGTCGTTTGTATTGTAATTTTAATTGCAAATGAACCGTTCATCTGACGCGAAAATTGAATAAACGAATTTGTAGACGAGAAAAATCTCTACAACTTTATTGCCTTATGTTTTTTTCATATCTCGTATCGTTTGAAAGATATTTGCAAAAACAACGGAGTTTTGATACCCTCCATTAAATTAACGAAAACCAGCCGTTCGCAGATGACACATAACATTCCTCGCCCAGAACTGTCTCTGGCATACGCCATCTTGCGTTGCGTTTTTGATTATTTTCTTACTGTAACTTACACGTTGTCATTTCAAAGCAATGGCGCACTGAAGAATTAACAAAAAAACGTCGTTCTTCGTACGACAAATGATAATCTAGTGTCTGCAAATGCCATATTAACATCAGTTAACAACGGCCATCAATGATATGAGAGTAAAGAACGCAATTACTGTTAGCTGTAACGTAGTGAGCAATGTTTTGGACTGTGACGCTAAAGGTCAGTGGTTCGGAACAAGCCAGTACCTAAATTGTTTTCCTATAAGAGTTTCAGACACTGTTATTAATTAATTTTTTTATTATTTAGATTGTTATTTTGGTCCAAAATGTTTGCAAAAACATATAAAACTACAAATCTAAAGTGGGCCGTAAAACACGTCAGTGCGATTTTTTCTTTAATAACGCCCCCCCCCCGTACAGTTAATCATCAAACTTGTGTAAAGAGTTTCATCCATGATTCGTTCCCTCATCCTGACCAATTAAAAGACTAAGGTTTTTCAGTGTTGCAGTTCTTGTCAAAGCAAGAGGTTCAGATGCCATTAGGAATCAGTTTGCACTTAACGTAATTCAGTAATGACTGTTGTCTAATTTTACAGCTTATTTCATTACATTTCTCTAGTAAAAAAAACCTGCAGTGTGCTAAACATTTCTTTCAAAATCTGACAATTCATAACAAGACTACATTTTTGCAAGGTCTGAACCACGTTGTTACGTAAAACATAACGTGACCAAACCTTTATCAACGGTAATAAATTGCGATAAATTAAATAATCTATCAATGTTACAGCTATTTCCAGTAAATGCAGCTTCCTGTGAGCGGATGAGCTATTTTGAGATAACTTCTTGCTACTTTTTGTAGTGATATTTCTAGCCTCTTGTTTCAACCTTTATTTTTACATGCACTATTTTATCCCTTTATTCATTTACGTTGACGCTTCATCATCTCTATTGCACTTATTTCACTCGTAATTCATGTTTCATATACGTAATATCGTAGATATTTCAATTTGACCTATACAGACAACAGAGCCAGCGTATATATATAACTTGCATTGGAAAATTACTACATTGATCCGTTCAGTTAGCCGAGACGGAGAGAAGTATTGACCGCGGTAGATGCCTGCATATGGTTTTTAAACGGTTTTCACATCCCCATAAGTGAATACCGGGCTGCTCGCTAAGTCCAGCCTCAGTTACACGATTCGCAAACATTTTGTAACACTTCATACTTTCTTTAAATTGGATTCCATTATCTGGATGGGTGTGCTCAACGGCCACAAAATCACTTTTATCAATAATGAAAGGAGCAGCATTAGCCGTAAAATCTTTTGCTTTATTTAGGCAAATCCATTTCGGTTTTCCAAGAAACTATATTCAGTGCTGTCAGCAAGTTCAAAATAGCATATTAGTAAAATTTATAGTGGCATTTACGTCTAACAAATCCATTGACATAGTTAGATACATGTGATACTATCTGGTGTCATACTAAGTCAAACTTCGTGGAAAACTGAAACGATTTGCCTAAATAAAGCAAAATATTTTACGGCTAATGCTGCTCCTTTCATTATTGATGAAACTTCATACTTTCCCACATATAACACTATACACAGACATTTGGGGTACACATTTCCTCCCTGCGAGAATGGGGTGGCGTCTAGAAGGGCATCCGGCCAGCCCGTAAATATTAACACGCCAAATCTGGATTTAACAAAGCCGAGCCTGCATGTGCGGGAAAATGGCTAAAGAGAAAGAAAGGAAACCACTACAACAAAGGCGCTTTTCCTTGCGACGGGATGTATTTACTTAATTTCGATCACCTCCTTTGTCCTCCGAATGCAAAAATCTATTGTTGACTCCCACCAAAATGAGCATAAAAAAAAAAAAAAAAAGAGTGAGAGAGAGAAAAAGACGAGAGCTTGAACGGTGAGATTTAGGTGTTATTTCTTACCACGTGTTATTAAAGAATGGAATGACAGATATTTAGTCCTGCGAAAAACCCTCTGACAGATACTTGCAGAGTAGCCATGTTGATGTAGATACATAGGCCGTGGATGACACCTACGGAGTTAGGGACGTTTCTTCAGACTCTGTCCCCGTAAGCCGGAAGATCTCAGCAGTGACACACCTACCTGTCCCCAAAAAGGTAAACCCACGACGAAATGCACTGTCGACTGGCTGCGGGTCGTTGCTATGCATAGAACGTTCTTCTCATTTCCTTGCAGGGACGTTATCTCTCGCTCAATTCATTTCCTCCTCTGCCGTCCCTACGCGTATAAATATAAGTGCGGTTGAATGTAAATGGGACAGCACTGCGGCATGGAGAGAAGTAAAAGAAAAAAAAGTCAACTCGCACAAAGCCCCCTGTGAAATACATCCCGACAGAAACAGTTGTCATGGCGACAAGTCTGTCAGGATTCCAGTGAAAGCTACCCGACGAAAACAAACCGATGAGGATCAGTATAACATTTGTATTCTTCACACACGGAAATTTACTTCCGGAAGAAGCAGGTTATTTTGTATCAAATCAACTTTGTACAAACGTTCTATTACTGTGACACAGCTTATAGCTTTGCGCAATGGGTAGCAGAAGGGGGCAGTTTCACCCATTCGAAATTGAGGAGTACAGACTCTTTATTCATTACAGAATTCTCTTGCGTCTCTAGAAGCTACTGACTGAATTACACAGTAGAATCAGCACTGATGCGTGATATGGGAAGTACTGTGGCTGTAGCAGTGAGCATCTACATTAGCTTTGTTTGGTAGTTAGTCCAGTCAAGATACGCCTCTTCCTTTAAGTTATGGCTGTTTCTGCTTCGTCTTGCAGTCATAGTAAATGTGTCACAAAACAGTAGCCCCCAACATATACTCCACCATTCCTCTGTACAGACATTACGAAGTTGCAAGAAGAGTCCACTCCAAGACGATATGCGATTGTTTTTTTTTTTTTTTTTTTTTTTTTTTTTTTTTTTTTTTTTTTTTTTTTTTGAAAAAATTTAATGTCATTCAAGAGACTCGTATTGCATGTAGTCGCAATTTGACTAGTTGTGTTTACAAAGTAACGAAATTCAGATTATTAGTTGCTACCTGAATTTCTATATAATAGGTAAATTAGGAGGTCGTAGGTGTTCAGAATGAAGTAATTACAAATGAGTTACTTTTCTGATAGCAGCAGCAGATGACCACAACGTTATTCTCTCAGGTTAATACGCGAAAGAGCCACTACAACAAATAACGTTATTTCGTTACCGCGAAGTTTTTATTTCCACTACTGGCAACACTGTCCACATCGGAGATCCACACATTAAACTGCAAGGTGCCTACCATCAAAAAAAGAGAACACCCACTTCTCTTAACCAATAGTTACGGCTCTGGAAACACAAAAATATTTGTTTTGTGGACATCTATGGCAGAGCCCAACTCGGATTACTTACTTATACCCTCTTAAAGACTCCTTACATCCATGATTTTTGTTTTGTGCACATTTATGACAAAGCCCCTTTCGAATTATGTAAGCTTCATTTGCCTTCTTGCCCTATATCGCCTCTCGATCTATATTATTTTTCTTTTTGCGTAAAAGGGGGTATAGGGCGTACCTTAGGGAATATAATTTAAATGTCAACACCAGCAACGAGATTAATGCATGCTTAAAAACGTCACATCTCTGGCAATGCATGAATCTTTGCCCTCACATACAAATACTTCCAATTACAGAGAATATGAGAGCTGGCATTTCTCTGATTTTTACTAGCTTATGACTGGAAAGGAAAAAGAATACGCAGTACTTATTCATAATATAGTACTGATCTCTTCTAAAATTTCAATACAATTTGAAAGATAGCAATTAGCTTATATTTTATTATTAATAAAACAGAAGGACAAATAATAATTTAAAATATTGCAGTATTAATCTTAAACATTCTTGCATCTCTCACGGCCAACTGTATATACTGATAATAAAATGAAAAAAAAAAAAAAATGTTTATAGAGAAGTATTTCAATAAATGTAATATTTTTTCCTATAATATTTTAATGTTTATCCTTTTATTCCAATAATAACAAAACCTTATATCAAGTACCGAAGCCAGGTCGGCTACTGTAGCTACTTAATATTAAATATCGGTACTACAATTTTCGTTTTAGCGTATTTATAAAGGGTGAGGGACTTCGGGTTTAGGAATATTTGTAAAAATACAAATATTAGAAAAGTTTGCGATAAATTGTTCATCTCCAAGAGGAACATTCATTAACATTCCCCATGCAGTAATCCAAAGGTCGGTTGGGGTGACTTTGAAATCTTATAAAGGAACCCATTTTTTTCTACAGATTTGGATTCTCCGTGAAAAAAAAATGTATCTCTTCTATGAAACATTTTTTTTTTCTTTTCATCATAGATGCACTGTAATTGGCAAGAATAAAAATGAGTAACAATTTTTAACACAGTTACGATGTCAAATAAATACGTATCAGATGAGGAAAATGAATGTACAGTCATAACATGTAGGCTTTCAGGGCTGGCGTTGTCGTTAATTAAAAATTCCGGGCTAAACTGCCGTGGTCGATCGGTAAAATTTCTTCCCACTGACGTTTCGTTGTCTACTGCGGACGTTTACGTTTGATAATGCTATCACGTGACACCTCTCACAATCGGATGAAGCAGAGACTGTGACATCTTCTCGGTCTATGGTGAGGCTGTTATTGTACTTCACTGATTAGGACTGTATACATCTCCACGGAACTGTTTCACATTGTTGATGGTTGCACAGTGAGCAGATATAATTTCTTGGTACTTTTAGGCTGATAGAAAAGTTGAAGAAGCTCCTCATAGATCTGCTGATAAGTTCACTGATAGGAATGTCCCTTCTGCAACGGCTTTTCGCAGTGTTGTCCAGCTGCTTGCTGAAATCGGAAGTGTTTAAACGTAGAGAGAGAGTTTGATGTCTGTTCTAATTCGAAATTTTCAAACTTATCGACCGTTTCCGGATGTTGAAGTAAATTCAACGGAAAAGGTGAAAAGTTGATTCGAACCCGGATTTCCTGTTTCAGGCCGGGACCGCTTTCCTTCCTACCCAAATTCTCAACTTACAGCACACAACTATCGTAGCTGCTCTGCCCATTAGATCCTTGCAGCCTGTCCGGGATTCCCGCAAGGGCTCGGGCATAGTTGTGCATCCGCATAGACATAATCAATATTGCCTTTGGGGCATATGTACAATTATTGAAATAGTCTCTGTTCTTTCGTAAATACCCGATGGAACAGACACCATATCACTAATTCATGTTCGACATATAACCATTTTCAAAGCCCCCCCTTTGTGTGTGTGTGTGTGTGTGTGTGTGTGTGTGTGTGTGTGTGTGTGTGTGTGTAAAATATCTCCATAATGGGTAATGTGCCAAACTACCACAAAATTTTCAGTTTGTTTCTTGACGATTACAACGTCATGAAAATATGAAATAGTTACATATTTTCTCGCAGAGAATCAAAGTTCGCGATTAAAAATTCCTATTTACAGTTTCAAAGTCATCCTTTTCCACCCTCGGGGTTGGGCAAAGAGGTCGAGCTTTTCGTTGATGAATGGCCCTTTTTGAGGTGAATAACTTAGTTACAGCTTTGTTGAAACCCGACTTGTATTTTTCTAAATACTTCAAAAACGGTTTTAAATTCCGTACCCTGCATAACGATTCACTAACGTGAGTCGCGGTGGAGTGGCCAAGTGCACTGAGATGCTATGCTCCGATGCGCGAGGCCGCTCCCCGTCGGGGAGCATAGATGTTTGTGTCGCCTTCAGTATAAGGTAGTTATTAAGTAGTTTTTACGTTTACGGATTGATGATGCCGCAGTTAAGTCCCTTAAGCTTAACGAACAACACTACCGTGATGTTGAGTGATATAAGCAAATATAAAAGTTGCGTAAACTTTGCGATAGCTGACACCCTGTTTTTTAATTTCGAACAGCACAATAGAATGGCACTTCTACTGGTACGTTTAATTAATAACGAAGAGATTTTTTCAGAAACCTTCAAACTACTTTTGTGTTTCAGATAGCTAATTTTCAATGTTAAGACATTACTAGAATGAATACATCTAGAGCTATTTTCTATCTTGTTGTAGATGCTGGATGTAATTTTTGCTGTTAAATCGAAGAGTTAGAATCGATATTCATACTGAGCATATAGAAAACTGCATATATATTGATTACTTATGTTTATGTTTTAGTTATCAAAGTACTCTACTGTAAAAATATTGAATTGTAACCGTCAGACATACAACTGGTTTCAAATAATCATGGTTAAATTTAGTTCTTGGTGCACAATATGATTATATACTCAATGAATGTGCTCTATAAGAACTTGGAAGTTTTGAATCATGTCTCCTCTTGGAAACATTTCCGCGCACTCCCATGGCACAGTGATGCTTTTATTTCGCTTGTGAACCTCATCTAGGCCCTGCACTCCCAAAAAATCGTACTGAGAGTAACAGAATTAATTGGCTATAGTATCTGATTGATCACAGAAGGGTGAGCTGACATCGTATCTTTAAAGAAACTAACGCCGTTGAATAAAATAGCTTCGATTTGCGTTTGATGTTTGTTACAAGTGATCTTATTTTGAAACAGTGATTGACTACACGAGAGTAATTTGCATAGTAAATTCAGAGTTTTTCTCAAGAACCGCTTTAATATAGGGACTTTAAACACATACGTGTGGACAATACGCCCTTTCAGCTGCTTTTGAACACCATTTCCGTAGGTATAGTGTTGTTTTTCATATCGCTTGTCAAGCATCTGAATCTCACGTGCGTGAAACTCAAATACCTTTGCGAATAGCTGGTCACTGACGCTCTACTTAATCTCCTCATGCCTTTGAGAGGTGGCAATGGAGAAAACGGTCTTTCTGTCTGACCACTTCATCCACTTTCGCAACACGTTCGTCCTTCATACTTGTTAGTGTGTCCGTCGCTGAATGCACTACACTAACCTCGAACGACGTTTCTACTTCAGTAATCTCACGATTAACCTCTGCTGGTGTCATCTGTTTTGTCCACAGAAATCTCATTAGTCGACACACCTTACTCTTTGAGAAATGCACTACAGCTGAGAATATTTTTGACACCTGTGCTGACGAGAGAAATAGCCGAATACAACCCACAGTGCTACTAGAAGAGAAATTAAAGACAAAAAATGACCACCACCTCTCAAGTTCTTCGTTATACCGATGAAACAGTTAAGTTTGGCTGTTTTCACATTATTTTCCGTATTACATATGTCTCTTGATATTTTATTAATGCTTGTAGTGAGATATTATACTAACTAATTCTTTAATTACGTACACATCTCTTTCATCGGCATACCCACCACTAGGAGTGCTAGTGTCGTTGCAACTATCAGTTGGTAACATCTTTGACAGCAGTGACTCTCGCGACTGCGTATGTTAGACTGTGGCTGTACCACAGAATAGGCAGTATACGGAAAGGAAACTCCCGCTGCAGTCTGCCGTCCAACATTTAGTACGCATGCGTGGAGTCGGCCATGTTGAAAGATAGTAAACGCGTGTTAACTCCCCATCCTGTGGCGTGGTAATGAGCAGTCTCTGAAACGAGTCGAGACTAGATAAGTTACGCTATTTCGTTTGAGTATCCCAAGAGCATTCGCTATCAACATTAGCACACTACACCACCATTGCCATAAGTAATTTTTTTTTCCTTCCTAAGCAGCATATAACAAGGGGAGAAGGATGGATAACTGCCATCGATTTTACTGGTTCAGGTTAACTTACGGTAGTGGAGAAGTAATGCTTTAATGTTGGCAACATAATGTTCGTTTTACGAGGATAATTACCTTACCGACCAGAGAAAGGTAGATAAAAGAACCTGCCAACCACAGAGCAAGAACAGCAAGATTATTCCCCGTATTCAATTTGTATGAATATCCGAAGAGCATTCAACGGTCGTTGACAACATTAGCACACTGCCGTAAGTAAAATATTATCGTTGGCATCAAATTATGTGAAGGTGAACAGGTAAATGAACTTTAAAAATTCCTGAAATGTCTCGCCTATGTGCGTAATAGGAAAATGGAACGCAAGCGAAAAAGATTGCAGTCCCTATACTTACGAACTATTCTTTACTCTCATTTTATATTATTTCCTGCAACGTTAAACTTATAATTATAAACGTACTTCAACATTTCGATGCTGTAGAATTGCTACAACAACAGCGAGACTTTTCGTCAATGGAAGAAGCAAAGTTACTTTTAATCATTATGCAGGTATTATTCTTATTCGAAAGTGATAAAATTTAGCTTTTACGAAATATATAACGACTTTTATTTACCGTTTAACATCTTTTGGTGAGGTGAAGAAGCTCGTTTCCTTACTTTTATTAGAATTATTGGGGCAATTAGGTGCTGAACACTGTCGCCACTTATTGTCGCAATTTATTCGTTTCAAATTAAAATTGGCAACAGTAAAGTCACTTTCTTGTTTATTATTAATTTTCCAAATAAAATTTCGCGTTACTTAAGATTTTTCTAGACATAAACACCGAATAAAACCATCATTGTTTCCATCCTACATTTTCGTAGCTGTATTAAAATTTAGGCCAACTTTTCGTTTCAGTTGGATTGCAATTAGGTGCAACCACAGGGGTGAAATTGAGGACAGCATAATAAAAAAGCCGTTGCCTTTCGTAAAAGTCGGCGAGATTAGCTTGCAGTTCGTAAAAAGTCCATTTCCAGCTACAGTACAAAATGGCTTTACTTCTGCGTTTACTATGTTTCAGTATGGCGTTGAGCGCAACGCTTGGCCTCATACAGAGCAAAGTCGCCGCCCCTGGGATTTCCCTTCTGTATACTCCCTGTTCTCTGGCTGTACTATAAAATAATTTCAATATTGCAGCGGAATGAGATTACGCTAGTAGAGGGAATGTAATGGGTTGGGAATGCTGCTTAGGGGTAAAATTATTCTTGTTCGCCTTTTGGCCCACTTTAGGTTACGATGGTAACACTAAAAGTGGGCCTTTGCGATTGTTTTTTGACAGCTCGAAATTTAAATAAAAATAACGGCTTAACCATTCATCTGACACGAAAATTTAATAACCGAATTTGTGGAGGAGAAAAGTATCTACAACTTTCCTCTCTTACGTTTTTTTTTCATATCTCGTAGCGTTTCAGAGATATTTGCAAAAATAACGGCGATTTTGAGTTGTATGTCTGTCTGTCCGTCTGCCTGTCTGTCCGTAACGTGTTCGCACATTTGAAGACGAACCGTTCAACCGATCAGCACCAAATTTTACAGACATAATTGTAGACCGCCAGAGACCGGAAACTCCCTTTTTCAAAATTTTCTGACAAATAATATAGCAGTAATACTAAAAAAAGCCGTTTGTAATAGTAATTTCAAACGAACCGGTCATCTGACACGAAAATTGAATAACCTAATTGGTAGAGGGGAAAATTCTCTACAACTTCGCTCTATTATGTATTTTTCATATCTTGCATCGTTGCAGAGATATTTGCAAAAATAACGGAGTTTTGACACCCTCCATTGATTTTACGAAAACCAGTCGTCGCAGATGTCACGTGACATTCCAGGCCCAGAACTCTGGCATACGCCATCTTGCGTTGCGTATTTGCTGATTTTCTTATTGTAACTTACACGTTGTTATTTCAAAGCAACGGCGCACTGAAGAATTAACAAAAACACGTCGTTCTTCGTACAAAAATTGATACTCCAGTGTCTAAAAATGCCACATTAGCATCAGTTAACAACTGCCATGAATAGTACGAAAATTATGGACGAATTTCGCAATTGTTCGGCGTCGTGTAGTAGGCAGCGTGTTGGATTGTGATGTACATGGTCCGTGGTTCGGGATCCGCCTCTACCAAATAATTTTTTTTCTCCTGTTTTCCCAGAAGGGTTACGTGTTTGGTGCATAGATATTATCACAATAGTACAGTCGTAATCATATCACTATAATCATTTATTATTTCCATTATTATTTTTGTCCGAAATGTTTGCAAAAAAATTATAAAACTACAAATTTAAAGTGGGCCGTAATAGACGTCTGTGCGATTTTTTACTTGGGCGCTGCATTTGTACCTGTGGCGCTGTAATCGCACACGCGACGCGGCCGTTCGCAGCCCGGAGCGCCACGAGGTCGTAACAGCGTCCGCTCTATCAGATGTACGGCGCGCGCCTGCGGGCTGTAAAACGCCGTGCGTGGGAGTGCGCCGGGTGGCCTACGTGGAGGGGGCGGCGCCGTCGTAAACGCGCCGGCACGATGCGATGCCTAGCCTCGCCCGGCAAATATACACGACTGCGGGGGTGGAGTGGCGGCACACCGATGCCCTGCCCTGCCCTGCACACACCGCGCACTGGGTCGCTCCACCATTTCACCAGAAAAATCAACGCAGCGTGCTGGGACAACGCCTGTAGTTTACTAACGTAAATGTTTACTTTACCGCAGCTTTTATTTAATTAGATACACAGGGTGAAGCGAAATTTGGGCACCGGGGGTTCGCAGCGCGATTCCCCAGATGCCAGCAATAAAAAAACGTATGAAACTTCTCACTCTGCAACGGAGTGTGCGCTGATATGAAACTTCCTGGCAGATTAAAATTGTGTGCCGGAACCGGGACTCGAACCTGGCACCTTTGCCTTTCGCGGGAAAGCGCTCTACCCACTAACTACACACTATCCCGACACGACTCACAATGTTGCCTCACAACTTTACTATCGCCAGTACCTCGCCTCCTACTTTCCAAACTTCACCGAAGCTCTCCTGCGAAACATGCAAGACTATCACTCCTGGAAGAAAGGATATAGTGGAGACATGGCTTAGCCACAGCCTAAGGGATGTTTCCTGCATGTTTCGCAGGAGAGCTTCTGTGAAGTTTGGAAAGTAGGAGGCGTGGTACTGGCGGAAGTAAAGTTGTGAGGCGGCATCGTGAGTCGTGTCGTGATAGCTCAGTCGGTAGAGCGCTTGGCTTTGCGAAAGGCAAAGGTCCCAGGTTCGAGTCCCGGTTCCGGCAAACAAGTTTAATCTGCCAGGAAGTTTCAATAAAAAATCATTTCTTATATAATTTCGTCCTGGGATTATTTCTGGTGATAAATGGATGTGTTCCATATGGCCGTGTCTTTCTGACCTATGTAATTACACCAACACACTTCTAGGAGCTGTAGAAAGGAGTGTTGAGGAACAAAATAAACACAGAAACCCATGGCCGGAAACGCCATTCGACGAACATGCGGAGAGTCCAAGTTACAGAGACTGGCGCTTGCCTCTAGACTTCACATACACTTACTGTTCTGTATATTTAAAACTCGTTGCCATAACCATACCTATATGAAATATTCACTAAATCATTTTGTGTCTCTTACAGTTACTGAATGACACATTTCCGTAAATCATGGTATCATAAGCAAAAACAGCCGTGGACGGCTACTCACCCTGTCCGTCAGGTCATTTAAGTGTGTAGAATACAACTCTACTGGGTTCTGTTATTGCAGCAGATTGGAGTTATAAGAATCGAAAGGAATGAAAGAGAAGCAGTGAGTGAAAAGGAAGTGAAGCGGGGCTGTAGCATATTACCAATGTTTTTCAATTTACATACTGATCAAGTAGTTAAGAAGATCATAGAAAAATTCCAAGGAGGCATTTAATAAGTTCAGGGAGAAGAAAAAAGACACTGATATTTTTCATTGTTGTGATTTTGTTACAAACAGCAAAGAGCTTAGAACAGCATTTGAACGGATTGAAGAGTTTTCTAATAGGGTATCAGATGAATGTTATCAAAAGTAGAACTAAAGTGATGGAATGTGTTCTAAATAAATCAGGTAGTACTCAGAGAATTGCATTTGTACTGGAAAAATGCAGGAAGAATATAGCAGACAAAAGGGAAATCAGAGGGCTAAAAAATAAGGTTGACAGAAAGTGCATACTAGCAAGCAGCAGTCGCTAGAGGACAAATGCGATCAAGTACTCGGATGGAACATCCATACTAAGCAAGAAAGGCAAAGCTGAAACATGGAAGGAATTCATTACTGGCCATTAAAATTGCTATACCAAGACGAAATGCAGATGATAAACGGGTATTCATTGGACAAAGACATTATACTAGAACTGATACGTGATTACATTTTCACGCAATTTTGGTGCATAGATCCTGAGAAATCAGTACCCAGAGCAACCGAGATGTCGCCAAACACGGATGCGACCATCTTGATGCTTTAAACAGAACCTCGATTCATCCGAAAACATGACGTTTTGCCATTCGTGCACCCAGGTTCGTCGTTGCGTACTCCATCGCAGGCGCTCCTGTCTGTGATGCAGCGTAAAGGGTAACCGCAGCCATGGTCTCCGAGCCGATAGTCCATGCTGCTGCAAACGTCGTCGAACTGTTCGTGCAGATAGTTGTTATCTTGCATACTCCCCCATCTTTCGACTCAGGGATCGAGAAGTCGCTGCACGATCCGTTACAGCCATGCGGATAAGATGCCTGTAATCTCGACTGCTAGTGATACGAGGCCGTTGGCATCCAGCAAGGCGTTCCGTATTGCCCCCCTGAATCCATAGATTCCATATTCTGCCAACAGTCATTGGATCGCGACCAACGCGATCAGAAATGTCGCGATACGATAAACGGCAATCGCGATAGGCTACAATCCGACCTTTATCAAAGTCAGAAACGTGATGGTACGCACTTCTCCGATTTTCACGAGACATCACAACAACGTTTCACCAGCCATCGCCTGTCAACAGCTGTTTGTAAATGAGAAATCGGTTGGAAACTTTCCGCATGTCAGCACGTTGTAGGTGTCGCCACAGGAGCCAATATTGTGTAAATTCTCTGAAAAGCAAATCATTTGCATATCACATATTCTTCCTATTGGTTTCATTTCGCGTCTGTAGCACGTCATCTTCGTGGTGTAGCAATTTTAATGACAGGAGTGTGTATAGTGGGCCTACTGGAAAACGAACTTGAAGGCGTATTGTAGAAAGGGGGCAGGAAGTAGATTTAAATGAGTTAGGACACATACTATGCGAATTTGACAAAGCACTGAAATATGTGAGTAGAAACAAGGTCAATGAAGTAGATGATATTCCCTCTGAACTGCTGACAGCACTAAAGAAAGTTCCACCTTGTGAGCAAGATGTATGACAACGGCGAAATGTCCTCCGGCTTCAAGAAAAATGAAATATTTGCAATTAAAAAGAACTAAAGAATAGTGTGAAAATTACTGGACTATAAATTTAACACGTCATGGATGCGAAATACCACCAGGAATGATTTACACACGAACGAAAGAACTAATGGAATCCTCCTCTGGGAAGATCGGTTTAGATTTATGGGAAATGTAGGAACTTGCGAAGCAATACTTTTGTTTCGTCTTATCCTATAAGATATAGTAAAAAAAGGCAAACCTATAAATTTATCTTTTGGATATTTTGAGAAAAATTTCAGCTATTTTGACTCGAATACTGTCTGAAGGTAGTAGATGTAAATCATAGGTATCGAAGAGTTGTTACTACTTGTTCAAAAACCAGACAGCATTTATAAAAGCCTAAAGTCATGAAAGGGGCGCAATAGCTAGAAGAAAGAGAGACATTGTTGCAATCTTCCCGCAATGTTATTCAATGTATACATTGAGGAAGCTGGGAAGAAAAGCAAGGATAAAATTAAAAAAGGAATTAAAACTGAGGAAGAAGAAATACAACATTTTGCGGTCTGCCGATGACAGTGTGATTCTCTTAGAGATAGCAAAGGTCCCGGAAGAGCAAAGAAAAGTGGTAAACAGTGTCTTGAAAGCACGTTATACGATGAACATTAACAAGAGCAGAACAAGGGTAATGGAATGTAAGAAAATCAGGCGATGCTGAAGTAACTACGTAACAAGAGACTAAAATTAGTAAATGAGTTTTATTATTGAGGTATAGCAAAATAACTTCTGATGGCTATGGGATAAAAGCATTTCTGAAGAAGCGAAATTTTTTGTCATCCAATATTTAAATGTTAGGAAGTCCTTTCTGAAATAATTTCTCTGGTTGTACGAGAGTGAAACTTGATGGATAAGTAGTGGAGAAAAAAAAAATGAAGGAATCTTTGGAAATGTTCTGCTACCGATGAATGTTGAAGATTAGATGGGTAGATCGCGTAACTAATAAGAAGGCGCTGAACGGAATTGGGGAGAACAGACATTCCTGGCATATCTGTACTAACAGAAGGGATCGATTGGTAGGACACATTCTGATACATCAAGGAATCATAAATTTAGCATTGGAGGGAAGTTTGTGCTGTAAAATTTGCAGATGGAGTCGGAAAGACGAAGTTTATGAGAGTTAAAAGGGTACGTTGCAAAATTCAGCCAAAGAACCAAAAAGTGCGGTTTTAACAGAGTAATTATTAGATACCATTTGATATGCTACTTTGTTGTTAGTTTAATGGACAATAGTCAAGGTTAGGACAATAGTTATTAGGAACAGTAATTACGTTAATCTTTTTTGATAAGATTAAATTGCTTAATGTTGCAGTCAATAATTTTACATAAATATTCAACCAATCAAAATAGATAGAAACACAATTACGACAGTTTGCATTAGTGTTGATAGTCAAAGTACAGTCAAACCTCATTGCAAGCATTATGGTGATGGTCTATTTCGTTATATAGAAGTTGTACATGCTAACTTTTATTACTACAAATTTCCAGTTCACTATAGTAATTTTATTGGTTGATGCTATTGCATGAGAAAGTGGGATTTGCTAGTTCTACATTGTTTTATGTTTCCTGGATTCGTTGCTGCGCTCACTTAACCTGCAGTCTGTGTCTGTGTTGTTTCCAAATTAATCAGTCAGTAATTAATTTGGTACTGAAGCAAAATTTCATTAATTTACATAATTTGTTGCTCGTACATCAAGCTGGCGACTGTATTATCTCACCTACTCAAAAGTGTTTATTCAATTACAGTTACATTTGATCCGTTACCAAACGATCGTCGTTGGGAAATGACTAGTAAAGTATCATTTGTGTGTGTAACCTCCACTACGTTGTCGGTTTCACCTCCGATAGATTAATCCGGGTAATTGTTTCATGAGGCACACGGATCATTTTAAAGTTTAATCACTAGCGATTGTCGGTAGCATAGGTCGGTTAGGTTACAACTGGAAAATTATTTGGAGGAACATCAGTTTGAAAAATCTTACAATGGAATTAGCATTCACCTAGTATCTTGTGGTACACAATCTAATCGCCACCAACGAAATGTATCCCATAGGGATGCAACGCACGGACTAATGTATAAAGAGCGGACTGTCGATACACTGACCCAACGTTTTACCTGTCGCGCATATTTTCACAATTCGGGCTGGATCAAGGATATCTTGCGCTAATATCAAAAGGATCCACTACACAGTACACGACGGAGCTTCTAGTAAGACCAGGTAAAATGTTCTACCCACCAGCAAAGAATAATAGAGTGAGGTGGATTCTGGCGAATTACATCATCAGACAAGTGACGACAACATTGTCAATTTGCCGGTATACATGGAAACAGCATTATGGCAGTTAAAACAGTCGGAGGATCTGAAAAAGAAACAAAAAAGAAAAAAAACATTGGCAAGAGAATGGATGTTATTTTAGAAAAAACTAGGCATAGGTTAGTAAGTCAATACGAGAATCTACAAGACAATAAAATTCCACTGTAACAAAGTTTAAATGTAAAAATGTCATAAAACAAAATACTATGTTATAGTGAAGAAGCATTCACGCATTTCGAAAGATTTGAATGGTGGTGCTCATGTAAAGCCTAGACACTTTACTCAAGGAATTAAACAATCTTTTAACACTTGAGGTACAGCTTACTTTTTTTATGAAAAGTTGAAGTTAGTGGACATAAAGAACCTTCCAAGTGGGTTTATTTAGAACGTCTCTCTGATCTCATTCTGTTTATTTTCTATGAAATCAGTTATTTACAGTTCAGACGATAACAAAAGCTTGTGAAATGCTGAAGATAGGATGTAACCAGTGAGAGGTGCTGAATATAAAAAGGCAGAAACACAAGTGTGTCATCACGTCATTGAAAGAGAGATATATATTGATATTACCCATACTGAAACACCAACGGATAACCAAGGTATTACTACACGGAGATATTGAGAAAAACTGTAGTGGTGGGCCAAGACATGAGTGCAGTAATCAGTTTCGAATGTAGGTGGGTTGCAGTAGTTAATCAGAAGGAACGAAGTTTGGGATTTAATGTCCAGTCGACAGCGTGGTCACTAGAGATGGAGCACAGGCTTAGAGTTTTGTGGAAGGATGGGGAGGGAAATCGGCATTACCGCTGAAAAGGTACCATCCCGGAATTTACCTGGAGTGATTTAGGGAAATAATGGGCCGAAATGGATTTGAACCACCGTCTTTCCGAGTGAGAGTCCAGTATCTTACCACTGCATTACGTCCCTCGATCGATTGTCAAGCTGTGGAAGCTCTATAACAATGAACCATACGACAATGAGTTACGCGATAAACTTTCATTAAAACATCGTAAAATGCAATTCGTGCCACTTGTTACCAACTGGCGTTATCCCATCTTCTGTAACATGCAATACACATTTTCTGAGTTATTAAAGCATATTTTTTATAAATCTTTAATTATCATCGTGTTCACATATACTAATTAGTTTCAATTTTCAAAAGAACCATACTCATCTCGCGCTCATATTAAGTGTAGGTTAGAAAAACTAGATGCACCTTAAAATATCATATCAAACAATATCTTGCACTTGCATGAAAAAAGCTACTTCAGCGAAAAACTCTGCAACAGCAGAATAAACCTGAGACTTGTTCTACTGCCCAGAGCAATAAAACCCTAGTCATACGTGAAATATAAAACGGCCATCCCTGTATCGCAGAAAAATGAAATGCTAGTGTATCCAGCCGTACCGACTTGATTACATCCATTCACTTTTACAACACAACCGTATTTTTATTTTAATGTCGACCGGTCACGTCATGTAACGATGGCCACTTTATACTTCTAGTTCGACTACGATTTTATTACCAAACGTGTAGAACCACTCGCAATGTTATAGTGATGTCGAATGAAATTTCCGCCTTGTCTCCTATACGAATTCGAGTTGCTGCTTGATATGATGTTCACTCTGTCAAGACGCCTCTTAAACCTGGAGCTCATACGCTCACGGTGTTTTTTTTTTTTTTTTTTTCTTTTTTTTTTTCTTTTTTTTTCGTTCTATTTGAAAGTTTCTTGCTTGTCCTTCTCTCTTACAAAATTATAATTAATTCTTCATACGAGTTTTACTCATACAGCCAATTTTTTACAACTTCTGTTGAATATGAACACAATCTAAATATTGTTTCTATTTATCATATTAATTGTGTTACAATGAGTACCATTAAACATTTCTTTATAAAGTTTAATTTTAAGTAGTTACGCGATGAATTATTAATGTAGTAATTTATTCAGTTTATTCAGTATTGACAACCGCGGTGGCCGAGGGGACTGAGGCGCTCCAGTCACGGTCTGCGCGGCCACTACGGTCGGGGGTTCGAATGCCCCCTCGGGCATAGATATTTGTGCCATCCTTAGTCTTAGCTAGTTCATAAGTAGTTTGTAAGTTTAGGGACTGATGACCCCGTAGTTAAGTCCCATAAGCTCTACAAACGTTTGAACATTTATTTTTTTCAGTATTGACAAAAATCGCACCAAATGTTGTCGCATACATATACCCGGAGTGACGGAGCTATTGACTTAATAGTATATATTTTACAATGTAACCAACAACTTCGGAATTTTTGAAGTCAGGCGAGTTTGCAAAAACTGAAATTTAGTTAGAGCCCTCGGAAAGTGATGGTTTTCTCAGTTAAAACCAGTCGTTTTGTTAACTAAAAAACTTGTCACAACAGTTTGTTTAACAATACTCATTCAATTCACGTAGTATGAACAGAACAGTAGCTCATGTTCCTTGGTTTTCATTAGTAGTTGAAGGTTCATTTAAACACAGAGAGCAATGCGGGAATGGCCGCAAGGTATAGAGCGCCTTGGCACAGATTGCGCGGCCGCTTCCGTCTGAGGTGGCAGTCCTCTCTAGCACGTGGGTGTGTGTATTGTCCTTATGGAGGGAAGAACATAGATGTTCTCCACTTCAAAATGTCAGCCATGTTTTGAAGGCTATAAACAAAAATAACTTTGTACAAAATTGTATATAATTATTTGTTGTTTATGTAAATATTATCAGATTCTAATATAATTCTTAAAATGTTTTTGTTTGCCTCTGTTTCATGTACGACCGAGACTCCGCAATGAACAAGAGCAGCCAACATTACAGTAGACGGCCACTATCAGAATTTAACCGACGGCTACGGATCCAGCAGCGCCTTCTCTATTGCTGTGCGTCAGTCGTTTTTAAAGACGTATATATATATATATATATATATATATATATATATACTGTCGCGTTGAAATGGAAACAGGCTTGACTTCGAAGGCAACTGAACGCAGCACTTATACTCAAAGCACGTTTATTACGAACTCAACATACACGCAGCACTGACTGTCTCTCAGGCAGAGTGCTCTGCTATTTATACACAGACAGAATTTACCAGAAATTAGAAGAACAGTTAACATAAGAAACAAGAAGAATTTACAAGTGAACATAAGAAAGATGTAGAACCTTCTGTAATTGTTAATTACGTCTTTCAGCTGGCGACACTATACGAACGCTGGCTAATTGGCGGATGATCCCCAGTATTGATCCGGTGCTTTATCGTGGGCCGTTTCGTCTGACATTTCCCCTGCTGAGGTGAGAATGCACCCGAAAATTGACGTAGTATACCTAACACCCGCTGGCGTTGTTCCTTGGTCAGTCCAGGTCCTATTGGCAGTTTCACGTTTGTTTCCTCCAGCGTGTTGTCTGTATTAACAGCAGGGCATGGGTCTTCATTGATGACGTTGAGCTCACCGTCCTGGATTGGTTCAGCTGTCCCGATACAAATTCCCTCGGGGATAAGTTGTGACTGCTCGCGACAATTTGTGATCCAAATCTCTCCTTGACCACCGGTAATGCTTATGATAGCCGCTGGTATGTAAATTCCTTTTGTGAGCCTGATAAACTTTTTACTATCAACAAGAACTTCACAGCTTAACCACTCATCTGTGTTTGTAACTGCAACTCTTCTTATTGCCAAGGGCGGTATCGTCACATCGTCAACGACGAATAACTTCCCAGAAAATTCTGTATTACGTGTATCCGGCGGAACAACTTCTTCAATTTGCAGCTCAGATCTTCCACAGTCAATGATAGCTTGGGATGCCTGAAGGAAGTCCCATCCGAGGATGACATTGTGACTACATTCTGTTAACACGACAAATTCAAACGGCTGGGTCCTGTTGTTGATGGTTATTCTTGCGACACAAGTTCCTGCTGGATGGACGTACTTTCCATTCGCGAGCTTCAGCACAGTTGTCCCCGTATCACAGAACATTGTCTTCTTTAGTGTGCGGCGGTAATTATCCGATAATACCGAAAAAGATGCTACTGAATCAACAAGTGCCCGGACAGGTTGGCCGTCGATTATGACGTCGATGAGATTTCCCGACATCTTAGCAACTGTCGTCCATGGAGGATTGTCATCTGTGGCGGCCTCACCTCCGTAGATGGTCGCCTCGCTTAGTTTTCCTGGGCGCGGCGGCTAGGGGAGCGGCTGGTACCTCTGTACGGCGACGGTGAACGGCTGCGGCGCGTCGGGGAGCGACCTCGTCTAGGGTACGGCGATGGGCTTCTTCCCATAGGTGGACTGAACTCATCAGCAGGTGACTGCCTTGGATAGAACTGCTCCGACAGCTGACGTCTTGCGGCAAAATAATCGTCGAATACTCGCCTCCTCTCTCTGCAGTAGCGTACGACATGTCCAGGGCGTCCACAGTGGAAACAAAGTGGTGTGTTGTCTTCTGTCCTCCAGACGTCTGTTCTTCTGCGGGGCGTCATAGTCACCGCGGAAGTTGGTTGTGGTCGGCCGGTTCATGGGCTGTCGTTTGGCGGCTGCAGCGTAAGTCATAGCAGGGCGACGCCATTCTTCACGTCGGGTGCGATTGACAGGGCAGACAGGAGCTAATGTCTGAAATACCTCGTCCTCAGTGGCGTCGGCGCACTCGTGACTTACAGGGCTCACATCCATGGCCATAATTTGATGCTCGCTCGGTCTAATAGTCCCGGCTGCCATGCACTGTTGTAATTCTTCTCTCACGATTTGTCGTATGAGAGAAGCGAAGTCATTCTGGTCTTCCACAACGGCCATAGGGACTACATTGGGGAGTCTGTTATGCTTCTTGCGTCCAACCCTCCTTTGTTGCATCTCTTCAATACGCTGGCACCACTTGATGAACTCTTCTGTCGCAGCGACGTCTTTTATCAGAAGAGCTTGGTACATATCTTCTGCAATTCCCTTCATCAGGTGCGTGATTTTGTCCGCTTCAGTCATGTTCGGATTGACTACGTTACAGAGGGCCAAAACACTCTGTATGTACGATTGTGTCGGCTCACCATGTCGTTGGGCCCGGTTCTTCAGTTGTTCTTCTGCCGAGCGGATTTGTCGCTGGCGGTCTCCAAAGGTCTTCTTAAGTTCCTCCTGGAACGTCTCCCAGTCATTCAACTTGTCTTCGTTGTTTTCGAACCATTGCTGGGCTGTTCCGTCCAGGTAGAAATAAACGTTGGCCAAGCACATCGTATGATCCCACCTGTTGTACTTGGCGACTCGGTCGAACCCTTTTAGCCATTTGTTGGGGTCCTGTCCAGCATCTTCAGAGAACACCGACGGGTGTCTGATGTGCAGCTGGCTTATTGCTGGTTTCGTCTCCGTCGTTCTTCTGATAATACGGACTTTTGGAAGGATGTACTCGGTGTGTCCCTTGTATTCCGGTTCCAGTCCGTGTATGCGACAGCTTTTAAGTTGCCTAATCGGAGCCACGGTGATGCAGCTGTTGCACAGTGTACCCGGCGCCTCCACCAAACAATGTCGCGTTGAAATGGAAACAGGCTTGCCTTCTGCTATATAGATAGCTGAGATAGGTTGGCAACAGCACCTTCGCGGGCCGCCACAGAGAGCGCCCCGCGAAGCCACGGCCGATGGGGGCGCCGCCAGCGTCTTGCTATGGAGTGAAAGAAGACACCACGCCAGAAGACCTTCGGACGGCGACCAGCACTCATCGAAATACCTTTCAATAATTAGGATAGCTGCTGTACTTGTTTGTATTTACGTTATGTATCGTACTAATTATAGAATACACATCTGACTAATGGTTCGATGTCTGTACCAATTCCTCAGAGTTCCCGATTGCGGCCTACAACCTGGAACCCACCTTCCTTCTGTGTGATCGCTAAGGACACAACAGAAACATGGCGACGAGGATGGGATTGTAGATACTATTGTAATTGGCTGTATTTGTAAGTAGCGCACTGCATTGCATTGCCGACGTTGTTCAAGTGGTCAAATTTTTCGCAAGCATTGCGACACCACGCACGCACGTGCCAATAGGGTTTGTTGTCTTGGTCTTCGTTCAATGTTCTGGCGTATTGGTTAATTTTGTTGTTTGGGAAAGTAGTTAAGAATTTTGTTAAATTGGAAGGCGTGTTTCTTTTTGTTGTTGTTGTTTATGAGATATTGTAAGCATGACTGCTCCCCCACCCACAGTTTCTGCGGGGCTTCCTCAACTGTCACAGCCAGGCAACGCGCCACCTACAATTGTTGATTTATTCTCTGTTATTCAGGCACAGGCGCAGCAAACAGCAGCTCTGCAAGGACTACTGTCTCAAGTACTGCAGGCTCAAGCACAGTTGTCCCCGTATCACAGAACATTGTCTTCTTTAGTGTGCGGCGGTAATTATCCGATAATACCGAAAAAGATGCTACTGAATCAACAAGTGCCCCGACAGGTTGGCCGTCGATTATGACGTCGATGAGATTTCCCGACATCTTAGCAACTGTCGTCCATGGAGGATTGTCATCTGTGGCGGCCTCACCTCCGTAGATGGTCGCCTCGCTTAGTTTTCCTGGGCGCGGCGGCTAGGGGAGCGGCTGGTACCTCTGTACGGCGACGGTGAACGGCTGCGGCGCGTCGGGGAGCTACCTCGTCTAGGGTACGGCGATGGGCTTCTTCCCATAGGTGGACTGAACTCATCAGCAGGTGACTGCCTTGGATAGAACTGCTCCGACAGCTGACGTCTTGCGGCAAAATAATCGTCGAATACTCGCCTCCTCTCTCTGCAGTAGCGTACGACATGTCCAGGGCGCCCACAGTGGAAACAAAGTGGTGTGTTGTCTTCTGTCCTCCAGACGTCTGTTCTTCTGCGGGGCGTCATAGTCACCGCGGAAGTTGGTTGTGGTCGGCCGGTTCATGGGCTGTCGTTTGGCGGCTGCAGCGTAAGTCATAGCAGGGCGACGCCATTCTTCACGTCGGGTGCGATTGACAGGGCAGACAGGAGCTAATGTCTGAAATACCTCGTCCTCAGTGGCGTCGGCGCACTCGTGACTTACAGGGCTCACATCCATGGCCATAATTTGATGCTCGCTCGGTCTAATAGTCCCGGCTGCCATGCACTGTTGTAATTCTTCTCTCACGATTTGTCGTATGAGAGAAGCGAAGTCATTCTGGTCTTCCACAACGGCCATAGGGACTACATTGGGGAGTCTGTTATGCTTCTTGCGTCCAACCCTCCTTTGTTGCATCTCTTCAATACGCTGGCACCACTTGATGAACTCTTCTGTCGCAGCGACGTCTTTTATCAGAAGAGCTTGGTACATATCTTCTGCAATTCCCTTCATCAGGTGCGTGATTTTGTCCGCTTCAGTCATGTTCGGATTGACTACGTTACAGAGGGCCAAAACACTCTGTATGTACGATTGTGTCGGCTCACCATGTCGTTGGGCCCGGTTCTTCAGTTGTTCTTCTGCCGAGCGGATTTGTCGCTGGCGGTCTCCAAAGGTCTTCTTAAGTTCCTCCTGGAACGTCTCCCAGTCATTCAACTTGTCTTCGTTGTTTTCGAACCATTGCTGGGCTGTTCCGTCCAGGTAGAAATAAACGTTGGCCAAGCACATCGTATGATCCCACCTGTTGTACTTGGCGACTCGGTCGAACCCTTTTAGCCATTTGTTGGGGTCCTGTCCAGCATCTTCAGAGAACACCGACGGGTGTCTGATGTGCAGCTGGCTTATTGCTGGTTTCGTCTCCGTCGTTCTTCTGATAATACGGACTTTTGGAAGGATGTACTCGGTGTGTCCCTTGTATTCCGGTTCCAGTCCGTGTATGCGACAGCTTTTAAGTTGCCTAATCGGAGCCACGGTGATGCAGCTGTTGCACAGTGTACCCGGCGCCTCCACCAAACAATGTCGCGTTGAAATGGAAACAGGCTTGCCTTCTGCTATATAGATAGCTGAGATAGGTTGGCAACAGCACCTTCGCGGGCCGCCACAGAGAGCGCCCCGCGAAGCCACGGCCGATGGGGGCGCCGCCAGCGTCTTGCTATGGAGTGAAAGAAGACACCACGCCAGAAGACTTTCGGACGGCGACCAGCACTCATCGAAATACCTTTCAATAATTAGGATAGCTGCTGTACTTGTTTGTATTTACGTTATGTATCGTACTAATTATAGAATACACATCTGACTAATGGTTCGATGTCTGTACCAATTCCTCAGAGTTCCCGATTGCGGCCTACAACCTGGAACCCACCTTCCTTCTGTGTGATCGCTAAGGACACAACAGAAACATGGCGACGAGGATGGGATTGTAGATACTATTGTAATTGGCTGTATTTGTAAGTAGCGCACTGCATTGCATTGCCGACGTTGTTCAAGTGGTCAAATTTTTCGCAAGCATTGCGACACCACGCACGCACGTGCCAATAGGGTTTGTTGTCTTGGTCTTCGTTCAATGTTCTGGCGTATTGGTTAATTTTGTTGTTTGGGAAAGTAGTTAAGAATTTTGTTATATTGGAAGGCGTGTTTCTTTTTGTTGTTGTTGTTTATGAGATATTGTAAGCATGACTGCTCCCCCACCCACAGTTTCTGCGGGGCTTCCTCAACTGTCACAGCCAGGCAACGCGCCACCTACAATTGTTGATGTATTCTCTGTTATTCAGGCACAGGCGCAGCAAACAGCAGCTCTGCAAGGACTACTGTCTCAAGTACTGCAGGCTCAAGCACAGTTGTCCCCGTATCACAGAACATTGTCTTCTTTAGTGTGCGGCGGTAATTATCCGATAATACCGAAAAAGATGCTACTGAATCAACAAGTGCCCGGACAGGTTGGCCGTCGATTATGACGTCGATGAGATTTCCCGACATCTTAGCAACTGTCGTCCATGGAGGATTGTCATCTGTGGCGGCCTCACCTCCGTAGATGGTCGCCTCGCTTAGTTTTCCTGGGCGCGGCGGCTAGGGGAGCGGCTGGTACCTCTGTACGGCGACGGTGAACGGCTGCGGCGCGTCGGGGAGCGACCTCGTCTAGGGTACGGCGATGGGCTTCTTCCCATAGGTGGACTGAACTCATCAGCAGGTGACTGCCTTGGATAGAACTGCTCCGACAGCTGACGTCTTGCGGCAAAATAATCGTCGAATACTCGCCTCCTCTCTCTGCAGTAGCGTACGACATGTCCAGGGCACCCACAGTGGAAACAAAGTGGTGTGTTGTCTTCTGTCCTCCAGACGTCTGTTCTTCTGCGGGGCGTCATAGTCACCGCGGAAGTTGGTTGTGGTCGGCCGGTTCATGGGCTGTCGTTTGGCGGCTGCAGCGTAAGTCATAGCAGGGCGACGCCATTCTTCACGTCGGGTGCGATTGACAGGGCAGACAGGAGCTAATGTCTGAAATACCTCGTCCTCAGTGGCGTCGGCGCACTCGTGACTTACAGGGCTCACATCCATGGCCATAATTTGATTCTCGCTCGGTCTAATAGTCCGGGCTGCCATGCACTGTTGTAATTCTTCTCTCACGATTTGTCGTATGAGAGAAGCGAAGTCATTCTGGTCTTCCACAACGGCCATAGGGACTACATTGGGGAGTCTGTCATGCTTCTTGCGTCCAACCCTCCTTTGTTGCATCTCTTCAATACGCTGGCACCACTTGATGAACTCTTCTGTCGCAGCGACGTCTTTTATCAGAAGAGCTTGGTACATATCTTCTGCAATTCCCTTCATCAGGTGCGTGATTTTGTCCGCTTCAGTCATGTTCGGATTGACTACGTTACAGAGGGCCAAAACACTCTGTATGTACGATTGTGTCGGCTCACCATGTCGTTGGGCCCGGTTCTTCAGTTGTTCTTCTGCCGAGCGGATTTGTCGCTGGCGGTCTCCAAAGGTCTTCTTAAGTTCCTCCTGGAACGTCTCCCAGTCATTCAACTTGTCTTCGTTGTTTTCGAACCATTGCTGGGCTGTTCCGTCCAGGTAGAAATAAACGTTGGCCAAGCACATCGTATGATCCCACCTGTTGTACTTGGCGACTCGGTCGAACCCTTTTAGCCATTTGTTGGGGTCCTGTCCAGCATCTTCAGAGAACACCGACGGGTGTCTGATGTGCAGCTGGCTTATTGCTGGTTTCGTCTCCGTCGTTCTTCTGATAATACGGACTTTTGGAAGGATGTACTCGGTGTGTCCCTTGTATTCCGGTTCCAGTCCGTGTATGCGACAGCTTTTAAGTTGCCTAATCGGAGCCACGGTGATGCAGCTGTTGCACAGTGTACCCGGCGCCTCCACCAAACAATGTCGCGTTGAAATGGAAACAGGCTTGCCTTCTGCTATATAGATAGCTGAGATAGGTTGGCAACAGCACCTTCGCGGGCCGCCACAGAGAGCGCCCCGCGAAGCCACGGCCGATGGGGGCGCCGCCAGCGTCTTGCTATGGAGTGAAAGAAGACACCACGCCAGAAGACCTTCGGACGGCGACCAGCACTCATCGAAATACCTTTCAATAATTAGGATAGCTGCTGTACTTGTTTGTATTTACGTTATGTATCGTACTAATTATAGAATACACATCTGACTAATGGTTCGATGTCTGTACCAATTCCTCAGAGTTCCCGATTGCGGCCTACAACCTGGAACCCACCTTCCTTCTGTGTGATCGCTAAGGACACAACAGAAACATGGCGACGAGGATGGGATTGTAGATACTATTGTAATTGGCTGTATTTGTAAGTAGCGCACTGCATTGCATTGCCGACGTTGTTCAAGTGGTCAAATTTTTCGCAAGCATTGCGACACCACGCACGCACGTGCCAATAGGGTTTGTTGTCTTGGTCTTCGTTCAATGTTCTGGCGTATTGGTTAATTTTGTTGTTTGGGAAAGTAGTTAAGAATTTTGTTAAATTGGAAGGCGTGTTTCTTTTTGTTGTTGTTGTTTATGAGATATTGTAAGCATGACTGCTCCCCCACCCACAGTTTCTGCGGGGCTTCCTCAACTGTCACAGCCAGGCAACGCGCCACCTACAATTGTTGATTTATTCTCTGCGCACAGGCGCAGCAAACAGCAGCTCTGCAAGGACTACTGTCTCAAGTACTGCAGGCTCAAGCACAGCAACTGTCGCAACAGCAGCCAGCAGCCAGCAGCCACCACACCGAAGGTCGTGCCGTCTTTCCGTCCCTTCAACGAAGACAAGGAGGACTGGGAAAAATATGTTCAGCAGTTGGAGCAACATTTCATCGCCCATCACGTACCAAGTACTGACAAGATTCATTTTTTTCTGTCGTGGTGTGGCCCCCAAGTTTTCGCGATTGCTGAAAAGCTGTTCCCGGATAATAAACCCGATAAAGTACAGTTCTCCACCTTAGTAGACGCCCTTTCAAAGTACTATTCAGACCACGTGCATGTAGCGGCCGCCCGTTATCAGTTTTTTAGACTTAGGAAAAAGGAAAATCAGACGTATCGCCAATGGGTGACAGAACTGCAGGGAATAACAAAAAAATGTCAATTTAAGTGCATGTGTGGTGCTTCTTATGCGGATTCCATGATCAGGGACGCGGTAACACAAAATGTGACAGATCACAAAGTTAGGGACAAAATTTTACAATATAGTAATCCCTCATTACAACAAGTATTGACGATTATTGATCATCAGGACGCATGTGAATTAGCTACCCAGTGCTTTGACTCTCCTCAAGTGCGTAGTGTAGCGGCACAAAATGAGCGGCACGCGGCTCCCCACAACGGCCGCAGCGTCCGCCGAGGCAATAAACATAGTTCGCGGAAACTGCCACAGACTTCCCGCTCGGACGCCTTACGTCAGAAGGACAACAAGCGCCAGAGCCACACGGACACCACTCGTAATGTTAGAAAATCTGGTCCACGGTGTTTGTCAAAACATAAACGAAGTAACGGCCCCTCGCGAAATGCTCAGTGTTTTGCGTGTGGAAAGCAAGGACATGTACAATCGGTGTGTTTACAAAGACAGCGACAGGCACCTGGTGAGCCGTCTACAAAGTTAATCACTTCTAGTACAGTAAACGAGCATTTCATAGATGTTCTCTCAGACAACTCTCGTGTTGCAGTGTCCAATAAAAGTGAACCGACTCCGTTGCTTCGTAAGAACAATAAATTGTTTGTGAACGTTCAGATTCAAAACTTGCCTGTGGAATTACAGTTAGATACGGGAGCGTCACTTTCGTTACTAAATTTTAGAACTTACAAATTGCTGCGCCAACCTCCATTGCAACCAACCCCTGTGCACTTGTCAGCATGCAATGGGGACACTATACAGGTACTAGGTAAATGTAGCTTGCCCGCAAAGTACCGAAATTGTTCGCAGACAGTGACTTTCCATGTACTGTGTTCGGAAGATTCAACAAACATTTTTGGACTAGATTTATTCGACTTGTTCAACATGAGTATACAGGAAAATGTGCTGACTGTTCAATCGTGTGTGCCCACCGACAGCTTAGATAAATTGTGCAAAGACTTCGCTGTACTGTTCACAGACGGCCTTGGTAGAACAACCAAGTTTATTGCACTAGTGACACTCAAGGAATCGGCCCAACCCAAGTTTTGTCGGGCACGCCGTGTGTCTCTCGCCCTGGCATTTGAACTTTCAGAATGGCAACGCAACGGTGTTATAGAACCTATTTCAGCCAGTCAGTGGGCCTCCCCCATAGTGTTTGTCCGTAAGCCGTCTGGTCGGCTCCGTATCTGCGCCGATTTTAAGAAGACAGTTAATCCTCAACTGGTTGTGGACACATTCCCGCTACCACACCCAGAAGAACTCATGGATCAACTCGGGGCGGGAAAGTACTTTTCTAAAATTGATTTAAAAGATGCTTATTTGCAAGTGCCTTTAGATGAGAAATCGCAGAATGTTTTAGTTACCAATACTCCTATTGGGTTATTTAAGTTTTTGCGATTGCCTTTTGGTTGCGCATCTTCTCCTGCTATTTTCCAGCGGTTTTTAACACAGTTGACCGCCAAGGTTCCCTGTTGTTCGACGTATTTGGACGATATTTTGGTTGCTGGACGTACCCCAGACGAACATTTGCGAAATCTTCGTTCGTTATTTGAAGTGTTGTCGGAAGCGGGCCTCCGCTGTAATAATGACAAATGTGTCTTTTTTCAAACGGAAATTGATTATCTGGGTCATCGCATTAATGGGCAGGGTGTACATCCCCTGCAGACGCATCTACTTGCTATCAAGAATTTGCCGACTCCTAAGAATCTTCGAGAATTGCAATCTGTGCTCGGTAAATTGTATTACTATTGCAAATTTATTCCAAATGCTGCTCAAATCGCTGCACCCTTACATCGTCTTCGGAAACGGAATGTTCCTTTTCAATGGACACCTGAATGTGACGCCGCTTTTCAAACCTTAAAACGGGAAGTCTTGAGTGACAGATGTTTAGTTCATTTTGATCCTTCGCTTCCTGTGGTCTTAGCTGCCGATGCCTCAGCCTATGGGATTGGCGTTGTGTTGTCACACCGGATTGGACAACAGGATCGTCCAATAGCTTTTGCGTCAAAGTTGCTTACTGATGCGCAGCGCAGGTAGTCTCAGATAGAGAAGGAGGCGCTTGCTCTGGTATAAGGTGTCACGAAGTTCCACCATTATTTATATGGTCGGAAATTTTTTCTTGTTACAGACCACAAACCGTTGCAATCGTTGTTTCACCCTCACAAACCTCTCCCGGAAACGATTGCCCATAAATTGCAACGCTGGGCTCTGCTTTTGTCTTCTTACAATTATGAATTTTTTTATCGCCCGTCATCGAAACACGCCAACGCGGATGTCTTATCCCGCCTTCCAGTGGGCTCTGATCCAGATTTTGATTCGTCGCCGGCGTCTTGTTTTGCGCTCGACGCCCAGGTTTCCGACTGGCTTGCATCTTTTCCTCTCGATTCTCGGACGGTGGCACGGGCTACCGCCGCCGATCCGACACTGAACCTTTTAGTACATTATCTTCGTTCGGGTTGGCCCCGATCTTCGAAGCACATTGCAGACTCCGAAGTTCGCCGCTTTTTTGCGCACCGTAATGAGCTCTCGTTGCAAGACGGGGTCATCTTGCTCCGCAGCGGAGCGGATCACTTGCGAGTGGTTGTGCCGACGTCATTACGCGCACAGGTCTTGCGACTTCTGCACGAGGGCCATTGGGGTGTAGTCCGAACGAAGCAGTTAGCCCGCCGCCATTGTACGTGGAAGGGCATCGACGGGGACATACAGCGTATGACGTCCCGTTGTCGCAATTGTGCAGAGCACCAGTCCGCTCCACGGCGCCGTTTCTTTTCGTGGCCGAAAGCAACCGGGCCCTGGCAACGACTTCATGTCGATTTTGCGGGACCCTTTTGGAATTCTCGTTGGTTAATGTTAGTGGATTCTTACAGTAATTTCCCGTTTGTAGTGCCTATGTCTTCGATCACGGCAACTGCCACCGTTAAGGTTCTACGGTCCTTATTTTGCCTCGAAGGTCTGCCACACACGATCGTCACTGATAATGGCTCGCAGTTTGCATCGTCAGAGTTTGCTTCCTTCTGTCGGAGCCAGGGTATCGAACACGTCACTAGCGCGCCGTTTCACCCTTCGCCGAACGGTGCCGCGAAACGTCTCGTGCGGACGTTTAAAGAACATATGACCCGCCTCAGGCATGACCATTCCCGCGATGACGCCTTGCTCATCTTCCTGACTACCTATCGGTCGCAGCCTTAAAATGGCTCCTCGCCGGCGGAACTTTTACACGGCCGGACGCATCGCATTCTGCTTCACTTGCTCCACCCACGGCCACGCGCGGGGTTCGTGCTGTCGGCTCCCTCGTCACCTCTTCGTGCTGGCGCGCCTGTTTGGTTTCGCTCTTATGCCACGCGCCAGCGTTGGCAGCACGGCACAATTGCTCGCCGCCTCGGCCGCGCGATGTTCTTAGTTAGTACTGCGCGCGGCTTGCAGAAGCGGCACCGCAATCAGCTCCGTCTCGGTGTTTCTGGCGCGGGCTGTGTGTTTCCAGCCGTGGAGTCTGCTGTCCAGCCGCCGCCGCCGCCGCCGCCGCCGCCGCACCAGAGCGCGGCCGCCACGCCTCCGTCCCAGAAGGCTATGGAGGTGGACGTCCCACACCTGCCGCCGTCGCCTCTGCCGTCGGCGCCTCCCGGTCCGGCGCCTGCTCCTCCGACGGCTGTCCGCCCGATGGAAGTCGACGCCCTCGTGGGGCGTCCCTCAAACCTGCCACACGCCGGACGTGGAGACGCGCGCCGCCGCCGGTTTCCTCGCGGGGTTTACGGTGGGCGCTCGCGGTGCGATCCGGGCGCGCGGGCCGGGCGTCTGGTCTCCACCCGGCCGTCAGCGCCCAGTGTACCGAGACGCGCCGGCCGTGGCTCCCGGAGGGGTGCTATATCGATAGCTGAGATAGGTTGGCAACAGAGAGCGCCCCGCGAAGCCACGGCCGATGGGGGCGCCGCCAGCGTCTTGCTAGGCAGTGAAAGAAGACACCACGCCAGAAGACCTTCGGACGGCGACCAGCACTCATCGAAATACCTTTCAATAAATAGGATAGCTGCTGTACTTGTTTGTATTTACGTTATGTATCGTACTAATTATAGAATACACATCTGACTAATGGTTCGATGTCTGTACCAATTCCTCAGAGTTCCCAATTGCGGCCTACCACCTGGAACCCACCTTCCTTCTGTGTGATCGCTAAGGACACAACAACATCGAAGGCAAATGAACACAGCAGTTTTTTTTTCTTTTTTTTTTTAAATTTTTGCCGGTGGGCGGAATTGAACCTTTTTTTTTTTTTTTTTTTTTTTTTTTTTTTTTTTTTTTTTTTCCTCCACCAAACAATGTCACGTTGCATTTTTTTTTTTTTTTTTTTTTTGTGAAAATAAACGTTGTTGCTCCATTTCGCAGTTCCCAAAGATTAAGACAACACAGTGGAGGCCGTCATCTTCTTGACGTAAATTTGAGCCCAGTTATATCCACAACAATGAAAAATGAAAAGGCTTCTTAGTTTCCTCAATAAAAAAAAAAAAAAAAAAAAAAAAAAAAAAAAAAAAAAAAAAAAAAAAAACCAACTAAATTAGTCTTCCGAACGAAGAAGTGATCATGGAAATTAAATACAAGTTCCGAACACTTAAGTGTGTAGAAAGGCACTTCCTGAAACACGATGCACACTTCCATGCCAAAATAAATTATCACACGAAATAAGAAGAAATTAAAATTGAAAAACTGTGAAAAGAAGTAGACCTTCCAAATCAATAAAACAGTATAACAGAAGCTTCCATTTACGATATAGTAGAACGTTACAATTTCACTTTTGCAGTAGGTGCACACAAAACACGAAACTGCTATCTATGCAGTCAGGTCACCATAACTTTTTGATATGCATGATCAAGTGCAACCTGTAAAAACTTAGCATACCTATCAGCATAACCAGCTCGTTCCTTTTCCTTGCACAGGCCGTCCCAGAGAAAAGCCAAATAGTCCAAGTGCCCGGTCGTCATAAGGGAAAAGAGACAGTGAACCGTGTGTCCTAGCAACCAGAGTGTTGCATTCTTCTTCGTCTGAGGATAGGGGTTTCGTTGGGGTAGAGTTGCATCCTCTATTGTCACACTTTCCAAGGGGAGGCGGTTGATGAGGCGAACCATGTCCCTGGCGGTATTCCACACCTCGATGAACTTGGGACACACGAAACGGTGAGCTATCGTGTCCTCCGCACCGCAGATCTCACACTCGCCGGTGCGATGGTGGCGGATGGCGTGCACTTTGGAGTTAGTGACCACGGTGCGATTAACCACCTTGTACCACGTGGCGCGTACTGTGGCAGGGAGGGCGGTGGCGGAGATGTTCTTCCAGACGGCTCTCCAGTCTATGTCTGGCAGGCGCGCTTCCCACCTGTTCCTGCCGGGAGTCCCTCGAAGTTCTTCCACTAGCTTGCGGACGTCGTTTGCTCGCCGGGTGGGATGCGAGATGTAGCTATTGTGAAGGAAGAAGAGGCGGACGTACCGAAGAGGAGGAGGGATGCCGGCGAGCGACACGGGGGCGACGAGCGAGGGCGGCCGATACCTACTGAAGAGCGCGGCGGTGGGGCCGGCGGGCGACGCGCGGGCCACGGCGCGGGTCCTCTTCACGAAGAGCGCGGCGCACTTGCAGCGGAAGTCGGCCAGCCCGAAGCCGCCCTCCGCCGGGGGCAGGGTGCAGGTGGCCAGGGAGACCTTGAAGAACTCGCCCCTCCACAACATCCAGTACACGGCACGTTGGATGGCGCGTTCCAGCTCCGCTGGTACCGGCAGGATCTGCGCCAGGTACCACGCCCTGGCGAGGATGTTGGAATTGATGACTGCCACCCTGTCTGGGAGTTCCAGGTTTCTTGCGGCGTGGATTTTACTGACGGCACGGATCTTATACAACGTACTCCGCCAGTTGAGGGCACCCATACGCTGGGGAGAGGCCGTCATAATGACTCCCAACACCTTGTGTTGCAAGCAGATGGAATACCAGTCCCGATGTTCGTTCTGGAAGTGACGCGTCAGTGGCAGGAGGACCGTCTTTTTTGGACTGACTACTGCTCCGGTGGCCCTTTCGTAGTGTTGGAGGACGGTTCGTAGCCTGTCGATGTCTTCTGGACGCTCGATGAATACCCCGAGGTCGTCGGCGTAAGCTCGACACACCAATCGACCATTGCCGATGCCGATACCACTACATTCCTCCGAGATGCAGCGGAGGAGCGGGTCGAGGGCGATGGCATACAGACCCATTGACAAAGGGCAGCCTTGGCGCACTGACCGGCAGATGGAGATCCGTTCCGTCCGTGACCCATTAACGCTGACGCTCGACGTGCCCGTGCCTAGCATATTACGAACGATGGCGGAAAACTTCGTCCCAAATCCCATTCTGGCCATAACCTTCATCAGGTACGTGTGGCTGATTCGGTCGAAGGCGTTCTTGAAATCCACAAGTAAGATGGCTGCACTGTTCATTCGATCGCCTTTGACTGAGCCTATACAGTCCCTATAGGCTAGGACAGCATCGAATATATTTCTGTCAGGGACTGCACACGACTGATATTCGCTAATCACCTTCGACAACATGGGTTTAAGACGGCCAGCTACGCATCGAGCTACAATCTTATAGTCCGTGTTCAGCAGTGTAATGGGTCGCACAGTGTCAATACTCGGTATGGCATTGGATTTTGGTACTAGTATGATGTTTCCTTCAGTAAAGTCCGGCGGTATAGTGACCCCATTCTGAATTTCTGTAACGATGGTCTTTAGAACGTCACCAACAAGATAGAAATATTTGTGATAAAATTCGGCAGGGATACCGTCGATACCTGGGGATTTCCCTTTAGGGCTGCGTTTGACAGCGTCTTCCAATTCGTCGAGCGTGAAAGGTTCATTGATGTGTGCTCGGTCAGCCCTCGTTAGAACGTGCGGAACTTTCTGGATGAGCGTGCGTAAGGATCCAGCGTCGACATCGGTGTCTGTGAACAGCTGTTGGAAGTAGCAGCGTACGTCTTGCTTGATAACTCCGACATCCGTCGTCCGTTGCCCGTTGCGAGTGACCCACGAGACGATGTGGAGCCTCTCCCGCCTCTTCCGTTCCCTGTTGAGGTGGTACAGAGACAGAGGTTCGCCCGTAACGACCCCGACGGGCTGGCTGCGAACGACCAGTCCGTCACTGCGGCGCCGCAGGTCGGCCAGGAAGCGCGCCTTGTAGCGCTTCAAGTCGGGCAGCAGGTCGGGGCGGTCCGCGACGCGCCTCGCGAGGTCCTGCAAGCACTGCTGGTAGAAGCTGGAGGTCGCCCTGCGCCAGTGCGCCGCCTCGCGGCTGTACTCCTTCAGGAAGGACCGGAGGGCGGGCTTCGCCGTCGCCACCCACCACTCGATCGTGCTGCCGGCGTCGCTCCTGTCCCGCAGTAGCTGGCGCCAGACGGTGGTGAGCTTCGCTGTCAAGCTGGCATCGTCGAGAAGGCTGCAGTTGAACTTCCACAGGTTCCGGCGACGCGGGGTGGGAAGTGTGGGCAGCGCGACGCGTAGGATGTAACTGCAGTGGTCGGAGAACGCGACTGGTTGGACGACGGTCACCGCGACGTGGCCCGCGAGGTCGGCCGACACGTAGATCCGGTCGAGGCGGCTGTGACCCGTCGGGTAGAAGTACGTGTACTCCGTCCTGAGCGGGTTCAGCACGCGCCACGAGTCCTTCAGGCGGTAGCTGTCGACCAGGAGGCGCAACTCCTGGCTTCTGTTCGGTCGGGGCACCTGATCGACGTCGGCGAGGACGGCGTTGAAGTCGCCTCCCATAACCAGTTGGTCGGTATTGCGTCGCAGGAGTTGGCATACCTCTTCTCCGTAAAACCGGCGTCTCGCAGATTTATCGGAGCAGGGGGCATACACGTTCAGAAACAGAATACCGTTAATAGTACAAGCTATTGCGTGACCGTGTGGTAAATACTCGATATCCTGTGCCATTAGGTCGGGACAAAGTAAAATAGCAGTTCCGGTTTCACGTTCAGGGGGCACATTATCAATAATCGTAAACTTGCTTATACAACTCAATGCCTCACGCGTCACTTCCTGAAGAAAAGCGACGTGACATTTGTGAAACAACAGAAAGTCTTCAAGTGCCAGTGCTTTATATGGGTTTGTCATCTTGTTAACATTAACTGTTATAACGTTACAAAGTCTGGTGTTAAAAGTCATAACAAAAAAAGACAAACATAGTACTACAAACTGTCCAGTCTAAAAACAGACAAAAATGCTGCTTGAAAGCGTTAAAAATCCATCATACCAGTACCCAGATTGTGCACGAAATGAAACAGCAGCATAGTCAGTACTGGACAGACACGAACACCACGCACATCCACCGGCATTATAGAAGACACGGAATAAAATGTCACCTGACACACAAGGAAAGACCCCAACGAGGTATGTTTGTTCGAAAAAGGTTTTCAGTCTACGAGTTCCCACCGACACACACATCCATAAGCGTAAAACTCAGCAATTGGAAGCATCCAAAGCAGAATGCACGAACCCGTATCCAGTGTAAAGCATAACACTCCGGAAACACATGAATAACGTGTGAAAAGTGTCGTAAGATGATGGCACGACGCACTGTCACGGTCACTGTCTAGACGCGCCAGTAGTGTCGGGCGCGCCCCCTGGTGTCGCCCCGTGTCCGTCGCTACTGGTTGGGCGCGGGCGGCGGCCGCTCCTTTCCGGAGTCCTGCGCCGCTTCCGCCATCGGCACATCTGCACGAGGGTTCGGGCCGGAGTCGAGTCCAGACGTCCGCACTCGTCGTCCCGGACTTTCCTTCAGTTTCCTCTTCCCAGACAACTGCGAAGATGTAGGGTCCTGGTGGGGCGAAGCGTCCATCTTCACGTCGGGCTGCGAGGTCGACTTTTCCAGGAAGTCCTTCAGCTGCCGCACGGTCTGCTCGAGCTTACCGGCCGAGGGGCCGGCCCGGTGGTCGAGTTGGCTGTGCGCGTCGCCGGGCCGCCGTCGCCGTGCTGGGTTTGAGTCCCGCGCGGCGTCCCTCGTGGAGTATGACGCGGTCTTGTGCCGGGACTTGTTCCTGCTGCTGCTGCTGCGCGACTTGTACCGCCTTCCGGGGGAGGGGCTGCGACACATCAACTCGGCACGGCGTACCTCCGGGGAGCGGGAGGCGCTGCTGCTGCGGGAGCGGTGGCGCTGCGCGCTGCGGTCGCGCCGCGGCTTCGGTTCCTCCTGGACGACGGGGGCGGCGCTGTCCTGAGGCGCCTGCTCCACCGGAGTGTCGGCGGCGGGTAACTGGGCCGTCGGCTCTTCAATCGAAACTGCGGGGGCGGCCGGTTGTCCGCCCTCGGGGTCGGACGGTCTCTCCTCCACACACTCGGAGGCAGTCGACACTGAGGGGACGGCGACGTCTGCCGCACGATGCTCAGATCCCGACTCGGCGGCAGACACCTCGGGAACGACGGATTCCTTGGCGTGTTCGAGTCCTGTGCTCGCGTCGGCTTCCTGCAGGGGACGCTCGGACGCTGCGTTCCGTTCGGCGTCGACTTCGTCCGCCCACGACAGGTGCTGTGCTGCGCCGATCTCTTCCGCGTCCATCGGCGCCTCTTGCGTTGCGGGAACGTCGTCCGCAGCGCGTCGTGCGGGGGAGGGTGCGACGCCGAGGGCGACCGACGCGTACGTCGCGCCGCCATCGCCGGCCGGCAGCTGCACAGGGCCCTGCCTGCGAGGACACTTGTTCCGCACGTGGCCGACGGCGTGGCAGAACGAACACGTCTGCGGTTGGCCGCTGTATGTGATGAACGCGCGGTTGCCGCCCATCATGAGGAACGATGGGATGTGTTGTCGTACCACCATCCGGACGCTGCGGATGCCGTTGTCTACTTGATATATATAGGCCGTAGACCATTTTTCCTTGGTCACGGAGTACACGGTTCCGAACGGCGCTAAACTGCGAGAGATGGTTTGATTCCTCGTCTCGAACGGCAAGTTGAAAACTCTGACAGTTCTAAGTCCGAACCCTGCATGAGAAAGCTGAACGCTACTCACAGTACCGTCGAGATGTTTGAAGGAACGAGTACCACCGTTTGCATTCACCAGTTCGTCACACATTTCGGAGGTCGGTAATTTCAGAAATAACGCGTTTAGAAAAACGTCTAGTTGCAAGCCGAGAAGGTCCGTTTCCGAAATTTTCAGTTCTTCCGATATCCACCGATGAATTTCGTACGCGGAGGGGCGGGGAACAGAACGATCGAACGTACATTGAATATTGTTCTGTCTGTCTTCGGAATCCATTACTTACAAACAGGTGTTAAACACCAAACAACGAAACACGCCGCGAAGACCGCCGCCGACCGCCTCGAAGCACACTTGTTTGCACTGCCCGGAGAGCGACGAGCTCAGGCGGGCAGCCAGACAAGGACTCAACATACACGCAGCACTGACTGCCTCTCAGGCAGAGTGCTCTGCTATTTATACACAGACAGAATTTACCAGAAATTAGAAGAACAGTTAACATAAGAAACAAGTAGAATTTACAAGTGAACATAAGAAAGATGTAGAACCTTCTGGAACTGTTTATTACAAAGAAATAAATCTTTTGCCGGTGGGCGGGATTGAACCGGTGACCTTCTGCACCGCAGTCCGTGATGCTATCGCCTGCGCCACGCCGGCAGTCGGCGTTCGTGGTCTCTCGCGGCAATATGATGACATTGTTAATAGTCGTTCTGAGTTAGTCGTGCCGAATACATGTCTTTTTACAAGCATTACTGATTTGAACGTGTATTATTTCAGAAGAAAATAAATATGGAGTATTTTAAACGCTATAAAGATTTATTTAATGTGTGATTTATATTTACTGGAAGCCTAATCTGTTTTATAGATAAGTTTTACTTTGTTTGAGAAGAGATTTAATATAATAGTGGAGTCTAACATTGACTTATATTCTATTGTAACAAGATATTTATATTGGTTGTCAATGTGGAACGTCGAGTTTAGCAGGCGGTGAATTTTATTATTTGAGTTAACAGCGAACCTTATAGCCTGTGTTAGACCTTGAGTTAAATTTCAGTAACGGTTAGAGATCAATTCTCTTGCCTCTGCTTGTACAAGAACCTAGTATTTTATTCAAGAACTATTTAAAAAGATCTATTTCTTTTTTTCTGATTCTTGCTGTGGTGCGGGAGCTTCGGAAGGAAGGCAATAAAATTTTCACGGTTAACTTTTATCTACAAGTTAACAACTACTTAGCAGCTAAACGTACTTGTATAAAACCAAGTTAATTTCATAACTAGTGTCGACATACGAGTTTTATCAATCCATTATGAACATAAGTTACACAATTAACGTCAACATTATCCCGTCCCACCACATCCTTAGTATAAGTAAGTTTAAGTTAGCTTAAGCAGTTTACAAATCTAGCGTCGGAAGACCTCAGCAATTCGGTCGCTTAGGTCCACAAACA
The DNA here is from genome assembly GCA_026315105.1 of Locusta migratoria. NCBI lineage: Eukaryota > Metazoa > Arthropoda > Insecta > Orthoptera > Acrididae > Locusta > Locusta migratoria. Next base: position 169,705,575 of record CM048745.1, read on the forward strand.
TGGAAGTTCAAATAAGACTTTTCACTGACGATGCTGTAGTGAATGCGGGAATCGCAACGCTAGAAACGTGTGGTGGAAAGCAGGAGGATCTGCATATCCTTTGTACAAGGACTGCCAACTGGTCCTCAATTCAAATAAATGTTATCTATTACAAACAGAAAGAAACAGCTTTTATGCAATGGAAAAAAAGAAGAAAAAATATCGCACTGACGTGTTTTACAGCCCACTTTAGATTTGTAGTTTTATAAGTTTTTGCAAACATTTTGGACCAAAATAATAATCTAAATAATAAAAAATTAATTAATAACAGTGTCTCAAACCCTTTCACGAAAAAAAAATATTGAACGGCGGATTTCGAACCACTGACCTTCAGCGTCACACACCAACCAATTACCCATTACGCTACAGCTGACTGTTTACAGTGCTTGTGCTATAATCTCACAGTATTGATGGTAGTTGTTATCTGATGCTAATATGGCATTTGTAGACAATAGATTATCATTTATCGTACGAAGAACGACGTGTTTTTGTTAATTCTTCAGTGCACCATTGCTTTGAAATGACAACATTTAAGTTACAATAAGAAAATCTTCAAATACGCAACGCAAGATGGCGTATGCCACAGCGAGTTCTGGGCGAAGAATGTCACGTGACATCTGCGAACGGCTGGTTTTCGTTAATTCAATGGTGTCAAAACTCCGCTAATTTTGCAAATATCTCTCAAACGATACGAGATATGAAAAAAGCATAGGGGAACGAAGTTGTAGAGAATTTTATACTCTATAAATTCGTTTATTCAATTTTCGCGTCAGATGAACGGTTTATTTGCAATTAAAATTACATTACCAACCGCCTTTTTTGTATTACTACCGTATTTCTTGTCCGAAATATTTCAAAAAGCGAGGCTCTGGTCTCTGGTAGCCAACAATTATGTCTGTAAAATTTTGTGCCGATCGGTTGAACGGTTCGACCTAAAAAGTGGGAACACGTTACAGCCAGACAGAAATCGTCAAATCGCCGTTATTTTTGCAAATATCTCTGCAACGATGCAAGATATGAAAAAAAGATAGTATAGCTAAGTTGTAGATAATTTTCCCCTCTACAAATTAGGCTCCTCTGCCAATTAGGTTATTCAGTTTTCGTGTAAGATGAACGGCTCGTTTACAATTACAATTATATTACAAATGCCTTTTTTTGGTATTACTACCTTATTTTTGGGCCGAAATATTTGAAAAATGGAGGTTCTGGTCTCTGGCGGCCTACAATTATGTGTGAAAACTTTGGTGCTCATCGGGTGAACGGTTCGTCGTAAAAACAGGGAACACATTACGGACAGACAGACTGACAGGCATACATCCCAAAATCGCCGTTATTTTTGCAAATATCTCTGAAACGATACGAGAGAGGAAAAAAGGGAGAGGGAGAAAAGTTGTAGAGAATTTTCTCCTCTACAAACTCGGTTATTCAGTTTTCGTGTTAGATGAATGGTTAAGCAGTTATTTTCATTTAAATTTCGAGCTGTCAAAAAACGATCGGAAAGGCCCACTTTTAGTGTTACTACCGTAACCACTCCCATGAACCGCAGACATTGCCGAGGTGGGGTGGCTTGCGTGCCTCAACGATACAGATAGCCGTACCGTAGGTGCAACCACAGCGGAGGGGTATCTGTGGAGAGGCCAGACAAACGTGTGGTTGCTGAAGAGAGGCAGTAGCATTTTGAGTAGTTACAGGGGCAACAGTCTGGATGATTGACTAAGCTGGCCTTGTAACATCAGCTAATGTGGCTTTGCCACACAGTTACTGCGAACGGCTGAAAGCAAGTTCTGAAGCAAGCAGGAGTAAAATATAGGGAGCGTAAGGTTATTTACAACGTGTACAAAAACCAGACAGCAGTTGTGAGAGTTGAAGGGCATGAAAGGGATGCAGTGGTTGGAAAGGGAGGGAGACAGGGTTGTAGTCTTTCTCCAATGTTATTTAATTTGTACATTTAGCAAGCTATAAAGGAAATCAAGGAGAATTAAAAACATTGTGTTTTGCCGACATAGTAATTCTGTCAGATACAGCAAAGGACCTGGAACAGCAATTGAACGGAATGGGCAGTGTGCTGAAAGGTGCATATAAGATGAACATTAACAAGAGCAAAAGTAGGGTAATGGAGTGCTGTCTAAGATAATCGGGTGATCCTGAAGGAATTAGATTAGGTAACGAAGCAATAAAGGAGGTAGATGAGTTTTGCTACTTGGGCAGTAAAATAACAAACGATGGTCGCAGTACAGAGGATATAAAATGCCGAGTTGTAATGGGTAGAAAAGCGTTCTTGAAAAAGAGAAATTTGTTAACATCGAATATTGATATAAGCCTAAGGAAGTCCTTTCTGAAGGCATTTTTGTGGAGTGTTGCCTTGTATGGGAGTGAAACATGGACGATAAACAGTGCCGTCAGGAAGAGGATAGAGGCTTTTGAATTATGGTGCTACAGAAGAATGCTGAAGATTAAATGGGTGGATCACGTAACTAATGAGGAGGTACTGAACAGAATTTTGGAGAAAAGAAATTTTTGCCATACCTTGACTGAGAGAAGGGATAGATTGGTAGGGCACATTCTTACACATAAAGGAATTTTGAATTTAGCGTTGGAGGGCAGTGTGTGGGGTAAAAACGTCAGAGGAAGACCAAGAGTGGATAATCAGCTTCAGACAGATGTAGGTTGCCGTTCTTACGTGGAGATGAAGAGGCTTGCTCAGGATAGGATATTGTGGAGAGCTGTATCAAACCAGTCTCCGGACTGAAGACCACAACAACAACCGTAGCCTAAAGTGGGCCAAAAAAACACTGGAAGCATATACTTTCGTAAAATGCTTGAGAGTATGCTTACGTAGTGAACGATCACATTAATTTAATCGTGAGTATGGCAGATGTCAATGATATTCATTGTAAGGAAAATCAGGAAAGTGCAATTTATCGACAATTGAAGTATTTTATGAAACATTCGCTCGATCAGTACCAGTACTTGAAATATTTCTGTGTGATTCTTACCGGGTAGGAATGTTAGAGAAGTTAGAGAAGGTCCAGGGACGTTCAGAACCCTGCCTTCCAGGTTTAATTAGGGAGGGTGAAAGTGTCACGAAGAAGTTCGGCTAAGTACAGTGGCAGAAGCTGTAAGAGAGAGAGAGACGTTCTGCATCACGGTAAGATTTGCGATGGCATTACTTCTTCCAAGAGGTATCCAATATATTACTTTCAACTACATACTTGATGATTATAATCAAACTTTCTAAACGCTATAAAAATAACACAATTTGATTATCTAACGGTAATTTTTATGAAAAATTCACGCATTTTTATTTAATCGTAATTTTCTATAATTTTTTAAATTATGATTTCGATCAAAAAACATACGTTAGATTTTTTACAATATTGGTGTCACTATTGGTTAACGACGCTAACTTTTGGATCAATAAGTTTGTGAGGGCTATTTTTTCGTCATTTTCGAATTCGGTGACCTAAAACATGTATTCCATGTGTTGTGTCAATTTTATGTGTGTGTAGACGAGCTGAACACCTTGTCGTCGCCTAAAACGACAGTTGTGTAGGGTAGCTGCTTCGAAAGCCATCAGTAACTATGGAAAAGACTGTCGTAGGTCTTCACAAAGTTAACAACCAAAGACTACCGTCGTCAACTAATAGTGAAGCCGATACTGTAAAATAAGTAACGTATGCTTTTTGATTGAAGCCATCAATGTATTATGAAATATAGAAAATTACGAATAAATAAAAATACGTCCATTTTCATAAAAATTACCGTTAGATATTAAAATTTTGTATGTATTCGAACACATCGAAGAAAATAAAAATAAAAGTTAGGTTCTATAAGAATCGAACCACCGACTGTATGGTTGTGAGTGGTTGTGAGCCCAAAACGCTACCACTTTTTTTTTTTTTTTGTCTCCTTCCTCCCCTACAACCCGTCCTTCCACTCACCAAATTCGCCTTCATCGGCGTCGGCTTCATCGGCCTTTGGGTAAAGTAATTTCTTCTTCTTCTGCAGGTGAAGGTAGTGGATTACTTCCACGAAGACATCAGAAACTTCCTCCATAAATAACAAAAGAAAAAAGACACTTTTTTTTCCTGGCTCTCTGAACGCTTCCGAGTTCGCCTTCTCGAAAAATGAAAGTTACCGTTTTGCTTCTATCGTTTCTTGCAATTCAGTTAAGTTCTTTGCCTCGTCTCTGTATTTATCTTCTCTTCACTCGCGAATCGTGAGCTGCCAGGTTTTGATTTTTTATGATGATAGATGTCAACCCATAAGGGGAATGTGTAGTACATCAGTAAAGGAAAGGCGTCCACTCGCCATTTAAATGTAGAACATTATTGAACAAAAGTGTTTGACATAACGGAAAATAAAGGAATAAAAATGCTCTTATTATAAGGGCATCAAATTACATTCTCTCTTCGTGTTCCACGTTTTTAAACGTCTGGGATTCTCAGTATTTCATACATTCTTCTCTGAAATCTGCTTCCATAAAGTTCGCATAGTTTCGCTTGTAATGTTTTTTTCGTAATAACTGGCGAAGTTGTTGAAATATATACATGCAGAAGTCCTCTTCGCTTTTAGTTGTGCTTGACACTATGTAGTGGACGAAGTGCCCTTTTAGCCAGTTAACAGAGTTCCGTTTCGTTTTATGGTACGGAATAGTATCTGGGTGCAAGAAATCGTCAGGTGTAATGCGAAGAACCGATGTTCTTGTGATGGTTGCAACCTTTTTACGAATATAGTTCCAGACTTGTTGGACCTTGGAGCACACAAAATGATGTTCGTCGTTGTCCATTCAAAAGTTCAAATGTTTGTTAAGCTTATGGGACTCGACTACGGGGCCATCAGTCCCTAAACTTACAAACTACCTATGAACTACTTAATACTAAGGACGTCACAAATATCCATGCCCGAGGGGGGATTCGAACCCCCGACCGTAGTGGCCGTGCAGACCGTGACTGGAGCGCCTCAGTCCCCTCGGCCACCGCGGCCGGCGTTGTCCATTGAGTTGCACGTTGCGCACAAAGGTGAGTCCACCAAATGTATCGAATATAGCTTGGAGTTGGTGTGGACTTTCCTGTTCATTAAGCGATACCAGGAGGCTCTGACCGCAGTTGTCAAATCACGGCAGTGGATATTCTTCCAGATGACTGGCCATCTGTGATTGGGGTGTTTTTGTTCAATGACGTTTCGGTTCTTGCTTTCCATGAACTTCTTATAAACTGTACGCACCGTCATAAGCTCATCACCTAGCATGTTTAGCTGCAGCTAGCTCAACTCGACTAAAAAGGATTGAAAATGCGACATAGCGCTCGGAATATGTCGAACGTTAATTGGAGGCTGCAGTCTGGTAGGCTTGATCTCGTTTAACAGATGGGCTGTTAAACTGTTTGGTAAGTTCTTCCAGATCTTGTACGTATTACACACGTATAGCGCCCGTGCCTTATTTGCAACATGCATAAGATTTAATCCCCCATCCCAAATGGCCAAAGTAAGCGTGTCGTATTTGACTTTGAAGATGTTCCCTCGAGTGACAAAGTGACCCAAAGCTGACATAATTCGTTTCATTGTCTCGTGTGGCATCGGTAAAACTTGTGCAACATAATTGATCTTCGATGTCATGTAAATGTTAGCGAGCGTTACCTTTTGTACTTCATCAAGTTTTCTGATGTAGTGGCTCTGTATGCATGCACGCAGACGTGCGAGAAGATTCCTATAATTGACAGCGATCGTGTGCTTTATGCCACTCAGGTATTCGATGCCTGAGCATGTCAGTTTGGAGACTGGGTTTAAGTATTCATGGTGCTGCACGGCAATCCCACGTCCTATGTTCATAAAACAACACTTTCTTCCATTTAACTTCGCCCCTGAGGGAAGTTCGTATTTATTAACAATTTGGAGAGCTGCTCCTAACTCCTGTTCATCCGTAACTAAGAATCCGACGTCATCCGCGTAAGCATTGCAGGCTATCTTAATTCCATTGATTGTCAATCCTCGTAGACGTTGGTTCAGTGTAGCAAGCAGGGGTTCAATGGCAATAGCAAAAAGTGCCATTGACAAGGGGCAGCCCTGTCTCACCGAGCTCTTTATTCTAATTTGTTTTGTGAGCTGTCCAATCACTAATGCTCTTGTTACACCTTTACTAAGGATATCACTTATGAAGTTTGTGAAGCGCTGCGGAAAGCCCATAGCACGCATGGTGCTCAAGAGGTACTGGTGGTTCACTCTATCAAATGCCTTTGCAAAATCAAGTGATACCAAGGCACACTGAATTTTGCAAGCTTCTGCTGTGGCGATCACGTCTCTGTATTCACATAAGTTATTCTGGATTTTTCTGTCAAGACCCACGCACGTCTGGTATCTGCCTATTACTGTATTCAGCATTAGTTTCAGTCTATGGGCAAAAATTCGTGCCACTATTTTGTAATCACAGTTTAGTAGCGTCAGAGGTCTAAAATCGTCAATATGTCTACCTCCTGGGTGTTTAGGGATGAAAACTGCAATTCCTTCTACCAGCTCTTTAGGCAGATTAAAATGTGGCTGCAAAAATTCATTGTACATAGCTAACAATTTTGACTGCAGTTGTTCGCGAAACATATGATAGAATTCCGCAGTGAGACCGTCAGGGCCTGGTGACTTATTTTTGGGGCTTCGTTGTATGGCATATTCCAGTTCCTCCTCATCAATTTCTTGAAGGAGATTCTCGGATTGTGCATCACTTAACGTCCCTTGAAGGTTGTGTAACAGCTCCTGTTGCATCATTGCGTCGTTGCTTCCCGTTGCCAGAAGCTCTTCCAGGTGCGTGTGAATTGCATTTTTTATTCGTTTTGCTGCTCGAGGGTGGTCCCGTCTCGTAACCGGAGTTGCGTGATAATTTTTCTTTTGCCTCTCTTATTCTCACGAATTACATGGAACATAGAAGGTTCTTCCTGCTCTATCAGGTTATCGGACCCAGACCGGACTTTGTACCCTTCACACTGCTGTCGTTTAAGTTTCACAAGTTTTGCTTTAATACGCTTTATTTGTACGTAATTGTCAATGATCGTCGCGTCCGATTTATATAATTCTCTTAAGCAAGAAAAGTAAAATTCTGTAATCTTTTGTTGCCAGTAATACTTTTCTCGTGAATATGCTTGAAACATTTTCCGTATCCTTGGTTTGGCATGTTTGAGCCACCATTCCGTCACTGAGTTGTATTGTGCTGCTTTACTTTCACATGCCCTCCATGTATCATTAAATGCACGCTGGCATTCTACATCATGGAGAATTGAACTATTCAGTTTCCACGTGCCTCTGGCCCGGTATGTGCCCTGTTTGCGCATGTTAACAATACATATATATATGCAGCATGGTCTGATAAAATTGTCGGCCAAATTTCGGAATGGAGGACGGCAGAGGTAAGTTGTTCGGTCACATATATTCTGTCTAGCCGACTCGCAGAATGGCTCGTGACGTGCGTGAATCCTTGTAACGTGCCGTGCAGGTGTTCCCAAGTGTCAATTAAACGCAGATTATTGACAATACGTTTCAGTTCCATCGATGTGTTGAAATTGGGCGTCTGGTCTTTACGGTGCAGCACACAATTAAAGTCACCTGCAAGTATTAGATTATCATAATTCCTTCCAAAAAGCTGTACAATTTCACTGCTAAAGAATTCTGCCCTGCCTCGCCGATTGCTGCTGCCGGATGGCGCATACACGTTAAGTATGCGAGTGCGGGAAACTGTGACTGCAATTCCCCTGCTATTTGGTAATTTTTCCACATCAGTCATCATGATGCCTTCTTTTGCCAAAACAGCTGTCCCGAGATCCGCTCCACTCCCCGGATTGGTGATAACAGTGTATTCGGCAATTCCTTCGAGTTCTATGGCAGCCACTTCCTGCAGCAATATGATGTCAATATCGGCAGCACGTAGCAGATCCTGTAACATAGACAGTCGCAAACCTGATCGGATCTTATTGATGTTGAGAGTGGCTATTTTATAAGCTTGCGACTGATTCATGGATTTAAGGTTTTCTAGCAGTTAGTTTGTCCTGTTAGGGTGACTGGGAATAGGAGGCGTTTTGGTTACCATCTTGCCATCTTTTGCAGTTGTAGTCTCCTCCCTCGAGATGGTTGAGGATTCCGGCTCCAATTTCTGGACCACGGCCGTTTCAGCCTTCTCCTCTGCTTGTTCCATTTCCTCTGCCCAGGATTTGGAACATGTGGACTGATGCATAGCCTCTGCTTGTTTTATTTCTACAGATGGGCCCAGTGCTAGTTGTGTAGCCGTGACATCACTCGACCCTTGATGCGAAATCGATCCGGAAGAGGCAGACGTCTCGACATCCATTGCTCCCAAGACCTGTTGACTCACATCAGCAGACACAGAACTTTCGTGACGGATCTTGCTTATAACCTTCTTAGCTTTTTCCCGCAGTAATGGGGCGACTTGATTAGCGCCCTGCTGTGCCCGCCTCCGTTTCTTAGTCTTCTTCGTCGAGGACGACCCCTTAGATGACTCCGAACCATCAGAATCAGAAGTCCGTCGTTCCGTCGACTCGTTCTCATCAATAGATCCAAGATCCATCGACTCCCGCATTTCATAAGGTCCAGGTACAGGAAGGGCTTTACTCAAACCTGTGTGTTCGCGGTTCGGGTCACTCGGTCCTGCGTCATCACTCGTTTCCATAGGTGTGTCACTGTGAATTTCAACAGTTGAGAGGAAATCAACGTTTGAACTTGCAGGTACGCGTTCGGTGACTGTCTGCGCAGCAGCAGGTTTATCATTGCCGTCTGATGGCGGGACATCTAAAGGTGGAGTCGCGGTTTGCACTGCAGCTAGCGCCGACGAGTAAGTCAGGGGCAGCGCCGTGGTCACGGAGGGACGCGCGGCCTCCCCGGCTGGTATCTGCGCCACGCGGCGTTGTAAACACTGCGCTCTGACGTGGCCTGTCGCGCCGCAGCCAGCGCAAGTCTTCGGCTGCCCATCATATATTACAATACCACGGTGTCCACCTACAGTTATGTAAGAGGGGATATGTTTTGTTAGGTCGATCTTAACCTGTCTCACACCGCTTAACACAGGGAATTTATGGCTCGGAGAGAACTTTTCCGCAAAATTGTTCAACACCCTGCCATAAGGCGCAAGGACTGCATTAATTTGTTCCGCTGTCGTTTCAAAGGGCAGTTCAAATACGCGCACTGTCCGGATGCCAAGTCCTGCATGTGTGACAGTCACCTCGCCGACAGCACCGTCCCTGTATTTAAATTTCAAGGCCCCTCCACTGCTTGTGACTACTCGATCACATACGTCGGAGTTGATAACTTTAAGGTAGACAACATTAGTGACGATAGAAAAGTTAATTCCAATTACTTCATCGGCAGATATCTTAGCGGTTTCTTCTAACCAGTGTTCTACTTCGAAAGAGCTCGGTCTAGGGAGAGTCGTGTCAAAGGTGAACTTCAGGGTATCTGATTCATGGTGTCATGGTTTCCTCTACAGTTAGGACGACGCTGTATGCAAGCGACTTACCGCGCAGACGTAAACAAACTCGCCACGGCGCGCCGCTCTGCCGGAGGTCCGTACACCGCCGTAGCCGCGACGAGACTGAGCTACACTGTCTTTTGCTGCAACTGTTTTAGTTATTGGTACTTACGTGTATCTGCAAAAATTCAAAGTCGATTTTCTCGAGAAGTTTTGAGAGTTGCGTCGAATGGCTTTCACTGATTTGTTATTTAAGTTCCATTCTTCACGTACCGTAAATATGAAAATATTCTAAAATCTGACACCCATATGGTCTCCTTTTTAGACGTGAAATGAGGAAAAGCCATGTGTCAGTTGTGTTTTATACCATCTTCAATGGGTCGTGCAACATAAGAGGTTTTTTTTGTCCTTGTTGTGACACATACAGCGCCACTTTTGATCAATTTTCACACTATTTATTTTTCTTCTGCCACGCGTTCTTCCCCTTCTGCGACAATATTCCGTTGCAATTTGATGACATTCGGAGAAGTAGTGTTATTTTTACAGCGTTTAGAAAGTTTATTTATAATCATTCCCCATATAATTGCTTCCATTTCAGATGTTTCTGATTCTGCTTCGACGACGCGATCGTGTATGATTAAAAGTACGGATGTATTGTGATCTGTTTCAAAAGTGTGTGAAATAGCTCGAATTCGCCTCAGTAATTTATCGCGATTGATATGTAGGGAGAACTCTGAATCTCACATGCAGTATTCAATATCGAGATAGGAAAGAAATAATACTACTAGAAATTCAGTTTCGACCGCATTAAGTCACAGAAATTGCGACAGTGTAAGTTTACTCGGAATTGAATGTTTATATTAGTTGAAAGTGACTCGAAATTTCATTTGAAACTATCGTTATATGACGAAGTCGGTCAGCGATGCTAATAGAGATTAAACAGTTGATCTCTAGTGAAAACAGTAATAAAAGCACTAGCAGGACAGATACAATTTTTATGTTACCTGTAATAAATCTCTTAAAGCCATAAATAGTATATAAAAACGGTTCTTTAGCTATCGTTAAAAGTGGTACAGTCCTGTATTAGCTAAAATCACAGCGTCCAACTTGACTCGCGTGTTGTTGACCAGTAAGCAAAGTTTTTCCTGGGCTTTCTGTTGTGACGTCCTTTCCCTCCATAATAAAAACACACCTGAACTATGAATGAAGTAACGCGATCTGCAGTACTTTAGCCGTCATCACTTACATTAAGTGAGCCACGCCTCTCATATCTAAACTAAACAAAAATTAAATGAATAAATAAAATTCGAGAGACATCTCAAACCCTAAGTCTTCTTTCATCTGGCGATATCATCAAAACTTACACCCAAATTCACTGAAATGGTAGTGGAATACCATCGAGATGAGTGGAATACGATGTTTCGCCGAAGATTGAACTTACAGAGCTCAGCCTCGGTTTACTATAGGGAGTGATTACGTTGAAGTCTCCAAACTGTCAGTTGTTCTCCTTTATTCTCGAAGTTCATATAAGCTGACAAGCTGCTCCAGGACTTTTCTGATGTGTTTTGTTCGGAAATACTTCCCTATGCATAAACATATATCGCTAGCAGAACAGCCGAGCCCGAATGAAACGACAGCTTCTATACGGAGCTATCCGAGGTAAATCCTTGCCAATATTGCGGCCGAATTCCAATAGCTGTTTATCGATATTCCGCTACCTGAAGAGCGCTTGTGGCGGATATGTTCTCTCCACGCACATCGGCTTACGGTATTTATACCTGCGCAGATCGCTACTGAGTTGAAGTTCCTGCAGGGGATGCCTCTCTGTGGAAGAAATGTTCTCTGCGGGTTTTATTACGTGAACCCGTTCCCCGACGGCACACGTCTCGCAAAAATGTCTGGTATTTTTATCAGGAACAGCGAAATGTGAATATCAGGTTTACTTTTTCGTATGTGTAATAAAAGCATACCAAAACTACAGGCACATCCGTCATAAGACGTATATTAGATATTGCTTTTACCAATGTGTTTAATTACCTACAAACTTCTGGCACCATTTATTTAGAATCACTATTCGTTACATCGTATTGCCTGCCTTCACCTTTGTAATTCCAAGTACTTTCATCAATGAAATGTTCAAATGTTTGTAAAGCTTATGGGACTTAACTACGGGGTCATCAGTGCTAAACTTACAAACTACTTATGAACTACTTACGAACTAGGACGGCACAAATATCCATGCCCGAGGGGGGATTCGAACCCCCGACCGTAGTGGCCGTGCTGACCGTGACTGGAGCGCCTCAGTCACCTCGGCCACCGCGGCCGGCTTTCATCAATGATGCCTAATAATAAATTATAAATACCAAACGAGAGGCCAGCTACGGGAGCGGAGGTAAAATCGCCAGAGGGAACAAATATGCATAACAGTTGTAAATTAACTGGAATAATAGAGCAACATAATTTTTAAACAATTTATTTAGTAACTTCCAGGCAGATTAAAACAGTGAACCGCACTAGGATTCGAACCAGGTCCCGGAATCCAACAACGGTCAGGCACAGAACTTTAATTTGCCGGGAAGTTTCATGCAAAGTAAAAATATCAGTTTGGAATTTAGTTTGAAGTAATTCGGAAACAATTCTTCATTTAAAAAATTACACGGTAACGTCGGGTTTTAATTTAAGAGGCTCTAGAAAAACTTAGCTTCTGAGACTCTTTTCAAAAACTTTTGTTTTATTTTACAAAATAATTAAAAAGAACCTTGTCTATATGAAGGTTATTTAATAATTAAGGAGACGAAATGGTTTGGAGAAAATCGTTTATTTTTACAAAACAGTATTATTTCTACTTTTCAATATAATTCCCTTTAATATTTACCCACTTGTTCCAAAGGACTACATGTTTTGTGATTCCGGCTGCAAAATATTCTTCATCTTGATGTTTCACCCAATTTCCTATAAACATTTTCACGTAAGCGTTGTCCTTGATCTTCTTAATGCCACCTTCAGTGCAAACAACAAATCTAAATCTGTAGGTGCTAAATTTGGACGGTAAGGGGGATGAGGCAGTACCTCCCTGCCCATTTTGTCGATGGTTTCATGGCTTATTTGAGTAATATGAGGACGTGCGTTGTCTTGGTGAAGAATCACATCTATGCTCTGATGAACCTTGTTTAAAAGCAAATCCTAGTAGTACTGGCTGTTCGGTGTACTCTGTTCTTCAAGATAATCACAAAAAACTAGACCTTCAGCGTCCCAAAGTACCGCCAGCATGGCTTTTCCTGCTGATGCTTGGGTTTTGAACTTTGTCTTGACAATTGAGTTGGTGTACCACTCTATGCTTTCCCTTTTTGATTGTGCCTCATAATAGTGAACCCAACTTTCATCATAAGATAATTTTTTTAAGGAAGTGCTCACCTTCTCTTTCATAACATTCCTTTATCTCTGTGCGCGCTCTCAGCCTTGTTTTCTTGCGAATAAGAGTCAACTCCTTTGGCTTCCATGTTGCACATGTTTCGCGCTTCTTCAACTTGTTACCGACAATGTTATGAACTGTACTATTAGTAACTTGAACCTTAGCAACAATCATTTCCACAGTCACACGGCGGTCAGCATTAATAACGTCATCAATTCGAATTAAGTGAGGAAGTTAAAACTGCAACTGGGCGGCCAGAACGTTATTCGTCAATGAGTTGCGACCATTTTTTTAACTGCTCTACCCTCTTGAAAAAATTTGCATGATTCATACAACCTCCACCATAAACGTTAGACATTCCACTCACCGTTTCCACCAAAAATATCTCAGGAGCTATAACAGACGTTGGATAACGACCTCCGCGATCATAGACGTACGGCGGGGGCTTATGAAAGTAAGCACTACGAGACATCCTGACACATCAATAAATATTAATTTCTAAACAAACCTCTAATTTTAAATGGATACTCCATATTATTTCTTGCGCGATCAATAGCATGAAATATCACAAAAAGAATGTCATTGGTATCAACACAATATGTCAATTAGAACCGGAGAAAATGATAAGCGAAATATTTTGATACACAGTACATAAATGTATGGGGAGGGCAGCTAGTGCATCTCGAGATACAGAGGTACAGTGCGTACACTGAGTCTCCTAGTGTGGGTTTTTACTCTTTTTACCACAATTTTAATCCATTTCCTCTTAGTACAGCGTTTTTTTCTTGTTTTTTTTGTGTGTGTGTGTGGGGGGGGGGGGGACATATTACAAAGGTAAAATGCTCCAAGCGTATTCAGTTACGTTTCTCAATATTAATACGATAACATCAGAACTTGAACCATCTGGTGCAGACATTGTTTTATTACAAAGAAGTCGCACCGAACATATTACTATACCTGCTTTAGTTGTGCTATTAAACCTTGCAATGGAAGACAGTAGTGGCACTGCCTGTATGAGTGAGAGAAGGTACTCCTCTATCCCAAGTACAAAAACTGGACTTTTTTGAGTCACAATAATCAACCTTTACGCACTATCTGGAAGCTCATGGAAAGCAGAACAAGCAAACATTTTTAAGGAGGAAATGATGTAACAGTGTGATCAATCTTCAGCGCAACCAACTTTCCTGTGTGAGACTTGCCGGCAATGGCAGCTGCGGTGCCCGCTTAGAGGGTCGCTGACGTCCGCACTAAATTTTCAAAATGTTCAAATGTTTGTAAGGCTTATGGGACTTAACTACGGGGTCATCAGTCCCTAAACTTACAAACTACGTATGAACTACTTACGAACTAGGACGGCATAAATATCCATGCCCGAGGGGGGATTCGAACCCCCGACCGTAGTGGCCGTGCTGACCGTGACTGGAGCGCCTTAGTCACCTCGGCCACCGCGGCCAGCCACTAAATTTTAAATGAGTTGATACGCAAGTTATTGCCGCGAGAGACCACGTACACCGATTGCCGGCGTGGCGCAGGGGATATCGTTACGGACTGCGATGCTGCAGGTCAGTGGTTCAATCCCGCCCACCAACAAAATTTATATCTTTGTAATTAATTCCACAATGTTCTACATCTTTTTTATGTTCACATCTTTTTTATGTTCACTAGTAAATTCTACTTGTTTCTTATGTTAACTGTTCTTCCAATTTCTGGTAAATTCTGTCTGTGTATAAATAGCAGAGCACTCTGCCTGAGAGGCAGTCAGTGCTACGTGTATGTTAAGTTCGTAATAAGCGAGCTTTCAGTATAAGTGCTGTGTTCAATTGCTTTCTAAGTCAAGCCTGCTTCCACTGCAACGCGATATTCTGACATACATAACACAGACGCTTAGAAAGAAAGGTTTATTTACTCACCTGTATTACGCAAGGAGGTGCTGGAACTGCCTTCCTTCATTCCTTGTTCAAGCATTTCTGACTCTCAAGTTCCCTCTCAGAAATTGCAGTGATAGCATGAATATTGATTGTATTTAGTACATCTGAAGTGTGAGGATCTGATTTGTATACATTCTCTTCCCCACAGATAAAAATCGCACGCGTTTAAAAAGGGAGAACGAGGGGGCCTACTGTTCTTAGTGATAATTCTTTCACCGAACGCATTACCAATTTCCCGTAATAATTGGCTGCATGTGCCGTAGCAGAGACTTGTTGAAATGCGAAAGCACGTTCTCTCTCAGCTAATTGGGAAAGAAATGCCGCAATATCTTTTCAACATACCTACTACTATTAATTGTTTCCTGAAATAAAAAAAATATCGCACTGATGTATTTTACGGCCCACTTTTGCATTTTTATAAGAATTTGCAAGTATTTAGGACCAAAACAATAATCTGAATAATAAGAAAAATGTTAATAATATTACGACTCTACTATTTTGGTAATATCTATGCACCCAACTCGTAATATTCTTTCTGACCGATTTTAATAATGAGCCAAGATTATATGACGTTTGAGTTTAGCTTTGACAACATACACTTTATTTAACTTTTACCTCTTTCAACTGTCATTTTAATATCTCTCCCACATTTTCGTTATATTTTTCCGTTAAAATATTATCACCTGTCTTGTCTTGGTATTTCTAGGTTCTTTGCCTCTACTGGTTACGAATAACTATAGGCTGGAACGAAAGTAGCGTACATTTGGCGTTCGGACGAGTGACTATAGCCTGGATGGAACACAGCGTACATTTGGCGTTCCGAAATAAGTCACGTGACATCCTTCGCTCCAAACTCTCTTTTGCGTACGCCATCTTGCTTTCTCTACTTGACGATTTTCTTGTTATAACTCAAGCGTTGTCATTTCAAAGCAATGACGCACTAAAAATTATTAGAAACACATTATTCTTAGAACAAGAAATTATAATGTAATGTATTACTCTCGCAGCATTTCGCCATAGCGTATTAGGCGAGTAATTGGTTTGTGATGTACGAAAATATTAGACGGTGATTCGGAACTTGCTAGAGCGCGGTGGCTCAGCGCGCTCGGTCAGAGGGTTGCCGGCATGGTAGCTCGACGCCCTCTGTAACGAGAAAACTGAGTTATCCGAAACGATCAAAGTAGGACAAAACAAACCATCGTCCACAAAGTACCAGTTCAAACCGACGAACCAATCAATATAGAGGAAACGAAATACTTTTTAACTAACACCATCTGAAGATGAGGCCTGTGCACTGTCGTGCCACGTCACATCACACAGAGTAGGTCGCGATCGCGTAGCTCACTGGCTGGCCGCTGTGAGTCGGTGGGCCGTGCCCCATCAGCCAGCCAGTAAGCTACGCGATTGCGAGCTGTTCTGCGTGACGTGACGTGGCAAGGCAGTGCACAGGCTTTCTCTTCAGACGGAGTTGATTCAACGCCATCAGTAATGAAAAACTGAGTAAAATTCTCAACAAACAACCAAGAACAAATGACCGCAAGGCATCGATTTCACTGAAGAAAAATAAGTATATACCATATAACTTTATTATATAAACCCCCTTCCACGGTTCTGAAGCTGATTTTTATCGAAACTCGTAAATAAACGCACGACCGCATCACTGTCTGTGGCTCTATAATTTTACACAGCGTCCTAATAGCACTGTTTATCAATTAATACTGATATGGGCGCATACCTCATTAACGACTTTATGTCACGTCTGGACTTTCAATATACTCCACAAATAGTGAATAAACGATTAAAAAAAATAAACAAGGTAATTTGTTGCAAAGTATACACTTCCCTTCTGATTCATTTAGGAACTACACTTTTCACAGAAATCTTAGACTTCCTTTATATACGAAACTACCTGTATTAGCACTTTGTTCATAATGTTCATTATTACAGTATCCTCACAGTTTATGTGCATATACTTCGGAAGAGCATTGTTCAATTCGTTGTTACGAATTTCACGGCATGTTCACGAAATAGAACAAACACGCATTTTAGAGGGAGCATTACATATGCAAAACTCAGAACATTGAAGAACATAGTTCTATTTAACTAATAAGAGTATCAGAAACTCTTTTATGAAATAAAAAAAAGGTAAGGAGTGGCGGGTTCCGAACCGCTGACCTTGAGCATCAAAAACCAACGTATTGCCCACTACGCTACAGCTATCAATTAGTGCTGGCGTCCTTTAATCTAGTAGTATTGACGGCAGTTGTTAACTGATGCTAATATGGCATTTTGAGACACTAGATTATCATTTATCGTACGAAGAACGACGTGTTTTTGTTAATTCTTCAGTGCGCCATTGCTTTGAAACGACAACGTGTAAGTTACAATAAGAAAATAATCAAATACGCAACACAAGATGGAGTATGCCAGAGAGAGTTCTGGGCGATGAATGTCACGTGACATTTCCGTTAATTCAATGGAGGGTGTCAAATCTCCGCTATTTGTACAAATATCTCTCAAACGATAAGAGATTTGAAAAAAACATAAGGGAGCAAAGTTGTAGAGGAGTTTCTCCCCTACAAATTCGGTTATTCAATTTTCCTCTCAGGTGAACGGTTTATATACTATTAAAATTATATTACAAACGGCGTTTCTGGTGTTACTAACATATTTCTTGTCCGATATATTTGAAGAAGCTAGGTTCTGGCCTCTAGTAGCCAACAATTATGTCCGTAACATTTGGTGCCGATCGGATGAACGGATCGACCTAAAAAAGTGGGAACACATTACAGCCAGACAGACATCGTCAAATCGCCGTTATTTTTGCATATATCTCTGCAACTATGCAAGATATGAAAAAAAAAACATAATAAAGCTAAGTTGTAGATAATTCTCCCCTCCACAAATTAGCTTCTCTGCCAATTAGGTTATTCAATTTTCGTGTCAGATGAACGGTTCGTTTACAATTACAATTATTACAAACTGATGTTTTTATTACTACCGTATTGTTTGTCCAAAAAAGTTGAAAAAGGGAGGTTCTGGTCTCTGGCGACCTACAATTATGTCTGTAAAATTTGGTGCTGATCGATTGATCGGTTCGTCTTAAAAAGTGGGTACATATTACGTACAGACAGACAGACATCCCAAAAAAAACAAACCATGAGAGAGCAACGTCGTAGAGAATTTTCTGCTCTACAAGTTCGGTTATTACATTTTCGTGTCGGATGAATGGTTAGGCCGTTATTTTCATTTAAATTTCGAGTTGTCAAAAGACGATCGCAAAGGCCCACTTTTAGTGTTACTACCGTAACCTGAAGTGGGCCAATAAAGGGCGTAATATTCTCTCACCGCTAACAGCGCACCAAACTCCAATTTCTTGATCGTGCAGGGGTTGCTCGTGAATTAAGTTAGGCCTTTCCGAACTCCAGTAAAGATTATTTTGCAAATTAACATACCCACTTTGGTGGAACCATGTTTCGCCCGAAAAGAAAATCAAGTTCGGGTCAATTTCTCCGCCATGCACCTTCTTCAGAAATTATTCACAAAATCCCAACCTTTTTGCATGGTCACCCAGTTTAAGTACTTGTACTGAGGTTATTTTATACGGTTGTAACTTCAGTAGTTTCGTAGTCGTCTGAGCAGAGCCGTAGGAAATTCCAGTCTGCTGAGAAAAGCGTAGAACTGAGTTGCCCAACGTTATCTAATGCTTCTTCTCTTAGGACTGGACGTGGTTGTTTATGTTTGCTGTCTAGAACAGTTCCCGTTTCGCGAAATTTAGCCAGCAATCGATGAATCGTACTCCGATTAGGAATATGAAGATTAGGAAATTCGTCACAAAATAATCTCTGTACCTCACGCGCTGATTCTATGCGCAAATATGAATCATAGATGAATACTCTTTGGCGAATAGAATAAGTGATTTTCACCATTTCCCTATATACACTGTCACACAACACACAGTACTGTGTCGGCTGAGAAACACGTTCTACTTTCACAAGAATGAGTCACAAAGAAAGGCCTCGCAGTGGACCACAAAAAATAAATAAATAAATAAATAAAAATAAAAAATCTCCATGACCTCCACCTGTGCAGCCGTCGGCGGACTGAATTGCCGGCTATTGGCTGGCCTCCGGCCAGCACAAAAAACCGGCCCCAGGCGGTTGCACTGAGGATTGATCACCCTGTACCTACTAGAAACTCACGTTACCTAATCTTCTCATGAGAATTTAACTGTGTCCTGAATCAAAAATATTAATACCCTTATTTTAATTACTCCCCTGAACTGAGCGGTCTGGTAAGCTAGATGAAATTCAGCTTGGGAATTGAAGTTTCCAAAATTGTTGAAATACACCTATATAACGAGTCCCTGTGGTAGCAGAATTGACAAACTTTGTGTCGCAAAACCCAAAGTTAAACTTCATATAAACAGAAATGACACCAGTGAATTTTTCGGATCACTCTAGCGCCATCGTTGCAATAACTTTGAGCAGCAACCCACCCGTTGGTTTCGGAACCAATGAAATATGAATGTATCTCTAATAAAGAAAAAAGATTCGGAAGAAGAACTTCTGAAAGCATGGGAACTGTGCTCAAGAACTTTCCAAGTACTTTGGAACGGAAAAACTACGAAAATTGATCCTTTATTGTAGTGTCGGAGGTCCAAAGCAATTAATTGTATTACAAACTCTTCAATTATTTCTATGAGCAGGCACAAGACACAAGTATGAGGTTTGTAGACATTAAATTAGTAAAGGCGAAGTTAAGAAAAAAAGAAAAAAAGGGAACACCAAGATCGATGTGCGAGGACAATACAACCTTGTATCGCTTGATCAAATAAAACAAGAATAGACGAAAAGCTTTCGTGGACAAATTCAGATTGGAAGTCGGCACCAACCTCACCACGTAACAGGGCATAATCAGGGAAATACACAGGCACTATACTGACATGTATGGACCGTGTGAAATAAATAAGGTAATCTATGATTTTGAATTTCTTACTTCTAATACAGTGAGTGAAGATAATAACCAAACTTTTTCCGCATGAACTTGGTTTACATACTTCGCGACTCTCCTGTGACTAAATCGCCGGGTCGTCGCGGACTTGCAGTGTAGGATGCAACAAACATTACAGAAGTATAACAGGATGTAAAATACCCCAAATAGTTAACAATCTACTCGAAAGAAAATACGTACCGCTGGAATTTAATGAGTGCAAAATCGTATTAATAGCAAAATAAATAAATAATCAAATTAATAAATCCAGAAGCAAAACGATGAACTGTAGACAGATTTCGTTCTTAAATTGGGATTTCAAGATTATAACACGACCAATACAAATTAAATGAGTCCGTCAAGGGAGTTCCCTTTCCAAGCTGCTCTCTGTACAATCTCTGGAACACTCCTTGCGACAAGTGTAGAATAATCTACTAGACATCAATATTATTGTATGCTTTTGTACAGTTGGTGCATATGTAGACCATGTGAGGATAATCGTGAGAAACAGGGAAGATATAATCGTATTAGAAAAATAGCTCGAAAGACACTTCTGCATCGGGTGCCAAATGAAACAAAAGAAAAGTAAATTCCTAAATATAATGGTACTGGAAGATGCTGACATTGAATGGGTGGAGAAAGTATAAAAACACGAAACCCTTGTAACAGTACTGACAATCTCTCCCTTACGAATGATAATCAAAAACTGGCGCGACGTGGCAACTAAGGTTAAGGTAGCTTTCATACACAATAATCACGGAAATATGGATCGATTTGAATGGTCAAATATACAAATGCGTGCATTCTATCCCAGGCTTATTGTACTGTACAGATCTTCCCGCTTCCCAAAGTAATTACAGAACGTCTTTCCATAGAAAATAGCTGAACTTGCTCATTGTTTGTTGACGTGTAGACTGAATTGCGTGATCCTCTGAATGGAGGAATACGGATACGTGATAAACGTACCAAAACTATTGCACTACACATCAAAAAGACGAATTCGTTGATTACAAGTTACCCCAACAGCATTACGCAAAATTATTTGAAACAGTTGCGCCAGAAAGTACACAATCAGCAATACATTCCAAAGAATCAACTACCAACTCCTAGTAAGTAATTACTTGGGCCAAGTTATCGTCAACACATCAATTTATCCCAGCAAAGGACATTTTGAATTACAGGAAAAGAAGGAGGAACAAATTAGAAAAGTAACACTCCAATGTAAAATGGGATACACTACTATTCAAAACATGTCACTTTCATCGTCTGTCAAACACTGGTAGAAGACTTCACGCAGTGGGATTAAATGATACGGATCTTTGTCTCAGATGTAACAGATTGGAGCCACTACTGCATAGCTTTACATGTCAAGGCCGCCTCCATAACCATAACGCGTTGTGTGTGTGTGTGTGTGTGTGTGTGTGTGTGACATTGCATCTGGAACCTCATAAAAAGTACATATTTATTCACCATACAATAATTTCTTGATTTTAATCGTGTGTTCGCTGTGTTTCTATCATCAGTACTTCGTGCACTGACTGCCAACGGCTCACCATCTTGGTTGCGTTCTTCCTTTGTTCACATGCGTCCACCTCTGAAGTGCTTTCTGCTGTTCGTAATCATTTAGAAAGTTTCGGCATTTGAAACTTGTAATCGTTACGATATCTAAATATGCAATCGTTCTTACGATCGATTCCTCCGCACCACAAGTCGATTCATACGATTCTATATATTCGTTCAAATCAATGATTCGTTCAGGCCTCGCCACAACTCAGCGTTCATAATGCGCGTCCCGTCTGTGTTCCTCTGGCCTTAAAGGTATAATCTTTGGTGGCATTACAATAAGTGACACTACAATTTATATTACTTATTAAGTTTGTACATGCAATTCACGTCCGGACTAGGCTTGAGAGCCGCGGTGGAGTAGCCGAGCGGTCTAAAGCTTCTCGCTGCGGAGCGCGCGGTTGCTCGCCGTGGAGGTTCGAGTCCTCCCTGGGGCAAGGGTATGTTTGTGTTTGTCCTTAGGTTAGTTTTCCTAGGTTTAAGTAGTTTATAAGCTACGGACCAATGACCACGCAGTTTGGTCCGATAGATTTACAAACATTTGAACATTTTTTAGGCTTGAGAACAGACTGAAAAATGTAAAATGCTATTCACGGAAGCCATACTTCTGAATGTAATTTAGTAACGATCAAAGACACAAGGTCAATGATCCTGGTTTCTGGAAGAAAACAGTTCGCCTGATATATATCTAATTTTATGTCTGGACGAAACCTTTTTTCGGATGCTCAAGATAAAACTCTGTAAATATCTCCTGATTATGACACTAAATCATACTGCAGGGAATCAGATCTGTCATGTCTGTTTCGTATTACAGAATTAGCATGCCAACTATTAACAGTATTATAGATGTTAGAGTGTTTTCTTGAATGTTAATGCCTGTGTTAGATAATTAATACAAGCAAGGTACTGGTAATACAGTGGAACAGTGTTACTGATATCGTGTCGTAATAACCCAATTTTGTTTTCGTGCGAGCGAACAATATCCATCAAGAGAATGACAAGGCTGTCAGCTAGGTTGGCAATAAGCGAGCGCCACTGCGCACGATGGATATGAGAAGGGAAAATAAATGCCGTCAAAAAGGATTAGGCCTCGCAACGTTACACTACGTTAACGATCTCACTATACAAAATGCCTCCATCCTCATCAGAGGAAAATGAAAAATGCTGAAAATTGATATACGTCAGAGTATAGGAAGAGCAGCCGTGCTCTACTTAAAAGTTTCAGTTCGCTTTAGAAGTATAAAAGTGTTTATTTGGTACAGTGACATGTGGTACTCAGCTTTCAGTTCTTCTCGTTGTCCTTAGGTCGATTGCTGATTGTAGTATCTCTTGAAACTAGTTTATGTCGTGCGTGACCCATCATCTGCGAATAATTACTGCAACTAACATTGTTTTAAATGTTAAGTCCTCCTGGTCAGCCTCGTCGCCATGTGTTTTGTACTTCCCGGCCTGTTATTCAGGAAAGGTTCGATCAAGACGCTTGGGATGCGTTGACATCTAAAACAGCTATACTGATTTACAAGTTTTATTTACTGAAAGTTACACCAAATACTCAACTTCTATAAAGTATGTCTCCTTTCCGGTGGCGTCTTCTTCCGCGATGCTAGTTGCGCTGAGTCCTAGTGACTACCTATTTCGGAGCCGAGTTCAGAGGTGCTCTTCGAGACGCATGTCGGCCTAGATAAGGCAGCTTGTAGAGGGCACGCTTCTCGGTTGCTCCCTCCACGATGCGCGGCGCCAGCGTGTGATTGGCTGCCGGTCATCCGCTGCCTTCTCCACGATCATTCTCGTGCATCTGGCGTGTGGCGCTGACTTTACGCCACAACATTAAACAAGCTTACTGTATTCTACTCATGTATTTCATCTCAAATGTTTAAACCCTCTTCAGTCCCAAAATTAGCACCATGAAGTTTCTGTCTACTACTATTAATTTTTCGTCACTTTGGGATCCAGTTAGCAACAAAATTATTTCATCTAATTTTCAGCGATCTTCTAGTGCGCGATATTTCAAATCCTTCTTCTTCATGTTACAAGCTTTTCCATCAAAATTTAATATTCGTACTGCGCACAATTTAGGCAAATAGTTTGAGAAAAGACGAATTTTAAAACTTATATTCGGTATTAAGAATAATTTTACGCAAAAGCTTTTGTTTCCATTCTCAGCCTGCATTATAATCCCCTATTCTATGGCTGTCATCAGTTATTTAGTTCCCTCAGCTTCGTGTGATTTAATCCACTTGCACTCTAGACCATTGTATTTCATTCTTCGTTGTTCATGTTATAAACTCTTTTAAAGACTGTTTCATCATCCAACCGACTTTTCCAACTAGTTTTATACAAATTTTCAACGTTTGTTTTCGTTTCGACCCTCAGAACTAAAGTCATATTCCTACAGTAATTAAAACCTATTTTACTTTCTGTTTAAATGTTCAAATGTTTGTTAAGCTTATGCGACAATTGAGGGGTCAACAGTCCCTAAACGTAAAGCCGGTGACAGAATTCGCGAGACCCCTCGCCTAATCGCTATACACAACCGCAAAGTTCTGCTGCTTGGTGTGAAGTATATACAGCTAGGCAACACGATCGTACATACTGTCGATTACCCATGTGACACGAAATCTGAGAGGAAAAATGTAACCTTCCAGTATCGCAGCCAGTTGTAGCAACACGCGTCCTTTCTATGCGACGTGAAGGCGACTTCGAAAACTGATTGTAGGAACTGCTTTACGTATTAGCCACAGCGTTTTAAGCTGTTCGCGACCGACAAATTCCTTTCCACATTTCTTTTCTTATACTTTCAATGAACAAAGATAGCAATTAGAATTGAGATGCTGCAGTCCGTGAATATTTTCGGACGTTACTGAAACATGCAAATGGAAAAGTTGCATGCATATCATAGAATTAATTCAATTACATGAATGGACTTTGTTATGAAGCTAAGTGTTACATCATGGTGCACCATGTTCCGAGTATCGCTGACGGTTTCCGCCCACCGTTTGGGTTGCGCTATAAAGACGACGACCGTTTGGCGCCGCAGATCAGTGATGGTATTTCCGAGAGTGAAGGTATCGTGTCATTTCCACTGGTTCTCTTTCGGTTGATGTTGCAACTAAGATATCAGCACAAATTTAACAAACATAAGCCAGCTGTGTCACCACAAATTACAGTTCTCCTCAGATGTTTGGTACTTTTCCATACTCCTTGTCTTATTGAAGTGCCTAATAGTAAGCATTCGACAACATATTGGGCTATTATAATACCAGATACGATTATGTCAAATGAATGTGCAGAGAAGAAAACAAATGATAAAGATAAGCTTATTTATCTCGCCAAATGGCCAACTACTGATCAACGAGCAACACTTCGATCACTCTATCACATTTTTCTTCTGTTTTGAAATATGGCTCATTATGTTTCTCACGTAACAATAACAAACACACATGATAATAACCGCGGTGGAGAAGCCGAGCGGTCTAAAGCGCCTCGCTGCGGAGCGCGCGGTTGCTCGCCGTGGAGGTTCGAGTCCTCCCTGGGGCATGGGTGTGTGTGTTTGTCCTTAGGTTAGTTTACCTAGGTTTAAGCAGTTTGTAAGCTGTGGACTGATGACCACGCACTTTGGTCCGATAGATTTACAGACATTTGAACATTTGAACACATGATAATTGAGTAACAATCTGTATCGCAATCATCGTGAGGAAATTATTATTCCGTAACCATGAAAATATATTGATAATACTATATGGAACATGTGCAACAGAGAATTGTGTTGCATCAAATGAATTTCTTTAAACTAACGTATCCAACACATAATTGTATTTTTATTCAGTTTCTTTCAATAACAACGCAAAAGTTACGTTTTTCGTGCAAGACACATTAGGAATATTAAATCGCTGTGATATTCAAATCCATAGTCGTTTAATATAATCCTGTTTCAATCCAGACAGTAGTAAGACATCGAGAATTCCGAATACTGGCGAGCTCGGTGTTCGCCACTTGGCTTCCCCAGAGGTTAAAGAGATCTTTTGGTGTGAGTTGGTCACTGGCGAGTATCGAAGACGATATGTTTCGCATACTAATCAAAATTATAAACACGCCAAACCACCCGCACCTAGTAATACATCATAAAGGTAGTAGACGTCTGAACAATCACCTTAGAATGAAGTCGGTCATCTATTCAAAGAAGCAGGCATTAATTTGATAATGCAAACAGCAAAAACAAGTAGATTGAATAATTTGTAAAATCTCAAACCTAAGAGTCGACTTTTGGTGATTCTCCATTGTAGCAATTAGAGGAGTGAAAGATTGTGAAGCTAATTCCTTGGTTTTAGAAGTCGCAGGCGTTTATTCTGTAGTAGGACAGCATTACACACCGGTGGGTTTCAGTTACTGTGCAGAATACAAAACCACGGTTTTTCGTCAAAAGCGTGCGTAGTTTCCTGCCACTTATGAATAGGTAGTAGACCTATGTTCCGGCATAGATTCGATAAACGGCTATGCTATAGTATGTGTGGGTGGCGCCGGCATAAATGCGCAGATGCGTAACACGAGGTCCTAGGATCGATCTGACATCCGCAGCACTTTTATTTTTAATTATTCACTCATTTTCACGAATTTCAATCCGTATTTTCACATACGTAACTTTTCTTCTCAGTAACAACTTTGGTAGCGAATATAGTATCAAAAAGTTTTAACTCTTCATTCAGCCAGTTGATATGATAACAAAGAGAAGTTTTGAATGAATGAACGAAATAGACAGTCTATTTGAGTCAGATATTCTGAGCAGATTGGTAAGATTTAGCTGTAGTAGATTGTCGTGTAAGGAAGTTTTTTTTTTTTTTTTTTTTTTTTTTTTTTTTTTTTTTTTTTTTTTTTTTTTTTTTTACAAGCGCTAGCCGTGCTGTGAAGTGCCCCGTTTACTTCCGTTCAAACCTCTGGCCGGCCACAAGCACTGACTGGAGGAAGAGACAATCGCTGCGATTGAGCAGAGGCTCGCGTTTCATATGACCTGCACAGGGGAGATATTGTAGGAATTTAAAAGTTTCATAATCGTGTTTCTTCTCGCACAGATTGGGCCAAGTAGGTGAGAGCCATCCAGCGATCCCTAGTGTTGAGACTTTCAGCACGTATAAGGGGATATTATTAGCCTTTGTCAAGACAATCGCATTCGGAGATTGTCGTTATAGCTATTACATTCTTGGTATGTGCTTATCAAGTTTTGAACCCACATAAATGCAACGTTTTCAAGTATGCACTTGTTTCAGCTAATAAATTGTGACTACTATATTGTTTGATATTTATAAATCAATACTATATGTGCCCTGAAACCAATGTTTATTATCTGCCTGTGGAAAAACTTACGCTATGACTCACACGATCTGTTGCATTTTTCTGGTGGCAATGTCAATCTGCTCAGAATATCTGACTCAAATAGACTGTCTATTTCGTTCATTCATTCAAAACTTCTCTTTGTTATCATATCAACTGGCTGAATGAAGAGTTAAAACTTTTTGATACTATATTCGCTACCAAAGTTGTTACTGAGAAGAAAAGTTACGTATGTGAAAATACGGATTGAAATTCGTGAAAATGAGTGAATAATTAAAAATAAAAGTGCTGCGGATGTCAGATCGATCCTAGGACCTCGTGTTACGCATCTGCGCATTTATGCCGGCGCCACCCACACATACTATAGCATAGCCGTTTATCGAATCTATGCCGGAACATAGGTCTACTACCTATTCATAAGTGGCAGGAAACTACGCACGCTTTTGACGAAAAACCGTGGTTTTGTATTCTGCACAGTAACTGAAACCCACCGGTGTGTAATGCTGTCCTACTACAGAATAAACGCCTGCGACTTCTAAAACCAAGGAATTAGCTTCACAATCTTTCACTCCTCTAATTGCTACAATGGAGAATCACCAAAAGTCGACTCTTAGGTTTGAGATTTTACAAATTATTCAATCTACTTGTTTTTGCTGTTTGCATTATCAAATTAATGCCTGCTTCTTTGAATAGATGACCGACTTCATTCTAAGGTGATTGTTCAGACGTCTACTACCTTTATGATGTATTACTAGGTGCGGGTGGTTTGGCGTGTTTATAATTTTGATTAGTATGCGAAACATATCGTCTTCGATACTCGCCAGTGACCAACTCACACCAAAAGATCTCTTTAACCTCTGGGGAAGCCAAGTGGCGAACACCGAGCTCGCCAGTATTCGGAATTCTCGATGTCTTACTACTGTCTGGATTGAAACAGGATTATATTAAACGACTATGGATTTGAATATCACAGCGATTTAATATTCCTAATGTGTCTTGCACGAAAAACGTAACTTTTGCGTTGTTATTGAAAGAAACTGAATAAAAATACAATTATGTGTTGGATACGTTAGTTTAAAGAAATTCATTTGATGCAACACAATTCTCTGTTGCACATGTTCCATATAGTATTATCAATATATTTTCATGGTTACGGAATAATAATTTCCTCACGATGATTGCGATACAGATTGTTACTCAATTATCATGTGTTCAAATGTTCAAATGTCTGTAAATCTATCGGACCAAAGTGCGTGGTCATCAGTCCACAGCTTACAAACTGCTTAAACCTAGGTAAACTAACCTAAGGACAACAAACACACCCATGCCCCAGGGAGGACTCGAACCTCCACGGCGAGCAACCGCGCGCTCCGCAGCGAGGCGCTTTAGACCGCTCGGCTTCTCCACCGCGGTTATTATCATGTGTGTTTGTTATTGTTACGTGAGAAACATAATGAGCCATATTTCAAAACAGAAGAAAAATGTGATAGAGTGATCGAAGTGTTGCTCGTTGATCAGTAGTTGGCCATTTGGCGAGATAAATAAGCTTATCTTTATCATTTGTTTTCTTCTCTGCACATTCATTTGACATAATCGTATCTGGTATTATAATAGCCCAATATGTTGTCGAATGCTTACTATTAGGCACTTCAATAAGACAAGGAGTATGGAAAAGTACCAAACATCTGAGGAGAACTGTAATTTGTGGTGACACAGCTGGCTTATGTTTGTTAAATTTGTGCTGATATCTTAGTTGCAACATCAACCGAAAGAGAACCAGTGGAAATGACACGATACCTTCACTCTCGGAAATACCATCACTGATCTGCGGCGCCAAACGGTCGTCGTCTTTATAGCGCAACCCAAACGGTGGGCGGAAACCGTCAGCGATACTCGGAACATGGTGCACCATGATGTAACACTTAGCTTCATAACAAAGTCCATTCATGTAATTGAATTAATTCTATGATATGCATGCAACTTTTCCATTTGCATGTTTCAGTAACGTCCGAAAATATTCACGGACTGCAGCATCTCAATTCTAATTGCTATCTTTGTTCATTGAAAGTATAAGAAAAGAAATGTGGAAAGGAATTTGTCGGTCGCGAACAGCTTAAAACGCTGTGGCTAATACGTAAAGCAGTTCCTACAATCAGTTTTCGAAGTCGCCTTCACGTCGCATAGAAAGGACGCGTGTTGCTACAACTGGCTGCGATACTGGAAGGTAACATTTTTCCTCTCAGATTTCGTGTCACATGGGTAATCGACAGTATGTACGATCGTGTTGCCTAGCTGTATATACCTCCCACCAAGCAGCAGAACTTTGAGGTTGTGTATAGCGATTAGGCGAGGGGTCTCGCGAATTCTGTCGCCGGCTGTACAAGCCACTTATAAACTAACTTATACCAAAGACAACACAAACATTCATGCCCGAGGGAGCATTCGAAGCCCCTAGGGGGAAGGAATCGTGCATCAGAGCATGGCGCCACAATGCGATCGGCCACTCCGCCGCCGCTTGCTAGTACTGTATCAATGCTTTTCTCAGAATTAGAACACTGCCAACAGTTTTTCTAAATTTAGAAATGTTGTTGTCCACCTTGACCCAACAATTAATTTCTCCGACACCGTTAGAAAAAAAGGGGTGTAGACTCAAACAAAAACGAAGGTAACGAGTAAGAAGGGAAGAAACTGCACTCGCAGGAAGATTAAACTTGAATCACAAACAAAATCACAGATAGGCAAAGTTACAGAACTTTAAATGGTTACTACTCTGTTTTGAGATTAGATATTTGAAAGCCATGGGGAACTCTTAGGGATGTTTAAACGTTTCTCATCTACGTAATTATGTATGACTACGTCCAAACCATGTAAGGAAACAGTTAAACAGCATAAATCATTAACGTCACCTACTCAGTTTCACTTGTGTATTCTTAATTCAAACATATAAGCTATAATAGGACCTCCTAGGAAGATGCTTTTGGAAAACGTGTTAAAGGCCACTTACGGAAGCCGAAAGAAAGGTCTGCAGTTACATATTTTTCCTCATCTCGAGTGAAATAACAATAAAGTAAGTTGTTAATGATTCGTATTAATCGTTACTCGATCTTACAAACAGTTCGTGCCTTTATCAGTTAACACATGATAAAATGAGGAAGAAAAAGACTCATCATTCACGCACGCACACATTTTCACTCACGAGTCACACAAAGTCAAAACATAATCGCAAAAAGTCTCCTACGCGAACAACATGTGTGGATCAAAGAGCAACTTGCTTCATTGGTCAACCACATGACCTGCACTTATCTCGACAAATTCTAACAGAATAAGGAACAATGACAACGTAGATGAATCTTATTGTAACAAAGGAAGCAAGATAATGTGTAATCATGTTACCAAAAGAATACCGCATTATCGAGAATGAAATGAAAGTGGACTAGAAAAGAATTTTATTGGAGAAAAACAAACGAATCCACATTATGATAAGGGATATTGATTGGCTTCCTTCACAAAGTTGCAATGGAAGAAGGTATTAATGGAATTGGAATGTCAGCAAACTGGCGAGGTCCCAACTGCAATAAGTTAACAAATCCTTCGCAAACTATAAGTATTTTGAAAACTTGGTTCACAGGGCTCATGTAGGCTCATGTAGTGCCTGACACTGCCAGTTTGCAGGATGAACTCGTACACCTCAAGACAATTTTCAAGAAAAATTGCTATTCGCAACACGATCAAGAAAGCCTTACAAATAAAAACTCCAGATAAATCACAGGAAAAAGATGAGTAACTGAAAAGGGAAATGATATCTACGACCTTTCTCCCATACGTGGTTAATCTTTCTTCTAAAATCGCTAGCATCATTAGCCCACCGGCTAATACTTCAGCTCTGTTGGGTATGTAAAGGGTGATATGCTCTTGTGAAATGGAGGGGGGTTATGAAATCCCTTGAGACTGTGACAAACGTCACATAGGTCAAACCACGCTAAGTGTACAGGAACCATGCGTCAGACACCAGCGGTATACACGATTTCTGAAAAAAAAAAAAAAAAAATAAAAAAAAAAAAAAAAAAAAAAAATAACGGCAGGGTCATCAGTCTCTAAACTTACAAACTACTTATAAACTATCTTATACTAAAGACAACACGAACATCCATGCCAGAGGGAGGATTCGGACCCCGACGGGGAACTGCCTCGCGCATGGGAGCATAGTGCCTTGATGCGCTCAGCCATTCCGCCGAGGCACGACTTTTTCAGTCCAACAAGTCAGCAGTAGCCGAACACTGTATTGCTACTGGCCATACTATGGACTACAAAAAGGTTTTATTCGCAGCTTATTCTTTCTGAGACAATTCAAAAGGAAGCTTTAGAAATACAACCGTTGGGCAACCTGTTAAACCGTGAAGAAGGACTTTATCTTGACAATGCTTAAAGGGTTTATCTCACGCGTTCGTTCGGAAAGAATTTCTGCGTCTTCACTTCCTTCACTTTTAATGATTAATTATTCATTTATAAGTACTTTGTATTCGTAGCAGCTCTGTTTTGTTTGCACCAAGTAGGTTATAATAAAGGGAGGTGGCGTTATCTATGCTGAGAAACGGATTGGTTGAAGCCAGAAGGGCCATGTGTTGTGCCCAAAACAAAGATTTCTCACTTTAATCCTGTGGAAATATTGCCCTCTTTGCGTAATGTCACTAAACTGACTGACACATCGGTGTTTTTACTTCGATATCACATATATTTCAACGACTGGAACTACTATACACACACTGCGACAAATGTTTTGAGCACAAACAAATGCCGGAATCCCCAGTTTATGGCTTCACTATTTCAGTGTTGGGGTATCTCGAGAGATACTAATCCCCTTGGTTTGCATCAAAGAGCTCAAATTTCATATGCCACACCCACTCGAGAATGTTACGTAATTACAGTTTCACGTTTTAAATTACGATTGACTAATGAATACGGATGTGCATCATGTTCCGTAAGACGCACGAGCGCATTGAGGCGCTAGGCTTCGATGCGCGAGGCCGTTCCCCGTCGGGGATTCGAATCCCCCCTAGGGCATGAATGTTTGTGCCGTCTTTAATATAAGCTAGTTCATAAGTAGTTTTTGAGTTTAGGGACTGATGACCCCGTAGTTAAGTCCCATAAGCTCTACAAACATTTGAACATTTTTCATCGGACTTTTTGGAAGCTGCGAATTGACGAGCCTGGTAGTATATTTCCTAAAAATCCGGTAATGAAATTTAACGGTCAGTATTGCAGTTGCAGTTAGAAGTATAACAGTAACTGCGAAAATATTTGTGCTGATTTTAATGCTAGTGCATGGTCTTATGGTGTATTCTTCAAGCAAATCGCAGGAAAAGTCATCTAAAGCTTCCCTCCTGGGGCAGCTAAGTGCCTTCAGTCAGGAATTTTGTTTGAGTATAGTCCTATTGAGATTAAACAAGCAAAACATTTGCACGAAGTACTTAACTTTTAATCACTTCGATATGTGCGTTTAATATTATACATACAATATACACTAAATAACAAATGATGGTCGCAGTACCTCGAGAGTATCTCGAGAGATAGTAATCCCCTTGGTTTGCATCAAAGAGCTCAAATTTCATATGCCACACCCACTCGAGAATTTTACGTAGTTACAGTTTCACGTTTTAAATTACGATTGACTAATGAATACGGATGTGCCTCATGTTCCGTAAGATGCACGAGCGCATCGAGGCGCTAGGCTTCGATGCGCGAGGCCGTTCCCCGTCGAGGATTCGAATCCCCCCCTGGGGCATGAATGTTTGTGCCGTCTTTAATATAAGCTAGTTCATAAGTAGTTTTTGAGTTTAGGGACTGATGACCCCGTAGTTAAGTCCCATAAGCTCTACAAACATTTGAACATTTTTCATCGGACTTTTTGGAAGCTGCGAATTGACGAGCCTGGTAGTATATTTCCTAAAAATCCGGTAATGAAATTTAACGGTCAGTATTGCAGTTGCAGTTAGAAGTATAACAGTAACTGCGAAAATATTTGTGCTGATTTTAATGCTAGTGCATGGTCTTATGGTGTATTCTTCAAGCAAATCGCAGGAAAAGTCATCTAAAGCTTCCCTCCTGGGGCAGCTAAGTGCCTTCAGTCAGGAATTTTGTTTGAGTATAGTCCTATTGAGATTAAACAAGCAAAACATTTGCACGAAGTACTTAACTTTTAATCACTTCGATATGTGCGTTTAATATTATACATACAATATACACTAAATAACAAATGATGGTCGCAGTACAGAGGATTTAAAATGCAGAATGGCAATGGGTTGAAAAGCGTTCTTGAAAAAGAGAAATTTGTTAACTAGAATATTGATTTAAGCCTAAGGAAGTCCTTTCTGAAGGCATTTGTGTGGAGTGTTGCCTTGTATGGGAGTGAAACATGGA
Source organism: Locusta migratoria (assembly GCA_026315105.1). Lineage (NCBI taxonomy): Eukaryota > Metazoa > Arthropoda > Insecta > Orthoptera > Acrididae > Locusta > Locusta migratoria. Next base: position 169,738,711 of record CM048745.1, read on the forward strand.
CAATAAACAGTGCGGACAGGAAGACGACAGAGGCTTTTGAAATGTGATGCTACAGAAGAATGCTGAAGATTAGGTGGGTGGATCGCATAACTAATGAGGAGGTGCTAAACAGAATTGGGGAGAAAGGGAATTTTTGGAATGCCTTGACTAAAAGAAGGGATCGATTGATAGGAAACATTCTTAGACGTCAAGGAATTGTGAATTTAGCGTAAAAACTGCAGAGGAAGACCAAAAGATGGATACATTAAGTAAATTCAGACAGATGTAGGTTGCCCTTCTTACGTGTAGTTGAAGAGGCTTGCTCAGGATAGGGTATTGTGGAGAGCTGCATCAAACCAGTCTCTGAAATGAAGATCACAACAACGACACTTCAAGCTTAACAACAACATACGATAGAGAGGCCCTCGCAAGTAAACTGAGCACCAAAAATATGGCGGCCGAGTTTACACAGATTGTCGAAAATAGCGCTGTAGCTCGTTTGTTAGCCACTCTACGAAGTTCGTTGGTTTGCACTCTGCACTTTTACGGTTGACGTATATATTTCATCTATGACCAACGCAGCTCTTGATATCTTCAACGAATGCGCATTCTGATCCTCAGTAGCCTTGTATGATGTGATTTGCCGTTTAAATGGGAAAGCGCGGACGCTGAAAACTCAGTAATCGACTCGAAGATGGCTGTGAGGTTTACAGCCGAAATATCGCATGAAGAATTGTCGCTGTCCCAGGTGCACTCCCGAAAGACGATGGAATAAATTTAATGCATCCCAACTTACATTATTCAAGACGACCAGCTAGACGTCTCTGCCCACTACCAGACAATAGCTTCCCACGTGGGCAGAGTGGTCAGAGAAAATACCATCTGTCTACTGGTACCACCTCATTCAATAGCTGGTGGGCAAGGATTAGAAATGCGTCTTTGACTCAACTTACCTCACTCCTAATTCTACACAGAAGTTGGCTAAATTGCCTCTAACATTCAAAGAATCGTGTTACGGAACCAAACAGCAATGGGAAATCGTACACAGATATAATGTATGTAAATAATCACATTCAAAAATTAAAATTCCAAATGCCACTGCCGAGCTTTCTCTTCGCTTCCATATCGTACATGCATTGAAAATTTAATATGCCAAAGTTGAATTAAGAAGAAGTGCATGGAAGGTTTCGGAAAGAGACGTTTGTAGTTTCTTGCACGTAAATTTTCCAGTTGAAACGAAAGAATATTCTTCGTGAATAATACAACTGAAAGACGCAATGTGTCACGCGAATGTTCAATAAAATTAGTCCCGCTGGACATTAACATCAATGGAAGTGCGGCAGTTGCTAATCCTATAATGGATGCCAGTGCAATACTGCGAAGGAGGTAGCGTTACGATCATAAAACCTGGACACTTGATGACTGCAAATAGCCGGCCGCGGTGGCCGAGGGGACTGAGGCGCTCCAGCCTCGGTCTGCACGGCCACTACGGTCGGGTGTTCGAATCCCCACACGGGCATGGATATTTGTGCCGTCCTTAGTATAAGGTAGTTGATAAGTAGTTTGTAAGTTTAGGGACTGATGACCCCGTAGTTAAGTCCCAAAAGTTTAACAAACATTTGAATACTGGGAAGGAGGTAACGTTACGATCATAAAATTTGGACACTTCATGACTGCAAATATTCCACGAGAGCCAGCGAGGCGCGTATGAAAGTACACTCAAGGGGGACACCGGCTGCGCTCGTTCACGCCTATTCCAGTGGGCCAAATAAGTTCGCGCATACTGCTAGGAGGTATAGTGACCACGACTATGGTTTTTTGTCGGGGTGCTCTTAGAGTGCGGACGTGCTGTGCTTGAGCGTCACTCTTGCTTTTTGTAGTAGTCGATGTAACTGTTTCACCTCCAGCTTACAGTTTACTCCCCTTTGATTGTTCGATGTTGAGGGATTGAATATTCTTCAGTTTATGAGTAGTATGTTGCTGTAGGGAGGTCAACACTCGTTTTTTCTGGTTTGTACTCTTTCGCGTGATTGGGGTTACTCAGCTGCGTATTTGCGTACGGTGAAAGCCGGCAGTCTTCTTTAAGAGCAAGATTATCTGTTTTATTTTCGTATTTCCATTGCTAGGTTACCAGGGGGTTACAATTTACCTCCCCTAACCGGTAGTGACCATTCGGAACCATCTGAATGGTAAATTGTTTGACCATGAATTACAATGTGACCTCTAATTGTCCAATAATTAAATAAATTTTATTACGCAACGGATAACGCTAGATCCGAATCATAGCTCCTGTTTTTAGTTTAGTCGGGAATGTCGTACTTCCAGTCTGAATCAGTTGCACCCTCATCCATTTGATTAACTGGTTAGTAGGGCAAAACGGAATGACCGGAAATAAGGAATGAATAAGAACATCGGGAGAATTGAAATTTATTTATTCTATTTATTGCTTCTAACACATCGACAAAATCACGTAATAGAATGAAAAGAATGGTTCGTTATCTTGTCGTCTGGCTAGGTATGAAATTAAATGTTACTGGTCTCTCTAATATGTATCATTTTCTGCCGTGGAAAATCCTGTATTGGTGAAAGGGGTACAAGGGAACAGTTTCTCCAATCAAACATCATTCATACACCACGGTTGCATGCATGTTACTCTACAAAATGAATACTGCAAGCTCTACTGATATTTGTATTGCGAGATATTAAAATAATGTATCTCCCAAGAGAAACAGCATAGAGGTTCCTTTTCACTGCCGAGATTCTGAACACAATTACCGTAATTTCCAATAATCAAATACATAGCAGAAGGCAAAAAAACCTCACTCGTTAAGAAAAATTAAGTTAAACAAAGTAAAACACTGCAATACCGGCACAGTGAGACGTAGCCATGCCATGTTGTGCCACATAATCATTCATGACCTATTACAAAGAAAACCTACAATCTAACGATAATCTTGGGACAAAATTTGTTAGAAAATTAATTTTGTTATACTAAGGGTGATAGTTATCGGCAATCATGTAGGCCACCACGAAAAATCCACCATCACTCATGGTTTCACGCCTTGAATTCGCGCAGTTTACTGTACGCTTTAGTTCTTCGCTATTAAGCCGCATGTTTAGCTGCAGGCCGATGGAGCTAATGGCCCGTGGCTCTTTAAAAATAACCGTTGGAAAAGGTCAACTTTTCATTCACACAAAAGGCAGAATATACTAAAGATTTCGGAAAGTAATTTAGGCACAGTAGTTTGAAAATGTTATGAAAGCTCACTGAAGGTGCTTATTAGTTACTACCAAGCATTGTGGACTCAGAATTACAGAAAAATGGAAAACGCGGGAATGCATGTTCCGCACGCTCGTTACAAAGAATAAGGGGAAATTCTACCACAGACATCGTCACTTATTTTGGAACAGAAACACACCCACTTCATAAGAATCATTTCTCCTTGATATTCACTCTTAAATTAAATTGCATGACTGAAGCTGATAGCTCAAGTCCCACTAAAAAATCCGTTACAATTTCAAGTCCCACATTAGACTCAGCCGGCCGCGGTGGCCGAGGTGACTGAGGCGCTCCTGTCACGGCCAGCACGGCCACTACGGTCGGGGGTTCGAATCCCCCCTCGGGCATGGATATTTGTGCCGTCCTAGTTCGTAAGTAGTTCATAAGTAGTTTGTAAGTTTAGGGACTGATGACCCCGTAGTTAAGTCCCATACGCTTTACAAACATTTGAACATTAGACTCAATTTCTACTTCAAAATACATAAAATTTGTGACCCACACTTGGTCTCGCGATAGAACGACGATATTATCGATCGAATTATTCAAGAATATCGACACAAGTAGGCACATTTCCGATACTTACATCACACCTAACATACGTCTGCTCTGCTCCAGGTCTCAGCCAGCTCTGCTAAATCTGGCGGAATCCTCGCTTTAACCGCTATTCAGTTTAACTTGGTCGGCGGAGTTCTCCCTCTGAGCCGCAGGGGAGTAGCCGAGCGGTCTAAAGCGTCTCGCTGCAGAGCGCGCGGTTGCTCGCCGTGGGGGTTCGAGTCCTCCATGGAGCATGGGTGTGTGTGTTGTCCTTAGGTTACTTTACATAGGTTTAAGTAGTTTGTAAGCTACGGACTGATGACTACGCAGTTGGTCCGATAGACTTACAAACATTTGACATTTTTTGTCTCCCTTTGGCTGAAGGCATAACGGGATCCACCGCCAACCTAAACTACCCTCCAAGAGTCGCCTACTGCCGGCTAGCACACTCTGGTCCCACAAGAAAATATCTGCTGTTTTCTCAGAAAAGAAAGGTTAGCTATGCTACATGGAAATTTCCGCTACTGCTAACCCGCTACAAACTCTACTGCTAACCCGCTATGAACTCTACCTCCTCTGCCACACTCACACATTCACACACATGGGAGGGGAGATGGATGATATGGAGCCTGGTTACTTGAATTTTCTTTATTTATATCTGTACTGCTACAAAGGGGCAGGAGGGGTGAGCAAGTTTGAAGCTCTATCTCTTACGGGAATTAGTTAAACTACGAGTTTGAGTACTATGGGCAGGGCGAAGCTGGGAATTTGTATCTGACGGGAGGCGTGCATGGGTAGTCCTTGCAGGTGCGGTGATCACTGTGTCCCCAGTGGTGTAGGGGTCAGCGCAACTGCCTAGAAAGCAGGAGACCCGGGTTCGAATCCCGGCTGAGTACACATTTTCAGCTTTGCCCAATCGCAGTTGATGTCATATATTCTATGAATATTAAATAATAACAGCTGCAGGATCAGAAGTGTCGTCTATTCTTTCGGAACAGACGCCACATGTATATAGCTACAAAACAAAATGGCTTCTAAGCTCGTTCAAAATAAAGGACTCATCCATCCTGTAGCCATTAATAAAATGAATAAAACATTATAGGAAAAAGTATTGAGGTGATCTAACAGTACCGCTTCAATGGTTCGAGCAAGGATAAAACTGGGGGGGGGGGGGGCGATCTTTTCAATCAATTTATTGAGGACAACAGCCAAGACCGCTTTTCAATTTTATGTAGATAACCGGTTTCGGCAGTTAAATGCCGCTTTTACATCCGTCATTTCATTCCTTAGATCATTCCAAATGTTCAAGTGTTTGTATAGTCTATGAGACTTAACGACGGGATCATCAGTCCCTAAACTTACAAACTACTTATGAACTAACTAAGACTAAGGACGGCACAAATATCCATGCCCGAGGGGGATTCGAACCCCCGACCGTAGCGGCCGTGCAGACCGTGACTGAAGCGCCTCAGTCCCCGCGGCCACCTCGGCCGGCAGATCATTCCAACTCAAAACTTAGTGACCACATCTTATGGCAGGATTATGCTTATGATGTTTTTATATGCTCACAATTGTTATTATTATTTTTATGAAAGGTCAATAGTCATGTCTGACGGTTTTTACTCGTTCGTGTGGCCGCGGCACTTATGTGCGCGGAAGTAAAATTTGTATAGCACAAGGAATGAGCAGCATTGGCCGTAATTCTCGTTTTATTAATAGAAAATTGATTTCAAAGTGACCATCATCAGTGCAGATCATCAAGCATTTATAAGAAGTAGGTTACATGTATTAGTACGTTGTAGTGAGATATTCATTTTACTGATTTAACTGTGTCAGGCATCTAGTTTAAACTGTGGTCGTGGAGCACACAGATCTATGGAACGGAATCGAATTTCAGTCAAATTTGTAGCATATTTTGCTGGTTTTGTGTTCCTGCGGTTCGCGCAAGGATAAATATTTTACTGGTTGGTGATCGGGGCGTCATTGCGATTTTCGCCTGTTTTACGGTTTGTATTGGGGTAGACCCAAGGATCTCACACCGGCGCGTCATATTTTGATTGTGTGGGCTCTCTCCTCTTGGTCTGCCTATCGTATTCCATCTTCCTATCCTGTGGTATGAGCCCAGTTTTAAGCATCGTGTATTTAGATTTACTTGTGAGGCGGCAATTACATTTTTTGTTATTTGCTGTCTTATCGTACCCTCGAGGCACCTTAGAAATTTGAGTATCCAACTTCAGAAACTGTTCACGCGACTTGTTGGTCAGCAGTTTTGAGAGCATTTTCTAAGCATCTTTAATCTGTTACTTTAGGTCCCACTGAGCTGTTGTGATGCCAAAAACTCCTGTGGTATAGTGTCACCTGTTTGTATAATCAGTTGGACCCTAGTGCAAGAATTTATTAGTGATGTAGTCGTTATGGGACCTTGCGTTGTATTGTTGCATTGTTAACTGTTCCTAATTTGTGTTACCATCTGCGAAGTTTTAAAATATGTGCCGCTCTTGTTGTCGTTAAATTTCAATATAAAATAATCTTGTTCTATAAACCTAGTCTTGTACGGTCTTCAATCTTGGGTTCGACGTCCCCTTTAATAGCATGGTAACAGGAAAAACTTTATTGTTCCGCATCTTTATAACCTCGGTGTTGTTTTCAATGTACCCGTAGGCATTTACTACCAAATCAGTGTGTATGTGGACAGGAACTTCGGGTTTAGGGATTTTTCATGTTTATTGAGCGGTGTCACTGTTCCATCTAATTTTTCATTATTTCAAGTTTCTCTGTCAGGCATTTTCCTCTGTAGCTGAGCAACGGGCCTTTTATAAGTGGCTCTGTTGTCGTTAGGAGCTTCTAGGCTCCTGATTAATTGATTGTCGAAAGCACTGGCCTTATGGTAAGTTCTTCGCGCCGTCGCTTGCAGTCTTTGGATTACTTGAGGCTCTTGGGCGGCCTCATGCAGACACTGTGAGGGAAACATCGAGTTGACGTGAAAAATTCTTCTTAGCGCATTAGTCTGCTGGGTCTGAAGGCGATGAGTATATCTATTGACAGCATTTCCCCATGCAGGTCCTCCATAGTCCATGACGGTCGTACTTACATCCTGTATATCATAAGTCCATTCTCTACTATGAGTGCATATTTTTCGTTCAGGAGTGAGTATAAGGCACCCAACCTCTGTTCCACCTTCTTGTGCACTGCTTGCACTTGGTCTTGCCAAATAAGCTGACGATACATGATTACACCGAGGTATGTAATCTTGTTTTGCCATTCATTGTCTTCACCGAACAGTCTTAGTCTTGGGACTTATGGTGAAAGTCGTCTTGTACACATGATCGCCTGACTCTTCTGGGGACTGAACTTCAGTCGTCATTTCCGCGCCCATTCTTCCAGGTCTACGCCAGCATCTTGCAGTCGGCGATGCACTGCCTGTGGCCATCTACTTCTCGTGTGTATGGCGGTGTCATCTGCGTATATGGCCCTTTCCACCCTAGGTTACTTCGGGAGGTCATGTTCAGTTCATCAGCTTGTTATCAACTCAGTATCAAGATTCTAATGAAAGTGTTTCAAATTACATTGTCATTTTGTGAGAATATTTAAAGTCTAAGTTGTCAGTATTCAAGAAACGTCTTGTGATATTTGGCGAGAAGTGCTCTGTTTACTTCTGGTTTAAATTTAAATAGCCGGCCGCGGTGGCCGAGGGGACTGAGGCGCTTCAGTCACGGTCTGCACGGCCACTACGGTCGGGGGTTCGAATCCCCTCTCGTGTATGGATATTTGTGCCGTCTTTAGTCTTAGCTAGTTCGTAAGTAGTTTGTAAGTTTAGGGACTGATGTTTCCGTAGTTACGTCCCATACGTTCTACAAACATTTGAACATTTGAAATTTAAATAAAATGTTTGAAAGCTAAAGACAAAAGGAACCCTTTCGTGAAGCCCTTCCATGTTCCTGGTAGTGCGAGTAGCGGATTACAAACGTGAGGTACCGCATGTCTGCAGAGTTGTCTCGGTATTGACGCATATGCATACTATCGCAGTAAGCATTAAGCATGTAATTTAGCAACGTCAAAAAATGCCACCTCCCAAAAAACCAACAACGAAATGAGAAATCAAACACATCAAGGAATTACTTGTCGCCTGCGAAAAGAATTCTTCGTGAGCGGACCACGAGTGGATGACGGTAGTACGAGGGGCAACGGAAGCCCTGATCAGAAAAGCCAGTTGATTCCACAGCTACAGGCAGCTGGTCAGTTAAGTGCAGCTAAAGCTATGTGCGAAATTAAAAAAAAAAATACTACTCACCGCTGTGTGGGTAAGATCAATTTTATGTAGATAATTAGTTCTTGATAAATCTGCACTCAAAGGAAGCCATTGCGTGAATCGAAGACTGATATTGATTCAATTCAGTGATAGTTTGACGAGAGTTATATAGACCGCAATTCACCGTAAGGTGCGTGGCGGAGGGTACACTGTACCATTAACTAGGCATTTACTTTCCTATTCCACTCCCAAATAGAGCGAGGGAAAAGAGAATATATATGCCTCTGTACGAGTCCTAATTTCTCTTATCTTTATCTCTACGCTAAATGTAAGTACATCTACATCTACATGGGATACTCTGCGAATCACATTTAAGTGCCTGGCAGAGGGTTCATCGAATCACCATTACACTATCTCCCATTCCATTCTCGAATAGCGCGCGGGAAGAAAGAACACCTGAATCTCTCTGTTCGAGCTCTGATTTCTCGTATTTTATTCTGATAACCATTTCTACATATGTAAGTGGGAGTCAACAATATATTTTCGCATTCGGAGGAGAATGTTGGCGATTTGAGTTTCGTAAGTAGACCACGCCGCAGCGATAAGGGCCTTGTTGTAATGTTCCCATCCCAGATCCTGTATCATTTCCGTAACGCTGTCTCCCTGTATCGTGACAATACGAATCGAGCTGCACTTCTCTGGACTCTTTCGATGTCCTCCGTGAAACCCAACATATAAGAATCCCACACTGGGCTGCAATACTCCAAAAATGGACGGACAAGCATAGTGTATGCAGTTTCTTTTGTAGTTCTCTTGCATGTTTTAAGGGCTGTGCCAATAAAACGCAATCTCTGGTTGGCCTTTTCTACGACGTTATCTACGTGTTCTTTCCAGTTTAAGTCTGAAGTAATAGTAATTCCTAGGTATTTTGTGGAGTTTACGGCCTTCACTTTTGATTGATTTATCTTGTAAAGAAAATTTAACGGATTTCTTTTCGTACTCATGTGGACGACTACACACATATCATTTAGTCAATTGCCAATTTTTAAACAATACTGATATCTTATTCAGATCGTTCTGCAGTTGGTTTTGATGAGCCTTTTCTGAAACCTTACTTCATTATTATGTCGAAACTGGATGAAATCCGACAGACACAGACGAAGCAAGTGCTCAGCTCGACATATGTGAGCAGAAAGTGTTCGTGGCATCTTTATGCTACAGACCCACCATTCGTTTAACACAGTCAAACACAAACGAGACAGATGAAAAAGTTAGCAAATTATTAATCTAAAACTAATTGCTAAAATTCTCAATAAATCACTGTCCGACAACAGTGACATTGCCTTGAAAAGGTGTTTGTGGCCGCCTGCGGATCCATGGTTATAATCACGCTGAAGCAAATCTAAGACGACGTGTGTCTTTCTTTAAGGTCCAAAAAAATGAAAATCGCATCTGGAGAGATTGATGTTGAAAGGAAGAGAAAAAGGATTTACTAGAGCAGTAGTTCCCAACTTGTGGTTCGCAAGGGCTGAAATGTGATCTAAGGATGATTTGAAACGTTCATTTTCATTATTAATTCCTTCTCACGTGGTCAGTCATTCAATTTTCTACTGAAAGTTTCTATTGTATCAGTACTGTTAATAGGTATTACTTTGGAATGCAACGAATATATAAGTTTCGTATCAACGCACACTCCGCAGCAGAGTAAAAATATAAATCTGGAAACATCCTGTAGGTTGTGGCTAAGATATGTCTCAACCATATCGTATCTTGCAGCAGTGCTAGTCCTGTTACGTTCGCAGGAAAACTTTCGTTTAGTTTAGAAAATAGGAGGCAAGGTATTGGCGGAAGTAAAGCTGTAAGACTGGAACGTACCAGAATAGCTCAATCCGCGAAAGCAAACGTTCTGCGTTCTAATCCCGGCTTGGCACAGAGTTTTAATCTGGCAGGAAGTTTCAATATGTCAGCAATTTTGATTCAAGTTTATTTTTAGATTGACAGTTTATTATACTTGAACCTTGTGCCTCCTGCTTATTAGGATGGAATCAAAATTGTCCCTGGTCTAAAACGGTACAATCATGTATCTGTAGGCAGCCTAAATATTTTTCACTCAGCATCTTGTCTCACAATAGGATAAAGGTAATAATGGCTACCGTTATTAGATTAAACAGCTCAACCACTGTTTTACTAGGATCGTGTTCGCTTGACTGTCCCTTACACAAATGCATTGTAAGTTCGAAAAAACAAAATCGCACCCCTTACATGAAAAGGAATTGGTAAAATCACTATATTAACATAGGCGGAAGGAAGATCGTTTTACAGTCAACTTCAAATTCCGGTGCTCTAAATTTCCTCAACAGAATTTCCAGAAAATGACGTCGCCTTTCCTCCATCGACCCCATTTGAGTTACTGGGGCATTTCTGTGATACTCGCGCTTTGGTGGAACCTACCTTTAACTAAGGTAGCTGCTCGCCTCTGAACTGCTTCCATGGCTTCCTTTAAACTGATCTGCTGCGGGTCCAAAATACATTAACAATACTCAAGATGTGGTCATACAAGCGTTTTATACGATGTCTCTTTTACAGATGAAGTACATCTTCACAAAAAATGTCCCAAAAACAGGAGTCGTACAAATATTTAAGTCTCTGCGTCTTGTCGTTCGGACGTGATAAGCGTACACCGAACAGATATTCACATTAATATATAATTATATAGCTAAATAGCTATCCGATCCCCATAATACCGTGCCTAAAGGCTTCCCTGGGTTGACATAAGTAACTGTACAAATATTTAGCTCTTTATGTCTTGTGGTTCAGACGTGACAAGCGTACACCGAACAGACATTCACATTTATAGATATAGATAATAGCGGTCCTATCACACTTCCCTGGGGTACGCCTGACGATGCACTCGTCTCTCATGAACACTCACCGTCGAGAACAACGTATTGCGTTCTATTACTTAAGAAGTCTTCCAGCCAGTCACAAATCTGTGAACTTATTCCAGATGGCCGGCCGCGGTGACCGAGAGGACTGAGGCGCTCCAGTCACGGTCTGCACGGCCACTACGGTCGGGGGTTCGAATCCCCCCTCGGGCATGGATATTTGTGCCGTCCTTAATCTTAGTTAGTTCATAAGTAGTTTGTAAGTTTAGGGACTGATGACCCCGTAGTTAAGTCCCATAGACTTTACAAACATTTGAACATTTTTTTTTTATTCCAGATGCTCGTATCTTCTTTAGCACTCTGCAGTGTGACACCTTGTCAAATGCCTTTTTGAAAAAAAACACGATCTGCCTGTCGCCTTTCATCCATAGCTCGTAAGATGTGATGTGAGAAAAGGGCAAACTGAGTTTCACACGAATCTTGGTTCCTAAACCCTTGCTGAATCATGGAAAGAAGCTTATCCGTCTGAAGGAATTTTTTTATAGTCAACTGATGTCAATGATATTGGCCTGTAATTATTTGGTTCGGTTCTTTTACCTTTCTTATACGTGGTAGTCACTTGCACTTTTTTTCAATCACCAGGAATTTTGCTCTGATGTAAAGATTCGCGATAAATGCAAACTAAGAAAGGTCCAATGGCCCAGAATACTCTTTGAAAAACCGAACTGGTATTCCATCCGGACCAGCAGACTTTTTTGTATTCAGCTCTCTCAGCTGCTTCTCTACACCGGACATACTTATTACTGTGTCCTCCAATCGGGATTTATTGCTTTGATAAAACGATGGCACGTTTGTACGGTCCTACTACGCGAAAGAGTTATTAAAGGTTAAATTTAGAACTTCAGTAAAGTTCTTCACCTCAGGGAATGCGTAGTAAATGAAATGGCTGTGACCTACATCAGCTAGCGAATCAAAGTTCACTCGTCGGTTATACTGGAGTAAAACGTCGTGACGTGATAGCAGTCACTACACGGCTGGAGATTAATATCGTGCTTCGGACACACAATGCTGACTAGTTGCGTGTGGTATCTGAGCGAGATAAACCTCCTCAAAGGCTCGACCTTGATATAATCTCATAATGAAATTTAAATGCGTGGCCTATCCATATTCATCTGCTGGATAGTTGCTGCTATATTTTTGCTACCATCCTAGGAATGAGAGAAATAATGAGAGAGATAATTTGCCTTAGACGAATTATAAGGTCCAACATCTACACTCTTTGCAAGACGATAAATGAGTGACGTTCACGTTCAAGTAGGACCCCTGAATTTTGTTAGTAACAGATTTCCAGTTCATGGCCACCATCTTCAGTGGGCATCTTCAACAACCCTCAAGAACTTATGGTAATCATCAAACCAGGCCTAGGAAAAGGCCGCGTCTTCGAAGCCTTGTTGGTTGAGAAATTACGCATATTTCTTCAGTATACTGGCAACGTGAAGTAGGACTATAGCCATCAAATATGTGTTTCGACCAGGGTCGTGAGGGAAGTAGTACCCATTAGGAAATAAAATAAGAAACTAGGAAGTATTAGAAAATATTTAAGATTTATTGCAAAGAATATAAATTAATCTACGTGTCTACGTAGTCACCATGCAAATTTAAACATTTGTCATAACATACGATGAGTTTTTGTATTGAAGTGTCATAAATGTCCGTCGCCAGTGTATTAAGAAACATAGTCCCACAGTCTTTCAGTTCATTATTATTTTCACTTTCTAGCGAAGAAGTCTTTTGAGTTTAGGAAAGAGATGAAAAAGTGAAGGAGCTTGGCCAGCGCTATAAAGTGGGTGGTTGAAATCTGATGACAGCTGAACTACACAGCGGGTGGAAACCTCTATTTATTTAATCATCATAGACTCTAATAGTCACATTACAGTCCATGCGAACGACAATTATCGTTACTCATAGAAAGCAAGCAAACAGAGCGTTAGATCCTATCCCGCAGTTTCTCTACACACTAGCGGTTCATGCGGCGCATACGGATATTTTTTTCCGGACGTCCCTTAATTTACTTTCGATGACTCGTCGACACATAGTGATTAGGTGCACTGAACATAACATACTTTATAAGTGGCCAACTCGCTACGTTGCACTGGAGTAGGAGACGGGTAGGTTTATCTACACCAGCGTCACTGAAAGATTAATAACAATGCTTTATATACTGGAAATATACAACCACTAAACTGAACTATGTTGCTCCAACTATAGTAATATTTTTGTACACTTGTAAGGCTCGAATACAGTACAGATAAAGTTCTTCAGGGGCCGCAACAATTTTATAAGTCCGAAAGATGCAATTGCAAGTACAACCTTGTAGATATGACGCAAGATGTACCGCTATATACTTTCAATCGACGACCACGAATGTTAATTCTTATACTCTGTTAAGAATGGGGGACTCTACATTCTCGTTGTCTGGTGCTCGCGTGGTCTTCGCAGCGTTCTCGTAAGCCGTCGGTGGCGTAAGGTAATTGTATTGGTACCGCCCGTGTAAGTGGCGCGATTTGCGCACGATCGGAGGCACCCCATACCGCATCAGGAATGGGATTTCTTCACTACAACTATCGGTATATGACCTAATTATGAAATTTCTTTCTGTACGTGTTCACTAGATAATCGGTTGGCAACTCCCCTTGAGGCGAACATGAATTGAGATATTAATCAACTAGTGATCATCACTGACGATGTTACGGTGCAAGTTATGACTTTCAAAATCGGTAGAAGTATGGTGCCCGTGGAATCTTAAGAAAAAAAAAAGTTCTTAATTAGGAGAGAACGTGTTGTGGACAAAACTTCGTGTAAGAGTACACAATTTTCAAATGTTTGTTATGCTATGGGACCAAACTGCAGTAATCAGTCCCTGTGCTTACTAACTTATGAGCCGGCCGCGGTGGCCGCGGGGACAGAGGCGCTTCAGTCACGGTCTGCACGGCCACTACGGTCGGGGGTTCGAATCCCCCCTCGGGCATGGATATTTGTACCATCCTGGTTCGAAAGTAGTTCATAAGTAGTTTGTAAGTTTAGGGACTGATTACCCCATAGTTAAGTCCCGTAGACTATACAAACATTTGAACATTTACTAACTTATGCCAAGGACAACACACACATCCATGTCATAGAAATGATTCCAAAATCCGACATGAATCCCTGAAAAACTACATAATCATTATCTAAATAATAAATAATGTGACGGAGAGTACCGATATGTATTTCATACTGAATACGACTTTCAATAGTGTATTTACAAACATATATGACTGAGTCACCTGCCAAAGTACAAGTCACAGCACTGCTTCAACACATGTTTTTTATTCAGTCCTGTTTAAAACAGAGGCCATCAACTAGTGAGACTGAATATCGGATTTCCTAGCTCTACCAAAAATAGACGAAAAGTATGTTTCTTCTAAAACGCAAATAAATCTTTGATTAAGCTTTCCTGAGTGAGAATCTCCAATCTTTCGAAACAAGCAATATGAGTGTTAACCAGATGTGGCTTAATTCAAAGAAATAATATCGACAACCATTGACAGAGACCAAACAAAAGAGGGGACAGATCCACCGCGGCACATAAAACAGGCTAGATCACTCTTGCAAAAGCAAACAAAAAAGGTTGCGAAATTTAAACTGATACAAAATCCCCCAAAACTCGAAATTTAGCTCTAATGTCAATACGAGAAGCTTATAATAGCTTCCACAACGAAACCTCGTCACCTATCTTGGTAGAAAATCCGCAGACATTCTGGTCATATGTAAAGTATAATAGCGGCAAAACACAATCAATACGTCCAGTAAGTTATAGCAATGGTGTTGCTACTGATGACAGATCCGTTAAAGCAGAATTGCTTAACAGAGATTTCTGAATTTCCTTCACTAACGAAGACAAAGTAAATATTCTAGAATTCCTAACAAGAACAATTGCCTGCATGCACAATTTAGAAGTAGATACCCATGGAGTATCAAAGCAACTTAGCACTTAAAAAAAAAAAAAAAAAAAAAAAAAAAAAAAAAAAAAAAAAAAAAAAAAAAAAAAGGAAGAAGAAGTCTCCCGGTCCAGATTGTATACAAATTAGCTTTCTTTCAGAGTATGCTGATGTAATAGCCCATACCTAGTTATCATATACAACCGTTCGATTGGTGAAAGATACGTACGCAAAGACTGAAAAGCTACACAAATCACTCCATATTCAAGAGAGGCAATAGGAGTAATCCGCAAAATTAGAGGCCTATATGATTGACGTCGGTTTGTAGCAGCATTTTAGAATATATACTTAACGTGAATATTATCAACTACCTTGAAGAAAACGACCTACTAACCCACAGTCAACATCTATTCAAAAAGTAGCGTTCTTGTAGTATACAGTAGCTCTCACGTGATGTGATGCTATTGTCAAGGGATGTCAAATAGATTTGATTTCCGGAAAGATTTTGACACTGTACCTCACAAGCGCCTTCTAACTAAATTACATGCTTCTGAAATATTGCCACAGTTGTGCGATTGGAGTCGTGATTTCCTGTCATAAAGGACACGGTACTTTGTAACTGGAGGAAAGTCATCGAGTCGAACAGAAGTGATAACTGGTGATCCCCAGGGTAGTGTTATAGGGCTCCTATGGTTCCTTACTTTTATAAACTATTTAGGGGGCAATCTGAGTAACTCTATTGGACTCTTTGCGGATGATACTGTCATCTCCAGGTTAGAAAAGTCACCAGAAAATCAAAAGCAACTACAAAATGTTTTCGATATCAGCGTGGTGCAAATTTTGGCAGTTGACCCTTAATAAAGAGCAGTGTGAAGACATCCATATCATCACTAAAATAAACCCGGTAAACTTCATTTACACCATAACTCAGTCGAATCTACAGACTGTAAATTCAAATAAATACTTAAGAGTAACAATTACAAACAACTTAAATCGGAAAGGACACACAGAAAATATTGTAGGGAAGGCGAACAATACGCTACGTTTCATTGTCAAACCACTTTAAAGATGCAACAGTTCTACTAAAGAAACTGCCTACCCTACACTTGCGCATCCTATTTTGGATATTGCTGAGCATTGAGGAATACACACCAAGTGGGAGTTACAGAAAGTTCAGAGAAGCATAGGTCGTATTGTATTGTAAAGATATTGAGGGGAGAGTGTCACGAAAATGATGTACGAGTTGCGGTGGAAATCAAAAGAAAGGCCTTATTCGTGTCGACAAGATCTGTTTGTGAAATTTCTTTCTCCAAATTTATCTTGGGAATGCGAACATATTTTGTTAGCACCCACCTACATAGGGAGACATAATCATAATAATAAAATAACAGAAATCAGATCGGAAACTGAAAACTTTAGGTGTTCCTTGTTCCCGCGAGCTATTAGAGAATGGAATCGTAGAGAAATATCATAAAAGCGGTTCGATGGACACTCTGCCATTCACTTTTACTTTCAGAGTATTTATGTAAATGTAGATTTTCTGTTGAAGCAATGCACATATCACACGAACATACCTGTGCAATGTTTCAACTAAACGTATATGCATGTGATTATTTTCAAACAAAATTGTTTCCTACTGACTGAATCCAGTTGTAAATACTAAAACGTGTGTTGAAACAGCAATTGAACCATGAATTTTACGCAATCTGTAAATACTGCTAGCGTCTGGCTACAAAATCCTTTGACTACTTTAAACAATTGGACATCTCCAAACATCAGCCCGTCGCAATTACCTATAGGATGAGAAGGTGAACACTCAGGTGTATAGCGTGAAAAATAGATAACAACCAGACATAGAATTTGTATATAAAAATAGAAAACTAGGTACCTAATCAGGTAATACTGGTCAGGACCCTGATAATATGAAAAAAAATAATAATAGCTCAGTCCCCTATAATGGTAATGTCTCGCCGGCCGCGGTGGCCGAGGGGACTGAGGCGCTCCAGTCACGGTCTGCACGGCCACTTCGGTCGGGGGTTCGAATCCTCCCCTCAGGCTTGGATATTTGTGCCGTCCTTAGTCTTAGCTAGTTCATAAGTAGTTTGTAAACTTAGGGACTGATGACCCCGTAGTTAAGTCCCATAAGTTCTACAAACATTTGAACATTTGGTAAAGCCGCAGACAAAATAGAAAAACAATTTAAAAAGAGAAATGTGACCCTAGCTATTAATGTTGTAAATACTTTAAAAATTAGATTGCGACATAACATTGGCTATGAACTTGACAAGTTTAAGAAAAATTGAGCGTATTAATTTCAATGTGGTGGTTGTGTAGGATTCTATATTGGACAAACTGGAAGACCTTTGTTTGGAGGAATTGAAGAACACACCAGAAACATAACTGTATTTTGAGACCAGTTGCATTATACACAAGATAGGGTTAACGACATAAGGTATCCAACGGCAAAAAACTGAAGATCTTAGAGAAAATACAAATAGTCATAAGATGAGGTATCCCAACTTCATTCTCAATGAGCAAACAGAATGCAGGATCAGAACTTCAACAACATCTTTGATAAAGTCATATAAGGACATTCTAACATAATTTTTACACCTCTAGTTTACCAGAATAATTTGACATCCAATTAGACACTCAATTTTAGCAGACACTGTACATTTCCTTAATAGGAGACCATATTCACATAGTTTAAAGGTTTTCTTAGCTCTTTATGTTTTTTTTTCGAGATCACAATACATTTGGAATAATAATGATATTCAGGATATCTAGTTACTCTATACAATGCACATACCTTAGACAAGTCCCTAATGATATTATATAATTAATGTAATCGCTTCCCAAGTTTACATATTATAACACAGACCATGGGATAAATCATGCTTATGGGACTTAACTACGGGGTCATCAGTCCCTAAACTTACAAAGTACTTATCAACTAACTTATCCTAATGATGGCATAAATATCCATGCCCGAGGGGGGATTCGAACCCCGACCGTAGTGGCCGTGTAGACCGTGACTGGAGCGCCTTAGTCCCCTCGGCCACTGCGGCCGGCAGACCATGGGATACATGGGTATACATTTTCGTGGTTCCCACATAAGAAAGAGGTGGGAGGGGAAGGGAGGGAAGGCGAAAGTAAGGGGGACCAAGCGCAAGTATGCATAGACGGATATCGGACCGGAAAATGTAATATCTCCGTAGGTGGATCATAAACCTTGTTGAACGGTGGTGAAATAGCGGGCTCACCAATCGCTCCACAATATTCGACGACAGAGAAATTGGCTGAACTGAATCGCTTTGTGCGGCAGTGAACCAGCAAACGAAAAGCGATTGCCGCTATTCACATTTCAATACCTCGAGGGCGTGGAGGGCACGGGAGGCGGATCAGACACAACCGAAATCCGACGCAACTCCCCAACATTCATAACGGCTTCCGGAATAAAAAAAGAACCACACACATACATCTTGCTCGGTCTAGTCGGAGCAATATTTCACATTTAAGGACATGCTGGAAATAAAGTGGAGTAGGAAAGAGGGTGCCAATCAGAAATGACTTCATCTTGGGTACTACAATGGAACGAGGTATCAGCAAACGAACATTATTTCTGAACATAAGAAGTTAATATTTGTTTCCTGTTACCGGCGTTACTGGCGTTACAGCAGCAAAAATGTTCAAAGGAAACCTGTGTCTAATTGAAAACACATATCCGACTCACACACTAATAGCAGGCGGTGATTTTAATTTACCCTCAATCTGTTGACGAAATTATATTTTCAAATCGTAAAACATCGTGCGTAATGTTACTCAACACATAATCTGAGAATTACTTTGAACAATTAGTACATGAACCTACTAGAATTTTAACTGGATGTCAAAACACACTTGATCTCTTAGCAAAAAATAATCCTGAGCTCATAACTAGCATAAAAACAGATACAGGTAGTACTGAACACAGAGCAGTTGTAGCGACGTTGAATATCGTAAGTCCCAAAGTTGCCAAAAATAGAAAAGTACCGGGTGATCAAAACGTCAGTATAAATTTGAAAACTTAATAAATCACGGAATAATCTAGATAGAGGGTAATAATTGACACACATAATTGGAATGACATGAGGTAATAATTGATACACATAATTGATATGACATGAGGTTTTATTAGTACAAAAAAAAGTTAAACAAATATCCGACAGATGGAGTTTCATCTGATCAGAAAAGCAATAATTAGCATAACAAATTAAGACAAAGCAAAGGTGATGTTCTTTACAGGAAAAGCTCAATATGTTCACCATCATTCCTCAACAATAGCTGTAGTCGAAGAATAATATGTGAACAGCACTGTCAAGCATGCCCGGAGTTATGGTGAGGCACTGACGCCGGATGTTATCTTTTAGCATCTCTATAGTTATGTCGGTCGATCACGATACACATGCGATTTCAGGTAACCCCAAAGCCAATAATCGCACGGACTGAGATCTGGGGACTAGGCCAAGCATGACGGAAGTGGCGGCTGAACACACGATCAAACGACGCACGTAAGAGATCTTTCACGCGTCTATCAATATGGGGTGGAGCGCCATCCTGCATAAAAATCATACTTTCCAGCAGGTGTTTATCAGCCAGACTGGGGATGATGCGATTCTGTAACATATCGGTGTACCTGTCACCCGTCACTGTAGCAGTTTCTCGAAGAAAAAAGGCCCGATAACGGTAGATGTGGTAAATCCAACCCTTACCGTGACTTTCTCGTCGGGCGATGGAGTTTCCACTACAGTTCTAGGATTTTCGGTAGCCAAAATTCTGCAGTTGTGGACGTTGACAGACCCTCGGGGCGTGAAATGAGCTTCGTCGGTCCACAACACGTTACTCAACTAATCGTCATCTTCTGCCAGATTTTTAAATGCCCACACCGCATATGCCCTCCACTAAATCACCAGGAACATTTCATGATGCCAATGGATTTTGTAAGGATAGCGTCGGAGGGTACGCCTAAGTGCCAACCCAACAGTAGTGTATGGAATTCCTGAACTGCTGCCTCAGCAGCATTACACCTTGTGGTCGGCCGGCAACTACGGGGTCTATCGTCTAAACAACCCGTCGCTTCGAACTTCGAAATCATTCTCACCATAGCTGCATTTGTCAACGGACCTTCACCCGTTTACCTATGGCAATAGGATCGTCACGCTGAACTAGCACATTCCCCATTCTCATAACACAGCTTCACTAAAAGCGTCTTTTAGTCGTCCACACGAGTACGAAAAGAAATCCGTTAAACTTTGTTTACAAGATAAATCAATCAAAAGTGAAGGCCGTAAACTCCACAAAATACCTAGGAATTACTATTACTTCAGACTAAAACTGGATAGAACACGTAGATAATATAGTAGGAAAGGCGAACCAGAGACTGCATTTTATTGGCAGAACCCTGAAAACATGAAACAGAAATTCTAAAGAGGCTGCATACTACGCTTTTCCGTCCGTTTCTTGGAGTGTTGCTGCCCAGTGTGGGATCCTTATCAGGTGGGTTTGACGGAGGACATCTAAAGAGTCCAAAGAAGGGCAGTCTCTTTTGTATTGATACAGGGGAGACAGCATTACGGAAATGATGCAGGATCTGGGATGGCAATCATTACAACAACGGCGCTTATAACTGCGGCGTGGTCTACTTACTAAACTCCAATCGCTAACATTCTCTTCCGAATGCGAAAATGTTGACTACCACTTACATAAGTAGAAAAGATCATCAGAGTAAAATACGAGAAATCTCCGAGAACGGAGAGATTTAGGTGTTCTTACTTCCCATGCGCTATTCGAGAATGGAATGGGAGATAAATAGTATAAAGGTGAGAATGAAACTTTCACTCTGCAGCGGAGTGTGCGCTGATATGAAACTTCCTGCCAGATTAAAATTGTGTGCCGGAACCGGGACTCGAACCTGGGACTTTTGCCTTTTGCGGGCAAGCGCTCTACCGACTGAGCTATCCCGACACGTCTTCAAGATGCCGTTTGAAGGTTGGAAGAGCAAACGGCATACCACCTCTAAATGTCAATACAATCTTCTGGCTGTTAGCTTCTTTACCTAACTTTGAACCACATTAGATGGTTTTCTGTAAAATATGTTTAGAAATCTCTATAATGATTAATTTTGCGTAATGTAATATCAGATCCTTTGTTCTCAAAAGACAGTGCTTCACTTGGGCTAAGAAAGAAACTACAGAATTCGGTATTATGTGAATGTAAATGAATACTTATGGAAAAATACAAGACAGTGTACGACCTTCCCAAGATGACGTGACTATTATTAAAAAAAAGTATATAGTCACCGGCTGGATACGACCCCATATTCTTACAAATGAAAACTAGACGCATGAACCAAATGTGCTATCAGGAGATAGTATGTAAAAAATAATGTAGCGTGTCTTGTGAATCGTGTCATGAGAAACCCAAGGTACTAACTTAATCTTTCCACGTAGTGTATTAATCGTAGGAGAAATATAAAGCATTGCTGTGACGTCTGTGCTCTTACTATAATCCTCGCTTTCCCGTAAAACGTCAGCGCTGAAAGTGCTTTTTGTTATCAAAACTTGGTCTCGCGAAAGCAGGAGTTTCTTAAAGTACGACACCGTAGGTCGATAAACATCTGAAGACCCCACACCACTCATCGTCGAAGTTTTAATTTTGTTAAGACTTTTCGTCATCGCTACACTTTCAGCGTTGGATGAAAAATCTAACCTCCTTCAGTGCATTGACTATTTTGTCGAGTGCGGATTTCCTGGTGTTATCACAAGTACGCTATTTAGTATCATAAAGGCCTTTTCGTGTCTGTATACAATTAATTGCGTGCTTATGGAATATCTCCCCAATTGTGCGATTGGATTCATGATTTCCTATCAGAAAGAACACAGTTCGTTGTAATTGACGGTAAATCATCGAGTAAAACAGAAGTGATATCTGGCGTTCCACAGGGCAGTGTTATAGGTCCCCTACTCTTCCTCGTGTTTATAAACGATTTAGGAGATAATCTGAATAGCTCCCTTAGACTGTTCGCGGATGATACTGTCGTTTATCGGTCAGTGAAGTCAACAGAGGATCAAAAGCAACTGCAAAGCGATTTTGTCAAAATTTCTGCATGGTGCGAAAATTGGCAATTGACACTAAATAAAGAAAAGTGTGAAGTAATACACATGACCACTAAAAGAAATCCGCTGAACTTTAATTACCCGATAAATCATTCAAACCTTAAGGTCGTAGATTCTACCAAATACCTAGGAGTTACAATTACGAACAACTTAGACTGGAGAGAACACCTAGAAAATATTGTGGGGAAGGCGAACCAAAGGTTACGTTTCATCGGCAGAACGCCCCGAAGATGCACCAGCTCCACCAAAGAGACTGCCTACATCACACTTGTGCGTCCTCTCCTGGAGTACTGTTGCCCCTTGAGGGATCCTCACCAGGTGGGACTGACGGAAGACATTGAGAAGGTTCAGAGAAGGGCAGCTCGTTTTGTTTTATCACGTTACGGGGGGGAAAGCGTCACGGAAATGTTGCAAGAATTGGGGTGGAAATCAATAAAAGAAAGACGTTATTTATTGCGGCGTGATCTGTTTGCGAAGTTTCAATCACCGACATTTTGTTCTGAATGTGAAAATATTTTGCTAGCACCCACCTACTTACGGAGACATGACCATCCCAATAAAATAAGAGAAATCAGATCGAAAACGGAACGATTTAGGTGTTCTTTCTTCCCGCGCACTATTAGAGAATGGAACGGTAGAGAAAAGTTATGAAAGTGGTTAATGAACCCTCTGCCAGGCACTTGAATATGATTTGCAGAGTATTTATGAAGATGTAGATATGCATCGATAAGGATGTCTATCGCTTCTATAGACCACTCCAAGGACATTCAGTGCACTGCAGACAACATAAACAAACGGACACTATTAAATGGAAGCCATACAGCTTCATTCGATTGCGTGCCATTTAGTAGCTATGCGATGGCACGCCACCAAATGATGTACAAGATAACTGTTCACACGATGCAATTTACTCGCCACGCCAGTTATGGCGCAAGAAGTGTCTCCTCCGTACAGGGATTAACACAGAGCTACTACGCCGATACACCTGTTTGATAGTCAGATGCTAAGGGAGGCCGCGTCACCGCTGCTTGCGTCACGAGTTTGCTTGGAGCGTAATTAATTCAGACCGGCAGTAATTGCAATGTGCTGCGAAGGTGTTGATTGATGGACGTTGCCTGATTGGACATCTGTAAGGGACGCAATGAAAGCGCTGTGCGGGTAATGAAAACGAAAATAAAAACGCGCGCAGTGCGCCGCCTGCTATTGGCTTATTGCGAAATCAGTGCTTAACGAGCATCTTTTGTTTACCCCTCGTCCAAACTGACTGGTGTTGACAGTTGTTATTACCGGCTCGAACGCATTCGGCCCTTCAAAAGTGCGAGCAGAGGATTAACCGTCACCCGACCCCGCGATAAATGACGCGTGACGGAGGGTGTTCATCGTATGTAACATATCTTACAGTTTCTTTTTCGCAACTGTCATCTTCCAGTCTTTTCTACAATTTAACTGTAATTTTCATTCAAATTTTGCTATGTTTCCTGAAACTCAGACGTTTTCCTAGTAGGCATTCTCAAGTTATATTACTGAAGTACCTTTTGTACATAAATTATTTGAAATGTCTCCATGTTTCTGATTATTGCTCCTTCCTTCACCAGCAGCATAATCTGTAGTTCTGTTATACAAGAATTTTGCCCTAAGTAAACTAGAATTATTTTGTAGATCTTAGTTTTTTGCTGATACCCAAGCAGCACATGAATGGAATAACATTGACACTATACTGAAGGTATATTAACAAATACATAACAACATAACGAACCGAACTAGATTAGATTAGATCCATGTTCCATGGATCATGAATACGAGACTTCGTAATGATGTGGAACGTGTCAGTTAAATGAAAGGTGTCTATACATAATATTACATGACACTCAATATTTGAATATTTTATTTAATTTTTATTTCTTTTATTTTTTTATTTTTTTTCCTAAAGTACTAACTTTTATCTACAAATTCATCTAATGTGTAGAAGGAATTGCCATTCAGAAATTCTCCTTGTTTATTTTTAAATGCTAGTTGGCTATCTGTCAGAATTTTGATACTACTTGGTAAGTGACCCAAGACTTTTGTGGCAGAATAATTAACCCCTTTCTGTGACAGAGCTAAATGTAACCTTGAATAGTGTAGGTCACCCTTTCTCCTAGTGTTTTAACTATGCACACTGCTGTTACATTTGCATTCAGTTGGATTGTTAATAACAAATTTCATAAGTGAATATATATATTGTGAAGCTACTGTGAAGATTCCTAGATCCTTAAATAATTGTCTGCAGGAAGATCTTGGGTGGGCTCCAGCAATTATTCTGATGACCCGCTTTTGGGCAATTAATACTTTCTTACTAAATGATGAATTACCCACGAATATGATGCCATAAAAAAACCAGAGAATGGAAGCAGGCATAGTATGCTAGTTTACTGAGTTGTACATCACCAAAGTTTGCAATCACGCTAATAGTATAAGTAGCTGAACTCAAAAGTTTCAGCAAATCTTCAATGTGTTTCTTCCAATTCAATCGCTCATCAATGCATAAACCTAAAAATTTTGAATATTCTACCATAGCTATAGATTTCTGGTTGAAAATATTAATTAATGGTGTGATGCCATTTATTGTGTGAAACTGAATATACTGTGTTTTTTCAAAATTTAAAGAGAGTCTATTTAAAGAGAACCACCTAATAATTCTCTGAAATACTTCATTGACAATTTCATCAGTTAATTCTCCTGATTCGGGTGTGATAGCGATACTTGTATCATTAGCAAAGAATACTAGCTTGGCATCTTTATGAATATAGAAAGGCAATTCATTAATATATATTAAAAACAGCAAAGGTCCCAGTACTGAACCCTGTGGCATCCCATGCTTGATAGTTCCCCAGTTTGAGGACTCGGCTATTTTTTGTATATTATGTGAATTACTTATATCAACTTTCTGAACTCTTCCAGTTAGGTATGATTTAAACCATTTGTGCACTTTCCCACTCATACCACAATACTTAAGCTTATTTAAAAGAATTCCATGGTTAACACAATCAAAGGCCTTTGATAGATCACAAAAAACCCCAACAGGTGATTTACGGTTATCCAGAGCATTTAATCATTAGTGAAAATATATATTGCATTTTCTGTTGAAAAGCCTTTCTGGAAACCAAACTGACATTTTGTTAGAACTTTACTTTTATTAATATGTGAAGCTACTCTGGAGTACATTACTTTTTCAAGAATTTTTGATAGAGTGGTCAGAAGTGAGATTGGGCGGTAGTTGTTGACATCCAACTACTCTCCGTTAGATCTTCTCTGTGTTGTTGTGGTCTTCCATCCTGTTCTACGCTGCGCAAGCATCTTCGTATCTTCAAAAGAACGGCAACCCACAACAATTTGAATCTACATACCGTATTCGTATCGCCTTTGTTTCGCTCTGTGTTTTTTTTACCCCGTACACTACCCTCCATTGCCACACTCACGATTCCTTGATGTTACTATTTTAAACACATCTGTTGAAGCAGCAACCGTTCGTGAAAGATTAACATTAAAAAATGCAGCTCATCATTTACAAAGCTACATGTTGATTACTTATCCATGGTTTCGTCTTCAATTAAGGAAGCCTTCATCAGAAGTAAAAATTTTTAGTTACATGATATGGACAATGGTTTTTAAGCAACAGAGCTCACGTTCAGGCGTCAATTAGATGCCACCCACTGTGCTGGTCACACACATAACCCATAGCGGCGCGTTTTAGTTACATGAAATATGTTGTACTATTTAATCCTAACGCATGTAATTTTACATTTCTAACTTGAACTGAGCTCTGTTACTCAAGAAACATTATCCATATCATGTAACTAATAATTTTTACTTCTGATGAAGGCTTCCTTAGTTGAAACCGACACCATGGTTAAGTAATCAACCTGTAGCTTTGCAACCGATAAGTTGTATTTTTGAATGTTAATATTCTTTTGTGTCTAAGAATGTGTCCTACCAATCGATCCCTTCTTTTAGTCAAGATATGCCAGAAATTCCTCCCCTCCCCCCTGTTATATTCAGTACATCCTGATAATTACGTAATATACCCACCCAATTTTCAGCATTCTTCTGCAGCACCACATTTCAATAGTCTCTTCCTGTCTGAACTATTTATCGTCCATGTTTCACTTATATGGCAACACTGCCCACAAATATCTTCTGAAAAGACTTCCTTACACTTAATATTTGATGTTTGAAAATTTCTCTTTTTCAAAAACGCTTTTTCCACTTCCATTCTACATTTTATATCCTCTGAACGACGACCATGTTATTTTACTACCCAAGTAACAAAATAAATGTATCGCTTTTATTCTTTTGTTAATTCTTTCAGCATCGACTGACTTTCTTGGATGGCATTCCATTGCCATTGTTTTGCAACAGACTGTCCATTCCGTTCAATTACTCTTGCAGTTTCTTAGCTGTCTCTGTCTCGACAACATAAAGAGACGGAAAGATCACCATCAATTGAAAATTTATTTTCTAAGACCACCACCAGTTCCACCCACCACACGGATTTAAAAGTTGTTACAGGTCTTGCGTCATCACGTGAACCAAAATAATAAATTACAACAGTTACAAACCATATATCATTATATAAATGAACGGAATTGATAGTCTGTTGAAAGGAGCGTATAACATTAACAAGAGTACCCCCTAGGAGTTTCACGGTTCTTTCGTTAGTACGTGCGTGGCGAACACGGGGTCCCGAGCTAATGCAGTCTTCCTTCCTTCTTTACTTACTGCATTTCTTTTCCCCCTCAATAGTTTAGGCCCCCTAATCCAACCAACAACTCAACCCAACCCAAAACAAGAGTACTGGAATGCAGTCTAAGAAAATCAGGCGATGCTGAAGGAATTAACGAAACAATGAAGGTGGTAGATGTGTTTTGTTACTTGGGCAGTAAAATAACATATGGTGATCACAGTAAATTTCAGTAAAATGTAACAAATGTTTTCGTTACCGTAAGAAGATGAGGAGTCAACCATAAAGAAGATGAGGGGTCAATAATAGAAACTGGCGTAAAATTTACAATCATCTTAAAAATGCTCCTGTCAGAGCATAAAAAAAGCCGAGCCTGCATTTTTATTATTATTTGTTATTATTTTATTTTTTTATTATTTTTTTACACTAGTTCACAGTACCGCGCCCTTTAAACTCAGAACATGTTCATCCTTTAAACCAGCTTTTCATTTTTGTGTTTGTCTCCTGTTTCTCCCAGTGTTACTGCCTTCTTTCCTTTGTCTCTATCTTCCTTACCTCAGACGACTTCTGCTCAACAGTCCCTGTATTTATCGCGATCTGTTTCTCTCCCACTGACACCACAGTCTAACATATACAGTCATGGCACTAACACTGATTTTTGTTATATGCCAGGACAGCAGCGCTCCAAGCGGCTTGCAAGGTACATTTCTGAATACTGTGTCGGATGAGTGTGAATAGTGGTATTTAAATTGATATTAACATACTTTTTACGATAGCGAAGCTACGTAGTGCCATTAAATTGGTAATAACTACAAAACAGCTCCACATTTGTATCTATTGGGTTTCGTAAGAACCATTGGAAAGTATGAAACGAAACTTTGCAAGACAGATAATTTAAGATTATCTTGAAATATACGACATTTAATCAAAAATTTCATTTTCTATTGAAAAGAAACTGGCTGATGAACAACAACAAAAACCAACCTTTCGCAGAAAGACGTCGGTTTTCTACTCAGAAACGTCAATGTTTTTTGCACTACAATTCCAGTCAAATTAGTAAGTGTTGAACGTAGGAAACTTATATGGAATGCAATACGTACATTATTTAATGCAACAGATCAGCCACTACAGCTGTAGCTGAAGGAAAATCCTTACAAATGTGACTATAAAACATCGAAATCTAGGAAACAGTTCGCCAACAAAGCAGAGACGTGAATTACACAATTGTCGCTTCATCGGAACCACAAACGGAAAGAACCTTCAAGACACTCGTTTTATAAGCTCAATCAATTACACTCAAAAGGATTTATGTTTATAAGAATGACGAGTGAAGTGGAAAATTGTTCGAAACATTAGACTCCACAACGAATGTTTACACGCCAGAGAAAATTCCTGTGAGATAAGAACAGACCACAACAGGGGTTACTGTTTCTCGTCTGTTTATATTCTCTTACTTTCAGTGGAGTAGGCAGCATAATATACACATGTTCGTAAATATTTCCTCATGACTAAGTTGTTGTTTATAGTACTGAATCAAGGAAATTTGGCTGTTTTTACAGTTATTTCACCATTACTTTCTATATTTTACTAGTGCTTCGAACGCAAAAACTACGGAAACTATTTGGTTAATCCCATAGAAAAGTTATTATTTGCCCGCCACTAGGAGCTCTAGTGTTGTTGGAACTGTCAATAGGTAACAACTTTTACACCAGCGAGCGTCGCGACTGTGTATGTTAGACTGTACTGACACCTGCTCCTTTTCCCTCAGGGTGGGCAATGTGTTTCCTCAGTCACCATGGTTTCCCCTCTACAACTGTTCTTGTGGGTGGTTTGCTCGGACTTGTAACTCATACGCCGGAAACGTTTGGGCTTACAGATAGTTAGCTGATCCGGTTGATACAGATGTATCGTCTCCGATCATCTCTCTTTCTTATTCCATTGTATCCTCTTCTTCTCTCTCTCTCAAATGATCAAATGTTAGTAAATCTATGCGACGTAACTTCTTTGGTCATCAGTCCATAGGCTTATAACGAACTTAATCGAATTAAAGTAACTTAAGGACAATATACCCAATCATGCTCAAGGGAGGATTCGAATCCACGAAGGCCAGCGATTGCGCGGTTCGCTGGAAGACGCCTTAGACGACTCGGCCACTTCACCGCGCCTCTCTCTCTCTCTCTCTCTCTCTCTCTCTCTCTCTCTCCCTCTCTCTCTCTCTCTCTCCGCTCCCACTGCCATTTAACTTCTTTATTGCAACTTCTCTATCCCACCATTATTGTCAGCGCTCTGTTTCTCTGCCACTGACGCTATCACCTATGTCTTCCACTAAAGTCAGATTAGTTTTATTGTGCTCTGACTGAAGTATTTTCAGTTGATTTCCACATTTTCCCTTACACAAAACAAATTCTGTAGGTCTTACATTTTCCCAAAATTTATTTATACTCTTCCATACATTTAAATACAGGGTGTGACGCGTAACGAAATAAAATATAGTAAAACATTCATTAATTTATGTAGTGAAGATATGACTGTACAGGGCCCAAAATACAAATGTTTTTCACCAGATAGTTTTCCTGAAATGCAAAGTGTACAAATCTTGCCGACAATTCTGCGAGGACATAAGGGGGCCAGAAGACGTGGGTTCACCTGCAGGATGTAAAATCAACATCACGAGAACGTAATCAAATATACTTGTGCTCATAATTTTAAATACAATTTCGGTATCTTCACTGACGTACAGGTTTTACTGTATATGGGCCAAATTCATCACATGTAAAGAAGATTCAGTGTATTTCAGTTTCCTGTCCGCCTACAACAGCGGCAACACTCATGACACCAAGGCGTCGTGGGTTGCCGGGCTGCTAGGCGAATACTCCGGGTTTGCAGGCGGTGCTATCCGCACTTCCAGAGGCCGCAGAAAGCAGGGACCTACTTCCGTCCGCCGTACACGTGATCGGGATGTAGGGCAGGCAGATATCCTTCCGCGTGTGTACTTAAGGTCGCACACAGCCTAACCACAGTAGTCTGACGATAGCCAAGGGACCTGCAACCCCTACGCCTTCCGACGTCGCCACTGCTCCGTCGCCCAGCAGCGCCGCCAAGGACGCTATCTGGTCTCCGCAGCACCTCTGCCGACTGTGGGGACGGAAGTATTATAGATCCTCCTCACTGACGTCCGAGGTTGGTGAACTTGAATGTTATAAGCACTGTAACTGCAAACAAGTGGACATTTAGTTTAGTGGATATTTTGTTCTGGTGTAGTATTGACAACCGTTGTGATTATTATGATTCCTTAATTTCTCCTGGCGAATAACAACTTCCAAAAATTACGGGTATGCTGCCTGGTACCAAAATCGACGACTGCCGATATTTCGGCAGGAGACCAGAGAACTGTTGTACTGAATATAAACATCACACACGTTTACAACAGCCAAACAAATCTGCTGTGGCCGAACACTGTCTTGACAAAGGTCAGCCTACGTAATACAAAAAAATAAAATAAAAAACGGAAATTCTGGCATGCACTTCCAACTACTGGGACTGTGTTATCAAGGAAACGATAGAAATAAAACAAGGTGACAATCTTATGAATAGGGATGGAGACTTCTGCTTAAATTCCGGTTGGGATCCTTCTCTTTCACTTGTCAAAAACAGAGGGCAAAACTAATCCTACCTTATACGTCGAGAACTGTAGACTGAACATAAAATCCGTAATAAGTGCCATAAATGAAAAATTTTGAATTGTGAAAATGTGGGCTACATGCCTAACACTACTCAGTAAAAAGCGGGCTATCTGTTATTCGATGTGGAGGTAGTTCCAATGTTTCTCACAAGAATGTCCAACGATCTATGTGCCACCTGTTGTGAAGTAAAATCTGGGCTATGTGCCAGTGGCCAGAGGTGCACGTGAGCTTTGTTATTACTGTTTGAGACGAGGCTCCCTCGTGTAGCAAGCAGTAACTATTCATGTTGTGATTTTTCTGCAATGTAAATGGTAAATAAGCTTAAAGCAGAAGGGAAGTCCTCCAAGAACAGCCGGAATGTCACAGTGCCTGAGAAACAACCTCCGCCTGGTGCGGTAGGTTTAAATACCTCTATAACATCATAGACCTAGGTTGTCGTTTATTAATAGCTCAAAGTTGTATTCCTTCGGCTTTTAATGTCGCAGTTGTTTTATATGCGTTTTTGCTCTGAGTGCAAAGTAGTAAAAAACAGGTTATTAGACGCAGTGTTTGCACTTCTAATGGCCTTCTTTTATATAGGTTTCATGCTGATTCCCATATCTATGTAGAAGCATTGCCTGCAAACAAAAACTAAACATCTTCAATCAGTTTTATGAACTAGGAGATAACGTCAAGCAAAATTCGTATCTAATGGGAACCATAAGTATTAAACGTAGGCAACATGAGTCGTACACAGATTCGACAGAAAGTAGAAAGCAGGCCAGTGTATTTTATACGATTCTTGGTGGCAAAGGTGAACATAAACAAGTGTGCAAGCAAACATTTAAGGTAATCCATGGCTTCACAAAGCGTAGGGTTAAATCAAAAAAGCATGGTGACGTTACGTACATTGAACATAGAGGAAATAAGACGAAAGAGAGGAAGTGCAAAGGTGATGATGCACAGCGAATAGTTGAACACACAGCAATTTTCCCCCAAGAGGAAAGTCAATACACACGGGCCAAGAGTTCACTTATGTGTTTAAGCCAAGATTTGAATTATCAGAGAATTCACACCATTCACTCGAATTTTGGACATAGTACGATTTTTACAGTAGAGGGAAAGTATTTTTTTCATAAAAATAAAAATTGAATGGTCAATTCAACTGTAATAAATATTTAAAGATTAATGATAGATACAAATTAAGGCGAAAAAAATTCCACGTAAAGACAAACTGTTCATTTTAGGAGTTTTTTTTTTTTTTGCGTTTTACTCAAAATGTTCATTTTGTCACTTAGCACGGATTTTATAGTCAGTCTACAACTGATGTTTATTTTCGATATTCTGACCGGCTTCATCTTTGTTCGTGTCAGCACTGTGTTGTCTTTCTTGTTTACTCATTGAAAATCGAGGTTTTAAAGATCGTTGCACATTGCTTCCTCACTGCAGTTTCGCCTTGAAAATGGCAGGGTGGGCTCCTGCCGAAATATCGGCCGTCATCGATTTTGGTACCTGGCAGCATACCTGTAAATTTTTCTAATTCGTTGTGATTATTGCCATACGGTCAAAAGTACTTTTTTGTTGTGTTCTAATAAACTGCATTGAAGGGAAAGAAAACACGCGTGACATCATTACAGTATAAAAATGTTCAAATGTTTGTATAGCTTATGGGACTTAACTACGGGGTCATCAGTCCCTAAAGTTACAAACCACTTATGAACTAACTAAGGACGGCACAAATATCATGGCCGAGGTGGGATTCGAACCCCCGACCGTAGTGGCCGTGCAGACCGTGACTGGAGCCCCTCAGTCCCCTCGGCCACCGCGGCCGGCCTCATTACAGTAGATTCATCAATTAGTCCTCTAAATTCCTTAAAATATTTTGTAGTACTTCATTTAGTTTGCACTGTAATGAATTAACCGAGTTTTCATTGTTCCATATTCAAAATTTTCATAGAACTGAATTGAATTCAGGCTTCAGGGTGGAAAGAACTACGGTGCCAAGCGTATCGTGACAATCGTTTGCTACTGGGGTGCGAAAAGAACGAAAGTTAACGTAGCTACAGAATTCACAACAGCCGACACCCTCTGGGGTAGCAGGGCACAGTCCGATAAAGATCATTAAAACCAGCAGAGGGAGTGAGTGTGAAGGTGAGAGGCGTGTATGTATGTTTTTTCAGCGTTTGCCGGGGAACGCCGCGGTCGGATGTCAAACAGCGCGCGGCCCGTCACTCGTGACAGCGGCACAGCACGGCGCGGCACGGCCAGACCTCACAGAGCGCCGCTTGGGGCCGTTTACACAGCGGCTGTGTGGACACACGGCGCCAGGTTGCCATTCTGGCCGGCCGCGACGTGCAGACTGCCCAATATAAAGCGAGCGAGGCTGTGGCGCTGTTTGCGTTAGTGATAAACCGCACGCGAAAAAGGAAAATTTGTGGCCGGAGAGCGACTTGTGGTGAACCGACACTGGCAGGAGGGTACAGGTTACTCGGACCAATGCGCCGTGCCTGAGCTTGGCTTCTTCAAGTGTGAATGCTTGGAGGCGTGGAAGATGCATCGTTCCGTCTTCAAAGTGTGCCTGTGTGATTCTGTGAACGAGGTTCTGTGGTTAGTGGTCGAGTGCTAAGTTTCTTGTACGTGTGTGTGTGTGTGTGTGTGTGTGTGTGTGTGTGTGTGTGTGTGTGTGTGTGTTGTGAGCCTGTTCAAAAAAAATTTCAAATGTTTGTAAATCTATCGGACCAAACTGCGTGGTCATCAGTCCGTAGCTTACGAACTACTTAAACCTAGGTATACCTACCTAAGAACAACACACACACACCCATGCCCCAGGGAGGACGCGAACCTCCAAGGCGATCAACCGTGCGCTCCGCAGCGAGACGCTTTTGACCGCTCGGCTACTCCACCGCGGCTGTGAGCCTGTCACGTCTCAACTATCGTGGGGTGAAAATTATCTACACTACATTTTTAATCAAAATGTACACAACTGACCATTAAAATTGCTACACCAAGAAGAAATGCAGATGATAAACGGGTATTCATTGGACAAATATTTTATACTAGAGGTGACATGTGTTTACATTTACACGCAACTTGGGTGCATAGATCCTGAGAAATCAGTATAAAGAACAACCACTTCTGGCCGTAATAACAGCCTTGATACGCTTGGTCATTAAGTCAAACAGAGCTTGGATGGCGTGTACATGTACAGATGCCCATGCAGCTTCAACACGATACCACAGTTCATCAAGAGGGCCTGGCGTATTGTGACGAGCCAGTTGATCGGGGACCATTGACCAGACGTTTTCAGTTGGTGAGAGATCTAGTGGGTGTGCTGTCCAGGCCAGCAGTCGAACATTTTCCGTATCCGGAGACGGCCGTAAATGACTTGCAACATCCGATCGTGCATTATCCTGCTAAAATGTACGGTTTCGCAGGGATCTAATGAAGGGTAGAGCCACGGGTCGTAACAAAAAAATGTTCAAATGTTTGTTAAGCTTATGGGACTTAACTACGGGGTCATCAATGCCTAAACTTACAAACTACGTATCAACTACCTTATACTAAGGACGGCACAAATATCCATGCCAGACGGGGGATTAGAACCCCCCGACCGTAGTGGCCGTGCAGACCGTGACTGGAGCGCCTCAGTCCCCTCGGCCACCCTGGCCGGCGGGTCGTAACACATCTGAAATGTAACGGCCACTGTTCAAATGATCAACGAGTGACTGGACAGTGGGCTTTGTTCCGCTTATCGATTTTACATAGGACCAGAATTTTTCGGAAAGATCTTTTGCTAAGGTATGGCTGTGGTAATTATTGTATGCTCCGCGCATCGATCTTTTTTATCGAGTTGAAGTGATATCTGGCGTTCTCTAGGGAAGTGTTGTAGTGCCATATTGTTCCTTACTTTTGTAAATTATTTAGGACACAATCTCAGCAGCTCACTCTGTCTATTCGCGGACGATGCTGTCATTTATCGGTCAGTGAAGTCACCGAAACATCAAAAGCAACTGCAAAATGATTTAGATACGATATTTACATGGTGCAAAAATTTGCAATTGACTAAAAGAAATTCAACTAAATACTTAGGAGTAATATTTACGAACAACTTAAATTGGAAAGAACACATAGAAAATATAGTAGGGAAGACGAACCAAAGACTACATTTCATTAGCAGAACACTTGCAAGATGTAACAGTTCTGAGACGTCCCGGCTCCTGTTTCTTCGATTTCCCCTGTCCTTGATTTAATTACTGGCGCAAGTATCATCGATCTCTCTGCGCTTGCAACGGTCGTGGCGCTGTTTGATCTATCACGCGTCGATTGTCTTCTGAAGTTTTCGCCCACTTTAGGTTACGGTAGTAACACTAAAAGTGGGCCTTTGCGATCGTCTTTTGACAGTTCAAAATTCAAATGAAAATAACGGCTTAACTATTCATCTGACACGAAAATTAAATAACCGAATTTGTAGAATAGAAAATTCTCCACAACTTTGCTCTATTATGTATTTCTTTCATATCTCTTAGCGTTTCAAAGATATTTGCGAAAATAACGGCGATTTTGGGATGTATGTCTACCTGTCCGTAACGTGTTCCATGTTTTTAAGAGGAACCGTTCAACCGTTCCGCACCAAATTTTACAGACATGATTGTAGGGCACCAGAGACCAGAGCCTCCCTTTTTCAAATTTTTTGGACGAAAAATGCAGTAGTAATACCAAATAAAGCCGTTTGTAATGTAATTGCAAACGAACCGTTCACCTGACACGAAAATTAAATAATCTAATTGGTAGAGGAGAAAATTCTCTACAACTCCCTTATGTTTTTTTCATATCTCGTATCGTTTGAGAAATATTTGCAAAAATAACGGAGATTTGACACCCTCCATTGAATTAACGAAAACCAGCCGTTCGGAGATGTCACGTATTTGATGATTTGCTTATTGTAACTTATACGTTGTCATTTCAAAGCAATTAAGGAATTAAGAGGAATTAAGAAAAACACATCGTTCTTCGTACGATAAATGATAATCTAATGTCTACGAATGCCATATTAACATCAGTTAACAACGGCCATCAATAGGCCCCAGGAGTAGATGACATATCCTCAGAGCTACTAAAGTCTCTGGGAAAGCCAGCCATGACGAAACTATTTGAACTGGTGTGTAGGATATATGAGACAGGCGAAATACCCTCAGACTTTAAGAAAAATGTAATAATCCCCATTCCAAAGAAATCGGGAGCATACAGGTGTGAAAATTACAGAACCATCAGTTTGATAAGTCATGGTTGCAAAATTTTAACACGAATTATCTACAGGAGAATGGAAAAGCTGGTAGAAGCTCACCTTGGGGAAGATCAGTTTGGGTTCAGGAGGAACGTAGGAACCCGGGAGGCAATACTCACTTTACGTCTTATCTTAGAAGATAGATTAAGGAAAGGCAAACCTACATTTTTAGCTTTTGTAGATTTGGAGAAAGCGTTTGACAATGTTGACTGGAATACACTCTTTCAAATTCTGAAGTCAGCAGGGGTAAAATACAGGGAAAGGAGAGTTATTTACAACTTGCACAAAAGCCAGACCGCAGTTATTAGACTCGAAGGGCGTGAAAGGGAATCATCAGTTGGGAAGGGAGTAAGACAGGCTTGCAGTCTTTCTCCGGTGTTATTCAATTTGTACATCGAGCAGACGGTGAAGGAAAGCAAGGAAAAATTTGGGATAGGGATTAAAGTTCAGGGGGAAGAAATAAAAACATTGCGTTTTGCTGATGACATTGTAATCCTGTCAGAGACAGCAAAGGACCTGGAAGAGCAGTTGAATGGAATGGACAGTGTGTTGAAGAGAGCGTATAAAATGAACATTAACAAGAGCAAAACAAAAATAATGGAATGCGGTCTTCGAAAATCAGCCGATGCTGAAGGAATTCGATTAGGTAACGAAAAAAATGAAAGTGGTAGATGAGTTTTGTTACGTGGGTAGTAAAATAACATGCGATGGTCGCAGTACAGAGGATATAAAATGCAGAATGTCAATGGGAAGAAAAGCATTTTTGAAAAAGAGAAATTTGCTAACATCGAATATTAATTTAAGTGTAAGGAAGTCTTTTCTGAAGGCATTTGTGTGGAGTGTTGCCTTGTACGGGAGTGAAACATGGACGATAAGCAGTGCGGACAGGAAGAGAATAGAGGCTTTTGAAATGTGGTGCTACAGAAGAATGCTGAAGATTAGGTGGGTAGATCGCATAACTAATGAAGAGGTACTGAACAGAATTGGTGGGAAAAGGAATTTTTGGCATACCCTGACCAAAAGAAGGGATCGCTTGGTAGGACACATTCTTAGACATCGAGGAATCGTAAATTTAGCATTGGAGGAAAGTGTGTAGGGGTAAAAATCGCAGAGGGAGACCAAGAGACGCGTATAGTAAGCAGATTCAAGTGGATGTGGGTTGCCGTTCTTATGAGGAGATGAAAAGGCTTGCTCAGGATAGAGTAGGGTGGAGAGCTGCATCAAACCAGTCTCCGGACTGAAGACCATAACAACATTACTCTGAGTAGCAAGTACTCTGTTCTTTAACTTGGTTATCGTAACTGCTAGCTCGCATCAGCGTGGGCGGTAGTTGTACAGCTTTGTTTTTCCTTTTCTTTTTATCTTCTCCTTGCAGAATTTGTTTCCCCTCCGTGAGGCATTGCCACCCCGCGGTTGTAATTTAGCCTTCTACCCTTTGTGTAAGCCCGTTCGCGTCAGATCTGTAGTTCTTGTTGACCGTTGAACACCCTATTCCTCTGCTCCCGTTTGTGTCAGCTCATCTGTTTACCTGTATGGGTGTATTAAATTAGCGAGTAGTCAACACCCCCCCCCCCCCACACACACACACATACACACCATAGAGTGATTTTGATAAGTAAGCTGAGATCTTTTCGTTTAAAGTGCAGGGCTCATTTCTAAATTTTACTTTGTTCTTTTATTCGCCTTTTGCCTATTGTTATCACTGAGCACGGTCTTCTGCTACCAGCAGACCTTACTTAGATTTTCGGAGCTTGGTCTTTAATGTGTTTCGGTAATTGTGGCTATAAAGGGCTGTGTTCGCTTAACTTTTGGAGCCCCACTTCAGAGTAATTTTAATAATTAAGCTGAGCTGTTTCATTTAAGTGACAGGGGTCATCTGTAATTAATATTGTATCTACAATGCTTGCCTTTCATTTAAAATTTTCTAACTTTGTTTAAATCGCTGGACTCACTGTATCTTTGCTTCTTAAAGAGTTCGTTTACTAAATTTGGAGCGTTATTAACTTATCAGAAATTTGTTATACTCAACTTGACCTCCTGCCTTGCATCATTTATCTGAATTGTCTTGTTGGGCCTTTAGCCTTCGATTGTAACACATGAATTGACAATCCCTGCTTAACTACACCCACCAGAAACCCGCCGTTGCTACAACCAACCTCTCAAGTTATACTAAAGAAACTTCCTACACTACACTTGTGCATACTATTTTCGAGTATTGCTGCGCACTGTGGGATCCACACCAGGTGAGACTGACGGATGATTTAGAGAAAATTTAGAAAAGGACAGCTCGTTTTCTATTATCGCGTTGTAGGAGAGACAGTGTGACGGTAGTGATGCACGAGTTGGGGTGGAAATCATTAAAAGAAAGGTGCTAATTGTTGCGGCGAGATCTGTTTGTGAAATTTCTTTCACCAACTTTCTCTTCAGAATGGGAACATATACTTCCAGCACCCACCTACATGGTCATCATAATAAAATAAATCATATCGGAAACAGAAAGATTTAAGTGTACCTTTTTCCCCAGGAGATATTAGAGAAATATCATAAAAGTGGTTCGATTAACCCTATGCCATTCACATCAATGTGACTTGCAGATTACCCATGTAGATGTAGGTAGGGAGCCCTGGAGGGGCGGAGACAGCAGCAGATAGGGTGTAATGGGTTCGTTAGTAGGATGGGTTTATGTGGCGATGGACGACTTGATGATCTGATCTGAGGATGGACAACTTGATGATCTCATTGTAGATGACAGTTGAAGTTTCTTTGGAAGAAATTGTGGAGAGTGTCCAGGTGGAGGTATGGGCGGATCTGTAGGATTGGATGGGTAGGACTGGAACGTGTACCACATGGTGAACTACCATTAAAAAGAAATTAAGTCCTTTGAATTAGTAGATGAATTTGTAGAAGTAAATTAGAAAATTAGAAAGTATAAATTAGAATAAAAATTTTAAAAATTAGAAGTAAATAAGGTATGGATGAAATTCTGGGAAATATTCCAGAGAAAATTGTAGTAATTTTGCTAGGAGACTTCAATGCACAAACTGGAAAGAATGAATCATCAACAACCTCAGGAAAAATCACGGCTTATGGCAAGACAAACATGAATGGTAAGAGTTTGGTAGAATTATGTGACAAATTGGATTTGAAATCATGACCACCAAGCTCCAGAAAAAGCCAAAGATGCAAACAACATGGATAGCACCTAACAAATTATTAGGCGAATATCAGATTGGCCATGTTGCAATCTAATATATAAAGCAGAGTGTGCGTATATTTGTACGTGTTGCATACAAATCTACAGTTTTGTTCCAATCTTTATGAAATTTCGTACACGTAAGCTTCAATCCATGAGAAGGTCGCCGTAAGTGTATGAATCACATACGATATATAGTTCACGAGATATGACGTCATAAACAATGAGATGCGCGAAAAACTGCTACATTTTGCGACAATGCTGCTCATTTTCTCCTAAACCATTGGACCGATTTCAACCAAATTTGGTACACACATCACGAACAGACGTGGATACAGTAGTACTCAAATCTGACAAAGGTAATGCTACTGTTCTCATGCCACGGGAGGACTACATTAATAAGGTCAATGTTTTATTATGTGACTCAACGCATCGCAAAGTTGACAAGGATCCAACAAACCGAGTGGTGCGAAAAACAGCTGAACTTCTATCAAATACTTCTCTACCGAAGGAGGTCACAAAGAGACTGAAACCAAGCAGTTCAGTTCCACCTAGGCTATATGGACTGCCTAAGATCCACAAGGAAGGTGTGCCATTACGTCCAATTGTGAGCAATATTGGAGCAGCCACTTACGACCTGGCTAAATACTTGGCGTCTCTGCTCAAACCTGTGGTAGGCAAGTGTCCACATCATGTAAAGAATTCAAATGATTTTATCAGCAGACTACAGTCACTTCAGCTTCAAAGTACCGACTTGTTGGTCAGTCTTGATGTGGTTTCACTGTTTACAAAAGGTGCCTCTTGTGGACTCTCTACACCTCATCGGCATTACAGCGCTATTTGAGCACACCCACTACTCTACAATTTTTTTATTTAACAACGAGTTTTATGAACAATCTGACGGAGTCGCCATGGGGAGTCCTTTGTCTCCCCTGGTGGACAATCTTTTAATGGAAGATTTTGAGGAGAGAGCACTTGAGTCAGCTACTTTTAAACCAACAGTGTTTTGGCGATACGTTGACGACACTTTTATAGTGGACCGTCTCAAAGACTTTTTACATCATATGAACTCCATACACGAAAACATAAAGTTTACTATGGAGATCGAGAAAAATGGTTGTTTGCCATTTTGAGATATTTTCGTGCGACGCAGAAGTGATGGCTCACTTGGTCATTCGGTATACAGGAAGCCCACTCATACAGATTTGTATTTACAAGCTACTAGTTGCCATCATCCGGCACAAACAATGGGTGTCCTAAAGACTTTAATCCATCGAGCCCATACCATCACTGATGCCGACAGCCTTCACACGGAACTGGAACACCTGCAAACAGTATTCCTAAAGAACGGATATACAAGGAAGCTAATAAATCGAGAGATACAAACCTCCAAACGACAGAACAAGGAAGAAGAAGAGGCTTTCAAATAGACAGCTAATCTCCCATACATTGGGAATATTTCATCGCAGATAGGCAGAATACTAAAAAAGTATAAAGTAAGAGTCATCTTTTGCCCTCCTCCTAAAATTTCATCGCTGTTGGGTTCTGTCAAAGATTATCTGGAGCTGCGTAAAGCAGGTGTTTACAGGATTCCGTGCGAGTGCAGCAAGTCATATGTAGGGCAGACGACGCGCACTGTGCAAGAGCGCATTGTGGAACACCAGCGTCATACTCGGCTACTCCAACCCACCAAATCCGCAATCGCCGAACATTGTATTTCCACAGGTCATTCGATGAACTACAACGAAACTAAAATAGTGGCCCACACAACAAACTTTTGGAGCTCAATTATTAATGAAGCTGTGGAAATAAGACTGACAGTGAGACTCTTATCAATCGAGACAGCAGTTTCCAAATAAATGCTGCATGGAATCCTGTAATTGAAAAACTTTGTAGTCGGCGTAGTTTCCTGCAACTGAGTGACAATGATAATCGAACTGCTATCGAAGCGGCAAGCCTCCACCACGGAGGGCGCTCTGAGCAGCGTACGTAGTTGTAGTGAACGCACACGCTAAGTACGCGCATGCGCAATGTCGACTGAATTGGGCATAAATAGCACAGCGCAGTGCGTCTTCGCCAGTACTTCGGCGGTACTCACCTGAAGATGGCCAGAAGACTCTGCGCCGAAATATCGTGGCAGGAAGTTACTGACATCCGGCAGTTCGCCCGAGATTTTATGGAAGTACCAGACTGATTTATCAAGGTAAGCCATTGATTTAGGTGCTAAACTGTGAATTATAAAACGTATCCATGGACAAGTAGACTCTGACAAAATCTCATTTATTGTGTAGTTAAATGTAGAAGAAACTACAGAAAGGAAGAAAACTAAGCACTGCCAGAATAAATGGCAAGAAACAAAGTTTCAGAGGGAGTTGCAGGCATCCATTAATGTGGGAAGTAACGCAGTAGGTTTGAGAGTAGACATAATGAAGACCGGAGAGGCCCAAATACGTACAATTACAAGACCTAGCAAACACCAATGGCTCTCGCAGAAAATACATACGTTAATAGATGAAAAGAGAAAATACAAAAAGGTAGCAATTGAAGCAGCAAAATGGAGTACAGACGACAAATCAGGAGTATACGACAATACAGCTGACATAAAACTAAAAGGAACTTCCTCAAAAACGAAAAGTAGCTGTCTGAATATCAAGAAGTCAGAATAGAAAACCAGTTATGAGCAAAGAATTGAATGCTGAAACTCAGAAAGAATATACAGAGGATCTCCATTTCAACTTCGATACAATATTTTAGGAACGGAAAGGGAAGTAGATAAAGATGAAGTAGGAAATACTATACCGAGAGAAGAATTTGAGAGAGCACTGAAAAACCAAAGCCGAAACAACGCGCCCAGTAGCATACATTTTCGCAGAGCTATTGGACTTTGATAGAATGCCAGTCATGACAAAACTATTCCATATGATGTGCAAGATGTATGACTGATTTAAAAAAAAAAAAAAGAAAAATGTAATAATCCCAATTACAAAGAAAGCAGGTGCAGGCAAGTGTGATATTTACAGAACTATCAGTGTATTTAATAAGTAATGTATACAAAATTCTAACAAGAATTATTAACAGTAGAATAATTAAACTGGTAGAAGATGACTTCGGGAAAGATAAGTTTGGATTTTAGAAACATTCACCTTCGGTTATATCCTAGATTAAGGAAATGGAAACCTATGTTTATAATTTTTGTAAGATTTAGAGGAAGTTTATGACAATTTTGACTATAATGCAGTGTAAATTCTGAATTTATTATAGAGAACACAAATTTATATACAACTTGTATAGAAACTAGACATCAATTGTAAAAATTTAAGGTTGTGAAAGAAGCATGGGTTGGAAAGGGGGAAAGACAAGGTTGTAACCTTTCCATAATGTTATTTAATCTGTGCATTGAGCAAGCTACGTAGAAGAACAAGGAAAAATCTGGAATAACGGTAAAATTTCAAAGAGACCAAAACTTAGCGGTTTGTCAATAATGTTGTCATCCTGCCACACATATCAAAGGACCTGGAACAGCACTCTAACGTGATTGACATAGTCTTCAAAAGAGGGAATGAGATGAACTTTAAGAAGAGCAAACCAAGGCTAATGGAATGTCGCCAAATCACGCGATGCTGATGGAATTATATTAGAAAAGTAGACAAGATAGGTGGTAGATGAGTTTTATTACTTGGTCAGTAAAATGACTTACGATAGTCGCATAACAGAAAACATAAAATGCAAAATGGCAAATGAAAGAAAAGTATTTCTCAACCAGAGAAATTTGTTAACACTGAATATTAATCTAAGTGTTTATGAAAAGACATGCATAAGATGTAGTGAACAGCTTCCAACGCTCCTGCTATGCGGGACATTAAAATAATCTATAGAAATCTGCAGGTTACATGCAATAAGTTTTCACGGTGTAAGTTCCACCTACTGCACTGTTCCCAACCCCAAACAATTAAGCCACAAATATTTGTGCCATTGCCCACGATATGCAGCGATCGACATCGAGGCCATTTCCATAAACTTTTGCAATTTTGTCTTAATGCAACACTGCACGCTGCTATCCCCTCAAAGACTCAGAAACTACTCCTTTCACTAGACTGTTCGTAGCGCACAACAGCACTGCTTTGGCGCGCTTTCCCACCTTTTCTATTCAAGCATGCTCTTTACGTTTTACAGTTCTTCCCACAGGCTTTTACATTACACTAATATTTACAATGTCCCTAAGCCAGATCCTCTACCAAGCTATTACAGTAAAGTAATCGCAATATTATAGACATTACAATCTACACACAATCTACAAAGGACTAAAATACCTTTTTAAATGCATTAATCAAAATATAAAAATGCTCAAAGATCTTATGGGTACAAAGACATCTTTATTTACATTCATTGACGGAACATTCCTTCACATACATTAATATGATTGCAGATAGAAATCGATACACAACAAGGGGGCTAATTGTTCTTTCATGAGTATGTGCGTAGCTAGTATGTGGCCCCGAGCTAACGCAGTCTGCCTTCTCCCCCCTGGACTGCATTTTCTTTCCTTTCCCTTCCCTCCTCTCCTGTCCTCACTCCCTCTCTTCTCCACAGGGGCACTGATAACCTTAGCAGTTTGGTCCACCTGTCCCTCAAACAAACAACGAACCAAACGACAACAATGTGTAATGAGAATTGTTCCGAACAAGAATCGTCATTTAGTTTATGTTATTATGTAACTAGCTGAAACCCCGCGCTGCCCGGTATGTATTTATGTTATACGCTCCTACTCAATCTACACTTCCCTAATCTCTTT
This sequence comes from Locusta migratoria, assembly GCA_026315105.1. Lineage (NCBI taxonomy): Eukaryota > Metazoa > Arthropoda > Insecta > Orthoptera > Acrididae > Locusta > Locusta migratoria. The sequence goes on from CM048745.1 coordinate 169,782,423, forward strand.
GTAACGAGAATTATTCCCAAGAAGTTTTAAGCCAAGACAGTGCTATTAAATATTGATAGCTTAAATTGGCGCATTGTTATCGGCACAATAAGCTTATTTCGGCTATTAAACGTCATCGTAAGGTGTTCTACAATTATTGTAACACATATTTTATGAAGATAATAATACTATATGTTACGCTATAATTTCTATTGAAATGTATTTTTACATACGCGTGATTTTCTTCAATTCCCCATCATTATCGTTGGATATCGATCTGTGAAAAGGTTGTACACTGTTATTGAATTTTATAAATCCGAATTTACGTTCATGTAGACTGAATCTTGATTTGACAGTTGCAGTGGTGCCCTCCCCCCTTGGCCAATGACTTAACTCACCGCTTCGCTTCCAACCGTGACTAACCAACCCCCACTCTCCCCCCCCCCTCCCACACACACATACACACACGGGAGATATTAGGTCCTGGATTTTAGTTTAGTTTTTGCAATTTTTTATTGAAATTAAATACCTTTTATTTCACCTTTTTGTACACCACCTGCCCCCTCCTCGGAAATTTCAATGACACCATCCCTTGTGGGCACCTCTGCACAGTTGGGACAACGATATTGAACGTTTATATAATGTTTACAACAGAGGGTGTTATCTGTGACGTGTGTTTTCTGTGTTCTGTGATAGATTGTCTTTGCTAATTTTATTCCTTTCCATGCTGGAAGATGTTAATAAAGTTTTCTATATAATTTTTATATTTTAGTTCTGTTTGTTCATTTAGTGGATTTTGGGTGTGGTTTAGGGAGTGCAAATACATTTCCGCTTCCTCAGTAATGTTTAATTCAGGGCCTTTTACTATGTGGAGGATGTCCACTGATTTTTCGATTGTGTCTGTTTCGTAATTTTCGGTTACTAAATGCTGAAAACATATTGATGGCTTGTGTTCTCTATCTCGTGTGTATTCTTTGTATCTAACATTGAAACTCCTGTCTGTCTGTCCTATGTAGAATTTATTCCATGTATTACATCGAATTTTATAAATGCCTTGGTTCATGAATATCGGTGGTTTTGTGTTTCAAGATTTGATCGTTGATTTTAGGCTGCTTTTACTCTTATATCGGAATGTGATTATGTTTTTGAATATATAAATATTGAATTTTATTCGATTATTTCCGGAATATATGGTAGGTTTTTTTTATTATTTTCTATAATGTTTCTTTTCAGCGTTATTTCCTGGTGGTTGTTGTCTGATTTTGGTTTAGTTTCAAATTTGTAGAGCAAGAAAACAAAAAGACATTTTAACACTTCGGGCCTCACACAAATCAGTTTGTTATTCTGCAGCTAGTTGAAAACCCAGTGTTACCTGGTACGTATTTATGCTCATCTCTTACCCTCCATCTCTTCAATCTTTGCCTCAGACAATGTATTCACAATTGTGAATATGAACATCATCAACTGTAACATTTAATGTTATCATATGAACATCTGTGCCACGAAAGCCACCCACACCGACTAAAACTACTTTGGCTACTACCCATGACTGCTCGTACATTTCACTTCGTGAGTTCGCACAAGGAGCACCGTTAATTATAATTCTCGCAAACTTTGCTGTGGCTCATTCAGATACAATCTGCAATTCCCATGTCTTAGTAACACATTCAGTCACTCGTTTTATTTACACAGTCAGATCTGTTAGTTTATGTACTCGACGTACTTTATCTCTCCAACCCCTGTACGTGAATAACTGCATGCACCTGCTAATTTTAGTTGTGACTGATCACACACTGCCGAATCTGAAGTAACGTACTCTTCGCCATGCACCGTTTAAAATCTTGTGTAGACAGTGCACTTCCTCCTTTATTTATTTATTTATTTATTTATTTTTATAAACCAAAGACTTGTTTTGATGGTCAAGCGTGTAAACTATCATCAACATCGAAAAAAAAGTAGATTTGTTGACTCCCTTACCGTAATTAAAGTACTCTCCTCCACGCACCAAATGATATGGAGACAGTGATCAATGATCAGCTCATAAAAAGCGAATTCCAAATTTTCGACGTATATACAAAATCACCAATTTCAATTTTTCTGAGTCTTGTATGTAGCTCAACATCCAGGAGCCCACTCAGACACACACACACACACACACACACACACACACACACACACACACACACAAACAAACACAAATTTTAATCTAAAAGCATCTAGGGGCCCATTGGCTTACTCACACACACACACACATACAGAGAGAGAGAGAGAGAGAGAGAGAGAGAGAGAGAGAGAGAGAGAGAGAGAGAGAGAGAGAGAGAGAGAGATTTTAATCTAAAAGCATCTAGGGGCCCACTCAAACACACACACACACACACACACACACACAAAATCCATCAAAGTAGGTCCAGCGGTTTAAAAGTTCAATGACATATCCACATGCAGGAGTTTGAATGCGTAAAACGAAGATACTTTTTCACTTTTCTCAGTAAAATTTTTCCAATTTTTCACTCCATAATAATTTCCCTTGGACGCCAACAAATATTTGCAATAAAATTAATTGTTGCAGCCGTTTTAGAGTTTTGCGCTTATCAACACTTTCAGCAAGTCAATTTTCTAAGTGTGACATTTTGCTACTGACACGAAGGATAAATTCCTGTTTCGTGGAAATATACGCCTTTTGAAATGTGGTGCTACAGAAGAATGCTGAAGATTAGGTGGGTGGATCGCGTAATTAAAGAGGAGGTACTGAACCGAATTGGGGAGAAAAGAAATTTCTGGCATACCTTGACTAAAAGAAGGGATAGATTGGTAGGACACATTCTTAGACATCAAGGAATTGTGAATTTAGCGTTGGAGGGAAGTGTGTGGGGTAAAAATCGCAGAGGGAGACCAAGAGACGCGTATAGTAAGCAGATTCAAGTGGATGTGGGTTGTCGTTCTTATGAGGAGATGAAAAGGCTTGCTCAGGATAGAGTAGGGTGGAGAGCTGCATCAAACCAGTCTCCGGACTGAAGACCATAACAACAACAACATACGCCATATGCCCGTCCTCAAAAACTGTAGATGCTGCATGCAAAAAACATTACGAAACCTTCCTTGCACTGCTCGCGGGATCGTATCCCGACAGCGAGGGAGATGGTGGCGTAAATTATTCATCTCCTCGCAGCAACGCAGCTACCAGTGCTTCGGCGGCGTCGATATATCGAGGTGTCCGCTGCTGACGTAAGCGTTAATTAGGCCCGTTGCAGCAGCCGGGTGAGGGAACTTCAAAGAACGAGGAGCTGTTTGGTGCTAAGGGAATATAACATCAAGGAAGGGAGCGGGTCAGAGAACGAGGAAAGTTTTAAGAGGAAGCGTAACATCGATCTGCCGAGTACCATAAATTTTTACCGTCGCATTCAGGTACACTTCGGTGCAAGTAGTATCATTACATCCGTTATGTCCCTAGGTTAACCTTACTGCTTACTACAACGCAATGTTTAAGTGGAGGGAATTCATTCCCTCATTAGTTTTTTCTTGTATTGTGTTCCAGATTTTAACTCAAATGGAAGTTAAGGCGATCATAGCAATAGTATAAAAAATGTTCAAATGTTTGTTAAGTTTATGGGACTTAACTACGGGGTCATCAGTCCCTAAACTTACAAACTACTAATGAACTAGTTAAGACTAAGGACGGCACAAATATCCATGCCCGAGGGGGGATTCGAACCCCCGACCTTAGTGGCCGTGCAGACCGTGACTGGAGCGCCTCAGTCCCCTCGGCCATAGCAATAGTATACTGGCAGGTTACTGTCGTTACCTTATCTAAGTACGATCCTCGTTTTTAAACCAAGAACAAATTTATAATTGAGTAACATAACATGACGTAAGTTTTATCAAAAACTATAGTGTGAATTTCTTTCACCTATGCCACCTGACTGTCGAAACAATTAGTTTCTTCTAGATGTTCAAATGTTTGTTAACCTATTGGTTTAAACTACTAAAGTCTGCAGTTCCTAGACTTACAAACTACTTAAACTAACTTACAGTTATGAGAACACACACACACACACACACACACACACACACACACACACACACACACACACAGCCATTCACGAGGGTGGACGCGAAGCATCGGCAGGAGCGGCCACCCAGTTCGTAGCATGATGCCTTAGACCACGCAGCTACTCCCGCGCGGCAGTTTAAAAGCGCTTTTCACCAAGAAATTTCTTCAGTTCTAGATATACGTCTAATGATGCTAAGTCAGGGCTCTATGATAGTGATCCTTTATTTGGCATCGTTGTGTATTCTTCTATCGACACTTTTTTGCACTACAATTTTGTAGTAGAGTTTGTCAGTAACAATACGATAAATTACTGATTTTCAAAATTGTGAAACATTCTGAATCAGCTCGTGCTTAATTGAAGCGCTACATTGGGCGAATAGTCTTATCAACTTCTTCTGTGAAGGTTTCATCGATCGGTGCTCATCATAACTAACAAGGAAAGTACTTGAGCTCGAACAAACACATATACACCAAAATCGTATGAGAGATAATGTAAAGATCCCTTATTGCACTAGTGATACTCCCGCATCTGCAAAACTCTGCAGTCGTCCTTTAGAGGCCTTTGCGTGTGTCATGCCGCATTGCACATTGACCTGTCGGTTCGCCAATAGGGACGGTGGAGTGTGCCTCCAAAGTTGCGTTTTGTGATGTTATTTGTGTAGTGAAGCGTCAGATGGGGCGGCGATTGTTAATCAATCCTTCTAATGTATTGTGTTTAGTTGAGATGAAGTTACGAAGAACCCTTCTTCGTGAAGATGGTATCAGTGTAGAAGATGAATCGTTTGCATGCTTTCTCGTATCTGTTATGGTACAGAAATATGTGCATTAGATACTGTTGTTACAAACTCATAATAATGATAATAGGAATGATAATGACGACCAACTCATTGCAAGCGGTAGTGCTACGGTAAGTGCGGGAAGAGGCGTTGGAAACAGTGGCAGCGTATACCAATAGTCTTTCGGGAAAAAGGTTAAAGTTGCAACTATCATCACGGCTTTTGATAACAATTCGCTAGAGAACATGTAAGATGTAACATGACAAAATTTCAGGTTTTTCCAGTAGTTAATCGACCGTTAAGGATTGTGTCGAACTGGGAAGTAAAGTTCTAAGCCCCAATTTGACAGAAAATCCACAGATGTTTTGCTTCAAATCAGTAAACGGATTCTGTGACCACAATAGTGTTCGAGTAGAGGATGACACGTAAAAGTCCGATATATTAAATGTATTTCTTCATTTCTGTTTAGAAAAACAAAAGAGCATCGTAGATTCTTTTCTAAATGGTCACGCGAAGTACAAAAAGGCAGCAACGCGAAAGCAGCCACGTGGTCTAAGACATCATGACTTCTCACGAATGTCATTATTTATCACGTTACATCTCATGATGTATGTGTCGTACGTGGTACTTACCCAAACACCGATTATTGCCTGATAGTAAAAAACATCTGTACCAAGGTCGGTTGTAAACGGTCGAGTTGCTTAGGAGCAGACGTGGAACATACATACACGCAGACAGTTTTATAAGATGTATAGATTAATTTCTTAGACTTTCCCGGCGATTTTTTGACATCCTGTTGAGATCGTGCATTCTGCCGGATATCAGCGTCTTCCGAAACACGATATTTCGACGACCGTTACTCGGTGTCTTCAGGTGTTACCTAAGACTGGTTGCCTCGTTGACCGGGTGAGATATTTATACCTGGCTAGTACCTCGTGTTCCACTTTCGGTCCGCGCCCAATCGGGCGTTCCCTACTAGGTCATATATATATATATATATATATATATACGGGAAACCTCCGTAAGGGCCCGGTTGTACGCTCAGTGGTGCGGGGAGGGAGGGTTTCCAGCAGTTCCGTAAGATGTCCCATGATGGCGCTGCGGTCAGAAGCAGCTCTTTAAACTGGCCAGAGCAGGCGGCAGGTAGCGGCTGTGCCCACCACCACCTCCCCTCAAACGCCAGCAAGCCGGACACAACCGTGGCCTCGTGGTAGGCGGCACGAGCTCTCCCCTCACCCTCCCCTAGACGCTACCCTCTGACGTGCGAGAGGCACCCTAAGCCAGCGAACCGACTGTGACATCTGCTAGCATCTTACGGAACTACGAGGGGAGCGTAGGACAGTGGTTTAGGGGGAGCTTCTCCTCTGTATATGCTACTCTGTGCTAATAATAGGGAGCACCAGGACGCCACGACCGCCACCGGGGGGGGGGGGGGGGGGCAGAATGGTCGCGGACGGCACGTTGAACACCAAAACCGCCAGGAATGCGAGACTCGCAGGCGTGTACCTAGTAGGGAACGCCCGACTTAGGCCAGTTATCGCTAAAAAACGAAAAGTTGAAAAAATCGGAGTAATTTTTTCACGAGTTACCTATATTCAATAAATTGACCCAGACGAATTGCAGTTCTCTTATCCTACATATGTTAAAGAAAAAGGAGGAATTACTCATTTACGATGATTATTAACACATTGTACATAAATAGATGCAATTTATGTGTTAGTGCATACCAACGTATTTGTGAAAGTAGGTGTTGCTGTAAAAACAACGAAATTCGTTTGTGGGTATGGGTCAGCCATTAAGGGATTGGAACTTTCTTTCGTAACGAGGGCTTTTGCTGTGCGAAGGAATCTCCGCCCCCATCACTCTGAGTGGTGACTTAGCGGGTGTTCTGTCCTCCCTCCCAAACCTCTTGTCTCGGAAGTCTTCCTCACTACACCCAGTCTGCCATTAGAAACGGCCCTATTCGGATCTGTGAAGAACGTTTCAAACAAAAATCGTCTTAATCTGATATTTTTAGTACTTTCTGTTTTACAATATATCGGAGCTACCGCCGTCGCATGTTTGTTTCAGGGTGGTCGGGAAGTGCTTGGAGAATGAACAGTGACAGTGAAAAAATCGGAATTTGGACGCTGATAAAAATGACCCATAAACGTGGGCCTGAACATGAGGTTTTTGTGCAGTTTAAACGAAGCTACCGAACATGACGTATGCAGGAAGAGGTACACTGTGGAAAGTAATGTGTAATCATCTGTCCAACGAGGAGGACATGTTTGATCTGCTCAACCATCGTTTTCTTATGGGGTAATGGGGTAAGGCTGAGAAGTGTGTCGGATTCAAGATTTCCTTTGTGGTGAAAAATTCTCAAAGGAATATTTCGAGAAGCAGATAAAATTGCCCAAGTATCTACAGGATGAGCTCCATCAAGGGGAAGCACTGGACTGGAGGTTCGAGTCCTCCCTGGGGCATGGATGTGTGTGTTGTCCTTAGGTTAGTTTACCTAGGTTTAAGTAGTTTGTAAGCAACGGACTGATGAACACGCGGTTTGGTCCGATAGATTTACAGACATTTGAACACTGGAAGTGAAAAAATCGATTGTGGAAAAAGCTAGACAAGCTGGTGAATGGGGACAACACATTCTTCAGCGTCTTTCGTGTATAAGTGAACTTGTTGCTACTGAGGGTAAGTATCACAAACATTGCTACGTAAAATTGCACTCCTTGTCGCGATCTACTGGTGCAGGAGGTAAACGAGGGCGTCCTGAACATCCCTTCCTTATCGAAGGTATGGAGCGTATATATGCATACCTTGCAGAAACTAATTTTCCATAAGTGACTTGATTGCAGAGAACTTCAGATGTGATTACAAACCAGCAGTTGCAAGTTTTCAAGCTCATCTAAAAAGCGATATGGAGAAACAATTATTTTTACGCAGGTTGGTCTTTGATGTTCAGACATTGGAGAAAACATTCTTTATGAGAAATGGTACAATCAAATACTTGGCGATCCTGCTGAAGAGCGGCTTAGAGTTGTCAGAGCTGCAGCAGAGATTATCCTGCAAGACATTCGTTCCCAAATATTTGACACTACTCATTATGCCCCATCAGATGCCTTTTTAAAAGACGCAGAAGTATCAGTTCTCTGAAACTGTTGCTTGAACAGATTATCCTGAAAACAGAACGTCCTTCCCTTGAACATTGGTAAAAGAAGTGCATAGGATTTGCTCATGCAATCATGGCTACAATGATGACAAATCTTTCCTACCCTCAATTCAAATAAGCTTTGGAAACTATTTGTATAGAAAATTTGGATCAAAGCAGCTTGTTGAACTCTGCCAAAGTATGGGAATTTCTTGTACATATACGGAGGCTATGCATTTTGAAAGTTCCGCTATCCTCCGTGGAGAAGTACCCAAACTAGTTGACAAAGGAGCTTTTATGCATTTTGTGTTCGACAATGCAGATGTGAACGTTAACACAATTGATGGAGAAAATACGTTCCACCCAGACATAAGCAAACAACGTTTGAAGTCTGTTTCTGCAGAGTCTATCAGGTTCACACACTGCCACACACATTAAACATTCTTCTATGAGAAAGAAATCTGGCTTGTCAGCCATTTCAATTAACGAATTGAAAATAGCTGAAGGCATTTTGCGAAAATCCCCAGACCTGCTGATCATGTTTTGAAAAGCAACTGACATGCCAGGCATTCCAGGATGGAATGGATTCGTGGAGCAAGTGACAGAAGATCTTCCTTACAAACGTTCAAAAATGTATATCTCCCTTTTATCCATGCTCCCCCAACCGACTACGACACTGTTTGAACATCACTTTTGGAAGCCAGTTAAAGAACAAGCAATTACAGTCAGGAAACATGTTTTATGACCTACGATCAACCACTGTACTTGAAAACCCGAGACATTGTGGAGAGCCGCCAGCATCCTCAGCTTGTCAATATAGTGGTGAGGGTTGGGGTTTTCACCACCTCATGTCATTCATGGGGGCCGCCGGTGCCACAATGGCAGGAAGTGGATTCAAGGAACTTCTCTGTTCAATATTTGCTGAAAACAATGCTGAAAAAATTCAATCCGTTAATAATCATCGTCAATGACTAATTCTTTCTTTTTCTTCAACATATATACAATAAGAGGACTGAAATTCGTGTGGGTCAATGTATTGAATACTCCGATTTTTCCAACTTTTCGTTTTTTAACGATAACTAGAAATCTATTGGGCCTATGAACTTCGTTCAGTACTTAAAGATATCTAACTGCTCTGTAACTATGTTTGTATGACTTTCCTAGAGGGATAATCATTATAGCCAATACTCTAGCCGAAAGATGAGTTTGATCGAAAATTTTGTACTTTTTGGAGAAATAGGTCAATTTTTGAAGTCCAATATCTCGGGAACTATTGGATTTATAGAGCTGCGTTTCTGCTTAAATTGTAGAATATTGTATCTATATTAATAGAGATGCTAGTGACTTTTCGTCAAAAAACCACCCTTCACAAGTTATAAGCCAAAACCAGAAAAAATCCGAAAAATTCGAGGTTTTTTGGCTCTTAAAAGTTGAGCTACAGGATTTCGAAGTTGCAAACTTGGTTTAATACTACTCTAATGCCGCCTAACAACATACCATAAATTCAGCTGCAATTTTTTTGAACCTAAGGCCTTTTTTTTGGGGGGGGGGCGGACCGAAAACGGTACACGAGGCACTGGCCAGGCATAAATATCTCACCCGGTCAACCAGGCAACCAGTCTCAGGCAACACCTGAAGAAGACACCGAGTGACGGTCGTCGAAATATAGTGTTTTGGAAGACGCTGATATTCGGCAGAAGACCCGACTTCAACAAGATGTATAGGTTGTTTGATAATCTATGTGACTTAACTGCTTGGTTGCTTGGTTATTAGTTCCTAGCTTTCAAACTACTCAAACTAACCCAAGGAAAACACATGCACCCATGCCCGAGAGGTGGGGGGGGGGGGGGGGGACTCGAACCCCCGACAGCGAACGGCCGCGCTCACTGCAGCACTGCTATTAAGACGCGGCACGCGATATTACTTTTCTACATAATTTACAAGTACATTGAGACATTTGTCATACCGCTTTATAAGCTTCAAAAGCCCACCCAGTAAAAATGTGGGTGTTGCATACGGAAGAATCGTCGCACGTCTTGTTTGACGTCAACACTGCTTCCAAAGCGCCTTCCGCCTAGAATCTTCTTCAAGGCTGGAAACAGATAGAAGTCACTTGGTGCGAGATCGGGAACTGCATGGCGGATGGAGTAGGCGCTCCCAATCAAGAGTTACAATATGGTTTTGCTTTGTCATTGCCGAGTGCGATCTCGCATTAAGAAAACGTTATTCTGAGAAGGCCAGGCCGCTTTTTCCGAATCACCTCTTTCAATTTCTACAGAGTGGCACAGTACCGCGCAGCATTGATGGTTGTATCCCTCAAAAATTCCAGCAACAAAACTCCTTGGGCGTCACAGAAAACGTTGAGTAGCACTTTACCTGTAAACGGATTGCTTTTGTTCTTTCGGACAGTCTATGATGGACCCACGTTTCATCCCCGTCACAATCCTAATTATTGCCTTATTGATGGTCGACCTCTACCGAATGGTGTATCGGTGTTTTGCAGGTGCACGTTTCGCCCATAGCCGTTCAACGCCTTTTCCGTATGCAATACCCTTATTTTTTTCCTGGGCGGCTCTTTGAAGCTTATAAAGCGGTTTGACATATTTCTCAATATATTTAGAAATTGAGTAGAAAAATAAAGATATGACTTATCTTTAATGTCTCATTCCATTTCTTCCTTCCATACACAACTCTGCCCACAATCCCCCTCGTAATTGACTCAGAAATAAGTATGCCTAATACATAATGATATTTCTCCAGGTGTCTCGATCTTGTGTGTCCTCTTCTTCTGAGCCCTGTTCTCTCAATGTGTGCTGTACATTTTGGAGCCATGTGGTTATATGTCATCATCTTCTTTTTCTCCCCTCAGTTTCCCACTCCAGTACCAATTTCACTATTCTGGTTTCCTGCCAGTGTTCGTACATGCCAGCACCACTGTAATTTTTTTCTGTTCATCACTTTATCTATTCTTTATTTTATTTCCATTCTCTTTATTACTTCCATGTTGCCAGCCGCGGTGGCCGAGGGGACTGAGGCGCTCCAGTCACGACCACTACGGTCGGGGGTTCGAATCCCCCCTCGGGCATGGATATTTGTGCCGTCCTTAGTCTTAGTTAGTTCATAAGTAGTTTGTAAGTTTAGGGACTGATGGCCCCGTAGTTAAGTCCCATAAGTTATACAAAGAAACAAAAAATTAAAAAAAAACTTCCATGTCCTTATTTTTATTTCCTGGAAATTCTGGTCTATCTTCTCCAAAAATCCATCTGTGAAGCTTGTAGTTTTTGAATATGCTTCTGTTTAATCGACTAGCTTTACGCTCCATACAGAACTATACTCTACAATATAGATGCATATTTTATTTTTGGCTTCTGTTCATTACATTTCTGCTACATCCCAATGACCTTCCTTCCTCCACTAATTCCTCTATTGACTACTGTCTGATTTTTTTCTTAACTTCCAAAATGGATCCCAAATACAGAAAGTGATTTTTTTTTTTTAATTTTCTTCCCCTTTATGTATAATTTATCTGAATTTTCAGTCAAGTACTCTGTTATATAACAATTATTCAGTTCCCAATTTTTATGGTACTGCTAATTGATTACACACGTAATTTGCATCCTCTTCGTCTTGTGTTCCACCTTCATGAACCACAGACATTACCAAGGTAGGGTGGCGCACAAGCCTCAACGATACAGATAGCCGTACCGCAGACCAACCACAGGTATCTGTGGAGAGGCCGGACGGGGCCACAGCCTTTTTGGTAGTTACAGGAGCAACTGTCTGGATGAGCGACTGAACTGGCCTTGTAACATCAGCTAACGTGGCTTTGCCATGCAGCTAATGCGAACGGCTGAAAGCAAGGGAAAAGTCGTTAATTTCCCTGGGGACATGCAGGTCTGCTGTATGAATATATGATGATGGCGCCTTCTTGGGAAAAATATTGCAGACGTAAAATAGCCCCCAATCGGATCTCTGGGAGGCGACTACTCAGGAGGTCAAGAAAAACAAAACAGGCATTCTACGGATCGGAGCGTGGAATGTAAGATCCCTTAATCGAGTGGGTAAGTTAGAAAATTTCAACAGAAAAATGGACAGGATAACGTTAGATATGGTGGGGAAGTTCGGTGGCCGGATGAACAGGGTATTTGATCAGAAAATCTGAATGGGGTAAGTTACGTGAATAACATAGTGGATGAATTGTTGTAGCAAAGATAGACACGAAGCCAACATCGACCACAGTAGTACACGTTTATATGCCAACTGGTTCTTCCGATGAGGAGGACATCAAAGAAATGGATGAGAAGATAACAGAAACTATTCAGACAGTTAAAGGAGAAGAAAACGTAATCGTGATGGGGGACTGGAACTCGGTAGTAGTAAAGGGAAGAGAAGGAAATGTAGTAGGTGAACAGGGACTAGAGAAAAGGAATGAAAGAGGAGATCATCTGGTAGAATTTTGTGCAGAGCACAATTAAATCATCAAAAACACTTGCATTAATCATCATGAAAGACGACAATATACATGGAAGAGACCAGGAGACACCGGGATGTACCAGATTGACTTTATAATTGTAAGGCAAAGGTTTAGAAACGAGGTTTTAAGCTGTAAGACATATCCAGAGGCAGATATAGTATCTGACTACAACTCATTGGTTATAAACTTAAGAGATTGCAAAAAGGTGGAAAATGAGATGGAATCTGAACAAATTGAAGGAACCAGAGTTGGTTGAGGGTTTCAGAAGGAGCATTACGCAAGGACTGTCTGAAACGGAGGAAAGTAATACAGTAGAAGAAGAGAGACCGTAGTGAAGCCCGCAGAGGATGATATAGGCAGGTGGACATGTCGTAATACAAATCCTTGGATAACACAGGAGATACGAACTTAATCGATGAAAGGAGAAAATATAAAAATGCGTCAAGTGAAGCAGGCAAATGGGAGTACAGCGGTCTGAAAAATGAGGCTGACAGGAAGAGCAGACTGTCTAAGCAAGAGTGGCTTGCAAGACCGTAGAAGAATGTATAAGTAGGGGAAAGATAGATACCGCCTAAAGGAAAATTAGAGAGACGCCTGGAGACAAGAAAAGCAGCGGTATGAAGATCAAGAACTCAGATGGAAAATCAGTACTAAGCAAAGAATGAAAACTAAAAGATAAGAATATATAGAAGTCCTGTACAAACTTAAAGGCAGTGTTCTAGAAATTGAAGACGACGTAGAAAAAGGTAACTTAGGAGATACTATACTGCGAGAAGAATTTGACTGAGCACTAAAAAAAAAAAAAAAAAAATAATAATAATAATAATCAAATGTCTGTAAATCTATCGGACAAAACTGCGTGATCATCACTCCGTAGCTTACAAACTACTTAAACCTAGGTAAACTAACCTACGGAAATACACACACACACCCATGCCCCAGGGAGGACTCGAACCTCCACTGCGAGCAACCGCGCGCTCCGCAGCGAGACGCTTCAGACCGCTCGGCTGAAGGTAGCGGGTGTAAAATATAGTGAGCGAAGAGCTATATTCAAATTTTACAAAAACCAGACAGCAATTATTAGAGTGGAAGGGCGTGAAAGGGTCGCAGTGATTGGGAAGGGGGGAAGGGTTGTAGACTTTCCCCAATTTTGTTCTATCTATAAATTGAACAATCTGTGAACCAATGCAAGGAGAAACTTGGAGAGGGAATTAAAGTCCAGAGAGAGGGAATAAAAACCTTGCGATTTGTCCATGACAGTAATTCTGTCAGAGACAGCTAAGGACCTGGAAGAGCAATTAAACGGAATAGAAAGCGCCTGCAAAGCAATGTATAAGATAAAACATTAACAACAATAAAACGAGGGTAATGGAATGTAGTGTCTGAAAATCAGTTGATGCTGAAGGAATTAGATTGGGTAATGAGAGGATAAAAGTAGTAGATGAGTTTTATTTTGGTAGGAAGATAACTTATGATGTCCGAAGGAAAGAAGATACAAAATGCAGAAGAAGAAAAGCGTCTCAGAAGAAGTGAAATTTCTTGATATCCATTACTATTTTAAATATTAGGAAATCCTTTCTGAAAGCATTTGTAACATTGTAAGGGAGTGAAACGTGGACGATAAGGACTGCAGACATAAGGATGATAGAAGCTTGCGAAATGAATGTTACAGAGGAATGATGAAAATTAGATGTGTAGGTCACGTAACTAATGAGAAGGTACTCAACATAATAGGGGAGAAATGGAGTTTCTGGTGTATCCTGTCTAAGAGAAGCGATAGATTGGTGTGACAAATCCTGAGACATTAAGGAATCAACAACTTAACATTAGAAGGAAGTGTGTGGGGCATGTACCAAGGAATATCATATGAAACAATATCTTGCACTTGCGTGAGAAAAGCTACTTCAGCGAAAAAACTTGTCTGTAACAGCACAATAAAGCAGAGACTTGTTCTACTCCCCAGAGCAATAAAAACCCTAGTCTGGTAGAATTTTGCACGGAACATGATTTAATCGTAACAAACACGTGGTTTAAGAATCACAAAAGAAGGTCGTATACGTGGAAGAGACCAGGAGACACAGGAAGGTATCAGATAGATTTTATAATGGTAAAACATAGATTCCGGAACCAGGTCCTAAACTGCAAGACATACCCAGGGGCAGATATAGACTCTGACCATAACTTGTTAGTCATGAACTGTAGGCTGAAACTGAAAAAACTGCAGAAAGGTAGGAAAATAAGGAGATGGGACCTAGATAAATAGAAGGAAAGTGAAGTTCTGGAGAATTTCAGAGGGAGATTTAGGCAACAATTGACAGAAACAGGGGGAAATAAAACAGTAGAAGAGGAATGGGTAGCATTGAGAGACGAAATAGTGAAGGCAGCAGAGGACAAAATAGGTAGGAAGGCAAGACCTACAAAAAATCCTTGGATATCACAGGAAATACTAAATTTAATAGATGAAAGGAGACAATATAAAAATGCAGTAATGAAACAGGCAAAATGGAGTACAGACGACTAAAAAAATGAGACTGACAGGAAGTGCAAAATGGCTAAGCAGGAGTGGCTAGAAGCCAAATGCAAATCTGTAGAAGAATGTATAAGAAGGGGAAAAGTAGATACCGCCTACAGGAAAATAAAGGAGACGTTTGGGGTCAGGAAGGGCAGCTCTACGAATATCAAGAACTCGGATGGGAAACCAGTTCTCAGCAAAGAAGGGAAAGCTGAAAGGTGGAAAGAGTACATAGAGCAGCTCTACAAAGGAAATGAACTTAGAGACGATGTTGTAGGAAGGGAAGAGGTAGTAGATGAAGATGAAATAGGAGATACTATACTGAGAGATGAATTTGAGAGAGCCTTGAAAGACCTAGCTCGGAACAAGGCCCCAGGAGTAGATGACATACCCTCAGAGCTACTAAAGTCTCTGGGAAAGCCAGCTATGACAAGACTATTTGAACTGGTGTGTAGGATGTATGAAACAGGCGAAATACCCTCAGACTTTAAGAAAAATGTAATAATCCCCATTCCAAAGAAATCAGGCGCACACAGGTGTGAAAATTACAGAACCATCAGTTTGATAAGTCATGGTTGCAAAATTTTAACACGAATTATCTACAGGAGAATGGAAAAGCTGGTAGAAGCTGACCTCGGGGAAGATCAGTTTGGATTCAGGAGGAACGTAGGAACCCGGGAGGCAATACTCACTTTACGTCTTATCTTAGAAGATAGATTAAGGAAAGGCAAATCTACATTTTTAGCTTTTGTAGATTTGGAGAAAGCTTTCGACAATGTTGACTGGAATACACTCTTTCAAAATCTGAAGTCAGCAGGGGTAAAATAAAAGGAAAGGAGAGTTATTTACAACTTGTACAAAAGCCAGACCGCAGTTATTAGACTCGAAGGGCATGAAAGGGAAGCATCAGTTGGGAAGGGAGTAAGACAGGGTTGTAGCCTTTCTCCGATGTTATTCAATTTGTACATCGAGCAAGCGGTGAAGGAAAGCAAGGAAAAATTTGGAATAGGGATTAAAGTTCAGGAGGAAGAATTAAAAACATTGCGTTTTGCTGATGACATTGTAATTCTATCAGAGACAGCAAAGGACCTGTAAGAGCAGTTGAATGGAATGGACAGTGTGTTGAAGAGAGCGTATAAAATGAACATTAACAAGAGCAAAACAAAAATAATGGAATGCGGTCTTAGAAAATCAGACGATGCTGAAAGAATTAGGTTAGGTAACGAAACAATGAAGGTGGTAGATAAGTTTTGTTACTTGGGTAGTAAAATAATATGCGATGGTCGTAGTACAGAGGATGCAAAATGCAGAATGGCAATGGGAAGAAAAGCATTTTTGAAAAAGAGAAATTTGCTAACATCTAATATTAATTTAAGTGTAAGGAAGTCTTTTCTGAAGGCATTTGTGTGGAGTGTTGCCTTGTATGGGAGTGAAACATGGACGATAAGCAGTGCGGACAGGAAGAGAATAGAGGCTTTTGAATTGTGGTGCTACAGAAGAATGCTGAAGATTAGGTGGGTAGATCGCATACCTAATGAAGAGGTACTGAACAGGTTTGGCGAGAAAAGGAATTTTTGGCATACCCTGACTAAAAGGAGGGATCGCTTTGTAGGACACATTCTTAGACATCGGGGAATCGTAAACTTAGCATTGGAGGGAAATGTGTGGGGTAAAAATCGCAGAGGGAGACCAAGATACGCGTATAGTAAGCAGATTCAAATAGATGTGGGTTGCCGTTCTTATGATGAGATGAAAAGGCTTGCTCAGGATAGAGTAGGGTGGAGAGCTGCATCAAACCAGTCTCCGGACTGAAGACCATAATAATAATAACGTAAATATAAAACGGCCATCCCTGTATAGCAGAAAAATGAAATGCTAGTGTATGCAGTCGTACCGATTCGATTATATCCATTAATTCTTAGAAGACAACCGTATTTTTATTGCTATGTTAACAGGTCGCATGATGTAACGACGGCCATTTTATATTTCTAGTTCTACTACGTTTTTATTTCCGAGCGTGCAGAAGCACTCGGATTTTGTAGTGCTGTCGAATGAAATTGCCTTTGAAACAAGGATAATGGATAGCGTCAGAATGTCAGGCGATGCTGAAAGAATTAGATTAGGTAATAAAAACAGAAGACGAGTTTCATTATTTGGGTAGCAAGATAACTTCCGATAGTCGAAGTAAAGAAGATGTAAAATGCAGAATGGCTATGAGAAGAAATGCGTTTCTAAAGAAGCGAAACTTGTGGACGTCCAATATTAATATCAAAGTTAGGAAGTCTAGTGTAAAATTGTATCTGACTGAATCGTGGACGATAAGGAGTTCAGACAAAATAGATGATAGAAGCTTTTGAAATGTGCTTTTACAGACGAAAGATGAAAATTAGATGGGTAGATAACGTAACTAATGAAGAGGTGCTTAACAGAATTGGGGAGAAAAGTAGTTTCTGGCATATATTGACTAAGGGGTTATATTGGTGGGACAGGTTCTGAGACATCAAGGAATCATCAACTTAGCATTCGGGGGAAGAGTGTGGGGTAAAAATCGTAGAGGGAGACCGAGGGACGAATACCGTAAGCAGATTCAAAAATGTAGGTTGCCGTACGTATTCTCAGATGAAGAGTTTTGCACAGGACAGGATATCGTGGAGAGCTGCATCAAACCAGTCTGCGGACTGAAGACCACAGTAACAACTTCATCATCAGCTAAAAGTATACATCTAAGTTGAACCCTTTAGCTGTATAATGATTTAGGATATGGACTAATGTTCTAGTTTAACGTTTTTACAAACTTTTATCTTCATGTTTTACACAATGAAACTTTTTTGTTTGTCTACGAGTAATACGTAAAACTGCCTGTTATTTTAATAGTTACTTTTCAAGAATTCATTTTGAATTGTTATAGGCAAGAAAGCGTTAACAGAGGACAACCTCAAATAGCTAACATCTGAGGAAGACTCCCCTATGGAATTATAATTTAAGTCTTTGAACACTCTCTTTCAACAGTCAAGGGTACACTCATTTGACATCATTAAGAGAATAATTCAATTCGTGCAGATATAATTTTGAAGTAATTAATGGGATTCATAAATACTTATGCGAGTGTCCAATTTTTACTTCTTCTCTATATATATAAAAATGAATGTCTGTATGTCCTCTGTGTGTTCATAAACCATTCGTTAGATTGGAATGAAACTTTGGTGAACTGTTAACCGTGCGTCCACGAGGGTTTCTGACCCAAAAACAAAAGAGCAAGACATATAGCTCAGGATGTATGACATCATAAATAATGAAAGGCCACCGCGCGAGAATACCCAGATTTAAGCGTCAGTCATTGGAAAATAGTAGTAGTTAAGGACCTGCAACAAAGTTTGCATGTAATTTCTGATGTTTATGAAGCGTTTTGTAACTGACAACACACACACATACAACCGTTTCGCTGCAGATGCCGTAAAACTGTGACATAAGTCATGGCTTCTGATGTTTAACTTGATTGCTGCTGACTGTCTTCACATCATATTTTGCATATAGTTTCGATATGTATCACTAAATGACCGTACCACAATACTTCAGGACATATCTACATTAATAAAAATGACTTCCTGCATGTATGAAAGAGCATCACTTGAGAATAGTTTCACCGATTTTGCTGATCTTTTCTTTTATCTTTCAGGACTATGTTTGTATTAAATACATTTTTTCTGAAAATCTACCGGAAAATATCAGAATCTGAGAAAAACTGAAATACACTTGCAGCTCGGATCATTTTCTACATTCTCCAACAATCAGCTTATTCATTCGCTACTCGCCTATGGGCCAAAAAAGCTGTAACGGAGCGTATACGCCAAGGAGGTTAGAATAAGGGTAATGGCGTTATGCACATAGGGTTAAATCAGATTTAACATGAAACATTGTTTCTTTAGAAGCCCTCCATATTATTCTTACCTCCATGGTGTTATCAGTCGTGATCAAATCTTGGGAGCGTTTCAAAGATAGAATTTACGAGAGTTCGTGGTATTTTTGAGTGTTACAAACAAATTGAATACAGATCGTGGTTTCTTTTTTCATTGCGGCGTCGTAATATCGATCGGTGTTCGCGCAACGTAATGACGATTAATAAAGCGCTAGGTCAGTCGGAAGTTTCTATAATAAATCTTAATTCGCCATGTTTTTCCCATGGGTAGTTGTACGTGGCGTGTGGTCAACCATATGCACTGTTCGATTTACTCTTTGGACAGAAAGACGAAAATGTCGTTGAGCAACAAGCGTTAGAATGAACGCAACACCAAGAATTTCGAAACGTTGTGTTTCCATTCCACTTATTGTATTTCAATTAATTGTTTTGTTTCATATGGAATTTCTATAATTTAAGTATGATCATGCTACAATTATTTTGTTTTCAATTAAAAAACTCTCAAGAAGATATAAACATGTTATAAAAATTGTTTCTATTCTGCTCGCTGCAAAAAAAGATGCTAAGCTGTGCTGCAAAAATGTGCGATTTTGTTTTCCTTCTCAGTTATTTTTAACATAAGACTTGAAAGCGGCTTTTGGGAATGAAATGGATTTAAATAAGGGGAATGATACAGACCAGAGAGGGGGATGCAGGAGATAGATATGGTGTAGGATAAGAGGGAGTGGTGTAAAGGTAGGAGGAGATGGGAAATAGAGGAGCGAGGAAAGGAAAGACATAGAGCGATAAATAGAGGTGGTCAGGGTATATATCCCATACACATTAGCTACTGCGAAGCCGGGTTCGCTAGTTTAAAATAAATAAGAAAATAATCTGCGTAGAAAACAGTTAATGCCTAAATGCTTCAAGCTACTACCCTCGAGTATTATTAAAACCAGGAGATAACATTTTATCAGTGCCCCTCGGTTGCACAGTGGTAGAGTGCCAGACTACAAATCCAAAGGTCTCGGGTTCGATTACCGCCAGGTCCTAGGATTTTTATCTGTCACTTTCCACTTCTTTCACCTCTGGCAGTACTGCTCATGTGAAAAATACCGAGTAGCACCGTGGTTCGGAACCCACGTTAAACTGTAGGTCCCCTTATAAGTGGCTGGGTAAGTCAGTTCCAAGATCGGAGGAAGGCAACGGCATACCACCTCTAAAGAGGACCATGCCTAGTAAAGCACTGTGGTGTTCAAACCAGTCTTCGGATTGTTCAAATGTTTGTAAATCTTATGGGACTTAACTACGGGGTCATCAGTTCCTAAACTTACAAACTACTTATGAACTACTTACGATCTAGGACGCCACAAATATCCATGCCCGAGAGGGGATTCGAAACCCCGACCGTAGTGGCCGTGCAGACCGTGACTGAAGCGCCTCAGTGCCCTCGGCCAACGCGGCCGGCTCTTCGGATTGTTGACTGCTTTTTAACATTTTAACAAATCACACGGTTTTAACATTTTATTTTATATAGCAATTTTTGTTTTGAACATGTAATGCGAAACGTTTCAACACAAATATTTCTGAAGTAAAATACATATTGGAAAACTACTTTCGTGGGCATGAACGTAATTAGGGGCTTATGAATACATATAATGTGAGACAGGCCAAAACGTAAACAAATATTTTCAACGCAAAGTTATGGACATCCCATATTCTTCCTTAGGCAATAAATAACAGGAAATTGCGTTGCAAACGTTTCTTACTTCACTAGACACTGCGAAGCGAATTTGACGAAATAAACGCAACGCGCTGCTAGCTTACGCCGCGAGACTCACGTTGAACCTTACTCTGCCCGCAACTGTGCGATATATGAGCGCTGCATTTATTTCAAGAGTCAAATTCGCTTTGCAGTTTCTCGGGAAGTAACTGACGTAGTGCGATGCTACCAACTGAGTTCTATTTGTGATTTTTTATGTAACTAATTTCATTAAAACGATATAGAATGTCCATTAAAAACACACGAATTCGGGTTGAAAATGATTTTTGTTTACGTTTTAGAATGTAAAATGGTAGGTCTACTTACTTTCATAAGCCTCTGCCCTTTGTTCATGCCTGTGAATGTCGTTTTCAATAATTATTATAGAGATATTTGGGCGAAAAGTTTCGGCGGGACGCTCTATACATTCATGAAATTTGTGTAAGGAAGATTGTGGGTTCCAATATTAAGAAGATTGGAAACCACTGATATAGGAGATTAGTAGGTAGCGTTGGAAGTTTCATGAGACTTTCCGCAGATGATGCTGTAGAGAATCGAGAAGTTAGAACGCTGCAAAACTGTAGCGAAATTCTGATAAAAAGGGAAAAGGAAGATTACGGTTTAATATTGCGTCTTAGCGATGGGCGAATTGCGGGTATGTCTATGGTAGATCTATGTTTGTTCGAGTATCTGGTAATTGTACCTCAATATAAGAAATGTATCGATACAAAGAAAGGAACAGCCTTCACGCAATTACGCTACAATCACTGGAAGCAGTTAGTCCTATAAAATTTTTGAAGTGAGATATTCATTAACAGTTACTGGAGTCCGCCTCCGTAGTCCAGTGGACAGCGTGGTGGGTTGCCACGCAGGGGGCCCGGGTTCGATTCCCGGTCGGGTTGGAAATTTTCTCCACCCGGGGACTGGGTGTTGTGTCGTCCTCATCATCATTCCATCATCATTGACACGCAAGTCGCCGAAGTGGCGTCAGATAAAAAGACTTGCACCAGGCAGGCTGAACACGACTACAGTTGGGATCTAACGGTCATTAATGCCACACGATCATCATCATCACAGTTACTGGATCATTAAGGATAACAGCTTTAGATGGCCACATTATGATGAAAGCTGTCCAATGATTGACTTTAGGAAGAAGGCATTCCCAATCGTAATCTTTTTTAGTTATGATACACAAACCGGATTGTTTGAAGGAAGCAATAAATGATTATTTATCCGACTACACCACAAACTTCCAGTCATATAGTGTCGAAGTTTTATTCCTTCGCAGCTTTGCGCTGTGTTCCGATATTAAGGTTTTATTTGCAGCCCTTCCACGACTGTTGCCGTACTGATTTTGCCGAATAAGTGCTACTCGAGAGAGTATTGAGTTTTGTAGTCGCTTTTGCCGTGATAGTTTTATGTCGTCTTGCCATTCTCAATCTTTATACACATTAGTCGTTATCTGTTAACTTCGGGTTTCGCCCACCATTCGTTCTCGCCAAAGATGTTTCACCTTGTTTTGTACACGCTGTCATTACCGAAGATGCTGTCGGCAGTGAAACGCTAAACAGCGCATTCGTTTTCTTTGCAGATACTCCCACAAACGGTGCACCGTCGAGGTGGTCTTTGGAAGACAGAGAGATAACGCATGTCACCCGTTTGACAATCGCAGAACAAAAAGTATCACGGATTGCAAAGTAAAGACCAAGACGTCCTACGCCACTTGTGCATTGTGGCCGCGTCACGTATGCAGTGGCACTACCTTGCGACGAGACGTAGATGACTGCATAGTGTTGAGTTTATCATATCCATCCCTTGTTTCTCCTGAAAAGGTCATCAGGATAAAATTAGAGATTATATCCAACACGGAATCTTACCGGCAATCTTTTTCCCGCAAACCATACAAGACTGAACATGAGAAGTGACAGCGATTTGAAATACTACATTCTGCAAAAAAAAAAAAAAAAAAATAAATAAATAAATAAATAAATAAATAAAAAAATAAAAAAAATAAAAAAAATAAAAAAATAAATAAAAATAAAAGGGAAATCCAATTCTTTTTCTTACAATTTTGAACATGGCTTGGTATGCAGCAACTGGATGTAAAATAATTTTTACGAATTGAATCCCCACAAGCTGCTTAAAATATTTTTGTCTAGATTTCGACTACACTAAGGCATTTATTATCAGAAAATAAAATCATCAATGAGTCTTTTAAAAAACTAAGAAACGCTCATGTTGTGTAAAGGATTAAAAAACTAAATGCTAGTTACAGGCTAGCAGTCAGAAGAAATAAAATTTTTAACTTAGTGGCAAGCCTGGCGATGTGCCAGCAAGGTGGCGTCAGACTATGCATCACGATTTTCATGTCACGGAATAGCACCAATAGCACCAAAACAAGCTGAGCTGCAATAGCGACCTGGATTTGCAAACCAGCAACTACGGTAGGAATTGTGTTAACTTTACAACTTCTTTTTTTTAGAAGCGGAAGCAACTGCTATCCTCGAGCTATAACTAGATGCCTCTATCGGTAGGTACAGTCTTCCCGTTTTATAACGTTATCTGCTATCTATTTCTAAATTAGCCGCTTATTCTCAGATTATCTTCGATCAGACCTCAGTATCCATCTCCTTTTGCTAGTCAGTTGCAAAGCCAGTACCATTTTCAATACGCGGTCTTTGTCAGATTATGTGAGAACTTTATTAAATACAGATTTTGGCCCATCCCTCTCATGTAAAGAGGGAAGTATCGTATGTCTACACAGTACACCCCACCGCACATCGTGATATGGCTTGCAGATATACATATAGAAGCTCGAATTTGCTACCGTATGTACTTTTGTATCTGACATGGAAAGTACTTGGGCTCGAACAAACACATATACACCAAAATCGTATGAGATCCCTTATTGCACTAGTGACACTCCCGAATCTGCAAAACTCTGCAGTCGTCCGTTAGAGGCCTCTGCGTGTGCCTTGCCACATTGCACTTTGACCTGCCGGTACGCCAGTAGTGACGGTGCAGTGTTCTTCAGAACTTGCGTTTTGAGACGTTATTTGTGTGGTGAAACGTCAGGTGGAGCGGCGATTGGTAATCAATCCTGTTAATGTATTGCGATTGGTTGAGAAGATGGTATTAGTGTAGAAGATGAATCATTCGCATGCTTTCTCGTATCTGTTATGATACAGAAATATGAACGTAAGTTAGGTACTGTTGTAACACTAACACATAATGATGATAATAGGGATGATAATGACGAAGAACTCATTGTTAGCGGTAGTGCTACGGTAAGTGCGGGAGGAGGCGATGGAAGCAGTGGCAGTGAATACCAACAGTATTCCGAGAATAAGGTTAAAGTTGCAACTGTCATCACGTCTTTTGATGACAATGCGCTAGAGAACATGTACGATACTTATTACATAAGTTATAGTTTAGATATCTGCATTACGTATGGCGTCTAGAATTAAATCTACCGTGTTACAGAGCATGATTTCAAAGTTTTCCATAAAAACGACACCCACCAGCACACTGAGGTGTACGTAGAGATCCTGTAAGAAAACGTTCATACAGATATGTTTGTTCTCCTTGTGAGATAAATTTACCAGCACAGACGTTAAGTACTAGTATGTCATTTTAACAGAATGAGTCCAACGTGTATTACTTTTTATTGCAGACTGGGGAAATCTAATGTTCGCTGATGTACAGTAAATAAGACAGTCGTGAAGCGTTTAGATTGATGGCGGATAGCTAATTTGAAAACAGATATGCTGCTGGGTGTTACGTAAAGTAGATCGTTCAGTTTCCCCACAGTGCGCACACACCTCAAAATCGACATTAACGAAGCGGAAATATCCGACCAAAGGGTCACCTTAAAGCCCCGGCCTATTTATCATCGAAATTTGCTGCTCTGGTAATTCAGTGCCATTTGTACATAAAACGACAGCGTGCAGGTGGTCATCCGAATCCATTTGTAACCGAATCCCTTTGTTAAAAATGTCCCGTTTTATACGTGTGAAAAGAAATAAAAGCAGTACACATTTCAACCGCAGTAGCTATATGAAATATGTTCAGAGACGGATTAATAATGTTTCAAGCTTTAGAGAGTCCGTTTTTTGTTTCATTCTCATTGATTGCAAGGAAACTTGATGTATGTTATAAAATTGTGCACGAATAATTTCCACCAGTGCTGCACGTTCAACATCGTACACTGAATTATAATTTTAGGTTGCTATTATGAATACTCTTCGCTGTTTTTATGAATCACCTTAACCGCAACGCATACGTTAACGGGGGATACGTTAATTTGACATCTATTTCTGCTCGGAACAGACCAACTAGCGGAAATCTCGCCTTTTCTAGATTGTGGGGAGGTAGAATAAATTGTTCATTACGTGTACAGAGGATTCCAGCACATATTTTAAAGCTACATGTAGGCTACATGTTGAATTGTTTCAGAGAAAAAATAAATAAAAACAGTCGCAAAGGAAACTCGAAGAAACGGCACGAACAAGCAACAGCGAATAGGTTGCTTCCACGTAGTACCCTGTGACAGTACAGTCCAATGACTAGCACTCAGACATTACGTTTGGAGAAATATGTCAAAATAGATTAAATGCACCACAAACACTGATCTTGCCAAAGCACAGAATTGTTACACTCATTCCTTTTATTAATTTTGGTAGCATTATATAGGGTGTTACCAAACGGTAACTTTCAGGAAACATTCCTCACACACAAAGAAAGAAAATATGTTATGTGGACATGTATCCGGAAACGCTTCATTTCCATGTTAGAGCTAATTTTAGTATTTCTCTTTAAATGTAAGTTGAAATAATTCGTGCAGACAATTGTCAAAATACCCAATTGTTTCGTTAGTATGTACTGTACTTCCTCGATCACGTCATCAACACAGATTTTCTGTGAACGTTTGGGCAGGAATTGTTGGTGGTGTCTTGATTGGACCTCATGTCTTCCACCTATGCCCACTGGAGCACGTTATCATGATATCATACGGGATACTCTACCTGTGTTGCTAGAACATGTGCCTTTACAAGTACGACACAACATGTGGTTCATGCACGTCGACATGTTCGTACGCTTCTCAACAACAGATTCGGTGACCGATGTATTTTTAGACCAATTCCATGGTCTCCACGCTCTCCTGACCTCAACCCTCTTGACTTTCATTTATGGGTGCATTTAAAACCTCTTGTCTACCAAATGTAGAGACTCTTCGTGCTCGTATTGTGAATGGCTGTGATACAATACGCCATTCTGAGCGCATCAGGGATTCCATGCGACGGATGGTGGATACATGTATCATCGCTAACGGAGGACATTTTGAACATTTTCTGTAACAAAGTGTTTAAAGTTACCCTGGTATGTTCTGTTGCTGTGTGTTTCCATTCCATGATTAATTTGATTAGATGAGAAGTAATAAAATGAGCTCTAACATGGAAATTAAGCTTTTCCGGACACATGTCCACATAGCATATTTTCTTTCTGTGTTTGTGAGATATGTTTCCTGAAAGTTTGGCCGTACTTTTTTGTAACACCTGATATTGATTGGAATGCATTATCTGTATAAATCTGTAATTTGGAAAAATCATGTTAAACAGCCGTGAAGCTAGGGCTCATAATAGGCTGCCAGCAGAGAGCTGATTGTGTTTAAGGCGGCCGGGGGGAGCTTAGCGCTCGCTTGGAAAGGCCGCTACGTCAGAGGGAATCCACCGCGCAGCTAGCGAAACGACAGTGTATTGTATACGATAAAATTAAATTTAAATTAAAACATCATTAAAGCAGATAAGTGAAACACAGTTTATGAAAGGGTTTGATATGACACGTACAGTAACGCACAGACATCCCTTCTATCAAGTACATATAAAAAGTTATAATAGAATGAAAATACGGCAATTAGGTGTTTAGTTAAAAATTCATAACTTTTAAACCATTTCAGATACAGAGCTGTGCGACGGCTCACATAAAAGGTCTGAACAAGGTGCATCACCTGATATGCTTACAGTAAATGTACTGTAAAATAATCTTGAACATACAACGTAATTCACTAATACGATTGTATAAATTTGTTAATAACTTAAAAAGTAGAATACAGATACACGACCAGCATTGCAGTGTTTGTTCACAGGTGCCTTAGTAGAAAATTTTGTTCTTGTTGTGGTCTTCAGTCCGCAGGCTGGTTTGATGCTGCTCTCCACGCTACCCTGTCCTGTGCAAGTATCTTCTTCTGAGAATACGTTCGGCAACCTACAGCCTTTTGAATCTGCTTACTGTATTCGTCCCTCGGTCTCTCTCTACGATTTTTATCCCGCACACTTTTTTCTAATGCTAAGTTGACAATTACTTGGTGTGTCAGAATGTTTCCAACCAATCTAACCCATCTCTTAGTCAAGATATGCCAGAATCTCCTTTCCTCCCCAATTCGGTTAAGCACCTCCTCATTAGTTACGTGATCTACCCATCTAATTTTCATCATTCGTCTACAGCACCATTTTTCAAAAGCTTCTGTCATTTTTTTTTATCTGAACTCCTTATCGTCCACTTTCACTCCCACACAATGCTACACTCCAGACAAATGCTTTCAGGAAGGACTTCCTAACATTTAAATTGATATTGTATGTTAACAAGTTTCGTTTCTTTAGCAACGCTTTTTTCCCCATAGCCATTCTGAATTTTATATCTTCTTTACTTCAGCAATCAGAAGTTATCTTGCTACCGAAATAACAAAATTCATCTACTACCTTTATTGCCTCATTACCTAATCTAATTCCTTCAGCATCGCCTGATTTTCTGACATTGCATTCCATTACCTTCGTTTTACTCTTGAAGTAGCTTCCTTTCAAGACACTGTCCATTCCATTCAATTGCTCTTCCAGATCCTTTGCGGTCTCTGCGGTCATATCTATGTCATCGGCAAACCGCAATTTCTTCTCCCTGCACTTTAATGCCCTCTCCAAATTTCTCCTTGCAGTCCTTCACTGCCTGCTCAATGTACAGATTGAACAACATTGTTGAAAGACGACAACAACATCTCACTCCTTTCCCAACCTCTGCGTCCCTTTCTTGCCCTTCGACTCTAATAACCGCCGTCTGGTTTTTGTATAGGTTGAATATAACTCTTCGCTCCCTATATTTTACCCCTGATTCCTTGAGAATTTGGAAGAGTGTATTCCAGTCGACATTGTCAAAAGCTATCTCCAAATCGACAAACGCTAAAAACGGGGGTTTACCTTTCCTTAGCCTATCTTCTAAGATAAGTAGTAATGCGAGTATTGCCCCTCGTTTTCCAATATTTCTCCTAAATCCAAAGTAATCTTGTCCGAGATTGGATTCCACAAGTTTTTCCATTCGTCTGTAAATAATTCGTGTTAGTATTTTGCACCCATGACTTATTAAATGATTATACCATAAAATCACATTGTTAAAATTTACTTATGCATGTTTTACATCTTCAAATAATAAATTTGGATTTAATCGCTCCATAGGAGAAATAAAATGTAATGAAATAAAATGTTATTTACGATGATCAGTCTCATGTTTATTTGTGTTTAGTGTTAGTGTTTAATGATACATTTGTATGAAAGTTCAGTATACTTGGCAAAGCGTCGTAAGTTGACGAGGGGTGCCAATGGGGCAGTTCGTGGCGTATGAGTTTCTCCGGTGGACAGGTACAAAGGCTGGGCGGTAGGCCCACTTGGGGCAGTCTGTGTTTGGCTGGCATCGCGACGACGAAGCTATGCCTGTCTGTGCCGCGACATTCGGAAGAGTGAGACTTTTAAAGTTTTGAGAGTGTAAAAGTGCAGTCGAACTTAGAAAAATTTATCGAGTGTGGCGAGTTTCTGTTATACTTGCAAGATTTCTTTTTGAGTTGCCGAGTGCTACGTAAAATTTGAAGATTGCAGCATGTGAAGTTTAGGCACTGTGACTTCATTACATTTCCGTTGGAAACTGACTGTCACAGTGCATCTAAGTCAGGAAGTGTTAACTGAGTTCTCATAAACATTCATTCATTCGATATCTGTTGTTGAACATTGTTTTTGTCAAATAAACTGTGAATATAAAGACAAAGTATTCGCGGTCAGACACAACGTAATGGAACGTTTCTTATGCAATGAACAGTAGCCTGGTAGCCTAATTCAGAATATTTTCGGCAAAATAAATTTTTGTCTAGGGACTCACGAGTTATATTGGATACGCCAACGTACGGTGGTTTTACCGGGGACAGTGTTTTGATCCGATAAATAAACAGACTACTTAATAATATTAAAGAAAAGTGTTGAGACAATTATTTGTATGTAATGCACCCTTCTTCTCAATTACGGTTCTGTTTTAATTAATCATATGCAGGTGGTGACTATGGACGAATTTTATCGTCCCCTAGACAGAGCAAAACTTAGAATGCAGCGAAATTGTTAGTGTAAATATAAGATTCTCCACAGAGCCCTCATCAAATAACCCGCATCAAGAAATTTGTTGCATCACGTCGATTTTAGGGGTTAATGGCCCTTTTCAAAAATGGAATAGAGATTTACAAAAATAGCATCTCTGTTCCTTTTATTGACCATGAAGACAGAAATTGACATGTTGTTCGACAATAACCTAGGGTTAGAAAGCACTTTTATGTAATAAACCGATATTCTGTGACCAAACGCTTCAGATAGCAAGTCTGCCCGTGATCATGCCGTTACAGGGTGAGCAGACAGCACGATCGACATTCGGTGATCTGACGCGCTAACTCGCACTGAAACATGGTCGCAGCGTTTCGTCTATCTAGTCATTTTACTTTTATTTCATAATTTACATATTTTAAATTATCTAAAACAACAGACTGGTAGTTTGTTATTGAGAGATGGCTTCTTACGAAAATCAAGTCGATGTAATGACAAATATATCTAATTTTGACCAGAGAAAAAAATTACTTAGGCGCACAGCCTCCACATAGACTGGCCAAACACAGCAGAGTACTAGCACCTATAACATTAACAGTATCTACTGTACCATCTATTATATGTAACTCACACCACGCTGCATCAGCTGCATACAGCTCTGTTGTGACTTGCTCTCAGGAAAGTCAGTATCATGGCTGTAAGCCAGAAATATCAGACGAATCCTTCCTACTAATTTTTCCAAAATTGGAAAGTTCTCCAAGATAACACCCAGTTTTGGGAATACGAAACTATACCCCAATTTTGAACAGATTTTAATCTCTCAAGAGCTTTGCTGTACTATTACACTTTAACGTACTGAATCAAAATCACAAAATAAAAATTAACTTCATATACACTTCTTAAACAAAAAACGTAATAATCCCCATCACTATTTCTATCTCAAATTACTTCATAATTAAAAACAAAATTTTCACATAAGTCTTTGAATGTGAAGCAGCGTACCAAAAGTAACCTCCTCAAAAACATGTTAACACTCATGTAATCATCGGTTATATTACTTTCAGCAGAACTACACCAATATTTTATCTCTGTAAGATTAAAAATCTTAAAAATCAAATAATATTATCGACCATATGACATCACTATAACCTAAATCAAATCAATTTCTGCATACTCAAAAGTAAATTTTGAATCTGCCAATACCATAGGCAGCATCAGAAGCGGTTACAGTAACACTTGTAATTCTAATCTTATTAGAGTTTAGTCATTATTATTTATTAACATCCAGAAGAATGCTAAAGATTAGTTGGGTGGATCGCGTAACTAATCACGAGGTACTGAGCAGAATTGTGGAGAAAAGGAATTTCTGGCATACCTTGACTAAAAGAAGGACTCGATTGGTAGGACACATTCTTAGACATCAAGAAATTGTGAATTTAGCGTTGGAGGGAAGTGTGTGGAGTAAAAATCGCAGAGGAAGAACAAGAGATGAATATAAGAAACAAATACAGAAGGATGCAGGTTGCCGTTCTCATAAGCAGATGAAGAGGCTTCCTCAGGGTAGATTAGGGTGGAGAGCTGCATCAAACCAGTCTCCGGACTGAAGACCACAACAACATCATCCTTTTTATACACTACTGGCCACTAAAATTGCTACACCAAGAATAAATGTAGATGATAAACGGGTATTCATTGGACAAATTGATTAAACTATAAATGTCATGTGATTACATTTTCACGCATTTTGGGTGCATAGATCCTGAGAAATCAGTACCCGTAATAACGGCCTTGATACCCCTGGGCATTGAGTCAAACAGAGCTTGGAGTGCGTGTACAGGTTCAGATGCCCATGCAACTTCTATACGATACCACAGTTCATCAAGAGTAGTGACTGGCGTACTGGCCAGTTGCTGGGCCACCATTGACCACACCTTTGAATTGGCGAGAGATCTGGAGAATGTGCTGGCCAGGGCAGCAGCCGAACATTTTCCGTATCCAGAAAGGCTCGTACAGGACCTGCAACATGCGGTCGTGCATTATCCTGCTGAAATGTAGGGTTTCGCAGGAATCGAATTAAGGATGGAGCGACGGGTCGTCACACATCTAAAATCTAACGGCCACTGCTCAAAGTGCCGCCGCTGAGAACAAGAGGTGACAGAGACGTGTAACCAATGGCACCCCATACCATCACGCAAGGTGATAGGCCAGTGTGTCTATGACGAATACACACTTCCAATGTGCGTTCTCCGCGATGTCGCCGAGCACGGATGCGACCATCATGATGCTGTAAACAGAACCTGGATTCATCCGAAAACATGACGTTTTGTCATTCGTGCACCCATGTTCATCATTGCGTACACCGTCGCAGGCGCTCCTGTCTGTGATGCAAGGTCAAGGGTAACCGCAGCCATGGACTCAGAGCTGATAGTCCATGCTCCATGCGGCTGCAAAAGCCGTCGAACTGTGCGTGCAGATTGTTGTTGTATTGTAAACGTTCCCATATGTTTACTCGGACATCGAGACGTGGATGCCCGATCCGTTACAGACATGCGTATAAGATGCCTGTCATCTCGACTGCTAGTGATACGAGGCCATTGGGATCCAGCACGGCGTTCCGTATTGCCCTCCTGAACCTACCGATTTCAAATTTTGCTAACAGTCATTGGATCGCGACCAAAGCGAGCAGCAATTTCGCGATACACAATCACGATAGGCTACAATCCGACCTTCGTCAAAGTCGGAAACGTGATGGTGCGCATTTCTCCTTCCTACACGGGGCATCAGAACAACGTTTCACCAGTCAACGACGGTCAACTGCGGGTTGGGTATGAGAAATCGGTTGGAAACTTTCCTCATGTCAGCACGTTGTAGGTGTCCCAACAGGGCCAACCTTTTGTGAATGCTCTGAAAAGCTAATCATTTGCATATCACAGCATCTTCTTCCAGGTCGTTAAATTTCGGGTCTGCAGCACGTCATCTCCGTGGTGTAGCAATTTAATGGCCAGGAATGTATGTATTCAGCCCGTTTACCCTCAAACTCAACTTTATAGGTAACTGAAAAACCTTCAATGTGTGTAAAATCCTGGTCGTATGTAAGATAGTCCCTGATACCCTAACCTGATCAGGTTAAATAAATAAATAAAACACAAATTTGTTCATATGAACAAAACAATTGTCATCCTCGATTTGGCTTCTATGAGTGTAACATACCGTTTCACATATCAGACCGTAATTTTATAGGCACTTTGACGTCCATGAATTTATGTAAATCATAGCTACTTCGAACATATTTTTTGGAAAGACGTATGTTATCGTCACATTGCCGTCGCTGAAGCCATCTGACACTGAAAAAAAAAATGTTTTTACTGGCGCTTTCCCGTCACCGGCATATTATATATATACATGTGGCGTCAGTTCCGAAAGACCGGTGACGGGCAATGATCCTATTGTTAGTGGGGAGGGGTGGGCAAGTTTGAAGCTCTTTCTGTTACAGGAATTAGTTTCATAACTACGAGTTTGAGTAATGTGGGCAGGGCGAAGCTGGGAATTTGTATCTGACGGGAGGCGTGCTTAGGTAGTCCTTGCAGGTGCGGTGATCACTGTGTCGCCAATGGTGTAGGGGTCAGCGCAACTGCCTAGAATGCAGGAGACCCGGGTTCGAATCCCGGCTGGGTACACATTTTCAGCTTTGCCCAATCGCAGTTGATGTCATATATTCTATGAATATTAAATAATAACAACTGCAGGATCAGAAGTGACGTCTGTTCTTTCGGAAAAGACGCCACATGTATATATTTCCTTTTTCGTTTTATTTCTTTTGTATTTTGGATAATGAGTGAGATAAACAATAAACCCTAGCTTCGCTTTCACGTATTCTGTCTTGCTAACCTATCACTGAAACCTATCCACTCGATCCACAACAGAAACAATCCTCAATGATGCCTGTGGTCCATGTCATATTCTTCTTTTCGTCGATAGTTGCTGAGCAAGATAGCCGACAGTTGTATCTCTTGTCTTCCAGCTCGTCTCCAGCTCATCTTCATTACATGAAACAATACAAAATTCCTTCATAAGATCCTCAATAATTCTAAACAAAAACATAAAAAAGTTTTTTGTATAGGTTATAGACCAAAAACCGAAGAAATATGTATAAAATAGTTGTATAAACAAATACACAATAAAATTATTTTTTTAGAAAAATATGTTCACATACAAAATTATGTTCTGTTTTTGTTTTTGTCCGTTTGCTTTGATCGTTTTTCCTTTCATTTATGTAAATGCTATTGCCTGTGCACAGCCTACGTCATAACCTGTACGCTCCAGACATGAGTCTTGTGTCAGCTGGCGTCTTATTGTCTGCTTCTAGCTGGATGTACGGCGATCTTCCGAACTGTGAAAAATCACACTACCATTCTTAAATATTTAATACTCTTTGTTTACATCAGACGTAAAAATACGTGTCACAGATCCATCAAGAAACACTTGAGTATTTTTATTTTTAAAATGAACAAGTTATACAATTGTTGCTTTTATTCGACATACAGCTTACTTGTTCCCTTTCGTTCATTTAATGTTTAACTACAAGACATGATGCTGATATAACTTGTAATGTGTATCTTTTGCATACGTGTACTTTGCTAACATTTTAAGTTCCTGATTTCCTACAGCAGTGTATTACAAAATACATAATGGACAACGTCCACATCACCTCTACCACTATTTATTTACTAGCTGAAAACCCTGCGTTGCCCGGGTATTAATTTATGTATTCCTTTCAACTCTTTGCTGTTTTATTTCATGGTAATGAGTAAATCATCTATCTCCTTTCACTTACTATCCATTTATTGTTGTCTCTGTATTTGTGCTCATTCGTTTGTTTCATCTTCATGCTCTCTTACCTGGTTTAGCATCTTCCAATCCTGCAGATTCAACTTCTAACTTAATTAAATTGTAATATGGTAATATTGTGTAGCTTTATAGTAATTCTCAGTTCTTTTGTCTACTGCTGTCTGTTGGTGCAAAACTGTATCGTTCTCTTACCTGTGAATCCGTAACGCATTCATATGTACATTATGGACTCAGTGTTTGTGTTGTGGTGTTTCTGTTCTCATTGTCATCCATACTATTCAGATGTTCATACTACTGGGTCACACGGTCACAGGGTGATGAACGTTAAAGAATGTAATGAATTGTTCAGAATGATGAAGCGGTATGAAAAATAAAGGGAGTACACTGTCAGTTAACTCGGGTTCCTTGTAATGGTCAGTTATCTAGGAAAGCAAAGAATGCTAATGCCCTCTGAGGTTCCTACCCTTAGTCTACTATTCGATTGTGAACAAGATAATACTTCACAATTATGAAGAGAGAAGAACTAACAGCGTGAAAGACATGCAAGTGAACTGTCAGTTAACTCAGATACCTGTTAATCGTCAGGTACCTTACTATGCTAACAACACTATTGAGCCCTAAGGTTCCTCTTTCTTTCGTAATGTTTTATGATGTCAGCTGTGTTGTGTATTCCTTTGATTGTTTCTGTTTCGAATCTGAATTGATAACCGTCTTATACAGACGAATGAAAACTAATCCTGACAATTCCATATGAGAGGAACCTTCCAGAAGGTGAATGTTTAGTAAATTTCTTGAAGACAAGAGCCAAGATCACTTTAAATTTTTATTCTTATTAAGATTACCAGTTTCGGCAGTTTAACTGTCATCTTCGGACCTTAAATTTCATTCTTCAGGACATTATTATTATTATTATTATTATTAAAAGCTTTTAAAAACACATTTACTCGCCAACTTAATTGTTGGTTTATCAACATATAAATGAAACATAGCTCTTGGCTCTTGTTCTCAATAAATTGATTAAATGTCGCCCCCAAACATGACAAACCTTTATGTTTAGAAAATGTTTATCAGTATCTTGATATCCTTATTTAATTCATTTATGTGGAATTTGTATACTGTACTCTCAACTATCGTCTTATATACTGAAACATCATTCCACATGCCAAGGATCATTTTACTGGAATGTATTTTCAGAAAAAAACGCGTAACTATTTCATTTGCTGTTTTGTAAAGTGATCGATAATAATCACCTTAAACTGTTGAATAAAAGGAAAGTGATGACAAACATTAACCTGACAGTTTTCTTTCATTTTCCAATCTATGCGCAATTTCACCTATTACTTTACTTAAATTGTCAATTAACCGTAAATTTCTGAGAATTTCTCCACTGTTTGCTCCGTTTCTTTTATTTCATCTTCATTCGTAGTTGTATTGCCTTTCAAGTGGATTCTACAGGTAAAACTTGATGCTCATTAGTAGTAATTAATAAGCACAGCGTTTTTTTTTTTTTTTTTTTTTTTTTTTTTGATTCTGCAAAGTTTGAAAGCCGTCTTAACTTGAACAAGAAATTCGGCAGTAACTTCAGATCTAGCATTTTTAGCTTTCAGAATGAAACTTTCACTCTGCAGCGGAGTGTGCGCCGATATGGAATATCCTGGCAGATTAAAATTGTGTACCGGAAACGGGACTCGAACCTGGGACCTTTGCCTTTCGCGGGCAAGTGATCTACCAATGAAATATCCCGACACGACTCACGGTGCCGCCCCACAACTTCAATTCTGCCAGTACCTCGCCTCCTACTTTCCAAACTACACAGAAGTTCCCCTGCGAATCTTGAAAGACTAGCACTCCCGGATGAAAGGATATGGTGGAGACATGGCTTAGCCACAGTCTAAGGGATGTTTACAGAATGAAAATTTTCACTCTGCAGCGGAGTGTGCGCTGATATGAAACTTCCTGACAGATTAAAATTGTGTGCCGGAACCGGGACTCGAACCTGAGACCTTTGTGGAGGAGGAAACGAGGTACTGGCAGAATTGAAGTTGTGGGGCGGCACCGTTAGTCGTGTCGTGATAGCTCAGTGGTAGAGCGCTTTTCCGCGAAAGGCCCCGGTTCCGTCACACAATTTTAATCTACCTTTATTGACACTGGCTATGTTTTCAATAGCTACTTACGATTCATATTAACCATCACATGATTTATTTAACGTGGTATTTTTTTAGAACTAGCTCCAACATTGACATAATATCTAGTTCTTTACAAACTTCCTTCTCCCTATTGTCTACTGTTGGCAAAGTTGTTGCTGAAGCAGTTCTATGACAAACCCTAATTTATTCCATTGTCTGCTCATTAGAAATGTCATTCAGTGTCTCTGATGCTTCACCCCGAAACTACCAGGTCATTGTGGTATAGAGTACTTTGTAACTGACTCGATAAATCAGATCTATTGGCCTTTGTACTGCTCGATCCAAAGGATTGTTACCATGGTTATGAGTTCTTTCACTACCTCGTTTCACTAACTGCTTTCCTAGCAGTAATACCTGAACAAAATATATCACAAATTTCATTTAGAATTCCAAGCACTGATTTAACAGCATAACTGGGCGTTGGCTGCTGTCTATACCTATCCCAAATCAAACTAACCTACATGTAAAAAGGCAGAGAAGGAAAATGTAGTGAAGCATTATTTTCAATTTATTATATATATATATTAAATTCTGTATCTGTATGTCTTATTCTCTCGGTGCACATCCACATACGCCATCAGTGGTGGAACAGCCAAACTTGTCTTCTCGATAATTTTTGTAGAAGTTCCATTTGCTTTTCGTTCAGAGCTCGTATCAGCAAGATCATCATATTAACTTCTCATAGTTTTAACGTTCCAGCAGGGAGGCGGATCGTGAAAGACGCTCCATAGAAAATTTGAATAGAACTGTTTGTATATGGGGTTACGAACGATTGGGCAGTGGCAGTGGCTATCACTGAGGTACGTACAATAATCCAGGTCTAATTTCTCTTCGCGGTCGAAAAAGTAGCGGACAGTGTGGCCGCGTATCCAGTTCACAATGTTAGTTTTTGTCGTCGGGTAACAAATCGTGTCCGGGGATAGTAGCGTCAGGAATAAGAGCTGAGCAAGTGTACGTCTGGTGAGGAAAGCCAGAATACGTTGTGTGAGTCTCCAGACGTTGGACGACGAACCACATTCGGACCGGTGGTTGTGTCCACCCCGTAGTGAATATATAAGGGTGTGTTTGCCGTCGACGGTAGGCGGATTGGACGCTGGAATCGAGAAAACTGCATGTACCTCTCTCCATACACGACGCCATATGACTTGAGGAAACTTTTCTGCAATAGAATTGCTGATGCAGTTGGAAGGCTTCACAGAAAATCTTTGTCTGTAATATTCGTGAAAGTGGTACGGTAAATGTATCTTAATTCCAGAAAGATGTGTCGGATATAGTAAAAAGGGGCTGGAATGTCAGATAACGTGACTGGCGCTTGCCACGAGAGGGGAAGGGAGAGGCGTTCACGTATCGGGCACTTTGAATCACATCGAGGGA
The DNA here is from genome assembly GCA_026315105.1 of Locusta migratoria. NCBI lineage: Eukaryota > Metazoa > Arthropoda > Insecta > Orthoptera > Acrididae > Locusta > Locusta migratoria. Next base: position 169,819,821 of record CM048745.1, read on the forward strand.
TCGAAATGATTGTTATGCTTTCCCTGATTATTTGTAGGAGGCGCTTGCCATATAAGGTCGCCGGATGACGATGATCATTCGTGAAGTCAATGCCTATGAAGCAACGGTGGTGGCTTCACTTGGGGGGTGGACGGATAAACGGATGAACCTGCCCAATGAGCAGAACCTACGATGCTTCGCCATATGCTATTACCCATGTCAGACCAGTACGGACGTCGTGTTCCCTGCGTAGGTAGAGCATAAGATCATCAACGTATACCATGCAGTTGAAACGGTTTTCGTGCAAAGACATGCCCGTTAGGGGTCGGTGAAGTACTTCTACCAGGGGTTCTAAGACAAATAAATCACGAAGAAACGAAACCTGAATTTGGAAAAAAATGGCTAGTTGTAAAGTATAACAGAGTTATAACGTTTGCAAATTTAGGTGTAAAATCATGAAGATATGTTTGAAATGTATTAGTTAACTGCATGTCTGTTGGTATAGTATGGTTACTTGCACAGCTGTATACGAATTCCTGGTTGGAAACGTCATAATTGGACAGCCACTGTTGTGTTGTTCAATGAACAAGTCCTCAGGACATCAGTACAATATGTTTTTATTGTAATTATTTGTAATTTGAGTTGTGATAAACAGACATTTTTAGCTACTTTTCATTGTAATTTCAATCATCATCAAAGTCGACGTTCGAAGTTGCAAACATCACGGACATCTGGTAATACGCACGCTTAAAAAGTACGTTTTAATGGTTCATTTATGTATAACCTGTATGTGCAACGACGTCTTCCTTGTACTTCAATCTTCATTTTGCAACTGCTTATTTACATAAAGACCTGTGATTTTTCCTCATACCGGTAAAAAAAATAAAAATAAAAATTACATTAAACGACTGTACCACAGCACTTATCAGAAAATTATATTTACTTTTTAATTTTTTCTCCATAACGTTTGACTTGCTTAAATATCAATGAGCTTTTATGTTAACTGCATTCTTTGCTATTAAAGAAAAATTTTGTTTCAGAGATAATAAATGGTTGTTTAGGGAAATATGACTTAATTGCTGTCCAATATCTTACCACGTGCCATGCATCTTCCTTTTCAGGATGCACATAAAGTATCCGCGTTAAAGAAAAAGACAACCATCCTTGTGCATTTCTAGTCAGGTCTTCCATCTGCAGTATGCATAAACAAAAGCCAAAACAGAGTTTTCATGAATGTGATAGAAGGCTAAAACTACATTTACAATTTTTAAAACTTCCAGTATAAATATAACAATACTAATTTACATTAGTATTCCATAAAAAATAAAAATAATTTTTGGATTTGACAAAACGTATTATGCCATTCTCTTCAGTTCAGTGCTCGTACTCAGTAGAGTAATGATTAGAACACATTGAACACAAGACTTGAAATAAGAAAGTACAAAATTTATTCTACAAGTCCAAGAAAGCTCTTTAGAATATAAAACCAAACAATACTGATTTATTGCATTGTTAGTGGAACCTAGAGTTGATATACTTTGTGTGTGTGTGTGTGTGTGTGTGTGTGTGTGTGTGTGTGTGTGTGTGTGTGTGTGTTTGTGTGTTTGTAAATGTGTACATGCATGCATACATGCATGCAAAAGCGCATTCGTGCATACAGTGATACAGTGTTTACAAAGGAATTATGCATCCGGAAAGCTGTTTGGATGAGTAAATAAACAAATGAATACTAAGTTGAGATCTAATCAGGCAGAGACGTAAAATCAGTGTTTCAGTTCACTGAACCATGTTCCTGACATTTCACAAAATTCAATCGCTGTTCAGAGACAGCCCTTTTATAGATTCACATCAACTGACATTGCAAAACAATTTTTTATCAAATTTATAAGAAACTCCAAAAATGAGTTTAAAAAAGTTGTTTTAGTTAACTGAAGATGATCCTGTTAACATTCTATCCATTATAGTCTGTACGTGTACTAAAATTTAAATATAATATTTAAATATAACAAAGCATATCAATAACAAACAGCTTCTGACAATTTTCCATTTCACTATTCAAATGGCGTACCTTCTTAGTACTTAAGTGATACTACAAAACATGATATAAAATCAAATTTCAAAGACTTCTACCCACTAATGAAATACTTACAGCAACAAAGCATTCCAAAACACGACAATTTTCCGAAATATGCGGCTGTTCTAAAATATCTATTCAAACGGTGGCAGTACTGCACAAAATCAATATATCTACATCTACAAGGATAAACTGCATGTTATGATATCTCTCTACAGCTCCAGTGTCTAGTAGCTCGCGGGAAAAAAGAACACGTAAATCTTTCCGTTTTCGATCTGATTTCTCTTATTTTATTGTGATGATCATGTCTCGCTATGTTGGTAAGTGCTAACAATATATGTTCTCATTCAGAAGAGAAAGTCGTTGAAACAAATTTTGCAAATATATCTCGCCCCAACAAATAACGTCTTTATTTTGATGATTTCCACTCCAACTCGTGCATCATTTCCATGGCACTGTCTCTCCTATATCGCGATAATGCAAAACGATCTACCCTTCTCTGAATTTTCTCTAATCGTCCGTCAGTCCCACCTGGTACGGATCGCATAATGGGCAGCAATACTCCAAAATACAACGCACTAGTGTAGACAGTTTCTTTAGTAGAACTGTTGCATCTTCCAAGTGTTCTGCCAATGAAACGTAGTCTTTGGCTCCCCTTCTTTACTATATTTTCTATGTGTTCTTTCCAATTTAAGTTATTCGTAATTGTTACTCTTAGGTTCAAATGTTCAAATGTTTGTAATTCTATCGGACCAAACTGCGTGGTCATCAGTCCGTAGCTTACAAACTACTTAAACCTAGGTAAACTAACCTAAGGACAAACACATACACCCATGCCTCAGGGAGGACTCGAACCTCCACGGCGAGCAACCGCGCGCTCCGCAGCGAGACGCTTTAGACCGCTCGGCTACTCTTAGGTATTTAATTGAATTTACGACATGACTAATTTATCGTTTAACTGAAGTTTAACGGATTTCTTTTGGTGGTGATATGGATGACCTCACCTTATGATTATTAATGGTCAATTGCCAATTTTTGTATCCTGCAGATATCTTATCTAAATTTGCAGTTGCTTTTGATCTTCTGGTGAACTTACCAACCGATTGACAGTATCATCTGCGAAGAGTCTAAGAGAGCTACTCCGATTGTCTCCTAAATCGTTTATAAAAATAAGTAGGGGCCCTATAACACTTACCTGCGGAACGCCAGATATTCTGATTCCTTATCATCAATTACAACGTACTGTTTCCTTTCTGAGAGGAAATAAAGAATCCAATTTCACAACTGTGGCGATATTTCTTTAGCAAGGGGGTGCATTGTCAAAAGCCTTCCTGAAATCTAGAAATACGGAAACTATTAGACATCCCTTGTCGATAGCATTCATCACATCGTGTGACTAAAGACCTCGCTGTGTTTCACAGGAGCGATATTCTCTCGTAACAGACGCCACACACACACACACACACACACACACACACACACACATATATATATATATATATATATATATATATATATATATATATATATATATATATATATAATATGCATGTGACAGACAATGATCCTTTCGTTAGTGGGGAGGGAATTAGTAAATAGTAACTACGAGTTTCAGTACTGTGGGCTGGGTAAAGCTGGAAACTTGTCTGACGGGAGGCGTGCTCAGGTAGTCCTTGCAGGTGCGGTGATTACTGTGTCCCCAGTGGTGTAGGGGTCAGCGCAACTGCCTAGAAAGCACGAGACCCGGGTTCGAATCCACGGCCACGGTGGAGCAGCCGACCGGTCTAAGGCGCCTCGCAGCGGTGCGCGCGGTTGCTCGCTGTTGGAGGTTCGATTCCTCCCTAGGGCATGGGTGTGTGTGTGTGTGTGAGTGTGTGTGAGTGTGTGTGAGTGTGTGTGTGTGTGTGTGTGTGTGTGTGTGTGAGTTGTCCTTAGGTTAGTTTACCTTAGTTTATGTAGTTTGTAAGTTACGGACTGATGACCACGCAGTTTGGTCCATAAATTTAATAACATTTGAACATTTTCGAATCCCGGCTGGGTAGACATTTTCAACGTTGCCCATTCGCAGTTGAAGTAATATATTCTGTGAATATGATCTTGAACGATTTCGTCCGGGATCCACACAGGGAATCGAAATACGATCGATGAAAGGAACCCACCAAAAGTACGAATATTATAAGATGAACTGCAACAACCACAATATGGTGAGTGTAGAAAATATTTGAAACTATATTTAATGTTTGATGTAAGCTCCTAAGTGAATTTCTAATTTTCTGCTGTTGCCTAAGTGTTAAATCAATAATGTTTAGTAACAAGGAATCTTCACCTTGTAGAATGTAAGCATGTTCGGTATTGCCCGGTGTAATTTTTAGGCGCGTACTCAGTACGAAGTGCGGGAAGTCTGTTTAGTGAGTTCACATGTGTGTCGTCGTGGACTGCTTTCGTTTTGGTGAGTGGAACTTGGTGAGTGGCAGAGCGGTTGACTGGGTTCTGCTTCTTCTGGAAGCTTGGAAGTCTGCTTGACCTGTAGCTGAGCAAAGCGCAAAGATTTTTGCTAAGGCACTGTGGTGCGTATTACGGTAAACGCTGAATGGAAAGCAAAGATTCAGTGCATTCCATGGTACTTGCATTTGAGTCACCTGTTACTTTCGGTTTAACGTTGAGTCGCCGCGGCGGAGAGGCCGAGCGCATTGAAGCGTTATGCTACGATGCGCTAGGCCGTTCACCGTCGTGGTTTCGAATCCCCCCCTCGGGCATGGATATTTGTGCCGTCTTTAGTATAAGCTAGTTCATAAGTAGTTTGTAAGTTTAGGGACTGATGACCCCGCCGTTAAGTCTCATAAGCATTACAAACATTTGAACATTTTTTTTAACGTTGTGTCATTTAATGAGCAAACAATTACTTTCTCAGGGCTTCTGTAGTTCTCGTAAGTTTGTGTACAGTGTTAACAGAGAATTAGTATTCTGGTTTTGATTTCGTATTTATCGCTAGGTAAATAGCAATATTGTAGGTATCTACTTTTGGAAATACATCCAACGGTGCAAACGATTTCACACGTGTGCTTTTATAAATATATCACTTTTGTTACCTTGAATCCATTATTTTAGTAGTTAGAATATCCCTTCATTTGAACCTATTCTATAATATTTGGGTATTAATTAATAATAGATTTTTAGATTTTGATAACGGTGAGGTGTCTGTGCCATTGAGCAGGTTCTATGCTTATATTTGGGCAGGTTAATGTCTTTTGCGCATGTTTAAGTTGCAATGCGCGTGTTTGTGCTCATACCGCGCAATGTTATTAACACGCATATAATATAATTTTGCCCCTAAACACTCTCACAGCACATTACACAGGTGTGAAGGTCGCTTAATGTCTTTGCCCTGTCAATTACCGATATTTGCATTCAAAAGAGGCTTCCTTCTCTACACAAGCCTCTGCACTACCTAGAGCAATAATGAATTATTTCATTTGTGTATTACCAGAAAAAGAGAAAAAAACAAATCTACCGAAATAAAAACAAGGTTCCTAAGTGAAAAAATGTTTTATCGAGGCCTTAAGTATAACTTGACAGCCATATTACAACACGATATTGCGTCCGTGGGCAGGATGTAGGTGCTGATTGTGGCATCCATTCGACTAAAGACGACATATACTGTCTTGGTATACAATATACCACACCTGCTCCACTTGTTCTGTACGAACCGTGGATAAACGGGTTGCACATATGAGTTGCCGTCCCACCAAATCCAACACATGCTGGATTTTCGCAAGTCCAGACATCGTGTTGGCGAGAAAAGTGGCTGCACATATTGCAGAGCACGTATCCACGCGCAGTATGTGGGCAAGCATTATCCTGTCGGAACATCTCCTTACTGTTTCAAAAATGGCAGAGGAAGAGGTCTTACAACATTCTGCATGTACCGAACGCTGGTCAGGGTCCCCGACCTACTCCCGCAACTCCTACCCCAGGCAGTAAAGGTGAATGAGAATATTTTAAGACGATAAGGTCCGGCGCTCCACTGATGGTCGTCGTACGTGCAAACCATCATTTGCATACAGGAAGAAACTAACGCTGTAGACCACGGTCCGTCATTGCAAGGGATCTTCTGACAGCACCTGTCAAGCTGTTAATGTCGACGCTCTGGGGCGAGCCGGAGAGGGGTTGCAGGTAAACTTGTGCATAATAGTTCGCGATCGGGAGCGCTCACTTTATTTCGCGGCTCTACCACGAACTAATTCGTTCTTTTAGGTCGTCCGCTCCCAGTGACGGTTGAGCGGTGTGGTCTGCGCATGCAGGTTGAAGGAGAAGTTCCCCCATCTAACTGCTTCATGCGCTTGCTGTTTGAGCCGGTAACGATATTAGTCAAACCAAAAGAAACAGTTTGTGGATAATTTCTCGCGTTTAAGTTTAGAGTTACTCTATATCTTGGCATTATGGAATTTATTAGATATTGCAGAGTGCAGAATACTTCAAAGCAGAAATTTGTAGCACTGATCTATGTAATCTAGCAGGTAGACGCTAAACTCGAAATGGCTCTCATCAGCAGAAGGCAAACAAGTGATTTTTAATTCTGTTCGCGACCTATCGCGCATATTTTAGTTCGCGACCTATCACACATATTTTAGTTCGCGACCTATCGCGCATATTTTAGTTTGCGGCCGGTAGCTCTCCTTTTCGTTCGCAGCTTGGCCGCGAAGTAGGTCGCTCTTTTTAGTGCGTCCGCTCGTTTTGGCTTTTGCTACCGCTACCAAAACTATAGCTGAGCTGCATCTCAACTCGAAATGACGGCAACTGGCAGAAGGGAATCACGCGATTCTGCGCGCTCTCGCGTTCCCTCGCTGTTACCGGTCAGTCTTCGGAAAAGGAGCGGACGAATTAAGAGGCGAGGGATCTGCGAACTAGTTCGCGTAGTTCGCTTGTGGGAGCGCTCTTCCGAACTAGTTCGTTCGCGAACTACACAAGACTAGTTGCAGGCATGCATGCCCGTAGTCCACATGCTAGTAACCGGTTGTCAACAGATCATATTGACACTTACCAACTCACAGACCCTCTTATCTGTGCTGTTGTGAATTACTGTCGCCGCTGAGCGTAGCTGTAAGATCTGTCACGGTTGCTGTGACAAGACGACGATCTCGGCGGACGTCTACGGGTGACCATTGTCACAGTTACAGCACCTGAGGAACTTACAGCACCTCCTCCGTTTCAGAGAAACACCCTGAAGATGGTCAAACATTGAGTCAAAACTAGTTGATAATAGAAAGTCAATTTCACGTCCTGGACTGTTTTTATATATAATCGGTCCAATTTTCCTTGATGAACAGTGACTACCGAACATTACGTTAAGGTCTTGGAAGATGATTTAATACCAATTATCCAAAGCTGACAAGATACGGTATATGTAAGCCCCATCGAAGCAGGAGAGCTTTTGATGTCCTGGAGGAACAGTTTCAGGACCGCTTTCAAATGTTTGTAAATCTGTCGGACTCAACTGCTTGCTTATTAGTCCGTAGCTTACAAACCGCTTCAAATAAGGTAAACTAACCTAAGGACTACTCCCAAGCCCGAGGGGAGACTCGAACCCCCGACGGCGAACGGCCGCACCGCATCACGGCGTTCCAGTGCGCACGGGTAATCTGCCACGGATGGTCCGCTTTATGGCTTAGAGGTACCCAGAGGCGTGTGCCTCCATTGGCCGCCATATTCTCCGGATCGGAACACATGCGACTCCTTTATGTGGGGTTCTATTAAAGGCAAAATATAGAGCAATAATCCCAAAACCATTGCTGAGCAGAAAACAGCAAATCAGGAGGTCATCAACAGCATCGACGATCTTACAATTTAGCGGGTCATGCAGAAATTTTGCTCTTCACGGAAGGCTGGAAAATCGAATATTTCATAACCTACAACCGAATATCTGTAGTAATGAAACTTCCTGGCAGATTAAAATTGTGTGCCGGAACCGGGACTCGAACCTGGGACCTTTGCCTTTCGCGGGCAAGCGCTCTACCGACTGAGCTACCCCGACACGACTCACGATGCCGCCTCACAACTTCACTTCCGCCAGTACCTCGCCTCCTACTTTCCAAACTTCACAGAAGCTCTCTTGCAAACACGCAAGACTAGCACTCCTGGAAGAAAGGATATGGTGGAGACATGGCTTAGCCACAGCCTAAGGGATGTTTCCAGAATGAAACTTTCACTCTGCAGCGGAGTGCGCGCTGATATGAAACTTCCTGGCAGATTAAAATTGTGTGCCGGAACCGGGACTCGAACCTGGGACCTTTGCCTACCGTAGAGCGCTTGCCCGCGAAAGGCAAAGGTCCCAGGTTCGAGTCCCGGTTCCGGCACACAATTTTAATCTGCCAGGAAGTTTCATATCAGCGCGCACTCCGCTGCAGAGTGAAAGTTTCATTCTGGATCTGTAGTAATGTTTACATGTTGAACAAAGAGTGTGCACTCTATAATTTGTAATTTACGTTTCGTTTCAGTTTCATAATTGTCAATCTGTACGTGTTGTATCTGTTATTTCTAACATAAGAACAGACCGCATATGATCTAAAACTTGTTTAATTCATTCTTCACAGAACTTCTGTTGTATTTTACGCCAGCTGTGTACAAAGACATGTATTTAATATTTATATACGTACTAGACGAATGTGTAATAAAAATGGGATTACCTATTTAAAAAATGTAGTTGATATCCGTTTGACCTTCGGCACCACCATCTATCGGGCGAACTATACCGCCATCTGTTTTCCCCCCTCAAGTTAGAAAAGTTTTGTTCGTTGTAGTTTTTCGTTTGATGCTAATTTCGTGAGATATTGGCCGGGTCTATCAGTGGACCACCATGTATGTATAAATAGTGGAGCGCTCTAAGCAGGAGTCAGTCTGTACTGAGTGTGCGCTTGTGTTAGCAATAAACGAGTTATAAGTGTAAAGTGTTGTGCTCTGTTAACGACCAGCCTTCGAATTCCTGACCACTCACAGTTTGCAACGTGACAATTTCTGGTGGAAGCGCCGGATATCCTGCAAATACATCTGCATTATCGTGGCTCCGAGTAGGCAGCGTAAGAGCCGTAGCTTACACGGACAGGAATCGAAATACAAAGTCTATTCTGATTACCTCCGTCTGAGGGTCCGTGTCATCAAAAGAACCATGAATATCAAAACAGCGGTAAGGCACCCATCAGTATTCTCGGTAGACGCTGGACAGGACCCAAATAAATGGCTGAAACGATTCGACCGAGTCGCCGAGTATAATAGATGAGATCACGTGATGTGCTTGGCAAACATACATCTCTACCTGGACTGGATGGCCCAGCAGTGGTTTGAAAATAACGAGGACAAGCTCGATAGCTGTGAAAAATTCCAGACAGAATTAAAGAAGACGTTTGGAGACCACCCGTGGCAAGTCCGTTTGGCAAAAGAGCAATTGAAGAACAGGACCCAGCCACAAGGTGAGTCAGTCGTATATACAGTTTTGGCCCTATGTCACGTATTTAACTCGAATATGACGGAGGCCGGTATAGTTTCGCAACTGATTAAGGGCATTGTGGAAGACATGTATCAAGTTCTTCTGTTACGACACAAGAGTTTATACAGTAGTGCAAGAATTTGAAGAGATGCCACAGAAGTGAATTGGACGAAAGAAGTTTCGTATCCCATCCTCGTCGCCACTTTTGTATCTCGTTTCCGCCGGTTGTCCTAAGTGTCGGTGGTCGAGTAGAAAGAGACCGACACAGGGAAGTAGGATGCATGCGTGTGCAGGTACGGAAGCTGAGGTGACCAGCCAGTGGGACAGCAGAAACTAGAAACACTAAGCTAGATTAGAACATGATATATATTTCGTAGAAATATGATACAATACTTAACTTGAAGGGCAGCAGACTAGTGGAATGCAGACACACGGTAAACTAGACAGAGGCCTGCCTACTGATGAGTCCTAGTGCCTATCTTATTCCCAAGTGACCGATGCAGTTCAGTGGTGGCCCCCAGCGGAGTTGCAGCAGAGGGCGCTCGTGGCTGACGTCGTAAGAACGCCGCGCTGTGCATGTATGGCGGCGCGCGGCGAAAGTACGTGGCGCGCACTTCAGACTTGTGCGACACCACAAGACTCCTGAATGTTGCCCCTATGGCCGTTGTGGAAGACTAGCATGACTTTGCTTCTGTCAAACGACAAATTGTCGGAGCTGAATTTCAGCAGTTTATGCCAGCCGAGACTGTTGGACCAAGCGAGTACTAGATTATGGTCAGCTCTTGAATAAAAGAATGTCTGGGTTGCAGAAACTTTTTCTGAAATGACGCTTTTCGCCCGGTGACAACATGTTCAGATTTTTTATCTGATGTTCCTGTGCCATATAGTAGGTCTTCAACTCATCCACAACATGCGTCGGTATTGGTACTGGCAAGACAGGGGCAGCGTTAAAATGTCTACTGAACGCATTTGACATTTCAACGTTGCCCCTGTCGTGCCAGAACTAATGCCGACGCATGTCTTTATGAGTTGAGAACCTACTATATGGCACAGATAAGAAATCTGAAGATGCTCTAACCGGAAGAAACGTGCCATTTCAATACAAGTTTTTGCAACCAAGACATTCTTTTATTCAAGAGTTCGACGTAACACGCAAAAATGGAATGGTAAGAATTTTAAGATTGTGGTCATGGATGTCAGTCCTGTATGTCGTGAGGGAGCCGACGCTTCAGAGGAATAGGTATTTCAAACATCAGCGCTTGTCAGCCACGCCAGTCGCATCTGACGTGAAGAACGACCTCGCTCTACTATGATTTGTAACTCAGCCGCCAAACGGCACCATAAGAACCGACCGCCGCGACCATAACCAAATCTTCCGGCAGCTGTGAAGGCTCGCAAGAGAACTGATATTTCTAGTACAGAAGACAACACGCCACTGTGTTTTCACTGTGGACTAACCAGACATGTTGCACGATAATGAAGGGTGAGAAGACGACAAATATTATGCCGTACGACGCCAATCATCGGATCAGTCCTTTCAACGGCAGTCAACTGCAGATGATTACTTAGATAAAATGATTAAGAATTTTATACCATTTATTTAAAACTATTTAAAGTTAATAAAATTGGCCTAGACCACAAAGTGTAAATCTTGTAGTAGTGACCAGTTTAGACCTTTCGGTGATTATCAAACCTGTAAACAAGCCAAATGGAAGAAGACATCAGAACATGACATGTTAAACATACGGCTTTTATATGGATGAATGACATATGACACCTTTTAAAGCATTTACAAACTTTCGTCTAAGCTAAATTTACAACCACTTATTGCAACGGCATAAAATAAATTCTAACCCATTTGGCAACAACTTATTAACTACACAGCGTAAAAGACAATTTTCAAAAAGCTTATAGAAACATTTTAAAAGTGAAATAGTTCTGAAGGGCATACAATAGTAACGTAGCACTCTGTTCTAGCCTACTTAAATGATTAAGGTAAGAATATGAAAAACCAAGATATTACTGAAAACGTATTACTGTTCTTTGATTGAGACCGTGACACAGGAGTGAAACTAAGAGATCAAAAATTAGCAGTTCCATCAGTTAAAAAAATATTTAAAAAGCATGTCTAGTCAGAACGCAAAACCTGCGGTTCCATCAGATAAAATCTAAAATCTTGTCCGATGCATAAAATAAATCAAATGCTGCTGGTATTGGATGGTTGTCATTATGCCATTGAAACTTAATCACATATATATATATATATATATATATATATATATATATATATATATATATATATATATATTATCACCTTTGAGACGGAGCATACCTTAGCAAACCCATCATATCGTGTGTAGCCGATGACTCACATGGTCTGTGTGCAGGCAGTAATGCACATAAGCAAACACATTCGTTTGGGTACATGTGTAGAACGTCATTCCAATACACCGTCAAATATTATTATGCGCAGGCACGTGCGTGACTGTCAGATGTACACAAGAGGGCTGACAGGTGGTACGCATGTGCCCATGCATTAACAAGGCAATACATCGTACATCGTTAAAATATATATAGAATAATTTTGTATGAAACTGGAGAAAACGTGTAATAAGTAAAACAAAACTGAGAATCCAAAAAAGTTAAGCATTGAGTAAAAACATGTTGGACAAAAAGTTTGACATTAATAACATTAGTATTTACAGTCACAAAAGTGCAGTTAAGCAAAAAAATTTTAATCGCATCGAAGCACAGTGCAGCGTTTCTAAGCTGTTTTCAATACCTTGCACGGTATATTCTCTATTAGACATGTGCATGCCAAGGGCTGTTTTGTTTTGGGAATAGTTGTCCTCCTTGAAACGTATATCAAACGAACGACCGGTTTGTCCTATGTAATAGCTGTCGCAGTTGTTGCAGTTAATTTTGTAAACTCCTGATATGTTAGATTTATTTATTTTAGGCCCTATTCGGTGTCTTAACCGCGTCTTAACCGAACCGTTTGTTTGCATACCAATCCTTAAGTTTGTTTTGTGAAAATCAAGTGTAGAAAATAGCTATGACGTACAATCGCAACGGGGCACAATTAAGAGTGGGGTGCCCCAGGGGTCTGTTTTGGGACCGTTGCTGTTTCTTACTTATATAAATGATATGCCTTCGAGTATAACAGGTGACTGTAAAATATTTTTGTTTGCTGATGATACCAGCTTGGTAGTGAAGGATGTTGCTCGTAATATTGACACAGTATCAAATAATGCAGTTCAAGAGATAAGTTCATGGCTTGTAGAAAACAAGTTGATGTTAAATCACAGTAAAACCCAGTTCTTACAATTTTTAACATATAATTTGACGAAAGCTGACATCTTGATTACACATATTGGGCATATGATAAGTGAGACTGAACAGTTTAAATTTCTAGGTATTCAGATAGACAGTAAGCTGTCATGTAAAACCCATGTTAAGGATCCAAAACTAAATTCTGCTATATTTACCATCAGAACAATATCTGACATAAGTGATTTTTCAATACGAAAAGTAGTCTATTACGCTTACTTTTACTCATTTATGACGTACGGCATTATTCTTTGGGGTAACTCGCCTGATGCAAAAAGGATATTTCAGGCTCAAAAACTGGCGGTTCGAGCAATATGTCGAACCCTTTTCAGTAGTCTGAGAATTTCGACACTGGCGTCACAATACGGTTTTCTTTAACGTCGTTTGTTGTTAATAATATCAGCTTATTCCCGCGAGTTAGTAGCTTTCACTCGGTGAATACTAGACAGGAGTCGAATCTACATTTTGATCACACTACCTTGACACTTGTGCAGAAAGGTGTAAAGTATTCTGCAGCATCCATTTTCAATAAGCTGCTACAAGAACTAAAGAATCTTAGTACTAACCTACACGCTTTGAAATCTAAACTTAAGAGTTACCGCCGGCCACGGTGGCCGAGGCGACTGAGGCGCTCCAGTCACGGTCTGCACGGCCACTACGGTCGGGGGTTCGAATCCCCCCTCGGGCATGGATATTTGTGCCGTCCTTAGTATTAGTTATTTCATAAGTAGTTTGTAAGTTTAGGGACTGATGACCCCGTAGTTAAGTCCCATAAGCTATACAGACATTTGAACATTTTGAAGAGTTACCTCACGGCTCACTCCTTCTATCCTAATTCATTTTTTTCTTTATTGATTCTTTTCACATTGCCTTAAGATTGTCATGTGCATAGGACAATTTAAAAATTTTCTATTACCATTCTTGTGTAAAAATTCATGTATTGACTTGTTCCATGACCATGGAGTCTCACTCCTCAACTGGGTCCTATGGAACAGAAAATCATATTATTATTATTATTATAAAACATCGTTCGATCTTTTGTGAAACCTGGCCGTTATATGTCAAGACTGTAAATTTATTTTTATTGATATGGTTCTTAATGTCATTCGGTCTGTTCATGTTACGGTCTGAGTATTGTTTCTTAACATTATTATAGCATTTAGTGACGTCAGATATTTTATAACCGTTGGCCACCGCAATTTGTTTGAGAACAGATATTTCCTCATCACGTTCGTTCTGCTGTAACGGAAGTCTCAACAGGCCGGAAAAAAAGGAAATTTTATATCGCTGAGGGTGCGAAGATTAAGTACTAATGATTACGTCAATAAATGTTGGTTTCCGATAGATAACAAATATATGTCTGCCATTTTTCTGGTTATTTTCAGATCTAAATAGTTAATTGAACAATCTTTTTGTTTTTCCAAAGTGAAAGTAATTTTGGGGTGCTTAGTGTTCATTAATGATCTAAAATTATTTATGTCATGTTCGTTGCCATCTAGTAAAATGAGAATGTCATATACATAACGCTTATAGCACACTGTTTATTCCCTTAGAGCAGTGTGTTTGCAGAAGAAATATTTTCAAGATCATTGATAAAATTTTAGGCTAAGGTTCCTGCGAGACTGTTGCCCATGGCTAACCCCTCTTTTTGATGATAAATTTTATCATTAAATCAAAACAATTGTAGGGCAGTGAAAATTCAAGCAGTTCAACTAGTTCAATGATTTCACCTGTGTTATGTTTTTTATGTGTCAGCAGATTATTTTTTATAATGTCTAGATTACTGTCGACCTATGGGACGAAGCCCATCGCCGTATCCTGGACGTGGTCGCTTTCCAACAGACCGCCGCCGCTGACCGTCGCCGTACAGAGACACCAACCGCCGTGACTAGGAGACGCGACCATCAACGAAGGAGTGGCCGCAGATGAAAATCCTCCAGGGAAAACAGTCGCTAAGATGTCTGGTAATCTCACTAACGTCATCATTAATAGTCATCCTGTCTGGGCAGCAGTTGATTCAGGAGCTTTCGTCTCTGTATTGTCGAATGACTACCGCCGCAGACTAAAGGAGATAATGTTCTGTGATACAAGAGCAACTATGCTGTGGCTCGTAAATGGAAAATACGTCCAGCCGACAGGAACATGTGCCTCAAGAGTAACTATCAACGACAGGACGCAGCCTTTTTAATTTGTACTTTTAACAGAACGTAGCCATAACGACATCCTCGGATGGGCCTTTCTTCTGGCATCCCAGGCCGTAATTGACTGTGGAAGGTCTCAGCGACTAGTGCAGGTAATATTTACTTCTCTGTGAGGTTGTTTGCCATAGAGACTGTTGAGATCCCGCCGTTAACAATGAGAATAGTTCGTCAGCAGCCGAGATGACCAGTTGGCGGTGAAGTGCTTGTCGATCTCAAAAAGCTAATCAGTATAACAAATACAAGTCGGCGGCTATCATAAACATTATAGGCGGTCGATAAGAACTTTCTTAGATCACAAATTTTCACGAACAATCGCAACTCATTCCTAAAGGAATGTGTATTGGAACAGCCGAACCAGTCCTGGACGCTGAGCTTAATGTCATAGATGAAGTCTCAGGCTCTGCTGCTACTGCCGACAACTCACTAAGGAAAACTAATATGGCATTGCATATAGGGCCCGGTCTGACGTAGGAACAACGTCAGCAGGCTTTAACCATACTAAACCAATTTTACGTGTATTTCTGGCCAGGCAGGAGAAGAACCAGATGAAATGGCCCACGATAAAACACCGTAGCAATACTGGTGATCAGCCTCCAATTAGCCAGTGTTCGTACAGTGTCACAAGCTCAAGGACGGATAATTTGGCACGAAGTGGAGAAGATGTTGCACGATGACATTATTCAACCTTCAGAGAGTCCCTGGTCGTCTACAGTGGTTCTCGTGAAGAAGCATGGCATGTGACGTTTCTGTTTCATTGGCCGCTGCAGAAGAAAATCACAAAGAAAGGTCGACCCTTTGCCGCGCATTAACGACACGTTAGACTGTTTGAAAGAAACTACATACTCCTCAACCATGGACATGCAGACAGATTATTGGCAAATCGAGATTGACGAAGTTAACGGGGAGAAAATTGATTGCATCTCACGACCTCTATGGAATGCCGTTTGAGCTATGTAATGCCCCGGCCACATTCGAACGCATGATGGACAACTTGCTTCGACATCTTAAATGGAAGACATGTCTTCGTTATCTAGATCACATTGTCGTTTTCTCAAGGAATTTGCGGAACATCCAAGTCGCTTGTCAACTGTGCTGAAGTGTGTTCAGACAGAAGGACTCCGCCTCAACCCAAAGAAGTGCCTCTTCGTCGCCCAAGAGATACATATCCTGCGGCATCTAGTGAAAGGGGATGGTGTCCGTCCTTATCCACATAAAGTAAGGGCAGTCACAGAATTTCAAACTCCTCAGTGCATCTTTGATGTGAGAAGTATCCTCCGGCTGTGCTCATACTACCGTCGTTCAATAAAAGGTTTTTGTAACAAGGCAAGTCCATTGCAAGACCTTCTGCAGGGAGAAGAAAGAACGAGCTTTCCGCGTACTTAAGAAGGCTCTAACTTGCACACCAGTTCTAGCTTATACGACAAGAATGTGAACTTCTCATAGACGGTAGTGAATATGGGATTGGTGCAGTGCTTGTACAAATTCATGAAGGTGCAGAAAAGGTGATAGCCTATCCATCAAGAGTTCTCTCGAAGTCAGAGATGAACTACACTACAACCGAGAAGGAGCGTCTCGTCGTTATCTGGGCTATCAACAATTTCCGGCCATTTCTATACGGTAAACCATTCACCGTCGTGACACACCACCATTCTTTATACTGGCTGACCAATTTGAAGGATCCATCAGGTGAATAACAAGATGGGCACTAAGAGTCCAAGAGTAGGTCGTCCTAGTGGTATTCAAAAACGGGCGCAAACACAAGGACGCCAACTGCCTTTCGAGAAATCCATTAGCCGGACAGAAGAGCATGGATGAAATTTCAGCCCTCAATGAGTTAGGTGACATTACAGCTGAACGGAGGAAGATCAAGTATTATTAGAAACTGTAGAGGCCTTGGAGAAAGGAGAACTGACCGAAGGAGAGTTTCAATTTATTAACGGGACATTGTACAAGAGCAACTACGATCCACTGGGCCCAAAATGGCTATTGGTAGTTCCAGCCCATTTTCGGCCAGAAATTCTCAAGTATTTCCACAATTCTCCAGTATCCGGTCATCTGGAATTCTTGAAGACCCTAGACAGAATCAGACACCGGTAATACTAAGGTCTCTAGCGATCCGTCAAGCACTGTGTGAGTCACTGTAAGTAGTGCCAGCAACGGAAGCATGTGTCGCAATTACCTTTCAGGTCATCTGGTACCAGTTCCATCTGCAACAGCTCCATCCCCCCTGATTGGAATCGACCTTTAAAGTAGGGTCCCGAAGAGAGCCGGTAACCGATGGATAGTAGTCTGCACTGACTACCTCACACGCTACGCTGTCACAAAACCTGTGCCGACTGCAGCGGCCACAGAGATCGCAAAATTCCTGTAGGAGACATTATTTTGAATCATGGTACACCAAGTCTGATGATATCCTATCGAGGAAAAGTGTTCATGTCAAAGCTAGTATCAGAGGTAATGTCACGTTGCTAGATTGTCCACGGTATAACAACTGCCTACCATTCTCAGACAAATGGTCATACAGAACGTTTTAACAAGACGTTAGCAGATATGCTGTCGATGTACGTCGATGTTGAGCAGAAGGATTAGGATTCAGTACTGCCAGTCGTGATATTTGCTTATAATACATCAAGGCAAGACACCGCAGGCTTCACGCCGTTTTTCCTGCTCCGTGATCGTGAGGCTGAGACGACAATGGTTACGCTGTTTTCGTTACAACCGGACGATACTCAGGATGACTACGTGAAAGAGCTCATCACCAGGGTCGTAGAAGAAAGACAGTTGGCTAGCATACGGACACTGGACGCCCAGGACAAGGACCTCCAAGCATCGTTGTTGTTTGTTAAGCTTATGGGACTTAGCTACGGGGTCATCAGTCCCTAAACTTACAAACTATTTATCAACTACCTTATACTAAGGACGGCACAAATATCCATGCCCGATGGGGAATTCGAACCCCCGACCGTAGTGGCCGTGCAGACCGTGACTGGAGCGCCTCAGTCCCCTCGGCCGCCGCGTCCTGTTGTGTACAGCCCAGGAGACGTGGTATGGAGTTTTAGCCCTGTACGGAAAGATGGAGTATGGGAAAAGTTACTAAAGCGGTGCTGTGGTCCGTATCGTCTCATGCGCCGTATTTCAGACGTCATGAAGTGGAGGATTAGGATCCGTCCTCAAAACGATAAAAACGAAGAGCCATTGTGCACGTACTCTGTATGAAGCCTTACAAAGGTCCAAAAGAACAAATCGAAAAGGTCACTTGTTCAAAGACTCTGCAGACCATCATGATGAAGCCACTACAGGAATGTCTGGTGCCCGTCATCGTCACCGCAAGGAAGGCGTGCAGGCAGAATGGAAGGATTCCCCGGAACTGCCCTACAGAGAACCCTGGACGAGATCCAGGACACTGCAGCTGGCTGCGAAAGGAACCTAACAGCGGATCGCTGTTCTTTGAGGAAGGGGAGCAATGCAACGAGTCTTGCGGCAGCACGCGTGGAGCAGTGGTTAGCATCGCAGATCGCCGTGCTTGCGGTCCCCAATTCAAATCCCGCCACGGGTAGAAACAAAAGATATTTCCTTGTATTTACTATTTCTAGAATGTTCTACATGTTTCTTACGTTCGATGTATGTTCCAGAAAATTCGTTCTGCGTACAAGCAGGAGTGTACGCTGAGTACTTGACTGGCTGGCTGCCCGCTTGGCCACCTCGGTGTGTGAGCCGGACAGTTGTTTACGTCAAGTGCTTCGAGGTCGTGGACTCTCTTCGCGTCGTTTGCCTGCTACGTTTGCGTTCCGTAAGTGACCATGGATTCCGAAGAAAGTAATGTACAGTGTCAGTTTGATCCACCCGCCCCCAGGCCGTTCGCGTTTTAACTACATAGCTGGCTGCAGAACGAACTCCATTTACCGGAAGTTGTTTTTCTCGGCCTGCAACAAGACAAGAATTCGGAAGCTGAAACACTTCGACGGCACCGTTTAGCAATGTGAACTAACGAACGCCGGTTAAGGACTTAGAACAGTGCGTGTATTTAACCTCCCCTTTGAGATTCGCTGCGACCTAGTCGGGGGACGGTGTCTCGCGCCTTACGATGAAGTGCTGTCGATATAAAAGGAACTCTGGTCATTCGCGTACATCTGTAGGGTGAGAATAGGATCCGAAACGTCCGTGTGCTGATTCGGAAACATATCCCGCCCTCCGTCTTCGTCAATGGCACGTACGGCGTGCTGCCGCGGACGTGCTCTTTCTGTGGAAGCAACTGTCCACGGCGTTTGCGTCCTGCGCAACTGCCGCCGGCTGGGGACGACGGCGACGCTTCGTTCGCTGCGGTGGCCTTGGGCGGCCCACACCTGCCCGCCGGACGAACCGCGGACGACGGCACAGGATCCAAACCCGTCACCATGGAAACCGACCCGACCCCTTCTCTGAACGTTCCTCCACTGGACGTGTCGCTGATCCCTCCGGCGGAGTTCGCTGTACCTGCTGCTGACGTAACGTTAGATATAGATGCGTCCCTCAGTGGGTCGGAATCCTCAAAACGTGGCCAAAACCCCGGAAACGAATTTTCGATTTTCGGAGTTTTTATGGATGGGTTGGATAGGGGAAGGATTGGTGCGTCTCATTCCAGAAGGAGCCGTCGCCACCTTTGATACCTGTCGAGTTACGTCAGTTCAAAAGAGACCTTCGTCGAGAGAACACGCGGCGCTGTGAAAGCAAAGTAAATTTACTCTCGGTTTGTGAGTGAATATTTAGTTAGTGAATTGAAGAATTTTAGTTCTACAAGATGGAATCGGCTGCTACAGGTATGTACAAAATGTTCGTACACTAAATCGGTTTCATGGTTAACCTATTTATATTATGTTTTTTCCGCTGCCTGTGCAAAACGACCATGCTTTGCCAAATTTGCAGTTTCAACTAGAGCAAAAGTATCAAATACCGCAATATACCGCGGAATTTCAACTCCCAGATTACAGATTTATTAATTAGCTGATGGAATTCACAAGAATCAGCTGCCAAAATATCACATTTCTCTTGTATAATGAATATTTATAAGTGCCCATGCTGCCGACATTTCGTATGCATCAGAACAAAATCTTCAATCATATTAAGTTTTTAATGCGAAGAACGATTGTCCTTATTATCTACACTTATTACTTCTATCGTTGATTATACTATTACGTTTATTATTTGTGTCCTGCCACCGACTTTGTTTCATTATATTATTGAATTACAATGCCTGTGGTATCTAAAAGTCCTTTTCCCGATATATTTTCGACAAATATTCTGTTATTTTGTTATAATAAACAAATCACGTTGGCAGTGTATTAATTATTAGTATATATATATATATATATATATATATATATATATATATATATATATATATATATATATGCTATTATTAATAAATTATTCTGGATTTTCAAGAGTGACGTTACCTTATTAGCTTCGCCATTTTGTTTAGACAATTTGTTTGTTCTCCTTCCTGTTTGTCTTATGCTTTTTTTAAGTTGTTGTAACGGTTCGAAAATAGGGAATTGGAATTTCGTGTTTTGTGCGTCCCACTCCTTCGTGTGTCGAGTTTTTACTTATAATCTTCGGTTCTTTCTTGTTTCTTCCTTGTTTTTTAACGATTTTGGTGCGAACTCCCATTTACACCTCGTTGTACATGTGGGTATGGCAATCGTCCCCAACACTCACGGGACAGATGATGTCTTTAGTGTCCCGGTTATATGTTCCCTTTTACTCTTCTGTTCCTTCTCTTTGAGGCTAGATGTTCGGGGAGTGACGTCCTTTTCGTTTTTCCATTTTTCTTCCATTTACTTATGGGCGTTCAAGAATGTGACTTTTATGTTGGTCGCTGTTTCTTACTTCTTTTGCCGCCTTTGTGTACTCGCCAGCCCTCTCGTCCACATTGCGTTTGCTCTTTTTTACCAGTGACACGGTATCTTGAGTGGATTCGCGGCTTGAAGTCTTGCTGCGAATGGTTTCTTTTAGGTTGTTCTGTTTTTCTGCAAATATGGCGTTTAATGCCAGGTACTTCAGTTTTTTCCTGTTGATCTCTACTCGATCGCCGACGTTTAGCACGAGGTAGACTTCCTTTTATGTTTCCTTTGTTGACAGGTGGTCTGATGGTTCATATATACACATAAATAATAAAAAAATACAAATAAATAAATAATGAAACACCTCTACCCTTTCCCCTTTCCTGGATGGACTCTTTAGTTAGCTTCGGCAAAAAGTGGCGGTGGCATTAAACTTTTTTATAGGCGAGGTAATTAATTTAGGGATGGTTAGGCGCCAACGCTTGAAGTAGAGGAACTCAGAAAAAAATATCCACGGGCAGAAGAAAAGAAAAAAAAGAAAGAAAAAACTTGCAGTTTGCAACGTGACAATAATGTTATGGCTAATCACTGTTTGTTGTTATTGAGGTTTAGTCCGGGGACTGGTTTGAAGCAGCTCTCCACAAAACCCTATCCAGAGCAAACCTCTTCATCTCCACATAAGAACGGCAACCTGCACCTGTATCCATCTCTTGGTCGTCTTTTGAGGTTTTTACCCCAAACACTTCCGTCCAATGCTAAATTCACGATTCCTTGATGTCTAAGAATGTGTCCTACCAATCGCTACCTTCTTTTAGTAAGGTATGTCAGAAATTCTTTTCTCCCCAATTCTTTTCAGTACCTTTTCATTACTTACGCGATTTATCCACATAATCTTCACCATTACTGTGTAGCACCAAATTTCAAAAGCCTTTATCGTCTTCTTATCTGAACTATTTGTCGTCCATGTTTCACTCCGGTACAATGCAACACTCCACACAAATGCCTTCAGAAAAGACTTTCACTTAAATATTTTCGATATTAACAAATTTCTCTTTTTCAAAAAAAAAACTTTTCTTCCCGTTGCATCCTCTGTACTGCGACTATCGCATGTTATTTTACCGGCCAAGTATCAAAACTCATCCACCACCTTTATTGTTTCGTTGCCTAATCTAATTCCTTCAGCATCGCCTGATTTTCTTCAACTACATTCCATTACCCTCGCTTTGCTCCAATCAACGTTCATTTTATACGCTCCTTTCAAAATACTATCCATTCCGTTCAGTTGCTCTCCCGGGTCATTTGCTGTCTCCGACAGAATCACAATGCCATCAGTAAAACGCAATGTTTTATTTCTTAACCATGAAAATTAATTTCTTCTCCAAATTTCTCCTCGCTTTCCTTCACAACTTGCACATTGTACAGATTTAATAACATTAGTCAAAGGCTACAAACCTATCTTACTCCAACCATTACTTCCCTTTCATTCCTTTCGACTCTTACAACTGCTAACTGGTTCTTGTACAAGTTGTAAATAACCTTCCGTTCCCTATATTCTACCCGTGCTGACTTCATAATTTGAAAGTGTATTGCAATCAACATTCTCAAAAGCTTCCTCGAAATGTAAAATGTAAACTTTCACGGCCGGAATGGTCAAAATTACTAAATATTTCCGGGCTATTGTGCCATGGTCTAGTGGATTTATTGTCGAAACCCAACGTTCCGTTCTCGACTGCGGAGAACATTCTCAAGGGGGAACGTAGTACTTTCAACGTCCGATACACACCCTGGCTCGCTACTGACTGAAACCAAACTCCGTTTACGAGGGCTCTCCCCTTCTACAGTTCACCTTGTTCTCATCTTGAACAGTCAAAAAACGACTAGATGAGAACAAGGGGAACTGTAGAAGGGGAGAGATTGACAGATCAGCTGTTGCGGAACATGTTTTCCAACCAGGGGACCACCTTATTCAATTTGATAAGACTCAGGTTTTAGCAGCCACAAATGGATACCACAAAAGACTGTACAGAGATGCTATAGAAATTGTAAAACACCCCAATAATTTCAATAGGATGGAGGAGGGCGTGAAATTAAATGAAATTTGGATTCCGGTTTTGAAGAAGAAATGTAACAGTCTTCCACCATGGACGATATCAAGGGTCGACGGCAATCGGCAACGACGAATTGCGCGCGCATTTCAAACATCTGACGTCATACCTCTGCGCGCGAGCCCTCGTAAACGGAGTTTGGCTTCAGTCAGTAGCGAGCCAGGGTGTGTATCGGACATTGAATGTTCTACGATCCCTCTTGAGAACTCCGCAGTCGAGGACGAAACGTTGGGTTTCGACAATTAATCCACTATACCACGGCATAATAGCCCGGAAATATTTAGTAATCTTCCTCGAAATCTATAAAAGCTAGAAACGTAGGTTTGCCTTTTGTTAATCTATTGTATAAAATATGTCGTGAGTATTGGCTCCTTCATTTATCCCAAATCGAAACTCGTCTTCCCCGAG
The DNA here is from genome assembly GCA_026315105.1 of Locusta migratoria. Taxonomy (NCBI): domain Eukaryota; kingdom Metazoa; phylum Arthropoda; class Insecta; order Orthoptera; family Acrididae; genus Locusta; species Locusta migratoria. The sequence goes on from CM048745.1 coordinate 169,843,217, forward strand.
GTCAGCTATTACCAGATTTTTCACTCTTCTGTAAATAATTCTTGTTAAAATTTTGCAACCATGACTTATTAAACTGATGGTTGTGTAATTTTCACACCTGTCTGCGTATTCTGTCTTTGGAATTGGGATTGCTACATTTTCCCTGAAGTCTGTGGGTACTTCACCTGTTCAAAAAAAAAAAAAAAAAAAAAAAAAAAAAAAAAAAAGTTCAAATGTTTGTAAATCCATCGGACCAAACTGCGTGGTTATCATTCCGTAGCTTACAAACTACTTAAACCTAGGTAAACTAACCTAAGGACAACACACACACCCATGCCCCTGGGAGGACTCGAACCTTAGACGGCGAGCAACCGCGCGCTCCGCACCGAGGCGCCTTAGACCGCTCGGCTACTCCACCGCGGCACTTCACCTCTCTCATACTTCTTGCAGACCAGGTAAAATAATTTTGTCATGGCCACTATTAATTAATTTCGCAAAGTTCCGTCTTTCTTTTTTTGATTGAATACAGATTTTCACTATTGTGGAATTCTTTCTGAACCTCTGTAGAGAGACACTCAGCAAGAAACCGGTTTAAGGCAGGTCACGCCGTGAGCGATGGCGTAAAGATAGCGAGGCCACAAACGCGGAAACAGTTTAACAAGACAGCTGTTTCCGCACAAGTGTCGGAGAGAAACGAGTTATAGGAGAACTGACGACAAACACTTGGCTCGCGAAAACTTGCCCCCAGTCTAGCCGCAAAGTTTGAGCGGCTCTGGAAGAGGGAGTGGGGGAAACGCAGACAGCGGAGCCGGGGTTCCAGCCGCCGCGTGGCTCGCCAGCCAGTCACACAAATTCCCCGCGAGATAAGCCGGTGAAAACTTTGCGCTCTGCGGGAAGTCACACTTGGAAACGAAATATTGTTCCGCGAGAAACTTAAACTGTTTCCACAGTCGCATAATTAAGGGGCAATTTTACCTTTCAAGAGCAGCTTGTGTTTACCCAACAGTACCATAACGAATCATGTTGTTACATTTTGTGTAGCACGTATGACAACAGTGATGAACAACAATGTGGCTCGCCTCACGTAAAGCAACTATTTATAGAACGATTACTACGTAAATAATACGGATTTTCTACACTTACGAGAAGCTTTTGCTAATATGTGGCGTAGGCTATCACGTACCTCGACAGTTAATTTCATTTCCTGCTTCACTCCCAGCCCCAGGTATAGCGAGGGAAAAACAATTACCTACATGCCAACATACGATCCCTAATTTGTCTCGCCTTTTCTTTGAGATCCTTACGCAAAGTGTAAGTCGGCATCAGCAGATTCGTAATACGATTAGCTTCTAATTCCAGTTCTCGTATTTTCTCAACTATATTTCTTCCTGGAGATCCCGAAGGATCTCCGTAATATTCTCATGCTGAGCAAACCAACCGGTAATCAACCTAGCAGCCCGCCTCTGAATATCGTTTCTGTCTTCCTTTAATCCGGTCTGGTGAAGATCCCAAGCACTGGAGCAGTACTATAGAACTTGTAGCACTAGTGTTTTGTAAGAAGCCCTTTTTATTGCTGAACTAGCTGAAAACCCGGCGTTGCCCGGGTATTTCTTTGTTTATTCCTGCCATTTTTCAGGTATATATTCATTTGTATAAGGGCTATACGTCTGTAAAATCCCTTGAGAATACAATTAGTAGTAAAAAAGTAACAGATTAAAACTTGGTGCGGGAAGGTGGGGTTTTCCATGAACGTTACTGTTTATATGCTCATATGTCATGAACTACGTGTCGTATAGTGATACTGTTTAGGAGGCACACTCAGTGTCTGTAATATTTCCTGCGGCTAAAATTTGTAGTGTAAAAATTGTAAATTTTAACGTCATACCGAATGAGGTAGTTTTACTCCATAAACAGCGGAAAAGTAGTAAGCGAGAAACTTTTTGCCTTTCATCATTTTACTATGGTTGCCAGCGAGAAAACTTTTAATAAAGGTTTGAATTTATGTATAAAGTTTGTTCCAAGTTGCTAAGCACTGTCATTCTCATACAGTGTATTCAGAAAGTCTCGCCGCATTATATGGCATTTTTTGCGATTTCTATAGTTTATGACGTAATATCTTTTGAACCATGTGCCGTATGTGATTCTTAACCATGCAGCAATTATTACCTCACGGTAAGGAATGTGTGTACCAAATTTGGTTGAAATCGATCCAGTGGTTTAGGAGAAATTGAGCAGCATTGTCGCAATATGCAGCAGTTTTCCGCGCATCTTTCAATTGATTATGACGTCATATCTCGTGAACTATATATCGTATGTGATTCTTACACTTACGGCGACCGTCCTCATGGATTGAAGGTTACGGGTACAAAATTTCATAAAGATTGGAACAAAACTGTACATTTGTATGCAACACGTACAAACATACGGACACTCTGCTTTATATTATTGCTGAACAATACTTCCTTAATTTTTTCCTAAAAAACGAAATCGGTCCTTCGCTCTGCTTACTACTACCATTACCTATACGTTGTCTACCATATCGCTATGTGACTGTGACCAGCAGCACACTACCAATGATTTATTCGGACATTGGTGGTTTTCCTACCAATCTGTATTAATTTACATTTCTCCACATCTCAAATCTCGAAACCAACCAGAATTGTAGAAATGTGACTAAATCATCTTATACGGTTCCACAATCATCCAACTATGATACCCTCCCGTACACCATAGCATCATCAATACAACAAGTCTGTCAACTCACTTCCCAAAGCGACTCGCTACGATAACTGTGTCTCTGAGGACACACGCAATCAAAGACAAAGTACCATTGTTAAGAATCTACAAAAACAGGGTGTCCACAATTACCTGTACAAATTTGTTCACGTATATTTTAAACATGGAAAGGTGACAGGAGGAAGATTAAATTATTGTTCCCTTCGACTGCTTGCTCATTAGAGAGGGAACACACGCTCGGACGAACTTTCGATAAGAATGATTGAGGGAACTGGAGAAGGAATTTGGAGAAGGAATTAAAGTTCAGGGTGAAGAAATAAAAACATTGCGTTTTGCCGATGACATTGTAATTATGGCAGAGACAGCCAACGACCTGGAAGAGCAATTGAAAGGAATGGACAGTGTGTTGAAAGGTGGTTGTAAAACAAGGGCAATACTGATGGAATTAGATTAGGTAACGAAACAATAAATGTAGCAGATGAGTTTTGTTACTTGGGCAGTAAAATAATATATGATGGTCGCAGTACAGAGTATATAAAATGCCGAATGGTAATGGGAAGAAAAGCGTTTTTGAAAAAGAGAAATCTGTTAACATCGAATATTAATTTAAATGTAAGGAAGTCGTTTCTGAAGGCATTTGTGTGGAGTGTTGCCTTGTATGCGAGTGAAACATGGATGATAAACAGTGCGGACAGGAAGAGGATAGAGGCTTTTGAAACGTGGTGCTACAGAAGAATGCTGAAGATTACGTTAGTGGATCGCATAACTAATGAATAAGTACTGAATTGGCGAGAAAAGGAATTTCTAGTATACCTTGACTAAAAGAAGGGATCGAATATAGGACAAATTCGTAGACATCAAGAAATCGTGAATTTAGCGTTGGAGGGAAGTTTGTGGGGTAAAAATCGCAGAGGGAGACCAGGAGATGAATACGGTAAGCAGATTCAAATGGATGTAGGTTGCAGGTCTTATGAGAAGATGAAGAGGTTTGCTCAGGATAGAGTAGGGTGGAGAGCTGCATCAAGCCAGTCTCCGAACTGAAGACTACAAAAACAACAACAAGGGAACTAGTCCTACCGTTTCAGAATAACCGTCCTGGCATACACCTGAAATGATTTAGGATAAATCATGGAGAAACTAAATCTGTACCGAATGATGCAGTGCAGTGGTAGCACCCTGGACTCGCATTTGGCTGGGCGGTGGTTCAAATCCATCTCAGGCATTCTAGATTTCTCTAAATCACTCCCAACAAATGCAGTGACGGTTCCTTTGAAATGGCACGGACCATTTCCTTCCCTATCCTTAGCCAAAAACTCTGCTCTGTGAGAAATGAGGATAAGTTGCGGCTTGGGAAATCATGTTAATACACATCAACTGTTTTGTATGTTTTTGAAGTAAATTGTTTAATTAGTCATATTATAAATGTCGCCCTCTGTTGTAAACAACAAAACTATTGACTTATCTAAAGAGATAGAAGGAATGTGATCTCACGTACGCAAAAACTCGATGTACACAAAGAAAGGAAATGAAAAAGAAAAATCCGACAGCCCTAAGATTAATCGTAAAAACGTATTCTTTCCCGGGTTAGAACTCCGTTCCGCTGCTTAAATTTTGAATGTAAATCTTACACAAAGGCGACCATTGAGTTTCGGAATGAGAACAGAACCACATTATTTAATCGGCCCTGTAGAAGAGAACATGAGCTAATAGCTTGAAATAGCGTTTGGAGAATACGTTATGTACAATTTCGTTCTAATTTTTATGCCTGCCTCCAATTTTCGGCATGATTTTCTGCCAACATATCGAGGGTGAGTTAAAGTGACTACAAGTGTACGCTCCGCGTATTTTTTTGTTCAATATTTCATTGAACAATTGAGCAGTTGTACTGGCTGAGTCAATGGGTCGGTAAAAAGGAACCGATTATCTATTTATTCCTTTTGTCAGGTATAACGTCTACCCTTACCAACTCACAGGAGTCATCTACATCAATTTCGCTATAGGATAAACAGATTGTGACACAAATAAACACGACGTCACCTATTTTATTCAATCTATCCTTTCCTAACACAATTTAAGCCTTTGTAAAACTTTCGACTTAACATATCACCGGCTTTAACTAACTTTAGATACCTATAATGATTTATGCTTAAGTACTTTCTATTAGCGACTGGAGCTCTCGTACCACTATGACAATTTATAACTGTAAAAGCAATGGTTCTTATATCTGCTTTCGATCTACGTTTGACCTGCTGACTTTGCTTTTTGTGTGTTCTCGATTCCCTCAAACCGAAAAAGAAAAGAAAAAAGCCGTCCTCTTCACACAGTCCCCACTACGGACACAGGTTCAGTCAGGGCTCTATCTTGTCCTTGGAGTGACAAAACTGTTCCCGAAAGGCGTAAGAATTTGCAATGGTCAATGGCATGACAATATAGAAGGCAATGAACACCGCTGCATTAGGGACACAAAATATGTATTCACAAAACGTGGCATGTAAATTTTGTGGTACTCCCCTGTTCGGATATACGGGACGGGACTGCCAAGGGGGAGATGATCATGAGGAAAATATTGAATAACCAACGAAGTAGTAGCATCCTACGATACCGACCACGGAATGCAGAACTTCAGAACTTAGAACAAGTATGAAACAGAAAATAATTTTCATATACTGGGGATCAATGACTCACATGGAAAAAAGGATAACTGGTCAGACGATTATAGGATCATGTCAACAGCAGAGGAATGGTAGGAAGGGAGAGTGTGCAGAGAGTTACTGGGAACAATTTAGTGATTGGGTTGTTCTCAAGAGACTCGACAGCAAACCAACACCAACAACGATGGTTAAGATACCCAGCTGACGTCACAAACATAAGCTGAAGAGCCAGAACACCATAATGGGATACAGAAACGGTAATTTAGAGCGTGATGCAATAACGCGGGGAAAATCAACGCAGTTGTAGGTGGAGTAATGGAAGCAAGGGTTATTGAAAAATATGGGTAGTTGGAATGGGAGATAAGACAGAGTAATCGATTTCTGTAATAAATTTTATCTATTAATAACGAATACTATGTTGAAACATCGCAATATAAGAAGAGATACTTGTAAAACGTAGAAACATGGGAAGATTTTAAGTGGGCTACATCAGGATTAGACAGATATTCAGAAATCGTATATTGCATTGTACATTTGACCCGTCCATCAGAAGTCATAAAGAATCAGAGTGAAGGAAAACTGGTTCTCAAAAACTGAAAATTGATGAGATGTGAAGTTCGATAAAATTGTAGATACTGTGAGCAACAACAAAGTGGGTCGTTCAACTGAAAAGTACTGGACGCATGTGAAAAGACCAATCACAAATGTTGGAAAGGCAGACATAGGTACAAGGAAAATAATTGCAAAGACATCAAAGGTAACTGTAAAAATACATCAAGGAAATTTGGGAATACAGAGATTCAAGCCAAAAAGGAATAAAATAAATACGAAGTTCAGTGAAGCCAAGGCGAAACTGCTGTTAAGAAAAGTGTCAAAAAGATCTAAAAGGAAGTGATCGTTGGTATGACAGATACACCATACAGAAAAGCAACCTTCGATGACGATAAACACAAGAGATGTAACATTAGGAGTGCAGAGTGAGTCCTCTGTTGAAAGGAGAGGAGAGAGAGAGGAGAGAGTGTATAGCTGGAAAGAGTGCACTATTATTAAGGGGAATACTTGAGTGATCCCTTGCTAGTAGAAGGTTATGTTACGAAAAATATAGGTAATCGAATACCAGAGACAGAATTTTGGAGAGCTGTAGACTTGATATCCAATGAGGGAAATGATATCGCAATACGGCAATTTCATAATTGTAGGGTGGGGTGGGTGGCAACCAAATGACATTTCAAATGGCTAAGTGGTCCATGAGACTGGGAACCATCAGATTTTACGAAAGCTATCATCCACTCAATACCGAAGACAGCAAATGCATCTAAGTGTGAGAACTAATTTAACAGCTCATGCGTCCAAGATTTTTCAGACTATAACAAACAGAAGGGAGGGAAAGAAACTGAGAATTGTTTACAAAAGGAGGGCCTGCAATTGAGCCTGAAACTGGAAGCAAGAATTAATTAAATCAAAGACATGTTCATAGGATCTGTCAACTTGGAAAAAGCACCTGACAATGTAAATTGGTACAAGATGTCGATATATCTCGCATTTGCGTTACTTAACTGTAAAGTCCTACAGCACTGCTTTATAGTCGTTCGGGTTTTGGTATCGTAGTTATTGGATACAGCCTGTGACTGCTGTGTACGGATGCCAGCTGAATTAGTGACACCTCGCTCATAATCCAGCTGCAAGATCAGGGCAATCACAGAGGATGGAATTGCTGGTAGTTGGGAATTCAGACGTTAAGTGCGTATGTGGCCCCTTAGGGACATGGCTGCTAGGGAGGAGAAGAAATCCAGTGAACACTTCAGATGTGGAATGGGTCCTTGCGGATGCCAAGGAGAGTTCGTGGACAGACTACTGCAGTGCCTGGTTCATGTCGGTACCAACGATGTGTGTCTCTTTGGATCGGAAAAGATCAGTTTTCGGCCCCTATTTGAAGTGCGTAAGACTCAGTCTTGCAAGACGAAGGCAGAATTGACCATATGCAGCATAGTCTACAGGACCGACTGCAGACCTTTCGTACAGAGTTGTCTGAGAGGTCCAGAAAGTTCTGCAACAGTATAAGCTGCAGATTTATCAACTTGCGCCATATGGTAGTTGGGTTTCGGGTTTCTCTGATAGCTCATGCGTTCACTACACTCCGGGAGCGGCTGCAGGGGTAGTGGGGACTGTGTGAAGAGTACGGCTTTTTTCTTTTCTTTTTCGGTTTGAGGGAATCGAGAACACACAAAAAGCAAAGTCAGCAGGTCAAACGTAGATCGAAAGCAGATATAAGAACCATTGCTCTTACAGTTATAAATTGTCATAGTGGTACGAGAGCTCCAGTCGCTAATAGAAAGTACTTAAGCATAAATCATTATAGGTATCTAAAGTTAGTTAAAGCCGGTGATATGTTAAGTCGAAAGTTTTACAAAGGCTTAAATTGTGTTACGAAAGGATAGATTGAATAAAATAGGTGACGTCGTGTTTATTGGTGTCACAAGCTGTTTATCCTATATCGAAATTGATGTAGATGACTCCTGTGAGTTGGTAAGGGTAGACGTTTACCTGACAAAAGGAATAAATAGATAATCGGTTCCTTTTTACCGACCCATTGACTCAGCCAATACAACTGCTCAATTGTTCAATGAAATATTGAACAAAAAACTACGCGGAGCGTACACTTGTAGTCACTTTAACTCACCCTCGATATGTTGGCAGAAAATCATGCCGAAAATTGGAGGCAGGCATAAAAATTAGAACGAAATTGTACATAACGTATTCTCCAAAAGCTATTTCAAGCTATTAGCTCATGAATCCAGTATAATAGTATATGGTTGTGGAAACATATTTGCCCTCCTTGCAACAACTAATCCCGATCTAATAAAGAGTATCCAAACATGTATAGAACTTAGTGAACACTGAGTCTTCAATCTTTCAAAACATCGTGATAAACAGATCAAATTACTTGCAGAGGCAAAGAAAAGTGCATGTCAAATTGAAACAGGTACAGAATCCCCAATGTGGTAAATCTTTATGGCAATTATAAGATTTAACGCCGACCACTCTCCAAAAACTTGTAGTTTAGTAGAAAATTGAGAGAAATGCTGGTCATACGTAAAATACCCTAGTGATAAACATAATCAATAAATACCTTCACTGTGTGCGGGCAATGCTGCTAAAGCAGAAATGCCGACATAGCTTCTCCAAATTCCTTCAACAAATAAAATTAAACAAATACTCCAGAATTAAAATATTGAATAGCTACCATCATGCGTAATTTAGAAGTAGCGATTCTCGAAGTAGTATATCAACTTAAATCGCTTAATAGTGTGTATACCATTTAGGGATCTTTCAGAGTATGCTGCAGCAATAGCTCCACATACAAAGACTGGAAAGTTGCACAGGTCACTACAATATTCAGGAAAGGAAAAATTACAGGTCCATACCATTGACGTCGGTTTGTAGTATGATTTTCGAACGTATCCCTTTTTTTCCAACATTTTGAACTATCTCGATGAGAACGACCTCTTGACCCATAGTCAACAAGGATTCAGAATGTATGGTTCTTGTGAAAAACTACTCACTCTTTACTCACATGAAGTAATGAGTCCATCGACAATGAATTTCAAATAATTCGAAATATTCAAATATCTTGATTGTTTTAAAGCATTGGACTGGAATTCCAAACCGGATTTTCTTCTTCGGGCCAGCAGTCGTCTTAAACATTTAGGCTATCCAGGGACGCTTACCGTCCTGCCAAAATAGCTCGTTTTATATTACCGCTATGCAGGGAAGAGAGCGGCACGGAAATGATACACGAGTTGGTTTGGAAATCATTAACAGAAAGGCGTTATTCGTTGCAGCGAGATCTATTTGAGAAATTTATTTCTCCAACTTCCTCCTCCGACTTCTAACATATTTTGTTTACACCCACCTACATAGGAAAAATAAAACACATCAGATGGAAAACGGAAAGATTTCCTATTTCCTGCACGCTATTAGAGAGTGGAATGGTATAGAAATATCATGAAAGAATATTTCCAATTCATGGTATGGTAGACCAACAAGTGAAATTGTATTGTGACACAGTACGTTGGTTTATGGTATCTAAACGTAACCCTAAAAAGGAGCGGTGGTACCTGTAGACAAAGTATAAAGCCATGTTTACAGTTTACAATCACGGGTAGTGGGCTGGCGTGGTGTGAACGGATGTCGGTGGAGCAGAGACCGTCCAAAGATCCTTGAATGATGACAAATTTTGGTGGTGTTGAGCAACAGTGGGCAAAACTCAAGAGAAATGTGCAGTAAATTTTAGGCAAGATCGTTAGACATGAGAAAGGTCCACCGAAATTCGACAACCAAGTTACAAAGCTGTCAAAAGTGAATGGTTACGATTAAATTTCATTGAAAATTTAAATGTTTACAGATAGGTGAAAATTAAAGAAAGGCAAATTTAAGGTAATGAGGGCCGTGCCCGATGTGACCGTTGCCATTGTAAGCAATGTACTATGTACCGACTTTGTAGAAAGTCCTAAGTAGTACTGGCCTTCTGTTAAATCAGAAAACGGATCGAAACCATTTTTATAGACAATGTGTGATCACAAAAGCATTGAAATGAGAAACTGATATCCCCCACGAGCACGCAGAAGTGCCGCAATACGATGTGGCATAGAATCTGTAACGATACATAATTAAATGATTTTTTTATCGATCGGCGACGCTTGTCAGAGTGTTTCCCTCCTTCTCGAAATATTTTATCTGTGAAAAGGAGTTTTTCGCTCGTCTTTCGTTTCTTCCGGCGTGTTGAGCTTATTAAGTATGGACTTGTATGCAGACAGCTTTGTGATGTATGTGTGAGTTCTGTTACATCTGACTTTAAAATATACCCTTTTCTGTTAAGAGCAATGTCTCCACCCTCTTTTCATTTAATAATGTCCCGTCCTTTCTTAATTATTCATTTTCTTTGAGATTTTGAGCTCCTTCATATTCCGTGGTAACATGTTTTTCAGACACCGTTACTTTCGCTTCGTGATTTGCCTTGGTTAAATCCCGATCAGTTACTTTAAATCATTACCTTTCCTACTTTAAAACCTGCATTCGTATTAACAATTTCGCGAAGTCCTATAGATTTTTTTTCTGTTTGTTACTTGCCTTATCAAACTTTAGTACACGGTCCGTCAACAATGACTTACGAGGCGAACAGTCTGAACATTATTTTACTGCGGAAAGTATCATAAAGTTTATCTAAACCATTCAACAGCTTAATAGTTTCAGCATTTCCCGAAAGAAGCTACAATGGGTACTTTCCGTAAGTATTCTATGTAACGTTATTTTTGTGTGTGGCCTTAAACCCAATCTGTATTCCGCCATTTCATTCTATTCAATCCTTTCGTTTATTAATTTCATCCACCCTTGTCTAAAGTATTTATACAGATTTTTATCCGAATTTCTATGATAGAAATCTTAACAAATAGTTTAACATTAATGCGTACAGGTAACAACAGAAAAGTAATGTTACAAATCGACTAATGTCGGAAGTAGTGTTGGACGATTTTGATGTCCATAAATCCGTAAGAGTTCGACGGGATGGAGATCTGATCAGAGTGTTTCAAGGCTTTGCAGATATCCTCAATAATGTTCATTTCTGGAGAGTTTGGTAGCCAGGGAGGTGTTTACACTCAGAAGTGTTTTCCTGGAGCCACTATGTAGCACTTATGGATATGTGCGAGCCACTATGTAGCACTTATGGATATGTGCGGAGTATCGTTGTCTTGCTGGAAATGCCTGAGTACGTTGGAATGAACAAGGGAAATGTTCAAATCTTTGTTAATCTAAGGGACTTAACTACGTTTGAAACATTTGACAAATGAAAACCTTCAGCCGTTACTTTTAAAATTTTTAATCAATTATATATTTCGATAATCCATTATTCTCATCTTCAGACCCGGCATGAGACAATAACAATAGTCAACAACAACATAAATGTGTGGAAAAATAAATCTAACTTACAAACATGATATCAGTTGATTGTAATAAAATAACTTTGAAATATTAATATTGGTCAAAGTGTGGGTAATTTATTATTATTATAGGCATTAACTAATTAACTGTATGGTGAATTTGAAACTATCTCCTCCACATAGGATCAATTTAAAATATCTGACAGTTGTAGAATAATGTAATAAATACGAACGATTGTCATGGATAAGGTTAATACATAATGGTTATAGCAATCCAATCGGATTATTTCAGATCGTCCCACCATATGTTTGATGATTTATTTACCAGCTTATTCCGTTAACTTTAGAGGCAGTATTATAAATGGATGGCTAGTTCTCGTATTACTGCATGGATCTTATAAGGTGAGCTGTCATCTTCACTTGTTTCAATACATAGCCTTAAGTGCACTTATGTGGCATACTTTCCACTACTTATTCAGAATAGCGTTCGATCCTATATAAGGAAAAGGAGCATAAACGTATCTATTCTTAGCTGAATACTTGTTTCACTACTTCACATAATCACTTTAGGTTATAAACACCTGTGTTTTCCACTTACAGGTTATGTAAAGATGCATTAGACTTTACTATCAATTACGTAGCAATACTTGTGTATATTTGCATTATGTTCCCAGTCAGCCTCAGAGTTTTCATGATACCACGTTTGCATTCTAGTATAGCTTTTAGTGTCACAATACTTGGTTACTAGACTTTGGCTCATTTATTTATTTTCGTGACCCTATCTATAATAACCTGAATGGTGTTACAATATTTACTTGTAGAATTTCTACGAATAAATGTAACATACATATTATTATTATGGAATCCATCTTCTTCCTTCCCCCTCCATCTTTCCCATCCCCACGACCCCTACCCACCATATACAAATATTTTTATTCGTGTTTTCTGTTTGAACGTTAGACAGTTTTATTATCACAATTTTTATACACTTGGCATCCCACTCGACGCTTAAAATAATTCCTAGTACCTGTATGATTATTACAGGTGATTACATTTCAGTGGAAATTCGGTATGGTGTAATGCTTAAGTATACTTCGTTAATAATACCATTATGTATTAACCTTATCCATGACAACTGTTACATACATATTACATTATTCTACAACTGTCACATATTTTACAACCGTCCCTATGCGGGTGAGATAGTTACTTTCATATTCACCATACAGTTAATCAGTTAATGCCTATAATAATAATAATAATAATAATAATAATTACCCACACTTTTACCAATATTAATATTTCAAAGTTATTTCATTACAATCAACTGATATCATGTTTGTAATTCAAATTTATTTTTCCATACATTTATGGTGTTGTTGAGTATTGTTATTGTCTGATGCAGCATCTGAAGATGAGAATAATGGATTCTCGAAACATGCAATTGATTAAAATTTTTAAAAGTCACGGCTGAAGGTGGTTCATTTGCGAAATTAATACATCGCCTTCGTCCGTCATCCATGTGAGATGGATGTACAGAGACGTTTGAAACACATCCACCGAATTTGTGTCCGTGTTCCATATGTTATTTCATACACATAAATATATTAGTGCCGTCGTTGGTCAATTTAAAATTCATCTATTGTGTATTTTACTCATTTAATTAACTGACTAGTATGCTAATTAATTCATTGTGTTTTTTGAATGTTTGTGTTTTTCTTGTTAAATTGCTGTGTGTATGAGAATGTTCTCCACGTAGCTCAGCTTTTTGGCCCACTTTAGGTTACGGTAGTAACACTAAAAGTGGGCCTTTGCAATTGTCTTTTGACAGCTCAAAATTTAAATGAAAATAACGGCTTAACCATTCATCTGACACGAAAATTGAATATCGTAATATTTAGAGGAGAAAATGCTCTAAAAATTGCTCTCCTATGGTTTTTTTTATATATCGTATCGTTTCAGAGATATTTGCAAAAATAACGGCGATTTTGGTATGTCTGTCTGTCTGTCTGTCCGTAACGTGTTCCCTATTTTTTAAGACGAACCGTTCAACCGATAAGCACCAAATTATACAGACATAATTGTAGGCCCCCAGAAACCAGAATCTCCCTCTTTCAAATTTTTCGGCCAAAAAATACGGTAGTAATACAAAAAAAAAAAAAAATCCGTTTGTAATATAAGTGTAATTGCAAACGAACCGTTCATCTGACACGAAAATTGAATAAACGAATTTGTAGAGGAGAAAATTATCTAAAACTTTGTTCCCTCATGTTTTTATCATATCTCGTATCGTTTGAGAAATATTTGTAAAAATAACGGAGTTTCGACACCCTCCATTGAATTAACGAAAACCTGCCGTTGGCAGATGTCACGTGACATTCCTCGCCAAGAACTCTATGTGGCATACGCCATCTTGCTTTGCATATTTGATGATTTTCTTATTGTAACTTACACGTTGTCATTTCAAAGCAGTGGCGCACTGCTGTATGAATTTCTTACAGCTTTCACAATAAACATGCCGTTTACTGCATTCCTCTATCGATCTTTATTTTCGAGATATTTAATTTTGCAATCAGGAGCCCTTTTCTGGATACCCTGTATCTAGAGGAACGGTTTGTAATGACTTGAAGAACTCAGGTTTTCTGTCGTTAAGAAGGGGCCATGGAACAGATGTGCAAAACTATAAGCCTAACTTCCTGACGTCGGTATGTTGTAGAATTTTTCAGAATGTTTTATATTCGCTGCTTGGAATGGTCGCCTTCTCTGAGGCGTTATGCTACGAAAATGGTCAAATGTATGTAAACCTGTTGGTCCAAACTGCTATGGTCATCAGTCCCTAGAACTACAAAATAAACTACCTTACGTTAAAGCCACCCAGACCATAGCATGACGCCTTAGATCAAGCTTCCAACAGGTTATATAGATCTCTTTTCACAATGTCTTAGGAAATGCCTAAGAATTAATTATATCTGTGATACAAGGTATGTGCTACCGTAGGCAGACGTTTCTCCATTGCCACAGGTCGTCAATGACAGAAAAATTCATATGTATTTGGAATTGTCTGTACCTACATGGTTAAATCCCGCGAGGTTCCGACACCATGTCCGGCTCTAATAGTAATTTATATTTGTTAATCTCCTTAAATAATTGAATTCCGTTGGCTAGCAAACGCAGTATTTGAGAAACAATGGATACCAGTGGCAGTACCATTAAAGTGTTTTGTAGTTTTATCTACATTACACTTGCACTTATGTATAACCTAAATCGCAGCGATCAGTGAGTTACATGCTATCGCAGCCATCCATGCGCGAGGGAAGACTCGAACCTCCGGTGGGGGAGGCCGCGCAATGAGGAGCATGCAAATGTTTGTATGTCTATCGAATTCAACTGCTAGGTTATTAATCCGCAGCTTACTAAGGTAAACCAACCTAAGGACAACACACACATCCATGCCCGAGGGAGGATTCGAACCTCCAAAGCGGGAGGCCTCGCGATCCGCAACGTGGCCCTCCAGACCGTTTAGCTACTCCCACGCGGCGTGACATGCAGATAGATCACGCAGACATTCCTGTGCTGCATTGCTACTTAGCATACCTAATTTGAAGCTTGATGGTTGAGTTCTAAATCTTTTACCATGCAAAGTTTGTTTCTGTATTTATATACAAGGTGCGTCTGCAAATAGGAAATATAGGAGACAAAGAGGTACATACACCTTTACTGGCCTTCAAAGTAATCGCCATTGGATACAATACACTTATGACATCGGTTGTAGAGGTATTGGAAACTGTCAGCAAACGCTTAAATATTGCTTATACTGTTTGTGCTAATCTTCAACTCGTCTGGTGTTATTCTCAAACGACTAATCGCTAACCATAAAAATAACAATAAAGAAGCGGTAGGACTTACATAGTTACTTTCCTTTAAGAGAGAAAAGTAATGTAAGGAAAATAATAATTTGCTTTGATATTTTAATAGCGGTCGGCGAACAATCCGGAATAATAACAACAATCTCAAGTGGGTCACGACATACAGTTTTGGAACCACTGTCATAACGAATTTCTCATATCTTCATTCTATTAAGTGGACAAAAAGTCTGAAAGTAATTTTCTTAACAGAATTTTCAACTTCAATCTGTCTTCAAAACACTCAGAAACTTCAGGCTCATTAAATATTTTCTTTCTCTCACACTATTCATTTTGTAATCTTAACTGATAAAGTTAAAAAGAGGTATTTACACAGTTATTTCTGTGATTAATGTCAAGCCAAGGATTTAGATATCCAAATATTGAATTTCATAGTAGAAGGCCTATATTATTTCAACAACAATAGAAATTAGTTCTGTAGGTAGAAAAAAAAACAATATATTACATTTAATTTCAACATTTAAAAGGGTTTTATAGAATAGATACCCAATTAAAATACACACTGTATTTACACTAGAGTTACTGGGGTACTTTCCAGACACGCACAGTAAAGTGACTGACAGTCTTAATTACAATAAGCCAGTGGTCCATTTCTTTCATATATTTAGATCAAGGACTGGTTTTCATGAACATGATTCAAACTAAGCACACAGGATTAAAAGATCAGATACATAAAATGTTATATATGTGATGTTTATACGGTTTTATTTTTTTATTTCTTAAACAAGAAATCTTTTTAATCTTTGGAGAGGCTACTCTGTAACAATTTGGACGTGGAATTTCAGTTATCTCAAATGGTCCAATATAAATCTTAAAAATTATCTTAATTTCTATATTAATTGCTTTAGATTTATTGTAAATCTTTTATTTTATATTTACTAATTTCAAGGTTGTAATAATGTTTCTCTTTTCTTTTTCCAAACATGTGCTTCATTTTTTTTTTTTTTTTTTTCTTAAAATTTCATTCCTTTCCTTAGAACGTATAGGTTTATATACTGGGAAATTTAAAGTATCAGAAAAAAAAATTATCAGGTTTTTTGTCAAAAGGAACTTCAGTAGGAGCAAATCCATTTGTAGTATGTTGCAAGATATTTAAAATATTCTCAGATTCTTTTACATGATTTATCCATTCAACATGGTTTGTGATATAAGATGATCGAAACATTCTACCTAGCTCTCTTTAATACAGTTCAGTTGGATTCCGTTGAGAATAATAAGGAGAAATTATTATTTGACGTATATCACCAGGAAATAAATTTTTTCCATATTTTACTTGTAAACTGTGGTCTATTTTCAAAGAGCATTGCCTTGGGCTTTCCTAGAAATGGGAAATACTCTTTTACAAGTTTAGAAATAATAGTTTTACTGGTTGCTTATCTTAATAAAATTTCGCCAATTTATAAAGAAATCTACCATAAGTAGAACACGACAGAATTCTCCCTTTCTCCATTTCTCTTTTAAAATCCTCTAACTTAGCTACGCGATTAAGGGTTAAACATTCCACGCTCCGACCAATAGAATGCTTGTTTTGTTTTTCTTGATGACGTCGTCCTGAGTAGTCCCCTCTCGGAGATCCGAATGGGGGACTATTTTACCTCCTACATAATAATACATATACATACTTGACGATGAGTGTCATTTTGAAACGACTGTTACAAATTAAAAAAAGGTAAATATTTCATAAGAAAGCTAAGATACTCTACTAATCAGATCTTTAAACCGTAAGCTTCCTTCAAAATAGAGTGAGAATCTGTATGAAACTAAAACTCATGCAGAATGCAAATTAGGCATTGGAAAGCACGTAAGGAAAAAACAAGTTGATAATACGATGTGAGGTGGTCCTATATACCGTCAACAGTTTTTACACCGTGGAACTCGGAAGAGCAATTCCCCCCTTTTTCCTAGCCCGGCCCGACCGAGAGCTAAGTGTGAATAAATATTCCTTCAAACCAGGTGTGGATATTTTGTCCACTGTCATTTTTTTGAAGGGTACAGCTACCACGGGCCTGGGCCTGGTCCCTATTCCATCGCGCAAATAAAAGTGTCTGGTAATATTGTTCCGTGGTAGTTGTATCTGATCTGCCGTTAGGGCCGGCCGCAGTGGCCGAGGGGACTGAGGCGCTTCAGTCACGGTCTGCACGGCCACTACGGTCGAGGGTTCGAATCCCCCCTCGGGCATGGATATTTGTACCGTACTAGTTCGTAAGTAGTTCATAAGTAGTTTGTAAGTTTAGGGACTGATGACCCCGTAGTTAAGTCCCATAAGCTTAACAAACATTTAAACATTTTCTGCCGTTAGGTGGCTGTCGCACTATACTTTTCGCGGCGGATCGTCGTGTAATTCCCCGTTTAAGTACCTCTTGCCGCACACACTGACTGTACCAGTGGTGCGTCTGCTGTGGGCGTGGTCCCACCGCCAGTCTGTCCTTCTGGCAGGCGCTACGTCAGCCCGGGCCGTGCGGCGTGGAGCCATTAAGTTGGCGCACTTTACTGCTCTCCGCGATAACGCAGTGCGCATGCGCCCACACCACTTCGCACCACCGCTAATATAGCCTGCGCCCAAACACCTGCTGTTGGGCGGACAGGTTCGCGGGTAGAATGTCGATGCTGCGGCACGTTTTAACGTCGGCATCTCGAAGATAAGTACAGAATGGTGACATTGTTATCAGTGGCGTAGCGTGGATGACACCCGGTACCAGCCGTCATTTTGTTGGTCTTCACCCCTGTCGTATTATCGGGGGGAAAATCAAAAGAAAACTGGTACTCCGAAATTTATGTTCCCTGAATAATTTGTTGGGTCTCTTCTACTTTTTACGTCATGCTGAACAAATCATTTCAGATTTTAATAATACTATTGATTTGCAAACAAAAACTTGTAACAGCTGTATTGCACCACCTTTCCCGGCATTGCTTAAAAAACATTTATTACGTGACCTTCAGTTCATTTATGATTCATATTTCTCAAAGTTTTTTACCTACAGTGGTAATGTTGTATATTCTTGGTCGTGACAAGTATACAATAGCGTGATGCAGAAACAAAGATGGGAATTTGATGATGTTTTTATTTCATTTGTGTGTCACTATTCTATCTACCCATTTCCAGTAAGAATGAGGAAGCAGTTAGGAGCATAATTATGTCTCCTGGTGTGTGGTTACAATTTAACAGTATTTTTGAAATTAAGTAAAGTTACTCTGTTTCCCTCAGGAAAGGTCTTCTTAGTAGCTTGTGGGAGAGTAGCAAAGAGGTTGAACAAGTTTTAGCAGATAGTGGAAAGCAGTTACAGGCGGGCTGGTAAATTAAGAGACCGGAAAGAGCCCTTCAGGCAACGCGCCAATCAGCGAGCGTTTGCTTCGTAGGTTTCGAATTCGCGCGCCGTTGAGCCGTGAGACCACCATCTTAGGCACTCGGAAGAAGGTTTAGTGCTCGATAGGAGAAACGCGCTAGGAGGGTTAGAATTTAATTAATCCGCAGAATTAGGTGTAATTTAGCGACTGGTAGTTACCATGTGTTCACAAAGGGCAAAGATGAGATTGTGCTTACATATTCCCGTTTGCGTGTGTCGCTTTTGCTATTACTTTAATCAATCAGATATTACTATATCTTTCAGAATTTGACAGTAGTGTATATTGCTCCAAACTCCTCTAAATGTAACTCTGATATATTTCAGAGACAAATTCCTGAAGATGGTCTAAATAAGACTGAAACTAGTTGAATGAAATAAATTAGTGCATTCTAGACTGTTCTTTAGCAATAAAATAGATATTTTTGTTTGAGTAAAATTGTTAATTTCGGTTTTTTTTTTTTTTTTTTTTTTTTTTTTTTTTTTGAGTTTGGGACTTAGTTCATTGTACTGACAGACTAACGACGTGTATATGATAGTGCCAGTGCTTTCTTAAAATGAAGTAAAAATAGGTGGCTTGACATTAGTGAAAAAACAAATTGAAATCGTCAATTTGGAAAAAAATAAATAAATATATAAATAGATACATATTTGATGGCAAGGGAAAGATCAACGATATAGTAGCCTGTTTTTCGTGTAAAAAAGTGTATCCTTACTCTGGAAACAAAAGTGGAACTTCAAATAAAGTGTCCCTTTTGTAAAACTCTGAAAGAAACCTTTGTTTTTCAAATGTAAACACAGTAAAATCTCCTCCATGCCGAAGAGTTTCAACGACTGAAATTTAAGAGGATGCCTGTATTAAACAGCTGACGTAGTGCTTTGACCACTCGGGCTCCGAACGCTACTGTGTGTGTCCGGAATGTGCCAATGTTGTCCTGTTTGGAATACCCTGTTTCGGAGTAGGTATAGAACAGTAACCTTGATTAGAGAAGTCAAAAGTAGTTACGTTGTTACAGATATTACACTGTAATAATAATTATATGATAATATACCATGGTTTTAAATACTGCTATCTATTGCTATTACCCATTCAAAACATTAATACCTGCGGATGCGGATAACGAGCTTACGGATATGCATAAAGTGCCGCAGACGCTGTTGTGGATATGGGCCTTGCGGATGTGGTGCGGATGCAGACCACTCTATCCACGACGACCGCAATGTGCTACGAGCAGCATGCCGCGACACCAAAGTCCCTCCGCGCCTCCAACCCACAGCGAGACACTTTTTCCTCGGGCCGCTTCCGACGCGTTTACGCGTCACGAGACATCCCCGCCCTTATGACATCGTCACTGCTACCGTGAGAAGAGCACCATTTTTTTTCACGCTAATACATACATTGAATATTACGATTTGCGTAATCTTTCAAGTCCTATAACCGTTCAACCCATATAAGGTAAAGCAGTCAACAATCCGAAGATTGGTTTGAACACCACAGTGCTTTACTAGGCATGGTCCTGTTTGGAGGTGGTATGCCGTTGCCTTCCTCCGACCTTCGAACTGTCTTACCCAGGCAGTTATAGGGGGACCTACAGTTTAACGTGGGTGCTACTCGGTGTTTTTCACATGAGCAATACTGCCAGAGG
Source organism: Locusta migratoria (assembly GCA_026315105.1). Taxonomy (NCBI): domain Eukaryota; kingdom Metazoa; phylum Arthropoda; class Insecta; order Orthoptera; family Acrididae; genus Locusta; species Locusta migratoria. The sequence goes on from CM048745.1 coordinate 169,863,432, forward strand.
CCAAAGAAGTGGAAAGTGACAGATAAAAATCCTAAGACCTGGCGGGGACCCGCGACCTTGTAGTCTGGCACTCTACCAATGTGCAACCGAGGCGCACTCAACCCATATAGCACCAACGATATACATCATATTCTAGTAAAGAATAAGCTGCTCTTTCTAATGTAGCAGTTTAACTTGTGTAAGGATATTGCCTGCAAATTTGATCAAATGTAGTGTTCTGATTTTTTGGTGGAAACTTTCTGGACCATTACTTTTAGAATTACAAAAGATACAGTTTTTTCATTATTAGGCTGGCTTGCCAAATGTTCAAATGTTTGTACAGCTTATGGGACTTAACTACGGGGTCATCAGTCCCTAAACTTACAAACTACTTATGAACTAACTAAGACTAAGGACGGCACAAATATCTATGCGCGAGGGGGGATTCGAACCCCCGACCGTAGTGGCCGTGCAGACCGTGACTGGAGCGCCTCAGTCCCCTCGGCCACCGCGGCCGGCCTGGCTTGCCAGGCAGAAGACATACACAAAGGCAGAAGAACAAGGTGTAAAAACGCTTTGCCGTTTAATAAGGGATTGCCGAAGTTGCCCTTAAATTTCTTATCATCGAATTTACACCTGACTTAAAAAAAAAATATTGTTCAAACTTTACACATAATGTTATTTTTGAGTTCTCTACATATGACTGATCTAGAGACCTAGATTTGTAAATGTGAAGTACAGCAATGAAAGTACAAACGTAGCTATACGGTAACGGGTGGTCCATTTCACTTTTGGTCTCATCAACCCAGAATTTATTCCTCTATATCATTTGTATGAACCAGTTTATTAATGGGTGGGTTAGTTTCAACGATAAACAGAGGTTAACAGGAAAATTAATTTTTTGCTGGTTGGAAACAGGCAGATGTAAAAATGAGAGAACTGTGCCCAAGGTGTGAAAAGACAATAGTGGATGATGAGGCTGTGACTGTGAAAGCAAGACGCATTAGAACACTGTCAGAGTGCAGTAGGAAGAGACGTGATGGATTGGATGCGCTTTTTAAGACATGTAACGCTGTATAACTTCATGTCTCTTGGCACAAATATTACACCACGGACAGAAAGCAAGTGGAAGTGGACTTAAACACAGTCCGATCAAGTCAGCCAGTATTCAATTTTTTTCTTTAACGAGGTTTGCCAGTGATGAATGAATTACCAAACGGTTAAGACTGAGTGCCCATCGACAGGTTGCGATTTGCCCCATAACCACTACCGGTATATGATTTAGAGACAAGTGATCTGTAAACTGCAACTGCCCGGGGTGACTAATGGGTGAACGAAATCACATCCCGACTACGGAATGATTTGATTGCTGATGAGGGTAGAAACAATCAGAACTATATGAGAAAATTGTTCTTGTCTGTACGTTCAACAAAAATCAAAGGTAGGCCCCAGGATAAAGACATCACTAATGCTTTACAATATCTTTCCAACTACTTTGATGACATGGTATATGTGCCAACTTTCTTTGAAAGAAGCCATGAAAGATTTTCCTGGCTTCTATGTGAGAAATCTCTGAATACAAGTTTGCAAGACTATTTCGGGAGGGACATCATCATATCAGTTGGTCAACGCCAAGAGATAGTACTCTTCTTCCGCAATATTGGTTACAATATCTTGTTCCAGAAATAGTATAAATCCAAACAGAGAGATAAGGAGGAAGAATGCCTCCAAATTGTTCGAGCAGCAACTGATATAATTCGGGAAGATACCCATTGAAAAGTGTATCGCCTCGACAGTCATCCAGACCCCCAACGCTTTCTGGAAAACTGTGAAGAGGATACTCCACAAACGCTACATGTGTTGCTTGATTCAATCATACATAGAGGCAAACGAGACCAACGGTAGAAAGACCGAACCAAAGTAATTTCTATTACTCATGCTAAAATATCTGCAACCAGACAGATACCTTTTCATTCTTCCCTTCAAGTTGGGGTTGGAGCCCTCCTGTCCAGGAAATATGTCTCAAGGGAGATAGTACAAACAGCAAGTGGACTTGGTTTCTGCTGTTTTTCAAACATTCCAAAATTTAAATATTTTATTCTATAACTATATAAAATAAGTACAAGACAATGGGTTGCTATAGTTCTGTATTTAAAAGAGTGTAGATAAGAATTAGTGAACAACTACATTTGAAATGGTCTTCATTGACGATGATAAATGGTACGAATTTAATGAGTAACTGTAGACAAATGGATGATACAATAAATTCACTTATGGTTTTATCGATGGCAGTATTTATCTCTCTATATCTTTTTTATGAGCCACATTATTGACAGATGGGTCACTTTCAACGATATTACCAGAAAACAGAGGTTAAAACGAAAATTTTTGATGAACATGTAAAATTAGTCCAGTTTTGAAGAGCACTTATAAGGAAACGGGTGGTCCCAAAGCATGCGAGTGGTCTCATTCAATGCAGAATTGCATGCCCTACAACTTTTATATCAAATCGAAAATAACCCCTATTTCGGGTACATTTTTGCCCACCACCACTTATGCACAGCACCGCCTATGCGGAAAACCTAAGGTAGTCATACTAGGACACAAGCGTAGCCATCAAAACAATAAAACCTTTTGTAGCAATTATTTCCGATTTAAATGCTACTTCTACTGGACTACAGTTGTTTAATGACACTTGTGAGCTGTTTGTTGGTCCTTATATAGCGCTCCCCCACTATCCCTCCCCCTCCACCATTACCACAACGCTGATGACATCGACCCATGGAGAACAGTATTTCTCTCCTCAAGCAGGGTCGTATGGGGGGAAAGACTGCAGAACTCCCCCTAGTGAGAGCTCCTTGAACTACCCACTTAAAACCCAAGAACAATGAGGAAACATTTTGATCACTCATAAGACTGCCTAAAATTACTGATATGGTTCTAAATCACTGGAGATAAAACGTATTCTGAAATAAATCGCAATTTGCGATCAGTTATGTCTTCGCTGTACTAGGTTTAGATGGAATACCAAACACGACGAATGAAAATTTGTGCCCTGCCGGGATTCGAACCCGGGATCTCCTGCTTAGTAGGGAGACGTATTGATCACTCCGCCACCGAGGACACACTGACCAGACCGACTGCAGAGGACTCTTCCCTGCACTTCTCCCGACACACCCAAATCTCCATTCGCCACGCTGTCTCTTTCCTATTACCACACACACACACACACACACACACACACACACACACACACACACACATATATATATATATATATATATATATATATATATATATATATATATATATATATATACAATACGATCTAGCACAATTTGTGGCCAGTAATTTTTACGTGCTACTTTTTAAGCGTAATTCCAAGCAATTAGTAAATAAACCTCCTTTTTGTAAGTGTTAAAATGCATTTTTCATCTATCTGCACTCATTATAGTGTTTTGGAATTTGTCATGGATATCACCTGTAAAGGAACAAGCGAGTGAATGCATGTTGTTGTTATCGGAAAGAAATGTTATCGTAAACATAAACAATTAAGTGCAGCGCTTTTTGATTGTATCAAGTAAATTCATAGAGAGTATTGAACCAAGATTTAGTAATGAATTCATTTGAAATTGTACATGCTTCGTAAATATCTAGGATTGAAGGCTAGCTATTTGACTGTGTGGAGTAACATTCACTGCAAGCTGAAGTCCAGTTGCTTGCAGGCAGGAGGCGGCATCGCAAGAATCATCACACACGTGTGGCCCAGACAAAGACTCTGGCTGCTGGTCAATGTTCGCACTGGCGTGTAGGAAGCCACTTCCATGCGGCTTGTCACCGGCAATGCTAAGCGAGCGCTGGGGGTCCATCAGGGCCGGATCTAGGGGGGGGAGGAGGGCACAAAGGGGGCAGTTGCCCCGGGCGGCAGAATTTAGAGGGCGGCAAATTTTGACCGACTCTTTTTTTTTTACAGACCGTATCTTTTTGGTATAATTTAATAAAAGTAACTGGCACAGAATTATTAAAAGTAAAATGACTGCAAGACATACCGAAATCATTTAATAAAACTAAAATTCCTGGTTGCTGAATTCAGTGTTGCCCTGTCACACTTCGTCTGGAGAAAGAAGTTTCAGCAAGCTGAAACTAAATACACTTGAGGAGCATGACTGCTTAACAAATCTGAATATAATATCCATAGAGCACAAACGAGCTGTTTCTCTAAACTATGATGATATCAAAAACAGTTTTGCAGCAAAAAAAGCTCGAAAAGCAAAATTTTGAATTAATTTTTGTACGATGAGTAATCTTGTAATATTTTTGTATGTATTAAAATTGTTCTGTTTTCCTTTGATCTTCATTTAGTCTATAAAATAATTTCATGTTGTGAGATTGTGACATTTATTTAGAAATATGTAACCCAATTAGCGTCAAAAAGTCGATTCTTACAGAGGGGGGGTGAAAGAAGGGGCGGCAAATTTAAGCTTGCCCCCCTTGGAAAATGTCCTAGATCCGGCCCTGGGCTCCATTGCCGGCATGGTCACGCTCCCCAATATCTAAGCTAAGCGGTCGAGTTGCCAGGAGCAGAGCGTATGCGGTCCAAAACTCTCTCAACACCTCTAACGAGGTAATTTGCAGCACGGATGCAATAACTTTACTCACGTTCAATGCTGAACTCCGCTGTTGGTGGCAACTGATACGTCCTCACTCCCCAGGCTCCTGGAGCAGACTGACAAGCTCCCGCCATCTTAGTAGGCCCTACAGGGGGGAGGGGGGGTTGTGGTACTGCCATCTAGTGGAGCGTTTTCCCCAATTTTGTAATTTTTTTCTTATTTTTATTTTATTTGGAAAATGGCCTATAGCATTCAAGGAAAATTCAAAATTGAAATTTCCCTGTAGACGCCATCTTGAATTACATCATTGGGGGCGGTGGAGCAGGAGAGCGTGGTCCTGTTGCCATGGCGACCTCTAGTTTCCCGCCAAAACATTTTGGGTTATTGTCAAATGCATTCAAGTAAAATTAAAAATTCAAATTTACCAGGAGACGCCATTTGAGTCACGTCAGAGGAGTTGGGGGGCCAAGGGGGCGTGGTCCTGGGTTTTCCCTGGGGGCCATTTTGTTTTGGAACCGGATACTACGTCATTCTTGGATGACAAGATATCAGTGACCCCTGATCGCCATCTTATCATAGGGGTCTTTATACTAGTTAGTGGCGTAATACCCCCTTTTGTCCTTTACTGTGGTAACGACATTATGTTGCAGTCCTTTTGTACAGTTCGTTGTACTTTCCTAAATCGGAAGCTGATGCCTAAGTAGCATATAAATCGGGATTCAGATTCAAATAATTAGCGATCTTGGTTGTAAAAAAAAATTAAAGAAACAATCTCTCTTTCTCTTCTTTCTTGGCATTACCCGCCGCCGTTGTTGCGTCCCAACTTACCACTCTGGCGCCAGAGAGATCTTCGCACTACAGGCAAACCATTCGCCATATATGGAGGACCCCGTAGGGGTAAGAAGTAGGGTACAAGTGATTCAGATGGATGGTGAGGAAGAAGATTATCTCTTCTAAACGCGTGATAAGTGTAACTCAGTTACTTTCCTAGATAAAGATGATTAATAGAGTAATGTGACAGATATATGAGAGCCCGGTTGGCACCATCATAGCAAATAAAGCTTTTGCAAAATTCACCAACAACTAATGGCTTACACCGTTGGTAACCCAACACATCGGAGAGTAAAGAGATCAGTGGCAGTGTGAATTTTTATATTCACTGGCCCGTCTACAGAGTAATGAAGACAAAGACCAACATTTGAGACGGTGGCGGGTTGCCATAATTTCAGCAGCCCATTCAGAAAGAAGTCTCTATAGCAACAAAGACGTGGCTTTGCAGCTACGCTCCGTGATAGCCATTGTTCACAGTGAGACGCAATTAGTCGGCCGTTATCTTGGGCGCTGTGGCAGAGATTAAGGGCTCAGTCTGCGTAAAGAACCTCTGGAAGTGCGCCGGGCGCCTTTTTGCGGAATAAAAGCAGCCCTCTTCTCCATTAATTATGAGGATCGCGCTGTTAGGGAAGTCGGCTAGTAGCGACGTACAACGCTCGGGGACTTGGCTTAGGTTAGCACCTCACTGGCGACTTACGAGATCTGGACATGTCCAAAATAACAATTACCCTACCGAAAAAAAAAATAAAAAAATAAAAGAATGTACACGTGAAAAAAAGACGTCGCCTTAGATACGATGACGGCAGATGCCAAGCAAGGGATAGTGCCTGTACTGATAATGGTTCCTACGTCGTCCGTTAACCCTTTGAGACACAGTGGCTTCACTTGTTTTTTTTTTTTTTTTTTTTTTTTTTTCTTTATTGTTATTTCACGCCGACTGGAGTCGGCAGGCTGGCAGCAGCATCAGGCGCTGTTCTTTAGCCGAGTGTACATGTACATGATAATGAGAGATAAAATAAACAACGTCACGAAGGTAAAAACAAGGAGTGTATACACATGGCACGAAGGAAAACATTGAAGTCTTACAAACTGGACACTGGAGACAATAATGCAGCCTTAAAACACATGAACATGAGAGAGACTGACACATAAACAGTTAAAAACAGTCTGTGCCACGATGGAGATAAAATTACATTGAGGAACATCACTGGACACACGAAGAAGTAACACGACGACAAAGGTGAAGAGGAGACGTGTTGCGATGCACTGTAAATGTACACTGAGACGTGGATGCACTTGACACTAGACGACACTGGTGTTAAAATGCGTCACTGCAGCCCCCGCAGGGCAAGGAGAGGGGGAGGCGAGGAAGCGCGGGGGACGGTTGAAAAGAGAGAGAGAGAAGGTAGGGGAGAGGAAAGACGGGTGCGATTGAGACTCCAGGTGGGGAGTGGAGGGGAGGCCAAGCAGGGAGGAGGAGGAGGAGGAGGAGGGGACGGGAAGAGGGGGCCGCTAATGCTATGGGTATGGGGTCAGAGTTGATAGGAGGGGTATATTTCAGGACGAAGGGCATCATCCGGTATGGGAAGGGTGCAGAAGTTGCCTTGGGAGAGGATATGTAACATGTGCAGGTGGAGACGGGGAGGAATGCAGTGGTGTAGGCGTGGCAGAGGCCCAGGGGTGGTGAGGATGGGGTAAACGATTGGGTTGCGGGAATCGAGTTTGCGGGTGACATACAGGATCCGGAGGTGTTCAAGGTGTTGAAGGAGGTAAGGGAAGGGGATGAGGTCGTAGAGGATCCGCGTGGGGGAGGGAAGTCAGATATGGTAGGCGAGGCGGAGGGCGTGACGTTCAAGGATTTGAAGGGTCTGATAAAAGGTGGGAGGAGCGGATACCCAGGCGGGGTGGAAGGAGCAGAGGATGGGGCACATGACGGATTTATATGTGTGGAGGGCGGTGGAAGGGCTTAATCCCCACGTCCGGCCAGTGAGGAGTTTTAGGAGGTTGAGGAGGGACATGGCTTTTTCTCGTATGGATTTTAGGTGGGGGTCCAGGAAAGGTGTCTGTCAAGTGTGAGTCCAAGGTATTTGAGGGTGGGGGTGTGGCGCATGGGACGGCCTTGGAGGGTGAGGTAGAGATCGGGGATGCGGAAGGAGCGGGTGGTACCACCTATAATGATCGCCTGGGATTTCTCAGGGTTGACGGAGAGGAGCCACAGGCTGCACCATGCAGCAAACGCGGTGAGGTGAGATTAGAGCAAAACTTGGGATCGGGCAAGGGAGGGGGCGAGGACTAGGAAGGCGGTGTCATCAGCATATTGGAGGAGATGGACGGGAGGCTGAGGTTGGGGCATGTCGGCAGAGTATATAAGGTATAGGAGAGGGGAGAGGACAGATCCTTGGGGCACCCCGGCAGAGGGGTAAAACAAGCGGGAGTTGGAATTGCAGACAGTGACATAGGATGGGCGGTTGGTGAGAAAGGATGCGATGAGGCGGACATAGTTAATAGGAAGAGCATAGAGTTGGAGTTTGAAAGGAGGCCGGAATGCCAGACACGGTCGTAGGCTTTTTCAATATCAAGGGATACAAATATGGCAGAGCGACGGGAATTTAGCTGGACGGATAGGAGGTGGATGAGGCGAAGGAGCTGGTCGTCGGCAGAGGATGGTCGGAAGCCACATTGGGAAGAAGGAAGGAGCTGATGCAGTCGGAGGTGTTGGGGGATACGACGGGAGATGATGGATTCTAGGACCTTGCTAAAAACGGAGGTGAGACTGATGGGACGGTAGGAAGAGCCTTGGGTGACGGGGGTTTGTTGGGTTTGGGGAACATGAGGATGTGGGAGATTTTCCACAGGCGAGGATAGAAATCGGTATATAGGACAGTATTGTAGAGGGTGGCAAGGACGGTGTGGAAGGAGAGGGGACAGGCACGAAGGTGCCTGTAGGTGAGCCGTGTTGCGTTTCGTGCGAAGTGTAGCTATGATGTCTTGTGCTGTAATAGGTGTGTTTAAGTCGGAGGGAGGAATGTGCTCCAAGTACTGGAAGCCGGGGGCGAGCGGGGGAGAGGAGGTGTCGGTACGCTCATGGACGTCAGGAAAGAGGGAGTAATCAAAATGAGGATTATCAGGAAGGAGAAGACTTCGGATAGGTAAGTGGCAAAGTGTTCAGCCTTACTGGCGTTGTCGGGAAAGGGATGGTTATCATGGATGAGCGGGTAGTAGGGGGAGGAGTGACGGCCAGTAAGGCGATTGAAGGCCTTCCAGTACTTTGAGGAGTTAATGGGGTGAGTGGAGTTAAGGCGGGTCTGTCGCCAGTCCCAGCGTTTTTTCGCGGACAAAAGGTTTCTGATGTGACGTTGGATTTGCCGGTGGCGTGTGAGTGTGTCCCGGTCCCGGGTCCGGAAGTACGAGCGGGAGAGGCTTCGGGATTCTCTGAGGAGAAGGACGGCCTGTGGAGGCAGGGTAGGACTGTGTGGGTATATTGTTTTGGTAGGGATGTGGGCTTCAACTGCGTCAACAAGGGTTTGCTGGAGAAAGGTGGAGGCATGGTCGATATCTTCGGGTGTGCAGAGAGGAAGGGTGTGGCTTGCGACTGAGGTATCTATGGATCAACCGTAGGCATTCCGGTCGGCACGGGAGTAGTCGTGAATGAGTTTGGGAGGAGGCCTAGGACGGGGAGCTTGGGCAGGGCGGGGGCGGTGGTCAAGGGTGAGCAGGACAGGGGCGTGGTCACTGCCTATAAGGTCGAGGACGTCTGCCGTGATGCGCCCAAGGAGGTTAGGAGACGACATCGGGGGTGGTATTGCTTTCGGGGCGGGTTGGGCGAGGGAGGGGTAGGATACCTCCCCGGAGCGAGGTGGTGACAAACTGCTGCCACCGCCGGAGTTCAGCAGGTGGACGGGAAGGGAGGTTTAGGTCAGCGGCGACCACATAGGTCGTGTAGGTTCGGTCAACGTGAGATAGGAAATCATACGGGAGATGGGAGGTGCTGCTGATGTAGATGGTGGCGAGGGGGACGGTGAGGGAAGGGAGGAAGAGACTAAGGATCAAGTGTTCTGTTGGATCATTGAGGAGCAGGTGTAGCCGGATGGGCTGGTGACGGAGATTGCCGATCGCCACTCCGCCTCTGGCCAAGGGAGGGGGGCCCTCAGTGCGATGAAGGAGGTAAGGATTGGTGCTGATGGGACGGCGGGCTTGGAGGAAGGTTTCATTTAAGAGGAAGGCATCCACGCGGTGTTGGAAAAGGGTATGCATGAAGAGGTTCTTGTTGGCAGGGAGAGACCGGACATTATGGTAGAGGAAGGTGTACGATGAGCCTGCCATAGAGGTGAAGGGGGGGGGTACTGGAGGTGTGACGGGAAAAGGGGGAGCGGGTGTGCTTAAACTTGGGTTTCGAGGTGAGAAAAAGCGAAGTGGGAGTGTGCGCGGGAGAAGGTGGCAAAGGTTTCGAGGTGAAACACTGACCGTGCGGCCAGCGCAATCTGTTGAAGGGTGCGCGGGCGTTGGAAAGGATGGATGTTTGCAAGGACCGTGGTTCCAAACCGGATGACGTCTTCAGCAGTGAGGGGAGGGAGCAAGGAGTTGTTGGGGTGCATGGGCGGGTCGACTGGGCGAATGGGGACGGTGAGATCGGGGACGGGGGGCTCGGGACGGATTTACACTTGTAGGAATAGGTGGGATGGGGTCTGCCACAGGTGTTGCAGGTGGGAGGGAGGCAAGATTGGGACAATGTTTGTGCAGGTGAGGGGACTTGCAGTGAGGACACGTGGGGGGGTTGCGGCAGTTCTGTGTCAGGTAGTCGTTGTAGACGAGACACCTTGCACAGTTGTATGATTGAGGTGGGGAACGGGAGGGCTCCACCTTGTGGCGGCGGTCATAGATTAGAGCCCCCTGGAGGAGGGATGATGCGGACTCCGTGAAGATCCGCATCAGGTAGGCCAGGCCAGTGGCATTGAAGATCCGCTTGGCAGAGCGGATGGTGACATCGGGCATGGCGTTGAGCTGTCCCAGCACCTCTTCCTCCGTGATCAGAGGGCTGAGCTTCGTGATCACGGCGGTGAGGGTGGGTGGTCGACGGGAAGGAGGCGGTTGACGAGCTGTAGATGCGGTATAATAGGGGGTGAGAGTGGCATGAGGACCAAAGTGGATTCGGGGAAGGCGTTGTAGGATGTCAGTGTGTAGGGTGGGGCTGTGGGACTTTAGAAGGACGGAGTCTCGGCGGGGGATGATCTGTGCAAGAGGGACGTTGGGGTAGTATTTTCGGATCTCAAGGGAGAGGATCTTGTTATCCAGGAAACGTGCATCGCGACGGGAGAGGACGTAGGAGTAGAGGTCGGGCTGCAAGTTGGCGGGTATGGGGACAGTGTCCATGTGGTCGGATGGAGGTGGAGTGGGAGGGGGAGGAGGGGGAGGAGCCTTCTTGGGTAAAGTCGGAGTAGGGTCCGCGCTTCCACGTTTCGATGACTTGTTGGGCTTGGCGCCCGTGGAGGAGGAGGCAGAGGCGGCAGAAGAAGGGGCAGGAGAAATGGAGACAGGGTTTAGAGGGATGACAGTAGGTTGGTGTGGGGCCAGAAAGGACGGCGGGGGCAATTGTGGCGTGTCAGCCACCGTGGCGCGGCGATGTTCAATGCGAGCGGGGGTTAGAGCTGGGAATTCATGGGACGACGTCAGTGGTGTGTATACTGGTGGAGGAGAGACTTGGGATGCGGAGGTGAAAGACATGAGGACGGACAAGGGAACTGCCGGTTGGAGGAGGGAAGCGACGCTCCAGGTGGTGGTGGTGGAGGCCTGAGACGGGGAGGTGTAGTGGATGGACGTAGTCATTGATGGTGGGTGGGACATATTACCAGAGTGAAGACTGCGCGGCGTCGAGGATGATGATGACAATGAAGATGAAGAGGCGGCGGCAGCGGCAGGCTCGAGGTGGTGGTGGCGGCGGCAGGCTCGAGGTGGTGGTGGCGGCGGCGGCGGCGGCGGCGGCGGCGGCGGCGGCGGCGACTGCGGCGTCTCGACGATTGGCCCTACAATCGAGAAAAGTACGATACAAAGATCGCCTTTAGCCGATCGCCTAGAATCTTCCGATCCTAGGTCGGTGGATGGCTTCACTTGCGTCCACCTTAGCTTTTATTGCAGTCCAGCCGACTTACACGGTGGATTTAACTGGAGCCACTTAGTGCTGCTATCTGTGAGAATTATTTGTACTTCCAGTGTCTGTTATGTTATGATAAGAAAGTTGCTAATACTTGGGTTTGCATCAGCTTTAGCGGCTGCTGTTTAATTTACTCCAGTATTTCTTGAGTATATATAAGTTATACTCCTAGGTATTTATTTATGAAAATGTTGTAATAAACTCTGACGTATAAAACTACACACAACAATATATATAGTTATCAGAATATCTGCATACCTATGATGGATTCATATTGTGCCTCTATGCTTGGCTTTGTGTCTTCAAACCTAACCCATAATTTTTCTCTCCAGAACGCAATTTCTAGGGACACACTGTCTGAGAAAGAAAGTTATACTTGAACCCGAATTAGACAGTGATGAAAGCGAACTTGACGACAGTCATGATTCATGAACGTACCGTTGAAGACAGTGAAGATTTACCAGGTCCATCATGTACTACAGCTAGTAGATTCAAACTACAGGTGCCCATGGTGAAGAGAGTCTGAAGTAAAACACATGCAGCAGCATGGACCTCCAAAACGTTGTGCGTACTTTAGTACGAAACAAGAATCCCATAGATCCAGATAGCAGTGTAAAACATGTGGTGTAGCTTATGTTTGTTATCTGACAGGATAGCTTTTTTTAGGTAAGTAGTTATTTTGAGGCTATTCATGGTAAGTTGTTCGTTTTTACATGTATTGTGAGATCTGTCATTATTTGCCACAGTGGCTTCAATTGAAGCCACCCGTTATTTGTAAGCCAATGTAGAAAAAATTAATAAACAGTTTTTCTTTTTTTTCATTTCCGTGTAGTGTCTTTGAACTATTTCAATCGGTTCCCACACGAAATTCAGTGTCTTAATGTTCTGTGCCTCAAATGGCTAACAGGGAGCATAGTTACATAGCTGTGTAATGCGGTACGTTCCAAATCAATTATTAAAATGTTTGGTAAGCTTATGGGACTCAACTGCGGGGGTCATCAGTCCCGAAACTTACAAACTACTTATAAACTAGCGTATACTGAAGACAGCACAAATATCCATGCCCGAGGGACATTCGAACGTCCGACTCGGGACGCCGCGCGATCCGCAACGTGGCGCTACAGATCCTCGCGGCCGGTACGTTCAGTCATAAGGCTCAGTGTATTACAATATGAGAAGCAGGCAGACGTCATGACACGGAGACGCACTCGAACTTCCTATAGCCAATAGCTGGAAAAAGGCGCAAGTAACTACAGTGTAAAAGGTAAAAAATGGGCCCACAGAATTAGAGATCAGTATCAGTAACATCAGTTTGCTGCAGAATTCTCGAAAATATTCTCAGTTCCAATATAGTAAATTTCCTTGAGACAGAAAAGCTTCTGTCCATGTCTCAATACCGCTGAAGATCGTTAGAAACTCAGCTTGCCCTTTTCTCTCATCTTGCGAGCTATGGATGAACGGCTACATGCAGACTGTATATTTTTATTTTTTATTTTGATTTTGGAGATGTGTTTGACACGATACCTGACTTACCTGAGTGCAGATTGCTAACAAAGGTACAAGCATTTGGAATGTGTACCCAAATATGTGAGTGGATCGAAGACTACTTAATAATAGAATCCAGTACGTTGTTCCCGCGATCCCAGTCTCTGGACAATGGCACTTGCGTGTTACCCTGGCAACTGCGCTGCTTGCTGCCAGAGCTCCTTGTTCTAGCAGGCCTTTCCATCGCCAGGGCAGATGGCAGCCCTGAAGTGGCGCCGTCACGCTTTTCTGGCAGCCCGACAGCTTTCCCTCTTGAATGGGAGGGTGGCACGGCCACCAGCAGGGGTCCGTTGAGAGCGTATTTCCTCGTCGGTTATCCGCGGCTCCAGCGAGTAATGCATCTGCACGCGAGACCTAGCGGTGTGTTCGCCGCCGCAGTTCCCTCTCTTTTGCGAGACTTACGTGCTCTTATAACAGCCATGAGGGTCATGTACCTGCGCACACTTCAAGCACTCGACCGCTGCGCGTAGTCACTTCGCCACATGCCCCTGCTGATCGTACCTGTATAACAGCTCGGATGTCGTCCTCCTGGCTTCGCCCTGCCAGCCGCACCGCCGGTCAGCACGAGCAACAGGCTATTTTCCTACGTTAAAAATATGTATACATATTTAAGAAACATTCACACAGTTAAAAATTAGGTGTTAAAATTGTAAGAGTCTGAATGAAAGTCCTTGGTCCACTTGAGCTGTTATTTTTATTGGAGTCGTGAAGACGCGCACAACCGGTTTCGCAACCTACAGTTGCATCTTCAGGCGCTTTTTAAAAGTTTTCCATGTAAGTGATTTATGATGGATAACGGGGTTAATGGTTAGGTGGTACCGCAAGCACCTTGGCCCTTTCCGTCAAAAAGATTAAAAAGAAGTCTACCGTGCGGTTCTTGTCATTTTTTTGTTAAAAGAATAGAAAAGTCGGCAATTGGTAAAATTTTTTTGGCCTGTGACAAAAAACGACGTGATGGGTAGCCAGATTGTTGTCGGTGTAGTGAGGATCATCAGATCCATCCAGGTGATCAAAAAGTTGCATATTCGTGGTGGGCGGAAGTGCAAATACAACTGAAGAGACGGATCACCCTGTGTATGGGCCGCTAGACTGAGGCCAACTGGCTGTGGTTCGAGGGGGCGCTAGGTGTGAGGTCGATGCTTGTTGCAGTAGTACCTTACTTTCCTGCGTAAATTCTTTTTGTGACAGGAAATACATTTCGAATTATATATAGGGGAGAGCGGGGCAAGTTGATACGTGGGCAAGTTGATACAGATGGGACTGTGAACTAACATGCATGCGCAGGGCGGACATGAGTGAGTAAAAGCTGTTGTTTACCGCGACTAAGTGCCACACGGCGTCCAGCTGTCAAGCTGTCAACAGAGTACTCTCCACGTATTTTTTTTTTTTTTTTTTTTTTTTTTTTTTTTTTTTTTTTTCTTTTGCATTGTGTTTCCATGACTAGAAAGTAATTTTTGGCTAGTGTGTTTGAGTTGGCGTTACAGCAAAAGGATATTCTTCAGAAAGTTCCCAGTTGGCACAGTTAAACGCATGTTCCTTTGTAAGAATTTCATGAGAGTTTCATCTTTTTAGACTTTATATTTTAGATGTTAGTTTGACGTAAGAGGCAAGTTGATACGCGTAGCTGGATCAGGACTGGATACAGTGCATTTCTCGCAAAAAATAAATAAATAAATAAAAATAACATAAAAAAATAAAAAAGGTTATATGGAATGAGGCAAAGACTGTAATGTGTACACTAGTATTCATTGTACACCTGACCTTGTAATCGGTGGTTCTGAGTAGGTTATGGAAACAGTCTCATAATCTGTATATTTAAAATAAGTTATTAATATGTCTTATGTTGCCTTTGTACTATATTCTGCTTAATAAAGTTTCCAAATGTCTAGTGAGTGATTATTTGCTACCTTAATGTCAATTACCTTATTATTTATACACTTTTATCATCTTGCCTCTCGCTAGTATCAACTTGCCCCCATGTAGGGAACCTTGATTCACTTTTCAGCATTAAATATTTTAATTTTGGGAGATATATGTGGTTAACCAAAGCGTCAATAGCATAGAAGAGTGCACAACTAGTTGAAGTATAATATAAAAAATTTCCCAATTAAAAAGTAACTAGAAGAAAAAATGTAAAAAATAAAATCTGAAGTTTGTCTCAACTTCACCCGCTGTCCCCTATGATATATGACTGGAAAATAATTTGGTAAATATTTGCTTACGGAAATTAAACAGCTGTTTTCTTGCTGCAATTCTTTCCTCCAAAGTTGTTACGCTCTTTATTTTAGGGTGTCATCGGCGGAGTCTATATCTTGAAATTACATTTTTGTTTACTGATGTAGCCTCAACAGATTACAGTTCACTTTGTTTTACTCGAAATAATACTGGCTACTCCAGTTTCTTAGTCTCTTCATTTACATCGCATTTCTCGCACCTGGTCACTGGCTGAATTCACACAACTTCGTCACAATTTTCGTATTTTCTTCTTCATCACTATGTTAAAGTCTACAATTTCACGGGCTTGACGATCTACCTCGTCCAGGAATCCGTTTGTTTACATCATGTGTTGTCAACTTAACTGAGTATGTTTATGGGGCGTCTGTGTTGTGTGTGTGTGTGTACCATAAAGGTGGTTTATTTTGTGTGTGTTTGTGTGTGAGTGTGTGTAAGCTCAGATTGTAGTCGGATTTGTTGTGTTTTGATGATTTGAGCATTGATTTGCATTTTTTGTGGAGGTGGTTAATGTGAAGTATAGGGAGTGGCGCTCTTCTTATTTCAAATGTTCAAATTCAAATGTTTGTATAGCTTATGGGACTTAACTACGGGGTCATCAGTCCCTAAACTTACAAACTACATATGAACTACTTACGAACTAGGACGGCACAAATATCCATGCCCGAGGGGGGATTCGAATCCCCGACCGTAGCGGCCGTGCAGACCGTGACTGAAGCGCCTCAGTCCCCTCGGCCACCGCGGCCGGCTCTTCTTATTTCATCTATTAATAGAAGCAGTGAGTTGTTTGATTTGTATTCTTGGTCATTCAAAAGGATTTTCTTTACTGGTTTGGTGCTTTTGGACATGGTGATTTTCTTTCAGTCTTCGAAGGTGCTTTCTGTTGTTTATTCCAACTGTTTTCATGTATTCTTCCCAGAATGTTGGTTTGTGTTCTTAGGTGCTCAGAAAATATGGAATGGTTTGTTCCATACTTCCAGGCTCTAATATGTTCTGTTATCAAACATATTGCTTACTTGCCCTATTAATTTCCAAAAACAAGTGTTAAATTCTAATTGGTATATTCCAGGTTTTTGGTAAATGTCTGTGTCTCTTGCGAGTTTCGGTGTGAATTTGTGAATACATTAATCTGTTGTATATCCTATGTTTATGTCCTGTCTTTGAAAATGTTGGTTATTGCATATGTGAGTTTGTGTCTGTATGCCATTGTTCACCATCTTGTGTATTATATTTCTTGTGGTTATTCTGGGGAGTTGTTATGGTATTTGGTGTTTGTGAGTGTGTGTAGTTGTGTTTTATTCTGCCTGATCCTGTGTTTCGTGCTTTCATTTTGTTTAAATTTTGTTGTATAACTTTGTGACTATGTTATTCCTGTAACGATTGTTTTCAGCAATCTGCATTATTAAGTCCTTTTTGATAGTTTTCTCTCTTGAATTGACAATGAAAATCTTATTAAAGTTTATGCACTTACGGTCTTACTTTTTCGAAAAGTAGCCAGATATTCACGTACCGGAAATAAGAAAGGTGAAACATGCATATTAAATCAAATATATCACATTTAAACCAAACTATTGTTTGTTCATGTCAACAGATTGCCTTTAGTTTAAATAATTGATTATTGTACATGAGAAACATGTAAGCATTCCATTTTAAAGTCAGACTTCATTTTCCACACACATTTCACTCTTAAATTAACACTGGTACTAGTGGCCAATGTGAAAATTACATGGTAAGTGCGCAACTGTACAGTTACAGTTCGGATTCACATTGATTCTTATATTTACTAAAAATTAATCTTGTGCATTGTCCACTTTCCTCATATCTTTATCCA
This sequence comes from Locusta migratoria, assembly GCA_026315105.1. Taxonomy (NCBI): domain Eukaryota; kingdom Metazoa; phylum Arthropoda; class Insecta; order Orthoptera; family Acrididae; genus Locusta; species Locusta migratoria. The sequence goes on from CM048745.1 coordinate 169,880,608, forward strand.
TTTTTATCGTGCTGACTGGCTAGAAACAGACTTGTCAGTTTAAATCGAAACTTGGGATGCTAAAGAAGGATAAAAATAAGAGGACAAATATTGTATCGTATGTGCAAACATTAAATGTATTCGAAGAAAACTAGCGATCGAAGTTTTGTATTGTCTGTATCTGTGCATTTAGCTTATCTGCTCAGGCAGCATTTAGCGTCAGTTTTGCTAGCGTAACGGTTAGCGTCGAAGTGCCCAAACTTACGTTTCATGTTCAAATTCAACACTCTCTGTTTTTATCTCTATTAGTTGTCGCCGAAAAATGTGATAATCTGAAATACAATCACGATAATGAAAAAAATTAGTAATAATATAAAATTTTATTAGAAATAGTTGCATTTACCAGACGACCTCAAAGGGCATTTTTGAATCAATAATCGTTGATTTGCTCATCATATATGAAATACTTCATCACTGATGTAAGTATTAAAACTGAGAACCAACATGAAAGTTGTGTGTTCACTAACTGCGTAAAAAATGACAAATCTTCGGTGTGTTTGATCATAAACAGCTCACTGATCACTGCATAATACTTTCTTACACTTTTTCAGCTGCAGAACATGATACCTAATAGTGAGATAATAGTCTATATCCCATGGAGTGTTTACTTACATATTTTCTGGAGTTTTTATAGATATATTTGTCCAGAGTTGTACCACACAAAATCTGTAGACCATTTTCAGAAACGTATGTGTCCAAACAATATATCATTGTTAGTCAATTTTATGACAGTAGGCGTGGCATCATGTCAGTTGAGGTCACAGCTATCATATGACTGAAGTGGAGCGTTTTACTAGCGGGCTTTCAAATTTTTTGAATTTCATATTCCTTTTCTGTTACGAAATACCGTGATGTAATAGCGAGAATATCTTATTATGAACATAAGATGACATACGTAACTATTTAAGGCGCATTCCAGAAATGAGTCAAATACCCAATTGCTCTACGATGGCGGTGAAGAAGCGTGTATTTGCCGTCTTCGATTCAGGAATTCCCTTTCCGCGTCTTGAAAAATCAAATAGGAGGGTCACGCCAAAAGAAATGCACTATATTTTAAAAAAAAAATACAGTTTTCATTCTGCATGTTTGAAAGTTTTACAGTGTGTAGAAACATCCTGCCCACTTGTTTTCGAACTTAGTTCAACATGTTCCGGTGTATGGCGCCGTCACAGTATAAGAAGAAAGGCCTGTTGGAGGTCGTCAAAAAATGTCAAAATCAGAATGCGTAGTGATATGCTATAGTAGTAGTAATTTCGTTATTGAATGTTGCAGCAAATCACAACTAATGGGTCGGAACAACACTTTCGCAGTGAGAGTTAAAATTTTGAATAAATAAAAAAAAATGATATTAATTAACTTGAAACAGTCACTGTGGTAATGAATTAATTTTAGCCTCATGTGACTTAGCATTGACTACAGCCTCCAACCAGCACCTCTTACGATTCACGAACAGCGTAACTTCACTAATAAATGTGTCAGAATTCATGTAGTGGTGATGGCGTGTTCGTGTTATAATCAAAATCGTAATAGCTGCCAGCCTCTGATTGCAATGATAATAGCTCAGTACTGTGAAACTGCGTTGGGTAATGAGCTTCACAAATACTACAGTTAAAGTTCCCAATAATTTTGATAATATTGTTTAAAGCATTCAACTTCCTTATAAAACTTTACGTGAACTATTTTTTGATAAATTTGTTCCAGGGCCTGGGTAGCGTACGCTTGTAACTGGCTGAGCAAAGTCTGGCATTTAACGTATTTCATAAGAATTACTTTCGTCAAGTCTGGTTAATCAACTATAATACTTTACTGGTAGCCTGGTTACTTTCTATATAAATGAAACCAACTTTACGTGCAAACTCTCTTGCAAGTTAAATGCTTTGGCATAATAATTGATTGCAAAACTTAGAACAGCACTGCACTTCAATTACTAGTCTTTGTGGTTGTAACACGTTTAGCAATTCTTTAACTCGTCTAGCAATTTCTTTAAAACTGATCGTAATTACTTTGAAAAAGTCAATGTACAGGCTTGCATAATCAACATAATCTAATAATGGTGATAATGGGGTGACTACAACTACTTACAAAATTAAGACTGGTTTCAAAATAAGTCATATATAATTGAATCAAAATTCTGATTGGGTTGACACTTCAATTACATGCATACAAAATAAAATGTTACAAAAGTACTCATCTGTTTTCGTCGTCTTCGTCGTGAAGTCCATACAAGACAGATATGATTACAATAGGTACTCTTACTGCTGGTTCAAAAATATTTTTTATCGACAAATCTTTGTTCAGCTCGTCTGGCTGTAATCTCCATACATTGATATCACCTCGATACACCTTCTAATTACAGCAACGATCACACTCAGTGACAATAGACTTGATAACCAAACAATTACTTTTCTTGCACACATGAATAAACATTACTCTGATCACTTTCGAGTATAAATATACTTGTTTCTCACTTCCTTCAAAACATTAAACAGTACGCCTCTCAGGCTTATTGCAACTTTGCTACTTCATTAAACTCGCGCCACACTGCGCCTACCGTGCCTCTGCACCATCAACAAAACATTTATGTGTTTACTTTGGCGAGTCCGCCCCGCGCCTGCTTCAGCAGCGCGACACTCACAGCTACTACGTCTGTACCAAAGACAGTCTTTACAACAGGTTCAACATTTTCTCTTACCAACTTATAGCATAGGAATGTCCGTGCATTCATGCGGATTTACACATACAGTACATGTTTACACTAAATGATTCAGTACAGAAAGTGACGTTACATAATAAATGAAAATACGTGAAATGAACAAATTTAAGACCATATATACATTACGTTAAATCAAACTGTAAGATACAGCGACAGGTGTACTCTTACAACAGCATGTCTTCAAGTTGGCTGATACACTTTGAGAGGTAGCAATGCTGTTTTATTCATTTTATTCCACTTTTTATTTATTATGTTTATTTCATTGGGTGTTTATATTCCGATTCTTCCAATTTTTTTTTAATGCCGGATGATAGGAATGGTCGTTGCATGATTTCGGTTAATTGGGAGTAACCCACCAGGGAAGTTGCTGCTAGGCGCTCACTGCCACCAGCGAAAAAGCAGGACAGGGGGTGGGGGGAAGGTGGAAGCCACCCTGGCCTCACCGCCACCAGCGAAAAAGCGGGACAGGATGCGACCCTGTTGCGGGGGTGGGGGAGGGTAGAAGTTTCCCTGGCCTCGCACGGACGTTCCTGGAAGTCGACATCTAAAGTGAAAAGCCGCTGCTAGCCCTGGTGGGCAGTGCCACAGAGTAACATATACAGAGAAGCAGCCCCCCCCCTAAACCACTCCCCTACGCTCCCCTCGTAGTTCCGTAAGATGCTAGCAGGTGTCAGGCGGTTCCCTGGCTTAGTACCGGTAGACCACAGCACTTCTGAGGGGCCTATCGCACGTCAGTGGGTAGCGCAGAGGGGAAGCTGAGGGGAGAGCTCGTGCACCTGCCACGAGACCATGGCTGTGTCCGGCTTGCTGGCGTTTGAAGGGAGGTGGTGGTGGGGTCGGCCGCTACCTGCCGTCTGCTGTGGCCAGTTTAAAGTGCTGCTTCTGACCGCAGCGCCATCATAGGACATCTTACGGAACTGCTTCAGCACCCCCCGCCCTGCACCCCTTATGGTGGTTTCCCGTCTGTATATATTTGTCTGTGGCAGTGCACGCCTTGATAGCCATTGGAGGGAGAAAGCCAGACCTGCAGCATTGTAAACTCTGCGCAGACCCTCACGGTCCGCCAGCGTCCCGTAGGAAGACATTGTCCTGGATCGTAAAGCAGGGACCTTTCCTGGGCGTATCAGCAAATTGCGGGCAATTATAACACAGTTTTCGACAGTCTGGAGCCTAACTTTCCGATGTTGTTGGCGCCACGTGTGCCAGGCGTGGATTGCCGAGGGTTTTGTTTAGTGGAGATGGGACGGTGCGTTCGCAACGGGGGTTGGCGCCTATGAGGTGAAAAAATAATTTGGCTGTCTGTAGATGCTTATCAAGAAACACAAAATTTCGTGTTGTTTTTTTGAACTGTGCCGTTCGTGGGGCTCATTCTGCCACACAGCAGACTGCTAACGAAAAAACGAGCTTATGGAATAGGTTCACAGATTTGTGACTGCCTGGAAGACTTCCTAAGTAATAGAACGCAGTACGTTGTTCTCGACGGCGAGTGTTCATCAGAGACGAGTGTATCGTCAGGCGTGCCCCAGGGGAGTGTGATAGGACCGCTATTATTTTCTATCTATATAAATGATCTAATGGACAGAGTAAGCTGTAATTTGCGGCTGTTTGCTGATGATGCTGTGATGTATGGGAGGGTGTCGTCAGTAACTGACTGTAATAGCGTACAGGATGACTTAGACAAAATTTCTAGTTGGTGCGAAGAAATGTTCAAATGTTTGTTTAGCTTATGGGACTTAACTACAGGGTCATCAGTCCCTAAACATACAAACTACTTATGAACTACTTACGAACTAGGACGGCACAAATATCCATGCCCGAGGGAGGGATTCGAACCCCCGACTGTAGTGGCCGTGCAGACCGTGACTGGAGCGCCTCAGTCCCCTCGGCCACCACGGCCGGCTGGTGCGAATAATGGCAGCTAGCTCTCAATGTAGAAAAATGCAAGGTAATGCGCATGAGTAGAAAAAACAATCTTATAATGTTCGAATACAGCATTAGTACTGAGCTTCTTGATGTTGTCGCGTCGTTCAAATATGTAGGCGTAACATTGCAGAGCGATATGAAATGGAACGAACATGTAAGGACAGTTGTAAGGCGGACAGCCGACTTCGGTTTATTGGGAAAATTTTGGGAAGATGTACTTCACCTGTAAAGGAGACGGCGTATAAAACGCTTGTACGACCACGTCTTCAGTATTGCTCAAGTGTTTGGGACCCGCAGCAAATCAGTTTAAAGGAAGACATAGAGGCGGTTCAGAGGCGAGCAGCTAGATTTGTTACCGGTAGGTTCGACCAATGCGCGAGTGTCACGGAAATGCTCCGGCAACTCAATTGGGGATCGCTGGAAGAAAGACGACGCTCTTTTCGTGAATTTCTGTTAAGTAAATTTAAAGTGCCGGAATTTGAAGCTGAGTGTAGTACGATCTTGCTGCCGCCTACTTACATTTCGCGTAAAGATCACAAAGACAAAATAAGAGAAATTAGGGCTCGTACGGAGGCATATATGCATTCTTTTTTTCCTCGTTCCATTTGGGAGTGGAATAGGAAAGGAAATTCCTTACGGTGAATTGCGGAGTATGTATGTAGATGTAGAAACAATAATAATTCGATATGACTGGCTAGACCATTAGGTCTTCTCTCCTACTGGCTTGATGTCACAAGTGGGCGGAGTCTGTGAGCCAGACTTTTGGAAGGGTGTTTTTTGGAGAGATATTGAGGAGTTTCGTGGTCGGACTTCTCGATGTACGGGATTCGGGTGGAGGACTCTGAAGTGTTTGGACCTCTCGATTTGCGTCCAGTTGGTTCGCCAAGTGGCAACCATCAGTGGACTTAGAATATTTTGTGTGCCCATTGCACAGTGTCAGAAATCAGTAGTGTGATTGTTGTTTGCATTCACAGTAATAGAAACAAATAAATATTCTGAAGTGGGTGTTGTTCTGAACAAGCTCACTTATAATCAGGATAATTTACTGTTTCTCGGAAATCAGCATTCACCACCGATTTGGAAAATTGCTGTATTTCTCCGGTATTTAGAATATTTTTGTAATTGCCGCGCCGATCGTGCTGATGTTTTTCCATCCATCCGCCATTGCGCCATTGCAGCTATCAGTGTGCACTACCACCAAAGTTTCTTCGACTTCGCTGACGGTGTTAGACTGTGTATGGTAAGGTAGCGCGAACGCATCAACTAGGCGAGAAGATTATTGAATGGTGGTTGATAGGTGGGACGTAGTGTGAGTTTGCGTGGTCGGCATAGTCAATTTTAATCGAGCATGTCTGTTTCAGTACTTAACCTTCTACTGACTTTGAAATACATTTTTTATAGGTTGACACACCAAATTTATGACTATAGCCAGTCGAACTTGTACTTTTTCTTTTGGTGTTAAGATTTTGTCCTTTATTCTGCAAAAAGCATTCCGATCGTTAGATAGTTTTTGTTTGTGCTATTCTTTTTTAAGGAAATTGACACTTGGTCACTCATGTCGTGTTTTTGACAACTTGTCATATAATTTTTGTTACATACAGTAACTATTTATGAACATCGTGTACCTGATTTCAACCACCTTTCACGTATTTTGGGTGGGTTATCACTTGTCTATGTTATGTAGGTCAGGGGATTTGTGTTTTTCCAACAACAGTGTATGAAAACATGCACTTTCACAAAATAAATAAATAAGTGAGATTAGACTACTAGTCGCCACTATTTTCAGTTAGGCACAGTAAATTCTCAGTTTCATATTTTTAATAACTTTCTTCGGCTTTTTTATAATAAAAAATAAACGTAGTGGCGACCCTTGAAAAAAATTATGATTGCAGTCCTGGTGATGAAATATATAAATGTTTTTTTTATTATTCAATTATAATTGTAACCGAGATTCTCTCATTTGCTATTCATTTGCTTATTAAAGAGCGGCTTATTTATAAAAGCTAAAGTCACAGCAACTATAAAAGAGAAAGAATAAAACGATGTCATTCAACTTGACGTTCGTCAGAAGAAACGTGATGTCATTGAATTCCTGTGCTCTGAAAAGGATACAGTTGGAAACATCCGCAAGATGTTAAATAGGTGGATAGAGCTACTTCCGTCGATCGCAGTACAGTCAGTCGGTAGGAGAGTAGGTTACGTGATGAAAACGGGCACGGCAATATTGAGGATCGTCATCGCAGCGGCAGGCCTCGTACTGCACACACTCCAGACAAGATAGCATAAGGCAGTTGAGAGGGATGGGAATCATGTGGACAAATGAAAATATTGTTCCTAAAGGATGTATCTACACTCTGTAAAACTTTCAAACACATAGAATAAAAACTGTATTAAAAAATAATCTCCATCTCTTTTGGAGTGACCCTCGTATTTAAATGTTTGGAAACATATTGAACGAAACTTTTATGGCCATCGGTCCCAAGGCTTACAAACTACTTAAACTAATATAGAAAAATCGTTCTTGCGCCAACAGCTATACAATAATTGAATTTATTACACACTATCGGTTTCGGCACTGTCTACATCCACACCTTCATGGATACTCCGCAAGTCAAACAGAGGGTTTATCGGACCAATTTTATGATATTTTTCAGCTATAAACAGTATATTTAAAAGATATTCCCCCTGAATTATTAACAGGTCATTTCTGCCAAATATGCCAACATGAAAATTAAAAATCGAATTGCGATTATCCTTTGGAAAATTTCCTTTGATGGCAGACAGTGTAGAAACCGGTACAGTGTAATAAATAAAATTGGTGTACAGCTATTGGAGAAAGAATAAATTTTTCTAAATACATTTCGGTTGTAGATCGACAACTGAAAACAACCTTAATAATTAGAATAACGTATACTATGCACACACCCTCATGAACCATAGATATTGCTAGGCTGGGGTAGCTTGCGTGCCTCAACGATACGGATAGCCGTACCATAGGTGCAACCACAGCGGATGTGTACTTGTGGAAAGGCCAGACAAACGTGTGGTTCCTGAAGAGGGGCAGCAGCCTTTTCAGTAGTTACAGTTACTGCGAACGGCTGAAAGCAAGGGGAAACTACAGTCGTTAATTTTACCGAGGACATGCAGCTCTACTGTATGAATATATGATGATGACATTCTCTCAGACAAAATATTCTAGAGATGTCCCCCCATTCGGAGCATATCGTCCTCAATATAAATAAAACTGGCATTCTACGGATCGGAGCGTGAAGTTTTATCCCTTAATCGAGTAGGTAAGACAGAAAAATTGAAATAGGAGTGGATAGGTTAAAGTTAGAGTTGGTGGGGCTAAGTAAAGTTCGGTGGCAGGATGAACAGGATTTTTCTGCAGGTGAGTACAGGGTTATAAATACAATAACAGTTGGTGCTAATGCAGGAGCAGGTCTGATAATCCATAAGAAAAAAGGAATGCGGGTAACTCACTATGAATAGTATAGTGAATGCATTATCGTAGCAAAGATATGTTTCAAATGCTAAGATGAAGGACTTAACTGCAGGGTCATCAGTCCCTAAATTTACAAACTACTTATGAACTAGCTTATACTAAAGACGACACAAACATCCATGCCCGAGGGAGTATTCGAATCCCCGACCGTAGACTGTGCAGACTGTGACTGGCACGCCGCAGACCGCTCGGCCACCGTGGCCGGCTCAACGTAATTTCGTCCGCTCTTCAGCCATATGACATTAAAGTTTATAAGCAGAACTAAAAATACACAAAAACGACACATATTAAACAGGATTTAAAATTTTTAATTTCATGGATGTGAGAATATAATATAGACGAATCTTAGACTGTCTTGACGCTTACTTAAAAGGCGGAGATAAGGATTCATATAATAAAAAGACAATCTACTTGAACACGGAACACCGAGAAGCACTAAAATGGAGCACGACGTATAAACGTGTGATCTAACGAATAAAACGAATAAGAAGAACGGGCTCGTGGTCGTAACACACGGATGGATGAACTGTAATGAACTGTATAATATTACTGCAAGGAGACTAAAGGGTGTCGGTCTTTAAAGGACGTTTAGCTGCTCGTTTCGTATAATCAGTTGAAGGCGCTAAAGTCCTGATAATACTAAAGGCCTGGACTATTAAGTTGATCTTTCACCACGTAGTCTCGATATGTAACCACAGTTCATCAGCAGACACTGCACCAGGCGGTAGCGTCCTTCTAACCTCAGCCCACATGTTTTTATCGCTGGTGACTGCTCACAAAAGGAGGAAGTTACATTCTTCGCAGCCGTTGTAATCAGTTCTGGACTGTTCTTCTGGATCTGGGTACGTAGTGTAAAGACATCATCACTCATTAATGTGGAAATATTTTCCTGTCCGATACTGAGAATTTTTAATTTCTACACAGTAGCCAATTCGACCACTCTGCAGTGGTTGTGACTTCTAAATTATGCATTTTACAGTGACATTAGGAATTCCATGAGACTTTCTCACCATGGCTAAAAATAATGTGTTCAGGGTTTGCAATCAGAGTATGGAATGAAAGGTTGTGTAGTTTAAGATACCATGTTGTAAGTACTTGCGCTTGATAGATAAGGGTGATGCTAATTATCTAATTCTTGTCTCAGAGTAGGACACGACACGAGAACTGCCGCCCCCCTTCCCTGTTCATCGCCTGTAGTTAATACAGAATGGATTTGTTAAGGCGTTACCTAAGGATAAATGCCCCTTGTTCGATGTACAGTTCTTCCATGAATGTTATAATTGAAATTTATGCAGTTATCTCCTCAGAATATTCCAAAATATGGTCAGCAAATCAGAACAATCCCTACGTAAAGATACACAAAGATTTTTTTTTTTAATTATTCTATCATTACCAGTAACTTCATGTTCCACACAACAATGAAAAGCGAAGTGAAGTCTGAACATTGATTTCCAGCTTCTACAATACGAAATGCAGGATCCAGCTAGATGCTTTCCGTAAGTCTTATCTACATCTACATCTACATAGATACTCTGCAAATCACATTTAAGTGCCTGGCAGAGGATTCATTAACCACTTTCATAACGTTTCTCTACCTTCCATTTTCTAATAGCGCGCGGGAAGAAAGAACACCTAAACCGTTCCGTTTTCGATCTGATTTCTCTTATTCTATTGGGATGGTTATGTCTCCCTAAGTAGGTGGGTGCTATCAAAATATTTTCACATTCAGAACTAAAAGTCGGTGATTGAAACTTCGCAAACAGATCACGCCGCAATGAATAAAGTCTTTCTTTTAATGATTTCCACCCCAATTCGTGCAACATTTGCGTGACGCTTTCACCCCCGTAACGCGATAAAACAAAACGAGCTGCCCTTCTCTGAACCTTCTCAATGTCTTCCGTCAGTCCCACTTGGTAACGGTCCCACAAGGGGCAACAGTACTCCAGGAGAGGACGCACAAGTCTGATGTAGGCAGTCTCTTTTGTGGAGCTGGTGCATCTTCGAAGCGTTCTGCCGATGAAACGTAACCTTTGGTTCGCCTTATCCACAATATTTTCTAGTTCTCTCCAGTCAAAGTTATTTGTGATTGTAACTCCTAGGTATTTGGTAGAATCTACGACCTTAAGGTTTGACTGATCTATCGCGTAATTAAAGTTCAGCGGATTTCTTTTAGAGGTCATGTGTGTTACTTCACACTTTTCTTTATTTAGTGTCAATTGCCAATTTTCGCACCAAGTAGAAATTTTGTCTAAATCGCTTTGCAGTTGCTTTTGATCCTCTGTTGACTTCACTGACCGATAAACGACAGTATCATCCGCGAACAGTCTAAGGGAGCTATTCAGATTATCTCCTAAATCGTTTATAAACACGAGGAAGAGTAGGGGACCTATAACACTTCCCTGTGGAACGCCAGATATCACTTCCGTTTTACTCGATGATTTACCGTCAATTACAACGAACTGTGTTCTTTCTGATAGAAAATCGTGAATCCAGTCGCACAATTGGTGAGATATTCCATAAGCACGCAATTTCAAAAGAAGCCCTTTGTGGTGTACAGTGTCAAAAGCCATCCTGAAATCCAAAAATATGGAATCGATTTGAGATCCCTTGTCGATGGCACTAAACACTTCATGTGAATAAAGGGCAAGCAACGTGCTGTTGCTTGTATGGTGCCCACCTTTAAAATGCAACCCGCGGTTTATTTGCTTTAATGTTCATTTTGTGCTGTACTTTAACTAAATTATTTCAAGTTCAAAAAATTCGGTACCATCAATCCTTGTCCAAAATATAATCGCAGAATCTACTTTAACAATTATGGCATCATACTAAGCGAGGGCAACGTTATACCTAGAGTTCAATAATATTATTTTTTTACTAAACAGAGAAATATGTTGACAATAGTGTTGCAAAAGCAACACCAATCATGTGACTCAGTGGCCCATCAAAGTTTCTATGGGCCATCACATCTCCTATTACATATGGCATAAAATCGCCCCCAAATGAACTGTCTTATAGTCAATGAGCATCGCTGATACTTCTCTGAACAAACGGTCGGAAACTTCGCAGGACCGCGGCCAGGCGCCAGCGAGTAGCGAGGCCCACGTACTCGTCTTACTGTTAGTTACCTAACAGTTGCACCGCAAATATTGCGGAAACGGAAAGTGCGATTGATGTGCGGTTTTCACAGAATGGATTGGTAGTCAAGGTGCGGTGTAACAATCCATTTATACCAGCTTCATCAAACAGTTGCGACGTAACAAATATTATATGTCGTCGCATCACAGTAGTCGCAGTAATAAAAGTTTTTAAGATGTAGGTTCCTCCACCATCTGCGAAATAGTTGCAGCACTAAAAGTTTGTACAATCAGTGTTACCTTGATATCTCGGGGATCGGTGTAACTGCTCGGAGATCTGCATCTAAAATTTCAATAATGCAGAAACATGTGGAATTCTTCACAATACGTGCAGCTGGAGCAAGTTTCTCCAATTCAGGTGTACGTAAGTGGATAACCAGTAATTCACAGCAACACCAGGTAAAGTTGAAATCGTTGTTTGATTTCGATAACTGTTCACAATTATGACCAACACTTTAACAATGAAATTACAATAAGTTGACCGACATAGTGACGGCCTCGAAATCTCAATCAGAACTGCCTTCCAATGGCCTCTGCTGGTCCTCCTTATATAGTAATCCTAACAATGTCTAGCATTGTTGTTAACACTTAATACATGGAGATATTTGATTTGTAGTTCCGTTTAGTAAATTATGTGAATGTTGATAATCTGTAAACAAAGTTAAATCCTGTCTTAATCTTCCTAACACATAAAAACACTTGTGTAGACACTCAAATATCTAATATATTCATACATACGAAATCAAACAATACATATTACATTTGTATGAATATCATGAAATATAATGAATAGCAAATACTCCAATCATGTACATACAGCCTATTGTAACTTTATCTACACAGTGAATGCATGCTTTACGCCTTCTTTCCTTAATCAGCTCAAATATCAAAATCAAATGTTCAAATGTTTGTAGAGTCTATGGGACTTAACTACGGGGTCATCAGTCCCTAAACTTACAAACTACTTATGAACTAGCTAATCCTAAGGACGGCACAAATATCGATGCCCGAGGGGGGATTCGAACCCCCGACCGTAGCGGCCGTGCAGACCGTGACTGGAGCGCCTTAGTCCCCTCGGCCACCGCGGCCGGCGCTCAAATATCACGTATAATTGAGTATACATTAAAGGTTGTCTGGTTATAAGATTTGAAATGTATTCCATTACTTTACTTAAGTGTCTGAGCTCTAATTTGTTATGACTCTATGGTCCACCATGTGCTTTAACATATTTGAACATTTATGTTAAACTATTATGTTTTATATGTTCCTACCAATGGATAGGTTCATTAATGATGTTTACTGTCTTTTGACATTGATTCGGTGAAACACTGAGAACTCTGATGTGTCCTAAGGACATATGTTTACATTTGACTGCTGGTATAAATTCAAAATAAAAATGTTTTTTAAGTAAATGCATAAAATACTGCCAAGGTCGCGTTTAGTTTGGCAGCTACAACAATTCAAAGTGATGGGGCGGAGGCTACGACAGCGTAGCTCACTGGCTGGTGGTCATGAGACAGTGGGCCGTGCCCCAGGGGCTAGCCACTCGGCTAGTGAGCTACGCTATCGCAGCCTCCGCCCCCGAAACTTTGAACGGTTGCAGCTACCAAACTAAACATGATAAAAATGTTATTCAAAATTCTTTGTGCACAGCTGGTGTCGAAAATTCCAGTGCATGATAGAATAAAACATTTTTCCACTTAAAAAACAGTATGTTTCCATTAAAAAACACTTTCTAAGTAATATTACAATCTCTGTGTTTGCTAAAAATACAACCCTGACTACGGATCCATTCTGTAAAAACCGCACGTCAATCGCACTTTCCGTATCCGTAATATTTGCGGTGCAAGTGTTAGGTGATTCACCCTGTATAATCAGCTCGTAAGATAATTAGGCAGCTTCTATGTGACTAGCCAAAGAGAAAGGTCTTTACAGTTTAATACATGAGAGTCTCTGTGTAAAAATTGGACTAAAATATCACTATTGTTGTTCACAAGATTCCACTCGGTGGCGCCGCTGACCTGATAAGCAGCGGGTCGCCGCATAAGAAGAATCAGCTTGTGACTTCAGCATAGCAGGAACAATAGCGGCAGCATCAAAGCTGCCAGAGGCGGCGTGAACACCACTCACAATAACAGCATAGACGTACTCAGCGGCGGCATCACGTTGGGGACCCACCGTTATGTTCACTTGTGCTTCGCAAATTATAGTTATGTTATGATTTATTACCTGTCAAAAAAATGAAAACTATAAAAAATAATGAAATGAAAAAATGTTTGGCAGATGCCAGGAGTGGGGGGCTTGTAATGATACGTTTTAACTGGTGTAGTCGTCAAGATTAAAGTTAAGTAGCGTTATTGAAATTTAGCAAACTGTGAAATATTACAATGTACAAGGAATATTAATTTTGAAAAGATAGAGACACTGCGAAAAACGTGAAAGATTCCTCCATCAGTATTTAGCGGCAATAGTAGTTAGAATAAAGACAACACCAGAAAGCATCATTACAAAAGAAAGTGGCGAAATCCGTTTTTTACCTGGCAGGAGAACACAGGTTGGAGTCAACACACTGGAGTCGAACCTGTACTGAATAATCAATTTGCAATATGCTTGGTAGCATAAGCTTCGAATACTACAGTTTCAGGACCGTGTTTAACTCCAATTACGATTGATTTTTAAAGTTACAAGATTATCGGACTTCGTTTAAAGAAAAGAAGAACTACTGCAAATTCAACACAAAATGTGCGTAAGTGAAATTCGCGTCTGGAATTTTCTTCCGCAATCGCGAAGTAATTTACAACAATGGCCAAGCATCATTTCAAGAATTATGCTGGAAACAAAGATAAAAAAAATGAAAAACGGGACAAGACCTCCTTTTAAATAAACTATTAACTTTAAACGAATTACTGAATTTTTTTACAATTAATTGATTTTAGTTCACACTCATATGATCAACATGGAGAGACCAAGAGAGAGAGAGACGTCCGATCTATTCGACAGTAAGAAGACGAAAGACGACAAGCGATTCCGTTTTCTTCCCAGCTCGTTCAAAAAATTTGAACAAAATTATCAGAGATTTACTGGCAGAGAGAACGGATGCTAGCGACAAGCGTCGCAGATTATATATATATATATATTATACACGGTGTCCCAGCTATCTTGTCCACCCAAAATATCTCTGGAACAATAACAGCTATCGAAAAACGTCTTTCACCGGTATCAATGTACGGCTTGGGCCCATATTTGGAAACATTCTAAAACGAAAGCAAATGTGTTTTTAGCACATACTTATGTTTTTTTAAGTAGACACCCTATATTTTTTCTTCAGCAATCGATAGCATGACATATCACATAAACAGTGGCGTTGATTGCATCGCAATATTCCAATTACATCCCGAGATATGGCGACGCGAAGTTGACGCTTGAAATACGCGAAACGCGCGGCTAGCGCACGTCCTGCGACTCAGGCGAGAACCCCATGCTGCTCAGGGGGTCATGAGCCAGACGATTACATTTGTATTTTTCAATGGCGCACTACTTATTTGGCGTATCAAGGGGTGCCCCCTCCGAGAGCTATCTGCATCACGCTGTGGATAACTTTGTGAGCCAAGATGTTCTTCGTATTGTTCCTAGAGCTATATCTTGGCATTGTTGCTAAAATGCTTTGCATCATCCGCTCACTTTCAAGCATTATAATGTCGCAACATTCTGCTTCGAAAATGATGCAAAATCATTAAAGCAGATATATTGAAAACTAATGTCACATTAGATACAAAAGATAATTCTCAATAAACGTGTGTTTTTTAAAATGTCAGTAATCATTACGTTTATCAGCGTTTATCAAGCAGTTCCCTCATCTGTGAAGAGAACATAACAGAAAAGCAACAATCGCTGTTTTCAGTTCAATTTTCATATGTAGTCTATGACATGAGTGTCAGATTCTCATTTTTTTTCAGTTAATTGTATCTCATTATCTTTCTTCCGTTTTCTTTGTCCTTGTTTCTTACTTCCTTACCAAGCGCAGTGGTTATCAATCTGGACTCGCATTCTGTAGGACGACGGCCATTCAGATATAAGTTTTACGCGATTTTCCTAATTCAATCCAGGCAAATACCGGGATGCTTCCATAGCCGATATCCTTCCCTATTTTTCACCCGTAAAAAATGGTCGTGGCTTGAACCCTAATGACTACGAAGTCGAAGCAACGTTAAGGTTTCTTCTTTCTCTCAAGAAGTGGATAATTGCCTACTATTATTTTTTCGAAGTGTACTCACGAGATATTCCTAGGAATCGTTTCACATTCGTGGCTACTGCCCCAAGATTTAAATAAGCTAAAGCGTCCACCTCACTTAGTTTCAAATTTGGCAGACCATCAGGGATTCATATTTCAAAATGCTGAAATATTGTGTTGCTTAAGGTTCCCCGACGGATTTCTTGTAAATATTGTCTTGGGTGAAACTCCGGATGTTATTGTGGTAAGTGAATAATATTTTCTCGAACAAACTGGCCCATATCTTCTTATCGACGTGTCCATCGCACCTGATGATGTCACTCAGTTGCGCCGACGAAATATTGTGCAGTTACGACAGTAATATACGACGTATGACGCGAGAACCATTTTAGAACTGAAATATTAATTCACCTTTGGTCTTCTCACAGTGCAAACAAGCAAGAGTTGTATCTGCAGACTAGGTAATTGGAAACTACTTCAAAGGCACATCGAGTAAAGCATCACAGGAGGCACCCTCAGATGTGTGCTGCCCACTGCCCGTGGAGACCAGGTCCCTGCAGCAAACAAACGCCCACTCTGCACGTGGTAAACACGTGGCGACCGCTCCGCTGCACATCCTCCAACGTGGCACAGAGTCTACATTACACTGCCCACAAGGACTCTGATCAGTCAACAGCACGAAAAGACTTGTTGGCAAGCTGCACATCAGTATCGTACTGAGACATGTGATTTTTTACTGCTACAGTGTGGAGAAGACCACTGACGACTAATGATTCGATGGAAACTGACGAAAGTAATAGCATTAATTTTCTTTCTGCTTTTCTTAATATTAACGTCACACTTTCAAAATGTGAAATGTCAAAAGTCTTTCGCGACGGCATTCTTTCATAAAATATTCTCTGTTTACAAGTCGCGTCATGTCGGATAAAATCTTCGATAGGAAGCTCGTCGTTGCTTCACAGAATGGGAGGCATGCTGCTGGCTTAGCCTCGTCCGTTGATTCACGAGTTTCCATACGTTGGTGGGAACGGAAAGCTTTAGAAATTTCAACTTTTCCTTGAAAACACGCTTCAATTATTGGAATTTATACTTCAAATGGTTGTCGTTAGAAATAGCCTTTGCCCTGTGTACTAGCGTGTTCAGGACAGCTTTCTTGTGTAGAGAGGATGATGTAAGCTTTTGCCGGTCAAGTAGCGATAAGTGTATGTAGATTTCCAACACACTGAATGGCCGCGGTGGAGTAGCTGAGCGGTCTAAGGCGCCTCGCTGCGGAGCGCGTGGTTGCTCGCCGTCGGAGGTTCGAGTCCTCCCTGTGTGTTGTCCTTAGGTTAGTTTATCTAGGTTTAAGTAGTTTAAAAGCTATGGACTGATGACAACGCAGTTTGGTCCGATAGATTTACAAACATGTGAACATGTATACACTGAATGTCCAAGCTGGCCTCCTACTTTTCGCACGACCAAAACATCCAAGTCCCTTTCTGTACTGGTGTGTTTTAAAAGCTTCTGACAGCGATTTCACTGTACGTTTACGTACAGGTTGTATTATGGTAGGCACTGCTCCACATTTGCGCGCCTTTTGTCGGTACTATTTACGTAAATTAACGTGTTCGTTGATTGTTGACAGTAATCTCATAACTTCGCGGTAATTTTTAAGATTATATGTTGGTTTGAAGTGATTTACTGAGTGTAATTAATAATGTGTTTTACATAATCATTAAGCGCAATCAAGAGAAATGGCTCGTTGTTCGTCTTCCTCTGTCGGCTGTAAAAGGCAAAGTACAGGTTGTTATATGGTGCTTGTGTTCGCAAGGAACGATAAAATACGGGAAAAGTGGGCAGTGAAAATTAACCGAGAAAGCGGGAACCGAAAATGCGACTTATAAAGCAAGAAAGGCATTGATGAAATTCAGTAACAGAAGCACTGCCTGTGAAATTCCCGCGTGTTGTAGTGGTTGCGTACATAATTCATAATGTGAAGGATGCGAGTTTGAATCCAGCGGTAACTATTTTCTAAAACAGTATTTGATAGCTTTTCGTTAGTTCATGGTCCTGGTTTTTGATATGTCGTGCTACAAGGTATGTTTTAAGATTGCTACGGCACCTCCCACTTGGCTGTGTATATTGGCTATTCACAACCCGGCTTCACGTGACGTGAGAAAAAGAGGGAAGCCGGACTATTGTAGATATTCAGTTAACTATTTTGAATCTGTTTCTGCTGTTTCACTAGAGATATATTGGTATTTTTCCGCTTTTCTGTGATACTGTCCCTAAAAGTATCTACAGAGCGACGTTTTTGGTATTTCCCAGTGTAGGAAAATGTTATAAGATCGACACAACACTTAAAATGCATTATACCAGGGCGGAAAGTGACAATATTGTACTAATTTCGGCGATGGATATTCAGACAGAAAATCCTGAATTAGTATTATTTTCTTTGAGATACATGTTGTTTGTTGTTGTGGTCTTCAGTCCAGAGACTGGTTTGATGCAGCTCTCCACCCTACTCTATCCTGAGCAAGCCTTTTCATCTCCTCATAAGAACGACAACCCACATCCACTTGAATCTGCTTATTATACGCGTCTCTTGGTCTCCCTCTGCGATTTTTACCCCACACACTTCCCTCCAATGCTAAATTCACAATTCCTTGATGTCTAAGAATGTGTCCTACCAATCTATCCCTTCTTTTAGTCAAGGTATGCCAGAAATTTCTTTTCTCCCCAATTCGGTTCAGTACCTCCTCATTAGTTACGCGATCCACCCACCTAATCTTCAGCATTCTTCTGTAGCACCACATTTCAAAAGCCTCTATCCTCTTTCTGTCCACACTGCTTATCGTCCATGTTTCACTCCCATACAAGGCAACACTCCATACAAATGCCTTCAGAAAGGACTTCCTTAGGCTTAAATCAATATTAGATGTTAACAAATTTCTCTTTTTCAAAAACGCCTTTCTACCCATTGCCATTCTGCATTTTATATCCTCTGTACTGCGACCATCATTTGTTATTTTACTGCCCAAGTAACAAAACTCATCTACCTCCTTTATTGTTTCGTTACCTAATCTAATTCCTTCAGCATCACCTGATTTTCTTACACTGCACTCCATTACCCTAGTTTTACTCTTGTTAATGTTCATCTTATATGCTCCTTTCAGCACACTGTCCATTCCGTTCAATTGCTCTTCCAGGTCATTTGCTGTATCTGACAGAATTACTATGTCGTCGGCAAAACGCAATGTTTTCAATTCTTCACCCTGAACTTTAATTCCTTCTCCAAATTTCTCCTTGCTTTCCTTTATAGCTTGCTCAATGTACAAATTGAACAACATTGGGGAAAGACTACAACCCTGTCTTACTCCCTTTCCAACCACTGCATCCCTTTCATGCCCTTCAACTCTGACAACCGCTGTCTGGTTTTTGTACAAGTTGTAAATAACCTTACGCTCCCTATATTTTACTCCTGCTTGCTTCAGAACTTGAAATAGTTTGTTCCAATCAACATTGTCAAAAGCCTTCTCCAAATCTACAAAAGCTAGAAATGTTGGTTTGCCTTTTCTTAATCTATCTTCTAGGATAAGCCGTAAAGTGAGTATTGCCTCCCGTGTTCCTACATTTCTCCTGAACCCAAACTGATCTTCCCCGAGGTCGGCTTCTACCAGCTTTTCCATCCTTCTGTATATAATTCGTGTTAATATTTTGCAACCATGACTTATTAAACTGATGGTTCTGTAGTTTTCACACCTGTCTGCACCCGCTTTCTTTGGAATGGGGATTATTACATTTTTCTTAAAGTCTGAGGGTACTTCACCTGTCTCATACATCTTACACACAATGTGAAACAATTTTGTCATGGCTGGTTCTCCCAGAGACTTCAGTAGCTCTGACGGGATATCATCTACTCCAGGGGCCTTGTTTCGACTTAGATCTTTCAGTGCTCTGTCAAATTCATCTCTCAGTATAATATCTCCTATTTCATCATCATCTACATCCTCTTCCCTTCCTACAATAGTGTCTCGAAGTTCATTTCCTTTGTAGAGCCCCTCTATATACTCTTTCCACCTTTCAGCTTTCCCTTCTTTTCTGAGAACCGGCTTTCCATCAGTGTCCCTGACATTCATAGAGCTGCCCTTCCTATTGCCAAATGTTTCTTTTATATTCTGTATCTATTTTTCCCCTATTTATACATTCTTCTACATCCTTGCATTTGCCTTCTAGCCATTCCTGCTTAGCCATTTTGCACTTCCTGTCAATCTCATTTCTTAGTCGTCTGTACTCCATTTTGCCTGTTTCATTTACTGCATTTTTATATTTTCTCCTTTCATCGATTAAATTAAATTTAGTATCTCCTGTGATATCCTGAAGCTCCCTCTGAAATTCTTAAGAACTTCAGGTTCCTTCAATTTATCCAGGGCCCATCTCCTTATTTTCCTACCTTTCTGTAGTTTCTTCAGTTTCAGCCTACAGTTCATAACCAACAAGTTATGGTCAGAGTCTATGTCTGCCCCTGGGTATGTCCTACACTTCAAAACCTGGTTCCGAAATCTATGTCTTACCATTATAAAATCTATCTGGTATCTCCCGGTGTCTCCTGGTCTCTTCCACGTATACAACCTTCTTTTGTGATTCTTAAACCAGGTGTTTGTTATAACTAAATTATGTTTCGTGCAAAATTCTACCAGGCGGCTTCCTCTTTCATTCCTTTTGCCCAGACCATATTCCCCCACTATTTTCCCTTCCCTTCCTTGTCCTACTACCGAATTCCAGTCTCCCATAACAATTAAGTTTTCCTCTCCCTTAATTGTCTGAATAATTTCCTTTAGCTCCTCATATATTTCTTCGATTTCCTCATCATCGGCAGAGCTAGTTGGCATATAAACCTGTACTACTGTTGTCGGTGTTGGCTTCGTATCTATCTTGACAATGATAATGCGATCGCTGTGCTGGTCATAGTAGTTTACCCGCATTCCTATTTTCTTATTCATTATCAATCCTACTCCTGTGATACCCCCAACTGATTTTGTATTTATAATCCTGTAGTCACCTGACCAGAAATCCTGTTCATCCTGCCACTGAACTTCACTAATCCCCACTATATCTAACTTCAACCTATCCATTTCCCTTTTTAAATTTTCTAATTTTCCTTTTCGATTAAGGGATCTAACATTCCACGCTCCGACCCGTAGAATGCCAGTATTGTCTTGTCCTTTCCTATTTGAGATACATAACATGGAGTATCTCTCTTATTAATCAACTGCCAACTGTCGAAATTACCAGAATATCGTAAAATATGGTATTAACATTCGACAGTCATAGAAACTGTTTCACCAGTCTTATTTGCCTACAAATTTATTAGGCCTATATGAACATAGATGAATGGCATTTTTTAAACGCGTAGTGATTAGTAATCTACAAGATGTGCTTTGGTGTCATGGGTGGAACTGTTGGCTTATTTCAGTCGTCAAGTGGCTGCACTTCTGGCTGGGGTGCTATGTAAACGCACGTCCCGCGCGCAGTCTGGTAAAAACAAGGCGGACACAGGCCGGTTGGCCACTCTCTCCCTGTGTAGGCTCTCTAATCTTATGCCGCTTACAGCGCCATCTATTGATAAAGTTAGTAACTTTTTTTTTCTTTCGTGGCGTTTCCCACTACGTCAAATATGTCCAATTCAAAACTGCCGTCATTCTACCCCGATGTTCATTTTTTTTCTTTAATTACAGACACCCTTTTGTGTCCCAACTTCGTCGTCGCTTTTGTGTCCCAGCCTCGTCGTAGGTGTCGGTGGCCGAGTGGAATGAGACCGACACGCTGGTGCAGGTACAGAGGGGAGCAGCCAGAAACTATAAACACTAGAGTAAATTAGAAAGAGATATATATTGCACAGAATGTAACAATACTTAACTTTTACATAGTACTGCAGAATGTTGATACATAGTTGTTAGAGGCCTGCCTAGTGCCTGTACAATAGCAAAGTCCTCACTGGTGCCTATCTGATTACGAAGGTCCTAACTCGTTGCTATCTCAGTCCGAAGTGACCGGTGTCTTTCCGTGGTGGCCACGAGCGGGGTTGCAGCAGAGGGCGCTCGTGGCTGTCGTCGTGAGAACGCCGCGCCGTGCGTGCATGGCGGCGCGCGGCGAAAGTAGGTGGCGCGCACTTTGTACTTGTGCGACACCACACACCCTATGTATGAAATTATAATCTTAGTAAGGGAAACGTGTTTCCAGTTTTATCTGCTTGTTAACTGAGCTTAACAGAGACAGTGTGTAATATACTGGAGGTCGGCAAAATAATATGAACAACGTGCATTATATTACACCATGTTAGAAGTTGGCACCATTGTGTCAGTTTAATACAAACACCCGAATGCAGTCCATAACTGACGTATGAATTCTTGGATGATCTGTTCTGCGGCGGTCGACACAAATTATCGGTGAAATGCGTGACCTCTCAGACTTCCCAAGAGGCCAAATTGATGGTTACTGGAATAAACTCTGGCGAGAACCGCTGGACAATTTAACATTCCACTAGCGACAGTGCCCGCGGTAACACAAAGCAAAGTGAGTCACCACTGGCACCGTCCGACGAGCATGAAGAACGATTGTGGCCAGACAACATAAAACTACGACGGCAAAGCAAATGTTCAAATGTTCAAATGTTTGTATAGCTTATGGGACTTAACTACGGGGTCATCAGTCCCTAAACTTACATACTACTTACAAACTAGCTAACACTAAGGACGGCACAAATATCCATGCCCGAGGGGGGGAATTCGAACCCCGACTGTAGGGGCCGTGCAGACCGTGACTGGAGCGCCTCAGTCCCGCGGCCGGCCGGCATAGCAAATCTCAACCCTCAGTTTAATAATATTGTCTCGATAAAAACATTCATGGAAGGGCTGTAGTTGTTAGCCCCTAATAACGGAAGCCAACTCAAAACTGCGATGGAAGAGATGCCAAGATCATACAACCTGGACACGTATCGTCGACTCATCGTTTACTTTGATTTCTACAAACAACCGGTTTTATAAATCAAAAATCCCAAAAGAAGTTTACGATATGTCAGTTCTGCTTTCGTAAGTCAATCATGGGGCATCTATATGTGGTACCCAATTATCAATACCCTCCCTAGCCGGATATTATTGAACATTTTACCATCCTTGGCAACAAACTGCTTACTATGAGTTACACAGTGCTAATAAACACTGTCATATTACAAAATGACACACACACACACACACACACACACACACACACACACACACACACACACAGCCAAAACGTTTCAGGCTTGCTATTATCAGAATGTCTCCTGTGAACAACAAAAAACTAATGTCTCAACATATTTGAACTGTTATTGGTAGTTTTAGATCAGAGTATGAGAACCAAATTTACGCCTCCTACATCATTGAATTATTAGCGGATGTTTCGATGCAAGAATTGTAAACAGTGTGACGGAATCTATAGAGATAATTTGCAAGAATATTCTTCGAAGATTTGCATCTCTTCTCGAAGCCATTGTTTTGGCAAATCCCAACTAATAAGTGAAAATTGTGTCTATGTTAGGGGGTAATATTCTTTTGTTCACCTCCCTGTACCAATGATTGGAAACTTCACAAATATCATTCATTTTATTTGTAGAAGAAAAAAAAAGAAAAAAAAGAAGAAGAAAAAACCTATCACTCTTCTGTTAACTAAACTACAAGCCCGTGACTCGGGTCTCTGCTTTCGATTTATATCCCAGTAAAGTTCAGTTATTTTAAAATCTGACTTTTTATTTAACTACTTGAACCTTCCTGTTCATATGCACAATATTTGGCACTGTAGACAAGTCTGAGAATAAGTTTAATAAGTCATACTTGCAAAATGCTAACTCTAACTATTTACAGACAAATGGAAAAATTGATAGAATCGGACATCGTGGAAGATCAGTTTGGATTTAGGATAAATGTAGGAACACGTGAGACTATATTCACCTAGAAGATAGGTTAAGGAACGTACATTTGTAGCTTCTGTAGATTCGAAGAAAGTTTTTGACAATGTTGATTGGAATTCACTGCCGGCCGCTGTGGCCGAGGGGACTGAGGCGCTGCAGTCACGGTCTGCACGGCCACTACGGTCGGGGGTTCGAATCCCCCCTCGGGCATGGATATTTGTGCCGTCTTTAGTATAAGGTAGTTGATAAGTAGTTTGTAAGTTTAGGGACTGATGACCCCGTAGTTGAGTCCCATAGGCCTTACAAACATTTGGAATTCACTCATTCAAATCCTGCAGTCATCAGAGGTAAAATATAGACAACTTATACAAAAACCAGACAGCAGTTACAAAAGTTGAAAGACATGAAAGGGACGCAGTATTTGGGTAGGGAGTAAGACATGACTGTAGCATTTCACCAATGATATACAATCTATACTTCGAGCAAGCTCTGAAGGAAAATGCAAGGAGAAATTGGGAGAAGGAATTAAAATTCAGGGAGAAGAAATAAATTGTTGTTTGCGATGAGATTATGATATTGTCAAACAACAAAGAACCTGAATGAGCAATTGAAATGAATTGACAGTGTCTTGAAATAAAGTTATATGTTGAACATTAACAAGAAAAAAAATAAGGGTAATGGAATGCAGTGTAAGAAAATCAGGTGATGCTGAAGGAATTACATTAGGTAAAAAGACAATAAAGCTAGATGCGTTTCTTAGTTGAGTAGAAAATTAAGGTCTGATAGCCGCATAAAGAAGATATAAAATGCAGGATGGCTATGGGAAGAAAATAATTTCTGAATAAGTGAAATTTCTTGACATCCAAAGGGAATTTAATTGTTAGGATGTCGTTTATGATGGCTTGTCCCTGAAGCATAACGTTGTAGGGGAATGAAACGTGGATGATAAAATGTTCACATAAAAAGATGACAAAAACTTTTGAAATGTAGTGCCACAGACGAAGGCTGAAGATTAGATTGATAGAGCGCGTAACTAATGAGGCAGTGTTGATCAGAATTGGGGATATAAGAAGTTTCTGACATATCTGGACTAGAAGAAGGGATCCATTGCTGTGACACTTTTTGAGATATCATGGAATTGTGAATTTAGCATTCGAGGGAAGTGTGTGGGGAAAAAATAGCTGAGGGAAACCGAAAGACGAATACATTAAGAGATTAAAATAGGTGTGTTGCCGTTCTTATTCAGAGATGAAGAGGTTTGTACAATGCACGGGATAGAGTAGGGTGAATATCTGTATCAATCCAGCCTCCGGACTGAGGACGACAAGAACAACGATTTTCAAACTTCAACATTATGCTTCCACTGAGTTATAGCGACCGAGAGCGGACTGTTCGTCGTCGCAATGACCGGTAATTCGTTGTTCGAAGTCTTTTCTAATGGTGCCAAGCAAATAGATCGGCTCCAAGACGTGTGAGCGATTTCGTAAACCGTTTCCGTAACAAATTTCTTTGGGCTAGCCACATTTTGAAAACAGAAATCGGTTACGATAAATCCAAAAATTACGCCGTAGCAGTCTCACTCCAGGCTAAATTATTTTAATTTACTGTCACAGATGGTGCAAGCAGATCTTTTCGTAACGGAAGACACTCGGTTTCACAAAATGATTAAAATTGCTATTTTCAAATTATCGCTATTGATTATTGCATTCCGCTGATTAAACCTAAATTATTCTCTTAGGTATTTTCTAGAGTGAATCTCTGTATTGCAAGAATTTCTTTAAATCCCACATTCAGAACAACATTTTGGTTTTTAAAATGTTTAAATGTATGTCAAGCTTATGCGACTTATCTACGGGGTCATCAGTCTCTAAACTTACAAACTACTTATGAACTAGCTGATACTAAAGACGACACAGACATCCATGCCCGATGGGACATTCGAACCCCCGACGGGGAACGGCCTCGAGCATCGTAGCATAGGGCCTCAATGCCTCTTACGCGCTCCGCCGTGGCTATTGGTTTTTAAATTATGTCAGTAGGTTAAAAGGGAAAGTAATATTTCAATTCATAAATATTCAAACAATTCAAATGCTCCAAATTAAAAGGAGCATGAGATTTACTAAAGGTAGCGGAAAGTCTTGGTCGGAGAAACTGTCAGTGACATGATACGATAACTGAAATACTGCGCAAATGTCAACAACTGATTAAAACTAAGATATATACTACTATAAGTTTCACGTAAACATTGTAGATACAATGTTTGTTCGAAGATTAGTTTGAGAGGTGGTGGTCATTTTTCTGCCATATCTCTTCTTTCTCGCCTCCTATGTCTCTTTAATGTCTCTTAATCCTAGTTTTGATGTCTCTTTGCATGAAATTAATTTCTTTTACGTGTTTCCTGACTTCTATATTCTGTTATGGTTAGGTAGAATGGCATTAGGATTCATTTATTCTTTTCGTGGAGTGCTTCTGAGTCCAATTCTTTCCTTACTTTCGAGTCGGCTTTGGCGTCCATCGTTGCCGAGCGGTCTTGGACGGTCGGCTGAGTCGCCCTCGCTAAATCACAGGAATCCGGTGTCGTGCCGTCTGCTTTCTGAGTTTCGCGGAAGGCTACCCACTCTCGGGCTTCTGGCATGCTACAGTGGAGTGTTGTTTAAATGTCTGAAAAGCTTAACTTACAAACTACTTATGAACTACCTTATTCTAGGCGCAAATATCTATGCCCGAGGGGGGGATTCGAACCACCGACGGGGAGCGGCCTCGCGCGTCGGAGCATAGCGCCTCAATACCCTCGGCCACGCCGCCGCGGCGCAGTGGAGTGGGTAGGCTGCTTTCTCAGGGCGAAGCGACTGAGCGCCTGCGATTTCCGGGCGGTGCTCGCACAGTGCGTTAACTGTAAAAGCGTCCGGCGCCAGTCTGGACGCCTCGCCGTTTCTCTGGCCGTGTGAGCTAGAGAGAAAAAACATTTGACGGTTGCAGGACGCCCCGCTATCTTTCCGTCACAAAACTGTCAGTAGCAGGTAGCAGAGTTTATAATTTAATAAATGGCTGGACGCAACACGTCCGTGTGTCTGCGAAGTGATATCTGTCTGGCCCAACAGGACACTGTAGCCAGCACTCGTAAAAATAGGCGCCAAGATGCCGGCTAGAGATATTTTGCAGAGAATTTCCTAGTATTGCTAGGGTCTACGTTACTTAAATCGTCCGCGGTGGCCGACGGGACTGAAAAAGATGTTCAAATGTTTGTAGGGTCTATGGGACTTAACTACGGGGTCATCAATCCCTAAACTTACTAACTACTGACAAATTAGCTAATACTAAGGACGACACAAATATCCATGCCCGAGGGGGGATTCGAACCCCCGACCGTAGTGGCCGTGCAGACCGTGACTGGAGCGCCTCAGTCCCCTCGGCCACCGCGGCCGGCGAGGGGACTGAGGCGCTCCAGTCACGGTCTGTACGGCCACTACGGTCGGGGGTTCGAATCCCCCCTCGGGCATGGATATTTGTGCCGTCCTTAGTATTAGCTAGTAGTTTGTAAGTTTATGGACTTATGACCTCGTAGTTAAGTCCCATAACCTATACCAACATTTGAAACATTTTTTTTGACTTGGCGTGTAAAATCTCCATGTTGTGGGAGGTGTCTGGAGAGCCGATGGCGGGAACCGCGTTTGGCCGTCTGACTTTTACTTTTTACGTTTCCTGGCCGAGCACTCTGATTAGAGAGGACATTAGCGGGTCGGTGAGAGTGGCTTTATTAGGTGTAAAAGACGTCGCCGCGTGCTCGGGTGGATTTGGGATTTGGAGCTCGGGAGATGCGGGCACGCGAGACACAGGACTGTGAGAGATACCTCTGTCGACTACGGTCGCCTCCGCTCTGAGGCGGAGTTGGTTCGCTAAGTGCAATCTCAGTCCGACTTAGAATTTGGTGGGTTCGCCGTCTGCGATCACACGTCGGTATTTTGTTGTAAACTGGTGTTAGATTAAATATTGCCGCACCTCTGCTTGGCGACATTATTGTATTTTCGCGGATGAAATCCACAGTTGTTGCTCCCGTGTTCTGACATCGACGCCGCCGCTGCACGATCGTCACCTCAGTGTTTGGTATAGTATTTGCGTGCGCTGTTCCAGTCCTGGTCAGGACTCAGCTATTCTGTTGTAATGAGATTATTTACTGTATGTACCTTCTTTGCTCTCAGAGTGGGATGACATAATGAGAAGGTCTGTTTCTATACTTGACTTTTAATGATAAGCTCCTGAACGATACAGCATCATTTGAACTAATTTTCATTGTGTACTATTTTATATTTCATTTTATGATGTACCTGATCACTCAGTTTATTAAACTTTTTCGCTCTCAGTGTGACACCTTGTCACATACAATTGTGTTTGGTTAGATTTTACATTTTTTCTGTCTATATATGTCATTTATACCAATTTTGTATAATATTATTTTTCTAACACCAGTTACTACTTTGGAGGGGAAACTAGTTCGTTTCTATTGGTAATATTGGGGTTGATCAGAGTATCATTTCATAAACAGATTCATGAATTTTATTATTATTATTATTATTATTATTATTATATTATTATTCAAAGTCAGATGTAGGAAAGTACTTGAGTAAATTAAATGCCTGGCCTTGCACTGGTATGCCAATGTCCAGTTAGGTTAAGAATATATTTGATATGTTTTATAAAACATAGTGGCGATCCAAATTATCTGATGTGTATATAGCTTTGCCAGTCAGATAAAAATTCATATATAAATGTTATGTGACTTGTTGTCAGGGAGGCGGTCTAAATATTCTTGATTAAGTAGACAATAACTATAGTTTTCACCGCAAATTTATTAACAGTGATGAGCAGTTTCAACTCATGTCAGAGTCATCCTCGGATCTAAAAGTAACAGATGACATCATACAATGTCTGAAAAGTTTAAGTATGAAATCATTACTAACTTTTTAACCTATAATACATACCAGTTTACGTGTTTGTTAATAGTTGTATCTGCCATCAGGCACCATAACCTTCCAATCATCAAATTACAACTTATAAAAGCGAAAAAACTGCTAAACAACATTTGAAAAAGAATCACATTGGTTGTTGCACATATATGACACATGGTGGTTAAAACGAGCCAGAGCCGCCTGCTGTGGCCGGCAGCTGTCACACGGCATGTGATAAAACATTTTTGAAGAACAGTAGTAAAATCAGGCATAGCTGGTTAAAATTCACTGAATACGGAAACAAGGTGGTGCGTCTTTTAAGATAGGTAGCGTGGTCCAATGCTGCCCATTCGCTTCTCAAACTGTTATTGATAAACACTACGTATCAATAATTGTAAATATAAGTCTTGTACATGAACCACACGGTATATAAAAGTACGTTTTTGAATTCTAGCTCAATGAATTGCTGTAGACATATGAGCCACGTGATGGCTAAAGTCATGCTGAATCTCAGTTAACAAGTTACTCATCATATGTAACATAGTTCCATGGTACATGCCAAATTGTGGTAATATACACGATGTATTTTTTAGATCTTGTTACATCAAACATCTGGCAGATGGCGTTTATTTACACTATATCGTATTTGTACCTAGTTATACACTTGTTCATATTCGGTTTTATACAATTTTTACAAAATTATAATATTGCTGGAAATTACATTAATATCACGATTTCATTAAGAAATTAAATGAACAAAGGATAATATGGAATCGATTCTGGAAAATGCGTAAATAAAAGTTGTACATATCAATAGCAGATGAATATTAATTCCTATACTAATAAATTTAAAAAAAAAAACTATAGACAAGGGAAGCCAAAACAGTCATGGTCCAACCCACCACTGTCCGCACAGAAACTGAGTTTATTGTGCTGTATTGCTCCCTGTATATCTAGTAAAGCCAATCAATGCCCTTGAAAAGTGCAAGGAGTCCCTTTACCAGTTCTTTATTAGAAACAAATTCTTCGGGTCTGGTTGTCCCAAATGTTGTCCTACATTTAGGGTCCTCTTCTGTTATTCCCATTGTATGTAGGTGTTTTTTGAAATTCCCATGGCCTGTCAGCAATCCAACCATGAGTCTAATCTCTCTCCTGTTCAGGCTCAGAATTGCAGAGCTTCTTTTAAAACATGGCTTTGGCATCATTACCTTGCCATGTTTTTGTTGGTAGACTGTGGTCCAATATTCTACGTGCTGTATTCTGAGCCAGTTACGAAGCTCCAATTTGACCATTGCCTTAGTGATTGTCAGGAAAGGTCCGGTCCAATAAATGGAGTCTCTGCCCCCGTCCTGGCTAATCTGTCGACATGTTCGTTGCCACTGATCCCCGAGTGGCCAGGGACCCACAATAGGTTTACTCTATTGCTTTCCCCTAGCTCCACCAGAACCCTGTGACATTCTGCAACAATTTTAGACCTTGTTGCAGGAGCTGCCAGTGATCTCAGGGCTGCCTGTCTGTCTGAATAGATGTAGATGCTACGGTCTTTGTAGCACCTACGCAAATTCTCCTCCACACATGCCCTGATGACAGTGATTTCCCTAGAGATATGATGCCCTCCAGTCTTGGCTGCACCCCGTATACCCCGACCCCAACGCCTTGGTCTGACCCGTCAATGAACCAGACAATATCCCCCATACAGTGTCGAACTATTTTCTCCCACTGCTCCCTACTTCCAACTGTTTTACTGAAAGGCTTGTTGAAGCAATATATTTACCTCACTCATTTTTTTAGTCTGTGATTCTGGATATCCCAAAGAGTTCCAGTTGTTGCCAGATTTGAGCCTCCATATTGACTCAAAGGTGTAATGGGGGCATATCCAGCATGGTTTCTATCCCAGCAGTTGGTGTGCTGCTAATTCTGCCTTTTATGGCTAAGCAGGCTAATCTCTGCACCTTACCAAGCTCCTTAGCAGCAACCTGCTGTTCTACCTTCTTCCACCACACGACCGCCCCATAGGTGATCCTGGGTCTAATCACTGTGGTGTATATCCAGTGCATACCCTTGGGGCTCAGGCCCCAATTTTTGCCACAAGCTCTCCTGGTACCTACAAGAGTACCTTTTGCCTTGGAGCAAATATTCCTGATGTGAGGGGTCCATGTCAGTTTCTCATGTTGATGATATTTCACTGTCCCCTTCACAGGTAGCGCTTCATTGAAAAGCTTTGGATTCCAACTTGAATGTTGTATACGCTTCTTTGTGAATGGTACAACAATAGTCTTCTTAGGACTAACCCCTAGATCCTGTTTTCTGCACCAGTCTTGACAGTGTCCAACACACTTTATGCCATATTCTTTACTGTGTCAGCAAATTTGCCAAGTATTACTACGACAAGATCATCTGCGTATCCTTGGAAAAAGTGCTGCCTAGAGTTTAATTCTCCAGTTAGATCATTCGCTACAAGATTCCACAATAAAGGGGAAAGAACTCCTCCTTGCGAGCAACACCTAGTGGTGTTGATTACCATTTTTTCATTCATCATGATAGTCTCTACCTTTCTTCCACTGAGCATGGCCCTAGTTCACCTACATATAGTGGTCCCTAGGTCATGCACCTCTGCTGCCCTAACCATGGAATCGAAGGTCGTGTTGCTAAAAGCCCCCTCGATGTCCAGGAAGATACAGGGGGCTATTTCCTGAAAGTGTAGTGGTTCTCCACTTCCCAACGAGTTGGTGGAGAGTTGTCTCACATGATTTACCTGGTTGATATGCATGTTGGTTTGAATGTTGAGGAGCCCTACTCAATTTCCTTTCTCCAACATGCACATTAACCACCTTTTCCAATGTCTTAAGAATGAAGGAGGACTGGATGGTCTCACATCCTTGGCCTTGGTATGATCAATTCTCCCTGGTTTTGGAATGAAGACAACCTTCACTGCCCTCCAGGCATTGGGAATGATTCTTGCTGCTAGGCTAACCTTGAATAACCTGTATAGATTTTCTCCCGCTTGTTACAGGAGAGCTGGAAAGATTCCATCGGGGCCAGGTAACTTGAACGGTTGAAATGTTCCCACCGCCCAAAGGACCTTACTGAAATCGACACACTACTTGGCCAAATCCCAGTCCTCTTTGCGAATACCTGAGAACCGTTGTCTCTCAGGAATCGCATTCTGGTCTGAGTTATCCCCCAGAGTATATTGAAGAAAGTGAGTCTTGAGGAGCAATTCCAGCGTTTCATGTGCTGTCTTTGTATACTCCCCATCCTCCTTCCTCAATGTCCCACCTGGATTAGTTGGTACCCTAGTGAGGATTTTATGAAGTCTCGCTTGAGCAGCTGTGCCTTCCACTTCCTCACAGAATATCTTCCAGGATGCCTCCTTTATCCGTCTGATGGCAAGGTTGTAATTGACAAGGGCCTCACGATACTTTGCCCATTGTCCTTTGCGGCTCGCAAGGTTAAAGTCTTTGTACTGTTTCCTTTGCATTTCCAGGTTATTATTCCACCAAGGCACACTCCTATTAGTGCACTTCTTGGTGATTGAGCTGTTGTCCTGGTATGAGGTCACTATAGCAGAGGTTACGGCCTCTGCTACATCCTCAAACTCTGCTGGATTCCTTATCGAAGTTTTAATTTCCGATAGGCTGAAGTCATTGTCTCTCCTGTATGTCTCCCAGCCCGTTTTCCTGGGATTCCTATAGGTCATGGTCTGTCTGGTTCCCATTTCAACCTTGAATTTAATATACATGTGATCTGATGAGGATGGCTCCAGAACCACATGCCACTGTTTGACGTAACCTCCCATCATCATGGAACCAAAAGTTATGTCAATTACTTCTTCCCTTCTACTATTCCTGCCCTATTCAATTACTTCTTCCCTTCTACTATTCCTGCCCTATTCAGGATCTCCAAGTTGTTAGATAGGAGAAATTCAACAAGGTGCTCACCTCTACTGTTGGTGTCCTTGCTGCCCCACAATAGATCGTGGGCATTGGCATCACATCCCAGCAACAGTTCGTCACCTTCCAATGGCAGGCTTCCGTCAGTCTCCTCACTTCCAAAGAAGAAGGCGAGCTATCTTCGTAAGGAAGGTATGCTGAGGCCAAAACAATTTCCCTCATGATACCTTCCTCACGTTACTGCATCCTGATGGTTACCAGGTCCCTGGAACAAAAATCCATCATTGGTATGAAAGGTAGTCCATTTCTAATGTAAATGCATGTTCTGGAGTTTTTTAGATTTATAGCATAAATCAGCTCACTGAGGCCCGATACACCCCCTTTGTATAAATAGGGTTCTTGTATCAGGGCCACGTCCACCTCCTGTCTCCTCAGGCGACGGCTCAGGGCAGCAGTGGCCCCTTCAGGGCAGCAGTGGCCCCTTTACTGTGCTGCAGGTTTATCTGCAGCACTTCCAGTCCACATATTGGTGCCATTATTGCCTTTAAGATCTTTGATTACCCTGTCGGCGACCTTCGAGAACCCTAAAAACAGTTTCAGGCCTAGCTCTCGCATTCAGGGAGTTCTCTCTGACCCCCACAACCAGGGTTCGTCCTTCTGGAACGATGTTTTGGTTAATTACCCTCCAATCCTCTGTCAAGACTTTTGGGTTCTGGACCCTTATTTTCTCGAACAGAGTCTTTGGAGGGACATCCTTAAGGATCTTTGGTACCCATATTGATACCTTTGCGGTCTTCAGGAGTTCGGTTGCTGTCTTGGCCAGCAGCTTCGCATCCTCCCACGGGGATATCATGGGCACCTTGCTCTTAAGTCATTCTTCTGAGTGCTCCCCCACGCAGACAAAAATGAGGGCATCGCGATCTAGAAAGACCCTCCTGAATTTGGCTCCTGGACCACTGCCCCACCCCAAATTTATTCAAACAGGGCCATCTGCACGAGCTCCTCCTGCTGTGATGCTCACCAGTGGGTATCCTTCTTGGACAACCGCCATTCTAAAGACCAAGACTGCAGTACTATAGGTCTGTTTCCCTATTTCCTGCCTCAGCCTTTTAGGATCACGCTTGTCCAGAGAGGAGAGAGTCTTAGATTCCTCCCTAACCCTCTTGCCGCCTGTCTTTGACGTCGAGGGTGTGTGTGTATCCCCTTCGACCTGAGGCAGTTTCTTTTGAGGGTCTGGGCTCAAGCCCTTTTGATTCCCTCCACTTATGCTTAGGAAGCCATTCTTTTCCTTCCTTTTGCTTCTGTTCCTTGAGAAGTTTCCTCCTCTGAGCCCCAGACAAGATCCTAATCTGGTCCAACTTCTCTGTTACAGTTCCCACTTCTTGCTCAGATGTAGACCCTAATTCAGATGTAGGACTGCACTCCATCGGTCCTGATCCCGATGTCTGAGTATCTGAGGTCTCAGATTGCCCCTCAGATTCTTTTAAAATACTTTCTTTCTCTTAGTCCCACGAGATTTGGGGATTTATATGGTGCACACGACGATAACCCCGTGTGGTGCAAGGCTACTTACTCAGGGAGGTCGCCTGTATCCCAGAGGCTCCGTTCGAGACACATCCACCCATGTGCCTTGCACCCCTCGGCACGGATCGCATCACACCTTGGATTCGGAAAGGAATTGGGAAACGACTGGGAGAGGATAAGGAAGACGGGACGTTGTGGGACACGCTTTGTCTGATCCATCAGCTGATGCCTTCGGTATAGCCCTCAGCTTCACACGGAAACGCAAGCCTCTCCACCCGCACGGACAGTGCTTCGTCAAGCTGATGTCCCCCGGAGAGGAATAGGTAGATAGTAAACAGGTGTCTAAGTAGCTTGAAATATGGAAACATATGTAACCCAGGGTCTATCTGAATGTGTAACCAAAGGTCTGAGTGTAGTCATAGGTAAAATTGTTGATACAATTTAAAGTCAAAGGTCTCTCAATATCTGTAGCCTAACACCTAATAATGTTTGTATCTTAAAAATGATTTCAGTTAATCCTAAGGTTTATATACATGTTTTATCTTGAAATGTAGACCTAGAAAGATCTGCAGTTTGAGACCTTTGTGCACTGCAGTAAAAGTAGTTATAATAGAGAGTAATAAAATACTATAAATATATTTTACACAAGATAAATACAAATGCTTCATCAATCATAGATTGATACTATTTTTCTTTGATGTAGTAGATGTAGTTGTTGTTGTTCAAAAATGAAATGTTGAAATGTTTTAAGATTTTTGGGACTTAACTGCGTGGTCATCAGTTCATAAATTTACATACTACTTATGAACTAACTTATACTAAAGACAACAGAAGCATCCATACCTGAGGGAGGATTCGAACCTCCGACGCGGGAGGCCGCGCAATCCGTAACGTGGCGCTACAGACTGCTCTGCTACTCCTGCACGGTGTGTTGTTATTTTTGTGTCCCAACTTCATCGCCGCTTTTGTGTCCCAGCCTCGTCGTAGGTGTCGGCGGCCGAGTGGAACGAGACCGACACAGTAACAAAAATAGCACGCTGGTGCAGGTACGGAGGGGAGCAGCCAGAAACTATAAACACTCGAGTAAATTAGAAAGAGATATATATTGCACAGAATGTAACAATACTTAACTTTTACATAGTACTGCAGAATGTTGATACATAGTTGTTAGAGGCCTGCCTAGTGCCTGTACAATAGCAAAGTCCTCACTGGTGCCTATCTGATTACGAAGGTCCTAACTCGTTGCTATCTCAGTCCGAAGTGACCGGTGTCTTTCCGTGGTGGCCACGAGCGGGGTTGCAGCAGAGGGCGCTCGTGGCTGTCGTCGGAAGAACGCCGCGCCGTGCATGCATGGCGGCGCGCGGCGAAAGTAGGTGGCGCGCACTTTGTACTCGTGCGACACCACACCCCTCCCCCCCAAACCGCCGCGCCGTCGTGGCGTAGGGCTGAGGGCCACGGCGACGGCACTGGGAGGAGGGCCTGGGCGGGGGCGTTACTGGTGGGACGGGCGTCGTAGCTGAGGCCGGGATCGAGACGCCGTCCGCGCCCCGGCATCCGCCTTGAGATCCTCCAGGGAACCCGCCGAAACCTGGGGAAGGGCGCCCGCCCCCGCCCAGAGGGAGCAGGTCATCTTCTTCTGAGGTGCGTGGCCCAGGCGGCGGCGGCACGCACGGTCCCGGAGTCCGTCTCGGTGACGCTGTCATCTGCGGCGGCGACAGCGGCGGCGTCGCGTCGATCTCCATCGGGACGATCTCGTAGTCCGGGGACGAACGATGTGGTTGTGCTCCCTGGCGGTGAACTGGGTCTGGAATCAAGAAACCGGAGACAGGATCGCGCGGCCTGTGCAGGCGCAATTGGTTTGCGTGGCGCCGCAGCTCCGACCCTGTGGAAGAACGTACAACATACATATTGCTACCGAGCACGCGCTGAATGGTGCCCGGCAGCCATGTCTTCTTGTTTCCAGCAAACAGCCTGTACAGCACCGGCGTGGAAACCTGAAAACGCGTAGCGCCATACGAACCGACTCGGTGCGTGGGAGGCTGCAGCAGGTGAAGGAGAGTGCGGTGACGGCGGCCGTGTATCAGCTCGGCAGGAGACGGGCCGTCACGTGGCATGCACCGATACGTAGACAGGAAAATTTGAAGAGCTTGCTGCCTGGAGTGCTGACCTTTCATCTTCTCCATGTGAGACTTGAATGTTCGAACGAAACGTTCTGCTTCACCATTGGACTGAGGGAGAAAAGGTGCAGTGGTAATATGCTGAATGCCATTCACACGACAAAACTGTTGAAATTCCGCACTAACAAACTGAGGTCCATTGTCACTGACGATAGTTTCAGGCAAGCCTTCGATGCAAAACACTGATGTTATGGCACTGATTGTACTAGACGCCGTCGTTGAGTTCATGGCAATCACAAAAGGAAACTTGCTGAAAGCGTCTACAACAATTAACCATCGCGTATTCCAGAGAGGTCCGGCAAAGTCAATGTGTAAACGTTGCCATGGTCCCTTGGGGCGTGGCCAGTCTGAAAAACGTTGCGGAGGAACCGCCTGATGCTACGCACAAACAGTACACTGTGACGTCATGTTCTCTATCTGAGCGTCCATACCAACCCAGGTACAATGACGTCTGGCCAGTTGCTTTGTCCTAACAATACCCCAATGTCCTTGATGCAGGAGGCGTAACACTTCTCGTTGCAGGGAACGAGGAACAATCACTCTTGCTTGGTCGTTGTCCGTATGTAACAACAGAACACCCTGACTTAAAGATAATGCATGACGTTGTGCAAAATAACGTCGAACCAGAGGCCGATCAATGTCTTTGGCTCTGGCAGGCCAACCAAAGCGAACAAAACGTGCTACCACACTTAGGTCTGCATCCGCAGCTGTTTCCTGTGCAACCCGACGAGAGTTCAAAGGAAAGTCTGCCACAGCGGAAGCATCTCTGGAGTCTATCTGACAACATGCCATTTCCGAAGAATCAAATGATACATCCTGGCCAACCGGAAGTCGGGAAAGTGTGTCCGCGTTGGCATGTTTAGTGGTAGGTCGGTACAAAATCTCATACTGATAATTTGACAATATCAAGGACCATCTCTGAAGCTTTTGTGCCGTACGTGGCGGAATTGGCTTTGTGGGTGAGAACAACGACGTGAGAGGCTTGTGGTCTGTCAACAAATAGAATTTTCTGCCATAGAGATAATGATGAAACTTTGTGACGCCGTAAATGATTGCTAAGGCCTCCTTTTCTATCTGACTGTAATTCTGTGGCGTCGGCGTCAGTAGCTTGGATGCAAAGGCAATAGGACGATCGTGACATCCAATACGATGCGACAGAACGCCACCCAGACCGTACGACGAGGCGTCAACTGCTAACACTACAGGCTTCTGTGGGTCAAAGGGAATCAAACATGCATGACTGAGTAGTGCAGACTTTAGTTTGTCAAAGGCAACCTGACACTCTTTAGACCATACAAAAGGAACATTCTTCCTACGTAAGTGATGCAGTGGAGCTGCAATCTGAGAGGCATTGGGAATAAACCTGAAATAATAGTTAAGCTTTCCCATCACTGCTTGCAATTCATGCACATTCTTAGGAGGAGGCAAGTCTTTGATTGCTCGAAGATGTGACTGTAAGGGATGAATTCCTTGGGCATTAATCACATGGCCTAGGTACTCTATTTCAGTTTGAAAAAACGAACACTTTGCTTTATTGCAACGTAGACCTGCTGCAGTCAAAACTTTGAAAAGGCACTCCAGGTTTGCTAAATGTTCTTCAACTGTACGTCCGGATACCACAATGTCATCTAAATAGTTCTAACAACACGGTACAGAAACTGTCAGCTGTTCCAAAAAACGCTGAAAAATAGCGGGAGCGGAAGAACTGCCAAAGGGTAGGCGTTGAAAATGAAAAAGGCCCATGTGAGTATTAATGACGAAAAACTTTTTTGACTCGTCATCAAGTGGAATCTGTAAGTATGCCTCTGCTAAATCAATCTTAGAAAAGAAGCGGGACTGTCCTAATTTGTCCATCAGTTCCTCAGGTCTGGGCAGGGGATAAGTGTCGACAATTGTTTGACTGTTCACTGTTGATTTGAAGTCCGCACAGAGACGAACTTTTCCTGACGGCTTGGGTATAATTACTATAGGCGAGGCCCACTGACTCGCAGAAACAGGAGAAATCACCCCACTATCTTGCCAACGTTTAAGTTCTTCGGCAACTGTATCACGCAAGGCGATAGGCACTGGCCTAGCTTTACGAAATTTCGGAACTGCAGATTCTTTTAAAGTTGCATGTGCCACGAAGTCTTTTGCACAACCTAGTTCCGGCGAAAACAAGTCACTATATTTGTCACAATGCATTGATTTTCTCCTGAGGCACTACTGACGAAATTTGAAGCACATCCCTTTGAATTGATAAACCAAACAAGTCAAAAGCATCTAGTCCAAAAATGTTCTGTGTAGATTTGGCCTGAAGAACAACAAAAGCAACTGTTTTTGTGACACCTTGAAAAGAGGCGGGCAGGCTACACGTTCCTAGCACGGGAATATTTTCACCTGTATAAGCTGTTAACACTTGCTGTGACGGCGACAATTTTGGCGAACCCAGAAGTTCATAAGTATCTTTATTTATTAATGTAACAGCGGAACCAGTATCAAGCTGAAATTGCACAGTCTTATTTTCTATGGAGAGATTTACATAAAGTTTGTGCTTCTGTCGCACGACAGGTGCGCGAATGTGGGCAACGTCTGCTACGGTTTGTTTGCTGCACTTGCGTGGGCCGCGTAGTGAAGGAAGCGGCGCAGACTCGGCACGCAGCGGATTAACAACACTGTCACTAGATGACACCACCGCCGGATCGGCGTCCGCGCAATGCGAGGCTACTGCACTAAAATTACTTTCAGTATCTACAACAAGTCTACTGCCACTAGCTACACAGTACTGGGCACTATTACAAGGAGCAGTTGCAGAAGGCACTATTTTCACTACAGGAATGCACTGTTCATAGTCATTTTGCTTGTCCCGAACCCTTTTCCGTTGCACATTTTTACGCGCTCGTCGGCGCTTGCTACGTGGTGCACTATATAGTTTTGCCATAGGCGCAGAACTACTTTCTTGAAATTGAGATCCAAGGAAAGCACTGTTCAATTCCACAGCCCGTATAACATTTACAGAATGAACTGTTCTCGCACTCCGCGAAGCACCGTTCCTAACGGCACTGTTCTTTGAGTTTTTAATTTGCATACATACAGACTGCACATGTCCCGATTTGCCACATTGATAACAGGTTGCGTTGCGACTAGGGCAATGAGCACGCTTGTGGCGAGACACACACTGGGGGCAAGAGTTACGAACATTTTTCTGAAATGAGCGTTGGCGCCCGTTATGCAAATTACTGTCTCTAACACGACGGGGCGACCTTTGCGTCGCACTTTTACACTGGCTACTGTTCACTGTCTGTTCAGCACGGCCTGTAGAAAAATAAGAATCACTAGTGCTATACGGAGAACTACGGCTAGGAAAGCGTCCGTTGCGGCGCACTGAATTAACACTGTGGCTTTGCATTTCTACATCTGCTAAGTCAAAAGTATCATGCGCTTCAATAAGCTGCAGTACACTGTCTAATGAAGGGTCAGATTGTTTTAGAATTGCTGCTCTAATTCTGGGGTCCTGAATGTTCTGCGTAATTGCATCCCTCAACATAACGTCACTATACGAAAGTCCACAAGAGCAAGTAAATTTACATTGGCGGGTTAAGCCCTTCAGTTCCGTAATCCACTCTTGGTGTGACTGCTGCGGTAATTTTTTAAGTCTGAAAAATCGGTACCGTGCCGCAGCTACGAGAACTTTTCTCTCATAATGAGCATGTAGTGCATCTACAATTTGTTCAAAGTCTACATCACGAGGAGATGCGTGAGGGAATAGTTACTGCAATAGTACGAAGGTCTGGGGGCCCACAATCGATAAGAAAAGGTTCTTCACTCTCTGACCTGTAATTTGATGAGCCGCGACGAGTTCTTGAAACTGTGCGAAGTAGTCGCTCCATTCTTCCTCACGTTCGTTGTACTGGCGGAACGTAGGGAGCGGTACGGCGGCTGGTGTGGGTTGCTGAAGCGGCGGCTGTAGTTGTTGGTTAGCTGCTTGCGCTGTGAGCTGGGCCACAGCCTGGAGAAGTTGTGTTATTTGCGCCGTCTGTAACTGAATAATTTCCATTAAGTTTGGGTTCGGGGTAGTGGCCATGCTGACCGATTAGGCGCCGCGTATACAAGTAACTTATAACAAAACACAAATGCAATATGAAAGAGGACTCGCTCTGCAACAAAAAAGTCCACAAAATACGTAACAGAATATGTTCCCCCAAAAATCTTATAATAAGGGTGGGTGGGCGGGAGCAATTTTTGCGTGCTCCGACTGCTGCTGTCTGGCTGCTGCAAGCGGGCTGGTCCAAGGTTCTATCACTCCTCGTCGCCACTTTTGTGTCCCAACTTCATCGCCGCTTTTGTGTCCCAGCCTCGTCGCCACTTTTGTGTCCCAACTTCATCGCCGCTTTTGTGTCCCAGCCTCGTCGTAGGTGTCGGCGGCCGAGTGGAACGAGACCGACACAGTAACAAAAATAGCACGCTGGTGCAGGTACGGAGGGGAGCAGCCAGAAACTATAAACACTCGAGTAAATTAGAAAGAGATATATATTGCACAGAATGTAACAATACTTAACTTTTACATAGTACTGCAGAATGTTGATACAAAGTTGTAGAGGCCTGCCTAGTGCCTGTACAATAGCAAAGTCCTCACTGGTGCCTATCTGATTACGAAGGTCCTAACTCGTTGCTATCTCAGTCCGAAGTGACCGGTGTCTTTCCGTGGTGGCCACGAGCGGGGTTCCAGCAGAGGGCGCTCGTGGCTGTCGTCGGAAGAACGCCGCGCCGTGCATGCATGGCGGCGCGCGGCGAAAGTAGGTGGCGCGCACTTTGTACTTGTGCGACACCACAGTTATAGCGACTGTTCTTTAATAACATGTATATATTAAAAGTACTGATATAGTGAGGAATAGTGTCATATATGAGTAACCCATATTCTACGATGTAAAGTTAACTTTAACAGTTTATGTGTAATTTTTTTGTTTCTATAGACGATTCTTATGATTTGTATTAGTGGTGTATTTGCATTTTTATGCAGACCTTTGACTATACATTTAGATAGACCTTAGGCTACGGATTTGTACATGCCTCAAGCTACTAAGACCCTTGGTTACATATCTACCTATTCCTCGTCTACAGATAAGCTTGATCCAGAAATTGTACTGAAACTTCAGGCTGTATTTTAAAAAAGTTTGATTGTAATTATATTTTCTTTCATGCTTGACTGGAGCATCATAACTATCCATTTCCTTCTGTCTAGTAAACTTTTAACAATATATGTATAAACCTTTTGTATATCTGTGGACGATTGTTATGAATTGTACTAGGTGTGCATCTATTTTTTTTTTCTCTTTTTCTCTGTCTATAGTTTATTTTTTTAAATTATTTATTAGTTTATGGATTGATTTTCATCTGCTATTGCTATGTTCAACTTTTATTCACACATTTTCCAGAATCGACTCCATATTATCCTTTGTTCATTTAATTTTTTAATAAAAAATTTTAATACAAGGTACAAAAATACATTTTATGTAATGGCTGTTTTTTGTAATGGTCGAATACTGGTGAATTGCTACATATCTGTAATGTTTATGATTGTATAATTTTTGTAGATATCTTTGAAAATACTTCGCCAAATTTTTAAAAATCGAGATATTAATGTAATTTCCTTCAATATTATAATTTTGTAAAAATATAAAATTGAAAAAGTGCAGCTATATATCTATGTAAAAATACGATATAGTGTAAATCAATGCCATTTGCCAGATGTTGTATGTAACTACGTCTGAAAAATACGACACCTAGTATATTAACGCCACCTGTATCTTGGAAATATGATGGGTAACTGGTAAACTGTGCTTCAGTATGAGGTTAGCCACAATGTGGCTCACTTAGATACAGCAATTCCGGAAGCTAGAATTCAATAAAGTAATTTTAAATACCATTTGTTTCCTGTACAAGACACTGTCAGTGAATTTAAACCAAAAGTGCCTCATTTTAGTTACTGTTCTTCAAAACTGTTTTAACACGTTAAAAGTCGACCACTGTACGAAACAAGAGCCTTGTTTTGTCACTAAAATTAGTAAATGAGGTCCGTGGGAACTACTGGTTACTCCCTGCTACAAAGCCTTGTTCCCTGGCCCAAACTGAGAACTGACTCGTTTCAAATTACTTCAATAACAGGAAGTTAATACTAAAGTGGTCAATATAATAGTAGCTCACACGTTATTACACACAGACATTAATAACCAAGCCACCACAACTAAAGTTATCTTAGAAAGGTGGCTAAGAAAACATTTATGGGACAACGGAATTTAGACGTAAGAAAAATGGCGTCTGATCTTGTTCTCAGCACTTGTGAAGAACAATATTAAATAAAAAGGAAGGCAACTCACGGATTATGCTGAACTTAAACTTGTTTATTCAGATAGAAAACAAGAAAATGGGGAACCAATTTTGTTAATACAATAAAAATTCATCTCTCACATGGATTAATGCGGACGGTGCTCAGCCTATATTACACATGATTTAACGCTATCGGTGGAGAAGGATTCACAAACAACACTCATTCTCTAAACTTATTTTCTTACTTGTTCTGTGCAGTACACCATCACAGACGTCTGTTAACATAGTGTTATCCTGAGTAGTAAGACCAATTCAGAATAACAATAACAGCAAGCGCTACATTCAGACACTGAGACAAGAGGAACAAAGAAAAAAAATCATTACAGCCAATCTGGTATGTAGTCTTCGTAAACATACCCATGCTGATCACTGATCATGGATGTTGTTTGTTACAACACGCGACTAAACGTCTTAGATTTAGAGCGAAAACTTTAAGTTGTAATAAATGTGGATGTAATTAAAGCCGCGGCGGATTAGCCGTGCGTACTGGGGCACCTTGCTGCGATGCGCGCGGCCTTTCGACGTTGGTGGTTTGGAGTCCCCCTCGTGCATGGGTGGTTTTGTTGTCCTTAGGTTAGTTGAACATACTTTAAGTAGTTTGTAAGTTACGGACTAATAACCCAGCAGTTGATTCCGATAGATTTACAAACTGTTTTTATGTAATTAACTTTCTACCGTGTACAAAAGTCAATGGATGAAGTATTGCCTTCTATTTTCAGTTGTGCTAAAAATTATAATAGGTTTCCATTTACACACATAGATGCGTGTTGTAAATCATGCTTCCGAGCCCTTTTAATGTTGTTTGTAGAGCTTATGGAACAACTACTGGGTCATCAG
This sequence comes from Locusta migratoria, assembly GCA_026315105.1. Lineage (NCBI taxonomy): Eukaryota > Metazoa > Arthropoda > Insecta > Orthoptera > Acrididae > Locusta > Locusta migratoria. The sequence goes on from CM048745.1 coordinate 169,923,826, forward strand.
TTCCTAAACTTACAAACCACTTACGAACTAGCTTATACTAATGACGGCACAAATATCCATGCCCGAGGGGGGATTCAAACCCCCGACCGCAGCGGCCGTGCAGACCGTGACTGGCAAGCCGCAGACCGCTCGGCCACCGCGGCCGGCCCTTTTTTAATGGTTTGTATCAACCGTATTACCCAGTTACACCAGCCTCTCCCGTCACTTTCGGTTTGTGGACTTAGGTCTTCAGTATTTCTTGTGGATTAAGAAATAACTCCAGTGGCAAAGTTAGGTGACTCACTCTGTATAAGCTTGCTCTGGAATTGTTTTCAAACTGGGGTAATTGGCGATGTGTACAATTTCAAATTGGGTAAATTGTTGACAACATTGCCTGCGAATCTTTATTATGTTTTAACTGTGGATCAGTCAATGATTGCATTCTCGTATGTACTAATAAGAATGAGATTATTGTGTGATTCACAATCAAAAATTAAAAGAGTATGTTATTTATTTTTAAAGAATTCTGGCAGACCAAAGATAATTTCATCCTGTTAAGTTATTCGCTAAATTGTAGTGTTGTTAATTTGTTGCTTTGTTACTTTTGTCAGAGTTACATGGAATGTTACATGAATGAAAGATCATTTTCACTTGTTTCCATACAGTAAACCTTAAATTGAAATCGCCGACTAGTTCATAAGTAGTTTGTAAGTTTAGGGACTGATAACCCCGTAGTTAAGTCCCATAAGCTCTACAAACATTTGACATTTTTAAATTGAAATCAGATGGATATTACACTTGTAAATGTTAACTGATTGTTTCGTGTGATTTTGAGGACCCTACGGACTTGTCCGGAACTTTCAGGAGTTTAATTTTTAAATAAGTTGTTTTTTCCCTGCGGAGTACTGCTATCTGGAATTTTTTTGATTCCGCTATTCCACTCCACGGCCTCCTGCGGCTTCCTGATTGTACGGCATCTCACTAATCATAATCATATTGCGCGTATCAACAAGAAATGATTACAAACCTAACAAACTGAATTTTTAAAAAGTGCTGTCTATGAAAGAGTGTAAAAATACATTTCAGTGCTATATATTCAAATGAAAAAGATATATGAATGAAGAAAAAAGATGTATGAATGAAGAAAATTTCTAGCTAATTATAGTAATATGACGGGTTAGTAAAGGAGATTGATAGTTTTTGAACAGGGAGAAGTCATTGCAGTCATCTAAAATTACCATTCATAATCTGATGCAAGTTTCAAACATTAAGTGAACTATTTCAAGCGAAGGATTAAGAATTACCTCAGTACTTTACTAATCAAAACCCATTAGAAATGATTTATTGAAGAATTCATGTTAAATGACAGTAGTTTTTCCTTTCCCTGTGATACGCTGACTTCTACTCACAGCTGGAACAGTTTTATTTTCTCATGTTGTACAGGCGTCAGTGAAATTACAAGGCGATGAGAAGTTTGAATTAATAAAACTATATGTACACATAGTTTCATAAGCAAATAGAATGGAAACAAATTTATAAAAACTCTTGTGTTTATGCTGATTCTCTCATTAAGAATGCGATGTGATTAACGTGGTATGATATTGCTGATTATCGTAATGAACTGCGGCAGTAGCATTCAAATGCATATTTACCAATATTGATGATGTTGGTTTATCATTAGTGCCAGACTTTCTACACAAACATGTTGCTTCGTTTCGGATCTGAAAAAAGCATTGGAATGACGTACTGAAATGGAATTTGGAATTGCGTAGTATGTTAGTTCCCGAATATTTCGTTGCACTTCCTGAATGGCATATATTCTATACATATTGATACTGAACGCCTTATAAAGATCATCGCAAAGCTATAAAAGTAACTTGTCTTGCTGCTTTTGCGGATTTTATGTTCCTGTACGTAATAATTGAGTATTCCTGAACATTAATTCCACGGCCTCTGTAACTACAAAATAATTATTTTTATTTCGGGGAGTAGAAACATTGTAATTTTTACTGGAAATGACCTGTTTTATGAATAAAAATTTTAATTTCCACTAGTGCCTGAAGCAATGTTAAACCTCAATATGAACAGACGGTGATTATCATAGAACAAGGTCTTTCAGTAATTTTTAGGAAACGGTCATTAGACTGATTCAATGAGTCCTGCCGCTACGTGACGACCTCCTCATATCAGTCTTTTCCACCGACGTCATCAAGTGATGATTTCGTGTACTGCAGTCTTTGTCTTCCCCTTTACACCCCCTGTAACACCGTCGTAGTTCTACCATCACGGCTTTACATATGTAATATCATTTTGTACGATCTCATAAATGATTTCTATATGATCCTCTTCGATTCTGAGCAGTCATCAGAAGATGAAAAGCAACTGCAAAACAATTTAGATAAGATACCTGGATGGTGCGAAAATTGGCAGTTAACCCTAAATAATGAAAAATGTGAAGTCGTCAATATGAATACGGCAGTAATATCAAAAAATTCCCAACACCCCACAGCACACAATCATGCAGCCTTCCACACCATGGTACATCGTTTACTATCTATACCACAACAAAAAGCAGATTTCGAAAATGAACTTAGAATAATCAGAGAAATAGCATCCAGCAATGATTACAGCCCCCCCCCCCCCCCCCCCCCATTTAGAACATACTTATCAGGAAAAAGAGGCGAAAGATAACAGCACTTCTGTATCTTCAACAGAAATCTCCGAGTCATAGTGATAAAAAGTGGGTCCCCATGCTATATCTAGGTAAGCCTTCAAAGGTAATTACCCAAAAAAACTGATATCCAGGAAATTCAACCCAGCTTTTTACACGAGAAATACTGTTGCACACATTTTGTTCAACAGCAAGGACAAAATTCCACCTTTAGAACAGAGTGTAGTGTATAAAATTCCTGTAACCTATAATATAGCGCCTGTATGGTGTTTGGTGGGAGTCGTTAGCTGAAATGTTATGTACTGAACTGGAAATAAATGAAAATGGCGGATTTTGATAAAAAGGGAATAAAAATGAAATTAAACAAAAATAATTCGAACGACTGTAAGGGTAAAGATGGGTGGCTTCTACGTTATAAAAAGAAGACGATGTTACCTTCAGTAAGTACTATTTCGATGTGCAATGATGGGATCTGTAATAAAACAATATATAATTAAAGGTAAACACCGTCGAGATCGGTAATTGGACGTATTAAAATCTGTTATTATGCAGTGGGCCGTGTTCTAAATTTTAGTTGTGAGCTTCGCGTATGCGGTTGGCAAGAATGTAACATGAACGAAAAAAATATTCGGACATCGTTTTAATAAATAGCTATACAAATTCGACTGCAGGTCCTGTAATCATCCCTATCTTTGATGTAGGAAATATTGGAATAGAAATAAAAGCAATGAAACCGATTTAACAATTACTTCGCTGATCATTATTAGCCGTAATGGCGTCCAATTCCTCCACACTACAAGTTCACGCCACTCGAGTGAAAAAGGGCAATTAAATGAAAGATGACTGCCATTTAAAATTTATGTTGATGTATTTCAAGTTAAAAATATAATTTACAGGAGCGGCACTATACTGACACCAAACTGAGCATGACCAGGGAAAAGCTGCATCGAATACGTCTTATCTCCAAAAAGGCGAAAAAAAAAGTGAATCGCTGTTCCTTCTCTCCCGCAGTAAAACAAGGGTGGTTCACAGATAATTAAATGGGAGAGAAAGAAAAACGATCGTTGCCCTATTCGAAATTTCTCTGATTCATGAAATTAATTTTTTATTTATTTATTTATTTATTAATCTACGATTTATATTGTGTCGTTTGAAACCTTTGTGGCAAATTATATGTAGGCCAGTTAGTTATGGCTAAGGCCACTAATCTGGACACGGAAGGAGCTGGAGTTTGAAAAAGAAAGATTCCGCCTTTGCTGACCATGCTCTGAATGAACGTCATTCCTATGATACTAAATGTGAATTTCTCCATAAAGGAAAAAAGTGCAGAAACACATTATTGGAAATTCTGGCCATTAACAAACACCAGTCCAAGAAAACTGAGCTAGTGCTTAATGACCAGACACAATTCCATTATTCACGTTTACAAAAATAATGTCAACTTATTAATAGGTATATTGTTCTCACTGTGTGTAAATAATTTTGTCATATGTGTTCCATACCAATACTCGGTATACCTTTCTTTCCCCTTGCCATAAATCCTACCCCCAACCTTCAATATTTCTCTGGGATTTATAGTTTGCTTGTACAATCACCCATCACTCACGTGTACATTTATAATATTTGTTTCCTTAAAGGATCTAATGTGTACCCCTTCGGACCCCATTTGTGTTTCATATTATGCACATTCTGTGGTATTGATACTTATAACACACCCACTTTTTGTTGCTACTATCACCTGCTGACAATACTTTCTTATACAATCCCTTAGTTTTAGTATTTCAATACCATTGTAGCCTAAGATGTGTTCATTTAAAATCTATTTGTTCTGTAGTACGCTTGTTCTATAGTATTGATTCATAGACTTAAGAAATTTACAGGTTCACATACTTTTGAAAAACCATCTTTGTATATGTAACTTCAATGTTACGTGTGGACTATCTGTTTAGTACGAAGTTATCTGACGATAGCCTAAGAAGCCGAAAGTTGCTAATAGCAAACAAATAAAAAATATTGTGGAACATAAATACTACGTATTGAAGTTTTTAATATGTCTTTGTTCCTCCAAGCACCGACGGTATATTCCATTAACATGCCTACATTACACATATCCATCTTATTTTGAACTTTAGCTGTGCATTGTGTGATCCTCAAAAGGTGGGACTTACGGAGGATATGGAGTAAGTTCAGAGAATGGGATATCGTTTTGTATTATCGCGATACAAGTTGGAGAGCGTCACAGAAATGTACAATTTGGGGTGGAAATTATTAAAAGATAGGATTATTCGTTGCAACGACATCTACGTGCGGAAATTCATCAACTTTCTCTTGAGAATGCGATCATATTTTGTTAGCACCCACCTACATAGTGAGGCACGATCATCGTAATAAAGCATCAGAAACCAGCTCGAAAAAGCAAAGGTTTAGGTTTTCGTTTTCCCCCTCGCGCTAAGAATGGAACGGTAGAGAAATATTACGAAAACGGTTCGATAAACCCTCTGCCAGCCACCAAAACGGGATTTACGTAATAAATATGTAGATGCAGATGCGAAGAAACTCATGCATATTTCCAGTCCACGTGATTTTCTTATCGTAGAAGCTTCCATTCCATTCATTTGAGGCTTACCGATAGTCCATAATTCTTTGCTCTACTTCAAATGTACATTCGCAGAAATTTCATGCTCAGAGTAATACAGATGTTTTTACTTAATACATCGTTCATTCCATAAAGCACTTTGGGGAATTGTTTGTAACTTTCAATGAAGACAGCATTCACTTAAGCGAATCTTACTAATGTTTTCTTCCTAAAGGTTTTATATTTATTCAGAAAAAATGTGCCAGTTTTTTAGGTGATTCTCAATGTGAAAACAAATCATCCTAGTCCAAATTACCATGTGTTTGATTGCGATTGGCGACGATACTGAAGAGGAATACTACACAAATCCATGAAGAGTTATAAAGACAAGTATGGATAATACTTACTGAAATGCTGGCGCCGCATTCGGAAGGACGGTGATTCAAATCCACCTCCGGCCATCCAGATTCAGGTTTTTCCGTGATTTCCCGAAAATCAATCCACGCAAATGCCGGGATGGTTCCTTTGAAAGGGCACGGCCGATTTCCTTCCACATCCCTACCCAACACTCCTAGCGTAAGATCTGTCTCTAATGACCACGCTGTCGACGGGGCGTTAGACTCTGAGCTTCCTTCCTTCCGAAATGCTGTGTAGTCACTGTGTTATTCAGAATAGTAGTGGGCAGATGACTAATCCACCCTACAAGAGAAAGCCGCATGCCTATCTAAATTCGCATGTCAACTTACTCGAGAGTAAGGTATGTCGCACATTGAACATCACCTCTGTGTGATTTTGGGGCAACAGTCTCGGCGATGAGGGTGACAAGTTCTACACCTATATCCACTTTCATAGGTTACACATCACCCTTCAGCCAGTTCCATAAAGAGAAGTCTTGTGGAGTTAAACCGCTTGATCGGGCAGGGCAGTGAGTAGACCCGTCGTGGCTAATCCACTGTTGCGGATACTGGGATACTAGTTGATAAACTAGGGTGCTCCTCTTATATATCATTTTGTAGTTGTATTTTATGCCGTTGCTATGATATCTTCCAAAACTGCGCTGTCATGCGATTGCACCATTCCTATATTGTCTTGCCGCGGTGGAGTGGCTAAGCGGTCTAAGGCGCCTCGCTGCGGAGCGTGCGGTTGTTCGCCGTCGGAGGTTCGAGTCCCCACTGGGGCATGGGTGTGTGTGTGTGTGTTGTCCTTAGGTTAGTTTACCTTAGTTTATGTAGTTTGTAAGCTACGGACTGATGACCACGGAGTTTGGTCTGATAGATTTACAAACATTTGAACATATACAGGGTGTTACAAAAAGGTACGGCCAGACTTTCTGGAAACATTCCTCACACCCAAAGAAAGAAAATATGTAATGTGGACATGTGTCCGGAAATGCTCAATTTCCATGCTACTTCTCGTTTTAGTATTTCTCTTTAAATAAGTTGTGCAGACAATTGTCGAAATACCCAATTGTTTCGTTAGTATGTACTGTACTTCCTAGATTCACCGCCAGTTGGCCCAATTCAAGGAAGGTAATGTTGACTTCAGTGCTTGTGTTGACATGCGACACATTGCTCTACAGTACTAGTATCAAGCACATCAGTACGTAGCACCAACTGGTTAGTGTTCATCACGAACGTGGTTTTGCATTCAATGCAATGTTTACAAATGCGGTGAATCGAGGAAGTACAGTACATACTAACAAAACAATTGGGTATTTTTACAATTGTCTGCACGAATTATTTCAATTTACATTTAAAGAGAAATACTAAAATGAGCTCTAACATGGAAATTAAGCGTTTCCGGACACATGTCCACATAACATATTTTCTTTCTTTGTGTGTGAGGAATGTTTCCAGAAAGTCTGGCCGTACCTTTTTGTAACACCCTGTATTGTCTTTACTATCCCACGCCTCACATTCTGATGCTACAAGTACACTGGTTAGTGTTCCAGAGTCACTCAGTAATATACTGCCACACGGATTTGTCGATCAGCGAAACGTCTCTCGTGTTCGGTCAAGCTGCGCGGGCACTTACGTTTCAGTACCCATACACTAGGTGTCTGCATGGGCAAGCGACTGCTATGTGCTGGTGTTCACCCGCACAATGGACTTGCTCAATTACACGACACTAGCCGCGTGGGAATATCCATGGCCGGCCGCGGTGGCCGAGGGGACTGAGGCGCTTCAGTCACGGTCCGCATGGCCACTACGGTCGGGGATTCGAATCCCCCCTCGGGCATGGATATTTGTGCCGTCCTTAGGATTAGCTAGTTCATAAGTAGTTTGTAAGTTTAGGGACTGATGACCCCGTAGTTAAGTCCCATAGACTCTACAAACATTTGAACATTTGGAATAGCCATGGCTGTAGGCGCCTTCCTGCGGAGTGCGTGGCCGTTCCCCGTCTGAAATACGAGTCCTCCCTTCCGCATGGAAGTGTATGTTGTTCTCATCATAAATTTAAGCAGTTTGTAAGTTTAGGGACAGATGAGTGGTGCAGTTAGGTCCCGTACCTGGACAAACATTTGATTTGATATGACAGTCAAGCATGACAAGCCCCCAAAATCAAAATTGCTCACTGATCCAAATCACGATTGAACACCACAATTACTCGCTAGTTGTCGTTTGTCACGTGACGCTACAGTGTTGCCACACAGGCAGCCGGCTACCCCTCGGCTTTAAGCGATACACAAACATGGTCGGTCACTTCACAAATACTGTTAATATATTGTAACGTGTGGTATCGTTCTAAGAGGCCGCCATTTTGTAACGTGTGTTATTATTATAGGAGGCCCAGAGAAAAGGACTAAGTCAAGGTAGTGTTCTCACCCCACTGGTGTACAATATCTGTACCAGTGACCAGCCGATCAGCACAGGCACTCATTCCTTCATCTATGCAGTTGATACAGTAGTTGCTGCTTCGGACAGACCTTTTGAAGAGGTGGAAAGAAAATTCACATTAGCGCTTGCGAACCTAGTAGTCTATTGCGAAACTAACCACCTCAAGGCAAATCCAGCAAAGACCTGGTCTGCGCTTTTCACCTGCGCAATAGCCCAGGAGGAATCTCAACATAATCTGGAAGGGACAATGTGTCTCTCTCTCTTTACAACAGAGAAAAATCCCTTGGAGTTAAATTCGACCGCGCTCTCAAGTACAAGGAACACTGTGTGGACACAAAACTGAAAGTGAGTGCCACGGACAACATCATGCGCAAGCTCACAAATAGTAGGTGGGAAGCACAACCCGCAGTTCTCCGTACGTCAGTTCTAGCGCTATGTTTTTCTGCCGCAGAGTATTCAGCACCTGTCTGGCAAAACTCCACCCATACGGAACATGTAATGAGACAGGACGCATCCAACTCCCACAAATCATTTGTACCAACTAATGAGCACAGCCCCTACAGACATAAGGAGAACAGCTTCAGAAATCGAAAAGCTTAAACAGGAAACAGATCCCAGGCATCCACTGTTTGATTAGACTCCAACCTTCTAGGTTTAAATCGAGGAAGAGTTTCCTACAAATAACCAACTCTTCTATCGCCTAAAGCACGACGAGATTATCTGTGGCTAAACCCTGGAACCAGACAGACCGGGGAAGAGCCCCAGAGAAGAACCTGCAGCTGGTTTCGTTCTACATACTATCTGGAAAGCCCTGCATAGACTACGAACGGGAGTATCACGGGGCAGAGTAATCCTGAAGAATGGGGTTACACCAAAGCAGATGAATCTTTTAAGTGGCAGAGCTGCAAGACCCACAACATCTACTCGTCTGCACGAAGCTGGACGAACCTTATACGATAGAGTATTTACTCGCAGCAAATGGCAAAGCCATTCATACTGCAACGTATTGGGTTTCATGTGGAATATGAATTTTGAAATCCTCGATAGAATTAAATCAGATATTTTAAATGTTTTCTAGTCTTCTGTTTTTTATGTTTTTTTAACATATTTTCGATTTTCACATCACATGTACTATGTGTTACAAATGGTTAATACACGGCTCTACTCTGTTGTAAGATAATTATAATAATTATTGTAATATTGTGAGATAAGTGATGTCTTGCATACGATAAATAATAGACGTAATTATACAACACACATCTAATCACCCAAATACACAGAAACATGCAGCACTTAGATACATGCTCCACAGACTAAAAACCATCCCACTAGACACAGATAACTACCAGAAAGAAATGACTACCAAAGTACAAATAGGCACAAACAATGGAGACATAGAAAACCTAGTAACAAAGCTGAACAATAAAATTAGAAAAACAAATCAACACACCAATACCACCGCCACAAAGGAAGAATACCACACAAACAAACAAACAAGGCATACACACAACACAAAGACAGAAAAATGATACAAACATAAGATGGTATACAATGACATACAATCACAAATACACACACATAATATCTAACATTTTCAAAAAACAAGGCATCAAAATAGCCCACCAAACCAACAACTCACTTCTAAAATATTTTTCAAAATCAATAGAAAATACAGACCCATACAGAAAATCAGGAATATATCAACTGAAATGCAACACATGTTATGGAAGATACATTGGTCAGACTAAAAGAACATTTGACACTTGATATAAAGAACATGTACGAGCCTGGAAGTATAAAACAAGTCACTCAACATTTGCCGAACACTTACACCAAAACCAACATAAAATCACCACCAGAGACACACACATGGAAATCTTAAGAATGATCAACAACAAAAAACACCTGCTCACCCTTCAAGAAAACTACCACATCCAAAAAACAATAACAGAAAAGAATCATAAATGACGACATCAATCTAGCAAACATCACAAATTTCAAGCTTATTGACCCCTAACATAAAAGTAAACACTCTGAGAGTCAACCTCCCCCATTCCTTTTCACAAAGGCGCAAATCGTGATACCCTCGTTCCCCCCACCAAAACCCAATTAAATCTGCATGTACTCGTCGGAAAAAAACGTCTGAATATCCTGTTCGCCAAAATTAACTCTCTCTCTCTCTCGCTCTCTCTCTCTCTCTCTCTCTTTCACAAACACACACACACACACACACACACACACACACACACACACATACGCGCACACACGTACACGCACACGTGTTGAATTAAATTGTATTTATGCGTTGGCAACACTCACAGACCACACGAAAAACAAATGAACAGACAAAAGCAACGTAGCTACACTGCAGTGAAGTGGTAAACAAATCGAAAGGCATTCCGTTTAAAACATGTGATATGCAGTCTTTATGCAGTCCAAATAAATGAATGGATGTGATGCGCTGTGATGAAATGGAAAAAAGACACAAAAACGCACGAAAAGTGCCATACACAGCCGAGAAACACACGCCATAAACAATCCAAATCCAGCCAACAAGCCGGAGAAACAACAGTGAGATGTAAAGAAGACACAACAACAACGTGAGTAGACTGAATTTCAAGTTAAGAACACATAGGCTTAACGTGCGCAAAGTTTAAAGAAAACTGTTTTTAATCTATGTATCGAAAACAAACAGTACAAACGTTTGTATCATTTACAGACCACAGAAGATACTTTTAAAATAAAAATCGAAACGCGTCTGGTGTAAAATAAATCTCTTTATTGCAGTCAGCATAAGACGGATTACCTCAATAAATCACGATTTCTTCTTTCGTGGCGAATAAAGGTTACTTCTATGAGCAAACCCAAACAGTTTCAGAAACAACGTAAAAGCAAACTAATTCCTCGCCTACCTGAAAATAATCTCACACTGGCTTGTCGTTACACGAACACTTAAACACATGGCGCGTCTCACACGAACTTTAGACGCAGTGTGCCACCCAACTTTTTCCGTGAGCTGCTGCAACGGACTGTTCGCACGAACATACTTTGCTGCAGCACGAACGGTGTACTTCATCTGATATGACAGGTACACATTTTCTAAAAAAAATGAAAGAACAAAATTAAATAATGAATGCGGTATCTTGTTATTATATTTCATGTGTAAATATATCTAAGTTACTAAAAAAGCTAATCGACTATGCGTCACCCCCTATGAAAGAAACTTTGTCTTTTTGTTTAGGAGATGATATATACAAATAAGTCCATAGCTGTTACATTACATCGAATTAGATTGGATGTATTTTTCGTTCCAAATGATCCACAGTGAAGAGAGCCTCATGAATGTAGAATAAATGCTAAATTCACGATTCCTAGATGTCTAAGAAAGTGTCATCCAATCGATCCCAAGATCAGCCAAAAATTCCTATTCTCCCCAGTTCTATTTAGTACCTCCTCAATGTTTCACTCCTGTACAAGGCAACACTCCACACAAATGCCTTCAGAAATAACTTCCTTGGACTTAAATTAATACTTAAAAATGTAAATTTCTCATTTGCGAAAACGCTTTTCTTCTCATTGCCATTCTACTTTTCATATCCTCTCTACTGCGACCATCGTTTGTTATTCCTTTAGCTTCGCCGGATTTTCTTATACTGCATTCCATTGCCGTTGTTTTGCTCTCCGCTCCCTTCAGCACAGTGTCCATTCCATCAGTTGCTCTCACAGATCCTTTGCTGTCTTTGACACATTTAGGATGTTAGCAGCAAAATGAAGTGTTTTATTTCTTCACCCTGAACTTTAATCCTTTCTACAAATTTTTTCTTGCTTGCTCAATATACAAATTGACTAACAATAGAGTATGACTCCTAACCTCTCTTACTCCATTCCCAACCAATGCTTCCCTTTCATGCCCTTCTAATCTCATAACTGTGGTCTGTCTTTTGTACAAATTGTAAATTATCGTTGTTTTGTTGTCTTTGTCAGTCTCTGTTTGTCGTTCCCGGCCTGTCTTTCAGGAAAGGTTCTATTAAGGACGCGTGGACATCTATAACAGCTATACAGATTAGTAATACAAGTTTTATTTATTGAACTTTTTACAAATACTTAACTTTTGTAAAGTATGTCTCTTCTCTTCTCATGGCGTTATCTTCTCCACCCCCCCCCCCCCAGGGGGCCCGCAGCTCTTTTGTGGGTATGTGTTTGTTTGGCGCGCACGGGGCCCCGAGCTGAAGCAGCCTTCCTTCCCGCCCCAGGCTGCTTCATTTTCCCTCCTGGATCATGCCTTAGCCCGGAGACGGGCGTCCATTGCAAGTCAAGGTGTTTTCCTGTCATAGATTTTCTCTTTCCTCGGTTTCTTCCTTTCCTACCCTTTGCTTCTGTCTTTCACTCCTTGCTGTACTCTTCTAGCCTTCCTCTCCTCATTTAGTCTCCACTTCGGCGTTTGAGGAGCAGGTGACGGGGTAATGCGTAATTCCCTGCCCCGGGTAGACAAGTAGGGCACGTACGTACCCCCTGGTAAAGGCCAGGCTCAGGGAGGCGTGATTACCTGAGTTGGTACCTTCCGAACATGCCGATTGGTCCCTTCGTCCGTTCTCGGGAGGTGTGACCTGATGTGTGAATAGTCACCTAAGCCCAGTAAGCCCTCAGTGAGGGCCTCTACTAGGAAGGAGCATGCCAGCGGAGACGCCCGTAATCGTGGGGGACATTTCCACAATGACTTCCTTCTATTCTACTGTCACTTTGACCCCAAAAAGAAAGGTAGACTCACCTCAGCGCAAGAAAACTTTGCCTAATCTTCCCAAATTTCTGGTTGTTTCTCGAACTGACGGTTAATCCTTTTGTTAAACCTTTCGTAATTCAGAAGGGTGTTGATGCGATTGCTGGCCCTGTTGAGACCTGTTCCCGGCAGCGCAATGGAACATTGTTGCTGGAAGGGGACAGTACTTTCCAGGCGCAAAAACTGATAAGTAGGAGCGCATCGCACCCTCATCACAGGGGGTAATTTTCACAACATCCCTTGACGGGTTATCAGACGAAGAGTTTCAAAGCTATATGTCTGATCAGGGTGTAACAGCCGTGCATACAGTGTTGATAAAGGTCGATAACCAGTTAACACAAATTCGAACTGTGTTTTTGAAGTTCGACAGATTTGAACTCCGATGCAAGGTCAAAGCAGGATATGAAGTTATCTCCGTTCACCCTTATGTACCAAACCTATGCGCTGTTACCAATGCCATAGATTCAACCAAACCCGTCAATCTTGCCCCAAAACAGCAAAGTGTGTCACTTGTGGTAGGGACGCCCATGAGGGCGACTGCTCACCTCCATCCCCTCACTGCATTAATTGCATGGGTGACCATGCTGCTTCATCTATGGACTGCCCTGTTTATAAAGACGAGAAGGTCATTCAGCAAATTCGGGTCACGGAAAAGGTCTCAACGTCTGCGGCTCGAAAGTTATTAGCGGGTCGGAAACCCACTGTCCTTCCAGCGGGCACATACAGTAAGGTCCTCACCTCCCCCCGACCTACTAAGGAGGTAGGTACACAGACCTGTGATTTCACTTTCGCTGACACAGTTGTGCGATCGGCCACCCCGAAGATTGCCCGTTCCACATCCCCGCTTCCTCCTGCTCCTTCTAAAGTTCAGTCTTCGTCAACCTCTAGTAAACAGCGGGCAACTAAATAAGATGCCCAGCTTCGAGTCCCGTTTCCGGCACCTAATTTTAATCTGACAGGAAGTTTCATATCAGTGCACACTCTGCTGCAGAGTGAAAGTTTCATTCTACTACAGAAGCACTGCTTACGCATCGGCACAGCCGTCCATCTTGTGCCGTTTTAACTCAATTCACTATCAGGTATTACGCCTAGCGAGTGGAGCCTTTTATACCAGCCCTGCCGAATTACCTTTGCACTATCGGCGTGATATATTACTCTGTCGGTATGCATGCCGGCTGCTGTCAATGCCCAAACACCCATCCTACCCATCATTTTTCAACGACTCCCTTGATCACCAATATGGGCTGTCTTCATCTGCACTGTTGCCTCCTGGAGTTCGTTTTCGTCGCCTGCTTCAGCAACTCGATTTCACCCTCCCAGACACCGTGGTTTCAGGCACAGGTTCGCGTCGACGAACTCAGCTCACTCCCAAAGGAGAGTACCCCGGATTTGGTGTATCGTTCAAGGTTTGTCGACCTTGGTTACATTTTCATCTATACAGATGGATCTAAAAATACTAATGGTCTGGGATCCGGCTTTGTCGTCGGGTTCGACAGCTTTCAATACAATCCTCAAATTTCACGGCTGATGTTTTTGCTCTCTATCAGGCAGTACAATATGTTCGCCACCCTTCTTATGTCATCTGCTCAAATTCCCTCAGTGACATTCAGAGTCTTAGAGGCCCGTATCCGGTTCATCCTGTTGTACTCCGACTCCAACGCTCCGTTCAATTGGTAGCTGAAGACGCCTTTCACATTCGCTTCCTGTGGGTACCTGGCCACGTAGGTGTGCTGCGAACCAGGCTTCTGACGCTGTGGCCAGGACTGCCACTCTCCTACTTCGGACAGCTACAGTTTGTGTCCCATCAAACTACATTCAAGGGGTTATTTACAGGTGTATTGCTACATCATGGTAGCGGCTGTGGTCCTCGCTTCAGGACAATAACCTCAGAACCATAAAACCGATCCCGAGAGTTTGGAAGACGTTCTCCCGCCCCTCCCATCCAGAGGAGGTAATCTTGTCCCGCTGAGAATCGGTCATTGCCGGTTCAGTCACCGACACTTATTAATAGGCGAACCCCCACCATTGTTTTCCTGTGGCCACCCGATGACGGTGCGCCATGTTTTAATGTTCTGCCCCAATTTTCATCATGTTCGTGTTGCAGTAAATCTGCCGTCCACTTTGGAGGATATTCTAGCTGATAACGCGCGGGCAGCTGCTAGAGTTTTGCGTTTTATACATATGATAAATCTGTCCAGGGACATTTAATTCCTTCTAATGAAATTTTTTATTCCTCGTGAAATTCTCCTTATCGGTATCTTTTTTAACTTTGTCTTAAATCAATCTCCGGTCAGAATCGGGCGCTAATAACGACTGCAGTTGAGCGGTCTAAAACCACAATATATTATTCTTTCTCGATGCTTGCTGCCTAGAGTTCAGACGGGCTCGTCCAGACGCATGTCGGCCTAGATATAGCCGCGTGTAGAGGGCGCGCTTCAAGGTTTCTCCCTCCAGGATGCGCGGCGCAAGCGTGCGATTAGCTACCGATCGTCCGCTACCTTATACACGATTGTTCTCGAGCGTCTGGCGTGTGGCGCTGACTTTACGCCACAACATCTCCCCCCCTCACACCAAAAAGCGCTGGACCGTTCTCGTGTAGGGAGCTTGACAACAGGGGAGGAGGCAGGCTCGTGGAAGTAGTGATCGACCGGTGTAGCTGTGAAGGACGGCAGACTACCGGCCGGTCCCCGCCATCCGACCTGAGCTCGTGAGGGAACGTCCTCCGGGAAAACTTCCGAAGGTCACACGTCCACGACCTGGGGCCCAGATATAGACGGTGACGGCAGTGTCGACGGCGACGTCGGATGCTGCGTGGCGTGCTGGTCGAGGTCCATGGGTATGTCGGGTGGAGGCGGAGAGGGCTCCTTGTCCCTGAAATAGGAGACTACAATGGAGATCTGCTTGAGAGGCGGCCGCTGAGGTCGCGCAGGCGCGGAAGTCGTGCGGTGTGCGTTTTGTGTGAATCTGCCGAGAGAAACGCTGAAGGATCACAGGGCGAATTTGATTGGGGTGCCAGAGTACGACGCCATCAAGTCCTGAAATTTCCTGACATGGAAGCACCGAAAAATTTGATGATCTTGCGCTGCTCCCATCATCGGCGACCGCCAAATGACTGGGTTACGCGAAGCGAAGCAATACTTGTGGGCCGAGCGGTCTGCGGCGCGCCAGTCACGGTCTGTACGGCCGCTGCGGTTGGGGGTTCGAATCCCCCCTCGGGCATGGATATTTGTGCCGTCCTTAGTATTAGCTAGTTCATAAGTAGTTTGTAAGCTTAGGGACTGATGACCCCATAGAAGTCCTATAAGTTCTACAAACATTTGAAGATTTGAATTTGGAGGAGCAAATGGAACAGGCTGTGGTGGCGGCGGCCGTGCAGAAGTTCGTGGAATGCCAGCGGTAGGAGGCGACGAACAATTGCAGAGCTGCATCCCAAGAATGTTCCGAACGGAGTTTGGACATCTGCTGCTTAAATGTCTGAACGAATCATTCCGCCGCGCCATTTGACTGTGTGTGAAACGGTGCACTGGTTAGATGCTTAAATCCATTCCGTTCACAAAAGGAACTGAGGGCCGTTGTCAGAGACTATCAGTTCAGGGACACCTTCCAGACAAAAAATTGTAGTCAACACCCTAATTATGCAACTCAAAGTGATAGAAGACTCTGGCACCACAAATGGGTAAGCACTAAAAGCATCAACCACACAATAACCCACTTAGTGTTCCAGAATTGACCTGCACAGTCAATATACACTCGTTGCCATGGTGAATCTGCTTTGGGCCACGCAAAAAATCTGAGGTGGGGTGGACCGGTTGGTAGCGCAGACTGAACACTCTGATGACATCTGTTCTATTTGGGCTTCCATACCAAGTACAGTGTCGTCGTGCACATTGCTTAGTGCGAACCAATTCCCCAATGTTCTTGGTGACGTAAATGCAGTACTTCTTGCTGCAAACGTCGCAGGATCAACACACGCGATTGACCACTGTCTTTTGAATCTAGAATGACACCTCTATGGACTGCAAATTCATTTCTTCTATCAAAATAGGGACGCACCAGCAATTTACAATGTCACGTTGTGAGTGAGGCCATTCTGTGCGAATGTAGCGCAGCAAAATTCGTAAATCTGGGTCTGTTTCTGTGGCCTGAGCAATTTTCCTATAGTCCAACGGGAAGGATTGCAACAAACTAAGCCGCGGTGGAGTAGCCGAGCGGTCTAAAGCGTCTCGCTGCGGAGCGCGCGGTTGCTCGCTGTGGAGGTTCGAGTCCTTGCAGGGGGATGGGTGTGTGTGTTTGTCCGTAGGTTAGTTTACCTAGGTTTAAGTAGTTTGTAAGCTACGGACTGATGACCACGCTGTTTGATCCGATACAATTACAAACAAAACAATTTTGCAACAATCTTCCTGTGCATTTGTCAACAAGACGTCTCAGAAGTGTCAAAGTTTATCAGGGTCAATCGGCAGACGTAAAGTGAGTATCGCCTCCCTTCTTCCTACATTTCTCCTGAATCCAAACTGATCTTCCCCGAGGTCTGCTTCTACCAGATTTTCCATCCTTCTGTAAATAATCCGTGTTAAAATTTAGCAGGTATTACTTATCAAATTAATGATTCTGTAATTTTCACAGCTGTCTGCGCCTGATTTCTTTAGAATGGGGATTATTTTATTTTTATTAAAGTCTCAGGGAATTTTGCCTGTCTCATATGTCTTACACACTGGTGAAATAGTTTTGTCATGGCTGGCTCTCCCAGAGGCTTCAGCAGCTCCGAGGGAATGGCATCTACACTAGAGGCCTTGTTCAGACTTATGTATTTCAGGTATCAGTCAAATTGATCTCCCAGTATAGTATCTCCTACTTCATCTTCATCTACTTCCTCTTCCCTTCCTAAAATTTTGTCTCGAAGTTTATTTCCTTTGTAGAGCCCCTCTATGTATTCTTTCCACCTTTTAGCTTTCCCTTCTTTGCTGAGAACTGGTTTTTCATCTGAGTTCATGATATTCTAGTCCCCAAAAGTATCTTATTTCTTATAGGAGGTATCTAGTTTTCCCAAAATTAGACTTTCTTCTACAGACTTGCATATGACTTCTATCAATCTCATTTCTTAGTTGTCTGCACTCGATTTTGCCTGCTTCGTTTACTGCATTTTTATATTTTCTCCTTTCGTCAATTTAGTATTCCTGTGATATCCAAGTATTTTTGTAGTTCTTGCCGTTCTACCTATTTGGTCCCCTATTGTCTTCACTATTTCATTCCTCAAATTTACCCATTCCTCTTGCACAGTTTCATTTCCCCCCGTTTCTGTCAATTGTTGCCTAACGTTCCCTCTGAAATTCTCAATAACTACAGATTCCTTCAATTTATCCAGGTCCCACCTCCTTCTTTTCCTACCTTTGTGAAGTTTTTATCAGTTTCAGTCTAGAGTTCATGACCGATAAGATGTGTTCAGAATCTATATCTACCTCAGGATATGACTTACAGCTTAAAACCTGGTTCCAAAATCTATGTCTTACCATTATAAATATATCTGGTACCTTCTGGTGTTTCCTGGCCTCTTTCACGTATACAATCTTCTTCATGATTCTTAAACCAAGTGTTGGTATTCATCTGATATCGGTCTATACAGATTGAAATCCATCACGAAATACAAACAATTGAGATTTCATTTTCATATTTAATTTGAACCGTGATACGAAATGTATGAAAGCACGTTTGCGGCGGTCGGGTTTGGTTTACTGTGAGAACTTTAGGAGGTACTTTCCAGCACACAACATCCATACGATAGCTTGCTGTCTCTATGTAGATGTACACTGGGATAAGTTGAGGTATATAGGTTCTGAACAAAGATAATTGGCAGAATGAAAAGTGATTTGATGTCTTTGCCGGTTCTGCGATATGAAGACAACTTAACGAGGGCAACCGAGATAGTGGCAATAACACAAAGTTCCTGCAAAGGGAGAAGTTGTTGATTTTTGTTTATCAAACGAATTACACAAGCCGTTGGGTTCAGATATTGTAGTGAGCAGATATTGCAATGCAACAACGACATGACTTACCCGAAGCTATGGCACAGAGCCATACGAAAGTTGTAACAGGACAGACGCACAGAGGTAGCTGCTGATATTGGAGTGTAATTCCCAAGGACTGGACGCGATTCCAGACAAGAGGAACCGATCAAAGGTAAGACCAAGCCCGTCCACAGGTAACAACAGCAAGAGATCTCCGCTCAACATCCCGTGGACACAGGAGGCTGAATGCAACTTAGCTGCATCACATCTTCCAGGCAGCAAAATGACGCGCAGAAACTTGGCGCAGGAAGATCTGCATTGGAGTTGCATAGAATGGCTCCGGTTTCCATTCACAGATGAGTGAAGGTTGTGTGTTACGCCGGACAATCTTCGTTCCCTCATCTGGAGAGAGCGTGGAACTCGGAACAATTCTGCTTATGTGCATGGCACACAAGCAGAATATGGTGTGGACGACTGGTGTGAGCAGTCAGTACTGCGGACGTACGGACCTGCATGTTGCTATGGCGCTCTGACTGCTCAGAGGTATGGAGATGAGATTCCCAAACCTTTTGTTGTGCCCTACGCTGCTGCCATAGGAGATGGGTTCGTCCTGGTGAACGATAACGGTCTTCGGCACAGAGTTGCACTGGTGTACAACATACTTGAAGCTGATAAAATTGAACGAATAATGTGGCCAGCTTATTCACCGGACTTAAACCAGATGGAGCATGTCTGAGATGCACTTGCCAGACGCATTTCACCCACACCAGCACCTCCAACAACGGTTTCACAGCTGGATATTGTACACGTGGAAGAATGGACAGATATCCCTCAAGAGCTGACTGATAACCTCATACTGTCCATGCCACGTAGGTGAGAAAATGTGCTGGCCGTCCGAGGTGATCACACCATATTACAGTGCAACGAGAATGGCTTTTCCACCGTTATGGTAGCCCCATGGTGCCTCGCTGTAACAAGGAGACCACACGGGTATCGATTTTAGAATTTTTTTTATATTTACGATACTGTGCCTGAAGTTCAGAACACAAATAACAATCAACCAAAGCCATTCGACCCAACTCAAAAATTCTCGAGAAAATTGACATTGAAATTCTGTAAGTATTCGTTAAATATCAATAATTAGAACAGTTGCGCCATGTGTCGGTGTAGTTCAGTTTCTAGCCTCTGAACAATGGGGTCGGTGGTTCGAATCCTATCGTGACAGTTATTTTTTTTATTTTTTTTCTGTTATGTTCTAATACTTACACAGTTTTAATATCTAATGGTATTTTTTACCAAAAATGTACGTATTTCTGTTTATTCGTAATTTTCTATTTTTATAGAGGTTTGTTAATCATGATGCTTTCAATCAAAAAACATAAGTTAAATTTTAAAGTACAGTAGAGTACCGAAAACTAGGTCTATTGTGGACCGAAGGTTGGCCGAGTTTGTGAAAATGACGGGTTATGGGGAACGGTGGTAAAAAAAGTATAGGTAAGATTTTTTGTTATAAAATACTTTCTATTGTTACTTTAGAATACAATAGATATGATGGCCACTCCCATGAACCACAGACATTGCCGAGGTGGGGTGGTTTGCGTGCCTCAACGATACAGATAGCCGTACCGTAGGTGCAACCACAGCGGAGAGGTATCTGTGGAGAGGCCAGACAAACGTGTGGTTCCTGAAGAGGGGCAGCAGCCTTTTCAGTAGTTACAGGGGCAACAGTCTGGATGATTGACTGAGCTGGCCTTGTAACATCAGCTAATGTGGCTTTGCCACACAGCTACTGCGAACGGCTGAAAGCAAGGGGAAACTACAGCCGTTACCTTTCCCGAGGACATGCAGCTCTACTGTATGAACATATGATGATGGCATCCTCTCGAGTAAAATATTCCGGAGGTAAAATAGTCCCCCATTCGGATCTCCGGGCGGGGACTACTCAGGAGGATGTGATCATCAGAAAAGACAATACTGGCATTCTACGGGTCGGAGCGTGGAATGTTAGATCCCTTAATCGAGTAGGAAAATTAGAAAATTTAAAAAGGGAAATGGATAGGTTGAAGTTAGATATAGTGGGGATTAGTGAAGTTCGGTGGCAGGATGAACAGGATTTCTTGTCAGGTGAGTATAGGATTATAAATACAAAATCAATTGGGGGTATCACAGGAGTAGGATTGATAATGAATAAGAAAATAGGAATGCGGGTAAACTACTATGACCAGCACAGTGATCGCATTATCATTGTCAAGATAGATACGAAGCCAACACCGACAACAGTAGTACAGGTTTATATGCCAACTAGCTCTGCCGATGATGAGGAAATCGAAGAAATTTATGAGGAGCTAAAGGAAATTATTCAGACAATTAAGGGAGAGGAAAACTTATTTGTTATGGGAGACTGGAATTCGGTAGTAGGACAACGAAGGGAAGGGAAGATAGTAGGTGAATATGGTCTGGGCAAAAGGAATGAAAGAGGAAGCCGCCTGGTAGAATTTTGCACAGAACATAATTTAGTTATAACAAACACCTGGTTCAAGAATCACAAAAGAAGGTTGTATACGTGGAAGAGACCAGGAGACACCGGGAGATACCAGATAGATTTTATAATGGTAAAACATAGATTTCGGAACCAGGTTTTACAATGTAAGACATACCCAGGGGCAGATATAGACTCTGACCATAACTTGTTGGTTATGAACTGTAGACTGAAACTGAAGAAACTACAAAAAGGTAGGAAGATAAGGAGATGGGACCTGGATAAATTGAAGAGACCTGAGGTTCTTAAGAATTTCAGAGGGAGCTTTAGCCAACAATTGACAGAAACAGGGAGAAATAAAACAGTAGAGGAGGAATGGGTAAAATTGAGAGATGAAATAGTGAAAGTAGCAGAGGACAAAATAGGTAGGAAGGCAAGACCTACAAAAAATCCTTGGATATCACAGGAGACGCAGATGAAAGGAAAAAATATAAAAATGCAGTAAATGAAACAGGCAAAATGGAGTACAGACGACTAAGAAATGAGATTGACAGGAAGTGCAAAATGGCTAAGCAGGAGTGGCTAGAAGGCAAATGCAAGGATGTAGAAGAATGTATAAATAGGGGAAAAATAGATACAGCCTACAGGAAAATAAAAGAAACATTTGGAGATAAGAAAAACAGCTCTATGAATATCAAGGACACTGATGGAAAACCAGTTCTCAGCAAAGAAGGGAAAGCTGAAAGGTGGAAAGAGTATATAGAGGGGCTCTACAAAGGAAATGAACTTCGAGACAATATTGTAGGAAGGGAAGAGGATGTAGAGGAAGATGAAATAGGTGATACTGTACTGAGAGAAGAATTTGACAGAGCCCTGAAAGACCTAAGTCGAAACAAGGCTCCTGGAGTAGATGATATTCCCTCAGAGCTACTGAAGTCTCTGGGAGAACCAGCCATGACAAAATTGTTTCACCTGGTGTGTAAGATGTATGAGACAGGCGAAGTACCCTCAGACTTTAAGAAAAATGTTATAATCCCCATTCCAAAGAAAGCAGGTGCAGACAGGTGTGAAAACTACAGAACCATCAGTCTAATAAGTCATGGTTGCAAAATATTAACTCGAATTATATACAGAAGGATGGAAAAGCTGGTAGAAGCCGACCTCGGGGAAGATCAGTTTGGGTTCAGGAGAAATGTAGGAACACGGGAGGCAATACTCACTTTACGGCTTATCCTAGAAGATAGATTAAGAAAAGGCAAACCTACATTTCTAGCTTTTGTAGATTTGGAGAAGGCCTTTGACAATGTTGATTGGAATAAACTCTTTCAAGTTCTGAAGCAAGCAGGAGTAAAATATAGGGAGCGTAAGGTTATTTACAACTTGTACAAAAACCAGACAGCGGTTGTCAGAGTTGAAGGGCATGAAAGGGATGCAGTGGTTGGAAAGGGAGTAAGACAGGGTTGTAGTCTTTCTCCATTGTTATTCAATTTGTACATTGAGCAAGCCATAAAGGAAAGCAAGGAGAAATTTGGAGAAGGAATTAAAGTTCAGGGTGAAGAATTAAAAACATTGCGTTTTGCCGACGACATAGTAATTCTGTCAGATACAGCAAAGGACCTGGAAGAGCGATTGAACGGAATGGACAGTGTGCTGAAAGGAGCATATAAGACGAACATTAACAAGAGCAAAACTAGGGTAATGGAGTGCAGTGTAAGAAAATCAGGTGATGCTCAAGGGATTAGATTGGGGAACGAAGCAATAAAGGAGGTAGAGGAGTTTTGTTATTTGGGCAGTAAAATAACAAATGATGGTCGCAGTACAGAGGATATAAAATGCAGAATGGCAATGGGTAGAAAAGCGTTTTTGAAAAAGAGAAATCTGTTAACATCGAATATTGATTTAAGCCTAAGAAAGTCCTTTCTGAAGGCATTTGTATGGAGTGTTGCCTTGTATGGGAGTGAAACATGGACGATAAGCTGTGCGGACAGGAAGAGGATTGAGGCTTTTGAAATATGGTGCTACAGAAGAATGCTGAAGATTAGGTGGGTGGATCTCGTAACTAATGAGGAGGTACTGAACAGAATTGGGGATAAAAGATATTTCTGGCACACCTTGACTAAAAGAAGGGATAGATTGGTAGGACACATTCTTAGGCATCAAGGAATTGTGAATTTAGCATTGGAGGGAAGTGTGTGGGGTAAAAATCGCAGAGGAAGACCAAGAGATGGATATAGTAAGCAGATTCAGACAGATGTGGGTTGCCGTTCTTATGTGGAGATGAAGAGGCTTGCTCAGGATAGGGTATTGTGGAGAGCTGCATCAAACCAGTCTCCGGACTGAAGACCACAACAACAACAGATATGATGGAATGCAGTAAAAAAAATTAAGAAAGTATCTAAGAAATGATATTCGTTTCTTAAGAGTACGTACTGTAACTTAGATTTAGAAAACTATTTTAAGAAAGCATGCAGCCTTGAACAATGAAAAGTATGAGCAATAGTGATTTACTGCAGAAAATATATTCCACTAAAATTCCCATCATATCTAACCCGACTTTAAAAGTCACTGTGAAAAAATGCACTCAAAAAAGTTTGATCACGACTGATTTTTTTAATATGAAGGCGCACATACATACTGTATTAATGAAACTCGAAGGACTTTTAAACATGGTGTAGGTGACACAAGAAAAGATTATGTCTAGGCACATTTATAGCATAGCCTGTAACAGGTACATGCTGCGATTTCAATTCTGTCTTGCATCCTGCGAGCACGGAATAATTCCAGAAAGTGGACGAGTTACCCGGACGGCCGAGTCCGCCGCACGATGGCGCCGCCTCTGAGGGCCTGCAGCGCCGTCACGACCGGGCGAGCACGCGATGTGTGATGAGTGCCTCAGTCATGTTGTAGCTCTCGCCGGTTTCATATGTAAACATTAGCTGTGTCCGTGACTTACCACCACAGTACTGTTCATTTGATGTATATGTTGTACCGTCCTGTGTGTGCAATAAATTATACTTTACAACACCGAGTGCCGAGTTTTCGAGACTCTATGCATTTACTATTAGTAGGCTTTGTTTGTTTAGTTTGTGAAGAGGTAAGATGCTTGTGGTGTCGCACAAGTCTAAAGTGCGCGCCACCTACTTTCGCCGCGCGCCGCCATGCACGCACGGCGTGGCGTTCTTACGACGTCAGCCACGAGCGCCATCTGCTACAACTCCGCTCGTGGCCACATCAACGACATCGTTCACTCGGGACTGAGATAGGAACCAGCTAACACTTCGGAATCAGATAGGCACCAGTGAAGACTTGGCTATCGGATAGGCACTAGGCAGGCCTCTAGCTCATCAGTATACTGCAGTACTGAGCTATGTAAAAGTTATTACTAAGTCTCTAAGAAATATATATATCGTTCTAATTTACTCTAGTGTTTCTAGTTTCTGCTGTCCCACTGGTTGGTCACCTCCTACCTGCACAAGCTTGCATCCTTTATTCCTCTGTCGGTCTTTCTACCTGGCCACCGACACCTACGACGGAAACGAGACACAAAAGCGGCGACGAGGCTGGGACACAAAACTGCTGTTTTTGGAATGTCATCTCCATAGCTACTAATGACTTTCTTAGCAGCTAACCATATATCAACCATCGCATTATGTTACGCCAAAGTGCACCAGTGTAAACATAAACAAATACTAACACAAAACTTGTAATTCATGATGATTCTCCTGTTAGATTTCTTTATTTGCCCAGACTGCTTATATACATAATTGCTTGTTGACTAGTTTCAACACATTAAAGAGCCATTTTCGAATCTTAATTGTCCATTTAAGATTCAAAAATGGCTCTTTAATGAGTTGAAACTAGTCATCAAGCAATTTATAAATAAGCGATCTGGGCAAATAAAGAAATCTCACGGGAGAATCATGACCAATTTTTAGATCGCCTCCTAAACCTGAATTATAATGTCACATAACTATAACTTGTAATTCAAATGTTTGAAAACCTTCATGGACTTAACTGCGGGGTCATCAGTCCCTAAACTTACAAACTACTTATGAATTACCTTATATTGAAGACGGCACAAACACCCATGCCCGAGGGGCAAAAGAATGGAGAACGGCCTCGCGCATCGCAGCATAGCGCCTCAGTGCTTATGGGACCTAAATACGGGGTCATCAGTCCCTAAACTTACAAACTACTTATGAACTACTTACGAACTAGGACGGCACAAACATCCATGTCCGAGCGGGGATTCTAACCCCCGACCGTAGTGGGCATGCAGACCGTGACTGGAGCGCCTCAGTCCCCTCGGCCACCGCGGCCGGCTGTTATTAAAGACCCCAAAATGTTTTATACAACTGAATTAAAAAAAAAAATTGTCATACTGGGATTCGAATCACCGACTCTATGATTGTGAAGGCAGAACTCTTCCACCTGAGCTACACCGACAGATGTTGGTACTGTTTTAATTATTGGTCCTAACCGGCACTTACACAACTTCAAAGTCGATTTTCTCAAGAACTGTTGACAGTTGCGTCTAATGGCTTTCGCTGATTGCGTTTCATAAATGTAAGGAAATAATAAAATCCGAAACCCATGTTGTCCTCTGGTAAGTAAATGCCAGATAATCCTCAAGTAAAGAGTTGAGACGGCAAAATTTCGTTCTGTTGACATTCAAATTACAATTGCAAGCAATATCTAAATAAAATAAGTTACAGTATCAATATTGTGTATATCACCTGATTCCCTAATTTGAGCTGTGTAGATAACGTATCTTTACAGGATCCGTTAGAAGTGTTGGTAAGCTCTGTGCAAACGTAATTACGACTTCGTATCTCGCCACCACCGGAGCCGTGCAGTAAATATTACTTTTTTTCCGGAAGCGACAGAAATAGTCGCAAAACCCCGTTTTAGCGTTTCTGAGGAGACATTTTCACCTGCAAATGAGATTTCCTGCCGTGAGCACCTCCGGCATTCATTTCGGAACAAAGTCCACGCAGTTGTAAAGCATTTTTCATCGCGGATTAAAGCCCAGACGCACGGCAGCGCGGCGCCGCGGTTTCATTAGGAGTCGTTCGCCTCTAAGCGACGCACGCCCGCTGCGCCGCTTCTCTCCGCTAATCTAATCTTTCCGAGCGAAAGAGCGGGATTAGCGAGCGCTGGAGCCGCAATTAAGTGTAACCGCGTCGCGCGCGCTCGGATCGCCTGAGAGCGCCGCCACGTGGCGCAAACTGCCGCCGACAACAGCGCTGCACACGTGCCACCGCTGCCGGCACAGGCCAGAGATAACGTAGACCGCCCGTGACGCCATTATACTGATACCGAGGAGGTTATTAGAATGCCGAGCACATATTTACTAAATAAAAACTCACAGACATACATTACTAGACTGGCAATTGCGTATACAGTATCATTGGTGTCAGTGAAGTCTCACCGCCATACAGTGGCGTAGCTATCGTAGGGCTAGGCGGGACAGTGCTCCGGGGACCGCAGGATCGAGGGGCCCCTCGGGAAAGCAAAGTTCGGAAAAGTTACAATAGAGCTCGTTTTTTTTTTTTTTTTTTTTTTTTTTTTTTTTTTTTTTTTTTTTTTTTTTTTTTTTTTTTTTACCTTCCCACCCTACCGTCCATCGATTCCCCCTCCCGTCAAACTAAGCTGCCCACAGTAGCCGCACTGGGCCACAGGGTGACGGAACATTGCTTCCAATGGGGCCTGCTAACAGGCCAAGCCGACAGTCGCTGAGTACAACAGTCGGCACACTCCAGTCGGCAGAAGTAGCTACAGCATCAAAGCTGTTCACAGCAACAGCTGCGTCTTCCAAGTGTTTTGCGGCGTGCCGCTCAGAGCAATGTGAAGGATCGCGCGACTCCGAATACAGTATAAATACATTTACTGTACAGTACTTCTTATTGGGAAGTAGAAGTGTACAGTTCGATTATACGAATAATCGGTTTTCCGAACATCCATGTCCCCCAATTACACTTCGGATAATCGACGTTCTACTGTATATAATATTTTAGCTAAATGAAGGATTTTCGACTTTTAATATTTTGAACACTGCCAACAAACTTCAAACTCACGAAGTGAAATCCGAAAATCATTCCCGTCTCAGAATATGAACATAAGAAGGTATTGTTTGTCCGCTATGACGTGCACCCTGCCACCTGCTGAATTACTAGCAGTGTGTGACAATACTGTTCATGGTTTGATTCGCGGCAAGGAGCCATATTTTCGTGGTTGAGTAAAACTTCATTGTTCATTTTCACTAGCTTCTGCCTGCGATTTCATTCACCTAGTGTAGAGCAACTTCGAAAACTATTCTATGGTAGTTTTATCTGTAGATTATGTCCTACCCAGGTCCAACTCTGTCCCTCTCCAAAATTTCAACCAAATCCACCCAGTTGTTTCTGCTTGAAAGCATAATTAACATTCACAGTTATAATTATATTAGAGAGTAGGTTAAATATTATCTGCTGCGTGACACAAAAGTAATTTACTTATGAGTACGTTTGCCTTACTATGTCTTCCAGTAAGCGGTAAGGACCTGATGAAGTAGTATTGCATCTGTATAGTTCATAGGCGCCGATTACGGGTATGCTCGGTCACTCAAGCATACCCCAAAATTTGATTGGGTATGCTTGGCATACCCCACTGAAAATTCTGGTATTTTTTTCTTTACGTTATATTTCTTGGTTGTAATTAAAGTTGACTCTCTCATTCCATTGATGGGCGGCTGGCTTTTGTAATACACCGCTGTAAAACAAACAGGTAATTGAATTCGTAGGCATTAAAATTCATGTTGACATATGAGTGAAGTGATCATTTTCTAAATAGTCCGAATGTTAATGGAATGCTCCTTGTAAGTTCAATATCGTAAACTGAAGGCGGTAACCTTTAATTATTGTATTAAACGACTGGGTTTGGTACGATACGATGAAATGTGTATACTACTAATTTAACGTTTATGTATCCTCTTAGAAGTCAATTGTCTTCAAGGAATCGTGTTAGTGTGAAGTCGAGACATTTTCCACACTGTTCACTGAATTTGTATGTGATGTAACAATGAACCTATTCGTATCGACAGACATGGTACGACAGCAGTAATGGTTATGTACTATTTTCGTAATACTGTATAGAAAATAAATCTGCACAAGAAAGAAGGCAGGAAGACCATTGGATGTTAGTTTTTGCGATAATGAACACAGTATTCATAATACGAGCACATCATTATCTGATATGCATGTTTCAGAAGACGAAAACTTTGAAAATGATTTCTGTAGTTACTACAACGGGAAAAACAGGTTCAAATGGTCGCAAAAGCCGCCCAGTAGATCTGAAACGTGAAATTGAAATTAATGGCTGTTAATTTCTTTACTGTATGTTAAAAAAATACTTTTTTCCTTTCAGGGATTAAAATAGTCCTAAATTAACACCAGAGGAAGCAAAAAAGAAGAAATACTACTAAAATAAAACAAAATTATTACTTTACCTTTGTACCTGGAATTGGAAAAATATAATAAAGATTTTTTAGAAATACCTGTCAGTGGAGGGGGGGGGGGGGGCGGCTACAGGACGGGAACCACCTCCTCTATTGGAAACGCCACTAAGCATACCCAAAGATTTTCAAAAGTCGGCGCCTGTGGTATTGTTTTAGTTTAGAGAGGGCCCCAACTTCATGTTTGCTCCGGGGCCCTTGGTGTAGTAGCTACGCCACTGCCGCCATATTTCTATACTATAACGTGCGAGCAGTAGTGTGAGTTATTACAGAAAACAGTCGTAAAATTACGGATGAACTGACGTAATTATGCTGTCCTTAGAGTTTTGACATGTAGGAAATTCGTGTTTTGTATATGGCTGTTATTATTAATCTGTTACAAATTTCATTCAACCTACGATTTTCTTTCAGTAGTATGGTTACTATAAACGTGTACCCTTATTCTTTTGAGAGTTGTTACGAAATCTCTAGTCTGCTCTGACGCCCACACTAATGAGTCGCGTTTCCTGTTTTTATTAATCTGTTTCCAGTTTCGATCAACTTCGGTTTTTCTTTTAATAGTATGACCGTTATAAATGTGTTATTTGTCTTGGATAACGCATAGCTTTATTCTTGTTAGTGTCTTTCAGATAACTACTTTTGCTTTAACTGTACGTAACGGTAAAACTTTACCTATCATCCCGCCGACCTCTCATGATTATGTTCGCAACAAAACAAAATGGTAGAAAGTCTTTGCCTCGATGTTAATGTTTAACTGTACATAACAAGTTCTTCTCATAACACGATTCGAAAATGCGGAAGTGTTACCTCAAACGCAAATCATCTTCAAACCAAATAGTAAAGCGTACAACGTCCTATCGTCTCAGCAGATCATAGTAGTGCCGTACGGAAATTTTGACGTTAGGTAAGGCAAGATGGTGGCATCAAACTTCAGTCACGGAGGCAAGTTTGCCAGTCTAGTACTGTATGTCTGTGTAAAAACTAGACCGCTCGCTGGCGCTAGTGTCGCGTCCCCACATTGAACGTGACAGAAGCCGCCATTTGCAGGGCAATAGTGTGTAAACATGGTTCGTTCGTGTGCTGCTTTTAATCGTAACAGTGAGAACGAAAGCATAGACGAAGACTGAAAAAATGTTATATTTCACAGATCAGTAATTACTTGTATACCGTATAGTATTTTCATGGAGAAATAAGAAATCATGAGCGGTTTTTTTTTTTTTTTTTTTTTTTTTTTCCTTACATGTGTTTCTCTAAAACTGAGAAACGTACTTTGATGCATGCCAAGTACTTATACTTTATTTACATATAAATTACTAAAATACTAATTTCAGCTGCATGAATAACTAGGCTTATAAGAGGTATGTCTCACATATAAAGCCGGCCGCGGTGGCCGAGGAGACTGAGGCGCTCCAGTCACGGTCTGCACGGCCACTACGGTCGGGGGTTCGAATCCCCCCTCGGGCATGGATATTTGTGCCGTCCTTAGTCTTAGTTAGTTCATAAGTAGTTTGTAAGTTTAGGGGCTGATGACCCAGTAGTTAAGTCCCATAGACTTTCCAAACATTTGAACATTTTTCACATATAAGTATGATGCAGAAGTATGGCGAATAATTGTTTTTATGCACTTATCATGTGGTGATTGTACTTAGTAAATGGTCATTATTTGATCGAATGTTGCACACTCATCTACTTTGAGAAGTACTATCTCTGGTAAAAAGTAATATGCGGATGGAATGCGTATTTAAAATTTTATGAGTTATTACAATTATTCATCCCCAAATTCGAGGAAGTTGAAAGAAAAATTATATGTAATAT
The DNA here is from genome assembly GCA_026315105.1 of Locusta migratoria. Classification (NCBI taxonomy): domain Eukaryota; kingdom Metazoa; phylum Arthropoda; class Insecta; order Orthoptera; family Acrididae; genus Locusta; species Locusta migratoria. The sequence continues at coordinate 169,954,453 of CM048745.1, forward strand.
GGAAAGAAATGTAGACAAAAATGTGATGTACAAAAATAAGCATGCAAAACGTACGGATTAGTCTGCAAAAAGTAAACAGGACCTGACAGAAAATTACGCGGATTAAATAATAATCTCTCTGCTACTTTACAAGTTTCATGGAATCATCTTATGAAAATATCTCGATGAAAAGTCGCTCCACCTTATCAGAAAAGAGCCTTACATTCTTAAATTTCGTGTGTCTGGGCAGACGTTATTTCGAAAATTAGAAAACTTCAGTCATTTAAGAATACTTTTTTAAACAGACTGCAATAATCACTAATTTTTTAAAACAAACATGCGGTTATTTTGTGCTTCATTTTCCTCTTGTTGCGTCTCGTACACTTCAAATTACAACCCCAGTATTAGGATTCTTCCCTGCAAATGGCGGCGATCAGCGGACAGTTACCTCGCTTTTCCGCTACGGCGTGGTATGGGCTTGGTTGAAGCCTGTCCGCCATCTTGGTCAGTTTTGGAATGTTATTTATTTGTTAAAACTATGCGTTAAGTTGACCCTCATAGAGTTAATGCATTGAACTCACAGCCACTGCAAAATATGTACTTTCTTGAACAAATAGTAATAAATACACATCATAATATATTTGAAAATTTACTTTTTAACGGCTAATTTGCACTCTTTTAACATGTTGTACATAACGGCAAGACCGTCAGAAGTTTTATTCCTGTTTTAAGTGACATGAATCATAAGCTCTACAATACGAACATTTCTCCAAACCTTAACAATGTAACGAAGGCAGGCTTCACTTTTTCAGCATAAGGGCTTCTCCCTGTATTCTAACCTCTTTGACTGAAACCAAAGACTAAGTCACGTGACTCGGGACAGGAAACCGATTTCATCCTTACGAGTAATGCGAAATATAGCTGAGAGTTGCAGTTCTTATCCTATGTAGTGAATATTAAGCGTAGACTATCACAATAAACCGTCTTAGCGTATCCTTATTACATCTTTAGTAGTGCAATTGGCGTTAGTTCTCCGCAACTGCATGAATTCATCTGACAGCTACAATTTTTACATGTGCCTAGTTGAAACGTACTGACAGTCTTTTTACAAGCAACAGATTTTAAGCGAAAAATTTTTGTCGTTTTACTGTGAGTCTTTAAGTTTGTATTTTACACATGAGTAGAACAGCAAATATCAGTTTGGAAGGAGCATCAGCTTCCTTAAGATTCCTCAACAATACAAATGAAATGTTTTGTTGTGTTTTTATAAGAAATGAAATCTGTTTGCATCCTTCATTTCCGATTTTAACAAAGTACAACCGTTTATATTTTGAGACGTTGGCCACAGACCGTGATGCCAAAACATAAAACAACCTAGGTATTGCCTGTTTACATTAAATAATAAGGTAGTGGGGAAACATCGATGTACTTGACAAGAAGTGACTTTATAGGTATAATGAATGTATGAATCTTTAGCTTTGTATAACATTGAACGCAGATTTTCACCAGAAATTACTTACTTTCTGATCTTTCCAGCGATAATCACGTTTATAAGTTGCAAAAAGTAAAATATGCATAACGTAAAACAAACACCAAGGATATGTAATTCTGTTGCATACGATACGTTTCACCTGGGCACGTGTAAACACGACAATCACTGCATTAACAACAAGGTGAAATTACGTTACCTTTACTACTATTTGTGTAATAGGAATACGAGAAATCATTTTATTTTTAAAATCAACTATTGATTTTTACCTGTAAATGAGAAAAATTGTTGCTCATAATGACGAAAGCTCAGTCACACGACTCGGGGCAATGTTGGATGTTGCTTTCAAACCACAACACAGCAGAGAAAGGGACACGCGCAGTCTGTTATCTTTGGTCTATCATCCATACTGCCGTCGCACATCACATACGAATAGTATTTGTATGTGGTAGTAGTCATTGGGGAAAAGCGCAGGTGACTCCCGTTTATAAGAAAGGTAAGAGAACTGACCCACATTACGACCATGCATTCGACGGGACGTTAACTCGCAATATTTCTTCTTTTGTTATTTGCATTTTGTAGGACGATGACCATCTAGATTTCCCGTGTTTTCCGTGAATCACTGCAGGCAAATACCGGGATGGTTTCTTCACAGCCGATATACTTCCCATTTCTCACCCAAACAATCCGAACGTCAGCTCCGTCTTTGATTTTCCGAAAACTTTCTTGAGTAGTTAAACTGGCAACCCACACTCAATGGAAATATTTTACATCTTACAGCTACGAACAGGCCTGTCCTTATTAACGATGTCAGTGCAGAAACAGGAGTTAGTGAGCATAATATCGTCAATACATCAAAGGCGACCAAAGTTTAAAAACAAATCAAGAAGACTAGGAGCGTGTTGTTGTTAGGAAGTGCCGATAAGCAATTGTTAGGATCTCACTTACAAAATGAATGGACATAGTTTAGTTCAGGTACAATGGATGTAGAGGAATTGTGGAATAAATTTAAATGCTTCTTAAATAAAGGGTCAGAGAAATATGTGCCAATAAAGTCGATTAAGGATGGAAAACATCCGCCGTGGTATAATAATAATGTTAGAAAGCTATTGAGAAAGCAAATACTGTTGCACTCTCGGTTCAAAACAGAACACGCAAATGATGAGACGCAAATGTTAGTAGAGATTCGTGCGTCTATAGAAAGATCGATGCGCGGATCGTACAATAATTACCACCGTCATACCTTAGCAAAAGATCTTTCCGAGAAGCCGAAAAATCCTGCTCCCATGTAAAATCGATAAGCTATCCAGTCACTCGTTGATCATTCCAGGGTAGTAATAGAAGAAAGCAAACGGAAAGTTGAAGTTCTAAATTCAGCCTTTAATGTGAGCCTTGGTGGTCAATATATATACATATATGATTTTTCTTTTTTGCTATCAAAAATTAATTGGAACGTTCCTCTTTAACGCAAACTTTGAATTACTGTTCTACTCGCACCAGAAGTGGAGCTATTACCATTTACTCACACGCCTGCAGAGGAAATGGGCGGAGCCACTGAATGCATCTAATAACCTCTCTCCTAACTTCTGTGCGAACTACTTTGCATTTCCTCGTCCTGAAGTTGAATATTTCCTTATTTAGCCCATACAGCGAGTCTGCAAGGGTTGACTACATTGCCTTCTGTGACAAATGAAGCTCTAAGAGCGCTGAACATTGTCTCTAATTGTTGTTTGTTTCGAACTACTTCAGTGTTGCGCCTGTTGTTGGTAATATTATAATTCTTGTGTAAGTTCAGTGATGTAAAGTCAGTAGGAGGGAGAGGCAGGCTTACTGATGTGGTGACTGAAACCCTACAGAGAACCTATGGGCATGCAATAAGGAGAAACTAGTAATGCTAGTGACATTCGAAAAGCGGTGTGGACATTGTTCCTTCACATTACCTTTTCAAACGAGCCTCAGCAGACTCCTGGTGCAAAAATAATGCCAAAAATGACTATGACCAGAAGACTGATTTGCCAGCAGCTGTGATAAACGCAATAAAACCAATTTTTCAATACAGCATAGCCAGAATTATAATACGAATGTCTAGTTGTCTACACCGAAAAACGCAGAATCCTAATGAGAGTCATGTAATTTGGACAGTGATTCCTAAAAGGGTGTTTTGAACATAAAAACACTGCACTTTGCATTTCAGATGCAATAGCAACCTACAAGTGATGGAATAGTGTGAAATATTGAAGGCATTACGATTTCAAGGTGGGTTGAACACCGGACGAGCATTAAGAAATATTGACAGAGGATAAGAGGAGCAGATAGAAGAGAAAGGAATATGAAATATGATGGAGAAACAGGCCAGAAAAGAAGACCAAAAAGGAAGTTTTTCGAGGATGAAGAACAAGACGCTGATAAACCATCCTATACTGCAGGAATGTATTGAAAACTTTGGCAGCCATTTCTCGTAAGTTAGAATTTTGGGAATGTAAGGAACATTTTTTTCAAAATCTACTAAAGCTAGGGAGATGAAATTTTCATACAGCACTCCTAGTGATCAAATTTAAATTGTAACATAGGCATTTGGCAATATGTTGAGTAGTTTCATTTCAGTTTGACTAAATAAAGCAATTTTTGTACAAAAGTTGGGTCATTAATGAAAAAAATTATTGAAACTAGAAAAACTACTCCAATATCCCTCCATATTAACAGCCATTCTAAACCACTCTATATGTTAAAAATATTTCAGATTTTTCTGTTTGGTAGATTGTTCATAAATGTTTCTCAAACTTAGTTTTTCTTTTAACATGGGTAGCATAGGCACCTCCGGCTCCCCTTAAAACCGCACAAATGTACCACCGTTTGATCAACGCACTAACTCCCAAATGGAGGACATAGAGTAGAGAAGCAGCCGGGAGAGCTCAATACAAAGAAGTCTCCCGGTCCGGATGGAATACCAGTTCGGTTTTACAAAAAGTATTCTGCGGCATTGGCCCCTTACTTAGCTTGCAATTATCGCGAATAATTCAGCGCGAAGTTGCTAGTGATTCAAAAAATGCGCAGGTGACTTCAGTTTAAAAGAGAGATAAAAGAACTGACTCACATATTAAAGTCCACTATCGTTGACATCAGTTTCCTGTAGAATTTCGTAGCATATTCTAAGTTCGAATATAGTAAATTTCCTTGAGAAGAAAAAGCTTCTTTCTATGAATGAGCATAGGTTTAAGAAACATCGCTCATGTGAAACTCAACTTGCCCTTTTCTCATACGACAAATTGCGAGCCATAAACGTAGCGCAACAGGCAGATTGTGTTTTTCCTCGATTTCAAAAAGGCGTTTGACGTGGTGTCACACTGCAGATTGCCAAAGAAGATACGAGCATAGCTCCGCGTCTCATTCCAGATCGTTGCTAAGTCGAATCTGAAGAGTTCCTAGACATAGTTTACCTAGTCTATTAATTAGAGAAGGGACTCAGTCACCCCCAAAGATCCGAGGCATTTTTGTCTGATTGTTGACAGCATCATATTGAAATATCTGGGAAGCAGGTTGCTAGCCTTACTTGCTTAGAGCCCCACTGGGTTTTACCCCTGACGGCAGAGAGGTTAACTGGTGGATTTGGTAGTCTCTCTCGTATGAGCACAAAGGCGGCCAAAACTCAGGATATGTCCAAGATGCCCAACCTTATTGCAAAATAATTGGTATATCAATTATCAGGACCACTTTCTTGGCCAGTGGTTCATGAACTAGGACATGACTACAGCAACCCACACAATAAACCATTTCTATAATGGGAAAAAAAAATTCTATGAATACAATCGCACAATTACAAACGAAAGTCAGTAAAATTGCAGAAATAATGTTTTTAATTCATTCTCAATCGTTACTGACAACAAGAATGACATATTTGACACATATCAATTATATGTGGAAAACTGTGTCAGTTACTGGAGAACTTTTTAGTCAAAAGACAGCGTATGCTAAATGGCGCAGAGTACGTCGACAGTTTTTGTACAAATACCATGACGGTTGGCTGACTTCTGTAGCTACTCAGGGATCGGTTGGTGGGGGGATGAGATTCACAGGATGAGGAGGAGGAGGTAGAGGAATCTGACAGGGTTTGGAGAGCTGAAACGCCATACCAGGGAGGGGGGACTGGCGCATGAGGAAGGGAAAAGAGTGACGGAGAGAGGTTGCGGAATTCTTATGCCAAGAAAGGGGAAAAAGTTTGACAGAGCAGGATCAAACATAAATATGCGGAGGGAGAAGTAGGCGAACAGACTGGGGTAAGGAGGAGGTGGTCTAACGGAAGGTTGTAATCTACATTATCTAACGTGAACTGTACTGTAGTAATAATTTTAATTTGCTTCATCTTCCAACTAACTTTGTTGCACAATAGAACAATCTGACAATGTACCCTTGGCCCCTGCAGGGAAGAAATCAATAGAATATTCAGCACATTGAGAAAGATTTTCCTCATCGATGTAAGATACTTGATACTTTATCATTCACGCTTAAATAAACTCATACAAAATTTCCTGTAAGATAAACAAACATGATGTAACCACTGATGATCAGATCGAATGCTAAAGTGATGTCACAACCTGCTAGAAGAAATCACTTAAAATGTGTAAATTGGCTAATTATTCTGCAAATAACGTTTGTGCATACAAAACAATTTCATCAGAATAGCCGCGCGGGAGTAGCCGAGCGATCTGGAGCGACACGGGGGTTCGAATCTTCCCTCCGGCATGCATGTGTGTGTTCTCTTTAGGTTAGTTTAACTTAGTTTAAGTAGTTTGTAAGCTAGGAACTAATAAAAATGTTGGTTTCCATCTCGCGACTGCTTACGTATACGCTAGTAAACGTGATTTTTACCACTAGACCAGGCGCTCATACTAATAACTAATAACCACGCAGTTAAGTCCCATAGAATTACAAACATTTGAACCATCATAATAAGTATAATTAACCGATATTATTTTCAGTGAACATCTGGATAGTAACTGTTTGTTGAAATGACAGATATTCTTAGGATGTTAAGAAAAATTAAAAACTCAATTGATAATTATTTAAATAATTAACTTCACTTATGGAAATGTTGTGTAATTGGCAGAATGGCTAAACTGCAGCGCTTACTTGAATTTAATCTGTTTGATAAATGTAAAGTGTAAATGAAGGATGAAAGTGATCATCAGCGGGACAGGGTAGAATTCTCCTAAGCGTTCGCTTAGGAATGAGCTACGATGGCTGCTGGCTGTGTTGTCTCCACTAGAACAAATAATTATATCTTTTTAAGCCTTGATCGACTTCTCTCAATTTAACTCTCCCTATGTCTTGATTATGTTAAGAATGCCTATCAGCCGTAGTCTCACTATTGCGTTGGTGTGTCGGTCAGATAAACAACCAAACACGATGCCACTCAATATGCGCTCTCTAGCGTTAACCAGTAGTCTCTGTATGTGTTCACACTGGACATTAAGTATCGCGGCCAACACAGAGAACACCGTGCAGAGAACACCTCTACAGTATCATTTAGATTCGCTCCAGACAGAGTGCTCTCCACTGTGAATCACTGCAGTGGAATCTTTCTGCGTACTCACTCTGAGCACTCTACTTATAAGCGCTCGCAAGGTTTTCTCGCCCTCAAGAACATCGCAGAAGTCCCTGAAAAATTCGCCCGTCCCATCAATTGTATCTAGCAGCGTTCCCTCTCCCCTGGACATATCACCATGTCGGAGGAGTATCCTACCTACTCATTGTACGCTTTTGAACATGGAATGTTGCACAGTTTAAACTGGCCAATTGCAATACAGTTAACATATATGTTAGGTTCTCTTATTTGCTTAGTAACGATCTGTTGTTGTTCATTGCTAGACGTTAGGTTACGATGGTTTGCATCATTTTCTTTAAACATAGACTCCCTGGTCGCCTAATTCTCTCTGTTATCGTGACCACCTGCCATTGTTTGCTTCTGTGAAAGAACGTTTCAAGGAATTCCATTGGGTCTCCTGATTCATAGAAGAAAAGGGTATTGGAGGGGGAGGGTTCTGAGTGCCTTTCTGCGGGCCAACTCCTTCTTGAGGCCCAAGACGGCTTGCTCACAAACCTGTACCATTTGTTGTATATCAACTAGTAATTTCAACAGCTTCAAATTTAAATATGTTATCCCACTTGTGACATGGTTCTGTAATTCCCAGATGTTTGACAGGTTAGGGGATTTCGTGTCAGAGAGGACTCACTTTGTATTAATCGATGGTAAGGCACCGACTAAAACAGAGGTGATATCCGACGTGCCACAGGGTAATGTTATTGGTGCTCTGTTATTCCTTATCTACATAAACGATTTAGGAGAAAATCTGAGCAGCTATCTTAGGTTGTGTGCAGATGGTGCCGTCATTTATAGTCTATTAAAGTCATCTGAAGATCAAAACTAACTGCAGAATGATTTAAATAAGATATCACTATGGTGTAAAAAAATGGCAATTGACACTAAATAAAGAGAAGTGTAAATGGTCCATATGAGTACGAAAATAAATCCCTTAAACTTTGTTTACAAGATAAATCAATCGCATGTGAATGTCGTTAACTCCACTACATTCCTAGGAATTACTATTCCATCAGACTTAATCTGGCAAGAACGCGTAGATAATGTCGTTGGAAAGGCGAACCAGAGACTGCGTTTTATTGACAAAACCCTTAAAAGATGTAACAGAACTATTAAAGAAACTGCATACACTACGCTTTTCCGTCCTTTTTTGGAGTATTGCTGCCCAGTGTGGGTGAATTTGACGAAGGACATCGAAAGAGACCAAAGAAAGGCAGCTCGTTTTGTATGTCACGATACAGGGGAGACAGCGTCACGGAAATGATACAGAATCTGAGATGGGAATCATTATAACAACGGCGTTTATCACTGCGGTATGGGCTACTTACGAAACTCCAATCACCAACATTCTCCCACTAATGCGAAAATATATTGTTGACTCCCACCTACATAGGTAGAAATGATCATCACAATAAAATACAACAAATCAGAGCTCGAATGGACTCGCTCGCTTTTCGAGAGTGGAATGGGAGATGAATAGTATAAAGGTGGTTCAATGAACCCTCTGCCAGGCACTTGAATGTGATTTGCAGAATATCCCATGTAGATGTAATTTGCATTTCAGATGTACTTAACCTTGTCAAAAATGGTCGTACCTCATCGAATTTATACTCGAACGATTAGTCTCGACGAGCAGAATATGATGATGAGATCAGAATATCTAAGAAATTAAATTCAAGATAACACCTCACATTCATATGTTTTAAAAATGTCTTAATTTGTGTATGTATGTACCAAATCGTCCTCCGAAACGTCTAGATCGATTTCAACCTAATTTGGTACATCTACATACATATTCCGCAGTCCACCGTAAGCCACGTTGCGGTTGGTACACTGTACCAATACTAGGCATTTCCTTTCTTATTCCACTACCAAAAGAGAATGAGGAAAAAAAGAATGCCTATATGCCTCCGTACGAGCCCTAATTTCTCTTACCTTTGTGATCATTATGCTAAATGTAAATAGGCGGCAGGAAGGTTGTTCTACACTCAGCTTGAAATTCCGACCCTCTATATTTCCTCAAGAGAATTTCTCGCCATCTATATTTCCTCAACAGAATGACTCGAAAAGAACGTCGTCTTTTCTCCAACGATCCCCATTTCAGTTCCCGGAGCAATTCCGTGACACTCGCGCATTGGTGGAACCAACCAGTAACGAATCTAGCTACTCGCCACTGAACAGTTTCTATGTCTTCCTTAAAACTGATCTGTTGCGGGTCCCAAACATTTGAGCAATACTCAAGACGTCATCATACGTGGTCTCCTTTACAGATGAAGTACATCTTCCTAAAATTCTCCCAATAAACCGAAGTCGGTTGTCTGCCTTACAACTGTTCTTACAGGTTCGTTCCATTTCAGATTGCTCTGTGCCGCGGTGGAGTAGCCGAGCGGTCTAAAGCGCCTCGCTGCGGAGCGCGCGGTTGCTCGCTGTAGAGGTTCGCGTCCTCCCTGGAGCATGGGTACACACCCATGTTAGTTTACCTAGGTTTAAGTAGTTTGTAAGCTACGGACTGATGACCACGCAGTCCGATAGATTTACAAACATTTGAACATTTTTGAACATATTGCTCTGCAACGTTACGCTTAGATATTTGAACGATGCGACTGCATCAAGAAGGTCACTACTAATTCTGTATTCTAACATTATTGGATTGTTTCTCCTATTCATGCCTATCACCTTACATTTTTCTACTTTGAGAGCTAGCTGCCAATTTAGCACCAACTATAAATTTTGTCTAAGACGTCATGTATGCTATTACAGTCAATAAAAGACGACACCCTTCCATACAACACAGCATCATCAACAAACAACCACAAATTACAAGTTACTCTGTTCACCAGATCATTTATGTGGATAGAAAACAATAGCGGTCCTATCACACTCCCATGGGCACGCCTGACGATACACTCATCTCTGATGAACACTCGCCGTAGAGGGCAACGTACTGCGTTCTTCCAGACAGTCACAAATTCGTGAACCTATTCTATACGCTCGTATCTTCGTTAACAGTCTGCAACGTGGCACCGCGTCAAACGCCTTTTTGAAATCGAGAAAAATACAATCTGCCTGTGCGCTTCATCCATGCTTGCAAGATGTCATACTGCTTGCTCTGCAGTCCATGGCCTCTGTCCTATTGGCTACCCTGAAAAACTTGTGTATTGTGTGGGAATAGTATCATTCGACGTTAACGACCTGCTCTCCATGCAATCTACATGTCAAGGGCAAGGAACAGCAAGTGAAGTGGAGGACAAGATGAATAGAGGGAATGAGGAAGATTAGATGGGCGAGAGAAGAACTGGTCACACGGGGGGGGGGGGCAGACAAGCGACAGAAGGAGATATATACATAGGAAGGGCGAACGGAAATTGGTCTGAGTGGCTGGGGTGAAAGGAAGGATTGTCAGAGAGAGTGAGAGAGAGAGAAGAATGAGTTGGGAGGGGGGGAAGGGATGGACAAATGTTCTAGTGTTTGTACAGCTTACGGGACTTAACTACATGTTATCAATCCCTAAGCCTACAAACTACTTAAAAACATCCATGCCTGAGGGAGGATTCGAACTTCCGAAGCGGGAAGCTGCGCGATCCGCAATGTGGCACTGCAGACCGCTTGGATACTCCCGCGCGGCGGGGGTGGACAGAAAGGGGGGATGCGAAAATTGACAAAGGAGTTGATGGAATGTGAGAAAGGATAGAAAGGCATGAAAGAGAAAATGAAGAGACATAGATCGTTATAGAGAGGGGTGGAGGTTGACGAGATGGAGAGAGAGTGGAAAGGAAGATATATGTAAATGAGAGATGGAGATGGAGGAGTAGGGAGAACGAGATGGACAAACATAGAGTGTCTAGGAGGAGACATATGAGAAAGATATTGGGGGAAGAGAGGGATTGGCATGATACACTGGGAGTAGAAGACTGGCAGGTGAAAGGAGGAGAGAGAGCGAGGAAGGACAGAAGGGGACAGGGCGTTGGAGAGAGAGATGGGGGAGATGGAGAAGGAGCGATGAGGATGAAATGGCAGATGTTTAGGAGATAGAGAGAGAGCAGCAAGGAGGCGATGATGAAAGGAGACAATACCTGGACAGAAGGACAAAAAATATTGTCCATCACTAAGTTTTGCGGTGAACACATTATAAACACCAACATGTGTTTGTTAAAACAATTAATCCCGATTCCTTTCACGTCAATAAATTCACTTCTGTAGTTGAGGGTTTTTTATTTATTTATTTATTTTCTTTTTTTTCAAATCGCACAAGATCTAACAAACATTCAATTTGATGGATACCTTCTCAACGAACTGATTTTCTGATTAAGTGCCCAGTCTATACAATTGCTAAAATGTAATTAACAATAAAATTATTCAGGTTGTGAGACCACATTGTAATATTTAATACTGTCCTTTTCTGTCAACTGAAACACAATGCAGTGACAAGAGTCGCAGAAGACTGCAGATATGTAATAAATATTTTGTTTTGATTTTCAAAGTGCATTTCTTACTTACTTCATTAGTAAATTGCAATTGTTGTAATATTAAACATACTGTTGGATTACAAATCGCTCTCCTTCATGGCCAACGGAACTTGGCACTCTTCTGTAGTAGGCAAGTGCCCAACTAAATAAACTACGGTACCTCCTTCCTCAAATCTTTACTTATGCTAGTACGTTGTTTCCTACCATTCATGTGTCTTCTTTTATATGGTCCAGGTGAACCAGTAACTGACTGAAAGTTATGTTAGACTGTTTCGAGATGATTTGCAGCCATACATGATTTTCACTTTCCTGAACAACAATGGAATTTTCATGGAAGAGAATGTGCCATGTCAGCTTGCCATAATTGTTGGTGACTGGTGTGAAGAATATTCTCGACAGTTCCATCGAATTATTTGATCAGCAAGATTGCCTGACATGAATCCTATCAAACATTTTTGGGTACATAACTGAGAGGTCAGTTCGTGCTCAAGGTCTTCTTTATTTTTATTCACGTTTGACACGATCAGTGGGACTGAATTTAGGAGCAGGTGTCCATGGTTATGGAACGAGTCAGTACGTTAGACTTTAACAAAAGACTAGTGATAAAGTGAAACATGTAGAAATCCTATGCACACGGCTGGTCTAAGCCTAATTAAAAAAAAAAAAAAAAAAAAAAAAAAAAAAAAAAAAAAAAAAAAAAAACCTACACTCTAGTATCACAGCATTTTTTTTTTTTTTTTAATTTTCTAGGCATTCCTCGACAGATTAGAAAGAGTGAAGCATGAGAAAACTCTTCAGTTTAGTACCGAAAGGCGTGGATTACTGCTAAGCTTTTTGAATTCTTGAGTCAACGTATTTAAAATGGAGGCAACAGAATACTTTGTACCTTTCTGCATGGGGGTCAAGATGATGCGATCGAAATGTAGATTTCTGTCTGGTATTAACTGAGTGAAAGCTGATAACTACAGGGAATAACAAGTATGATTAACAATAAACGATATTAAAGAAAATATTTATTGAGGGGCCACTAAAGAGGGGTCGCAATAGGTTTCCAGGCTTACACCTAGGGCATCACTAGCGAATAAGATGCCTAAGATGCTTGAATCTGTCGCCACTGTCAAACTTCTCACTAAACCAAATGGATTATAGGAAAATTGCAGTTAGTACTCATTTGTCTTTACTTCTAGTCTGGACACCATAGTGGAAGATACAAGGGGTATAATGATGGGAATATGACTTGAGGCGTTAATACAAACCACTTAACAATCTTCAAAAGAAAAACGCCGATATCGCAAAATACTTGTTTATTATATGACGACCGGTTTCAGTAGGCTATGCCACCATCATCTGGTCATATCAAATTTTACGTGTTGGTCATCTTACTAAATTTTTAAATTTTGATAGGACCCTATAATGGTGGCATAGCCCACTGAAACCGGTAGTCATATAATAAACAAGTATTTTGCTATATTGGCGTTTCACGTTTCAAGATTATTAATCTGTCAGGTCGCCTGCACAACCTGCTATGTCAGGTGATGTCAACGAACCAATTACTCCGACCATTAACTATGGTAAACTGCCTAGTTATACTGCTCCCCTAGGTCAGCAGTTTCAATATAAATGTGACCGAATTAATTATATTCTAGAATCACTACGTTTACATGCAACACATCTTCCGGAAGACGAAAACCGATTTTCGTAAACCGGTTTTCGCTGTCGTGTTTACATGGCACAGCCTGAATCGGATTTCCTAATCCACTTAAGATGGCGGCTGAAAAACAGCTGATTCAGTCCCCGATTTAGTCAGCACAACCGCTATTTTTCTTTATTTAAATACATAGATTCATGCTCACACTAATATTTACACTTTTATTTCACATTAGAAAATACCACTCTGTCGATATGTGCCGAAAATTCTTACCAAAATGCACAATGTGACAAGCCAAAAACGCTTCAAAAACGGTTGCGTTTACATGGGCACGAAAATCGATTGTGGAACTGGAAAACCGCTTTAGAGAAGCGGATTTTCAGAATCGATTTTGGAGTGTTTACATGACCAACGAAAAGCGTAATTGGAAAATCGGTTTACGAAATCCGGTTTTGGGGGCCCATGTAAACGGGGTGAATGAAAGATGGTACATTTGACTCTCATGTCACACTACACTTTATCTCACAGTCCAAAAGTAGTTTCAAAATCTAGGGTGTCTCACCGTTTTAAAAGAGACCTTACACACATCTCTCAACATGGAATACTCGCAAGGTAATTTTATCACAATTATTTATTGGATAGTATGTAAGTGTCTATCGTCATAAAACTGGTGCTGATAAATAAGAATTATGGGTGTTTTGTTTGATTGTATGGTCTTCTTAAAACATATCTTGTGTATCCAAATGCACGATGAGTAATGCATAGTCACATATTGCCTACAATCATTCCATTTGGTGAAGAAAATACAACACACAATGGTGAACATCTTTAAAAATATACTAATAATTGTCGAAAGTGAAGGCGGAACTTTATATTTGCTTGCTGTAACTGATACAAAATGTGTTAATGTGGTTCGCGTGAGCTTTTATGTCTGAGCTTCGAGTCATTCATATAAAACAGGGAGTAGGTATGATATGTGCGTCAGCGATTTGAATGGAATTTTGCGTGGACGTTCTGTATTGAATATAAAGAGACAAGTGTTCCGGATTTTTGTTAGACAGTAGTTTTTTTTTTTTTATCGACGTCAAAGTTGATGGAAAATAACGATTTCAAGGCTATATATCAAAAGATCGTTCAAAGATGAGCAATATATATATATATATATATATATATATATATATATATATATGACTCGAACGTCATTAACTTTTGATCCCATACATATATATATCAACTTTTCATCCTATATATATATATATATATTTCCGTTTTAGTATTTTCATGCTGTAGCGCCGCGGTGGAGCGGCCGAGCGCAATGGGGCGCTATGCTGCAATGCGCGAGGCTGTTCCCCCCTCGGGCATAGATGTTTCTGTCGTCTTTAGTTAAGGTGGTTTATAAGTAGTTTGATGAACCCGCAGTTAAGTCCCATAAGCTTTACAAACATTTGAATATGCTTTAGCTTGGGTACTCGTAAGCATGTGCGATTTTCCAAGCGCCGCCAACGGTCGATTTTGTGTTACATTTATTTCGTATTATTTCAAAATATTATCATATTTGTAATACCTTTTCTTGCCTTATTTTGAAGTAGAGCAGCGGGAAATTAGATTAATATTATATTAAGTGTACTATCTGTTTACAGCTGTTTTATTTCTGATACACAGCGCAAAAGCAATAAAAATAATAAATAAAATAAAGTATTTTATCCGTAGCTTGCAGATCTTACTTAGTAACTTTGAGCCAGACTTGTGAGCCGACGTGTAGGCGTTTCCTACCTGTTTTATAGGAAGTGCTCTCTACGACGTAGTCCCTTCGCAGCTGGACAGCACACTGGAGTTTTGCTGGAAGTGCTATCAAAAATGCTGAAATATTAACTTGTTACGGGTAGGTAATTAGTTTAAATAAAATACGGGATGCCAAGTATGGGCCGTTATTACTAGCCACACCATAATACAAGACTGATTATTGAGTTTGAAATTAACAGTTTTAAGTCTGAGAGCATGGTTCCTACGATACTGGTTGAGATTGAGTCCTAACGCCGACTGACTACAATGGCGCGCAGCCGAGATCTCCTACCAACTTCGTATATCTTCTGTCGTGTCGGAAATGTTCGTTAAAGCCGTTGTAATTCATTTAGACCTATTTATTTATTTGGACATTATTAAAGAATCTGAAATGATCAGCACCTACTTCTGTTGACCCCTAGTCTCTTACTAAGATCTGTATGCAAGAAAAACATTTAAATAAAAAAATCTTAATAAATGAAAGATGTTAGGTTCGCGTCATATTATTCGTACTTCCCCGATTTACAACCGCGGCGGCCGTAACCTACGATCTCATGGAGGCAGCGTCTGGAGCTTCCGCCACCCCACCTCCTCGGCTGACCCCATATGATGCGTCTTGGCCGTGAGAACTTTTAACAGCTCCTATTGTCGGCAATCGTCTAGCCGTTCCTAACTGAAAATGTATCTGCGCCGACTCGCGCACAAAATCTGTTAATAACTCATGAAACATAATATAAAAAATTCCTACTTCTACATACATACTCTACAATCCACCGTAGCTCGCAAGACTGCTTGTCTGTACCGCCTGAAATGTAACTTGAGAGGTCCGAATCTATACTCTTAAGGTTGAAGTTTCCCCCGACTAATATTACATACCTCGTGTAGACTTTCTTCGAATGATTCTAAAAACTGCTACAGCAGCACTGGGGAAGGGGGGGGGGGGGTGCGGTAAAAACACTCAACTATTAACTCTACTTCTTTTACACCTGTTATACGTGCCCAGATAACTTCACAGTTACTTTCAACCTCGATCTCAGTAGAAGCAATATCTTTGTCCACAGGGATGAACACTCCTCCTCCAGTTGTATCCGATCTATCTTTCCGATATACATTCCACGCCTCGCTAAATCTTTCTGAACTTGCCACATCATGAAACTTCCTGGCAGATTAAAATTGTGTGCCGGAACCGGGACTCGAACCTGGGACCTTTGCCTTTCGTGGTCAAGCGCATTACCGACTGTGCTATCCCGACACGACTCACGATGCCGGCTCACAACTTTACTTCCGCCAGTACCTCGCCCCCTACTTTCCATCGGCATCGTGAGTCGTGTCGGGATAGCACAGTCGGTAGTGCGCTTGCCCGCAAAAGGCAAAGGTCCCAGGTTCAAAAAAATGTTCAAATGTTTGTAAATCTTATGGGACTTAACTACGGGGTCATCAGTCCCTAAATTTACAAACTACTTATGAACTACTTACGAACTAGGACGGCACAAATATCCATGCCCGAGGGGGATTCGAACCCCCGACCGTAGTGGCCGTGCAGACCGTGACTGAAGCGCCTCAGTCCCCTCGGCCACCGCGGCCGGCGTCCCAGGTTCGAGTCCAGGTTCCGGCACACAATTTAAATCTGCCAGGAAGTTTCATATCAGCGCACACTCCGCTGCAGAGCCGGCTGCGGTGGCCGAGGGGACTGAGGCGCTCCAATCACGGTCTGCACGGCCACTACGGTCGGGCGTTCGAATCCCCCCTCGGGCAAGGATATTTGTGCCGTCCTTAGTGTTAGCTAGTTCATAAGTAATTTGTAAGCTTAGGGACTGCTGACCCCGTAGTTAAGTCCCATAAGTTCTACAAACATTTGAACGTTTGAACATTCCGCTGCAGACTGAAAGTTTCATTTTGCCACATCATGATTTAGCCAGCTTTCGGTGCCTAAAACTATCTGATCACAAAGATTTCCATGAAGTGCGGCAAATTCGGGAACTTTGTTTCTAATACTTTTTAAGGTCGCAACTAATATTTTGATATTCGAATCTTCTTGCCGAACGTGGCCTGAATTCGCTGTTTGAATGTTGACAAGTGAGTGCTCATCAGAGATAGCACCTAGCCTAAAAAAAAACTCATGTGCACTTATAAGAACTCTTACAAGATGATATTTGAAACTTGAGCTAAGCGCTCACCGCATCACCCTATAATAAATGGCTAATACTTTTGTTGCTGTTCCACGATTACTCGCCAGAAATTGTTTTATTCCACATTTATGGAAATCGCGAATGCAACGTAGAACTTCCTTTCTCTCTCTCTCTCTCTCTCTCTCTCTCTCTCTCTCTCTCGTTACAGTTTTCAGCACGAAACTGGCGTTCCTTTCCGCATGAGCACAGCTGTACACCCAGCTGTGAACGTTCTGGCGACACAAAAAAAGAAAAGAAAAAAAGAAAAAGAGTGTTAAGTTCGGTGTGGCGCGGCGCGGCCGGCAAGGTCATAAAACGGCTGTTAACGCGCTGCGAGGCGAATGCAGCGCCACGATTTACGTGGCAGCCGCGGCAACTAGCGCTTTCCGCATCGCCTCTAAAAGCGCCCGTGCGTGTTCTCTGAGCTGGAAAAGCCGGCAGCCCAGCCTATCTGCGGGAATCTTTTACAAGTCGCGAAGCTGCAGACAAATTCAGCAGCGATTTTAAAGAACGGGCCACACAGCAACTCCCCACCCCTTCATGCGAGTGCGAAAGATCTCGCCGAGAATACTCGCATATTTCAGTTGTACGTTAAACCTCCCTTTGAGTAGCCTGGCGTGACCACAGAAAAAAAAAAGATGTTACCTTCAGGTTTCGAATTTAAAAAAATTCACGCTGGAGGATCATACAGGCACTACCGTACGGAGAACAGAATTACCCTCCCTCGCTTTGTAAGGCAGCACTTAAACTGGACGTGGAATCCAACCCGACTCTGCCCTTTTGGGTGTTCGAGGGACGTTTCTGAGCTAGGCCCTGTGGCGTACACATCCCCTCTCGCTGCTACTAGAGAAAATTTCATTAAGAGTAATTCGGATGAAATGAACGATGTTTTACTGGGCGATAAAAAGACGAAAGAAGAGTGATGCCGCGCGGGAGAATTCGAGCGGTCTGGAGCGCCACGTTGCGGATCACGCGGCCTCCCACGTCGGAGGTACGAATCCTCCCTTGGGCATGGACCTCTGAGTCGTCTTTAGTATTATTTCATCAGTATTTTGTAAGTTTAGGGACTGCTGACGCTGCAGTTAAGTCCCACAACCTTTACAAACATTTGAACATTTGAAACTTCCTGGCAGATTAAAACTGTGTGGCGGAACCGTGAGTCGACCCTGGGACCTTTGTTCGTGTCCCAGGTTCGAGTCCCGGTTCCGGCACACAATTTTAATCTGCCAGTAAGTTTCATATCAGCGCACACTCCACTGCAGAGGGAAAGTTTCATTTGAACATTTTTTTCTTTCTTTCTTTTTTGTTGATGGATACTTTTAAAAACATCTTTTAGACACTTTAAGGACTACGACAGCCTCGAAACTTAACATCAAAGAATATTTATATAAGGTGAAGCTAGATTTAACGCAGTAACGTAGTGTGCATTTCTGCCCAGTAGAAGCTGACTGTGCCGCGGTGGAGTAGCCGAGCGGTCTAAAGCGTCTCGCTGCGGAGCGCGCGGTTGCTCGCCGTGGAGGTTCGAGTCCTCCCTGGGGCATGGGTGTGTGTGTTTGTCCTTAGGTTAGTTTACCTAGGTTTAAGTAGTTTGTAAGTTACGGGCTGATGACCACGCAGTTTGGTCCGATAGATTTACAGACATTTGGACATTCTTGAAGCTGACTGCAACAATACTAGGATTAGGCCTCTTCAGCGGGGTATACTCGTATATAGGGTCTACCTCCACCTCTCCCTGAAATAACGATTGTAAAGAAAGAAAATGTACGGTATCTGGACTATTTTAATGAATTATGCGTGAAGGCATCGCCGCGTTAGAGAGTCATACTCCCCTGTAATGTTGATGAGAATGGAGTACTCTAAGGTTCCTACCTCAATTTTATATTTTATATTCGATGTAAATTTGACGTATTTTGGCAATCTTAATTAATTATCTTTGGAGGTACTATTATAGATAGGCGCAGAAATTGCAGCGAGCGGAAGAGTCTCTCTGTAGCAGTTAGTATGAGGAGCTTGGAACAGTCTGTATGTTGAGTCTGTCTGCAGCAGTTGGCATGTTGAGTCTGTCAGTGCCACGTATTCTGTAAGCAAACTTTGTTGCTAAGCTTTTTGACAACTCAGAACTTGAATGTAAATATATGTCAGCGAAAGAAAGCATTAGAAAAATTTTAATGGCGCGTTAGATATCAAGTAAGAGCGTGCTTTGTCCCTATTTTGTCACTGTTAAAGTTATGCTCAAATTTTGTATTGTTAATGTTTATTGTGAATTGTTGAAAAGAACTATTACTATTCTCATACTCGACTAATTATATGCAGTTGTCATATATTTCAGGAGTGTTGTCCGGTTACAATATAAGAGATTACGATTTTAGTTCAAATTTTATTCAAGGTAAATAATTTTCATTCAGCCCGCTCAAAATTGATACCTATCATGTGACAATTTCTATTCAGCGCTCTTGAAACAGATACATTTCAGTACTATTGAAGTTCAGGTCAGTTATTTTTATTATTATGTATTTATTTTGAGGCATGAAAGCGGGATCTCGGTAAAGGGGCTTAAGCGCAAATGCCCTCAATATGGGCAGCAAAACTGATATACAATATCATTGGGTGTCTACTTAAAATTACTTAACGTATCTGTAGATTAATCTTTCCCCCCTCAAAAAATGTACTTATATATCCTACATTCGCTATTGGACTTCTACTGTTTATGTAAAATATATCACGGATACAAGCGATATAGATAGTTTTGTAACAAAAATTGTAACTCTCTTGCAGAATGCGTAATTCCCATTGTCAAGTCACTGTCGCACTTAAATATAAACTATTGTAGTGGTCCGTGTTCAGGAAACAAATATGACATGCAAACTGTTAAATTATTTCTCACTGGCCGTATTCTGTATTGTTTCATTATACTTACAATTACTTGCCACAATTGACCTCGTGTTTTAGGGGTGCAAAGTTTACATTCGTACTATTATTAACATAAGATACGCATTTACAATAAGTCCATCAGCAAAATATTTGTAAGATGCTTTACCTCTGCATAATTCCTGCACCCCAGACCCATGTGAATCTGCTTACAGTAGTCAGGCCTTTCGTCTCCGTCTACAACCGCGCGGTCTAAGGCGCCATGCCACGGTTCGTGCGACCGCTTTCGTCGAAGATTCGAATCCTTCGTCGAGCATAGGTGTGACTTGTCCTTAGCGCAAATTAAGTCAAGTAGTTTGTAATCTATGGACCGATGAGAACAACAGTTTCGTCCTTAGGTTTACAAACAATTGACAATTTTTCTCCAAATACAGCTTTTACGGCTGAACTTCCCTCGGTTACCCAATTTGTTAATTTTTTCGGGACGTGTCCACGTAAGTTAATCCCTTTTGTATTCGATTTCTGTCATACATTTCTTTCCGATATGGTTCACTACCTCTTTTACGGTTTACTAGGCTTCTCATATAATCTGCAACATTCGTCTGTAACACATTTCAAAAGGTTCTGATTTATTAATATATATTTATTCAGAGTATTTCGTTTCAGATTTTTCAAATGCTTGTTTTTGTCACCAAAAAGCGAAACGTTTTACTGGTATATTGTTGTTTAATAACCAATATTGACACTTTGGCCCGCTTTTGTGATCCAAAAAAAGTTCGTCACCGCTTATGTCCATGTTTCACTTTCAGTGTAGGTTACACTCCAGGCAAATACTATCAGAAAGGATTTTATAAACATTTAGCTTAAGATTGAAAACTGTACACTTGTTAATGATAACTTCGGAGCATACATATTAAATAGCAAAAGTTATTTTATATCACCACAGTTCATCTGCGTTCGCTATATATAATATAGCAATTCCGCACTTTTACCCAGTACCTCCACTTGCTGGAATTACATCTGGTGATGGAGACTATGGAGCCATTGTGTCGGTAGGTCCATAGCCTTGTGCTAGCGATATAGAAATGCCATTAACTGTCCTAGTAAAAATATGTTACAACCATAAAAAATGCAATTATTTTGGAAGCTGTCGTGGGTTACAATGTTCTATGTACTTTCATTCGCATTGACGATTTTGGGAAAGAAATTAATAGAGGCAGTTTTTTGTTTTCATTCTGTACGAGTGTCTTGAAAACTGTGAAAAAACTTGCCATTACATTCTAGCTTTAAAGGGACTGTAACTGACATGCCTTTTGTTTTACCTGATGAAACTCATTGGCTGAAATTGTGTCTTATAGGACCATTTTTAAACGACATCTCGGAGATAAGTAGAAAATATGCAGATACCGTACTTCAGGAAAAAGGAAGATAGTGCAATCTGCATTTGGTATTCTGACTACTAAATAACGAATATTCACAAATCCATAGAAACTACAGCTAAAAAATCTGGCAAGTTTGTCAAATGCGTCTGTTTAATAAATAACACATACACTGACCGAGAAGAAAGTTTCTCAACACGGGTAAGGTTGCCGACTTTCATTGAAAAAAATGCGGATAACCATATCTCTGAAAATCATAGAATGTTAAATCGAGCATTCCGCGCATTGCAAGATTTCAGAGAAGATTTGAAATGTCCTTAATGGCCTGAAAGGTTCAGTTCCATTGCAAATCCATTATCTAAGTAATCAGATACAGTTTTAGCCATTATTAGTAATTTTCGAATGCTCAAAGAAAAATGGTAACAGATATTTTTGTATGTACTGTTGCATTTAATACTTTGAAGAGCGAACGAAACTGGTACACCTGTCTGATACCGTGTACGGGCCCCGCGAACATGCGGAAGTGTCGCAACAAGACGTGGCGTGGACTTGACTGATGTAGTGCTGATGGCAACTGCCGCCATGCATCCTGCACGGCTGTTCTGAAATCCGTAACCCGAGGGGCTGGAGATCTCTTGTGAACAGCGCGTTACAAGGCATCCCAAATAAGCTCAATAATGTTCATGTTCGGGGAGTTTCGTAGCCTGCGGAGGTGTTTAAATCCACAAGCATTAAAAACGAAGTTCCGGGATTTGCCCCGCTGCATGGAAATTATTGTGCTCAGATAGTTTTAGGCATCGCAAGCTGGCTAAATCAAGATGTGGTAAGTTCAGCCGCATTTCACAACATGTTGATAAAAACCTTATAAAATAACTGGCAGGTTTCGCCCAGGAAAGTCATGCCGTGGTTAAATTCTTAACCTGAGGCAACATATAGAAGATGCGTAGGAAAGAGGACAAGTTTTTGGAGTGGCATTTATAGATCTGATAGCAGCGTATGACACAGTCAACCACAAGAAGTTGGTCAGAACAAAAAGACTACCGACTAACACAGTTTATCCAGTGTCTGCTGCAAAACAGGAGGTTTTTTTGTCACTGCATAACAGGAAGAGCCGATGGAGGACCTTGATGAATGGTCTCCCTCAAGGTAGTGTACTGGCACCTCTGCTGTACAACATCTACACAACCTATCAAGCCTGGAACAAGAACATTTATTTATGCAGATGATACAGCTATTGCAGCTCAAGCCAAAACATTCGACAAAGTGGATACGAAGTTGACAGCAGCCCTGGTAGATCTCGACCTCTATTATGATGATAACCACCTCAAGCCAAACCCCGGAAAGACGCAGGTCTGTGCCTTTCATCTGAAAAACCGGGAAGTCAGGAGGAAGCTAAGTATACGCTGGAGAGGTTAGGAACTATGCCTCTACGATACCCCCAAAATGTCTGGGAGTAAAACTGGATCTCTGTCAGGAAACAAAGCTACAAGTATCTGCCAGAAATAGCATCATACGCAAACTCACCGGTACCACCTGTGGTTCACAGCCTAACGTGCTCCGTACATCTGCGTTTTTCTGCAACAGAATATGCAGCACCAGTCTGGCGCAATTCCACACATTCTAAACTGTTGGATACAGCTTTCAATGAGAATGGACGGATTGTGACTGGCTGCCTGCGACCAACTCCAGTCATCAAAATCTACCAAATCTTGGGTATAGCGCCACCTGACATACGCAGACAAACAGCCGCAGAAATCGATAAGAAGAAGCAGGAAACCGACCCCAGACATCCCCTGTTCGATCATGAAGCACAGAGACCTAGGCTGAAAAGAAGGAGCTTCATGAACACAACAACAGCTATTCTGACAGCACCTGGAACTCGTCGAACAGAGCTGTGGGAACACTAATGCCACCTGACATACGCAGACAAACAGCCGCAGAAATCGAAAAGCAGAAGCAGGAAACCGACCCTAGACATCCCCTGTTGTCATGAAGCATAAAGACCTAGGCAGAAGTCAAGAAGGAGCTTCATGAACACAACAACAGCTATCCTGACAGCACCTGGAATTCGAACTCGAACAGAGCTCTGGGAACACTCACTAACCGAAAGGGATAGGGAGAACACCAAAGAGGAACCTGCAGCGGGTTTTCACCTGCCATACTCGACTTGGAAGATGTTAAACAGACTGAGGACAGGAGTGTCGCGGTGTGAGGCGAATTTAAGGAAGTGGAGCTTCACTAACGAAGAGGAATGCTGTGAGTATGGCGACCCACAGGACCCACAAAAAACAACTACTGGTCTGAGGCGCTCCAGTCACGGTCTGCACGGCCACTACGGTGGGGGGTTAGAATCCCCCCTCGGGCATGGATATTTGTGCATTCCTTAGTGTTAGCTAGTTCTTAAGTAGTTTGTAAGTTTAGGGACTGATGACCCCGTAGTTAACTCCCATAAGCTATAGAAACATTTGAACATTTTCTGCAGGACCCTGCCCCATCCTTGCACCTTACAAGACCTCTACGCTGCGACTGATAAAGCCATTAAAACAGCGGAATTCTGGAGCTCGCGATCCATTTAATAGAATGCCCAATGTATCTTGTATTATTATGTTATTAATTTAATGACTTGTATTGCTGTAATGTACTTTTATTTACTGAATTACACTGTAATGATTTTGTTTATTCAAGTCCTGGACACGTAAAATAAATAAATAACCAATGAATATTCTTTCGGGGTCAACTGAACCATGCGATTCGAATCGTTATCTTTGACCCGTTACGTCGGGTTGTGTTATATGTCTGGAAACATTGATCGTTTCCTTTTCTCACGAATGAGTCATTACTTTTTGTAAAACAAGGTGATAAATATACATTCACCCACCCACGTACACAAGTCCCACGTTGCAATTAAAAACCACTAAACACTTGAAACGTTGGTCATTCGTAATGGCAGCTCCTTGCAAAATAATATTGCAAATGAAAGTTTCTTCATGTCGTCGTGTTGTCTTGATACAGTTCACATGAATTGTTTTTATTACAACCTAAATTTATAACAAAATTTCCTTTGTTAAAACGACTGAAGATGGTGGCAAGGCCTACTGAAACTGGTTGCTGTTAAATAAAATGACATTAAACTCAAGGTGTGTTTCCCATTATTCACTTACTATCTGGATGCGCTTCATATAAAAATAAAACAGCTTTAGTGTTAATTCGGTCGTGTTAACGAAGTGACCTAAGATTCTTTCAAAATATACAATTACTTATTATTGTATATAGCTTTTTTTTTTTCAAAAATCCAAGATCGCAATTTTTCATTTCTTCATTCAAATTACCGGGTTCAACGATATAAAACGTCAGCTACAGATTTACATAATTTTGTGTTTCATGTGTGCACTGTGGGGGACCTTATAGAAACAAAGAATCTTTCGTAACGTAAAATGGATAAATATAGCCATATTTCAATAAATAAAATGAAAATGGGATCTCGGCCTTACGACCTTAGAAACTATACTAAATAACTGTAAGATCGCCCTCCAACAGACACATCACACTAGGTGATAATAATATTGCAAATTACCGGGTATTGTAAGAAAATAATTTTGGGAGACGGAGGACACAGCGATCGGTCGCTATATATGTTGGAAATCGATTTCGGCTAGTTCCTAGCCATCTCCAGTGTTCAGTGTTACAGGGTGTCAGCAGGCGCAGTTGTAAACAGTCGAGATACATTAGAAATGGAATATATTTAGGACTGAGATTTTGAAAAAGATTACATTGCACCTTTTCGACAACTTTAGGCCTACATATGCTCCACTTAAAATGTATCGTCGTCTGTTATAATCGCTCCTGCTGCCATATGCTACAACACTGAAAATGGCTAGTATAATGTTTTCTGCATTTAGTCTAAGCTGAATGTTTGAATAATGATCGTAAACAAACAAAATGCTCACACTAGAAATTTTGATGCTGAACTTTGATCTCGTCAAGGTTTGGGGGTATCTGCTTTCGTATAAGTTCCATTCGAGCCATTTGTTACAAGAAGCTCGACAACATTGCTCCAAACATCTTCTACAACTATCAACACTTCGC
Organism: Locusta migratoria; assembly: GCA_026315105.1. Taxonomy (NCBI): domain Eukaryota; kingdom Metazoa; phylum Arthropoda; class Insecta; order Orthoptera; family Acrididae; genus Locusta; species Locusta migratoria. The sequence continues at coordinate 169,979,914 of CM048745.1, forward strand.
GCACATTCTAAAGGCATAACACTTTACTCAAAAATCAACTCCGCAACGCTACAGCGCAGGTATACAAGATACGCTCGCAAACAATTGGTACATTATCAGACATTAGTGACCAACGCGTGGAATGTTAGTGACAATCACAAATGAGCAAAGTAAGATCAATTAGATCAATAAATACTTTTTTCAAAATAAAAAGTCGATTTCTTATATATGATAATAATGTACATCGTTTTTCAGTGTCATTGTGAACCATAACAAGGAGTACTAACCAACAATATCTATAACAAGAACTATTTAAACGATTACAGAGATTATGAATATTGTTATTAACGTAATACAAGACCTATTTACAAAGTTTTACATAATCATGCTGTTGGTTTCTTACAGAAGTATGACTACATACCTACGAGATATCATGGTTTCACTAATAATTTTCCGTAAATGATTTCATAAATTCATTATGACAAACAGACGTGCAGTTATCAGATGAGGTTCAGAAATAGTTAATAAGATATATCTCGAACAGCACACATTTTATACATTGCCAGAAAGTTCTAAATCGATCAAGCATTGTTTGTAAAAGTAAATAATTAGAAGTCCTTTCTGCTTAACTATAAGTGAGTGTTAACGACTTTTATATGCATCATTACAGCTGTCCTGTCAGTTTTGTAAACGACATCGATATGATGTTATTAGTCACTTATCTCATTTTGCATGAAAACCTCTCCAGTATTTAACTAATATGCAGATCACACTATAAATATTGCGCGCTGACACACATCACACATTTTTACGACTGTTTATAGCAAGTAGTTTAGTTCCTACAGCGCCAGAATCTTATACTCCAATAATCGTTTTTCATTGACAACTTGAATAATGCTTCTGGAATGTCGGTATCGTGTTGTTCATCATACGCTAATAGGATAACATTATACTAGGACTTAGCCAAAATCGATTGCTAACTTTTTTAAATATATATAAACCCGGTATTTCCTGGGTATAAATACATGTTTTTCAGTCTTAGAAACCAAAATAAAATTCGGAAAATATTTCATCTTCATGTATTCATTAAACAGATTAAAAATTATGAAACAGTAAATATGCATAATGTACCCAAAAATGTATAATGTGCAAAATTCTAAGCGAAGTATCCAAAGAAAGAAAATTAGTAATAAAATACAAATGACGTATGCCATTAATTTAATCCAAAACTTTTCTATGAACAATATTAAGTCCCTCTCGTTTATCTCTTTCTGTCCCTCGGCTTCTACTTTACTATCTGTCCATTTTAGTTTAGTTTTCATGCAGATCAATACTTACAATATCATATATTGTTTAGTATGTGTCATAAAATAAAATAACATTTCAGATTTGTAGAATGTATTATTAGGAAAGTGTCTGCGATGAATAAAGAGTGGATGAATGAAGTCTCGTAAAGTACGCGTCGTGCGAAGGAAAAGTAGTTGTGACTCATTGTTTACGAGGTCATATACAGGGTGAGTCACCTAACATTACCGCTGGATATATTTCGTAAACCACATCAAATACTGACGAACCGATTCCACAGACCGAACGTGAGGAGGGGGGCTAGTGTAATTGGTTCATACATACCATAAAAAAAAAAAAAAAAATGCACGGAAGTATGTTTTTTAACACAAATCTACGTTTTTTCTTAAATGGAACCCCGTTAGTTTTGTTAGCACATCTGAACATATAAATAAATACGTAATCAGTTCCATTTGTTGCATTGGAACTTGTTAATTAAATCCGGAGATATTGTAACCTAAAGTTGACGCTTGAGTACCACTCCTCCGCTGTTCGATCGTGTGTATCGAAGAGCAGCCAATTAAGTAGGGATCCAAAGGGAACGGTGATGTACCTTAGGTACAGAAGAGATTAGAACAGCACATTACGTCTAACGCCTAACGCCTTTGTTGGTCTTTTTCAATGACGCACATGTACTGTACATTACCATGAGGGGTGAGGTATGCGTACACACGTGGTTTCCGTTTTCAATTACGGAGTGGAATAGAGTGTGTCCCGACATGTCAGGCCAATAGATGTTCAAAGTGGTGGCCATCATTTGCTGCATTCAATTACAATCTATGGCGTAATGAATGTCGTACACGCCGCAGTAAATCTAGTGCAATGTCGCCGCAGGCTGCCACAATACGTTGTTTCATATCCTCTGGGGTTGTAGGCACATCACGATATACATTCTCCTTTAACGTATTCCACAGAAAGAAGTCCAGAGGTGTAAGATCAGGAGAACGGGCTAGCCAATATATTCGTCCTCCACGTCCTATGAAACGCCCGTCGAACATCCTGTCAAGGGTCAGCCCAGTGTTAATTGCGGAATGTGCAGGTGCACCATCATGCTGATACCACATACGTCGACGCGTTCCCAGTGGGACATTTAATTGTAAGATACATCACCGTTCCCTTTGGATCCCTACTTAATTCGGTGCTCTCCGATACACACGACCGAACAGCGGAGGAGTGGTACTCAAGTGTCAACTTTAGGTTACAATATCTCCGGAAGTAATTAACGTTTTACAATGCAACAAACGGCACTGATTACGTATTTGTTTATATGTTCAGATGTGCTAACAAAACTAACGGGGTTCCATTTAAAAAAAAAACATAGGTTTGTGTTAAAAACATACTTAGTGCATTGTTTTATGGTTTGTATTAACCAATTACACTAGCCCCTCTCCTCACGTTCGGTCTGTGGAATCGGTTCGTCAGTATTTGATGTGGTTTACGATATATATCCAGCGGTAATATTAGGTGACTCACTCTGTATATTCAATAACGCGTATTCGGTAGTTTTGTTGTCTGATAGTAAACCGTATGTGTAACAAGTGTAGTTGAAATTGGTCCATTATTTTAGGAGGAGATGTGGGAAACTAGCACAAGATGTAGCTGTTATTCGGAAATTTCATTTTTATGACGTCATATCTGCTGAAATATGCGTCGTACTAGCATGTAAATTTGAAGGTACATTCATTGGTATGTGTACCTAATGTCTGCAAAATATGTCGTGAATGGTGTTAGTAGAAAAAACGTAATAAATCGAAACCTCATGTGTGATGATGCGGTTTTTCATGAACCAACCTGTTTATGACTATCTCATCTAATATATAAAGCAGAGTTTCCGTATGTTTGTACTTGTTGCATACAAATCTACAGTTCTGTTCCAATCTTTATGAAATTTTGTACACATAAGCTTCAATCCATGAGGACGGTCGCCGTAAGTGTAAGAATCACATACGATATATAGTTCACGAGATATGACGTCATAAACAATGAGATGCGCGAAAAACTGCTGCCTTTTTCGACAATGCTACTCATTTTCTCCTAAACCATTGGACCGATTTCAACCAAATTTGGTACACACATTCCTTACCGTGAGGTAACAATTGCTGCATGGTTAAGAATCACATACGGCACATGGTTCAAAAGATATTACGTCTTAACCGATAGAAATCGCAAAAAAATGCCATATAAGGCGGCGAGACTTTCGAAAAACACTGTATGAGAATGACAGTACTTAGCGACTTGCAACAAACTTTAAACATAATTTCAATGCTTTATTAAACTTTTTCTCGCTGACAACCATAGTAAAATGATGAAAGGGAAAAAGTTTCTCGCTTGCTACTTTTCCGCTGTTTATGGAGTAAAATCACGGCTCTTGGTACGACGTTACAATTTATAATTTGAACACTATAAGTTGTAGCGACAGGAAATTTTACAGACGGTATACACATAAATAGTTGAATGTAGTTTCTAAATTGTATCACATTCCGAAACGTAGTTCATGAGATATGAGCACATAAACATTAACGTTCCGCTGTTCATGTACTAAAACTCCGCAATTCGGTATGACGTTACAATTTATAATTTCTACACTATAAATTGTAGCCTCAGGAAATTTTTTAGACAGTATACACACATATAGTTGAGTGTACCTTCTAAATTGTATCACAGTACGACACCTCGTTCATAAGATATGACCATATAAGCAGTAGCGTTCATGGTAAACCGCCCCATCACGCACCAAGTTTTAATCTATTCTTTACTACTAATTGTATTTCCAAGAGATTTTACAGACATACAGCCATTATACAAATGAATATATACGTGATAAATGGCAGGAATAAATATATAAATACCCGGCAACGCCGGGTTTTCAGCTAGTGAACTATGTGTTGTTGTTGTGGTCTTCAGTCCGGAGACTGCTTTGTACAGCTCTCCACAATACCCTATCCTGAGCAAGCCTCTTCATCTGCATATACGAACGGCAACCTACATCTGTCTGAATCTGCTTACTGTATCCATCTCTTGGTCTTCCCCACACACTTCCCTACAACGCTAAATTCACAATTCCTTGATGTATAAGAATGTGTCCTACCAATCTATCCCTTCTTTTAGTCAAGGTACGCCACAAATTTCTTTTCTCCCCAATTCTATTCAGTACCTCCTCATTAGTTACGCGATCCACCCACCTAATCTTCAGCATTCTTCTGTAGCACCACATTTCAAAAACCTCAATCGTCTTCCTGTCCGCACTGTTTATCGTCCATGTTTCACTCCCATACAAGGCAACACTACATACAAATACCTTCAGAAATGACTTCCTTAGGCTTAAATCAATATTCGATGATATCAAATTTCTCTTTTTCAAGAACGCTTTTCTACCCATTGCCATTCTGCATTTTATATCCTCTGTACTGCGACTATCATTTGTTATTTTACTGCCCAAGTAACAAAACTCATCTACCTCCTTTATTGCTTCGTTCCCCAATCTAATCCCTTGAGCATCACCTGATTTTCTTACGCTGCACTCCATTACCCTAGTTTTGCTCTTGTTAATGTTCATCTTATATGCACCTTTCAGAACACTGCCCATTCCATTCAATTGTTCTTTCAGGTCCTGTGCTGTTTCTGATATAATTACTATGTCGTCGGCAAAACGCAATGTTTTTAATTCTTCCCCCTGATTTTTAATTCCTTCACCAAATTTCTCCTTGCTTTCCTTTATAGCTTCCTCAATGTACAAATTGAATAACATTGGAGAAAGGCTACAACCCTGTCTTACTCCCTTTCCAACCACTGCATCCCTTTCATGCCCTTCAACTCTGACAACCGCTGTCTGGTTATTGTACAAGTTGTAAATAACCTTACGCTCTCTATATTTTACTCCTGCTTGCTTCAGAAATTTAAAGAGTTTATTCCTATCAACATTGTCAAAAGCCTTCTCCAAATCTACAAAAGCTACAAATGTAGGTTTGCCTTTTCTTAATCTATCTTCTAGGATAAGCCGTAAAGTGAGTATTGCCTCCCGTGTTCCTGCATTTCTCCTGAACGCAAACTGATATTCCCCGAGGTCGGCTTCTGCCAGCTTTTCCATCCTTCTGTCGAACTAAATCGTAAATCCAGCAGGTGGAGTTTGCAGGGTGTTGGTCTCCGCGACACGTGTTTCAGCTCTTCGGAAAGTTGAGCACCATCGCCCGTATGACGATTTTAGCTCCTGGTTGCAGTTCGAGATCAGCCCTGGCGCTCGGTTCGGCGAACTTTTCCTGTCAAACTCTGCGCTTCCCTCCCCTCACTCCCCAACAACACCCTGGAGCCACACAAGCCGTGCCTCCACAGTCCAATACAGCCGCGGCGAATGAAAGATCAACACGGGAACAGCTGGCCGGCAACTCGGCCGGGTAAAGATGGCCGCCCCAGATGAAACTTCTCGCGCGGACGTAATGCGCCCAGAGTGCGGGGGAGTTTCCGACGCTCCGCTGACACCCGATCGTCTGTGGCAGGCGAGCGGCCGGTAGAGGAAGCGAATTTCATCGTAATTCCAGCGCGCTCTTCTCTGCTTTGCCAGCACTGTGATGTGTGCTTCATTTTAGCAAGGTACCCTACACCGGCGCCGAAAGCGAATATAATTACTGGGATTGCGTTTCAGTACTTCATTACGTATACAGTATACAGGAGAAGATACACATTTATACTGATATACCACGCACATCTAACTCAGCAAATGCTATCACATTTTCCGAGCAAATATGCACGTTTAACTAAGGGACTTCTAGCATTAAATTTCTGTTAAATTACATACCGGTACAGTACGCTAACGGAACTTCCCGTTGGTGCTTGAACAAATTTGCCAACAATTAAAAAGAAATGCAGTTTTTATCGTCAGGTGTTTTATTTTTGCCAATGACCATCATCACGGATGCCACTCGACATAAAAATAATAAATTGAAGAAATATACAGTGTATATAAAAATTTACATAACTAAATACAATAACAGATGCCATGCAACATCAATATAATAAATTCGATAAATATACAGTGTATATGAAAATTTACATAACTAAATACAGTTACGGATGCCATAAAACATCAGTATGATAAATTGAAGAAATATACAGTGTATATTAAAATTTACATAACTAAATACAATAAAGTGCAAAATTACGTAAATATAATCACAACGTAAAACAGTTCAGATTAAAACATCCTTCTGCTGTTCCCTACTTACATAAACGATCATCTAAAGATCAAAACCAACGGCAGAACGATCAGAATAAGATATCAGTATGGTCTAAAAATTGGCAATTGACTCTAAATAAGGAGACGTGTGAAGTCGTCCACATGAGTACGAAAAGAAATCCGTTAAACTTTGTTTACAAGATAAATCAATCAAATGTGAAGGCCGTAAACTCCACAAAATATCTGGGAATTACTATTACTTCAGACTTAAATTGGAAAGAACGCGTAGATTATGTCGTGGGAAAGACACACGAGACAGCGTTTTATTGGCAGAGCCCTCAAAAGATGCAATAGAACTACTAAAGAAACTGCAAACACTCTGCTTGTCCATCCATTTTTGGAGTATTGCTGCCCGGTGTGGGATCCTTATCAGGTGGGTTTGACGGAGGACATCGAAAGAGTCCAAAGAAGGGCAGCTCGTATCGTATTGTCACGATACAGGAGAGACAGAGTTACGAATATGATTCTGGGTTGGGAATCATTACAACAACGGCGCTTATAGCTGTGGCGTAGGCTACTTACGAAACTCCAATCACCAACATTCTCCTCCGAATGCGAAAATATATTGTTGACTGCCACTTCCATAGGTAGAAATGATCATCAGAATAAAATACGAGAAATCAGAGCTCGAACGGAGAGATTCAGGCGTTCTTTCTTCCCGCGCGCTATTCGAGAATAGTATAATTGTGGTTCGACGAACCCTCTGCCAGGCACTTAAATGTGATTTGCAGATGTAGCTGTAGACCCAATACGTTTTCACAGTTACTCACTTAAACCAGTACTCTTCTTCTTGCCTGATTCTTCCATCCGCTCTTGGTAGAAGAAAATGTTCAGATGTTTGTAAAGCCATGGCACCTAACTGCAGTGATCAACGGCCAGAATCTATATCTGCGCCTGGATATGTCTCACAGTTTAAAACCTGGTTTTTAAACCTTTGTCTTACTGTTATAAAGTTACTCTGGTACCTCCCAGTGTCTCCTGGTCTCTTCATCCTATATAAACCTCTTTTATGATGATTAAACCAAGCGTTTGTGATGATTAAATTGTACTCTAAACAATTCTGCTCAAACGAGTTCCAGTCCCCCATCACAATTTTCTTCTCCTCTAACGGTCTGAATAATTTATCTCCTCAGAACTAGTTGGCATATAAACTACTGTGATCGGTGTTGGCTTCGCGTCTATCTTTGCTATGATAATGTGTCCACTATGCTGTTCTAGTAAGTTACCAGCATACCTATTTTCTTATTAATTATCAGACCTACTCCTTCTTTACCACCAACTGATTTTGTATTTATAACCCTGTACTCACCTGACCAACAACCTGATCATCTTTCCGCCGAACTTCACTAATCCCCACCATATTTAACTTCAAACTATCAATTTCTATTTTCAAATTTTCTATCTTAGCTACCATATTGAGAAATAGATCATTATAGCTCCGATCTGTAAAATGCATGTTTCTTCTTGATGAGGACATCCTCCTGAGTAGTCCCCGACCGGAGATCCGATTTGTGGACTATTTTACCTCCGGAATATTTTAACCGAGAGGATGTCATCTTTTGTGTCTAACTGCCGCCGGTTGTCCTAGGTGTCGGTGGCCGTGTAGAGAGAGACTGACACAGGATGCACGCGTATGCGGGTACAGAGTCTGAGGTGACCAACCAGTGGGATATCAGAAACTAGAAACACTAAGCTAGATTAGTACAATATATGTATTTCGTTGAGATAGTACGATACTTAACTTGGAAGGCAGCAGACTAGTGAAATGCTGCTACATAGCTTAACTAGATAGAGGCCTGCGTACTGATCAGCGTGTTCTCGTGCCTGTCCTATTTCCAAGTGGCCGATGCAGTTCAATGGTGGCCACGAGCGGGGTTGCAGCAGAGGGCGCTCGTGGCTGATCTCGTAAAAACGCCTCGCCGTGCTTGCATGGCGGCGCGCGGCGAAAGTACGTGGCGCGCAATTATGACGTCTGCAACACCACGCCATCATCATATATTCAAACAGTAGATATGCATGTCCTTGGGAAAAGTAATGGCTGCAGTTTCCCCCTTGCTTTCAGCCGTTCACAGTAACGTTATCTGATGTTACAAGGCCGGCACAGCCAATCATCCAGACTGTACGGAGTTTGATTTCTGTAAGTAGCGAGCCAGGTTGTGCATCGGACATACAAAAGTGGCACGATCCTCCCTTGAAAATGTCCTCCGCAGTTGGGGACGAAACGTTGGGTTTCAGTAATAAAGCCATAAGACCAAGGCATAATAACCCGGAAATTTTAGTAATATTGACCATTCCGGCCGTGGAAGTTTACATTTTACAATGTTAGGAACTTTCCAACTAGTTAGTTTTAACATCGTATACTAGATGAAAACCCGGCGTTGCCCGGGTATTTATTTATTTATTCGAACCTTGAGTTAGTACTTTTCTTATCCACCCTTTCTCTATCCATCTCCTTGTTTCTAAAAACATGTTACATTCATCAGACAATATATAAGAAATCACAGGTAAAAATGCACTCGTTTCGAAGAATCCAATCACGAAATTCAACAATAATGATTGTAATAATATCACAGATGGATAACGTGATGTAATGCGCGAGACGTCAAATCGATATTTTTTAAAGAGATGTATTAAAAGAAATATCTTTTTTACTGCTTTATTTACTTATTCTTATATTTCCTTATTCGGTTGCTTATCCTTACAGTGAAAGAGCTGAAGACATGGTAGAACGCATAGACCAAAGATATGGTCTGTCGCATCACGTTCCTCTGTACGTAACCTCCTTGCTATAGAGTCGCAAACGTCATCGCTGGTTTTCAGTCCGATTTTTTTTTTTTTATGATTTGACGACTTTCAACAACAATATCTTCCACCCCCTTATAGCTGTCGGCATGAAACTGCTATGTTGTACAACTGGAGACTTTGGACAACAATTACATACACACACCATTCATTTGCGTTCTGTAGTTTTCACTGCAGAGCGAAATATTAACACACACACACACACGTAGAATTTTATATACACCGATAAGTTTCCATCCCAATATACTCCACCCTTTTATCATTACCAACCCTCAAGCAACAATGCAAGCAAGAAAACCATTTTCAAAGAGTAATTATCGTTCCGAAATTTCGCGTTATATTCTTGAAATTACTAAATATCTATCAGATCGCTATAAAACTGTGCCTAAAACCTTGCTCAGGTATAAATTAGTAACTGTACAAATATTTAAGTGCCTAAGTCTTGTCGTTCGGACGTGATAAGCATTTTAAGGAACGGGGTAAGGAGCCATTCAAATCCCGGGAGAGGAAAGACTTACCTTGGGGGAAGAAAAGGAAGGTGAACAATTACACACACACACACACACACACACACACATATACATTTACACAGACGCAAACACACCTAGGTAGACATACTAGATAGTATGTGCCTAAAACCTTGCTCAGGCACAAATTAGTAACTGTACAAATATTTAAGTGTATATCCAATCGCCATAAAACCGTGCCTAAAGCCTTCCCCGGGTAAACATTAGTAACTATACAAATTTTTAGCTCTTTATGTCTTATGGTTCAGACGTGATAAACATACACCAAACCGACATTCACGTTTACAGATAAAGACTTACTCTCGGCCAGGAGCTGTTTTCTCCCCTGTTGATGAACTCTTATTTCATTAGAAGAGACATTTAAAATAAATTTCTACCAGCCAAGTTGTAATTGTCAAAAAAATCCTGCAAGCTTGCAGGAGTGTGTAACTCAGTAAAACAGTGTTTGGCGCAGCGGCCGGAAGCGGAGTTGCCACCTGCAGGCCTAGCCTGGCGCGTCGGTTTTTTAAATTACACTGGCCGGTGGTTGGGGCGGCTCCAGAACCCCCCTCGCCCTATCGACCGGTTCCGCGTGTGCGGCGCGCCGCCAAAGGCAAGCCCCAACAAGTAGGCCTGCTCTGGAGGAGCGGGGGCGCGGCCTCTCCTCTTTGTATAGAAGCGCAGGTGGCGTCCAAACCTACGCTAACAGCAGACAAACTCGCACGCCGGTGGCTACTACACAGTTTTTTCGTCCACCTAAAATAATCGAAATTGTAGTCTGCTCAAATTAACTTCATGTTCAGCACCTCTAGAACACGTGTGAGGAGCAATTAATTAAAACGTATATTGTCCACTTCAAAACAAACTTGAGTTTGATATGGTTTTCGGAGGTATTTTATGGGCTCTGCACGCTCCTGCATTCAGATTTAATCTATTCGTATATTTTAACACTGAAATAGTATGTTGAAAATGAATGGTTAAAATCAATCGTATATTGAGTTGGTTTACGTTTTAGGAGGCGATCCGCTTATAACATTGTAAAAAGATATAAAATTGCCAATATCGCTTATCATCAATTTTTATTAACGACGACCGGTTTCGCTGAACTATGTCAGCATCATCTGGTCAAATAAAATATTTTACAAGACCATCATCTTCTAATGTCAAACAGTTGTTATACAACAATTTACAGTGCATAGGTGCACTATGTCAATATAATAAAACATAATTATCACAGTGAGTGACAAAAGCAAACTGCCTATCAGTTTGCATAGGTGCACTATGTCATTATAATAAAACATAATTATCACAGTGAGTGACAAAAGCAAACTGCCTATCAGTTTGTTTTTGTCACTCACTGTGATAATTATGTTTTATTATAACGACATAGTGCACCTATGCACTATAAATTGTTATATAATAACTGTTTGACATTACAAGATTATAGCCTTGTAAAATATTTTATTTGACCAGATGATGCTGACATAGTTCAGCGAAACCGGTCATCGTTAATAAAAATTGATGATAAGCGATCTTGGCTATTTTATATCTTTTTACAATCGTATATTGTCCACATCACTTAATGAATCGGAACGTATTATATCCACCATTTACGTTTCATTTGGCTTCTTTTTCCTTTAATTTGGCAATACTGTCGAGTTTAACACGTGTCAGGGCTTACAATACTTCAAAGCATTATAAGGCCATGTCGCCTTCTGGTACTGTTTGACACTACTTGAGCCAAATTGTCATTGTTAGCAGGACACAGCGGCAGTATAGTGTTGGATTTAGAAAAAGAATGTGTGGTTGTTGGGAAGGATGGTATAGATCGTGGGACAAGAGAAAGAATGAAGTAGAAATCAAAATGAGAAATGGAAACTGGAAGAAGAAAAACAACATAATTTTCTCCTGTCGGCTTCAGGAGTTCCATGCAGCAGCTTCACTCTTGAATATATTGATTGGAATGGACAAAATGTAGGAAACTTACTGTACCCTATAATATTTTGCCTGTAACAGATTGTTGTGTTGATCCAGTTTTTCACAGTAATGTAAAGCTTTGTACCATTCCTTGAAAGTAGACATTAAAAATTAGATCTCTTGCAAAATATATTCCAGTTTAGTACTTTAGAGTTGATCTAATTGTGAAAACAGCTGAAAAATTTGAATAAACAGACTTTATACGTTTTGATTAGTTGCTCCTTATGTCATATATAATGTGAATGTCTGTTCGGTGTACGTTTATCAGGTCTGAACCACAAGGCATGAAGAGCTGAAAATTTGTACGGTTACTAATGTCTACCCGGGGAAGGCTTTCGGCACGGTTTTATGGCGATCGGATAGCTATATATATCTACATCTACATCTACATCTACATCGATACTCTGCAAATCACATTTAAGTGCCTGGCAGAGGGTTCATTAACCACCTTCATAACTTTTCTCTACCGTTCCATTCTCTAATAGCGCGCGGGAAGAAAGAACACCTAAATCGTTTCGTTTTCGATCTGATTTCTCTTATTTTATTGGGATGGTCATGTCTCCCTAAGTAGGTGGGTGCTAGCAAAATATTTTCACATTCAGAACTAAAAGTCGGTGATTGAAACTTCGCAAACAGATCACGCCGCAATGAATAATGTCTTTCTTTTAATGATTTCCACCCCAATTCGTGCAACATTTCCGTGACGCTTTCCCCCCCGTAACGTGATAAACCAAAACGAGCTGCCCTTCTCTGAACCTTCTCAATATCTTCCGTCAGTCCCACCTGGTGAGGGTCCCACAAGGGGCAACAGTACTCCAAGAGAGGACGCACAAGTGTGATGTAGGCAGTCTCTTTGGTGGAGCTGGTGCATCGTCTAAGCGTTCTGCCAATGAAACGTAACCTTTGGTTCGCCTTCCCCACAACATTTTCTATGTGTTCTCTCCAGTCAAAGTTGTTCGTAATTGTAACTCCTAGGTATTTGGTAGAATTTACGACCTTAAGGTTTGACTGATTTATCGTGTAATTGAAGTTCAGCGGATTTCTTTTAGTGGTCATGTGTATTACTTCACACTTTTCTTTATTTAGTGTCAATTGCCAATTTTCGCACCAAGTAGAAATTTTGTCTAAATCGCTTTGCAGTTGCTTTTGATCCTCTGTTGACTTCACTAACCGATAAACGACAGCATCATCCGCGTACAGTCTAAGGGAGCTATTCAGATTATCTCCTAAATCGTTTATAAACACGAGGAAGAGTAGGGGACCAATAACGCTTCCCTGTGGAACGCCAGATATCACTTCTGTTTTACTCGATGACTTACCGTCAGTTACAACGAACTGTTTCCTTTCTGATAGGAAATCGTGAATCCAATAGCACAATTGGGGAGATATTCCATAAGCACGCAATTTCATTAGAAGCCGCTTGTGGGGTACAGTATCAAAAGCCTTCCGGAAATCCAGAAATATGGAATCGATTTGAGATCCCTTGTCGATGGCACTTAACACTTCATATGAATGAAGGGCAAGCTGTGTTTCGCAAGAGCGATATTTTCTGAATCCGTGCTGACTATTGGTTAATAGGTCGTTCTCTTCGAGGTAGTACATAATATTCGAACAAAGTATATGTTCCAAAATCCTACTGCAAATCGACGTCAATGAGATAGACCTGTAATTTTGGGGATCACTCCTATTGCCTTTCTTGAATATTGGAGTAATTTGGGCAACTTTCCAGTCTTTGGGTACGGATCTTTCGCTGAGTGATCGGTTGTAAATTATAGCTAAGTATGGAGCTATTTCATCAGCATACTCTGAGAGGAATCTAGTTGGTATACAATCTGGCCCAGAAGATTTATTTTTGTTTAGTGACTTAAGTTGTTTTACTACTCCAGGAACATCTACTTCTAAGTTTCGCATTCTGGCAGCTGTTCTTGGATTGAATACTGGAGTGTTCACTTCGTCTTCTTTGGTGAAAGAATTTCGGAAAGCTGTGTTTAGTAATTCTGCCTTAGCAGTACTGTCGTCGGTAGTATTACCATTGCTATCGCGTAGTGAAGGTATTGTTTGTGTTTTGCCGCTAGTGTACTTCACATGTGACCAGAATTTCTTTGGATTTTCTGCAAGATTACGAGACAGGATTTCGTTGTGGCAACAACTATAAGATTCTCGCATTGAAGTCCGCGCTAGGTTGCGAGATTCAGTAAAAGATTGACAGTCTTGCGGATTCTGTGTCTTTTTAAATTTTGCATGCGTTTTTCTTTGTTTCTGCAACAGTGATCTGACCTGTTTTGTGTACCACGGGGGGTCAGCCCCCTCTTTTATTAATTTATTTGGTATAAATCTCTCGATATTATGTCTTTGAATGTAAGCCACAACTGATCTACACTCGCATTTTTAGTTTTCAAGTACTGGAGATTATCACTCAGGAAAGCGTGAAGCGAATTTTTATCTGCTTTATTGAATAGATATATTTTTCGTTTATTTTTGGTGCATTTGGGAATTTCGATATTCAGTCTCGCTACTACAACTCGATGTTCGCTAATCCCTGTATCTGTTTTGATGCTCTTTACTATCTCGGGATTATTTGTTGCTAGGAGATCAAGAGTATTTTCGCAACCACGTACTATTCTAGTGCGTTCATGAACTAACTGTTCGAAGTAGTTCTCAGAACTAGTTCGGACGATGTTTTATATTTGCCCCCGGTTTTGAATACGTAATTATGCCAACATATCGAGGGTAAATTAAAGTCGCCACCGATTATAACAGTATGCTTCGGATACCTATTTGAAATATGATTCAAGCTTTCTTTGAACATTTCTGCAACCGCATCGTCTGAGTCAGGGGGCCGATAAAAAGATCCAATTATTAATTTATTTCGGTGGTCAGGTATAACCTCTACCCAGACCAATTCACAGGAAGTATCTGCCTCAATTTCGTTGCAGGATAAACCGTTTGTAACAGCAATAAACACGCCACCCCCTGTTTTATTTATTCTATCCTTTCTGAAGACCATTTGGCCCTTTGAAAAAATTTCGGCCGAATTTATCTCAGGCGTCAGCCAGCTTTCAGAACCTATAACCATTTGTGCCTCAGTACTTTCTATCAGCGCTTGGAGCTCTGGAATTTTCCCAACACAGCTACGAAAATTTACAACTGTTACACCAATGGTTTTTATGTCTACTTTCTTCCCGTGTCTGACCTGCCCCCTTTGAGACTGAAACCCATTTTGTGTATTCCCGAGGCCATCTAACCTAAAAAACCGCACAGTTCACGCCACACAGCCCCCGCTACCCGTGTAGCCGCTTCCTGAGTGTAGTGGACTCCTGACCTATTTAGCGGAACCCGAAAACCCACCACCCTTTGGCGCAAGTCGAGGAATCTGCAGCCGACACGGTCGCAGAACCGTCTGAGCCTCTGATGCAGACCCTCCACTCGGCTCTGAACCAAAGGTCCGCAGTCAGTCCTGTCGACAATGCTGCAGATGGTGAGCTCCGCTTTCATCTTGCAAGCAAGACTGGCAGCCTTAACCACTTCTGATAGCCGCTCAAAACCAGAGAGGATCTCTTCCGATCCAAAGCGACACACATCATTGGTCCCAACATGAGCCACCACCTGCAGTTGGCTGCACCCTGTGCTCTCCATGGCATCCGGAAGGAGCCGTTCCACATCCGGAATGACTCCCCCCCGGTATGCACACGGAGTGCACATTGGAATTCTTCCCCTCCCTAGTAGCCATTTTCCTAAGGGGCTCCATTACCCGCCTAACGTTGGAGCTCCCAACTACCAACAAACCCACCCTCTGTGATCTTGAAGGGAGAGGGGCGAGTACAGGACAAGCGACACCATCCGCATCAGGAACATCCCCTGCCACAGACAGCGCCTCGAATCTGTTGGCAAGACTAACCGGGGAGGCCTCCACTTCGGTCCCCCGGGAAGTCTTACGCCGCCTGACACGCACTGAGGGGACCTCCCAATCCACCACGGATTGGGGGGCTACCTCCTCGCGGGCAGTGAGCGGGCTGGCCACAGCCGCAGGCCGATCGGAGGGCACAACAGAGCGTCTGCTGTACCCCCGCGAGCGGCCCACAACAGCGGCGCCCACCCACCGCAGTCTCAAGCGTTGCCAGCGAAGCCAACGCCGCCTGAAGCTGCGAGCGAAGAGTCACCAACTCTGCCTCCATCCGTTCGCAGCAGTCACAGTTCCTAGCCATTCTAAAAATCTTTGTTTCTTCCAAGTAAGTACGCCAGAGGACTCAGTAGTTTGATAAACAGTGAGCTTTGTAAAGTATAGACCTAACGCTGAACTGTTTATTAACAGCGAATCTGAAAAATATATACGCGAGCTATTAAATAAAAAAATTCAGTAACTGAGCTGACAAATAAACGCGATTCTTAATAAACAAACACGCGAGCACACTAAAGTATAAAGAGCTGCAAGAGAAAGTACACACGAAATGTAAATAAGTCGCTTCTATTAAGAAGCCGGTTACCGTACAATGTAGAGCTGCTGCTGGTCACGTGTGCACTGGCCGCCGGTCACTGAGCAATATATATATATATATATATATATATATATATATATATATATATATATATATATTAATGTGTATGTCTGTTCTGTGTACGATTATCACGTCCGAACAAGACGCAGAGACTTAAATATTTGTACAAATTTATACCTGAGGAAGGTTTTAGGAACGGTTTTATAGCGATCTGATAGATATTTAGTAATTTGGAGAATGTAACGCGAAATGCGGAACTATAATCACTCTTTGAAAATTATATTTACTCTTTAAAATAGTTAATAGATAATGATAAAAGGGTGGAGTATATTGCGATGGACAGTTATCAGTGTATAAAAAATTCTACATGTGTGTGTGTTAATATTTCGCTCTGCAGCGAAAACTAAAGAACGCAAACGAATGGTCTGTTTGTTTCTGAAGTCTCCCATTGTGCACCATAGCAGTTCCATGCCGATAGCTATAAGGAGGTGGAAGATATGAGGGTTGAAATTCGTCAAATTATAACAAAATTCGGACTGAAGGCCAGCGATGACGCTTGCGACTCTATAGCAAGGAGGTTACATACAGCGAAACGTGATGCGTGCTACAATGTCTTCAGCTCTTTCTATGTAAGAATAAGCATACGAATAAGGAAATATAAGAATAAATAAACAAAGCAGTAAAAAAGATTTATTTTAATACATCTCTTTAAAAAATGGCTTTGACGTTTCTCGCACTACATCAAGTGATCTGTGATATTACAATCATTATTGTTGAATTTCGTGATTGGATTCTTAGAAAAGAGTGCATTTTTACGTGTGATTTGATGTACAAACACGCGAGCGGAGCCGCGGGTTTAAGCTAGTATAATCATAAGACATTCATTCGATTGCAACGAAACTTTGGTGGACTGTTCACCGTACGTCCACGAAGGTTCCTGACCCAAAACCAAAAGAGCTCGACACATAGATCAGGAGATATGACGTCATAAAGAGAGGCTACCGCGTGAGAATACCGAAATTTACGCGTCAATCATTGGAAAATGGAAATAGTTCAGGTTTGAAACAAAGTTTGCATGTAATTTCGGACGTTTATGAAGCGTTTTGTAACTGCCCCCCCCCCCCCAGACACACACACACAAAATTATGATACCAAAAGAAGTCTATCGCTCACAACAGTTTCATTGTAGATGCCATAAAATTGTGGCATCAGGCATGACCTTGTATCAAATAAAGTTAGCATTACAGATTTGCACGTTACTGTTTACTTTTTGTCTGCAAGTCTCCCTTAATTCTCTTGCATCCAAAATTAAGCAATCAGTTTTCTTAATCTCTATATAAACGCGTAAGGACACTCACTCACTGACTAGAAACGAAATCTAGAAAACTACTTCACCTATGAAGCCGAAATTTGGCAGGAATGTAGTTTATTGGTAGAACACGTCAGCAAAGAAAGTATTTTGTGATAGTTGCATGGCGGAGCACACTTCTCCTACAGACTCACGAAATCCGATCTTCTCGAAATTTCGCACGCTTGACCTTCAAAACAAGAGGAACGTCACCGTCTACCTTAAGTTGCATATGGTACATGGGGGAGGGTCTTTGCAACATAAAAATGGATCCCAAAATACCTTGGTCGCGTCGTAATTCGAGAACGGCTCGACCAATTTCACAGATCCTTTTTATTATTATTATATATTTTTGTTATTCTCAGAACAAGGGTTGTATGAAATAAAACTAGAATATTTGAGAACAACAAAATGCGGTTTTCATTGTGACCCTACGTTCCTATTGCATATAAATCTATAATTTTGCTCCGATATTGATGACATTTTGGACACTCTGCCTTAAAAACAAGAGGAATGTCACTGTCTGTATAAAATTTCGTTCAGTGCTTGTTGGAGGGTACTTAAGTTACGGAATTTTCCAAAATGCATAGTTTTCCTCGAATCTTTACGAATTTTTTTCACACATGACCTTTAAACCAAGAGGAAGATCACTGGGTACAGAAATGTTTGTATGGTACATGACAGACAGCACGTTGCAAAAAACTTTGCCGAGAGAGGGAAAGGTGGGAACTAACAGATATGAAAGAGAAAGAGGTGGATGCAGAGAAAGAGGGGAATTGGATGTGGACTACGAGAGTTTAGGATAAATAAACACCTGGACAACGTCGGGTTTACAGCCAGTATAATATAAATTCCTTGACCACACCTATCAGTTTATTTATGCCTTACGCGTTTCGAATTTCGTTGATTTCGAAAGTTACAAAAGCTCACCGGTCTCAGTATTCTATCACAAATTTGTCGAAAATATCATAAATGAATAACAAATAACTTGACACTTACCTATGCTCCAAGGCTTGTGTCACAGACTACGTCATTATATATGAAGAAGTTTAAAATGCATATACCCAGGACATCTCTCTGTTTCAAGGAAAAGTGCTGACTGACCAATAACGATGTGGAACCGCCGCCTGATGACTTACTATCTTACTATTCCTCTCTCTCTCTCTCTCTCTCTCTCTCTCTCTCTCTCTCTCTCTCTCTCTCTCCTTTAGGCCAACTTTAGGTTACGGTAGTAACAATAAAAGTGGGCCTTTGCGATCGCCTTTTAACAGGTCGAAATTTAATTGAAAATAACGTCTTAACCGTTCATCTGACACTAAAATTGAATGCATGAATTTGTAGAGGAGGAAAGCCCATCAGAGACCATAACCTCCTATTTTCAAATATTGCTGACAAAAAATACATTAGTAACATAAAAAAGCCGTTTTAATGCAATTTGATTTGCAAATAAACCGTTCTTCTGACACGAAAATTGAATAACCGAATTTGTAGAGGAGAAAATTCTCTACAACGCTGCTCCCATATGTTTTTTTTCTCAGAACTCTCGCTTGATTTTACGTAAGCTAGGCGTTCTGAAATGTCGCGTGACATTCCTCGCCCAGAACTCTCTCTGGCATACGCCATCTTCCTTTGTGTATTTGATGATTTTTATATTATAACTTACGCGTTGTCATTTCAAAGCAATGCCGCACTGAAGAATGCCGTTCTAAGGCGCCTCGCTGCGGGGCGCGTGGTTGCTCACCGTCAGAGGTACGAGTCCTCCCTGGTGTGTGTTGTCCTTAGGTTAGTTTACGTTAGTTTAAGTAGTTTTTAAGCTACGAACTGATGACCACGCAATAGATGGTCAAATAGATTTACAAATATTTGAATTTTTTTTTCTATTTCGTGAACATACCGTGAAATAAGTAACAACGAATTGAACACTGGTCTTCTGAAGCATTTGAACAACAACGGGGAGGATAATGTGATAATTAACATTCTAAAGAACGTGCAGATACTAGTAGTTTCATATATAAATGCAGTCCTAAGTTCAAATGTTCAAATGTTTGTAAAGCTTATGGGACATAACTACGGGGTCATCAGCGCCTTACCTTACAAACTACTTATCAACTAGCTTATCCTAAGGACGGCACAAATATCCCTGCCCGAGGGGGATTCGAACCCCCGACCGTAGTGACCGTGCAGACCGTGACTGGAGCGCCTCAGTCCCCTCGGCCACAGCGGCCGGCTATGGCAGGTGTAACCTGCTAACATGGCATTTTTAGACATTTGAGTATAATTCATTGCCCTAAGAACAACGTGTTTTTGACAATTTTCTGTCATATGCAGGTTGTTCGCCTGACGAGCGGACAACCCGCAATGCAGGATACAAGCGCATGGATGCATAACAGTGAGTCGTCCCACAGCGGCGGTTCCGAAGTCACCAGAGGCCGTGACGAGCACCGCCAGACGGCGCACTAAACCGGAACTATTTTCCTCCGCACAGTCACATGAGTCCAGCTTGAGACTGCCACGTATCACTGCGCATCGACTATTTAGGGGGGCGCTGTGCAACACGACGGCAGTTCTCCGCCTACCTTCGACGAGAAGCATAGCTGAGGGATCGCGACCGACGCCTCCGGGGAAGAGTCCGTGCCAGCAGTGTTGCCAGACGTAGGGAATTTTCCCTACACGTAGGTACTTTTAAGCATTAGAATCATGTAGGGAATTTTCATCCAAAAGTCCCCAACTCGTAGGTACTTTGGTAAAATTTTACAATTGCCGACACAGGCCTAGCGGGCCTAGCAGTTGTCAGCACACGGAATGAAGAGCCGACCAATTGTGGCAAAGTTTGAACTAGCCAATGATATTTTAGACAGCATAGTTGTTTTCTGTTCATAGTAAACAATATTAATTTGAAAACCTAGTTTCAGACATTTAAATTGATGCGAATTACGATGATTTCAATGTATATCAGTGGAATGGAGAGTCGGTTTGGAAATAGTGTTAGAAAATGTCAGCACAAGAAAAATTCATTGTTTCCATGAACGAAAGACGTTTTATTACCTTGACTATACTTATTTATTTACGTCAGGACGGTATACTAGTAAGTACTTGAAATGAGAAGATGCTAAAACATTTGCGACAGCCAACGTTATAATGAACAAAGCATAGATATTCGTTGTCAACATAGCATTACTCTTTGAAATCGAATCAAGTAGAGTGACGAACTTCTTTTTTTGTGCTGACTGAACTAAATAGTTACTACTGTTTCTACACTACGGGTAATAGTGTGTCGATGTTTCCTTGTGCGGTCAACAAATGAGTTATCCTTGTATAACAGTGCACTCGGAATTAGCGGCATATTTGAGGAGACTAATTAATGCTGTTCTTCTCTAAGGTTGACAAGTTCTTGATGTAACTTGTCCGATGGATAAATCAGTAATCCTCTTGTAAGAGAGCTCCTGGAATTCGTGGCATAATCTAGACTCCAATCAGTAACGATCAGTCACTGGAAAATTTAGCAAGTGAAGCATGGTGCCAAATATTTATTTAAATGGTTTTCAAAATTGTAACATGTCACATTAATGAATTAGTTAACCTTTGCTAGCCGGACTTCTGGATTCAGCCCCTCCCAGACCCAAATCCTGTAGGGGC
Source organism: Locusta migratoria (assembly GCA_026315105.1). Classification (NCBI taxonomy): domain Eukaryota; kingdom Metazoa; phylum Arthropoda; class Insecta; order Orthoptera; family Acrididae; genus Locusta; species Locusta migratoria. The sequence goes on from CM048745.1 coordinate 170,001,232, forward strand.
ATTAATGAGGTGGTAGGGAGAAAGTAGGGAAAACGCAGGTACATGTTTGTGTAACTGTAGGTATTTTCTCTCTCTGTCATCTGGCAAAACTGCCTGCCAGCAAAGCCGCGCCTCCAGGACTTCCCGCAACGGAATTCGTCGTCCGGCTCCATCTTCCTGACGGTTCTCTCAAGGCTGTCGTCATCTACCTGGTTTATACCGTATTGGTGAAGAAGAAAACGTTTAGTTGATGTTGGTTGTTTTTGAATAGTTTCAGAAGTTTATTAGTGTTTTTTTTCCAGAAGATGATTAGTTTGTCTGGTCAATAAAAACAGTGTCCGTATAAGACAGTGTCTCAGTTATTATCTCCTGAGGCGAGATATGTCATTTTCAGTGCGCCATTGCTTTGAATTGACAAAGCTTAAGTTACAATACGAAAATCATCAAATAAACAAAGAAACATGGATATGCAAAAGGGAGTTTCAGGCAAGGTATCGGGCGATGGATGTCACGTGACTGATTTCCTATCACCAAATGTACGGTATGTTCCTTTCAGGCTATAGTCATTCGTAACCAGTAAAGGCAAACAAAATAAACTTAGGACAAATTACCAAAGCAAGACAGGTGACAATATTTTAACGGAAAAGATTAAGAAAATGTGAGAGAGATATTAAAATAATAGTTTAGAGATAAAATCTCAAAAACGAGTATGTTTGTCAAAGCTAAACTCAAATATCAAACAATTTTAGTTGTTTGTTAAAATATGGTCAGAAAGAATATTACTTGTTGGGTGCATACATATTATCACAATAGTAGGGTCGTAAACGTATCGTTATTTTTAATTTTTATTCATTTTGTCCGAAATGTTTCCAAAATATCTTAAAACTACAGGCAAATCTAAAGTGGGCCGTAAAACACGACAGTGTTTTTTTATTCCTTTCTTAAATAATGAATTTTGTTTTTGTTTCACTTTCGCATTACTTTTCTTTTTATACGTTTGTATTCGAAATTGCATGCGAACTACAGAAAAATGACAAAAAAGAACTGTAATACAATTTGTATCCGTTTTAGAATACTGGGTAACTGCTCATAAAAATGTAATAATTAAATGGCAGCTGCTTGCTGTCCAGCGGGATGGTTTCTCCTTTTAATTTCTTCTTTTGTCGTTTTTACGGTAGCAGCAGCTGTTATTTTATTTGATGTTGCTGCTTTTTTTATGTGGTACTGATCAATGTTAGGTTGAAGTTCGTCCTATGTCATGAGATCAAATGACCCACTCGTTATATTAGCGATGATAAATAGCCATGACAATACGGTGTCGTTATCTTAGGATGCTATTAGTCGTTGTGTATGACTCTTATCGCGGAAAGAAAAATCCGGCCACAGGTTATTAGTCGCAAAGAATCAGCTCTTCATGAAGGCAGTCTCATACACGACGTAGCACTAAGGAACTTGAAGATGATTATTTCATTAAATAGCGAGTACAGACGGACTCAGCTGCATGATGACGTGCGTACTATACCGTGATAAATAGCTACGCAAGAAAATCGTATTTTCGAAAATATATATTTCAATAAGACAGTCTAGTAGCAAGTAAATACAAATAAAGTTCGTATCAGTGTTGTAATCTACACCACGAAAAGTAAATACTTTTTCAATATAATTCCTGCACTACTGAAACACTTTCATTCCTGCTTTCATTACTCATTACGAAAACGGCACATGTGTGTTCAAATGTTGGGAAACATATTTGACCAAACTGCTCTGTCATCAGTCCCTAGACATACACTAAACACACGCACACGCACAAAAGTCGGAGGGAGGACTGCAGACGCGCTCTACAGCAAAGTGCCTTAGATCGCCCGCCACTCCCGCGCAGCCCTTGCTAACAGTCCTCGGTTGCTTCCGCAGGCGCGTCAGTACGGGCCTGTTCACTTGCCGCTATTAATTATTGTTACCGGTGTCGAAGCCTGCTTGCCGTTCGTGGTGGAACAAAATAAGTGAAAAGAAGAAAAAAATTAAATAGTTTATAAGACCTTCCCTCGAAAAGAGACTAGTTGCTTGAGTTTGCAGTATGATAGCAACCAGTGGCGTAACTACGACTTGGCCTTGGGGGGAGGAGGTATAGATATGATTTACGAGCAAAATTTTAGTCAGTTTCCAGACAAACTACCATCTACCACTCCCGTTGAAGAAACTAATTGACTCCCATCCAATGAAAGCTTACGGAAAAACACCCAGTTTCCAATCTTTACCTTTACCAGATTGCTGTTAGACGATTTCTGTCTTTTTTTTCCCCTCGGGTTCTGGGGGGGGGTTCTATCCCCCTCATCCCCCCCCCCCCCATAGTTATGCCACTGATAGCAACTGAATACACTACTGACCATTCACATTACTACACCAAGAGGAAATTTACTAGAACTGACATGTGATTACATTTTCACGCAATTTGGGTGCATAGATCCTGAGAAATCTGTACCCAGAACAACCATCTCTGGCCGTAATAACGGCCTTGACAGGCCTGGGCATAGGGTCAAACAGAGTTGGATGGCGTGTACAGGTGCAGATGGCCATGCAGCTTCAAGACGATACCACAGCTCATCATGAGTAGTGACTGGCGTATTGTGACGAACCAGTTGCTCGGCCACCACTGACCAGACGTTTTCACTTGGCGAGAGATCTGGAGAATGTGCTGGCCAGGACAGCAGTCGGGCATTTTTCGTGTCCAGAAAGACCCGTACAGGACGTGCAACATGCGGCCGTGGATTATCCTGCTGATCGAATGGAAGGTAGAGCCACGGATCGTAACACATCTGAAATGTAACGGCCACTGTTCGAAGTGCACCCAGGTTCGTCGTTGCGTACACCATCGCAGGCGCCCCTGCCTGTGATGCAGCATCAAGGGTAACCGCAGCCATGGTCTTGCAAACGTCCCCATCTATTGACTCAGGAATAGAGACGTGACTGCACGATCCGTTACAGCCATGCGGATAAGATGCCTGTCATCTTGACTGCCAGTGATACGAGGCCGTTGGGATCCAGCACGGCGTTTCGTATTGCCCTCCTGAACCCTCCGATTCTGCAAATAGTCATAGGATCACGAACAACGCGAGCTGCAATGTCGCGATACGATAAACCGGAATCGCGATAGGCTACAATCCGTCTTTTATCAAAGTCGGAAACGTGATTGTACGCAATTTTCCTCTTTACACGAGGTATCACAACAACATTTCACCAGGCAACGCCGGTCAACGGCTATTTGTATATGAGAAATAGGTTGGAAACTTTGCTCATGTCAGAACGTTGTAGGTGTCGCCACTGACACCAACCTTGTGTGAATGCTGTGAAAACCTAACCATTTGCGTATCACAGCATCTTCTTCCTGTCCGTTAAATTTCGCGTCTGCAGCACGTGATCTTCTTGGTGTAGCAATTCTAATGGCCAGGAGTGTATTTTTGTGAAATGAAATTATCGTAATTGAAGGCCAGGACTAATGTTATTGACGTTTAACTGTCTGGAACAGTGCGGGTGATGATCAGTAATCGTACTGCAGTCCCAAGTTCGGCCAACGTGGAGGTGGAGACAGAAGTGAGCTTCATCTTGGATGGTGCAGAGGTGGGGAGACCACGAGGGGGTATGAGTGTGGTCAGTCCTAGGTATGTAAGGGTGAGGGTAAGGCAGATGCGGCGACCGAGGGGACGGAAAGAACAAATGTTTCCACCAATAATTGTTTGGGTTTTGATGGGATTGAGAGTGGCTACACCCTGGTAGAGGTCCAGCTGTTACTGGATGATACAATTGGAACAGGCGAAGGTGGAGCTATGGCAAGGAAGGCGGTATCATCAGCGTATTGGAAGAGGTGAACAGAAGGAGCAGGCTTTGGCATGTCGGAGGTGTAGGAGGGAAGAGTTGACGGATCATTGGGGCACGCCGGGGGAGGGGTAGAAGAGATGGGTGACGTAGGTAGAGCGATTGGACAGAAATGAGGCAATGATCCGGACGAGGTTGATGAGAATTGCATACGTATAGAGTTCGAAGAGCAGGCCGCGATGCCAAATCCGGTCATAGGCCCTTTCCCGGTTGAAGAAGAGAAAGGTGGTGGAGGAATGAGAATTTAACTGGAGGGTGAGGAGTTGGGTGAGGCGAAAAAGTTGGTCGGAGTAGGATAAGGAAGGTATATCATAAAGATACGGATGTTATTATCAAGCAACGGTGTCTGTCCTTTCTTACAAGTCCAGACACCACTTCTAGTTTTGATAGAGCCTCTTACGCGTGCACGAAGCTAATAATATCATAGGTTATTATCATTTTATCATTTTTAGGTAACTATTTTTTATTCTTCTGATGAACTTGTCCCTAGCGTCAATTAAACCTAGGTCAAGTACTTCAAAACTACGTAACCGGTTGGCTGTTATATAAAATTGTTAAAAATAATTGGATTACGGTCGCTGTTAACTAGCCATGTTCAAAGCTGTTCAATAGAAATAGAAACTGATGAAACCACACTTTCCTTTCTTCTTCATAGCTTCTACGTCAGTTCTGAACCTAACACTTCTCATTAATATCGTATGAATTAAGTTAGTAAATGTTAAATAAAACTCAAGTATTCTTTGTTTCTTATTTTATACTCTTTGTTTTTTATTTCATGTCTGTGTTGTTTGCACCAATGGCCTTACCGCAGTGGATACACCGGTTCCCGTTAGATCACGGAAGATAAGCACTGTCGAGCTTGGATAGTAGGCCTACTTGGATGGGTAACCGCCTGGGTCTGCCCAGCGCTGTTCGCAAGCGGGATGCACTCAGCCCTCGTTAGGCCAACTGAGGAGCTACTTGATGGAGAAGTAGAGACTCCGGTCAAGAAAAATGACACAACGGCCGGGAGTGCGGGGCTCTGACCGCATCACCCTTCATACCGCATCCGGTGACGCCCTCGGGCGGAGGATGACACGGTGGCCGGTCAGTATCCAGTGGTCCTCTCCAGGCCTGTCGGACGGAGCATAGTGTTTTTGGTGACCATAAAATTTATTCTTCTTGATTAGTATTAGTCGCCATACCTCCCCCTGCTCAAAAATGACCTGAGAGAAAGAATTTTAAACGTAACTGCTGTCATTCTAAGCGTCGTTCAATTTTGTAACGTTTCTGCCTCACTGCAGCATCACAAAGTAGATATACTTTTCTTTATTCATCCCTTTGACGTTGCGCCTCTTTCTGATAGAATTGTTGTAAGATTAATTCCATGACACATTTGTACGATACGAGATCTGTCTCTAAGACAGTACTATGAAATATATTAGTCAAAACAATTAGGGGATCACTTGATACATCTCGGTTCTGAAGTATTGCCATCGGAAGGAGTAACTGAAAAGGTTCTGCGTCTTTTTGTGGGTTCTAGGGAGAGGAGACAAAACATTAGGGTATCCGAGGTAGTGGTAATAACTAAAAGTTGCTGAAGATTGGGTTGCTATTGTTGATTTGTATTTACTTTAGCGAACGAGTTACACAAGCAGATGGGTTCAGGTAGCGTAGTGAGCAAGTAGATCAACAGAAAGCTAACTAACCCGAAGCTACGCCATATTAAGGTTGGAAGCAGAACCGGTGCAGTGAGGTGGCTGTAGCTATTTGAGAGTCCCAAAGTATAATTTCCATTAACGTGACGCGATTTAAGACAGCACAAACCGTAAAAAGAAGGCAAGGTCAAGGTAGTCCACAAGTAATATCTGCAAGAGATGACCGTTACCTTCGGTTAACAGTCCGTCGAGACAAGAATGCAACCCAGCTGCAACGCACCCTCCAGGCAGCGACATGACTTGCAATATCAACACAAACAGTCTGAAATCGCCTATGGTGTGCATCCCATTAAAATCGCGACAACGTTTTTCCCGCCGAAACCGGGCGGAAGAACATCACGATTCAAGCCGTAACAAATAGCGCCGGGTTATGATCACAGATGAGTCAAGATTTTGTGTCCAACTGGACAATCATCCTCATCTGCAGTGAACGTGGAACTCGTAACTGCTTATGTGCAGAAAAAACATCGCCATATCATGGTAGTAGATGAATGGTGTGGGCAGGCATACGGACCTATACGTCGATCAGAATGGCGTTTTGACTGCTCAGACGTATCGAGACGAGATCCTTCGACTCTGATATGCCCTGCGCTGATGCTGTCGATGGGTTCCATGTAGTGGACCATAACGCTAGCCCCCACTGCTAGCCCTGCACTGGTAGATAACATGCTTGAAGGAAATGAACGAATGGAGTGGTCAGCTTGTTCACTCGACTTAAAACCGATTGAGCATGTCTGGGATATACTTGGCAGACCCATTGCTGCCAGACCAGCGGTTGCAGAGCTGGATATTGCACTCGTGGAAGAATGGCCCAATATCCCTCAGGAACTGATTGATAACTTCATACTGTCTACGCCACGCAGGTGTGGAACTGTACTGGCCGTCACAGAGGATTACACACAATATTAGAGGGCAAGAAGAATGAATTTTCACTATTATTGTGCATCGCTGTAAATAAACGCCAGAGAGATGAGACAGCAAAATATCGCATTGTATCGTACACAAATTTCAATTGTAACCAATATCTGAATAAAAGATGTCAGCATAAGGATCTGTATAGACAAAACTTAGACGTGAGATATCTGGACCCGATCACCTATACACCCATTTTCAGTTACGTGGTCTACTGTCAAACTCCTAACTACAACATATTAAAGTATGTCTGCAGAGGAGATAATGGCGGTTAAATTGAGGTCGAACTTTTAGAAAGGAAGGGACAGTGTAATTGAAGAAAATTACTGGGATCGGACAGATATGGTGAGACAGTAGTAAGGAAGAGCGAAAGAAAGGGACGATGGGGAACGTCTAATGGGAGAATAAGTATGAGGGAATTCATCCATTTCAGCAGTTTCTGCTGCTGATATTTCGGCTGCAAATCGTTCAGATAACGTCAGAGCCAATCTGACAGCAGAGCGCTCCTTTCAACTTCACATACAACAGGGCAAGCCAGTGCGAAGGTGTACGGATTCAAAGTCGCACCATATCGACGGCAAAGATGTATCAAGTAATAATGCGCACTATGGAGGAATTTGAGGAGAAGGAATTGGACTCTATAAGCTTTGAACCCACCATCTTTTGGAGGTACACGTATGTGTATGACACATTTGTAGTATGGCTTCATGGTGAAGAAAAACGTAACCAGTTATTTTGTAAGCTTTACTGGGGATGGGAATGCAACTGACAGGGGACAGCTGACCCGCCTCTAAAATTTCTTAGTTTACTGTTGATTCTCGATCTAAATAAAGTCTATGTCCAAAAATTTCTCTTAATTAACGCTAATGAACACTTCAAAAACCCATCCAAAAAAGTGAATGAAGGGGATCTAATATTATGAATGATGTTCTCGGAACACAGTTCTTTGATAATGAATTTAATATATCATTTGCTTCAAAAAGAATTAGATTAACCTAAAATTAACATATCAATTTCGCAAGAGCCTGATCGACAAATATTTGAATAATGAACAGATTCAACTTCAGTGTTACATGAATGTGTGCTACAAATTTTCAACTATCAGTGCTGCCAAGTCCTTCCCCACTCCCCAGTGACTGAAACAAATCTCATGACTTGATGACTATATAGAAAGGGAGGGCTGAATATTTCGGTGCGGCCCCTAAGCATTACTATTTTCCGAATTTTCGTGAACACGTCACAGTTCCTCTCAGACACCGGCAAATGCTGACAGTACGTTACCAAACCTGGAGCAGAGGCCGGAAGTACAGCTGTGGTGGCGCCTGATTGCTGGCTGCTGAAAATAATCGCGGCCGCGGAAACAATGATTTCCTCCGCACCACAGAAGCTATTACTCCTACAGTACAGGCCGCTGTAAACTCGACAGCTCACAGTGGCCAACGATCTCGGTCATTCCGCAAAGTCTGTGTCACTCCAAACTGTGTGTATTGCTACATTAGTATTTATTGGAGGCAAGGGTGACTCCAGAATCCCGAGCAAATCGTCTCCTGTGCAAACAAAGGACCAGATACGGCAAGCTGGCCTTATTAATGGTCAACTAGCACTCACACAATATGCTCAACTTTCAGAGCGGACTCTGAAGTCTGTACATATTTATAAGTCTAAGTTGAACACGTAATAAGATCCCTCTCCAGCCGAAGCTAACAGAAGTCCGTCTCCCACCGAAGCTAAGAAGCGAGAGAGACATCTTTCTATAACCAGCACTCTCTCGAGACGGGGCCACGCCCCTAAGATACACGAAATCCAATCAGAGACGTTCGCGCGTTCTTGAACGTTCTGCCCACACAGCTAGTGGTATTCCACCCTCGAGCTGTGTCCCGCCTATACTGGCGTACAAGCTATTGAAGTAATTTTCATGCTTGTCAAGAAAAGTGAGGTATCGCCGATGCTATCTATCGCTCAGCGGTCTGCAGGTGGCTGCCGTCCTCGAACTACAGGGAGTCTTAGATTAAACCAAGCATGCAGATACCATCTCGTAATAGAAGGTGCAATAAACGATGGAATTCTACCGATTTTTGGTCCCAGGTACTCCCAAACACGATACACAATGCTGACGCCAGCCAGCTGCCCTCGGTCTGGGGAACTGGGGAACCGTACTCCTGCCCTCTTCGCACAGACAATGTAGCCCGCACTCTTAGGACGCCGGTTTCACTTTGCAAATAACCTCTCTACAGGTGTCTTCCACCGACCCCCGTCGCTGCTACAGGGCAGATAGCATTGTAAAGCGACGGGCTGGCTTTCACTTCCATTTCCCCAACCCTCCGGTGGAGGCCTGCCACCCTTGTGATTTTTTTTTTTTTTTTTTACACAGCAAGCTCGCTTCTCTCGCAATGACTAAAAACGTCCCCGCACCTGATATTCAGTCCCGTTTCATCTTAAGAGGCACGTATTGCTCAACAATAAGAAATTACAAGAAATAGAATGAGAAACTGATGAGAGATGGTCTGACATCTCTCCATTTTACCATCTAAATTCTATGCATATCAACATCGAATTTGCTATGCAGCTAAAAAGCAACGGTTGCCTCTCTTTCTTGGATATCTTGTTTCAACATAAAACTGACGGTACGCTAGGGCATACGGTTGTATATCTGGGAGCAGACAGCTGTCATTATCCTGCGTAGATTAATAGTGTCCTTAATACACACGTACACTGAGCACCTACTATTTCTAACGTGCACCATCTAAAGGTGGAACTCGAACACCAGGGAAAAAGTATTTGGAGAAATTGGCTATCCACTGTGGAAGAAATTCAATCCTAAACTAAGTTTCCCATCAGAAGAGCCTGAAAAATTCAATGGCCTTCCTACCATAAATACCGAATTTATCCTCAAAATTTAGCTGCATACTCTAGAAAAACAAAGAATTCTTTTTCTGCCAGCTATCCATGCTCATCAGCTCTTTGAAAGATGATTTGGTTTTGCGGAAAGCGTTTATTTATGAAATTCCCTGTCAGTGAAGACGTTCATATATCGGACGCATTTTCCGCGCAGTTGATGAACGACGTGTGTAGCATCAACGGTATACCCTCTCCCCACAATCCGAAAAATCAGCTGTGGCTGAACATTGTATACAGACAGGGCACAATACGGATTTCGAGAATGTGAGAATGTTCACATTTTATCGTCTTTATCATACTCCTGGGACTCGGTTTTAGGGAAGCCATTGAATTCCACTGGTCAGTAATTTAGTTATTGTGTAATTTACACTTTGTGTTACTATTTACTGCAAAGGTCTTGTACCACAACCTCCCCCCCCCCTCTCCTACGAAAACGAATTCGTACACTAATTCTATTAAAAACAAACACTGAGTACACCACTACAAATATTTCATGAAAACATGTAATAATCATACTGTGGCTTTTACTTAGAGTCCAGTGTTGTGCTCTGTCAATTATTATCATTTACATGTATCTCTTTGTTTTCTTAACTCTGGTAGCAACTATGTTACTTTGAGATAGAGGGACTGCTAGGAAACAGTAAATTACCTATTTACAATTCACGTACTCCATTTGCATCTCCGTCCGCTTATAGTTCTCATATTTTCAACATTCGGGAAAAAATCTTCGAATCTCATATAAACTTATCACCGTAATTCACATCTTTTGGACAATTTTCTTATCTAGGCCCTCGTTGGCCTAACAAGAAATCAATCTGTTTACAATATTAAACTAATATTTTCACCGTCTAACTGACCTGACAGTAACAGTTCGTGTACTATCCTGCAGTTTATTGACACTCGCCTATACTAACATTTTAATTTGCTTTCTGTCTTTGTGCTCCATGTCTCAAAATGTTCAAATGTTTGTTAAGCTTATGGGACTTAACTACGGGGTCATCACACCCTAAACTTACAAACTACTTACGAACTAGGACGGCACAAATATCCATGCCCGATGGGGGATTCGAACCCCCGCCCGTAGTGGCCGCGCAGACCGTGATTGAAGCGCCTCAGTCCCCTCGGCCACCGCGGCCGGCTTCCCGACCTACCTGCGTTGTATAACAATATTATCGACTATAGAGGCTACGAAAATTATACGCAAGTCATACAGCAATAAAACTAACTCCAGTCTCTTCTCGTAATAGTTAGGTTTTCCTGTTTAGTTGCATTACACTTGCTCGGAAATTGCTTGTTGTTATACTGCTGTCATGGACTTGTGTCCCCCGCCGGCCGCGGTGGCCGAGGTGACTGAGCGCTCCAGTCACGGTCAGCCCGGTCACTACGGTCGGGGGTTTGAATCCCCCCTCGGGCATGGATATTTGTGCCGTCCTAGTTCGTAAGTAGTTTGTAAGTTTAGGGTGTGATGACCCCGTAGTTAAGTCCCATAAGCTTATCAAACATTTAATTTGTGTCCCGAGGGACCTGGAGCGGTTTAATTCGGACACCTATCGACCACATCGCGTCTGTGATGGTATCCCAGCGTTTCCGCTGCTTTTAGTGCAATGCCACAATACTAAAAGGAAATATAAAATACCCAGACAACGACGTTGCGCCTGTCGGGTTTTACTGGCACTATATCATCGCTTAAACCTCACTGAATAAACAACGCATTAACTCTTTCGTCCAGACCTTTTGTCATAACTCCATCTTAACATACTCTATTACTCCCATCTTCTGTTACTGTGTACACTCCCGGCCACTAAAATTGCTACACCACGGACAAGACGTGCTACAGGCGCGAAATTTAACCGGCAGGAAGAAGGTGCCGTGATATGCTGATGATTATCTTTTCAGACAATTAACAGAAGGTTGGCGCCGATAGCGACACATACAACGTGCTGATATGAGGAAAGTTTGCAACCGATTTCTCATATACAAACAGCAGTTGACGCGTTGCCTGGTGAAAAATTGTAATGCCTCCTATAAGGAGGAGAAATGCGTACCATCGCGTTTCCGACTTCCATAAAGTCTATCGCGATTACGCTTTATCGTATCGCGATATTGCTGCTCGCGTTGGTCGCGATCCATGGAATGTTAGCAGAATATGGACTCTGTGGGTTCAGGAGGGCAATACGGAAGGCCGTGCTGGATCCCAACGACCTCATATCACTAGCAGTCGAGATGATAGGCATCTTATCCGTCTGGCTGTAACGGATCGTGCAGCCACGTCTCGATCCATGAGTCAACAGATGGGGACGTTTGCAAGACAACAACCATCTGCACGAACAGTTCGATGACGTTTGCAGCAGCAGGGACTATCAGGTCGGAGACCATGCCTGCGGTTAGTATTGACGCTGCATCACAGACAGGAGCGCCTGCGATGGTGTACGCAACGACGAAACTGGGTGCACGAATGCCGAAACGTCATTTTTTCGGATGAATCCAGGATCTGTTTATAGCATCATGATGGTCGCAACCGTGTTTGGTGATAACGCGGTGAACGCACATTGGAAGCCTTTGTTCGTCTTCGCCATACTGGCGTATCACCCGGCGTGACGGTATGGGGTGCCATTGGTTAACACGTCTCGGTCACCTCCTGTTCGCATCGACGGCACTTTGAACAGTGGCCGTTACATTTCAGATGTGTTACTCTACCCTCCATTCGATTCCCAGCTGGATAATCCATGACCGCATGTTGCAGGTCATGTGCGGGCCTTTCTGGATTCGGAAAATGTTCGACTGTTGCCCTGGCCAGCACATTATCCAGATCTGTCACCAACTGGAAATGTCTGGTCAATGGTGGCTGAGTAACTGGCTCGTCACAATACACCAGTCACTACTCTTGATGAACTGTGGTATCGTGTTGAACCTGCGTGGGCAACTGTTTGAATCAATGCCCAGGCGTATCACGGCTTTTATTACGGCCAGAGGAGGTTGTTCTGTGTACTGATTTCTCAGGGTCTATGCACCCAAATTGCGTGAAAATATAATCACATGTCAGTTCTAGTATAATATATTTGTCCAATGAATACCCGTTTATCATCTGCATTTCTTCTTGTGTAATAATTTTAATGGCCAGTAGTGTAAAACAGTTCTCCTATCGACTTAACCCCTAACATCTATTCTCTACAAGGTCTGTAAACAGCATTGAAACTTACTCTCCTTCTGCCTTCTACAATATCGTCCCATTTTCTTTTGTTCCCGAAGCCTTAGCCAGGCACACTTCCTGCATTGATTGGCATAGTGTCCGCTTTTACAGGAAACCCAATAAACTACTGTGTGATAATCTAGTCATGGTGCTGAATGGTCGGATAAATTACACTGAATACAAGTTACTGAAAATAATGCTTTATCGTACCCCTACTGAAAAGTATATTCTCCATACCTAACATGGTAAACAACAAGAGAAGAAAGGACAAGTGACGTGATACTGTAACAGGATTCCCACAAGTGTAACAAAACTTTCGCTGCTACTTACGTTTGATTCTTCTTCTCGAATCTCCACCAACACTGTCTTCCACTGAATATCGAAATCGCTGTCTTTGTCTTCAGGTTAGCCATCTCCATCTCCACCAGCAGTTTCTCTGAAACCAATGTTATGATAAGAATCGGCTGGCGGGGAACTTGCTTGAAGTAAAACAGCGCGGGTGCTGTACAACAAAGAAGTTTTCCTTATTTAACCTTCGAGAGGGCGAGTCGATTTTTACGCAGGAGAAGACGCGTGGGATACTCAGTACCCCATCTTTTTTCGTAAGTTATAATTTCCTTAGGAATCAGTTAAATATTTAAATTCTGCAGTGATATTATTACGTAGTTGTAATGAATTTACAAAACAAATATAACTGCATTACTTAATTTGACACACATTTAACTTAAAGTTTTTATAAGATTACTATAAAATATAATTGTTTTATTTAAAAACTTTTCAAATACATTGTACCTATAATAAGTCAGTCGCACAAATCTAATCTCTTGATGAAATGTATCACATGTAGCTCTGTAACTAGATGTGCTTGCCAGTTGCACTTCACACGAACATTCATAGTGGAGTTTTTTTCTTCCGCACAAGTGGCAACGGTCTTTCTTCCTCTTCTCTGACACACTTTTCAAGTGTTCGTTCTTCAATGCATTTGATTCTTACAACAAATGTGGTCTTGAGACATCCTTTTACAAACTTATATAATGCGATAATGGCACACACATTCGGAATTTTCAGAAAGAAACTAACACAACACAAGAAGGTGCGTGGGATGCTGAGTATCCCATTCGGGTCTTACTCTGATTCGTGGCGGGAAGGGGATAGGGAAGGACGGGAGGGAAAGATAGACATATTAACAAATACCCAGAGTTGCAAAGTCGCACATCTCTGCACTATGGTGCACCAATACGAAATTTAACGATGGGATTCTGAGTACCCCAGCGCGCCCGCTGGAAGGTTAATATTACATGTGAGGTTGCTCTTTTCTTGCGCCTTCTTAAGCGTTTAATTTTCTGGGCATGGCCGGTCGTGTGTCGGCAGCAGTTGGCGCCTGCCAGCGGCGACTGTGCTACTTCGGCGTCGGGTGGAACTCTCCGCTGCGCCGAACTGCGGGTCCGTTGTAGGAGGTCCGCAGCGTGTGGACTGCATTTCATCAGTGTTGGACGACGGCGTGACGTCAGGTGTCGGTGATCCTCCTGTAGACGTGAGGGCGGTAGCGTGTGACATCGGCGGCACGAACGGCTCCGTACCGCATCTGAGCTGACCGCATCTGAGCTGACCCCCCGTGGTACACAAAACAGGTCAGATCACTGTTGCATAAGCAAAGAAAAACGCAAGCAAAATTTAAAAAGACACAGAATCCACAAGCCTGGCAGTCTTACTGAAACTCGCAACCTAGCGCGGACTTCAATGCGAGAAGCCTATAGTAGTTACCACAACGAAATCCTGTCTCATAATCTTGCAGAAAATCCAAAGAAATTCTGGCCATATGTGAAGTGCAATAGCGGCAAAACACAAACAATACCTTCACTACGCGATAGCAATGGTAATACAACCGATGACAGTACCGCGAAGGCAGAAGTACTAAACACATGCCGGCCGCGGTGGCCGAGGAGACTGAGGCGCTTCAGTCAGGGTCTGCACGGCCACTACGGTCGGGGGTTCGAATCCCCCCTCGGGCATGGATATTTGTGCCGTCCTTAGTTGCAGCTATTTTGTAAGTTTAGGGACTGATGACCCCATAGTTAAGTCCCATAGACTCTACAAACATTTGAACTAAACACATCTTTACAAAATTCGTTCACCAAAGAAGACGAAGTGAACACCCCAGTATTCAATCCAAGAACAGCTGCCAGCATGCGAAACTTAGAAGTAGATGTTCCTGGAGTAGTAAAACAACTTAAGTCATTAAACAAAAACAATTCTTCCGGGCCAGATTGTACAACAACTAGATTCCTCTAAGAGTGTGCTGATTCAATAGCTCCGTACATAGCTAAAATTTACAACCGATCACTCAGCAAAAGATCCGTACCCAAAGACTGGAAAGTTGCCCAAATTACTCCAATATTCAAGAAAGGCAATAGGAGTGATCCCCAAAATTACAGGCCAATCTCATTAACGTCGATTTGCAGTAGGATTTTGGAACATATATTTTATTCGAACATTATGAACTACCTCGAAGAGAACGACCTATTAACCAATAGTCAACACGAAGTGAAGTGCCATCGAAGTGTTAAGTGCCATCGACAAGGAATCTGAAATCGATTCCATATTTCTGGATTTCCGGAAGGGTTTTGACACTGTACTCCACAAGCGGCTTCTAATGAAATTGCGTGCTTATGGAATATCTCCCCAATTGTGTGATTGGATTCACGATTTCCTATCAGAAAGGACACAGTTCGTTGTAATTGACGGTAAGTCATCGAGGATAACAGAAGTGATATCTGTCGTTCCGCATGGTGCAGAAATTGGCAATTGACACTAAATAAAGAAAAGTGTGAAGTAATACACATGACCACTAAAAGAAATCCGCTGAACTTCAATTACGCGATAAATCAGTCAAACCTTAATGTCGTAAATTCTACTAAATACCTAGGAGTTACTATTACGAACAACTTAGCCTGGAGAGAACACACAGAAAAT
Source organism: Locusta migratoria (assembly GCA_026315105.1). Taxonomy (NCBI): domain Eukaryota; kingdom Metazoa; phylum Arthropoda; class Insecta; order Orthoptera; family Acrididae; genus Locusta; species Locusta migratoria. Next base: position 170,016,751 of record CM048745.1, read on the forward strand.
ATTGTGGGGAAGGCGAACCAAAGGTTACGTTTCATTGGCAGAACGCTTAGACGATGCACCAGCTCCACCAAAGAGACTGCCTACATCACACTTGTGCGTCCTCTCTTGGAGTACTGTTGCCCCTTGTGGGACCCTCATCAGGTGGGACTGACGGAAGATATTGAGAAGGTTCAGAGAAGGGCAGCTCGTTTTGTTTTATCACGTTACAGGGGGGGGGGGGGAGCGTCACTGGAATGTTGCACAAATTGGGGTGAAAATCATTAAAAGAAATATGTTATTCATTGCGGCGTGATCTGTTTGCGAACTTTGAATCACCGACTTTTACTTCTGAATGTGAAAATATTTTGCTAGCACCCACCTACTTAGGGAGACTTGACCATCCCAATAAAATAAGAGCCGCGGTCGAGTAGCCGAGCGGTCTAAAGCGTCTCGCTTCGGAGCGCGCGGTTGCTCGCTGTGGAGGTTCGAGTTCTCCCTTGGTCATGGGTGTGTGTGTTGTCCTTAGGTTAGTTTACCTAGGTTTAAGTAGTTTGTAAGCTACGAACTGATGACCACGAAGTTTGGTCCGATAGATTTACAAACATTTGAATTTTTTTTAATAAAATAAGTGAAATCAGATCGAAAACGGAACGATTTAGGTGTTCTTTCTTCCCGCGCGCTATTAGAGAATGGAACGGTAGAGAAAAGTTATGAAAGTGGGCACTTAAATGTGATTTGCAGAGTATCTATGTAGATGTAGATATCGCGGCGCCGCGCTGCCTCGCGAGGCCCGAGTCACCTTGCAGTTACGGCGGCAGAGTGAAGAGTCGGCCAGCGATGACCTCAGAGTCCGGAGACTCGGGATTGCTCGGGGCAACACCACCTTGAGTCAAGGCCTTAACAGGCCATGCTGCGTCAACGGACCAGGCCGCGGTCGCAGCTTACTGGCTGGCCGCTACGAGTCAGTGGGCGTGCCCCAGCGGCCAGCTATTCAGCTGGCTGCCGCGGCCTGGTCAGTGTGGTGTAGCGCGGGCTGTTGTGTGGCCTTGTCTCTAGGTGGTGTTGTTTGGGGTCGGCCGCTGTTGCGACGTCACGGTGAGCGGCACAGGCAGTGCATACTACCGCTCACGGCGTATTACAGCCCAGCTATTACTGACCCATGACAACCTGGTTCGCGCTCTTTAAATACGTCAATCCCCTGCTGAATTCGTCACTGGAACTTTACAGATGAAGTCAGTACCACCAGGGTCTATGTCCGCGTGCTGCTTCATCGTGTGTCAGAAACGTCTGTCTCGGATCGATGCCTTCTGGGTTGGTGACAACGCGCAGTTTCGTCACGCGGTCGGGGCTTCTGATAATGTAGGCCGCTTACACTGCTAGGCGAACAAAGACCTTGTAGAAAATAATAGGTGACTGACTGGCTTCTGTCAGTCGCTCTGTTTGTGTCATTGTACCGGACACTGCGATAGGTACATACTGTTACTTTTACGCTAAACTATGTACACTATAATACTGCAAAAGCCTCGTGCCATATTATAAGAATCATCACCAGATATATTCTTATTGTGGTCTTCAGTTAGGAGACTGGTTTGATGGAGCTCTCCATGCTCACGTATATTGTGCATGCCTCTTCATGTGAGAATAAGAACGGCAACCTACATCCATTTCAATCGGATTACTGTATTCGTCCCTCGGTTTCCCTCTACAATTATTACCTCACACACTTCCTTCTAATGCTAAGTTGATGGTTCTTTGATGTCTCAGAATATACCCCACCAATCTATATTTTATCTTATGCACAGAAAATCCTTTTCTCACCAATTCTGTAGAGCTCTTCCTCATTAGTTACATGATCCGCCCATTTAATCTTCATCATTCGTCTGTAGTACCATATTTCAAACGCTTCTATCATCTTTTCGCCTGAACTCCTTGCCGTCCACGTTACACTATAATCCAGATTCCTTCAGCATCGCCTGATTTTCTGACACTACATTCCATTACCCTTGTTTTGCTCTTATTAATTTTCATCGTATACCCTACTTTCAAGACACTGTCCATTCCGTTCAAATGCTCTTCCAGGCCTTTTACTGTCTCTGACAGAATTACTACGTCATCATGAAACCGCAAAATTGTTATTTCTTCTCCCTGAATCTTAATTCCCTCTCCAAATTTCTCCTTGCATTCTTTCACAGCTTTCTCAATGTACAGATTGAACAACATAGGAGAAAGGCTACAATCCTATCTAAATCGCTTCCCAGCCACTGCGACCCTTTAATGCCCGTGGACTCTAATAACTACTGTGTGCTTTTTGTACAGTCGGTGACAGAATTCGCGAGACCCCTCGCCTAATCGCTATACACAACCGCAAAGTTCTGCTGCTTGGTGGGAAGTATATACAGCTAGGCAACACGATCGTACATACTGTCGATTGCCTATCTGACACGAAATCTGAGAGGAGAAAACTGATTTTAGAAACCGCTTTGCGTATTAGCCATAGCGTTTTAAGCTGTTCGCGACCAAAAAATTCCTTTCCACATTTCTTTTCTTATAGTTTGAATGAACAAAGACAGCAATTAGAATTGAGATGCTGCAGTCCGTGAATATTTTCGGACGTTACTGACTCATTCAAATGGAAAAAAATGCATGAATATCATAGAATTAATTCAATTACATGAATGGAATTTGTTATGAAGCTAAGTGTTACATCATGGTGCATCATGTTCCGAGTATCGCTGACGGTTTCCGCCCACCGCCTGGGTTGCGCTATAAAGACGACAACCGTTTGGCGCCGCAGATCACTGATGGTATTTCCGAGAGTGAAGGTATCGTGTCATTTCCACTGGTTCTCTTTCGGTTAATGTTGCAACTAAGATATCAGCACAAATTTAACAAACATAAGCCAGCTGTGTCACCACAAATTACAGTTCTCCTCAGATGTTTGGTACTTTTCCATGCTCCTTGTATAATTGAAATGCCTAATAGTAAGCATTCGACAACATATTGGGCTATTATAATACCAGATACGATTATGTCAAATGAATGTGCAGAGAATCAAACAAATGATAAAGATAAGATTATTTATCTCGCCAAATGGCCAACTACTAATCAACGAGCGACAATTCGATTACTGGCTCTTTCACATTTTTCTTATATTTTGATATATGGCTCATTATGTTTTTCACGTAACAATAACAAACACACATGATAATTGCCGCGGTGGAGAAGCCGAGCGGTCTAAAGCACCTCGCTGCGGAGCGCGCGGTTGCTCGCCGTGGAGGTTCGAGTCCTCCCTGGGGCATGGGTGTGTGTGTTTGTCCTTAGGTTAGTTTACCTAGGTTTAAGCAGTTTGTAAGCTACGAACTGATGACCACGCACTTCGGTCCGATAGAGGTTAAAGAGATCTTTTGGTGTGAGGTGGTCACTGGCGAGTATCGAAGACGATATGTTTCGCATACTAATCAAAAATATAAACCTGCCAAACCACCCGCACCTAGTAACACATCATTCAGGAAGTAGACGTCTGAAGAATCACCTTAGAATGAAGTCGGTCATCTGTTCAAAGAAGCAGGCATTAATTAGATAATGCAAACAGCAAAAACAAGTAGACTGAATAATTTGTAAAATCTCTATTGGTGATTATCCATCGTAGCAATTAGAGGAGTGAAAGATTCTAAAGCTAATTACTTGCTTTTAGAAGCCGCAGGCATTTATTCTGTAGTAGGACAGCATTACACACCGGTGGGTTTCAGTTACTGTGCAGAATACAAAACCACGGTTTTTCGTCAAAAGCGTGCGTAGTTTCCTGCCACTTATGAATAGGTAGTAGACCTATGTTTCTCCAGTGATTCGATAAACGGCTATGCTATAGTATGTGTGGGTGGCGCCGGCATAAATGCGCAGATGCGTAACACGAGGTCCTAGGATCATCCGACATCCGCAGCACTTTTATTTTGAATTATTCACTTATTTTCACGAGTTTCAATCCGTGTTTATCACATACGTAAATTTTCTGCTCAGTAACAACTTTGGTAGCGAATATAGTATCAAAAAGTTTTAACTCTTCATTCAGATAGTTGATATGATAACAAAGAGAAGTTTTGAATGAATGAACGAAATAGACAGTCTATTTGCGTCAGATGTTCTGAGCAGATTGACACTGTCACCAGAAAAATACAACAGATCGTGTGAGTCATAGCGTAAGATTTTCCACAGACAGATAACAAACGTTTGTTTCAGGGCACATATCGTATGGATTTATAAATATCAAACAATATAGTAGTCACAATTTATTAGCTGAAATAAGTGCATACTGGAAAACGTTGCTTTTATGTGGGTTCAAAACTTGACAAGCACATACCAAGAGTCTAATAGCTACAACGACAATCTCCGAATACGATTGTCTCGACAAAGGCTAATAATATCCCCTTATACGTTTGCGTGTTGAAAGTCTCAACACTACGGATCGCTGGATGGGTCTCACCTACTTGGCCCAATCTGTGCGAGAAGAAACACGAATATGAACCTTTTAAATTCCTACAATATCTCCCCTGTGTAGGCCATAGAGAAAAGAGAAAACTCACGTCAAATGATCCAACTACAGATATGTGCAATATCAGCTAATATTGAGGCTCACCATTGCTGATGACGGTGTTTTCGGTGTTGCGAAGTAGCTAAGCGATTAGCTTTTGAATGGAAACAGCACGGGTTTGAATCCCGTCCCTTCCAAAATACTTTTCTTATATTAACCCTTGTAGTATTAATTAACAATTATAAAAATTTCAATGCATAGTATATATATTTGGTTTCGTTATAACTAATTTAATTAATATATCTTATTTCATCATTTAATTTTCATAATTCTATGAAGTATTAAATGAAAATAATATTTCAAAAATTGTAGCACGTATTTATATGCTGAATTTATATTACATTCCTTAGGGTGTTCATCGTCAAAGAAAATCTCCACACTATGCAGACTTTACCAAAGCATTTTAAGCGAGAAATTTTATCCGAAATATGCTTCGGTGCAAAGCATACTTTATTCAAGTTTTTAAGTAAATAACTTTTCACTGTTGATTTTTGTGCATACCAAGTGTATGGATGGGAATTGTGGCACTGAACTGATGCTGTAGGATTGGATGTGTTTTAATTGAGACACCTCTTGACAACAACGTTCGTGGCACACTGAAACGTTTAAGTAAATTTAAATTTCATAAATGAAAGGTTTACATTGCGAGGGTAATATGAAATGAACAAAAATGTAATTAGTACCCGGGAGTCGAACCTTGACTGCCAACTTTGCACTCCAAGCACTTGTCCACTACGCTAGGCACACTCCTCAAATATTGGAAGTTAATAAGCAGCTTATATAACACCTATTTGTCTGTGAGAAATTTTCGCCACCGTATTCGCTTTCCCTTTAGCGAACTCGGACGGGATATTTTGGGAATTTGAAAGGTTTGTCAACTTCCTTCTCGCAGGGTTTGAACAAAATCTATGAAAACCACCCCGCAATCTACTCTGTCAGTCATAAACATTCTACAGTATAAACCGAAAGACAGAATCGTTGAGTAAATGTCTCCCCCCACCCCCTACCACAATCCTTGAGGGTTAAAATTGTGCCGGCCGCAGTGGCCGAGGGGGCTAGGGCGCTCCAGTCACGGTCTGCACGGCCACTAGGGTCAGGGGTTAGAATCCCCCCTCGGGCATGGATATTTGTGCCGTCCTTAGAATTAGCTAGTTCATAAGTAGTTTGTATGTTTAGGGACTGATGACCCAGTAGTTAAGTCCCATAAGCTATACAGACATTTGATTTTGGTTAAAATTCTAGGAGTAGGAACATCCACATCCATGATCCACGGACTGAGACGCGATATTTTTGTGAAATTCACTGTACTGTTACAGCGACAGTCGTAAAAATTGTGGGAATAAAGTTTATGAAGTAGTTTCCGTTAATATTTATAAAGAAACTTTACGCTGTAGCTACGAATGCCTGATATACGAAACAGCGACGAATCTAAATCATTAATACGAAGGTCTTTCTGGCGTCATTTCGATTCGTGAGTGTTCTATAGTTCAAAGGCACATGTGGTAACTTGAGAGTAATTTTGCGAAAAATGAGGGAGACGTATGTCGACCACGCTACTAAACACCCACGGTCTTGGTATTCTGGGGTGTTCATTCCACCATCAATCGCTGTTTTATGTCCTCTGACTGTATTGAAAGCAGTACGGTTTTTTAAATAAATGAAGCATGTCAAGTTACCAAAAAAGTGGTCTTATTTTTGTCACCCTGATTTCTTTAATGAACAGTTTCATATTAACAGCATACCTAACGCAAGAATCATTTATGAAACGTCTGATACCAACTGAATAACAGTTGGTAAGATTTAGCTGTAGCAGATTGTCGTGTAAGGAAGTTTGTTTACACGCGCTAGCCGTACTGTGAAGTGCCCGTTTACTTCCGTTCAAACCTCTGACCGGCCACAAGCACTGACTGGAGGACGAGATATTCGCTGCGATTGAGCAGAGGCATGCCTCGTCTCTTCTCGACTGCCCACTGATGTATCTGAACCTGTCTTTTCTTAAATGAACTGTTTGCCTTATGATGCCTGGTTATCCTGATGCCGATCTCCTAATGGATTCTCGTCCTACGTTATATTATTGTGCACTGAATTACAAATTTTATTAGTGGATGGATTCAGATAGCCCGCCTGTTTGTTGCCATATTTAGCGGCAATTCTTACATTATTAAACAATAAGTCTATAATAACTTCTTTATATTTAAACATTATCATGTCGTGACGCTGAAAAAAAGATGTGTATGGTCTATTAAAATTGTATTCTGTTGAATGTGTAACACATTAACCTCGAAGCAACTATCAAATTATATCTTAATAATAACATGGCCGCGAAGGAATGGCCAAGCCCATTGAGGCGCTACGCTACGATGTGCGAGGCCGTTCCCCCTCGGGGGTTCGAATCCCTCCCTTGGGCATGAATGTTTGTACCGTCTGCAATATAAGGTTGTTCATAAGTAGTTTGTAAGCTTAGGGACTGAAGACCCCGCAGTTAAATCCCATAAGCTTAACAAAAATTTAAACTTTTTTTTATGACATGGCAGTTACGTATTGATTTGAATGTCTAGTCTGTTTGTAGGTTTTGAGGAGTTCTTAATGTTTTTAATACCATTTAGATTGTATTAGCTGCAAGCAAAGAACTAACCTTCGGGAAATCTAATGGTGAAACAAAGCACGCTGTTGTATGGACAAAAAATACAAAAGTTTCGTACCTCTGTTATAGTCTCTATATCTGTTGGCTGGTTCAGAAGTGAGTTTTATACATAGCTTCAACACGAATTTGAAAGTAATGTATAAAATCCATTACTCCACGACCCAAGTTATTGGCGCTTACCTTGTATACTATCGATATACCTGGAATATTAGTACTATATATCGTACAAAGAGCTTTGCAACCTACTTCGAGAAACCTACTGGAAACCTCTGACCTGAATAAAAAGACATGTCGTTTATGGCTGCTTACCATCAACAATAGTTATGATATAGGGTTTCATTGTATTTAATTTTTTATTTGGCCTTCATCGCCCTTCCAGACGAACCTGCTCATGCCACAACGCTTTTTTATACTTGCTTCGTCTTCTGTACTATAATCGTTCACAATATGTTATTCATTCGCTAAATTAATGTTTAAAAGTAATGCTGTTCTCCCTCATTGAACAAAAGTACACAATATTATAATGTAATAGATTAGAACGTTAAAACATACTACATCCGCTGTAAAAGAAATATACTAAAATGATTTCATTTCGTAGGTGAATTTTTTTTTCTATTCTATTGAAGTGTTTCTCTTATACTGTTACATACTAAACCATTATAAATAAATGAACGTCTTCTGCTCATACTGCATCCGCAACGATTCGAAGCCTATTGGGTATTCTCTTATTATATTGGTGTGGTGTCTGTTATTTCGGGGATATCCGAAGTAACAGACACCATACCAATATAATTAATTACGACTCGCGAAGACGGCGTTTCTTCAGTCACTTCACCGCATATACGGTCATACGTTCTACCTCGCACGATATGGGCGCTACAGCCATAGCGTGCAACTTGTGGAAGTTTGAGACTGACGCGGGGCGAGCACCGGTAGCCACGTGATTAAGTTCACCGCTGGCCTGAAGCGTGAGAAACGGGTTAGATTCCCGTCCCGCTTCATATTTTCACTTATCGCCATTGTTTTATTTCAATGCCCTAATTCAGCACTATCATTCCTTTCCTTCCTAATTCTTATTCCTTCACCTCGTTCATAAATATTTGCCAGTTCTTGTTTCTTTTTCTTTGGACCTCCTTATGTGCTCTTCTAGGCTGAACTGAACTTCACTCACAAATTACGCCTTCATCGGCGATCTTGTACTCTAAACTTTTTGCAGATGTTTAAAATACAGTTCTGCACATCCATGTTTTATTATTACTACTTTTGAATCTAGAAACTGAATAGTTCTTCTCACGGAAAAATAAATATTATTATTACGAATCCTGTCCCTTAAAATAAAAGTAAATAACTCTTCTTTATAAGAAATAAATTCTCTGACTGCTTAAAAATCGAAGCAAACAAAACAAGAAATCAAATCAAAATGTTCATATGTTTGTAGAGCTTATGGGTCTTACGTACGAGGTCATCAGTCCTTAAACTTACAACCTATTTATGAACTAGCTAATACTAAGGACGGCACAAATATCGAACCCCCGATCGTAGTGTTCAGTGCAGACCCTGACTGGCGTGCCGCAGACCGCTCGGCCACTGCGGCCGGCAAGAAACTCTACTAATACTGTTCACATCCCGTATATCCTCCTTCACCCTCACAGACGGCTCGAAGTCCGTCTGGCAATGAACCCACAACTCTAATCACGTAACATGGACATTCAAGTAACTGGTTCCAAGATTATTGCCTCGGTGGGTTTCGCGCCAACGCCGCTTCTACAAGGCACGGTTTCACCTGCCCTCCACCCCCAGTACATTTTTTAAAAACTAGGACTACCGCAACAGCGTTCAAGTTTTATACTTTTTAATGAGGACGTGAAGTTAAGCTTTCGATTGTTTTAAATTTAACGTGAACGCTGGGGAAGGCTAAATGGCAGATATGTTTTTCAAAGGAATTTTAGCACCTGATGATGTGTACAGGACGCGAAACCGGTAGTGCTTTTTAAAATAAAGTTAATTGCAGTCGAAGCGGATTTTGTTTCAAAATGTTCCAAGAGTCCTGAATCACATGGGAAACCTTGTGGCGACTCGACAGTGAATGTCGTGCTTCACCAGTTAGCGTTACGTCTGCAGCCATGGAGAGATGCCTACGAGAAAGACAGGCCCCGGCGCGCACGTCATCTGACGTAAAGCATAGCAGTCCTGAGCCGGCTGGCCGGCTAGCTAGTTGGCCGGCCGCTGTGAGGCGGTGGGCCGTGCCCCAGAAATCTGTAAGTTTAAACTGGATGCACAGACTAATTTTCATCAGGAATCGTAATATTTATTTTTCCGAGATAAGAAGTACTCACTTTCTAAATTTAATCAATCTCTACAACAAATATGGTTGTGCAGAATTGTATTTAAAACATCTACGAAAAAATTAAATATAGAAGATCGCCGATACCAGGCGTAATTTGTGAGGTAAGTTCAGCCTAGAAGGGAGATACAGAGGTCCAAACAAAAAGAAACAAGAATTTTCAAACAGTTATGAGTATCAATGTAAAAGCAAATACACGAAACTGAGACGGTTTTTCTTATCAAACATGCCAAAGACATTCAAGATAAAGGTGAAGCACTGAATAAAATTTTGTGATGCGGTCGGGGATCGAACACAGACCTCCATGCTTACTAGACTATTTCGCTGCGTGGAGAGCCGTGGCAGCTGTTCCAACATTCTTTGGAACACAGAAGCTGAAGTTTTTGACGTGGAGGCGACTTAATCGCTAGTGGTACGATGGTCTAGTGGAGAGTAGTCTGCCTAGTAAGCAATTGTGAAGTAGTTGACGGAATAAGGATTAAGAAGGAATGGATCGATAGTGCTGCATTAGGACATTGAAATTAAACAATGACGACAAGTGAAAATATGAAGCTGGCCGGTAATCTAACCTGGGTCTCCATCTTCGGACCAGCGGTGAATTTAACCACGTGGATCCCGGTGTTCGCCCCGCGTCCGTCTCAAACTTCCACAAGTTGCACGCTATGGCTGTAGCGCCCCTATCGTGCGAGGTCGAACGTATGACTACATATGCTGTGAAGTGATTGAAGAAACGCCGTCTTCGCATGTCGTAATTAATTATATTGGTATGGTGTCTGTTACTTCGGATAGCCCGAAATAACAGACACCACGCCAATATAATAAGAAACGAGAATACCCAATAAGCTTCGAATCGTTGCAGAAGCAGAAGGCGGTTACACGTGATTCAGAGCAACATTAGCAGGAGAAGTTTATTTATTTAGAATGGTTAAGTATGTAACGGTGTAAGAGTGCTACTCATAAGATCCACCTTTTGTATACCATAGGCAAAAAGGCAAAGTTTTCAAACAGTTTGAGAAACACTGAGGTTCACTAGAACAGAATCAAGATCTCACCAACGAAATGAAACGATTTTTATTTCTTTTAAAGTACATGCAGTATGTTTTAACGTTGTAATTTATGATTTAATTTTATTATTGTGTATTTTTTCATCGAGAAAGAACAGTATAACGTTTCAAGATTAATTTAGGAAACAAATTAACAAATTGTGAACAATTATAGTACAGGAGACGAAAAAGTATAAAAAAGCATTGTGGACCAAGCACGTTGGTCAGGAAGGGTGATGAAGGCAAAATTAAAAAAAATAAACAAAAGTTAAACTCTTTATCACAACTGTTGATGATAAGAAACCATAAACGATATCTGATTTTTTTCTTTCAGATCGGAGGTTTTCCGAGTGTTTTTTTCCTCGAAGTTGGTTGCAAAGCTCTTTGTACGATATATAGTAGTAACATTCCCGGTATATCGATAGTATAGAAGGTAATCGTCACCAACTTTGGTCTGACATGTAATGGAACTTACACAAAATTGCTTTTAAATTCTTTTTGAAACCGTGTCCAAAACGCACTGCTGAACCAGCTGACAGACCATGACAAGAGGTTCAAAACTTATTGTATTTCTTGCCACACAAACAGCAAACTTTGTTACACCATCAGATTTGCGGCTGGTTAGTTCTTTGCTTGCAGCGAAACCTTTCGAAATTATTAAAATAAAATTTTAAAACCAACAAACAACCTCAATGTTCAAATCAATCTGTAACTGCCAGGTCATCATTCAGATATAATTTGAAAGCTACTTCGAGCTTAATTGTTGCACATTCAACAGAATACATTTTTAGTAGAATACACACTCCTTTTTTAAAGGATCATAACTTGTTACTGCTCCAAGTTAAAACAAAGTTATTATACACTTGTTGTTTAGCAATGTAAGAATTACCACTAAATATAGTAACTAACAGGACGTCTATCCGAAACCAACCAATAATATAGTTTTTAATTCAGTGCACAAGCATATAGACTAGGACGACAATCCATTAGTAGATCGGTATCAGGCAAACCAGGCCTCATAAGGCACTGTCCGTATAAGAAAAGACAGGTCCGGCCACATCCGTGAGCAGTCGAGGAAAGGCGAGGCATTCCTCTACTCTGCTCAATCGCAGCGAATGTCTCGTGCTTGGGGCCGCAAGAGGTTAACGCGGAAGTAAACGGGGCACTCACAGCACGGCGAGCGCGTATAAACAAAGTTTCTTACTCGACAACCTACTCCAGCTAAGCCTTCCCAATGGTATTCAGTTTGCCTCAGACGTTTCAAAAATGATTCTTGTATTAGGTGTGCCGGTAATACGAAACTGCTAAATAACAACTCAGGGTGTCATAACATCTGGCCACCTTTTTGTGGTAACGTGACACGCTTCATTTATTAAGAAGCTCGAGTGGTCACCATACGTATCCAACAATTTTTGTCCTACATTTTTCGCAAAATTACTCTCCTGTTACCGCATGTGCCTTTCAACTTCAGAACACCCACGACTCAAAATACCGACAGAAACGCGTTCGTATTAATGATTTAGATTCGTTTGCTGTTTCGCAAATCCGGCTTTCGTTGCTACAGCGGAAAGCTTCTTTATAAAGAGGCAAACGACTCCATTAACTTTATTCACACAATTTTTACGACTGTAGCTGTAAGAGGACCCTGCGTGTCACATTCATAATGCATCTCCGTCCGTGGACCATAGCCCTGGAATTTCATTCACAAGGAGGGGTGCGAACTTTCCCACTCCAACGTCATTCATTTTATACTGCGTATGAATGACCAAAGTAGATCGCGGGATGGGTTTTGCCGATTTGGTTCAAACTCTGCCAGAAGAAGAAAGCTGACGAAACATTTCAAATTCCCAAAAATATCTCGCGCGATGTGGCCAAAGGGAAAGCGAATACGGTCGCAAAACTTTCCCGCATAGAAGTAGGTGTTATCTAAGCTGCTTATTGTGTCCCAGTCTACGTCAAATATGTTTGAAAATTCGTGTTTCTTTTTGTTTGGACCTCTATCTCCCCTTCTAGGTTGAACTTCCCTCACAAATTACGCCTGCATCGTCGATCTATATTTAATTTTTTCGCAGATGTTTTAAATACAATTCTGCACAACCATATTTGTTTTAGAGATTGATTAAATTTAGAAAGTGAGTACTTATCTCGGAAAAATAAATATTACGATTCCTGATGAAAATTAGTCTGTGCATCCAGTTTAAACTTACAGATTTCTGGGGCACGGCCCACCGCCTCACAGCGGCCGGCCAACTAGCTAGCCGGCCAGCCGGCTCAGGACTGCTATGCTTACGTCAGATGACGTGCGCGCCGAGGCCTGCAGACGTAACGCTGACTGGTGAAGCACGACAGTCACTGTCGAGTCGCCACCAGGTTTCTCATGTGATTCAGGACTCTTGGAACATTTTGAAACAATATCCGCTTTGACTGCACTAAACATTATTTAAAAAAGCGCTACTGGTTTCGCGTCCTGTAGACACATCATCAGGTGCTAAAATTCCTTAGAAAAACATATCTGCCATTTAGCCTTCCCCAGCGTTCACGTTAAATTTAAAACAATCGAAAGCTTAACTTCACGTACTGATTAAAAAGTATAAAACTTTAACGCTGTTGCGTTAGTCCTAGTTTTTAAAAATATACTGGGGGTAGAGGGCAGGTGAAACCGTGCCATGTGGAAGCGGTGTTGGAGCGAAACCGACCGAGGCAGTACTCTTGGAACCAGTTACTTGAATGTCCACGTTACATGATTAGAGTTGTGGGTTCACTGCCAGACGGACTTCGAGCCGTCTGTGAGGGTGAAGGAGGATATACGGGATGTTTAACAGTATGACCGCATATGCGGTGAAGTGATTGAAGAAACGCCGTTTTCGCGGGTCGTAATTAATTATATTGGTATTGTGTCTGTTACTTCGGATATCCCCGAAATAACAGACACCACACGAATATAATAAGAAAAGAGAATACCCAATAGGCTTCGAATCGTTGCGGAAGAAGTATTAGCAGAAGACGTTCATTTATTTATAATGGTTTAGTATGTAACAGTATAAGAGTGCTACTTATAGGACCCACTGTTTGGCTACCATTGGCAAAAAAACAAACGAGTCATACTGAGAAACACTTCAATAGAATAGAAAAAAATTCACCTACGAAATGAAATCATTTTAGTATATTTCTTTTACAGCGGATGTAGTATGTTTTAACGTTCTAATCTATGATTTCATTTTAATATTGTGTACTTTTTTTTCAATGAGGGAGAACAGCATTACTTTTAAACATTAATTTAGCGAATGAATAACATATTGTGAACGATTATAGTACAGAAGACGAAGCAAGTATAAAGAAGCGTTGTGGAATGAGCAGGTTCGTCTGGAAGGGCGATGAAGGCCAAATACAAAATTAAATACAATGAAACCCTTTATCATAGCTATCGTTGATGGTAAGCAGCCATAAACAACATATCTTTTTATTCAGGTCAGAGGTTTCCAGTAGGTTTCTCGAAGTAGGTTGCAAAGCTCTTTGTACGATATATAGTACTAATATTCCGGGTATATCGATAGTATACAAGGTGAGCGCAATAACTTGGGTCGTGGAGTAATGGATTTTATACATTACTTTCAAATTCGTGTTGAAGCTGTGTATAAAACTCACTTCTGAATCAGCCAACAGATATAGATACTATAACAGAGGTACGTACTTTTTTGTCCATACAACAGCGTGCTTTGTTTCACTATTAGATTTCCCGAAGGTTAGGTCTTTGCTTGCAGCTAAGACTATCGAAATGGTATTAAAAACTCCTCAAAACCAATAAACAGACTAGACGTTCAAATCAATACGTAACTGCCATGTCATTAAAAAAAGTTTAAATTTTTGTTAAGCTTATGGGGTTTAACTACGGGGTCATCAGTCCCTAAACTTACAAACTACTTATGAACTAACTAAGACTAAGGACGACACAAATATCCATGCCCAAGGGGGGGGGATTCGAACCCCCGAGGGGGAACGGCCTCGCACATCGTAGCGTAGCGCCTCAATGGGCTTGGCCATTCCTTCGCGGCCATGTCATTATTAAGATATAATTTGATAGTTGCTTCGAGGTTAATGTGTTACACATTCAACAGATTACAATTTTAATAGACCATACACACCTTTTTTTCGGCGTCACGACATGTTAATGTTCAAATATAAAGAAGTCATTATAGACTTATTGTTTAATAATATAAGAATTGCCGCTAAATATGGCAACAAACAGGCGGGCTATCTGAAACCATCCAATAATAAAATTTTTAATTCAGTGCACAATAATACAACCAAGGACGAGAATCCATTAGGAGATCGGTATCAGGATAAACAGGCATCATAAGGCAACAGTCAATTTAAGAAAAGACAGGTTCAGACACATCAGTGGGCAGTCGAGAAGAGAAGAGGCATGCCTCTGCTCAATCGCAGCCAATGTCTCGTCCTCCAGTCAGTGCTTGTGACTGGCCAGAGGTTTGAACGGAAGTAAACGGGGCACTTCCATCACCACCTAGAAGACAAGGCCTCACAACAGGCCGTGCCTACGTCACACTTAGAGGCCCCGGCCGCCACCTCACTGGCTGGCCGCTGGGGCACGCCCGACGCCGCGCAGCGGCCGGCCAGTCAGATGGCAGCCGGGGACTCTAAGTGTGACGTAGGCACGGCCTGTTGTGAGGCCTTGTCTTCTAGGTGGTCTTCTAGGTGGTGTTGGCACTTCACAGGACGGCTAGCGCGTGTAAACAAACTTCCTTCGACGACAATCTACTACAGCTAAATCTTACCAACTGTTATTCAGTTAGTCTCAGACGTTTCATAAATGATTCTTGCGTTAGGTATGTTGTTAATATGAAACTGTTCATTAAAGAAATCAGGGTGACAAAAATAAGACCACTTTTTTTGGTAACTTGACATGCTTCATTTATTAAAAAACCGTACTGCTTTCAATAAAGTCAGAGGATATAAAACTGCGATTGATAGTAGAATGAACACCCCAGAATACCAAGACCTTGGGTATTTAGTAGCGTGGTCGACATACGTCTCCCTCACTTTTTCTTACAAATTTTTCGCAAAATTACTCTCAAGTTACCGCATGTGCCTTTGAACTATAGAACACTCACGAGTCAAAATGCCGTCAGAACACACGTTCGTATTAATGATTTAGATTCGTTGCAGTTTCGTAGAACAGGCATTCGTAGCTACAGCGTGAAGTTTCTTTATAAATATTAACAGAAACTACGTCATAAACTTTATTCCCACAATTTTTACGACTGTCGCTGTAACAGTACACTGAATTTCACAAAAATATCGCGTCTCAGTCCGTGGATCATGGATGAGGATGTTCCTACTCCTAGAATTTTAACCCTTAAGGATTGTGGTAGGGGGTGGGGGAGATATTTCCTCAACGATTCTGTCTTTCGGTTTATACTGTAGAACGTTTATGACTGACTGAGTAGATTGCGGGGTGGTTTTCAAAGATTTTGTTCAAACCCTGCGAGAAGGAAGTTGACAAACCTTTCAAATTCCCAAAATATCCCGTCCGAGTTCGCTAAAGGGAAAGCGAATACGGTGGCGAAAATTTCTCACAGGCAAATAGGTGTTATATAAGCTGCTTATTAACTTCCAATATTTGAGGAGTGTGCCTAGCGTAGTGGACAAGTGCTTGGAGCGCAAAGTTGGCAGTCAAGGTTCGATTCCCGGGTACTAATTACATTTTTGTTCATTTCATATTACCCTCGCAATGTAAACCTTTCATTTATGAAATTTAAATTTACTTAAACGTTTCAGTGTGCCACGAACGTTGTTGTCAAGAGGTGTCTCAATTAAAACACATCCAATCCTACAGCATCAGTTCAGTGCCACAATTCCCATCCATACACTTGGTATGCACAAAAATCAACAGTGAAAAGTTATTTACTTAAAAACTTGAATAAAGTATGCTTTGCACCGAAGCATATTTCGGATAAAATTTCTCGCTTAAAATGCTTTGGTAAAGTCTGCATAGTGTGGAGATTTTCTTTGACGATGAACACCCTAAGGAATGTAATATAACTTCAGCATATAAATACGTGCTACAATTTTTGAAATATTATTTTCATTTAATACTTCATAGAATTATGAAAATTAAATGATGAAATAAGATATATTAATTAAATTAGTTATAACGAAACCAAATATAT
Organism: Locusta migratoria; assembly: GCA_026315105.1. Lineage (NCBI taxonomy): Eukaryota > Metazoa > Arthropoda > Insecta > Orthoptera > Acrididae > Locusta > Locusta migratoria. The sequence goes on from CM048745.1 coordinate 170,033,537, forward strand.
ATACTATGCATTGAAATTTTTATAATTGTTAATTAATACTACAAGGGTTAATATAAGAAAAGTATTTTGGAAGGGACGGGATTCAAACCCGTGCTGTTTCCATTCAAAAGCTAATCGCTTAGCTACTTCGCAACACCGAAAACACCGTCATCAGCAATGGTGAGCCTCAATATTAGCTGATATTGCACATATCTGTAGTTGGATCATTTGACGTGAGTTTTCTCTTTTCTCTATGGCCTACACAGGGGAGATATTGTAGGAATTTAAAAGGTTCATATTCGTGTTTCTTCTCGCACAGATTGGGCCAAGTAGGTGAGACCCATCCAGCGATCCGTAGTGTTGAGACTTTCAACACGCAAACGTATAAGGGGATATTATTAGCCTTTGTCGAGACAATTGTATTCGGAGATTGTCGTTGTAGCTATTAGACTCTTGGTATGTGCTTGTCAAGTTTTGAACCCACATAAAAGCAACGTTTTCCAGTATGCACTTATTTCAGCTAATAAATTGTGACTACTATATTGTTTGATATTTATAAATCCATACGATATGTGCCCTGAAACAAACTTTTGTTATCTGTCTGTGGAAAATCTTACGCTGTGACTCACACGATCTGTTGTATTTTTCTGGTGACAGTGTCAATCTGCTCAGAACATCTGACGCAAATAGACTGTCTATTTCGTTCATTCAATCAAAACTTCTCTTTGTTATATCAACTGGCTGAATGAAGAGTTAAAACTTTTTGATACTATATTCGCTACCAAAGTTGTTACTGAGCAGAAAATTTACGTATGTGATAAACACGGATTGAAACTCGTGAAAATGAGCGAATAATTCGAAATAAAAGTGCTGCGGATGTCGGATGATCCTAGGACCTCGTGTTACGCATCTGCGCATTTATGCCGGCGCCACCCACACATACTATAGCATAGCCGTTCATCGAATCACTGGAGAAACATAGGTCTACTACCTATTCATAAGTGGCAGGAAACTACGCACGCTTTTGACGAAAAACCGTGGTTTTGTATTCTGCACAGTAACTGAAACCCACCGGTGTGTAAAGCTGTCCTACTACAGAATAAACACCTGCGGCTTTTAAAACCAAGTAATTAGCTTTAGAATCTTTCACTCCTCTAATTGCTACGATGGATAATCACCAATAGAGATTTTAAAAATTATTCAATCTACTTGTTTTTGCTGTTTGCATTATCTAATTAATGCCTGCTTCTTTGAATAGATGACCGACTTCATTCTAAGGTGATTCTTCAGACGTCTACTTCCTGCATGATGTGTTACTAGGTGCGGGTGGTTTGGCAGGTTTATATTTTTGATTAGTATGCGAAACATATCGTCTTCGATACTCGCCAGTGACCACCTCACACCAAAAGATTTCTTTAACCTCTATCGGACCAAAGTGCGTGGTCATCAGTCCGTAGCTTACAAACTGCTTAAACCTAGGTAAACTAAGGACAAACACACACACCCATGCCCCAGGGAGGACTCGAACCTCCACGGCGAGCAACCGCGCGCTCCGCAGCGAGGTGCTTTAGACCGCTCGGCTTCTCCACCGCGGCAATTATCATGTGTGTTTGTTATTGTTACGTGAGAAACGTAATGAGCCATATTTCAAAATATAAGAAAAATGTGAAAGAGCCAGTAATCGAACTGTCGCTCGTTGATTAGTAGTTGGCCATTTGGCGAGATAAATAATCTTTATCATTTGTTTGATTCTCTGCACATTCATTTGACATAATCGTATCTGGTGTTATAGTAGCCCAATATGTTGTCGAATGCTTACTATTAGGCATTTCAATTATACAAGGAGCATGGAAAAGTACCAAACATCTGAGGAGAACTGTAATTTGTGGTGACAGCTGGCTTATGTTTGTTAAATTTGTGCTGATATCTTAGTTGCAACATTAACCGAAAGAGAACCAGTGGAAATGACACGATACCTTCACTCTCGGAAATACCGTCAGTGATCTGCGGCGCCAAGCGGTTGTCTTTATAGCGCAACCCAGGCGGTGGGCGGAAACCGTCAGCGATACTCGGAACATGATGCACCATGATGTAACACTTAGCTTCATAACAAATTCCATTCATGTAATTGAATTAATTCTATGATATTCATGCATTTTTTTCCATTTGAATGAGTCAGTAACGTCCGAAAATATTCACGGACTGCAGCATCTCAATTCTAATTGCTGTCTTTGTTCATTCAAACTATAAGAAAAGAAATGTGGAAAGGAATTTTTTGGTCGCGAACAGCTTAAAACGCTATGGCTAATACGCAAAGCGGTTTCTAAAATCAGTTTTCTCCTCTCAGATTTCGTGTCAGATGGGCAATCGACAGTATGTACGATCGTGTTGCCTAGCTGTATATACTTCCCACCAAGCAGCAGAACTTTGCGGTTGTGTATAGCGATTAGGCGAGGGGTCTCGCGAATTCTGTCACCGACTGTACAAGTTTAATATAACTCTTCGCTCCCCATATTTAAACCCTGCTACCTTCTGAATTCGAAAGAATGTATTCCACTCTATATTGTCAAAAGCTTTCTGCAGATCAACGAATGCAAAAACGTAGGTTTTCCTTTCCTTGTAATGTGAATATTGCCTCGAGTATTCCTGCATTGCTCCTACACCCCAACTGATCTTCCCCAAAGTCGGATTCCACCAGTTTCTCCATTCGTCTGTAAATAATTCCTGTTAGTATTTTGCGAGCATGATTTATTAAACACTGTTCCGTATTTTTCACATTTGTCTGCACTTACTTTCTTAGGAATTGGTATTACTCTATTCTTCTTGAAGTTTGAGGGTAGCTCCCCGACGCACCAGATGCGAATCCATCTAAAACCATGCTCCAGAAGAAAACGGGATATCTGTGTAAAGAACATTGGCCCATTTTGCGACCGTCCAGGTGGTATGTTAATGACTCAAATCTACTCCAGACGTCCACGAATGCGCAAATGCGCTTACAGCCGGTCTCTGACGATGTATGCCACTGTGTGGAATGCTTCTGTACACTGGTTGCCTCGATAAAACTCTTCCAATTGATGGTGCGACGTCAGGTACCAGATTGCTGCGCAGTACTACGGCGCTACCGACGTGTCCTTAGGCCCAATTCAGACAGTTGTCGTGGCGCGGGCGCCCGGCGGTTGAGAGGCAGCGACGCCGCACGCGCGGGACGTGAGCAACTCACACTGCAGTGGCAGGGCGCTGTCTGGAGGCGCGCGACGGCAGTCCTACCAGTCTCTCACAATATGTCTTCGTCGACAGACGAAGATCGCGACGCGCTGGATCTTTCGCAGTTACTGAATTTTCAGCAGCGCAGAAGATATTGGGTACATCCATTATGGTTGAAAAAAATGGAGGAAATACGGCATATTCGAGGTGATGAAGGAGCTTCTAGTGACCGAAGACCTGACTGGGTCGGGAGCGACTAGCGACGACCGACCGATCAAGCGTCGCCGCTAACGAGAAACACTCCACGAAACCACAGAGACGACAATAACAACTAATCGAAAACAAAGATCCAAACGAAAGCCAAATCGGAACCGTGACAGAGCAGAGTACGAAGCCAGATAACCAATGAATAGCGAAGGTAAACGGAGCGCAGTCAACACAAGACTGAGGAGCGAGCTGTGGCTCCGGCCCTATATAGCGCGGCTCTCTGCGCAGATGATCGGCGCGGTAGGCGCGCCACGGCGTGCAGCGCTCTAGTGGCGATGGCAGCGCTAGTAGGTTGTGCGCGCCGCCTAACGGCTGCTGTCATAGTCCATGTGGTCTGGCGGGCTCTCAAACATATCGTTCCGGGATACCAGAGAGCTGAATATGTATCCTGACCGTTTCCAGAATTTTTACAGAATGTCGCAGAAGTGTTTCTACATTGTGTTAGACAAAGTGAAGGACATCCTTCAGAGAAAACAAACTGGAGGCAGCCTATTTGTTCAGAAGAGAGATTACTGATTACTCTCAGGTAAACTAACAGACATTACGTATGTTCTTTAAGCAAGCATTTGTTTCAAACGTTTTCTAATAGCGTGAGTAAATCGTCATCATTTATCGCTGTACAAATGAAGAGTTGGAATGCTGTTGTATCTGACGCCCTGAATCTACTGGTTAAAATGTTTCATACTCACGTTATTGTAGCACCATTGTCGCTCCAAAAACATTCTTTGTGGAACCGAACAATGAGCGAAGCGGAAAAGCATTATTATACAACAGGGCTCTGAAATGCACAAGAATTCTCGTACGCATGCGAGAATTTCATCGTTTGTACGTGGTAAGAGGCAAAAGCGAATATTGTATGCAGACATACAAGTCTTAAGTTTATAACAAATATTCGGTATACATATTTGGTGGAGATGTAATTCACATGGTGGCTATATGTATTTCAGTAATGCAAATTGTTCATCTTGGAAAAAAGAGTATTTTGTCACAAAGATAACAAAATCAACGTTGTAGGAACTGTTACAAAAATAGGCAGAATGACGTTTTATCTCTTATATAGTGTTTGCATCAAGAAACCCTGAATAGGTAAATACAAATTTAGTGAGAATTTCAATGCGAGATGCCTCCAATATTTATCACAACGAAACTTTCTCGTAATTTGACTGAAAACCCAAAGAGATTTTGGTCATATGTTAAATATACTCGGGGCAAATCACAAACAATACCTTCACTACGTGATAGTAATGACGATGCTGCCGATGACAGCGCTACTAAAGCACAGTTACTAAACTTAGCTTTTAGAAACTCATTCACCAAAGAAGACGAAAACAATATTCCAGATTTCGAATTACGAACAGATGCCGTAATGAGTAACGTAGAAGTAGATATCATCGGAGTAGTGCAGCAACTAAAATCACTTAACAAGAACAAGTCTTCTGGTCCGGATTGTATACCCATTAGATTTCTATCTGATTATGCTGAAGCTATAGCTCCTTACTTAACAGTCATATACAACCGCTCTCTCATACAAGGATCTGTACCAAAAGATTGGAAAGTTGCACAGGTCACACCTATATTCAAGAAAGGCAGTAGGAGTAACCCACTAAACTACAGGCCTATTTCATTGACGTCAATTTGCAGCAGGGTTTTACAACATATCCTGTATTCAAATATTATGAATTATCTCGAACAGAATGATCTATTGGCCCAAGGTCAACATGGATTTACAAAATATCGTTCATGTGAAACACAACTAGCTCTTTACTCATACGATGTGATGTGTGCTATCGACAAGGGTTCGCAAATTGATTCCGTATTCTTTGATTCCAAAAGGCTTTTGACACCGTACCTCACAAACGGCTTTTAATCAAATTTCGTGGTTATGGTATATCGCCCCAAATTTGCGATTGGATAGGGGATTTCTTGTCAGAGAGGACACAGTTCGTAGTAATCGATGGTAAGGCATCGACTAAAATAGAGGTGATATCGGGCGTTCCACAGGGTAGTGTTATTGGTCCTCTGCTATTCCTTATTTACATAAACGATTTAGGGGGAAATCTAAGTAGCCCTCTTAGGTTGTTTGCAGATGACGCCGTCATTTACCGTCTAGTAAAATCGTCTGAAGATCAAAACCAACTGCAGAACGATCTGAATAAGATATCAGTATGGTGTAAAAATTGGCAATTGGCTCTAAATAATGAGAAGTGTGAAGTCGTCCACATGAGTACGAAAAGAAATCCGTTAAACTTTCTTGACAAAGATGCAACAGAACTACTAAAGAAACTGCATACATTGCGCTTGTCCGTCCATTTTTGGATTATTGCAGCCCAGTGTGGGATCCTTATCAGGTGGGTTTGACGGAGGACATCAAGAGTCCAAAGAAGGGCAGCTCGTTTCGTATTGTCACGATATAGGGGAGACAGCGTTACAGAAATGATACAGGATCTGGGATGGGAATTACTACAACAACGGCGCTTATCGCTGCGGCGTGGGCTACTTGCGAAACTCCAATCACCAACATTATCCTCCGAATGCGAAAATATATTGTTGACTCCCACTTACATAGGTAGAAATGATCATCAGAATGAAATACGAGAATCAGAGCTCGAACAGAGAGATTCAGGTGTTCTTTATTCCCGCGCGCTATTCGAGAATGGAATGGGAGATAAATAGTATAATTGTGGTTCGATGAAACCTCTGCCAGGCACTTAAATGTGATTTGCAGAGTATCCCATGTAGATGTAGATGAAAACTTTTTTTTTCTCCTGAAAAATTTGCTCTTATTAATTAATGAACATCGAGTTGTAGTAGCGAGACTGAATATCGAAATTCCCAAATGCATCAAAAAAAACGAAAAATATATTCAATAAAGCAGATAAAAATTCGCTTCACGCTTTCCTGAGTGATAGTCTCCAGTCCTTCAAAACTAAAAATGCGAGTGTAGATCAGTTGTGGCTTACTTTCAAAGACATAATATCAGTAGCAATCGAGAGATTTATACCAAATAAATTAATAAAAGAGGGGGCTGACCCCCCGTGGTACACAAAACAGGTCAGATCACTGTTGCAGAAACAAAGAAAAACGCATGCAAAATTTAAAAAGACACAGGATCCGCAAGACTGGCAATCTTTTACTGAAACTCGCAACCCAGCGCGGACGTCAATGCGAGAATCTTATAGTTGTTTCCACAACGAAATCCTGTCTCGTAATCTTGCAGAAAATCCAAAGAAATTCTGGTCATATGTGAAGTACACTAGCGGCAAAACACAAACAATACCTATACTACGCGATAGCAATGGTAATACTACCGACGACAGTACTGCTAAGGCAGAATTACTAAACACAGCTTTCCGAAATTCTTTCACCAAAGAAGACGAAGTGAACACTCCAGTATTCAATCCAAGAACAGCTGCCAGCATGCGAAACTTAGAAGTAGATGTTCCTGGAGTAGTAAAACAACTTAAGTCACTAAACAAAAATAAATCTTCCGGGCCAGATTGTATACCAACTAGATTCCTCTCAGAGTATGCTGATGCAATAGCTCCGTACTTAGCTATAATTTACAACCGATCACTCAGCGAAAGATCCGTACCCAAAGACTGGAAAGTTGCCCAAATTACTCCAATATTCAAGAAAGGCAATAGGAGTGATCCCCAAAATTACAGGCCTATCTCATTGAGGTCGATTTGCAGTAGGATTTTGGAACATATACTTTGTTCGAATATTATGTACTACCTTGAAGAGAACGACCTATTAACCAATAGTCAGCACGGATTCAGAAAGTATCGCTCTTGCGAAACACAGCTTGCCCTTTATTCACATGAAGTGTTTAGTGCCATCGACAAGGCATCTCAAATCGATTCCATATTTCTGGATTTCCGGAAGGCTTTTGATACTGTACCCCACAAGCGGCTTGTAATGAAATTGCGTGCTTATGGAATATCTCCCCAATTGTGCGATTGGATTCACGATTTCCTATCAGAAAGGACACAGTTCGTTGTAATTGACGGTAAGTCATCGAGTAAAACAGAAGTGATATCTGGCGTTCCACAGGGAAGCGTTATTGGTCCCCTACTCTTCCTCGTGTTTATAAACGATTTAGGAGATAATCTGAATAGCTCCCTTATACTGTTCGCGGATGCTGTCGTTTATCGGTTAGTGAAGTCAACAGAGGATCAAAAGCAACTGCAAAGCGATTTAGACAAAATTTCTACTTGGTGCAAAAATTGGCAATTGACACTAAATAAAGAAAAGTGTGAAGTAATACACATGACCACTAAAAGAAATCCGCTGAACTTCAATTACACGATAAATCAGTCAAACCTTAAGGTCGTAAATTCTACCAAATACCTAGGAGTTACAATTACGAACAACTTTGACTGGAGAGAACACATAGAAAATGTTGTGGGGAAGGCGAACCAAAGGTTACGTTTCATTGGCAGAACGCTTAGACGATGCACCAGCTCCACCAAAGAGACTGCCTACATCACACTTGTGCGTCCTCTCTTGAAGTACTGTTGCCCCTTGTGGGACCCTCACCAGGTGGGACTGACGGAAGACATTGAGAAGGTTCAGAGAAGGGCAGCTCGTTTTGTTTTATCACGTTACGGGGTGGAAAGCGTCACAGAAATGTTGCACGAATTGGGGTGGAAATCATTAAAAGAAAGACGTTATTCATTGCGGCGTGATCTGTTTGCGAAGTTTCAATCACCGACTTTTAGTTCTGAATGTGAAAATATTTTGCTAGCACCCACCTACTTAGGGAGACATGACCATCCCAATAAAATAAGAGAAATCAGATCGAAAACGGAACGATTTAGGTGTTCTTTCTTCCCGCGCACTATTAGAGAATGGAACGATAGAGAAAAGTTATGAAGGTGGTTAATGAACCCTCTGCCAGGCACTTAAATGTGATTTGCAGAGTATCTATGTAGATGTAGATGTTCGGGCGAACGATTCAGTTGTGCATCATCAGTAACGATTATGATCGTACATTTGCGGATACCTTTCTATTATATCACAGAACGTGACGTTAAACTCGAAATCGTCTCGCATTTTGAAACTTGAATGAGAAAAACTGCAGCGCGCCACCTGTACGCGCCCGCCTCGCGCCCTTTCGCTGCGCCACTGGTGGCGGAAAACGGTCGCGGCGCGGATTACGAAGCGGCGCGTCCCGCCACGCGACCCCTGTGTGGACTGAACTGCTGCATTTGGTGGAGGTGGCGCGTGGCAGTGCCACATCCTAGCCAGGCGTCCGCGCCGCGCCAGTTCTGTGTGAATTGGGCCTTACAGTCACCAAACGGTCTTGTTTTTCTAATGCCCTTACAAGGCTCTCGGTCTCCCTGAACTGTCGCCGTATCCGATAAACAAGAGTCACGTTAAGCCATCGGACCACATCTGTTTCAGACTATACTGCTCCTATACTCCCTGTGGCCCTCCACCGCAGATTGTGGTAGGCACCCTCACAGCCTCGTATGTGGTTGTGGGACTACCTAGCACACACTACCCCATTTGTTAGGTACCGTGACGTCATCACTGGCAAGGTTGAACGCTTACTGGAATGTCATCTTCCCTATAAGGAAATATGACGTCAATTTGCATGATTATATCGTGAATTGGACAGACGTCAAGGAAAGAGCGAATTGTTGCCTTAATTTTTGACATTAGTGTATATGGAGGCATGAATTAGCGGTGAAAAATCATGTTCGCCACTCATAGCATTTAAACTTCACCAAGACTATTTTCCATTACCATTGTCACAGGTAAATAACGATCGATCACTTAATGAAAGTACCTCTCTGAATAACATCCCAAGTCTTCGAACACGTGCAGAAAAATCATAGCAAATACTAAACGTTCATTTAGCACAGGTTTGACGTTAAAGTCTCACACTTACAAGATAAACAAATTCCGAGTTCGGATCGCTCGCTAAATAACCGCAGTTAAGTTTTAAACTTCAAACTAGTTTGCCTGCCGTGAAATATTCAGCGTTCCCAAGTTGAAAATACTTCAAAGTTTTCGCCTTCTTCACGCACGAAAATAAGAATTTCGCAACACTCGAGACTCGACAAGCGCGCTGCCCAAAGTTTTCACTCTTCCAGACTTTTAACACCATCTGTCTGCGAATGCTCCTGGCCCGCACACTGTCTATCGACTTAATAATGTATCACGACGTAGTGAGTCGAATTTACATACTTGCGTATGCCGGAGTGCATTTAAAACTAAATTTTATTTACCAATTATTATAAATTATGGCCAAGATTTCTAAAAATAGATGTTTCAGTTGTTGACGACCGATTTCGGAGATATTTTTTGTCCATTTTGAAACAACCAATAAGGACTACACAACTACTGGCCACATGATTAGCCCGTTGTATGCTTCAAAGTGTAGATCGCACAAATACAAAACCATGTGGCGAACGATGGTGTAATTTGTTATTGTTGAACTCGTTGGTTGGTCTTGAATTGGACGAAAATATCTCAGAAACTGGTCACAATAATTAGAACAACTTACGTGCGACTTAGACGGTTATTTATAAAAAACTGGTCATATAATAAAGTTATCTTCCTGTGCCATCTGACATAATGCAAATAAGTATATAACTAATTTTATTTACAAATATCATACATCAATTAACAAGCAAATTCTCTTGGCTGTTCTAGTTTTCTTTAACTCTAATAGTTTCTGAAGTAACTTCAATAACTCAGAATTTGTTTTCTGCTAAAACCTGTTCAGTACCCACACTCTAGTTACACTATCTACTCATCTTCAGGATTCTTCTGTAGCCACCCTATTTCTAAAGCTTTTGTCTTCTTTTCTGAAGCTATGCTCGAGACAAATATCCTCAGAAAAGCCTAACACTTACGGTAATATTAGATATTAATGATGTTAACATATTTCTGTTCTTCATCAAAAATGTATTCCCATTAACATTCCGCATTTTATATCTTCACTACTTCAGTCAACAAAATTATTTTACTACCTTGACAGTTGTAGCAAAGGAAATATAAATAAAGGTGGAGAGATCCTGGCACGGCTTCACCAAATGTAATGTATGTGCCGTATTTTCATGGAAATCCTGGCAGGGTTTGCGAAGTTAAAGGTGTCGGTCGGAAAGGAATATAAACAAGGGCAAGAAAAATACCCTGGCGTGGTTCTGTCAAATGAAAGGTAACGAGGGTAATATTAAAATGGAAGGGAAGAGACGACTGGTGTGGGGAGCACATTACATCAACTGATAGGAGTGTCAAACCCCCCAAAAAAGCCAATTAACAGCTTTATGACTCAATTACGCTGTCCAGAATACGTACGTTAAACCCTTACAAACATAATGATACAAGATACTATAACTAAGTTCAATAATGTCAACGTTTGTAACTCAATATTTTTTCAGAAAGGAATCAAACACACCAGAGTGACAGGAAAATTATAAACGAAGACAAAGTTGTTGTTGTCGTCTTCAGTCCGCAGACTGCTTTGATGCAGCTCTCATCGCTACCCTGCCCTGTACAAGCCTCTACATCTGAGAATACGTACGGAAACCTACATCCTTTTGAATCTGACTTACTATATTCGTCCCTCGGTCTCCCCACACACTTTCTTCTAATGCTAAGTTGAACCTGGGACATTTGCCTTTCGCCGGAAAGCGCTCTACCGACTGAGCTACCCCGACACGACTCACTATGCCGCCTCACTACTTCCGCCAGTACCTCGCCTCCTACTTTCCAAACTTCACAGAAGCTCTCCTGCGAAACTTGCTTCATTCTGGAAACATCCCCTAGGCTGTGTCTAAGCCATGTCTCCACCATAACCTTTCTTCCATGAGTGCTAGTCTTGAAAGTTTCGCAGGAGAGCTTCTGTGAAGTTTGGAAAGTAGAAGGCGAGGTACTGGCGGAATTAAAGTTGTGAGGCGGCATCGTGAGTCGTGTCGGGGTAGCTCGGTAGAGCGCTTGCCCGCGAAAGGCAAAGGTCCCGGGTTCGAGTCACGGTTCCGGCACACAATTTTAATCTGCCAGGAAGTTTCATATCAGCGCACATACCACTGCAGAGTGAAAGTTTCATTCTGGAAACTCGTATTCTCCCCACTTCTATTGAGTACCTCCATCTAATTTTCATAATTCGTCTGTAGCAATACGTTTAAAAGGTTCTATCATATTTTTGTCTCCTTATCGCCCACGTTTCACTCCCATACAATGCTCTACTCCAAACAAATGCTTTTAGAAAGGACTTCAACAATTTGCGCTTCTTCAGAAACGCTTTTCTTCCCATAGTCATTCTGCATTTTATGTCTTCTTTACTTCGGTCATCAGAAGTTATCTTGCTACCTAAATACCAAAACTCATCTACTGCTTTTATTATCTCATTAACCAATCTAATTCCTTCAGGATCGCTTGATTTTGTTGTTTTTGTTTGGATGTTTTAGGGGGACAAAACTACGGAGGTCATCAGTCCCCCATCGCCTGATTTTCTGACGCTACATTCAATTACATTAGTTTTACTTAACGTTCATCTTATACCTTCGTTTCAATACATTGTCCATTCCGTTTAATTACTCTTCCAGGTCTTACTATGTGGTCAGCAAACCACAAGGTTTTTATTACCTTCTTTTTATTCCTCTCGCTTCTAAGATAAGTCGTAATGTAAGTACTGCCTCGCGTGTTCCTACATTTCTCTTATATCCAAATTGATCTTCCCCGATGTCGGATTCCACCACTTTTTCCATTCGTCTGTAAATAATTCGTGTTAGCATTTTGCAAACATGACTTATTAAACTGCTAGATCTGTAATTTTCTCATTTGTCTACAGTTGCTTTCTTAGGAATTGGAATCACTACATTCTTCTTGAAGTCTGAGGGTATTTCCCCTGTCTCATAGATCTTGCATACCAGGTGGAACAATTTCTTCATGACTGGCTCTTCTAACGATATTAGCAGTTCAGTCGGGACATCATCTACTCCAGCGGCTTTGTTTCTACCCAAATCTTTTTGTGCTCTGTCAAATTCTTCTCGCAGTATAGTATCTCCCGTCTCATCTTCCTCTACTTCCACTTCTAAAATGCTGTCTTCAAGTTTATTTCATTTTTACAGGCTTTCTATATATTGCCACGTTGAAATGGCAGCAGGCTTGACTTCGAAGGTACGGCTGTTAGCTGAACACAGCACTTATACTGAAAGCAGACACGCAGCATTGAATGCCTCTCGAGCAGAGTGCTCTGCTATTTATACACTGGCAGAATGTACGCCGGCCGCGGTGGCCGAGGGGACTAAGAGCTACCCATTCTTATTCTACTGTATTACTTTCCACCGTTTCAGACAATTATTGCCTAATGCTCTCTCTAAAAACGCTCAACCATTTCTGGTTCCTTCAATTTGTATAGATTCCATCTCCTTAATTTTCTACTTTTTTGTAAAGTTTTAATTTACAGTTCATAAGCAATACGTTATGGTAAGAGAGTATTACTATTCTTTTCTATGATAAATGACTGGCAAATCGAAGGATACTCATATAATAAATATAGAAAACGAACCATAATTACTGAGAAAGAAGGATGTAGTCGAGAGTAATAATCCGATACCTTATACCTAAATAAATGTCATCCCAACAATCAGAAAACACAACGAATACCCCGATGCTCCGAAGACCCAGCACCATCGGCGTTCTGTGGCAGTGTGCGGTCACAACTGTAAATCGCGACTACACAAAACAATTCCATATTTCACAAGCGATATTCAACTACTATCAGCCACTTCAACCCCAATGGACCTCAGTTAAAACATCTCACTAGTTTAGCTACGTCTTACCATTTCAGTCAACGCGCATTTCTACATTCCTGTATGCTCAGGTGTCACAAGAACTCCAAGGACCGTAATTAACATTTTGATGCGATTAATTCCAGACAGGCTGACTGATTTACCAACACTTATTTCAAGTTTCGGAGAAAGGACCGAAAGTTGCACCAAACTGCAAGTCCAGTGAAATGAAATAGGCAGATATATGGTGTCGGCTTCCACTGAGATCCGCCAATATTCGAAGCTTTGTGGCATTAACAACCAATACTCTAAGTTTTGTGGCAGTAGCCATGTGTCAGGGTAACATGGGCTCAGCCGGCGTCCAGCGAGAGTGCCGGTAGCTGCCGCAGTGCCAAGTCGTCCACGTGGCAGATTGGAGCAAGACATCTCTTGCGAAGGGCTTCGACAATGCATTCCAGGTGTCCCCGAGGATTACTGTCAGCAGTTGGCACGCGCCTACATCAGAGTTGCGGTGCCCGGCAGTCCAGATCGTCCATTCAGCTTGGCTCGTCCTGACCGCTCCAGTCACCCTGGGACAATCGAACAGTGTCCATGGAATGGTCCAGCTTAGTGGGTTGTGGCCCACTCCCCCTTTCTGGTGGTGTGCATTGTTGCTTCCATTCTGACCGTCTTGGAGGTACATCTCCATAATGGTGGGCTGGGCTGCGCCCATTGGCACATATTCTATTAACGATCTCAGCCATTATCTGCATTTGGTCTCGTGACCTCTGGCCTTCCTGGGCTCTGTGGAGCGTCTTATCCACACAACACGAGGGCAAGACTCTCTCGTTATGCTGAGACCTGTCTAGCCTTTCACATAGCCGAACCGTCCACGTCATGACTGGACCAGCTGCCACATCCTTATTAGTATCAGCACAGACTAAAAGGGTATTTCAGTGTCACGGTTTTACACATACAATACAGTCGAGCAAGTTTTTTAATTGTCAATAACGTTTTTTTCAAATGTTCAAATGTTTTATAGCTTATGGGACTTAACTACGGGGTCATCAGTCCCTAAACTTACAAACTACTTATCATCTAGCTAATACTAAGGACGGCACAAATATCCATGCCCCAGGGGGGATTCGAACCCCCGACCGTAGTCGGTAATTTACTTCCTATGTATTAATCTTCCTGTTCGATTTCTATTCTCGACGCATTGTGGTTGTGCTGTTATGTTTTCGTGTAGGTTAGTATTTACAGCCACTCCCATGAACCACAGACATTGCCGAGGTGGGGTGGCTTGCGTGCCTCAACGATACAGATAGCCGTACCGTAGGTGCAACCACAGCGGAGGGGCATCTGTGGAGAGGCCAGACAAACGTGTGGTTCCTGAAGAGGGGCAGCAGCCTTTTCAGTAGTTACGGGGGAACAGTCTGGATGATTGACTGAGCTGGCCTTGTAATATCAGCTAGTGTGGCTTTGCCACAGCTACTGCGGACGGCTGAAAGCAAGGGGAAACTACAGCCGTTACCTTGCCCGAGAACATGCAGCTCTACTGTATGAACGTATGATGATGGCATCCTCTCGGGTAAAATATTCCGGAGGTAAAATAGTCCCCAATCGGATCTCCGGGCGGGGACTACTCAGGAGGATGTGATCATCAGGAAAGACAATACTGGCATTCTACGGATCGGAGCGTGGAATGTTAGATCCCTTAATCGAGTAGGAAAATTAGAAAATTTAAAAAGGGAAATGCATAGGTTGAAGTTAGATATAGTGGGGATTAGTGAAGTTCGGTGGCAGGATGAACAGGATTTCTGGTCAGGTGAGTACAGGATTATAAATACAAAATCAATTGGGGTATCACAGGAGTAGGATTGATAATGAATAAGAAAATAGGAATGCGGGTAAACTATGACCAGCACAGTGATCGCATTATCATTGTCAAGATAGATACGAAGCCAACACCGACAACAGTAGTGCAGGTTTATATGCCAACTAGCTCTGCTGATGATGAGGAAATCGAAGAAATATATGAGGAGCTAAAGGAAATTATTCAGACAATTAAGGGAGAGGAAAACTTAATTGTTATGGGAGACTGGAATTCGGTAGTAGGACAAGGAAGGGAAGGGAAGATAGTAGGTGAATATGGTCTGGGCAAAAGGAATGAAAGAGGAAGCTGCCTGGTAGAATTTTGCACAGAACATAATTTAGTTATAACAAACACCTGGTTCAAGAATCACAAAAGAAGGTTGTATACGTGGAAGAGACCAGGAGACACCGGAAGGTATCAGATTTTATAATGGTAAGACATAGATTCCGGAACCAGGTTTTAAACTGTAAAACATACCCAGGGGCAGATATAGACTGACCATAACTTGTTGGTTATGAACTGTAGGCTGAAACTAAAGAAACTACAAAAAGGTAGGAAAATAAGGAGATGGGACCTGGATAAATTTAAGGAACCTGAGGTTCTTAAGAATTTCAGAGGGAGCTTTAGGCAACAATTGACAGAAACGGGGGAAAATAAAACAGTAGAATAGGAATGGGTAAAATTGAGAGATGAAATAGTGAAGGTAGCAGAGGACAAAATAGGTAGGAAGGCAAGACCTACAAAAAATCCTTGGATATCACAGGAGATACTAAATTTAATCGATGAAAGGAGAAAATATAAAAATGCAGTAAATGAAACAGGCAAAATGGAGTACAGACGACTAAGAAATGAGATTGACAGGAAGTGCAAAATGGCTAAGCAGGAGTGGCTAGAAGGCAAATGCAAGGATGTAGAAGAATGTATAAAAAGGGGAAAAATAGATACAGCCTACAGGAAAATAAAAGAAACATTTGGAGATAAGAAAAACAGATCTGTGAATATCAAGGACACTGATGAAAAACCAGTTCTCAGCAAAGAAGGGAAAGCTGAAAGGTGGAAAGAGTATATAGAAGGGCTCTACAAAGGAAATGAACTCCGAGACAATATTGTAGGAAGGGAGGAGGATGTAGATGAAGATGAAATAGGAGATACTGTATTGAGAGAAGAATTTGACGGAGCCCTGAAAGACCTAAGTCGAAACAAGGCCCCTGGAGTAGATGATATTCCCTCAGAGCTACTGAAGTCTCTGGGAGAACCAGCCACGACAAACCTGTTTCACCTGGTGCGTAAGATGTATGAGACAGGAGAAGTACCCTCAGACTTTAAGAAAAATGTTATAATCCCCATTCCTTTTTTTTTTTTTTTTTTGTGTGGTTTTAGGGCGCACAACTTCTATGGTCATTAGCGCCCAGCTAAGAACATTGATTCGCTATGATCTCAAAAAAATGGTGACTGTCAGAACATCAGCAAGAGGCTAAAAACGAAAGATAAAAGACAATTAAAAGGGTTAAATATCCTTGGATAGGTTGGCCAAGTTCATAAAACGCAAAACCCGAGCAGCTGCTCGTGTGTCATCAGCTAAAATTTCCTCCAGAGTAGACGGAAAGTGAAGGGCTACACGGAGATGATTAAAATTAACACAAGTCAGTAAAACATGTCGCACTGTCAACAGTTCACCGCAGGAGCATAGCGGTGCAGGTTCGGCGGATAGCAAGTGACGGTGGCTGAAACGGCAATGACCGATCCGCAACCGAGCCAGGATGACCTCCTCCCGCCGAGAGGGGCGTGAGGATGTCCTCCAAGCGGTCGGGATCGGTTTGACAGTTCGCAATTTATTGTTGTACAGTGAAAGCCACACACTGTGCCATTGCGACACGATACTCCGGCGAAGAGCCCGTTGAACATCGTCCGATGGGACGCAAAAGGTAGCCATGCGAGGCAAAAGAGCTGCTGCCTTGGCTGCTGTGTCGGCGGCCTCATTCCCGGGCACACCCACATGGCCAGGGACCCACAGGAAAGAAACGTGACAGCTGTCATCCGCCAGCAACTGGAGGGAGCGTTGGATCCGATGCACGAGAGGATGGTTCGAGAAAGGGTCCTTAAGACTCTGCAGGGCACTAAGGGAGTCAGAACATATGGCATAGAAAGGTTGGCGGTGGCGGCAGGTATACAAAACGGCCTGGTGGAGGGCGAAAAGCTCAGCCGTGAAGGTCGAGCACCGGTCAGGGAGCTTGTATTGGAACCGGTTGTCCCCGACGACGAAGGCAGATCCGATACCGGCAGTGCTCTTGGAACCATCAGTGTAAATAAATACGGCATTATCGAACCGCGAACGGAGTTCGACAAGCCTCGAGCGGTATACCAAATCCCGAGTGCTCTCCTTGGGAAGCGAACTAAGTTCGAGGTGTGTGTGAACCTGGGCCTGATGCCACGGTGGCAATGGGCTTTCGCTCAACCGAAGGGTGGAAGGAAGGGTAAAATCGAGCCGCTGTAGCAGGCGGCGAAACCGAACTCCCGGTGGAAGCAAGGCAATCGCAGACAACTGATATTGGCGATCGAGTGAGTCGTCAAAAAATAATCTGTAAGATGGATGGTTGGGCATCGACCGTAGGCGGCATGCATACCGACACAAGAGTATGTCACGTCGATTGGTCAAGGGTAATACAGCAGCCTCGGCATACAGACTTTCAACAGGGCTGGTATAAAATGCACCGGTCGCAAGACGTAATAGATAGAGTTGAGACGGCGGAGAATCGACGGCCGTGCTGAAGAGTACACAAGGCTTCCATAGTCGAGCTTCGACTGAACAATGGCCTGGTAAAGGTGAAGCAGGACGGTACGATCCGCTCCCCATGACGTGCCACTGAGGACACGAAGAACGTTAAGTGATTGGGCACAACGGGCAGCCAGGTAGGACACGTGTGTGGACCAGCAAAGTTTCCGATCCAACATGAGTCCCAAGAATTTCGTAGTCTCCACGAAAGGGAGAGCAACAGGGCCGAGACGTAGAGAAGGTGGAAGAAATTCCTTGTATCTCCAAAAATGGATACACACAGTTTTCTCAGTGGAGAATCGGAAGCCGTTTGCGATGCTCCAGGAATATAGACGGTCAAGACAGCGTTGGAGAGAACGCTCCAAGAGACACGTCCGCTGGGCGCTACAATAAATTGCGAAATCGTCAACAAAAAGAGATCCGGAGACGTCGGCTGAAAGGCAGTCCACGATCGGGTTGATTGCAATGGCAAAGAGCGCCACACTCAAGACGGAGCCCTGTGGTACCCCATTCTCCTGGCAAAAGGTATCTGACAAAACAGAGCCCACCCGTACCCGGAACTTGCGATCCGCCAAAAACGCTTGAATGAAAAGAGGAAGGCGGCCCCGAAGGCCCCATGTGTGTAATGTGCGGAGAATACCCGCTCTCCAACAGGTATCGTATGCCTTCTCCAAGTCGAAGAACACGGCTACTGTTTGACGCTTCTTTAGAAAGTTGTGCATAATGAAGGTCGACAACGTAACGAGGTGGTCAGCAGCAGAGCGGTGTCGACGAAAACCGCATTGTATATTAGTCAGGAGGCGGCGAGATTCGAGGAGCCAGACCAACCGAGCGTTAACCATGCGTTCCATCACCTTACAGACGCAGCTCGTCAGAGAAATGGGACGATAACTGGAAGGAAGGTGTTTGTCCTTCCCTGGTTTGGGGATGGGGACAACAATGGCTTCACGCCAACTTGTGGGAACATGACCTCCAGTCCATATGCGATTGTAGGTACTAAGAAGAAAGCACTTGCCCGCAGGAGAGAGGTTCTTCAGCATCTCAATATGAATGGAATCGGGCCCGGGAGCAGAAGACCGGGACAGGGCGAGAGCACGATCTAGCTCCTGCATGGTGAAGGCGGCGTTATAGTTTTCACGATTAAAAGAGCGGAAAGAAGGCGGCCATGCCTCCTCTACCTGTTTGCGAGGGAGAAAGGCAGGGTGGTAATGGGCAGAGCTCGAAACCTCCGCAAAGAAACGACCCAATGCGTTTGAAACATCAGCTGGGTCCACGAGGACCGCGTTCTCCACGGTCAGGCCAGGAATCGGGGAGTGGACCTTGATGCCGGACAAACGGCGTAGGCCACCCCAGACAACCGTGGAGGGAGTAAAACGGTTAAAAGAACTAGTAAAAGCTGTCCAGCAAGCTTTCTTGCTGTCGTTTATGATACGACGGCACTGCGCTCTCATACGTTTGTAATTGATGCAATTCTCCAAAGTTGGGTGGCGGCGGAAGGTGCGTAAGGCACGGCGTCGGGCTCGAAGCGCGTCGCGGCAGGCTGCAGTCCACCAAGGGACCTGCACACGACGTGGAGAAGAGGATGTACGAGGTATGGAACGTTCAGCAGCAGTGAGAATAACCTCTGTGAGGTATTCGACCTGACTGTCACAGTTAGGAAAATGCTGATCGTGAAAAACAGCCATGGAAGAATAAAGCCCCCAGTCGGCTTTAGAAATGTTCCAACTGGTGGGACGTGGAGATGGGGAGTGATGTAGGAAGTGGATGATAAAAGGGAAATGGTCACTCGAGTACGTGTCAGAAAGTGCATACCACTCAAACCGACCGGCAAGCTGAGGAGTGCATATTGCGAGGTCTATATGGGAATAGGTGTGTGTTGTGTCAGAAAGGAAGGTCGGTGCACCGGTGTTGAGGCAGACAAGATCGAGGTGTTGGAGAAGGTCCACCAAAAGGGAGCCTCTCGGACAAGGTGCCGGAGAGCCCCATAGGGGGTGGTGGGCATTAAAGTCGCCTACCAACACGAAAGGTGAAGGGAGCTGGTCAACAAGGTTTAGCACATCTGCCCTAGTAAGGGCAGATGACGATGGCGAATATATATTACAGAGGGAGAAGGTAAATGTGGATAAGGTGATGCGGACGGCAACTGCCTGTAGGTGAGTGTGCAAGGAAATGGGATGGAAATAGACTTCGTCTCGAAGGAGCATCAGGACCCCCCCATGGGCTGGGACACCTTCCACGGGTGGCAGGTCGAACCGCACAGAGGTGTAGTGTGGAAAGTCTGCACGATCACGTGGACGCAACTTAGTTTCCTGGAGGCAGACTAGAAGCGGGCAGTGCAATCGAAGGAGTAATTTTAACTCCTCCCGATTAGAACGAATGCCGCGAATGTTCCATTGAAGGAGCGCCATGATAAAAATGAGAGAAGAAATAAGGATAAAAACCAAGTAGCGAGCGGGGTCACCTCGACGGCCGCTGAGGACCGGATTTCGAGGGAGCACTGCTATCGCTGTCCAGGGGCAAAGGGTCGTGGTCCATAGGTTCGACCGACGCGCCTGCCACCTCCCTGAGTTGATCAGGAGGGGCAGTTTCCACCGCCGGTAAAGGGCCGGGCGCCCGGCAAACGGAGCGTCCCGGTGAAACAGAAGACGGCCGAGGCCGGCAACTGTTGGACGGCGCGACAGATGGGTCACGCCTCGGCGGGGAAGGAGAGGAACTCTTTTTCTTGTCAGCTCTTCTGGAAGAGTGACGGCGGGAAGAGGCAGTTGACGGTTGGGAAGCCTGAGAACGCAGAAAATCCTCACGGACGGGTTCCTTTTTCAAGGTCCGGGCATCTTGTTTAGGTGCCCGCGGTTTACTAGATGTTGACGAAGACTGTACCTTAGAAGCAGCAGGAGGAAGCGGGGACGTGGAACGGGCAATCTTCGGGCTGGCGGATCGCACAACTGTGTCAGCGAAAGTGAAATCACATGTCTGGGTACTGGAATCTTTGGTAGGTCGAGGTGAGGTGAGTACCTTACTGTATGTACCCGCTGGGAGGACAGTGGGCTTTCGACTCGCCAACAACTTACGAGCGGCAGATGTCGATACCTTCTCCGTAACCCGAATTTGCTGAATGATTTTTTCATCCTTATATACAGGGCAGTCGCGAGAGGAAGCCGCATGGTCGCCGTTGCAGTTAAGGCAGTGAGGGGACGGAGGTGGGCAATCCCCCTCATGGGCGTCCCTACCACAAGTGACACATTTTGCTGCATGTGGGCAATGTTCACGGGTATGGTTGTACCTGTGGCATTGGTAGCAGCGCGTTGGGTTTGGAATATAAGGGCGGACTGAGATAACTTCGTACCCTGCTTTGACCTTCGACGGGAGGTCAACCCTGTCGAATGTCAAAAACACAGTACGAGTCGGTGTCAGCTGGTTATCTACCTTTTTTCATCACCCTGTGGACGGCTGTCACACCCTGATCGGACATATAGGACCGGATGTCGTCATCAGACAACCCGTCAAGGGATCTCGTAAAAACTACCCCACGTGACGAGTTGAGTGTGCGGTGCGCTTCTACGTTGACTGGAAACGTGTGCAATAACGTAGTCCGGATAAGTTTCTGGGCTTGGAAAGCACTGTCCACTTCCAGCAACAATGAGCCATTGCGCTGACGCGAACAGGTTTTAACAGGGCCAGCAATTGCATCAACACCTTTCTGTATAACGAAAGGATTGACAGAATTGAAGTCTTTTCCGTCGGTGCGCGACACAACAAGAAATTTCGGCAAATTAGGCAGAGTCTTCTTTTGCTGAGGCGAGTCTATCTTACGTTTCTGGGTCAATGTCAGTGAAGAAGAGAAGGAAGTCATTGCGGAAGTGTCCCCCGTGATTACCGGCGTCTCCGATGGCGCGCTCCTTCCTAGTGGGGGCCCTCTCCGAGGGCTTACCCGCCTTAGGTGATTGTTCACACCTCAGGTCACACCTCCCGAGAACTGACGGAGGGACCAATTGGCATGTTCGGAAGGTACCAGCTCGGGTAATCACCCCTCCCTGGGCCTGGCTTTTACCAGGGGGTACGTACGTGCCCTACTTGTCTACCCGGGGCGGGGAATTACGCGTTACCCCGTCACCTGCTACGCATGATAATGCGTGGGTCGGCCTTCAGACACGCACAGGGAGGAAAGAAGAAGAATAGAGGAAGTGAAGAGAAAGAAGGAAAGGTGTCTCAAACGCCGTGGCGGAGACTAATGAGGAGAAGAAGGCGAGGAGAGGACAAGGAGAGAGAGACAGAAACAAAGGGTAAGAAAGGAAGGAACCAAGGAATAAGAGAAACGACAACAAGAAAACACCTGAACTCGTGAAATACGCCCGCCTCCGGGCGAAGGCATAAACCGGGAGGGAAAGTGAAGCAGCCTGGGGCAGAAGAAAGGCTGCTCCGGCTCGGGGCCCCGTGCGCGCCACACACGTACCCACAAAAGAACTGTGGGCCCCCTGGGGGGAATCCCCATTCCAAAGAAAGCAGGTGCAGACAGGTGTGAAAACTACAGAACCATCAGTCTAATAAGTCATGGTTGCAAAATATTAACACGAATTATATACAGAAGGATGGAAAAGGTGGTAGAAGCCGACCTTGGGGAACATCAGTTTGGGTTCAGGAGAAATGTAGGAACACGGGAGGCAATACTCACGTTACGGCTTATCCTAGAAGATAGATTAAGAAAAGGCAAACCTACATTTCTAGCTTTTGTAGATCTGGAGAAGGCTTTTGACAATGTTGATTGGAATAAACTTTTTCAAGTTCTGAAGCAAGCAGGAGTAAAATACAGGGAACGTAAGGTTATTTATAACTTGTACAAAAACCAGACAGTGGTTATCAGATTTGAAGGGCATGAAAGGGATGCAGTGGTTGGAAAGGGAGTAAGACAGGGTTGTAGTCTTTCTCCATTGTTATTCAATTTGTACATTGAGCAAGCTATAAAGGAAAGCAAGGAGAAATTTGGAGAAGGAATTAAAGTTCAGGGTGAAGAATTAAAAACATTGCGTTTTGCCGACGACATTGTAATAATCTCAGAGACAGCAAAAGACCTGGAAGAGCAATTGAACGGAATGGACAGTGTGCTGAAAGGTGCATATAAGATGAACATTAACAAGAGCAAAACTAGGGTAATGGAGTGCAGTTTAAGGAAATCAGGTGATGCTGAAGGAATTAGATTGGGAAACGAAGCAATAAAGGAGGTAGAGGAGTTTTGTTATTTGGGCAGTAAAATAACAAATGATTGTCGCAGTACAGAGGATATAAAATGCAGAATAGAAATGGGTAGAAAAGCGTTCTTGAAAAAGAGAAATTTGTTAACATCGAATATTGATTTAAGCCTAAGGAAGTCTTTTCTGAAGGCATTTGTATGGAGTGTTGCCTTGTATGGGAGTGAGACATGGACGATAAACAGTGCGGACAGGAAGAGGGTTGAGGCTTTTGAAATATGGTGCTACAGAAGAATGCTGTGGATTAGGTGGGTGGATCGCGTAACTAATGAGGTTTTGAACAGAATTGGAGAGAAAAGAAATTCCTGGCATACCTTGACTAAAAGAAGCGATAGATTGGTAGGACACATTCTTAGACATCAAGGAATTGTGAATTTAGCATTGGAGGGAAGTGTGTGGGGTAAAAATCGCAGAGGAAGACCAAGAGATGGATACAGTCAGCAGATTCAGACAGATGTAGGTTGCCGTTCTTATGTGGAGATGAAAAGGCTTGCTCAGGATAGGGTATTGTGGAGAGCTGCATCAAACCAGTCTCTGGACTGAAGACAACAACAACAACAACAACAACACAGTATTTACAGGGAAGATAACAGGGTTTGAGTGTGCATGTTTGCTAGTTACTTATCACTACTATTTATTCCAATTTCGACTAGATTACATTTAAAATTTCAATATTAGACTGGAGAGAACACACAGAAAATATTGTGGGGAAGGCGAACCAAAGGTTACGTTTCATTGGCAGAACGCTTCGAAGTTGCACCAACTCCACCAAAGAGACTGCCTACATTACACTTGTGCGTCTTCTCCTGGAGTACTGTTGCCCCTTGTGGAACCCTCTCTAGGTGGGACTGACGGAAGACATTGAGAAGGTTCAGAGAAAGGCAGCTCGTTTTGTTTTATCACGTTACGGGGGGGGGGCGGAGAGCGTCACGGAAATGTTGCACGAATTGGAGTGGAAATCATTATAAGAAAGACGTTATTCATTGCGGAGTGATCTGTTTGTGAGGTTTCAATCACCGACTTTTACTTCTGAATGTGAAAATATTTTGCTAGCACCAACCTACTTATGGAGACATGACCATCCCAATAAAATAAATCAGATCGAAAACGGAACGATTTAGGTGTTCTTTCTTCCCGCGCGCTATTACAGAAGGGAACGGTAGAAAAAAGTTATGAAAGTGGTTTATGAACCCTCTGCCAGGCACTTAAATGTGATTTTCAGAGTATCTATGTAGATGTACAATATTCATGCAGTCTTCCGCTACTTGTACTAAAGACCTGTTGTACTTTATAGCTGCTATTTATGCTGGCTAGCCCACAATCATTGGATTACTTCATGCACCATTGTCATTCTACATTATTACTAAACCCTTGGGTGAAAAAAAAAATCCTCCCTATATGGCCATCACTGGCGTATTCCGCTGGTTGTCTTAGAATTACCCGCGCTTGGCTGAATATACTGTACGGCGGGACTTAAGAGATTAAAGATACGTGGAAAGAGCTTTAGATAACAGTCAGTTGGCCTTAAGCTCAATTCTGTTCCTTTCTCTCACTCCAACACTTCCCTCGGCGATATTGCTACCGCACTCGTGCCAATGTCGCGAGATTTAATAGCGTAGGATTGCGCGTGAGGGCAGTAGAACTACCTGCATCATCAGTGCGTGTAGTAAAATTTTCTAGTCACTAACCTGGCTGCTTCGTTATATCTGATGTCCCCACGCGGAAGCAGCGCACAGGTCGTGGATCTTCTTCTCTTGAAGTGATGTGCTGTGGAAGCTTTGGAACTGGAGACTAGGCCCGTAGTTGATATTTCAAAAAAGTTGGGATGCCAGTTGTTTCATAATTTATTGTTAGGCCGCGAAACAACAAACGACATAAATAACACTGTTCAATGTTATAAACTTGTACCAACATTCCATTGCAACATAACTGTTAATCTTCCTAATTCCATAGGTGCTGACCTGTCGTAGTGAACTCTCTCTGAACTCTCACACGGAACTGCCTGCTACCTTGCAGTACCGTTCCCGCCTACTCTTACTTTTGGCGGGAAGCGCCACGTCTCCAACAGTCATTCATTTGTTTTACATAATTAAAACCCTTCTAAATAAACAAAACACCATAATAAACCTTACTCTAAACATAATATTTACAATAAATCATATCAATTTCTATACATTAGTTTATCTAATTTTTATTACTAAAGAAACGTAGAGGGGACCTTACGCAGAGGTGGGGAGAGGGGAGGCAGCCAATGAGAATGTTTCTGGTTAGCATTTGCGCAATTTCTCACAGTAATACCGTATGCTACACCATCTGCTAAGTTTTCCCACCCATTACACTTGTGACGTGTCATCCCAGCTACAATTTTTTTTTTTTTTTAAACACCTGGTACCTTATTGCCCTAAGCCAGCCATTCTACAACTAGCGTACATCATTACACATATTCCGAAACTAAAAACTTTATCTTAATACCAACGCCTTCTGATTTCCGACTTTCTCCTCCTGTAAAGGAGTGTTGATTTATAAGTATATCCTATACTGGATCACGCAACATGCTAGGCCTTGTATCACTCTGCAATGGTGTCTTAACTACTCAATTGAAAACGCCTGCTTCAAGCAACCAATATAGGCAGAAATAAAACACTAAGAATGGGAAAAGGTCGCGTCAAACAACTTCCTATCTCAGCGGAAAACTGTCTGCATGAACATGAACATAAAGTCACCATTCTCAACAATCCCTCACTACGCCATCGTTGGAAAACCAATCATCCAAACTCGGACGAAAAAATGACATGCAAAGTCAGCAAGTACGCACCCCCATATGGCAAAAATTCAATAGTTCTCCTTTTCCAATAGTGCAAATGTCCGTTTTTCGACAAGAGACCGTTCACAACAGCATGGGACACCTCTCGTTTATGTACAAAGATGTAGTTCTAGCCAATATCAAACGAAATGTCTTGTCACTTCAGCCAACGTTTATTTCTTCACGTGTTTTCTGAATGCTCAGGTGACACCAAAACTGCAAGGATCGTAATTAGCATGTTGATGCGATTAATTCCAGGCAAGCTAACCTTAATCTCGTTTCGCCAATACTCAGATAAGGTTCAAGTTTCAGAACAAGGTATGAAAGTTGTAGCAAACTCTGTCAAACGAAACGAGATGGGACTGCTCTTAGAAGCGTCCGTTCTCTCGCCCATCTCAAACGCAAGTCCCCCTGAAATTTTCATTCTCCGCTCCTGCCAGAGTGTCAGTTAAGGGTTACTGCCTCACTAAACTAAGAGCTCTAGTCCGCCTTTGAGATAGCAATCTCCCGCGAATGCCACAACGCTCTCGGCAGATGGATTACTAAAACTGTCAAACAACTCAGAATGATCCAGCCAAAGAAACTCCCGTGTTTCTGCGGCCAGAGTTCCGATCCGCGTCTCGCGTTCTCGTGAAAAAGTACTTGACCTGAGGTAAACTGTACAAACACGGTCGTGGATGGTTTTTTGAACAGACCACATTCCAACAGCTATTCTTCTACATGTAACGCGACATCTCGGTGCCAGACGCTTTACACCAGAGAGTCTAGACACCACAAAGTCGGCAAGTTTCTCCTGGTAAATTACTGCGCGAGTAGCTTGCAGAGTCATTTAACTTACTGTATCACTGTCGCAACCAAAATGAAGGTACCAGTACGCACCAACTTAATGGCCTCAGGTGTCGCAAAATACGACGAAAGACATTCATTCATGGATAAGGTAACCAGACGTCCGGATTAATCCGGATATCTCTTGTTTCTTAGTTTTTTTCCGGGGTCCGGGCGGATTTTTATATTGACCTCCTTTTTTTTTTCGAGAAGTTGAGCGTAATAAAAGTATATGAATAATTAGTCCCGCTCTACTGCTCTGCTCTTAAACACCGGCACTTCATCTATTGGCACTGCCTTTCTGGTACATTCGCACGAGGCAATGCTCGAGGTGGCAGTAGGTTCGTCGATATTAGCATGCATAAGTCCAAAAGCGAGAGAAAATGTCGATTATTTATAATTTCCGATCCGTATCTTCAGTTCTGGATTCACATTTCCGTGGCTTCGCAGTTGCCCTTACGTGTTACATTTATCTACGAAGTTTAATAACAATTAATGTAATTAATTTCATTCAAAAATGAGGAAATGTCGCTGATAAAGGGGAACTGAAAAATAATCCTATCAGATTGCAGAAGTCTATGCACTTGCCCTTTATCAGGAAAGTAAGTAGTGTAGATCAAATCACACGTAAAAATGCACTCGTTTCGAAGAATCGAATCAAGAAATTCAACAATAATGATTGTAATCATATCACAGATCGATCACTTGATGTAATGCGCGAAACGTCAAATCGATTTTTTAAAAAGAGACGTATTAAAAGAAATTTATTTTTTACTGCTTTATTTATTTACTAGCTGAACACCCGGCGTTGCCCGGGTGTTTATTTATCCTACACTCTCTTAGTCCACATTCCCTTCCGCCCTCTCTCTGCATCCACCTCTTTCTCTCCCATCTCTGTGTTCGTTTCCACCTTTCCCTCTCTCGGAAAAGTTTTCTGCAAGTTACCCTCTGTCATGTACCATACAAACATTTATGTATCCAGTGAGCTTCCTCTTGGTTCAAGGGTCATGTGTGCCAAAATTCATAAAGATTGGAGCAAAACTAGGCATTTTGTAAAATTCCGTAAGTTAAGTACCCTCCACCATGCACCAAACGAAATTTTATACATACAGTGACGTTCCTCTTTGAGGTAGTGTGCAAAATTTCATCACTATCTAAACAAAAGTATAGATTTGTGCAGAACCCGTTGTAGCGATGTGGAAGGCGTAGTATACCGTTAGCATAGCCTGTTCTCTTAATGGTTTTTACTGCTTTATTTTTTATTCTTATATTTCTTTATTCGTGTGCTTACCCTTACAGAGAAAGAGCTGAAGACTTTGTAGCACGCATAGACCAAAGATATGGTCTGTAGCATCACGTTTCGCTGTACGTAACCTGCTTACTATAGATTCGCAAACGTCATCACTGGCCTTCAGTCCGAATTTTTTATAATTTGACGACTTTCATATCTTCCACCCCTTTATAGCTATCGGCATGGAACTGCTATGGTGTACAACGGGGGACGTCGCACAACAATTACACACAGGCCATTCGTTTGCGTTCTGTAATTTTCGCTGCAGAGCGAAATATTAACATAGACATACACGTAGAATTTTATATACACCGATAAATTTCCATCCCAATATACTCCACCCTTTTATCATTATCAACCCTCAAGCAACAATGCAACGATTAAAACCATTTTCAAAAAGTAATTATTGTTCCGCATTTCGCGTTATACTCTGCAAATTACTAAATATCTGTCAGATCGCTATAAAACCGTGCCTAAAACCTTCCTCAGGTATAAATTAGTAACTGTACAAATATTTAAGTCTTTGCGTCTTGTTCGGACGTGATAAGCGTACACCGAACATTCACATTAATAAATATAGATAAATAGCTATCCGATCGCAATAAAACCGTGCCTAAACCTTCCCTGCGTAGACAATAGTAACTGTACAAACTTTTAGCTCTTTATGTCTTGTGGGTAAGACGTGATAAACGTACACCGAACAGACATTCACATTTATAGATATAGAAGATACATAAGAAATATCGCGGTCTTGCATAATGTACAACATTATAAGTGCCCTTCCGCTGGACACAGCGACGTAACTTTCGTTCGCTGGCTAATGCATGATTTACCGGTAGGCATTACATGCTTCTTCAGGGCGTATGCGGTAAGGAAATAACTTCTTTATTATATGGATGTATCATCTGGGGTGCGGCAAAAGGAGATTTAACTTCAGGCGGCGCGATGGCCATAAAGGAAAGAAAAGGAAAAAACAAAAACTGCAGTCCGCCGAAGCCTGCTCCGACGACGGCGGGAAAATTCTTTCATCAGGGCTCCAGAGAGCGACGCCGCTACTTCTTGCTAGCGGCTATCTTCTTCGGTTTCGGTGGCAGGACGAGCCGCATCATTCGTCGCGGCGAAGGCGGGTCGACCAACGTTGCGTCGACTCGTGGAACGTGGCCGCAAACATGAAGCAGCAAGTCCCGTAACAGCGTATCCCACTGCTCTCGAGTAAAGATAGGATGGGACCCAAGGAGCATCAGGTCAGGGCGCCGAGCGCCCCGAGGGTACTTATAATCAAGAGGAGAATGTACAGCTGAACTAAAGGTGACCTTAGGATAAGGGAAAGGGGGCCTAAGGGCACGAGGAAGAAAAGGAAAAGGTACATCCCAGTACTCGTACGTACGGTCCAAGATTGACTGTTCAATCGTAAGAAGCGCAGGGAGAACAGTTTTCCCCCGCGGTAACGGCAAGCCAACGTCGACTTGCTCGTCTTCAGAATCATCAGCGCCGGAGGATACGCCAGACGGACCCGGAACCCCCTCCAAAGAGGGGGCGGGAACTGTAGGCGCATCGTTGTCTTGAGGGCACACGTCCATGGCAGCGACCGCCGTTGCAGGTGGTGCCAAGGTGTGCGGGGTCTTGTCGGCGCCGGGTAGACCCACAGGCAGCAGAGTCGGAACAAGTGCCGCGGGTACGTCGGTCAGAGTCGTTGCGCCAACTCCCGCCCGCACCTCCGCACGGGAGGGAGCAGGGAGCGACGACTCTCGTAGCTTCCGAAAATCTTCTCGGAGGCTGGCCAGTTCTCTGCGGACAGCAGCCAATTCTTGGGCCCAGGCGGCGCGCTCAGCCGCAATAGCAGCCGTAAGCGCGGCCAGGGCTTCATCTGTAGCGGCAGGCACAGCACCACGTCGATCGACCACGCCCCCCAGCCCGCCAGGGGCAGGGGACGGCCGTGTCGACGCCGCCACGGGGACCGCTGTGCCGGCCTGACGGATCTTGACCCGCTTCTGGTTCCGGGGGCGTCTCCAGTCAAGCTTATATTCACATTTGCGATAGCTCGCGGCGTGCGAGCCACCGCAATTCACGCACTTGCGCGGAACGTCGCGTGGTAGCTTGCACACGCGAGTGTCGTGCGCAAGGCCGCATTTCATGCACGCCGGCGCGGCCTTGCAACGGGCGGCGACATGTCCAAGCTTCTGACAGTTGAAACACTGCGTAGGCCGACTGCGAAGGCGCCTCTTGCCCTTCGCTTCCAGTGCCTCAGCCGCCAGAAGTTCCAAAACGGCAACAAGGCGGGACTTGGCCCCGCTGCGCTTGTTTACCGCGACGGGCATAGCGGAGCGCTCGTGCAGCGTGGCGTACGCTACGGCTGCCCGACTCGGACTCCCATTATAAGTGCAGTATCCAAGCAAAGAAAGATAACAGTCAAAATAAAAATGACATTTAAAATTCGTACGATCTCATATATTGAATTACACCCTATATGTCGTACAATTGCATAATTTTTCAGTTACCTTACATATTCGTTTGTATAAGTTCTGTATGTATGTAAAATCTCTGGGAAATACAATTAGTAGTAGTAAAGAAGTAATAAATTAAAACATGATGCGTGATGGGGCGTTTTCCTAGTAACGTTACTGTTTATGTGCTCATATCTCATGAACTATGTGTCGTACTGTGATACAATTTAGAAGGTACATTCAACTATATGTGTGTGTGTGTGTATACTGTCTTTAAAATTTCCTGCAGCTAAAATTTGTAGTGTAAAAATTATAAATTGTAAAGTCATATCGAATGCCGTAGTTTTAGTCCATGAACAGCGGAAAAATAGCGAGAAACTTTTTGTCTTTCATAATTTTGCTATGGTTGTCAGCGAGAAATAATACATTAAAGATTTGAAATTATGTTTAAACTTTGTTGCAAGACGCTAGTTGATGTCGTTCTGATATACTGTTCCCATAAGTCTCGTCGCATTATGTGGCAGTTCCTTGCAACTCTTTTTTTTACGTTTTATCTCCTGCACAATGTGCCGTATGTGGTTCTTACCATGACACAATTGGTACACTTGACAGAAAAAAAAATTAATACGAGTTATTAGAGACGAGAAAGCAACGTAAAATCAATTTCATTACAATAAGTCACAAAGCGGATACCTTATCAAACTCATTCCATGACATGATTTGTTTGTGCTATGAATCTGAACGTACTGTTAACCAAAAAAAAAAAAAAAAAAAAAAAAAAAAAAAAAAAAAAAAAAGTTTCTGTTCGATACTCGATTAGCCATAAAGAGACGTAAAACATTGACGTTTTCTTTACAAGGCCAACGTCCCAACCCAGAAATGTATGATTAACCTTAACATTGCACCAGAAAGTGCATGAAATTCAAATTGTTGCTGAGAGGTAACCACTAAAGGTATATAATACAGTGCAACTCATAGGTGACAAACGTCTTAAAATTGTGGAATATAACGCAGAACCTATATGAGTCGTTAACTAAGCATGATCACGCGTCATATATTAAATAAATTCACAAATATTTGAACATGAAACGACGATACAATTGACTTCTTTCCCAGCAGGGACTCAAACCCGGCACTACATAAGAAAAGTATTTACTGTTTTCTAACCATTAGCGGGATATGCACATGTTCGGCTAGAAGTAGCGCAATAAATAACTTTGAGCTGCTTGGGATTCCAACCCCGCGCCTATCGTCACCGTTGACCTCATACGACAAGGTAATAACTCTCCCTTTCTCGTTCACTAGTAATTAGGATCGCGCCGTTCGTAGAGACCTGGAGGGGTTTGGCATTTTGAAGAAACAACTAGTCAGTAGCGAATGGACATGTGTAATGGGATTTGAAACACGCCAGAGTCCTAAATTGTTTACTTGGCGCTATTGGAGGTGGAGAGGGGGACGTTTGCGATTGTTAAAAACTGTTTCCCCAACATAAATATCTTAGCCATTACAAGATGGCATCAGCACGACCAACTACCGATTTTCAGATATGGTAGTATAATGTTTTTTTGTCAAAATGGAGAGCTGAACAGATGGTACGAGAAGTAAAATAATTCGGCGGTATCTATCTACGTAACAGTAATTTCTTGGCTTCGCGGTCTGAGGCGTCTTGTCGCGGAGTTGCGGTCGCTCCAGCCAGAGGTTCGACTCCTTCCTCGGCCATGTGTAGTTTTGTGTGTGTATTCATTAGCGTAAATTAATTAAAGTAGCATGTAAGGTTAGGTAGGGACTAATGACCTTAGGTGTTTTGTCCATTAGGATTGGGTTTGACGGAAGGCCCAAGCCCTAAGTAACAACATTTGCCAGTTTAAAGAACAATTTATTTAAAGGACACCTAAATAGCTCCTTTTTCTATAAACAAATCTCGACAATAGAGAATCAAGCAAAATAGACAGATGGGATAAATTCGGTTAACAACCCCAAGACAAGATAGATTTGTCTAACAGACAGATCAACCTCTACAAGCCTTTTTTTTTTTACATAGAAGGAACATTAGCAAAACTTAATTAAGGGAATGCACAATATATATATATATATATATATATATATATGAAACAATAGGAACAATTTAAAACAAAGTCATGATTGACACTTAAAAACAAGGAAAATGCTCGCGAGCACACATTAAAAAAAAGGAAATGAACCTACAAATGCAACTTAAGAAAACCAGTATTTACAGAACAAGAATTTAACTTGACGACGAACCTCAGTAGTCAAGAGCTCGTAAGGAGAAAGGTATCGTGAAACCAATTACAGATACTAGGTTTCAACACTAAGTGCAGGAACCAGCACACCACTGGAATGGAAACCTAACCGTACCCTGTCCGCTGGGTCCGCCCGAGGGACTATAAATCTTTAACCTCAATGCGCAACTGTAATATACAAATATAAAGGAAACAATTACTAAAATGTTCATAAATCAACAACAGCTTAAATAAAAGTAATCAAATACACCACTCAAAATTTTTCAAATATTACGGTACAATAGATTATCGTTAATCCAAATGTGGAAGAAAATGCGCCAACATAGGCATTTGCACCCCGTGTTAAACAGTCTCCTACACTTAAGGACCACGGAAAGGTAGCGCAGAGTGCCAGTAATAAATAAATTACAAATATAAGCGCTCACAAAGTCGGTGCACATAAAATATAAAATACTATCACAGACACAAATTAAATGTTCGACAGCGCTATTATCACCAAATAACGCTACAGATCTTGTGACAACTTACTGGAAATAATATTACCTCATGTCTACCGAGCATAAGTTTACCAACTTGTAATCAGTTTGTTACCAAGTGCATCACCAACTAACTAGTGCCATATTCAGGTAAGGCGTCACGGTTCTATGCCAGCCACACAATATCACACGACAAGAACAACAGGCATCTCCATCCACGACGCACAAATTATTTGCGAGACACTTGGCGACTTAAATAATACACAACACTTCTGAAACAGACAGATGTATTACAGTACAGAACTCAAACATCCGCTGGTAAGTGTCATACTCCGATACCAAACTTGACTTCCACATTCCCTTGCTAGAGAACCATGGAGCACAGAACCGCCAACAGGTGTAACCGTCGCCGTAATCCACCGTCTGCTGACACACTGCGCGAGCATGCCGACTCGCCCGGCCCACGGAAGGTACTGCCCCCTGGTGCGTGCTACGTCTCCAACCGCCACACGCCTTCCCCTCGAAAATCACCACACTTCCCACTCGGGGAAATAGAGATATATCGGCGGAAATGGCAACGATAATCGCAATTCCAAGGAGCGGACCTCGAAAATGGAACCGCACGGTTCAACAGTGTGTATAATTATGTAGCATTGCGTATGAGCGTTTTGAGGGACCCGACCAGAAGGGTAACTGAGGTTATTATGTAAGAGCGGCGACAGCGAGTGAGAGAGAGAGAGAACAGAAGAGAAATTAACAATGAATAAATGCAAGACAAATCATTTGCATATTTTGTGATACACGGAGGGTGTATTAATGGATGGAGATGTGGAGAGAGACGTATTAGAAATAACAAAAATTACTTTGACAGCTTCCATCTAAATGGATTACTTTATATGCATGGGGGCTGGGTATAAATGTAATAAAAATTGGATATTGAGTTAAAGGAGAAGCACTGAATTAAAATTTATACCACAGGCAGGAATCGAACCCAGACCTCCATACTTACTTTAATTCAATGCTTCTCCCTTCACTCAATGTCTGACATATTGATACGGAGAACTGTTGAATTAAAACTTGTGCCATGGGCAGGAATCTAACCCAGACTTCCAGACTTGCTTAAATTCAATACTTTTCCTATCACTCAATTTCTTTGACATATTGACACGGAAAACTATCTCTAGGAAGATAAATTTACAATAAAAATAGGATAATAAAAGAACTATAATTTTTTAAACTTCAATTTAAAGGTAGCTCAAAGGAAAAAAGAAACTCATATTTTAATGCATCTCAGCATATAATCTATAACGCCGTTGGACCAGCTTTTCTTTAGTAACAGCGACGATTCTATCTCGAGTTGATTGCTCGCAGTGAGACGGCATGATTTGTATTTCTGCTTTCCGCTCTTACTATGATGCCAGGAAGTAAACATTCTGTATTTACGTCAGAGCCCCGCTTTGCGCCATGCTGTGGGCTGTTGCTCGCCACCGCGACCGCCAGCTGGCTAGCTTCCGTCAAACCTCGCCTCGGCAGCAGCTGTGGTTGACCAGCCATACCATCGCTCACGAGCCATGACTAATACAGGCCCCTGTCGCAAAACCAGGCTCTGGACATTTGAGATCTTCTAATGGTAATGTCAATAACAGACCATTTGTTTCACCTTCGCCAAAACATGTGTTACTAACAGTTAACAGTGTTTTAATTGCACCCCCAGGCATTTCGTTATTTGTATAACCTTCAAATTTGTTTTGCTTATCCATATCTAGAATGCTGACGAAACTCTGAGTACTCGTGTGCAAATCCAAATTCATATTGATGGTTAAGGTCAATTGTCGCCATTTGCATTGTGAAGATACAAATTCAAAATAATTTCGCAATTGACTTTGCTTTTCCGAGTTTAGTAGTAGACAGCATTAACTGCCTCAAATCTAAGAGCAATTTTCTGATTGATCATTAAATATTTCGAATATACAGAGTGTTACAAAAAAGGTACGGCCACTCTTTCAGAAAACATTCCTCACACACAAAGAAAGAGAATATGTTATGTGGACATGTGTCCGGAAACGCTCAATTTCCATGTTAGAGCTCATTTCAGTATTTCTCTTTAAATGTAAATAGAAATAATTCGTGCAGACAATTGTAAAAATACCAAATTGTTTCGTTAGTATGTAATGTACTTCCTCGATTCACGTCATCAACACAGATTTTCTATGAACGTTTGGGCAGGAATTGTTGGTGATGTCTTGATCAGGCCTCATGTTCTTCCACCTCCGCTCACTGGAGCACATTATCATGATTTCATACAGGATACTCTACCTGTGCAGGTGGAACATGTGCCTTTACAAGTATGACACAACATGTTGTTCATGCACGATGGAGCTCCTGCAAATTTCAGTCGACGTGTTTGTACGCTTCTCAACAACAGATTCCGTGACCGATGGATTGGTAGAGGCGGACCAATACCATGGCCTCCATGCTCTCCTGACTTCAACCCTCTTGACTTTCATTTATGGGGTCATTTGCAAGCTCTTGCGTACGCAACCCCGTAACCAAATGTAGAGACTCTTCGTGCTTGTACTGTGGACGGCTGTGATACAACACACCATTCTCCAGAGCTGCATCAGGAATTCCGTGCGATAGAGGCTGGATGCATGTATCCTCGCTAACGGAGGACATTTTGAACATTTCCTGTAACAAAGTGTTTGAAGTCACGCTGGTACTTTCTGTTGCTGTGTGTTTCCATTCCATGATTAATGTGATTTGAAGAGAAGTAATAAAATGGAAATTAAACGTTTCCGGACACATGTGCACATAACATATTTTCTTTCTTTGTGTGTGAGGAATGTTTCCTGAAAGTTTGGCCGTACCGTTTTGTAACACCCTGTATATTCGCATCAGGAGAAGTCTACTTCACTTTGCTGGCAGAATTACACTCGCCACGTCCTTTTCACTAGATGACTCCTCGTCAGTTACTGCAAATAGGACATCACGAGCCCAGTCGCACAACTTAGGAAAGCGATTTGGTTTGAAATTGATTATCGCTGAAGATACTTTTTATTCTTTCTGTTAAGCTTAAGAGACTCAACTACGGGGTTGTCAGTACCTAAACTAGCATCCATGCCCGAGGGGGGATACGAACCCCCGACGGGGAGCAAAGCATAGCGCCTCAATGCGTTTGGCCAATCTGCCGTGGCGTTGAATATACCAAAAATCGTTTTGGCACTCTACAAATACGAAATTAGTTTGAGAGTACTCAGTAGTTCATGCTAATATAGTATCGCCAAAGTCTATAAGAGTAAAGATTTAGAAAACTTTGCTGGTTTCATGTTAATACGTGATATTTTTCTAGATATTTCATAACGCTGGAAAAAGTATTTGTTCAAACGTCCACGTGTTGGACCACTCGAGAAAGACATTGCCTGTAGACAAATGATCTTCCTAGTACGACTATGGTAGTGAAATGACAACATGGTGGATCATCTCTGGTGGTAGTGGTACTGCTTCCTGGAATGACAGAGAAGAATCTAGATTAAAAGAAATAATCCGACACAAGCTGCTTGTGGCCACTGAGTGCACGCATTGGGGATGTTGAACAGTTGTGCCCAGCCGGAATTCGGGTCCAGTTCCTACTGCTCTCTGAGCAGTTACGGTAACCACTGCAGGAGAGGGGGAAAAAACGATCATCCCAGGTGCGCGGGCTACCCCCCTACCCCCCCCCCCCTCGTCGCCCACATGATTCAAACTTCCTCACACTGCTCACGTAGTTGCCGTTTCCAATTTGCAATCACTTCTCGTGGCACTTTGCTGATTACCTCGAGAGTTCAGGCGTAGTTTGCATTTGCGCTGAAGGCTGGAGAAGTTGTTGTCGTCTTCTTAATTATGTATATTTATGTGGTGTCTGTTCTTTCGAAAGAATACTCACTTATATGTATATAGAAGAATCTATCAAGATTCACTTATTGGTGGTATTCCAATGGAAATGTCTGAAAACTGAATTTCGGTGTGTCATTTACTTATCACATATATGATTACAGACAAGGGTAATGAATTTCACGTAGCAACTACAACTATTCTCGGTCCCTACTTTCTGAATTATCTGCATCAGCCTTCACAAGGGCAATGAGGAGGCGATTCACGCTGCAGCTGTTCGCTTCCTACATGAAAATGTCATCGCTCTCTAAAGATTAAGAGGCAGTAGCTCTCAGTTACAAATTGGAGCGAGAGTAACATTTTACCCACTATCTGACAGAGCTACAAACTGCTATATCGAACTGAGAAATATTTGTGGCAGATTATGCTGCTGTCTAGTAAACACCTCAGTAAAGCAAAGCTAATTTTAAAATGATACTGAAGTTATATCTTCACGGTGCAAATTGCGACAATTGACCCTAAGCATAAATATGCGTATAGTTCATCAAATGATTACCAGAAAATTTTCGTGAGGCCTTAAGAAACCGATAAACAAAACAAATTGAAGGATTATACAGCTAACGAAATTTCTGGTGGGTACAATTGAAAACAACGTTAACTGGGAAATATACATGTTTTGACGAAGATAAAACAAGCGGTCTGTTATTGACACAACCATTAGAAGATTAAAACGTCTTCCTAAGAGACTATCAACCCCACAATTGCTCCACCTCTTCCGCAGTATTGCTGAGTGATGTGCGATTATTACCTGACGGTATAGAGGGAGGACACTGAAAAGGTTGGAAAAAGATATCAGATTATGCGGTATAGTGAATTAGCGGAAAGAAGATCTCGGATGTTCGGATGTTTTCCGTTTTTTTTTTATTTAGGTTGGGGGGGAGGGGGCGGAGAGGGCAGGGGGATGAGGTGGGGACGCAATATTAAAACAAAACTGTTTTCAGTGTAGCACGGTTCTTCTATGAGATTTCAATCACCAACCTTCTCTAAGGATGCAAAGAGCTTTTGTTACGTTTGTATGAAGGCCGCGCAGAGTAGCTGCGCGGTCTAAGGTGCCATGTCATGGGTCGGACTGCTGCTCGCGTAGGAGGTTAGAGTCCTCCCTCGCGCATGTGTATGTGTTGTCCTTAGAATAAGTTGGTTTAAGTAGTGTGTAAGCTTAGGGACTGTTGAACTTCGCATTTAAGTCCCATCAGATTTCACACAAATTATAACATTTGATTTGAATTTTAAGGATAACATAATGGTAATTACAACTCGCACATATCCTTTTTGGCACTTGTTTTTCTGGATCGTCGTAAAAAGGTGGAACAGTCGAGAAACTAAAGCGATCCTATGAACCCATTACGAAACATTTCACTGTGAAAAACAGAACAATCGTGTAAATGAAAGTTCTCAGCAGAAGGTAATTTCTGTTGCGTAGCACTTATTGTTTCAGAAACTTTGAGAACAAGTGCACAAAACATGAATGATATACTACATATATACATTTTTGTTGTTGCAACCAGAATTGTTTAATTTTACAACATTCGTAGTTTTCTATAAATACATATTTTCTTATGTCTAAATCTAATGCAGAGCGCTGAAAAGATAGTTTCCTGTTTCGTACGATTGTGATCTAGGTGAAACGCTATGTGGTACCTAAGTTTATCAGGATTCTATTCTTTATATTCGTTAAATAGTTGAATGAAATGTCAAAAGATAATGTGGATGCTCATTTCATAGCAAAATAGCTCTAGCTGTGGTAGTTAATACTACACATTTTGGTAGGTTGGCAGAAACTTTTGAGCCTGGTTTTGAGGTGTGGGTCTGTATTAGCCGTGGCTTGCGAGCTATGGGTTGGCCAGTCAACCACAGCTGGTGCCAAGGCGAGCCTTGGTGGAAGCCAGCGAGCTGGCGGTCACGGTGGTAGCCAACAGCCCCCGTCACAGCGCAGAGTGGGGCTCTGACATAAATACAGAATGTTTACTTCCTGGCATCATAGTAAGAGCAGAAAGCAGTAATACAAATCAGGCCGTCTCAATGCGAGCAATCAACTCAAGATAGAGTCGTCGCTCTTACTGAAGAGAAGCTGGTCCGGTGGCGTTATAGATTATATGCTGAGATGCATAACGGAAGAAACAAATTATGAGGCATTCTGAATAAATCACTAGTCCTTAAAAAGATTTTTTTCCCTCTATTTTTATATTTCCTAAGTGAGAGACTGTGGAAGATCTCTTAACAACAGAAATAAAACATGATTTCTTTTTCCTTTGAGCTACCTTTAAATTGAGTTTTTTTTTTAATTTACAATTCTTTTATTATCGTATTTTTATTATAATTTTATATTCCTAGTGACAGTTTTCCATGTCAATATGTCAAAGACATTGAGTAACAGGAAAAACATTGAATTAAAGAAAGTATGGAGGTCTGGGTTCCATTCCTGCCCGTGGCACAAATTTTAATTCAATGCTTTTCATTTTAGTCATTATCCTATTTTTATTCATTTATTCCATGCATACAGAGTAAACAGTTTAGATGGACGCCGTTAAAGTAATCCACCTATTAATACACCCCCGTCCTTAACAAAACATGCAAACGATTTGTCTTGCATTTATTCGTTGTTAATTTTTCCTCCATTCTCTCTCTCTTTCTGTCACATCCCTTGTAACCTCAGTTGCCCTTTTGGGCTATTCCCCCTACACGCTGTAAATAAATTAGTGGTTTCCATTTAAACAATACTGTCTCTTTTAATGTCTGCTTTCTTTACTGTCCATGGATCCTCTCTATGAAGCAGTGTTCTTTTATATCTTTGATAATCCATCCTTCGTGATGTAAAACATTTGTTCCTCTTCTCTTGATCCTAAAACAAACTGTGATACATGTCTAAGTAAGGAGTACTCTCTTTTATTTTCCAGTTCTGCACTCCTATTCATTACTAGATCCCACCCTCCCCCCTACCACCCCTCCCTTGACATATTTATCTGCATCTCCGTGCTTCTTTTCACAATTCTGTGTTTGACAGATTTTTTTTTAATTTATTTATTTCTTAAATCACTGTCATTATTTCTCTGCCGTTGACTCTCGAAAAGCACGTGGATATAATGGACAACTGAAGCTTACCGTGCAAGCACTAATGTCTCCGTTAAGATGGACATCTACTCCGACAAATCCCAGTATCCAACCTTTGAAATGGCAGAGACTGAAGATCTCCCCCATCCTTCCTAGTTGGATATTATGCTTCGCATGTAATCGCATTTTCGACGTGACATTGTATCAGAATCCACATTGCTGTTCTGTAACCTCAATATGACTATTGAAGGAAACCACACTGAGAATAATTGCTCGGCACACTTGCCAGTTTTCGGATACCTTGTCATTGACCATACTAGTAAATCACAGAAACCTCCTTCAACTATGTCTGTGTTCCTGAACGTGGTGAATAATAGATCTCAAAATGAAGTTACTTTCCCAATTTCAGAATTTTATTCTAATGCATAATTGACGTTCCTCATAACTATAAAAATGCGTAATATTCAAGTTATCGTGGCAACAGCTATACAACAATCTTGATTAAAATGAGCCCATAGTTAAATAAGCTTATAGCAACATGCCATACCAAATCGTAATGTAGCATACTAAAACGTAATATAATTTCGTGCAAAATCCACGACAAGGCGCCTCACACTACGTGGCCATCCCGTGCGGCCAAGAATGTCTTGCCTAGCAGACACTTCTGAGCTCTTTGACAGGTCGTACCGTCTAATGAGTATTCCATTATGACATAACATTATGCTAACGCATCTGTAATTCGCTGGAGGCCAGGGTGAGGTTAACTAGCAATAGCTAAGGTATGGGTCCGATTCCCGCTGGGGGTAACAGTTTTTAACGGCCACAAAAATACCATCTGCATCTCCAGTAACGCCAAGTAAAGAACGCAGGACTCTGCCTTGTTTCAAATCAACACTGCACATGTCCATGCGCTACTAAATTAAACAAAGTTTTCGCAAAATACCAAACCCATCCACGTCTGCGCGCACAAACGACAGTGTGATAGTTGACGCCTCATGGTGTCAGGTCAAGAGTGACGGTATATGCGGAGTTGGAGTGCCCGGAAGAAACAATAAATATATCAGCAGTATTCCTTCCTATTATACAATAGCAAATGGTGCCGGGTTCGAGTCCCTGCAGGGAAAAGAATTAATTGTATCATCGTTTTAGTTACTAGTATAACGCTATTTCTGAACATATTTGATATGTGACATCTGATTGTGCTTAGTTAACAAACCATCAGTACACTGCATTCTATTCCACAACTTTATGATGTATGACATCTGTGAATTGCACTATATTACATAATTACATATCTTCAGCGGTTACCTCTCAGCAACAATATGAGCTTCATGCAACTCCTGGTTCAGTGCTAAGATTATCATTTATTTCTGGGTTCAGACATCAGTCTTAGAAACAAATGAAAGCGTCAGTGTTTTACGTCTATTTATGCCTAGAGATCACGCACTTAAACGTTGCCCCTGAGAGGAGAATGTTGGGAGCTGAAGCTTGCATTCAGCTTGTAGCGCATTGGCTGTTGGAACAAGTCCCGCCTCTTTCTCCCAATGCCGCCAGCTTACGGCGTATAGATTACAGGTTTTAAAAGAAACGGTATGCAAGGGGTTGAGGCGTCAGAAATGGAACACGAAATTAAATATCTCTTTAATGTTTGAATGATAGAAAACTGGAACGTATATCTACGAAATATTAATATTTTAAAGGGGCTTATCAAGCGGGTGTAGCAACGCTTTCTGCCTCTTTTTATTGTTGTAACTGAATAACAATCAGAATTAATATTCTTCATACCACTTTTTTTCTAAAAGAAGTCGTCAGAGTATGTGGACTTATTTTAGCAAGTAACAAAGTGGAAGGCAATAATCGAAACCAAGCACAAAACAATACACTGACGAGGTCTACTGTGTATAATGCTGTTACGAGGTAAGCTTGGTAGAGAGCATAAACATTCTGTAGACACACGAACTCAGCTGACTTCTGCCGATCAGAGAGGGGCCACGAAAAAGTGCTTGACTGGGACTGCTACAACCGTACAGAATGCTTATTATGCACTTTCATTTGTGTCATCTCACGGGAATACCGCGGTGGCCGAGGGGAATGAGGCGCTCCAGTCACGGTCTGCACGGCCACTACGGTCAGGGGTTCGAATACCCCCTCGGGCATGGATTGTGCCGTCCTTAGTATTAGCTAGTTTGTAAGTTTAGGGACTGATGACCCCGTAGTTAAGTCCCATAAGCTTAACAAACATTTGAACATTTGTTCATCTAATACCCAACTTCAGGACGTTGACTATTCCATTCACATTTTATACGAGGCGCGTCCAGAAAGTAAGTTCGGTTTGGTTATGTAAAACGAACGGGTACAGATACAGAAAAAAATTATTGTACAACAAGATACAACTGTTAAACTACATAGCTTCCGAAATTTTGTAGGCAATTGCCTGTCTATTCATCCATGTGGTAACATGTTCTTTCAGATTTTTGGTGTAAGAAGAGGATTACTGTCAAAAGATTTTTTTTTCACGATAATGCCTGACCTCACACACCGAATGTGACCAAACAGTTCTTACGGAAATTTCAATGGGGCCTGTTTGATCATCCTCCATACAGCTCGGACCTCTCTCCTAGCGACTTTTATCTCTTCTTACACCTAAAATCTGTCCTTGGTGGTCAACACTTCAAGGATGATAAAGAGCTGTCACTACACGGTTGAATACACAGGCGGCAACCTTCTGCGAAGGATGCATGCAAAAACTTCCCTACAAAATTTCGGCTGTTATGTGGGAAAGTAATTTAAGAGTTGTAGAATTTTGTGCAATAAAAATTTCTTATGTATTTCATTTTATTACCAAACGGAACTTACTTTCTGGACGCGCCTCGTACCACGCCCTTTGCTGTTTCCAATAGAATTAAATCTAAGAAAATTCATATGTCCATACCTATGTCTACTCTGTAATGCTACAGCTGCTTTCAATGTTTATATTTATCTTAATGAGAAAAATCATTGTTTTCCGTGCGTAATAGAAATTCCGGCTATTGTGACCTCGTCGCCTTTTGTTTAGTTCTCGTCCCGGTCTGGTTGTCTATAAAGGTACTGGTGCAGGAATTTAAATCACAGTAACAAACTTTTCAGATTAATAATACAATTTTTATTGACTCAAAAGTTTAATAGTCAACTTTAGAACATGTGTCTGTTTCTTCTCTCTTCTTCCTTCTCGCGGCGTCGGCTGCGCTGTGACCTAGTTACTGCTAAGTTCGTAACCGCGTTCTAACTCTGTACTGT
Organism: Locusta migratoria; assembly: GCA_026315105.1. Classification (NCBI taxonomy): domain Eukaryota; kingdom Metazoa; phylum Arthropoda; class Insecta; order Orthoptera; family Acrididae; genus Locusta; species Locusta migratoria. Next base: position 170,076,961 of record CM048745.1, read on the forward strand.
TCTATTTCTGACTTCGTAGCTGCCTAGTAACTGCTGGAGTTCTGAATAGTAACTGTCAGAGTTCTCACTAGTAACTGCCGTATTCCTGAATTATAACTGACTTCGTAGCTCACTGGTAACTGTCGTATTCCTGAATAGTAACTAACGGGCGTCCAGACGTACGTCGGCCTAGATATAGCCGCTTGTAGAAGGCGCGCGTCTTCGGTTACTCCCTCCAGGATGCGCGGCGCCTGCTTACGATTGGCTTTCGGTCGATCGCTGCCTTCTCTACGATCGTTCTCTTACGTCTAGCGTGTGGCGCTGACTTTACGCAACACTGGCCTTTAATTAAAGATGGGTAATGTTTGAGGAAAGAATATAACTATTTTGACGTTCTGATAGTGTCGCATGAAACGTATCAATACATAAATATCTTTGAGTGAGTTTTCGTACCACTAATTTTCAAAAATCTATTATTCACAGAACAATTAACCAGAATTTTTGAAAAATGTACTTCCCATCGAAGTTGTATTTTTATCCACCTTTACTTCTTCTGGTTGGTAATGAGTAAAAGCCCGTACCGAGCGACAGAGCGTCTCTTCTGCAGAGTCTTCCATTGGAGTTTAGCGATCATCTCTGAAACGCTTTCACGATTACCAAATGATCCTGTAACGAAGCGCGCTGCTCTCCGTTGGATCTTCTCCACTTCCTCTATCAATCCCAACTGGTACGGATCCCACGCCGGTGAGCAGTATTCAAGCTGTGGGCGAACAAGTGTGCTTTAACCTACTTCCTTTGTTTTCGGACTGCATCTCCTCAGAATTCTCCCAATGAATCTAAGTCTGGCATCCGCTTTACCGACGACTGATTTTATATGGTCGTTCCATTTTAAATCCCTCCTAATGACTACTCCCAGATAATTTATGGAATTAACTGCTTCCAGTTGCTGACCTGCTATAGTGTAGCTAAATGATAAAGTATATTTTTTTCTGTGTATTCGCAGCACATTACACTTGTCTACATTGAGCTTTAATTGCCATTCCCTGCACCATGCGTCAATTCGATGCAGATCCTCCTGCATCAAGAAAAAATTAATCGAACTAATTAGGCAAATCCTTGATGCATGAGTTAGTGGTGGCTCATAACACACATGTGCAATTTCCACCAAGTGGAAACATGTATACTAGAATGTTTTTACTTCAATTGTCCTTAAAGCTCTTCGTGACAGATTTTAGTTATTATGATGCAACCAAAACTGAGCTATACTTTTCGCGAACATGATTGCTGGGACATTAAAAGAATATCACCATATAAGAAATAGATAGGTTTTCTTTGAAGGGAATCCCTAGTAACTATCTATCGAGAACAGCATCAAGTAAACAAGAAAGAAATACAAATTCTTGACCAATAACTCTTGTTGAGAACAACATTGCTCTCCTACCATCCAAACCATAAGCCAGCCATAGGAAAAACTGAGAGGTTAAAAAAAAATGTTCGTTAAGCTTATGGGACTTAACTACGGGGTCATCAGTCCCTAAACTTACAAACTACTTATCAACTACCTTATACTAAAAACGGCACAAATATCCATGCCCGAGAAGTTTTTTTTTTATTTTTTTTTCTCCCGGCGCAGTGCCGGCTCCTTTTACCAACGTAGACTACATATGTGGCTTTTTTTTTCAACCGTAGTGGCCGTGCAGACCGTGACTGGAGCGCCTCAGTCTCCTCGGCCACCGCGGCCGGCAGAGGTTAAAACAGAACGAGCTGTTTAAGTGAAAAATACTGGCACTTTCTTTAATTGCCTGGCCTCGAGGTCTTTTTCTTATTGGAAATAACCATGGGAAAATAAATAAATCAGTTTGCATTGTACTGGTATTAACTTTTGTATTTAAACTGATAATTTAAAATCAACATGAAAACCAGTAATTTTACTACTAAAATTTCCACAGATTACATCAGATTACTAGAGAAGATACGAAAATCAGTGGTCATTTAATAGCGACAGAAATAAGCAACAAATAGTTTAATAAGAACCTCGTTGCGATTTAAACTTTTAATGATGCTTTATCCCAGTTTCATGTGTTCCTGTTATGAGGCGAAGAATTTTTATGCGTACTTTTTCGTCAATCTGTTGTTATCTCACGAGCGATATTAAAGTATTATTCTGACAAGTGCTCTGTAGGTTATTTCCTTTGCTGATGGATAAACATCTTTGAAGGCTCTGCCAATGAATCTGTCTACCAGCTCCCAGATATTTTATGGATACTTTTATGGAACTAATTGCTTCCAGTGGGTGTTCTTCAATCGTGCAGTAAAATACATAAGGATACAGTACAGTTGTTTGTGTTGAGCGCGAGGCCGTTCCCCGTCGGGGGTTCGAATCTCCCACTCGGACATGGATGTACGTGTCTTCAGTATAAGGTAGTTCATAAGTAGTTTGTACGTTTAGGGACTGATGACCCCGCAGTAAAGTCCCTTAAGCTTCGTAAACATTGGAACATTTGAATCCTACACCTCCAATCAGGTGACAATACATTGCTGACCTTTCCAGCATTTCGCTACAATTTTCCAGGCTGGCTACTTCTCTGCACAGGCGATTTCAAAAAATTAAAATCACTATGAGAATAGTGCAAATTTCTTACTGTATTGGCCCTTATTACTTTTAGCAGAATCTGCATACGGTAGAAGGACTGCTCTTTTTTTATTTTCTTTTTACCTATTTCATTGTGCATTTTGATTCTATGTGTCTGATACATGTATCACAAAATTCTTTGACGGTTCTAAAATTCTTCAGTCTTTGTTCTAAGTGCAAGTGTACTATTAGTAATACTAGCAATAGAAACCGGTTATTGTGAGCGACGTAAATGAAAAAAAAATCCATAGAAGCAAGAACCGGTTTGTTGAGCGATATCGGCCATATATATAAGAAAAATATAGTAATTACGGTTGCAGTACTAAGAGAGTACATGGAGTGGGCCTCGTTTTACACAACAGTCGGTACAGTATTGCTGTTGTGTAACTCGGTCTAGTAAATGGTACTCGAACGCCCCTGCCTGTTGAATGGCACCATCCCTAGTCTATTATTAACTATTGAACAGCACTGGTTATAGCCAATGGATATATTTAAAGCCTCTAGATATGCCAACAAATGAGATTTCTGGAAGCAGCTATCTTCCAGGAAATGCTGATGTTTCCCGAAAATGCATTAATATATCTCAGTCCTAAGCCTAGTGCAACCAAAATTCCATTTCAGTAGCTGATGACCAACATTAAAGACAGAAGTGCAATTTCAGAATACTTTGCATTGTACACTAGCAAATTCATGTATGAAAATAAAAAGAAAAAAGGTAAACTCCTTTCACTGTCAGCAAAGCAATTACACATTTGTCCTAAGAGGTTAGTAGCTCATTTGGCGAAATATGTGTGTGACTTTCAACTTCATATGGGGGAGGTCAGAATATCTGCAAACCGTCTCTGGCTACGTCAGGTTCAGTGCTAGTGGAGCACAGAAGTTCAAAAATCAAATGTTTGTAATTCTATGGGCCAAAATACGATGGTACCACTCCCTAGACTTACAAACTACTTAAACTAAGTTAAACTAACCTAAGGACAATACACACATCCATGCCCGAGGGAGGATTCGAACCTGCAACGCGGGAGGCCGCGCGATCCGTAACATGACGTTCCAGACCCCTTGGAGCATTTTATTTTTATCAGTAAAGCGTCAGTTGTATTCTATGTTGTGTAAAAGTTTAAATAAGTTTATCTGAGTACAATAATTAAAGACAAAGACTGCTCCGGGCTATACAGAAAAACTTGTTAATTATCAAATGTTCAAACTGCGTGGTCATCAGTCCGTAGCTTACAAACTACTTAAACTAAGGCAAACTAACCTAAGGACAACACACACACACACACACACCCATGCCCCAGGGAGGACTCGAACCTCCGACGGCGAGCAACCGCGCGCTCTTCAGCAAGGGGCCTTAGACCGGTCGGCTACTCTACCACGGCAGTGTTAATTATCCATCATTTCTATGAAATAATATAAGATGAAGGAAATTATTGCATCAGTAATAAACTGAAAACAATTCATTCATAGTCTATGTAGAAAGTAGGAAGGAGGCTGTTTCTACACGGTGTAACCACATTTGTTTGTAGCCCTTGCATACGGAGTACTTAACAAGAAAAATATTTCCCGCTCAGCTTTAACGCTTTAATACTGGCTATTCATGACAAATACTAGTATCAACATAGGCTACAACTTGATCTGCATATTTTCTCAACTTGTAAGAAACAGATTACTTCCTGGGCAGCTGCCACTTTCAAAATTACTAAAAATCCGGGCTGTTATGCCGTGGTCTAGTGGATAATAATAAACCCACTAGACCACGGCATAACAGCCCGGAGATTTTTAGTAATTTTGACCATTCCGGCCGTGAAAGTTTACATTTTTCAGCTGCCACTTTCTCTCTTCGATATTCCAATCATGTGTGGTTCGCGGAAAAAACGACAGCAGGTAAGCCTCACTCTGGGCTCTAATATCTCCAGTTCTATTCTTAGGATCTTTTCACGTGATATACGTACCAGCAAGCATTATTTTGTGAGATTCTTCTTGAAACGAACGCTCTCGTGACTTTGACAGTAATCCGTCTTGTACAACGGCTTCTACTGGAAGTGGACGATCAATTAGTGAACCTGAGACATAGCGTTCTCCTTTTCTGTGGATCATCTCTATCCCCACTATCAATGTTATCTACACTGACGAGCAATATTCAATTATTATTCGGACAAGTGATCTGTAGGCTGTTTCCATTGCTGATGGATAAACTTCTTGAAAGCTCCGCCAATGAATCTCTCTAGCAGCTCCCAGATATTTTATGGAAGATTTTATGGAAATAACTGCTTCCAGAGGGTGTTCTTCAATCGTGCATTAATATACAGAAGGTTTTATGTGTTAGCAATGCACTACAGTTGTTTGTGTTGAGCATCAATTCCTTCACTCCGCCGCGGCGGAGTGGCCAAGCGCATTGAGGCGCTATGCTGCGATGCACGAGGCCGTTTCCTGTCAGGGGTTCGAATGCCCCCTCGGGCATGGATGTTTGTGTCGTCTTTAGTATAAGGTAGTTCATAAGTACTTTGTAAGTTTAGGGACTGATGACCCCTCAGTTAAGTCCCTTAAGCTTCCAAACATTTGAACATTTGAATCCTACACGTCCAATCAAGTGTCAATGCATTGCTGATGTTTCCCGCATTTCCCTACAATTTTCCAGGCTTGCTACTTCTCGGTAGAGGCGGTTTCAAGAAATTAAAATCACAATGAGAATAGTGCAAATTTCGTATTGTATTCGACCCTTATTACTTTTACCAAAATCTGCATACGGTAGACGGACTGCTTTCTTTTCTATAATTTTCTTCTTGCCAATTTTATTGTACATTTTTATTCTATGTGTGTGATACATGTAGCTCAAAATTCTTAGACGGTTTTAAAATTCTTCAGTCTTTGTTAGAGGTGCAAGTTTACTACTAGTAGTACCAGCAATACAAATTGGTTATTATGAGCGACGTAAATGAAAGGAAAAAAAATCCTTTACAACCAAGAATCGGTTTGTTGCGCGATAACGGCCATAGCTACTCTGAGGTCAAAGGTCAATGCCCTTTATGGACATTCGCCACAAGCCTGCTCAGAACTTTTGTAAGGATTATTTTTTCCACACTTACCCTAGCGCATATCGCAAAAGCGAATGACATAGGGATTTTGTCCTTCGATGACGTGCATTCTCTCCCCATAGGATAGATGCCACTGAATATCCAAGCACCGCCGAGGACGAACATTGAAGACTGTGACTGTAAAGTAAGAACTCAGTTCTCCACGTCTCTCCACTAGTTGTCCTAGACTTTTTTTCGACACTTAGTACCCGAAAGTGTGTCGCTATCAGGATTTCCGTTGATGGACATTCCATGAGTCACGACCTTCTCTAAGTAATGCGTCGCGTTTATTTAATAGCAACGTATTGTGGCACGTCGTACGGTCGTTGCTACCTAATAGAAAACTGTAAACTTTTAGTGCTCGTTAAACTTGACCGCAGTAGAGAAAATTACCGCACCAGTTTACAACGAGAGTAAAACTTTTATTCCGTTTGTATTACTGGCGGAAAGAAAATGACTGTTCCTACTTATTTCTTTATATCACCGTACTATCCAGCTTTCTGCCACTTTATAAGAGTACACCACCTTCTGCCTGACTCTGTCCATTTCAACTCTATTTGTAGCGTTTCTTGGTCTGTAGTTTGGTGGCCACGTGGCTTTATAGTAGTGACGTCTGACTTTTCCAAGAATGTAGTTTCCTAATATTACACGAAAAATGGAATTCGAAGAGAGATAGTAATAAAGATGTAATAAATTAAAACATCGTGCAACTCATTCTTTATGACTTCATATCTGTTGAACTACGTGTTTTAGTGTGATATACTGTAAGGTAAGCCTTACATTATATTATTCGCTTGAACCTGTTTCTAGTGAATATGTAGTAATTAATTTTTTATGTGACTTAATTAATTATCGTGATGCACCATGTCTGTAGGTAACTTAACTGTGAACATTTTCTGTCATTTATTTATTATCTGTATTGTAATTGTTTATGTATATATTATTTTATTTGATTTGTACTTTGTATTTTTCTGTATGACTGTGATTACTTGTTAAGTTTAATTTGTCATTGTAAAATATTTCTCTGTGAACAGTTATCGATATGGCTCCTCAGGTCAGAGACTATATCGTATAGCAGCGCTCGCCTGTGGGAGAGCAGGCAAGCAGCAGTATCTGCCGCCCCGAGAGGTAGATCAGACGTTCGTACGCGGTCCGCGGAGTGCTCAAACAATATAAGTAATAAAGTTGAACAAAGTGAAAGTTATAATTTGTTATAAGTGCAACGATATGGAAGTTTATGTGTAACCAGTGAACATAAGTGAAGCAAGAATTGATCTTAATGAAACATTTATTCGTTCGTTCTGCTGAGGCAGAAATTCGTTACGTGTTGGTAACCGTCCCAGACGGCCAAAACGTGGTAGCGTCATCGCGGACGCTAACGCTCGCGATTAATTACGCGATTCGCGAAGCATCACGGCGAACTGCTAGCAAGCAGCCAAAGGAGGAGCCACCTTCAAAATGATTTTTGGTATGAATTTATGTATCATTTATATGACTGCAGAGTACCACGTCCTTGGACTGATATATAAGTTAAATGCTATTGGTTGTAATTCACTGTGAATGCATGTTTAAGTTTTGTTAAAATACAAGAACATTAGACAGTACTTTTGCTATCTTATTTGAACAACTAATTAACCACTCATAATTAATATAACAATCCTCAATAATGCATGAATAATATTTCTACACAATTTTACAATCAAGTGAATGTCATTAATTGTTAGAAACAGTAAAAATCATTCAGTTGAGACAATTTTGCTAAAATTGATGGTAGAAGATAACAGACTGTTGAATTAATGAATAATTTTTCTATTTCGTTTTGCACTGAGTTCAACAATAATAACCACCGCCACATCTATCCTATAAAGAACCAAACTCGTACTAATGTCGTATGCAAAGCATTAATTAAGACTGATTTACTTAAATTTCCTATTTGCTTGAGTGAATCAATTTTATCAGATAGTGACTTTAGTGGTTGGACTGCATCCACTTGCCAATCACTTGATGTTAAAAATCCTACTATTCATAATTTTCTAAATTATCACTACCGTTAGCGTAGTAATTGAGTCATACATATTGCACAGACGGAGTAAGTTAATTTCTGCTATCTGTGTGTGCACAGTCTCTGTAGGAGATGTTGTAAGGAAAGGAAAGGTGAGTGATCTTTTGTAAACTTTGTCAGATAGGGCCGTAGTATTTGTTAATTACACTGATTGTCTTGCTTAATATTCACAAAATTTAACTATACCACTTGCACTAATCACGAGTTCATCGTAACCAACCACGAAATTAAGGTCAGGTTTCTTATGTTGCTCAAACATTCAACAACAGCCACCACAGTTAATAACACGTATATCTAATTTTTTTACCCCCACTCACACTTTTCTTCAATAAAATAAGCACCTTTCACCCAATATCCCCAACAAATATTTTCTTTCCTTACAATACATTAAACTAAGTATGTGGATTATTTCTTTAAAAAATCACACGAATACATTTAGTAGTGTGAGCGTAATAAATTGTAATGTCTGGCCGAATGCCGCAGTTTTCCTTCAAGAACAGCGAAAGCATAGAACAGACTGTAACCGGGAGAAACTTTCGTAAAGGTTTTTAAATATGTGCAACGATTATTGTAAGTAGCTACAAATAGTAGATGCAAAAAATCGGGTTCATCAAGCGTCGTGTGACAGCAAAGGTTTCTAGCGCATTTGTTTAAAACTCAATATCCCCTGAACTTTGTGAAATACTACAAACTTAGAAGTAGGCCTATATTGAGTGATGTAGGTGTATACAGTCTGCCAAATTTCCCAAATAGAGTCCTTAGTAAACATGTCATAAAACCTCTTTTGTGATGGCGCCGCTTAACATGCGTATTATTATTTTTGACCTCCTATCTTCTAAACTTTGTGTCTTACTAAGTTTGGTTGAAATTGGATCAGTAGACGAACATAAGCACACACATTTTTATGATATACAGGATGATCCTAAAATGTATGTCAAAAATGAAACGGCTGTTTGAGGGAACCGAAATAAGCAGATTTCGTACAGGAATGTCTGGTCGGTTATGACATACTACAGCGCTAGCGCGGGCAGAAGTATAATAGAAAGGAAATTGAAAGAAGGAAGTAAAGACAAAGAAGTTATTTATTGATAGTTTGCTCAAGGTGCTCGAATGAGCGGCCACCAACAGCGATACAAGATTCATAACGACGCCAAGGTGCATGGATCGGCGTACATTAGGAAAGACGTCAGGCATGTCGACCAAATATCCAGCAGCAACAGAGAAGCGAGTAACTCGATCTTCTTCAGATGTGACGGGACTCTCATACACCAGGCTTTTAGTATGACCAAAAAGGAAGAAATCCACGCAGATTAAATCAGGTGAAGAGGGTGGCCAGAGAACTGGTCCCCCCTTTTTGTCCAATGCTGGCCGTAGAGGTGCACTGGGGTTCCATAGTGCTGGAACCGCATTCGTCTGCTAACAGCTAGTGGAATATCGTCCAGAAGTTGAGGCAAGACCTCTTGTAGGAATATGTTGTATACGTGGACAGTTACGCGACTGGGTAGAATGTACAGCCCTACTAAGTTTAGCTGCTAAGCGCACCGCTGCTTGCCGTCGAAGGTTCAAGTCCTTCCTCGGGCATGTCTGTATCCCGTTGTCCTCAGGATAAGTTAAAGTAGCTTGTAAGCCTAGGAACTGATGAGCAGATTAGTTAATTCCCATAGATTTACAAATATTTGACCATTGTCTTGCTAGCGTAAACATTAATGGAAAACCATTATTGGGAGGCATGTGCCATTGTGTCATGTTAGTTACTATGAGCCCATAGGTGAGAATTATGGATGTTAAACAACTTCAGGGACAAACTCTTTTCTAATTTCTATTATCAATCAATTTTAATACTGTGTTATTAGAAAGAGATATATTAGTACAAATGCAACTATTTACTTTTCAACAATGAAGTGACCACATTTGTGTACAGAGTACAAATTGGGTTACATAAGGTTAATGGTCACATATGTGTCAATATCTCTAAAGAAGTGAAACACACCCTATTAGTAAAGGTAGCCTCATTTCTATATATAAAAGGCAATGTCCCGACTGACTGATTGACTGACTGACTCATCACCGAGCCCAAACCATTGAAGACAGAAACTTGAAATTTGTAGAGGGTGTTGATCTTACTATGTAGGCGTCATTTAAGAAGCGAGTTTTTGATATTTGTCCATAAGGGGGTGAAATAGGGGTTGAAATGTTTTTTGAAAATACGTTGCTATTTAGGAAATATTGAACATAGAACTACAAAAATTCGGATTTCGGATTTTAATTCAGGGTTCGAATTTAAAAGACACGTGTTTCGGCATTTTCTGAAATTCAACTAATAAGGGGGTAAAATAGGAGACGCAAAAAATTAATTTTCAAAAATATGTTTCTGCTAACTCAAATTTTAAGCTACAATTACGAAACTTCGGATATGGAATCTTGGTCAGGAATAAAAAACCGGAGTTTCAGTAATTTTGGAAATTCAACAAGTAAGAGGGTAAAATAGGAAAATAAAAATTCTTTTTGTAGACAAGTTGCTATTGAGACAATTTTGTAGCTAGAGCTGCAAAAATTGATATTTGTATTGTTGGTTAGAATTAAAAAATTATACGCGTTTCGGTATTTTTGGAAATTCAACCATCGAGGGGGTTAAATTGGAGAGGGGATGTTTTTCGAAAATCTGTTGCTATTTAGGCAATTTTGAAGTTAGAAGTACAAATTTTCGGATTTGTATTCGGGTTTGAATTTAAGAGACGTGTCTCGGTATTTTTGGAAATTCGACCAATAAGGGGGTGAAATACGAGATGGAAAAATTGATTTTCAAAAATATGTTGCTGTTAACTCAAATTTCAAACTATAACTACGTAACTTAGGACATGAACTCTTGATCCAGATTAAACGACACGAGTTTCGTTATTTATGGAAATTCAACAACTAAGGGCCTAAAATAGAGAATCAAAAATTCTTTTCGAAAACGCATTTTTCAGGACAATTTTGAAGCTAGAGCTGCAAAAATTGGTATTTGTATTGTTCGTTAGAATTTAAAAAATACGTGTTTCGGTAATTTTGGAAGTTCAACCACCAAGTGGGTTAAATTGGAGAGGGGATGTTTTTCGAAAATCTTTTGCTATTAAGGCAAATTATGTTTTCTTGGTCAGAATTAATAAGACACGTGTTTCGGTATTTTCAGATAATTAATCATTTAGGGGATGCAATAGGAGTGAAACATTTTTTTGAAAATACGTTGCTACTAAGTCAATATTGAACCTAGAATTACAAAAAAATTATATTTGCATACTTGGTTGGAATTTAAAAGACACATGTTTGGGTATTTTTCGAAATTCAACTATTAAGGGGTATCATAGGGGGTTACAAGTAGTAAAATAATATTCAAATGTTTGTAAATCTTAAGAGACTTAACTACGGGGTCATCAGTCCCTAATGCTTACAAACTAATTAAACTAACTTAACTTCGACTAAGTTATGCTAAGGGCAACACAAACACCCATGCCTGAGGGGCGAATCGAACCCCTGACGGCGAACAGCAGCGCGCACTGCAGCATGGCGCCTCAATGCGCACGGCCATTCTGCCGCGGCTACAAGTAGTATCACAACATTTCATTATGATAGTACTTAAGCTCTCTCTATGAAAATTTATATTAAGAGGGAGAAACAACTGGTGCAGACCAACCAGCCTACGCATGCGAAGCAGCGGTCGATAAGCTAGTCAGTACATAAAACTTCGGCAGGGAAGGTGCAATTAGCCACAGTCTGCTGTAGGTACCGACGAGCAAAGATGCCGCGGAAGGTAATCGTCAGGCTTGCACTCTCTGTAAATGTTACGAATTGATTCCGTCTTCAAAGTCCTCATAACACATTCATGACTCAAACTCAACGCACACACTACAGCTCTCGATCTTGTCTAAGGATTATCCTCTATTGTGTCTAATATTCTTTCTTCCACAACATGAACTTTGCGATATCTGCTAATGCCAGCTCCGCGCCTGGAAGCATAAAGCGATCCACCCGAGCATAGCTCCCGATGAAGACGCTCGAATGTTCGACGATCCGGCTGATGCCTATTCGGGAATCGCTCAATGTACATCCTTTGAGCAGCCGGCCATGTCGGCCAGCTCTGCATTGGAGAAACGAAGCCTGCTGCTCGAGAGCCGCGCAGAAAATAATGAATCCATCTTGCTAAGCACTTGTAAACAACGCACTGTTATCGCTCTTACCTGCTCAAGGCGTCATTACCGAGCAAATATTACTATACTAAATCTGCTTATTTCGGTCTCCTATAACGTTTCATTTTTACAAACATTTTAGGACCACCCTGTACATAGACGTTGTTGTTGTTTTTTGTTGTTGTTGTGGTCTTCAATCCGGAGACTGGTTTGATGCAGCTCTCCACAATACCCTATCCTGAGCAAGCCTCGTCAACTCCACATAAGAACGGCAACCTACATCTGGCCTGCATGTCCTCGGGAAAGGTAACGGCTGTAGTTTCCCCTTGCTTTCAGCCGTTGGCAGTAGCTGTGTGGCAAAGCCACATTAGCTGATGTCACAAGGCCAGCTCAGTCAATCATCCAGACTGTTGACCCTGTAACTACTGAAAAGGCTGCTGCCCATCTTCAGGAACCACACGTTTGTCTGGCCTCTCCACAGATACCCCTCCGCTGTGGCTGCACCTACGGTACGGCTATCTTCATCATTGAGGCATGCAAGCCACCCCACCTCAGCAATGTCGTACAGACTGTATATTAGAAAGATCACACACTTACTATTTAATTACTAATTTATAATGATGATCGCATTATTTCACCATTTACAAGTTTCCGCACGAGATCTGTCATGCAGGAAGTTCATATGTTTGTAATTCTAAGGGAACACACTACTGCAGTCACTAGTCCCCAGACAATGACTGTAAATCTATCGAACCAAACTGCGTGGTCATCAGTCCGTAGCTTACAAACTACTTAAACCTAGATAAACTAACCTAAGGACAATACACACACTCATGCCCCAGGGAGGACTCGTACCTCCACGGCAAGCAACTACGCGCTCCGCAGCGAGGTGCTTTAGACCGCTCGGCTACTCCACCGCGGCCCCAGACTTATAAATTAATTAAACTAAGTTTAAGGACAATAGACCCAAACGCACAACCATGCTCGAGGGATGACTCGAACCTCCGGCATCTAGAACCGCACGGCCATTTCCGCGTGGCATAAAGAAAATGAAATTGATAATGTAACTATTATCTGACGCATGTTCAATTAGCTGAACAAAATTGTTGATATATTCGCGGTCACTTATTGAAGTCGGCGTGGTTTGGTACCTATACGTAGACATGTTGCTCGTGTGGAGACGTGTTAAGGGGCTGATCGGGTCTTGCAAAGATATATCAAAAGTCCCCATCCCGGTATTAAACTTAACGTGGTTGGAAAGGTTCAACTGCAACACTATCTGAATGTGCCAGTTGATGATAGTGGTGAGAATCTGAGAGATAGCGTGTGTCGGAAACCGACACACACGAACATACACCTACATAGTTTGAAATCATCACTAGAACCAAAGAAGAGGTATGATAAATACGCTAGTAAGGCCTGAGACCACGCGTGTCACACAGTGTTCAGAAATAGAAAGACTGGAGAGTGGTATAAAAATTCTAGGTGAAAGGATATCAAAGATAATATTTGCTGATGACATTCCTATCCGCAGTGAAAGGGAAGAATAAATTTAGGATACATTGGTTGAAATGAATACTGGGTACAGACTATGGACTGAGAGTAAACCACAAAAGACAAAAGTAATGGGAAGTAGTAGAAATGACTTACTATAGCTGTGGAATCTTTCAATTAAAGTGTATCGGCGTCGCCTTAACAACCACAACAACGCACGAACTACACTAGGTTTATGCAGTGGCGGCGCTAGGTATCAGCGACGTAAAACAGTTGTCAAATTGTTAAAATTTTAGCTCTTCAGTTAACCGTATTTATTTCCGTATGGCCTATGAATGAACTGTTTATTTCCGCTCGTCTTGCAACATTTTAAAAGTTAAGCCTCTATTACACATCTAAGGTGTACACTTACGCGGAAAACGCTGCAAGTGTACATGTTTGGTATTGTACACAGATTCAAGAAGGGGGATATATTATTCTCGCAATGTTACTTGGCATATGTTGCGAGGGTGGGAGGAGGAGGGACAAGCTCCGCCTCCATGTACTTTACGGGAGGCAACAAAAACCCACGGTTTCCACATCCACGAAAGCAACAGTGATTAAATGGCCAGTTAAGTAGATTGTGTTACAGCACACGTTGTACATTTGACAACAAGCATCTGCACACCAGTATGGCACGAAGTTTTTGTTTGTAGAGTTTATGGGACTTAACTACGGGGTCATCAGTCCCTAAACTTACAAACTACTTATGAACTACTTACAACTAAGGACGGCACAAATATCCATGCCCGAGGGGGGATTCGAACCCCCGACCTTAGTGGCCGTGCGGACCGTGACTGGAGCGCCGCAATCCCCTCGGCCACCGCGGCCGGCTACAAACTACTTACGAACTACTTACGAACTAGGACGGCACAAATATCCATGCCCGAGGGGGGATTCGAACCCCCGACCGTAGTGGCCGTGCAGACCGTGACTGGAGCGCCTCAGTCTCCTCGGCCACCGCGGCCAGCTGGCACGAAGTCATAACACTACCGTCGACTGTTTCTGATCAGAACTAAGGGCTTACCATATAACATCTGTCGCAAAGACGCGCATACGGAGTAAACAGATATAACACACGAAATTGACAGTCAGACTCACATGTAAAAATTTTGCTGGATCATGTTTCTTTTCATTAGTAAGCAAAAAATTGATTGTGTATAGTAAATTATTACTTATTGATACATTTGCCGCAGCGTTGTCATCTATTTCATTTGTAAGGTACGTCAGAGTCCAGAAACATTTGACAACTTTTATTAGTCTGTAGAACCCAGTTGTAAATTTTAAATAAGTAGTATGTTTTGATTGAAATTACTTGGCAGATGACGCAGAGGCGGATTCATCGTGCTGACTGCACTGTGCGGCACAAATGCCAAACTGAGGCCCCCAATTTATTGCGCCCCCCCCTCCCCCCCCCCCCCCCCCCCCCCCCCGCCAATGCAATCAAAGGTAAAGACCGCAGTGGCTACAACTTTGTACTGCCAGGTATAAGGTCACTGTGTAGCTTGAAACTTACTCAAAATAATAATAACGCTCAATCTTTAGATCGCTTTCACGAGATAAAATTTATTTCTACGTTTGAGACGTCCGTATCAGGTTCCTGGCGACTAGGGGCCTATCGTGTCAAGCCCGGTAGCGCTCACTGGTATTGGGGTTGTCTGAGTGCACCACGGAGCCAAAGCCCGAGTTCGGCCGTTCGGAACGCCATGTCGATGTCGTAACGATATTACACGCACATTACGCCAACTTGGCACGCATCACAGGCGGCGGTTTGCGGCCGCGTGCAACCGAGCCAAACCGAAACTCGCCCCAACGGCCATCCGCGGGCACCGCACGATTTACACGAGTCGGGCAGGAAACCTGATCGCGCGTACCGCAGCAACCAGCAGACGGCCGCTCTAGCTGTTGCTCGTTACGTAAGGGGACCCTGGACTCGCAATAATGTTGTGCAACATTATTGGAGATTTCATGCGTGCTTGCGGCTGATGACGCAACTCCATCTATATCTATAAATGTGAATGTCTGTTCGGTGTGCGTTTGTGACGTCTGAACCACAACACATAAGGAGCTAAAAATTTGTACAGTTACTAATGTCTACCCGGGGAAGGCTTTAGGCACGGTTTTATGGCGATCGGATAGCTATTTATCTATATATATTAATGTGAATGTCTGTTCGGTGTACGTGTATCACGTCTGAACCACAACATATAAAGAGCTAAAAATTTGTACAGTTACTAATGTCTACCCGGGGAAGGCTTTAGGCACGGTTTTATGACGATCGGATAGCTATTTATCTATATATATTAATGTGATTGTCTGTTCGGTATACGCTTATCACGTCCGAACGACAAGGCGCAGGGACTTGAATATTTGTGCAGTTACTAATTTATACCTGAGGAAGGTTTTTAGGGTCGGTTTTATAGCGATCTGATAGATATTTCGAAATTCGAAGAATATAACGCGAAATGCGGAACAATAATTACTCTTTGAAAATTATATTTACTCTTCGAAAATAGTTTTATCGGTTGCATTGTTGCTTGATGGTTGATAATGATATAAGGGTTGAGTGTATTGGGATGGGAAGTTATCGGTGTATATAAAATTCTACGTCTCTCTCTGTGTGTGTGTGTGTGTGTGTGTGTGTGTGTGTGTGTGTGTGTTAATATTTCGCTCTGCCGCGAGAACTACAGAACGCAAACGAATCGTCTGTGTGTAATTGTTGTCAGAAGTCTCCCGTTGTACACCATAGCAGTTCCATGCCGATAGCTATAAGAGGGTGGAAGATATGGTGGTTGAAAGTCGTCACTTTATTAAAAAAATTCTGACTGAAGGCCAGCGATGACGTTTGCGACTCTATAGCAAGGAGGTTACATACAGCGAAACGTGATGCCACAAACCATATCTTTGGTCTATGCATGCTACAATGTCAGCTCTTTCTCTGTGAGGATAAGCATACGAATAAGGAAATATAAGAATAAATAAATAAAGCAGTAAAAAAGGAATTTCTTTTAATACATCTCTTTCAAAAAAAAACCGATTTGACGTTTCGCGCATTACATCAAGTACAATACTACAAAGAAAGTAGTTTATTAGAATGCCCTAAAATGAAATTAAAATGAATTTGGACGTTTACTCTCACCATCCATGTTGATATATTGCAACACAGGCTATAAGGAATAATGTATGTATTATTTACTGTAAATCATTAAGCACTTCACATAATTTTATTTTTTTATTTGAATGTTGATTAAAAGAAGGTATTGTATTTCATTTCATCCTTCAAAACCAGTGTCATAGCACACTACTGAAAGATAGGTTTTCCATCATAATCGACCAACACGCGAGCGGAACCACGGGTTTAAGCTAGTAATATTATGAATGAAGGCCCACAAGTAGTAGGCCTATGAATGACTGAGGAATGAATAAAGACTTTTGTTCGTTCATCACGGCGAGTTACCACTGACCACAACTAACCCATCTCCTGCAGAGAACCCAGACTACACCTAAACTGCCTCCATCCATTACATTGGTTTCATGAGTGGAATGTTCCTGACCATCTATATGGCGCCCCTAAATTAGGGGACTATTTTTTTTCGAAACTACGTACCTACACTGCTCAAAACAATTGGGGAAACATGTGTGATATCCTACACATTGTACATAAGGTAAAGTGTTTTATTCAGATATTCGTTACAGTCGTAATTTGTGTGGGGTACATTACAACATTTTTCTGCCTCAACTTCTTACTTGTTTTCATGGCGTTTAGTTAGAATGAGGCACCAAGAGGCTACCATAAACAGTGAAAACATCATTCTAGTTGCCCTCTAATATGGTGTGTGATGACTACGGACTGCCAGTACAGTTGATACCCGCGTTGAAAGTGTGAGGGCATCATTCAGCACTTGAGAGATAATTGGCCATTCGTCCATGAGATCAATATCTAGCTCTGCAACGCAGTAGCGTAACTATGGGGGGGGGGGGGGGGGGGGGGGGTAGGGGAAGAGCGGGATAGAACCCCCCTCCCAGAACTCTAAAAGACTGTTTAAAATACTATGCGCCCCAGAACGAACATTTTCAACTTTAAAAAGGGTCAAGACATTCCTCAGACATACAACTGGACAGGTAAAACAATCAAATAAATTGAACACATTTAATACTACCAGTAAAAATAACCAACTTATTTTATCTGTATTTTTACACTGTTACAAGCTAGATTAAATGGACTGGCTTTACTGAGTGTTCATAGTGAAGTCGACATTTCTGCGGATGAAGTTATCGATTGCCGCGGTGGAGTAGCCGAGCGGTCTAAAGCGTCTCGCTGCGGAGCGCGCGGTTGCTCGCCATGGAGGTTCGAGTCCTCCCTGGGGCATAGGTGTGTGTGTTTGTCCGTAGGTTAGTTTACCTAGGTTTAAGTAGTTTGTAAGCTACGGACTAATGACCCCGCAGTTTGGTCCGATAGATTTACAAATATTTTTTAAAGTTATCGATTACATAGCCAAAAAAAAAAAAAAACAAGAAAACTTGAGATTGTCCTGTAACTTGTTGTGTTACAGCGCCTTCATTTTCATACGAAGCAAAATATTCGAGTATTATCATTGCTCATTATTTTACCTTAATTATTAGAAGGGCAGGGACTACTAATCTACTACGTTTGTTTTATTCTAAAAACAGTCAACATGCTTTCGACTAACATAATTTTCTAAAACTGTATTAAAAAGCTTATTTCAATTTGACTAAAATTTGCCCCCAAAGCCACTGTTGCGACGGTTGTGGGAGGTACTGGTCTTGCTGAAAGAGTCTGCGAAATATAATTACGTAGGCTTCCGCGGCCAGAGTCAGATGACATAAAAGTTTTCTGGGTGTTAAGGCCACTGTAACGTTGACCGAAACGTCGGTTATTAAAGTAATAGCAAAAAAAATGTTCAAATGTTTGTATAGCTTATGGGAATTAACTACGGAGTCATCAGTCCCTAAACTTACAAACTACTTATGAACTAGCTAACACTAAGTACGGCACAAATATCCATGCCTGAGGGGGGGGGGATTCGAATCCCCGATCGTAGTGGCCGTGCAGACTGTGACTGGCGCGCCGCAGTCCCCTCGGCCACCTCAGCCGGCAAGTAATAGCTTTCCTACGTCATGACGCGGTACAACAACCAGAAAACTTTTCTGTCAGTCTGCAAAATGCATCCCTGATCTGCTCAACCGGGTATAAGTCCGATGAACAAGCTGACCAATAGTTCAATTCCCTCAGCTTCAAACACGCTGTCCACTGGTGCCCGAGCGGTCTGCGGCGCGCCAGACCCGTTCTGCATGGCCGCTACGGTCGGAGGTTCGAATCCCCTCTCGGGCTTGGATATTTGTGCCGTCCTTAGTCTTAGCTAGTTCATAAGTAGTTTGCAAGTTTAGGGACTGATGACCCTGTAGTTAAGTCCCGTAAGCTCTTCAAACATTTGAACAACTGGCTATAGTAAAAGGTAGCGTAAATAATACTGAGTAAATTGATATACAAATCTCAGTTAAATTAATATTGCCTCACTTTCAAATATATTTAAATAGGTTTTTAAATAATTATTTCGTATTTTTTCGATTTCCGTCGTCCTTAGTTGCATATGAAATTGGTGGAGGTGTATTACCGTCTATCAGCTAAATGAAAGGCGTTTTCTTGTGTGCCATGCGCGTTTCGCTTCTTTATTTGTGAAGCATCACCAGTGGCGGCTTTCTGTGTTATTCCATGTGTGTCTTCATGGAGATGTTTGTGAGGTCTTCAGCTGGCTGGATTGTAAACAAACGTTCAAAAACGAGTACACAGTGAAGTGGTGATGCAAGGGTTTTCATCAAGAATGAAAATATCGTATCCAACTGAAGACCTCACAAACATCTCCATGAAGACACACAGGGAATAACACAAAAAACCGCCTCTGATGATGCTTCACAAATAAAGAATCGAAACGCGTATGGCACACAAAAAAACGCCTTTAATTTAGTTGCTAAAGACGGTAATACACCTTCACCAATTACTTCGTAATTAACGGATATTATACAGAGACTAATAAGGGCACAACTTCCCTAACATTATTTTCGAAATATATCTACTTTAATATTATGAGAAAAGAATTTAATTAGTTTTATCAGAGGTATTAATTAGCCTAATATGACATACAACAATATGTCTCTTGCATGAACGAATTAATATTTGCTAATTAAACAAACTTCTGCGACGTCAAAAATTAGAGAATAACTTCACGTTAGGTTAGGCTAAAAGTTTTGAAAAAGAAAGTGATGATAGACTAATTACGTTCGTACCTATTATTATAAAACACTGGTATCGGGGGACTGATGACCACGTAGTTAAGTCCCATAAGCTATACAAACATTAAAACATTAAACACTGGTATCGGGAGGTTTAGTAACGCAAGAAGATGGGAATAAATCCCAACGTGATTCATTAGAAAGTAATGTGAACGTGTGTGTGTTTATTTTTATTTACTTAGCCATTCCCTCAAGTGTATGAGGAGAGATTCCTTATTCATTCGTGTTGGTAGTATCGAGATAGCAAAGGCTGAGACCCATATTTCCAGTGTACAGGTTATTGGACAATAGCTGTCTTATTATGACGTTAGTATTTGTAATTGCAGAGATCTCCGGAAGAATCTGTTATTGTTTTCCATCTTTAATGATTGTTTTTAGTATTTATTACAAATCATTAAAATCTGTTTCCTTTTATTTTATTTAGGATAATTCGAGTTACAGGCTCTGAACCTGTATAAATATGCGCTTCACGCAAAATTGTCTGAGTAAATTGCAATTAAGGGTTGATCGGTGTATTACTATAATATGTCACTTTATTCTAAAGGAACTGTTTATCGTACTCATACTTTGGAGGTATCAGTAAGTTTTTTTGAATAAAAGGGTTCTCGATGATAGTGAATCATGTGCAATCAGAGTATATGTCCCAGTCCTTCCGTAGAATGTAGTATCTCTGTCTTATCTGCGGCTCAGGCATGAGAGAATGTAATACATCCATCTGGGTAACTGCTTATCACGTACGACATGTGGGAGTGAAACGGGGGGGGGGCTACAAAATTGGGCACTTTTGCAGTTTAGGGGGTACGGGATCAAAGTTCATCTCTGGTGGTGATTTCTTATTGACATCGCAATGTAGGTGAGTCGGAAGAAAATTTTCTCTGGTTTCAATTAATCTCATTGTATAATGATTAATGATCAGTGTGTTGTTGATTTTCATGTTGTCATGGAGATTGTGAGTCTATCGTGAATTTTTCTGATTTTGATGATGGCGAGTCGATTTCCAGATCTGACAGTTTCGCCTCAAACATTTATTTCAAGTAACGGCCACGGACAAGGTTGCGATTAATTGGGCGCAAGAACATGATTTGATAAAAACTCATGATTTGTGATGGCAAGTGCGTCGGCTACTATGAAATGCGAATGAAAGATCATAAATAATATGGATGGTGTCATATGGCGGTGTTCTGCAGGTCATGTCTTTAGGAAGAAGGCCTCAATTCGCAAATTCTTTACATTAAGCCATTTGAAAGTATACAAGATATTACAGCTAATGTACCTGTGGGCTTATGAAATAGATAAGCATCACGTTTTAGAGAGAGAGCGAGCTGGAAATTGGTGGTATACGGTTGTAGACTGGAAACAGTTTTGTAGAGACATTTGCCATGGATATTTTTTGTTAAATCCCATATCTCTTGGAGGCACAGGTCACAGTGTTAAGATTAATGAAAGTTGTTTTGTTCGTCGCAAGTACGAACGTGGTCATCCAGTTAAAGATGTGATGTTCAAACGAAGGAAAGTTTTTATAGTCACCGTACACAGGCGAAATGTTGAAACTTTAAATTGGATTCCATTATCTGGAGGGGTGTGCTCAACGCCCACTTCGTATGACCTCGTATGACACCAGATAATATCACATGTATGTAGCTTTGTTGTCAACGGATGTGTTACACGTAAATGTCACTGTACATTTCACAAAAGTGCTGTTTTGAACTTGCTGACAGCACTGAAGATGGTTTCTTGGAAAACCGAAATCGATTTGCCTGAATAAAGCAAAAGATTTTACGGCTAATGCTGCTCCTTTCATTATTGATAAAAATGTTGAAACTTTGTTGCCCACTTTGCAGAAGTTTGTGCTCTCGAGGGACAACTATTGTCTCCGATTTATGGGCAGCGTAGACACCATGAAGAATTTGGGATATTAGCATTTAACTGTAAATCATTCCATTAATTCCGTTGATCCCATTACGCACGCAACAACAAATCACGTAGAATGTGTCTGGCAAAAAGGAAAGGGAAAAAAACAAACGGCGATTTGGTACACATCGTACTATGATAGACAATTATTTGGCTGAATTCCAAAATTCCAAAATAACCCATTTCACTATTTGAGTGAGAAAATTCGTTTAGTTTATCCTAAAGCGTCTGAGTGAAAAACAGTGCTACAGTGAAAAACAGTGCTATTATAATAATAAAATAATTATTATTAACAACCACATTCTTCATGTAAACAGTAGGTTTTGTGTCCCAGCCTCGTCGCCGCTTTTGTGTCTCGTTTCCGTCGTAGGTGTCGGTGGCCGAGTAGGAAGACCGACACAGGAATAAAGGTAGCACGCTTGTGCAGGTACAGAGGGGAGCAGCCAGTGGGACAGCAGAAACTAGAAACACTAGAGTAAATTAGAACGAGATATATATTGCACAGAATTTATACAATACTTAACTTTTACATAGCTCAGTACTGCAGAATGCTGATACATAGTTGAGCTAGAGGCCTGCCTAGTGCCTATCCGATAGCCAAGTCTTCAGTGGTGCCTATCTGATTCCGAAGTGTTACCTGCTTCCTATCTCAGTCCCAAGTGAACGATGTCGTTCAGTGGTGGCCACGAGCGGAGTTGTAGCAGAGGGCGCTCGTGGCTGACGTCGTAAGAACGCCGCGCCGTGCGTGCATGGCGGCGCGCGGCGAAAGTAAGTGGCGCGCACTTTGGACTTGTGCGACACCACAGTAGGGGTACAATATCTTTTACGTACGTAATTTGACTGTAGTCACCACCAGAGATAAACTTTATCCCGTACCGCCTAAACTGCAAAAGTGCCAAAAAATGTTCATGGAAGGCTGCAGAACACGACGAGATACATGAGGTCGCACATGCCAGAGCACTCCTTGACAAGGTCGACACCTCATCCGAATGGTATTGCAGAACATGTCTGCATGCTCCTCGCTTCTGCCACATACGGTGCAAAACATCATACACTATGAGCGGTGACAGTCACTCCGTCACCATTAACTACGAATAGGTTCCGTGCACGTCGTACACCTCTCCACTTACCTTTGACAAATTTGCAGAAACATGCTAGAAGCAACGGTGAGTAGAATGACTCCACTGAGGGCAGGAATGGCATCCAATAGTTTTTCACGCAAATCCAGATTCTGTTTGATAATTATGGTTCCAGATAGGGCGAGCTGCAACACACTGTCTGCGTTCGCACAAGACGCAGTGGCAAACTCAATGCGTTATGTTGAGTGATGGCATTGGGTGTGACCAGAAATAACGGTTGGTTCATGTCCTAGTTACTGTGACCTGCGACCCATAGTCATACCACTTCTGCACGACATCCCTGAAGCCACTTTCCAGCAAAACAATGCACGATCATAAGTTACGAACAACTTAGACTGGAGAGAACACACAGAAAATATTGTGGGGAGGCGAACCAAAGGTCACGTTTCATTGGCAGAAAGCTTCGAAGATGCAACAGCTCCACCAAAGAGACTGCCTACATCACACTTGTGCGTCCTCTCCTGGAGTACTGTTGCCCACTGTGGGACCCTCACCAGGTGGGACTGACGGAAGACATTGACGAGGTTCAGAGAAGGGCAGCTCGTTTTGTTTTATTACGTTAGATGGGGGAAAGCGTCACGAAAATGTTGCACGATTTGAGGTGGAAATCATTAAAAGAACGACATTATTCGTTGCAGCGAGTTCTATTTGCGAAATTTCAATCACCGACCTTCACTTCTGAATGTGAAAATATTTTGCTAGCACCCACCTATATAGGGAGACGTGATCACCCCAATAAAATAAGAGAAATCAGATCGAAAACGGAATGATTTAGGTGTTTTTTCTTCCCGCGCACTATTAGAGAATGGAACGGTAGAGAATGGTTATGAAAGAGGTTAATGAACCCTCTGCCAGGCGCTTAAATGTGATTTGCAGAGCATCTATGTAGATGCAGATGTTAGTGGACAGGCATGTCCCTTCTTGGTGTCTGGCCAACCAGATCACCAGACTTGTCAACCAACAGAAAATGTTTGGCATAACGTTTACTCGACGGGTCCAATGCTGTGACCCAATAACAACGACCACAGAACAATTTTGGATATGAAAACGCAGCATACATAGCTATACAATAGAACGGCATTCATGCCTTATACCCGTCGATGCCATCAGGCAAGGTGGGCCCATTGCCTACTAGGCAACAGAACAACGTGCTGAACTGTGCTCACCAAAATACTAATCATTGCTTCAGAACTCGCCAATGAACATGTCCTGCGAATGTGGACTTCCTATCTTTAGTCTTTCAAGATGTTTCGTTTTCTTCTGGACATGATTGTATTCAGTCGTAGGCCTATTTTATTTTAGACCCACCACCACTCATACTCTACATGAAAATTCATCACTGGGTGGTACATATGAGTCAGTGAATCCATTCCTTGGGACATTTATTCCAACATATTTCGCCTTCGAAACAACAGTTCATGAAAACTTGTGGTTTTAACTCTCAATGTCACGGTTCTGACCTCCATATCAGGAGAGTCAATATAAGGGTGTCGAATGTTGGTAACTTGGGGTGTGATTCCCTTCATAATATGTGATAACTCTAAGGTGACATTGAGCAGAATTTTGATGCCAATTTAGATGGGTTAACATTAACGTATTCAACCTATCATGAAATTCTTAGTACCAGTAGTGACCTATTTTCCTCCAGCATCATCACGTTGCTTTTGAATTGGTGAGGTAAAAATAAACAGAGATTCCATGACAACTGTGTAGCCGAAAAATTCAGTGATAGCGACGTAGATCCAACTAAAACTTCACTGATGTAAACTTGTTTGTATTGAAATGTCTCTAGTTTTTGAAGCATTTAATTTATAATGATGACGTGCATAGTGTTCGGATGAACAGTTGGTATCGTACCGTATGTGATATCCAAGGAACAACGTTTCATGTTCGGTTAGATTAGATAAGACTAGATTAATACTTGTTCCACAGATCATGAATACGAGATTTTGTAATGATGTTGGACGTGTCAGTTTAGTATAAGATAACATTGCATTACATTGCTATTGTTGTAGTCTTCAGTCCGGAGACTGGTTTGAAGCAGCTCTCCACACTATCATGAGCAAGCTTCTTCATCCCCTCGTAAGAACGGCAACCCACACCCATTTGAATCTGATTACTGTATTCATCTCTTGGTCTCCCTCCGCTCAACTTCTCTTCCAGGTCCTTTTCTGTCGCTCACAGAATTACAATGTCATCTGCAAAACGCAATGTTTTTATTTCATCACCCTGATCTTTAATTCCTTCTTCAGATTTCTCCTTGCTTTCCTTTATAGCTTGCTCAGTGTACAAATTCAATAACATTGGAGAAAGGCTACAACGCTGTCTTACTCCCTTCCCAACCTCTGCATCCCTTTCATGCCCTTCAGCTTTGACAACTGCCGTCTGGCTTTTGTAGAAGTTGTAAATAACCTTTCGTTTTCTATACTTTACTCGTGATTGCTTTAAAATTTGAAAGAGCGTGTTCCAGTCAACATTGTCAAAAGCTTTCTCCAAATCTACAAAAACTAGAAATGAAGGTTTGCCTTTCCTTAATCTATCTTCTAAGATAATGTGTAAAGTATTACCTGCTGTGTTCCTACATTTCTCCTGAATCCAAAATGATCTTCCCCGAGGTCAGCTTCTACCAGCTTTTCCATCCTTCTGTAAATAATTCGTGTTACTATATTTCAACCATGACTAATTAATTTTAATTTAATTTCGCGTGGCACAGTGGCCTGGTGCAAGTCTTTCGATTGGACGCCACTTTGGCGACTTGCGTGTCCCTGACCCCTCCAGTTATCCAACTGGGGAAAGAGACCTACAGTTCATCGTGGAAGCTGAAGCACGTGTCGTTTCTGGCGAGTCCTCGTTGAGAGATGAAGGCTAGTTTGAAGTGCAGACTGAAAAATTCCGAGATCAGACCGGGCTTAGAACTCGTGATCCTTTGGTTTCTAGTCTACTCTGAGACCACTAGGCCTGACCATGACTTATTTAACTGATGGTTCTGTAATTTTCACACCTGTCTGCACCTGCTTTCTTTGGAATGGGGATTATTACATTTTTCTTAAAGTCTTGGTGTATTTCGCCTGTCTCATGGATCTAACTCACTGGGTGAAATAGTTGTGTCATCGTTGGTTGTCCCAACTTCAGTAACTCTGAGGGAACGTCATCTACTCTGTAGACCTTGTTTGGACTTAGGTGTTTCAGTGCTCTGTCAAATCCATCTCACAGTATAGTACCGTATCTCCTATGTCATCTTCATCCACTTCCTCTTCGCTTCCTACATTACAATGAATTTTTGTATAATTTCTAATTTCTATATAAAATTCCCCTAGGACAGATAACAACTCACGATAAATAGGCTCGCCGAGTTCTTGGCACGCACGAAAAATAGACAATCACATTCACTCAACTTAAATTTTCGGCCATGGCCTTCATCAGAAAAATAAACACATATATTCATACAATAACTCGGACAACTACACACACACACACACACACACACACACACACACACAACCACCTTGTCCAGTCACTCCAGCGCCACAGTCATCATGAATGTGAGCGAGATGGCGAGTGGAGGGGGAAGGATTCCGCATAAGGTTGGGGATGGAAAGTTCCGCGTTGCAAGACGGATTGTAAAGGAACTGATAGGTGAGTGAATTGCGGCATTGAATGCAGTGAAGGAAACTGGCGGGAAAGAATTAAACTGGAGTGTAGAGGAGTGTGGGAAGGGAGTGAGAAGATTTAAAACGATAAAAGTAATAAAGAAAAAATAAATATAAGAAAAATATGGGAAAACTAAAAAAATATTATTGACTTGATTGCATACAATCAAATCCGTGGCACAGCCATGGCACCGTACTATGTCCACATATTTATTGGTCGTCTAGAGGAAACCTTCCTAGCCTCCAGAAAATCTAAACCCATGATCTGGTTTAGGTTCATTGAAAATATTTTCATGATTTGGACACCCTATCCTCATTCCTTCACATCCTCAATCCTTCTCCCCATCAGTTTCACTTTGTACTTCTCTACCCAGCTGGTCGACTTGTTGGATGTTAACCTATACCTCACTGACGGCTCTTTCCACACTTCTGCCCACATTAAATCTACTAATTACTAGGAGTACCTGCACTTTGGCAGCTGTTATACATTCCACATTAAAAAAAAAACTCCCATACAGCCTTTTCACCTGCAGATGTCGAATTTGCAGTGACATGTGGGGATATGGCACAGGAAACCTGTTTGTGGAATAGGTTAGGATGATAATGTCTGTCAGTGAGGCCTCACAAAAGCGTTTATTGACAGACATTGTCATCCTGACCTATTCCACAAAAAGGTTTCCTGTGCCATATCCCCACATATCATAAAACCTCCCTCCAACCCTAATAACCAGTCACAGAGGAGTGTCCTTGTTGCCCAATAACACACCAGACAGGGCTTTGAGTATTTCTTTTCATGCCCTGAAATGAGACATCCTACGCATAACCCTTCCTGTCGCTCCTAATGTGGATTCCATCGCCCACCCAACCTCTACAATATCCTAGTCCATACTTATACCACTCCCAACCCCAACCACCTACCACAAAGATCATATCCCTTTGGAAGACCCCGATGCAAAACCTACCCAATACGCCCACCCAGCACTTCTTCTTCCTATCCTGTGACAGGCTTACCCTACCCCATCAGTTATCTGGCTATCTGTCAGACATTAATGATATTTAATATTCATAGAATATATGACATCAACTGCGATTGGGCAAAGCTGAAAATGTGTACCCAGCCGGGATTCGAACCCGGGTCTCCTGCTTTATAGGCAGTTGCGCTGATCCCTACACCACTGGGGACACAGTGATCACCGCACCTGCAAGGACTACCCATGCACGCCTCCCGTCAGATACAAATTCCCAGCTTCGCCCTGCCCATAGTACTCAAACTCGTAGTTTAACTAATTCCCGTAAGAGCAAGGGCTTCAAACTTGCCCACCCCTCCCCACTAACGATAGGATCATTGCCCGTCACCGGCATATTATATATATATACATGTGGCGTCTGTTCCGAAAGAACAGACGTCACTTCTGATCCTGCAGCTGTTATTATTTAATTTTCATAGAATATATGACAGTTGATATCGCAGTTGATGCCATATATTCTATGAATATTAAATAATAACAGCTGCAGGATCAGAATTGGTCTGTTCTTTCGGAACAGACGCCACATGTATATATTAATGATATTTGGTAAGTGACCAAAGACTTATGGCAGATAATTCACCGTCTAGTTTGCCAGAGTTAGATTTAAACTTGAATAGTGTAGATCAATCTTTCCGAATATGTGCTGTCCTTCAAACTAAAAATATTCCGGCAACCCACTTCCAAGTAAAAACATTCTGGTGACCCCCCTCTCTGCCTCACCACAGTCTCTAACAAAACTATGTTTATTATCTCAAAGGCAACGAATGTAATCTTCGTACTGTTGATACAACTTTCTTGTAAATTGCTGGACGTTGTTTTTAATGTCAATTTTTCAGAGTGGAAGACATTATTCTAATTTTACATGGTTTCTGACAGGAAATATATTTTGCGTTACGAGTGTTTCCCACTTTATGCAAGATTCAGAAGAGAATTATTCTGATTAACAAAGATTCCATTGTATATACAATATTTAAAATAGTATTTTTTTCATTTCTTAAAATTAATTAGTGAATCTTTTACATTTACCTGTTGAGTAGTTCCTGAGTAGTTCCAGGCTTTGTGCTTATCATTATTAAGTCTGTAATATAAAAAAATTGTATACTATTCAATTCAGAATTAATGTTAAACAAGGAATTATATAATTTTAACAAAAAATAGATTTCACTTTTTACGCCTATATTTTTGTATTACCAAATCGTTTGTATTCAGAGGAAAATGGTTATTTTATGGTGTGCTTACTTTCTCATGTGATGGTGACCCTTCAAGGATGACTAAACAACACCCCTGCGGGTTGAGACCCACAGATTGAATGATCAGTGTTTTTCAACCTTTTGTAATATGCGAGCCCCCTATAAGTAAAAATTGTCTGGCGACCGCTTTCCAAATGAAAATATTCTGGTGACATTCCCCTCTCCTCTCACGAACCATACCAAAACTATGTTATCTGAAAGAAAACAAATCTTTATTCTGCTTCAGATTTATTTCAATTCGTCGGACGAAGTTTTTGTGTGTATGTTTCGGAATGAAACACATTATTCCATTTTTACATGATTTCCGACAGAAAAAATGCATTTTGCTTAACGAGTGTTACTTATTTCAGAAGTGAATTAAGCGCATTCAGATAAGTCGCACTATGTAGACAATTTGTAAACTAGTTGATCTTTTTATCGATTTTTTTCTGAATAAGTTATTGTATCATGTTCTTTTACCTATCGATTAGTTCGTGAACACAGTAGTCAGACTTTATAGTTATTCATCATTGACACATTGTAGTATAATTTATGATCTGTTCAACGCATAATGAATGTTAACAAGGAACTCCGTAATTTTAACATAAAAATAAATTTCACTTAGGCATACATTTTTATATTACTGAAATTCTACTTATTTTATTATGCAACAGCGACCCCCCCCCCTCCCCCCAGAGTTGGAAAACACTGGTGTAGATCGTACTTCCTCCTAGTGTTATTCCTATGCATACTCTTTTTGTTTTTGAAGTGGGTTGAGTTATTAATAACAAATTTAATAACTGAGGGAAGAATTTCTGGTAGGAAAAATATGTATAAAAAGTACATATTGTTTACCTACCAGGCGAAAAATCACAGGTACGTAGATAGAAACGCAAATAAAAACACACACACAAATGCTGATCTTACGCAACCCTGGGTTACTTCTTCAGAAACAGAGCAGGGAAGGAGAGGGAAAAGGAAAGGATGCGGGTTTTAAGGGAATGGGTGAGGAGTCATTCCAATCCCGCGAGAGGAAAGATTTAACTTGGGGGGAAAAAGGATAGGTAAACAAATACACACACCCAGATTCTCTCTCTCTCTCTCTCTCTCTCTCTCTCTCTCTCTCTATATATATATATATATATATATATATATATATATATATATAGAGAGAGAGAGAGAGAGAGAGAGAGAGAGAGAGAGAGAGAGAGCACTGTGATTCGGAATCCATGTTAAACTGTAGGTCCCCCCATAAGTGGTTGGGTAAATCAGTTCGAAGGTCGGAGGAAGGCAACGGTATACCACCTCCAAACAGGACCGTGCCTAATAAAGCACTTTGAAGCTCACTATATCCTTAAGTGTCTGCAGAATGATCTTGGATGGTTCCCAGAAAATCCTTTTTTGCTTAGTGTTGAATAACCCCTAATCACGGTGTCATATGAAAGTGATGAATAAAAATAGGTATAGTAAGCTATTGCTATAACCCTAAAAGTGTGAGTTATTAAACTCATGTTCAGTGGCGGATTAGAGAGGAGGGGGGGAGGCGGAAGGGTTGGTCCGCCCCGGGCCTCTCGTCCTGGGGGGCCTCCAAATTACCTTGAAACACTTTTTGCTTTTGCGCCTTTTTATTTTTTTATTTATTTTCTTTTCTTTAGCGTCCCGTGCCGCTCGTCCTGGAGGGCCTCCAAATCTCAAAAGTTACTTTTTATAGTAATACATGTATATCCAAGTGAACAGGGGGCCTCATTTTGTTTTGCCGCCGTCCCGGGCATCCGACAGCCTTAGTCCGCCACTGCTCATGTTCAGTATATCATGACAGTGTTACATCCAATTCAATTTCTCATCATTGTACACACCTACAAACTTTCAATGTTCTACCTTAGCTACAGGCTTCTGTTCATGGAATATACTGATTATTAATGGTGTCATGCCATTTACGAGTAACATATGTACTGTTTAACCCTGAGCCGTGCCGACTTGTGCTGGTGTAAACCTTGAGGTCTTGTTGGGTTTTGTTCTTTCGAATTTGTTTTTGGATTTTAGTAATTGACGCGCCTTTTGGCCTTGAGTTTTTTAATCAACATATTTCTTGAAGTGCTTAGTGCTTGTACCCATCACTTCTTGGTGGGTTCTTTTAATTTGAGGGAAGGCGGTTGAACCGCGCTGGCTCGATTTTCGTTGTTTCCTCCCCCCCCCCCCTCCTCTTCTGTGCGATGGTGCTAGTTACCAGTCACTCATGCTCGCTTATCGACATCTCTTCATCAATTCATCGCAGGTGGCGTGGCTAGCTTTTCGTTCGTCACTTGTCTCAGGGCACTAATGGCCCCGGTTGGTGACCTCGCGGTGCGTGCGGAAGGTGAGACAGTTCTGACTCAAATGAGGAAACAGCAAGTACGGGTACGAACGAGGTAGTAGACAGTCCGGTAGTGAGCCGCCCGGCTCGCCTGTTGTTTTTGTTATCAAAGCTTACTGCGAGATCAGCTCTACGGAACTTCAGTGGTGACAGTCGGCTGTGGTCTCAAATGTACGCATCGGGTGACAGTTCCCTGTTGGGATTGGTTTTCCCCACGGAGTTAAGTTCCGTCTTCCATGCCTGCCATATTTCGGAAGAGCCGAGTCATGTGTTGTGTTCACCGCAACTCAAATCGTCTGAAAGTGAAACTGCTTGTCATCGGCACATATTAAGTGTTATCGTTACACTATCACAACGCGTGTAAACGGTCCCACTGGTGTCGGCAACTATACCTTACTTCCCACAACTTTCAATAGCTTAATCTTGCGTGCAGGTAATAAAATATTCGTGTAGCTGTGTAACGTTTTACATAAAAGAATAATGAAGGATGTCCAGCCAGTGGGCAGCCACGGGGAGGGGGCGGGGGGAGAGCTAATGGGCCTGAAGCCTCCCCCCCCCCCCCCCACAGCACCTCACATTTTTTTTATTTTATCTATTTATTTATTCAAATAGGTCGGCACCGGAAATTTGAAATTAATTACATCACAATGTAAATATAATTTGCCAAGCACAAGTGAACGTAATAATGGGTTGCCAACGTGTTGCCGCCACTGAGAACGTGTGCTGTTGTGAGCGGTTTTAATTCCGCCGCGACCAGATTTGATGCTGATGTTAAGAGCCGATTATTCATATCCAGCGACCCGCTGCTTAGCAGATCAGCGGCGCCAACGAGTGGAATCTCATGAAGGCCGCCAAGAACTATGAACAACAATAGTGTTATTTTAGTCAAATTTTCACACATAGTTCACTTTAAACAGTTACATCGGCGAGCTTCTTAAATTTATGATAGTGAATGATAAGAACCGTTTCCCATTAATACATTTAGTAGACTTTATTTTTAAAAAATTAGCTCCCCCCCCCCCCCCCCCACCCACAACCAAATTCTGGCTGCGCCACTGGGTCCAGCTATGCTGTGCCTCTAACCATCTTTCGAAAGTTACGCCTTGCAGGCAATAAGACATCGTATCCTTTCATAAATTATTGGTGAATGAGACCAATTTGTTCAATAAGTGCTCGGAACAGTGAAGTGTCAAGTAGGAATACTCCCTTTTTTATTTCCCAAAAATACAATTTACGAATTAGTAAAAAATTATTCAAGCATACAACTGCACTCAGATTCAATCAAGAATGAAGACAAAAGATATAATACATAGAGTAATTAAGACAGTCAAGAACTATATTGCCGCGAGTCTTCCGACGGCACGCATGGTGCAGTGGTTAGCATCGCAGATTGCTGTGCTTGCGGTACCCAGTTCAAATCCCTCCATAGGCAGAAAAAAATATTTCTTTGTATTTACTATTTATAGAATTTTCTGCATATTTCTTATGTTTGATGTATTTGTAAGGTCCAGAAAATTATCTCTGTGTGCAAATAGTGGAGCAATCCAAGCAGGAGGCAGCCTGTACTCGAGTGTACGCGTTAGCAATAAACGTGTTCTAACTGTAAAGAGTTGTGCTCTATTTACGACCAGCCTTCGAATTCCGAACCACTCGCAGCTTACAACGTGAGACTTTCTGGTCGAGGCGCCGGGTGTCCTGCAATACATCTGCATCATCGTGCCTCCGATTAGGCAGCGTAAGAGGCGTCTCCTATATGGACAAGAACCGCAATACAAAGGGTATACTGACTACCTCTGTTCGAAGGTCCATGTCATCAAAAGACCCATGGATCCCAAAACAGTGGTAAGCCACCTGCACATCAGACACCCATCGGTGTTCTCGAAAGACGCTGGACAGGACCCAACTAAATGGCTGAAATAATTCGATCGAGTCGCCAAGTACAATAGATGGCATCACATTATGTGCTTGTCAAACGTATAATTCTACCTGGACTGGACGGCCCAGTGGTGGTTTGAAAATAACGAGGACAGGCTTAATAGCTTGGGAAAAATTCCAAACAGAAATTAAGAAGTCCGTTTATCGGAAGAGCAATTGAAGAACTGGGTCCAGCGATATAGTGAGTCAACAAAGACGTATAATACAGAATGTTTTGGTTCTATGTCACATAGTTAACCCGGATATGACGGAGGCCGATAAAGTTCCCACCTAATGAAGGGCAATGCGGAAGACATTTATCAAGCTCTTCTGTTACAAGACGTTTCGACGACACAAGAGTTTATCCAATGATGCCAGAAAATTGAAGAGATACAACACATAAAGAAGTACGACAGACTCCCGAATGTAGCCCTTATGGCCTTTGTGGAAGACCAGCATGACTTTGCTTCTCTCAGACGACAAATTGTGAGAGAAGAATTACAACAGTTTATTGCAGCCGGCAATGGATGTCAGTCCCGTATGTCATGAGGGAGCCGATACGGCTGAGGAAGAGGTATTTCATACATTAGCGCCCGACATGAAGAATGGCCTCGCCCTACTGTAACTTACACCGCAGCCGCCAAACGGCAACTTAGGAACCGACCGAAGCGACCACTACCAACTCCTCCAGCAAATGCGAAGCCTCGCGATATTTGGACGACAGAAGACAACACGCTATTCTGTTCTCACTGTTGCCTTCCCGGACATGGCGTGCGATACTGTAGGGAGAGAAGATGAGTATTTGACAATTATTATGCCGCAAGATGCTATCCATCGGAGCTCTCCTTCCAACGGCAGTCAACCGCAGATGATTACTGTCGACCTATGGGACGAAGCCCGTCGCCGTATCCTGGACGTGATCGCCTTCCAACAGGCTGCCGCCGTTGACCGTCACTTTACAAAGATACTAGCCGCTCGCCTAGCCGCCGTGTTCAAGAAAACTAGGCGAGGCAACCACCTACGGAGGTGAGGCCGCCGCAGATGAAAATTCTCCATAGACAATACTCGCTAAGATGTCGGGACATCTCATTGATGTCATTATCGACGGCCAACATGTCCGAGCACTGGTCGATTCAGGAGCTTCTTTCTCTGTATTGTCGAATAACTACCGCTGCAAACTAAAGAAGATAATGTTCTGTGATGCAAGAGCAACTGTGCTGAAGGTCGCAAATGGAAAATACGTCCGGACGCCAGGAACATGTCGCAAGAATAACTATCAACAACAGGACGCACCTTTTGAATTTGACGTTTTAACAGAATGTAGCCGTAACGCCATCCTCGGATGTGACTTCCTTCAGGCATTCTAGGCTGTCAATGACTGTGGAAGATCTGAGCTACACATTGAGAAAGCCTTTCCGACGAGTACACGTAATTTGTACTTTCCTGGGAAGTTTTTTGCTGTCGAAAATGTTGAGATCCCACCGTTAACAATAAGAAGAATTCTAGTCAGCAGCCAAGATGACCAGTTGGACGATGAAGTGCTTGTCTATCGCAAAAAATCTAATCAGTGTAATAAAGATAATCTACATATCAGCGGCTATCATAAGCATTACAGGTGGTCGAGGAGAACTTTCGATCACTAATTTTCACTAGCAATTGCAACTCATTCCTAAAGGAATGTGTATTGGAACAGCTGAACCAGTCCAGGACGGTGAGCTCAATATCATCGACGAAGTCTCATGCTCTTCTTTTACTGCCGATAACACTGCGCCGTCTTAACACAATCCACCACCAAGGTATCCGTTTGGCGACGGGAGCGTTTTACACTAGCCCCGTTGAGAGCCTCTATGCCGAGGTCGCCGAACTACCCCTTTCTTACCGTCGGGAACTCTTACTTGGCCGTTACACTAGCCGTTTGTCGTCCATGCGAGGACACCCAACGTACGCAGTTTTCTTTAACGACTCACTTGACAGTCTCTTCGCCATGCGCCCGTCTGCTCTGCTACCGCCGGGAGTACGCTTGCGTTCGTTACTCGGCCAACTCGGCGTTACAATGCCTTCTATCTTCTCGACTGGAGAGAGCACCTCTCCACCGTGGCGAAGCCCCGAAGTCAGAGTTAACTTTGACCTTCATTCTCTTCCAAAGGACTCCACACCTAGTTTAGTTTACCAGAGAGAATTTCTCGCACTTCGGTTCAAATTTGATGACAATTTGTTCATTTACACTGATTGCTCAAAGACAGACCAGGGCGTTGGGTGTGCCTTTGTACTTGGCAACTGCCGATAACGCACTAGAAGAAACTGCTATGGAACTGCATATAGAACAGGTGACCTTGTGAGGTGGCGCAGTGGTAACACACTGGACTCGCATTCGGAAGGATGGTGGTTCAGATCCACTACGGCCATCCAGATTTAGGTTTTCCGATTTCCCTAAATCACTCCACACAAATGCCGGGATGGTTCCTTTTAAATGGAATGGCCGATATCCTTCCACATCATCACTCGAACACTCAGAGCGTAAGCTCCGTCTGTAATGACCACGCTGTCGACGGGACGTTAAACTCTAAGTTTCCTTCCTTCCTTCCATCAGCAAGTGTTAACCATACTACACCAAATTTCAGGTGTTTTCGGGCCAGATAGGAGAAGAGCCAGATGAAACAGCCTACGACAAAACACCGTATCAATACTGGGGATCGCCCCGGTGGAGTAGCCGAGCGGTCTAAAGCGTCTCGCTGCGGAGCGCGCGGTTGCTCGCCGTGGAGGTTCGAGTCCTCCCTGGGGCATCGGTGTGTGTGTTTGTCCTTAGGTTTTAGTTTACTTAGATTTAAGTAGTTTGTAAGCTACGGACTGATGACCACGCAGTTTGGTCCGATAGATTTACAAACATTTGAATTTTTGAATACTGGGGATCATCCACCAATTAGCAAGCATTCACACAGAGTGTCGCCAGCTGAAAGACGGATAATTCGGGAATAAATGGAGATGTTGCACGATGATATTATTCAATGTTCAGAGTGTCCCTGCCTCCGGTGGTCTTCGTGAAGAAGGATGCCACGTGGGGTTTCTGTGTCGTCTATCGGCGGCTGAACATCACAAAGAAAGATGTCTACCCATTGCCGCGCATTGACGACACCTTAGACTGGTTGAAAGGAGCTACATACATCTTAACCATGGACATGCAGACAGGTTCTAGCCTTATATGACGAGAATGCGGAAAAACCAACGCTAGTGGTTATGGGATTGGTGCAGTACTTGTACAAATTCAGGATGGTGTTAAAAAGATGATAGCCTATGCATCAAGAGTTATTTCAAAGTCCGAGATAAACTACTCTACAACCGAGAAGGAGTGACACTCTATTAAATGGCTATCAACAAGTTGCGGCCGTATTTATTCAGTAAACCATTCACCGTCGTGATAGACCACCATTCTTTATATTGGCTGACCAATTTGACTAGCAAGATGTGCACTAAGACTCCGAGAGTATGATATCACAGTGTTACTCAAAAACGGGAGCAAACACAGGACGCCGACTGCCTTTTGAGGAATCCATTAGCTGAACACTAGAGCATGGATGCAGTTTCAGCCCTCACTGAATTGGGTGACATTACAGCTCAACAGAGGGAGGATCCAGCATTATTACAAAAGGAGAACCGACCAAAGGAGAGTTTTAACGAATAAACGGGACATTTTATAAGAGCAACTACGATCCAATGGGCCCCAAATGGCTACTGGTTGGTCCAGCTCATCTTCTTCCATCTGTTCTGAAGTACTGTATTTCATCGATTCTCCAATATCTGGTAATCTGGGATTCGTGAAGACCCTAGACAGAATCAGATGCAGGTATTACTGGCAAAGTCTCTACAGATATGTCAAGCACTAAGTGAATCACTGTAAGGAGTGCCAGAGATGGAAGCATGTGTCACAATTACCTCCAGGTCATCTGCTACCAAATCCACAAGCAGCAGCTCCATTCCACCAGACTGGAATTGATCATTTAGGTAGGTTCCTGAAACCGACAATGGTAACCAATGGATAATAGTCTGCATCGACTACTTCACCCGCTACATTGTCACCAAACCTGTGCCAACTTCAGAAGCTTCAGATATACCAAAATTCCTAGTAGCAGACATTATTTCAAAATAATATCTTCTACTAGGATGGTGCACCACGTGTGATGATATCTGATTGAGGAAATGTATTCATCTCAAAACTAGTATCAGAGGTAATGACACATTGTGACATTGTCCACAGAATAACAACTACTTGCAGTCCTCAAACAAATGGTCTTAGAGAATGTTGAAGAAAGACATTAGCATGCTCCATGGTTGTGAAGCTGAGACAACAATAGATACGCTGTTTCCGTTCCAACCGGATGACACTCAGGATGACTATGTGAAACAACTCATCCCTAGGGTCGAAGAAGCAAGACAGCTGGCTCGGCTACGAACACTGGGCGCCCAAGAGAAGGGCTGCCAGCGGTATAATGACAAGCACCGACCTCTTGTGTTCAGCGCAGGAGAACTGATCTGGATCTTTATTCCTGTACTAAAAGTTGGGCTATCGGAAAAATTTCTGAAGCAATACTTTGATCTCTATTGTGTCATACGCTGTCTGTCATGTCACATACAAAGTCAAGGAGTATGAACCATCCACAAAACCACAAAAACGAAGAGACATTGTGCATGTCCTCTGTATGAAGCCTTACCACGATCCTAAAGAACAAACAGACAGGAAAGGACTGTTGTTCAACAACTCTGAAGACCATTATGATAACGATGAAGCCACGGCAGCAGGGCCTCACAGTGGTCATCATCAGTGTAAGGAAGGCAAGCAGGCAGAATGGAAGGATTCTCCAGAACTGTAATACAGAGGACCCATGACAAGATACAGGACAATGCAGCTGGCTGCAAAGGGAACCTAACAGCAGATCTCTGTTCTTGCAGAAAGGGGAGAAATGCCGCAAGTCTTCTGACGGCAAGCATGGTGCAGTGGTTAGCATTGCAGCTCGCTATGCTTCTGGTCCCCAGTTCAAATCCCACCATGGGCATAAAAAATTTATTTGTTTGTATTACTATTTCTAAACTGTTCTACCTGTTTCTTATGTTTGATGTACTTGTAAGTTCCAGGAGTCAGTATGTACTGAGTGTACACTTGTGTTAACAATAAACATGTTCTAAGTGTAAAGTGTTGTGCTCTATTTACGACCACCTGCAGTTTTAATGTGACAATAAATATTTACTACTCTATCAAATTTAGTTGTCTTCTCTGGGTGTCCACAGTGCAATTGCCAGCTGCTGGTCAAATCTGCAACAAAGACAGATCATCACAGTAGCAACTAGTTCACTAGACTACTCTTATGCAATTTAATGCTTTGATAATCTCAAGTTGATCCATGAGAAAAGTGTAGTTTATCTTGAAACAGTGGTTCTGTGATGTCAGCACCTTTCAAGATAAGTACTGTTCTTTGGTGACTCCACCATGCTTGTGGAGTCATCAGTTAGTATCAGGACCTACTGCCTTAAGATCTAAGTGTTGCTGTTACAAGGTCAATTCTCCTTACCTATACATTTTTAGTTTGAGTCCTTCATGTTCTCTGTTATGGAGTTTACATTGTGTTTGTCTCATTGAGTAGGCTTGTTGGTTGAACCCTGGCAGCTTGGCATTCCCTAATGTCTGTGTCTTGGTTGTTTCATGTTGGTGGTCTGAATGTTGATTACTGTCCTCCATTATTGATATTCCTATCAGATTTTCTATTGTTAATACAGGGTGAAGTATTATGTCCAAGATAATAAAGTAAATTTATATCAATAAGACACATTATGCATTTAAATAGGAAAATAATAAACTACACAGGAATGTTTTAGATTATATTTTCATAAGCTATAATTTATAATCATGGTGTAGCAAATACTTTGTATACCAGTTCTTTAACATACATGGTATACAATTACATGAGACTTATAACACATAACATCAAATACTATTAACCATAGAGAACTTTTAAATGTTAATATCCTCCTCTGACATCTCTAGGAATTCATTAATGCCATAAAAAGGATGATCTGATAGCCAGCTGTACCATTTCACTTTCAAAATGTTTAGATCCATAGATCTTGCATATGCTGGTAATTTCTTTAAGAATATCAGAGGGTTCACTCTGTGCAAATTTCTAGTCCTTGACAACCTGTGTCTTGGTATATCCAAGTTATTCTTAGCCCTAGTATTGTATTCATGTATTTCTACCCTAGTAATAAATTCTGAAATGTTATTTTTAATACAGAATACAGGCACATAGATGTATAGTTTAAGATTGTGAGAATTCTCAGTCTACAACTCACTCCATTTCTTGCTAACTCCTCTATTTTATGGCGCATTCTCAAAATTGCCATGATTCTTCCTGGCATAATTGTGTATATAAATGTTTTAATTTCAGCCCACAACATTGGATATTCTTGAATTTATCACTAAATGTATTTTCCTTTTCTAATGTGAAATTGAATTCAGCAACTTACATTATTAAATCGTCAGGTCCATGCAATAATTCCCAAATATTCTTTCAGGAAGTTGTCTATTAAGAGCATCTGTTTATGTAATCACATAAGTAAGTGTGAGTCTCTAAAGTTTTAATTTGATAAAAATTTTGCTTCTTCTTACATTCCCTTTGCAGTTACCATAGCTCTGTTGAGGAAAGCTGATTTAATTCTAGTTTATTCTGATTTCAAACAAAACTTATTCATACTTTCCCTTTTGAAGTTTTCAAGAGTTCCTAAAAATTTAAAAATCTGTTGACACAGATTTTCCATCAAGAAGAGTCCTAAAAAGTTAATTATAAGATTTTCTGCCATTTTCAATACAGTTATCTTAGCACTGTTGTTGTTGTTGTTGTTATGGTCTTCAGTCCAGAGACTGTTTTGATGCAGCTACCTTATCCTGAGCAAGCCTTTTCATCTCCTCATAAGAATGGCAACCCACATCCATTTGAATCTGCTTACTATATGAATCTCTTTGTCTCCCTCTGCGATTTTTACCCCATACACTTCCCTCCAATGCTAAATTTATGATTCCTCGGTGTCTAAGAATGTGTCCTACCAAGCAATCGCTCCTTTTAGTCAAGGTATGTCAAAAATTCCTTTTCTCACCAATTCTGTTCAATGCCTCTTCATTAGTTATGTGATCTACCCACCTAATCTTCAGCATTATTCTGTAGCACCACATTTCAAAAGCCTCTATCCTCTTCCTGTCTGCACTGTTTATCGTCCATGTTTCTTAGCACTAGTGCAAAAAAATGTTGTATATGGATCATCACCAAGAAAGGTGGAACGTTTGGATACATCACATTAGTGTTCACATACAAGTTCTTTGATACTACCATTTCTTGTATTTCCACAATCTTGGTGTTAACAAAATTAACTTTCTAGAGTAATTACAGTGTTAGTGTATATGAGGGCAGGTACTGAATTAAAATTTGTGCTGTGCCCAGGATTCAAACCCCGGACCTCCTGCTTACTACGGTCCTGGGTTTGAATTCCAGGGACAGCACATATTTTAATTCAATGCATCGCCTTGTATACAGTAACTATGGTATAATGAGACAATATTTGTTTCAAGGAAATGAATTATTGTTGATATTTATATGACCAATGCTTGAGGAACAAGGCAGGATTTTCTCATTCACTTTCTCTGCCAGGGTGCTGTTCCAATATAGGAGAACCTTCACAATTTGATGCATATTTCACAGGGAACATTGATCAGAATTAATGTATATGGTGTGGAGGGAGATGTGCTTGAGGACAGTCTGTGTAGTCACTTTGGCTGTAACACTGTGTTAGCTGAGTGGTCAGCCAGGTGCCATGGCTCAGCATGCCCAGTCAGAGGGCCGAATGTCCTCTGTAATAAAAACAGCTGACTCAAGAACACATCAAACAACAACGAACAAACATGATAAGTCACCACAAGGTTCAGAACTACCCATCAAGCAAAGAAAAAAAAAGTAAGACCATGTTCATCTCAAGGAACTAAATTATATTTGATATTTATGGTGTTATTGTTATACTTTTAAAATTTGTCATTGGTATCTGAAATACTATTTTTCAAATCATTTACCACTACAGGTTTAACTTCTGTTACCTCTTCTAAAGGTGTTTCATAAATAAATGTCATACATCACCTGATTTTCGTCATTCAGTGTTAGATCCAGAAGCTCACCTGCCTGTACATTATTATCAAAATGATGGGTTCTTTAATGTCTATGAATCACAAACATGTCACATTTCATTTAATATATTGGTTTATTTGCATTTTTCAAGAAGCATACAAACAATCTTAACAAAACAATAAATTACTGTACCAAGACATGTAGATTGGCTAAACTCATTCTAAGACTTAGACTGAAACTGTTCATGCCAATTCATGCATATTAATACATTTCATTAATTTCTAGAACAAGAAAGTTGCAACACAACATATTAAATAGTTTGTTTGTAGAACATAAATGAATCTTTCATCAAGAAGATATACACAAAGTTATGACAATAATAAGGATAGTAATTTTGTATCAAAACAAAATGGAAGTTAAGATTTATAAGTAACTTACAACTAGAGCAGTAGACAGGTTTGTTTACAATAATAATAATTATGACTAAATTAATTATGCAGTTTTAAGGTAAGCAGAGCATCAAAAACAGGTCAGTACATAGTGAAAGACATAAGGAAATGTTAGAAATATGATTAGCAAAAACATATTATTGCATAATATTAATGATATGTTTTTTACCAACAGAAACAATTTAACAACATGATGGGAAAATATTACCATTAATTCAATTAAACAGGGAGTGTCCAAATGATGTGTGTGGTATAACAT
Organism: Locusta migratoria; assembly: GCA_026315105.1. Taxonomy (NCBI): domain Eukaryota; kingdom Metazoa; phylum Arthropoda; class Insecta; order Orthoptera; family Acrididae; genus Locusta; species Locusta migratoria. The sequence goes on from CM048745.1 coordinate 170,118,810, forward strand.
GTGCCAAGGTCTCAGGAGTCATGTGGGAGGGCATAGTCTGCCACAGGATATTGATTGTCCTCCACCCAAACAGTTCATCTCTGACCACTCTTGTGTTCAGCCAAATTCTTGATGGCCAGACCAACATAAAAGGCTTCACAGTGAACACACGTCAGTTGGCAAATGAAATGTGTTGTTTCACATGTGGCCTTGAAATGTGTGGATTTTTCCTGTGGTGGGTTTGATGTATGTGGTTGGAGGACACATGGGACACGTTTTGCAGTGGACTTGGCTACTGGGGCAGGAACCATTATGTAGGGAGGGTGGTTTTGGAATATTGCATGGTTCCTACCTCCCTGTAACCTACCCCTGGATTCTTTCCCCCACCACCACCACCAGCTCATCTCAACTATGCAGATAGGAGTTGTCATACAATGCAGATAGTAGTTGTCCCTACAGTGCAATAGGAATTGTCCTTACAATGCATTCTATGGTCCCCAATCCCCATGGCCTCAACCTAAGATAACTAATCATCTCCACACACCATGCCTAACAGTCACCCGCTCCCTCATTTTTATCCAGTGTCTCCCTTCACTACCCTCATGAACCACAGACACTGCCGATGTGGGGTAGTTTGCGTGCCTCAACGATACAGATAGCCATAACGTACATGCAACTACAGTGGAGGGTTGTTTGTAGAGAAGCCAGGGAAATGTGTGGTTCCTGAAGAGGGGCATCTGCCTTTCCAGTAGTTACAAGGGCAACAGTCTGGATAATTGACTGAGCTGGCTGTGCCATGGAGCTACTGCAAATGGCTGAATGCAAGGGGAAACCACAGTCATTCATTTTCCTGAGGACATGGAGCTGGCCTCTTCTTGGGTAAAATTTTCCAGAGGATAGACAGTCCCCAATTTGGATCTCCAGGTGAGAAAAACAAAAATGGCATTTTACGGATCAGAGCATGGAATGTTTTATCCCTTAATAGTGTAGGTAAAATTTGAAAAGAGAAATGGATAGGTTAAAGTTAGATATGGTGGGGATTAGTGAAGTTCGGTGGCAAGATGAACAGGATTTTTGGTCAGGTGAGCACAGGGTTGTAAATACAAAATCAGTTGGTGGTAATGCAGGAGTAGATCTAATAATAAATAAGAAAATAGGTATCTTTAAGTAACTATGAACTGCATAGTGAACACATTATCATAGCAAGGATAGACATGAAGCCAACACTGACCTCATTGGTACTAGTTTATATGACAACTAGCTCTGCAATTGATGAGATCAAAGAAATGTCTGAGTAGATAAAAGAAATTATTCAGACTGTTAAAGGAGAAGAAAACTTAATTGTGGTGGGGAACTGGAACTCAGTAGCAGGAAAGGAAAGAGAAGGAAATGTAGTAGGTGAATATGGATTGGGGAAAATGAATGAAAGAGGAGATCTCCTGGTAGAATTTTGTGCAGAACACAATATAATATTCACAAAAACTTTATTTGATCATGATAAAAGGATATATACGTAGTAGAGACCAGGAGACCCTGGGAGATAACAGGTTGACTTTATAATTGTAAGGCAAGGTTTAGGAACCAGGTTTTAAACTGTAAGACATATCCAGGGGCAGATATAGGCACTAACCATAACTTATCGGTTCTGACCTGGAGATTAAAACTGAAGAGACTGCAAAAAGGTAGAAAATTAAGGAGATGTAATCTGGACAAACTGAAAGAACCAGAGCTGACCAAGGGTCTTAGAGCATTAGGCAAGGGTTGTCGGAAACTTGGGAAAGTAATACAGTAGAAGAAGGATGGGTATCTCTGAGAGATATAGTAGTGAAGGCCAAAGAGGACCATGTAGGCAGAAGGACAAGGCCTAATAGAAATCCTTGGATAACTCAGGAGATACTGAACTTAACTGATGAAAAGAGAAGATATAAAAATGTGTCAAGTGAAGCAGGCAAAAAGGAGTACAGACATCTAAAAAATAAGGATGATAGGAAGTACCGACTGGCTAAGCAGGAGTGGCTTGAGGAGAAATGCAAGACTGTAGAAGAATATATAACTAGAGGAAAGATAGATACTGCCTACAGGAAAATGAGGGACTTTTGGAGACAAGAATAGCAGCAGTGTGAATATAAAGAACGAAGATGGAAAACCAATACTAAGCAAAGAAGGAAAGCTGAAAGGTGGAAGGAATATATAGAAGGCCTGCATGAAGCAAATAAACTTGAAGGCAGTATTCTAGAAATGGAAGACAGAGAAATATGGGACAGGAGATACAACACTGCAACAAGAATTTAACAGAGCACTAAACAATTTGATTAGCAAAAACGTCCCTGGAGTAGATGATGTTCTGCATGAATTGTTATTATCATTAGGAGAGCGAGCCATGAAGAAATTGTTCCACCCAAGATTTATCAGACAGAGAAAATACCCTCAGGCTTCAAGAAGCACATAGTGATTACAATTCCGAAGAAAGCAAGTTCAGAAAAATGTGAAAATTACAGACCCATCAGTTTAACATGTCATGGTTTTAAAATATTAACATGATTTATTTACAGGTGAATGAAAAAACTGGTGGAATCTGACGTTATGGAAGATCAGTTTGGATTTAGGAGAAATGTAGGAACATCTGAGGCAATACTCACATTATGACTTATCTTAGAAAATAGTCTAAGGAAATGGTAAACTAAGATTTTAGCATTTGTGGATCTAGGGAAAGCTTTTGAAAATGTCGACTGGAATACACTCTTTCAAATGCTGAAGGTAGCAGAGCTAAAATATAGCAAATGAAGAGTTATACTCATCTTGTACAAAAACGAGACAGTAATTATTAGAGTCAAAGGGCATGAAATGGTTACAGTGGTTGGGAAAGGAATAAGATGGGGTTGTAGCCTTTCCCCAATGTTGGTCAATCTGTACATTAAGCAAGCTGTGAAAGAATGGTAGAGAAGATTGGAGAGGGAATTAAAGTCCAGGGCGAGGGAATAAAATCATTGTGATTTGCTGATGACATAGTGATTCACTCAGGGTCAGCAAAGGACCGGAAGACAATTAAATGAAATGGACATTGACTTGAAAGGAACATATGAGATGAACATTAACAAGAGTAAAACCAGAGTATTGAAATGAGGTGTCAGAAAATTAGGCGATACTGAAGGAATTAGATTAGGTTATGAGACAATAAAAGTATTAGATGAGTTTTGTTATGTGGGAAGCAAGATAACTTCTGATGGCCAAAGTGAAGTAGGTATAAAATGCAGAATGGCTATGGGAAGAAAAGCATTTAAGAAGTGAAATTTGTTGACATCCAATATGTTTAAATGTTAGGAAGTCTCTGAAAGCATTTGTCTGGAGTGTAGCATTGTATGGGAGTGAAACATGGTCGATAAGAAGTTCCGACAAAAAGATGATAGAAGCTTTTGAAATGTGGTTCTATGGACAAAGATTCGATGGGTACATCGTGTAACTAATGAGGAGCTGCTCAAATGAATTGGGGAGACAAGGTATATCCTAACTAAGAGAAGAGATGGGTTGGTGGGACACATTCTGAGACATCAAGGAATCATCAACTTAGCATTAGAAAGAAGTGTCTGAGGTAAAAATCGTAGAGAGAGAGACCAATTCAAACCAGTATGCAGACTGAAGACCACAGTAACAACATCCCCCTTCAATTCATATCTTTGTTCCAACAGTGTGTCACATCTTTTCTGCGCTTTATATATTTTTCTTTAATAGTTCAAAATCTATTTAATTAAATGTTTTTATAAATTCTTGTATTATTTTTATTTTTATCCTTTGAGAGTCCCCCTTTGCCCCACCACACCTCCTCTTTTTTGCTCTCCTGCTCCTTTCCTTTACTGCATTCCATGCTGCATCTTACAGTCCTACCTATTAGAGGCTGTACAATCTGTTGTGCAATTTGGAACATTCCATCTGCACCCTTATTAGCATCCTCCACCTTCAGTCTTACCTGCACCACTCCTCACTCACTGTCAAGATGCTTGGAGTGACAAGAGATGATGGTCATGTGTACTTACAAGAGATGATGGTCATGTGTACTTGAGTTGTGTCTGCCTGATTCTGTGAATGTATGTGTTTCTTTTCTGATGAAGGCCATGCCAGAAAATTTATTTTATGTGAATGTGATTGTTTATTTTACAGATTCAGTGACTGTTTGTCTTCCTGCCATTACTGAGTTTCTAATTATTTAGTTGTTTGAATGTCACCTAACCTCATCATAAAGTCCTAAATTCAACCTTCCCCCAACCAATTTGATGTGACTGATGTTTAATACTACATGTTCATATCAATGGTAAGTCCAATTGGATTATCAATAATGGAGGATGGGTAACAACTGACTGTAAAGAGGTTCACTGAGCTGCTGACTCATGAAAATAGATAATCACATTCACACACCTTACATTTTTGGCCATGGCCTTTGTTAGAAAAAGAAACACCCACATTCACACAAGCACTCAAACAATTTTACACACACACCTATCATGTCAAGTCACTCCAGTGACACAGGCATCTAGACTGCAACTAAGGTGGGTAGTGGAGGAAGAAGTTGCTGGGTAAAGGTGTAGATGGAAAGTTTCAAACTGCTTGATGGATTTTAAAGGCAGGAATTAGAATTGTGGCAATGAATACAGTGAAAAGAACGGGTGAGAAAGAATAAAAGGGAGTTGTAGAGGAGTGTGGAGAGGGAGTGGGGGGTTTTAAATAATAAGAATAATAAGGAAAAAAATTGGAGAAAAGGAAAAATAAAGTTAGAAAAAAAGGGGAAAAAATAAAGATAAGAAAAAAAGGAAAAATAAATAAAAGTAATAAATTAAGGAATTACTGTAAGTGGTGATACGCAGATGTAAGGAAGACATAAAATACAGGATAATTGTTGGTAAAGGAGGAGGGGGCCAAAGATGTTAGGCATAAGGTGCAGGGATGGGAATTTATCTTCGGTTGAGGCCATGATGGGACTGTAGAATGTGTTTCACGGACAACTCCTATCTGCGCAGTTCAGAAGTGATGGTGGTGGAGGAGTGCATCCAGCTGGCTCAGATAGTGAAGCAGCCATTGAAATCCAGAGTGCTGTGCTCAGCCACATGCTGTGCCAGAGGGTGGTATATCTTGCTTTTTGCCACAGTTTGAATAGACATTCATTGCGACAGACAGCTGATTTGTTATCATATCGATATAAAACACAGGGCAATGACTGCAGCAGATTTAGTTCATCACATGGCTGATTTCACAGGTGGCCCAAACTCTGATGGGGTAAAATAAGCCTTTGACGGGAATGGAATAGGAAGTGCTGGGTGGGTGGATTGGGCAGGGTTTGCATTGGGGTCTTCCACAGGGATATGATCCCTGTGGCTGGGAGTGGCATAGGAATAGGATGGAATAGGATGATGTGGAGGCTGGGTGGTGTGGCGCATTTGTTTTTTACTTGACATAACATTAATGCCACATTTTTATCTACATCACCTGTTGCAGATGTTCAGTGGTCTCGAAGATCTTGTAGCTTGCCTGCCATTAACACATTACAAAATTATGTTATGCCATCGGGTTCTTGGGAGTCTTGTAGAAACTACAAATATGACATGTTTCATTTTTTATGTATATTTATTTATCCATTTCAAGACTGACTGACAACAATGCTAACTACTACAGACTCCTACTTCATTCTACTACAGACTTCATTCTCCATACTTCAACCTCATACTGACTTCTCCATACTACTTACTGACTCCTACTTCATTCTCCATACTGACTCATACTCATACTGCCTCCATATTGACTGTGTTCATGCCAATTCGTGCATATTAATATCTGATAATATTTCTAGAACCTTCTAGAACACGGAAGTACAACATTTAAATATTTAACAATTTGCTCAATAAACATTAATGACTCCTGCTTTACACAAAGATACATAAAAGTATGACAGATGTAATAATAAGTATTTTTACATCAAAATAAACAATAGAAAAGATAGTAAGTAAACAACAATTAGCGCATTGTTAATATATGTTTCCATTATTGTTACGACTATCAATAATTAATTAATTTAGTTTGTTAGAAGACCATAGTAATGCAGATGATTAAAATGACTTGACAGAAGCGCTATAAAATGCGTATGTAATATAAACATAAAATATTAGGCTACAATACTACGGCCAATTATGGTATCGATTACTTCCGTTATTTAAACAAACAGAACCCTCCTGGCTAAATATATTACATTGGGCAATGGAACACCACTTTAGGAGGGGTTGGAAGGATCTTGAGTAGGATGTCTCTCATTTCATGGGATGATGACAGATAATCAAAGCCCTGACAAAGGATGTGATTAAGAAGTTCCAGTCTGCGGTGGTAATGGGTGGGGGGAGGGGGGAGATTTGTGGTGTGTTGGGATATGGCATGGGAAATATGTTTGCATACAAGGTCAGGAGGGTACTGTCTGTCTGTGAAAGCCTTTGTGAGTCTTTTGGTATAATGGGTAAGGAACTTCTCATTACTGCAAATTCACTGTCCACATGTGTCAAGGCTGTATGGGAGAGATTTTTTTGATGTGGAATGAATGGCAGCTATCAAAGTGCAGGTACTGTTGGTAAGTAGTAGGTTTAATGTGGATGGAGGTTTGGATGGAGCCATCAGTGAGGTGGAGGTTAACATCCAGGAAGGTTGATAAGGACCAAGTGAAACTGATAGGTGAGAAGGAATTGAGGTTGTGTCCTGGCACTGAGTCTGAACCATGAAAATATCATCAATGAACCTGAACCAGACCAGTGGTTGGGATTTTGGAAAGCTGGGAATATTTCCTCTAGACAGCCCATAAATAGGTTGGCATAGCAAGGTGCCATGTGGGTGCCCAAGGCTGTGCCATGGATTTGATTGTATACTTTTCCTTCAAAGGAAAAGTAATTGTTCATCAGGATGTAATTGTTAAGGGTTATAAGGAATAAAGTATTGGGGTTGGAGACTCCAAGGCCAATATCTCACTCCTTATAACCCTTACCATTTACATCCTAATGAACTATTACTTTTTCTTTAAAGGAAAAGTATACAATCAAATCTGTGGCACAGCCTTGGGCACCCACATGGCACCCTCCTATGCCAACCTATTTATGGGCTGTCTAGAGGAAACCTTCCTAGATCCCCAAAATCCCAAACCCCTGGTCTGGTTCATGTTCATGATACAAGAAGTACTTGACAGCTTCCAAATGCCTGAACAAATTCAGCTGTAAGCACCAAATTAATTAAGATCTTTTATTATCTTTGCTGTTTTTAATTTTGTAATGCAAGATTTGACAACAATATGAACATTTGTTTCATCAATTTTCACCAGTAACCAACTGAAAGTTAAAATCACCAATTCCGTCTCAAAGTATCCCTTAGATTTAGCACATGCTGGCCGCTTCTCTGAAATTCTACCCACATAGACAGTCTTCAGTAGACCTGCAGTCTGTCAACCATAAAAGGATCCCATGAAGATTCTCAGCACATTTATGAGAAAAGCTTCAAGCAATTATTTTGGTACTGAGTAGCACAATTTAACATTTTTGTATGATTCAGGGCCGGATTACAGCAATCACAAGTACTGTGGCTGCTGGGGGCCCCAAACTAGAGGAGCCCCAAACTAAAGTCCCCTGCCATGATCGCCTTCAAAATTTGTCACTATTTAACGAAGGGTCTTATTTTCTAGTAAAAAGTAAAAAATCATCGAATTCAGAATATTAACATGATGCATTCACACTAATCCTGCCATTGAGAGCACCTTTATTGTTGTCCCTATTTTTCCTTTAATGGGACAGTAGTGTAGAATACCATGGCAGTCTTACTTCAAATGAACTGGCAACAATACACATTTCAATTCGTCACCCAGTCAGCCACGAATTTGTGTCAAAACACCAGAAATGTTTGATGTTGCCAAGAGGTGCAGTTCGCCTTTTTTTGCATTGAACACAGTGCTTTAGTTGGTAGTGTCTGCAGATGCTGCCTCAGGCGGTGCAACATCTGCAGTAATCTGCAGTTCCCCAGTTCCCTTCATTTCTACAAATGATTTGTAAGTAAATTTTTTGTATTAGATGAAAAAGCCTGCATATTCATATTTGCCGTGAAATTATTATCAATTTATAGAAACACTATATCAGATATTACAATACTGGATATTGCAACAATGAATTTATATTTCACCAGCCAGAGGGGATCCAGAAATATGTGAAAAATATTACACCAGCTGTTAGGAAGGCCTTTCTTAAAAATTTGGAAAAAAGGCAAAAATAAGATAAATATAGAATAGCTTCAGTCAGTGGCACAACCATGATGGGGGAGGGCTAAAAAAGCCAAAACCAAAATTTGAAATAGTACACATGTAACAAATCACAACATAACTATAATTTGCTAATCACAAGTTAACTTAACAGTGGGTCGCCAACGTGATAATATGATGCCGCCACTGGGAACGAGTGCTGCTGTCACTGTGAGTGGTTTTAATGCTGCCACGACCAGCTTTGATGCTGCCGCTATTGATACTGCTATCTTGATTTTCGTATGCGGCAACCCGCTACTTAGCAGGTCAGTGGCTCCACTGAGTATGAAGGCCACCAGAAACTAAGAATAACACTAGTGTTCAATGTTTACACATAGTCTCCTGTTAATTGAACAGTGACAACATTGGCAAGCTTTATTTTATTTCTGATAGCGAATGATAAGAACCCTTTACCATTAATAAATTCAGTAGGCCAGAGGTGCCAACAGGGGGGGGGGGGTGTTAAGAAACAAACTGTGTCATTGAAAATTTGAGGGGGGGGGGAGGGAGGGAGAGAGGTGTGAAGTGAAAAATTAATCCCTTGGAAAACCTTGTCAGGTGGGGGCGGGGGGGCTTTATAAAACAATTTACAAAACATTAAATAGAAGGTATTTAATTTTAATATTAAATGGCAAAACCATTTTTATTAGGTAATAAACAAGAAACCCAAAACATAATCTCGGGTTTTGGGGGGTGGGGTGGGGGGAGGAGGCCTCGGTTGCAGTTTGGATGTTGTAGTGAGTCATTAGCCAAGGGGGGCAGGACCCTACAGTCAGCTTTATGTTTAAAAAATGAGCCTCACCCCCTCCCAGAGCCAAATCATCGCTACACCACTGGTTTTGGTGTCACTGTAATGTTGAAAACACCTACATCTACATACACACTCTGCAATCCACCATAAGGTGTGTGGCGGAGGGTACATGTACCACTACTAGGCATTTCCTTTCCTATTCCATTCCCAAATAGAATGAGGAAAAAAAGAATGCCTATATGCCTCCTGTAACGATACTGCTGACCCCCTCATCTCAATGTTATCATACGATACCGTCTGCTGGTCCTCTCATCTCAATGTTATCCTACAATACCGTCTGCTTCGGATCCAGAATCGTGTGGTTCAATAGTAATAAAAGTTGTTTGTGAAGTTAGTTAAAAACGATGTAGCCAGCCTAGGAATCAGTGTAGGACAGTGTCTTGGTGATACTGTGATTAAAACAAGTGATAGCTTTCATTAATTAAGAGATTCATATAGTTTCTTTCCAGACAGTTCTATAAACAATACTTTTGTCATTGTTCATTATTTCAAATAAATAGACAGATGAAGGGTAAAAACTTTTGTAAAACATAAAGACATGAAAGTAAATAGCATTGTATATATGTTAGGCTCATAAACAAGTTGTGTAGACCAGCTAATTGTGTAATTAATGATGTACTCAAGATTTGTATATTGTGTTTCTTTGTATATATTGACTGATGTGACATTTTAAACCTAGTTTCAGAATTGACAATATAATTGATAGTTCCATATATGTTAGGAACATGTGTGATGTACTTGTTAACTAATTAATTGACATTTAACATTTTGGTTTGTTGTCAAGCAAAAAGTAGCGTGATTAAAACTTAAAAAGATAGGTGTGATCTAAAATTATTGTGTGTATAGTTTTCATTTTTTATTGTGATTATTTTTGTGTACATGACATGTTTTTCTGTTATGTTTGTTAATTGTAAATCAGTATATTCTATTCTTATGAACAATGCTTAATGTAACATCATTATTGCCGATGTTATATATTTGCCTCACCGCCTTGCATGGGGAGTTCGAGTTTCAGTCGTTTATCAAGTGCTCTGGAATCTGTCACTCTGTGTTTTGAAATGGAAGTACTACCGTTCTGATGCTTTGTAATTTGTAGATGTTTTGAAGTTGCATGTTTTGGTGGAGAAGTTTGATTTAAATTAAAGAAGAAGTTAAAATTTGTACATATCGAGTATTTATTTCTACCAGGATGCCCCAGGAGAATAATGTTGCAGCGAGCAGAACCCCCATACATCGAAAAGTTGAAAAGATGAGTATTCTGTTTGAAAGTGGTAGAATAAACTGTAATTACTGTTAAAATCTATCAAAATATTATACCCCGTAGGAGCCCTAATTTCTCTTATCTTGTCATTGTGATCACTATGTCAAATGTAAGTAGGTGGCAACAAGATTGTACTACACTCAGCTTCAAATTCTGGCCCTCTAAGTTTCCTCAACATAAATTCATGAAAAGAATGACATATTTCCTGCAGCAATCCCCAATTGAGTTGCCGGAGCATTTCCATGACACTTATGAATTGGTCGAACCTACCAGTAAGAAACCTAGCTGATTGCCTCTGAACTGCTTCTATGTCTTTCTTTAAACTGATGTGATGTGGATCCCAAATACTTGAGCAATACTGAAGACATGGTCGTATAAGCGTTTTATACGTGGTCTCCTTTATAGATGAAATACATCTTCCCAAAATTCTCTCAATAAACCAAAGGTGGCTGTCCGCCTTACTCACAACTGTCCTTTCATGTTTGTTCCATTTCATATGGCTCTGCAATGTTATGCCTAGATATTTGAATGAAGCAACTGCATCAAGAATCTCACTACTAATGCTATATTCGAATATTATGGGATTGTTTATCCTAATCATGCGTACCACCTTACATTTTTTTACATTGAAGGCTAGCTGCCATTCTTCACACCAAATAGAAATTTTGTCTAAGTCATCCTGTATGCTATTACAGTCAGTTAAAGAATACACCCTCCCATACACCACAGCATCATTAGCAATTTAGCATTTGCTAGGGTATGGCTGTGGTAATTATTGTATGCTTTGCACATCATTCATTTTATAGACACATGAATCTCTACTGACTTATGCCTGTTATCATTTGCGTGTTGTTCTTTGAACCAAGAGTGCAACAGTCTTTGCTTTCTCAGTAGCTTTCTAACATTATTATTATATCACGGTGGATCTTTTCCAACCTTAATCGACTTCACAAACACATATTTCTTTAACTCTTTATGTACAATGCACTTAAATTTAGTCCACAATTTCTCTACATCCATAGTACTGGAACTAAACGATGCCCATTCATTTTCTAAGTGTGATCCTAACAATTGCTTATCAGCTCTTTCCAACAAAAACACACTCCTAGACTTCTTGATTGGCTTATGAACTTTGGTCACCATTGGCGCTATGACCATATCATGGTCACTAATTCCTGTCTCTACACATACATCGTTAATAAGGTCAGGCCTGTTCGTAGCTATAAGGTCTAAAATATTTCCATTGTGCGTGGGTTGCTGGTTTAACTGTTCAAGACAGTTTTGGGAGAATGTGTCTAAAAATAACTCTCAAGACTACTTGTCTCTACCATCTCAAATGTAACTAGCGAGGTCCCAATCTATACTCTTAAGGCTGAAGTCTTCCCCGACTAATATTACATGGCCCAGATATGTATGCACTACCTGGTGTAGACTTTCTTTGAATTACTCTAAAACTGCTACAGCAGCACTGGGAGGCTGGTAAAAACACCCAGCTATTAACTTTACTTCTTACTTCCATGATTTTTTCATCTTTTATATGTTCTACTTCAAACAGATTCCTAAATACTGAGATTACTACCTAGAAGGACCACAGGGCCAATTTGGCCCCTCACAGCATTACTTTGTATTTTCGGCATGTTTCCTTGTAATACTGTGTATGAAATAAAACCAACTGTCATCTCCTTGTTGTTTCCATATGCGACAACAATACCATATATTCCAGCACAGATTGCAGTAGGGCAGATGGGGATGGTGGTCATGTGTGGATGAATTATGCCTGTGTGATTGTGTGAGTGAGTGTGACACTTTCTGATAAAGGTCATGGCTGAAAATTAAAAAGTTATATGAATATGAAAATGTGTTTGTTGGCAGCTCAGAGATCATCTTTATGGGGAGTTGCTAGCTCTTCTCATATTATCAACATTTCAATCTGGACCTTCCATTGTTAAAAATCAATAAAAGTACATATGATGGTAACACTGAATTATCTTTCTCAATCTGGCCGTATTAAGATAGAATATACGTCATAACCCCCCCCCCCCCCCTCCAAAACCAAATTCTGAGTATGGTCCTTGTGTGGTCATAAGTAAAGTCTCAATTTTAAGCAATATAATTTTATAAATGAAGCTTGTTATAAATGAAGTATGTTATACCAAGTTAAAGTACATTCTAAAAAGAGCATGATTATGATAATAAACTTGCAATGACAAACTAAAAGTAAATATAAAAAAACAGGTGGAGGGCCCATCTCTGATTCTGGGTATAGGGCCTGCAATCGAATGTGGGGGCAATGCCCCCATCAGATGCACTTGGTCCTTGACCTTCCTGGATGTTAACCCCGCCTCACTGATGACTCCATCCACACCTCTATCCACAATAAAACTATTAATTACCAACAGTACAGCACTTTAATAGCTGCCATCAGTTCCACATAAAAAAACATCCCTCCCATACAGCCTTGACACCCACAGATGGCGAATTTTCAGTGATGAGAAGTTCCTTGCCCATTATGCCGAAAGACTCACAGAGTCTTACACAGACAGACATTACCTACTGACCTAGTCCGCAAACATATTTCCCATGCCATATCCCAACACACCACCAATCTCACCCCCAACCCCAGTAACCAGTCACAATGGAGTGTCCTCCTTATCACCCAATACCACCCCAGACTGGAACAACTAAATGACATCCTTCGTCAGGGCTTTGATTATCTGCCATCATGCCCTGGAATGAGAGACACATTATCCAGTATCCTTCCAACCCCTTCTAAAGTGGCATTTCATCACCCACCCAACCTCCACAACATCCTAGTCCATACCTATGCCACTCCCAACCCCTACCTCTTTCCTAGGGATTATATCCCTATGGAAGACCCCAATGTAAAACTTGCCCAATCCACCCACCCAGCATTTCTTATTCCAGTCCTATCACAGGCTTATCCTACTCCATCAGAGGCTGGGCTACCTGTTAAATCAGCCATGTTATATACCATCTCTGGTGAAACCATTGCACATTGTTTTATATTGGTATGACAACAAACCAGCTGTCTGTCAGGATGATTAGCCATGCCTAACTGTCGCGAAAGTAAGATGGACCACCCTGTGGCACAGCGCTCTGGACTTCAATGGCTGCTTCACTACCTGTATCCTCCCCTCCTCCACCACCATCACTTCTGAATTGCACTGATGGGAGTTGTCCCTTCAACACATTCTACAGTCCCACAACCATCCTGGCCTCAACTGAAGATAACTTCCCATCCCTTCACCCATGCCTAACATCTCTGTCCCCCTCTTCCTTCCCCACCCAGTATCCTCTATCTTATGTCTTTCTTACAACTGTGTATCACCACTTAAAATATCCCATTAATTATTTACTTTTTAGTTTTACTAATTTTTTTCCTTTTATCCTAATTTTCTTCTTTCCTTTTCTCTAACTTTATTTGTTTCCTTTTTTCCTATTTTTCTTTTTCTTTATTATTCTTATCATTTAAAATCCCCCCACTCCCTCCTCACACTCCTCTACACCTCCTTTCTATCCTTTCCTGACCATTCCTTTCACTAAATTCATTGCCACAATTCAAATTCTCACCTTTAAAATCTATCACGCAATCTGGAACTTTCCATCTCCACCTTTACCCAGCAACCTTTCCCCTCCACTCCCCACCTCACTCGGAGTATAGATGATTGTCACTGGAGTGGCTGGACATGACAGTTGCATGTGTGTAGTTGTCTGAGTTATTGTGTGAATGTAATTGTTTCTTTTTCTGATGAAGGCCATGGCTGAAAATTTAAGTTGTGTTAATCTGATTATCTATTTTGATGTCTGCCAACAGCTAAGCAAGCCTCTTAACAGTGTGCTGCTACCTATCCTTCATTATTGATAAATCTTCATATCAATTTAATTTACTGCTTTATACTGTAGAGGTCTTTTTCATTTATTGCATCTACAAGAAATACTGCATAGGATGCATGTCTATCAACTAGTCTATGTCCTGTTTGACATAATTACCAGCTACCCTGTTAAAACAATTTGTAACTACTAGCCCCAAGTGGTCAGTGTAAGGGAATAGTTTTATCTGTAGGAACATACGATTATGGAAAATAGAGAAGACAAAGTCAGAACTCTCTGTCTAAGAAGTAATAAAGAAAAATATAAGAATGGGTAAGTTAAGATCAAATAAAGAGACAACAGCCTCTAAGATAGTGTCCCATACCTCCTCCCAATCCCGGATGCCTTAAGTGATTGGTTCTTCACTTCTTTTGTAAGCTTCATTGGTGAAGCATGAGTTTCCGCCACCCAGTGGAAACTCTGAATTTGCTGCTCTACGCCCTATTTTTGAAATAAAGAAGATAGGGGGGAAAAAAGAAAGAAGAATGCCAAACTTTCGCATTGTATACCAATATTAGGGAAGTGCTTATCAAAAGAAGATAGGGATATTGCAATTGAGGCTTTCCCTGTGATTTTTATGGGTTTCTTCTATACTTTACAGTATGTTAAGCAAATATTTTTAGAAGATTATTTTTATGTCTCTTTTGCCTGAGTTGTCCATAACAGCAGAGAAAAACTTTATAAATTTATGATTGGAATGCCAATAATGGGGGTCAGATAACAACTCACCATAAAGGGGTTCACTGAGCTGACAAATAATCACAATCACAGCATTTAAATTTTTGTCCTTGGACTTCATCAGAAAAAGGAACATATATACACATATATTCACAGAATTTGTAATTTGGAATTGATGAACATACGGACATTTCATAGCAGTAAATTAGGCTATTCTCATTTAAGTGGGGTGGAAGGGGAGGGAGAGCTTTTACATTTGTTAAATGAAAAACAGTTCCCCATGAGCTTGACATAAGTGCCCATTACATGAGGTGCCTGTAGATGGACAACTGTATTTCATACTCTTGGGGTTAATGCAGTTCCAACAGACTTTTGACGGGTTCTGGAATACTTCACTACCCACAGGAGCTTACCTTGACATGTAAACATTTAAAATAGTAAGATGAAAATAATACTGACAGATGGTCAAGCCAGGAAACAACTAGGAGGAAAGTACTAGCAGCAAGAGAGGGCAAGGAAACAATGAGACTGCTTATACTAACTATTTGCAGAAACTTTGATGAAACTCTAAGTTACTTAAGTGATATTGAAGTAGTTAAGATTACTTTGGGTAATGAAATATGAGTGTGTCTTATTTCACCTTGAGCATAGGGACAAGGACAGTGGGCACACATGCCAGCAATATTACCTGCACTTGGTAACTTTCCTCGATGCTATCAAACACGCACAAATTAGCTGGCAATTGTGACTATTATTTTGGGCGACTCTGTGTCATCAAACTGTGTACAATTACTACACTGAAGAGCCAAAGAGACTGATATGGGCATTCATATGCAAAGACAGGAACATGTGAACACTCAGAGGATTATGTTGAAGTTAGTATGTAATGGAGCATGTTGGGATTTATTCCCATCTGCTTGCAAACTCACGATTTCACTGTTACATAATAATAGATAGGAATGTAATTAGTCTATAAACATTTTCTTTTCCAAAATGTTGGTTATTATTTGTCATGAAGTAATAAGCTGAAGTAATTTTCTATTATTTGACAATGGAGACGTTTGCTTTATTAGCAAATATTAATTAATCTGAGCCAGAGGTACATTGTTAAAAGTCAAATAGTATGCTAATTAGTATTTCCATAAAAACCAAGTAAATTCTTTTCTCATATTATTAAAGTAGTAAGTAATGTTAGGAAAGTATTGCCCTCATTAGTTTCTGTCTAATTACCATTAATCACAAAAATATTATTGATTAGTCTATTTTGTAAATACAAAAATGAAATACCATTAATTGAACTGAAATTTGTATATTAATTTACTCAGTATTATTTACACTATCTTTTACTACAGCCAGTTGTATGTAACTGTTTACTTTTCCATTATAATTAATGTAATGAACTCAATTAACAATACGTAATTTTCAGTGACATATTTGAAAGATATAAATAGGATGCATTCGCAGCATGTGCAGAGTATTAATCCAAATTAGTTCAAAGTATTGTTTGGACTGCATTCTGAAGCACAAGCCACGCCAGTTGGAACTTTAATTTTGAACAATTATGTAAAGGTACATCAGTGTTACTATTGCAGAAAGTGCATCTACCATGATTAATCCATATTTGTACCACACTGTACACCTCAGACTTGTGTATTCCACACACAAACTTTGTAAATTAGTATTATTGCTGTGTGGAATGTGCATTACCTGTCACACATTAACTTTGTAAATTAGTATTATTGATGTGTGGAATGTGTGTTACCTGTCACACTGATTGTAATTCATTAAACTTGTATCCCCCAAGGGGCCCACATCTATTTTGTGGGTATGTGTGTGGCGCGCATGGGGCCTTGAACCGAAGCAGCCTTTCTGCCCCAGGCTGCTTCACTTTCCCTTCCAGTTTATGCCTTCGCCCAGAGACGGGCGTCTTTTGCGAGTTAAGATGGTTTCTTGTTGTAGTTTCTCTTATTCCTTGGTTTCTTCCTTTCCTAACCTTTGCTTCTGTCTTTCTCTCTTTGCTGTACTCTCCTAGCCTTCTTCTCCTCCTCATTAGTCTCCGTTTAGGCGTTTGAGACACTTCTTTCTCTTCAATTCCTCTCTTCTTTCCTCCCTGTGCGTGTCTGAAGGCCAACCCTCACATTATCATGCGTAGCAGGTGATGGGGTAATGCGTAATTCCCCGCCCCGGGTAGACAAGTAGGGCACGTACGTACCCCATGGTAAAAGCCAGGCCCAGGTAGGGGTGATTACCTGAGCTGGTACCTTCCAAACATGCCGATTGGTCCCTCTGTCAGTTCTCGGGAGGTGTGACCTGAGGTGTGAACAATCACCTAAGGCGGGTAAGCCCTCAGAGAGGGCCCCCACTAGGAAGGAGCGTGTCAACGGAGACGCCGATAATCACAGGGGACACTTCCGCAATGACTTCCTTCTCTTCTTCTGTGACTTTGACCCAGAAATGAAAGATAGATTCGCCTCAGCAAAAGAAAACTCTGCCTAATCTTCCAAAATTCCTTGTTGTCTCGCGAACTGACAGTAAAGATTTCACTTCTTTAAATCCTTTCGTCATTCAAAAAGGTGTTGATGCAATTGCTGGCCCTGTTAAAACCTGTTCACGTCAGCGCAATGGATCATTGTTGCTGGAAGCAGACAGTGCCTTCAGGCCCAAAAACTAATATGGACTACGTTGTTACACACGTTTCCTGTCAAGGTAGAAGCGCATCGCACGCTTAACTTGTCACAGGGGGTAGTTTTTACGATATCCCTTTATGGGTTGTCTGACGAAGACATATAAACCTATATGTCCAATCAGAGTGTAATAGCCATGCATAGGGTGTTGAAAAAGGTAGATAACCAGCTGACACCCCATTCGTACTGTGTTCTTGACGTTCCACAGAGTTGAACTCCCGTCAAAAGTCGAAGCAGGGTACGAAGTTATCTCCGTCCACCCTTATATACCAAACCCAACACGCTGTTTCCAATGCCACAGATACAACCATACCTGTCAATATGCCCTAATGCAGCAAAATGTGTCACTTGTGGTAGGGACGCCCATGAGGGGGATTGCCCACCTCCGACCCCTCACTGCCTTAACTGCAACGGTTACCATGTGGCTTCCTCTCGGGACTGCCCCTTATATAAGGATGAAAAGGTCATTAAGCAAATTCGGGTTACGGAAAAGGTATCAATATCTGCCGCTTGAAAGTTTTTGACGAGTCGAAAGCCCACTGTCCTCCCAGCGGGCACATACAGTAAGGTCCTCACCTCCACTCGACCTACTAAGGATTCAGGTACCCAGACCTGTGACTTCACTTTCGCTGACACAGTTGTGCGATCCGCCAGCCCGAAGATTGCCCGTTCCACATCTCCACTTCCTCCTACTGCTTCTAAAGTTCAGTCTTCGGCAACATCTAATAAACTGCGGGCACCAAAACAAGATGCCCGGACCTTGAAAAAGGAACCCGTCCGTGAAGATTTTCTGTGAACTTAGGCTTCCCAACTGTCAACTGCCTCTTTTCACCATCACTCTTCCAGAAGAGCAAACAAAAAAAAGAGTTCCTCTCCTTCTGCGCCGAGGCGTGACCTATCCATCACGCCGCCCAATAGTAGTCGGCCCCGATCATCTTCTGTCTCGCCGGGATGCACTACTGTTAGCCGGGCAACCGGCATTTTACCGGCGGCGGAAGCTGCCCCTCCTGATAAACTCGGGAAGGTGGCAGAGGTATCAGTTGAACCTATGGAACATGAATCTCTGCCTCTAGATGGCGACAGTAGTGCTCACTCGAAGTCTGGTCCTCAGCGGCCATCGAGGTGACCCCACCTGCTTGTTCCTTTTTATCTTCCTTTCTTCTCTTATTTTTTATCAGTGCACTCCTTTAATGGAATATTCATGGCTTTCATTCCAATCAGGAGGAATTAAAACTTCTCCTTCGATTGCACTGCCCGCTTCTAGTCTGTCTCCAAGAAACTAAGTTACGTCCATGTGATCGTGCAGACTTCGCCCACTACACCTCTGCGCGTTTCGACCTGCCATCGGTGGAAGGTACCCCAACCCATGGAGGGGTTCTGATGCTCATTCGGGACGATATCTATCACCATCCCATTACATTGCATACTAACCTAGAGGCAGTTGCCGTCCGCATCACTCTATCCACCTCTTCCTTTTCCCTCTGTAATATCTATTCGCCATCATCATCCGCCCTTACTAGGGCAGATGTGCTACACCTCGTTGACCAGCTCCCTTCACCTTTCGTGTTGGTAGGCAACTTTAATGCCCACCACCCCCTATGGGGCTCTCTGGCACCTTGTCAGAGAGGCTCCCTTTTGGTGGACCTTCTCCAACACCTCAATCTTGTCTGCCTCAACACCGGTGCACCGACCTTCCTTTCAGACACAACTCATACTTACTCCCACATAGACCTTGCGATATGCACTCCTCAGCTTGCCGGTCGGTTTGAGTGGTATGCACTTTCTGACAAATACTCAAGTGACCATTTTCCTTGTGTCATCCACTTCCTGCATCATTCCCCATCTCCTCGTCCCACCAGTTGGAACATTTCTAAAGCCGACTGGGGGCTTTATTCTTCCATGGCAGTTTTTCACAATCAGGTCTTTTCCAGCTGTGACAGTCAGGTCTAATACCTCACAGAGGTTATTCTCACAGCTGCCGAACATTCCATACCTCGTACACCCTCTTCTCCATGTCGCATCCTGATCCGCTGGTGGAGTGCTGCCTGGTGTGACACTCTTAGAGCCCGGCGCCGTGCTTTACGCACCTTCCATTGCCACCCAACGTTGGAGAATAGTATCAACTATAAACGACTGCAAGCGCAATGTCGTCATGTTATAAACGACAGCAAAAAAGCTTACTGGATTGCTTTTACCAGTTCTTTTAACCACTTTACTCCCTCCTCGGCTGTCTGGGGTGGCCTACGCCGTTTATCCAGCATCAAGGTCCACTCCCCGATTTCTGGCCTGACCGTCGAGAACGCAGTCCTTGTGGACCTGCTGATGTTTCCAATGCATTGGGCCGTTTCTTTGCGGAGGCTTCGAGCTCTGCCCGTTACCACCCTGCCTTCCTCCATGACAAACAGGTAGAGGAGGCACGGCCGCCTTCTTTCCACTCTTTTAATCATGAAAGTTATAATGTCTCCTTCACTATGCAGGAGCTAGACCGTGCTCTCGCCCTGTCCTGATCTTCTGCACCTGGGCCCGATTCCATCCATATTGAGATACTGAAAAACCTTTCTCCTGCGGGTAAGTGTTTCCTACTTAGCACCTATAATCGCATATGGAATGAAGATCAGGTTCCCACAAGTTTTCGTCATCACCGCTCTGCAGCTGATCACCTCGTTACGTTGTCGACCTTCATTATGAACAACTTTCTAAAGAAGCGTCAAACAGTAGCAGTGTTCTTCGACTTGGAGAAGGCATATGATACCTGTTGGAGAGCGGGCATTCTCCGCACATTGCACACATGGGGCCTTCGGGGCCGCCTTCCTCTTTTCATTCAAGCGTTTTTGGCGGATCGCAAGTTCCGGGTACGGGTGGGCTCTGTTTTGTCAGATCCTTTTTGCCAGGAGAATGGGGTACCACAGAGCTCCGTCTTGAGTGTGGTGCTCTTTGCCATTGCAATCAATCCGATTGTAGATTGCCTTTCAGCCGACTTCTCCTGATCTCTTTTTGTTTTGTCAGATCCTTTTTGCCAGGAGAATGGGGTACCACAGAGCTCCGTCTTGAGTGTGGTGCTCTTTGCCATTGCAATCAATCCGATTGTAGATTGCCTTTCAGCTGACTTCTCCTGATCTCTTTTTGTTGACGATTTCACAATGTATTGCAGCGCCCAGCGGACGTGTCTCTTGGAGCTTTCTTTTCAACGCTGTCTTGACCGTCTATATTCCTGGAGCATCGCAAACGGCTTCCGATTCTCCACTGAGAAAACTGTGTGTATAAACTTCTGGAGATACAAGGAATTTCTTCCACCTTCTCTACGTCTCGGCCCTGTTGCTCTCCCTTTCGTGGAGACTACGAAATTCTTGGGACTCATGTTGGATCGTAAACTTTGCTGGTCCACACACGTGTCCTACCTGGCTGCCCGTTGTACCCGATCCCTTAACGTTCTTTGTGTCCTCAGTGGCACATCATGGTGAGCGGATCGTACCGTCCTGCTTCACCTTTACCAGGCCATTGTTCAGTCGAAGCTCGACTAAGGAAGCCTTGTACACTCTTCTGCACGGCCGTCGATTCTCCGCCGTCTCAACTCTATCCACCATCGGGGATTACGTCTGGCGACCGGTGCATTTTACACCAGCCCTGTTGAAAGTCTGTATGCCGAGGCTGCTGTATTACCCTTGACCACTCGACGTGACATACTCTTGTGTCGGTACGCATGCCACCTGCGGTCGAAGCCCAACCATCCATCTTACCCAGGTTCACACTCACCTTGAACTTAGTTCGCTCCCCAAGGAGAGCACTCCGGATTTGGTATACCGCTCGAGGCTTGTCGAACTCCGTTCGCAGTTCGATAATGCCATATTTATTTACACTGATGGTTCCAAGAGCACTGCCGGTGTCAGATCTGCCTTCGTCGTTTGGGACAACCGTTTCCAATACAAGCTCCCTGACCGGTGCTCGAACTTCACGGCTGAGCTTTCTGCCCTCCACCAGGCCGTTTTGTATACCTGCCTCCACTGCGAACCTTTCTATGCCATATGTTTGGACTCCCTTAGTGCCCTGCAGAGTCTTAAGGACCCTTTCTTGAACCATCCTCTCATGTATCGGATCCAACGCTCCCTCCAGTTGCTAGCAGATGACAGCTGTCACTTCTTTCCTGTGGGTCCCTGGCCACGTGGGTGTGCCCGGGAATGAGACTGCCGACATAGCAGCCAAGGTCGCAGCTCTTTTGCCTCGCATGGCTACCTTTTGCATCCCATCGAACGATGTTCAACGGGCTCTTCGCCGGAGTATCGTGTCATCATGGCACAGTATGTGGCTTTCACTGTACAACAATAAATTCCGAACTGTCAAACCAATCCCGACCGCTTGGAGGACCTCCTCACGCCCCTCTCGGCGGGAGGAGGTCATCCTGGCCCGGTTGCGGATCGGTCACTGCCGTTTCAGCCACCGTCATTTGCTAACCACCAATCCTGCACCACTGTGCTCCTGCGGTGAATTGCTGACGGTACGACACGTTTTATTGTCTTGCGTAAATTTTAATCATCTCCGTGTAGCCCTTCACTTTCCGTCTACACTGGAGGAAATTTTAGCTGATGACACACAAGCAGCTGCTCGAGTTTTGCGTTTTATCAACTTGGCCAACTTATCGAAGGATATTTAACCCTTTTCATTGTCCCTTACCTTTCTTTTTTTCTTTTTTTTTTTATTTTTTTTTTTTTTTTTTTGCCTCTTCTTGATTTTCTGACTGTCACCAAATTTTTTTTAGATCTAGTGAATCTAAGTTCATGTCTGGGCGCTAATGACCGTACAAGTTGTGCGCCCTAAAACCACAAAAAAAAAGAAAAGAAAAAGGAAAAAAAAAACTCATTGCAAATACATGGTGACAAGCGGCAGCAGGCACATAAAAAAGACACACACACACAAAACACTTTGGCTATTGGCCATGGGCTTCTTCAGAAAATAGAGCATTCATGCATTCACACAGACGCACAACATAGTCGCACAACTGTCAGCTCTGGCTGACGGTGATTCAAAGTGACTCCTCAGCAAAGTCACGTTTCTTATTGTTTTATTTGCATAAACTTTTTAGTTCTTCTTGTTCTTCTTGTATGTTTGCAGACTACATATAATGGAACTCTTTTGCTTTCTGAGCAACATAAATTCAGTTATTTTTATTATAAACCGCAGTAAAAAAGTTACTCAGCTCAAAGTGTGCTAGAGAGCTCACTGCAGAAAATAGAGAAAGTTTGTGAGAAAAGTTTTATTCATACAAGATATGATAATGTTCTTTGCGTTGAGCAACTTCACCCTCCCTTCTACTGAAGATGAGTACATTCTCTGGTGAAGTATATTCTTCAGTTTCCTTTATTCATGCAAATCGGAGAATGTTCTCTGAAGTTCAGACAATGAAGTACATTCATCATTTTTAGATACATTCCATACCCACACACCACCTACATTTTATGAATTGTTACAATTCACGGAGAGGTGATGTGACAGGGATGTGCCACTTAGCAGTCCATGCCATTCCCAATTATTGCCACAACTCGCACATTGAAGAGACACATGACAAACATATCCAAGTGGTGTACAGCTATTTTCATTATGACAAGTGTCCAAACTTTAGATGATTTAAACTTTAATGTAAAGTTTTATGAACTAATAAAAAGTATCCTCAATTACATGGTTTTTGCTCCTTTTGCAATATATCACATATTCTTCCCTCATTTGTCAACTGATTTGATGTCAAAGGTTTCATTACATTTGTGTGAATGGGAAATGCCTCATCTGGTGCAAAATAAAAATGAATCTTGAACATCTCAGTCAGTAATAGAGAAGCATCATTCTGCAAAGCTTCACCAAGATTACTATTCAGGTAAGCATGTCCATCACTGTTGCACCCATATTCATCTATGTATGCTGTAACAAATATCCATCTGTGTCAGCAGTGTCTAAAAAGAAAATTCAAAATAAATCCTCTGTAGTTCACAAACATAGTGATAGTGATGTCTTTATTCTTAGACGTTTATCATCATACAAATGAACCGGTTGCATAGCTTCCACCATACATACAAACAGTTTGTTATTTCCTCCCATTTGGCTGCAGATGGCATAGGCGTGTTTCCAGGTAATACTTCATGCACAAGTGACTGAAATGCTTAATGGCTTTTCAGGAAGTTGAATGAAAGGGCTTTCAAGAAAATGAACATCCAGTAGCACAGTACCTAAAAAAATATGTAACATACTTTTTATTATGTACTTCATTGTAAGGAAGCAGCTACTCGGGTAGCAGAGTACTCGTGGAGTGCACATGGGGGTTTTTTAGGCTAGGCACTAACTCTGATGAGCACTCGCCTGTCAGCATTCAAACAGCGAATTCAGGCCACGTTCGGAACAAAAATTCGAACATAAAAATATTTGCCGCGAACTTACAGAGTATTAGAAACAAAGTTCCCGAATTTGCAGCGCTGCATGGAAGTTATTGCGCTCAGATAGTTTTAGGCACCGAAAGCTGGCTAAATGATGATGTGGCAAGTTCAGAAATATTTAGCGAAGCGTGGAATGTATATCGGAAAGATAGATCTGATACAACTGGAGGAGGAGTGTTCATCGCTGTGGACAAAGATATTGTTTCTACTGAGATCGAGGTTGAAAGTAACTGTGAAGTTATCTGGGCACGCATAACAGGTCTAAGAGAAGTAAAGTTAATAGTTGGGTGTTTTTACCGGCCCCCCAGTGCTGCTGTAGCAGTTTTAGAATCATTCAAGGAAAGTCTACACCAGGTAGTGCATAGGTATCCGGGCCATGCAATATTAGTCGGAGGCGACTTCAACCTTAAGAGTATAGATTGGGACCTCACTAGTTACATTTCAGGTGGTACAGACAAGCAGTCTTGCGAGCTACTTTTGGACACATTCTCCGAAAACTGTCTTGAGCAGTTAAACCGGCAACCCACGCGCAATGGAAATATTCTAGAATGAAATATTCTAGACCTTATAGCCACAAACAGGCCTGACCTTATTAACGATGTCTGTGTAGAGACAGGAATTAGTGATCATGATATCGTCATAGCGTCGATGGTGACCAAAGTTCATAAACCAGTCAAGAAGGCTAGGAGCGTGTTTTTGTTGGGAACAGCCGACAAGCAAATGTTACGATCGCACTTAGAAAATGAATGGGCATCGTTTAATTCTGGGATTATGGATGTAGAGGAATTGTGGACTAAATTTAAATGCATTGTTAATGAAGGGTTAGAGAAATATGTGCCAGTAAAGATGATTAAGGATGGAAAAGATCCACCGTGGTATAATAATAATGTTAGAAAGCTGCTGAGAAAGCAAAGGCTGTTGCACTCTCGATTCAAAAAAGAACACGCAAATGATGACAGGCAAAAGTTAGTAGAGATTCGTGCGTCTATAAAAAGATCGATGCATGCAGCATACAATAATTATCACAGCCATACCTTAGCAAAAGATCTTTCCGAGAACCCTAAAAAATTCTGGTCCTATGTAAAATCGATAAGCGGGTCAAAGCCCACTGTCCAGTCACTAGTTGATCATTCCAGGGCAGTAATAGAAGAAAGCAACCGGAAAGCTGAAGTTCTAAATTTAACCTTTAAGAAATCTTTCATGCAGGAGGACCGCACAAATATACCATCATTTGATCAACGTACTAATTCCGAAATGGGGGACATAGCAATAGGTATTTCCGGTGTAGAGAAGCAGCTGAGAGAGCTAAATACGAAAAAGTCTGCTGGTCCGGATGGTATACCAGTTCGGTTTTACAAAGACTATTCTGCGGCATTGGCCCCCTACTTAGCTTGCATTTATAGCGAATCTTTAATTCAGCGCAAAGTTCCTAGTGATTGGAAAAAAGCGCAGGTGACTCCCGTGTATAAGAAAGGAAAGAGAACTGACCCATACAGTTACAGGCCAATATCGTTGACATCGGTTTCATGTAGAATTTTGGAGCATATTCTCAGTTCGAATATAGTAAATTTCCTTGAAACGGAAAAGCTTCTTTCCATGAATCAGCACGGGTTTAGGAAACATCGTTCATGTGAAACTCAGCTTGCCCTTTTCTCACATGACATCTTGCGAGCCATGGACGAAGGGCAACAGGCGGATTGTGTTTTTCTCGACTTCAAAAAGGCGTTCGACACGGTGCCACACTGCAGACTGCTAACGAAGATACGAGCTTATGGAATAGGTTCACAGATTTGTGACTGGCTGGAAGATTTCCTAAGTAATAGAACGCAGTACGTTGTTCTCGACGGCGAGTGTTCATCAGAGATGAGTGTATCGTCAGGTGTGCCCCAGGGAAGTATGATAGGACCGCTATTATTTTCTATCTATATAAATGATCTGATGGACAGAGTAAGTTATAATTTGCGGCTGTTTGCTGATGATGCTGTGGTGTATGGGAGGGTGTCGTCTGTAACTGACTGTAATAGCATACAGGTTGACTTAGACAAAATTTCTAGTTGGTGCGAAGAATGGCAGCTAGCTCTCAATGTAGAAAAATGTAAGGTGATGCGCATGAATAGAAAAAACAATCCTATAATGTTCGAATACAGCATCAGTAGTGAGCTTCTTGATGCGGTCGCATCGTTCAAATATCTAGGCATAACATTGCAGAGCGATATGAAATGGAACGAGCATGTAAGGACAGTTGTGAGTAAGGCAGACAGCCGACTTTGGTTTATTGGGAGATTTTTGGAAAGATGTACTTCACCTGTAAAGGAGACTGCGTATAAAATGCTTGTACGACCACGTCTTGAGTATTGTTCAAGTATTTGGGACCCGCAGCAGATTGGTTTGAAGGAAGACATAGAGGCGGTTCAGAGGCGAGCAGCTAGATTTGTTACCGGTAGGTTCGACCAATGCGCGAGTGTCACGGAAATGCTCCGGCAACTCAATTGAGGATCGCTGGAAGAAAGACGACGTTCTTTTCGTGAATTTCTGTTAAGTAAATTTAGAGTGCCGGAATTTGAAGCTGAGTGTAGTACGATCTTGCTGCCGCCTACTTACATTTCGCGTAAAGATCACAAAGACAAGATAAGAGAAATTAGGGCTCGTACGGAGGCATATAGGCATTCTTTTTTTCCTCGTTCAATTTGGGAGTGGAATAGGAAAGGAAATGCCTAGTAGTGGTACAGTTTACCCTCTGCCACGCACCTTATGGTGAATTGCGGAGTATGTATGTAGATGTAGATGATGATTATGTTTTCATGCTTTTAGAAAACTTTTTCACCAAAAGCTTACTGAACAAACATAGATGTCTGTCAGTTTGTGTGAAGGTTATTAGTAATCTCTCTTCTAGACATATAGGCTGTCTCCAATTTACTGCTTTTCTGGAATAGGTCAAGATATTTAGTTCTTTCTTCACAACAAATACACATTTCCTCCCTTTTTCTAACCATAAAGGATCCAGCCAATATCTTTTCCCTGATTTAAAGAAAATATATAACCAGTGCATCATCTCCTTCACGTGATGTTGACAACAAATCTCTCTGACAGAACCATGCCAGTGTGAACTAACCATGCCTTGTCCCTGTCTCAACACCGACAGGCATCTGAGCTACACCATTTCTGTGTGTATTTGGCCTTACAGATTTATGGATAGCCCTGCTGGATGCTGGATACATGGTGTCAGTTCTCTCCAGCACTAGTTCAGACATTAGTCGAGTCCATGTCATGTTGTGGCACTTCTGCAAGCTTGTGGGAGCCATAGACGATAACAGGCAGGTTACCAGTTTATTTGGCTCTTTAGTTAATTAAAAATGATTTTGCAATTCAATCAGCTTCCCTTCATAGCTTTTTTTATCACTTCATACTCAGATCTGTTAAGCTCATTCAGTATACTAGTTAACAATGGTGGATACAGTTTTCTTTTGGGGGGGGGGGGGTCGAGGGGTCGAGGGGGAGGGGGTTCACACAAGGCTAAAGAGGATGAACATGTCCTTAAAGGCATTGTGAGACTAATTTTAAAATACACAAACACTCTCTTTTACTCTCTATCTCTCACACACACAGACACAAAAATATATATAAAAATAGATATAGTGAAAAAGCGGAGGTTCAATGATAGACACACAAATAAATATACAAACGAATACACAGATTTGTGTGTTGGTGCGTATTTTTATTTGTGTGTCTATCAACCAACCTGTGTTTTTTTGACTGGTTATTTAAACCATGTATATACAGGGAGTTTCACTAAGTGTATTTGCCTCCGTAACTTATAAAATAATAGGTGATGGTAAATTTTAATGCGGTAGGTCAACACAAGAAATGTTACACTTTCTGCAGAGCTATGAACATAGTTTATTGTATCATTTTCCACAGAGTTACAGCACAAAGGTATAATTTTTTAAATGGAACAATAGTTTTTTCTATCATGCATTGGAATTGTTGAAACCAGCTGCATCCTAATCAATTTAAACTACATTCCTATCACTGTTAGTTTGGGAGCTACAACCCTTCAAAGTTTCAGGGGCAGATACCACACGCTGTACATAATACCTGGCTGTGTGGTGGGTGATGGACTTTATGGCGGTGGGAAGTTGATTTACATGAGATGTTCAAATGTGTGTCCATGTTCCTCAATGCATACTGCAATGTGCTGTCAAAAGGATCTGCGGACGAGATGTAACATCGCTGGTGTGACAGAGTGACATGTGTCCATGATGCGCCGTTTTAGATCATCTGGGGATGTGGGCTCAGTGAGATAAACACGATCCTTTAGATATCCCCACAAAAAGAAATCTACTGGTGTTAAATCAGGCGACCTTGCGAGCCATGAATTAGGACCATGGCACCTCAACCATCTTCCTGCAAACATGTTGTTTAGTTCTTCCACAACAGCACACACAGAATGGGCTGGATGACCATCATGCTGCATCCACATATGGACTCTCGTGTGTAGACAGACATGTTCAAGGAGACCACCCAAACTGTCGGCTATAAAAGTGCGATATAACTCACCTGTCAGTGTACCTGGAAAGTAGTGTGGACCGATGATTTCATCCCCAAAGGTTCCACACCACGTAGGTTCCACCTACGTTGACGGTCGAAAGGTCGTACCCACCGAGGATTGTCTGTGGCCCAGTAGTGCATGTTATAGCAATTCACTGCACCATAATTTGTGAACATGGACTCATCAGAGAACATAACACTTTGTAAAGACTCCATTGTAAAATTACGCATGGCCCACTCACAGAATGTCACTCTTTGCATGGAAATTGTTCCCATGCAGCTCCTGGGTCACTGACAGGCAGTACGGGTGAAACCTGTGGCCGTGTACTATACGCCACACAAATGTGGGACTGACACCAGTGACTGAAGCAATGGCTCGTAAGCTGACATGAGGATCGTGGTGTAGTGCAGCTAAAACAAACAATTCTGTCTCCTACCTTCTTGCAGGTCTTCGTCTGTTTCTGCGATGCATTACCAAGCTGCCTGTTTCCCGAAGTCATTGTTTGGCGCATAAGAACGTAATGGCTGCCGGGGCTCTTCGCCTAGGATATCTCACGGCACATGCTGTGGTTGCTTCAGTGGCATCGTGTCAGCACTTGCCGAGCATCAGCAACATATCAACGTACT
Source organism: Locusta migratoria (assembly GCA_026315105.1). NCBI lineage: Eukaryota > Metazoa > Arthropoda > Insecta > Orthoptera > Acrididae > Locusta > Locusta migratoria. Next base: position 170,148,007 of record CM048745.1, read on the forward strand.
CATTCATGTATGCCATCATCCTCCGATGTCAGTAACTATGGTATATTGAGCCCCGGTTGTTCCCTTTAAAAAATCATTTCTTTGTGATGTAACTCTTTGGAAAATGATACAATAAACTATGTTCATAGCACCGCAGAAAGTGTAACATTTCTTGTGTTGACCTACTGCATTAAAATTTCCCGTCACCTATTATTTTATAATATCAAAAAGGAACAACTTCCTGATGTTCTGCAAAACTTTTTTATTGGTCACAATTGTCACCTGATGATGGCCTAAGAAGCCGAAAGCCGGTTTGTGACCAATAAAAAAGTTTTGCAGAACATCAGGAAGTTGTTCCTTTTTGATATTATTATCATGTTCTGTCAAGTACCGACGGAAAAATCAATTAATATTATTTTATAAGTTACAGAGGCAAACACACTTAGTGAAACACCCTGTATATTAAATAAGTAGAAATAAATTTTATTATAGTCTTATCACATATAACAGATATAGGAAACACCCTAAATATGCTCCAAAGTCAATTAACTTCTTAGAAAAAAGTTTACAGAAGAAGCCATGCAAAACGGTTGTTGGTATCTCAATATATTTACAGCTTTCAAACAATTGAACTATAAAATTGAATAAGACTGGCCACTTGAAAACAAACAATTATACATTAAGGTTGAAAAATAAAATAAGTTTTGTTCCATGATGCCCACAGGATTATGATATTAAAGGTGCCTACTGAATTAATAATGGTGACTATACAAAATCCTAGGGCATGTAGTTCGCAAATAAATAAATAAATAGAAGTTCAAATGTTTGTAATCCTAAGGAATGAAACAGCCAAGGACTTGGTCACTAGTCTTACAAACTACTTGAAGTAACTCATTCTAAGGACAACACGTACACTCATTCCCAAGGGAGGACTCACCTGGTGGGAGCGACAGTGCCCCACATTACACAATGTATATAACAAGTTGCACTATGCCCTTATTAACTGAGATAAGGTCACCAAATATGTTTTTAGGGACTTCCTTCGATTTTTTTTACCCTACAGTTAATCTGTTGAGAAATCCACTTGCTGTTACTGCCATGGAAGAGAGTGCTTCAAATCTTACATAGCATGTGAAGTGTCACAGTCTCTAAGAACAATTATGATTTAGAGAGACTGTGCTGTTTTGTTTCAGTGGATATTTTTGTTATAATAAGAGAGAATAGTTAGTCTTACATATGCTGTTGTGAAGGAAGGAACAATAAACAGCTAATGTGTTTTAAAATCTTCGTCTGTTAAATTTCATTTAGCAGTAAATACTTGATTTATCTCTCTTTACTTCTCACACTAAAAATAATCTTTGCACTCGAGAATTCTGTATTATTACTTGAGAAATTGTCTGACTGCAAGAGGTACAGATTAGCTGGACATCATGGAGCAGTAAAATATTTAATAGGAAAGATTTACTACAATAAAAATGGAAATTTCAACTGCAGACAACATTGAATAAAAAGCCCCATGTAGTGATTGTCAAATAAGCCATAAAGTAAGCACAATCATGCACACACAGACCTGTCTTGTGTGTGAGTAACACTACAACAGCCATTCACATGCGGTACACATGGCAATCATAGGCTCTTGAGAATGACACCACAGTACACTAAAACTAGTAGTGCATTGGTAGTTAGATAGAAGTATATCAATTTAACAAGTGAAGATGATTTTACCTGGTGATGCCAGGAGCAAAGAACATCTGCATTAGTATGACATTCATTTATTTCAGGATGCTGTCAACGTTACGTTCACTTAGACATGAAATATTACTTCACACATTGTTACAGGTAAATGTTTTCACCACTGTGACACGGCCTACCATTCACTACTCCTCACTTCCCGGCAGTCATGGTACATGCCTCTTGTCGCTGCGAACAGCCAGTGCACGAATCGTCAACTTACCGTGGACAAATAATACTATATCTGATGTAGCTGTTTCATTATCAAACAATGCACTGAACAACAATCAAACAGTCAGTAAATATGTCATACTAAGTGTGATATTTCCTCAAAACCTAAAATTTGCTTTCCTGTGTCACGTAGAACTGAATCAATTTCTTTTTAATGCTTTGTACAGTTACTACGCAAAACATTATGAGTTTTCAAGAAAGCTTTCCCAATCAACAAAATTACACATGATTGTGTTTCTACTAGCATGAAAATCCTCTCTATCTGATGTGTGGAAAAGTGTCACTGAAATTTATAATTTACTCCAATTACTGCAAAATCAAAATGTGTAGCTCCAAATAAAACTTTTTATAATGCCTGGCAGTATTATTTCTTAGAGCCTAGGGAAAAATTCAGAGTGATAAACTGATTACCAAACACACCTGAATGCACTAGCCTGAACGAAGCTCTAGGAATTCATGATTGTTTTTCACATTGTAAAATTCTTTAACTTTATTTACATATTATTAAAACATACACAATATCTTATTTATCTCCCAAGCAATCACAAAATAATAAACAACTTTTATTAAGTTTTATTGTAAATTACTGTTAAAAAAGGAGAAAGACGCAATTAAAAGCAAGCATAACACAAAAGTCAATTTATGTTATGTTAATTCCAGAAATTTTGCCTTTTTAAACTCACAGTTACATGCTGTCTGTAAGTAAAAGTTAATTATTCTTATGCTGAGATTCTCTCCCGCCTCTCCCTCTTTTCTCTCCCTTTTTTGTCAGGATGTCTGGAGCGGGGAGGGGGGGAAGGCACGTGCCCCTAGTTAATATTCCTCCATTTGTTTTTTATGTGTATATGCCACTCTCAAGGAGAGCTATATTACTGTATTACTGGTGACAAGTTCTGGAAATTTCACTATTATTACTACATGTAACTCATTATTTTAGAACCTACATATTCTTTTTTGTCATTTCAAGCTTGATGCGTCATATTAACATTGACGATTGTAGTGGAATTGAGTAAAATCCCAATAATTATGACATTGACCTTTCTAATTCAGTGAGAGCTCTGACTTTGCTGAACAAAAGTCATAATATCATATATCTGTCTCTTTTGATTCTGGAATAAATGAAACATAATTTATTAGTAATAAGGACAGCTTACAACTGACCACAAAGCCATGACAATGAGCTACAACAGGCACATACAAAAGACACATACATACAATACTTTCAGCTATCAGCCATGGCCATCTTCAGAAAATAGAACATCCACGCAATCACACAGGCACACAACACAGTCATACAACCGTCACCTCTGGCTGCCACACTTCGAATCATTTACTGCAGTGAAGGGGAGGAGAGGGAGGATAGGAAGGTTGCATCTCGGTGGTGGGGATAGGTACAACATGGCCTAGATGGGAGTAACAAGATGCAGCTTAGGAATGAAGTGGAGAGGTGGGAGAGGGGGGGGGGGGGGCGAATAAAATAAAAGAAGAACAATAAAATAAAATTTTATTTTTATATTATTTTTATTTCATTTTATTATTTTCATTTTATTTTATTTTCCTCCCCAGACCCGCCTCCTCACTCCATTCCTAAGCAGCATCTTATTTCTCCCATCTAGGCTGGGCTGTACACATTCCCACCACCATGGTGCAACCTTTCTATCTCCCCTCCCCTCCCCTTCCCTTCCCTATTTACATAATACAGAGCATGATTCAAAGTGCTAATTTCACATTCTCAAGTTGATTTTCTCAAGAATTTTTGAGAGTTGCATCAAATGACTTTGGTTGATTACTAATTGAGGTCTGAACTTCATACATCATCAAATAAAAAAGTTACAAAAAATATGATACCAAGTGGTCTCATTGTAAGGCAATGTGATACACCCATGATGAGGGAGAAAGGGATTAGGCAGTCCCAGAATTAAAATAATAATGCTGAGTGGGGAAAGGAAGGGTGCCAAAATTGGTCAGCACCAAACAGAAGGTCATGAGCAGGAAGGGGAGAGGCACCAAAATTTGGTTATGGAGGGGTTGGGGGGAGCACCAATATAATATTTGGGCCCAGTTGAAACAGTCATACATCCAGCACGCCTTCCACATCATTATTTGTTGTAATTTGTCAGTAACATCATTCCCTTCTTCACTACAAAATATGTCAAAATCAACAAAAACAACATTATTATTTACGTCTTTCTCAGTGCCCTCCTCCAATACAGGTAATCAATTTTGGACTTATTTATTCATTTTGCCTCGCAAATCATTGCATTATTGTCAAAAGAAAACACTTGCACTTCTTCAGTTAGATCTGACAGCTTTAATTCAATAAATTCAACTTGCATTCCAACTTAGCACACAGCACTGTAAAATGTCGCCTTCATATTCCATCATGCTTCTACAAGCTGTACTTCCTTTATGAATGCCTACATTGCTATCTCTTTTCCCCCATCCCATGCCTCCTCCTTACCCAACTCAGAATGTTGTTTATATTAGTTGCAGAGATGTCCACAGTGGCCAGAGACAGTGATCATGGGATATACCATAGAAAATCAGTTTTATGATTAGGTTTCATGGGATAGTGCCAGTCTGTGAAGTTCTTTGTGAGACTTTCACAAATCCCTATGCAACACCAATCAACCCCCCCCCCTACCCCCACACCAAATACCAATTACAAAATAGTGTCCCCCTTGCTTCTGAATACCACTCAACACTGTAACAACATATTTTGTCAACAATTTAATTTATTTAATCATGCCTCCTAATGAATGATGTCATACCCAAGATCATTTGCACCCCTCCTAAAATGGTGTTCCATGGCCCACACAACTCCCACGACATTTGATTCCATCCTAAGCAACCACCAATCCCAGTGAAAAGCCCTATTACAAGACCTGACAAAATTGACCATCCATCACTTATTTCAGTACTCTCAGTGGCTTACCTTTACCCATCTGAGTCCAAGCCACCTTTTAAAGAAGCCATTTGATATACCAATGCTGCAGCAGTCACTACAGATCTTTCTATATTGGTATAACCATCAACCAGTTGTCCATCAGAATGAATGACCACTGCTAAACTGTGGGCAAAAGATGTGAAACAATATCCTCCACTCCACACCAGATTTTCTGAATTGCAAAGATCCCCACAGACCACCAACAAACGTCCCACCATCAACATCTTGCAGCTTCTCCCAGTTCTTGTCACATTCCCAAACTTCTGCACTATTTTTCACTACTTTACTCATCCCATTCTTGCTGACTCCTCCTCTTCCTTCCAAACCGTCATTTCTTTCCATCCCCTCTTCTCCACACTCCAAGTTGATTGCCACTGTGAGAGCAATACTGTGAAAGCAGGGATTAGAGATAATGGTCATGTGTGTGTGTGTGTGTGTGTGTGTGTGTGTGTGTCATTGTCTTTTTTATGTGACTGTCTGTGACTTTGCAGTGAGTTGTAACCTCTCTTCATTATATTTGAGTTGCAGCCTTGACTTTCCAGTACTAGAATTTTATTTAAATTGTTTTGAAGCTGCCAGAAAGTCAAGGCAGTTAGTGCTCCTCTTTTACATCTTTGACTATCTCTAGGACATTTTACACTTTTCTTTGTCTCTGATAGAAAAATTTTTCACTGCTATAATAAGTTTGTAAGCAAACTATCACTTTTGGAGACAGATAAACAGCAGATGGATGAGGGCACTCAACTTGTTATGTTCCAAGTAAATCAAAGGTAAGCATCTACAGAATGTC